>BSYR01000022.1:18930000-21430000 GCA_030270665.1 Hibiscus trionum
GAGATCTTGCGGCTACTGAACAGATAAATAATCTTCAAATTTTTTAATATTTTGTTATGGGAACGAGTGCAGGAACGCACATTCTGTTAAAACTTATGATGTACTGTGATGCATCTTTAGTTTTAGCAAACACGTTCAGAACAAGAAAATTTGAAAGACAAATTGGGAGTGGTGCGCCAGGCCCAAGCTATAGTGCAACGCTTGGGCGACACATGAAAGCCCCAGTAGCAAGCTACTGTGGTGAGCTTCCCCACTAAAAAAATAAATTTAATATCATGTGAACTAATGGCTCATGTATCATATATTAAACTGATAAGAACAGATACTACACTTGATCTTAGCCAAAAGGCCGAGAAAGGTATGCTTATTTCTTGTTAAGCCTGTCCCTTTTATCAGCAGTATCCTACCTCTTACTTTCTTCCCTGCTCGATGTGGGATGAAAATAAAAAGGTTTCCAAGTGTGAAATGTTGTACCTCAGGTCTGCGTTGAGTTGTATTTGACCAGGGCACATCACAAGCACCGCACCACTCTTTATACATGCCAGTAACGGGATGGGGGCAATGTTCATGTCCTTGACATCTGAGCATATGAATATTAGAAACTAAAGCATATCACATCGAAGAATGCAACCTGAAATAAGTCTATGGAGCTTTTGATGAAAGTGAAACCAAATATGTTTCTTCACGGACAGTTCAATTCAACACAAGCTTTGTCGAGAAAGAAATCACATTACGAACAAGAATAAAGAGAAGTTGCGACGAGAGTCTTTTGTTGTACAATTTACATTGCATTTAGAATCGAAGTAACTCACATGCTTTATGTTCACCTCCTCGAAGAAAAAAAGATACATTTTCATGCTGATAGAATTTGACAATGAGTGGCAATGAAATAGATGCATGCATGAAATTTCATTATTTTTTCAAATGAGACAAATTGAACTTTAGCTTTCCACCCAAAGCACTATCTTAGCTGGTAGTTCCTAGTGGCTTTTCTTAGTTTATTGAAATTAAAGCCCTTCAAATTGGAAGACTGTCCCCTCTCTTCTAGAGATGAAACTGATGCTGGTTCCTTGCTGCTTGAACCACTCATTTCATTCTCATTTTCGCTAACATACCTTTGAATTAGGCCCTGCGGTATATCAAACAGATAAATATCTTTGCACTGGGAAGTGTTAAAACAGGTTATCAAGAAAATGGGTACCGAATATGTTATTTCCTGGTGGTACTGTTACAAGGTTGCTGTCAAAAGAGGGTTGGATATCTTGCAAATCTTTACGAAATCGCTGAAAGCTCGAGTGACTTGTAAAAAACAAGGATTACTTGTTGGCAACCGATGTTTCAACACCAGTTACTGCAAATGAGGTGAAAAGGGTCGTTTTATAGTTAGAAATTGGAAGTGTTATGGAGTCAAATGATTATGTATTGTCGATGTTTCAAGATTATGTTCTAATTATTTGTTCTTTTGTAGAGAACCCTAAAAACAAGGAAGCACTTGAATGGTTAGGGATGTTTCTGATTTGTTAAAAGCTAGGGATGTTTTTGGTAAGTTTTCTAATTAGTTCATATTTTGAGTAAGTTCTCTACTTAGTATTCTGTAAGTTATTTTTCTTCACTGATCTTGTATGTTCTTTTTTAACATGTTCTGTGTTCTGTACGTATATATTTAATGTATATGTATGGTTTCTGTTTGCATAATCTTGTATGTATGTTATGTATGGTTTCTGTTTGCATAATCTGGTTTCTGTGTATATATATTTTCTGTTATACATTCAATGATCAGTTCTGGTATAGATTTCATATGCATATGTTCTTGTACAAATTCTGTTCTTGTTTGGTTTTAGTTATATATGCTTATGTTCTTGTATGGTTTCAGTTGTTTGGTTTCTGTTCTATATGTTTATGTTCTGTTAGTGTTTCTATATGCTTTTATTCTTGTATGGTTTGTTGTTCTATATGCTTCTATTTCTGGTAGCATTGTAAGTTGAGTTTTTAGATTATTGGTGTCTTAGCTTTGTAAGTTAAGTTGCCCATAATTAAAGCTTGATGGTAGCATTTCATCTCCTTAAGAGCTCGATGACGATATTTTTGGTAGCAAAGTATAGCTTTTATGTTTGTAAAACTTTGTTATAAGATCTGAGAGCTTAAAGTTTAGGGTTCTGTAAGTTTAAAGTTTCAGTTTGTAAAGATTGAAAATTTTAGATTATTAAGTTTGTAAGTTTGTAAGTTTAAGCTTCTATATTATTGAATAAAAGTTTGTAAGTTTAAACTTCTATATTATTAAATATAAGTTTGCCTTATTCTATCTAAAGTTTTTGTACTTTAAATTTGCCTTATTTTGGTTTTGACTTCAATAAAAATTTGTAAGTTTAAATTTGTAAGTTTGCCTTATTCTATCCAAAGTTAAACACAAACATTATTGCTAAGTTAATTAAGTTAAGTTAATTAACAGTTTAGATTTGCCTTGTTTTATTTTGGTTTAAACACACAAACCTATTAACCTAAATAATCAACAGTTTTGATAAAGTTATTTAAGTTTTTATATATTCAATATGTTAAGTATAAAGATTTAATCAACTTAAATTAATTAAGTTATTTAAGTTTTTGTAAAGTTATTTAATTTAAATTAATTAAGTGTGTTTTTTTTTTTTTGAAAAGCAAGTATGATTTTATTAGCAAGAAATCATACAAGAAACACATTGCATATCGGCCTCATTAAAAACCTCTCTAATCCTAAATAGAGGAAAAGAGTACCGATATACATGTGTCGGTGGGACAAACACACTATTTGCTATACAACCATACCCAATCACGTCTCACAATACCACTCTTAGCCAAAGTATCCGCCAACCCATTTGCCTCTCGATAGATATGGTTGAAGCACACGCACGGTAACCTCGCAATATCCTCCTCAATCTGCTGAAACCAATGCCACAACTTCCACGGACGGTTCTCCGAGCTCGACAACCATGAAATCGCTACCATAGAATCCGATTCCACCACAATTGAGGATACCGTGTCTACCTGCATCTCGCGTAACAAGCGCACACGTCCCCCACCACTCTAACACCTTTGATCAACCCCATTTGTTCCGCCTTGATCATATATCGATGGAAAAGCTCAGCAACAATCACAAATAAAAGAGGTGACAACGGATCACCCTGACGAAGACCCCTCCTCATCTGGAATTCCCTCGAAGGACTTCCATTAACTAAAATCGATAACCGGGCTGAACATACGCACTCCATAATCCAACCCCTCCACCTCTCTCCAAAACCCATATCACACATAACTCTATGTAGGCAACTCCAATCAATACAATCGTACGCCTTCGCAAAATCTAATTTTAATATCACTCCTCCATTCGCCCAAGAAGCTCTCTTCAAAGAATGAATTATCTCGTTAGCTAACAAAATGCCATCCAATATTTGTCTACCACGGATAAAAGCTGATTGTACATCCGAGATTAACGATGGCAGCACTTCCTGTAGGCGTTTCGCCAAAACCTTCGCTAGGATTTTGTAAACCGAATTCAGTAAACAAATCGGTCTATAATCTCCAATTGATCGCGGACAATCTTTCTTCGCTATCAAGACAACAAACGTGGAATTCATTCCTGGGGCTAAACGGCTGGAAACATAAAAATCATGCATGAATCTCATCACATCATCCTTTAGGAATCGCCAACCTTTCTTAAAAAATTCGAACGGAAAACCGTCCGGTCCCGGCGCCTTCTCCCCCTCACAACTCCCTATCGCAGCCCACACTTCCATTTCCGAGAAAGCAACTTCCAACCCCCGCTGCTGGTCACACGATAAACTGTCAAACTGCACTTGAGGCACCATGATGCCCGCGGATATGGGCTTATCAAAATGTTGCTGGAACTCTTTTCGGAACACCATTTTCATGCTTTCGGGATTGGTCTCCCAACGGTCTCCTACTTGTACACCAGCAATATAATTATGAAGTTGTCGAATCTTCACCATCTTATGATAAAAGCTCGTGTTTCAGTCACCCTCCGCCATCCAAGTCATGCGCGATTTTGCCTCCAAATTGAGTCCCTCAATTTCGAAATCTTCCAAAGACTTTTATACAACTCCCTTGCCCGCAAATCATCTTCCCTCGACTGCCCCATGTTCCCCACATTCGCGTCCCAATCCTCCAAATCCGCTACCACTTGTTTATATTGTATATCAAGGTCCCCCACCCCCTATTCCAGCCTTTCAGCATGGTCTTTAAACCTTTAAGTTTCTGCGAAATCCCCATGCCTACCTCAATCATAGATATTCTATTCCATTCCTCCTCAATTTTCACTATATCTTTGAGCCAAAAATTATAGAAACGAAAAGGCTTTGGTCCACTATCATAAACATCTCCCATCATCATAATTGGCGAATGATCGGACAATTCCTTCGGCAGATTAATAACCGTCAAACCCTCAAACATGTTCACCCAGCCTTGTGTCACAAGGAACCGATCCAATCGGCTACCTTTTCCCCCCGGACCGAACCATGTAAATCTTTTTCCCTGCATTGGCACGTCAACTACTCCAATATAATCAATGAATTCACAAAATAAACTCATACCTTTCGCATTGTGGTTGCCTCCTGTGCGTTCCTCCTCGTTCATCACCACATTAAAGTCGCCACAAATGCACCACTCAATAGGCTGTTCCCGCATCACCAATTTAATAACCTCCCAATAACTCTGTTGGTCCGCATAAGTACAAGGTGCATATACTCCAATCAAACCAGCCTCCCAATCGTCGGAAACCCACCGTCCCATTAAGATAATCAAATTTCCTCGCCAATCCTTCGATCTCAATTGGAACCCCTTAGGATCCCATATTGCAATAATGCCCCCCGCTCTCCCATCCGAAGGTACAAAGAAAAAATCGACCACGTCTTCATACCACATTTGTCTCACCACCTCTAATGTTACTTGTTCCATTTTGGTCTCTTGTAAAAGAGCCAAAATGCATTTATGTTGTCGTAGAACACGTTGTATAGATCTTCTTTTCGATAACGCCCCTATTCCCCGGACATTCCACGACAACACTTTCATTTTTTGCTATAGTTTTTGATTGCGCGCTTCGATTAGGCACGCAATATCGCTGATTACTTCCTCTTCCCGACCTTCCGTTACTGCTCCTATCAAGTTCCCCAATTCGACAATTTCTCTAGCCTCACGCAATAAACCTTGTTTACGTATTACAAAATCAGAATCGGAAAGAGAACCATTTGCAAATACCTCATTTTCCGATGGTGAGTCTTTTTCTTCCGCGGTCGACCACGCCCTTTTTTGGTTTGCTGTTCAACAGTCGGCTGCTGTCCAGCCGTCGCCAAGCAAGCTTCAATTTCCTCAAGTTGCCTTATTCTTTTTTGTTCCCCATTAATTTCAACAATAGTTGCTTTATTAGCCCTTGGAATCTCTATCCGTGGGCCATTCGCCACTGGGCTTAATTCCTTTCTTTGTACTTGCGACTGCTTTAAGCAAATATTATCCACTTCCTGCACAGCACCTCCCCCATCTCCCACACTCTGTTCCCCTTCATCTCTACTTATCATCCCCACCAATTCGTCATTCATCCAACTGGAAGTCTCCACCATTCCCCATCCCTCACGTTGGTTTTCCCTCCAAATCCGATCAAGATAACTCCGGTCTACCACAATATCATCCATAGCTTTCGTTGCCTGTATCGAAGTCGAATTTGGTACCACTGTGTCCCCCATTGACGCATTATCGATGAAAACCGAATTGATTTTCCAATTTACATCGTTGTCTCCCTGATTGGAATTGCTCTCACTAGTGTCATTCTCACAGCTACAGTCGCATTTGGGGCCTATCGCTTCCTCAAATTCCAGCACACGGATTTGATAAATTTCCTTTCCCACTTCTAATTCGACAAATTCATCAATATGGTATATCCAATCCGTTTCTATCTGGATTCTCGCCCTTTCAAAAGACGACGGTCGTAAAGTTTCAATATCAATCCGCGTCAACACACCCCAAATGGCCGCGATATTTTTGAATGAGTCCTCCGACCAAGCATGTATCGGCATGTTCCCTATTGAGAGCCAAATTCGCCGGCTTGGGATCACCGTTGTTGGTGTCCATGGTGAGACACTCTCCAACCAATGATCAAGACGATTTGAACGCAAAGTTGCTTCTCTAATGTCCACTGTGTCGAACATCAGCAATACCATAGCCCCGGATATTCTCAGCACTGATAATCCTTCGAATCCAGCAGTTTCCAATTCTTTCGCTAATTCCGCGATTTGATACGGCTTGCGGCAAAAACCCACAGCACATGTTTGTAGGGTTTCCGATTTCTTCTCATCAATAACCCCTATTGCTCTCTTTCGTTGTTTCAATTCATGTTGGTCATCTGAAGGAGAGCTGTGTGACATCAAGATTCCACCCTCACTCCCTTTCGCCGTTGACATGTTATTCACTGTAGGTTTAGACTTTTGCGACGGCTCCCTTCTATCGGCTGGGGCTTGTGATGCCATTCGATTCGCCTGTTTTCCATTCCATGGCTGTTGTCGTTGACTCGATTGGGGTTTGATATCCTCCTTTTTCCGAAAACGATTCCCCCCATCGTACGCCATCGAAATTCGAATCTTGGATCCGTAGAGCCAGAAACCATCGAGCCTCTCAATTACTCTGTCCGCATCCGTTGCTGATGCCATTCTCACAAAACCAAACCGGGTTCCATCTCTCGCTCGTTTCCAGGGAACGTAAACGTCGACTACGACTCCATGGCGATCAAATACTTGCCATACGCCCTTCCAATGGAGTTGATTTGGGAGGTTTGCCACGAATAACGTCCATACCTTGTTCCCTCTTCCCTCTCGTCTCATATTCACGTTATTGAACTAGAGTTGTTTAAGTATAAAAATTAGAATGATGAACCAGTATAAAGTAATAGTTTAAAGCAATTTCGGGTAGAGTGTAAAGGTTTAGGATATATTTTATTAAAAAAGAGTGCAGGATCTCACATTCCTAAGAAACAGACAAGGGTTGTCAACCTTCTTTTATAAGTTAAAGCGCAGACGTGCCGTGAAAAAGCCCGGAGCCGTGCGGTGAGCGCAGAGCGAACTAGTCTTTTGCCTTTTACTAAAGAATACCGCGTGCTCGACGCTCAAAGTTGCATACGCCTATTTTTGGAGGCTAACTCCTTTATTGGAGTGGCCCATCTAATTGCAGTAAAAATAATTTCAAGTCTGGAATTTATTATTACCTCTGGATGTTGTGAACTAACAAATAAATTCATTTTAGATATTAAAACCTGGAAATTATATTATTCTGTTATTTGATTGATCAATCTAAATTATATTATTAGGTGTGGACATCATAAACCAATTCAGATGAATCTTGAATCTCTCTTAAATTGATCTCATGCATCCATTGAGTTAAGTCCCAAATTATTTTTACATTCGATATTATTGTTTTTCCCCTATAACTATATTTCTGGCATTGAATTATTTCATAAGAAAGTTATTGCTATAGTTTTGAGTTTCATTGTCTTGTAAAGATGATTTAAGCAGTGGAGCTGCATCTGGACAGAAGTGCATGTAAACCATAGTCAACACTTACAATGAAAGTTGTCCTTATGTTCATTTGCAAGCATAGCAGTACTTTCTTTCAGACAGTAAGTTGACCTTTTCATGTCCATTTTCATATTCTTTGTTATTTGGAGTCGGATGTGTACATGTACAACTATGTGTGTTTTCCACTGAAAAAATAAATTGAATAACATGTCAGCCATTGGCTCACTTATCATATATATATTTATATATAATATATATATATATATATGTGTGGCATATTTTTTTCATATTTTTTATATCGGCATATATATATCAGGGAAAATAGATTCGACTCGAACTTAAAAATCAATCCACTAATTACTAAGAAATTCGAGTTATTCGAATTTCCATTTTACAACTCATACTTTATTTAAAAAAATTTCGAGTCGAGTCAAGACGAGACGAATTTTTTAGTCTCAAGTTGAGTCGAAAAATTCGGTTTTTTTCGAGTCAACTTTTGCTCAACCTTAGTTGGCACTGCCTACCAGAAACCTCAATCTAATAGTGTTGGCACACCATCCAATTGAAGTTGCAAGGTTTGTGTGCTTAACTTGTTTGATAGATGTGTTTTTCATTATTTTTCAGTTAGTTGTAACATATTATGAGGAAGAATTTCCCAACACCAATGGCATTGATTCAGCATGAGTGAACAATCTTTCCCTTTTGGCTACAATCTTGCTTGGAACTTTGATCACTTCATCCTTTGTTATTTTCATCAATTTTCAAGAGTTCATTGATACAATAAATGCAATTAAAGTCTATTTAATTTTTCTCCATTTCGGAATAAGACAAAGTTACAGCAGCATCAAAGTATAAAATGTATACATCAGACAATTTTCATAAGGCCATGGTATCAGAATCCAATATCGTCTTCCGGTCCCCAGTCTACCACCACTTCGGGCATCTGCAATGCCAACTCTCGCTTCGCCGTTTCCGGTGACATTTGTCTCGATCTTTGAATCATCCAAAGGCAGCCGAAACCTGCAAACTAGACAAGAGCTATGAAGTATGAAGTTCCATCCTTGAAGGGGTACATCAACTGTGGAGTTTATGACTTTAATATAGCAGTTCCTTTGATTCAATTCTGATCTCAATATCTTCCAAACATACACAACACTGTAAATTGACACTTCCTGTTTCCTTAAATTGACATTTATGACTTCACATGCACAATAATTTAATAATAATTAAATAAGGTTGGTGATCAAGCTTTCATCAACTGATCAGAGTGGCGCGACGGAAGCGTGGTGGGCCCATAACCCATAGGTCCCAGGATTGAAACCTGGCTTTGATATGTCTATAATGGCATTTATTTTATTCCCCTTTTGAATTTTCCTACTATTTCTGTCATGATGTGAGTGGGAAATCTATTTCTCATATTTATTTTGAGCCTTACCTATGTAATACTATTAATATACTACTTGTCTCTTATAATTTTATTTTATTTTTTCATATGAATACCTTTAATCTCTGTGGAAGTTGTATTTATGAGTGTTCCTGTCAATCATGGCTATATTGAAACTAATTTCACTGATAATTTTCACAAGATTGGGGAAAGATTCGAGAGGAGAAGAAGAGCAGTCGGATAGACTCTTCGATGAAAAGAATAGAAACAAGAATTAAAAGTAAACTGATCTTTATTAATATTGGCTTAATTTAGAAAATATCCTCAAACGTTTATTATATACTACATAAGAGATTCAAGATTGAATCTTTACAATCTTGCCACCTCAGCTAGCTAACCCTTAACAACCTAACTAAACTATTAACTGATTACAACTCTATTAGCCCCCCTCAAGATGGAGCATACAAATCTTGTATGCTCAGCTTGGAAATTGAAGATAGAAAAACATTTGTAGGAAGAGCTTTGGTGAAGCAATCTGCCAACTGATTTGGACTAGAAACATGTAGTAGATTAATAAGCTTGTTGTGAATCTTTTCCCGGATAAGATGACAGTCAATTTCGATGTGCTTCGTACGTTCATGATGCACAGGGTTCTCTGCAAGTTTAATTGCATAAAGATTATCACAATACAAGTTAGATGTGGATAAAGAAATATGTAAATCATTTAAAAGATAAGTGAGCCATTGCAGTTCACAAGTAACAGAAGCAATGGCCCTATACTCTGCTTCACTAGATGACCTAGAAACAGTTTGTTGTTTCTTAGATTTCCAGGAAATCAAGGAGTGTCCAAGAAAAACACAAAACCCAGTTGTTGACCGTCTTGAGTCTGGACAGGATGCCCAGTCCGAGTCCGAAAAAGCATGAAGCTTGAAATCATTGGAAACAGGGTAGAAAAGTCCTTGCCCAGGAGACCCTTTCAAATATCGCAGTACTCTGTGAGCAGCTACTAAATGTAAGGATGTAGGTGCTGAAATAAACTGAGAGAGCTGTTGAACAGCAAAGGAAATGTCAGGCCTTGTATTAGTTAAATAAAGCAATCTGCCAACTAGCCTTCTAAAGAAAGAATATCAGATAAAGGTTCTCCTTCAATTTTAGAAAGTCTAGTTGTAGTAGCAATTGGGGTAGAAGCTGGTTTAGAACCTAAAAAACCAGTGTCTTTAAGAAGATCAAGAGTATATTTTCTTTGGCTAAGATTAATTCCCTTATCAGACCTAGCAATCTCAAACCCTAAAAATTATTTTAAATTGCCAAGATCTTTAATTTTGAATGTATCATGAAGAAAAGTCTTTATAGATTTAAAAGCTTGCATGCTAGGACTAGCTATTATTATATCATCAACATACACAACCAATGTTATAAAATTTTCTTCATATCCTTTAACAAATAAAGAAGAATCAGAATCAGCTCTTTTAAAACCTTGTAATAAAAGGGCAGAAGTTAAACGTTCATTCCACTGTCTACTTGCTTGTTTTAGACCATAAAGACTTTTATTAAGCTTACACAGTAACCCTTGACTGTTAAAACCTTGAGGTGGTTCCATAAAGACTTCGTCATCTAAATTGACATGAAGAAAGGCATTATTTACATCTAATTGATGTAAGAACCAGCCTTTAGCAGCAACAACAACAATTAGCATTCTAACAATAGTGATCTTAGTTACTAGACTAAAGGTATGTAAAAAATCTATCCCAGCTTGCTGGGTATACCCTTTTGCTACCAATCTTGCTTTATAATGTTCTAAAGACCCATCAGATTTTAGTTTAGTCTTAAAGACCCATTTACATCCTATAGTAGTCTTACCTTTAGGCAAGGGAACAAGTTCCCAAGTATTGTTTCTTTCTAAGGCAGCTATTTCCTCACTCATAGCATTTTGCCAACAAGGATGCAAAACAGCTTCTTTATAATTCTAAGGATCAGTTAAGACTTCTATAGCATTAATAAAACTATGATAAGCAGAAGAAATATGATGGAAGGACATCACCTGAGAGATAGTATGTGGAGTTGTTCTTGATCCAGGGAGATCCACTTGATAATCTTTAAACTTCTGAGGCAAATGCTTAGTTCGGGAAGGTCTACTTTGTGTTAAATGTTTAGAATGAGTTCCATGTTCAAAGCTAGAAGTAGAAGCATTATTGAGGTTGAGATCATGTTGTGGATTCATAACAGTTTGATCATTAACACAAATAACCTCATCATTAACAGATTTAAACAAATCAGAATCAATGGCATCATTATCAGAATTAGATAAAGTTTGTGTATCAAGATTCTTAGCTACAAAATTTGAAGGTTTATCAGAAATATCTTCAAGAATTGCAGAACCATTATGTGTAGGAAAAATATAATCAGTCTTCTTGTTAGAAACATTTTGCTGAAAAGGATAAATGGTTTCGGAAAATACAACATCTCGAGATACAAAAATAGATTTTGTTTCAAGATCATATAATCTAAATCCTTTAATATTTTTGGGAAATCCTAAGAAAACACATCTTTTAGCCCTAGGATCCATTTTTGTAGATGGTTTAGGTAACACAGAGGCATAGGCTAAACAGCCAAAAACTTTTAACATGTCAAATTTAGGTATCTTTTGAAACAGAACTTCATATGGAGTTTTGTTTTCTAAAATAGGGGTAGGGGTGATATTAATTAAAAAACAGCATGAAGGATACAATCAACCCAAAATTGCAAAGGCAAAGAAGAATCAATCCTTAAAGCTCTAGCAACAGATAACAAATGTTGATGTTTTCGTTCTACTAAACTATTATGTTGAGGAGTATAGACACATGAGTTCAGATGGATAATTCCTTTAGATTTATAAAAGTTAATCATGTCAAACTCTTTTGCATTATCACTTCTTATACATTTAATATTTTTGGAAAACTGAGTTTGAACAAATTGGCAAAAATCAATGATTAACTGCCTAACTTCAGACTTAACATGCATAGGGAAAATCCAGACAAAACGACTTCTATCATCTACAACAGTTAAAAAATATAAATGACCAAATATGCTCTTGACAGGGAAAGGACCCCAAACATCCATATGTACTAAATCAAAAATACATTATGTCTTAGAAACACTTACAGGAAAAGAAAGCCTCTTTTGCTTAGCCAAATGACATGTATCACAATCAAAACAACTCAAGGAAACAGTAGGTATATGATCACACAAAGTACTAAAAACTTTCATTCTTTGCTTAGAAGGATGCCCTAGCCTTAAATGCCAAAGATGAAAACTACTAGTTTTAGAAGAACAAGAACCTATACTAGCAGAATTACAAACATCAGAAGAATTACAAGGTTGAGTAAGATCATACTCACTAACAGCAGAATTACACAAACTAGCAGATGAAAAACAAGCTTGAAGCTGATACAATCCATTGATCCCTTTAGCTATACCAATCGTTTTGTTCATCTTTGTATTCTGTATATAACAAGAGTCAGAAGAAAAGAAAACAGAAACATTAATATCAGAAGTTAATTGAGAAACAAAAATCAAATTGAAATCAAATAAAGGTATATAAAGGACATCTAACAAAACAAGATCAGAATTAATCCTAACATTACCTATATGAGTTACCTTAACTAACTGACCATTAGGCAATTTAACAGCTTTGTTATGAACAACCCTATATTCATAAAAAAATCTAAAGACCTTACTATATGATCTGTAGCTCCAGAATCAACAACCCAAGAAACAGTATAAGTACAAGAATCAAACATATTAATCCTACTAGCACATGCTTCAGAATTAAAACAAGAAAAACAATTTAAAGTCATACATGTTCCTTCAGCACAAGGAATATCAAAGGCAGAGGTAAGCATATTGATCCTACTAGCAGCAGGTTGAGCAGAACTGACATTTCTTTCTTGTAACATACTCAAGATATCATTGTACTGTTCTTGAGAAAAACTAACAACTTACCAGATTGAACAGACTGACTAGATTGACCAGATTGACCAATTTGACCAGATTG
This sequence comes from Hibiscus trionum, assembly GCA_030270665.1. Lineage (NCBI taxonomy): Eukaryota > Viridiplantae > Streptophyta > Magnoliopsida > Malvales > Malvaceae > Hibiscus > Hibiscus trionum. Next base: position 18,942,968 of record BSYR01000022.1, read on the forward strand.
ACCAGACACTTTGGGCAAAGAACCAGGAACAAAATCATCAACAGTAGACCTAGATTGACCAATAAGATTAGACCTACTAACCTGATTTTTGGTTTTATAACCAAGTGGAAACCCATGTTTCCTGTAACATCGATCGATAGAATGACCCACAAGACCACAAAAGGTACAAACAAGCCTTTTACTCATACTATTGTTATAAAACTTCTTTTGAAACTTATTCGACTCCCCAGATTTCCCATTAACCTTATCCACTAAAAAAATATTCGATTCATGAGAAGCAGCAGACGCAACAGTTCGCTCATGTTGGATAACCATAGCAAAGATTTGATTAATTTTAGGGAAAGGTTTAGTCATGAGAATCTGAGACTTAGGAACAGAAAAAGGCTCATTCAAACCCCTAAGAAATCTTAAGGAAAAATCTTGATTCCTATATTTCTGGACATCACACATACAAGAAGACAAGGGCTGCATATTAGATATTTCATCCCAGAGAGTTTTTAATTGAGTATGATAGCTGGTAACAGATAGGTTACCTTGCTGAAGACCATATAACTCGTGGAGCAAATCGGACAGACGAACCAAATCACCTTGGTTGAAACGGTCGTAAAGTTCGACCCAAAGCTCTCGCGCAGTATCAATCCAAATAACGCTTTGTACTATATCCGAATGAATCGCCCTCTTAAGCCAAGAAAGGACCAAATTATTACATTTGACCCATGCTTGAAATTTAGGGTTTTCTTCTGAAACTTCCCTAATCGACCCATCGACAAAAGAATACTTGTTCTTCGAAATTAGGGTCATCCTCATCGACCTAGACCACGCATGATAATTCGAACCGGTGAGAAGAGAAGACGTGAGGACCAACGCCGGATTCTCGTTCGGGTGGATGTAAAACTCGTCGGAAGGATCCTCTAGTTTGTAGGTTCGATCGGAATCGGAGGAGCGTGCCGCGGATGAATCTACTAATACCATATTGAAACTAATTTCACTGATAATTTTCACAAGATTGGGGAAAGGTTCGAGAGGAGAAGAAGAGCAGTCGGATAGACTCTTCAATGAAAAGAATAGAAACAAGAATTAAAAGTAAACTGATCTTTATTAATATTAGCCTAATTTAGAAAATATCATCAAACGTTTATTATATACTACATAAGAGGTTCAAAATTGAATCTTTACAATCTTGCCGCCTCAGCTAACTAACCCTTAAAAACCTAACTAAACTATTAACTGATTACAACTCTATTAGGTTACCAACACAAAAGTTATGGCTTTTGTTTGATTTCTGATTCAGTGTGTGAAAGTTATGCGAACTGAACCAGGTAAAATCATCTGAACTATACTAGTGTATTAAGCATGTGCTTGAATTTTCTGTGTTATCCTTTATTTTGAAGTTTGCTAGTTTCATCTTTTATTTTGCATTTTGTCATTGCTATCATTTATTTTGTTTTTTTGTTTGCTATTAAAAAAAACCATCTCTCTTCTGTCACTGTCGCTTGCATTTATCCTGTATTATGAAGGCTTCCGTTGCTTAAGTAGTCTTAACGCATTCTCCTTTCCATGTTCATTCTCTTGTCGTAACAGTGCTTCGATTCCGGAGAATGTTCAACGGAGATTTTGTAAGAAAATTATAATCATAAGATGAGATAAGTGAGGCAGTTCCTGCAAAAGTATAACTCCTGTGATATATGATCCATCTGCTTTCACCTGCAACATATAAATGCGATTGCATGGCCACTTTGCATGACTACTAGAAGGCCTAGTTGAAAACTATCTCAAATCTCCTAATATCCATCAGCTTCACAAAAATAACAAGTCCTTTCTAAACAGTGTGGCACTGATCCAGGGATAATGTTCTGAACCTGAAGCAGAACTAATGTACCATCACATGAAAACTCACATATTTGTAGGGGCAAAATTTCACAATTACATATTCATTGCAACAATTAAAGCCATTTTCGGTTTTATGTACTTAATGGAGATGCGGATGGCTGGGGAATGCTTTCACTGCAGAGTTCATTGGGATTTTTCTTGTGAGCATACCATAAATTTGGATGAGAACTACAAACTGATGCATTCCGAGGTCCCCCCCTTTTTCATCACTGGAGTCTTGAAGTTGCTCAAACGCTTTAACTGCTGCAGGTAGGTTCAATTTTCACTCCGGTATAGACAGCAAAGCATCACGAGATAAACGGCTTTTAACACCGTATCCAGGGTGTATCAGTCTTCAATACTAGCATCCATAACTAAAATAAAGAGTGATATTGGCCAAGTATCCTCGTTGATTTCCGGGGACATAAAAGCCAGAGCCAAGTGTCGTTCCTCATTTTCTATGAGAGGAGTTCTACACCTCAAAAGACTAAATTGCATACACCATAAGAACTTATAGCTCCATATTTGTCACAAATCAACAGACTTGTTAAGGAAGAAGCAAGAATCAAACTGATGTTCTGCTTAAAAGTTTTTGTTGATGTTGTTGTTGTTGCATTCCCTCTAATTTGAATCACCATAACTAAACGAAGGAGAACATACCATGCAGGCTTCCGCTGCACATGTAGTATAGGAGAACATAACATTGTTAAATTATCATCTAGGGACAATGGCATTGCTTCTTTCAATGTTGGTATTAAACAAAAGCTTTTAAATTCCAATTGAGTAGGGTGTGCCAGTCCCGAGCAATAGTGCAACAATTGTTGGTATTACTCAAGTTCAGAAATGAAAGTGAGATATAGATATGTGTTAGTCAAAGGGAGTATGTTTTTTTCAAGTTCTTTTATGTATTTGGAGGGTCCTTGGATCAATCATTATAACTATGCTCAAATATGCATCGACAGGAGTATCCGACGCCGTCTTCCAGTCCGATCCCTAGTCTACCACCACATTGGGCATGTGCAATGCCAACTCTCCCTTCACCATTTCCAGAGAAGAGCTATGAAGTATGAAGTTCCAGCCATGGAGTTAAACACCAACTATGGAAATTCATGTTTACATGAACACTGTGAATGATCACAGTATTGTTCGGCACCATGGTGGTTCAGATCAGTGATCGATAGCCTATGCCAGAGTTATAATAATCATGCATCACACTGTTTTTGGTTTTATGTACTTAATGGCGATGCAGAGTAGAGATGGAAAGAAGTTTTGTGCAGGTCTTATGAGCTGTAGAGGATAGCAGTATCCCACATTCCTAAGAAACAGACGTCTCCACTTCACCGTTGTTTATAAATTAAAGCATCAAAAGGCTGAATTAACGGCCCAAATTTCCGTTTTCACGAAGTTGTATTGAATTATTAATTGTGACCCTTTTTAAAGGATATTCATTTAAAAAAATTAGCACATGTTTTGCGAAGAAGGAATTAATATTGTGCATAATAATATTAACTTTAAATTATGTTAAGTAAATAGTAAGTAGACTATAATTAAATGATGTCTCATAGCTTAAAATCAATACAATTTTATACAACAAATACTAATGGTAATTTTGAGTTTCAAGTACTACAGTAAATCGTAATTAAAATTCAAGTAAATAATTAGTATTATATAACAAGTGATAAAATTTTAAATTTAGAATATAAATAAGTATAACAAAAAATATTTAAATCTTAATATCAATAGAAAATAAATATGGGCTAAGGGGGTATTTTTGCCCATGAGTTCGACCTAAAAAATCAATTTTTCCCCTCGCCGAAAAATGCACTCAATGTGGCCCCTCAATCCGCGAAATCGATCAAATTTACCCATTGACCGACATTGACCGTCACGGTGCTAACGTGGCAGTTAACAGTGATGACGTGGTGGTCCACGGTGCTGACTTGGCAGTAGTCGTGGGATGATGACGTGGGAGAAAGGGCTGAATTGATTATTTTAACCGAATTCGAGGACATAATTGATTTTTTACCGAATTCGACGGCATATAATATTTCTAATTTTAATTTTTGACCTACATTTTCATTCAAAAAGTAAATTTTAACCAATGCATTCTTAGTCGTAGCCGGTTCGGTGCTAACAGCAGCCTACGCCATTTCAATTCTACAAGGACCAATTTGTGTTGCATTATGTCCTAAATGTTTCCAATGTTCAAATTTGAAATATGATGTTTCCGACCGTTATACCTCTAAGAGGATGCTTCCAATTGTCTTACATTCAAGAGCACGATCAGGAAGAAGCTTACCACTATAATAAACCAAAAGTCCGAATCGAGCATTTCAGTTAATAATGATCAACCATTCAAAAATCATCAAAACAAAGATTTTATTGCTCATATAAGGTTTGAACATCATCCACTGCAAATGAGGGTGGTTATGTGAAAGAGGTCGTCACATATATAACCAGGGATGGAGTATATATTAGCTGATTAAAGTGGCTTAGCGGAAGCGTGGTTGGCCCATAACCTACAAGTCCGAGGATTGAAACTTTGCTTTGATATTAATAGCATACTAAGTATAGGGATGCACCATGCGTTCTAGCACACTTGACTGCTGAAGAAAAAAAGATTAGCTAATACATTGAATTATCTTGCAGAATATGTTTTTATTCATTTTTAATTCATGCGTTTGCCAAGAGTCAAACCCGGGTCTATTGCTTGGAAGGCAATTATCCTAACCGTTGGACTACAAACGCAACACATTTAAATGTTAAGCAAGAAATCTGAAGTTCGAAAAGGCTGCAGAGCTTAAAGGTTTAGAACATATTGTCATGGGGTCATTACCCTCTTCTTAAAAGACATGTATGATAAGATGTACATCGCCACCACTTATATTTCCCAAGACCTCCATTTTCCTTTCCGACGTGGGATTAATGACACCGCCTCTTTTCAAACGTGACAATATGTATGTGTAACCCCCTCGTCCCGGTCTGGCCGGATGACCGGTCTGAGTGGGCCACACGAGGAAAACTGAGTGAAACCCGTTAAGGTTCCCTTCGGTTAGCAACCCTATATTTTTTTCTTTTTATTTTAATCTTGTCTAGAGGATAGTTAAGTCCTAAGTGATCATGACATCGGAAAACAATCAAAAAGGGAAACACATTCGAACCACTGCCATGCATAACAGTCCATTTTTAAACTTACAGGGCAGAACGTATCGGTACCCTAACCAGGGGTATCGATACGCCCTGACCAGGTAAACTCAAGGAGTCAACTCCGGGAAGACCGTATCGATACAGCCCTTGAGCGTATCGATACGCCCTTCTCGGTCAACCCTTCTTGGTCAACAGAGTAGACCCGTACCGATACTCGTGCACCCTGTATCGGTACACTCTACTCCCACTCAAAATGCCAAATTCTAGTAACTTTGGATGGTATCGATACCCTTAGGGTATCGGTACGCCCGGCAAAATTTGTGGCCTTTGGGCAAGACCGTATTGATACGGCCCTGAGGCGTATCGATACGCCATGCACTGCAATTCCAGAATTTTCAACTTAAACGACTCCATCACGACTCTAAATGCATTTTTCGACTCTCCTAAGCACATACACACACTTAAGCAATCATACATAATTCATAGGCAACAATCAAACATGTGACACGACATTCATACATGGCAATTAAGCAAGAGCAGTATTCTAGCATAAAAGGGCAAACACAAAGGCTCAAAAGGCCATAATGGAACAAGTCATCATTTAGGAGGTTTGCACTCACACACACAAGGCAACCTAAACGCCCAAAGCATGCTACCACACACCAACATTCATCATATCATCTCATGCTTTACAAACCATAAATCAACTCAAACATCCACATTCAAATGAGTCATACAAAGCTCATGCAAAAACCCTTGCCACATTGCTAGCTAGTACAAAATTGATAACCGTACTTGAGCTACAAACTTGGAAAGCCCTTATTGCCTTGCCTCGAGCTAACACCACGCTAATGATCTGCATTGTTGAACATTGAGAGCGTAAGCTATAAGCTTAGTGAGGGTGCTCTAAAATGAAAAACATCAACAATACAGGGTTCAAGCATGCAAATCCTAATCTCACATACAACCTACAATGGCATATAAACGAGTAGACCTAGCTAGTCTTTCAAGTGGCATATATGGTCTCTCAATCCTATCAAACTCAATCATCTATAGCAACATCATGTAACAACACCACATACCACAATCATATATCACCATCATATACCACAATACATGAGCAAGTTTAATTGGCCACTATTAAATTACCCCGATTGTGCGGATTTAAACCTCAACAACACTTTACCTCGGTGGGATTACACTCATCACCGGACCTTGCATGTGCGGGATTCCACTCATCGCCACATGCCCTACAGATAGGATTCCACTCATCATCCCGTAGAAATATATAAAAATCTTCCGGTGGAATGTTACATCACCGTACTCCTCCTTGATGACTTAACACCATCAAGGCCACGTACGTTTTGACTCAATTTGTGTGCACACTAATCCTAATGATCGATCATTTACAACCGGTAATTATTTAGTGCCAATTTTCATTATCACATCATATATATCATCAACCACAACTCATGCTCATCACATACATATGCATATCATGACATACATGCATAACTTATCCACATTTCTCAAGAGCATAGATAGGCATAACACAAGTATTCAAAGAAATCAATAACTAAGATCAACAACATGAATTAAATGGAAATGGCCTACCAAGCACATTTCTCTCACACACTATACACACTCGAACCATACTTTAAAACAAGTTTGAAACCACTCACCGCCCTTCCTTAGTAATCGAAACAATCCTCCTACGAACCCGGATTCGATCCCAAAGCTCCTTCAATGACTCCTCTTGCTTCTAGCCAAGCCAAAACATATACATTACTTCACAATTCAATGCTAAACTCAACCATCAACTGACTTTACAAACACAAGACAAATTCCACAATTTCCCAAACCACATAATCTTCCAAAAACCCAATTTTCGTGCTTCCCAATAACCTTTCTGAAATTTACATTTCCAAACACCCAAATGACCTCCAAAATATCCCAAATCACCCTCCTAACATACCCTAACCATCAGCCCTTTGTTTTCAACCTATAACCCACCAAAAATGGTGTTTTAGACAACTCAAAAATGGGTAATAAAGCTCACTTCGGATTTTTACCAAAATTCAACCAAATTAACATATATTGTGTATTTTAACATGATTAAACAAAGCCCCAACTTAATTTATCAAAAAAAAATGGAAAAACCCCTTAAAAACCCAAACTTTGATATAAACCCTAATTTTCAAAACTCCATAACTTTGAAATCTAAGACCATGGGTTGATAGGGAATAAAGAGGAGATTAAGAAAACATGTTTACCTTTCAAAATGGTGTCGAAATCAAGTGGCAAATCGATGGAATAGTAACTTGAAATTTTGAGAGAGTTTGGAGAATGGGGGAGGTGTTTCATGTGGGGTTTGTGTGGAAAGGGGGAGAAGATGACAACTTTGAAAGTTGTCATCCTTTTTTAAAAACCTTTGGGTAAATTACAACTTAAGTCCTTCCCTTTTTACTGAAGTCTAATTAGGTCACTATTTAGAGTTGAATTGGTTTAATTAAATTTTATTGACTCGGACTCTAAACCCTGCTAACTCCTAACCCCAAAACACGGTTGTTACAACTCTCTCCCACTTAAGGAATTTCGTCCCCGAAATTACCTGACTGAAAGATATACGGAAACTGCTTTTCCATATCCTCCTTCCTCTCCCAAGTGGCCTCTCCACACCTCTACGTTGCCACCGCACCTTCACTAACTCAATCGATCTACCCCTCAACACTTTACTGTCAGAAGCTAAGATCTCAACGGGCTCTTCTTCATAAGTCAAATCCGGATTCAATTCAATTTCTTCTACGGGCATAACATGTGATGGATCGGACCTATACTTACGAAACATCGATACATGGAACATATCGTGTATCTTTTCGAGCTCGGATGGCAAACGCAACTGATAAGCAACCGAACCAACCCTCTTCACAATCTCATACGGCCCTATGTACCTCGGACTCAATTTCCCCTTTCGGCCAAATCTCATCACTTTTTTCCACGGAGACACCTTCAAGAATACCTTCTCACCCACTGAGAACTCAACTTCCTTCCTCTTCAAATCGGCATAGGACTTCTGCCTATCCGAAGCAGCCTTCAAACGGTCACAAATCAATTTTACCTTGTCGGTTGTCCCCTTGAGCAAATCCGGCATAGGTAACAATTTCTGCCCTACCTCGGCCCAACACACTAGAGTCCTACACTTCTGGCCATACAAGGCCTCATACGGAGCCATCTGAATGCTCGACTGAAAGCTGTTATTGTACGCAAACTATACGAGAGGAAAATGCTTCTCCCAAGTACCCTGAAAGTCAATGATACAACATCGCAACATGTCCTCTAAGATCTGAATAACCCTCTCTGACTGACCATCTGACTGAGGATGATAAGAAGTGCTGAAGTTCAGACGGGTACCCAAAGCTGTATGCAGACATTCCCAAAACCTAGAAGTAAACCGCGGATCTCTATCTGACACAATGGATTTCGGCACACCATGCAGTCTCACAATCTCACCAATGTACAAATCGGCCAACCTATCTAAGGTGTATGTAGTGTTGACTGCCAAGAAGTGAGCACACTTCGTAAAACGATCCACTATCACCCAAACTGAGTTCTTCTTCGTAGGAGTCAAAGGCAAACCCGAAACAAAATCCATGGTGATGTTCTCCCATTTCCATTCCGGAATTCTCAACGGCTGTAACAAACCTGAGGGAACCTGATGTTCCGCTTTCACTCTCTAACACACTAAGCACTTACTCACAAAGTCGGCTACATCTCTCTTCAAGCCAACCCAATAGTACTCATTCTTCAAATCATGGTACATCTTCGTACTTCCAGGATGCATAGCAAACGGACTACTGTGGGCTTCAGTCAGAATCGTACGTCTCAAATCACTGTCTTCTGGCACAACTATTCTATCTTTGAAACACAAAACCCCATCAGTACTGAAACTGTAGTCTGAAGATCTACCCTCGGCTATATCTTGCACGTGAGGTGCCAAAAATCTATCTAAGAGCTGTTTCTCTCTAATCAACTGACCTAGAGTAGGTCTAACCTGAAGCTCGGCTACCAAGCCACCATCTCCGGACAAACTCAATCTAGCAAACATGGCTCTCAAGTCCACGGCCACCTTCCTACTCAATGCATCGGCCACAACGTTGGCCTTACCCGGATGGTACTCAATAGTAAGATCATAGTCCTTTAACAGCTCTAACCACCTACGCTGTCTGAGATTCAAGTCTCGCTGAGTCATAATATACTTCAAACTCTTGTGATCGGTGTACACTGTGCATTTCTCACCGTACAAATAATGCCTTCAAATCTTCAGAGCAAACACAACTGCAGCTAACTCTATGTCATGGGTCGGATAGTTGCGCTCGTGGGTCTTCAACTGTCTTGAGGCATAAGTCACTACTCTCTTGTCTTGCATAAGAACACATCCTAGCCCTACATAAGAAGCATCACTGTAGACTACATAGTCCTTCCCGGACTCAGGCTGAATCAAGATCGGAGCTTGGGTCAAAGCTTCTTTCAATTTCTCAAAGGCTCTCTGTCTTGCATCTGTCCACTCAACTGAACACTCTTCTGAAGTAACTGTGTCAATGGAGCGGCTAACTTAGAGAAACCCTCTACAAACCTCCTATAGTATCTGGCTAAGCCTAGGAAGCTACGTACTTCTGTCACAGATTTCAGTTGCTTCCACTCAACAATGGCTTCAATCTTCTTCGGATCAACTCTAATCCCATCGGCTGACACTACATGTCCTAAGAAGACTACCTCACGGATCCAGAACTCACACTTGTTGAGCTTCGCATACAATTGATGATCAAGCAAAGTCTTCAAAACAAGTCTCAAGTGCCGGTCATAGTCTTCTTCAGTTCGCGAATACACCAAAATGTCATCAATAAATACAACTACAAAATGGTCTAGATACTGATGAAAGATCCTATTCATCATGTCCATGAAAGCAGCCGGTGCATTAGTCAACCCAAATGGCATGACTAAAAACTCATAATGTCCATACCTAGTCCTAAAGGTCGTCTTCGGTACATCAACCTCCCTTACCTTTAGTTGGTAGTAACCTGATCTCAAATCAATCTTTGAAAAGACAGATGCTCCTCTCAACTGATCAAACAAGTCGTCAATTCTAGGCAACGAATATTTGTTCTTCATTGTCAACTGATTTAACTGCCTGTAATCTATACACATCCTCATGCTTCCATCTTTTTTCTTCACAAACAACACTGGTGCACCCCAAGGTGAAGAACTAGGTCGAATAAAACCTCTATCTGTCAATTCTTGCAACTGAGTCTTCAACTCTTTCAATTCTTTCGGTGCCATACGATACGGAGCAATCGAAACAGGAGCTGAATAAGAATAAGTCTCAATGCTGAACTCTACCTCTCTGTCCGGTGGTAACCCTGGCAATTCTTCCGGAAACACGCTAGAAAAATCACATACTGTCCGGATGTCCTGAGGTCTAACCTCACTCATGTTAGGGTTCATCACATACGCCAAGTATGCTTCACACCCCAACTCAACTAATCTCTTAGCTTCTAGTACTGAAACCACATTGGACAAGAACTTCACGTTCTCACTCACCACTACAATCTCATAATCATCTGCGAGCCTCAAAGAAATCCGCTTCGTTTCAAAATCTATCCTAGCTCTATGCTCCGTGAGCCAGTCCATACCCAGAATCATATCAAAACCATAAAAAGGAAGTTCCATCATATCCACTGGAAACACATGCCCCTGAACCATCAACGGACACCTTCGGTACATCTTCCTAACTACTATCGTGTCCCCAAAGGAACTAGTAACACTAATTCCTACCTCTAACATTTCACAAGGCAAATTCAAAGACTGTGCATGCTCACTCAATATGTAGGAATGTGTAGACCCAGAGTCAATCAAAGAAAGCAAACCCAAAGACTGTATCGAGAAGTTACCTGCGATCACATCAGTGTCATGCTGATCCCCACGCTGAGCATAAACTCTGGCCTGACCTCCGCCCTCTGGATGAACTGCAACTATATGAGCTATGTTCCTCTTACCATCATTCCTCGGCTGGAAGTTTCCTCTACCGCGCCCGCGGCCTCTCTGAAAGTCATTGGCTCTAGCAGGAGCCTGAGTTGGTGCATGTCCCACCTGATGTGGACAGTCACGCCTAATGTGGTCTCTAGCCCCCACAACTCCAACAAGAATGATAATTCCCCCAACACTCACCGGTGTGGTTCCTCCCGCAGGTAGCACATGTGGGCAACTTCCCACCAGCTCTCTGACCCTGATGGCCCCTACAGTGGTTACCGCCACCACGCCTATGATCAAAATGATGTCTGTTGTCCCGATGCCTCATGGCATCACCTCTATCAAAGTTGCTGGACCTCTTACCCGAACTAGATCCACCTGACCGCCTGGTCAAACTCAAGTTGTGCTCTAAGTCCTTGGCCCTCGCGACCAAGACATCAAAATCTGTGTAATCTGAAGCTAGAGTATACGTCTTGATCTCTTCGCTCAGCCCATAACGGAAGCGGTTACAACGCTCCACCTCAGTAGGTACAAGCTCAGGTGCATACTGACTCAATCTGACAAACTGGATCTCATAATCGGTCACGGACATACTCCCCTAAAGCAATGTCATAAACTCTCTCTTCCTCTCATCGAGGTATCGCGGACCCAGATACTTCTTCCGGAAAGCTGTCTCAAAGAACTCCCAAGTGATCTCGACCTCATCCATACCCTTAGTAATGGTGACCCACCAAGTGTAGGCATCGCCCTGAAGCAAGGACTCGACACATCCCAACTTGCGCTCACCAGTACATCCCATCTGAGCAAGAATACGGACAGTCTTCTCAAACCATAACTCTGATCGCTCTGGAGTAGCACCTCTGAACTCCTCGGCCCCAAGGCCCCGAAGTCTCTCTAAAGGTAATCCAATGCCCTCACCCTGATGATGAGCTGCCTGACCTCCAGCTACTGCAACCTGAAATGCCCCGGCAATCGCTTGGACCAACGGAGCTAAGTCAATCCCGGCCGGTCCTTGGCCACCTTGGCCTCCTTGTGGTCCCTCTCCTTCGGCTCCGGCCTCACCTCTCACTCCCGGTGGAGGAGGTGGTGGTGGTGGAGGTGGAGGTGGTAGAGGAGCTCCAACTCCGACCACATGCTCTCCCACTTGAGCCCCAAACCTAATTACTGGCTCAACTCTCGGAGCCTCTGCCCGTGGTTCCGGTCGAACCATCCTAGGCCTCCCACGTGGTCTCATGCTATAGCTAGCAAGGTATAAACTACAACAACAAACAAATAGGATTATGTTAGCCAAAGCAAGGGTCCAATAGTGCTCAAGTACTCCTTTCTCCAAAAATCTTTTTAAATTAAGTAGTAGTAGCAATGGACACACACTCTACACCAGACACAACAGTTCATGCATTCAAAACACCATACGATCAATCAAGCATCAAGGATTCATGGCAAAATATGCGTCGAACAACACAATCATTTACTTCATTAAGCTTACCTCACTTACCTACCCGAGGTCTCGGTAACCTCAAGCTCCGATACCAACAAATGTAACCCCCTCGTCCCAGTCTGACCGGATGACCGGTCCGAGTGGGCCACACGGGGAAAACCGAGTGAAACCCGTTAAGGTTCCCTTCGGTTAGCAACCCTATATTTTTTTCTTTTTATTTTAATCTTGTCTAGAGGATAGTTAAATCCTAAGTGATCATGACAGCGGAAAAAAATCAAAAGTGAAACACATTCGAACCACGGCATGCATAAGAGTCCATTTTTAAACTTACAGGGCAGAACGTATCGGTACCCTAACCAGGGGTATCGATACGCCCTGACCAAGTAAACTCAAGGAGTCAACTCCGGGAAGACCGTATTGATACAGCCCTTGAGCGTATCGATACGCCCTTCTCGGTCAACCCTTCTTGGTCAATAGAGTAGACCCGTACCGATACTCGTGCACCCCGTATCGGTACACTCTACTCCTACTCAAAATTCCAAATTCCAGTAACTTTGGAGGGTATCGATACCCTTAGGGTATCGGTACGCCCGACAAAATTTGTGGCCTTTGGGCAAGACCGTATTGATACGGCCTTGAGGCGTATCGATACGCCATGCACTGCAATTCCAGAATTTTCAACTTAAATGACTCCATCACGACTCTAAAGGCATTTTTCGACTCTCCTAAGCACATACACACACTTAAGCAATCATACATAAGTCATAGGCAACAATCAAACATGTGACACGGCATTCATACATGGCAATTAAGCAAGAGCAATATTCTAGCATAAAAGGGAAAACACAAAGGCTCAAAAGGCCATAATGGCACAAGTCATCATTTAGGAGGTTTGCACTCACACACACAAGGCAACCTAAACGTCCGAAGCATGCTACCACACACCAACATTCATCATATAATCTCATGCTTTACAAACCATAAATCAACTCAAACATCCACATTCAAATGAGTCATACAAAGCTCATACAAAAACCCTTGCCACATTGCTAGCTAGTACAAAATTGATAACCGTACTTGAGCTACAAACTTGGAAAGCCCTTCTTGCCTTGCCTCGAGCTAACACACGTTAATGATCTACATTGTTGAACATTGAGAGCGTAAGCTATAAGCTTAGTGAGGGTGCTCTAAAACGAAAAACATCAACCATACAGGGTTCAAGCATGTAAATCATATCACATACAACCTACAATGGCATATAAATGAGTAGACCTAGCTAGTCTTTCAAGTGGCATATATGGTCTCTCAATCCTATCAAACTCAATCATCCATAGCAACATCATGTAACAACACCACATACCACAATCATATATCACCATCATATACCACAATACATGAGCAAGTTTAATTGGCCACTATTAAATTACCCCGATTGTGCGGATTTAAACTTCAACAACACTTTACCTCGGTGGGATTACACTCATCACCGGACCTTGCATGTGCGGGATTCCACTCATTGCCACATGCCCTACGGATGGGATTCCACTCATCATCCCGTAGAAATATATAAAAATCTTCCAGTGGAATGTTACATCACCGTACTCCTCCTTGATAACTTAACGCAATCAAGGCCACGTACGTTTTGACTCAATTTGTGTGCACACTTATCCTAATGATCGATCATTTACAACCGGTAATTATTTAGTGCCAATTTTCATTATCACATCATATATATCATCAACCACAACTCATGCTCATCACATACATATGCATATCATGACATACATGCACAACTTATCCACATTTCTCAAGAGCATAGATAGGCATAACACAAGTATTCAAAGGAAATCAATAACTAAGATCAACAACATGAATTAAATGGAAATGGCCTACCAAGCACATTTCTCTCACACACTATACACACTCGAACCATACTTTAAAATAAGTTTGAAACCACTCACCGCCCTTCCTTAGCAATCGAAACAATCCTCCTACGAACCCGGATTCGGTCCCAAAGCTCCTTCAACGACTCCTCTTGCTTCTAGCCAAGCCAAAACATATACATTACTTCACAATTCAATGCTAAACTCAACCATCAACTGACTTTACAAACACAAGACAAATTCCACAATTTCCCAAACCACATAATCTCCCAAAAACCCAATTTTCGTGCTTCCCAATAACCTTGCTGAAATTTCCATTTCCAAACACTCAAATGACCTCCAAAATATCCCAAATCACCCTCCTAACATACCCTAACCATCAGCCCTTTGTTTTCAACCTAAAACCCACCAAAAATGGTGTTTTAGACAACTCAAAAATGGGTAATAAAGCTCACTTCGGATTTTTACCAAAATTCAACCAAATTAACATATATTGTGTATTTTAACATGATTAAACAAAGCCCCAACTTAATTTATCAAAACAAAATGGAAAAACCCCTTAAAACCCAAACTTTGATATAAACCCTAATTTTCAAAACTCCATAACTTTGAAATCTAAGACCATGGGTTGATAGGGAATAAAGAGGAGATTAAGAAAACATGTTTACCTTTCAAAATGGTGTCGAAATCAAGTGGAAAATTGATGGAATAGCAACTTGAAATTTTGAGAGAGTTTGGAGAATGGGGGAGGTGTTTCACGTAGGGTTTGTGGGGAAAGGGGGAGAAGATGACAACTTTGAAAGTTGTCATCCTTTTTTAAAAACCTTTGGGTAAATTACAACTTAAGTCTTTCCCTTTTTTACTAAAGTCCAATTAGGTCACGATTTAGAGTTGAATTGGTTTAATTAAATTTTATTGACTCGGACTCTAAACTCGGCTAACTCCTAACCCCAAAACACGGGTGTTACAGTATGTATATGCGTTTAAGGGAGTATCTCACATTTTATCATTAGTATTTTCTTTCATGGCTACCTCCGGTCCTAATCCAGTCCCCCCATTGTTAGCTTGAAGCTCATGATAGACCCAAAATCCAACGGGCTTTTGTTTGCAGAAGTAGGCAAATATTTCGTTGATTTTCTCTTCTACATCATGTTGTTACCCATTTGAACGGTGATAAGGATACTCGGTAAATGTAACCACCACGACTCGGTCTAAACGCGAGACTGAACCGAGCGAGTCACACGGAGAATATTGAAGTAAACTGAGAAGGTTTACCTTAATAAACAACCCTTTTTTTTCTTTTTATCTTATCTAGATGCACATTATCATCCTATATGATTTGAACTCGTAGTGAAAGAAAACTTAACTCAATCAGACATCGATTAGACATTCGTTTGACAACATATATGTTTTGGGGACCAAATTGTAATTTTTACAAATTATAGGGGCTTTAGCTAATTTAAAGTTACCAACCTTTAACTAGTCATATTTCATGCCATTGTGCCAAATCTCAGCTCAATTAGATCATCCAAACTCATATAATTGCATCCACAACATTCAGGGTCTAAAACGTAAGAAAACAGAGCCTCAAAGATGCCAAATAACTATTTTAATCGCTGGCTGCATCGATACGCCAAGGCCCGTGTTGGTACACCTCTGTCTAGTAAGCTACTAGAATTTTAATCTCAAAGCATGTACCGATACGCTCCCCCGTGTATCGAAACAACTCGCTTTTCCCCTTGGATCGTATCGATACGAGTCCCTACGTATCAATATGCCAAGCCTGATTTGGCTTACCCGTATCAATACGGTTACCTACATATTGATACGCCTGACATAAAATGCCCTATTTTGCTGGTTTAACACACTTTGATGCAATACAAACCCCCTAAACTTGCTTCTAACATATACACAACATATCCAAGGATCGATCCTCAACCAAACATGCCATATTCAACATCAACTCATGGCATCATGCTTGAAAGAGAAATCTGTAGGCATGCTTCCTTTCAGACAGTAATTTGATCTATAGGCATGTTTCCTTTATGTTTATTTGCAAGCAAAGCAATACTTTCTTTCAGACAGTAAGTTGATCTTTTCATGTCCATTTTCATATTCTATGTTATCTGGTGTCGGATATGGACATGTACATCTACGTAACTTCTTTTTCCTATTTTTCCTTCTTGCAATAATGTAGTGTACCAAATTGCAATCTTGAGCCTAACTATCTTTGTTGATCTTCTTTTAAACATTGTGTCACGATGTGTGTGTAGGGGAGTGTTCTTATATGTTATAACAGAAATATAATACTGAACTTTTCAAAAAAAGAAATATAGTACTGAAAGCAGTTAAAAAATCCCTTCAAATTGTATATTTCTCTTCGTTTATACACCACATTTTCCACACTATTGTTTGAATGCGAGATCTTCACAGTTGTTTAGTGCAGTTACTGCATTGTGTGCTATAGTGGTTCATTTGCAGTAACCAAGTAACTGATAACTAATGCTAATAATTACTCACTTGAGAATTCAATAGTAACTCTCTTCCTTGAGGAAGATCCCTTTAGCTATTGTTGTTTTTGGTTATCTGCTAAACCCTTCTTGATGTGTTGTTCAACAATAGTTGTTATGTACTACCACAATAACGGTCCATATTCGAATTTGCGCAAAGAAAAGTTTAAGCCAATGGCATATACATACACATGCAAAATCTGATGATCTACTTGCAGAAATCAATCTCCCTTCCCACCAATAACATCTTTTCTTTTTACAATTCAACCATCAAATACTCTTACATGAACTTGAACATTTATTATATCTATGTGTGATGCCAATAGTTTTGGCTTGATCCATATATGCATAATATGTAATTTGGAATTGATTTATGACGCTTCTTAACACGTATTTTAACATTATTTGATTTGTGTACTGGTTCTAATACGAACAAAGGCCTTGTAAAATTTCTCTTCTTAAAGTATAATGGGGACATTCACTACAAGAAATTTCTGTTGTTGTGACAAATTTAATTTTGACAAAATTGTTTTTGTCATTATTAGTAGCTTTATTGTGACAAAATAAATAAGCGTCATTTGCAATTAGAAAAACATATGTATTTGTGAAAAAAACAATAATCGTTATAATATTTTGTCACAATTAGCAAACTTGTGTAACATATGGTGACAAAATATATTTTGTTACTATTTTTTGTCACAAATATTTTCCTTCGTTTTTTGGCGCCAAAAAAAATATATAATGACAAGTTTTATAACTATAAGTTTTAATCATTATTACAGAAAATAATTGTCACAACAAAGAATGAGATTCAAGCTTTTTGTGATAAATTATGTAGATATATATTTTAATTATAACAAAAAATGTATAGTTATAAATGTTTCTCTCTATTTTTGGTGCAAAAACAAGTCAGACAAATTTTGTAACTATAAGTTATAATTATTATTTCAGAAAAAAATTGTCACAAGAAATAAAAAGATGTAAATTTAAATTTGTCAATATAAAAAGTTGTGAGGAAATAAACTTTATTGCAAAATTTGTTTTGTCAAAAAAAATCGATGGAAAACCAAAATAAATAAATACAAAACATGCTTAAACATTGAAAGATATGGAAGATTAAAACTTTAATAAGAAATATTAACTTGAGTCAAATTAAAATCAATCACAAATTATACAAATTCTCTGCGAAATTCATTTTTAAGATTGAGTATATTTGCAAACAAGGCCAATTTAAAAGTACTAAACTCAGATTTCATAAACCAATTAAATGAATTAATGATCTATTAAAAGAATTAAAATCTAAAATAATTATTAAGGGTTAAATTAGGTTAAATATGAAATTTATTGGCTAATTAACTAATTAATTCGGTGCTTTCATCTTTACCATTATATTTCATGTCTATTTTTGAAATTCCGAAGACAATAATTCAAAAGATTGAGAAAATAAGAAAAGGTTTTCTATGGGGAACTCAAAATGGAAGAGAAAGATGGCAAGAGTATGTTAGGGGAGGATGTGTCTACCAAAGACCAGAGGTGGTGCGGGTGTCGTAGACCTTCACGCAAAGAATAAAGCCCTGTTGGCAAAATGGGGCTGGTGCTTCGCAAACGAAAAGCATTCTCTTTGGAGAAAGGTAATTTGCTCTAAGTATGGATGCCAAAATCTTAACTGGGCTTTGAAGTTAGAAAACTCTAAGAGAATGTCGATAATTTGGAAGGGAATTGTCAACAACTTGAAGAAAAACGAGGTGAAGAGCTGGATGGGAATCGAGAATTTCAAATGGAAAATTGGAAATGGTAAAACAACTTTGTTTTGGGAAGATATTTGGTGCGATAAGAGATCATTGAGGGACTTGTTCCCTAGATTATACATAGTGGTTGCAAGAAAAGGAGTTGTGGTGGCTGAGTTGGCAGTGGAAGGCTCTCTCGTTGGGATTGTATGGGCTGATTGGTTTTCTAGACCTCTAAGAGATCGTGAAGCTGCCCAGATTATCAGAGTTTTTGATTAGTGTTGAGACGTTGGAGCCTGATTTTAACTTTGATTTGTTATGGAAATTGAAAGTGCCTCCTAAAGTAAGAAGTTTTCTGTGAATGTTGAAATTAGATAGGATTCCTTCTAAAGTATTTTTTGCATAAAAGATGATTGGATCTAGAAGACTCAAATCAGGAAGACGGAAATCAGTTTGGATGATTGTTGGTGCAACATGATTATGGAGTTTATGGCTAGCTCGCAATGACTTGGTTTTTAACGGTAAAAAATCAGCTTTAAAAGATCTTATATTTTATACAAAGCTTAGAGCACTGACGTGGAGGATGCTACAGGATGTGGAGGGGCTTTAACAATGAAATTTGGAATTATTCGAGCCTTGTTTTTTGGACCAGTACAGAGAATGGGGTTGAACTTCGCTACTGTATCAACGATTATAACTGCTATAGAAGTGTTTATCGAAGCAGATTGGTCAGGAAAATATGGGCTGCTAACTTCTGTGAATTCAGAACTAGTATTAAACTGGATCAACGATCCAATGACTCGCCCTTGGTGTTGGTGGCAGGAAATTTTTGCAAATTGATCGCTTAGCCAAAAGAATTGGGGGAGTAAAACTCTTGAAAGCAAACCCGAGTTCTTCAGGCCTGATCAAAGGCTTAGAAAAGGAAGGTGCCAAGAGAGCAAATTGTTTTAAAGCATGGTGGTAGATCGTTTGTTGTCCCGCTACTAGTGGATTACTAAATTTGGATATATTTGATGTTCACAATGATGAAATAAATATTATTTTCATTATAAGTAACATATAGTGACGAAATAAAAGTACCAAGAAATTAAATTTTGTTGTAATATATATTTTTATCACGAATTTTTTTGTTAGATGTTAAAATTTAAGTTAATTGCGACAAATTTACTTTTTGTGATAAAACAATTATTTTATTCTAATAAATATTTTGTCTCTTTAAGTTCCATTTACTGATGAAATAAAAGTAGTGAGAAATTATTTTTTATTGCAATTATATTTGATGTTAAAATACAAGTTAGTTGTGACCAAAAGTACTTCTCGCGATGAAATAGTTAATTTATTGTGACAAATATTTTTTCATGATAATTTAATTATAGTTACGAAATTTCATTGCTACGATAAATAGTATAAATAGTAATAAACAAAATTTTGTCACAATATACTTTACATGAGGGGTTGTTTTAACAAACATGGTAACAAAAAAAATTGTCAAAATAAATATATTGTAACAAATTTAGTACTTTTAATAACAAATAATTTTGTTGCAATATTATAAATTTCTTGTAGTGATTGAACTTCAGTAATATATTGCTTTTGGTCTTGTAATCATCAATATAAACAAGAAGATTCTTCAAACTGCCTTTCGGCAGGAACTTGTAAATTAGCAAGAAGCTGATAATCATCTTCTAAGCGGTCTTTCACAAGACGGGGATGATAAAGCTGCCCTATATTTGTATCGTCATAATTCCAATTGTCGTTTGTATCATGAATGATCCAACATCTACTTGCAAACTCCCCTGCAACTTTTGTAAAACAACCAAATATGGCGGTTATTATATATTGTCGATATACGTCCTTGGCCAGACCAGAATCAGAGTTTTGCATTATAGTTCTGTCCTTTTACATTTGCAAAAAGAAGAAGAAAGGTGTGAGAGAGCAACATAGAACAAAAGAACGAAATGGCACAAATAAAGTAAACAACACGCGTTTGCCGGGAGTCGAACCCATGTCTATTGCTTGGAAGGCAATTATCCCATTCACAAGCTGCAGGAATACTTATATGTGTTTTCTTACTTGACTGGAGGAATCAGAGGCCAATTTGTTTCCGTGATTTTGCACGGTATAATGTTGTATAAACCAAGAGGAGAAATATTCCATACACAATTTCAATCTTTTCAACAAATAATATTATTATTTTCAATGGCTGCACCTAGTACCACCTCTGTCATACTTCTGAGCAGCGTAGACCAAAAGAACGGATTGGCACAAAAGAAGTTAGCAACATGCGTTTGCCGTGAGTTGAACCCAAGTCTATTGCTTGGAAGACAATTATCCTAACCATTAGACTACAAATGCTACACATCAAAATGTGTTAAAAACCCTTTAATTGACAATCTATGGTGGCATGGCTTCAATCAAACCTGCAAACTCGAGAAGAGCTATGAAATTGCAGCTTATGCAATTTATGTTTCTTTGGCTTCACCCAAAACATCTTTGTACTGAAAAGTGTTACAATAGATTATCAAGAAAATGGGTACCAAATATGTTATTGCCTGTTGGTACTTTTACAAGGTTGCTCTCAAAAGAAGGCATGGTTGGATGCGTTGCAAATCTTTACGAAAGCGCTGGAAACTCGAGTGACGCATGCATTCAACCGGCAACAAAACAAGGATTACTTGTTGGCAACCGATGTTTCAACATCAGTTACTGCAAATGAGGTGAAAAGGGTCATTATATAGTTAGAAATTAGAAGTGTTATGAACTCAAATGATTGTTATGTATTGTTGATATTTCGAGATTATGTTGATGTCACAGACTCACAGTGTAGTTTCAGACTAATGTGTTGAAACAATTACTGTCTTGGATGCAGCAGAAGTTTTAGCAATTGGAATGATGAACTAGTATAGTTTAAAGCAATTTGGTGATATAAATTTCATCTTGGAAACGAGTAGAGTGTAAAGGTTTACAATATATTTTATTAAAAAAGAGAGCAGGATATCACATTCCTTAGAAACAGACAAGGGTTGTCAACCTTCTTTTATAAGTTAAAGCGCAAATGCCCAGTGAAAAAGCACAGAGCCGTGCGGTGAGCACAGAGCGAACTATTATTTTGCCTTTACTAAAGAATATCGTGTGCTTGTCGCTCAAAGCGACATACGCCTATTTTTGGAGGCTAACTCCTTTATTGGGGTTGTCCAACTAATTGTAGTTAAATTATTTTTCAAATTAACCTAAGGTTGTTAACTTCCATACAAATTCATTTTAGGAATTGATTGATTAATTTTAATTAGATATGATGGGATCAATCCTTCTTAAATTCTGCTTAAGAAGTAGTTCTTGACTCTTTCTAGCTTCACAGTGATAGGATTCGAATTTTACTTAGCTCCTCAACCTTCTAGATGAACTGACACCCGTCGTTTACGCGTCAAAATAATTCCTTCTTCTCAAATAATAAATAAAAAAATTAAGCGTAGTAAGGGAGAAGTAAGGGTCGATCCCGCATGGACTAAGTAACTTCTTGATTATTTTTGTTCAATCGGTGACTCAAGAAGAGAGAGTCGAATAATGTTTAAGTAAAAACGAGAAAGTTTGTAGAATTAAATAAAGACTAGCCTCAGACTCTTGCTTTGACTCAATTTTCTCAGATCATCGGAAAAATGATTTTTTCACTTCGGGATTTACGTCGGTTACTTGTCTACAAGGTCCAATCCTTGTGACAAAGCTTGTAAGTCGAATACCCAAGTGCCATCTTTGATATCGATTTCGTAAATTGATCTATCAACACAATGTCGTAGATAAAATCATTTAGAATCGTAAAAGACCGACTCGGTTTATGTTGTTTCAATAATAACTAATCCGATCTCAGTTTCCTCTTAGCAAACAATTTTGCTAAGTGTTTTCCCAGGAAGTCGAATGTGCTTCAGTAACTTATCCTTCCTCCCACACAATTAACCAAAACAACATTCTGACAAACGTCAATCTTTGGTTTTTGAAATCATTTTGATTTTAAAATTAATCTTAGAAAACTGAGAGATATACCCGAAGTTGATGAAGCGCTTTTCAATCCTCACGTTTGAATTGAGTCATTGCTTAAGCCCTTGGCTATAGAAAACTTAGCAAAGCATGATTATGGAAAGAATCATACTTAGCATTTTTTAAAGAAAAATAAAATAGAAAACCAAAGTAAAATAGAGAACTAAGAGAAGAGAGATTGTATAAACTCCAAAGTAAAATGAAAACCAAGAACAAGAGATGATTTGAGTTTCACCCAAATGGGGTATTTATAGTATATCAAAAACCCTAAAATAACTCTAAAATGATAACAAATAATTTCTAAAATATTTAAAATACAAAAGATAATTCCTAAGCGATAAGAAATAAATCCTAAAGTGTTTAGTTTTTTAAAAAAAAGACAATCGCTAAGTTTTAATACAAATCTTGGCTAATAAGTTATCTTAATACAAATCTTGGCTAATAAGTTATCTTGATACGCGACTAATAAGAAATAATTCCTCAATTCATGCCCACTAATCCAGACACGAATCCAGAAAAACAAAAACTGCAGAATCCAGCCTCTTTTAGCACAGTTTCTGGAATCCAATGTCCTGCGTAGAAAATAAAGGAAAATGCCCAAATTAGCTACCTAAACCGACAAAAAAGGAGTAATTAACAACAATATAATAACTATTTAAATCATTCCTCAAATTCCCCCTCACTTATTCAATGTTTGTCCTCAAGAATTTCTCAATTATCATGCTAGAAACCTTAAGTACCCAACTCCAATTTCATAAAATTTCCAAGATTTCTTAAGTAAACTAAATCAAGTAAATGCTGAAATTCAAAGGTCAATCAAGCAAGGCATAATCAATTAAGTGTAAATCTACCAACATATTTCAATCATCAACCAATTTCAAAGAATACAATACTTAGCTTCTCACATTGGTTCACTCATTTCGCTCAAGTGTTTCGTGTGAAAGAATCGCTCAAGCCTAAACTAATCAACTCATTACCATAGACTTGTAACTAAATCTAATCTCCACTACTTAATATGAGAATGATGCAATAATCAAGAGGACTTTAAAACGGGATG
Organism: Hibiscus trionum; assembly: GCA_030270665.1. Taxonomy (NCBI): domain Eukaryota; kingdom Viridiplantae; phylum Streptophyta; class Magnoliopsida; order Malvales; family Malvaceae; genus Hibiscus; species Hibiscus trionum. Next base: position 18,966,658 of record BSYR01000022.1, read on the forward strand.
TAACGGGGCTAAGGTTCGGGTAGGATAAAGGCCGAAAAATGGGGTTTCAAAAATTCAAGACAAAGAGAAAACTATTCCAAAGAATTTATTCAAAGGGAAGCAAAAATCAAACAAGCTTTATTCACTCTTCTATTTTTTTCTTTTTTTTTTCTTTTGAACTTTTCTTTTTTTTTTACTGCTCGAACTATTCTGTACTATTCGAACCAAGCTGCACTGGTTTTTTTCGTTGCACTATATTTTTCGGCACTTTTCTGTGTTGATTCGAATATGTTTTTTCTGCAGCAGTTTTTTTTTTAACTTCCTGCTTTGGAATAACCAACTTGCCCTGAAAAAGGTGGCAAAAAGAGTGGGAATAAAAATGTGGTGAATCAAAGAAAAGGTCAAGACTCAAAATTGGCTATCTAAGGGATAAATAAACAAAGGGTAGGCCATTTTTGTTTGGGAAGAGAAATTGGTTTAATCATATTGCCTCTATCACATTAAAGCATCATAATCAAAATGTGTAGTCTCAACAAGTATCGAGTTACAAGTTCTAGAATGCAATCAATTAGTTTGGCACACTTAATTGAAACAAATAGCAAGAATAAAATATAAGCTCATTATGCTCAAAACTCACATGAAAGGTCTATTGAACTAAGTCATGCATCCAATTCAATCAAAAAATTCATGAAATGACCAAGAAAATTTACATAAATTAGTCATGCCATGCTATCGTGCATCCTAAATTCAACAAGAACAAGATTGAATTCACAAAGAAATACAAAGAAATTAAATCAAACAAGAGACTAGCAACCAAGATTATCAACAATTCTAATCAAGAAACAACTCAATTTCAATCGCAAATCATAAGTGAGAGTTGATTTCAAATTCCACCCCTCATTTAAGTCATTTTGTCCCAAAATGAAAATGAAATTTCAAGAGAGAGAATAGAGATACTTTCCATTCTAACGACAATGGGCTGTTCAGAGTGATGACTGATTGGTCATGCCATTGCGGTTGGTTCGACTACTCAAAATAGAAGCTATCGGAGTATGGATTGGCATTGAGATTTTCTGAAAAACCAAAATATGGACTTAGTAATGGTATAAAAAAATTGGATTCACCACTTACTGGCAGAGAAGAACGTGTTTTGTTAGTGGCAGTGACATTGGTTCAGGTTCAGGAGCGCCGCTCGGCTGTCACTAGAGATCATGGTGGTGCCGGCGTGGTGACTCGAAGCCGATGTTGTGATGAGGTGCTTGACAGTAAATAAATTTTTCAAACGGTTGAGGGACACTGAAGCACGGCTGGGTCCTTGGTTTTTCGTACGAACATAGTTTAGTGAGATTTTGAAAATATATGCTGCTGGTAAAAAAATAAAAGGAAAAGTGGGCTTCAAAATAGGCCACGTGTGGGTTTTAGGGAGAATTTTTCTAGAGGAGTGGTCAAAAGTGCGGGGTTCGCGGGGTTGTTTTTAAATTTGAAAAGGGGTAAGGTGTTTGACCAATCATTTGGGGGTTTGAAAATTGAATTTCGTAGATGGTGGGATATAAAAAATGATAACTTATCTTAAGTGGAGTCCATGGGAATATTTCAATTTTATCCTATAAATTATTTTCAAAATATAAAAATTAGGATAAAGCCAATGAAGAAAAGAGGATGCAGTGGATTTGGGTTTGGCTATTATGCACCAAAGGGTGGTGTGTTCTGCTAACATGCACCAAATGCCAAACTTTTTAATTCCCATGCATCCTTCGTTTTAAACCCACTGCTTGCAGCATGCAATTTCCTAAAAAAAAATTCATGCATGACCAAGCATTCGAACCAGGAAAAATCCGTGGCAAAAACGCAACATGGTGTCCTACTCGACCAAAAATACCGCAGTTTAATGTTCGATTCAAAATACTTGGGTACCTAAAAATTAAAATAAAATAAATTTTAGGCGAAAATAAATAAAAAAAAAAATTAAAAAATGAACAGAAAGTAAAAATAAAATAAAATGAAATGGGTTGCCTCCCATTCAGCGCTTTATTTAACGTCGTTAGCTCGACGAGCCGATTTTAAGGCGTAGGTTATTCTAACTCGATCTCTTCGGCTAACCCAACCTGGGCATTTTCATAATACGGCTTCAACCTTTGGCCGTTTACTTTAAATCGAGCTCCATAATTGTCTTCGATCTCTAATGCGCCATGAGGAAAATTTTGAGTTACTGTAAATGGTCCGAGCCATTTCATTTGTGGAATTCTTTTGTTTTCTCTTTAAAAATTTGAGCTCTATCGTAAGCGTTTCGTCTGATTTCTTCTAACTCTTGAATGTGTAGCTTCCGCGCTTCTCTGGCTGCTTCCATCTCCATGTTACACTGCTTAACCGCCCAACAGGCTCGATGCTCCAACTCAATCTACAAATGGAATGGCTTTCTGAAAACTAGTCGATACGGAGACATTCCTATGGGACTCCAGTCTTTACAATCTGGCTTCACAATTTTTTCAAGAATTGTTTTAGTCTCACGGTTCGATACTTCTGCTTGTCCGTTGGTCTGCAGGTGGTAAGCAGTGGTGATTCTGTGAGTCACTCCAATTTTTTTCATAAGCGCATCAATGACCTTGTTAATGAAGTGGGTTCCTCAATCGCTAATTATTACTCGTGGTATGCCAAACCTGGAGAAGACAAAAAATTTCAAAAAATTAACAGTGTTTCTGGTATCGTCATTTCGGGTAGCCTTAGCTTCCACCCATTTAGAAACGTAATCAACTGCAAGAATAATATAAAAAGTTTCAAATGAAGAAGTAAAAGGATCCATGTAATCGATTCCCCATACATCAAAAATTTCACAGACGTGAATCGAATTTTGAGGTAATTCATTCCTTCGACTTAATTCCCTACACGTTGACACTTATCACATGATTTACAATATAAATAAGCATCTCGGAATATAGTAGTCCAAAAGAAACCACATTCCAAAATTTTATGGACAGTTCACTTTGGTCCAATGTGACCACCACATGAATAAGAATGGCAAAAATCTAAGATAAAATTTACCTCATCTTCGGCAATACATCATCTAATTACCTGATCCGAGCAGTGCTTTCAAAGGAAGGGATCATCCCAAATATAAAATCTGGATTCTCGCTTGATACGGTTAATTTCGAACTAGGTAGATCTTGTGGTAACTTACCCGTGGCCAAGTAATTTACCACGTCTGCGAACCATGGTGTAGTTCCCTGCGCCATCATCAATCTTTCTTCCGGAAACCCATCGTTTACTGGAGGATCATACGTAGAAAGTGGAATTCAACTTAAATGATCAGCCACGATATTCTCACGTCCCTTTTTGTCTTTAATCTTCAGATTGAATTCTTTAAGAAACAAGATCCATCGGATAAGTCTCGGCTTCGCCTCCTCTTTGCTCATCAAATAACGCAAGGCTGCATGATAAGAAAACACAAAAATTTTAGTACCAAGTAAATATGATCGAAACTTTTCTAAAGCAAAAATAATGGAAAACAGTTCTTTTTCTATTGTTGAATAATTTTTCTGAGCTGGATCTAATGTGGGAGATGCGTAAGCTATAACATGGGGCACTTTTCCAATCTTTTAGTCGAGGACGGCTCCAACACTCGTGTCTAAGGCGTCGCACATGAGTTCGAATGGATATTCCCAATTAGGCGGTTGAACAATTGGTGCTAACACAAGTTTTTCTTTAAGTACATCGAATGCATCTTTGCATTTTTCATCGAAATTAAAGACTTGATCCTTCTGAAGCAGGTTTCATAATGGTTGTGCTATCTTCAAGAAATCCTTAATGAACCTACGTTAAAATCCTGCATGACCGAGGAAAGAACATATATCCCTTACAGTAATGGGGTAAGGAAGTGAGCATATAATATCAACCTTTGCTTTATCGACAGAAATTCCATCTAAAGAAACTATATGGCCTTGAACTAACCCTTTGTCGACCATGATATGACATTTTTCATAATTTAACACAAGATTGAATTCAATGCAACGTCTTAGTATATTTGTTAAATTTAAAAGGCATTCGTTAAATGAACTACTGTATACAGTGAAGTCATCCATAAAAACCTCTATTCCTTTTTCTACGTAATCCGAGAAGATGCTAAGCATGCATCTCTAGAATGTTGTTGGGGCGTTACAAAGGCCGAAGGGCATCCGTTGATAAGCGAAAGTTTCGAAGGGACAAGTAAACATCGTTTTCTCTTGGTCTTTTGGTGCAACCGGAATCTGGAAAAAACCTGAAAATCCATCAAGACAACAATAATGAGATTTACCGGCTAAACGTTCTAGCATTTGGTTTATAAAGGGAAAAAGAAAATGATCTTTCCAAGTTAAAGAATTTAACTTCATGTAGCCGATGCAGACTCTCCAACCATTTTGAACTCGTGTTGGAACTAACTCACCTTCCGAATTTTGGATTACCGTAACTCCAGTCTTTTTGGGGATTACGTGAATTGGACTTACCCATTCACTATCAGAAATTGGGTAAATTATACCTGCATCAAGGAGTTTATGTATCTCCTTTTTGACTACATCCATCATTGGTTCGTTCAATCGGTGTTGACCTTGTCTTGAAGGTTTCGCTCATTCTTCCGTTTTTATCTTTTGCATACAAGTTTAAGGACTAAGCCATTTTATATCTAAAATGGTCCATTCGAAGGCCTCTTTGTGTGCTCGCAACACCATGACTAGGTCATCTTCCTCATCTTCAGATAGTTTGTTCAAGATTATTACTGGCAGGGTTTGTTTTCTCCTAAAAATGCATATTTGAGGTGATCCGGCAACTGTTTTAATTCTATCTCTGGTGCTTGCAAAACAGAGGGTAACATTTTAGTTTTAGATGGAGTTAAAAATAAATCAGAATTGACAAAGAAAACATTTTCAAACTCCCTTTCTTCCTCTTTGCGGTGAAGTTCTAAACCCCTGTAAAAACTTCCGAAAAAATTAGTTTAAGCAAATTTATCAACTAGGGGATCAATAATATCGATAGAATTAGTTCTTTCAACTTGATCTGGATATTTCATTGCTTTGTAAACTTCAAATTCTACGACCTCACCATCAAACTTCGTTGTTAATATACCGTCTCACATCAATCTTTGTATGTGCGGTGCTTAGGAAGGGTCGGCCTAGAAGTACCTCAGAGGAAGTGTTCGTCCTATCATTTTCCATGTCGATGACATAGAAGTCGGCAGGAAAAATAAGAACGTCGACCTTCACTAGGACATTTTTGAGCACTCCCTCCAGATAGATAATAGAACGATCAGCCAACTGGATGGTTACTCTTGTTTCCTTCAAAGGCTCGTTAGTAATCATTTTATAAACAAAGAGTGGCATTACATTAATTGAAGCTCCTAAGTCACACATTGTGCGTTTAATTAAGACATTTCCTATTTTGCAGGGTATAGCGAACATACCTTGGTCCTTCATTTTTGGTGGGAGTTTTCGCTGAAATACGAAGAAGACATGTTCTCCCAAATTCACCTTCTCGTGACCAGTTAGTTTCCTCTTTGTGGTGCAAAGCTCCTTTAAAAATCGGGCATACCTTGGCACTTGTCGGATTACTTCTATGAGGGGTATGTTGAATTGCACCTTTTGGAACACTTTTATGATTTCCTTCTCTTCAGCTCTTTTTTCATGCCTCATCAACCTTGTTGGGAATGGTGGTGCAATTTCACGAGAAGGAGAAGGAGGGGTGGTGGCGAAGAAGACGTACATTGGGAGTTGGAAGGTAGCGTTTCCTTCTCCTTCTTGGACTGTACGACATTCTCTATTGGGACTTTAGGGTTGACAATTGTTCCACTTCGGAGGGTGATAACACTAACATTGTCTCTCGGATTAGACTCCATTTGAGAAGGAAGTCTTCCCTGCGATTCAAGTCTCCCCATGGTTTTAGTCAACTGGGAGATTTGTTTATCTGTTTCTTGTAGGTGGGTCTCAGTGCAGTTTTGAAACTTTGGTTTTAGCCAATCGTTCAACAAAGGACTAAGATGTGTGGTTGAAATGTGATTCTGCTTCAGATGCTATTTCTGGATAACGTTCTAGTCGCTGTCTTTGCTTATTTTCCCGATGTGTCTGGGCGTGCAGTCTTCGGGCGTATGCTCCGATTTTCGAGATATATTTTGCTTGTTCTCCTAGATTTTTCCTAGTCATAAATCAAACAAAATAATTCACTAATTTTGCTGAAGTCCCCCGGCAACGGTGCCAATTTGACCCGCGTCATTTACGCGTCAAAATAATTCATTCTTCTCAAATAATAAATAAGGGAAATTAAGCGTAGTAAAAGAGAAGTAAGGGTCAATCCCACAGGGACTAAGAAACTTCCTAATTTATGTTTGTTCAATCGGTGAGCCAAGAAGAGAGAGTCGAATAATGTTTAAGTAAAAAAAGGGGGAAGTTTGTGGAATTAAATAAAAATGAGAGATTGTAGAGAATATTAAAAAGAAGTGATTAAATATGATAAAGACTATCCTTAGACTCTTGCTTTGACTCAATTTCCTCAGATTATCAGAAAAAGGATTTTTTTTCACTTCGGGATTTATGTGGGTTACTTGTCTATAAGGTCCAATCCTTGTGACAAAGCTTGTAAGTCGAATACCCAAGTGCCATCTTTGATATTGGTTTCATAAATTGATCTATCAACACAATGTCGTAGATAAAATCATTTAGAATCGTAAAAGACTGACTCGAATTATGTTGTTTCTGTAATCACCGATCCGATCTCAGTTTCCTCTTAGCAAACAATTTTTTTAAGTGTGTTCCTAGGAAGTCGAATGTGCTTCAATAGTCGATCCTTCCTCCCACACAATTAACCAAAATAACATTCTGACCAACGTCAATCTTTGGTTTTGAAATCATTTTGATTTTAAAATTAATCTTAGAAAACTGAGAGATGTACCCGAAGTTGATGAAGCACTTTTCAATCCTCATGTTTGAATTGAGTCATTGCTTAAGCCCTTGGCTATAGAAAACTTAGCTAAGCATGATTATGGAAAGAATCATACTTAGCATTTTTTAAAGAAAAATAAAATAGAAAACCAAAGTAAAATAGAGAACTAAGAGAAGAGAGATTTTATAAACTTCAAAGTAAAATGAAAACCAAGAATAAGATATGATCTAAGTTTTACCCAAAATGGGGTATTTATAGTATCTCAAAACCCCTAAAATAACTCTTAAATAATAAAAGATAATTCCTAAAATATTTAAAATACAAAAGATAATTCCTAAGTGATAAGAAATAAATCCTAAAGTGTTTAAATCTAAAAACAAAAGATAATCAATAAGATTTAATCCAAATCTCGGCTGATAAGTTATCTTGATACGCGACTGATAAACTATCACCATGCTGATGTCATCTTCTAGAAGCTACTGACGTGGCGCCTAGTCAGCACTTTCATGCCTCAATTCATGCCCACTAATTCAGTCACGAATCCAAAAAAAAAACAAAAACTACAGAATCCAACCTCTTTTAGCACAGTTTTTAGAATCCAATGTCCTACGTAGTGTAACGAGGTTTTTTTTCAAGTCCCCGCTTTTTGAAAACATTTAATTAAAAGGGGATTTTTAAAAATAATTCGAGCTTTAAAAAAACCTTTTAAAAAATCTTTTTGGAGTCGCCACCGGCCACTGAGATAGGCTAGACACCGTAAAAACAAAACCAGAGATTCATTTGAAAGGATTCGGGAGTTGGTTACGTGTGGGGAAGGGTTAGCACCCCCATCACGCCCGGAAGTCGGTGCCAAAACAATTGTTGCTTTAATTTGATGGAAATTATTTGAAATTTAAAATGAATTTACTTAGGGATTCTTAATTGAAAACCGGACTCTAATTATGCGAGCTTATCCAAATTGGTGGTTTCGAATGAAAATAAAGAAAACAAAATCGATATACCTCTAAACTTCCTTTTCTCTGCTTGTATTACTCTGAAAATGTTCCGACTACAACTGTGCTCTCTCTCTCTGAAAAACTCTCCCTCATTACATTGCGATTTCGGGTTTAATTAGCCCAATATTACATTTTTTTGCTTTTTCTAAATACATATAATTCCCAAAATGTGTTGTTGGTTGCTGATAATTTTGGCCGGATTCATCTCTGTAATTTTGGTTGTTGCCTCGTACGATTCCTGAGTTTTTGTTGTGTTTTGCTTCTGCATCTTCTGATATTTGGTTTTTGTTTGCATGTGAGTGAACGGCCGGAGGGGGGCCAGAGGACGACGCAACACGATCCTAGCCATCACTGAGGGATCTAGACGGTCGCGAGGCATTCGAAAAGCCACGTGTGAGATGCACGCGCGAGTGGAAGCCGAAGGGACGCGAGCGTGCGGGCGCGTGGGGGCTCTGGAAGCTTCCAAGCTTTGATCTCAACCGTTCGATGTGCCCCCGGTCCAACGGCTGATGCGTTGCGGCGCTAGGGCAATAGGAGGCCATCTAGGGTTTCTTTTCAAGCCCCGATCTGGACCGTCAAATCTAGATCAAATATGACAGTGGGGGATGTGGCGGTTGCAAAACATAAGAGAGAAGCATTAGGGTTTCTTTTCTTAGCAGATTAGGGCTTTAGTGTATGGGCCAAACGAGCCTTGTATTTTTTTTCTGGGCTCTTATTTGTAAATGGACTTCAATAAATAAATTATTGGGCTTTATACTTATTAATATTTCGGGCTTTATTTATATTAGTATTTTTTGTTTTCAGATTTAATAATAATAATAATAATAATAATAATAATAATAATAATAATAATAATAATAATGATAACTAACATGGTATGCGATGATAGTGATAAATTGTATTAATAACATAATATATGATAATGATGCTAAAAAAATATAACTATAATAAATATAATAGTAATAATAATAATAGGTAATAAATAATAACATGATGGATGATAAGTATGGTAATACGGTAATAATAATTATGATGATGGATAATAAGCAATAATAGTAGCATAATGGATAATAATAGTATATATAATAGTAAATAGTAATAATAGATACACTAATAGTAATAATATACATATATATACTGTTTTTCATTTTTTTTTCATTTTTTCTTCTTTTTTTTAGTTTTTAATTTTTACCACAACATATATATAATTAACATAAATATCAAAGTCCATTACTAAAAAGAAAAGAAAACGGGTTTAACACCCCGGACAAAATAGGTGATTACAGCTGCCCCCCTTTGCTTATACTTGTGGAACAAGAATAAAGCAAAGGCCATAAGCACCAATTTTGTCCGACTTCCCTGTTTGGATTCCGAGTCACCATGTACTTTAACTTTTGGCGGTCCGGAAGTCGGTACGGGAATATGCAACGATCGCGGAGGCCTGAAGCTGTTTTTCTCAATTCAACATTCTTCAACCCTTCGAGGTCCGAATAAAAGCTGCGCTCTCAAAATGTTCGAACAAATAGGCGGATTCCATTCTCCAAAAGCCCGGACGGATAGGCGGGTTCCATTCTTCTGAAGCCCGAACAGATAGGCGGGTTCCATTCTCCAAAAGCCTGAACGGATAGGCGGGTTCCATTCTCCAAAAGCCCGAACGGATAGGCGGGTTCCAATCTCCAAAAGCCCGAACGTATAGGTGGGTTCCATTCTCCAAAAGCCCGAACAGATAGGCGGGTTCCATTCTCCAAAAGCCCGAACGGATAGGCGAGTTCCATTCTCCAAAAGCCCGAACGGATAGGCGAGCTCCATTCTCCAAAAGCCCGAACGGATAGGCGGGTTCCATTCTCCAAAAGCCCGAACAGATAGGCGGGTTCCATTCTCCAAAAGCCCGAACGGAGAGGCGGGTTCCATTCTCCTAAAGCCCGAACAGATAGGCGGGTTCCATTCTCCAAAAGCCCGAACAGATAGGCGGGTCCCATTCTCCAAAAGCCCGAAGAGATAGGCGGGTTCCATTCTCCAAAAGCCCAAACCGATAGGCGAGCTTCCTTTTACGGGAAAAGCTTTAATATACCTGTCAAAAATAGGTAAAATGATATGATGATGTGAGTTAGCATGCCTCTAATCCTATGGATGCCTAACTACAAATGATGCATGAATTATGACATAAAAAATTCTCGGATGCTTCCACTCTCCGGGTTGGTCAATCTTGACCTTCTTCTTCTTCTTAATCTCTTTTGGCTTTCTCATCTCTGCCAAATTTCGGTCGTTCGGTCTCTCCTCGAAAGACGACTGCTGATTTCCACTGGTCAAACTTGGAGATAACACTTCTCGCAGTGCTCGTTCTCAAAACATTGCCCCCTATTCAAACTAGGTGCTCAACTATGACGACTTTTCTCTTTCCTCAACATTAGGGGAAGCACATGCCCCCAAGTAGGGGTGTTCAAAATTACCCGACCCGAACTACCCGACCCGACTACCCGAACACAAATAATCGGGTATTTACCCGGAAATTTTTTTTCCCGGGTCGGGCCCGGGTAAAAATATATGCTTTTTTCGGGTACCCGGTTACTTTCGGGTACCCGGTTCCTATTTTTTATTTTTTATTTTATTAGATTACTTAATATTTTTACTTTAGAACTATATATATATATATATATATATATTTGCAAGATTTATATGATACTTAAAAATATAACATTTGAAATGTGATTCAAAAGTCAATCTGTTCTCTGTACACCCCACAGGTGAGCAAAATGGCAATCACTAACCCATCTTCTTTAACCAAATTGTTCAAAATTCACAACCCAAAAGCGTTTGTAATTTCAAAGGTTTGAAAATTAACCATCAACCATCCTGTAGAACCAAAAATAAAACGAAACAGCCAACTCAGCAGTAGAACATCACGTCTTTCACATTGTCTTATGGTTATAAACTTCAAATCATTATTATTTTTTTGTTTGGATCAAGTGTTATAAACTTTTAAGGTTTTTGTTTTAATTTTAAAATAAAAAATAAAAAATAATAAGAACCGGGTACCCGGTACCCGATTTTACGGGTACCCGGGTTTAACGGGTACCCGATTATCGGGTACCCGGTATTTACGGGTCGGGACACGGGCCGACAAACCTAATACCCGAAGGTCCGGGTACCCAGTTTTTTGGGTACCCGAAAACCCGGGTACCCGGATTTGAACACCCCTACCCCCAAGTCCCTGAACTTTTTCTTAAGTTCATTAAGGCCCACTTTCTTTATCTGAACCAATCAAGGCATTTTGACAGAAATTATCTACAAGTCCCTAAACTGTAGGAATCTATTATTGTCCTCATCATAGACACTGGCGAGCTACCATTTGTATTCATGGCATTGCATTCCAAACTTTATCCTTGAAGCAAATGCAAGGAAATTAATTTGTGTTCACAAAAAAGATTTAGATTGCATCCTCTAATTTCAAAATAAGATGCATTTTCAAAAACTAGACTTTCTCTTCAAATCATGGATACATCAAGCCAGATGAAATACCCTGAATATCAAGTGTACAAACGACACTACTATGGCTTACCAAGGATTGCCTCAAGCATCATGTGTCTAGGATTCCTCGAAAGCTGAGCTGATGTCTAAAAATACGACATACTCTCCGAGTTATTTCAGCTTTTTAATCAATTAGATTCATCTTCTATAGGCTTCGCCTTTATCAATTCTTTACAATTATGGGGAAGTCAACTCATCACATTCCTTTGGCTCGAAATAAATGATGGAGCAAACAACAAAACCCCGAGCTACTCGGCATTGTCATGATTTAAAAATATTACCATCACTCATGTAGCTAAAGTGAATGGTGCATAGAAACCTTATTGGTCTTTTTGCTACAGCGGAGTGCCCAAAAAATTCCACACTCGTATCCGAAGATGCCTATTACCAGGCTTCAGACATTGGAGTGCTTTTGTTAAGCTTTTATTATTCTCTCTCTCTTGTCTTCCCTTTTTTCTTTTTTTCTTCCTTTTTTCTCTTCTTCTTTTTCCTTTCTCTTTTTTTTTCATTCTTCTTTTTCTCTTTCTTTTTTTCTTTTCTTTTTTCTTCTTCTTTCATTTTTCCTTTTCTTTTTTCTTCTTTTAGCGTGGAAGGTTTCCGATTATTCTCCCGAAGGCCCTATTTCTACGTGTACTTAATTAGATGACCAAATTAACTCGGAGTGTAAACCACATATTCATCATCTTCACAGCTTTTGATTTCTGCTAGACAAAGGCTGCTCGAAATTCAACCTTTGGGGTCAGGGTTAATGTCCCTTGTGCAATTGATATACGGGGACTCAATAGACAAATATATACACAAAAAAAGAAGCAATTGAAACATAATGCATCCCTTCATTGAAATTTAAAAACATGCAGTCTGAGGCCCTTACAAAAGATCTTTGCTACCTTCGGGCAAAAGGGTAGCAAAGTTGATTTCACACATTACTTTAAAAAGATTAAAATGCAATGAAATGAAGACAAACAAACTTGGATGCATAAAACTCTTGACTACTGTTAAGTTGGTCGTCCATCCCACCCCTCAAGCTTCTTCGAGGAACTCAACCTCCTTATTGACCATCAATTCCTGAACCAACTGCTTGAATTCTGAACAACTCTGAATCCCATGCCCCATAGTCTGATGGTACTCGCAAAATGACTCATGGCCGCCATGTGCCCTATTCGGACCCTTCTCAATCAAGCCCGCTGTACACAACTGCTCGTACACCCAACTCAGAGGGGACTTGATTTCTGACACCTCCATCTTCACCTTCCCCGCATCTACCTCTTTGAGAGCATTCACGCCTCGACCTCCATGGTTCGGAAGCAGATTGGTCGTCACATTGGGCTTTTCTAACTCAAGGACCCCATTGTTAATCATGTTTTGCACGAGCTTCTTGAATATTGTGCAATTTTCTATCGTGTGCCCCGGTACTCCGTCGTGGTACTCACAATGTGCCTTCTTGTCATACCATGGAGGGTAAGGCAGCTGGAAGCGAGGAACATGATATGATCGGACCAGATCAGCCTCGTATAAGTGTTTGTACACCTCTTTGTACGATATAGGTAGAGGGGTGAAGGTCATTCTCTCTTGTTCCTTTTTGGGAGCCCTATTCTCTCTTCAGTTTGAGCCTTGCGCATTCCCGACTGCGGCTTGAGGCGGTGCGATAGTGAAGTGCTTAGAAGCCTCGTAGGTACCAACGTTGTTCACCTCGTGATATTTCTTTTTGAACTGTTTCTGGGCATTCTCTCCTCCATCAATCCTACCACTCTTGATAGCTGCCTCGATACGCTCACCGGTCATAACCATATCTGAGAAGTTACCGATAGGGTTGCTTATCATACGGTCATAGAGGGTTCCTTTCAAAGTATCAACAAACATAGGGGAGATCTCATTCTCACAGAGTAGAGGTTGGACTTGTGCCGCCACATCTCGCCAACGTTGGGCGTATTCACGGAGGCTTTCATTGTGCCTTTGCTCCAAACCTTGTAGCATGAGTCGGTTCGGAACCATGTCGGTTATGTGTCTATACTGATCGGTGAAAGCTTTGGCCAAATCCTTCCATGACATAATCTGAGCACGGGTTAACTGATTGTACCACCTCACCGTGGGCCCCGCTAAGCTGTCCTGAAAATAGTGAATTAACAACTTCTCATTGTCGATGAAACTCATCATCTTTCTGCAAAACATGGTTATTGAGCAGTAGGGCAAGTCGTCCCATCAAACTTTTCAAACTCCAGCGTCTTGAACTTGGGCGGGATTACCAAATATGGAACCAAACTGAGATCTCTGACATTCCTCCCATATGCCCCCTCTTCTTCCTCTTTTGTTCGGAATTTCTCCTTGAGGTCCTTCCGGGTTTCCTCTAGCTGCTTTGAGAACTCTGCCTTCACTTTGTTTAAGTTCTCGATCTCATCCAAGTATAGGACACTATCCCCGACATTCTCCACATTAAAAACCAGACCCGATGGAGTATGGGTTGAGGCGCCCGCCTGATGTGATGTTGCCCTATCTCCTTGAGTAGACGCTCCTTGCGAGGGCTTAGGGGTATCAGTGACAAATCCCGTGGAATACGAAGGGTCTCCCTTATCTTGACTAGGGTTTCCAACAACACCCTTTCTTTTCAAATTGGCTTGCAGCAACTGAGATATCTCGTTCATCATATCTTGTTGGGACTTGATGATGGTGTCCCTCAACTCTTGCTAGGATCGCTCTAACTGACCTCTCAAATCAGCTTCTAACTTAGCAAAGCTCTCCTCCATTTGCTTCCTTTGGTGGCGATTAAAATGTGGGTGCGAAATCTTCGGTAGTCACAAATGCTTCCATAACTCCGAACAATTAAATTCCATGGCTTAATGATGCAATGCATGTAATGTCGTATGAAAAATAGAAACATATGATTAAAGGTAATAAATTAAAAACACAATCTAATGCAAGGAAATGTTGATTCGACGAACATCCTCATCAAACAACTTTTCATAATGGAGATCAAGTCTTATTCGCATAGGGTATGATTTTCACTAAATTTTGCGTCCCTTCCCTTTAAATTATGGCATTCCGGACACGCCGTTGTTATGGACTCTTTTCTCCCATTGTGAAAGTTTTCAACTTTAGACTGTTCTCGAATCAACATTTCGTATGAAGATGCGATGAATATGCAAAAATAATCAAAACAACACAAAGGCAACTGGATTAGTAACACCAGTAATAATGAATACTGGATACAACAAATCAAAAGAAAACATCAAAGCAGATCAACAAACCAAGGCCTATAAGCATGAATTCTAATTCTAAGGTTATTCGCATGGCTCTAATCGGGGTGGGCTTCTTGGGTTCTCACTCATGTGGGTTTGGTTCTAATAAGGATACCCGAACCTATCTTATCACCTGCTAAGGTGACAAGAACCCCAATTCTGGCCCATTACAAGCTTGCGAAGTGGTTTCGGTTCGAGGGAAAGCACGACCTAATGACGTGGAGGGCTGCTCACGTGTCAAAGGCGTGGATTTCGGAAGTGAATTACCGACCTGTGGAGGGAGACTCACGTGGGTATGGGTGTTTCACTCCCACTTAAGGGACAAAGCATGAGTATAGAGCTTAATGATCGTGATGCAACACATGTCGGTGTTTCCTTTAAAATTAAATGAAAAATTAATTCAAGACCACTAATTATCGAAGCTCGTGTAATTAAAGTCCTATTTTCGAGGAAGAACCACCTTACTAAAGTCAAATTAAATTTCAATGATTTCCATCAATTTAAAAGCAACAAGTGCTTTTTTGGCTTAACTCTCTTTTTGTTTTGAAAAACAAAATTTGTCCCCAGCGGAGTCGCCAAACTATAACGAGGTTTTTTTTTTCAAGTCCCCGCTTTTTGAAAACATTTAATTAAAAAGGGATTTTTAAAAATAATTCGAGCTTTAAAAAACCTTTAAAAAATCTTTTTGGAGTCGCCACTAGCCACTGAGGTAGGCCGGACACCGTAAAAACAAAACCAGAGATTCATTTGAAAGGGTTCGGGAGTTGGTTACGTGTGGGCAAGGGTTAGCACCCCCATCACGCCCGGAAATCGGTACCAAAACAATTGTTGCTTTAATTTGATGGAAATTATTTGAAATTTAAAATGAATTTAATTAGGGGTTCTTAATTGAAAACTGAACTCTAATTATACGAGCTTATCCAAATTGGTGGTTTCGGATTAATTTGATATTTAATTAGAAAGGATGACGGTACACCGGACCAAAAATTAAACCGACGTCACATAAGACTGACTGTCGTGTTAGTTTAGGGTTCGGATCCCGTACGTCACCTTTATGCATGATGCAAGCAGTTAAAATATGGTGTTATGGTCTTGTTCGTTTTAACTACGAATTTGCCTTTAGACGATTCGAATTAATCCGAATATTCGAGGAGTATCCAATAAGCTAGGATAGTCGACCCGAATACGCGAATTAATAGGTATCTCCTTTTTATGGTTAATATTAATTATCATGAAAATTTAAACATTAAGAGTCACACAGATGACAATTAAAATGCATGCCATGAAACACATATTCGAATGGCATAAAAAACTAGTTAAAGAACACGCATAAAAAAGCATGCAATATATATCGCATATCGCACATTTACATTAAATAAAAACGAGCAATATGGCAAAGCCCATATTCGATCTGAACATAAAAAGCAAAATGCATGAGTAACACAATATATTATCACAAAAATAAAATGCTAAGTGAATAAATAAAATACAGACTATTAGGGACCAAAACTGTAAATTACCCATTAAAAAATAATTAAAACACGAAATAGGGACTCAATTGAAAGGACGTGAAAAGCTACTGGGACCCATATGGTGATTTACCCATTCGAAATTTAATCAAAATAGAGTTGAGACGAGATTGAAAACGTTTGAAAACAAATCGGGACTTGGGATGGAATTTAAAAACGCGGAAGCCCCTTCACGCGTAATAACAATACGCGGAGGGGCTTAAGAAGCTATTAACCCAATTTAAAAAACTTAAAACAGTATTTCAGCCAGATTAAAATGATTATCAACCCCTTTTTTATTTGTTAACCCTAACTTACAGAGAGCTCACACTCCCTCACAGAAAAGCCGGCGCCGTCACTCACTCCAGTCGCCGTTGAACGGCGCCGGAGAACCCCAAAACCTTTTTTCCGACTATTTTCAAGACCCCAAACAACGTAAATCCTTTTTTTCGGAATCGAAACCCAAAAGCCTTTCGTGTAAAACGGAAACACAAAAAAACCCTCTGTTGTTCTGAAAATCGAAGCCAAACCCCCCCAAAAAAACAACTTCCTCACCGACTCACATGCATGGTCTCGGAAGAGGCCACGGAGCTTGTCACCGGCGAGGATGACAGACTGACACGGAGATGAAGAGACGCGAAGTTAAAACACTAGACCCTTTTCTGTTTTTTTTTTTTAATTTTTTGATTCGAAATGAAAAAAAAAAGAAAACAAAATCGATATACTTCTAAACCTCCTTTTCTCTGCTTGTATTACTCTGAAAATGTTCCGATTACAACTGTGCTCTCTCTCTGAAAAACTCTCCCTCATTACATTGCGATTTCGGCCGATAATTTGATGTTCCAATATTACATTTTTTTGCTTTTTCTAAATACATATAATTCCCAAAATTTGATGTTGCTGATAATTTTGGCCGGATTCATCTCTATAATTTTGGTTGTTGCCTCGTACGATTCCTGAGTTTTTGTTGCGTTTTGCTTCTGCATCTTCTGATATTTGGTTTTTGTTTGCATGTGAGTGAACGGCCGGAGGGGGACCAGAGGACGACGCGACGCGATCCTAGCCGTCACCGAGGGATCTGGACGGTCGCGAGGCATTCGAAAAGCCACGTGTGAGATGCACGCGCGAGTGGAAGCCGAAGGGACGCGAGCGTGCGGGCGCGTGGGGGCTCCGGAAGCTTCCAAGCTTCGATCTCAACCGTTCGATGTGCCCCCGATCCAACGGCTGATGCGTTGCGGTGCTAGTGCAATAGGAGGCCAGCTAGGGTTTCTTTTCAAGCCCCGATCTGGACCGTCAGATCTAGATCAGATCTGACGGTGGGGGATGTGGCGGCTGCAAAACATAAGAGAGAAGCATTAGGGTTTCTTTTCTTAGCAGATTAGGGCTTTAGTGTATGGGCCAAACGAGCCTTGTATTTTTTTTCTGGGCTCTTAATTGTAAATGAACTTCAATAAATAAACTATTGGGCTTTATACTTATTAATATTTCGGGCTTGATTTATATTAGTATTTTTTTTGTTTTCAGATTTAATAATAATAATAATAATAATAATAATAATAATAATAATAATAATAATAATAATAATAACTATAATGGTATGCGATGATAGTGATATATAGTATTAATAACATAATATATGATAATGATGCTAAGAAATATAACTATAATAAATATAATAGTAATAATAATAATAGGTAATAAATAATAACATGATGGATGATAAGTATGGTAATACGGTAATAATAATTATGATGATGGATAATAAGCAATAATAGTAGCATAATGGATAATAATAGTATATATAATAGTAAATAGTAATAATGGATAATAATAGTATATATAATAGTAAATAGTAATAATAGATGCTCTAATAGTAATAATATACATATATATATATTCTTCAATTTTTCCTTTTTTTCTTTTTTTTTTAGTTTTTAAGTTTTACCACAACATATATATATATATATATAATTAACATAAATTTCAAAGCCCATTACTAAAACGAAAAGAAAACGAGTTTAACACCCCGGACAAAATAGGTGATTACACATAGAAAATAAAGGAAAATGCCCAAATTAGCTACCTAAACCAAAAAATAAGGAGTAATTAACAACAAGATAATAACTATTTAAATCATTCATCATGAACTAAATAGTGTTTTTTAAAATTTCTTCTGATAGTATCATAGCAAACCATTGAACTCTTAAGATCCTGAACTGGACTTAAAAACGACATCATGAATCAATTCACTTGAATCTTGGATCTCTTAAATTGACCTCATGCATCACAAATTGTCTTTTAAACTCATTATTATTGGGTTTTTTAATGCAGCTTTGTATTTACGGCATTGAATTATTTTATGAGAAAGTTATAACTGTAACATCCGTTTTTCCGTCATAGTATTTAACTCATTGAATTAGAGTATTTGATTTATCCTTTGAACGGAATTAAGTTCACAATTAATCAATTGGTTTAATTTAGTCCCTGAAATTTCTTTCAAATAGTAATTATTGTATTAACTCGAAATTAAAGTAAAATGAGCATTCGAATTGAAGGATTGAATTGAGTGAGTCGAGTTGATAATTTATTTGGACATTGATTTGATTATAACATGATCAAAATAATAGAATTGGTGAATTAAAATAATTAGAATGGATATAAATTCCCTAGTGAAAATCGGGCCAAATTGTAAGATGATAGAAATCTTGTATGATCATAATTAATGACCAAATTAAAGAGAAAACAAAAGATATATTTTGCATGCTAAATATTAGAATTCTTTGGGCTGCCCTTAGTCAAAAGCAAAATTAGAATAAAAGGGGAGGGTAATTGGGTAAAACTAGAATCCAACACAATCCCCAAATTAAGGAATGTGTCTTTCTTCTCCATCTTTCCCTCAGCGTTTCCATGAACCTAGAGAGAAAAGGAGAGAGAGAGAGAGAAAGCTTGAGTGAATTCTGAAATTTTAGCTTTAATGGAGGAAGAAATTGCATGCATGTTGATGAATTTGAGTTAGGAAGAAGAAGTGTCATCTAGTGATAGCAAATTTAAGAAGTGCCTTGTTTTCTTGTTTTTGTTGTTCGAATAGAAGCAAATTATGCATGTAAATTTTTAAGTTAATTTAAGCATGAAAATGGTTAGAATTATGGTGATTAAAATGAGTTGAAATGATAGAAATTTTGAATGATTATGTGTAAATTGGTGAACCGGGTAATAAGGGACTGTTTTGAGGTAGTTAGGGACCAAACTGGAAAATTTCTATTTGGACAAAGTTGAAGAAAAATGAAAATTCTATAAGGAACAAGCCTTAGATTGTTGGAAAAATGAACTTAGATAGGGAAATTTTGATTGGAATTAAAGTTGGACGTGTACTAAGATAAAATGGAATTAGGGACTGTTTTGATTAAAATCAATAAATTCAAGGACCTGAATTACATAAAATTTAGCACTTAACTCAGAGTTTGGAACCAGGGGATCATGTAAGAATAAAGATGGACTCTTGAATTGAACTTGAAATGGCCTAAATTGGTGAATTAAGGAAGCTAGTCACTTGAAGCATGAGAATAGGACTAATCTGGAATTTCATGAAAATTGAGGACTTATCTGTTGATTATAAGAATTACTAAGGACTTAAAAATGGTTTCAAAGGATAGTATGAATCATGTATTAAATGGTTTTGGGAATAAAGTGAGGTAAATAGGTGAAATTGAAGCTTAATGTGTTTAAAGAGTAAACTGTCCAGAAAACCTAAGCCTTGAGCTGTTACTTTGAAAATTCACCAAAAATAGGATATATTGTATTTTGAGCTGAAATTTTTATGGTATAAACTTTGAAATGTCTATTATCATTGAGAGAAAACGGAATTGAATTCCAGCTTGTGAGTTAGAAGTTATAGATTAAAGAATTTAAGCAGTACAAGCTGTCCAGGATTGTTAAAATGGTCATGTTTAAGTAATAAACTGTATTAACTCAGAATAGATAAAAATATGAGGTTTACATGGTTGGAAAACTGAGTTTATTACCTTTCTAAGGGTGTATGATAAGTGGAATTTGGATTAGTAAGTAAGAAGTTATGATCAAAATGGTAACTGGTCCTCCAACTAATTAAATAGAAAAACAGTTTTGAAGGTTAATGTTTGCAATTGTGTTAAAGGAGTTAATGTGATTGAATTGTTCTCTGATATGGTTGTACATGCTTTGTGTTTGAGTATTAAGATCAAATTTGTGAAGAGTCTTTGGAGGAGGCAAAGGTTGATCAATCAAGGGGAGCAACAAAGGCATATTAATCAAAGATCAAGATTAAAGGAGTATTGTGAGTGTAGTTGTTTTAGGGTTGGGACTAGTGTCCTAACCACCCTATTTTATTTATGTGATTTATATTTTATGCATGAAATGGACTTAATTCAAAGTTGATAAATTGTTTAGTAAGGGAAGGAGGTTAATATGAAAAAGGAAGCATGAAATGAGTTATTGCTAATGCTTGTTGTATGAAAATGTGGACTGCCCTTGTGAGATATATTTGCTATGCTGTTATGAGCTAGTAATCACATGGAATGTTGATTTTTATTAATGTTATGATGTTGACCGAATGTGATATGAAATTATTTGGCATGACTTGTATGAAATGGTGCAATTACATGATAGGATAAGTATGCGTTTCGAATCATGCAATATGTATGTGATAAATTAAGTAATGGATGATATAATTGAAATGTATGATAAATTGAAAAGATTAACAAGCCCTTGGTCAATTAGAGGTCTTAGATATTAAGGCATGCCTAGAGTCTGAGCTCCTATGATTTGTTGCTTAGTGCAACCCCTGTTTAGTACCTAGTGTACTCTCCGAACTTGTTGATCGAATGTGATCTTGATTGGTGTCCAAGACACATTGATGCTATTGAGCATCCCCCGACTTGTTGCTTAGGCAACCCCTGTTTGGTACTTGGTACCCTCCTGTTGACTTGCTTATCTAATCCTTCTACTCTACCTAGGGCAAATTAAATGAAATGTACATGATTAATAGAAGCTTATGAAATGGATAAATGAGATGATTATTGACATGCTATGATATGATGTTTACTTGATAATTGAGCATCATGGACATTGGTCCTTTCGAATGAGTTAAGAAACAATGTGATATGCTAGAAGTGTATTATACACAAGCATGGTGGACAATGGTCCTTTTGAATGAATCTGAAATGCCAATAGTTATGTTTGAAATGTTTAAATCATGGATAATGGATAATAATCCTATTCGAATGACATGTCTAAAATGTTCTATGATTTTGATTATGAATGATTGATGACTCAATGACATGTTTGGAACGGTTCTTGTTTGTTCAAATATGAAGCATGGTGATAAACATGATGCAAATTGAAATGTGTATGATCATATGCTATAAATGTTTGTACATGTTATGTATGAAATCACTTGAGATTTGGATATGCTAAGTTTAGTTAGGTGATGCATTGTATGCTAAATAAGCCTAGCTAAGTAACCTAAAGATTGATCACAAGCTAATTAAAGAATGAATTAGTTTTAGTATTACCTCGCTAAGTACAATTTTGTACTTAACGCTCTTTTGTTTCCTTCTTCCTTATTAGTAGGATAGCTTGGGCTTGCTAGCACTTCCGATCGGGGCAAATCACAAGTCAAGAAAATGTATGATCAAAGTCTTGTTTTTAGACTCCTAGATGGTGGCTTTGAAGTCTGCTTAGATGTTCATCTTATTTTGTTTGGTTGTAGTCTTAATCTTCGTTGGTATGTGAACTTGTTGTATGCTCCTTGATGTCTAGTTTAGAGGCTAGTATCATATTTTGTAAGTAGTTTGAATGCCTCATTGTTTATGTTGTAAATATGTAAGTCAAGGTAGTAGTCTTGCATTAATTCTTTTTGTTGTAAATGGTATGTTAGCTTGACATGGTTTAAGGGGCATCTAGCTAGAATGATGTTTTGTAAAGCAAGCATGGTTAATGAAGGTTGCTATGTTAATTTATGTGATTATGTATGGTTTGTAGGTAATCACAATTTTAATAATTGGTAATACCTTGTAATGGTTGGTATAATGCGAAACAACCTAGAATAATTTAGTAGGATGATCGAATAACATTGAGTTAAAAGGGTTCAAGTGTTTCGACATGCTTAGAATAACCTCTCTAATTGGAATTAATTTGTAACTATTAAAACTTGTTTAGTATAATTTGATGCTTCGAATGGATTAAGGTTCGAATGGGTTAATAAGTGAATCTTAAATTTGGATTCTTAATAAGATAATATGAAAGTTTAAAGTAACTTGTAAATTGATAAAGTTTAATCTAGATAAATTTCTAATTAGTCTTATTATGTTTAGAAAATTTTTGTTAGCCCATCTTTCCGCATGCGCTTAATAAGGCTTGCTTATATGTGAATTGATTCTTGTTTCGATTTTCTGTTCTGTTTTCTGCTTTCCTTCTCCAGTAATGCTCCTCGCTCCTAACCCGGGCGAGGGATGTTACAATAACTTTCACTTTCATTGTCTTGTAAGGATGATTTAAGTAGTGGAACTCCATTTGGAGAGATTCTGGCTTTTCTAACAGATGTACATGTAAACCATACAAACAATGGAAGTTGTCCTTATGTTCATTTGCAAGCAAAGCAATACTTTCTTTCAGACATTGAGTTGACCTTTCATGTCCATTTTCATATTTTATTTGGAGTTGGATATGAGCATGTACAACAATGTTACTCTAGTTCAGAAATGAAAGTCTGATATAGACATGTGTTACTCAAAGGGAGTATTTTTTTTCAAGTTCTTTTATGTATTTGGAGGGTCCTAATTGGATCAATCTTTATATCTATGCTCAAATATGCACGGACAAGAGTATCCGACATCGTCTTCCGGTCCGGTCCCTAGTCTACCACCACTTTGGACATCTGCAATGCCAACTCTCCTTCCCCAGTTCCAGAGAAGAGCTATGGAGTAAAACATCAACTATGGAAATTCATGTTTACATGGACACTGTGAATGATCAGTGTTGTTCGGCTCAACTACTTCTTTCGGTTCTGGTGGGGTTTCATTGTGGTACATATCAGTGATCGATAGCCTGACATATATGTCGAAGTTATAATAATCATGTAACACTCCGAAAACCGGTCTATCCGAAATCAGGTTCCGATGACCGAATATTTTGTATCGATAAAATAATTTATTTGATGTTATTTAAATTGTTTGAGTTAATTTATGGTTTATTATTATTATTATTATTATTATTATTATTATTATTAAAAAGAAAAAAAAAGAGATAGGACCCACGGCAATTCCTTCAAATTGAAGGAATTCACCGTGGAATTCCCACCTCAAGAAACACACGTCATAAGCAAAATTTAGGTGGCCATGTTTTGACCACACATGGCGCATGCATAGGGAAATTATTTCCCAAAACTTGCCACATCTCCAAGCAACGTGGAGCATGGGGAAAACCATTGAGGGCCGGCCATGCTTAGTATAAATAGGGGGCCATTGTTCTTCAATTGAGGGGATCAAGGGGCCGAATATATATATATATAGATATGCACGTGAGGGATGGTGCGCAAATGAGAAAGAAAAATAAGGAGTCAGTGAAGAAACAATAATTAGGTGGGTTCGGGTTCAATATTAGATTGGTGGTCCGATATTTTCGATATAGTAATATCGAATCTATGCCGACGTCAGCGTAAGCTCAAATTCTTGGTTGGTCTAAGTTTCGGTATCGGGCTTGAATAATATTTTTATATTTATTCGATATTGTCTTGTCGGTCCTAACCGATTCCTATTTAATCTAGTTCAAGAAGTCGAGAAAGAACAACCGCCAATCAAGGGAAAAGGCGTCGTTATTCGAGAACCTTAATATCGAGGTGAGTGTAGTAGCGTCTCGGGTTAGGCAAGGGCCTACCCGAACATGTTGTTATTTTTGTTATTACTAACCCTTGAGTTAAGGGATTTCATCATGGATCATATGTCGGTAAGTGTATGGTAAGCATTTCATTGATTCCATGATTTTTAAGCATGTTAATTGTTGTTATGAAATTCATTGCAAGCATTTACATGTGATAAGTATGATATGAATAATTGAAATTGTTATTGTTAGGAATTATGAAATATGAACCTTGGATTCGAAGTATTGGATACAATTGGCATGCCATAGAATTCATGAGCTCAGTGTACGAGTGGACTATGGTCCTAGGGCTACGGCCTATATGTTTTGGCGAGGCGGAGGGATGTATTGTATTGGTCTTTGGCGATGACGGCGGGATGACCATTTATGTGTTTTGGCGAGGAGGTGGAATTCGTGTATCCATATACCATGAATCGATCCAAGGAAATTATGAACTCAAGATAATGATTGCCATGAACCATGTTATTGTTATATGCCTTGTTATGAATATAAAATATGCCATGATATTGCATGATTAATGTTATGATTCTTAGAAGCATGTTATAAGTTATGATATATATATATATATATATATATATATTCATGGTTATGTGACTACCTCACTAGGCAAAGTATGCCTAATGCATTTCATGCACCCATTTCAGGTTAAGCAAGTTTTGGGATCGAGATCGGAGAAGTTGGTGCGTTGCCCAAGTTACAACCAAGTCCAAGTAATGTGTTCTATCCTTCGAACTCCTAGTATGGTGGCAAGGTCTATGTATAAGTTTGATTTGTCTATGTTATGTCTAAGTGTTTATGAAGTAAATAGTTGGATAGTGCTTTTCATGTAACATGTCATGACCTATAGTTCATGTTTTATGCTAAAATGGTAAAACTGTGTAAACGGATACGAATGGCTTTAAAACTTGGCATGACAATAGCTTATACCCTTAAATGTTGTGGGAAAAGTCTCGTTGCAATTGAATCATGACCGCTAGGTCAAAAAGGATTAAAACCAGTTAGAAGTTGTCATTGTAGGCCTACCCGTACCGAAACGGGTGATGGTGTTTCGATACGAGTAGGCATTACTTGAGCCTTAGAGAACAGGGTGTATCGAAACGGGGTAGTTCTGTTTTGGAACGTTTGGTTACTGGAGGCCTTTGTTTCTATACGAGTTTCGAAACGGGTCTAAGTCAAGTCAAGAACAGTCAACCCGTACTGATACGGGTCAAGCCGTATCGATACGGTCATAAGAGAATAGTCAATAAGTTGACTTTAGTCAAGCCGTATCGAAACGGCTAAGGGCGTTTCGATACGGGGTTGATTTTCCTAAGGCTTTAATAGGAATAAGTGGATTAATACGTATATCTGGTAACAGTCTGATCGAGTAAAAATTTGAAGATGACCTAATGTTAAGTTTAAATGAGTTTAATTCTTGTAGCATTAATAAGAAAGTTAAGTTTTGAATCAGGTTTTTAAGTAGGAAGTTAAAAGATTTTATCGCATTGTTTTTTGGTAACGCTCTCCAACCCGATTCTCTACCAGGCCGGAAAGGGGGTGTTACATTTGTGGTATCAGAGCTAGAGTTTAGTCGGTTCTGGACTAAACTTAAGTATGATTGTATTGTTTGCTATGTTACTTTGCCACCTAGGAGTTATTCCGTTGAGTATTGTGACTTGTCAACTGATTCGATCTCTTTTATATATAGATATGTCTCGTACTAACAAAGCTTGTAATAATGAGTCTGTTGATAACTCCTCGACTCATGGCGAGGAAGTTCAAGGAGAAAATCCTCCGAATCTAAGAAACCCACCTGTTCAGAATGTAAAGCCTGAAGCACCTGCAGCTCAGGCAGCATGTTATCAGAACATGGCTGATTTGTTTCAGCAGTTTATGAATGTGATAAAGGCGAGTCAAGTCGTACAAACTACGCCA
The DNA here is from genome assembly GCA_030270665.1 of Hibiscus trionum. NCBI lineage: Eukaryota > Viridiplantae > Streptophyta > Magnoliopsida > Malvales > Malvaceae > Hibiscus > Hibiscus trionum. The sequence goes on from BSYR01000022.1 coordinate 18,992,629, forward strand.
TTTGTTGCTCAACCTCTTCGAGCTCTTATTAATAAGTTATCTCAGTATCGAGCTTACACCTTTACGGGTCAGGACGATGACGACCCTAAAATAGCCGAGTATTGGTTAGACAATACTTTAAGAATTTTGGATAAGCAATTAAGGTGTTCAGATGAACATAAGCTCGAATGCGCTGTCGCATTGCTAGCCGATGAAGCCCTACAGTGGTGGGAGATCACCGTTCTTACCGTCTCTGAAGATACCGTGAGTTGGGAATTCTTCCTAAAAGAGTTCCGTAATAAGTATACTTTAAGAATTTTGGATAAGCAATTAAGGTGTTCAGATGAACATAAGCTCGAATGCGCTGTCGCATTGCTAGCCGATGAAGCCCTACAGTGGTGGGAGATCACCGTTCTTACCGTCTCTGAAGATACCGTGAGTTGGGAATTCTTCCTAAAAGAGTTCCGTAATAAGTATATAAGTGAGTTTTATATGGTCGAGAGGCGAAGCATCTCCCTCCATCTTAAGCAAGGTGGACGACCGATTGAACATTATATTCACGATTTTTGCAAGTATTGTAGATATGGAGCCAACTTCATCAAGAAGAAAGAAGAAAAGTGTCGGATGTTTATCGCAGGACTCAACGATGAGTTATGACCCATACAACGTTATACATCACAAATTTCCAAGATCTCGTAAATAAAGTCGAAGCTACGAAAGGAGCGAGGAGAGCTCAGAAAGTTAGTGGATTTAATAAAAGAGAAATCGAGACGAAACGCAATTCTCGGGATCTTCTAAGAAATGGAAACATCACAACCCGAGACAAAATGTATACTCGCCAATTTCTCAGTTTGATTATCGTTCGCCATCAGATGACGATCCCTCAGAGAGCAAAGATGGTTTGAAGCAAGACATGAGAATTTCTAAGTGTAATTTCTGTCAACGACGATATGAAGGTCAATGTCGTAAGAAAACCGGTGCATGTTTCTTCTGCGGAAAGAAAGGTCATCTCATTCGAGATTGTCCAGAGAACCCTAACAAGCATGTTTTTGTGACGACCAACCCTTCTCGAGGCAAGGGGAAAATCAAGGATCCTTCGTAAAGCCGAGAGGATTGGGAATGTTAAAAATAACAAGTAGACCCGAATCAAAAGCTTCTGCACGAATGTTTCCCATTCAGGGAAAGATCTCGGAAGATGATCTCGACACCATTTCGGGTAAGAAATTTAATCTTTGTGTTTATGTATTTTTGATAAAGGATTTCTTTTTAAGTAAGCCTATTTAAGGACCTAACTGTAAGGTACAAGTATAAATTTGGTCTAGGAAATAGAGTGTATCGATTCAGGTACCCAATTCTAAATGGAACTATAAGAAGAATGGTATAAAATTTAGAATGATGACTCACCCTATGTGTTGGACACTGACATGCGTTGTATAGTGTCAAAAATAAATCCTTAAACTGAAATAAATAGGAATTAAAATAGTATAGCGAGAGTAAGGGTCGATCCACAGAGAATAGGAATTCTAACACCCTTTCGTTCTGACTTAGACCAAGAAACCTGTAAAAATAAAAGGGGTTTTAGAGATGTGATTTGAGTAATAAAGAAAAATAATAAGAACAAAAAATAAATATTGAAAATGGATTATGGATTGAATTAGCCTCAAGCTACGCTTTGCCACGACATCTTCGATCACTGAAATTGATTTTTCTTCAACTTTCTTGCCGGTTACAGTCTACAAGGCCCAAACCTTGCAACTTACTTCTCTTGGGTAAATTCGACTCCCAGGGCAATCCTTGAAGTCAAGCTTTAATTGGTTAGCTACGGCAATCGATGCTAACTCAAATCTGAGTTAGTGCTGGAGAAGCCCGTGCTCGGATAATCGTCTCGATGAGAATTGTTTCCGATTTTGATTCCCCTTAGTGGACCGCCACTAAGTTTGTTCTTAGGGAGTTGAATTGGCTACAAGCTTTTCCTCGTCCCCAACGATGGATCTAAACCACTTCAACCCGATGCGTGCTCTCGGAATGAAACAATTGAGATGCCTAAAGATTAGGCCAATTGCCTAATCAATTTACAGAGAATCTAAAAAAGAGTTGTTGAAAGATTGAAGTACTTTTATAATCTCACGAGTTTAGTCGGGTTTGGCGTTGCTTTTGGCTAAAGAGGATTTAGTTAAGCATGGTTGGTGAAGAAACCATACTTAATTAAATAAAGGAAGAAATGGAGAAAATGAAAATGGAGAAAATAAAGAACTTTATTAAACTCAAGGTAGAAGAGAACAATGAGCAACTGATGATCTAACCCACCCCCAAAGTGGGGTATTTATAGTAGCTGAAAACCCTAAAAAACTAAAATGATAAATCCCAAATTTAAATTAAATTACATAAGATAATTATCCCAAGTTTGAATTTTAAAATAAAAATCCGGATGATAAGCTATCTGATAAGCGGCTTGATAAGCTATATGCGTTGCTGATGTCAGCTTCTAGAAGGCGCTGACGTGGCGCCCAGTCAGCATTCATGCCCTGGTTCATGCCCATGAATCTGCCCACGACTCTAGTATTTTCTGCAGCATTCCAGCTTATTTCCAGCATCACGTAACCTGCATGAAAACAACATAAAAACAACCCATTTAAGTCGTTCAAACTTATATTCAATCAAAATAAGGACTAAAAATATAACCGAAATAAATACTTATCAGAATGAACAGAAGAAACATTTTTCAACTCCTTAATTCCTTTGCCGTGATCCTTCAAGTCCCTGCACGATTCATCAACAGATTTAGATTCTATAAATTCTTCAACGGCGGGCTCAATAACATCTATAAAATTTATACTAGCAACATTATCAGTATGTCGCATCGCTTTGTAAACATCAAATTTTACCACCTCGCCATCGAACTCCATTGTAAGGATCCCGCTTCTCACATCGATTTTCGTATTTGTAGTACTTAAAAATGGACGACCAAGGAGGATTTCGGAAGAATTATTAGTCCGATCGTTTTCCATGTCTATGACATGGAAATCTACTGGAAATATTAAATCTTTTACCTTTACCAGGTCATTCTCTAGCAATCCTTCCGGGTAAATTATGGATCTGTCTGCCAGTTGTATGGTTACTTTCGTATCCTTCAAAGGCTCAGCAGAAAGTGAGTTATAAAATGAAAAGGGCATAACATTAATAGAGGCCCCTAAGTCACACATTGCTCGTTTAATACCCACTTTACTGATTTTGCAGGGAATGACGAACATACCTTGGTCCTTCAATTTTGGTGGCAACTTTCGCTGGAAGACCGCCGATACATGCTCTCCTAGATTAACCTTCTCAATTCCAATAAGACGACGTTTATTAGTACATAAATCTTTAAGAAACTTAGCATACCTTGGGATTTTTCGGATTACGTCGAGGAGTGGAATATTGATCTCTACTTTTTGAAACACATCTAGGATCTCCTTTTCTTCTGCTTGTTTGTCTCTTTTCATTAATCTCGACGGGAAGGGTGGTGGTGTAGCGCAGGGAGAAGGTACAGGGGTTGGATCGGGCATACCTTTTCTAGTAGGGGGTGATTGCTTTTTTTCTTCTTTTTGTACGCCATCTTCTTTAGCTTTAGGTTCGATGACTGTACCGCTTCGTAGAGTGATAACGTTCACATTCTCTCTTGGATTAGGCTCTGTTTGAGAAGGTAATTTCCCCTTGGATTCTAAGCGACTTACCGCTAAGGTCAATTGACTTATCTGTTTGTCAATTTCTTCAAAGTGATCTTCGGTTCTTAGTTGAAATTTTTCTTGGGCTAGTGCTAACTTTTCAACAATTGACTCCAACGATGGCTTCTACGGTTGATATTGTTGTGGTGCAATTGGTTGATAAGCTTGATTTGGCCTTTGGTTTTGCGCGTAACCGAAGTTTGACTGATTTCTCCATCCCTGATTATATGCATTTCCTATGGCATTGGCTTGAGCGATATCATCTTCCTAAATCATCGGACAACAGTCTGTCGGATGTTCTGGACTAGAACAGATTCCATAAAGTCTAGCTGTTTTTCTTTTATCTGCAACAAGAGTTTGCACTATTTCAGCTAATTTATCAATCTTATTTTCCAAAGAAACTGTACTTACCTCGCGAACCCTTCTAGATGGTTCGCTAGATTGATTAAATCTTTGCGAGTTGGCGGCCATGGTTGATATCAGTGTTTTAGCCGTTGTTGGGGTCATATTGACTAGAGCTCCGCCGCTTGCTGCATCTATTACTTTCATATCCATAGACATCAATCCTTCATAAAAATACTGGAGGAGGGTTTGTTCCGACAATCCATGTTGTGGACAATTTGCACACAACTTTTTAAACCTCTCCCAATATTCATATAAAGATTCAGCTTCTTTTTGTTGAATGCTCAGGATGCTGCGCCTAATTTCGCTTGTTTTTGCTGCAGGGAAGAACCTGTCAAGAAAAAGTTTATCCATGTCAGTCCATGTTGTAACAGAATTAGGGGGTAAATCAAATAACAAATCTTTTGCTATATTTGCTAAAGAAAAGGGAAATGCTCTAAGTTTGATTTGGTCATCAGATACTCCCTATGGCTTTGTGCTTAGACAAACCATGTGAAATTCCTTCAAATGTTTGTGAGGATTTTCTGTTGGCAAGCCGTGAAAGGTAGGTAGAAGGTGGATTAAACCCGTTTTTAGCACGAACGGTGTTTCGCCATTTGGGAAGGTTATACACATTGGTTGCTGGCCATCGGGCGTCGCATTTAGTTGGTGAATGGTTTGATTTTCGTCTCCTATTGGATTTGGTTCGTAATTCGACTCTGCTTCATATGTGATTTCTAGATCGCGTTCGAATCTTTGCTGGCGTCTTTTGTTTTTCTTTTCCCGAAGTGTTTCTGCGTTCAACTTTCGGGCTAGTGCTTCGATTTCCGGGATGAGTTCAAATTGTTCTCCCGGATTGCTCCTGGTCATAAATCAAATAAAATGATATTAGAACTTTGCCGTATTCCCCGGCAACGGCGCCAATTTTGACACGCGTCGTATAATATCAAAAATAAATCCTTAAACTCAAATAAATAGGAATTAAAATAGTATAGCGAGAGTAAGCGTCGATCTACAGGGAATAGGAATTCTAACACCCTTTTGTTCTGACTTAGACCAAGAAACCTGTAAAAATAAAAGGGGTTTTAGAGATGTGATTTGAGTAATAAAGAAAAATAATAAGAACGAAAAATAAATATTGAAAATGGATTATGGATTGAATTAGCCTAAAGCTACGCTTTGCCACGACATCTTCGATCACTGAAATTGATTTTTCTTCAACTTTCTTGCCGGTTACAGTCTACAAGGCCCAACCCTTGCAACTTACTTCTCTTGGGTAAATTCGACTCCCAGGGAAATCCTTGAAGTCAAGCTTTAATTGGTTAGCTACGGTAATCGATGCTAACTCAAATCTGAGTTAGTGCTGGAGAAGCCCGTGCTCGGATAATCGTCTCGATGAGAATTGTTTCTGATTTTAATTCCCCTTAGTGGACCGCCACTAAGTTTGTTCTTAGGGAGTTGAATTGGCTACAAGCTTTTCCTCGTCCCCAACGATGGATCTAAACCACTTCAACCCGATGCGCGCTCTCGTAATGAAACAGTTGAGATGCCTAAAGATTAGGCCGATTGCCTAATCAATTTTACAGAGAATCTAAAAAAGAGTTGTTGAAGGATTGAATTACTTTTATAATCTCACGAGTTTAGTCGGGTTTGGCGTTACTTTTGGCTAAAGGGGATTTAGTTAAGCATGGCTGGTGAAGAAACCATACTTAATTAAATAAAGGAAGAAATGAAGAAAATGAAAATGGAGAAAATAAATAACTTTATTAAACTCAAGGTAGAAGAGAACAGTGAGCAATCGATGATCTAACCCACCCCCAAAGTGGGGTATTTATAGTAGCTGAAAACCCTAAAAAACTAAAATGATAAATCCCAAATTTAAATTAAATTACATAAGATAATTATCCCAAGTTTGAATTTTAAAATAAAAATCCGGATGATAAGCAATCTGATAAGCGGCTTGATAAGCTATATGCGTTGCTGACGTCAGCTTCTAGAAGGCGCTGACGTGGCGCCCAGTCAGCATTCATGCCCTGGTTCATGCCCATGAATCTGCCCACGACTCTAGTATTTTCTGCAGCATTCTAGCTTATTTCCAGCATCACGTAACCTGCATGAAAACAACATAAAAACAGCCCATTTAAGTCCTTCAAACTTATATTCAATCAAAATAAGGACTAAAAATATAACCGAAATAAATACTTATCAGACACCCAAGTTATATACTACCAGTAGAAAGTTTGCAAGGTGTTAGGTGAATATGAAGAGGTGAAAGGATAAAGCTTTAAGAGTAAATTGATTGGTTCTTAGAAAGGTGGGAAAAAGACAAATTTTGCATTCTATATATATGGATAGACATCTTCAGCAATAGTAAGACCAAAACCCACCTTTGTTTCAAGAGTTTGAAATAAGCATTCTTCCTGAATAATACCATCGTTCTTAAGTAATGTCGAATTCAGTTGAGAAACCAAATGAACCAAAACGAGAAATATTTCCTTTTGATTCTTGCCAAGTCAAACACCCGAGAGGACAATGTTCAAGGGAAATTGAAGCTTGTATCAGTTATGGCAAGATGAATCATCTCGCCCGAGATTGTTCTAAGAAATTTTTTCAAGAAGCATCGACGTGTAAGTGCAAAACGAGCTTGGACAGAAGGATTAGTGTTGCGTGTAAAATAGTCTATCGCAATGGTAGTGAAAGTGTACACGACGCAAGTAGTAAAGTGATACGAAGTATCGGATATCGTCTCCACAAGGATTGGGCTAATAGCTTCACCTTAATTCACTGCACGAAAGTAAAGAAAATATTTGAGAAAGTTGTCACGAAAATAATAAAGTAAACTTAAATAAAAGAGTAGAAATATCAAGATAGAGAGAATGGGTTGCTATTGAATTTCTCAGTAGTGCAGGTATTGCAGAGTTTAGGAAATCTAGTTCTGTCGTCGCGCCCGTCGCGGTAGCACCTGTCGCGGCAGCAGTCCGTTGATTGTCGCGGCAGCAAACCCTCAACTCAGTACTTTCAAGTTTGGCAATAATCCCATATCTGCCTTGGCCTATCCCTATGTCCAAGTCTGTCGATGATCACGTCTTAATGATACCTCCCGGCGTGAATCGAAGGATGAACACCGATGTGTATGAATTCTTCTTTAGCCACTTAACCTCGCCCTATCCCTAGGCACGAGATAGTTCAACAATAAACTAGAGAACTTGCTCTTATTTCTTTCGTATACTTAACTCTCCCGATGCTAAGTAAATAGATAACCTCAAAATGCTCTCCCGATGCTCTTGCAAGATATTAATAACCAAAATAAGAGAACTTGAAGTTTACTTTATTGAACTGAAAATTCCTAAAACAAAACAACCCTTGCAACTACTTTACAAATCAACCCGTGGCCCTAGGAAGGATTTAGAACATGTCGGCGGCGGGAAAACGGCTAGGGGTTTTTGGTTATCGGTTATGGGGTATTCAATATGCCCTAGGTTAAAATATATGCCCTTATATAAGCTTTGGGCTCAAGTTATCTAATTTAACAAGGATTATAACTTTAATTAAAAGTATGATTCTAATAAAGACTAAATCTTCAAGGAATCTACTTTCCAGCCGTCTTCCTTGTTTCTTGGGATTTTCTCTCCTTGAACTTTGGGCTTGACATATCTTTTGATCTGGGGCCTGGAAAAATATGTGGTTTTCACACGACAGATGGGATGAATTTTCTCTATCTATCGAGGTCCACTTTGCTTTTTCTCCACAAAACTGTTGTCATCCTCTGCTGTCACGGCAACACCATGGCAGCATCGTCCTTTTTGTCTGCTCGTCCAGTTCAGCTCTTCCGCTTCTCTGCCCAGCGCCTGCCCTCACCGTCTGCTATGGCGGCAATCTGCAAAAACAGCCATTCTTAGCAGAATCTGTGCCTTTAATATATTTGTGATGTTTTGCTGTAAACTAACCTAAATGCAATGAATAATGCTTGAATGCAGCAGAAATATGGGTTAAAAAGGGTGTAAATAATAGAACTTTTACACACTCAACACACCCCCAAACTCAAGTTTTTGCTTGCCCTCAAGCAACTAAGACCTAAAAGAAAAATGAAATATTTTTGTTTTGGATTTCAAACAATGAACTTTCCCTTACCCGTCGTTCGTTCCCTATGGCGGCAGCAACTTGTCGGATAATTTAGGATCTGTCCAGAATCTCACTATAGTCCTCGTGCAGTGTGTGCATGCTTGTGAACAGTTATATGCCAAGACTCTCTTAGTTTCACTAGAATATTCAACTCTTAACTCGAATTTTTATGCCAAAGTTTATCTTTTGAAGGCATTTTTTCATGCTCCTTTGATTTTTTTGTTTTGACTCAATTTTTCTATTTTTCAAGCTAAAGTTTTACTAGAGCCAGTTTTTGGCACCTCAAGTTGACTTCCTAGAGCCGGTTTGGGCACCTCTAGGGCTGTTGAGTCTCTTTTGCTAAACTTCTTTCCTAGAGCCAGTGTTAGGCACCTCTAGGGGCTATTCAAGTGCTAAGCTTTCCTATTCTAGTTTGGCTAAAAGAAGTCTAAGCAGTATAATAGTTACAATGGTGTTTAAGTTTTCAAAACTATAGAAAGGCTCTAAACTTCTCCTTAAACTATCCTAAAGATGCTGCCACGACAGAGCTGTCATGACAGGCAAGTTCAATTCACAGTTTTAGGCCAAAATTTTCAGTTCTTCAGATTTTTTTTTCAAGAAAAATAACTAAGTAAAAGACACAACAATTAACTAAGATGTACTTCGGACTCCATTAATATGGAGGGTTGCCACCCCCAAACTCGAGGGTTGCATTGCCCTCAATGCAAATGACAAAATAAAGATGAAAACATATGAAAGTAGTACATCAAAAAATATATAAATGGCAGGCAGCAATAAGACAATAAGAAACTTAAATTTTAAGCACTGTCTTCACTGCTGCTGCTGAGGCGGATTTGGCGGCAAATTCTGGTTCTTGAGGCGGGCTGGGGTGGTTGCTGTACAACCTGAATGTCAGAGCTGCTGCTGCTGTCGCTACTGTCACTGCTGCTGCAGCTGCTGGCCTTTGGCAGAGTTTTCTTGTTTGCCATTCTTTTCTGCCTTTTGACCGGTGTAAATTCTTTCGACAGGTTCCTCTGAATAGAGGGTTCAGCGTCGCTGTATGCCCACACGGATGAGGAAGAGAACCCAGCAACAAAAGCAGCAAGGTCATCCGAGGGCACCGGTCGCTTTGTTCCTCGAGCGGATGTTTCGGCAGGAGGGCTGCCGGCTGCCGTCGGGGTAGGTGATGGAATGGAGGTAGCAGATGGTTTATGTGGTGTGGAAACAGGTGTAGGTGTGTGGGCAGGGGTGGGGACAGTGAAGTAGTGGGCAGGGAAGGTGGGAAAGCCAACATCAGGGAAATTTAAAGTATTGTGAATAAAATTTACCGTTGATGCGGCAAAGTCCTTGATGAATGTCATGAGGCCCAGCTGTCTGTCCTCCATCCTTTGAATAGCAACTAGGATTTGATTGGATGGGTCTGTCGGAGCGGCTGCGGCGGCAGGTTCAGGAGTTGGCTGCTCTGATGATTCAGCTGGGGCGACAGCTGGGTTGAAGGATGAGAGAGGGGTTGCAACTGTCAGCTCCATGAGGCTGATGATATTTTTGTCTGTCCAGCCCCGTCCTTTCACTATGCGATCGGTGTCGGCTTTCGACACGTCATAACAGCAGCAGAGGGACGTGATGAGGTATTGGAGGCAAAGGAGGGCCGTCGGTCTATGGGCACTTTCCAAAATACTCTCTTGCATATAACTTCCCACATTAATGGGTCGTTTATTTAGAATGGAGTGTATTAAGGCTAACCTCTGCTGGTCAACGGTGGTGTGATGCGATTACGACATGATCCTCTTTTTGATGAAGGCATTCCACAGTTTTGCCTCTGGCAGCAGCTGCCCCATCTTCACTGTGTGAGGATTTTTCCGGCTTGTGTTCCATTCAGTCTCTTCTTCCGTCACTTCTGCCATGACAGCGTTATAGGCAGCATCATCCAAAGTGTCAAGGAACTGCTGGTGAGCATCATCGTTGGGGCCTAGGTAGAGGCCATAAAAGTGGTTCATATTCTTTATATAAGTACTTGTCTGAGACATAAAAGTGGCCAGAGTCTGTTGCAGTATACTTCTCGTGGCAGCTGGTGGCTGCTGTTGCTGTTGCGGCGGCAGGTGCGGCTGCAGTTGCTGTCGCGTCAGCAATCTAGGTCCTCCCTGATTCTGATTGTGTGCTTGAGGATTCATGGCATTATTAGGATTGCTCCAAGAAAACTTGGGATCCTTCCTCCAATTTGGATTATAATTGTTGGCATTGTAATTCTGCTTGTAATTTCCAACATATTTTCCTTCTTATAACTGTATAGGACACTCATCCGAACTATGATTTCCCTCACAGATTTCACATACCTCCTCAACAGCAAATCCATGTTATGCATCATCATTCAATAACCTTTTCATTGCTTTAGTAAGGAATGCTACATGTGATTTCATTGTGCTGTCGGCCTCATAATCCTTGGCAGCTAATACCCGTTTACCCCCTCTTCTTGCTGTCGGAAACTGCTCCTCATTCTTAGCCATATTTTTCAGAACTTGCATTGCCTCGTCTGGATCTTTATCCAATAATAGTCCGTTTGCTGCTGAATCAATTCGAATACGAGTTTGTAAGTTGACAGCATTATAAAAATTTGTTACCTGATTCCAGACAGGGAATCCATGCATTGGGCATTTTCGTAGAAGAGTGGTAAATCTGTCCCAGGCCTCGTGCATCGGCTCGTCATCTTCCTGTTGAAAAGTAGCAATTTCATTACGTAATCGCTCAGATAAATGCGAAGGATTAAAACGAGATAAAAATTCAGGAGATAAATCTGCCCAAGTTCTAATTGAACCCGACGTAAGTTTATTCCACCAAGTTTTAGCTCTGTCCCTCAATGAATGGGGGAATAACCGAAGCCTCAGTATCTCCGGATTAACTTCTGGCAGTCTAAACGAACCACAGATTTCCTGGAACGTTTTTAGATGCTCCCTAGCATCCTCTGTAACAGCACCACTGAATTGACCGACATTGTTGATCATGCTAAACATGATATGTTTCAGCTCGAAGTTGTCAACATCAATATCCGACAGCGTGGTTTCCAGTTCTACATGATCGTTTAACATGTAGTCACGACAGGACCGTCGTCCGGCGGCGGCGGGCGGGTCGCCGACAGGCGGGTCGTTTCCATTGTAGGCCATCTTCTCTAGCTGTTCCTCAAGGTACTCGTTCCTGGCTAGTAAGTGACGAAGTTGTTTCTTGAGATTGAATGAACGTTCGATTTCCGGATCTAATGGATACTCAGGATCTTTACCTCGGTTCGATCTGCGCATAAACAATAAACCTTGTGAAAAGCAAGAGTTGAATGCACCAAAGAAAAACAGAAAAATAAAAATAAAAATAAAAACAAAAATGAAAAGTGCAATAAAATAAAAGGTAGAGTTATGTTGCCAATCCCCGGCAACGGCGCCAAAAACTTGTTGCGTGTAAAATAGTCTATCGCAATGGTAGTGCAAGTGTACACGACGCAAGTAGTAAAGTGATACGAAGTATCGGATATCGTCTCCACAAGGATTGGGCTAAAAGCTTCACCTTAATTCACTGCACGAAAGTAAAGAAAATATTTGAGAAAGTTGTCACGAAAATAATAAAGTAAACTTAAATAAAAGAGTAGAAATATCAAGATAGAGAGAATGGGCTGGTATTGAATTGCTCAGTATTGCAGGTATTGCAGAGTTTAGGAAATCCAGTTCTGTCGTCGCTCCCGTCGCGGCAGCACCTGTCGCGGCAGCAGTCCGTTGATTGTCGCAGCAGCAAATCCTCAACTCAGTACTTTCAAGTTTGGCAAGAATCCCAGATCTGCCTTGTCCTATCCCTAGGTCCAAGTCTGTCGATGATCACGTCTTAATGATACCTCCCAGCGTGAATCGAAGGATGAACACCGATGTGTATGAATTCTTCTTTAGCCACTTAACCTCGCTCTATCCCTAGGCACGAGATAGTTCAACTATAAACTAGAGAACTTGCTCTTATTTCTTTCGTATACTTAACTCTCCCGATGCTAAGTAAATAGACAACCTCACAATGCTCTCCCGATGCTCTTGCAATATATTAATAACCAAAATAAGAGAACTTGAAGTTTACTTTATTGAACTGAAAATTCCTAAAACAAAACAACCCTTGCAACTACTTTACAAATCAACCCGTGGCCCTAGGAAGGATTTAGAACATGTCGGTCGGCGGGAAAACGGCTAGGGGTTTTTGGTTATCGGTTATGGGGTATTCAATATGCCCTAGGTTAAAATACATGCCCTTATATAAGCTTTGGGCTCAAGTTATCTAATTTAACAAGGATTACAACTTTAATTAAAAGTATGATTCTAATAAAGACTAAATCTTCGAGGAATCTACTTTCCAGCCGTCTTCCTTGTTTATTGGGATTTTCTCTCCTTGAACTTTGGGCTTGACATATCTTTTGATTTGGGGCCTGGAAAAATATGTGGTTTTCACACGACAGATGGGTTGAATTTTCTCTATCTATCGAGGTCCACTTTGCTTTTTCTCCACAAAACTACTGTCGTCCTCTGCTGTCACGGCAACACCATGGCAGCATCGTCCTTTTTGTCTGCTCGTCCAGTTCAGCTCTTCTGCTTCTCTGCCCAGCGCCTGCCTTCATCGTCTGCTATTGCGGCAATCTGCAAAAACAGCCATTCTTAGCAGAATCTGTGCCTTTTAATATATTTGTGATGTTTTGCTATAAACTAACCTAAATGCAATTAATATTGCTTGAATGCAGTAGAAATATGGGTTAAAAAGGGTGTAAATAATAGAACTTTTACACACTCAACAATTAGGAAAGACGAATTCTTCATCTCCAGAAGATTCAGATCCCGAAGAGTGCACGGATGAACAATCCGAAGCTGCAGGTAAGAATTCGAGGACGAATTCTTTTCTAAGAGGGGGAGAGTTGTAACACCCCAAAAACCGGTCTAGCCGGAATCAGATTCCGGTGACCGAATATTTTGTATCGATAATTCACCGTGGAATTCCCACCTCAAGAAACACACGGCATAAGCAAAATTTAGGTGGCCATGTTTTGACCACACGTGGCGCATGCATAGGGAAATTATTTCCCAAAACTTGCCACATCTCCAAGCTACGTGGAGCATGGGGAAAACCATTGAGGGCCGACCATGCTTAGTATAAATAGGGGGCCATTGTTCTTCAATTGAGGGGATCCAGGGGCCGAATATATATATATATATATATATACGTGAGGGATGGTGCGCAAGTGAGAAAGAAAAATAAGGAGTCAGTGAAGAAACAATAATTAGGTGGGTTCGGGTTCAGTATTAGATTGGTGGTCCGATATTTTCGATATAGTAATGTCGAATCTATGCAGACGTCGGGGTAAGCTCAAATCCTTGGTTGGTCTAAGTTTCGGTATCGGGCTTGAATAATATTTTTATATTTATTCGATATTGTCTTGTCGGTCCTAACTGATTCCTATTTAATCTAGTTTAAGAAGTCGAGAAAGAACAACCGCAAACCAATGGAAAAGGCGTTGTTATTCGAGAACCTGAATATCGAGGTGAGTGTAGTAGCGTCTCGGGTTAGGCAAGGGCCTACCCGAACATGTTGTTATTTTTGTTATTACTAACCCTTGAGTTAAGGGATTTCATCACGGATCATATGTTGGTAAGTGTATGGTAAGCATTTCATTGATTCCATGATTTTTAAGCATGTTAATTGTTGTTATGAAATTCATTGCAAGCATTTACATGTGATAAGTATGATATGAATAATTGAAATTGTTATTGTTACGAATTATGAAATATGAACCTTGGATTCGAAGTATTGGATACAATTGGCATGCCATAGAATTAATGAGCTCAGTGTACGGGTGGACTATGGTCCTAGGGCTACGGCCTATATGTTTTGGCGAGGCGGAGGGATGTATTGTGTTGGTCTTTGGCGATGACGGCGAGATGAACATTTATGTGTTTTGGCGAGGAGGTGGAATTCGTGTATCCATATACCATGAATCGATCCAAGGAAATTATGAACTCAAGATAATGATTGCCATGAACCATGTTATTGTTATATGCCTTGTTATGAATATAAAATATGCCATGATATTGCATGATTAATGTTATGATTCTTAGAAGCATGTTATAAGTTATGATATATATATATATATATATTTAACAGCAAGATGATTTTATTAATGCAAAATCATACAAAGCACAACTAGTAGCCTCATTAAAAACCCCCTAATCCTAAGTGGGGGAAAAGAGTACCATTAGTTGTGTCGAAACAAAGGAACAAACACGAAAACCAAATCAAGCCTGTACCCATAGCCAAGACACCATGTCGACACCCCCCTTTGCAAGGGCATCTGCCAATTGGTTGCCCTCCCGAAACACATGCGAGAAACACACTCTCGGCAAAGACTCACAAGCGCCGTCAATCTGAAAAAACCATCTCCACAAACGCCAAGGTCTGCGCTCAACCCCCTGAATCCACGCAAGAGCCACCCTCGAATCAGATTCAATGATTACCGAATGCAACCCCTCCTACGACAACTCCCTTAGCATCTTCAGAGCAAACGCTATCGCCTGGACCTCGGCCTCATTCGAATCCGCCACTCCAATCGCCCCTGAGAACAAGCCCCTAATCTGACTCTCCCAATCCCGAAGCACACCCCACACCCCGCCAAACCCGGTTTACCCCGACCTGCCCCGTCCACATTAAATTTCCACACTCCCTTCCAAGGGGGCGACCACGCTACATCACGTCTAACCGACAGCCCCCCCGTTGTGTCATTTACACAAAGCAAGGGGCATTCCCACCATGCTGCTTCCCATATGTCCACATTATCGAATCGAATCCGAGTCCAATGGAATGAACGCAATTGAACTAAGAAGAATATTCCCCCAAGCGACAACCGCTTGTCTTGAAACATTAGTTCATTACGTGCTAGCCAAAGAGACCACAACACACTAGAACATCCGATAAGCCACCATGCCCTCATGTCTCCAGTAAAGAAGCTGTGGAAACAAGAAAAAATAAAGTCCCTCACCTGTCTTGGACGCACCACTGTCACTCCCCACCAAGCGAAAAAACAGTCTCAAACATTCCATGCCGTCGAATAGTGCCACAGGATGTGATCGACTGCGTCCTCGCCTTCCCCACAAGAACGACACAACAAGGATATCTCCATCAAAGATAAACCACAGGCTACCAGCATCGACAATGATGGCAGTCGATCGAGTATAATAAACCATATGAAGCACTGCAATTTTAGCAACACTGGAAGTCGCCACGGCCAGCTCACTTCCGACATATCCGTCATTCCAAAGGACGGCATCAATTTGTTTAATGCCCTTACTGAAAACTCACCCGATGGCTCATGAATCCAAATGAAGCGATCGACCACCCCATATCGCAACACAAAACCCTGTATACAAGACAGCATATCACGCAACATACCCCCCCTCGAACACCCTTAATTCCCTACGAAAACAACTGCCCCATTCTTCCAAAGACCACCCCAGCACCTCGCCGACTCGCTCTAATTTATCCACTACTAACCCATATAATCGTGGGAAAGCAAATTTCAGCGGTTCGGACACACACCAACAATCATGCCAGAACAACACGCTCTCGCCATTCCCTACAACCCAACAAAATTGTGATGTATTCATGAACCGTTCCACTACTTCATTTTGTTGAACATCGACAATTTGTTTCCACATGGATGACATAGACCTCTTACTATGATTCTGAATCCGCCAATTTAGCACCTCGGTCCCATACTTGGCGTCCACAATCCCCCTCCAAAGAGACCCTTTCGCTTCGGAATATTTCCATGCCCACTTGGCCAATAAGGCTAAGTTACGAACATGTAAGTTAATCACACCCAACCCTCCCAAATGTCTCGGTCGACAAGCAACTTCCCAACTAACCCGGCTTAATTTAGCTCGCTCCTCTTTTCCCCCATAAGAAATTCTGTCGTATCCGATCAAGTTTCAGAATGATGCGCTTCGGGACCATAAAAACACCCATGTAATACACCGGTAGAGCCGATAGCACCGAGTTAACCAACACAAGGCGCCCAGAAAAAAAAGCGAGTCTTGTTTCTACCCCGCCAAACGCCGACGAAATCTTTGAATCAATGGGTCCCATATTTCCATGCCTCTGGGACTTACACCGATGGGAATCCCCAAATAGTTCAACGGTAATACCCCCCTCGGACAACCCAAAACACATCCCACACTATCCAGAACTGCATCCTCTAATCCAACACCAATTATACAAGACTTGTCATAATTTATTTTTAAACCCGTTGTAAGTTTGAAGCATGTAAGCACCCGTTTCAAGTTGCGAGCCATCTCTACATCACCCCGGATGAATAGCACTGTATCATCCGCAAACTGTAAGTGAGACACCGATACATCCCCTACCACCCGAACACCGGCTATTAAACCCCTTCGCTCTGCATTAACCAAATAAATGTGAAGCACTTCGACCACAATAACAAACAGAAGAGGTGAAATTGGATCACCTTGTCGCAGCCCCCTCATCATAGGAAATTCCTCCGTCGGACTACCGTTAATCAAAACCGATAGCCTCACCGTTTCCACACACTCCGACATCCATCGACACCATGCCTCCCCAAAACCCATACTTACGAGAACAAGCCTCAAACAACCCCAATCGATGCAATCGTAGGCCTTAGCGAAGTCGAGCTTCAGCACATAACTACCAATCCGATCACCCGAAGTCTTCATTGAATGAATTACTTCGTTAGCTAACAGGATACCATCTAAGATCTGTCGCCCATTAATAAATGCTGACTGAACATCACTAATAATATGCGGCAACACCTCTTGTAGTCGACGAGCTAAGCATTTGGCCAGAATTTTGTAAACCGAATTTAGCAAGCAAATCGGACAGAAATCCCCCAACTTACGAGGGTGCTCCTTCTTCGCTATTAACACAACAAACGTCGAATTGGAACCCCGCGGCAACCTACCCGTGCCATGGAATTCCTCCATGAAAGCCATTAAATCACCACGCACAAACTCCCACCCCTTCCGAAAAAATTCAAAAGGAAAACCGTCCGGACCCGGTGCTTTAGCACCCTCGCTACTCCATAACGCGTTTTTAACTTCCTCCTCAGTAAACGACCTTTCCAAACCATCACATTGCTGTATCGAAATGCGTGCAAAGGAGACCTCCGGCACTAAAATTCCACCACCCGGCTGCATCCCAAAATGCTGAGTGAAAGCTGTTCTCACCAAATGTTTCAGTCGCCTAGGTTCCGTCACCCACTCTTCACCAAATTGAATGCCTCTAATCGTGTTCTGAGCTTGACGAATTTTTTCCGCTTTGTGAAAAAACGAAGTATTTCTGTCACCTTCAGCTAGCCATAAAGCCCTCGATTTCTGACGCCAAAAAGATTCACGCAAATTAGCCACCTTCCATAATCTAGAGTGTAAACTCCGGTATTCCACTTCCTCGACCTTCGTCCTAACATTATCACCTAGTCGAGCATCCCAACACTCAATTTGCTTCGATAATTCCTCATACTCCCTATCCATGTCGCCAAAATGTGAACGGTTCCATCCCTTTAAAACCTGTTTTAACCCCTTCAATTTCAAGCGAATCGACATACTCTCATCCCCCGTAGATAACCGCTTCCATTCCTTCTCTAAAAGTGGTAGATAATTCAACCATGCATTCACAAAGCGGAAAGGTTTTGGACCACTATCCTCCACTTCACTCACCAAAACAATAGGCGAGTGATCCGACAACTCCTTCGGCAGGTGTAAAACCACTAAAAACTCAAATCTCTGTAGCCATCCATCCGAGACCAAAAATCTGTCAAGGCGACTGCACCTTCCCCTGGACCGAACCACGTGAATAAATTTCCTTTGGTCGGAACATCGATCAACGCAAGCTGCTCAATACACGCACAAAAAATGTCCATACCCGGATAGCCAGGCCCACACCCACTTCGTTCCTCATGACACTTCACGACGTTAAAATCGCCTCCCACACACCATTCTATTGGCCTAGTTTGAACAATCTCTCTAATTCCCTCCCAAAAGTCCACCTGATCCGATACCCCACAAGGCGCATAAGCCCCAATAATACCACATTCCCACTCTTCCCTTATCCAAGTTCCGACAACCATAATTAAGTTCCGATGAACCTTCGAAACCGAAACATGAAATCCAGCAGGATCCCACACCATTAGGACCCCTCCCGACCTTCCCTTCGATGGAGCAAACAAGAAATTAAAAGAATCGGAAAACGATAATTGACTAACTAACCTCTCTGGAATTCTCTCCAACTTTGTCTCCTGGAAGAGAGCCATTCCACATCGTTGTTGTCGTAGAACACGTCCGGTAGAACGTCGCTTCGCCGCTGCCCCAAGGCCCCGCACATTCCACGACAACAACCTCATACGCCGCTATTTCGAAACCTTTCGCGCCTCCAATAAGCGCGCGATATCTTGTAGAACTTCCTCTTCCCTACCCGCTGTCATTGTCCCAATCAAATTACCCACTCTCGCTGTTTCCGCGGCCTCGCGAATAATCGCCTGCTTGCGACAAATAAAATCTGAGTCAGACAGTGACCCGTTCGCTATCTCTATCGGATGTTGTTTCCCTTCCTCTTTGTTTTTCCGCGGACGGCCACGTCCTCTTTTCACATTTTTAGACTTTGACGGTGATTCAACCACTGTAGGAGCTGGGTTGAGTTCCGATAGGAGTCGAACTCTTCTTAACTCCCCATTTACCTCGATCAAGCTAGCCTTAGAAATCCTGCTGTCCCCACCCTGTGGCCCAGCATTCACCCGGTCCGATATTTCATGCAAGCTTTCTACAACCGTGACAAATGCCGGCACATCATCCCTCACTCCCCCAAGCATTATATCATCCAAGATACATCGTTCCTCTTCGGCCGGCTGCTCCCCTACCTCACGATTAATCAATCCTAATGACTCCTTCTCACAGCCGCTATCATGTATGAGCGATGGTGGAGGCAATGCCATCCTATTTACTGTCTCCCGCTCAATCTCATCCATACCTAAGCTTGCTTCGCAAGGCAACAACACCTCTAGTTCCCTATTCACCATTACCAATTGTTCCTCTTCACTCACACTCTCCATCGATCGCACCCTATCATCCTCCCTACCATTATCCTCCTAAATGCGATCGATAAAACTCTTGTCCCGACTAAAGCCGTTAGCCGTCTCAACTTGATACTCCTCCCTATCAATTAAATTTGGCACTATTGTTGCATCGGATTCATCATCATGTGCGAACATCGAATTGGATTTCCACTCCACATCCCCCTCCCTAAGATTCTCCCTTTTTTTTGAATACGTCCCCGAGTCACAATTGCATTCCCACTTCATGCCAAAGCCCTCCTCAAATTCAGTAACACGGACTAAGAAAGACGATTCCCCCTCTTTAATTTCCACCATTTCGTTGATCCGGAATACCCAGTCCGTTTCAATTAGGATTTTAGCTCTCTCGAACGATGATGGAGCAATCGTTTCCGAATCCACACGCATTAATTCGCCCCATAAATTCGCGATATTCCGGAATGTATCCTCCAACCATAAGTGAATGGGCAGTCCACACAAAGAAAGCCATGCTCGTCGATTTGGGATCGCCATCGAAGGCGTCCATTCCATTACATTTTCCAGCCAATGTTGTAGTTTCCCTGATTTAATTGTCGACTCGCGTAACATGCAATTGTCAAACATCAACAGGACTAGCGATCCCGCAACTCGCATCACGGATAACCCCTTAAGATCCTCCCGTTGGAATTCCCTGGCCAATTCCTCAGTTGAGCAAGGTTTACGGCAGAATCCTATTGCACACGATTGTAATATCCGCCATTTATCCCTATCGACAATTCCCCTTGCTTGTTTGTTGGTGCTTTGATGCTTCGTCGTGGAGGACTGCCCCAAATCCTCCATCTGCCTAGATTTCTATTTAGACTCCTTTGGTCTAAATCCTTTGTCGCCGTCACTAAAATTGGTCGAATTTCCTTTCGCCCCCTTTTTATTCCACTGCTCACGTCCGCCATCCCTAGCCATCGATACCCGGATTTTCGATCCATAGAGACGAAACCCATTGAATCGCTCTATAACTCTCTCCCCATCCTGGCGCGATTCCATCCGTACAAAACCAAATCGGGCTCCATCTTTTGATCGTTTTGCGGGGACGAAGACATCCTCCACCACGCCATGACGGTCGAAAACCTACCAAATACCCTTCCAATGTAGTTGATCCGGGAGGTTATAGACGAACAGGGACCAAACCCGTCCTCTACCCTTGTCCCTCTGTGAAGTGGTTTCTCCCTCGCCGCCGACTCTCTTCCCTTGTGCCGCCATGTCTTTGTCTACTTTTTGTTATGATATATATATATTCATGGTTATGTGACTACCTCACTAGGCAAAGTATGCCTAATGCATTTCATGCATCCATTTCAGGTTACGCAAGTTTTGGGATCGAGATCGGAGAAGTTGGTACGTTGCACAAGTCACAACCAAGTCCAAGTAATGTGTTCTGTCCTTCGAACTCCTAGTATGGTGGCAAGGTCTATGTATAAGTTTGATTTGTCTATTTTGGTATGTCTATGTTATGTCTAAGTGTTTATGAAGTAAATGGTTGGATAGTGCTTTTCGTGTAACATGTCATGACCTATAGTTCATGTTTTATGCTAAAATGGTAAAACTGTGTAAACGGATACGAATAGCTTTAAAACTTGGCATGACAATAGCTTATACCCTTAAAATGTTGTGGGAAAAGTCTCGTTGCAATTGGATCATGACCGCTAGGTTAAAAAGGATTAAAACCAGTTAGAAGTTGTCATTGTAGGCCTACCTGTACCGAAACGGGTGATGGTGTTTCGATACGGGTAGGCATAACTTGAGCCTCAGAGAACAGGGTGTATCGAAACGGGGTAGTTCTGTTTTGGAACGTTTGGTTAATGGAGGCCTTTGTTTCGATACGAGTTTCGAAACGGGTCTAAGTCAAGTCAAGAACAGTCAACACGTACTGATACGGGTCAAGCCGTATCGATACGGTCATAAGAGAATAGTCAATAAGTTGACTTTAGTCAAGCCGTATCGAAACAGCTCAGGGCGTTTCGATACGGGGTTGATTTTCTTAAGGCTTTAATAGGAATAAGTGGATTAATACGTATATCTGGTAACCGTCTAATCGAGTAAAAATTTGAAGATGACCTAATGTTAAGTTTAAATGAGTTTAAGTCTTGTAGTATTAATAAGAAAGTTAAGTTTTGAATCAGGTTTTTATGTAGGAAGTTAAAAGATTTTATCGCATTGTTTTTTTTGGTAACGCTCTCCAACCCGGTTCTCTACCAGGCCGGGAAGGGGGTGTTACAAATCATGCTTAATAAACAAGGAATGTTAGAAACTATATGACCTTGAACTAACCCTTTGTCGACCATGAAATGGCATTTTTCGTAATTTAACACAAGATTGAATTCAATGCAACGTCTTAGTATATTGGTTAAATTTAAAAGGCATTCGTTAAATGAACTACTGTATACGGTGAAGTCATCCATAAAAACCTCTATTCCTTTTTCTACGTAATCCGAGAAGATGCTAAGCATGCATCTCTAGAATGTTGATGGGGCGTTACAAAGGCCGAAGGGCATCCATCGATAAGCAAAAGTTCTAAAGGGACAAGTAAACTTCGTTTTCTCTTGGTCTTCTGGTGCAAGCGGAATCTGGAAAAAACCTAAAAATCCATCAAGACAGCAATAATGAGATTTACCGGCTAAACGTTCTAGGATTTGGTTTCTAAAGGGAAATGGCAAATGATCTTTCTGAGTTAAAGAATTCAACTTCCTGTAGTCTATGCAGACTCTCCAACCATTTTGAACTCGTGTTGGAACTAACTCACCTTCCAAATTTTGGATTACCGTAACTTCAATCTTTTTAGGGACCACGTGAATTGGACTTACCCATTCACTATCAGAAATTGGGTAAATTATACATGCATTAAGGAGTTTTTGTATCTCCTTTTTTACTACATCCATCATTGATTCGTTCAACTGGTGTTGACCTTGTCTTGAAGGTTTCGCTCCTTCTTCCATTTTTATCTTGTGCATACAAGTTTAAGGACTAAGCCATTTTATATCTGCAATGGTCCAGCTGATGGCCTCTTTGTGTGCTCGCAACACCGTGACTAGGTCATCTTCAGACAATTTGTTCAAGATTATTACTGGCAAGGTTTTGTTATCTCCTAAAAATGCATATTTGAGGTGATCCGACAACTATTTTAATTCTATCTTTAGTGCCTGCAAAACAGAGGGTAACATTTTAGTTTTAGATGGAGTTAAAAATAAATTAGAATTGACAAAGAAAACATTTTCAAACTCCCTTTCTCCTCTTTGCGGCAAAGTTCTAGACCCTTGTATAAACTTTCGAAAAAAATAGTTTCAGCAATTTTATCAACTAGGGGATCAATAATATCGATAGAATTAGTTCTTTCAACTTGATCTGGGTATTTCATTGCTTTGTAAACTTCAAATTCTACGACCTCACCATCAAACTTCGTTGTTAATATACCGTTTCTCACATCAATCTTTGTATACGCGGTGCTTAGGAAGGGTCGGCCTAAAAGTACCGCATAGCAAGTGTTCGTCCTATCGTTTTCCATGTTGATGACATAGAAGTCGGCAGGAAAAATAAGAACGTCGACCTTCACTAGGACATTTTCGAGCACTCCCTCCAGATAGATAATAGAACGATTAGCTAACTGGATTGTTACTCTTGTTTCCTTCAAAGGCTCGTTAGTAATCATTTTATAAACAGAGAGTGGCATTACATTAATAGAAGCTCCTAAGTCACACATTGCGCGTTTAATTAAGATATTTCCTATTTTGCAGGGTATAGCGAACATACCTTGGTCTTTCATTTTTGATGGGAGTTTTCGCTAAAATACAGCAGAAACATGTTCTCCCGAATTCACCTTCTCGTGACCAGTTAGTTTCCTCTTTGTGGTGCAAAGCTCCTTTAAAAATCGGGCATACCTTGGCACTTTTCGGATTACTTCTAGGAGGGGTATGTTGACTTGCACATTTTGGAACACTTCCATGATTTCCTTCTCTTCAGCTCTTTTTTCACGCCTCATCAACCTTGTTGGGAATGGTGGTGCAATTTCACGAGAAGGAGAAGGAGGTGGTGGTGGCGAAGAAGACGTACCTTGGGAGTTGGAAGGTAGCGTTTCCTTCTCCATCTTGGACT
The DNA here is from genome assembly GCA_030270665.1 of Hibiscus trionum. Lineage (NCBI taxonomy): Eukaryota > Viridiplantae > Streptophyta > Magnoliopsida > Malvales > Malvaceae > Hibiscus > Hibiscus trionum. The sequence continues at coordinate 19,016,053 of BSYR01000022.1, forward strand.
GTACGACATTCTCTACTGGGACTTCAGGGTTGACAACTGTTCCACTTCGGAGGGTGATAGCACTAACATTGTCTCTCGGATTAGACTCCGTTTGAGAAGGAAGTCTTCCCTGCGATTCAAGTCACCCCATGGTTTTAGTCAACTGTGAGATTTGTTTATCTGTTTCTTGTAGGTGGGTCTCGGTGCGATTTTGAAACTTTGGTTTTAGCCAATCGTTCAACAAAGGACTAAGATGTGTGGTCGAAATGTGATTCTGCTTCAGATGCTATTTCTAGATAACGTTCTAGTCGTTGTTGTCGTTGTCTTTGCTTATTTTCTCGAAGTGTCTGGGCCTGCAGTCTTCGGGCGTATGCTCCGATTTCCAGGATATAGTTTGCTTGTTCTCCTAGATTCTTCCTGGTCATAAATCAAACAAAATAATTCACTAATATTACTGAAGTACCCGGAAACGGCGCCAATTTGATACGCGTCGTTTACGCGTCAAAATAATTCATTCATCTCAAATAATATATAAAGGAAATTAAGCGTAGTAAAAGAGAAGTAAGGGTCGATCCCACAGGGACTAAGAAACTTCCTGATTTATGTTTGTTCAATCGGTGACCCAAGAAGAGAGTGTCGAATAATGTTTAAGTAAAAAAAAGGGGAAGTTTGTGGAATTAAATAAAAATTAGAGATTGTGGAGAATATTAAAAAGAAGTGATTAAATATGATAAAGACTAGCCTTAGAGAAGAGAAGAGCTATGGAGTAAAACATCAACTATGGAAATTCATGTTTACATGGACACTGTGAATGATCAGTGTTGTTCGGCTCAACTACTTCTTTCGGTGCTGGTGGGGTTCTATTGTGGTTCATATCAGTGATCGATAGCCTGGCATATATGTCAGAGTTATAATAATCATGCTTACTAAACAAGGAATGTTAGAAACCTATTTAATTCTTCTCCATTTCGAATTCGGAATCCAATACCATTGTCTTCCAGCCTCTTATCTACAACTATAACATGCATCTGCAAAGGCAGCTCTTTGTTGACCGTTTCCAGTGACGCTTTCCTTGGTATTTGAATTATCCGAAGGCTGCTGAAACCTGCAAACTGGATAAGAGCTATTAAGTAGGAAATTAATTCTAGCCATGAAAGCCCCAATAGCAAGCTATTATGGTGAGCTTTCCTACTAAACAAATAAATTTAATATCGTATGAGCTAATGGCTCAGGTATCATATATTAAACTAATAAGACAAGAGACTACACTTGATCTTAGCCAAAAGGTCGAGAAAGATATGTGATAAATTCTGAGCTTGCGCCTTTCATAAAGACTCTCCTATCTCTTAGAGTCTTCGGTGATTAATGTGGGATGAAGAATATTTTGTAGTCCTAATAGGACAATGATGAAAGAATGACAATCACAATTTGTGCATTGGGCTTAGCTTTGATGATTTGTATCACAATGTTGGCTCATGGTAATTACAAGACCAAAAAATGGATACTATTGCAGTTCCATAGCAGTTCATATCATTCTTTGATCAGTTCTGCAATAAGAGATCCCCTTCACGTCCATCAAGTGATCACCAAATGATGCTTGAACAATCGAAACCCCGTCATTGAATGGATCGGATTAGATCATTCTACCATCACTAAAAAAGTCTTGGTAGCTTCTCTGCATAAGCAGGGCCTCAAACTCTCTTGGTTCATCATCTAATGCATCTTGTTTGTCATTTATTTGCTTCGGGCCTGTGATACACAACTACGATCCTGGCAAAAATAGTTGGATTTTCCTGCTCTCTTCTTTAATAAAATATATTGTAAACCTTTACACTCTGCTTGAAATTTCTTTAAACTATTATTTTATACTGGTTCATCATTCCAATTGCTAAAACTTCTGCTGCATCCAAGACAGTAATTGTTTCAACACATTAGTCTGAATGTATGTGTAACGACCCTTTTCACCTCATTTGCAGTAACTGATGTTGAAACATCGGTTGCCAACAAGTAATCCTTGTTTTGTTGCTGGTTGAATGTATGCGTCGCTTGAGTTTTCAGCGCTTTTGTAAAGATTTGCAAGGCATCAAACCATGGCTTCTTTTGACAGCAACCTTGTAATAGTACCAACAGGGAATGACATGTTCGGTACCCATTTTCTTGATAATCTGTTGTAACACTTTTCAGTACAAAGATGTTTATATGTTTGATATATTGCAGGGCCTAATTCAATGGTATGTTAGAGAAAATGGGAATGAAATGAGTGGTTCAAGCAGCAAGGAATCGACAGCAGTTTCATCTCTAGAACTGAGGGGGTAGTCTTCGAATTTGAGGGGCTTTAGTTTCAATAAACTAGGAACAGCCACCGGGAACTTCAAGCCAGATAGTGTTTTGGGTGAAGCCAAAGAAACATAAATTGCATAAGCTACAACTTCATAGCTCATCTTGAGTTTGCAGGTTTGATTGAAGCCATGCCAACAGAAATTGTGAAATACAATTTTCTTAACTTTATGTGATGTGTTGCGTTTGTAGTCCAACGGTTAGGATAATTGCCTTCCAAGCAATAGACCCGGGTTCTAGGCGGAGCTAGAAATATATTTAAGGGGTGTCATTTTTTCAACGATATTTAAAGAAGATTAATTATTTATAAAAGGATGTCATTTTATTAATAAAAGGGATGTCATTTGTCCATATTTTTATTTTTTATATACAAATTATATAGAAAAAATATGTCTCCCAAAAATTTTGGGGTGGCATGAGACACCCCAATTCAAAGGGTGGCTCCGCCCTTGCTGGCTAAGGACGTGACCAACGGATGATAAAAGCCATGCCACGACTCGGGTCATGGGCAACAGGTAGCTTTTTAACAAGTGTGAAAATCTCGTATTCAAACGATAGTGTGGGAAATGTGGTGTATAAACGAAGAGAAATATACCATACAAAATTTCAATATTTGCAACAAATAGTATTCTTTTCAATGGCTGCATCTAGTCCCACCACTATCGGCCTGAAGCATAACTTTCACACACTGAATCAAAAATCAAACAAAAGCCATAGATTTCTTTCAACTGCTCTGCAGAGTCTATAAACAAACTGAAGGGATTTTTTTCAACTGCTTTCAGTATATTATATCTCTATTATAACATATAAGAACACTCCCCTCCACACACATCATGACAGAACTAGTTAAAAAAAGAAAAAAGAAAGGGAAGCCTTCAATGAAATATCAGAGCTAGGTTTTGATCCTGGGACTTGTCCACACTTCCGCTGCACCACTCTGATCTTTTGATATTGAATCTATTAGGAATATTTTCTAATTAGTCTGAGAAAAGTTGTAACGTCAACTATACTTTTAAGAAAAAGTGCAGTACACAAAATTGTGAAGCTGACAAACCATTTGAGCCAATGAAACCCCTCAGCAACATCAAATCACTAAGCCATTTTTTCTTCAAACTAGTATCGTATTTCCTTCATTATTATCAACATATGCTCACATGCCACTTCTATTTTAGTTTATTTCGTCTTTCTTTTCCATTGCAATTCTCTACTCTTCCAATGTGTACTAGGAGTCCAGGACAATTGCCACGTTAGCTACACCTATAAAGTTTGGTGGTGGATGTTGCGAATTGCAGCATTGTTAGAAATCGTTAGAATATAGTCGTTAATCCAAGAATAAATAATAAGATAAAATATTATTATTTAAACGAACAGTACAAAATTAAGAACGGTACGCCAATATATATAAATCAAACGATTTGAAACCAAAAGAAACTTGTTGAGGCCTACACGAACGCAGTTTCCTTAAGACAGATTTTCGGTCACTCCTATGGTGCACGAGCTCGTTGGTCGTCTGTCTCCCAGGATACAACAACAGATGATCAACCACAATTGCACTACTGTAGAGATCACGAACTAACCCTTGCCTTCGTCTACCACCAAAAACTACTTGTAAAATCCACAGAGTAAAACAATAAAATTTTCTGTGGTTTTTGAGTTGTGTTTAAACCTAGAAGGTTTACTCCTGATTTATAGGACTGTCATGAGGGTATAAGTGGAAGTTTTGACCTAATGGAGCATTTAATATTGAGAATCAATTGATTCTCCTATAGAGCAATTTCCAAAATTACTATATGAATTAAAGGTAACTTTCAATATTTACCCTTTTAATTCCAAGATAAAATTTGGCAAATATATGCTCTTATTTGAGGAAAAAATATTTAAATTTGGGTCAAAATATCTGCAAGCCCACAGAGGACCAGAACGGTTCAAACATTTGTGTTACCCACGTCGTGCACGTCTGCACATTTACGAACCAACAATTGGTTTCACATTTTCCTCAACAACGTTTGAATCAATTTCTCATTCAAAGCTCCAAAATTATCGAATTTTTCCAACAATCATAGGCTTCAAAAGGGGTGTCTTTGTTTTATGTTGGCTAAATGTAGGTATCCTTCATATTCTAAAGGTTGTGATAAAGGTTTCCGAGGCTAGGCAACCAACCATTTGTTGTGTTGCGAGAAGCCGCGTGACAATGATGAAAGGTAATGACAGATTGTTGAAAAGAAAAACAACAAAGCCTTTCCCAGCTTCAACAAATAGAACAAGCCTTATTCAGCATGAGTGAACAATCTTTTTCCCTTTTGGCTACAATCTTGCTTGGCATGACTAGTGGCTTAGGCATTTTGCAGTCGAGTATCGAGGGCAAGGAGTAGATCAATGTGAACAACACTACTTTCTCTGCCATTTTAAAGACTTTTGGTAATGTCAAACGCTACAATCCAAACACTACATTTCAATTACCTTACCTGTAGACTAATATCCATAACTGGCATTTGGTAGTAGGGCAGTGCATTTCCTGATCAATAACAAACTCAGAGGCTTCTTCCAGGTACATAGCTTCCTACTTGTTCAAAAAGTAGACTTGTCACATGCAGCTTTGGCTGAGAAATTGGAATCTGAAACTCAACTCCCCAAATGTCATTGATAATACACATGTATGGGAATAACAAGAAGCACAAAGAATACATAAGATAAACCCAACAAAACCGTCAAAGAAGATATTTTGTACTGATTAATATACTGAATAGAAACTGTCTTCAACTACTAACAAACTGGAAACCATTTCTACCTGTAAAAATATTGTACGAGGATTGCTATAGAAAAGTAGGCATCATGCATTTTCAGGGAGTTGAACCGAGATTTGTTGCTTGGAAGGCAATTATTGTCTTCCATTGACTTATGGTTAAAACTTAATAGGATGGGGAAATGATATAATGTAGGGTACATAAGAGGATTCTCCATTCTCAGGCTTTCATTAAAACATATAGACCTCTGGATTACTACCCCTCTGTCTGGATACACAATTAAATACTACAGGTGATCAAATATATATCAACAAATCAGGGTGGTGCAGCAAAAGCGTGGTGGGTCGATATAACCCACAACAAATTTAGAGTTTGCACTAACTAAACTTCATTATGTAATTGATTTAGAACAAAGTATATCTAAGACCCTTTTACCACATCAAATTTGATAAAACATATCAAACTATTGATAGTACAGGAAGTGTTACGTAATCAACAGCTTAACTTAGTCTAATACATTCTCCTTTCCAGGTTCATTCTCTATTGCTAAAAGAGCTTCGCTTCTAGAGAACGTTCGCAGGCGACGAGATTTCTATAAGATGATTCAAGGCCTTTTTTCTGCAAAAGTACAACTCTTGTGATATTAGATCCAACTGCTTTCACCTGCAACATATAAATGATCCAGAATCCAGCAAAACATAATCATGTTAAAACCAACTTATTAACATTATAAAACATTTATAATCTGATCAAGAATCCAGCAAAACATATCCAAAACAAATCTCAATCAATTTCACCAATTAAATCTCAATTAAACCGAATTTTCACAATTAAATCATCAAAACCCATTTGAAAACATATATAAAGGATCAAGAGCTTGTAAATTTCAGTAAAGAAGCATTCATTAAAGGAGAAGAACGAGCCTCACCTTCAATGATTGAAATCCCTCTCAATTGAATGATTTTACATCTTGAAAAGCAAAGGAAAACAATGAGATTTTGTAGAAACAAGTTAGGAAATCTAATAGGAATCATTAGTTTAGGAAAACAAGATCATTACCTCAAATATTTTCTGGAAAATAGATGTTTGGCTGAAGAGATTTTGAGAGAAAACTTTGGAGAATAGAAAATCACTTCAAATTGGTTTTTTGTGAAAATAACTAGCTTCCTTTAATTAATTCCTTTTAATACTTTAATTAAAACATTTAAAACTAATCCAATTGAGAGAAAAATCTGATAAAACACTTAGGTATATTAGCTCCTTAAAGATTCAAAGTTTTGACCCTTTTACAAAACAGTCACTAAAACAGTTTTACAATTCTCACATTTTGGTCACTAGCAAAAATGTCACATTTCCGAAATCCTTTTCACGAAATTGATTTTACCACAATCATATATATATATATATATATATATATATTAAATAATGATTTTTAACTATTTTCCATAATTTTATCTTCCATAAAAATATCCGATCCTAAATCTGACTCAAATCACTAACCCGGTCCACCAGACCGTCTAATTTAGTCCATAAACCGCTAGGCCCAAAATCAGGGCGTTACAATAAATAAGGAATGGTAGGGTGCATCGGAAACGTTTACGGAAGCATCAACTATTGGACGATTCTTACATGCTGTCAGCACTCAAAAATGATATGGCATTTCCTTTGTTTAACTTCCAATCTCATTATTCTCCAAACACAACACTGTAAATCGTCTCCACGAGAACATTTAGCATTGCTCCAACTGCTACTTTAAGTACTAGACACAAAATGATCACTAAAAGAAGCTTGAACAATCAAAACCCGGTCATTGAATGGATCAGATAATATGATTATAGCGTATTGAAAGTAGCTTGGTAGCTTCTCTGCATAAGTAGGGCCTCAAACTCTCATGGTTCATTATCCGATGTATCTTTTAATTTTTCATTTATCTGCTCCTCGCCCGCCATGCACAACTACAAAACACCTAAACCATTAATCATACAATTACAAAGCAAGATTATTCTCAGATTATGAATCGGTGAAATTGTGTTAGAGTATTGTCTTATACTGGACAATTCTTCCACAAATACTGATACATAAAGGGAACTCAATCTCAAACAATATAGCAACCAAGTTAAGCACTTGAACCTTACAACTTCTGTTTAGTGGAGCGTGACAGACCTAACCTATACTGCAACACTTGAGCGACACATGAAAGCCCAGTAGCAAGATACTAAGTGAGCATTCCTCCTAAAGAAATAGATTTAATATCGTGTAGGCCAATGACCCACGTATTAGATATTAAACTGATATGAATAGATACTACACTTGATCTTAGCCAAAAGGCCGAGAAACGTATGCACTATCAAAGCTAAGGCTGTGAGTTTTATAAGCAGTCTCTTGCCTCTTATTGTCTTCCGTGCCTGATATGGGATAAAAATAAAAAGGTTTATGAGTTTCTACAAAAGAGTGTTTGACTGTCAAATTATAAAAACTGAGGATGTTATTGGTGGAAAAGGTGATTGATTTCAGCGGGTAGATCATCACATTTTGCATGTATATGTATATGTATATGTATATGTATATGTATATGTATATGTATATGTATATGTATATGTATATGTATATGTATATGTATATGTATATGTATATGTATATGTATATGTATATGTATATTGTTAAGTGTTTAAAAGTCTTATTTTATTTACCATTTTTACTCATATTATTGTTAGACTTAGACACATTTTAGTTGCATAATTAGGCATTCATGCATATTCTCATAATTTCTTTCACCATTAAACTTGATTACATATTTTAGTGTATTTTGTGGAAAATATGCTGTTTTTGGTATGTATTTTGGTGCATGCAAGAAAACTGCCGCCGCGACAACCTGCCACCGAGTTTGATGCCCAGACAGACCATGCCGAGGCAACAAGGAGGGAAGAAGGAAGGAGCTGAACAATTAATGGAGGATGTTGTGGGACCCATTAAAGAGCTGATAAAGAGGAGAAACCCAGGATGAGGAGCCATGCCAAACCCTGCAAGTCAAGACAGACCTCTGCCCAGGCAGTCAACTATTTGCTGCCCAGGTAGTCAACTATTTGCCGCTCAGGCAGTCAACTATTTGTCGCTGAGGCAGTAACTTCCAAGAAGGCCGAAATATGCAAAGTGGTATGCGACTGAAAGAGCTCATCAAGCCCAATTTTTGGAGACCACTTACACGTGCATTGAAGGCCAGCAGACAAATAAAAGCCATGGTCAAAGTCAAGGTGGAAAAAGTCAAACGAGAATCTAGGAAGATTTAATGTTAGATTTGTTCTTTTAATGAGTTGAAATTAGATTCTAACTAGGATTCCTGCCCTAAACCGACTTAGACCTAGGCTCTTCCCCTATAAATGTAAACCGACTTGAAGGAGAAAAACACAATTGAGATTAGAGAGAAAACTCCTTCTTGTCGAAAAACCCTAGTGCTGCCACCTCCATTATGTTCTAAACCTTCCCTAGGGTCAAGGGTTGGTTGTGTAGTAGTTGTGAGAGTTTGCTTGTATTCGTTTAGGATTTCAGGTTTTGCAATAAAATTCAAGGTTTGTTTATTCTTGGTTCTTCATTGTTGCAATCTTTATCGGGAGAAAAGAGAGCTTCAATCTATTTGTTCAATAGCAGGAGAGTTGAATCACGAAACGAGTAAACACGATTTTATCCAACTATAAGGTATAGCTACTCCGGCTTAGGGATAAGTTTAGAAGTTCATCGGCTAAGAGAGGCTTCATAATCGGTTGGTGTTCATCCTTAGATTCACGTCAAGAGGTATCATCCAAGACGTGTTCGCCAATAGTACTTCAAGCTTCGGGAGAAGAGGAAGTCATAGAAGGGAGCCTTGCTGAACCTTGAATCATCGCTTAACTGCCCAGGCAGTCACATTGGTCTCTTCCGAGGCGGACATTTGTCGAGGCATACTAGTGGGCGGCTGCCAAAAGTTGTTAAGTTGATCTGCAAAACTGTGCCGAGACAGTACATCAAATCGCCACACTACGAAGCATTCCAATAACGGCCCATTCTCTCACTCTGGTATCTCAATTTATTTTATTTGCTTTAGTTTTAGATTTAGATTTTATCCAAACAACTCTCAATATTTGTGTTTTTACTTTTTACTTGTGCAAAAAAGTGAATTCCGAAAGGTTGTCACAATCCCTGTGGAGACGATATCTTAAATACTATAACTTGGCACCGTGTACACTTGCACGCAATTTGCGCATCACTTTTGCTCGCAACATATATGTATATGTATATGTATATGTATATGTATATGTATATGTATATGTATATGTATATGTATATGTATATGTATATGTATATGTATATGTCATTGGCTTGAACTTTTCTTTGTGCAATTAACAAATGAAATTGCTGAGGGCATTCTTGTGATCTAAAATGGCGCTTACTGTTGTATTTCTTGGGAAAGAAGATCAAAATAAGTGTTGTGTTGTTCTTGCAATTGGTGTCTCTAAAATAGAAAGGATGTGTTAATTCTCTTCAATTGAAATAAATGATTAATTTTGTTCTAAACAATGCTTGAACTGAGCAGGGTTAGCTTGTGGTGCTTCGGTTTACTGCCTCGGGCAAGAAACTAAAAAGAAACAAGAGAACTCATGGGAATTCTCCACGAAAAAATCAAACTATTTTCGTTCAGATTAAAGAGGTTGCTTAACTCCATGAGAGGAGAGTATTTCTTTTCCCCTTAAAATAGAATGGGGATTACATAAAAATAGTTAGTTTCCGACTGTTATGTATCTAAGAGGGTGCTTATACAATTTAGTAAGCAGTATAATTGCATCTAATTATCTTACATTCAAGAGAAAGATCAGGGAGAGCTTACCAGAACAATAAACCAAAAGTTTGAAACATGATATTGAAATCAGGGGATTACGTAAAAGTGAAATGGAGAAATGTTATTGGATGAGACCATGGATGACGTGGTGAGCGAGACCCATCTAATAATTTTCCATTTGTTAAGTTTTTCTTTTTGGAATTGAAATCATTACAGTTGAACTAAGGCTTAATACACTTTCCCCCTAAACTTTACCTGTTTTCTTAACTTGCCCCCTAAAGTTCATTTTGTTCACTTTTGCCCCCTACTATTAAAAAAACTGCTATTTACTTTTAAATTTTAAAATAAAATAAAAATTAATTAAATAAAATAAATATATTAAAATACCCAAAACACTCCCTCCTCATCCCATCATATTCTTCCTATCGCACCAGCCCAAGTGAAGATGAAATAAATTGATTCTCAGATTTATTGGGCAATGGCGGAAATGGGTTGCCCAATATTCCTCAATCCCCCGTCAAAAATTGGAAATAGTATAACTTAACGAAATCAAGTAGGTAGGAGTGCCGCCTGAAGTGGTGGCAAGGTTGAAGAAGCATGCGCGTCCGCCGCCACTATGGTTCCTTCTAGGACCGGATGCATAGGTGAAGATCCAGCACTTGACCAGTTCATGAAGGCTTATTGTGAGATGCTAATTAAATACAACCAAGAGCTCTCTAAACCCTTCAAGGAAGCCATGCTTTTCCTCCAAAGGGTTGAATCTCAATTCAAAGCCCTCATAGTTTCCTCTCCAATTTCTGGTGATAATACTCTCTCTCCAATTGTCGAGTGTTGAGGAGTTCACTTGGGCTGGTGCGATTGAGGAAGAAGATGATGGGAATTGTTGTTTTTAATTTGTAGAATAAAAGTTGCTACAGCAAGAAGAAGCAAAGAACAGAATACTGCATCTATTAATTTCAGAAACATTACAATATTTAAAGCTTAAAAATAAGAACTAACCACTAACAACATGTTCTTAAAGTTGCTCCACTAATACAGAGCATGAATAACAAAATAACTACTTTCTAAAAATAGGAAACAAACAAACATAAAAAAAATACGTGGACATGTTTCAGTCCTGAAGCAGTCTTCTAACACTCCTCCTTGCTTTAGGAGCTGCAAACACTAAGTTTTGTTCTTAAATCTTCAAATTTTTTAGCTGGCAAAGACTTGGTGAAGATGTGTGCAACTTGTTCCTCTGTTCTGCAATAAATCAGCACAACATCTCCTTCTTTTTGCACTTCCCTCAAGAAGAAAAGCTTGATGTTGAAGTGTTTGGTCTTTCCGTGAAACACTGGATTGTGAGAGATGGCAATGGCAGCTTGGTTGTCAACAAGAATCTTCGTGCTTTCCTTCTGCTCCAGGTTAAGATTATTCAAGATCTTCCTCATCCACAAGGCTTGGTTAGCAGTTGCTGTGGCAGCAACAAACTCAGCTTCTGCAGTGGATTGAGCCACTGTTTCCTGCTTCTTAGAGCTCCATGAAAAAACACCAGATCCAAAAGTAAAATAGTGGCCTGAAGTGCTCCTCATATCATCAATGGAACCTCCCCAGTCACTGTCAGAAAAACCAACCAGCTTGAACTCCTTGCTCCTTGTGAACTTAACACCAAAATCACTTGTGCCTTTGACATATCGAATCACTCTTTTGGCAGCCTTGAGATGTAATTCACTTGCACAATGCATGAACCGAGACAACATACTTACATCATTCAAAATATCAGGCCTTGTTGTTGTGAGATACATTCAGCAACCAATCAAACTCCTGAAATATCCTTCATCAACTTTGTCAGCACCATCTTCTTTGCACAACTTCTCTTTTTGATTCATTGGAGTGATTGATGCCTTGCATTCCTTCATCTGAAATTTCTTTAGTATTTCCTTTGCATACTTTTTCTGGCAAATGAAGACTTCACTATGCCCTTGCTTGATCTCCATGCCGAGGAAGTAGGACATGAACCCGAGATCTGTCATTTCAAACACCTTCATCATCTCTTTTTTGAAATTTTGAATATGATCTATATTATTTCCTGTAACCAGTAGGTCGTCAACATACAATTAAACAATAAGAATGTCAGTATTATTGTGCTTGACATACAAGGTTGATTCGGATAAGCTTTTTGCAAACCCCAAATTCAGCAGGTGATCATCAATTCTGCTATACCAAGCTCTTGGAGCTTGCTTCAATCCGTAAAGAGCCTTCTTGAGAAGAAAAACTTTATTTTCTTCTCCTTTTTTCGCAAAGCCTTCTGGTTGTTCTACATAAATTTCCTCCTGCAGAAAACCATTTAGAAACGCTGACTTGACATCTAATTGGTACACTTTCCAATTCTTTTGTGCTGCAACAGCAAGCAAAAGTCTGATGGTGTCAAGTCTTGCTACTAGTGCGAACGTATCAAAGTAATCCACACCAAACACTTGAGCATACCCTTTAACCACGAGCCTAGATTTATGCTTGTTGATTGAGCCATCGGCATTAAGCTTGGTTCTGTATACCCACTTAACTCCAATCACCTTCCTGTTTTGGGGTCGATCAACCAACTCCCAAGTGTTGTTTTTCTCAATCATGGACAACTCCTCCTCCATTGCATCCGACCAATGCTGATTCTTTTTTGCAGCTTCAAAATTTGCAGGTTTACAAACAGCTATGTTGCATCTTTGATAAATCTCAGATAGTGGTCTAGTGCCTCTTACAAGAGTGTTATCTACAACTTCATTTTGCCAGTCTTCATCTTTATTTTCTTCCGTGTCTGAAACAGGAAGTTTGAATCTCAGCTCCGCCATGGTCTGATTTCTTTTTTCTGAATCATTCCAGCTCCACTCTTCATCTTCTACAAAGTGCACATCTCTACCGACAATTAGCTTCCCATTTTGAGGCTGATAAACTTTGTAGGCCTTAGAGGAAGAACTGTAGCCCACGAAGATTCTCAGTTCAGCCATCTTGTCAAGTTTATCACGCTTGGCCTGCAGAATGTGAGAAAAACACAGGCAACCGAACACTCTAAGAAACTTAAGTGAAGGTTTATACTCATACCATGCCTCAAATGGTGTTTTATCCTTTACTGCCCTTGTGGGAAGCCTGTTTTGAAGAAATACGGCTGTACTTGCTGCCTCTGCCCAAAACTTTTTTGGCAAATTTTTCTCATGCAGCATACATCTTGACATCTCCATGATGAACCTATTTCTCCTCTCACTGACTCCATTTTTCTGAGGAGTGTAAGGGGCTGTTACTTGATGCTCAATGACTGCCTCTTCACAAAACTTGTTGAATTCTACCGAAGTGTACTCCTTTCCATTGTCAGACCTTACAATCTGAATTTTGCAACCACTTTCATTCTCAACTCTTGCCTTGAACTTCCAAAAAACTTGAGCTACTTCTGATTTAAACTTTAAGAAAAAAATCCAGCACATTCTGGTGAAGTCATCAATAAAGGCAATGTAATAACGACTACCTTTAAGAGAAGATGTTCTTTGAGGACCTGAGACATCCGTGTGAATCAATTGCAGCTTCCTCATTGCTCTACCTGTCACTTTTGAGAAAGGCTTTCTGTTCTGTTTTCCAAACTGACACGCTTTGCAACTTGAAATCTGATCATCAAGTTTTGGAAGGTCATTTGCCATCATCTTGAACTTCATTTGCAGCAGCCCTTGGTGATGGTATTGCCCTAGCCTTTTGTGCCACACTTCTGTAATATTTTCTTTAATTGGGAAAGCAGTTTGCTCCTCCTCTAATGGATTTAAAGCAAAACTTTTCCCTTTCATTTTCACTTTGAAAATATCCTAATTTGCTGCATCTTTAATTAGGCAATATTTGTCTTCGAAAACAACCTTAAAACCTCTTTCAATCAGTTGGCCAACACTTAACAAGTTTTGCTGAATTTTAGGGACAAAGAGAACATCAGGAATTAGTTTTGTACCTGAACAACTTGTTATAGCAATTGTTCCCTTTCCTTTAACTGAAATATATTCACCATTCCCAATTCTGACTTTGGTGATGTTGGTTGGCTTCAAATCTCTAAACAACTCCTTGTCATGAGTCATATGGTTGGTGCAACCACTGTCAATCAGCCAACTTTCATTTGATTCATTGCTCACGAAGCATGTAGCCACAAACAGTTGATCCTCCTCCTCCTGATCAGCAATCTTAGCCTCTTCATCCTGCTGTTGATTCTTGCTCCTACAAATTACAACTTCATGCCCCATTTGATTACATTTGGTGCACTTGGCGTCTGGTCTTCTCCAGCATTTGAAAGGAGGATGACCCTTTCTATTACAATGTTGACATGGAGAATAGGATCCCTTCTTGACTCCTGCTTTGTTGTTGGCTGAAGATTCTCCGGTAAAATTTTGATTCTTCTTGAAAAACTTCTTCTTGTTGTTGTTCCTCGTATTCTCATGGTGCTTGGCTGGCAAAGCTCCTTCAACAGCACCTTCTTGCCTCATGGCTCTTCTTTGCTCCTGTGCTTGCAAAGCATTTAATATCTCTGCAAGAGTGATTTGAGTTAGATCCTTGGTATTTTCCAAAGCTGAAATAGATGCCTAAAATCTTTCAGGCACTGTTACAAGAATTTTTTCAACAATTCTTGAGTCCTTGAACGTAGAACCAAGTAATCTGATTCGGTTTGCAATGTCCAATAACCTATCAGAATACTCTTTAATTGATTTTGTTTCCTTCATCTTCTGCAACTCGAATTCTCGAATCAAGTTTAGCACACACATTCCTTTGATTCTTTCATCTCCCTCATATTCTGACTTGAGATAATTCCATATCTCATATGCTGACTTCAGAGTCATAATCCGAGTGAAGATAGTAGATGAGACTGCAGTGAACAAGCAGGCCTTTGCCTTAGATTTCTTTGTCTTCTTCTCCTTCTGCGATTTGATCTGTGCCATGGTAGGATTGTTTGGGAGAGCAGGAATTTCATAATCCTCTTCCACTGCTTCCCAAATATCCAAAGCTTCCATATACGCCTCCATACGAACTGCCCAAACCTGGTAGTTGTCTCCATCAAACACCGGTGGAGAAATTGAAGAGAAACCGGAACTTGCTTCTAAGTCCATGACACAGCAACCTTACACACTCACAGATCCCTTAAGAATAAAGCTCTGATGCCAATTGTTGTTTTTAATTTGTAGAATAAAAGTTGCTACAGCAAGAAGAAGCAAAGAATATAATACTGCATCTATTAATTTCAGAAACATTACAATATTTAAAGCTTAAAAATAAGAACTAACCACTAACAACATGTTCTTAAAGTTGCTCCACTAATACAGAGCATGAATAACAAAATAACTACTTTCTAAAAATAGGAAACAAACAAACATAAAAAAATACGTGGACATGTTTCAGTCCTGAAGCAGTCTTCTAACAGGAATGAAGAGGTGGTGTTTTGGGTATTTTAATATATATATATATATTTTAATCTTCTTCTTTGTGCTTAGCTTTTTCCAGTGTTCATTGTATTGATAAAGATGAATAACTTATTGTATACACTTTTGAGTCTTCATTTTTAGTTTTTGTTTAAGTCTGCATAAATTTGCAGAATCAGTGGGGGTGATGAATGAGAGAGCTGCGCCCTAGAATTTTGTCTGCTGGTGGAAATGGCTTAATCCAACAAACTTAGAGATTAAAATAAGAAAAATACAAGTGGTGGGCGTTGTGGCAGTGGGGGGGGGACTAGGGGTAGTGGCTGGTGCGATTGAGGAAGAAGATGACGGATGAAAAGGGGTGTTTTGGGTATTTTAATATATCTATTTTATTTAATTAATTTAATTTAATTTTAAAATATAAAAATAAATAAAAATGACATGACGTGTTCTGATTGGTCAAGATAGATTTTTTTAACGGTAGGAGGCAATACGGGTAACGACGAAAACGTTAGGGGAAAAAGTGCTAAAAAAAACTTTAGGGGGCAAGTTGAGAATACATGTAAAGTTTAGGGGAAAGTGTATTAAGCCTTGAATTAAACATAATCATGCTTGTTCATATTTTCTAACATACATAGTTTTTTTATCTCATTCTGAATGTACAGGAACCAAAATGCACTTTGCAACATGATATAGGAACTCATATAGTACTTTTACCTGGAAGACTATTGTATCTACTAAACAAACGTAATGAGAGCTAATGCCCAACAGTGGATCGTCTTTTGTTTACTCGTTCATCCTCTATGATAGGATTAGGAACAAAATCATTCCTTAATTAGCATATCCCAATATTCTGGTGGAGGGCTCCCAAACACTTGTAGCTTTGGATCTGCGCCAATCAACACCTTTAACATGAAGTCAGCAGCACAATTAGCCTCTCCGTAAACATGTCTAATCTGAAAGGACCATTGCATATCTCCTGAATGTTTCCAAAGATCAGCTTTGAATATCTAACGTTTGAATCTGTTATCTCTCTAAGAGGATGCTTTATACAATCACAGTAAAGATCAGCACAGTTAACACCATTTGTCTTACATTCAAGAGCAAAACTTACAGAATTATGATCAACTGGCTTTGGTTTGGTGCAACTACACGTATTGCAGGTAGTCTAAATAGAAAAATGACATGCACACACCCATATTCAACTCTGTTGGACACAATCTTGGACCTTCTAAACACTCAAATAAGTCCTAGACTCCTAGTACACATTGAAAGAGTATATAGCTTCAAATAAATGGAAAGAAAGAAAAAAGTAAGAGACTAAAATAAAAAGTAAAATGTAATTATATGTTTACCGTAACACATAAAATACAATAGTAGTTTATAACATGCACGTGGTGACTAAAAGGATACTTGACATTGCCTTAGAGTCCAATGGTACCTGGGAGTTGGTCGAGTTACCGGTTGGACATAAACCTATTGGATGCAAGTGGGTATATAAGATTAAATACAATGCAGATGGTTCTATTGAGCGTTACAAGGCACGCTTGGTTGCAAAGGGGTACAACCAACAGGAAGGTATTGATTACCAGGATACTTTTTCACCAGTCACCAAACAAGTCACAGTTCGAACCATTATCTCCTTAGCAGCCTTAAACAATTGGCCATTGTTTCAAATGGATGTTTTCAATGCCTTTTTACAAGGTGACCTTTATGAAGAAGTGTACATGACACTTCCGGAAGGATTTTGTAATCAGGGGGAATCGTGTATGTCGATTACAAAAGTCATTATATGGTCTAAAGCAGGCATCACGCCAATGGAATTTAAAGCTCACTAAAGCTCTGGTAGCATGTGGTTATGTTCAAAGCATGCATGATTACTCCATGTTTACAAAAAGGGAAGGAAACAAACTGGTGATATTGTTAGTATATGTCGACGATATGCTAATTACAGGGAACAACCAAGAGATGATGGATGAGATAAAGAAGGTCTTAAACCAAAGTTTTAAGATGAAGGACCTAGGACAATTGAAATACTTCTTAGGAATTGAGGTTCTTCGATCAAAAGAAGGAATCATCCTTAACCAAAGGAAGTATGCACTCGAATTGATAGCTGACTCAGGCCTTGGAAATGCTAAAATTGCCTCAACTCCGTTAGAACAAAATGCTAAACAAAGTTTGACTGATACAACGTGTCAAAATGCAGCAGTAGAAGAAGAGTTCCTAGATGATGTGGGATCTTATCAACGGCTGATTGGAAGGTTATTATATTTGACGAACACGAGACCTGACATAGCTTTTGCGATTCAACACTTAAGCCAGTTCATGCATAAACCCAAGAAGACACATTATGATGCAGCCTTAAGGGTCGTGAGATACATCAAGAAGAATCCAGGACTAGGGATCTTTCTACCAGCAGTTGGAACACCTCATTTGACAGCATACTGTGATGTTGATTGGGCAGCATGCTCCTTAACACGAAAATCTGTCACAGGGCATTGCGTTAAGATGGGGGATTCGTTAGTTTGCTGGAAATCAAAGAAGCAAAACACAGTCTCCAGATCTTCAGCAGAAGCTAAATATAGGGGTTTGGCATCAGCAACGACTGAAATAATTTGGTTAAGAGGATTATTGAAGGAACTTGGATTCGAACAAAAAGAACCAACAATCCTACACAGTGACAGCCAAGCAGCGTTACAAATTGCATCCAATCTAGTGTTTCACGAACGCACGAAACATATCGAGATTGACTGCCACTTTATCCGAGAAAAAATTCAGAAAAAAGTGATTCAAACTCAGCATGTCTCTACTACAGACCAGCAAGCTGATATTTTGACTAAAGGGCTTACTGTAGGTCAACATGAGCACCTTAAGTCCAAGTTGGGTGTAAAAGACGTCTTTCACCCTCCAACTTGAGGGGGTGTTGAAATATAAGGGTATAATAGTCTTTATCATAGTAGTTAGGGTAGTTAGGTTTACCAAAATAGGTTAAGTCAGGTTTATAAATAAGGAAACCCTTCCTTATTCTTTGTATTCGAATAATAGAAAATAATAAAGCTCTCAAGTTCTTTCTTCTACATTCACTTCTTTTCACACTCTTGACATCACCGTAAACTTCTCACCGGCGATCAATGGCAGCTCAACAAGGTAGACCAGAAAGTTCTTTTAATATGACTAGTTTGAAGTACAACAAGTTGTGTGTATTCTTGATGTGTACAAACATGTTCAATAAAAACAACAACTTCAAGTAACAGACTAGATAAGAAATGTGGTCAACATTCATTTGGTGTTGCACATGGGATTTCTTTGACTCAGAGGATACTTGACATTGCTAGTTTTTTCACACCGCAATTTACTGAGGAAACTTTTGTTCTGAAAGTATATACACAACAACTCCAACAACAACTAAATACTATTAGTGACCAAATAGAAACCTATTGATCAGAGTGGTGCAACGAAAGTGTGATGGGCCTATAACCTACGGGTCCCAAGATCAAAACCCAATTTTTTTACTTTGATATTTTAGTTGATTTCTGCAGGAAAAATTAACATCGTAATTTTAGAAACAATGAGAATCCTATAGACAAGGATTGGGATTGGGAGATATATGCAAACAAATAGAAAAAGTCTAAAGAAATATAGAGGAACACTGAGAGACGAGTGAATAACTTGTTAAACCAAGTGTTTCTATGCATCTTCTCTTTGGTTACTCACTTTTGGAAAAGTATTACATAAACAAAAAAAGTATTACATAAACATATATAGAATTTTAGTAGGATAGCATCTATCCTAGATGATTTTATCAAACAATTAATGCGTTTGCCGGGAGTCAAACCCAGGTCTATTGCTTGGAAGGCAATTATCCTAACCATTGGACTACAAACGCTACACATTTAATAGCTGAGGAAGGAATCTGAAGTTCGAAAAGGCTGCACCGGTCAAAGGTTTAGAACATATGTGTGTGTGAATGAGAAATTAACATCGTAATTTTAGAAACAATGAGAATCCTATAGACAAGGATTGGGATTGGGAGATATATGCAAACAAATAGAAAAAGTCTAAAGAAATATAGAGGAACACTGAGAGACGAGTGAATAACTTGTTAAACCAAGTGTTTCTATGCATCTTCTCTTTGGTTACTCACTTTTGGAAAAGTATTACATAAACAAAAAAAGTATTACATAAACATATATAGAATTTTAGTAGGATAGCATCTATCCTAGATGATTTTATCAAACAATTAATGCGTTTGCCGGGAGTCAAACCCAGGTCTATTGCTTGGAAGGCAATTATCCTAACCATTGGACTACAAACGCTACACATTTAATAGCTGAGGAAGGAATCTGAAGTTCGAAAAGGCTGCACCGGTCAAAGGTTTAGAACATATGTGTGTGTGAATGAGAAATTCGCCTGTTCATGGTAGCCTTGAAAGACCTCCTGGTTTGGCATCATATTCTTAGCATACAATTAATCCCTTATCACTCAGTTTTGCAAATAATGACTACTTAAATCATCATAAATAAAAATAGATAACAAAAATAGAAATCAATCCGGAAAATATAAAGTAATAAGAAAACTAGAAATAATGCTGAAAAATAGACCAACATTTGACACAAACACTAATAGTTAGGCTGACAAAAGGCATGATTGAAATGATACTGCAATTCTTGTCACGCCAATATGGATACTGGAAGTGAGAGTCTTGTAGTTATTAGATTGTGTTTCAAAACATTGAATATTGAAGAACTGAAGCATTCTAAATCGGAGATTGTGCAAGATATAAATAGACCAATGCACATGCATTTGTACCTTAAAAATCTCATACGGCCTTTAGCAATTCCACTTGTTTATGGTCATCGGTGACTGCAAAATCCAACAGGCTTTTGTCATTTATTTTCTCCTGGCCTGCGATACACAACTGCAATCCCGACAATATAGTTGGATTTTCCATTTGAGAGTATGTGCAACACTACTACCTACCCACCTTCCTATCCCCCATCTAATGATTTGGTAATCGGGCAAGACTCGGCATCCCAAGTGACACACACAATGCAACCACTTACGCAATTTATGTTTACATGACATTTCCTTTGCTTAACTTCCAATATCATTATTCTCCAAACACAACACTGTAAATTGTCTCCACAATAACATTTGGCATTGCTCCAACTGCTACTTTAAGTACTGGACACTAAATGAAGCTTGAACAATCAAAACCCTGTCATTGAATGGATTAGATAAGATTATTCTACCATGTTGAAAATGGTGCGGTAGATTCTCTGGCATTAGCAGGGGGACTCAAACTCTCCTGATTCAATATCCGATGTATCTTTTTTTCATTTATCTGCTCCCAGCCTACCATACACAACTGTGAAGCACCTAACCCATTAATCATGCAAAGAAAGATTTTTCTCGGATGCTGAATCAATAACAATTGTGTTGGGGTAATGTCTTATGCTGAACAATTCTTCAACAAATACGATCACATCAAGGGCACTCGATCTCAAGTACTATATCAACCAAGTTAGGCACTTAAACCTTAAAACTACTGTTTGGTGGAGTGTGCCAGGCCCGAGCAAGAGTGCAACACTTGAGCGACACCTGAAAGCACCAGTAGCAAGCTACTATAGTGAGCTTTCCTCCTAAAGAAATAGATTTAATATCATGTGGGCCAATGGTCCACGTATCAGATATTAAACTGATAAGAACATATACTACACTTGATCTTAGCCAAAAGACCGAGAAAGGTATGCTTATTCAAAGCTAAGGCTGCGATTTTTATAAGCACTCTCCTGCCTCTTACTGTCTTCCATGCTTGATGTGGTATAAAAACAAAAAAGTTTATGAGTCCCGATGAGACTCGATTCTTCAAAAGTGTTTGACTGTTAAATTGTAAAAAGAGAGGGTGTTATTGGTGGAAAACGTGATTGATTTCAGCAGGTAGATGATCACATTTTGCACGTATATGTATATGTATACAACAAGTAGTTTTCTTTGGTTTTATGTCCTCAACACTGCACCATTTCTCACCACACTTTTCCTTATGGTTCCTTCCCTGATAATGGGTCGGCATTGTAGAGTGGTTCTTTTTCCGATGATGCCATTAGTCATTTGCTATGTCATGTCGACAATGGTGATAACCCCAACCCTAAAGTTTACTTATTTCACTTTGCTAACTTTGGGGATTACAACATTACTAAAAGTTCATTGGCATTCTCCCGAACTTTTATATAGATCCATTAATCATGTTTAAGGTTGTTGGTTTCTTTTGTACGAAGGAGTGATCGGATTGTTTGTGAGAGGTCGTATGTCTATATGATTTTTTGTTGCTTTAGAACGCTTATGGAACCTCCATTGTAGAGAATTCCAGCACTCTATTTTTACTTATATTTCAATAAGATCTTTGCCTATATATACCCATGTATGTAAGGGTATAGAGATATCTAGAGGGAGGGAGAGAGAAGGAAAGAAGGGGGAGTCGGCTAGATTACTATGTACTAAACTTTCCTTAGGGCAAAGGGTTGATATTTTAAAGCAGTTGTAAGGGTTGTTTTGTTCTTAGGATTTCTCTGTTCAATGAAATAAAACTTCAAGTTTGCTTATTCTGGTTTCAACATCTTGCAAGAGCATCAGGAGAGCATTGTAAGATTATATATTTACTTAATATCGGGATAGTTAAGTATACGAAAGGAGTAAGTACTGGTTCTCCAGTTTATGGTTGAACTATCTCGGACCTAGGGATAGGACGAGGTTAAGCGGCTAAAGAAGAATTCATAAACATCGATGTTCATACTTCGATTCACACTGGGAGGTATCATCCAAGACGTGTTCATCGATAGAACTTGGACTGGGGATAGGACAAGTCAATCCAGGGATTCTTGTCGAACTTGAAAAAATTGAGTTGCTTATCGCTGCCGCGACAAAAATGGACCGCTGCCACGACAAGTGCTACCGTGACAGGAGCCAGACACAGAATAGAAGTCCTTGAACAGTGCAATACCTGCACTACGGAGCAATTCAATTCCTGCCTTTTTTATAATTCTGATTTTTCTCTTTAAACTGATTTATTCGTGACACTCTTCAATCAAATTATTAAAACTCTTTCTTTCTTCAATGCAGATAGTTAAAGGATAGAAGTATTACAGTCCCTGTGGAGACGATATTCGATACTCCAGTATCACTTTACTACTTGCGTCGTGTACACTTGTACTACATTGCAATAGGACTTTTGATACGCAACACATATTTCCTCTGATTCAACAATATGCCCTTTTTGACCTTAGAACTTCAAAACCAAGAAAGAACTTCAAAGCTCCTAAGTCTTTCATCTTGAAATTCTGATTCAAGATGTTTTTCAATTCTGTAATCAGATCATTATTGTTACCAGTAATCAGTAAATCATCAACATAGATCAACATAACCACAATTTGATCATCATGCCTCTTTGTAAACATAAAATAGTCTGATTTACTCTGTTGATAACCAGCAGGCAATAGAGCCTATGTTAACTTCAGATTCCACTATCTTGAAGCTTGCTTCAGACCATATATTGATTTTTGCAGTCTACAAACAGAATTCCCCCTGGACTGCAAACACCAGGAGGCAGCTCCATGTAGACTTCCTGAAGTAAATCTCCTTGAAGAAATGCATTATAGACGTCCATTTGATAAAGAGGCCAATTAAATGCAGCAGCAACAGCCAAAAGTGTTCGAACAGTAACATGCTTAGCCACAGGAGAGAAAGTTTCATTGTAATCAATGCCCTCCTTTTGACTATACCCTTTTGCAACCAAGCGGGCCTTATATCTTTCAACAGCACCAGAAGCTTGAAACTTAATCCGAAATACCCATTTGCAACCAATGGGAGTCTTGCCTCGAGGTAAGGGTACCAAAGACCAAGTATGATTACTTTCCAAACCTAAATTTCCTCTTTCATGGCATGAATCCACAATGGATTTCTTGTATAGCTTCAGAATATGATTTTGGTTCAACAGGAATAGAAGTAGAAGAAAGAAAAGATTGAGTGGCAGAAGGTAAATGTGAATAAGAAATAGTATGAGAGATAGGATATGGACTGGAAGAAAGGATTGACAAATGGAGATAAAGTCCTTTAACCAGTTTGGTCTTTTAGGTAGCCTAGTAGACCTTCTAGGCTCAGGGGCAGAAGGAACATAAATTTTAGGTTGTAAAGAAGGTTGTGAAGAAGGTTGTGAAGCAGTAGGTGATGTAGGTGATTGTGAAGAATGTGTGGGTAAACCTGTTGAAACTGAAGGAGTAGAAGAAGGCTAAATAATGAGAAAATCAGAATCATTGGAAAGAGAAACATGAAAAAAACTTGAAGAAGACTCTTGAGGAAATTTAAATGGAAAAATTGATTCATGAAAAATTACATCTCTATTGACAAAAAAAGATTTAGACTGTAAATTGAAAAGAATATAACATTTTTGGACAAAAGAGTAGCCCATGAAAACAGAGTGAATTGCTTTTGGAGAAAACTTATCAGAATGATTAGGAATAGTGGCATAGCACAAACAACCAAAGACTCGAAGGTGAGAAAGATTAGGCTTATGTTTATGAAGATTTTCAAAAGGAGAAGACCAGTGAAGAACAGAGGAAGGCAATCTATTGATCAAATAACAAGCTGTTTTGACACACTCACCCCAAAACTTCAAAGGAACCTTAGAATGAAAAAATAAGGCTCGAGCAACTTCTAGTAAATGTTTGTGCTTACGCTCATCCACACCACTTTGTTGGGGTGTAGAGACACAACTACTTTGATGAACAATACCTTGAGAAGTGAAAAAATCAATACAGGCTGAATTAAAAAACTCAGTACCATTGTCACTACGTATGGTTTTTACTACAGCAGAAAAATGAGTATGAATAAAAGCAAGGAACTGTTTAAGATAAAGAAGAGTGTCAGATTTCAGTCTCAACAGGTACACCCATGTCATTCTTGTGTGGTCATCAACTATTGTAAGAAAAATTCTCTGACCCTGATGAGTAGAAACCTTATAGGGTCCCCACAAATCTAAATGAAGAAGTTCAAAGGGAAAGAAGATCTAGATGAACTGGAGGGAAAATGCAATCTGGGTTGTTTGGCTAAAGGACATATGGAACAATGATGCACATTATCAGTATGCAAAGGATGCGGCAAAGAAAGTTTAGACATTTTAGAGTAACCAGCGTGACCCAAACGGCCATGCCAAAGATCAGTATTATTAAAAGAAAGCATACAAACAGAAGCATCATTACAAGAAGGCTGCAATGAAGAAATGGGTAAAATAGAAGACAAACCAATAAACTTGCTAGGTGAAACAAACATGTAAAGGCTTCCACCAATTTACCAATCCCATGAATCCGTCCATTAGAGAGATCCTGAAGGAAGCAAAAATCAGGATAAAAAAAAACAACACAGTGAAGAGTTTTGGTCAGTTGAGAAATGGATAAAAGATTGTGTTTAAAACCAAGAACAAAAAAAAACATTATGAACAAGACAACCAGGAAAAAGAGAGATAGAACCAATGTGAGTAATGAGTGCACGTTGGCCATTAGAAAGATAAACAAATCTATTAGAGGATTCACATGAAACATGATTAATCAAACGATGGAAAGCAGAACATATATGATATGTGGCTCTTGTGTCCAAGATCCAAGATGAATGAACAGAATCATTAGAGGAAGATATACCTGCCACATGAACCGAAGCATCAGAAGAATATGTCTTATGAAGAAGATCCAGGATTTGTTGGTATTGTGTCTG
The DNA here is from genome assembly GCA_030270665.1 of Hibiscus trionum. Taxonomy (NCBI): domain Eukaryota; kingdom Viridiplantae; phylum Streptophyta; class Magnoliopsida; order Malvales; family Malvaceae; genus Hibiscus; species Hibiscus trionum. Next base: position 19,041,090 of record BSYR01000022.1, read on the forward strand.
AGTGAACACAGGAGGTGCAACAGCATGAGATAGCGTATCAGCAAGAGCAACGGCAGGCAAAGAAGTAGGAACCACACAAGAATCAGAATCAGTGATCATGGCAGCTTGAACCTCCTTCTTCTTTGTGAACTTGAAATCAGAGGGAAATCCAACTAGTCGATAACATTGATCCTTGTGATGACCTTTGATTTTACAATGGTCACAATAGCCATTGAAACGCCGACGAGAGTTTGAACCACCAGAAGCAAACATCACAGACGAATCAGAGAGCGGAGAAATGCCACTGAGTTGCAGCCTCTGTGATTCTTCCCGAAGAATCATCGAATATGCTTGATTCATAGAGGGAAGTGGCTTCATCAGTAAAATTTGACTCCGAACAGCAGAGAAAGTTTCGTTCAAGCCCATTAGAAATTGAAACAATTTTTGTTGCAAGAGAATATTCTGATTGTCACGAGAAGAATTACACTCACAAGAGGAAAATGGTACAAGAACACTGTATTCGTCCCAAAGAAACTTCAGACGTGTAAAATCAAAGGAAACTGAGAGATCACCTTGAAGCTAGGTTGCAATTTCACGATGGAGGAAAAAAATTCGAGAGCCATCGACCTTATCAAATCTTTCACGGAGATCCTTCCAGACGAGAGCTGCATCAGAGGCAAAGACAATCCCAGCTGATAACTCCTTGGAAACATAATTGAGAATCCAGGATAGCACAAGCGCGTTACAACGATCCCATTGCGACCGAAGCGACGCATCAAAACTCTACCGTTTGCAATCGTCGTCAACAAAACCTAATTTGTTTTTGGCCAAAAGGGCAAGACGCATTGAACGACTCTAAAGATTGTAAGTGTCAATCCCCGTGAGATGATGCGAAACCAAAAGAGATCTCGGTATGTCAAAGGGGTGAAGATAGAGAACATGATTGAAATCGATGGTGGTTTCCGCCGGAGGCATGATGCAGGAGCAAAAAATCCCAAAGAAAAGGGAAAAAACGATTACAAGCAGAATAGAGACGGAGAGAAGAAATGAGGATGAGAAAAAATGAGCCCAAAGAAAGCCCAATGGATCAGGAAAAAACACAAGCAAATGATACCATGTTGAATAGTGCCTTTTGTATATTCAACTTGTAAAAAATAAGATTACAAAGGTCCTTATATATACAAGCACTGTAGAAAAGCTATGCTGAAATAACCAACTAACAGAAAGGAAACTAATGTAACTACCATCTAACTAATTACAAACTTTCTAACTTTTACATTAAGGTTGTTGGTTTCTTTTGTACGAAGGAGTGATCGGATTGTTTGTGAGAGGTCGTATGTCTATATGATTTTGTGTTGCTTTAGAACGCTTATGGAACCTCCATTGTAGAGAATTCCAGCACTCTATTTTTACTTATATTTCAATAAGATCTTTTCCTTTAGGTGTGTGGAATACCAGTAACCATGTTCAAATATATGCCTGATAATTGTCCAAAATATATGCCCGATACGGGCTCATACTCAATAACCATATAGTAAAAGCTCCATCTAAGGGCTAAACAAGGTCCTTGACACTACTGTAGAGCTACAGATGTCTATAAGAAACTCACCAGCCACTCATCCCGGCCCTGAAAACCCTCATGGTTAAACCTATTGAGAGCAATAACCATGCTGGTCCTAGACTTTCCTTGGTTCATTGAAATTAAAGCTCTTCAAATTGGAAGATGACAAAATCTCCCCCTTGCCTAGAATTGATAATGAGATCTTGCGGCTACTGAACAGATAAATAATCTTCAAATTTTTTAATATTTCGTTATGGGAACGAGAGTCTTTTGTTGTACAATTTACATTGCATTTAGAATCGAAGTAACTCACATGCTCTATGTTCACCTCCTCGAAGAAAAAAAGATACATTTTCATGATGATAGAATTTGACAATGAGTGGCAATGAAATGGACGCATGCATGAAATTTCATTATTTTTTCAAATGAGACAAATTGAACTTTAGCTTTCCACCCAAAGCACTATCTTAGCTGGTAGTTCCTAGTGGCTTTTCTTAGTTTATTGAAATTAATGCCCTTCAAATTGGAAGACTGCCCCCTCAGTTCTAGAGATGAAACTGATGCCGGTTCCTTGCTGCTTGAACCACTCATTTCATTCTCATTTTCGCTAACATACCTTTGAATTAGGCCCTGCGGTATATCAAACAGATAAATATCTTTGCACTGGGAAGTGTTACAACAGGTTATCAAGAAAATGGGTACAGAATATGTTATTTCCTGCTGGTACTGTTACAAGGTTGCTGTCAAAAGAAGGTTGGATATCTTGCAAATCTTTACGAAATTGCTGAAAGCTCGAGTGACTTGTACAAAACAAGGATTACTTATTGGCAACCGATGTTTCAACACCAGTTACTGCAAATGAGGTGAAAAGGGTCGTTTTATAGTTAGAAATTGGAAGTGTTATGGAGTCAAATGATTATGTATTGTCGATGTTTTAAGATTATGTTGATGTCATAGACTCGGTCTAGTTTCAAACTAATATGTTAAAACAATTACTGTCTTGGATGCAGCAGAAGTTTTAACAATTGGAATGATGAACCAGTATAAAGTAATAGTTTAAAGCAATTTCGGGTAGAGTGTAAAGGTTTAGGATATATTTTATTAAAAAAGAGTGCAGGATCTCACATTCCTAAGAAACAAACAAGGGTTGTCAACCTTTTTTTATAAGTTAAAGCACAGACGTGCCGTGAAAAAGCTCGGAGCCGTGCGGTGAGCGTAGAGCGAACTAGTCTTTTGCCTTTTACTAAAGAATACCGTGTGCACGTCGCTCAAAGTTGCATACGCCTATTTTTGGAGGCTAACTCCTTTATTGGAGTGGCCCATCTAATTGTAGTAAAAACAATTTCAAGTTTGGAATTTATTATTACCTCTGGATGTTGTGAACTAACAAATAAATTCATTTTAGATATTAAAACCTGGAAATTATATTATTATGTTATTTGATTGATCAATCTAAATTATATTATTAGGAGTGGACATCATAAACCAATTCAGATGAATCTTGAATCTCTCTTAAATTGATCTCATGCATCCATTGAGTTAAGTCCCAAATTATTTTTAAATTCGATATTATTGTTTTTCCCCTATAACTATATTTCTGGCATTGAATTATTTCATAAGAAAGTTATTGCTATAGTTTTGAGTTTCATTGTCTTGTAAAGATGATTTAAGCAATGGAGCTGCATCTGGACAGAAGTGCATGTAAACCATAGTCAACACTTACAATGAAAGTTGTCCTTATGTTCATTTGCAAGCATAGCAGTACTTTCTTTCAGACAGTAAGTTGACCTTTTCATGTCCATTTTCATATTCTTTGTTATTTGGAGTCGGATGTGTACATGTACAACTATTTGTGTTTTCCACTGAAAAATAAATTGAATATCATGTCAGCCATTGGCTCACATATCATATATATATTTATATAATATATATATGTCATATTTTTTTCATATTTTTTATATCGGCATATATATATCAGGGGAAATAGATTCGACTCGAACTTAAAAATCAATCCACTAATTACTAAGAAATTCGAGTTATTCAAATTTCCATTTTACAACTCAAACTTTATTTAAAAAATTTTCGAGTCGAGTCAAGACGAGACGAATTTTTTAGTCTCGAGTCGAGTCGAAAAATTCAGTTTTTCGAGTCGACTTTTTCTCACCCTTAGTTGGCACTACCTGTTGATGCAGCTCCGGTGATGGCTTAGTGAATCAGAGAGAAGACGATGAAGAAATTGCAGAGAAAGAAAGGAAAACATATGCAAAAAGCTCTCTGAGAGAAGAGCCAAATAGAAAATGAGAGAAGGGAGAATTTTGGGTCTGTGTAGGCCAAAAGATGATACGGGCCAGTTCCCAAGTGGGTTAATATAGCCCAATCTATTGAACTGAATACTAAAGAGTATCAGTTATAACAAACATATGGGCAGTTATAACAACTAACCAATTTGGCCAGATCCAATCCGGCTGAAGCCCAATAACTGATTCAGAAATCCAAAATCCACAAGTCTTCATATTACTTAATATTCACCCCACTTTCTGTCTTCTCTTGTTGCTGAGGAGCAGCCAAAACCTGAAGCATGCCACGCAAATCATGAAATCGTGTAGATGGAAGGGGATTAGTTAAGATATCAACAATCTGATTCTGAGCAGGAACATAATTGACCTCCAGTTGCTGCCGAAGAACTTTCTCACGAACGAAATGTAAATCAAGTTCTACATGCTTAGTTTTCGCATGCATATCTGGGTTTGCTGCCATAGCAACAGTACTAGTGTTGTCACACCACACCTTTGCAACATCAGAAAGTTGAACACCCATGTCTGAAAGCACAACTTGAACCCATAAAAGCTCACTGGTAGCATCAGCAAGACTTCGGTTTTCAGCTTCAGCTGTTGAACCAGACACTGACCGTTGTTTCTTAGAGCTCCAACACAAGAGATGTGAGCCAAAGTAGACACAATGCCCTGATATGGACCTTCAATCATCCACATCACCAGCCTAGTCTGAGTCAGAAAATACTTGTAGAGAATTAGGGAGAGACTGAGAGTTAAACCATACACCATAATTGATTGTACCCTTCAAGTATCTGAGAATACGTTTCACAGCTCCCCAATGAACATCAGTTGGACTTTGCATGTATTGGGAGACCTTATTCACTGCAAATGAAACATCTGGTCGAGTATGACAAACATACAGAAGAGCTCCTACTGTGCTTCGATACAACTGAGCATCCACAAACAACTCACCCTCATCCTTGCTAAGTTTAAGAACTGGGACCATAGGTGTGTCAACAGGTCTGGTGTTGATCATGTTGGTTTTGACAAGAAATTCTTCAATAAACTTTTTTTTGACTAAGAAAGAGTCCATTTTTGTGATGCATAGCTTCAATACCCAAGAAGAAGTACTGAATACATCCAAGATCCTTGAGAGAGAATTTAGAATCAAGTTCCTGAATAAGATGCTTAATGTAATCCTCTGAAGCTCTCGTGATGAGTATGTCATCAACATGGACTACAACATAAGTTGTATGAGAAGAATCAATTCTGATGAATAAAGAATTATCAGCACTAGAACACTTGAAGCCCAAACTGCACAGAAACTCTCTTAACTTGCTGAACCAATTCCTAGGAGCTTGCCTAAGTCCATACAAAGCCTTCTTGAGTTTACAAACCAACAAACCACCATCAGCACCACTCTGTATGAATCCATCTAGCTGATTCATGTACACATCTTCCAAAAGATCACCCTTTAGGAAGGCATTGTTAACATCAACTTGATGTACAAGCCAATGATTAGAAACAACAAGTGAAAGAAGGATATTAACAGTGAAGAACCTGACCACATGGCTAAATGTCTCACCAAAATCATACCCTGGAATCTGTGAATACCCCTTTGCCACAAGTCTAGCCTTGTAACGACTCACAGTACCATCTGAATTAAGCTTGATCCTAAAAAGCCACTTTGAACCTATTGACCTTCTATCAGGTGGCAGGGGAACTAACTCCCATGTTTGGTTGTTAAGAAGAGCATTATATTCAAGAAGGACAGCTTCTTTCCACTTAGGATGACTAAGGGCCTGTTAAATAGTGGTGGGAGTAAAATGTGTTTCAGCAGAATAAACTTTAGGTTTAAAAATACCAGCTTTGCTACGAATGGTCATATGATGAGTGTTTGTAGCCAACTCAGGTGCACAGACAAGAACTGGATTATCTTTCTCAACAATAGTCCTTAGAACAGATTCATCAGTAGGCACAAAACTAGCTGCAGGAATATGAGAAGAGGCATGAGAACTTATGAATCTATTGGAAACAATATCACTATCTTGAATGGGATTAACACTAACAAGAGTGACCGGTACACTTCTCAAGGCTTCAGTACCAACATCCTGTAGTGAACTATTATTTGTAGTGCCACCATCTTGAGAAGAGCTAGCACTTACAGGTGAAACTGGCACACTACTCACATCTTCAGTGCCCTCAACCTGTTGTATATTACCATTTGTAGTGGATGCAGACACAACTTCTATATCTTCAGTGCCTGCACCTTGTTGTAAATCACCAGGTGCAACATCACCAATATGTTCAACAGCTGCAGCAGGTGAATTTACTACATCACCAGCAACCTCAGTTGCTAAGTCCAAACCTTCCATAATGTCAGCAACCAATTCCAGCTCATCTTGAGTATCTGGATTAGCATCTGATGATTGCAAAGAAGAGGCTGAAGACATGGAAGAAGAAGAAATAGGATGTGTATGGGACTCTGAATTACAAGGAACTGTGGAATGGCTAGAGGAACTCTCAGAACTAGAACAGGGCACCACTGTAGGCCGTTTGGGTGGATGATACGTGTCAGGAATATTTAGAGTAGCTGAAGGTTGAAACAAGTTAGTGGTCTGAACAGATTTGGCAGAGCTAAGGGCAAAAGGGAACACTTGCTCATTGAATTTGACATGCCTTGACACATACACACGACCTGTGGAGTCCATGCACTGATAACCCCTATGCTTAGGTGAGTATCCCAAGAAAACGCATGCCTTTGATCTGTACTCAAATTTGTGCTTATTGTAATCTCTTAAGCAAGGAAAACACTGAGAACCAAACACCCTAAGGGACTGATACTCTGGTTTCTTCCCATACAGTTTTTCATGTGGAGATAATCCACCTAAGCTATCAGTTGGCAATCTATTAATAAGATAGACTGCACTCAAGGCAGCAAAAGACCAATACTGAAAAGGAACTAAAGCATTAGCTAACATAGTAAGAGTGATGTCAATTATGTGCCTGTGTTTTCGTTCCACTGTACCATTTTGGGCAGAAGTATAAGGGCAAGTAAACCTATGTTGTATACCCCTCTTTGCTAAGTCATTGGATAGAGCTACAAACTCTCCCCCACCATCAGTTTGTATAGCTAAGATCTTAGTAGAGAATTGATTTTCAACCAAAGCAGCAAACAATTCAAAAGCAGTTTTAACTTCAGATTTTTGTTTCAACAAGTACAACCAACAATTTCGTGAGTACATGTCTATAAAGGAAACATAGTATTGATATCCTAATGATTTAATGGGTGAGGGACCCCAGACATCAGCCTCAACCAATTCAAAAGGTTTATGATATACAGTGTTAGACAAGGTGAAGGGTAGTCTAGTACTTTTCCCTAATTGACATGCATGACAAAGAGCAGACTTATCAACAGAAAAGGACTTATTCAAAGCATTACAAACAATAGAACAAGCAAGGTGCCCCAATCTCTTGTGCCACAACCAGTAATTAGACTGAGCAGCATTATTACTAGCAGACATGTTTTGAGCAGATACAGAATCATCAGAAGTAGAATCAGTATGATGAACAATATTGCAAACAGAATCATGAGCAGGTGTTGCATGAGCAAAGTTGAAGCTATACAAACCATCATCAAGAGTACCTTTAAGCAGCACAACACCACTCACCTCATCCTTGACAAGACATCTGTCAGCATGGAACTCGAGAAACACATTATTATCACTTGTAAAACGAGAAACAGATAAAAGACTCATTGTAATCTTAGGAACACACAACAACCGATCAAGAACTAAAGACTTAGCAGATGTATGAATAGCACAACTACAAATATGAGAAATATCTAGAGTAGATCCATCACCTAGGAAGACCCTACCCTTTCCTAAGTATGACTAACCATTCTGAGTGCTTGTGAGCTCTTGGTGACATGGTGTGTGGCTTTTGAATCTGGAAACCACTTGTCATCGAAAGTGAGAACTCCCCTTGCAATTAGAGAATTAATCTGCACCGTGTCAGTAGTTTCCTCGGGCTTTTCCTCACTGGATCCAGAAGCAATTCCCACAAATGGATTGTAACAAACATCATCTGAAGGATCAGCATATCTACACATATTGGCTTGAGTGTCAGTGGTCTCTTTTGATTGCTGAGATTGCTGAGACATAACTCCTTTGAAGTTCTGGTCAAATCTGTGCCAGCAACGGTCCACTAGATGACCGATCTTCCCACACAATTGACATTGAGGCCTAGGACGCCCCCCTCTGCATCTCCCTCCAGTCTGAAGATTGTTGCGAGATGGCTTAGATGTATACTGTGTACGAGGTGTATCCCTACCAGCACCATATGATTCTCGAGACCTATCATCATCGGCCTGAGTCAGGTTAATGCCAATGGGAACACGAACAATGTCACCAAGTCTGGATTCGGCATCAATCAACCCATAAACGACTGACTCTAGAGTATACGGCTCTCGACTCATGGTGATAGCAGCAACGAATGGGTCGAACTCTGGAGTAAGTCCATTCAAGAGCGTTGCAATTTGCTCGACTTCAGCAACAGGGCTTCCACTTGTAGCCAGAAGATCACAAATACATTGAGAAGGTTTATATAGCCCAATACATTGAGAATGATACGGCAGAGAAGAGAAGAGATGAGAATGATACGACAGATAGGGATTGGGAAAATACAGAGAAATAAAGGAATCGAAAATTATTTTATTAAATGGAATCTGATATCAAAAGGGTTGTGAGCCCAATACATTAAGAAGGTTTATATAGCCCATTCTCTAGCAGATTATAACAAACCCAACTGCATAATACTAACAAATTAACAACTAATTGCAGCTAATCTCTAACATTCACCCTGCTTTTTCTTTTCTAAATTTCTTCAATCTTTAATCCTCTTCAAATTGATGAGCTGCTTTTAAAAAATTCCAGATGCAGTATGCACAGTGAACTGATTCACAAATTGACAGCATTCTTCATTCTTAGGTGATTCATGAATAGAAAGTATTCTTCATTTTTTTTACTTCCGTTCTCCATACACCTTTCTTTCTTCTTCATGCTTTCATATGTTCAGTCTTTTCAGAAATCCAAAATCCACAAGTCTTCATATTACTTAATACTACTACCTACCAGAAACCTCAATCTAATAGTGTTAGCACACCATCCAATTGAAGTTGCAAGGTTTGTGTGCTTAACTTGTTTAATAGATGTGTTTTTCATTATTTTCAGTTAGTTGTAACATATTGTGCGAGTTCGGATTTGAGGAAGAATTTCCCAACACCAATGGCATTGATTCAGCATGAGTGAACAATCTTTCCCTTTTGGCTACAATCTTGCTTGGAACTTTGATCAATTCATCCTTTGTTATTTTCATCAATTTTCAAGAGTTTATTGATACAATAAATGCAATTAAAGTCTATTTAATTTTTCTCCATTTCGGAATAAGACAAAGTTACAATAGCATCAAAGTATAAAATGTATACATCAGACAATTTTCATAAGGCCATGGTATCGGAATCCAATACCGTCTTCTGGTCCCCAGTCTACCACCACTTCGGGCATCTGCAATGCCAACTCTCGCTTCGCCGTTTCCGGTGACATTTGTCTCATCTTTGAATCATCCAAAGGCAGCCGAAACCTGCAAACTAGACAAGAGCTATGAAGTATGAAGTTCCATCCTTGAAGGGGTACATCAACTGTGGAGTTTATGACTTCACATAGCAGTTCCTTTGATTCAATTCTGATCTCAATATCTTCCAAACATACACAACACTGTAAATTGACACTTCCTGTTTCCTTAAATTGACATTTATGACTTCACATGCACAATAATTTAATAATAATTAAATAATGTTGGTGATCAAGCTTTCATCAACTGATCAGAGTGGCGCAGCGGAAGCATGGTGGGCCCATAACCCACAGGTCTCAGGATTGAAACCTGGCTCTGATATGTCTATAATAGCATTAATTTTATTCCCCTTTTGAATTTTCTTACTATTTCTGTCATGATGTGAGTGGGATATCTATTTCTCATATTTATTTTGAGCCTTACCTATGTAATACTATTAATATACTACTTGTCTCTTATAATTTTATTTTATTTTTTCATATGAATACCTTTAATCTCCGTGGAAGTTGTATTTATGAGTGTTCCTGTCAATCATGGCTACCAACACAAAAGTTATGGCTTTTGTTTGATTTCTGATTCAGTGTGTGAAAGTTATGCGAACTGAACCAGGTAAAATCATCTGAACTGTACAAGTGTATTAAGCATGTGCTTGAATTTTCTGTGTTATCCTTTATTTTGAAGTTTGCTAGTTTCATCTTTTATTCTGCATTTTGTCATTGTTATCATTTATTTTGTTTTTTTGTTTGCTATTAAAAAAACCATCTCTCTTCTGTCACTGTCGCTTGCATTTATCCCTTATTATGAAGGCTTCCGTTGCTTAAGTAGTCTTAACGCATTCTCCTTTCCATGTTCATTCTCTTGTCGTAACAGTGCTTCTATTCCGGAGAATGTTCAACGGAGATTTTGTAAGAAAATTATAATCATAAGATGAGATAAGTGAGGCATTTCCTGCAAAAGTATAACTCTTATGATATATGATCCATCTGCTGTCACCTGCAACATATAAATGCGATTGCATGGCCACTTTGCATGACTACTAGAAGGCCTAGTTGAAAACTATCTCAAATCTCCTAATATCCATCAGCTTCACAAAATAACAAGTCCTTTCTAAACAGTGTGGCAGTGATCCAGGGATAATGTTCTGAACCTGAAGCAGAACTAATGTACCATCACATGAAAACTCACATATTTGTAGGGGCAGAATTTCACAATTACATATTCATTGCAACAATTAAAGTCGTTTTCGGTTTTATGTACTTAATGGAGATGCAGATGGCTGGGGAATGCTTTCACTGCAGAGTTCATTGGGATTTTTCTTGTGAGCATACCATGAATTTGGATGAGAACTACAAACTGATGCATTCCGAGGTCCCCCCTTTTTCATCACTGGAGTCTTGAAGTTGCTCAAACGCTTTAACTGCTGCAGGTAGGTTCAATTTTCACTCCGGTATAGACAGCAAAGCATCACGATATAAGCAGCTTTTAACACCGTATCCAGGGTGTATCAGTCTTCAATACTAGCATCCATAACTAAAATAAAGAGTGATATTGGCCAAGTATCCTCTTGATTTCTGGTGACATAAAAGCCAGAGCCAAGTGTCGTTCCTCATTTTCTATGAGTGGAGTTCTACACCTCAAAAGACTAAATTGCATACACCATAAGAACTTATAGCTCCATATTTGTCACAAATCAACAGACTTGTTAAGGAAGAAGAAAGAATCAAACTGATGGTTCTGCTTAAAAGTTTTTGTTGTTGTTGTTGTTGTTGCATTCCCTCTAATTTGAATCACCATAACTAAACGAAGGAGAACATACCATGCAGGCTTCCGCTGCACATGTAGTATAGGAGAACATAACATTGTTAAATTATCATCCAGGGACAATGGCATTGCTTCTTTCAATGTTGGTATTAAACAAAAGCTTTTAAATTCCAATTGAGTAGGGTGTGCCAGTCCCGAGCAATAGTGCAACAATTGTTGGTATTACTCAAGTTCAGAAATGAAAGTCAGATATAGATATGTGTTAGTCAAAGGGAGTATGTTTTTTTTTCAAGTTCTTGGATCAATCATTATAACTATGCTCAAATATGCATCGACAGGAGTATCCGACACTGTCTTCCAGTCCGGTCCCTAGTCTACCACCACATTGGGCATGTGCAATGCCAACTCTCCCTTCACCATTTCCAGAGAAGAGCTATGAAGTATGAAGTTCCAGCCATGGAGTTAAACACCAACTATGGAAATTCATGTTTACATGAACACTGTGAATGATCACAGTATTGTTCGTCACCATGGTGGTTCAGATCAGTGATCGATAGCCTATGCCAGAGTTATAATAATCATGCATCACACTGTTTTTGGTTTTATGTACTTAATGGAGATGCAGAGTAGAGATGGAAAGAAGTTTTGTGCAGGTCTTATGAGCTGTAGAGGATAGCAGTATCCCACATTCCTAAGAAACAGACATCTCCACTTCACCGTTGTTTATAAATTAAAGCACCAAACGGCTGAATTCACGGCCCAAATTTCCGTTTTCACGAAGTTGTATTGAATTATTAATTGTGACCCTTTTTAAAGGTTATTCATTTAAAAAATTTAGCACATGTTTTGTGAAGAAGGAATTTATATTGTGCATAATAATATTAACTTTAAATTATGTTAAGTAAATAATAAGTAGACTATAATTAAATGATGTCTCATAGCTTAAAATCAATACAATTTTATACAACAAATACTAATGGCAATTTTGAGTTTCAAGTACTACAGTAAATCGTAATTAAAATTCAAGTAAATAATTAGTATTATATAACAAGTGATAAAATTTTAAATTTAGAAGATAAATAAGTATAACAAAAAATGTTTAAATCTTAATATCAATAGAAAATAAATATGGGCTAAGGGGGTATTTTTGCCCATGAGTTCGACCCAAAAAATCAATTTTGCCCCTCGCCGAAAAATGCACTCAATGTGGCCCCTCAATCCGCGAAATCGATCAAATTGACCCATTGACCGACGTTGACCGTTACGGTGCTAACGTGGCAGTTAACGGTGATGACGTGGTGGTCCACGGTGCTGACATGACAGTAGTCGTGGGATGATGACGTGGGAGAAAGGGCTGAATTGATTATTTTAACCGAATTTGAGGACATAATTGATTTTTTTACCGAATTCGACGACATATAATATTTCTAATTTTAATTTTTGACCTAGATTTTCATTCAAAAAGTAAATTTTAACCAATGCATTCTTAGTCGTAGCCGGTTCGGTGCTAACAGCAGCCTACGCCATTTCAATTCTACAAGGACCAATTTGTGTTGCATTATGTCCTAAATGTTTCCAATGTTCAAATTTGAAATATGATGTTTCCGACCGTTATACCTCTAAGAGGATGCTTCCAATTATCTTACATTCAAGAGCACAATCAAGAAGAAGCTTACCACTATAATAAACCCAAAGTCTGAATCGAGCATTTCAGTTAATAATGATCAACCATTCAAACATCATCAAAACAAAGATTTTATTGCTCATATAAGGTTCGAACATCATCCACTGCAAATGAGGGTGGTTATGTGAAAGAGGTCGTCACATATATAACCAGGGATGGAGTATATATTAGCTGATTAAAGTGGCTTAGCGGAAGCATGGTTGGCCCATAACCCACAAGTCCGAGGATTGAAACCTTGCTTTGATATTAATAGCATACTAAGTATAGGGATGCACCATGCGTTATAGCACACTTGACTGCTGAAGAAAAAAAGATTAGCTAAGACATTGAATTATTTTGCAGAATATGTTTTTATTCATTTTTAATTCATGCGTTTGCCGAGAGTCAAACCCGGGTCTATTGCTTGGAAGGCAATTATCCTAACCGTTAGACTACAAACGCAACACATTTAAGTGTTAAACAAGAAATCTGAAGTTCGAAAAGGCTGCAGAGCTTAAAGGTTTAGAACATATTGTCATGGGGTCATTACCCTCTTCCTAAAAGATATGTCTGATATGATGTGCAGCGCCACCGCTTATATATCCAAAGACGTCCTTTTTCCTTTCCGATGTGGGATTAATGATCCTGCCTCTTTTCAAACGTGACATTCTCTCTCGTCACGAGCTTCCGCTCTCGTGATTGACCAATTGTCACGGTTGTCCACCCTGCATACCCCACTCAGTGCTCGGCGTGAAATCGAGCTATCAAAAGGTCGATCTTATACCACTGGTCACGGGACCATTACCTTCTTCCTAAAAGACATGTCTGATAATATGTACATCTCCACCACTTATATTTCCCAAGACCTCCATTTTCCTTTCCGATGTGGGATTAATGACCTCGCCTCTTCTCAAACGTGACAATATGTATGTATATGTGTTTAAGGGAGTATCTCACATTTTATCATTAGTATTTTCTTTCATGGCTACCTCCGGTCCCAATCCAGTCCCCCCATTGTTAGCTTGAAGCTCATGATAGACCAAAAATCCAACGGGCCTTTGTTTGTAGAAGTAGGCAAATATTTCGTTGATTTTCTCTTCATGTTGTTACCCATTTGAACGGTGTTGGGTTTTAAGGTGCTCGATTCCTTCAACCGGTCTTGCTCACCAAGTGGTGGAGAAGTGAAATTTTGGGTGGATGTGGTGTGGAAGCTAAAAGATAGATGACACAATGATTTTTGAGGGGTTCAACCTTCTAACCAAGGTCTAAATCCACTACCTTAGCTTCCCACTAAGGATCTCCAATCAATCCACTATTGATTCGTCCCCTTTTCTAGGCTTAGGAGGAAACCCTTATACACGATCAAGCTTTCTACCCAAAGCCTTGATCAAAACCCTATTTACAAGAGAAAAGATAAGCAAACATAAATCCCTCTAATAGGTGATTGTTTGCACAAATAAGCTCTCACCCAAAACCTAAAACACTTGAGAAAATTTGACAATTTTGGCTCACTAGTGTTTGTCTATACAAGGAATTGACAATTTAAGTACAAAGACACTTTTTGATCATTTGTTGATTGACAATTGAAGCATTAACCATATCTTGATTCTTGGAAGTCCCTTTTATACACCTCGATGAGTTTGTAGCCGTTACTAGCCGTTGGGATTGAATTGGAGCCGTTGGAGACATAATTTCCCACCATAAATGCAGTTCTGCAGCTACCCGTATCGAAACGCTCGAACCCGTTTCAATACTCTCTTCAAAGTAGAAAGAGCTGTTGCAGTCTGACGCAACACCCGTACCGAAACGCCAAGGGCCGTATCGAAATGCTAGGCACCGTATCGAAACGCTCTGCATTTAATTGTTAGTTGGGAAATAGCCGTTGGGGTTTATAACCATTGTGGTCGATGCCACGTAGGCGTATCGAAACTGCATAGCCCGTATCGAAACGTTGGGCAAAAATCCTCTTCCAGAAATGATCCGTTTCGAAACTCGTTTTGAAACGTTTTGACACTGGAAGACCCCGTATCGAAACACCTAGGGGCGTTTCGAAACGCCTGGAAGGTTTTGTTTAGTTTGGCTTTGAAAACATGTAAAAACCTTTGAAAATATTCCCTAAACATAGTTTCAAGTTATTTGGACTTTAGAAATAGTTTTGAACTCTTTTTAAGTTAGTCCAAAATATTTTTCAATTATTATATCAAAACATTAGTTCTACAATCTCCCCCTTTTTGATATAATAAAACTAACTTGAAAAATTGTTTGGGATTCTCCCCCTTTAAGTTTAAAATTGTGAATAAGAGATTAAAGATATGAAATCAAATATAGCTCCCCCTTATTCATTTGAAAATTCAATTTTTCAAACCATTTCTCCCCCTTTTTGTTATATAAAAAAGAATTCAAAATACTTTTAAGTTCAAAAATAACAATAGAGGTAAAAAATGACAAAATTAAGAATTTGGTTTTAAAATGGCTCCCCCTTACTCAAAGCATCATAAAAATGTTAGTCCAACATATATGATCATCTAGTTGAATTAAAAAATAAATCAAATAAAAACAAAAACAACTAGAATTTACCACACTTGAACACAAGGGAGGATGTGAAGCCTTCCTTCTTCAAGTGTTCTTCCTTGTGTGCATGGAGCTCCCCCTCAAAGTTTGACTTGTTGATCACTCTCCATCATACCTATCAAAAGACAATCAAGTAATTTTTGGTATCCAAATTGCTTTGGATCAATACACGTTAGTAGCACAAACTTTAGTCCCCTTAGGAATCCATTTTTCAACTTCATCCTTTTTAATTGAAGTACTAAGTCCTTTTGGGACCCAAATACTTCTAAAACATTTTCCTTTTACAAATCTAGGGGCACTAGATTATCTTACATAAAAATTTGATTTTCCAAAATTATTTTTCTTTTCAAGCTCTTTGGAAATAAAATCATTTTTCTTCTTGAACTTGTTGAAGCAAATTTTGTAAATCAAAACATTTTTGTTCAAACTCTTTGAGTTTTGCTTCAAGTTCAAGTTTGGTTTTAGAAATCAAATCATTTTGAATTTTTAACTTTGAAATCAATTTATTGTTTTTCGAAATGTGTTTTTTAAACTCTAAAACCAAATCGTCATAGGCATCTTGTAATTCATCAAAAGAATAAGAACATGAAGTAGATGAATTAGAAGTTACCCTTGAATCTTCTTCGATGGCCATAAAGCAAAGGTTGGATTGTTCATCATCGGTGGAGTCTTCATCACTCCAAGTAGCCACATGTGCCTTCTTCTTATGGCTTGAAGTGCTTGCCCTCTCCTTTTTCATGGATTCTCGTTCAAGCTCTCTCAAAGCTTTCTTCATGAACGGGGCACACTTATTGAAGAGATGAACTATCTCTTCTTCTTCATCCTCCTCTTCACTTGAGTAGACATGATGGCAAGTGGAAGATTTGAGAGCAATGACATTTGTGTTGATGCCAAGCCCTTTTATTTTCTTCTCTCCCATAGCTCTAATTTCTTCCCTCTTCTTCTTCTCTTCTTTGATTTTCTTCATGATTTGGTGAGTGAGAAATGACCCCATTAGCTCATCAAGCTTCAAAGTCTTGAGATTTTTGGCTTCGATAATGGCGGTCCTCTTTGAGTCCCATGACTCGGAAAGTGAGTAGATGAGCTTTCGGACAAGCTTTTCTTCCGGAATGGCTTCTCCATAACCTTTAAGACTATTGGTGATGGTGGAGAACCTATCAAACATCTTCTCGATGTTCTCTTCCGGATCCATCTTGAAGTTCTCATACTCTAAGGTGAGGAGCCCAATCTTGGTCTGCTTAACTTCATCGGTTCCCTCATATGTGACTTCAAGCTTGTCCCATACCTCCTTGACACTCTCACAAGAAGACATCTTCTCATAGATGGTTGGGCCAAATGCACAAAAGAGGATGTGCAAGGCTTTGAAATTTAGCTTCATCTTCTTGCGATCGTCGGCACTCCACTCCGCTTTACTTCGTTGAGGCACGAATGAACCGTCTTCAACTATGTCTCATAGCTTGTAGTCTCTTGACTTAATGAAGAACTTCATCTTTGTCTTCCAATGGGCATAGTGGGTTTCGTCGAAGAAGGGCGGTTTGTCGATGGATTGCGCCATTGAGTCGGTTGTGTGAAATGATGATCGAGCTTGCCGGATCTTCTCAATAGGATGTTAATCATCTTTGATTGAGCCAAGTTCTGATACCAATTGTTGGGTTTTAAGGTGCTCGATTTCTTCAACCGATCTTGCTCACCAAGTGGTGGAGAAGTGAAATTTTGGGTGGATGTGGTGTTGAAGCTAAAAGATAGATGACACAATGATTTTTTAGTGGTTCAACCTTCTAACCAAGGTCTACATCCACTACCTTAGCTTCCCACTAAGGATTTCCAATCAATCCACTATTGATTCGTCCTCTTTTTTAGGCTTAGGAGGAAACCCTTATACACGATCAAGCTTTCTACCCAAAGCCTTGATCAAAACCCTATTTACAAGAGAAAAGATAAGCAAACATAAATCCCTCTAATAGGTGATTGTTTGCACAAATAAGCTCTCACCCAAAACCTAAAACACTTGAGCAAATTTGACAATTTTGGCTCACTAGTATTTGTCTATACAAGGAATTGACAATTTAAGTACAAAGACACTTTTTGATCATTTCTTGATTGACAATTGAAGCATTAACCATATCTTGATGCTTGGAGGTCCCTTTTATACTCCTCGATGAGTTTGTAGCCGTTACTAGCCGTTGGGATTGAATTGGAGCCGTTGGAGACATAATTTCCCACCATAAATGCAGTTCTGCAGCTACCCGTATCGAAACGCTCAAACCCGTTTCGATACGCTCTTCAAAGTAGAAAGAGCCATTGCAGTCTGACACAGCACCCGTACCGAAATGCCAAGGGTCGTATCGAAACGCCCGTATCGAAACGCTCTGCGTTTAATTGTTAGTTGGGAAATAGTCGTTGGGGTTTATGATCGTTGTGGTCGATGCCACGTAAGCGTATCGAAACGACATAGCCCGTATCGAAACGCTGGGCAAAAATCCTCTTCCAGAAAGGATCTGTTTTGAAACTCGTTTCGAAACGTTTTGACACTAGAAGACCTCGTATCGAAACACCTAGGGGCGTTTGGAAACGCCTGGAAGGTTTTGTTTAGTTTGGCTTTGAAAACATGTAAAAACCTTTGAAAATATTCCCTAAACATAGTTTCAAGTTATTTGGACTTTAGAAATAGTTTTGAATTCTTTTTAACTTAGTCCAAAATATTTTCAATTATTATATCAAAACATTAGTTCTACAAACGGTGATAAGGATACTCGGTAAATGTAACCCCCATGACTCGGTCTAAACGCGAGACTGAACCGAGCGAGTCACACGAAGAATATTGAAGTAAACCGAGAAGTTTTACCTCAATAAACAACCCTATTTTTTTCTCTTTATCTTATCTGGATGCACATTATCATCCTATATGATTTGAACTCGTAGTGAAAGAAACCTTAACTCAATCAGACATCAATTAGACATTCCTTTGACAACATATATGTTTTGGGGACCAAATTGTAATTTTTACAAATTATAGGGGCTTTAGCTAATTTAAAGTTACCAACCTTTAACTAGTCATATTTCATGCCATTGTGCCAAATCTCAACTCAATTCGATCATCCAAACTCATATAATTGCATCCACAACATTCAGGGTCTAAAACGTAAGAAAACATAGCCTCAAAGATGCCAAATAACTATTTTAACCACTGGCTGCATCGATACGCCAAGGCCCGTGTTTGTACGCCTCTGTCTAGTAAGCTACTAGAATTTTAATCTCAAAGCATGTACCGATACGCTCCCCCGCATATCGAAACAACTCGCTTTTCCCCTTGGATCGTATCGATACGAGTCCCTACGTATCAATACGCCAAGCCTGATTTGGCTTACCCGTATCGATACGGTTACCTGCGTATTGATACGCCTGGCATAAAATGCCCCATTTTGCTGGTTTAACACACTTTGATGCAATACAAACCACCTAAACATGCTTCTAACATACACACGCAAAATCTGATGATCTACTTGCAGAAATCAATCTCCCTTCCCACCAATAACATCTTTTCTTTTTACAATTCAACCATCAAATACTCTTACATGAACTTGAACATTTATTATATCTATGTGTGATGCCAATAGTTTTGGCTTGTTCCATATATGCATAATATGTAATTTGGAATTGATTTATAACACTTCTTAACACGTATTTGAACATTAATTGATTTGTGTACTGGTTCTAATACGAACAAAGGCCTTGTAAAATTTCTCTTCTTAAAGTATAATGGGGACATTCACTACAAGAAATTTCTATTGTTGTGACAAATTTAATTTTGACAAAATTGTTTTTGTCATTATTAGTAGCTTTATTGTGACAAAATAAATAAGCGTCATTTGCAATTAGAAAAACATATGTTTTTGTGACAAAAACAAAAATCTTTATAATATTTTGTCACAATTAGCAAACTTGTGTAACATATGGTGACAAAATATATTTTGTTACTATTTTTTGTCACAAATATTTTCCTTCGTTTTTTGGCGCCAAAAAAATATAATGACAAGTTTTATAACTATAAGTTTTAATCATTATTACAGAAAATAATTGTCACAACAAATAATGAGATTCAAGCTTTTGTGGTAAATTATGTAGATATATATTTTAATTATAACAAAAAATGTATAGTTATAAATGTTTCTCTCTATTTTTGGTGCAAAAACAAGTCATATAAAGACAAATTTTGTAACTATAAGTTATAATTATTATTTCAGAAAAAAATGTCACAACAAATAAAAAGATGTAAATTTAAATTTGTCAATATAAAAAGTTGTGAGGAAATAAGCTTTACTGCAAAATTTGTTTTGTCAAAAAAAATTCGATAGAAAACCGAAATAAATAAATACAAAACATGCTTAAACATTGAAAGATATGGAAGATTAAAACTTTAATAAGAAATATTAACTTGAGTCAAATTAAAATCAATCACAAATTATACAAATTCTCTGCGAAATTCATTTTTAAGATTGAGTATATTTGCAAACAAGGCCAATTTAAAAGTACTAAACTCAGATTTCATAAACCAATTAAATAAATTAATGATCTATTAAAAGAATTAAAATCTAAAATAATTATTAAGGGTTAAATTAGGTTAAATATGAAATTTATTGGCTAATTAACTAATTAATTCGGTGCTTTCATCTTTACCATTATATTTCATGTCTATTTTTGAAATTCCGAAGACAATAATTCAAAAGATTCAGAAAATAAGAAAAGGTTTTCTATGGGTAACTCAAAATGGGAAGAGGAAGATGACAAGAGTATGTTGGGGGAGGATGTGTCTACCAAAGAACAGAGGTGGTGCGGGTGTCGTAGACCTTCACGCAAAGAATAAAGCCCTGTTGGCAAAATGGGGCTAGTGCTTCGCAAACGAAAAGCATTCTCTTTGGAGAAAGGTAATTTGCTCCAAGTATGGATGCCAAAATCTTAACTGGGCTTTGAAGTTAGAAAACTCTAAGAGAATGTCGATAATTTGGAAAGGAATTGTTAACAACTTGAAGAAAAACGAGGTGAAGAGCTGGATGGGAATCGAGAATTTCAAATGGAAAATTGGAAATGGTAAAACAACTTTGTTTTGGGAAGATATTTGGTGCGATAAGAGATCATTGAGGGACTTGTTCCCTAGATTATACATAGTGGTTGCAAGAAAAGGAGTTGTGGTGGCTGAGTTGGCAGTGGAAGGCTCTCTCGTTGGGATTGTATGGGCTGATTGGTTTTCTAGACCTCTAAGAGTTCGTGAAGCTGCCCAGATTAAGCAAATAGAGGGGATGATAAAAAATGTGAATCTTTCTTTGGAGCTGGAAGATAGATTAATATGGGTTCACGATAAAGCTGGGGTTTTTTCAGTAAAGAAATTATCAGAGTTGTTGATTAGTGTTGAGACGTTGGAGCCTGATTTTAACTTCGATTTGTTATGGAAATTGAAAGTGCCTCCTAAAGTAAGAAGTTTTCTGTGAATGTTGAAATTAGATAGGATTCCTTCTAAAGTATTTTTGCAGAAAAGAGGATTGGATCTAGAAGATTGTCATTGCATTTGCGAGTTTTGCAGGTTCGGTTTAGAAGACTCAAATCACTTGTTTGTGGTTTGCAGCTATTCCGACGGTCTTTGGAAGGAGATTTGCAGGTGGTGGGGTTTGTCTTGGCAAGGTTGCAGGACTATTGATGATTTTTTTTTTGAGTTTTGCTTCTCGGCACCGTTCTCTTGAAGACGAAAATCAGTTTGGATGATTGTTGGTGCAACATGATTATAGAGTTTATGGCTGGCTCGCAATGACATGGTTTTCAACGGTAAAAAATCAGCTTTAAAAGATTTTATATTTTATACAAAGCTTAGAGCATTGATGTGGCTCAAGTCTTCAAAGGAGGGAGCTGATATTGATCTTAATTGGTGGTGGACTGATCCTTTGCAGTGTTTCTTATCGAAGCCTTCCCTCGGTCATTTAGTAGGTCTGTTTTCCTTGTCAACTAGTATGTTAGCGTTCGCTGTATCATGAATTCGGAACTAGTATTAAACTGGATCAACGATCCAATGACTCGCCCTTGGTGTTGGTGGCAAGAAATTTTTGCAAATTGATCGCTTAGCCAAAAGAATTGGGGGAGTAAAACTCTTGAAAGCAAACCCGAGTTCTTCAGGCCTGGTCGAAGGCTTAGCAAAGGAAGGTGCCAAGAGAGCAAATTGTTTTAAAGCATGGTGGTAGATCGTTTGTTGTCCCGCTACTAGTGGATTACTAAATTTGGATATATTTGATGTTCACAATGATGAAATAAATATTATTTTCATTATAAGTAACATATAGTGACGAAATAAAAGTACCAAGAAATTAAATTTTGTTGTAATATATATTTTTATCACGAATTTTTTTGTTAGATGTTAAAATTTAAGTTAATTGCGACAAATTTACTTTTTGTGATAAAACAATTATTTTATTCTAATAAATATTTTGTCTCTTTAAGTTCCATTTACTGATGAAATAGAAGTAGTGAGAAATTATTTTTTATCGCAATTATATTTGATGTTAAAATACAAGTTAGTTGTGACCAAAAGTACTTCTCGCGATGAAATAGTTAATTTATTGTGACAAATATTTTTTCATGATAATTTAATTATAGTTACAAAATTTCATTGCTACGATAAATAGTATAAATAGTAATAAACAAAATTTTGTCACAATATACTTTACATGAGGGGTTGTTTTAACAAACATGGTAACAAAAAAAATTGTCAAAATAAATATATTGTGACAAATTTAGTACTTTTAATAACAAATAATTTTGTTGCAATATTATAAATTTCTTGTAGTGATTGAACTTCAGTAATATATTGCTTTTGGTCTTGTAATCATCAATATAAACAAGAAGATTCTTCAAACTGCCTTGTGTAACATATGGTGACAAAATATATTTTGTTACTATTTTTTGTCACAAATATTTTCCTTCGTTTTTTGGCGCCAAAAAATATATATAACGACAAGTTTTATAACTATAAGTTTTAATCATTATTACAGAAAATAATTGTCACAACAAAGAATGGGATTCAAGCTTTTTGTGATAAATTATGTAGATATATATTTTAATTATAACAAAAATGTATAGTTATAAATGTTTCTCTCTATTTTTGGTGCAAAAACAAGTTAGACAAATTTTGTAACTATAAGTTATAATTATAATTCCAATTGTCGTTTGTATCATGAATGATCCAACATCTACTTGCAAACTCCCCTGCAACTTTTGTAAAACAACCAAATATGGTGGTTATTATATATTGTCGATATACGTCCTTGGCCAGACCAGAATCAGAGTTTTGCATTATAGTTCTGTCCTTTTACATTTGCAAAAAGAAGAAGAAAGGTGTGAGAGAGCTACATAGACCAAAAGAACGAAATGGCACAAATAAAGTAAACAACACGCGTTTGCCGGGAGTCGAACCCATGTCTATTGCTTGGAAGGCAATTATCCCATTCACAAGCTGCAGGAATACTTGTATGTGTTTTCTTACTTGACTGGAGGAATCAGAGGCCAATTTGTTTCCGTGATTTTGCACGGTATAATGTTGTATAAACCAAGAGGAGAAATATTCCATACACAATTTCAATCTTTTCAACAAATAATATTATTATTTTCAATGGCTGCACCTAGTACCACCTCTGTCATACTTCTGAGCAGCGTAGACCAAAAGAACGGATTGGCACAAAAGAAGTTAGCAACATGCGTTTGCCGTGAGTTGAACCCAAGTCTATTGCTTGGAAGGCAATTATCCTAACCATTAGACTACAAATGCTACACATCAAAATGTGTTAAAAACCCTTTAATTGACAATCTATGGTGGCATGGCTTCAATCAAACCTGCAAACTCGAGAAGAGCTATGAAATTGCAGCTTATGCAATTTATGTTTCTTTGGCTTCACCCAAAACATCTTTGTACTGAAAAGTGTTACAATAGATTATCAAGAAAATGGGTACCAAATATGTTATTGCCTGTTGGTACTTTTACAAGGTTGCTCTCAAAAGAAGGCATGGTTGGATGCATTGCAAATCTTTACGAAAGCGCTGGAAACTCGAGTGACGCATGCATTCAACCGGCAACAAAACAAGGATTACTTGTTGGCAACCGATGTTTCAACATCAGTTACTGCAAATGAGGTGAAAAGGGTCATTATATAGTTAGAAATTATAAGTGTTATGAACTGAAATGATTGTTATGTATTGTTGATATTTCGAGATTATGTTGATGTCACAGACTCACAGTGTAGTTTCAGACTAATGTGTTGAAACAATTACTGTCTTGGATGCAGCAGAACTTTTAGCAATTGGAATGATGAACTAGTATAGTTTAAAGCAATTTCGTGATATAAATTTCATCTTGGAAACGAGTAGAGTGTAAAGGTTTACAATATATTTTATTAAAAAAGAGAGCAGGATATCACATTCCTTAGAAACAGACAAGGGTTGTCAACCTTCTTTTATAAGTTAAAGCGCAAATGCCCAGTGAAAAAGCACGGAGCCGTGCGGTGAGCACAGAGCGAACTATTATTTTGCCTTTTACTAAAGAATATCGTGTGCTTGTCGCTCAAAGCGACATACGCCTATTTTTGGAGGCTAACTCCTTTATTGGGGTTGTCCAACTAATTGTAGTTAAATTATTTTTCAAATTAACCTGAGGTTGTTAACTTCCATACAAATTCATTTTAGGAATTGATTGATTAATTTTAATTAGATATGCTGGGATCAATCCTTCTTAAATTCTGCTTAAGAAGTGATTCTTGTCTCTTTCTAGTTTCACAGTGATAGGATTCGAATTTTACTTAGCTCCTCAACCTTCTAGATGAACTGACACCCGTCGTTTACGCGTCAAAATAATTCCTTCTTCTCAAATAATAAATAAATAAAATTAAGCGTAGTAAGGGAGAAGTAAGGGTCGATCCCCATGGACTAAGTAACTTCCTAATTATTTTTGTTCAATCGGTGACCCAAGAAGAGAGAGTCAAATAATGTTTAAGTAAAAACGGGAAAGTTTGTGGAATTAAATAAAGACTAGCCTCAGACTCTTGCTTTGACTCAATTTTCTCAGATCATCGGAAAAGGATTTTTTCACTTCGGGATTTACGTCGGTTACTTGTGTACAAGGTCCAATCCTTGTGACAAAGCTTGTAAGCCGAATACCCAAGTGCCATCTTTGATATCGGTTTTGTAAATTGATCTATCAACACAATGTCTTAAATAAAATCATTTAGAATCGTAAAAGACTGACTCGGATTATGTTGTTTCAATAATAACTGATCCGATCTCAGTTTCCTCATAGCAAACAATTTTGCTAAGTGTGTTCCCAGTAAGTCGAAGGTGCTTCAGTAACTGATCCTTCCTCCCACACAATTAACCAAAACAACATTCTGACAAACGTCAATCTTCGGTTTTGAAATCATTTTAATTTTAAAATTAAGCTTAGAAAACTGAGAGATATACCCGAAGTTGATGAAGCGCTTTTCAATCCTCACGTTTGAATTGAGTCATTGCTTAAGCCCTAGGCTATAGAAAACTTAGCTAAGCATGATTATGGAAAGAATCATACTTATCATTTTTTAAAGAAAAATAAAATAGAAAACCAAAGTAAAATAGAGAACTAAGAGAATAGAGATTGTATAAACTCCAAAGTAAAATGAAAACCAAGAACAAGAGATAATTTGAGTTTCACCCCAAATGGGGTATTTATAGTATATCAAAAACCCTAAAATAACTCTAAAACGATAACAAATAATTCCTGAAATATTTAAAATACAAAAGATAATTCCTAAGTGATAAGAAATAAATCCTAAAGTGTTTAATTTTTTTTAAAAAAAAAAGATAATCGCTTAGTTTTAATCCAAATCCGGCTAATAAGTTATCTTGATACGCGACTGATAAGCTATCACCATGCTGATGTCATCTTCTAAAAAAGCGGCTGACGTGGCGCCCAGTCAGCACTTTCATGCCTCAATTCATGCCCACTAATCCAGTCATGAATCCAGAAAAACAAAAACTACAGAATCCAGCCTCTTTTAGCACAGTTTCTAGAATCCAATGTCCTGCGTATAAAATAAAGGAAAATGCCCAAATTAGCTACCTAAACCGACAAAAAAGGAGTAATTAACAACAATATAATAACTATTTAAATCATTCATCAAATTCCCCCTCACTTATTCAATGTTTGTCCTCAAGAATTTCTCAATTATCATGCTAGAAACCTTAAGCAGCCAACTCTAATTTCATAAAATTTCCAAGATTTCTTAAGTAAACTAAATCAAGTAAATGCTGAAATTCAAAGATCAATCAAGGAAGGCATAATCAATTAAGTGTAAATCTACCAACATATTTCAATCATCAACCAATTTCAAAGAATACAATACTTAGCTTCTCACATTGGTTCACTCATTTCGCTCAAGTGTTTCGTGTGAAAGAATCGCTCAAGCCTAAACTAATCAACTAATTACCATAGACTTGTAACTAAATCTAATCTCCACTACTTAATATGAGAATGATGCAATAATCAAGAGGACTTTAAAACGGGTTGTAATGGGGCTAAGGTTCGAGTAGGATAAAGGCCGAAAAATGGGGTTTCAAAAATTCAAGACAAAGAGAAAACTATTCCAAAGAATTTATTCAAAGGGAAGCAAAAATCAAACAAGCTTTATTCACTCTTCTTTTTTTTCTTTTTTTACTGCTTGAACTATTATGTACTATTCGAACCAAGCTGCACTGGTTTTTTTCGTTGCACTATATTTTTCAGTACTTTTTTGTGTTGATTCGAATCTGTTTTTTCTGCAGCAGATTTTTTTTTGAACTTCCTGCTTTGGAATAACCAACTTGCCCTGAAAAAGGTGGCAAAAAGAGTGGGAATAAATATGTGGTGAATCAAAGAAAAGGTCAAGGCTCAAAATTGGCTATCTAAGGGATAAATAAACAAAGGGTAGGCCATTTTTGTTTGGGAAGAGAAATTGGTTTAATCCTATTGCCTCTATCACATTAAAGCATCATAATCAAAATGTGTAGTCTCAACAAGTATCGAGTTACAAGTTCTAGAATGCAATCAATTAGTTTGGCACACTTAATTGAAACAAATAGCAAGAATAAAATATAAGCTCATTAGGCTCAAAACTCACATGAAAGGTCTATTGAACTAAGTCATGCATCCAATTCAATCAAAAAATTCATGAAATGACCAAGAAAATTTACATAAATTAGTCATGCCATGCTATCGTGCATCCTAAATTCAACAAGAACAAGATTGAATTCACAAAGAAATATAAAGAAATTAAATCAACAAGAGACTAGCAACCAAGATTATCAACAATTCTAATCAAGAAAAAACTCAATTTCAATTGCAAATCATAAGTGAGAGTTGATTTCAAATTCCACCCCTCACTTAACTCATTTTGTCCCAAAATGAAAATGAAATTGCAAGAGAGAGAATAAAGATACTTTCCATTCTAACGACAATGGGCTGTTCGGAGTGATGACTGATTGGTCATGCCATTGAGGTTGGTTCGGCTACTCAAAATAGAAGTTGTCGGAGTATGGGTTGGCATTGAGATTTCCTGAAAAACCAAAATATGGACTTAGTAATGGTATAAGAAAATTGGATTCACCACTTACTGGCAGAGAAGAACGTGTTTTGTTAGTGGCAGTGACATTGGTTCAGGTTCAGGAGCACCGCGCGGCTGTCACTAGAGATCATGGTGGTGCCGGCGTGGTGACTCAAAGCCGATGTTGTGATGAGGTGCTTGGCAGTAAATAATTTTTGCAAACGGTTGAGGGACACTGAAGCACGGCTGGGTCCTTGGTTTTTCGTATGAACAATAGTTTAGTGAGATTTTGAAAATATATGCTGCTGGTAAAAAACAAAAGGAAAAGTGGGCTTCAAAATAGGCCACGTGTGGGTTTTAGGGAGAATTTTTCTAGAGGAGTGGTCAAAAGTGCGGGGTCCGCGGGGTTGTTTTTAAATTTGAAAAGGGGGTAAAGGGGTAAGGTGTTTGACCAGTCATTTGGGGGTTTGAAAATTGAATTTGGTAGATGATGGGATATAAAAAATGATAACTTGTCTTAAGTGGAGTCCATGAGAATGTTTCAATTTTATCCTATAAATTATTTTCAAAATATAAAAATTAGGATAAAGCCAATGAAGAAAAGAGGATGCAGTGGATTTGGGTTTGGCTATTGTGCACCAAAGGGTGGTGGGTTCTGCTAACATGCACCAAATGCCAAACTTTTTAATCCCATGCACCCTTCGTTTTAAACCCACTGCTCGCAGCATGCAATTTCCTAAAAAACTTTCATGCATGACCAAGCATTCGAACCAGGAAAAGTCCATGGAAAAAACGCAATGTGATGTCCTACTCGACCAAAAATACCGCAATTTAATGTTCGATTCAAAATACTTGGGTACCGAAAATTTAAAATAAAATAAATTTTAGGTGAAAATAAATAAAACAAAAATTAAAAAATGAACAGAAAGTAAAAATAAAATAAAATGAAATGGGTTGCCTCCCATTCAACGCTTTATTTAACGTCGTTAGCTCGATGAGCCGATTTTAAGGCATATGTTCTTCTAACTCGATCTCTTCGGCTAACCCAACCTGGGCATTTTCATAATATGACTTCAACTTTTGGCCGTTTACTTTAAATCGAGCTCTATAATTGTCTTCGATCTCTAATGCGCCATGAGGAAAAATCTGAGTTACTGTAAATGGTCCGAGCCATTTTGTTTGTGGAATTCTTTTGTTTTCTCTTTAAAAATTTGAGCTCTATCGTAAGCGTTTCGTATGATTTCTTCTGACTCTTGAATGTGTAGCTTCCGCGCCTCTCTGGCTGCTTCCATCTCCATGTTACACTGCTTAACCGCCCAACAGGCTCGATGCTCCAACTCAACCTATTAATGGAATGGCTTTCTGAAAACTAGTCGATACAGAGACATTCCTATGGGACTCCAGTCTTTACAATCCGGCTTCACAATTTTTTCAAGAATTGTTTTAATCTCACGGTTCGATACTTCTGCTTGTCCGTTGGTCTGCGGGCGGTAAGCAGTGGTGATTCCGTGAGTCACTCCAAATTTTTTCATAAGCGCATCAATGACCTTGTTAATGAAGTGGGTTCCTCAATCGCTAATTATTACTCGTGGTATGCCAAACCTGGAAAAGACAAAATTTTTCAAAAAATTAACAGTGTTTCTGGTATCGTCATTTCGGGTAGCCTTAGCTTCCACCCATTTAGAAACGTAATCAATTGCAAGAATAATATAAAAAGTTTCAAATGAAGAAGTAAAAGGATCCATGTAATCGATTCCCCACACATCAAAAATTTCACAGACGTGAATCGGATTTTGAGGTAATTCATTCCTTCGGCTTAAATTCCCTACACGTTGACACTTATCACATGATTTACAATATAAATAAGCATCTTGAAATATAGTAGGCCAAATGAAACCACATTCCAAAATTTTATGGACAGTTCACTTTAATCCAAAGTGACCACCACATGAATAAGAATGGCAAAAATCTAAGATAGAATTTACCCCATCTTCGGCGATACATCGTCTAATTACCTGATCCGAGCAGTGCTTTCAAAGGAAGGGATCACCCCAAATATAAAATCTGGATTCTCGCTTGATTCGGTTAATTTCGGATCTAGGTAGATCTTGTGGTAACTTATTCGTGGCCAAGTAATTTACCACGTCTGCGAACCATGGTGTAGTTCCCTGCGCCATCATCAATCTTTCTTCCGGAAACCCATCGTTTACTGGAGGATCATACGTAGAAAGTGGAATTCAACTTAAATGATCGGCCACGAGATTCTCACGTCCCTTTTTGTCTATAATCTTCAGATTGAATTCTTGAAGAAACAAGATCCATCGGATAAGTCTTAGCTTTGGCTCCTCTTTTCTCATCAAATAACGCAAGGTTGCATGATCAGAAAACACAAAAATTTTAGTACCAAGTAAATATGATCGAAACTTTTCTAAAGCAAAAATAATGGCAAACAGTTCTTTTTCTGTTGTTGAATAATTTTTCTGAGCTGGATCTAATGTGCGAGATGCGTAAGCTATAACATGGGGCTCTTTTCCAATCTTTTGGTCGAGGACGGCTCCAACACTCGTGTCTGAGGCGTCGCACATGAGTTCGAGTGGATAATCCCAATTAGGCGGTTGAACAATTGGTGCTAACACAAGTTTTTCTTTAAGTACATCGAATGCATCTTTGCATTTTTCATCGAAATTAAAGACTAAGCCATTTTATATCTGAAATGGTCCAGCCGATGGCCTCTTTGTGTGCTCGCAACACCGTGATTAGGTCATCTTCCTCATCTTCAGATAGTTTGTTCAAGATTATTATTGGCAGGGGGTAACATTTTAGTTTTAGATGGAGTTAAAAATAAACCAGAATTGACAAAGAAAACATTTTCAAACTCCTTTTCTTCCTCTTTGCGGCGAAGTTCTAAACCCCTGTAAAAACTTCCAAAAAAATTAGTTTTCAGCAAATTTAGCAACTAGGGGATCAATAATATCAATAGAATTAGTTCTTTCAACTTGATCTGGATATTTCATTGCTTTGTAAACTTCAAAATCTACGACCTCACCATCAAACTTCGTTATTAATATACCATTTCTCACATCAATCTTTGTATGCGCGGTGCTTAGGAAGGGTCAGCCTAGAAGTACCTCAGAGGAAGTGTTCGTCTTATCATTTTCCATGTCGATGACATAGAAGTCGGCAGGAAAAATAAGAACGTCGACCTTCACTAGGACATTTTCGAGCGCTCCCTCCAGATAGATAATAGAACGATCAGCCAACTGGATGGTTACTCTTGTTTCCTTCAAAGGCTCGTTAGTAATCATTTTATAAACAAAGAGTGGCATTACATTAATTGAAGCTCCTAAGTCACACATTGCGCGTTTAATTAAGACATTTTCTATTTTGCAGGGTATAGCGAACATACATTGGTCCTTCATTTTTGGTCGGAGTTTTTTCTGAAATACGGTGGAGACATGTTCTCCCAAATTAACCTTCTTGTGACCAGTTATTTTCCTCTTTGTGATGCAAAGGTCCTTTAAAAATTGGGCATATCTTGGCACTTGTCGGATTACTTCTAGGAAAGGTATGTTGAATTGCACCTTTTAGAACACTTTTATGATTTCCTTCTCTTCAGCTCTTTTTTCACGCCTCATCAACCTTGTTGGGAATGGTGGTGCAATTTCACGAGAAGGAGAAGGAGGTGGTGGTGGCAAAGAAGACGTACCTTGGGAGTTGGAAGGTAACGTTTCCCTCTCCTTCTTGGACTGTACGACATTCTCTACTGGGACTTCAGGGTTGACAACTGTTCCACTTAGGAGGGTGATAACACTAACATTGTCTCTTGGATTAGACTCCATTTGAGAAGGAAGTCTTCCCTGCGATTCAAGTCTCCCCATGGTTTTAGTCAACTGGGAGATTTGTTTATTTGTTTCTTGTAGGTGGGTATCAGTGCGGTTTTGAAACTTTGGTTTTAGCCAATCGTTCAGCAAAGGACTAATATGTGTGGTCGAAATGTGATTCTGCTTCAGATGCTATTTCTAGATAACGTTCTAGTCGCTGTCTTTGCTTATTTTCCCGAAGTGTCTGGGCGTGCAATCTTCGGGCGTATGCTCCGATTTCCGGGATATATTTTGCTTGTTCTCCTAGATTTTTCATGGTCACAAATCAAACAAAATAATTCACTAATTTTGCTGAAGTCCCCGACAACGGTGCCAATTTGACACGCGTCATTTACGCGTCAAAATAATTCCTACTTCTCAAATAATAAATAAAGGAAATTAAGTGTAGTAAAAGAAGAGTAAGGGTCGATCCCAAAGGGACTAAGAAACTTCCTAATTTATGTTTGTTCAATCGGTGACCCAAGAAGAGAGAGTCGAATAATGTTTAAGTAAAAAAAGGGGAAGTTTGTGGAATTAAATAAAAATGAGAGATTGTAGAGAATATTAAAAAGAAGTGATTAAATATGATAAAGACTAGCCTTAGACTCTTGCTTTGACTCAATTTCCTCAGATCATCGGAAAAATGATTTTTTTCACTTCGGGATTTATGTGGGTTACTTGTCTACAAGGTCCAATCCTTGTGACAAAGCTTGTAATCCGAATATCCAAGTGCCATCTTTGATATCAGTTTCGTAAATTGATCTATCAACACAATGTCATAGATAAAATCATTTAGAATCGTAAAAGACTGACTCGAATTATGTTGTTTCTATAATCACTGATCTGATCTCAGTTTCCTCTTAGTAAACAATTTTGCTAAGTGTGTTCCTAGGAAGTCAAATGTGCTTCAATAGTCGATCCTTCCTCCCACACAATTAACCAAAATAACATTCTGACCAACGTCAATCTTCGGTTTTGAAATCATTTTGATTTTAAAATTAATCTTAGAAAACTGAGAGATATACCTGAAGTTGATGAAGCACTTTTCAATCCTCATGTTTGAATTGACCCATTGCTTAAGCCCTTGCCTATAGAAAACTTAGCTAAGCATGATTATGGAAAGAATCATACTTAGCATTTTTTAAAGAAAAATAAAATAGAAAACCAAAGTAAAATAGAGAACTAAGAGAAGAGAGATTTTATAAACTTCAAAGTAAAATGAAAATCAAGAATAAGATATGATATAAGTTTTACCCAAAATGAGGTATTTATAGTATCTCAAAACCCCTAAAATAACTATAAAATAATAAAAGATAATTCCTAAAATATTTAAATTACAAAAGATAATTCAAAAATAATAAGAAATAAATCCTAAAGTGTTTAAATTTAAAAACAAAAGATAATCACTAAGGTTTAATCCAAATCTCGACTGATAAGTTATCTTGATACGCGGCTGATAAGTTATCACCATGCTGATGTCATCTTCTAGAAGCTACTGACGTGGCGCCTAGTCAGCACTTTCATGCCTCAATTCATGCCCACTAATTCAGTCATGAATCCAAAAAAAAACCAAAACTACAGAATCCAACCTCCTTTAGCACAGTTTTTAGAATCCAATGTCCTACATAGTGTAACGAGGTTTTTTTTCAAGTCCCCGCTTTTTGAAAACATTTAATTAAAAGGGGATTTTTAAAAATAATTCGAGCTTTAAAAAAACCTTTAAAAAAACTTTTTGGAGTGGCCACCGGCCACTGAGGTAGGCCGAACACCGTAAAAACAAAACCAGAGATTCATTTGAAAGGGTTCGGGAGTTGGTTACGTGTGGGGAAGGGTTAGCACCCCCATCACGCTCGGAAATCGGTACCAAAACAATTGTTGCTTTAATTTGATGGAAATTATTTGAAATTTAAAATGAATTTAAATAGGGGTTCTTAATTGAAAACCAGACTCTAATTATACGAGCTTATTCAAATTGGTGGTTTCGAATTAATTTGATATTTAATTAGAAAGGATGACGGTACACCGGACCAAAAACTAAACCGACATCATATAAGACTGATTGCCGTGTTAGTTTAGGGTTCGTATCCCGTACGTCACCTTTATGCATGATGCAAGCAGTTAAAATATAGTGTTATGGTCTTGTTCATTTTAACTATGAATTTGCCTTTAGACGATTCGAATTAATCCGAATATTCGAGGAGTATCCAATAAAAGCTAGGATAGTCGACCCGAATACGCGAATTAATAGGTATCTCCTTTTTATGGTTAATATTAATTATCATGCAAATTTAAACATTAAGAGTCACACGAATGACAATTTAAATGCATGTCATGAAACACATATTCGAATGGCATAAAAAACTAGCTAAAGAACACACATAAAAAAGCATGCAATATATATCACATATCACACATTTACATTAAATAAAAACGAGCAATATGGCAAAGCCCATATTCGATATGAACATAAAAAGCAAAATGCATGAGTAACACAATATATTATCACAAAAATGAAATACTAAGTGAATAATTAAAGTACAGACTGTCAGTGACCAAAACTGTAAATTACCCATTAAAAAAATTAAAACACGAAATAGGGACTCAATTGAAAGGACGTGAAAAGCTACAGGGACCCAGATGGTGATTTACCCATTCGAAATTTAATCAAAACAGAGTCTGGACGAGATTGCAAACGTTTGAAAACAAACCGGGACTTGGGATGGAATTTAAAAATGCGGAAGCCCCTGCACGCGTAATAACAATACGCGGAGGGGCTTAAGAAGCTATTAACCCAATTTTAAAAACTTAAAACAGTATTTATGCCAGATTAAAACGAATTTCAGCCCCCTTTTATTATTTGTTAACCCTAAGTTACAGAGAGCTCACACTCCCTCTCAGAAAATCTGGCGCCGTCACTCACTCCGATCGCCGTTGAACGACTCCGAAGAACCCCAAAACCTTTTTTCCGACGATTTTCGAAACCCCAAACAACGTAAATCCTTTTTTTTGGAATTGAAAACCCAAAAGCCTTTCGTGTAAAACGGAAACACAAAAAAAACCCTCTGTTGTTCTGAAAATTGAAGCCAAAAACCCAAAAAAAAAAACATCTTCCTCACCGACTCACATGCATGGTCTCGGGAGAGGCCATGGAGCTTGTCACCGGCGAGGATGACGGACCGACGCGGAGATGAAGAGACGCGAAGGTAAAATACTAGACCCTTTTCTGTTTTTTTATTTATTTTTTGATTCGAAATGAAAAAAAGAAAACAAAATCGATATACCTCTAAACTTCCTTTTCTCTGCTTGTATTACTCAGAAAATGTTCCGATTACAACTGTGCTCTCTCTCTGAAAAACTCTACCTCATTGCACTGCGATTTCGGATTCATCTCTATAATTTTGGTTTTTGCCTCGTACGATTCCTGAGTTTTTGTTGCGTTTTGCTTCTGCATCTTCTGATATTTGGTTTTTGTTTGCATGTGAGTGAACGTCCGGAAGGGGACCAGAGGACGACGCGGCGCGATCCTAGCCGTCATCGAGGGATCTGGACGGTTGCAATGCATTCGAAAAGCCACGTGTGTGATGCACGCGCGGGTGGAAGCCGAAGGGACGCGAGCGTGCGGGCACGTGGGGGCTCTGGAAGCTTCCAAGCTTCGATCTCAACCGTTCGATGTGCCCCCGATCCAACGGCTGATGCGTTGCGGTGCTAGGGCAATAGGAGGCCAGCTAGGGTTTCTTTTCGAGCCCCGATCTGGACCGTCAAATCTAGATCAGATCTGACGGTGGGGGATGTGGCGGCTGTAAAACATAAGAGAGAAGCATTAGGGTTTTTTTTAGCAGATTAGGGCTTTAGTGTATGGGCCAAACGAGCCTTGTATTTTTTTCTGGGCTCTTAATTGTAAATGGACTTCAATAAATAAACTATTGGGCTTTATACTTATTAATATTTCAGGCTTTATTTATATTAGTATTTTTTGTTTTCAGATTTAATAATAATAATAATAATAATAATAATAATAATAATAATAATAATAGTGATAACTATAATGGTATGCGATGATAGTGATAATTAGTATTAATAACATAATATATGATAATGATGCTAAAAAAATATAACTATAATAAATATAATAGTAATATTAATAATAATAATAATAATAATAATAATAATAATAATAGGTAATAAATAATAACATGATGGATGATAAGTATGGTAATACGGTAATAATAATTATGATGATGGATAATAAGCAATAATAGTAGCATAATGGATAATAATAGTATATATAATAGTAAATAGTAATAATAGATACTCTAATAGTAATAATATACATATATATATATTGTTTTTCAATTTTTCCTTTTTTTTTAGTTTTTAATTTTTACCACAACATATATATATATATATATATATATATAATTAACATAAATATCAAAGTCCATTACTAAAAAGAAAATAAAACGAGTTTAACACCCCGAACAAAATACGTGATTACACATAGAAAATAAAGGAAAATGCCCAAATTAGCTACCTAAACCGACAAATAAGGAGTAATTAACAAACCATTGAACTCTTAAGATCCTGAAGTGGACTTAAAAACGACCTCATGAATCAATTCACTTGAATCTTGGATCTCTTAAATTGACTTCATGCATCACAAATTGTCTTTTAAACTCATTATTATTGGGTTTTTTTCATGCAACTTTGTATTTATGGCATTGGATTATTTTATGAGAAAGTTATAACTGTAACATCCGTTTTCCGTCCTAGAATTTAACTCATTGAATTAGAGTATTTGATTTATCCTTTGAAAGCAATTAAGTTCGCAATTAATCAATTGGTTCAATTTAGTCCCTGAAATTTATTTCAAATAGCAATTATTGTATTAACTCGAAATTAAAGTAAAATGAGCATTCGAATTGAAGGATTGAATTGAGTGAGTCGAGTTGATAATTTATTTGGACATTGATTTGATTATAACATGATCAAAATAATTGAATTGGTGAATTAAAATAATTAGAATGGATATAAATTCCCTAGTGAAAATCGGGCCAAATTGTAAGAAGATAGAAATCATGTATGATCATAATTAATGACCAAATTAAAGAGAAAACAAAAGATATATTTTGCATGCTAAATATTAGAATTCTTTGGGCTGCCCTTAGTCAAAAGCAAAATTAGAATAAAAGGGGAGGGTAATTGGGTAAAACTAGAATCCAACACAATCCCCAAATTAAGGAATGTGTCTTTCTTCTCCATCTTTCCCTTAGCGTTTCCATGAACCTAGAGAGAAAAGGAGAGAGAGAGAAAGCTTGAGTGAATTTTGAAATTTTAGCTTTAATGGAGGAAGAAATTGCATGCATGTTGATGAATTTGAGCTAGGAAGAAGAAGTGTCATCTAGTGATAGCAAATTTAAGAAGTAAGTGCCTTGTTTTCTTCTTTTTGTTGTTCGAATAGAAGCAAATTATGCATGTAAATTTTTAAGTTAATTTAAGCATGAAAATTGTTAGAATTATGGTGATTAAAATGAGTTGAAATGATAGAAATTTTGAATGATTATGTGTAAATTGGTGAATCGGGTAATAAGGGACTGTTTTGAGGAAAAGTTAAGAGCTCTTGATTAAATTGAAATTTTGAGATAGTTAGGGATCAAACTGGAAAATTTCTATTTGGACAAAGTTGAAGAAAAATGAAAATTCTTTAAGGAACAAGCCTTAGATTTCTGGAAAAATGAACTTGGATAGGGAAATTTTGATTGGAATTAAAGTTGGACGTGTACTATGATAAAACGGAATTAGGGACTGTTTTGATTAAAATCAATAAATTCAAGGACCTGAATTACATAAAATTTAGCACTTAATTCGGAGTTTAGAACCAGGGGATCATGTAAGAATAAGTATGGACTCTTGAATTGAACTTGAAATGGCCTAAATTTGTGAATTAAGGAAGCTAGTCACTTGAAGCATGAGAATAGGACTAATCTGGAATTTCACGAAAATTGAGGACTTATCTGTTAATTATAAGAATTACTAAGGACTTAAAAATGGTGTCAAAGGATAGTATGAATCATGTATTAAATGGTTTTGGGAATAAAGTAAGGACTTAGCAGATGTATGAATAGCACAACTACAAATATGAGAAATATCTAGAGTAGATCCATCACCTAGGAAGACCCTACCCTTTCCTAAGTATGACTAACCATTCTGAGTGCTTGTGAGCTCTTGGTGACATAGTGTGTGGCTTTTGAATCTGGAAACCACTTGTCATCGAGAGTGAGAACTCCCCTTGCAATTAGAGAATTAATCTGCACCGTGTCAGTAGTTTCCTCGGGCTTTTCCTCACTGGATCCAGAAGCAATTCCCACAAATGGATTGTAACAAACATCATCTGAAGGATCAGCATATCTACACATATTGGCTTGAGTGTCAGTGGTCTCTTTTGATTGCTGAGATTACTGAGACATAACTCATTTGAAGTTCTGGTCAAATCTGTGCCAGCAACGGTCCACCAGATGACCGATCTTCCCACACAATTGACATTGAGGCCTAGGACGCCCCCCTCTGCATCTCCCTCCGGTCTGAAGATTGTTGCGAGATGGCTTAGATGTATACTGTGTACGAGGTGTATCCCTACCAGCACCATATGATTCTCGAGACCTATCATCATCGGCCTGAGTCAGGTTAATGCCAATGGGAACACGAACAATGTCACCAAGTCTGGATTCGGCATCAATCAACCCATAAACGACTGACTCTAGAGTATACGGCTCTCGACTCATGGTGATGGCAGCAACGAATGGGTCGAACTCTGGAGTAAGTCCATTCAAGAGCGTTGCAATTTGCTCGACTTCAGCAACAAGGCTTCCACTTGTAGCCAGAAGATCACAAATACATTGAGAAGGTTTATATAGCCCAATACATTGAGAATGATACCGCAGAGAAGAGAAGAGATGAGAATGATACGGCAGATAGGGATTGGGAAAATACAGAGAAATAAAGGAATCGAAAATTATTTTATTAAATGGAATCTGATATCAAAAGGGTTGTGAGCCCAATACATTAAGAAGGTTTATATAGCCCATTCTCTAACAGATTATAACAAACCCAACTGCATAATACTAACAAATTAACAACTAATTGCAGCTAATCTCTAACATTCACCCTGCTTTTTCTTTTCTAAATTTCTTCAATCTTTAATCCTCTTCAAATTGATGAGCTGCTTTTAAAAAATTCCAGATGCAGTATGCACAGTGAACTGATTCACAAATTGACAGCATTCTTCATTCTTAGGTGATTCATGAATAGAAAGTATTCTTCATTTTTTTTACTTCCGTTCTCCATACACCTTTCTTTCTTCTTCATGCTTTCATATGTTCAGTCTTTTCAGAAATCCAAAATCCACAAGTCTTCATATTACTTAATACTACTACCTACCAGAAACCTCAATCTAATAGTGTTAGCACACCATCCAATTGAAGTTGCAAGGTTTGTGTGCTTAACTTGTTTAATAGATGTGTTTTTCATTATTTTCAGTTAGTTGTAACATATTGTGCGAGTTCGGATTTGAGGAAGAATTTCCCAACACCAATGGCATTGATTCAGCATGAGTGAACAATCTTTCCCTTTTGGCTACAATCTTGCTTGGAACTTTGATCAATTCATCCTTTGTTATTTTCATCAATTTTCAAGAGTTTATTGATACAATAAATGCAATTAAAGTCTATTTAATTTTTCTCCATTTCGGAATAAGACAAAGTTACAATAGCATCAAAGTATAAAATGTATACATCAGACAATTTTCATAAGGCCATGGTATCGGAATCCAATACCGTCTTCTGGTCCCCAGTCTACCACCACTTCGGGCATCTGCAATGCCAACTCTCGCTTCGCCGTTTCCGGTGACATTTGTCTCATCTTTGAATCATCCAAAGGCAGCCGAAACCTGCAAACTAGACAAGAGCTATGAAGTATGAAGTTCCATCCTTGAAGGGGTACATCAACTGTGGAGTTTATGACTTCACATAGCAGTTCCTTTGATTCAATTCTGATCTCAATATCTTCCAAACATACACAACACTGTAAATTGACACTTCCTGTTTCCTTAAATTGACATTTATGACTTCACATGCACAATAATTTAATAATAATTAAATAATGTTGGTGATCAAGCTTTCATCAACTGATCAGAGTGGCGCAGCGGAAGCATGGTGGGCCCATAACCCACAGGTCTCAGGATTGAAACCTGGCTCTGATATGTCTATAATAGCATTAATTTTATTCCCCTTTTGAATTTTCTTACTATTTCTGTCATGATGTGAGTGGGATATCTATTTCTCATATTTATTTTGAGCCTTACCTATGTAATACTATTAATATACTACTTGTCTCTTATAATTTTATTTTATTTTTTCATATGAATACCTTTAATCTCCGTGGAAGTTGTATTTATGAGTGTTCCTGTCAGTCATGGCTACCAACACAAAAGTTATGGCTTTTGTTTGATTTCTGATTCAGTGTGTGAAAGTTATGCGAACTGAACCAGGTAAAATCATCTGAACTGTACAAGTGTATTAAGCATGTGCTTGAATTTTCTGTGTTATCCTGTATTTTGAAGTTTGCTAGTTTCATCTTTTATTCTGCATTTTGTCATTGTTATCATTTATTTTGTTTTTTTTGTTTGCTATTAAAAAAACCATCTCTCTTCTGTCACTGTCGCTTGCATTTATTCCTTATTATGAAGGCTTCCGTTGCTTAAGTAGTCTTAACGCATTCTCCTTTCCATGTTCATTCTCTTGTCGTAACAGTGCTTCTATTCCGGAGAATGTTCAACGGAGATTTTGTAAGAAAATTATAATCATAAGATGAGATAAGTGAGGCATTTCCTGCAAAAGTATAACTCCTATGATATATGATCCATCTGCTGTCACCTGCAACATATAAATGCGATTGCATGGCCACTTTGCATGACTACTAGAAGGCCTAGTTGAAAACTATCTCAAATCTCCTAATATCCATCAGCTTCACAAAATAACAAGTCCTTTCTAAACAGTGTGGCAGTGATCCAGGGATAATGTTCTGAACCTGAAGCAGAACTAATGTACCATCACATGAAAACTCACATATTTGTAGGGGCAGAATTTCACAATTACATATTCATTGCAACAATTAAAGTCGTTTTCGGTTTTATGTACTTAATGGAGATGCAGATGGCTGGGGAATGCTTTCACTGCAGAGTTCATTGGGATTTTTCTTGTGAGCATACCATGAATTTGGATGAGAACTACAAACTGATGCATTCCGAGGTCCCCCCTTTTTCATCACTGGAGTCTTGAAGTTGCTCAAACGCTTTAACTGCTGCAGGTAGGTTCAATTTTCACTCCGGTATAGACAGCAAAGCATCACGATATAAGCAGCTTTTAACACCGTATCCAGGGTGTATCAGTCTTCAATACTAGCATCCATAACTAAAATAAAGAGTGATATTGGCCAAGTATCCTCTTGATTTCTGGTGACATAAAAGCCAGAGCCAAGTGTCGTTCCTCATTTTCTATGAGAGGAGTTCTACACCTCAAAAGACTAAATTGCATACACCATAAGAACTTATAGCTCCATATTTGTCACAAATCAACAGACTTGTTAAGGAAGAAGAAAGAATCAAACTGATGGTTCTGCTTAAAAGTTTTTGTTGTTGTTGTTGTTGTTGTTGCATTCCCTCTAATTTGAATCACCATAACTAAACGAAGGAGAACATACCATGCAGGCTTCCGCTGCACATGTAGTATAGGAGAACATAACATTGTTAAATTATCATCCAGGGACAATGGCATTGCTTCTTTCAATGTTGGTATTAAACAAAAGCTTTTAAATTCCAATTGAGTAGGGTGTGCCAGTCCCGAGCAATAGTGCAACAATTGTTGGTATTACTCAAGTTCAGAAATGAAAGTCAGATATAGATATGTGTTAGTCAAAGGGAGTATGTTTTTTTTCAAGTTCTTGGATCAATCATTATAACTATGCTCAAATATGCATCGACAGGAGTATCCGACACCGTCTTCCAGTCCGGTCCCTAGTCTACCACCACATTGGGCATGTGCAATGCCAACTCTCCCTTCACCATTTCCAGAGAAGAGCTATGAAGTATGAAGTTCCAGCCATGGAGTTAAACACCAACTATGGAAATTCATGTTTACATGAACACTGTGAATGATCACAGTATTGTTCGGCACCATGGTGGTTCAGATCAGTGATCGATAGCCTATGCCAGAGTTATAATAATCATGCATCACACTGTTTTTGGTTTTATGTACTTAATGGAGATGCAGAGTAGAGATGGAAAGAAGTTTTGTGCAGGTCTTATGAGCTGTAGAGGATAGCAGTATCCCACATTCCTAAGAAACAGACATCTCCACTTCACCGTTGTTTATAAATTAAAGCACCAAACGGCTGAATTCACGGCCCAAATTTCCGTTTTCACGAAGTTGTATTGAATTATTAATTGTGACCCTTTTTAAAGGTTATTCATTTAAAAATTTAGCACATGTTTTGTGAAGAAGGAATTTATATTGTGCATAATAATATTAACTTTAAATTATGTTAAGTAAATAGTAAGTAGACTATAATTAAATGATGTCTCATAGCTTAAAATCAATACAATTTTATACAACAAATACTAATGGCAATTTTGAGTTTCAAGTACTACAGTAAATCGTAATTAAAATTCAAGTAAATAATTAGTATTATATAACAAGTGATAAAATTTTAAATTTAGAATATAAATAAGTATAACAAAAAATATTTAAATCTTAATATCAATAGAAAATAAATATGGGCTAAGGGGGTATTTTTGCCCATGAGTTCGACCCAAAAAATCAATTTTGCCCCTCGCCGAAAAATGCACTCAATGTGGCCTCTCAATCCGCGAAATCGATCAAATTGACCCATTGACCGACGTTGACCGTTACGGTGCTAACGTGGCAGTTAACGGTGATGACGTGGTGGTCCACGGTGCTGACATGGCAGTAGTCGTGGGATGATGACGTGGTGGTCCACGGTGCTGACATGGCAGTAGTCGTGGGATGATGACGTGGGAGAAAGGGCTGAATTGATTATTTTAACCGAATTTGAGGACATAATTGATTTTTTACCGAATTCGACGACATATAATATTTCTAATTTTAATTTTTGACCTAGATTTTCATTCAAAAAGTAAATTTTAACCAATGCATTCTTAGTCGTAGCCGGTTCGGTGCTAACAGCAGCCTACGCCATTTCAATTCTACAAGGACCAATTTGTGTTGCATTATGTCCTAAATGTTTCCAATGTTCAAATTTGAAATATGATGTTTCCGACCGTTATACCTCTTAGAGGATGCTTCCAATTATCTTACATTCAAGAGCACAATCAAGAAGAAGCTTACCACTATAATAAACCCAAAGTCTGAATCGAGCATTTCAGTTAATAATGATCAACCATTCAAACATCATCAAAACAAAGATTTTATTGCTCATATAAGGTTCGAACATCATCCACTGCAAATGAGGGTGGTTATGTGAAAGAGGTCGTCACATATATAACCAGGGATGGAGTATATATTAGTTGATTAAAGTGGCTTAGCGGAAGCATGGTTGGCCCATAACCCACAAGTCCGAGGATTGAAACCTTGCTTTGATATTAATAGCATACTAAGTATAGGGATGCACCATGCGTTATAGCACACTTGACTGCTGAAGAAAAAAAGATTAGCTAAGACATTGAATTATTTTGCAGAATATGTTTTTATTCATTTTTAATTCATGCGTTTGCCGAGAGTCAAACCCGGGTCTATTGCTTGGAAGGCAATTATCCTAACCGTTAGACTACAAACGCAACACATTTAAGTGTTAAGTAAGAAATCTGAAGTTCGAAAAGGCTGCAGAGCTTAAAGGTTTAGAACATATTGTCATGGGGTCATTACCCTCTTCCTAAAAGATATGTCTGATATGATGTGCAGCGCCACCGCTTATATATCCAAAGACGTCCTTTTTCCTTTCCGATGTGGGATTAATGATCCCGCCTCTTTTCAAACGTGACATTCTCTGTCGTCACGAGCTTCCGCTCTCGTGATTGACCAATTGTCACGGTTGTCCACCCTGCATACCCCACTCAGTGCTCGGCGTGAAATCGAGCTATCAAAAGGTCGATCTTATACCACTTGTCACGGGACCATTACCTTCTTCCTAAAAGACATGTCTGATAATATGTACATCTCCACCACTTATATTTCCCAAGACCTCCATTTTCCTTTCCGATGTGGGATTAATGACCTCGCCTCTTCTCAAACGTGACAATATGTATGTATATGTGTTTAAGGGAGTATCTCACATTTTATCATTAGTATTTTCTTTCATGGCTACCTCCGGTCCCAATCCAGTCCCCCCATTGTTAGCTTGAAGCTCATGATAGACCCAAAATCCAAAGGGCCTTTGTTTGTAGAAGTAGGCAAATATTTCGTTGATTTTCTCTTCATGTTGTTACCCATTTGAACGGTGTTGGGTTTTAAGGTGCTCAATTCCTTCAACCGGTCTTGCTCACCAAGTGGTGGAGAAGTGAAATTTTGGGTGGATGTGGTGTGGAAGCTAAAAGATAGATGACACAATGATTTTTGAGGGGTTCAACCTTCTAACCAAGGTCTAAATCCACTACCTTAGCTTCCCACTAAGGATCTCCAATCAATCCACTATTGATTCGTCCCCTTTTCTAGGCTTAGGAGGAAACCCTTATACA
Organism: Hibiscus trionum; assembly: GCA_030270665.1. NCBI lineage: Eukaryota > Viridiplantae > Streptophyta > Magnoliopsida > Malvales > Malvaceae > Hibiscus > Hibiscus trionum. Next base: position 19,084,737 of record BSYR01000022.1, read on the forward strand.
CGATCAAGCTTTCTACCCAAAGCCTTGATCAAAACCCTCTTTACAAGAGAAAAGATAAGCAAACATAAATCCCTCTAATAGGTGATTGTTTGCACAAATAAGCTCTCACCCAAAACCTAAAACACTTGAGAAAATTCGACAATTTTGGCTCACTAGTGTTTGTCTATACAAGGAATTGACAATTTAAGTACAAAGACACTTTTTGATCATTTGTTGATTGACAATTGAAGCATTAACCATATCTTGATTCTTGGAAGTCCCTTTTATACACCTCGATGAGTTTGTAGCCGTTACTAGCCGTTGGGATTGAATTGGAGCCGTTGGAGACATAATTTCCCACCATAAATGCAGTTCTGCAGCTACCCGTATCGAAACGCTCGAACCCGTTTCAATACTCTCTTCAAAGTAGAAAGAGTTGTTGCAGTCTAACGCAACACCCGTACCGAAACGCCAAGGGCCGTATCGAAATGCTAGGCACCGTATCGAAACGCTCTGCATTTAATTGTTAGTTGGGAAATAGCCGTTGGGGTTTATAACCGTTGTGGTCGATGCCAAGTAGGCGTATCGAAACTGCATAGCTCGTATCGAAACGCTGGGCAAAAATCCTCTTCCAGAAATGATCCGTTTCGAAACTCGTTTCGAAACGTTTTGACACTGGAAGACCCCGTATCGAAACACCTAGGGGCGTTTCGAAACGCCTGGAAGGTTTTGTTTAGTTTGGCTTTGAAAACATGTAAAAACCTTTGAAAATATTCCCTAAACATAGTTTCAAGTTATTTGGACTTTAGAAATAGTTTTGAACTCTTTTTAAGTTAGTCCAAAATATTTTTCAATTATTATATCAAAACATTAGTTCTACAATCTCCCCCTTTTTGATATAATAAAACTAACTTGAAAAATTGTTTGGGATTCTCCCCCTTTAAGTTTAAAATTGTGAATAAGAGATTAAAGATATGAAATCAAATATAGCTCCCCCTTATTCATTTGAAAATTCAATTTTTCAAACCATTTCACCCCCTTTTTGTTATATAAAAAAGAATTCAAAATACTTTTAAGTTCAAAAATAACAATAGAGGTAAAAAATGACAAAATTAAGAATTTGGTTTTAAAATGGCTCCCCCTTACTCAAAGCATCATAAAAATGTTAGTCCAACATATATGATCATCTAGTTGAATTAAAAAATAAATCAAATAAAAACAAAAACAACTAGAATTTACCACACTTGAACACAAGGGAGGATGTGAAGCCTTCCTTCTTCAAGTGTTCTTCCTTGTGTGCATGGAGCTCCCCCTCAAAGTTTGACTTGTTGATCACTCTCCATCACACCTATCAAAAGACAATCAAGTAATTTTTGGTATCCAAATTGCTTTGGATCAATAGACGTTAGTAGCACAAACTTTAGTCCCCTTAGGAATCCATTTTCAACTTCATCCTTTTTAATTGAAGTACTAAGTCCTTTTGGGACCCAAATACTTCTAAAACATTTCCTTTTACAAATCTAGGGGCACTAGATTATCTTACATAAAAATTTGATTTTCCAAAATTATTTTTCTTTTCAAGCTCTTTGGAAATAAAATCCTTTTTCTTCTTGAACTTGTTGAAGCAAATTTTGTAAATCAAAACATTTTTGTTCAAACTCTTTGAGTTTTGCTTCAAGTTCAAGTTTGGTTTTAGAAATCAAATCATTTTGAATTTTTAACTTTGAAATCAATTTATTGTTTTTCGAAATGTGTTTTTTAAACTCTAAAACCAAATCGTCATAGGCATCTTGTAATTCATCAAAAGAATAAGAACATGAAGTAGATGAATTAGAAGTTACCCTTGAATCTTCTTCGATGGCCATAAGGCAAAGGTTGGATTGTTCATCATCGGTGGAGTCTTCATCACTCCAAGTAGCCACATGTGCCTTTTTCTTATGGCTTGAAGTGCTTGCCCTCTCTTTTTTCATGGATTCTCGTTCAAGCTCTCTCAAAGCTTTCTTCATGAACGGGGCACACTTATTGAAGAGATGAACTATCTCTTCTTCTTCATCCTCCTCTTCACTTGAGTAGACATGATGGCAAGTGGAAGATTTGAGAGCAATGACATTTGTGTTGATGCCAAGCCCTTTTATTTCTTCTCTCCCATAGCTCTAATTTCTTCCCTCTTCTTTGTTTTTCTTCACGATTTGGTGAGTGAGAAGTGACCCCATTAGCTCATCAAGCTTCAAAGTCTTGAGATTTTTGGCTTCGATAATGGCGGTCCTCTTTGAGTCCCATGACTCGGAAAGTGAGTAGATGAGCTTTCGAACAAGCTTTTCTTCCGGGATGGCTTCTCCATAACCTTTAAGACTATTGGTGATGGTGGAGAACCTATCAAACATCTTCTCGATGTTCTCTTCTGGATCCATCTTGAAGTTCTCATACTATAAGGTGAGGAGCCCAATCTTGGTCTGCTTAACTTCATCGGTTCCCTCATATGTGACTTCAAGCTTGTCCCATACCTCCTTGACACTCTCACAAGAAGACATCTTCTCATAGATGGTTGGGCCAAATGCACAAAAGAGGATGTGCAAGGCTTTGCAATTTAGCTTCATCTTCTTGCGATCGTCGGCACTCCACTCCGCTTTACTTCGTTGAGGCACGAATGAACCATCCTCAACTATGTCTCATAGCTTGTAGTCTCTTGACTTAATGAAGAACTTCATCTTTGTCTTCCAATGGGCATAGTGGGTTTCGTCGAAGAAGGGCGGTTTGTCGATGGATTGCGCCATTGAGTCGGTTGTGTGAAATGATGATCGAGCTTGCCGGATCTTCTCAATAGGATGTTAATCATCTTTGATTGAGCCAAGCTCTGATACCAATTGTTGGGTTTTAAGGTGCTCGATTTCTTCAACCGATCTTGCTTACCAAGTGGTGGAGAAGTGAAATTTTGGGTGGATGTGGTGTTGAAGCTAAAAGATAGATGACACAATGATTTTTTAGTGGTTCAACCTTCTAACCAAGGTCTACATCCACTACCTTAGCTTCCCACTAAGGATTTCCAATCAATCCACTATTGATTCGTCCCCTTTTTTAGGCTTAGGAGGAAACCCTTATACACGATCAAGCTTTCTACCCAAAGCCTTGATCAAAACCCTCTTTACAAGAGAAAAGATAAGCAAACATAAATCCCTCTAATAGGTGATTGTTTGCACAAATAAGCTCTCACCCAAAACCTAAAACACTTGAGCAAATTTGACAATTTTGGCTCACTAGTATTTGTCTATACAAGGAATTGACAATTTAAGTACAAAGACACTTTTTGATCATTTCTTGATTGACAATTGAAGCATTAACCATATCTTGATGCTTGGAGGTCCCTTTTATACTCCTGGATGAGTTTGTAGCCGTTACTAGCCGTTGGGATTGAATTGGAGCCGTTGGAGACATAATTTCCCACCATAAATGCAGTTCTGCAGCTACCCGTATCGAAACGCTCAAACCCGTTTCGATACGCTCTTCAAAGTAGAAAGAGCCATTGCAGTCTGACACAGCACCCGTACCGAAATGCCAAGGGTCGTATCGAAACGCCCGTATCGAAACGCTCTGCGTTTAATTGTTAGTTGGGAAATAGCCGTTGGGGTTTATGATCGTTGTGGTCGATGCCACGTAAGCGTATCGAAACGACATAGCCCGTATCGAAACGCTGGGCAAAAATCCTCTTCCAGAAAGGATCTGTTTCGAAACTCGTTTCGAAACGTTTTGACACTGGAAGACCTCGTATCGAAACACCTAGGGGCGTTTGGAAACGCCTGGAAGGTTTTGTTTAGTTTGGCTTTGAAAACATGTAAAAACCTTTGAAAATATTCCCTAAACATAGTTTCAACTTATTTGGACTTTAGAAATAGTTTTGAATTCTTTTTAACTTAGTCCAAAATATTTTCAATTATTATATCAAAACATTAGTTCTACAAACGGTGATAAGGATACTCGGTAAATGTAACCCCCACGACTCGGTCTAAACGCGAGACTGAACCGAGCGAGTCACACGAAGAATATTGAAGTAAACCGAGAAGTTTTACCTCAATAAACAACCCTATTTTTTTCTCTTTATCTTATCTGGATGCACATTATCATCCTATATGATTTGAACTCGTAGTGAAAGAAACCTTAACTCAATCAGACATCAATTAGACATTCCTTTGACAACATATATGTTTTGGGGACCAAATTATAATTTTTACAAATTATAGGGGCTTTAGCTAATTTAAAGTTACCAACCTTTAACTAGTCATATTTCATGCCATTGTGCCAAATCTCAACTCAATTCGATCATCCAAACTCATATAATTGCATCCACAACATTCAGGGTCTAAAACGTAAGAAAACATAGCCTCAAAGATGCCAAATAACTATTTTAACCACTGGCTGCATCGATACGCCAAGGCCCGTGTTTGTACGCCTCTGTCTAGTAAGCTACTAGAATTTTAATCTCAAAGCATGTACCGATACGCTCCCCCGCATATCGAAACAACTCGCTTTTCCCCTTGGAACGTATCGATACGAGTCCCTACGTATCAATACGCCAAGCCTGATTTGGCTTACCCGTATCGATACGGTTACCTGCGTATTGATACGCCTGGCATAAAATGCCCCATTTTGCTGGTTTAACACACTTTGATGCAATACAAACCACCTAAACATGCTTCTAACATACACACGCAAAATCTGATGATCTACTTGCAGAAATCAATCTCCCTTCCCACCAATAACATCTTTTCTTTTTACAATTCAACCATCAAATACTCTTACATGAACTTGAACATTTATTATATGGGTAATGTTCACAAACAGTCCCTTTCGTTTGGTGTTTGTTTTAGTTTGGTCACCAGATTTCAAAACAACTTTTTGTGGTCCCTTACGTTTATAATCTGTTTTATTTTAGTCACTCTGTCGTCATTCTCCGTTAGAGGAGTAACGGCCGGCTGACATGGCAATTTTAAAATTAAAAAAATTCCACGTGTATAATACACGTCATTGTCCACTCCACCAATACGCCAACATGGACTCTACATTTCTCTCGGGCATTTCATCAAACACCTTCCTGGAATTCAACAAGCTTACAATGCAGGGAAAAAGACAAAGAAATGCTTCCAAGTTCCAACGTACCCTTTGAACCAACTGGAAATCATAACCATGATTACATAAAAAAGACAGTTTCAACGTAGAACAATCCGACCGGTTGAGAATAATGGTGACCAAAATTATCCATTCAGACAGATAAAGGTTAAAAGATGCAATCCTCCAACAAGCAGCAGCAACAAAGAGTAGCAAAACTGCAAATACAAACAGATGCAGGAACTCTAATGAGAAATCAACTGGTTGGAAATATATCGCAGATATATAATGAGAAACCATACCACCCGGTTAGGAAGGAAGTGCAACCATTGTGATAATTGTAATCATTCCTAGGAGGCAGCGGCGGCGGTGGCAGACCAGGTGATGGTGAAGGGTAGCCTTCGTAATAGTAACCTTGATAGCCAGGCGGCGGTGAGGGCGAATGATGAGTATGATTATATACATTTGATGGCGGCGGTGGAGGGAGCTCCGGTGGAGGATATGGAGATGAGTCCCCTGTTTTGCAAAGAACAGTCAGTTGGGTATTTTCGTTAGGGATTATTTAGCAGCAATTTGATTGATTCCCGGAAGGTGTTTGATGAAATGCCCGAGAGAAATGTAGAGTCCTTGGCGTATTGGTGGAGTGGACAATGACGTGTATTATACACGTGGAATTTTTTTAATTTTAAAATTGCCATGTCAGTCGGCCGTTACTCCTCTAACGGAAAATGACGGCAAAGTGACTAAAATAAAACAGATTATAAACGTAAGGGACCACAATAAGCTGTTTTGAAATCTGGTGACCAAACTAGAACAAACACCAAACGAAAGGGACTGTTTGTGAACATTACCCTTATTATATCTATGTGTGATGCCAATAGTTTTGGCTTGTTCCATATATGCATAATATGTAATTTGGAATTGATTTATAACACTTCTTAACACGTATTTGAACATTAATTGATTTGTGTACTGGTTCTAATACGAACAAAGGCCTTGTAAAATTTCTCTTCTTAAAGTATAATGGGGACATTCACTACAAGAAATTTCTATTGTTGTGACAAATTTAGTTTTGACAAAATTGTTTTTGTCATTATTAGTAGCTTTATTGTGACAAAATAAATAAGCGTCATTTGCAATTAGAAAAACATATGTATTTGTGACAAAAACAAAAATCGTTATAATATTTTGTCACAATTAGCAAAACTTGTGTAACATATGGTGATAAAATATATTTTGTTACTATTTTTTGTCACAAATATTTTCCTTCGTTTTTTGGCGCCAAAAAAATATAATGACAAGTTTTATAACTATAAGTTTTAATCATTATTACAGAAAATAATTGTCACAACAAATAATGAGATTCAAGCTTTTGTGGTAAATTATGTAGATATATATTTTAATTATAACAAAAAATGTATAGTTATAAATGTTTCTCTCTATTTTTGGTGCAAAAACAAGTCATATAAAGACAAATTTTGTAAATATAAGTTATAATTATTATTTCAGAAAAAAATGTCACAACAAATAAAAAGATGTAAATTTAAATTTGTCAATATAAAAAGTTGTGATGAAATAAGATTTATTGCAAAATTTGTTTTGTCAAAAAAAATTCGATAGAAAACCGAAATAAATAAATACAAAACATGCTTAAACATTGAAAGATATGGAAGATTAAAACTTTAATAAGAAATATTAACTTGAGTCAAATTAAAATCAATCACAAATTATACAAATTCTCTGCGAAATTCATTTTTAAGATTGAGTATATTTGCAAACAAGGCCAATTTAAAAGTACTAAACTCAGATTTCATAAACCAATTAAATAAATTAAGGAAAATACTTTGATGCACAAGCTGTGTAAACTTTAGTTTACACAAGCCCTTTAATTTTAGGGTTTAGGGTTTAGGGTTTTATGTTAGGGTTTAGGGGTTTAGTATGTAGGGTATATAATTTAAGGTTTATGGTTAGAATTTAGAGTTTAGAGTTTAGGGCTTAGGGTTTAGGGTTTAGGTTGCTAGGGTTTGTGATTTAGATTTTAAATTTTATAAAAGGATTGTGTAAAAAAAATTTACACAGCTTGTGCATCAAAATAAAACCCATAAATTAATGATCTATTAAAAGAATTAAAATCTAAAATAATTATTAAGGGTTAAATTAGGTTAAATATGAAATTTATTGGCTAATTAACTAATTAATTCGGTGCTTTCATCTTTACCATTATATTTCATGTCTATTTTTGAAATTCCGAAGACAATAATTCAAAAGATTCAGAAAATAAGAAAAGGTTTTCTATAGGTAACTCAAAATGGGAAGAGGAAGATGACAAGAGTATGTTGGGGGAGGATGTGTCTACCAAAGAACAGAGGTGGTGCGGGTGTCGTAGACCTTCACGCAAAGAATAAAGCCCTGTTGGCAAAATGGGGCTAGTGCTTCGCAAACGAAAAGCATTCTCTTTGGAGAAAGGTAATTTGCTCCAAGTATGGATGCCAAAATCTTAACTGGGCTTTGAAGTTAGAAAACTCTAAGAGAATGTCGATAATTTGGAAAGGAATTGTCAACAACTTGAAGAAAAACGAGGTGAAGAGCTGGATGGGAATCGAGAATTTCAAATGGAAAATTGGAAATGGTAAAACAACTTTGTTTTGGGAAGATATTTGGTGCGATAAGAGATCATTGAGGGACTTGTTCCCTAGATTATACATAGTGGTTGCAAGAAAAGGAGTTGTGGTGGCTGAGTTGGCAGTGGAAGGCTCTCTCGTTGGGATTGTATGGGCTGATTGGTTTTCTAGACCTCTAAGAGTTCGTGAAGCTGCCCAGATTAAGCAAATAGAGGGGATGATAAAAAATGTGAATCTTTCTTTGGAGCTGGAAGATAGATTAATATGGGTTCACGATAAAGCTGGGGTTTTTTCAGTAAATAAATTATCAGAGTTGTTGATTAGTGTTGAGACGTTGGAGCCTGATTTTAACTTCGATTTGTTATGGAAATTGAAAGTGCCTCCTAAAGTAAGAAGTTTTCTGTGAATGTTGAAATTAGATAGGATTCCTTCTAAAGTATTTTTGCAGAAAAGAGGATTGGATCTAGAAGATTGTCATTGCATTTGCGAGTTTTGCAGGTTCGGTTTAGAAGACTCAAATCACTTGTTTGTGGTTTGCAGCTATTCCGACGGTCTTTGGAAGGAGATTTGCAGGTGGTGGGGTTTGTCTTGGCAAGGTTGCAGGACTATTGATGATTTTTTTTTGAGTTTTGCTTCTCGGCACCGTTCTCATGAAGACGAAAATCAGTTTGGATGATTGTTGGTGCAACATGATTATGGAGTTTATGGCTGGCTCGCAATGACATGGTTTTCAACGGTAAAAAATCAGCTTTAAAAGATCTTATATTTTATACAAAGCTTAGAGCATTGACATGGCTCAAGTCTTCAAAGGAGGGAGTTGAAATTGATCTTAATTGGTGGTGGACTGATCCTTTGCAGTGTTTCTTATCGAAGCCTTCCCTTGGTCGTTTAGTAGGTCCGTTTTCCTTGTCAACTAGTATGTTAGCGTTCGCTGTATCAGGAATTATTTGGGAGGATGCTACAGGATGTGGAGGGGCTTTAACAATGGAATCTGGGATTATTCGAGCCTTGTTTTTTGGACCAGTACAGAGAATGGGGTTGAACTTCGCTACTATATCAACGATTATAACTGCTATAGAAGTGTTTATCGAAGCAGATTGGTCAGGAAAATATGGGCTGCTAACTTCTGTGAATTCAGAACTAGTATTAAACTGGATCAACGATCCAATGACTCGCCCTTGGTGTTGGTGGCAGGAAATTTTTGCAAATTGATCGCTTAGCCAAAAGAATTGGGGGAGTAAAACTCTTGAAAACAAACCCGAGTTCTTCAGGCCTGATCGAAGGCTTAGCAAAGGAAGGTGCCATGAGAGCAAATTGTTTTAAAGCATGGTGGTAGATCGTTTGTTGTCCCGCTACTAGTGGATTACTAAATTTGGATATATTTGATGTTCACAATGATGAAATAAATATTATTTTCATTATAAGTAACATATAGTGACGAAATAAAAGTACCAAGAAATTAAATTTTGTTGTAATATATATTTTTATCACGAATTTTTTTGTTAGATGTTAAAATTTAAGTTAATTGCGACAAATTTACTTTTTGTGATAAAACAATTATTTTATTCTAATAAATATTTTGTCTCTTTAAGTTCCATTTACTGATGAAATAGAAGTAGTGAGAAATTATTTTTTATTGCAATTATATTTGATGTTAAAATACAAGTTAGTTGTGACCAAAAGTACTTCTCGCGATGAAATAGTTAATTTATTGTGACAAATATTTTTTCATGATAATTTAATTATAGTTACGAAATTTCATTGCTACGATAAATAGTATAAATAGTAATAAACAAAATTTTGTCACAATATACTTTACATGAGGGGTTGTTTTAACAAACATGGTAACAAAAAAAAAATTGTCAAAATAAATATATTGTGACAAATTTAGTACTTTTAATAACAAATAATTTTGTTGCAATATTATAAATTTCTTGTAGTGATTGAACTTCAGTAATATATTGCTTTTGGTCTTGTAATCATCAATATAAACAAGAAGATTCTTCAAACTGCCTTGTGTAACATATGGTGACAAAATATATTTTGTTACTATTTTTTGTCACAAATATTTTCCTTCGTTTTTTGGCGCCAAAAAATATATATAATGACAAGTTTTATAACTATAAGTTTTAATCATTATTACAGAAAATAATTGTCACAACAAAGAATGTGATTCAAGCTTTTTTGTGATAAATTATGTAGATATATATTTTAATTATAACAAAAAAATGTATAGTTATAAATGTTTCTCTCTATTTTTGGTGCAAAAACAAGTTAGACAACTTTTGTAACTATAAGTTATAATTATAATTCCAATTGTCGTTTGTATCATGAATGATCCAACATCTACTTGCAAACTCCCATGCAACTTTTGTAAAACAACCAAATATGGCGGTTATTATATATTGTCGATATACGTCCTTGGCCAGACCAGAATCAGAGTTTTGCATTATAGTTCTGTCCTTTTACATTTGCAAAAAGAAGAAGAAAGGTGTGAGAGAGCTACATAGACCAAAAGAACGAAATGGCACAAATAAAGTAAACAACACGCGTTTGCCGGGAGTCGAACCCATGTCTATTGCTTGGAAGGCAATTATCCCATTCACAAGCTGCAGGAATACTTGTATGTGTTTTCTTACTTGACTGGAGGAATCAGAGGCCAATTTGTTTCCGTGATTTTGCACGGTATAATGTTGTATAAACCAAGAGGAGAAATATTCCATACACAATTTCAATCTTTTCAACAAATAATATTATTATTTTCAATGGCTGCACCTAGTACCACCTCTGTCATACTTCTGAGCAGCGTAGACCAAAAGAACGGATTGGCACAAAAGAAGTTAGCAACATGCGTTTACCGTGAGTTGAACCCAAGTCTATTGCTTGGAAGGCAATTATCCTAACCATTAGACTACAAATGCTACACATCAAAATGTGTTAAAAACCCTTTAATTGACAATCTATGGTGGCATGGCTTCAATCAAACCTGCAAACTCGAGAAGAGCTATGAAATTGCAGCTTATGCAATTTATGTTTCTTTGGCTTCACCCAAAACATCTTTGTACTGAAAAGTGTTACAATAGATTATCAAGAAAATGGGTACCAAATATGTTATTGCCTGTTGGTACTTTTACAAGGTTGCTCTCAAAAGAAGGCATGGTTGGATGCATTGCAAATCTTTACGAAAGCGCTGGAAACTCGAGTGACGCATGCATTCAACCGGCAACAAAACAAGGATTACTTGTTGGCAACCGATGTTTCAACATCAGTTACTGCAAATGAGGTGAAAAGGGTCATTCTATAGTTAGAAATTAGAAGTGTTATGAACTCAAATGATTGTTATGTATTGTTGATATTTCAAGATTATGTTGATGTCACAGACTCACAGTGTAGTTTCAGACTAATGTGTTGAAACAATTACTGTCTTGGATGCAGCAGAACTTTTAGCAATTGGAATGATGAACTAGTATAGTTTAAAGCAATTTCGTGATATAAATTTCATCTTGGAAACGAGTAGAGTGTAAAGGTTTACAATATATTTTATTAAAAAAGAGAGCAGGATATCACATTCCTTAGAAACAGACAAGGGTTGTCAACCTTCTTTTATAAGTTAAAGCGCAAATGCCCAGTGAAAAAGCACGGAGCCGTGCGGTGAGCACAGAGCGAACTATTATTTTGCCTTTTACTAAAGAATATCGTGTGCTTGTCGCTCAAAGCGACATACGCCTATTTTTGGAGGCTAACTCCTTTATTGGGGTTGTCCAACTAATTGTAGTTAAATTATTTTTCAAATTAACCTGAGGTTGTTAACTTCCATACAAATTCATTTTAGGAATTGATTGATTAATTTTAATTAGATATGCTGGGATCAATCCTTCTTAAATTCTGCTTAAGAAGTGATTCTTGTCTCTTTCTAGTTTCACAGTGATAGGATTCGAATTTTACTTAGCTCCTCAACCTTCTAGATGAACTGACACCCGTCGTTTACGCGTCAAAATAATTCCTTCTTCTCAAATAATAAATAAATAAAATTAAGCGTAGTAAGGGAGAAGTAAGGGTCGATCCCCATGGACTAAGTAACTTCCTAATTATTTTTGTTCAATCGGTGACCCAAGAAGAGAGAGTCAAATAATGTTTAAGTAAAAACGGGAAAGTTTGTGGAATTAAATAAAGACTAGCCTCAGACTCTTGCTTTGACTCAATTTTCTCAGATCATCGGAAAAGGATTTTTTCACTTCGGGATTTACGTCGGTTACTTGTGTACAAGGTCCAATCCTTGTGACAAAGCTTGTAAGCCGAATACCCAAGTGCCATCTTTGATATCGGTTTTGTAAATTGATCTATCAACACAATGTCTTAAATAAAATCATTTAGAATCGTAAAAGACTGACTCGGATTATGTTGTTTCAATAATAACTGATCCGATCTCAGTTTCCTCATAGCAAACAATTTTGCTAAGTGTGTTCCCAGTAAGTCGAAGGTGCTTCAGTAACTAATCCTTCCTCCCACACAATTAACCAAAACAACATTCTGACAAACGTCAATCTTCGGTTTTGAAATCATTTTAATTTTAAAATTAAGCTTAGAAAACTGAGAGATATACCCGAAGTTGATGAAGCGCTTTTCAATCCTCACGTTTGAATTGAGTCATTGCTTAAGCCCTAGGCAATAGAAAACTTAGCTAAGCATGATTATGGAAAGAATCATACTTAGCATTTTTTAAAGAAAAATAAAATAGAAAACCAAAGTAAAATAGAGAACTAAGAGAATAGAGATTGTATAAGCTCCAAAGTAAAATGAAAACCAAGAACAAGAGATAATTTGAGTTTCACCCCAAATGGGGTATTTATAGTATATCAAAAACCCTAAAATAACTCTAAAACGATAACAAATAATTCCTGAAATATTTAAAATACAAAAGATAATTCCTAAGTGATAAGAAATAAATCCTAAAGTGTTTAAATTTTTTTTAAAAAAAAGATAATCGCTTAGTTTTAATCCAAATCTGGCTAATAAGTTATCTTGATACGCGACTGATAAGCTATCACAATGCTGATGTCATCTTCTAAAAAAGCGGCTGACGTGGCGCCCAGTCAGCACTTTCATGCCTCAATTCATGCCCACTAATCCAGTCATGAATCCAGAAAAACAAAAACTACAGAATCCAGCCTCTTTTAGCACAGTTTCTAGAATCCAATGTCCTGCGTATAAAATAAAGGAAAATGCCCAAATTAGCTACTTAAACCGACAAAAAAGGAGTAATTAACAACAATATAATAACTATTTAAATCATTCATCAAATTCCCCCTCACTTATTCAATGTTTGTCCTCAAGAATTTCTCAATTATCATGCTAGAAACCTTAAGCAGCCAACTCTAATTTCATAAAATTTCCAAGATTTCTTAAGTAAACTAAATCAAGTAAATGCTGAAATTCAAAGATCAATCAAGGAAGGCATAATCAATTAAGTGTAAATCTACCAACATATTTCAATCATCAACCAATTTCAAAGAATACAATACTTAGCTTCTCACATTGGTTCACTCATTTCGCTCAAGTGTTTCGTGTGAAAGAATCGCTCAAGCCTAAACTAATCAACTAATTACCATAGACTTGTAACTAAATCTAATCTCCACTACTTAATATGAGAATGATGCAATAATCAAGAGGACTTTAAAACGGGTTGTAATGGGGCTAAGGTTCGAGTAGGATAAAGGCCGAAAAATGGGGTTTCAAAAATTCAAGACAAAGAGAAAACTATTCCAAAGAATTTATTCAAAGGGAAGCAAAAATCAAACAAGCTTTATTCACTCTTCTTTTTTTTTCTTTTTTTACTGCTTGAACTATTCTGTACTATTCGAACCAAGCTGCACTGGTTTTTTTCGTTGCACTATATTTTTCAGTACTTTTTTGTGTTGATTCGAATCTGTTTTTTCTGCAGCAGATTTTTTTTTGAACTTCCTGCTTTGGAATAACCAACTTGCCCTGAAAAAGGTGGCAAAAAGAGTGGGAATAAATATGTGGTGAATCAAAGAAAAGGTCAAGGCTCAAAATTGGCTATCTAAGGGATAAATAAACAAAGGGTAGGCCATTTTTGTTTGGGAAGAGAAATTGGTTTAATCTTATTGCCTCTATCACATTAAAGCATCATTATCAAAATGTGTAGTCTCAACAAGTATCGAGTTACAAGTTCTAGAATGCAATCAATTAGTTTGGCACACTTAATTGAAACAAATAGCAAGAATAAAATATAAGCTCATTAGGCTCAAAACTCACATGAAAGGTCTATTGAACTAAGTCATGCATCCAATTCAATCAAAAAATTCATGAAATGACCAAGAAAATTTACATAAATTAGTCATGCCATGCTATCGTGCATCCTAAATTCAACAAGAACAAGATTGAATTCACAAAGAAATATAAAGAAATTAAATCAACAAGAGACTAGCAACCAAGATTATCAACAATTCTAATCAAGAAAAAACTCAATTTCAATCGCAAATCATAAGTGAGAGTTGATTTCAAATTCCACCCCTCACTTAACTCATTTTGTCCCAAAATGAAAATGAAATTGCAAGAGAGAGAATAAAGATACTTTCCATTCTAACGACAATGGGCTGTTCGGAGTGATGACTGATTGGTCATGCCATTGAGGTTGGTTCGGCTACTCAAAATAGAAGTTGTCGGAGTATGGGTTGGCATTGAGATTTCCTGAAAAACCAAAATATGGACTTAGTAATGGTATAAGAAAATTGGATTCACCACTTACTGGCAGAGAAGAACGTGTTTTGTTAGTGGCAGTGACATTGGTTCAGGTTCAGGAGCGCCGCGCGGCTGTCACTAGAGATCATGGTGGTGCCGGCGTGGTGACTCAAAGCCGATGTTGTGATGAGGTGCTTGGCAGTAAATAAATTTTGCAAACGGTTGAGGGACACTGAAGCACGGCTGGGTCCTTGGTTTTTCGTATGAACAATAGTTTAGTGAGATTTTGAAAATATATGCTGCTGGTAAAAAACAAAAGGTAAAGTGGGCTTCAAAATAGGCCACGTGTGGGTTTTAGGGAGAATTTTTCTAGAGGAGTGGTCAAAAGTGCGGGGTCCGCGGGGTTGTTTTTAAATTTGAAAAGGGGGTAAAGGGGTAAGGTGTTTGACCAGTCATTTGGGGGTTTGAAAATTGAATTTGGTAGATGATGGGATATAAAAAATGATAACTTGTCTTAAGTGGAGTCCATGAGAATGTTTCAATTTTATCCTATAAATTATTTTCAAAATATAAAAATTAGGATAAAGCCAATGAAGAAAAGAGGATGCAGTGGATTTGGGTTTGGCTATTGTGCACCAAAGGGTGGTGGGTTCTGCTAACATGCACCAAATGCCAAACTTTTTAATTCCCATGCACCCTTCGTTTTAAACCCACTGCTCGCAACATGCAATTTCCTAAAAAACTTTCATGCATGACCAAGCATTCGAACCAGGAAAAGTCCATGGAAAAAACGCAATGTGATGTCCTACTCGACCAAAAATACCGCAATTTAATGTTCGATTCAAAATACTTGGGTACCGAAAAATTAAAATAAAATAAATTTTAGGTGAAAATAAATAAAACAAAAATTAAAAAATGAACAGAAAGTAAAAATAAAATAAAATGAAATGGGTTGCCTCCCATTCAACGCTTTATTTAACGTCGTTAGCTCGACGAGCCGATTTTAAGGCATATGTTCTTCTAACTCGATCTCTTCGGCTAACCCAACCTGGGCATTTTCATAATATGACTTCAACTTTTGGCCGTTTACTTTAAATCGAGCTCTATAATTGTCTTCGATCTCTAATGCGCCATGAGGAAAAATCTGAGTTACTGTAAATGGTCCGAGCCATTTTGTTTGTGGAATTCTTTTGTTTTCTCTTTAAAAATTTGAGCTCTATCGTAAGCGTTTCGTATGATTTCTTCTAACTCTTGAATGTGTAGCTTCCGCGCTTCTCTGGCTGCTTCCATCTCCATGTTACACTGCTTAACCGCCCAACAGGCTCGATGCTCCAACTCAACCTACTAATGGAATGGCTTTCTGAAAACTAGTCGATACGGAGACATTCCTATGGGACTCCAGTCTTTACAATCCGGCTTCACAATTTTTTCAAGAATTGTTTTAATCTCACGGTTCGATACTTCTGCTTGTCCGTTGGTCTGCGGGCGGTAAGCAGTGGTGATTCCGTGAGTCACTCCAAATTTTTTCATAAGCGCATCAATGACCTTGTTAATGAAGTGGGTTCCTCAATCGCTAATTATTACTCGTGGTATGCCAAACCTGGAAAAGACAAAAATTTTCAAAAAATTAACAGTGTTTCTGGTATCGTCATTTTAGGTAGCCTTAGCTTCCACCCATTTAGAAACGTAATCAACTGCAAGAATAATATAAAAAGTTTCAAATGAAGAAGTAAAAGGATCCATGTAATCGATTCCCCACACATCAAAAATTTCACAGACGTGAATCGGATTTTGAGGTAATTCATTCCTTCGGCTTAAATTCCCTACACGTTGACACTTATCACATGATTTACAATATAAATAAGCATCTTGGAATATAGTAGGCCAAAAGAAACCACATTCCAAAATTTTATGGACAGTTCACTTTAATCCAAAGTGACCACCACATGAATAAGAATGGCAAAAATCTAAGATAGAATTTACCCCATCTTCGGCGATACATCATCTAATTACCTGATCCGAGCAGTGCTTTCAAAGGAAGGGATCACCCCAAATATAAAATCTGGATTCTCGCTTGATTCGGTTAATTTCGGATCTAGGTAGATCTTGTGGTAACTTATTCGTGGCCAAGTAATTTACCACGTCTGCGAACCATGGTGTAGTTCCCTGCGCCATCATCAATCTTTCTTCCGGAAACCCATCGTTTACTGGAGGATCATACGTAGAAAGTGGAATTCAACTTAAATGATCGGCCACGAGATTCTCACGTCCCTTTTTGTCTATAATCTTCAGATTGAATTCTTGAAGAAACAAGATCCATCGGATAAGTCTTGGCTTTGGCTCCTCTTTTCTCATCAAATAACGCAAGGTTGCATGATCAGAAAACACAAAAATTTTAGTACC
The DNA here is from genome assembly GCA_030270665.1 of Hibiscus trionum. Lineage (NCBI taxonomy): Eukaryota > Viridiplantae > Streptophyta > Magnoliopsida > Malvales > Malvaceae > Hibiscus > Hibiscus trionum. The sequence continues at coordinate 19,101,542 of BSYR01000022.1, forward strand.
AAGTAAATATGATCGAAACTTTTCTAAAGCAAAAATAATGGCAAACAGTTCTTTTTCTGTTGTTGAATAATTTTTCTGAGCTGGATCTAATGTGCGAGATGCGTAAGCTATAACATGGGGCTCTTTTCCAATCTTTTGGTCGAGGACGGCTCCAACATTCGTGTCTGAGGCGTCGCACATGAGTTCGAGTGGATAATCCCAATTAGGCGGTTGAACAATTGGTGCTAACACAAGTTTTTCTTTAAGTACATCGAATGCATCTTTGCATTTTTCATCGAAATTAAAGACTAAGCCATTTTATATCTGAAATGGTCCAGCCGATGGCCTCTTTGTGTGCTCGCAACACCGTGATTAGGTCATCTTCCTCATCTTCAGATAGTTTGTTCAAGATTATTATTGGCAGGGGGTAACATTTTAGTTTTAGATGGAGTTAAAAATAAACCAGAATTGACAAAGAAAACATTTTCAAACTCCCTTTCTTCCTCTTTGCGGCGAAGTTCTAAACCCCTGTAAAAACTTCCAAAAAAATTAGTTTTCAGCAAATTTAGCAACTAGGGGATCAATAATATCAATAGAATTAGTTCTTTCAACTTGATCTGGATATTTCATTGCTTTGTAAACTTCAAAATCTACGACCTCACCATCAAACTTCGTTGTTAATATACCATTTCTCACATCAATCTTTGTATGCGCGGTGCTTAGGAAGGGTCAGACTAGAAGTACCTCAGAGGAAGTGTTCGTCTTATCATTTTCCATGTCGATGACATAGAAGTCGGCAGGAAAAATAAGAACGTCGACCTTCACTAGGACATTTTCGAGCGCTCCCTCTAGATAGATAATAGAACGATCAGCCAACTGGATGGTTACTCTTGTTTCCTTCAAAGGCTCGTTAGTAATCATTTTATAAACAAAGAGTGGCATTACATTAATTGAAGCTCCTAAGTCACACATTGCGCGTTTAATTAAGACATTTTCTATTTTGCAGGGTATAGCGAACATACATTGGTCCTTCATTTTTGGTCGGAGTTTTTGCTGAAATACGGTGGAGACATGTTCTCCCAAATTAACCTTCTTGTGACCAGTTATTTTCCTCTTTGTGGTGCAAAGGTCTTTTAAAAATTGGGCATATCTTGGCACTTGTCGGATTACTTCTAGGAGGGGTATGTTGAATTGCACCTTTTAGAACACTTTTATGATTTCCTTCTCTTCAGCTCTTTTTTCGCGCCTCATCAACCTTGTTGGGAATGGTGGTGCAATTTCACGAGAAGGAGAAGGAGGTGGTGGTGGCGAAGAAGACGTACCTTGGGAGTTGGAAGGTAACGTTTCCCTCTCCTTCTTGGACTGTACGACATTCTCTACTGGGACTTCAGGGTTAACAACTGTTCCACTTAGGAGGGTGATAACACTAACATTGTCTCTTGGATTAGACTCCATTTGAGAAGGAAGTCTTCCCTGCGATTCAAGTCTCCCCATGGTTTTAGTCAACTGGGAGATTTGTTTATTTGTTTCTTGTAGGTGGGTATCAGTGCGGTTTTGAAACTTTGGTTTTTGCCAATCGTTCAACAAAGGACTAATATGTGTGGTCGAAATGTGATTCTGCTTCAGATGCTATTTCTGGATAACGTTCTAGTCGCTGTCTTTGCTTATTTTCTCGAAGTGTCTGGGCGTGCAATCTTCGGGCGTATGCTCCGATTTCCGGGATATATTTTGATTGTTCTCCTAGATTTTTCCTAGTCATAAATCAAACAAAATAATTCACTAATTTTGCTGAAGTCCCCGACAACGGTGCCAATTTGACACGCGTCATTTACGCGTCAAAATAATTCCTACTTCTCAAATAATAAATAAAGGAAATTAAGTGTAGTAAAAGAAGAGTAAGGGTCGATCCCACAGGGACTAAGAAACTTCCTAATTTATGTTTGTTCAATCGGTGACCCAAGAAGAGAGAGTCGAATAATGTTTAAGTAAAAAAAGGGGAAGTTTGTGGAATTAAATAAAAATGAGAGATTGTAGAGAATATTAAAAAGAAGTGATTAAATATGATAAAGACTAGCCTTAGACTCTTGCTTTGACTCAATTTCCTCAGATCATCGGAAAAATGATTTTTTTCACTTCGGGATTTATGTGGGTTACTTGTCTACAAGGTCCAATCCTTGTGACAAAGCTTGTAATCCGAATATCCAAGTGCCATCTTTGATATCGGTTTCGTAAATTGATCTATCAACACAATGTCATAGATAAAATCATTTAGAATCGTAAAAGACTGACTCGAATTATGTTGTTTCTATAATCACTGATCCGATCTCAGTTTCCTCTTAGTAAACAATTTTGCTAAGTGTGTTCCTATGAAGTCAAATGTGCTTCAATAGTCGATCCTTCCTCCCACAAAATTAACCAAAATAACATTCTGACCAACGTCAATCTTCGGTTTTGAAATCATTTTGATTTTAAAATTAATCTTAGAAAACTGAGAGATATACCTGAAGTTGATGAAGCACTTTTCAATCCTCATGTTTGAATTGACCCATTGCTTAAGCCCTTGCCTATAGAAAACTTAGCTAAGCATGATTATGGAAAGAATCATACTTAGCGTTTTTTAAAGAAAAATAAAATAGAAAACCAAAGTAAAATAGAGAACTAAGAGAAGAGAGATTTTATAAACTTCAAAGTAAAATGAAAACCAAGAATAAGATATGATCTAAGTTTTACCCAAAATGAGGTATTTATAGTATCTCAAAACCCCTAAAATAACTATAAAATAATAAAAGATAATTCCTAAAATATTTAAAATACAAAAGATAATTCAAAAATAATAAGAAATAAATCCTAAAGTGTTTAAATTTAAAAACAAAAGATAATCACTAAGGTTTAATCCAAATCTCGACTGATAAGTTATCTTGATACGCGGCTGATAAGTTATCACCATGCTGATGTCATCTTCTAGAAGCTACTGACGTGGCGCCTAGTCAGCACTTTCATGCCTCAATTCATGCCCACTAATTCAGTCATGAATCCAAAAAAAAAACCAAAACTACAGAATCCAACCTCCTTTAGCACAGTTTTTAGAATCCAATGTCCTACATAGTGTAACGAGGTTTTTTTTCAAGTCCCCGCTTTTTGAAAACATTTAATTAAAAGGGGATTTTTAAAAATAATTCGAGCTTTTAAAAAACCTTTAAAAAATCTTTTTGGAGTCGCCACTGGCCACTGAGGTAGGCCGAACACCGTAAACACAAAACCAGAGATTCATTTGAAAGGGTTCGGGAGTTGGTTACGTGTGGGGAAGGGTTAGCACCCCCATCACGCTCGGAAATCGGTACCAAAACAATTGTTGCTTTAATTTGATGGAAATTATTTGAAATTTAAAATGAATTTAAATAGGGGTTCTTAATTGAAAACCGGACTCTAATTATACGAGCTTATTCAAATTGGTGGTTTCGAATTAATTCGATATTTAATTAGAAAGGATGACAGTACACCGGACCAAAAACTAAATCGACATCATATAAGACTGACTGCCGTGTTAGTTTAGGGTTCGTATCCCGTACGTCACCTTTATGCATGATGCAAGCAGTTAAAATATAGTGTTATGGTCTTGTTCATTTTAACTATGAATTTGCCTTTAGACGATTCGAATTAATCCGAATATTCGAGGAGTATCCAATAAAAGCTAGGATAGTCGACCCGAATACGCGAATTAATAGGTATCTCCTTTTTATGGTTAATATTAATTATCATGCAAATTTAAACATTAAGAGTCACACGAATGACAATTTAAATGCATGTCATGAAACACATATTCGAATGGCATAAAAAACTAGCTAAAGAACACACATAAAAAAGCATGCAATATATATCACATATCACACATTTACATTAAATAAAAACGAGCAATATGGCAAAGCCCATATTCGATATGAACATAAAAAGCAAAATGCATGAGTAACACAATATATTATCACAAAATTGAAATGCTAAGTGAATAATTAAAGTACAGACTGTCAGTGACCAAAACTGTAAATTACCCATTAAAAAAATTAAAACACGAAATAGGGACTCAATTGAAAGGACGTGAAAAGCTACAGGGACCCAGATGGTGATATACCCATTCGAAATTTAATCAAAACAGAGTTGGGACGAGATTGAAAACGTTTGAAAACAAACCGGGACTTGGGATGGAATTTAAAAATACGGAAGCCCCTGCACGCGTAATAACAATACGCGGAGGGGCTTAAGAAGCTATTAACCCAATTTTAAAAACTTAAAACAGTATTTATGCCAGATTAAAACGAACTTCAGCCCCCTTTTATTATTTGTTAACCCTAAGTTACAGAGAGCTCACACTCCCTCTCAGAAAATCTGGCGCCGTCACTCACTCCGATCGCCGTTGAACGACGCCGAAGAACCCCAAAACCTTTTTTCCGACGACTTTCGAAACCCCAAACAACGTAAATCCTTTTTTTGGAATTGAAAACCCAAAAGCCTTTCGTGTAAAACGGAAACACAAAAAAAAACCCTCTGTTGTTCTGAAAATTGAAGCCAAAAACCCCAAAAAAAAAAACATCTTCCTCACCGACTCACATGCATGGTCTCGGGAGAGGCCATGGAGCTTGTCACCGGCGAGGATGACGGACCGACGCGGAGATGAAGAGACGCGAAGGTAAAATACTAGACCCTTTTCTGTTTTTTTATTTATTTTTTGATTCGAAATGAAAAAAAAGAAAACAAAATCGATATACCTCTAAACTTCCTTTTCTCTGCTTGTATTACTCTGAAAATGTTCCGATTACAACTGTGCTCTCTCTCTGAAAAACTCTACCTCATTGCACTGCGATTTCGGATTCATCTCTATAATTTTGGTTTTTGCCTCGTACGATTCCTGAGTTTTTGTTGCGTTTTGCTTCTGCATCTTCTGATATTTGGTTTTTGTTTGCATGTGAGTGAACGTCCGGAAGGGGACCAGAGGACGACGCGGCGCGATCCTAGCCGTCATCGAGGGATCTGGACGGTTGCAATGCATTCGAAAAGCCACGTGTGTGATGCACGCGCGGGTGGAAGCCGAAGGGACGCGAGCGTGCGTGCACGTGGGGGCTCTGGAAGCTTCCAAGCTTCGATCTCAACCGTTTGATGTGCCCCCGATCCAACGGCTGATGCGTTGCGGTGCTAGGGCAATAGGAGGCCAGCTAGGGTTTCTTTTCGAGCCCCGATCTGGACCGTCAGATCTAGATCAGATCTGACGGTGGGGGATGTGGCGGCTGTAAAACATAAGAGAGAAGCATTAGGGTTTTTTTTAGCAGATTAGGGCTTTAGTGTATGGGCCAAACGAGCCTTGTATTTTTTTCTGGGCTCTTAATTGTAAATGGACTTCAATAAATAAACTATTGGGCTTTATACTTATTAATATTTCAGGCTTTATTTATATTAGTATTTTTTGTTTTCAGATTTAATAATAATAATAATAATAATAATAATAATAATAATAATAGTGATAACTATAATGGTATGCGATGATAGTGATAAATAGTATTAATAACATAATATATGATAATGATGCTAAAAAAATAACTATAATAAATATAATATTAATATTAATAATAATAATAGGTAATAAATAATAACATGATGGATGATAAGTATGGTAATACGGTAATAATAATTATGATGATGGATAATAAGCAATAATAGTAGCATAATGGATAATAATAGTATATATAATAGTAAATAGTAATAATAGATACTCTAATAGTAATAATATACATATATATATTGTTTTTCAATTTTTCCTTTTTTCTTTTTTTTTAGTTTTTAATTTTTACCACAACATATATATATATATATATATATATATATATATATAACATAAATATCAAAGTCCATTACTAAAAAGAAAATAAAACGAGTTTAACACCCCGAACAAAATACGTGATTACACATAGAAAATAAAGGAAAATGCCCAAATTAGCTACCTAAACCGACAAATAAAGAGTAATTAACAAACCATTGAACTCTTAAGATCCTGAAGTGGACTAAAAAACGACCTCATGAATCAATTCACTTGAATCTTGGATCTCTTAAATTGACCTCATGCATCACAAATTGTCTTTTAAACTCATTTTTATTGGGTTTTTTTCATGCAACTTTGTATTTATGGCATTGGATTATTTTATGAGAAAGTTATAACTGTAACATCCGTTTTCCGTCCTAGAATTTAACTCATTGAATTAGAGTATTTGATTTATCCTTTGAAAGCAATTAAGTTCGCAATTAATCAATTGGTTCAATTTAGTCCCTGAAATTTATTTCAAATAGCAATTATTGTATTAACTCGAAATTAAAGTAAAATGAGCATTCGAATTGAAGGATTGAATTGAGTGAGTCGAGTTGATAATTTATTTGGACATTGATTTGATTATAACATGATCAAAATAATAGAATTGGTGAATTAATATAATTAGAATGGATATAAATTCCCTAGTGAAAATCGGGCCAAATTGTAAGAAGATAGAAATCATGTATGATCATAATTAATGACCAAATTAAAGAGAAAACAAAAGATATATTTTGCATGCTAAATATTAGAATTCTTTGGGCTGCCCTTAGTCAAAAGCAAAATTAGAATAAAAGGGGAGGGTAATTGGGTAAAACTAGAATCCAACACAATCCCCAAATTAAGGAATGTGTCTTTCTTCTCCATCTTTCCCTTAGCGTTTCCATGAACCTAGAGAGAAAAGGAGAGAGAGAGAAAGCTTGAGTGAATTCTGAAATTTTAGCTTTAATGGAGGAAGAAATTGCATGCATGTTGATGAATTTGAGCTAGGAAGAAGAAGTGTCATCTAGTGATAGCAAATTTAAGAAGTAAGTGCCTTGTTTTCTTCTTTTTGTTGTTCGAATAGAAGCAAATTATGCATGTAAATTTTTAAGTTAATTTAAGCATGAAAATTGTTAGAATTATGGTGATTAAAATGAGTTGAAATGATAGAAATTTTGAATGATTATGTGTAAATTGGTGAATCGGGTATTAAGGGACTGTTTTGAGCAAAAGTTAAGAGCTCTTGATTAAATTGAAATTTTGAGATAGTTAGGGATCAAACTGGAAAATTTCTATTTGGACAAAGTTGAAGAAAAGTGAAAATTCTTTAAGGAACAAGCCTTAGATTTCTGGAAAAATGAACTTGGATAGGGAAATTTTGATTGGAATTAAAGTTGGACGTGTACTATGATAAAACGGAATTAGGGACTGTTTTGATTAAAATCAATAAATTCAAGGACCTGAATTACATAAAATTTAGCACTTAAATCGGAGTTTAGAACCAGGGGATCATGTAAGAATAAGTATGGACTCTTGAATTGAACTTGAAATGGCCTAAATTTGTGAATTAAGGAAGCTAGTCACTTGAAGCATGAGAATAGGACTAATCTGGAATTTCACGAAAATTGAGGACTTATCTGTTGATTATAAGAATTACTAAGGACTTAAAAATGGTGTCAAAGGATAGTATGAATCATGTATTAAATGGTTTTGGGAATAAAGTGAGGTAAATAGGTGAAATTGAAGCTTAATGTGTTTAAAGAGTAAACTGTCCAGAAAACCTAAGCCTTGAGCTGTTACTTTGAAAATTCACCAAAAATAGGATATAATGTCTTTTGAGCTGAAATTTTTATGGTATAAACTTTGAAATATCTATTATCATTGAGAGAAAACGGAATTGAATTCCAGCTTGTGAGTTAGAAGTTATAGATTAAATAAGTTAAGCAGTACAAGCTGTCCAGGATTGTTAAAATGGTCATGTTTAAGTAATAAACTGTATTAACTCAGAATAGATAAAAATATGAGGTTTACATGGTTGGAAAACTGATTTTATTACCTTTCTAAAGGTGTATGATAAGTGGAATTTGGATTAGTAAGTAAGAAGTTATGATCAAAATGGTAACTGGTCCTCCAACTAATTAAATGGAAAAACAGTTTTGAAGGTTAATGTTTGCAATTGTGTTAAAGGAGTTAATGTGATTGAATTGTTCTCTGATATGGTTGTACATGCTTTGTGTTTGAGTATTAAGATCAAATTTGTGAAGAGTCTTTGGAGGAGGCAAAGGTTGATCAATCAAGGGGGAGCAACAAAGGCATATTAATCAAAGATCAAGCTTAAAGAAGTATCGTGAGTGTAGTTGTTTTAGGGTTTGGACTAGTGTCCTAACCACCCTATTTTATTTATGTGATTTATATTTTATGCATGAAATGGACTTAATTCAAAGTTGATAAATTGTTTAGTAAGGGAAGGAGGTTAATATGGAATTGGAAGCATGAAATGAGTTATTGCTAATGCTTGTTCTATGAAAATGTGGACTGCCCTTGTGAGATATATTTGCTATGTTGTTATGAGCTAGTAATCACATGGAATGTTGCTTTTTATTAATGTTATGATGTTGACCGAATGTGATATGAAATGGTGCAATTACATGATAGGATAAGTATGCGTTTCGAATCATGCAACATGTATGTGATAAATTAAGTAATGGGTGATATAATTGAAGTGTATGATAAATTGAAAAGATTAACAAGCCCTTGGTTAATTAGAGGTCTTAGATATTAAGGCATGCCTAGAGTCTGAGCTCCCCTGATTTGTTGCTTAGTGCAACCCCTGTTTAGTACCTAGTGTACTCTCCGAACTTGTTGATCGAATGTGATCTTACTTGGTGTCCAAGACACATTGATGCTATTGAGCATCCCCTGACTTGTTGCTTAGGCAACCCCTGTTTGGTACTTGGTACCCTCCTATTGACTTGCTTATGTAATCCTTCTACTCTACCTAGGGCAAATTAAATGAAATGTACATGATTAATAGAAGCTTATGAAATGGATAAATGAGATGATTATTGACATGCTATGATATGATGTTTACTTGATAATTGAGCATCATGGACATTGGTCCTTTCGAATGAGTTAAGAAACAATGTGATATGCTAGAAGTGTATTATACGCAAGCATGGTGAACAATGGTCCTTTCGAATGAATCTGAAATGCCAAGAGTTATGTTTGAAATGTTTAAATCATGGATAATGGATAATAATCCTATTCAAATGACATGTCTAAAATGTTCTATGATTTTGATTATGAATGATTGATGACTCAATGACATGTTTGGAACGGTTCTTGTTTGTTCAAATATGAAGCATGGTGATAAACATGATGCAAATTGAAATGTGTATGATCATATGCTATAAATGTTTGTACATGTTTTGTATGAAATCACTTGAGACTTGGATATGCTAAGTTTAGTTAGGTGATGCATTGTATGCTAAATAAGCCTAGCTAAGTAACCTAAAGATTGATCACAAGCTAATTAAAGAATGAATTAGTTTTAGTATTACCTCGCTAAGTACAATTTTGTACTTAACGCTCCCTTGTTTCCTTCTTCCTTATTAGTAGGATAGCTTGGGCTTAAAGCTAGCACTTCCGATCAGGGCAAATCACAAGTCAAGAAAATGTATGATCTAAGTCTTGTTTTTAGACTCCTAGATGGTGGCTTTGAAGTCTGCTTAGATGTTCACCTTATTTTGTTTGGTTGTAGTCTTAATCTTCGTTGGTATGTGAACTTGTTGTATGCTCCATGATGTCTAGTTTGGAGGCTAGTATCATGTTTTGTAAGTAGTTTGAATGCCTCATTGTTTTTGTTGTAAATATGTAAGTCAAGGTAGTAGTCTTGCATTAATTCTTTTTGTTGTAAATGGTATGTTAGCTTGACATGGTTTAAGGGGCATCTAGCTAGAATGATGTTTTGTAAAGCAAGCATGGTTAATCAAGGTTGCTATGTTAATTTATGTGATTATGTATGGTTTGTAGGTAATCACAATTTTAATAATTGGTAATACCTTGTAATGGTTGGTATAATGCGAAACAACCTAGAATAATTTGGTAGGATGATCGAATAACATTGAGTTAAAAGGGTTCAAGTGTTTCGACATGCTTAGAATAACCTCTCTAATTGGAATTAATTTGTAACTATTAAAACTTGTTTAGTATAATTTGATGTTTCGAATGGGTTAATAAGTGAATCTTAAATTTGGATTCTTAATAAGATAATATGAAAGTTTAAAGTGACTTGTAAATTGATAAGGTTTAATCTAGACAAATTGCTAATTAGTCTTATTATGTTTAGAAAATTTTTGTTAGCCCATCTTTCCGCATGCACTTAATAAGGTTTGCTTATATGTGAATTGATTCTTGTTTCGGTTTTCTGTTTTGTTTTCTGCTTTCCGTCTCCGGTAATGCTCCTCGCTCCTAACCCAGGCGAGGGGTGTTACAATAACTTTCACTTTCATTGTCTTGTAAGGATGATTTAAGTAGTGGAACTCCATTTGGAGAGATTATGGCTTTTCTAACGGATGTACATGTAAACCATACTAACAATGAAAGTTGTCCTTATGTTCATTTGCAAGCAAAGCAATACTTTCTTTCAGACATTGAGTTGACCTTTCATCTCCATTTTCATATTCTATTTGGAGTCGGATATGAGCATGTACAACAATGTTACTCGAGTTCAGAAATGAAAGTCTGATATAGGCATGTGTTAGTCAAAGAGAGTATTTTTTTTAAAGTTTTTTTATGTATTTGGAGGGTCCTAATTGGACCAATCTTTATATCTATGCTCAAATATGCACGGACAAGAGTATCCGACATCGTCTTTCGGTCCGGTCCCTAGTCTACCACCACTTTGGGCATATGCAATGCCAACTCTCCCTTCACCAGTTCCAGAGAAGAGCTATGGAGTAAAACATCAACTATGGAAATTCATGTTTACATGGACACTGTGAATGATCAGTGTTGTTCGGCTCAACCACTTCTTTCGGTGCTGGTGGGGTTCCACTGTGGTACATATCAGTGATCGATAGCCTGACATATATGTCGGAGTTATAATAATCATGCTTACTAAACAAGGAATGTTAGAAACTATATGGCCTTGAACTAACCCTTTGTCGACCATGAAATGGCATTTTTTGTAATTTAACATAAGATTGAATTCAATGCAACGTCTTAGTATATTGGTTAAATTTAAAAGGCATTCGTTAAATGAACTACTATATACGGTGAAGTCATCCATAAAAACCTCTATTCCTTTTTTCTACGTAATTCGAGAAGATGCTAAGAATGCATCTCTAGAATGTTGATGGGGGGTTACAAAGGCCGAAGGGCATCCGTCGATAAGCGAAAGTTCCAAAGGGACAAGTAAACTTCGTTTTCTCTTGGTCTTTTGGTGCAACCGGAATCTGGAAAAAACCTAAAAATCCATCAAGACAGCAATAATGAGATTTACCGGCTAAACGTTCTAGCATTTGGTTTATAAAGAGAAATGGTAAATGATCTTTCTAAGTTAAAGAATTCAACTTCCTGTAGTCTATGCAGACTCTCCAACCATTTTGAACTCGTGTTTGAACTAACTCACCTTCCGAATTTTGGATTACCGTAACTCTAGTCTTTTTAGGGACCACGTGAATTGAACTTACCCGTTCACTATGAGAAATTGGGTAAATTATACATGCATCAAGGAGTTTCTGTATCTCCTTTTTTACTACATCCATCATTGATTCGTTCAACTGGTGTTGACCTTGTCTTGAAGGTTTCCCTCGTTCTTCCATTTTTATCTTGTGCATACAAGTTTAAGGACTAAGCCATTTTATATTTGCAATGGTCCAGCCGATGGCCTATTTGTGTGCTCGCAACACCGTGACTAGGTCATCTTCCTCATCTTCAGACAGTTTGTTCAAGATTATTACTAGCAGGGTTTTGTTTACTCCTAAAAATGCATATTTGAGGTGATCCGACAACTATTTTAATTCTATCTCTGGTGCCTGCAAAATAGAGGGTAACATTTTAGTTTTAGATGGAGTTAAAAATAAATCAAAATTGACAAAGAAAACATTTTCAAACTCCCTTTCTTCCTCTTTGCGGCAAAGTTTTAGACCCTTGTAAAAACTTTCGAAAAAATTAGTTTCAGCAAATTTATCAACTAGGGGATCAATAATATCGATAGAATTAGTTCTTTCAACTTGATCTGGGTATTTCATTGCTTTGTAAACTTCAAATTCTACGACCTCACCATTAAACTTCGTTGTTAATATACCGTTTCTCACATCAATCTTTGTATGCGCGGTGCTTAGGAAGGGTCGGCCTAGAAGTACCTCATAGCAAGTGTTCGTCCTATCGTTGTCCATGTCGATGAAATAGAAGTCGGCAGGAAAAATAAGAACGTCGACCTTCACTAGGACATTTTCGAGCACTCCCTCCAGATAGATAATAGAACGATCAGCTAACTGGATTGTTACTCTTGTTTCCTTCAAAGGCTCGTTAGTAATCATTTTATAAACAGAGAGTGGCATTACATTAATCGAAGCTCCTAAGTCACACATTGCACGTTTAATTAAGATATTTCCTATTGTGAAGGGTATATCGAATATACCTTGGTCCTACATTTTTTGTGGGAGTTTTCGCTGAAATACAGCAGAAACATGTTCTCCCAAATTCACCTTCTCGTGACCAGTTAGTTTCATCCTTGTGGTGGAAAGCTCCTTTAAAAATTGGGCATACCTTGGCACTTGCCGGATTACTTCTAGGAGGGGTATGTTGACTTGCACCTTTTGGAACACTTCTATGATTTTCTTCTCTTTAGCTCTTTTTTCACGCGTCATCAAACTTGTTGGGAATGGTGGTGCAATTTCACGAGAAAGAGGAGGAGGTGGTGGTGGTGAAGAAGACGTACCTTGGGAGTTGGAAGGTAGCGTTTCCTTCTCCATCTTGGACTGTACGACATTCTCTACTGGGACTTCAGGGTTGACAACTGTTCCACTTCGGAGGGTGATAGCACTAACATTGTCTCTCGGATTAGACTCCGTTTGAGAAGGAAGTCTTCCCTGCGATTCAAGTCTCCCCATGGTTTTAGTCAACTGGGAGATTTGTTTATCTGTTTCTTGTAGGTGGGTCTCAGTGAGGTTTTGAAACTTTGGTTTTATCCAATCGTTCAACAAAGGACTAAGATGTGTGGTCGAAATGTGATTTTGCTTGAGATGGTATTTCTAGATAACGTTCTAGTCGTTGTTGTCATTGTCTTTGCTTATTTTCTCGAAGTGTCTGGGCGTGCAGTCATCGGGCGTATGCTCCGATTTCCAGGATTTAGTTTGCTTGTTCTCCTAGATTCTTCCTGGTCATAAATAAAACAAAATAATTCACTAATTTTGCTGAAGTCCCCGGCAACGGCGCCAATTTGATACGCGTCGTTTACGCGTCAAAATAATTTCTTCTTCTCAAATAATAAATAAAGGAAATTAAGCATAGTAAAAGAGAAGTAAGGGTCGATCCCACAAGGACTAAGAAACTACCTGGTTTATGTTTGTTCAATCGGTGACCCTAGAAGAGAGTGTCGAATAATGTTTAAGTAAAAAAAAAGGGAAAGTTTGTGGAATTAAATAAAAATGAGAGATTGTAGAGAATATTAAAAAGAAGTGATTAAATATGATAAAGACTAGTCTTAGACTCTTGCTTTGACTCAATTTCCTCAGATCATCGGAAAAAAGGATTTTTTCACTTCGGGATTTATGTGGGTTACTTGTCTACAAGGTCCAATCCTTGTGACAAAGCTTGTAAGCCTAATACCCAAGTGCCATCTTTGATATCGGTTTCATAAATTGATCTATCAACACAACGTCGTAGATAAAATCATTTAGAATCGTAAAAGACTGACTCGAATTATGTTGTTTCTGTAATCACTGATCCGATCTCAGTTTCCTCTAAGCAAACAATTTTGCTAAGTGTATTCCCAGGAAGTCGAATGTGCTTCAATAGCCGATCCTTCCTCCCACACAATTAACCAAAATAACATTCTGACCAACGTCAATCTTTGGTTTTGAAATCATTTGATTTTAAAATTAATCTTAGAAAACTGAGAGATATACCCGAAGTTGATGAAGCGCTTTTCAATCCTCACGTTTGAATTGAGTCATTGCTTAAGCCCTTGGCTATAGAAAACTTAGCTAAGCATGATTATGGAAAGAATCATACTTAGCATTTTTAAAGAAAAATAAAATAGAAAACCAAAGTAAAATAGAGAACTAAGAGAAGAGAGATTTTATAAACTTCAAAGTAAAATGAAAACCAAGAATAAGAGATGATCTAAGTTTTACCAAAAATGAGGTATTTATAGCATCTCAAAACCCCTAAAATAACTCTAAAATAATAAGAGATAATTTCTAAAATATTTAAAATACAAAAGATAATTCTTAAGTGATAAGAAATAAATCCTAAAGTGTTTAAATTTAAAAACAAAAGATAATCACTAAGTTTTAATCCAAATCTTGGTTGATAAGTTATCTTGATACGCGGCTGATAAGCTATCACCATGCTGACATCATCTTCTAGAAGCTACTGACGTGGCGCTCAGTCAGCACTTTCATGCCTCAATTCATGCCCCCTAATTCAATCATGAATCAAGAAAAACAAAAACTGCAGAATCCAGCCTCTTTTAGCACAGTTTCTAGAATCCAATGTCCTACATAAAGGAAAATACCCAAATTGGCTACCTAAACCGAAAAATAAGAAGTAATTAACAAGAATATAATAACTATTTAAATCATTCATCATGAACTAAGTAGTTTTTTTTTAAATTTCTTCTGATAGTATCATATCATACCATTGAACTCTTCAGATCCTGAACCGGACTTAAAAACGATATCATGAATCAATTCACTTGAATATTGGATCTCTTAAATTGACCACATACTTCACAAATTGTCTTTTAAACTCATTATTATTGGGTTTTTTTCATGCAACTTTGTATTTATGGCATTGAATTATTTTATGACAAAGTTATAACTTTCACTTTCATTGTCTTGTAAGGATGATTTAAGCAGTGTAACTCCATTTGGAGAGATTCTGGCTTGACTAACAGATGTACATGTAATCCATACTAACAATGAAAGTTGTCCTTATGTTCGTTTGCAAGCAAAGAAATACTTTCTTTCAGACATTGAGTTGACCTTTTCATGTCCATTTTCATATTCTATTTGGAGTCGGATATGAGCATGTACAACAATGTTACTCGAGTTCAGAAATGAAAGTCAGATATAGACATGTGTTAGTCAAAGGGAGTAATTTTTTTTCAAGTTCTTTTATGTATTTGGAGGGTCCTAATTGGATCAATCTTTATATCTATGCTCAAATATGCACGGACAAGAGTATCCGACATCGTCTTCCAGTCCGGTCACTAGTCTACCACCACTTTGGGCATCTGCAATGCCAACTCTCCCTTTACCAGTTCCAGAGAAGAGCTATGGAGTAAAACATGAACTATGGAAATTCATGTTTACATGGACACTGTGAATGATCAGTGTTGTTCGGCTCAACTACTTCTTTCGGTGTTGGTGGGGTTCCATTGTGGTTCATATCAGTGATCGATAGCCTGGCATATATGTCAGAGTTATAATAATCATGCTTACTAAACAAGGAATGTTAGAAACCTATTTAATTCTTCTCCATTTCGAATTCAGAATCCAATACCATATTGTCTTCCAGCCTCTTATCTACAACTATAACATGCATCTGCAAAGGCAGCTCTTTGTTGACCGTTTCCAGTGACGCTTTCCTCGGTATTTGAATTATCTGAAGGCTGCTGAAACCTACAAACTGGATAAGAGCTATTAAGTAGGAAATTAATTCTAGCCATGAAAGCCCCAATAGCAAGCTATTATGGTGAGCTTTCCTACTAAACAAATAAATTTAATATCATATGAGCTAATGGCTCAGGTATCATATATTAAACTAATAAGACAAGACACTACACTTGATCTTAGCCAAAAGGTCGAGAAAGATATGTTTGATAAATTCTGAGCCTGCGCCTTTCATAAAGACTCTCCTGTCTCTTACAGTCTTCGGTGACTAATGTGGGATGAAAAATATTTTGTAGTCCTAATAGGACAATGATGAAAGAATGACAATCACAGTTTGTGCATTGGGCTTAGCTTTGATGATTTGTATCACAATGTTGGCTCATGATAATTACAAGACCAAAAACGGGATACTATTGCAGTTCCACAACAGTTCATATCATTCTTTGATCAGTTCTGCAATAAGAGATCCCCTTCACGTCCATCAAGTGATCACCAAATGAAGCTTGAACAATCGAAACCCCGTCATTGAATGGATCGGATTAGATCATTCTACCATCACTAAAAAAGTCTTGGTAGCTTCTCTGCATAAGCAGGGCCTCAAACTCTCCTGGTTCATCATCTAATGCATCTTGTTTGTCATTTATTTGCTTCGGGCCTGTGATACACAACTGCGATCCTGGCAAAAATAGTTGGATTTTCCATTTGAGGCCATGTGCAACACTACTACCTAACCTACCCACATTCCTATCCCCCATCTCATGATTAATGATAATTGGTAATCAGGCAAGACTCGGCATCCCAAGTGACACAAACTGATATTAAACTGATAAGAACAACAGCCTACCATGCCATTTTCAATTCAATGGCTCACATATCAGATATTAAACTGATAAGAACAGATACTACACTTGATCTTAGCCAAAAGGCCGAGAAAGGTATGCTTATTTCTTGTTAAGCTTGTCCCTTTTATCAGCAGTATCCTACCTCTTACTTTCTTCCCTGCCCGACGTGGGATGAAAATAAAAAGGTTTCCGAGTGTGAAATGTTGTACCTCACAAGAACTGCACCACTCTTTATTTTTTTGAAAGAAAAGAGTATGCAGGCCTCGATAAAAACCTCCTCTAAATCCTAAGGAGGAAAAGAGTACCCACCACCCTGTTATCCATTAATAGCATCAAGAATTACAATGTGTTCAATACAAGATGGACAATCATCATAAAAATAAATACATTTATGTTCAGTGAAAGCTCATTGAGCTAAAGTGACTGCACCACTCTTTATACTTGCCAGTAACGGGATGGGGGCAATTTTCATGTCCTTGACATTTGAGCATATAAATATTAGAAACTAAAGCATATCCCAAACAATGATGTTCACACTCAACACAGGTTATGGACAAATATCAAATCGGAGAATGAAACCTGAAGTAAGTTTATAGAGCTTTTGATGAAAGTGAAACAAAATATGTTTCTTCATGGACAATTCAATTCAACACAAGCTTTGTCGAAAAAGAAATCACATTGCCAACAAAAATAAAGAGAAGTTACAAAGGGTAGAAGGCAACCATCGTAATTTTTTAAAGGGTAAACTACTGCAGGGGTCACTTACGTTTAGCGTCTGTACAGAGTTAGTCACCACTTTTGAAAAGTGCCTATTAGTAGTCCCTCTACGTTTTCGATGTGTAAATACTTGGTCACTCCGACGTTAACTCCGTTAGTCCCCTAACGGATTGCTGATGTGGCGAAATTAAAATAAGGATAAATTACTGCAATAGCCATTAAAATTTATCTCATGTACATTTTTTCTCCTCAATTTTAAAAAGTAAACATTATAGTCACTAATAAAAATGTTTCTTTATAATTTCACCCTTAAATTTTTAAAAATTCATTTTTCAATCCTAAAACTTTACAATCAATTAACACAATAATATTATAAATGCTTAGATGAAAAATAGGTGCCCAAAGTATACCCTTTGAAACTTAGGTGCCCAAATTGTTCCTATTTAATAACTCAAACTTAAAAATTTAGTCCACTAACTACTAAAAAATTCGAGTTATTGGAATTTCTATTTTATAATTTAAACTTTATTTTGAATTTTTGAGTCGATTTTATGAAATTATGAGTCGAGTATTTTCACATCAAACCAAAAAATTTAATTTTTTCGAGTCAAGTCGAGTTATTGGAATTTCTATTTTATAATTCGAACTTTATTTTGAATTTTTGAGTCGAGTTTATGAAATTATGAATCGAGTATTTTCACATCAAACTTAATGTAGAACGTGGCAATCGATCGAATAAAACCAAGAGGGGGGTGAATTGGATTTTTGAAAATAACGGCGGAAGCTAATTGCAAAGATAAAAATTGCAAGGCGATTTAGAGTGGTTCGACTTTCTAACCAAAGTCTACATCCACTACCTTAGCGTCCACACTAAGGATTTCCCACAAATTCACTAATTTGTCTTTCCTTTAAGGACAAGGAGTAACCTTACACACTTCAATAGACTTATACCCCAAAGTCTATTGAATCCTATCCCAAAGTTGGATACAAATGAGCAAACTAGAAAATCCTCACTAGGAATGTGTTTGCAAAGTTTAAGCTCTCTCACACACCCGAATAAACACTAGAACAAGAATTACAACGAAGAACACTCTAGTGTTTTTCAAGAAAGATCGAAAAATAAGCTTGAAATAAACTCTTGGAAGCTTGAATGCTTGTATATGCTTTCTTGATGTTTCTTACTCTTTCTTGATGCTTCAATATTGATCAAATGCTGTATTTATAGTGTTGTTTGAGTATCTAGCCGTTAGGAGCCTTTGGGGGGTCTTTGGAGCCGTTGGGAGTGTTTATTTTTGACCTTTAAAAGCTCCCCTGCATATAAGTTTCGAAACCTTTACCAAGGGTTTCGAAACTTTAAGAATAGATTTGAAAAACTTGACCGTTATTTGAAAAACTTGACCGTTACAGGCCAAAGGTTTCGAAACCTTCATAAGGTTTCGAAACTTTCAAGCCAAGGTTTCGAAACCTTATGAAGGTTTCGAAACCTTTGCCCAGGTTTCAAAAACAGAGTGCTACTGCCCAGTATAGTTTCGAAACTTTCTTATTGTTTCGAAACTTTCCTTCCAAAATGAACATTTTGGGCATTTGTCGACTTTTAAAAATGTAGTTCGATATATGTACTAAGTCGATCTTTTTCAAAACATTTTGTCAAGTTAAAATCGAGTTTTTGACAAATTTATTTCTTTAAAATCACTTTACAAATTTTTACAAATTAGTCCTTTTAAATTTCTTTTAAGTTATATCAAAATCAAAATAAGTTCAACAATCTCCCCCTTTTTGATATAACAAAACATTTTGTAAAAATTTGTTTTTGAAATAATTTGTTTAATATTTCAAATCTTTTTTTTTATAAGCTCCCCCTTAATAAATGTCTTTATGAAATTTTTGAAAATTGTAATTTTAAAGACATATGAAATATTTGGATAAAAACTTTGATAAAAACAAATTTGCTCTCTTAATCTTCTCCCCCTTTTTGTTATAGCAAAAAGGATAAATGGCTACACAAGCAACAAAAACGTTAATAGATCAATATAATTAAATAGCATATCATCCATAAAGCATATCATTCATAAAGCACATCATCCAAGATTTATAATCCAACAAAATAAAATTCATAGAAATATTCAATCAAAGAGCATAATATGTCTTAAAAACAAAGACTAAAGCGTAAATCAAAATAAGTCTAAAAATGTACCAATAACATCATAAAGTCATATAGAATGCAAATATAAACTAAACATCATCATCATGAGGCATCTGTGGTGGAAAGAAATGAGAGTGGATATCGTGCATGTCATGCTCCAAGGATGTAACACGATCATCTATGCCACGAAGATGAGCATCTATGCTATCAAAGCGCGTGACCATAGTCGCATACATACTCTCTAAAGTAATCGGTGCCAGTGCCGGTGCCGGAGCTAGTGGAGCCTCTCCAATAGGATCCTCATGATCATCAAACTCCTCAACATCTCCTCTATGAACCCATCCATGTATATCATGATACCATTGGGCTTTATGACAAGATTTTAGGTCAATGAAGCTTTTATTCTTAACTTGAGGATCTAAGGAAGTGTCTATGTTTAGCTTCCTAGAGATGTGGCTAAGAACATTCCCAAAAGAGAGAGAGAATGAGGTAGGATTGTTGATGATTTTAATGAGGTTTAAGAAAATGATGGTAGCAATATCGGGACGAGTTCTATCACGATATTGGCGTAGCCACCGATAATCACAAGCTCTCATACTAGTGGCTTTTCCGCCGGAGGGACGGAAGAACCAAGTAGTAAGGAGTAAAAAGAGGCGTTCCTCTAGAGGAAGGTGGGTAGGACTACCATCCGGGAAGGCGAGAATGTTGTGAGCATCATTTTCGTTTGAACTACCATCTAAAGGAACACCTAAGTGATCGGCTATGTTTTGAGGTGTTAATTCAAATTCGGTACCCATGAGGTAAGAACGGATACCTATGATTGTGTTTCGCTCACGAGTTGATCGGATGAAAGTAGCATTAGCGAAAAAGGCACGAACTAATTTGCGATGGGTGTAGGGAGGAATGTTTAGATAATCAAGCCATTCCCAATCGGCAAAAAGTTCAAAGAGATCAAAATTAAATTCGGGAGATGTAAGAAAATCAAAGTCGATTGTTCTTTCTTCTCTAACTTTCTTATTCTCATAAATACCTTGATATCTCTCTAGATTTTCGGGATTCCTAAAGCAAAGATCCTCAAATTGAGGATTAGGATTAGAACCGGAATTTTGACCGATTTCATTGCGTTGACGCTTAGCTCTAGGAGGATTTGTTCTAGGGAGAATAACTCTAGGAGGCATATTTTTAGGCAAAAAAATGGTTTGGGAATTTTATCAAACACCTAGTGGGCAAGAATTTAAAGGAGTTTAAACAAGAATTTAATCAAGATTAGGTGATTCCTCCTGCAAAAACACAACATATATAACAATATAATCAACCCACATTGTTCTAAAAATTCTCTAAAAATTGATTCCCTAAAAATTTTGATAACCCTAAAATTCTCAAAAACTTGAAGAACTTGAAGAATTTAGAAGTTTTGAACAAGAATTTACCTCAAAAGATGTTGAAGATGAAGATGAAAACCCAAAAGTTTGATTGAAATTTGTAGTTGAGAGAGATGGATTTGAGGATTTGAGAGAGTTTTGGGTGTTTGGCCGTTTGAAGTAGAGAAAAGAATGAGTTAGGGTTTGAGAATTTTGTGTTTATAAGCTTAAAACCCGTCCGAACTCAGCCTGCTTTTAATGAAGGTTTCGAAACTTTGGGAAAGTTTCGAAACTTTCAGCCTAAGGTTTCGAAACTTTTAAAGAAAGTTTCGAAACTTTTGCCTCCAGTAGCAAAAAAAAAATTCTGGGCACCCTAAAGGTTTCGAAACTTTGGGAAAGTTTCGAAACTTTCAGCCCAAGGTTTCGAAACTTTGATGAAAAGTTTCGAAACTTTTGGTTCCAGTAGCAAAATTGATTCTGGAAAACCTATAAGGTTTCGAAACTTTGTATAAGTTTCGAAACTTTTGTCCTGTTTTGTCTAAAATTTCAGATTTTTGCCTCAATTTAGTTCCGAGTCGCATTCTAATATTACTATGATAATTATTAACTTTAAAGACCATTTTTGAACTTAAAAACAAAGAATTTTACGCTTAATGTTGGATTAAAAAGTGACTATCTTAACTAATGTCACTTAAAAAGAATTTAATCATTTAAGCACATTAAATTGCTAGTTTTAAGACCTAAAGACATACATAAAATATATATGGTCAAAAAATCAAGCAAACATGCAAAACATAACTCCCCCTCACTAAAAGCATTCATACAACATATGGGGAACCTCAAACATGTTTCAACACAAAATATTCATACAAATCAACATGTAAGAGTAAATTTTGCATAAAAAAAATGTTACCACTTGAACCAAGATATGTCGATTTAGCTTTTTCAAGTGTCCTTCCATTTTGTGTGTCTAGAGCTTTTGAGTTTCTTCAAATTTGCATATCATGGCTCCAACACACCTACAAAAGGGAACTATGTATGTTTTGGTACCCAAACTCTTTTGGGTCCATAGGAGTTAATTCCTAGTATTTTAGTCCCTTTGGGTATCCATTTAGACAAAAGATCAAAATCTTTATTAGCAATGAGTCCTTTTGGAACCCAAATGCTCCTAATCTTCTTTCGATTAGGTGATCTTTGTCTATACCCATGATAGTTCTTTCTAACATAGTTGGGTCTTGAATTTTCACATTTTTCAACTATTTTTGTCCCAACTTTGTTGAAAGAAGCTTTAAGATCATCAAGTTCCTTTTGATGATCTTCATGGACCTTTGAAAGTAAGTTTTGCAAGTCTTGATTTTTCTTTTCAAAATCGTTTATTTGGACTTGCATTTCTTCGAATTTACTTTCAAATTCCTTATTAGTCTTAGAGAGAGAGTCATTTTCATTTTTTAACTTTGAAGTAATTTTTCTATTTTTTAAAATCAACTTCTCATACTCTAAGGCTAATTCATTATAAACCTCTTGCAATTCATCAAAAGTATAATCAAATGAATAAGATGAATTAGAGGTTACCATTGAGTCATCTTCGATAGCCATAAGACACAAGTTGGCTACTTCATCCTCGTCCTCGTCGGAAGAGTCATCGCTCCAAGTAGCTACGTGAGCCTTGTGCTTCTTCCTCTCATAGCTATTTTTCTTTAGTTGAGGACAATCGAACTTGATATGTCCCGGTTTGTTGCACTCATAGCAAATTAGAGGATCTCTCCCTTTGTTGCTTTTGAAGCCCTCTTCTCTTTGGAATCTTCTTCCTTTATTTGTCATCATGAAGTTTTTGAATCTTTTGGCAAACATTGCCATTTCTTTTTCTTCATCTTCTTCACTAGAATCATCATCCTTTTTGGATGCTTTAAGAGCAAGACCAACTTTCTTCTTCTCCACTTCATTCTTCTTTTCTTCCTTGCTCTTTGACATCATCTCGTGAGTAAGCAAGGAACCAATAAGCTCATCTAATTTGAGAACTTTGAGGTCCTTTGCTTCTATTATGGCCGTTTTCTTCGAATCCCATGAATCGGGAAGAGAGTAGATCATCTTCCTCACAAGTTTGTCTTCGGGGATCACTTCGCCATAACCTTTCAAACCATTTACGATCACGGAGAATCGATCGGACATGGTTTTGATGTCTTCCTCGGGGTCCATCTTGAAGTTCTCATAATTTAGATTGAGGAGCCCGATTTTGGTCTCCTTTACTTGATTTGTACCTTCATGTGTAACTTCAAGTTTGTCCCAAATTTCTTTTGCATTGGAACAAGATGACACCCTTCCATACTCGTCCGGGCCAAGGGCACAAAAGATGAGATGCATAGCCTTTGCATTTGTTGAGAATCCCTTGTCTTCTTCAACGCTCCATGTTTCAATATTACTCGTTGGTGCTATGTATCCTTTCATGATGATTTTCCAAGCTTCAAGATCATAAGCTTGGATGAAGAGCTTCATGCGGTTTTTCCAATAGGCATAGTTTACTCCATTGAAGAAGGGAGGCTTGTTGGTGGGTTGAGAATCGCCCCAAGCTACAATATTGGAGGTGGATGCCATGGATGACTTTGTAGATGATTGCACACTTCTTGGATCTTTTTCAAGAGGTTGTAAGACCTTCTAATGAACCAAAGCTCTGATGCCAATTGTAGAACGTGGCAATCGATCGAATAAAACCAAGAGGGGGGGTGAATTGGATTTTTGAAAATAATGGCGGAAGCTAATTGCAAAGATAAAAATTGCAAGGCGATTTAGAGTGGTTCGACTTTCTAACCAAAGTCTACATCCACTACCTTAGCGTCCACACTAAGGATTTCCCACAAATTCACTAATTTGTCTTTCCTTTAAGGACAAGGAGTAATCTTACACACTTCAATAGACTTATACCCCAAAGTCTATTGAATCCTATCCCAAAGTTGGATACAAATGAGCAAACTAGAAAATCCTCACTAGGAATGTGTTTGCAAAGTTTAAGCTCTCTCACACACCCGAATAAACACTAGAACAAGAATTACAACGAAGAACACTCTAGTGTTTTTCAAGAAAGATCGAAAAATAAGCTTGAAATAAACTCTTGGAAGCTTGAATGCTTGTATATGCTTTCTTGATGTTTCTTACTCTTTCTTGATGCTTCAATATTGATCAAATGCTGTATTTATAGTGTTGTTTGAGTATCTAGCCGTTAGGAGCCTTTGGGGGGTCTTTGGAGCCGTTGGGAGTGTTTATTTTTGACCTTTAAAAGCTCCCCTGCATATAAGTTTCGAAACCTTTACCAAGGGTTTCGAAACTTTAAGAATAGATTTGAAAAACTTGACCGTTATTTGAAAAACTTGACTGTTACAGGCCAAAGGTTTCGAAACCTTCATAAGGTTTCGAAACTTTCAAGCCAAGGTTTCGAAACCTTATGAAGGTTTCGAAACCTTTGCCCAGGTTTCAAAAACAGAGTGCTACTGCCCAGTATAGTTTCGAAACTTTCTTATAGTTTCGAAACTTTCCTTCCAAAATGAACATTTTGGGCATTTGTCGACTTTTAAAAATGTAGTTCGATATATGTACTAAGTCGATCTTTTTCAAAACATTTTGTCAAGTTAAAATCGAGTTTTTGACAAATTTATTTCTTTAAAATCACTTTACAAATTTTTACAAATTAGTCCTTTTAAATTTCTTTTAAGTTATATCAAAATCAAAATAAGTTCAACACTTAAAAATATAATTTTTTCGAATCAAGTCGAGTTATTAGAATTTCTATTTTATAATTCAAACTTTCAATACATAGCTTTTGGTCTCAAAAGCTTTTACTATTTTCCATTATGATTCGATATAGGAGTATTAATTAAAGGTGTATACTCATGAATTAGAACCGTTTTGAAAAGAAAAAAAAAAGCTTATCACAGTGCCACAGTTTTAATTCTTTTCGATTGTTTCTTATATTCTTCGAACATTTGAAATTTAGTTATCTAGTATTTTATTTATAAGAATTTTGTTTTATATTTTTAGAATTTAAAAATTCAAGTCTAATTCTCAACATTGTTAATTTTTTTGTTAAATTTAGGTCCACGCTAACGTAGTTATGATTAAACTATGAGGGGCATAATGATTAACTTTGAGATGAATTAAATCTTAAAAACATTTAAATCGTAAAAAATTAAAGGAGCTAAGGTTTAATTTTATTAATTTTAAAATTAAACGGTCTTAAAAGTAATTAAACCTGAAAATTAAGGGATAAATATATTTTATTAATTTTAACTGACGGAGTCCTAATAATAATAAACCAATTTTTTTATTAAAAATAATGGCTTATTTTCAATGGTTTCAACATACCTGTTGTGAGGGTAACAAAGTCGTCGATCAAATGACGAAGTTTACGGTTTTGAATGATTTGGAGGCGTGTTTGTTCCCTAATCCCTTGTGATAATCGGACATCGTCCGTCTTTCTTCATGACGAAGTTAAATATTATTTTATAATTCAAACTTTATTTTGAGTTTTTGAGTCGAGTTTAAGAAAAAATAAAAATTCCAATAACTCGACTTGATTCGAAAAAATTAAATTTTTAGGTTTGATGTGAAAATACTCAACTCATAATTTCATAAACTCGACTCAAAAATTCAAAATAAAGTTTGAATTATAAAATAGAAATTCCAATAACTCGACTTGACTCGAAAAAATTAAATTTTTTGGTTTGATGTGAAAATACTCGACTCATAATTTCATAAACTCGACTCAAAAATTCAAAATAAAGTTTGAATTATAAAATAGAAATTCCAATAACTCAAATTTTTTAGTAGTTAGTGGATTAAATTTTTAAGTTTGAGTTATTAAATAGGAGCAATTTGGACACCTAAGTTTCAAAGGGTATACTTTGGGCACCTATTTTTCATCTAAGCATTTATAATATTATTGTGTTAATTGATTGTAAAGTTTTAGGATTGAAAAATGAATTTTTAAAAATTTAAGGGTGAAATTATAAAGAAACATTTTTATTAGTGACTATAATGTTTACTTTTTAAAATTGAGGAGAAAAAATGTACATGAGATAAATTTTAATGGCTATTGCAGTAATTTATCCTTATTTTAATTTCGCCATATCAGCAATCCGTTAGGGGACTAACGGAGTTAACGTCGGAGTGACCAAGTATTTACACATCGAAAACGTAGAGGGCTACTAATAGTCACTTTTCAAAAGTGATGACTAACTCTGTACAGACGCTAAACGTAAGTGACCCCTGTAGTAGTTTACCCTTTTTTAAAATCCCAAATGTCACTACTCAATCTTCAGTTATTTTGTTGCCATGGATGTTTAATCCACATCTCTGTCACAATTTCTCCCAAATTGATACATTCACCCGAGTCCATCGTTTCTTCCATTTCTATCGTGTCAACTTCATAGTAGTGACGACGGTCTTTTGTTGCACAATTTACATTGCATTTAGAAAAAAACTAACTGCCATGCTCTATATTCACATCCTCGAGGAAAAATCTGGAATTCATCTTCCAGATTCCCGTTGTTCAAGGAAACGGATGCTTGCATGAAACTTCATTATTTTTTCAAATCAAATACAATGGAACTTTAGCTTTGGTATTTGGATGGTAAGTGGATCATATCTAATACTCCTGTTTAAATATAAATCAACCTTCTTTTATAAGTTTGAACGCCGACGGGCAGTGAAAAAGCACGGAGTCGTGCGGTGAGCGTAGAGCGAACTATTCTTTTGCCTTTTGCTAAAGAATACGTGTGCTCGTCGCTCAAAGCATGCCTATTTTTGGAGGCTAACTCCTTTATTGGAGTGACCTATGTAATTGTAGAAAAAAATCAAATTTGGAATTTATTATTTCCTCGGGATGTTTTGAACTAACAAATAAATTCATTTTTGAAATTAAAACCATGAAATTATATTATTGGTTATATTTGATTGATTAATCTAAATTATATTATTAGGTGTGGACATCATAAACCAATTCAGATGAATCTTGAATCTCTCTTAAATCGATCTCATGCATCCATTGAGTTAAGTACCAAATTATTTTTAAACTCAATATTATTGTTTTTTCTCTATAACCCCACTAGCACTGAAAGAAGTAGTTGAGCCGAACGATACTGTGATCATCCACAGTGTCCACTGTCCATGTAAACATAAACCTCAGGTTAATTTGAAAAATAATTTAACTACAATTAGTTGGGCCACCCACAATAAAGGAGTTAGCCTCGAAAAATAGGCGTATGCCGCTTTGAGCGGCGAGCACACAGTATTCTTTAGTAAAAGGCGAAAGAATAGTTCGCTCTGTGCTCACCGCACGGCTCCGTACCTTTTCACTGCACGTCTGCGCTTTAACTTATAAGCTAAGGTTGACAACCCTTGTCTGTTTCTTAGGAATGTGGGATCCTGCTCTCTTTTTAAAAAAAATATATTGTAAACCTTTACACTCTGCTTGAAATTTCTTTAAACTATTATTTTATACTGGTTCATCATTCCAATTGCTAAAACTTCTGCTGCATCCAAGACAATAATTGTTTTAACACATTAGTCTGAATGTATGTGTAACGACCCTTTTCACCTCATTTGCAGTAACTGATGTTGAAACATCGGTTGCCAACAAGTAATCCTTGTTTTGTTGCTGGTTGAATGTATGCGTCGCTTGAGTTTTCAGCGCTTTTGTAAAGATTTGCAAGGCATCAAACCATGGCTTCTTTTGACAGCAACCTTGTAACAGTACCAACAGGGAATGACATGTTCGGTACCCATTTTCTTGATAATCTGTTGTAACACTTTTCAGTACAAAGATGTTTATATGTTTGATATATTGCAGGGCCTAATTCAATGGTATGTTAGAGAAAATGGGAATGAAATGAGTGGTTCAAGCAGCAAGGAATCGACAGCAGTTTCATCTCTAGAACTGAGGGGGCAGTCCTTGAATTTGAGGGGCTTTAGTTTCAATAAACTAGGAACAGCCACCGGGAACTTCAAGCCAGATAGTGTTTTGGGTGAAGCCAAAGAAACATAAATTGCATAAGCTACAACTTCATAGCTCATCTTGAGTTTGCAGGTTTGATTGAAGCCATGCCAACAGAAATTGTGAAATACAATTTTCTTAACTTTATGTGATGTGTTGCGTTTGTAGTCCAACGGTTAGGATAATTGCCTTCCAAGCAATAGACCCGGGTTCTAGGCGGAGCTAGAAATATATTTAAGGGGTGTCATTTTTTCAACGATATTTAAAGAAGATTAATTATTTATAAAAGGATGTCATTTTATTAATAAAAGGGATGTCATTTGTCCATATTTTTAATTTTTTATATACAAATTATATAGGAAAAATATGTCTCCCAAAAATTTTGGGGTGGCATGAGACACCCCAATTCAAAGGGTGGCTCCGCCCTTGCTGGCCAAGGACGTGACCAACGGATGATAAAAGCCATGCCACGACTCGGGTCATGGGCAACAGGTAGCTTTTTAACAAGTGTGAAGATCTCGTATTCAAACGATCGATAGTGTGGGAAATGTGGTGTATAAACGAAGAGAAATATACCATACAAAGTTTCAATATTTGCAACAAATAGTATTCTTTTCAATGGCTACACCTAGACCCACCACTATCGGCCTGAAGCATAACTTTCACACACTGAATCAAAAATCAAACAAAACCCATAGATTTCTTTCAACTGCTCCGCAGAGTCTATAAACAAACTGAAGGGATTTTTTTCAACTGCTTTCAGTATATTATATCTCTATTATAACATATAAGAACACTCCCCTCCACACACATTATGACAGAACTAGTTAAAAAAAGAAAAAAGAAAGAGAAACCTTCAATGAAATATCAGAGCTAGGTTTTGATCCTGGGACTTGTCCACACTTCCGCTGCACCACTATGATCTTTTGATATTGAATCTATTAGGAATATTTTCTAATTAGTTTGAGAAAAGTTGTAACGTCAACTATACTTTTAGGAAAAAGTGCAGTACACAAAAATGTGGAGCTGACAAACCATTTGAGCCAATGAAACCCCTCAGCAACATCAAATCACTAAGCTTTTTTTTTCTTCAAACTAGTATCGTATTTCCTGCATTATTATCAACATATGCTCACATGCCACTTCTATTTTCGTTTATTTCGTCTTTCTTTTCCATTGATTTGCAATTCTCTACTCTTCCAATGTGTACTAGGAGTCCAGGACAATTGCCACGTTAGCTACACCTATAAAGTTTGGTGGTGGATGTTGCGAATTGCAGCATTGTTAGAAATCGTTAGAATATAGTCATTGATCCAAGAATAAATAATAAGATAAAATATTATTATTTAAACGAACAGTACAAAATTAAGAACGGTATTCCAATATATATAAATCAAACGATTTGAAACCAAAAGAAACTTGTTGAGGCCTGCACGAACGCAGTTTCCTTAAGACAGATTTTCGGCCACTCCTATGGTGCTCGAGCTCGTTGGTCATCTGTCTCCCAGGATACAACAACAGATGATCAACCACAGTTGCACTACTGTGGAGATCACGAACTAACCCTTGCCTTCGTCTACTACCAAAAGCTACTTGTAAATTCCACAGAGTAAAACAATAAAATTTTCTGTGGTTTATGAGTTGTGTTTAAACCTAGAAGGTTTACTCCCTATTTATAGGACTGTCATGAGGGTATAAGTAGAACAAGCCTTATTCAGCATGAGTGAACAATCTTTTTCCCTTTTGGCTACAATCATGCTTGGCATGACTAGTGGCTTAGGAATTTTGCAGTCGAGTATCGAGGGCAAGGAGCAAATCAATGTGAACAACACTACTTTCTCTGCCATTTTCAGGACTTTTGGTAATGTCAAACGCTACAATCCAAACACTACATTTCAATTACCTTACCTGTAGACTAATATCCATAATTGCATTTGGCAGTAGGGCAGTGCATTTCCTAATCAATAACAAACTCAGAGGCTTCTTCCAGGTACATAGCTTCCTACTTGTTCAAAAAGTAGACTTATCACATGTGGCTTTGGCTGAGAAATTGGAATCTGAAACTCAACTCCTCAAATGTCATTGATAATACACATGTATGGGAATAACAAGAAGCACAAAGAATACATAAGATAAACCCAACAAAACCGTCAAAGAAGATATTTTTGTACTGATTAATATACTGAATAGCAATTGTCTTCAACTACTAACAAACTGGAAACCATTTCTACAGAAAAGTAGGCATCATACATTTTCAGGGAGTTGAACCGAGATCTGTTGCATGGAAGGCAATTATTGTCTTCCATTGACTTATGGTTAAAACTTAATAGGATGGGGAAATGATATATTGTAGGGTACATAAGAGGATTCTCCATTCTCAGGCTTTCATTAAAACATATAGTCCTCTGGATTACTGCCCCTCTGTCTGGATACACAATTAAATACTACATGTGATCAAATATATATCAACAAATCAGGGTGGTGCAGCAAAAGCGTGGTGGGCCGATATAACCCATAAAAAATTTAGAGTTTGCACTAACTAAACTTCATTATGTAATTGATTTAGAACAAAGTATATCTAAGACCCTTTTACCGCATCAAGTTTGATAAAACATATCAAACTATTGATAGTATAGGAAGTGTTACGTAATCAACAGCTTAAGTTAGTCTAATGCATTCTCCTTTCCAGGTTTATTCTCTAGTGCTAAAAGAGCTTCGCTTCCAGAGAACGTACGCAGGCGACAATATTTCTATAAGATGATTCAAGGCCTTTTTTCTGCAAAAGTACAACTCCTGTGATATTAGATCCAACTGATGTCACCTGCAGCATATAAATGAGATTGCATGACCACTTTGATTGCATATGAGGAAATGGGAAGAAACTTTACTCAAGGATCAGAGTGGCACAACGGAAGCGTGGTGGGCCCATAACCCACAGGTCCCAAGATATAAACTTGGCTCTGATAGTTCAGTGAAAGCTTCCATTTTTAGTTGTGCTTGAATTTTTTGTGTAAGAACTTTGAAATAAGTTTCAGACAAGCCTTTTTAGCTACAGGTTGGTTATAAAAAGATGAGTTTAGAGTTTAAAACTAATTCCTACATACATTTTAACAACTATAACAAAATGAATCAAATATATCATACTGCTAATAACATAAAATGACTCAAAATGGTGAAGTAGGATTTAAGATACTATTGAGTTCAAGAACTGTATAGTGGTTGATAGCCTGACATGTATGCTTGAGTTCAAGATAGGGTGTTCAATAGAATATCATATGCAATAATAATCATGTATCAGACTGTTTTCGATTTTATGTACTTAATGGAGATGTAGATGGCTGGGGAATGCTTTCACTGCAAAGGTCATTGGGATTTTTCTTGCGAACATACCATGAATACGGATGAGAACTACAAGCTGAAGCATTCTGGGGGCTCTCTGTTCATCGCTGGAATCTTGAAGTTGCTCAAACGCTTTAACTACTACGAGTAGGTAGGTACGGTCTTCGCTCTAGTATAGGCAGGCATTGCAACACGAGATAAACAACTTTTAACACTACATCCGGTGTGTCTCGGTCTTCAATACTAGCACCCATAACTTCGAACTATACACATCACTTCTCGTAGTTAAATGGCCTTACTCAAATCTCACTTGCTAGTTAACATTTCGAGAAGAACACCCTTGAAACTATACACATCACTTCTCATAGTTAAATGGCCTTCATAAGAACAAGTTTAAGTTAAAATGTGATTCGGATTGGATATAGATTTAGCGGACATAGGCATCACCTCCATTGTCACCTGAGTCCGAAGCCTTGTTTGATGGATTCACAAAGGCTAAATTTTGGTTCACACAATTATAAGCACATGAAGGACAAAAGGTATTTGGTCGAATTGTTACATTTATGCAACAGCTACACTTATAAAGGTATTTGGTCGAATTGTTACATTTATGCTTTCACTACAGAGTTCATTGGGATTTTTCTTGTGAGCATACCATGAATACGAATGAGAACTACAAGCTGAAGCATTCTGAGGGTTCTCTTTTCATCGCTGGAATCTTGAAGTTTCTCAAACACTTTAACTACTACACGTAGGTAGGTACGATCTTCTCTCCAGTATAGGCAGGCATTGCAGCACGAGATAAACAACTTTTAACACTGCATCCGGTGTGTCTCAGTCTTCAATACTAGCATCCATAACTTGGAACTATATACATCACTTCTCATAGTTAAATGGCCTTGCTCAAATCTCACTTGCTAGTTAACATTTCGAGAAGAACACCCCTGAAACATTACACATCACTTCTCATAGTTAAATGACCTTCATTTGAACAAGTTTAAGTTAAAATGTGATTCAGATCAGATATAGATTTAGCGGACATATGCATTACCTCCATCGTCACCTGAGTCTGAAGCTGTAACCCTCTGTACCTGCCTATGCGTTACACCTAAGTTACAGAGGATTATCATAACATATATATATATAACACATGTATTCAGTTTTCATGAAAACCAAACATGTTTCAAGATGTAACTCGAGTAGAAAATCTATTGGGAAAATATATTATCCAGTCGAAAGTATATAATGGCATAACTCGCTATAGAGTGATCAAGATAATAATAGGTAAAAACATATCCATTCTAAAGTCTCGTAATGATGATACTCACATACCATCGAATCAACTATCAAGTACATAGTCTAAAACCATTTTAGAGTTTTAGTTACAAAATGATGCCATCATGACTAACTAGTAAAGTATACCATAACAAAATATAGGCTCATGTCACCCAAAATAGACAGTATGGTGGATAAGAACATTACAACAAAAGTATAGTAAGAATGTGTCGATCCTCCAAGTGCCAAGTCCACGGGTAGCCTATCCAAAAGTATCTGAAAGGGGAAAGTTTGGGGGTGTGAGCTAGGAAGCTCAGTGTGTTCCAATAAGTGCATATAAAACATGTGTTCATAAACTCATACACAATTCAGATATACGATTCATCAATTCAGTTCAAAGTATCAAGACAATCAAAGTTTCATTGAAACCTAGCTACCCTCCAACCGAACTCCAAAATGCAATTCCCCTGAACTGCATACAGAAAGTCTTACCCTAGGCCCGAGGCGTAGGAGCCTGCCTAAGGGAATGCCTTAGGTCCAGAAAGACTTACCATAGGCCCGTGGGCATAGGAGCTTAACAGAAGGATTTACCAGCTGGATCAGGGTTGTACCTGCAGACACTTCAAAACATATCCCTAGAATATACCCCCAAGCAGTACAATTTTTTTCAATATACATAGGCATCAGAATTCAGATGGCAGATATATGTTTAATTACATCAACCAGAAATCAGATATTTCAATTCCAGATCAGACATGGGGCATGCTATCAGATATAACACGACTATGTTCTCAAACAACAATCATGCTTTCAACGGAATAGTCAAGCTTTCATCAGGAATATAATCATGCTTTAATAGAAAGGTAGTCATGTCCTTAGTTCAGAAATTATCTCATAATTCATACATTTTCATATCTATGTTCAAATAAGTGCATTCAAGTGTACAAGTAAAACAGAAATGTAGCACACATGGAACACACCTCAAAAGCTGGTTAGAGAATCTATCGGGCTCTTGCCTCGCTATGATCTGCCACAGTGCTAGATCCTAGATCAATAAAGGATTATGGCTACTACAAGATGTAAGTGATAACTCTAATAGCTTACATGGTTTACAGGTTCATACCAGTAACTATCGGAACATGCGGAGGAGCGGATCAGGAGGAACTAGGCTAAGCAGACGAACGGTCGGGGGAGTCTCGATTACCTTTAAACAGATAAAAGCTTATATTAGCCCTTTATTCAATTTACATTTAACTTATGAAACAATTAAACACATATGCATGATTGGGTTTAAGGACAGATTCGGGGGTCTTCGAGATAGAATTTCACAAAACGGGCTTCAGAAACGGACTCAGGACGTCAAAAAACATAAATAGGGCTTTTGCAGAAATTTTGACTTTTTGGTCAAAGTCAACGCTGACGTTAGTAGTCAAGTCAACGCCGACATCAGCATGACGTCATCAGTCAGGGTCAACTGAGTTGACTCGGCGAGTTAACTCACTGAGTCAACTCGGGCGAGTTGACCCAGTAAGTTGACTCAGTCGGGTCAGATGCGGGTTAATGGTGGGTCGAGTCGGACTCGGGTCTGGGTCATGGGC
This sequence comes from Hibiscus trionum, assembly GCA_030270665.1. Classification (NCBI taxonomy): domain Eukaryota; kingdom Viridiplantae; phylum Streptophyta; class Magnoliopsida; order Malvales; family Malvaceae; genus Hibiscus; species Hibiscus trionum. The sequence continues at coordinate 19,135,453 of BSYR01000022.1, forward strand.
CGACCGGTTTAACCGGTCTAGTCGGTTTAGGCCAATTCACCTACCCAAAGTAAAACGACCGTCGGACGGCCACCGAAAAACTCACCGGAGAGCTATTTAGCACTTGTTCAACCGGAAAACAAGGCCCAAAAGTTAAACGATGCATTCAAGCTGGAAAAAAACACATCGATTTAAGCCGAAATATGAACGAATTTACCCCAAAACGATTTAAAACGACCAGAAACCACGTAAGTCCGATATGGGCTCTCCTGGTGGTGGACGGACGGCTAAATGGTTGGGGTTTGCTTAGCTCGAAGAGGGGAGCTCCATCGTACCGTTAGCAAAGCGAGACGATGGCGGCACAGATGGGAAAATAGAGAAGACAGAGGCAGTTCAGTGGGTTTTGGTTCGACGAACTTTCAAACCCGATTTGTGGCTAACGGCGGTGCTTCCCTGCGAGTGGCTGACGGTTGGGAGCTCAGGGCAGGGCTGCGCACACGCCAGTGATGGCGGTGTCACGCACGGAGCGACGGTGAGGGAAAGAATGGACAGTGGCCGGATTTGTGGAAGATGAGAGATTTTTAGGGAAGATTCGAGAATGGTGGGTCGAAATTAATTTGGTAGGTGAAGGGGAAAATCAAACTATTAATTATTCTTGTTAAACAACATTCAATGGTTCAAAAGAATAACAGGGGACCTTAGACACTAAGAGTTGTCTAGCTCAACGGCTGGGTCATAGGCTTGTCTACCATAGGTCGTGGGTTTGATTCCCATGACCAGTAATCTCCCCCTTTTTGTTTACCTCTTTTTTTTTCATTCAAGGTGTTACAGAAGCCTTGTTTGATGGATTCACAAAGGCTAAATTTTGGTTCACACAATTATAACCACATGAAGGACAATAGGTATTTGGTCGAATTGTTACATTTATGCAACTACTACACTTATAAAGGTTGGTGTATGACGAGGAATGCAAGACAACAAGAAAGTTACATTATCATCATAGTTCATGATCATTGAAATTGTGTATGGTATATTTCTATTTGTTTATACCACACAAAATCACATAAAAAAATTAGCCTCATATTTCTATTTGTAACACCCCTCACCCGGGTTAGGAGCGATGGGCATTACGATTTTGCAGAACTGATTTGGAACTAATAACATATAACGTTCACCACAAACATAGAATTCTAACAAATAGGTGGGCTAACAAAAACTTTTAACTTAACATGCTTGTTACAATCGCCTAAACATCCCTGGTTTTCAACCAAACTTAGAAACTAACAACACATCATTCATACTCTTTAAACAAGTGGTCATACTACTCAATTAGCATGCTTTCATTCCAAGAAACTATACATAAATTGAAATAACATCAAGATTACACCATAACCAACCATACAAGATCAATAATCCTAGTGATCCACCCTAATGTCATTCGAATATCCTAATATACATTTAAAGCATATAGATTTCAAGTAATACTAGATTCAACTTTAGCTATTCGAATCAAGCATTATCACCAATAATCCTATCATATCCATTCATGATCCATTCAAACAACATAAAGACCTAAACAAGTCATAGAATTTGCAAGGAGTTAACTAAGCATCACCACATATGTATATGTGTGTATATATATATATATAATGTAACACCCGTGTTTTGGGCCTAGGAGTTAGCCGGGTTTATAGTCGAGTCAATAAAAATTTAATTAAATCAAACTCGACCTAAAATGTGGTGTAATTGAGCTTTAATAAAAGATGAGGGACCAAAAGAGCAATTTTACCCAAGACTTTTAAAAGCAAGACAACTTTTAAAGAAAAGTTGTCTTCTCTTTCCCCACCTCCTTTCTCCAACGTCAAAACCTCACCCCAAACCCTCTCAAACTTTGTTACTATTCCATTGATCTTGCTACTTGATTTCAACACCATTCTAAGAGGTAATTACGTTTTCTTAATCTCCTCTTCAACCTCTATCTATCCATGGTCTTGGATTTCAAAAACATTGGGTTTTGAAAATTAGGGTTTATATTAAAGTTTGGATTTTTAAGGGGTTCTTCAAGTTGTTTTGATAAATAGTGTTGGGGTTTTGTTTAATCACAATGAAATACACATTATATCTTAATTTGGTTGAATTTGGGTGAAAATTCGTAGCATGTTCTTGAGGTACATTTTAAGGTATTAAAACTTGGGTTTTTTGTGGGTTTTATGTTGAAATTGAAGGGCTGATGGTCTACCTATGTTAGGAGGGTGATTTGGGATGTTTTGGAAGTCATTTGGGTGTTTGGAAATTGAGTTTTCAACAAGGCTTTGGGGGAGCACGAAAATTGGGATTTTGGGAGATTATGTGGTTTGAGAATTTGAGGAATTTGGGTTGTGTTTGCAAAGTAAGATGACGGTTGAGTTTAGCATTGAGTTGAGAAGTAATGTGTGTGTTTTGTTTGGCTAGAAGCAAGAGGAAACGTGGAAGAGGCTTTGGGACCGAATCCGGGTGCGTAGGAAGATTGGTTCGAAATGCTAAGGAAGGGCGGTGAGTGGTCTTAACTTGTTTTAAAGTTTGGTTCTAGCATGAGTAGTGTGTGTGTGTAAAGTGTGCTTGGTAGGCCACTTCCTTATAACCCAAGTAGTTAATTTAGTCTTGTTTTCCTTAAATGCAAATGTGCTTAATGACTATGCTCTTGTACTTGTGATTATATGGTGCATGTATATATATCATGATGTGGATATATGTGATGAGCATGAGTGTGGTTGATGATATGTGATTAATGATGATAATTGACACTAAATAATTACCGGTTGTAAATGATCGATCATTAGGATAGTGTGCACACAAATTGAGTCAAAACGTACGTGGCCTTGATGGCGTTAAGTCATCAAGGAGGAGTACGGTGATGTAACATTCCACCGGAAGCTTTCTATATTTTTCTACGGGATGATGAGTGGAATCCCATCCGTAGGGCATGTGGCGATGAGTGGAATCCCGCACATGCAAGGTCCGGTGATGAGTGTAATCCCACCGAGGTAAAGTGTTGTTGAGGTTTAAATCCGCACAATCGGGGTAATTAAAGTGGCCAATTAAACTTGTTTATGTGTTGTGATATATGATGGTGATATATGGTTGTGATATATGATGGTGATATATGGTTGTGATATTTGGTGTTGCTACATGATAATTGATAATGATGTTTAAGCTTGTTAGGATTGAGAGACCATATATGCCATTTGAAAGACTAGCTAGGTCTACTTGACTATATGCAAATGCTTGATATGTGTGAGATTAGGATTACATGCTTGAACCCTGCATTGTTGATGTTTTTCGTTTTAGAGCACCCTCACTAAGCTTATAGCTTACGCTCTCAATGTTCAACAATACAGATCATTAGCGTGGTGTTAGCTCGAGGCAAGGCAAGAAGGACTTCCAAGTTTGTGACTCAAGTACGGTGGTGATTTTGTATTAGTTAGCAATGTGGCAAGGGTTGTGTATGAGCTTGTATGACTCATTTTCATGTGTTGATTTTGGTTGATTATGGTTTGTAAGCATGATATGCTATGATGGACGTTGTGTGTGATAGCATGCCTTTAGATGCTAGGTTGCCTTGTTATAGTGCAAACCTCTTTATGCTTATCATGTGCCCTTTTAAGGCCTTTGAGTTCTATGTATAACCTTATATGCTAAATTGCCATTTTGAATGCTATGCATGGATGCTTAGGTTTGTTGGAATGCCTAAATTGCTTGATCGTATGTGTACCTCTTTGGGTTGTTTAATGCTCTTTGGTTCGTGTGAAAGCATGCTTTTATGGTTGGTTTGCCTTAGGGTTGATGATAGTGTGTTGGTTGAAGTTTTAGAGGGATTTAGGGGCCTCCTTGTGCCCTAAATCAGCTCAAACCTGCAAGTTCGTAGTTTGGGTATCGATACCGTTGGTCTGGTATCGATACCGCCTTCTTGTTTCAGGCCTCGTGTATCGATACTCGAGGGAGAGTATCGATACCTTTTTGGTCACTGGAGCCACTGTCCATTTCGGTATCGATACCGGCCCCTAGGGTATCGATACCGTTATCTTAGTGTTGACCGTGGAAAGTCAACATTAGGGGAGGGTATCGATACACCCCTTAAGGGTATCGATACCGCCTGCAGTTAAAGCTTAAAACTAGTTAAGGGGTATCGATACACCCCTTAAGGGTATCGATACCGCCTGCAGTTTAATTTTTAAAATGGGCTTTAAAATGTTAGTTTGGGTTCGTTTGATTGCTTTGTAAATGTTGTTCCGCTGTATGATCACTTAGGATGTAACTCTCATCTAGACAAGATTTAAAATGAAAAAAAAATAGGGTTGCTAACCGAGGGAGAGTTCCTTAGGGAGTTTTCACTCGGTTTTCCCCGTGTAGCTCACTCAGACCGGTCATCCGGCCAGACCGAGACGAGGGGGTTACATTTGTTGGTATCAGAGCCTGAGGTTACCGAGACCTCGGGCAGGTAAGTGAGGTAAGCTTGATGTATTAAATGCTTGTGTTGTTCGATGCATGATTTACCATGAACCCTTGATGCTTGATTGATCGTATAATGTTTTGAATGTGTGAATTGTCGTGTCTGGTGTGAGTGTGTGCCCATTGCTACTATTACTTAATTTAAAAAGATTTTTGGAAAGAGGAGTACTTGAGCACTATTGGACCCTTGCTTTGACTAACGTAATCCTTGTCTGTTTCTTGTTGTAGTTTATACCTTGCTAGTTGAACCATGAGACCACGTGGGAGGCCTAGGATGGTTCGACCGGAACCACGGGCAGAGGCTCCGAGAGTTGAGCAAGAAGTTAGGGTTGGGGCTCAAGTGGGATAGCATGTGGTTGGAGTTGGAGCTCCTCCACCACCTCCACCACCACCTCCTCCACCGGGAGCGGGAGGTGAGGTTGGGGCCGAAGGAGATGGACCACAAGGTGGCCAAGGACCGGCCGGGATAGACTTAGCTCTGTTGGTTCAGGCAATAGCCGGAGCATTTCAGGCTGCGGTAGCAGGAGGTCAGGCAGCTCATCATCAGGGTGAGGGCACCGGATTGCCATTAGAGAGACTTCGGGGCCTTGGGGCCGAAGAGTTTAGAGGTGCTACTCCGGAGAGGTCAGAGTTGTGGTTTGAGAAGACCGTCCGTATTCTTGCTCAGATGGGATGTACTGGTGATCGCAAGTTGGGTTGTGTTGAGTCCTTGCTGCAGGGTGATGCCTACACATGGTGGGTCACTGTTACTTCGGGGATGGATGACGCCGAGGTTACTTGGGAGTTCTTTGAGACAGCATTCCGGAAGAAGTATCTGGGTCCGCGATACCTCGATGAGAGGAAGAGAGAGTTTATGGCACTACTTCAGGGGAGTATGTCCGTGACCGATTAATTGAGTCAGCATGCACCTGAGCTTGTACCTACTGAGGTGGAGCGTTGTAACCGCTTCCGTTATGGGCTGAGTGAGGAAATCAAGACATATACTCTAGCTTCCGATTACACAGATTTTGATGTCTTGGTCTCGAGGGCCAAGGACTTGGAGCACAGTTTGAGCTTGACTAGGCGGTCAGGTGGATCTAGTTCGGGTAAGAGGTCCAGTAACTTTGACAGAGGAGATGCCAAGAGGCATCGAGACAACAGGTATCAGTTTGATCATAGGTGTGGTGGCAGTAACCACGGTAGGGGCCACCAGGGCCAGAGAGCTGGTGGGAAGTTGCCCACATGTGCTACTTGCGGGAGGAACCACACCGGGGAGTGTTGGGGAAATTATCACTCTTGTTGGAGTTGTGGTGCTAGAGACCACATTAGGCGTGACTGTCCACATCAGGTGGGACAGGCACCAGCTCAGGCTCCTGCTAGAGCCAACGACTTTCAGAGAGGCCGCGGGCGCGGTAGAGGTAATTTCCAGCCGAGGAACGATGGTCAGAGAAACTTAGCTCATGTAGTTGCAGTCCAGCCGGAGGGCGGAGGACAGGCTAGGGTTTACGCTCAGCGCGGGGAGCAGCATGACACCGATGTGATCGCAGGTAACTTCTCGATACAGTCTTTGGGTTTGCTTTCTTTGATTGACTCTGGGTCTACACATTCCTACATATTGAGTGAGCATGCACAGTCTTTGAATTTGCCTTGTGAGTTGTTAGAGGGAGGAGTTAGTGTTACTAGTTCCTTTGGGGACACGGTAGTGGTTAGGAAGATGTACCGAAGGTGTCCGTTGATGGTTCAGGGGCATTTGTTTCCAGTGGATATGATGGAACTTCCCTTCTATGGTTTTGATGCGATTCTAGGTATGGATTGGCTCACGGAGCATAGAGCTAGGATAGATTTTGAAACTAAGCGGATTTCTTTGAAGCTCACAGATGATTATGAGATTGTAGTGGTGGGTGAGAACGTGAAGTTCTTATCCAATGTGGTTTCAGTGTTAGAGGCTAAGAGATTAGTTGAGTTGGGGTGTGAAGCATACTTAGCGTATGTGATGAACCCTAACATGAGTGAGGTTAGACCTCAGGACATCCGGACAGTATGTGATTTTCCTAGTGTGTTTCCGGAAGAGTTGCCAGGGTTACCACCGGACAGAGAGGTAGAGTTCAACATTGAGACTTATTCTGATTCAGCTTCTGTTTCGATTGCTCCGTATCGTATGGCACCGAAAGAATTGAAAGAGTTGAAGACTCAGTTGCAAGAATTGACAGATAGAGGTTTTATTCGACCTAGTTCTTCACCTTGGGGTGCACCAGTGTTGTTTGTGAAGAAGAAAGATGGAAGCATGAGAATGTGTATAGATTATAGGCAGTTGAATCAGTTGACAGTGAAGAACAAATACCCGTTGCCTAGAATTGATGACCTGTTCGACCAGTTGAGGGGAGCATCTGTCTTTTTGAAGATTGATTTGAGATCAGGTTACTACCAGCTAAAGGTTAGAGAGGTTGATGTACCGAAGACGGCCTTTAGGACTAGATACGGTCACTATGAGTTTTTAGTCATGCCATTTGGGTTGACTAATGCACCGGCTGCATTTATGGACATGATGAATAGGATCTTCCACCAGTATCTAGATCAGTTTGTGGTTGTATTTATTGATGACATCTTGGTGTATTCGCGAACTGAAGAAGACCATGACCGACACTTGAGACTTGTCTTGAAGACTTTGTTGGATCATCAGTTATATGCGAAGCTCAGCAAGTGTGAATTCTGGATCCGTGAGGTAGTCTTCTTAGGACATGTAGTGTCAGCTGAAGGCATTAGAGTTGATCCGAAGAAGATTGAAGCCATTGTTGAGTGGAAGCAACCGAAGTCTGTGACAGAGGTACGTAGCTTCCTAGGTTTAGCCGGATACTATAGGAGGTTTGTAGAGGGTTTCTCTAAATTAGCCGCTTCATTGACACAGTTACTTCAGAAGAGTGTTCCGTTTGAGTGGACAGATGCAAGACAGAGAGCCTTTGAAAAATTGAAAGAAGCTTTGACCCAAGCACCGATCTTGATACAGCCTGAGTCCGGGAAGGACTATGTAGTTTATAGTGATGCTTCTTATGTAGGGCTAGGATGTGTTCTGATGCAAGACAAGAGAGTAGTGGCTTATGCCTCAAGACAGTTGAAGACCCATGAGCGCAACTACCCGACCCATGACATAGAGTTAGCTGCAGTTGTGTTTGCTCTGAAGATTTGGAGGCATTATTTGTATGGTGAGAGATGCACAGTATACACCGACCACAAGAGTTTGAAGTACATTATGACTCAGCGAGATTTGAATCTCAGACAACGTAGGTGGTTAGAGTTGTTAAAGGACTATGATCTTACTATTGAGTACCATCCGGGTAAGGCCAATGTAGTGGCCGATGCATTGAGTAGGAAGGTGGCCGTGGACTTGAGAGCTATGTTTGCTAGATTGAGTTTGTCCGGAGATGGTGGCTTAGTAGCCGAGCTTCAGGTTACACCTACTCTAGGTCAGATGATTCGAGAGAAACAGCTCTTAGATAGATCTTTGGCACCTCACGTGCAAGATATAGCCGAAGGTAGATCTTCAGACTATAGTTTCAGTTCCGATGGGGTTTTATGTTTCAAAGACAGAATAGTTGTGCCTGAAGACAGTGATTTGAGACGTACGATCTTGACTGAAGCCCACAGTAGTCCGTTTGCTATGCATCCTGGAAGTACGAAGATGTACCGTGATTTGAAGAATGGGTATTTTTGGGTTGGCTTGAGGAGAGATGTAGCCGACTTTGTGAGTAAGTGCCTAGTGTGTCAGAGAGTGAAGGCGGAACATCAGGTTCCCTCAGGTTTGTTACAGCCGTTGAGAATTCCGAAATGGAAATGGGAGAACATCACCATGGACTTTGTTTCGGGTTTGCCCTTGACTCCTACGAAGAAGAACTCAGTTTGGGTGATAGTAGATCGTTTTACGAAGTGTGCTCACTTCTTGGCAGTCAACACTACCTACACCTTAGATAGATTGGCCGATTTGTACATTGGTGAGATTGTCAGACTACATGGTGTGCCGAAGTCCATTGTGTCAGATAGGGATCCGCGGTTTACTTCTAGATTTTGGGAGTGTCTGCATACAGCTTTGGGTACCCGTTTGAACTTCAGCACTTCTTACCATCCTCAGTCAGATGGTCAGTCGGAGAGAGTTATTCAGATCTTAGAAGATATGTTGCGTTGTTGTATCATTGACTTTTAGGGTACTTGGGGGAAGCACTTGCCTCTAGTCGAGTTTGCGTACAATAACAGTTTTCAGTCGAGCATCCAGATGGCTCCGTATGAGGCCTTGTATGGCCGAAAGTGTAGGACTCCAGTGTGTTGGGCCGAGGTAGGACAGAAATTGTTACCTATGCCGGATTTGCTCAAGGGGACAACCGAAAAGGTAAAATTGATTTGTGATTGCTTGAAGGCTGCTTCGGATAGGCAGAAGTCCTATGCCGATTTGAAGAGGAAGGAAGTTGAGTTCTCAGTGGGTGAGAAGGTATTCTTGAAAGTGTCACCGTGGAAGAAAGTGATGAGATTTGGCCGAAAAGGGAAATTGAGTCCGAGGTACATAGGACCGTATGAGATTGTGAAGAGGGTTGGTCCCGTTGCTTATCAGTTGCGTTTGCCATCCGAGCTTGAGAAGATACATGATGTGTTCCATGTGTCGATGCTTCGCAAGTATAGGTCCGATCCGTCACATGTTATGCCCGTAGAAGAAATTGAATTGAATCCGGATTTGACCTATGAAGAAGAGCCCGTTGAGATCTTAGCTTCTGACAGTAAGGTGTTGAGGGGTAGATCGATTGAGTTAGTAAAGGTGCGGTGGCAACGTAGAGGTGTGGACGAGGCCACTTGGGAGAGGAAGGAGGATATGGAAAAGCAGTTTCCGTATCTCTTTCAGTCAGGTAATTTCGGGGACGAAATTCCTTAAGTGGGAGAGAGTTGTAACACCCGTGTTTTGGGCCTAGGAGTTAGCCGGGTTTATAGTCGAGTCAATTAAAATTTAATTAAATCAAACTCGACCTAAAATGTGGTGTAATTGAGCTTTAATAAAAGATGAGGGACCAAAAGAGCAATTTTACCCAAGACTTTTAAAAGCAAGACAACTTTTAAAGAAAAGTTGTCTTCTCTTTCCCCACCTCCTTTCTCCAACGTCAAAACCTCACCCCAAACCCTCTCAAACTTTGTTACTATTCCATTGATCTTGCTACTTGATTTTAACACCATTCTAAGAGGTAATTACGTTTTCTTAATCTCCTCTTCAACCTCTATCTATCCATGGTCTTGGATTTCAAAAACATTGGGTTTTGAAAATTAGGGTTTATATTAAAGTTTGGATTTTTAAGGGGTTCTTCAAGTTGTTTTGATAAATAGTGTTGGGGTTTTGTTTAATCACAATGAAATACACATTATATCTTAATTTGGTTGAATTTGGGTGAAAATTCGTAGCATGTTCTTGAGGTAGATTTTAAGGTATTAAAACTTGGGTTTTTTGTGGGTTTTATGTTGAAATTGAAGGGCTGATGGTCTACCTATGTTAGAAGGGTGATTTGGGATGTTTTGGAAGTCATTTGGGTGTTTGGAAATTGAGTTTTCAGCAAGGCTTTGGGGGAGCACGAAAATTGGGATTTTGGGAGATTATGTGGTTTGAGAATTTGAGGAATTTGGGTTGTGTTTGCAAAGTAAGATGACGGTTGAGTTTAGCATTGAGTTGAGAAGTAATGTGTGTGTTTTGTTTGGCTAGAAGCAAGAGGAAACGTGGAAGAGGCTTTGGGACCGAATCCGGGTGCGTAGGAAGATTTGTTCGAATTGCTAAGGAATGGCGGTGAGTGGTCTTAACTTGTTTTAAAGTTTGGTTCTAGCATGAGTAGTGTGTGTGTGTAAAGTGTGCTTGGTAGGCCACTTCCTTATAACCCAAGTAGTTAATTTAGTCTTGTTTTCCTTAAATGCAAATGTGCTTAATGACTATGCTCTTGTACTTGTGATTATATGGTGCATGTATATATATCATGATGTGGATATATGTGATGAGCATGAGTGTGGTTGATGATATGTGATTAATGATGATAATTGGCACTAAATAATTACCGGTTGTAAATGATCGATCATTAGGATAGTGTGCACACAAATTGAGTCAAAACGTACGTGGCCTTGATAGCGTTAAGTCATCAAGGAGGAGTACGGTGATGTAACATTCCACCGGAAGCTTTCTATATTTTTCTACGGGATGATGAGTGGAATCCCATCCGTAGGGCATGTGGCGATGAGTGGAATCCCGCACATGCAAGGTCCGGTGATGAGTGTAATCCCACCGAGGTAAAGTGTTGTTGAGGTTTAAATCCGCACAATCGGGGTAATTAAAGTGGCCAATTAAACTTGTTTATGTGTTGTGATATATGATGGTGATATATGGTTGTGATATATGATGGTGATATATGGTTGTGATATTTGGTGTTGCTACATGATAATTGATAATGATGTTTAAGCTTGTTAGGATTGAGAGACCATATATGCCACTTGAAAGACTAGCTAGGTCTACTTGACTATATGCAAATGCTTGATATGTGTGAGATTAGGATTACATGCTTGAACCCTGCATTGTTGATGTTTTTCGTTTTAGAGCACCCTCACTAAGCTTATAGCTTACGCTCTCAATGTTCAACAATGCAGATCATTAGCGTGGTGTTAGCTCGAGGCAAGGCAAGAAGGGCTTCCAAGTTTGTGACTCAAGTACGGTGGTGATTTTGTATTAGTTAGCAATGTGGCAAGGGTTGTGTATGAGCTTGTATGACTCATTTTCATGTGTTGATTTTGGTTGATTATGGTTTGTAAGCATGATATGCTATGATGGACGTTGTGTGTGATAGCATGCCTTTAGATGCTAGGTTGCCTTGTTATAGTGCAAACCTCTTTATGCTTATCATGTGCCCTTTTAAGGCCTTTGAGTTCTATGTATGACCTTATATGCTAAATTGCCATTTTGAATGCTATGCATGGATGCTTAGGTTTGTTGGAATGCCTAAATTGCTTGATCGTATGTGTACCTCTTTGGGTTGTTTAATGCTCTTTGGTTCGTGTGAAAGCATGCTTTTATGGTTGGTTTGCCTTAGGGTTGATGATAGTGTGTTGGTTGAAGTTTTAGAGGGATTTAGGGGCCTCATTGTGCCCTAAATCAGCTCAAACCTGCAAGTTCGTAGTTTGGGTATCGATACCGTTGGTCTGGTATCGATACCGCCTTCTTGTTTCAGGCCTCGTGTATCGATACTCAAGGGAGAGTATCGATACCTTTTTGGTCACTGGAGCCACTGTCCATTTCGGTATCGATACCGGCCCCTAGGGTATCGATACCGTTATCTTAGCGTTGACCGTGGAAAGTAAACATTAGGGGAGGGTATCGATACACCCCTTAAGGGTATCGATACCGCCTGCAGTTAAAGCTTAAAACTAGTTAAGGGGTATTGATACACCCCTTAAGGGTATCGATACCGCCTGCAGTTTAATTTTTAAAATGGGCTTTAAAATGTTAGTTTGGGTTCGTTTGATTGCTTCGTAAATGTTGTTCCGCTGTATGATCACTTAGGATGTAACTCTCATCTAGACAAGATTTAAAATGAAAAAAAAATAGGGTTGCTAACCGAGGGAGAGTTCCTTAGGGAGTTTTCACTCGGTTTTCCCTGTGTAGCTCACTCGGACCGGTCATCCGGCCAGACCGGGACGAGGGGGTTACATATAACAAGAAGTCTTACAAGACCATAATCATGCTTGGTTTAAATATTACATACTAACACGCGTCATTACTTGCGTCCAAAAAAATCCTTAAACTCAAATAAATAATTAAAAATAATATAGCGAGAGTAAGGGTCGATCCATAGGGACTAGGGAGTTTCAACACCTATTCCTTTTTGACTTAGACCAAGAAACCTACAAATAATAAAAATGAGGGTTTAATAAACTAATTCGAGTAATGGAAGTATAAAAAAGCGAAAAGAAATATTGGAATAAATTATGGAATGAATTAGCCTCAAGCTTCGCTTTGCCACAACTCTTCTCAATCACGGAAATGGATTTTGCTTCAACCTTCTTGTCGGTTATAGTCTACAAGGCCCAACCCTTGTAACTTGCTTCTCTACGGTAAACTCAAATCCCAGGGCAATCCTTGAAATCAAGTGCTAAGTTGATTAGCTACGTCCATCGATGCTAACATAAGTCTGCATTAGTGCTGGAGAAGCTCGTGCTCGGATAGTTGTCTCGACGAGAATCGTCTCTGATTTTGATTCCCCTTAGTGGACCGCCACTAAGTTTCTTCTTAGGGAGTTGAATTCGCTACAAGCCTATTCTCGTCCTCAACGGTGGATCTGAACCCCTTCTAATCCGATGATGCCTTCAGAATGAAATAATTGAGATGCCTAAAGGTTAGGCCGATTGCCTAACCAATTTTATAGAGAATCGAAAAAAGAAATGTTGGAGGAATGAAGAACTCTTCTAATCTCACGAGGTAAGTCGGGTTTGGCGTTGCTTTTGGCTAAGGGAAATTTAGCTAAGCATGGTTGGTGAAGAAACCATACTTAGTTTTAACAAAGGGAAAGAAAAATAAAAACCAATGAAGGTAAAAGAAAAGAGATATATTTAAGCTCAAGATAAATGAAGAACAAGAGTGAATTCCATGTTGAGTTTCACCCCAAAGTGTGGTATTTATAGTAGTCTAAAACCCTAAAAATCACTCCAAAGTGATAAAGATAAATTATAAAATAATTCAAATTAATTACATAAGATAATGATAAAGTTTAAAATTTAAATCCTGCGGCCTCTTCATGGGCAGCTACTGAGATGCCTTCAACTTCCACGGGAGCTACCAGAGTGAAGGCTAGTAACAACTGTTCATCAGGGAATACATCCTGGATTTCACTGGTGGTGGTCTTTTCTTGTTCATTTTCAAGCCGAGATAGATGGTCTGCCACTTGGTTTTCTGTACCTTTTTTGTCTCGAATTTTCAGATCAAACTCTTGCAGCAGCAGAATCCAACGGATCAGGCGAGGTTTTGCATCATTCTTTGCGAACAAGTACCTCAAGGAAGAATGATCTGTGTGGACAATCACCTTTGTTCCAATTAGATAGGGCTGGAACTTATCGAAGGTGAACACTACTGCCAGTAATTCTATCTCTATTATGGTGTAGTTGGTTTGAGCAGGATTCAGCGTTTTGATGGTGTAGTAGATGACATGGAAAATTTTGTCTCTACGCTGTCCTAGGGCAGCTCCGACGGAAGTATCGCTAGCGTCACACATTAGCTCAAAAGGCTGGCCCCATTCGGGGGGAACTACCACAGGTGCTGTCACTAGCTTCTCCTTTAAGGTTTTGAATGCTTCCAGGTATGTCTCATCGAAGTTGAATGGTTTGTCGTGTTCCAGCAAGGTACACAGTGGTTTAGAAAATTTAGAATAATTTTCAATGAATCGACGATAAAAACATGCATGTCCTAGGAAACTCCGAATGTCCTTGACAGCAGTCGGCGGTGGCAAGTTGGCGATCACTTCGATATTGTCTTTGTCTACTTCGATTACCTGTGCAGAGATTTTATGTCCCAAAACTATACCTTCATCGACCATAAAGTGGCATTTTTCCCAATTGAGTACCAGGTCTGTTTCCTCGCATCTGGTGAGTACTTTCTCGAGGTTGCCGAGGCAGCTGTCAAAGCTGCTATTGAAGACAGAGAAGTCATCCATAAATATCTCCATGAACTCTTCTATCAAGTCGGAGAAAAAAATAGCCATCATGCAGCACTGGAATGTGGCATGGGCGTTGCATAATCTAAATGGCATTCTTCGGAAGGCATAAATACCATATGGGCATATGAATGTTGTTTTGGTCTAGTCCTCCGGTGCAATGGCAATCTGGTTATAACCGGAATATCCATCCAAAAAATAATAGAAAGGTTTGCCAGCAAGGCGGTCAAGCATTTGATCAATAAAAGGTAACGGGAAATGATCTTTTTTTGTTGCTTTATTTAACTTGTGGTAATCCATGTATATTCTCCAACCAGTTACTTTCCTGGTTGGAATTAACTTATTATTGTCATTGCTTACCATAGTTATGCCACCTTTCATTGGTACACATTGTACTGGGTTTACCCATTCGCTGTTAGAGATAGGATATATGATAGCAGCGTCTAACCATTTGATGATCTCCTTTTGGACAACTTCTCTCATGGCATCGTTTAATCTCCTCTGGGCATCCACAGTTGGTTTTTGATTCTGTTCGAGCTGGATTTTGTGCATGCAAATTGCTGGGCTTATTCCTTTTATATCTGCAATGGTCCAGCCTATTGCCTTCTTGTGCTGCCGCAACATTGCTATCAGTTTCTATTCCTGTGTAGACCGTAACTTGGAGGAAATTATTACTGGCAGTGTATCATTTGATCCCAAGTAAACATACTTAAGTTGTGCAGGTAAGGCTTTTAATTCAAGAGTGGGGGGTTGTTCGATAGATGGTTTGAACATTTTGCCCCCATTTTCTATATAATTCAAAGGTTCTAAGTACTTACCTGGCCTGTTTTCTATCCAGTATGCTTTTTCTTGCTCCTCAAGTTCCTGTTCTGTCCACTCACTGCATTGATCATCTTCTAGGCAAGCATCTAAATGGATGCTAAGACAGTTGTCGAGGTCGCTGCCCGGACAGTCGTGCTGTAGGCAAGGTCCGTTAGCTTCAAAATTGAATTCTGAGATGGCCTCCATTAGTTGGCACTCTTTCGGATCATCAGCCTGTCTCATGGTTTGGAAGACATTCAACTTTACTTGTTGATCGTTGACCCTCATTGTAAGTTCACCTTTTTCCACATTAATCAACGTTTTTCTTGTAGCTAAGAATGGTCGCCCTAGGATTATCGGTGTTCTTTCATCTTCTTCACAGTCTAGTACCAGAGAATCGGCAGGGGAAATGAATTTGTCCACCTTCACCAGGATGTCCTCAATTTTTTCTTCTGGTTGTACATATGTTCTGTCTGCTAGCTGTAGCATTACTGTTGTTGGGCGGACGTCTCCTATTCCCAGTTTCTGGAAAACAGATTTGGGCAATAAGTTGATGCTTGCCCCAAAGTCACATAGAGCTCGTACGGAGTGGTTGCTGTCTATTTTACAGGGAATTATAAAGCTGCTCGGATCTTTCTGTTTGGGTGGGTTCCTTATTGTGCAGCATTGCCATGCATCCCTCTGTCACTGCCACTGTCTCAAATTCCCCGATCCTTGTTCTTTTGGATACCATATCCATTAGGAACTTGGCATAACTGGGCATATGTTCGATCAACTCTACTTGTGGAAGATTTGTTTTAACTTGCTTCAGAACATCCAGGAATTTTTTAAACTGCATGTACTGTTTCTATTTTTTCAATCGTTGTGGGAATGATGGTGAATGTGCAGTGTCTACGATTTTTGCCTTAGAGAGTGTAGAGCGTTTTAGTGTTCTCTAAATATGAGCGCAAGTGCACACTCCTGTCAAGTTATAGTATAAAAGATATCGTCTCCCACAGGGATTGGACAACTTGACTCGATTCGTTGTTCCTGCACAAGAAAAGTAAATGCACAATAAAGTTGGTTGTTTGAGAGAAAAATAAAATAAGAACACAAGTAAATAAAAGGGAAGAAATCAGATTGATAGAATGGGCCGGGTTATGTTGTTGTTTAGTGTGAAACTGTGTTGAATAGGACAAGTTGTTTTGCGCTGCCAGACTCTGCTGCCTCGGCGGCAAACATGGCAGAACTACAAGGCTCGACAGAACGCTTCGAAAGTGATCCCGCTTATATCTAAGTCAGAATGCTGTTGATGCCCACTACATATAATACCAGCCACGACGTGAATCGTGCAAAGACAACAATGTTTGATTCGTCCTCTTTTAGCCGCCTTAAACCCTAACCTATGTCTAGGTTGGATTGATCACACCGTCTATAGATGAAATTGTACTTACTCCTTTCGTGAGTTCGACTCTCTCGATACCGAACAAATGGATAGTAATCAACTAACCTTTCGCCTTAATTGAAAACTATGAAGAACATGGAATAAGAAAACCTTGAAGTTTTATTGTAAAAACAAACTTAAAATCCTAAACAACCATTTTCACGCTAATTACAACATAACCTAAATCCAAGGAGAATTTTAGAACATAATTGCGACAAGAAAACCTAAACTATGCCTAAGGAAAACCTAAGTTGTTTTGAAGTAAAATTACAATGAGTATATATAGGCATTAGATAGGTCTAGTTCTTCTTGGAGTAGAAGTCTTCAAAGTAGCTTTTGCATTAAATGCAACTTTAAACTCTGACTTCTTTGAGTTGAATGTGGACTTTATCATGTTGCCTTGCTTCGCAAGTAATCTCGATCTGCTCTTTCGGCGGCTCTACCTGCTACTACAGTCATCGCAAAATTGAGTGGAAAAAATCGATAAAATTAGGATTTTTTGCTCTTTAGATCGCACTCTAGTTCTCCAATTCCACAGCTTGCTGTCTTGGGCGGCAGGTATGGCGACGGTAGCTGCTGTCTCTGTCTGGAACTGCATCAGTACAGCTCCTTGGTCGACTGCCTCAGCATGATGTCCTCAACTCCTCTTTTCTTCTGTCAGCCTCTAGTACCTGAAACTAAAACTAAACTAAAACAATACATTTTCCTTACCAAATAAAATATACACAATAAAAAACATGGAAAAGTAAAGAATACTGTAAAATGCAATGCATGGTCCTAATTATGCCTAAAATGTACTAAAAAACAGCAATAATATGAGATGGAATATGCATGAAATATAAAACTTATGGACACATTACACACCCGAATCTCGAACTATTGCTTGTCCTCAAGCAATACAACCTAAACATGCTTGCCCTTATATTAACCAGAGAGAAAAACATGTTTTCAACTTGATTCCGCACCTCAAGGCCGTGGCACCTACATTAGATTAATGAAGGGAAAATAGCAAGAAATAACTCATAATTAATATATAATGCTAGTGCAGTGTGTACAGAACTGTGTACAGGCTGAATATGCAGAATAACTAGATAAGCAAAGATGATGTCATGATATATAAGGTTGCTGCTGAGGCAGCACAATTATTTAATCATGGCAATGAGGGCTTCAGCTCCTCACAACTACTCTTCTAGGACTGAAATTAAGATATGAGCAAACTACAAAACCCCGAACCCATGGAGTAGAGTCATCCCGTGAAGACTTTCATTCACTCATGCTAATTTGTCCGTCACTGCAAAATTTTCAAATTCATGGACTTTGATAGCAGTGGAGTGTCCTCGCACATGATTCTTCCTAGAGCCTGTTTCGGGCACCTCTAGGGTAAAACAACAATTTTTTTCTTTGTTTTTCTCTATCGTGGCAATGCTTTTATTTTTCTGTTTCTGTTTTCTGCCTCGGCGACTACCTGCAACCATTGTTAGAACTTTGCAAAGAATTCTAAAAACAAAGCAGGCCGTGTTCATTAGATATCCTAACAAATTCAGCAAGTAACAATAGTGTTTGACAGTTTTGCCAATTAAAAAAATTATGTTTTCATGCTTTTTCCCGGAATTAAGTTCAATTTATTTATTGGTGCGAAAATAATTAATCAGCTATCTATCATAGGCACAAGTTATAACAAAATTTTCTATTCCGATTAATAATAAGGCAAGTACAATGCAACCTATATGCTACTAAGTATGCCTAAACAAAAAAAAAATGAGAGCCATCCCCCCAAACTCGAGATGGGCATTGCCCTCAATGCACAAAATAAAAATAAAAATAAAAACAAATACAATTGATATAAAAAACTATAAAATAAAGAAGATGAAAAAAGAGAAAAAAAACTCTAGAAATTGGCTGAGGGTTGAGAGGAGGCTTGAGTCTTTGCTGCTGAGGAGGAGGAGGAGGTTTGGATGATTATGCGGCAACCGGCAGATGTCCAGGCGGCAGACTTAGTAGGTGAGACCTTGGCTGTCCGCGGCGACTGGACTCTTTCGGGAGTGGGACGAGGTTCTTCTTGAGGTTCTGCAGGAGTAGCGGCAGGAGGGGCTTTGCTCTTTTCTGATTCTGTTTGATCGTCCACAGGCTCGGTGACTATGATGTGTCGATTCCTCTTCCTAGTTCCTTCCTTCGTTGGCACTGTCGGAGGGTCTATCGCCATTGCGATGGCTGCTTCAGCTGCTATTACTGGCGACTATTGCTCGGCCTTGTCTGATGAGGAGGTGTTGGCCACTGTTGCCGCTGTGCAGGCGGGGGAATGATGTTGTTGATGCCTCTTGAGGGAGTCTGCCACCGAGTTGGAAGCGGAGGTGGCGGAGTACAATGAGTAGTGCGTCGGGGATGGCATATGGCGACGAAAGGCGGTGTGGCAGGCAGCGGCGGCTGATGGCGTTCCTTGTGCTGGGGCATCGACGGCTGATGGCGTTCCTTGTGCTGGGGCAGCTGCAGCAGCTAGATCTACAGGGTAGGGTGCAGGGTGGGGCCATCATATGGATACTTCTGCAGGAGATAAGCCACAAAGGCTTCTTGGACCTCCCCTACATACTTCATGAAGGTCAGCTGCTATTGTTTGATCCTTTTGTTGTTGTCAATGAGGGTGCGCAATAGAGTGAGGACTTTGATGGGGCAGCTTCAGTATTGCCGGGGGGCGGCTGGAGTGGCTGGCTGGGCGGCATAAGGCTGGCTGGGGGTAATAGGCTCTGTCTATTGCACCTGCATCATCTGCAGATGGACTTTCCTGATGCACCCCTCCTTTGCTGCTGTCATCTCATCCTTGGGGTCGGTTGGGACATTGAAATTGGCGCAAAGGCCGGTGATGAGTGACGGGAAGTATAACTTACCCTTTGTCTTGTGGAAGCAATTGTGGATCTCCTTACATATAATCTCCCCAACGTTGATGGGACGGTTCATCATGATGTTGTGAATTAGTGCGAGGCGCGGCCGGTCGATAGTGGAGTTGTGGGAGGTGGGCAGCAGACGCCTCTTGATAAAAGTATTCCACAGCATTGCCTCGGGCAGCAGGTGTCGGCGTTGGACAGAGCCGCCATGCTTTCCTGATTACCACGACGTGTTGGGCTTGCACAGTTTTGCCTTGAGTCTGTCATAGTCGGTAGCCGTCAGTGACTGCCTCCATTCCTCGTGAGGGTTGTCATCCATCTCTAGGCCGTAGAAGCTGTTGATCACGGTGGCATTTAGCTTGACAGGCTCCTATCGAACATATACGAACAATACCTTTGGGCAGGGGTTATGGGCATAGAATTCTCTGACCAAAGTGATGTTGGCCATCTCCGGCTGCCGTGCAAACATTTCCCAACCCTTGCTATGGATGGTCTCAAACAAGGCGGGCTCTAAACCAAGGTCCCCTGTTTGCTTCATGTAGTGGAAACCTTGCTCCACCCAAATTGCCTATTTGGCAAACTGATCTCTATATCTTTTCTCATCTGCCTTGGAGCAAAATCGTTGGAAGGTGGGTTTGGATTGGGCTGCGGATAACATGTGTGAGACGGTTGAAATAATTCTAAAACTTAAAAGAAAATATTGTGAGAAGAGAAATCAAAGGATTCAAGAAGAATATAGCTATGAGATGAAAGTAAAGTAAATGAATGAGGTGAGAAAGGTTTAAATAGAGGCTGCCAATAGGTGTCGGGGCGGCATTAAATGTCCAATGGTCCAGTTGTCTCGCGCACATTACGGGATTTCTGCCCCTTACTTCTGTAGCTATTGGCAGCTAACCGTTAGCGGGCTACTATCCGTTACGCGTTGTCTGCGCTGGGCCGCCCTTGGCTGTCTCGGCGAGATGGTGGGCGGGCTCCTTGCAAAGCCTTCTTCTTGATCCAGCTCTTTTATTCCTAATCCTGAAATAAAAATAAAGATAATTAAATACTAAAATAAGTTCTGAAAAATAAAAATGTTGAAACTAATTTAAAATCTAATCCTAAAAAAAATAAATTGCAATAAATTAAACTCTAATCTTAATGCATAAAAATAAAATAAAGAAAATATAAAAATAAAAATTAAGTTATGTTGGGAGTGCATTTGGGTGCATCTCCCAGACATAACCAATTCCTAAGGTGATTTGGCTTGTCCTTCCCTCCTGGGGGTCCTCTTGTTCTTTAAGGTGATGCGTTGTTGGGTCCTTCAACCTACCCTTGGGCATGTCGCGATAGTTGCTGCCTTGGCCTGTCTTTGTGCTGATTTTGGCGGCCTAAGCATCTGGGCATCCTTCCTTTTCCTTTTCTAGGGATTGTAACACACTTAACTTGATGCTCTGATTGTCTACCCTCATGGTTAGCTCCCCATGTTCCACATCTATTAGAGTTCTGCCCGTGGCCAAAAAATGGTCGCCCAAGGATGATAAGGGCTTTTTCATCGGCCTCATAGTCTAAGATGAGAAAATCAGCTGTAAGAATAAGGTTTCCCACTTGAACTAGAATGTCTTCGATCTTGCCCCCCGGTTGTACAAAAGAATGATCAGCAAGTTTTAACATAATGGAGGTAGGTTTGGCTTGTCCAATTCCTAGTTTATCGAAGACTACCTTAGGCATCAAGTTTATGCTGGCTCCCAAGTCGCACAGGGCTTTTGTTTCGTACTTGCCGCCTATTCTGCATGGTATAACAAAGCTGCCTGAATCTGTTTGCTTGGGCGGCAGTTTGTTGTGCAACATAGCCATGCACTCCTCTGTTACAACAATTGTTTTGAACTCCCCAATTCTCTTCCTTTTAGAAACCTTGTCCAATTCCTAGTTTATCGAAGACTGCCTTAGGCATCAAGTTTATGCTGGCTCCCAAGTCGCACAGGGCTTTTGTTTTGTGCTTGCTGCCTATTCTGCATGGTATAACAAAGCTGCCTGAATCTGTTTGCTTGGGCGGCAGTTTGTTGTGCAGCATAGCCATGCACTCCTCTGTTATAGCAATTGTTTCGAACTCCCCAATTATCTTCCTTTTAGAAACCATGTCTCTGAGATATTTGGCATGATCTGAATGGCTTCTATGAGAGGGATATTTATGTGCACATGCTTCAGAATATCCAAGAATTTCCTGAACTGGTGCAATTGTTTCTGTTGCTTAAGCCTCTGAGGGAAAGGTGCTGGCAGGCGGATGTCCTCTATACGTTCTTTGCATGGGAACTTTATCTGTGGAGGATCATCTGCTTCAGGACTGTTGTCAGGTTTAGCTACCGAGGCGGCTGGTGGTGATGCTACCGTGGCAGGTAGTTCTTTCTGTGTTAGCTGTGTCTCTTCTGGCTTTTCCACTCTGGGCCCATTCAATTGTTTCCCACTTCTAGTAGATATGGCTTTGCACTGTTCATATGTGGGCTTGGCTGTTGCCTCTGTACTACTAGATGCTGCTCCCATTGCCCTACTGCTAAAGATTTCTGTGAAAGGCCCAAATTAGGTCTCCAAATTCTTTATCGCAGACTCTTGGTTGTTCATCCTCATCTCTGTCCTTTCCATAAAAGACTCAGTTTTATCAATAAACTTATTAGTACGAACAGTAAAATCACTAGTTCTAGACATAAAAGTATGAAGAGTTGCTTCAAGTGAATTACTGTTTTGTGGCTGTTGAGCCTGCTGTTTGGACTGGTTTTGCTTGTAGCCTCCCTATTGCTGTTGTAGATTGGCAGTAGTTTTAGGATTGCTCCAGGAGAAGTTTAGATGATTTTTCCATCTAGGGTTGTACGTGTTCGTGGCGGGTATGTTGTTCCTCTCGTATCCTTCCATGAAATTAGCAGATGCAGTACATTCAAGGAATTGTGGTTGCCCCCACACTCATCACAGAATGGCTCCACAGCCTTGGCTTCAAAGATTTTCCTAGTAGGTTTCACCATGGTCATAACCAGCTCTGTCAGCTTGTCGAGGCGGGCATTGATAGTCTCTAAGGCTTCTACCTTGTTCATAGTGGCTGGCCGTCTAACGCCACCTCGACGGGTTGTTGGGTACTTATAATCGTTCTTGGCGGCTTCGTTTAGAATCTGTAGTGACTCCTATGGTGGTCTGTCGAGGATGATTCCGTTGGCTGAGGAATCAATCATCATCCGTGTTGGGTAGTTCACCCTGTTGTAGAACATTAACACATGTTTCCAAGTCGGAAAACCATGGAGCGGACAGTTATTTAGAATCTGTTGATACCGCTCCCATGCTTCATACATTGGCTCATCATCCCCTTGTTGGAAGGCTGTTATCTCATTTCTCAATCTGTCTGTGACGTTGGATGGGCTGAAACGATCCAGAAAATCCTTGCACAGCTCTGTCCATGTGTTGAATGACCCTGCTGGTTGGTTGTTCAATCATTTCTTTGCCTTATCCCTCAGTGAATAGGGGAATAGCCTCAGCCTTAGCACGTCTAGGTGGACTCTGTGTATTTTGAAAGCTCTACATATGTCCATGAATCCTTTTAAGTGTTGCCGAGCATCTTCTGTGGCAGTCCCTCCAAATTTCCCCAACGTGTTGATCATGTTAAACATCAAGGCTTTAACTCAAAGTGATCGCCTCGATCTCAGGTTCTGTCACTGTCATATCGATCCCTCTGAAGTCATGTTCCAAATAATCCTGGTGGTTCGAACGTACTATGACTGCCTGGGTGGAATAGGGGGCGACTGCCTTGGTGGAACTTGTTGTTCTCTGGGTGGCGGGTCTTGCTGCTCATCACTGTCGTTCTGAGCATTGTTGGCAGGGTTGTCGTTTTCCATGTCTACCTCTGCTTTTTTTCTTCTTTAGCTTTCCCTAGGGCTGTTCTGGGTTCCATTTTGAGTTTTCTTGCCCTTCGTTCGATATCGTCGTGATAAACGATTTCCCTTTTTCGATTTGCCCTGGTCATGCACTAGCACAGGGATTGGACATCTTGACTCGATTCGTTGTTCCTGCACAAGAAAAGTAAATGCATAATGAAGTTGGTTCGATCTCATCCTTTGGCGGCTCTGCCTGCTGCTACAGTCATCAAAAAATTGAGTGGACATCATCTATAAAATCAGGATTTCTGCTCTTTAGATCGCACTCCAGTTCTCCAATTCCACAACTTGCTGTCTTGGGCGGCAGGTATGGCGGCGGCAGCTACTTGGTAGTTGTTGTCTCTATCTGGAACTGCATCAGTACAGCTCCTTGGTCTGCTGCCTGAGCATGATGTCCTCAGCTCCTCTTTGCTTCTGTCAGCCTCTAGTACCTGAAACTAAAACTAAACTAAAACAGTACATTTTCCTTACCAAATCAAAGATGAACAATAAAAATCATAGCAAAGTAAAGAATACTGTAAAATGCAATGCATGGTCCTAATTATGCCTAAAATGTACTCAAAAACAACAATAATATGAGATGGAATGTGCATGAAATATAGAACTTATAGACACTTTACAGGGAGAGTCTTATTCTAGGGGGTAGTAACTGGTTGAAAGTCTATCTGTTCTTTTATAGTGTCATCTATCAGCTCTTTTTTTGGTTCCGTGTTGCCTCTGTCATGTGCTGCCGCGGCGGGGTGTCTGGCGGCTGGGACTGGATTGGCAGGTGATGTTTCCATCACATCAGGAATTTGTGGTTCTTGTAGTGTTATCCCACTTCTAGTCGTTATGGGTTTGCACTGCTCATGAGATTTCCCTTTCGTGGTTTCCGTATCACTAGGTAATCTACCCATTGGCCTAGTGTTAACAATCTGGGCGAACCTTCCGAACTGGGTCTCAAGATTCTTTATTTCTACCTCATGGTTATTCATTCTAATTTCAGTCTTGTCCATGAAAGATTCAATTTTGTCAATAAATTTATTCATATAGACAATGAAATCATTAGTACGGGATATAAAAGTATGTAAGGTAGATTCTAATGAATCAATGTTCATATTTTGTTGCTACTGAGACAGCTATCGTGACAGGTTCTACTGGTAGCCTCCTTGTTGTTGTTGTGGATTGGCAACTGTTTTAGTATTGCTCCAGGAGAAATTTGGATGACTCTTCTATCGAGGGTTGTACGTGTTCGTGGCGGGCCTGTTGTTCCTCTCGTATCCTCCCATGAAATTGGCAAATGTAGTGTATTCCGAGAAATCGTTGTTGCCCCCACAATCATCACAAAATGGCTCCACAACCTTGGCCTCATAGACTTTCCCAGTGGGTTTCACCATGTTCATGACCAGCTCTGTCAGTTTGTCAAGGCAGGCATTGACAGATTCTAAGGCTTCCATTTTGTTCACAGTAGCTGGCCGCCTTGGCGGGCTGTTGGGTACTTAAAGTCATTCTTGGCGGCTTTGTTCAGGATCCGCAGTGCCTCCTCTGGTGGTCTATCGAGGATGATTCTGTTGGCTGAGGCATCAATCATCATTCGAGTTGGGTAGTTCACCCCGTTGTAGAACATTGACACCTGTGTCCAAGCCGGAAAGCCATGGAGCGGGCAGTTGTTAAGCATCTGTTGGTACCACTCCCATGCTTCATACATTGGCTCATCATCCCCTTGTCGAAAGGCTATGATCTCGTTTCTCAATCTGTCTGTGACATTGGATGGGCTGACACGATCCAGGAAATCCTTACACAGCTCTGTCCATGTGTTGAATGATCATGCTGGCTGGTTGTTCAACCATTGCTTTTCCCTATCCCTCAGTGAATAGGGTAATAGCCTCAGCCTTAGCACGTCTTGGTGGACTTCGTGTATTTTGAATGCTCTGTATATGTCCATGAATCCTCTTAAGTGCTGTCGAGCATCTTCTGTGGCAATCCCTCCAAATTGCCCCAAAGTGTTGAACATCACGGGCTTCAGCTCAAAGTGATCCGCCTCAATCTCAGGTTCTGTCACTGTCGGATCGAACCCTCTAAAGTCTTGTTCTAAGTAATCCCAAGTGGTTCGAACGTACTGTGGCTGCCTGGGCAAATTTTGGGGTGGCTGCCTAGATGGAACTTGCTGCTGTTCTTTGGGCGGCGGGTCTTGCTGCCCATCCTGCCGTTTTGAGCATTGTTGGCAGGGTTGTCGTTTTCCATGTTACCTCTTCTTTTCTTTCTTCTTTAGCCTTCCCTAGGGCTGTTCTGATTTCCTTTTTAAGTTCTCTTGCTCTCCGTACGATATCGTCAACATAAACGATTTTGCCTTTAAGGTTTGCCCTGGTTATGCACTAGCAAAGGAAACTGTAAAACTCTTTTCTTTTTTTGATTAAAAATAAAATTAATAAAAACTAAAAACAAAATGCAAATAAATAAAGGTGCAAAAATTAAAAACAAATTTTGCTGTTATAAATCCCTGGCAACGACGCCAAAAACTTGTAGAGCGTTTTAGTGTTCTCTAAATATGAGCGCAAGTACACACTCCTGTCAAGTTATAGTATAAAAGATATCGTCTCCCACAAGGATTGGACAACTTGACTAGATTTGTAGTTCCTGCACAAGAAAATTAAATGCACAAATAAGTTGGTTTGTTTGAGAGGAAAATAAAATAAAAACACAAGTAAATAAAAAGGGAATATATCATATTGATAGAATGGGCCGGGTTATGTTGTTGTTCAGTGTGAAACTGCGTTGAATATGACAAGTTGCTTTGCGCTGCAAAACTCTGCTGCCTCGGCGGGGGATGGCTGTTAAGCTGTTGAGACGCTCTCACTGCCTCGACAGGGGAATGTACTTGTGTCTCGGCGGCAAACTCGGAAGAACTACAAAGCTCGTCAGAACGCTTTGAAAGTGATCCCGCTTATGTCTAAGTCAGAATGCTGTTGATGCCCACTGCAGATAATACCCGTCGTGGCGTGAATCGTGCAAAGACAACAGTGTTTGGTCCGTCCTCTTTTAGCCACCATAAACCCTAACCTATGTTTAGGCTGGATTGATCAACACCATCTATAGATGAGATCGTGCTTACTCCTTTTGTGAGTTCGACTCTCTCGATACCGAACAAATGGATAGTAATCAACTAATCCTTCGCCTTAATTGAAAACTATGAAGAACATGGAATAAGTAAACCTTGAAGCTTTATTGCAAAAAGAAACTTAAAATCGTAAACAACCGTTCTCACACTAATTACAACATAACCCAAACCCAAAGAGAATTTAGAACATAATGGCGGCAAGAAAACCTAAACTATGCCTAAGGGGAAACCTAAGTTGTTTTGAAGTAAAAGTACAATGGGTATATATATAGGCATTAGCTAGGTCTAGTCCTTCTTGGAGTAGAAGTCTTCAAAGTAGTTTTTGCATTAAATGCAACCTTTAATTCTGACTTCTTTGAGTTGAATGTGGACTTCGTCACGTTGCCTTGCTTTGCAAGTAATCTCGAATTCCTCCTTCGGCGACTCTGCTTCCTGCTACAGTCATCGGAAAATTGAGTGGACATCATCGTTAGAATCAGGATTTTCAGCTCTACAGATCGCCCTCCAGTTCTCCAATTCCTCAATTTGCTGCCTTGGGCGGCAGGTAGGGCGGCGGCAGCTACTCAGCAACTGTTGTCTCTGTCTGGAACTGCATCAGTACAACTTCTTGGTCTGCTGGCCCAGCATCATGTCCTCAGCTCCTCTCTCCTTCTGTCAGCCTCTAGTACCTGAAACTAAAACGGTACCTTTTCCTTACCAAATAAAAGATAATCAATAAAAAGCTTGGCAAAGTAAAGAATACTGTAAAATGCAACACATGATCCTAATTATGCCTAAAGTGTACTTAAAACAGCAATAATATGAGATGGAATGTGCATGAAATATAGAACTTATCGACACTTTACAATCAGATGAATTTCAAGCTCTAGTGAATCGGGCTGTTGCCACTGAATCCAAAATGAAAGCCGCGGAAAAGAGAAAGAGTGGTTATCGGGTTGATAAGAAGCAGAAAAGTGACGACAAGTCTGAGTGGCAATCGAAGAAAGATAAGAATGTGAAAGAAGAGTCTTCAACCTATGCTCCTACTCCTCGAAGCGGTGAACAAGCTTTATGTCCTTGTTGTTTCCGTTAATAGCACGATAAACACTGAGAAAGTTCCAACTTGTAAGCATTTCCAGAAACAACATTTTGGCCAATGTCGACTCCAGTCTAATCTATGTTTTGCGTGTTGTGGTGATGACCACTATATCAAGGATTGTCTGAGGAAGTTCGACAAGGCACCTACTCGAAATTCAGCAAATCCGAGCCCTGCACCATCCAACCGAAACAAGAACATGAAGCAAGCTCAGTCGCGGAACCAAGGGAGGGAAGAAGCTCCCATTCGAGAGCCTTGACCCATCAAGAATCCCGAGCCCCAACTCGTGTCTATCATATCCGAGGCTAGAATCCTAAGGCATCTTAATTACAAGAATAAACATAACATGACTTGTCTTGCATGGTTAGTTCTTATGATAATTGTTATTGTGACTTGTTTTGCATGTAATTAATATTGTTATATGACTAATTCGATGAATGTATGAGATTGAATATGCTATGAGACTAGCTAGATCTTCTTAGTAAAAGCCTTTGTAGGAAATCTTGGTACAACCTTGAATAAGATCCAACTTGATTTAAAATTGAATAATAGTTGCTACCTCACTAAGTACAACTTTGTACTTATCATATCTTGTTTCCTTCTTCCCAATATTGCAGATTGATCCTGGTTCGATAGCTAATACTTCCTTGATCGAGAGCAAAGACTACAAGCATAGTAATCATGTATGACTTGATCCCTTCTTGTTCGACTTCTGGATGGTGGCATAGAGTTAGTTTTTGTGTTGGTTATGTCAAGCATTTTGTGTCTAGATGATGCGGTTAATGATGCTTGCTAGTTGATTTTGGCTCGTAATGAATGGAAGACATGTTTGTAAATACAAACTTGACATGTAATGTTTTGAAACTTTGGTTGTAAATATAATCTTGGTTATGGCCTTTATATATATGTGATGCTAGAATCATGTTTTGAGACTCGACTTGTAAACATGTTAGCTTGGCTTTATGAATGATAGTATGATCTTGTTTGAAATATGGAATGGATTATATAATTGATTGAAATGTTGGTTGGATATGTTTGTTTAATTGTTCTTTGCCTTGTAATATATCGAATGGAAATTTATTTATGTATGGGTTGATGTTTCGAATAGGTCATTAAAGATTAGGACACATTGTTTACTTGTATGGTCCAAATACTTAAGTCTTAATTTGTACATGATCAAAATGTTATATATAGGTTGAGTAAGATGGTAACATTAGTAAATTTTATTATGGTAGTTAAGTTATATGTAAGAATGAACTTTAATCTCACATAACTTGGGAGTTAAGTTAATGTCTTCCCTAATTTGGTTGTTTGTATTTGTGATTGAATGTCGTGTATCTGAACATGTTGGGTTGGTTTGCTTAGGTTTTTGGTTGATTGTTGCTTACTACCCAAGCAACTCATTCTTTAGAAATGAATTGCGAAAAGTTTTAAATTTTCCGTGTTTACGTTCGAACCGCGACGCCTCTCGACCGGTTTACTACTAAACTGGGAGGGAGGTGTCACATGATTGGTCCGAAAATCATCAAAGGAGCTTTGATCAATTGAAGCAAGCGTTGACTCATGCCCCGATTTTAATCCAACTCGAGTCAGGCAAAGAATTCACGGTCTGTAGCGACTGTTGGGTCACGTCGGCACGCCCTGTGGCGCAGCGGAAAAATTAATCCGACGTAATCCAGCCAGGATCCATGTACAGGAACGAATTCGGGGTGAAAAGATGAAGAGTTACCTTTTAAAACTGGAAAACCGACGGTATGTCGGAATAACCACGTCAAGTAAAACCGGAATCGTCACAGGTTCGCAACGACCTCTACGGAGTCCACCCGAACAAAACGAACAAAGTTTCCGCCTCCCTAACACTTAGGGATAAATTTCGACAGGTTTGAACACCTTACAGGGAGAAGTCGAAATCCCTCCAGGGATTCCTGAGGGAGTCTGAAATCGACCAGGAGTTCAACCGGGACTTGGATTCGAACTAGGAAATCGCCAGGAATTTGCCAGGGGGCAAGAGGAACACCAGGAAAATATCGAACAACTTCTCAGAAGAAATCTGGGACTTGTCGAAAATTCCAGAGGGGAATTCCCAGGGATATGTCGAAATTTGCAAGGAGGAATAGGGATGATTTGGTTGCTAGCCTTTGTCCCTTTAAATTCTATTCAGAGACTTAATTCTAGTTGAATTCCTTAAATCCAAGTTCAACCAAAATTCATAGAATCTAATTCTACTTGAAATTGGTTTATATTAAATATACATTATATTTAATAATATTAAATGGAATATATATATTTAATTATGTAGAATCTTATTCTACATAAAACATGGATTTAAATATACATTATATTTAATCCAAATATATATATATATTTATTATATAGAATCTCATTCTATCTTTACTTGGATTTAAATATATTTAAATATATATTTTTAATTATGTAGAATCTAATTCTACATAAACTTGGAATCAAATATACATTATATAAATTCCAAATATATATTTAAATTTCTAGAATCTTATTTTATAATATTTAAGTCTCTAAATATTTTCCATAGGGGATTTTCGGCAACCTCCCTAAAATAGGGAGTATGGTTTCCAATTTTTGTTCGTTTCATTCGAAGGGTGTGACCCTTGTACGTTCATGCAACGTTAGCAGCAAAATTAGAACTGTTCTAATTCCACAAACAATGAGTGGCATCTAGCAATACATCATTGCTACCTAAGTTGCATGAAGTCATGGTTTGACTTTCCTAATTCCTGAATAAACTTCCTTTATGTATTTCATCCTTTTGTCCTTTATATCTTAGATGAACACAAGTCATGGGTTAGTCACACTTGCGTTGTCCATCTAGTCTTTCTTGATGTCTTGAGTAGATTATGATAAACGAATCTCTATGATATCTCATATCATAATATTCGAGCATGGCCATGCATTTTCTAATCTCACTCAATCAAGTGGCCGAAGATATTTCTGCCATTATGTAGGAGGGACAAAATCCTTTCTTGATCAACCATATTTCACTACATAGGTCATCATGTATCCAATCATCAGTCTTTATAATGTAGTCAGTTACGACACACGTTTGACTATGTCAAAATATGTAAATCTTTATGTTGAAATCATGTTGATCTCAAGTCTGAGGATTATACATATGTTTATCATGAGCAATGTTGTGTCTGTCACATAATTCCCCAAGAAACATGCTCATAACGGGTCAATCCAGTATGTTGTTCTCTAACAAATACTTATGTGTTGATTTTGACATCTCTATGCCAATGACAACGCTTGTTATCAATCAACCACATATTAGTCTTTATATATTATCATTGTCCATGCCCGTAATAATATTCGACTAAGGATCCTATTTAACAATAATCGTATTATTGTATGGACAGTATTATCCAATGGTTAGTTTGATGCACAGAAACATACCAAATGATAATAACGGCAATGCCATTACTTGATAAATCTAGTAAAATAGTATGTTTATTCAATCATCATAAGATTGGTGTTTGGGCATACTCCAACAATCTCCCACTAGCACTAAGACCAATCATTCTCGTATCTAATACGATATGGCTTTGTGTAACTGACATGCTTATGCCCTGTCAAAGCTTTGTCAGGGAGTTGACAAAGTTATCAACTTTGTGCGTATGTTGCATACTTTCACATCTCCAATATGTAAGCACTTTAGAATATGTTTGGATTTATTGATGAGATATGGGTTTTATTTGCTTACGCAAAGGTTCCATCATAACAGAGTTATGTAGCATCTAATATGCTGGGAACAACCCTTAGTTCAGAAGTGAACCCTTTAGATCCAAACATCCTTCTTTATTGCTATGTCGATTGTAATATATTCAGCCTATGTTGTAGAGTTAGATACTGTCTCATGTTGCTAACTCGCAGTATCTTTTATTAATGCAAGACGGATTGCAATCTTTGGTTCCTTTTGATGAGTATGCCATCTACATACAATACTTAGGAAAGTAACAATGCTCCCACTAGCTCTTTTGAAAACAAGACTCCCCTTTGTTTCTAGATAAACCAAACCTTTTGATTGTATCTTCTAAAACGAATATCCCAACATCGAGAAGCTTGCCTTAGTCTACAGATAGACCTTTGTAGCTTACATACCTTCCAAGTGTTTACTGGAGTGACAAAACCTTCTGGATGTGTCATGTACACATCTGTTTCAAGTTTTGCCTTAGGAAAGCAGTTTTGACATTCCTTTATTTGATTCTATAATCATGGTATGTAACTACTTGCAAGTGAGATTAAGATGGATTAAACATAGCTACAAGGAAGATGCTTTATCATAGTCTATACTATGAAGTTTGTTGAAAACTTTTAGCGACGAATCATCCTTTGTATGTTTTATCATCCATGTCAGTTTTTCTTTTTTGAAAAACTCATCCATACCTTTTAGGTTTTACCCTTTTAGGTAACCAAATTCTATACTTGGTTTTAGACATGAATTTCATCTCATCTCTCATGGCTCTTAGCCATTTCTCGAATTTTGGGCTCACCATTGCTTTCTGATAAGACCTAGTCTTTATCTTGATCCGAAAAGAAGAGTGTTTCCATGTACGGATAGTGAGAAATCCATATTTCTCAAGTATATGGTATTCTCTTAAGGATCAACACAATGGTTGTGTTTTGTTCCAATGTTCCTTGATCAATTGTGGAACATTCTCAATCTTTGGTTCATAAATTTGTTGTCTAAAATTTCTTCAAATTCCAAATTCCATTTTTTCCTTTTGTGAGAGGTAATCTCTTTCGAGAGAAACTCTCGTTTGAGCAACAAACATTTTGTTCTTGTTGAAAAATGAAATCCATTAGTGATAAGTATTCTCTTTCGAGATAAACTATCGTTTGAGCAACAAATATTTTGTTCTCATTAAAGTTGAAGAAATAATATCCCTTTGTGAGAATTAATCTCTTTTAGGATAAACTCTCGTTTGAGAAACAAACGCTTTGTTCTCGTTAGGATAAACAACAAATGGAGTTTTTAAGGTTCGAACTTTGTAAACATTTTAACATGTAAGTAACCTTAAAACTTCTAAGGTATTCTAGAACAGTTCTTAGTCCATATCTTATATGGCGTTTCGAACCACGTTTGAGAAAAAAACACAATTAAGTATGAGAGTTGTTTTTCTAGTGTGTAAAGAAGTCGAAAATGACTTGTTCTGAATCAAAACATGTCTAACATATTTGATTCTCTTTCAAAGACTTTTCGTTCCACTTGTGGGATTTAATTATGGGACAATCCCATATTCTTTGAAAGTTCATCAAACTTTAAATTTTCTTGAATTTGATCTCATCAAATTACCTTAATACTTTTTATGAGTTTGAGATAAGTCATTTGTTTTATTTATCTTATAAATATTATTGATTTGATTAGTTTAAAGATCATTGATTCGTTGTGCCATAAGAGATTAAAAGAATAACATTTATTTAAATAATCTCAAAATTAAAATATCTTGTCCTTACAAGATAACTTAAACTTAGGCACAAAATAATAATCTTAGAAACTAAAACAAATTTATTTAAGCAAAAACACATGTCCTAATGGATGATGTAGCAACTCTTGCTTTATTTCCATTCGCATGTCCATGTCTATTCTGATGTCTTCTCTTTAAAAGCCTCTAAGGTTGATGCCTCACTCGTTTTTGCTTTCTTGACTTCTTGTAGGTGTGTGGGGCAGTTTCTCTTCCAATGTCCGGTCTTGCCGCAATGGAAACATTTTCCATCCTTCTTGATTCCCTTCTTAGGTTTCAATGCCTCCTTTCCATCGGTGTTGGTCTTACCATCACCTTTAGACTTTGCTGACGATTTACCTTTCTTCTTGCCCTTGCGGACCATTAGGACAGGTTTAGGTCCTACCTTTTTCAGGTTGATTTCAGCAGTTCTCAACATGCCGAGCAACTGTGGCAGCGTCTTGTTAATTTCATTCATATTGAAATTAAGGACGAACTGATTGAAACTATCCGACAACGATTGCAGGATGACATCAGTAGCTAATTCGTCTTTCAGCGAAAAGCCGAGCTTCTCCAACGTTTGGATGTAGCCCATCATTTTGATGACGTGAGCTCCTACGGGAGATCCCTCACTCATCTTGCATTGAAACAGAGCTTTAGAGGTCTCGTACCTCTCTTAACGAGCTTGCCCTTCATAAATGTCCTTGAGATTTTGAATCATATCATAAGCTACCATGTCCTCATGTTGCTTCTGAAGCTCAGGGGTCATGGAGGCAAGCATAAGACAACCGACATCCAGCATGTCGTCCATGTGTTTCTGAAACTTGTCTTTTTCAGCTTTGGAAGCAGTGGCAACCGGTTCATCATGAACAGGTTCTTCAATGACATATTCCTTCTTTTCCTGTTTGAGAACAATTCTCAAATTGTGGTACCAGTCAAGCAAGTTTATGCCATTGAGCTTATCCTTCTCAAGGATAGATCGCAGAGATAGAGTATTATTTGCCATTAATTCTACAACAAAGAAAATATGTTATATAAGTTTTACTAAATTTTAAAATTTATGGATAGGTCTTTACTATAAATTTACTCCCACTATTTTCTTCAAAATTAAAAACTCTCTAGTTTTAATTTCGAAAAAACATTTCGATAGTTTTTCTAGTGAGTGAGGATCCGTATTTCACCATTCCTAAATCAGCTTTGGCCAGTCTTTTAGGAAAAGGTTATTTAGGTAAGTAACACCTTACTAATTACATCTCATGTAATTCCTCATCTTTTGGCGAACAACTCTTGTTCTTTAATTCATCTTATGATTAACCAAAACTTTTAACCACTAGGTTTTCTAATCCTATTAGAACAACCCAGCTAAGTCAATACCAATATCTTAACTAGCGAATATCACTAGCTTATTATTCGCGTTTAACTAAGTAGATAAATGTGACATTGCTTTGGCAAAGCTCGCATTATATCGATCGAAGCTTTAACGAGGGTAAATATTGGATGGTTAAAACATACTTAGAATTATAGTGAGGGATTTACTTATTTATCTTATCATTTTAACATTGATCCTATCAATAGAACTATGTTTAATCATGCTTATAAAACATCCATTACATCACATACAAGGTAAATATAAGTGGTAAATAAATATGCAATGATTATATCCCTTCTTAACCTAAGGTGACCCGTCCCATGCCAATGGGAGGACCATTCTACTGAAGATAGAGTCTGCTTCTTAAACGCCCAGTCCACCAGGGAAGGCCCACCACGCTGCTACCTAGGTCCTTGCTTTATCTCCATGAGTATTTACAATTTTCAGAAACTCGCGTTACATGTGAGGGAGTGAGATGAGAAGAGAAGTACAATAGAAGATAGAGAAAGGCACGACACGCATGCCGTATTTATAAAAACCAAAACTATAATGGCTATGGGATATAACCATGCAAAACAAACATCGTGCAATCTAACATGCATTTCAAACATCGTGCGAACAAAGTAACGACGTGTTTACGGAGTTTTAAATTGATTATCCCTATGTTGCGGTTAATGGGCCAAAGAAGGATCACGAGGTTTCATAAACCATTTGCGTCAGCGAACAAATGCACCAGGTAGGTGAACATGAAAGAGAGGTGGCGCACTAGGCACACTTAAGTACCAGGTCTTTGATGATGCCAATCCTAGACATGCATTTTTCATAACGTCTAACCATAAATCTTATGGATTCACCGTGAAAGATAGTTTGATAACTTTTATCAAATTAGAAGCCCTTTCGGAGATTTCATAAATCTATGAAACTACGAACAACTACTTGTTCTCTAGACTAACTATTAGTCTCAACATGTTAACATTTAACATTGAAGCAACCTAACATAGTTATGATTAACTCTTAATCATTCAATGATAATCGAAATAAGTCTTTATTAGGTGTGATACGATAAACGATAAATATCTAAATCGAATTAAACAACATGCATCTCATACATAAACATCACCCAAGAATTTAAGTCCGAATTCGTATGATACAAGTGGATCTGATACCACTGTTGGGTCACGTCGGCACGCCCCGTGGTGTAGCGGAAAAATTAATCCGACGTAATCCAGCCAGGATCCATGTATAGGAATGAATCCGAGGTGAAAAGATGAAGAGTTTCCTTTTAAAACTCTGGAAACTGGAAAACCGACGGTATGTCGGAATAACCACGTCAAGTAAAACCGGAATCATCACAGGTTTGCAATGACCTCTACGGAGTCCACCCGAACAAAACAAACAAAGTTTCTGCCTCCCTAAAACTAAGGGATAAATTTCGACAAGTTTGAACACCTTCCAGGGAGAAGTCGAAATCCCTCCAGGGATTCCTGAGGGAGTCTGAAATCGACCAGCAGTTCAACCGGGACTTGGATTCGAACTAGGAAATCGCCAGGAATTTGCCAGGGGGCAAGAGGAACGCGAGAAAAATATCGAACAACTTCTCAGAAGAAATCTGGGACTTGTCGAAAATTCCAGAGGGGAATTCCCAGGGATATGTCGAAATTTGCAAGGAGGAATAGGGATGATTTGGTTGATAGCCCTTGTCCCTTTAAATAGTATTCAGAGACGTAATTCTAGTTGAGTTCCTTAAATCCAAGTTCAACCAAAATTCATAGAATCTAATTCTACTTGAAATTGGTTTATATTAAATATACATTATATTTAATAATATTAAATGAAATATATATATATTTAATTATGTAGAATCTTATTATACATAAAACATGGATTTAAATATACATTATATTTAATCCAAATATATTTTTTTATTATATAGAATCTCATTCTATCTTTACTTGGATTTAAATATATTTAAATATATATTTTTAATTATGTAGAATCTAATTCTACATAAACTTGGAATTAAATATACATTATATAAATTCCAAATATATATTTAAATTTCTAGAATCTTATTCTATAATATTTAAGTCTCTAAATATTTCCATACTCTAAATAATATTTGATAAATACAATATTTATCCAATATTATTCCCATTTAAGGGAGTTGCCGATTTCCCCTATCCCATAGGGGATTTTCGGAAACCTCCCTAAAATAGGGAGTATGGTTTCTAATTTTTGTTCGTTTCATTCGAAGGGTGTGACCCTTGTAGGTTCATGCAACGTTAGCAACAAAATTAGAACTGTTCTAATTTTACAAACAACGAGTGGCATCTAGCAATACATCATTGCTACCTAAGTTGCATGAAGTCATGGTTTGACTTTCCTAATTCCTGAATAAACTTCCTTTATGTATTTCATCCTTTTGTCCTTTATATCTTAGATGAACACAAGTCATGGGTTAGTCACACTTGCGTTGTCCATCTATTGTTTCTTGATGTCTTGAGTAGATTATGATAAACGAATCTCTATGATATCTCATATCATAATATTCGAGCATGACCATGCATTTTCTAATCTCACTCAATCAAGTGGCCGAAGATATTTCTCCCATTATGTAGGAGGGACAAATCCTTTCTTGATCAACCATATTTCACTACATAGGTGATCACGTATCCAATCATCAGTCTTTATAATGTAGTCAGTTACGACACACGTTTGACTATGTCAAAATACGTAAATCTTTATGTTGAAATCATGTTGATCTCAAGTATGAGGATTATACATATGTTTATCATGAGCAATGTTGTGACTGTCACATAATTACCCAAGAAACATGCTCATAGCGGGTCAATCCAGTATGTTGTTCTCTAACAAATACTTATGTGTTGATTTTGACATCTCTATGCCAATGACAACACTTGTTATCAATCAGCTACATATTAGTCTTTATATATTATCATTGTCCATACCCGTAATAATATTCGACTAAGGATCCTATTTAACAATAATCATATTATTGTATGGACATTATTATCCAATGGTTAGTTTGATGCATAGAAACATACCAAGTGATAATAACGGCAATGCAATTACTTGATAAATCTAGTAAAACAGTATGTCTATTCAATCAGCATATGATTGGTCTTTGAGCATACTCCAACAGCTACGCCTCTCATTTGAGATTAGGTTTTGTTTTGATGCAAGGCAAAAATGTCATGGCATACGCATCTCGGCAATTGAAGCCACATGAACTCAATTACCCGACGCACGACCTTGAACTAGCCGCCATCGTCTTCGCTCTTAAAATCTGGAGACACTCTCTCTACAGTGAAAAGTGAACTTATTTACCGACCATAAGAGTCTCAAGTATCTGCTTACTCATAAGGATCTTAATCTAAGACAAGGAAGATGGATGGAATTTTTGATAGATTACGATATGATTATCGACTATCATCTCGGGAAAGCCAATGTGGTTGCGGATGCTCTTAGTCGAAAACCGACCCTCGGTAAGACATCCTAGCCTTAAACTGTTCGAATTATTCATCTTGTTCCAAATTGAAGCCATTCGAATTCTGCCTTGCTCAGAAAGCAATAGTTCGAAATCTTTCTTGTTAAAGAAGTAACCATTTGAATT
Organism: Hibiscus trionum; assembly: GCA_030270665.1. Lineage (NCBI taxonomy): Eukaryota > Viridiplantae > Streptophyta > Magnoliopsida > Malvales > Malvaceae > Hibiscus > Hibiscus trionum. Next base: position 19,173,248 of record BSYR01000022.1, read on the forward strand.
TGCCTTGTCATCTAAGTAACCTACTTAAATTGTTGTTTCGTAGATTCCTTGACAATCAACGCTCATTTCCGACTCTCTAAAGCTCAGAAATATTTACCTGAATTGCAAGTTCAATCTATTATCATCTTCAAGATTAAAGAACTCCAAAAAATTGACCCGGAACTCTAGAAAATTGCTTCTAAGCTTGAGTCTAATTCCGACTTCTCGATTAAGACGAAAGATCTCCTTTATTTTAAAGATAGAGTTTGTGTTCCTGACAACAACGAATTACAAGAAGAGATATTAAGTGAAGCACATCAAAGTTCTTTCTCAATCATCCTTGGATCGGTTAAGATGTACAAGGATCTCAAGCCCTTGTATTGGTGACCTGGAATAAAGGCAGCTATTAATGATTTTGTTTCGAAGTGTATAAATTGTCAGCGGGTAAAAGCCGAGCACCGAGTCCCTACCGGATTGCTCCAACCTCTTAAATTTCCACAATGAAAATGGGAACAAATCACAATGGATTTCGTATCTAGTCTTCCTTGCACGCCAAGAAAGTGTGACGCTATCTGGGTGATTGTTGATCGTTTCACCAAATCCGCACATTTCATCCCGGTGCGTATGAGTTACAGTTTGGAAGCCTTGGCTGAATTATACATTTGGGAAGTTATTGGTTTGCACGGAGTCCCGATTTCAATTGTCTCTAATCGAGATCCTCGATTTACAACTCGATTCTTGAGAACATTACAGAAGTCCCTCGGAACTAAGTTAAATCTGAGTACAACCTTTTATCCGCAAAGTGACGGACAATCGGAACGGGTAATTCAAGTTCTCGAAGACATGCTCAGAGCTTGTATCATTGATTTCGGGAAAAATTGGGAGAAATCTCTACCAGTCGTAGAATTTTCTTACAACAACAGCTTCTAGTCCTCGATTAAAATGGCCCCTTTCGAAGCATTGTATGGCAGAAGATGCCGAACTCCTCTCTGTTGGTTTGAACTTGACGATAACAAGGTGTTAGGACCACAATTGCTTCGGGAAACCGAAGAACAAGTCCAAATCATCCACTCTCGATTGAAACAAGCATTTGATAGACAAAAGTCATACGCTGATATGAAACGTAGAGACATCCAATATAAATTTGGAGATAAAGTCTTTCTTAAAGTCTCTTCGTAGATGAAAGTGTTTCGGTTCGGTAAGAGGGGAAAATTCAGCCCTCGTTTTATTGGACCGTTCGAAGTGATTGAAAGAATAGCTCCGATGGCTTATCGACTCGCACTTCCTCCCAAGTTTGATAAAATCCACAATGTCTTTCATGTTTCGATGCTAAGACGATACCGGTCTGATCCGTCCCATATACTTGAGCCTAAAAATGTTGAATTGAATCTCGACCTTTCCTATGAAGAAGAACATGTCCAAATCCTTGATGGAAATAAAGAGACTCCGAAACAAGAACGTACCACTTGTAAAAGTCCTTTGGAGAAATCATAAGGTCGAAGAAGCAACGTGGGAACCCGAGGATACAATGCAGAAGCAATATCCTCATCTGTTTAGTCCAGGTAAGAATTCGAGGACGAATTCTTTCTTTTAAAGAGGGGAGAGTTGTAACACCCTCAATTTTACCCTAGAAGACTTTACTCAATCGGTCAAATAATTAATTTAAATGAACCTAGTAATCCCTAATTAGTTGAAATAATGACTTAATTGAAAGAACAAATAAACTAATAAAAACTCAGCCATGACTAAATCAAAATATCTGATAAAATGGGGACTTGCATGTTGAAAATTTGAATTCCCCAATCTGCCCTTGAATAGAAATAAATGATAGTTTAACCAAAAGGGCAGATCGGTCAACTCTCAATCCATTAACTTAAGAGAGTTGTCTTTTCATTTCCCATTTTCTTCTCTTCAGCCGAAAAAGAAAGAGAGCTTAGAGAGAGAGTTTTGCTGGAGAAAAACTCAAGGAGAGCTTGAAAATTTGATTGCATGTTGATCATCTTGCCATAGAAATCAAATTAGAAAGCTAGGTAAGTGTTTCTACACAACTAGTTCATCAAGTTATCATGGTAAGTTGGTTGTATGTTCTGAAATGTAACGAATGCTTGTGGTAAATGATGATTTTGATTCTGGAAATTAGTTGTAAGATGATAAGAAATATGTATTTAGTTGGATTATTTGATAAGAATAAAAAATCGGTCACATGCAAAGACAAGATAGTTAAGAGAGTGTTATGGAGAAGTTGAAAAGGCAAAGCCTAAATTGTTCCGTAATAAATCTGGAAATTTATGTTTAAAAGTGTTAGATATTGAGGAAATGTAGAATTAGCTGGTAAAATAAGATTAGGTGGTGAAGCCATGAAAATAAGTTGTAAGGAGCTTAAGTTAGAAATTAGTGTAATCTGCCCAGCACTGCACTGTTCTGGACAGTGACCTTCAAAAATTCACCAAAAATAAAATACATGAAATTTACCCCTGAAATTTTGATGGAAAATACTTGGGAATGTCTATTTTAACTAGAAACAAACGGCACTAAAATTTGATCTCTGTAGAAAAATCTGGAATCGAAATCGTGTAGGTGCTACAAACTGTCCAGAACTGCAAAATGACCTATGTTTAAATAAAAAGTTGTATTGATTGAGAAATGAGAAAATATGTACCATACATGGTTGTAAAGCTGTGTGAATAAGCTTTCTAGAATGGTAAAGTAATTGAAATTTCGATATGTGTAAAAAGAGATGCCCAGATTAGTAACAAGTACTCAAACGGCCAATAAGAAAAACAATTTTGACTGTTGAATGGTTGCACTTATGTAAATGAGCTTATATGTTTGAATTAGCTTCTAATATGTTTTGTATATGTTTGTATATGAATGTTAAGACCAAGAATTTGAGGAAGCCTTGGAGGAGTCAAGAGCTGGTCCAACTTGTAAGAAGAATAAGGGAATAATCATCAAGGATCAAGACTAGCTAAGCTTGGAGCATTGTGAGTGTAGTTAATCCTTAGGGTTAGGACTAGTGTCCTAACCAATGTTTTCATTTTAATATATGATGATTTGAAAGCATGAAATGAACCTAATTAATATTTGGTAAATGTTCTAAGGGAAGAAGGTTAAATGGAATGATAATTGCTTATGTTTGCTATTGGTTTGGTTCTATTGTGTGATACATGGTTCATGCACTTGATTGATGGATTATATGGGTTCTATGTGATGTATATGCTACTGCCCTTGAATGTCACATGTTGTATGAATGAGTATATGTGACTTATACATGTTAGAAACAATGAGACTTTGACCAAATATAGACCTTATATGCTTGCAACAAGCTATGAGCTACATGATTGATATCTTGGCTTGTTAATGACTTGCCTTGTGATTGTTTGAATTAAAAGACACGATAAGCCCTTTTTTGACTAGTTGGTCTTAGGTAGAACGGCATGCCTTAGAGTCTAGAGCTCCTCTGAAATTAGTACCTCGGGTACTCTCTGTTGGTGTTGTTAACACCTTGTGTATTTGATGCTTTGAGCATCCTTTATTGATCATTTGGTTACCTTGTGATGGTGTGGAAGACACCTTGGTGTATTGAGCACCCTCTGGTTCTGATGCATTGTGCATCCTCTGATTCGGTACTTTGTACCCATTGTGACTCGATTACCTAGTCCCACTAATCTACCAAGACAAACGTTATAAGTATTTGAGTAAAACATGTAACATGAGATATATGTAACTTGATATGTTATATGAAACAAGAGTTCAAGATATTAAAGGTGTAAACGACAATCTGATTTTGCTTGAAACATACATGATCTACATGTCTAAGATGCCTATTCGAATGGTGATTATATGATATGCTTATGTATTACTCGATCGGTTACATGTTTGTTCTATTACGTTATGAGAACAATGTTTGTATTATTAAATGATGGTTTGTTTACATTGTTATTTATGCAAACGTGCCTACATGCCTACTTGTTGTTTCTATGCTTCTAAAACTAGCTAAGTGATTCTTGATCATGTTTAAACTAGCTAGGTGATGCTTATGTAATATGAATCCTAGCTAGGTAACCTTGGTTAATGGAAATAAGACACCTAAAAGAATAAACTAATAGATTTAAGTGCTACCTCGCTAAGTACATCTTTGTACTTATCACTCTATTATTTCCTCCTTCCCAAACCAACATGTTGTATTGATTGAAAGCTGCCCAATCCGTTTCTGGAGCACCAAGTTACAAGCAAGAATCATGTATGATGTGATCTTTTATTTAGACTTCTAGAGAGTGGCATAGACTTGTGTATTAGAGCGGTTTCACATGCATTTTGGTTGGTATATATGTTAAATGTGAGCACATGACTTGTTATGTACATAAAGTTTAAGCTAATGGTTTGTAAAGACTAAGTTATGTTTGTAGTAAGTCTTGTATGACTCTTTTGCCATGTTGGTGTATATGTATATGATGTTTGGTTAAATTATGACTTATGTTATGATCACATGTGTTTATGAAGTTCGAGATATTCCTATATATAGGTGTGTGTTCGAATGGTCTCATAGGAAGAGTGTCGAGTGTATGAACTTATTAAGCTTGAATTTGTATTTAGCTCACATGTATATTAACATGCTTTAATCGAATGAAATGCAAATGCCCATGTTTAGTTCGAATATGGTTATGATTATTCAATTAGAATTCCATGTTGGTTCGAATGCTTCATGATAGGCTATTCTAGTTTGTTTGAGTACATGGTTCTTGAATTTATAGATATGTTTGTTTGATTGCAAATGGTTACATGTTTAGATACAATAAGGTAGTAACAAGATCATGATATGTTAAAAGTTTTAATTAGCCCCTATATAACTAGCTACATGTATGATTAACATATGTTAAGTGTATGTAAGTGTGTATTGACTATGTTACTTTAAATGGATTGCTTGAATATCATACGCTAAGTTTGTTCGGATTGAGTTTAGTTTATATGTTATATGTTTATAAGCTCGTTGCGCGTTGTAACGCTCCTCGCTCCTAACCCGGGCGAGGGGTGTTACAAAATAAATATCGGCACAATGTTAGTGACATAGTATATCATCACCGTATAGTAGTATGAATGACGATGATACATAATGTCACTTTATAATTTATATTCGATGACAACTAATTACGTCACTAAATTATATAATTTTACGTTATTGATAATTCTTGTCGTCATGAATAATAGTTTACCTTCAACTTATAGACGGCGAGAAAGATATTATCACATTTTTAGTAACGTAATATTGTCACTTAAAATGCTAAAATAATGTCATAATTTTTATTAATTATTAATTTAAAGTCTTCACCTATTTACCAATTTTACCACCTATTTAAAGACTACGTTTTCATTAATTATATTAAGATTGTTACAATAATGAAATAGAATTATTAGTGATGGAAGCAAAATCATAAAATTAATATTGCCATAATTATTGCTAGCTAAAATGATAAAGTAGAACTAAAACATATTTTTCCTAAAAAAAAATGATAAAAGTACACATCATTTCTCAGAAAAAAATTACATTATACTAAATATTATATAATTCAATTATTACACAATAATATAAAATAATTAAAATTGTAAAACTTACATGTAAACTGCAAAAACTCTTCCTTTTTGTTACTTATTTGACTTCGAGTTCATATAATCATATTACAAAAATGTCGGGGGTTAAATTGTGAAACACCATCGGCATAGATATTTTCACTCGACAAATACTTTCCCAACTCCTCGATTCTTTGCAACCATTTTAGTCCAAAATAACATCCAACTATTGCTGCTATTTCGAATTGCTCTTTTGTCATTTCAATAGGGTCCTTTTCTGGGGTTCTACATATTTCCTTCCTCCTTTGGCAAGAAACCCTCTTAACTAAATTTTGTAAGAAATTCTGAGACTTGAGCACCTAAGAAGATGCCAATAAGAATATTATTTTTTAAGAATTCAGCTGAGCATATGTCAACCAAAAATAAAATGTAAATCAAGTTAAAGACATATTTATGATGTAAAAAGTCTCTTAACACAAATAACTATCGGTTAAATTCATATTTAACATTAACTATTAAAATTCATTCATTGCAATATGCTTATCTTTTACCTTGTGGACTGCAGCTTTTACTAACAAAGCAACGCCTCTATCATAATAAGGCTAATAGTTTTAACATTGATGTCTATTAGATAATTTAATCTAACATGCAAATACAATCAAGACGAGGTTACAACCAAAAAAAACATTAACATGGAAAATCAAACATAAGAAATCATATACATAACACATGGATGCTAACATGCATTGAAAATTTCAACTAACGCCACTATCATATTTTCAATCAATGTAGTTAACAACGGATTGAGATAGCTAACCCTCATTTTCTCTCAAAATTACTGGTCCTCTACTGGATATACTCATATACATGGACGTGCTAGTATTACATGCCAAGAAAATATGTGACAGTGACATTATGTATATAAATATGTCTCACATTTGTTGAGTTTTCCTATTTGGAATTAAAATCAGTATAGTTGAATCAAACATAATCATTTTGTTCATATTTTCTAACATGCATAGTCCCACCCCCCCCCTCATTTTAGAAGTACAAGTACCAAAATGCACTCTGCAACATAATATAAGGACTTGTATAGTACAGTGGCGGATCTAGAAATTCAAGAATGATGGTCCAAAACAATTTTTTTCCTCAAATGGGTATGCAGATTTCCAATTTTCTTCCCTCTATACACTAAACTAATTTAAAAGAAAAACAATACTAAACTATTTTTTTTAAATCAACACTTAAAATGTTTTTTTTTTCAAAATGGGTGTGCAATTGCTCCCCTTCTAGCCTATGTACATACGCCCCTGATATAGTACTTTTACCTGGGAGACTACTGTATCTACTAAACAAATATAATGAGAGCCAGCGCCAAGCAATGGATCGTTCTTTTGTTTGCTCGTTCATCCTCTATGATAGAATCAAATCATTCCTTAGCACATCCCAACATTCTGGTGGAGGGCTCCCAAACACTTGTAGCTTTGGATCTGTGCCAATTATCACCTTTGACATGAAGTCGGCAACACAATTAGCCTCTCCGTAAATGTGTTTAATTTGAAAGGACCATAGTGTGCAGCATATCTCCTTAATGTTTCCTAAGACCACCTTTGAAATCTAATGTTTTCGTCTGTTATGCCTCTAAGAGGATGCTTTATACAATCACAGTAAAGATAAACACAATTGACATGTACGCACCTATATTGAGCACTGTTGGACAACAACCCCGGACCTTCTCAACACTCAAATATATCCTAAACTCATAGTACTTATTGAAAGAGTATATAGCTGCAAATAAATGGAAAGAAAGAAAAAAAAAGACTAAAATAAAAATTAAAATGGAAGCATGTGTCTACCGTAACACATGAAATACAATAGTAGTTTATAACATGCACGTAGTGAATGTGAGAGTGAGAGTGAGGGATAGAAGAGGTGGACCAGAAAGTTCTTTTAATATGAGTAGTTTGAAGTACAACAAGTTGTGTGTATTCTTGATGTGTACAAACATGGTCAATAAAAACAACATCTTCAAGTACTAGACTAGATAAGAGATGTGGTCAACATTCATTTGGTGTTGCTGAGGGGATTTCTTTGACTCAGAGGATACTTGACATTGCTAGTTTTTTCACACCTGCAGTTTACTGAGGAAACCTTTGTTCTGAAAATATATACACAACAACAACTCCAACAACAACTAAATACTATTAGTGACCAACTAAAAACCTATTGATCAGAGTGGTGCAACGGAAGTGTGGTGGGCCCATAACCCACGAGTCCTAGGATCGAAACCTGTCTCTTTACTTTGATATTTTAGTTGATTTCTGCAGGAAAAATAAACACATTTTGTGAATAAAATAACAAAGAACAATAATAAGAACAAAGAACAAGAGTGGAAGAACAAAGAGATGAGATTAGTGAAGGAAAAAGAGTACACACATCTTTGATACGCATAACATGTTATCTCTACACAAGACAACATTTGTATCATATTTTGTGAAAGTAAATCACATATCTTCTGGATATGTTAGGTCAATGGTCTTAGCCAAACACATTTTTGGCTTGCCTTGTGCATAACAGTTATTTCTACAAGATTTGAGGAGGCATCGACGAATGTTTGGAGATCTAAATGTAATGATCTTTGTATATTCATAGATATTTCTTGACCAACTAATATATAGTGATTCAAGACCAAGAAAAGATATAATTATCTTTATTCACATCCAACAATCTTACAACTATTGAGATACTCAATAGATATGCTCTAATCATATTGAATCTTCTTTAAGATTCTTTCAACTTATGTCTATTCATAGACAATAAGAAATATATAAAAATGCTCGATCTTCAGGTCGAGATAAACTTGATGTCAAGATTCAAGTACTTGTATTGAAAGTACTTCATGAGTTTCCAATTTGAAGCTCTTTAGGAGTGCTAAAATTATCATAATGGATCTTGATCCAAACTCCTTTATAAAATACATAAGGAAATCTGATCATTCTTATAGTATTTTCTCAATTAGTATTCACTAAGGAGATTATACCAAATGCGCCAAAATATTCATGAGACATGTCTAAATAAATTTCCTCGGAAATTTCCAAATGCTTCTAGCATTTTAAATCCTTCAAGGATAAATATGGATCCACAAATAATTAGACACATGTAAATTTTTTCATAACTGCCAAAGTAATTGCATCCACCATGAAGTAATTAAAACTTTTCATAAATCATAGTTCAAGTCGTATTTACGACTACTTATTTGTGCCTCACTTGCATTACACCTTTAGGTGTTTGGACTGCTGGTCCAAATACTTCTATTTTAGAAGTTCAAAGCGTCTTTCAACATCGGTCAATTCAATATCTATACTTTTGGATAGATTTTATACAAGATCCTCGATTTCTTTCTTTACTTATATAGAAGTATTTTATGTAAAATCGTTTTCGACAACTTTTCAATTTTCTGGTTCCATTCTCATAATGACATAACTCATCGAGATCTCTTTAAGATTTCAATATTTATTTCAGGTACCTGAAACTCTTCAAGAGTTTTATTATTAGTTATGTCTTGGGTCTCTTTAGGAGCACCCGCCTCCAATATATGACCATCTCATAATACTTTTCATTTACGAGAATTTTGATCATTGGAACCATTTCAACTATCATGCTTCAAGCATGATTTACATCCACTTGCTCTAACATGTAATTTAAACTTTTTTTTTGATCGGCAACCATATGTTTTTATTCATGTAGTATAGAAAACATATAGTTTGACGGTATCGCACGCCTCATTAAAAACCTCCCTAAACCTATTGGAGGAAAAGAGTACGATGCGATCCGTCGAGTACAAAAAGAAATTCAAGAAAACAAACACCAATTCATACTTAGTAAGTTTCAAAAGCATGCCCCCAAGGAATCCCCAGCCGCGTCAATCTTCTATGTAATCGAATTCCTCCCCCACCGAAATATGTGAAAATAGACATAGTAATAAAGCCAGCCCTTGCACACTCGTCCTGGAGCTCAGAAAACTCGCCTCACCGTTTACAAGCATGCCACGAAGAGTGACAACCGGTCGACTCCCTCCTTGGCCAATACATCGGCGAAACCATTCGCCTCTCTGGGCACATAACAAAATTGCAGTTCATAGGCTGCTTGTTGCGCTTGATCGATCGCCATGAACACCTCCCACAAACGCCATGGTCTCTTTGCCAACCGTGTAACCCAACTCAAAGCCACTTGTGAATCAGATTCGATTATCACACACTGAGTGCGCCAACTTCCCCCCACCACCAAGCTTAATGCGAAAGCTATCGCCCGAACTTCAGCTTCGTTGGAGTCCATCACCCCTAACGGTCCCGAAAACAACCCCATTATACGACTCTCCCCGTCCCTCATCACTCCTCCAAATCCTGCTGGCCCCGGCTTACCTCTCGCCGCACCATCGACGTTAAATTTCAAAACGCCCGTGACCGGTGGCTGCCAGAACACCCCACGCCTCTCCTTTTTGCCCGCCACACTAAGCGCCTGTGAAGATGGACATGTCCACCAAGCAGCCTCGGACATTAACTCCCCTTCTACGCCCACCTTAATCCAATAATATGATCTCAATTTTACCAAAAAACAGATTTCGTCACTCGTCAATCTTTTACCGCGAAATATTCGCTCATTCCTAGCCAACCAAAGTGACCACAACAAAGCACTGACACATGCTACCCATAAACGTTTCATACTTCCTTTGAACGGACAATGCAAATGTTCAACAAAAAAATCAGTGAAACTAACCGGGAAAGGCGTCGATATGTTCCACCAATTGCGCAGCCACTCCCAAAAATGCAACACATTCGGGCATTCATAAAATAAATGTGCAATCGATTCTTCCGATGAGTCGCACCACAAACAACTACCTTGTTCAGCACTTAATACCAACCCGCGATGTCTCAGAAAATCCGCCGTAGGTAACCTCCTTAGCCATACGAACCAAAGGAACGCCTGCACCTTTGGTGGCACCAATACATTCCAAGCGAAACAATCACCCAAATCGTCATCACCAAATTTATCCATCAGCAATAAATTAGATAGTGTCTTCACCGAGAAGCTGCCATGTATATCCGCTCGCCAAATTAACATATCTTGTCTATCCTCCCATAATGGCACCCCTCGCGCCAACTCCTGTAAACTATTCAGCCGCTCCAGCTCAAACCCACGTAATTGTCGTCTAAAAAATGTTGCCCACTGCCCATGTTCCAAAGTCTCCCCCACGGCATAATCTTGAATCCACGCCAACTTGTTAATCGACAACATAAATAAGCGCGGATACATGTCTTTTAGGGGCTGCTGCGATATCCAAGGATCAAACCAAAAAAGGACCAACTTCCCATTCCCAATTTTCCACCGACAACCTTCCATTCCCATATGGTGTTCAATACTAATGTCGCAAGAGTTCAACACAATCTGTTTCCACACCCCGGACATTGCCGACAAATTTTCCGTATTGAATCGCCACCATTGAGTGTGTGCCCCATACTTGGCTGTAATCAATCTTCGCCACAAAGATTCCCGATCTTGTGCATAACGCCACATCCACTTGGACAGCAAAGCCTTGTTCTTGACCCTCAAATCCGCCACCCCTAAACCTCCCAAATGTTTAGGCCGACACACAACCTCCCATCCTACCCTGCTCATTTTCCGCTCGAGACCTACACCTCCCCATAAAAATGCACGCCTGATTTTATCTAGCTGTGCGATAATTCCTTTTGGTACTGTAAACAACCCCATGTAAAAAATAGGCAATGCTGAAAGAACGGAATTCACCAAAGTGACACGTGCTGCAAATGATAGTGACGTACGTTTCCATCCGGCTAACTTGCGCCGGAAGTTTGCAATGATAGGCTCCCACACCGATAAATTTCTCGGATTGGCACCTAGCGGAAATCCGAGATAAGTAAAGGGCAGCCCCCCTGTTTGCATCCCAACATTTCGGCCACCACATCTCCTAATCCGTCCTCCACATCAATTGCATACAACGAGCTCTTTGCGAAATTTATACGCAAGCCCGAACACACCTGAAAACAATGTAGTATTCTCTTTATATTCCGTGCCACCTCCATCGATGCCTCAAAAAATAAGATGGTGTCGTCTGCGAACTGTAAGTGCGTTACGGATATCCCCGGCACTACCTCCACACCACGCACCAATCCAACCGACTCGGCATTAACCAACATCAAGTGTAAGGCTTCAGCCACTATGACAAATAGAAGAGGTGAGAGTGGGCAGCCTTGGCGTAATCCACGCCCCATCCGAAATTCTTTCGTTGCGCTGCCATTCACCAATACCGATAAGCGAGGTGAGCTGATACATTCCTTTACCCATTCCCTCCACCTACTACAAAATCCCATGCGCTCCAAAACTGAATCAAGAAAAATCCAGCTTACACAATCGTAAGCTTTGGCGAAATCTAGCTTCAGAATAAATCCCCCACAACCACTCTTACGTAGCGAATGTATTATTTCAGTAGCTAAAAGAACTCCATCTACCAATTGCCGGCCTTTTACAAATGCAGATTGTGAGTCACTGATCAAAACTCCCAGCACACTTTGTAGCCTATTTGCTAGGCATTTAGCCAAAATTTTATACATCGAATTCCCAAGGCATATCGGGCGATACTCACCTAAACTTTGAGGTGAATCCACTTTCGGCAACAACACAATGAAAGAGCAATTGGCCCCCTTCGATAATTTCCCTGTTGCGTGAAACTGCCCAAAGAAATTCAATACATCGAATTGGACCACCTCCCATCCTTTTTTATAAAATTCGAGCGTGAAACCATCCGGACCCGGCGCTTTTGAACCGTCACACTCGCATAATATATTTTTAATCTCATCCACCGTGAAAGGCTGTATCAAACTCTTCTTATCCATGTCGTTAATTCTACGAAAAGCACCCTCAAATTGCCACTCGCCCGCCCACTTGTCTCTAGTAAAATGTTTAGTGAATGTCTTCACCACAAAATTCTGGATCGCCGAAGGCTCAACAGTCCACACACCCTCAATTTTCAGCCCCGGTATGTAGTTCCGAGCTGTTCTTAACTTTGCCGTTCTATGGAAATACGCCGTATTACGATCGCCCAAGCGTAACCATGTAGCTCTTGATTTTTTTCGCCACATTGATTCTTTCATTCGCATTGCACGCCACAATGCACACATCCACCTACGCCTTGCAGCCTCTATCTCGTCATTTGCATCCCCCTCAACCACGGCCTCATCCGCATTCTCCAACTGTTGTTGCACGTCCGCAATCATTTTATTTACATCACCGAAATAATCTTTATTCCAGCCTTTCAAAAACTGCTTCAAATGTCTCAATTTGACAACGATATTTTCATTTCCCACGCCCATCTTTGTTAAACGACACCATTCCTCCAAAATTTGCCTAACATTTGAACGCCCATCCATCCAACAATTAAAAAATCGAAACGGGCGTGGCCCCCAATCATTGTCATCGCACTTCAATAGTAATGGAGTGTGGTCCGATACCCCCCTTTTCAACGCCATTTGCTGTATGGATTTAAAGGCATCCAGCCAACTAGAAGAGACTAAAAACCGATCAATTCTACTGCACCGATTACCATATCCAAACCAAGTATATCGTTTACCTATTAACGGTAAATCAATCAAATCCGCGGCATGTACAAACTCCCCAAATACTTTCATTTCCTCATATCTATCCGAAACCCCTATACGGCACCTCCTCTAACTTTGTTTCTTGCAAAACTACCATGTCCACCTGATTTTTCTTTATGATTTCCCCAACACCTCGACGCTTCGCGCCACCTCCCAAACCCCGTACATTCCACGATAATATGCGCATTAGTCACAAACCACGATTTTCCCCAGCTATCACCCGAGAAATATCCTTGATAATATCGGCTTCTCTCCCACTCGATTTCACCCCAATTAACGACCCCAATTGTACTGTTGCCGCTGCCTCGCTTGCGATATCCTGAGACCGTTGTGAGCCACTCTCTTGCCCGTCCGCCCCTCCTGTTTTGTAAATATGTCGTGATCGCTTTTCACCCAAACTATGCCGTTTCTTCCCTTTCAATTCACGACCAGCCACATTAGAATCCACGAACGTATTTATTTTTCTAATTTTGCAGAACGCCTGGCCAATTTTTATAATTTCCGTTGCACCTAAGCCAGCCTTGGCATTGAACGAGTGAATAGTTGGAGGAGAAATCACCTCCTGTGAATTAAGATTATCCCAAGTACCCGACCCCACCTCCTCCTCTTGTTTCGAATTTGCTATCCCAGCAATGGATAGACTTTCAAGTTGTTGAAATTCCTCACCCACTGTTAGAGTCCTACCACTACACTCCTTCCCTACTATTGGATCTCCATCATTCAATGAAACTGCCTCACCACCAACCGATGGACTTGTCCCCGCCGGAGTAGGCTGTTTCAACGATGGTCGGACATCATCTTGCACCCCTCCATTCACCACATCGGATTGTACCCTCCATATATTCGACACATCCTGCCCTTGCGGCTCTGTCCAAGTTTCGTTCATAACCCAGATCACTCGATCATTCCCTTGTGGATTTGTGGACTTTTGTTGCTTTTCATTCAATCCATTTGTATCGACATTCACATTTTCCAATTTCTCTTCACTGTCCGTGTCCGACCCTTGTTCTGAACTTTCCTCCGTGGATCGCCTCTCACAACAATCACACTCCACCTCCGGGCCCTTACCGTCCATCTCTAAGACCCGTACCCAGTATCCAATCTTGTCCACCGTTACACGAATACGTTCTTCGATCCGGTTAAGAGTTGTAGTCTCTACCATAATTCGACCACTATCAAATGCCGTAGGTGTTTCCGTATCATCATCTAAAAAAATCAGAGAACCCCACAAACTGGCTATGTTTGTGAACGTTTGTTTATGCCAAAGGTGTATCGGCAGCCCTACGATCGACAGCCAAACTCGCCTTGATTCGACTTTTATTGACGGTGACCAAACCTCTATCCGATTAAAGCATTCCTTTACCCTGTCCATCTGTAAAATTCTGTCACGGACGTTTGCTGATGTGCACATCAACAACACCATTTGACCGGATAACCGCATGATGGAAAACCCTTCCTGTTTTGATATTTCCAAGCGCTCAGCAAGGGTTTTAATGCTACATGGCGGCCAGAACCATCCCACCGCACACCACTGGAGCAAAGCCCGTTTGTCATCATCGACAATTCCCTTTACTTCCCTATATTTTGTTTGTCCCACATCCCCGCTCGTCGCCGTCGATGGACGCTCATGAGTCCTACTCACCATCGGTTCTGCCCTTGATCCACCACTCGCCCCGCCCTCACTTTTTCCTTGAGGCATCGTCGTACGACCCCTGATCGCCAACGAGACTTTCATTCGAGCACCGTGGATCCATTTTCCATCCAATCTCTCAATCGCCCGATCAACATCTACTTTCGATGCCATACGCACGAATCCAAATCTATATCCATCTCGTGCCAATCGATTAGGGATGAACGCATCTCTGACAACTCCGTGTCTATCGAACACTTGCCACAAGCCCTTCCAATGTATTGTCTTCGACAAGCCCCCTACAAACAGCGTCCATACCCGCTGTTTAGTCTGCTCCCTCTTACCTTCATTGCCGTTTGATTTGGTGGCTTGTTCCCTAGCGAGGCGTTCCCATAGAATTGTCTTTCCCATAGGGATCGATCGTAAACATACAAATTGACATGTAATTTAAACTTAGAGCATTTCAGACTTAGAGCATTTCAGTTGGTATATGAGACTTAATTACTCTCATTGGGTCAATAAATATGTCTGGCAGTTGACATGAAATAACCTGAATTATCTTATGAACTTTTAGTTCATATTCGATTATCTAGATAATGATAATTCATTTCCTTCTTTATCCAGCTGATTATTCTCTCCCCCTGATATTGAGAAAAATCATCTAATAAATGATTCTCCAATTAATGTTTAGAATTTAAACATAAAAGGAGAATCGTACTCAATATATATTCTCAACCCTTTTTACTTGCTCATTTTGTGCGTTATGGTGGAGCAATTCAACTATATATCGCACATTCAAAAATGGGAAATATGACTTCTGACCAAAAGTCAAATCATAATGGTGAGTTTATTATAACTCGTTGGCTTGATGTGTATAAGTGTTGCTATATGGAAATACCATATAAATAATAAATGTTTTGTTCCCACAGTTTAGCTATTAAAAAGGAGGCATCCAATTAAAAATTTGCTAAACCGTATTTTTCATAATCAATAGGCTTTGTAACAACCGATATAGCCTAAAATATAAACCCACAAGCTTTTGCAAAACTAATAGTCTAATTGCACAATCTGAATCCTTTTAGAATCAATCTCACAAACTTTTGGTTGTAAGTTGATAAAACAATGTAGATGCATCTACTAAAATCATATAAACTTTCCACATTTGTGGATATATGGGCCTATATTTCGTTCAGATATGCAAGACATACAGTCTCAACTTCAGTACAAGAACTTCAAGTTCTAATTCTTTTGGTAAGTGGGTTCATCTATATCCTTTGAGAACAAACAACACAAGAACTTCAGGTTCTTTTAGTAAGTAGAATTTAATCAATTCCTTCAAGCAACACATGAACTTCACGTTCTTTAATAAGTGGAATTTAATCCATTCCTTTGAGAATAAGCACCATAAGTACTCTAAGTTCTTTTAATATATGTGCATGTAAATCTCAATAGCTTTCGCATCATTATTGATCAGGATGGTCTAACCGATCATACCAACTACATACAAGTGTGTATATACATTTCTGAATTTCGTAAACTTCTGGTTTACCATAACATGTGATTCAATCTCAGTCGTACATGTTTAGTACGATCATCAAAATTGTTCCTTTGAATAGGAATATATTTAGCTCTTTCGGAGCTTTCAATGGAAATTATCTTTTGGTAGCAATATATATAGCTTTTTTAGAGCTTTCAACTGACTTTTTGGCTACCAGAACTTATATCCACAATGGCTTATTTCAAATGCTAGTTGATAACATATGTTATGTATAATTCCCAATGGGATATTTTGCGAACTCATATTTGCTCTCTTAAAATTTCCAATTCTAGTGGTGACGATATTATTACCATTAGCGGTAATTATTGCAATATCCGCAATTCTGCACTTTTCATAATGTGCTTTCTCTCAAGAATTTATTGCTCTTCTAGAGCATCAATATTTTCAGTACTTTGAGATATAGTACTCACATTATTCCCTTGCATTTAAATGGGAAAATATATCTTATGCTTATGTTGAGCATAAATCGTCACCATAGATTGTTGATTTTTTAACGTACGATAAGTACGAGACCAATGTCTTATAACATCACATTGGTAATAAAAATAATATTACTTCATTAGAATGATCTTTATCACTCTTATCATCCTTATAACCTCACTATCGGTGGGTAGAAGTATTCTTAAAATGATCATATTTTTCATGTCTATATTCATAGCCTCGACCACGACCACAACTTCTAATGTGGTTTTTATTCCTTCCATAATATAATCTCACATTCACTTCAGGGAATGGAGTAGAGCCAGTGGGCCTTTGAAACCTTTTTCACATATCCTTATCACAGAGAACAAAGATTTAATCCTCGTACGCTGCATTGTTAAATTTGTCCACAAGGTCCTTTAAAAACCTCCTTTGAGACCAGTAGCCTCGCAGAACGAGATGTCCAGCCAATATACTTGGATTATATCGAAATTATGTATCTAATTGAATAATGATTTACCATGTTTGCATTCACCACAGAGAATGAAACAGTTTCAATAATCGCATGGAATAAACATCATGCTTGCATTCACTTCAGGGAATGGTCCATCATTGATAACCGCATGGAATAAACATCATGTTTGCATTCACTTCAGGGAATGCTCCATCATTGATAATCACATGGAATAAACATCATGTTTGCATTCACTTCAGGGAATGCTCCATCATTGATAATCGCATGGAATAAACATCATGCTTTGCATTCACTTCAATGTCTCCCATAAATTTTTTTGGATCAAGACGAATTTTCGTAACTTGAAATTGGGAGAAGTCTATGGTCGAGTTTTTTAATGAAGAAGAAATATTGCTTTCGAGCAAATATAGACTTTATAGCAATCTTTTTATAGATTGAAATTCACCATGAATTATCGCACATTAAAATCATAATTTAAAGAATAAAAATAAAATCAAAATTTACCGATATTAATTTTCTTCCTGAGGACAATGGATGCATAGCAAATGGCCAAGATAGCTTTTCATAATAATCTCGTCTCTTTCCAAGCTATTATATCATATAAAACTCAAAATATGGTTAAAATATCTCGTCATTAGAATATTACAAACAAATATTAGTCTCAACATATAATAAGAAAACTACCATAAATAACAGAAGCAACGAAATAATAGTTTTCATTTGTTTGGTAAGTGCTGACACTCATGGTGTTGGACGAAAAGAACTCAACTTCCATTCGTTTCTCTTTTTTTTAGTATTATTACTACACCATTTGTGTTGAAATAAAAATAAGATCAAGTTTAAACATTGATAGGAGAAACTAGTAAAGTACTCAAATGCATAACATATTAAAACATAATTCTAATGTCGATACAAATGCAGTAAATGTATTAAGATATAATACTCCATAAAGTTTTAAAACATTAGAAAATGGCCATAAAAATACTGATGATTAAGGCGCGTGGGGCAATAATTATATATATATATATATTGATGACAAATAAAACGTTTCAATGCTTAAAATATATGATTAACCGGTGACTTGGCTCGTGCAAGTGAATGAATCTAAGTTGCAATACCTTTATGTCGTTATAAACTGAATTAGCATAGTGTTGATCATGAGTGGTTCATAATCATCCCAAAAGTATGTGTTGAGTGAATTTTGTTAATCTTAAGTTGAACCACGACCACCATGTTTTGTGTAGTCTTTGAGTGCCTTCAAAATCCATAGCTCGCTCTAACCTTCAAAATATGTCACAATATTTAAAAAAAAATTAAAGACCAAATTAAAAATATCAAGATAAAGGCAATTAGTAATTAAGAAAATGAAGGGAAAAAACTTATCTTCGGTTCAAAGTATGATCGAACTTTTCGGTAACTTTTTTGGGATTCGAACGAAGAGCACTAAAATCTTGAGCGAACTCGTGCTGATAAAGTGTTGTGAATAAAATAACAAAGAACAATAATAAGAACAAAGAACAAGAATGGAAGAACAAAGAGATGAGAGAAAGCGGGAGATTTGTATTATTCTCAAATATAGACTTGTGTACAATGCCTTCAGTAAATCATCTATTTATAGGCATAAGAAGTACATAACATATTGAACTCTAATTAATGTAGATAATATTCCTAATGATAAAGTAAGTCAAATCTCCTTCAGTACAAAGATGTTTATCTGTTGTACCAACAGGCTTTTGTCATTTATTTTCTCCCGACAATATTGTTGGATTTTCCATTTGAGAGTATGTGCAACACTACTACCTACCCACCTTCCTATCCCCCATCTCATGATTTGGTAATCGGGCAAGACTCGGCATCCCAAGTGACAATTTATGTTTACATGACATTTCCTTTGCTTAACTTCCAATATCATTATTCTCCAAACACAACACTGTAAATTGTCTCCACAATAACATTTGGCATTGCTCCAACTGCTACTTTAAGTACTGGACACTAAATGAAGCTTGAACAATCAAAACCCTGTCATTGAATGGATCAGATAAGATTATTCTACAATGTTGAAAATGGTGTGGCAGATTCTCTGGCATTAGCAGGGACTCAAACTCTCCTGATTCAATATCCGATGTATCTTTTTTTCATTTATCTGCTCCTAGCCTGCCATACACAACTGCGAAGCACCTAACCCATTAATCATGCAAAGAAAGATTATTCTCGGATGCTGAATCAATAACAATTGTGTTGGGGTAATGTCTTATGCTGAACAATTCTTCAACAAATACGATCATGTGGTAATATCACATCAAGGGCACTTGATCTCAAGCAGTATAGCAACCAAGTTAGGCACTTAAACCTTAAAGCACCAGTAGCAAGCTACTGTAGTGAGCTTTCCTCCTAAAGAAATAGATTTAATATCATGGGGGGGGAAATGGCCCATGTATCAGATATTAAACTGATAAGAACATATACCATCTTTATCTTAGCCAAAAGGCCGAGAAAGGATACTTGACATTGCTACTATTCTCACACTTGCAGTTCACTGAGGACAATTTTGTTCTGAAAATAAATACACACAACAACTCCAACAACAATTAAATACTATTAGTGAACAAGTAAAAACCTATTGATTAGAGTGGGGCAGTGAAAGCGTGGTGGGCCCATAACCCATAGGTCCTATGATATTTCAGTGGATTTTTGTATGGAAAAAGTAACAACTTCATTTTCTTTGAATGAATTGAGATATTACCACGGGCCTCATTAACAACTTAAATTTAGAAACAATGAGAATCATATAGACAAAGATTGGAATCTTGAGATATATGAAAACAAATAGAAAAAAGTCTTATAAATGAATTTTTTTATATAAATATAGACGAACGAGACAAGTGAAAAACTTGTTAAACCAAGTGTTTCTATGTATCATCTCTTTGGTTACTCAGTTTTGGAAAAGTATCATAGAAATAAATATAATAGAATTATTAATTAGTAGAATAGAATCTGTTCTAGCACATTTAATTGCGGAAGATGTTTTGTCAAACAATTAATGCGTTTGCCGGGAGTCGAGCCCGGGTCTATTGCTTGGAAGGCAATTATACTAACCGTTGGACTAAAAACGCTACACATTTAGCAGAGCAAGGAATCTGAAGTTCGAAAAGGCTGCACAACTCAAAAGTTTAGGACATATGTGTGTGCATGAGAAACTCACCTGTTCATGGTAGCCTTGAAAGACCTCCTGGTTTGGCATCATATTCTTAGCATACAATTAATCCCTTGTCACTTAATTTGGCAAATAATGACTACTTAAATCATCATAAATAAAACAGATAGCAAAAATAGAAATCAATCCAGAAAATATAAACTATTAAGAAAACTATAAATAATACGAAAAAATAGACCAACATTTGACACAAACACTAATAGTTAGGCTGACAAAAGGCATAATTGAAATGATATTACAATTCTTGTCAAGCCAGTATGGATGTTGGAAGTGAAAGAGTCTTGTAGTTATATTAGTTCATGTTTCAAAACGTTGAATATTGGAGAACCAAAAGCGTTCTAAATCGGAGATTGTCCAATTTTAACGGCTTCTATATGCATATATAATATACATAAATAGTTTGATGTACGAAAAGTAATACTATCTACCTTATTAAATTTATCTCTAAATTGTTCATTTGAAAAATCAAATAACTTTTTATAAGTGTCATTTTCTTTTCTACATTTCCCCTTAATTTCTCAACAAAAATGGAAAACTTAGGGTCCGTTTAGTTTTAGAAAACATTTTCTATTTTTTTCTATCTTTATTTTCAGAAAATAATTTTTATTTTTAATTTTCTAAAAAATATAAATCATGTTTGGTTAATAGAGATGAAAATTTGTTTTTAACAACAAAAATAGTGAAAATGTGTTTAGTATCTAGCTTTTCAAAATATAAATGAAAAAATAATTATTAAATAATTAAAATAAAATATAGTCATAAAAATATTACTATAATAATACATAAATAAAATATGAGAAAATTAATAAAAAATTTAAAAATTGGCATTAGAAGGATTCGAACCCGTGAAATTAAAATAAAAACTATTGTTTTTATATTTTTCATTTTTCTAAAACATTTTCAATGAAAATGATGAAAATATTTTTTTATGTTTTCAAATTTTCACTTATTTTTGTTTTCATTTTCTAAAATTATTTTCTAATTTTTCAACCAAACACGTTTTCCTCATTGTCTTCTATTTTCTTGGAAAACGAAAATAACATCCATTCTCTAGAATCAAACGAAACTTTTTAGAATAAAATTATTTTAAATCAAATTAAATGTATCATATTGATATATTTTTTCTGAACAATTTCTACCTATGGGAGGGGAAAAGGGGATTGCTCCTATTGGGACTAGAACACATGACCTAGGAGAAGAGATTGAATGTCAATATTTACCATCCCGATCCTTGCCCGATCACCTTACTCATACTATTTCGGATCATTACCCGATCCTTGTTAATACCACCCTATTACAGGCCAATGCTCACCTTCGATCCTCTTTTTTTAAATTCGACGCGAGCTGGATTCTTGAAGAGGGATTTGAAACTCTTATTCGATCCAAGTGGGTGTCCATTAATGAAGAGCTCCCAAGTAAACTTTTTAAACTGTCGAATTGTATTAAAAGTTGGAGTCGAGACTTGAAGAAAAGCAGAACCAATCGGAAAAACTCTCTTAACGCAAAGCTTGCTGAGCTCTCTATGCAAGATCCGGATGGGGATAATTTAGCTCAATTACTCGATGTTAAGATTGCGCTTAACATGGAAGCCGATAAGGATGAGATTTTTTTGGGAACAAAAAGCACGTGTAAATTGGCTCAAACATGGTGATCGTAATACCTCCTTCTTCCATAATTGGGCTAAGTTCAGGAAAAAAAACACAATCTGATCCGTAAACTTGACGATGAGGGGGAACAGAGTAACAAATGACGCGGACATGGTCACTATAGCGAATTGTTATTTTCATAACTTATTTGCTATTATTCTTACTTCTGATGTGGATACTATTCTGGATTCTGTTCAGCCATCTATCTCTGATGATATGAACACCATGCTGCTCTCATGCTTTAAAAAGGATGACGTTTATGATGTTGTCAAAGGTATGGCCCCATTGAAAGCATCTGGCCTAGATGGTTTCCTTGCCCTATTTTACTAGAAATTTTGGCCTATAGTGGGCGACGAAGTGTCCAATTACTGCATTTCAGTTTTGGATGGTTCAAAAAATTTGTCAAGTATAATTATGGCATCCATTGTCTTGATCCCTAAAGTGGCTGGCCCTACTTGTATGGCACAATTCAGGCCGACCAGCCTTTGTAATGTGCTTTACAAAATCATTGCCAAAGTTATTGCGAATAGACTACGGCTTATGCTTGACCAGTGTATTGACCAGTCCCAGAGTTCTTTCATACCAGGGAGACTAATCACATACAACATCTTAATTGCCTATGAGCTCCTTCATTCAATGAAGTTGAAAAGTCTAGACTCTAATGGGAACTTTGCTCTAAAGCTTGACATGGCAAAAGCTTATGACCGTATGGATTGGGATTTTTTTACGACAAATGCTCTTAAAAGTAGGTATTGATAACAGTTTTGTCACTATGGTCATGAACTGTGTCACATCAGTGTCTTACTCTGTTAATTTTAATGGGGTGAATGGGGAAGAATTTTTACCTACTCGGGGCCTAAGACAAGGGGACCCGTTGAGCCCGTACTTATTTCTTTTATGCGCTGAAGGTCTCTCATCTTTGATAAATGCTAATCGAAATGCTGGTCATTTACATGGCACCAAAGCAGGTAGATGTGGTGTCCTAATTACCCATCTTTTCTTTGTTGATGACATCATTGTTTTTGGGAAAGGCAGAATAGAAGAAGCTAACAAGATCAAGCATATTCTTGCTACCTATGAAAAAGCCTTGGGCCAACATGTTAATAATTCAAAGTCTTTGATTTATTTTAGTAACAATGTGCCTACTCATACAAAAGATGTTATTAGTAATATTTTTAGGGTTCGTATTTCTGCTAATCCTGAGAAGTATCTCGACCTTCCGACAATGGTAGGTAGATGTAAAAAGGCTGCCTTTGCGAATCTTAGAGACAAGATGAATAAGCTCACTGATAACTAGAACAATAGGCACCTTTCTATGGGTGGTAAGGAGATCTTTGTGAAATATGTTCTTCAAGGTACACCTATTTACGCCATGCAGTGTTTTCTTTTTCCGAAAGCTATTTGCCATGACCTTGAATCTATTATGTGTCGGCTTTGGTGGCGTAACAGTGGTTCTAAAAAGGGCATTCATTGGGCCAGCTGGAGTTCTCTTTGTCTTCCTAAAAAAGCTGGGGGTATGGGCTTTCGAGACCTCGCTAAGTTTAATATTGCTCTCCTAGCTAAGTAAGGTTGGAGCCTTCTCACTAAACCTTATAGTCTTCTAGCTCGGGTTCTTAAAGGAAGGTACTATCCACACATAAGCTTCCTTCATGCCGATTTAGGTTCGCAACCTTCTTACACTTGGAAGAGTATTCGTAGTGCAAGAGGTCTGATTGAGCTTGACCTTGGTAAGAGAGTGGCTAATGGCTTTTCAACTAATATTTGGGCTGATGCTTGGATTATAGGCAAAGGAAATGGGAGAGTCAACCAGGTTGTTATTGATCCTGGTTATACATATGTCTCTGAGTTAATAGATCACAATTCACATAGCTGGAGGTTTGACATCATTCAAAATATGTTCCCTAATGCTATCTCCAATCAAATTCTTAGCATGCCTCTCCCATTAGTCCCTAGTCAGGATGCAATCTATTGGAGAGGTGACAAGTCTGGGATTTATTCAGTGAAAAGTGGGTATA
Source organism: Hibiscus trionum (assembly GCA_030270665.1). Lineage (NCBI taxonomy): Eukaryota > Viridiplantae > Streptophyta > Magnoliopsida > Malvales > Malvaceae > Hibiscus > Hibiscus trionum. Next base: position 19,197,426 of record BSYR01000022.1, read on the forward strand.
GATGGCTTATAAACACAACCCCTGGCCATTATGGTGACCCGAATCAGCTACATGAAGACTGGTGTTCCAAATATTTTGCTAACATTTGGGCCATTAATCTACCAGCTAAAGTGAAGATTCATTTCTAGAGGATGGTTAAAAATTTCCTACCTACTTATACTAATCTAAGCATCAAGAGAATCAATGTTGATGTTAATTGCTTGTTATATAATTCGAGAGAAGATTCTGTTTATCACATTATTTATGATTGTTCATTTATGAGTCAGGTTCTAGCTCATCTTGGAATTGCCCTTCAGGTCTCGGATGGTGAACAAAACTTCCTGAGATGGATGGCCGCAATCTTTGAATCCCTGAGTTCGATAAATCGACGAGTGTTAGTCACGGTGCTTTGGGCAGTTTGGGCTACTCGTAACAAAATCATTCATGAAAACTCTTACCAATCTCGTGTGGATGTTGCCAATTTTGTGTCTATGTATCTTCTGGAATTGGATGCGACCTCAATACACCAAGCTACTCCTCCTCCTGCAAATACTGGAACTTGGTTACCTCCTCCCATTGATTTCATCAAAATTAATTTTGATGCCCATTTTAATTTAGCCACGCTTTCATCATTTTCGGGCTTCATTTACAGAGGCAATGAAGGGCAAATCATGGCAGCTAGAACTTACCCAAACCTGTTAGTGTCGACCCTGGAGCTTGCGGAAGCTTTGGCTTGCTTCCAATCCATTTCTGCGGCGATTGAGCTAGTGTTCCAGCGGGTAATTGTGGAGGGTGATGCTCTATCTATTATCAACAAAATCAACTCCCCCATATCGGATCTTTCAGACATCACGGCGGTCATCTCAAATATTAAAAGTACAAGATGCAATTTTGAGCATATTACCTTCTGGCATGTCAATCAGAGCCTTAATCATCCGGCGCATGTTCTGGCAAGGCTGGGCAATTCTTTTCCCACGCGTACGATTTGGGTCGAAAAGGCTCCATCTTCAGTCACAAGGGTTGCTGCTCTTGATAGGAGGTTGGCGTTCCCTTTGGGTTAATTTCCATCCATTTTCCTTGTTGAACGAGTATCATCTATCATCTCCCCGTTTTCTCAAGGTCCCTCATTCCCTTTAATGTTTCTCGCCCACTGTGTTCAAGTGTTGGCTTAAGGATGGGCTTGTTTAACTGCTTCGGTTTTTGTTTTTTTTTTTTACTTTTAGTGTGTGGCTGTTTTTTTTACTTCCAGTGGTTTTTTGGTTTTGTTGTAATGGTAATCAATAGCACTCTTTTCCTCCACCTAGGACTAGGGAGGTTTTAATGAGGCTATTAGTTTCCTTTTTCTCTTGATTAATAAATGCAGTTAAACCGTTCAAAAAAATCATCATATAACAAATAAGAAATATAACAATGAGTAACAAAAACTATTTTCGTCACGTTAAACATATATTTTGTGACATAAATAAAATGTCAATTTTTATCTTATAAAATATGATGAAAAAATAGTCACAAATAAAGCTTATCGATGACAAATTTCTAACGTCGCCAATTCTAATTAAATTTTTATAATAATAATAGTTCGTCATGAATACATATTTTTATTAGTGACGATATTCTTACGTCACTGCTTAATCTAAACGTCATTGAAGTATTTCCCTCTAAAAAATTTTAGAGGCAAATTTTGGCGCCAAACATATAATGACGAAAACTAATGACATTTTTTTTAAAATCGTCTTTGACGATATACCATTAATTACTAATTGTGACTCGAAAGTAGTGTTGAACTGGATAGAAAACCCAACGCAAAGACCATGGCGATGGTGGGTGGACATGATGGAGATTCATGCACTAGTCAAAGAGATTGGCAAGGTGAAATTCTCTCACGTATGCCGACAAGGTAATACTATGGCAGACGCGCTGGCAAAAGAAGGTATGTGTCGTAATGAATTGTTCAAAGCATGGTGGTGATTGTATTGATTTTGTAGGAATTAATATGATGTTGGGCAAGTTCCTGTTGTTTGGTTTATACCTTTATAGCTTGCTCCTCGTGTTAAGGGTCTGTAGGAAAATTTTGAATTTGGTGAGGGCTGCTCTTAAGGCAGTTTTCTAGGGGGTTGTTTGATGTATTTGAGTCGTGGGCTGTTGTGTGGGATGACAAGGAGTTGCTGGAGCGTTTTTTATTTCTTTAACGGTTGGTGGTTTCATATGCTCATATGTGTTGTACTCTTTTCCTCCATCTAGGCTTAAGGAGGTTTTTAATGAGGCACGCATACGAGCTAAGGCAATAGGTTTTGTATCGCTTCCCTGAATAAAAATAAAAACCTTTGATGAGCAAAAAAAGAACTAATGGTGACGAAATAAAATATCCGTCACGTTTGCAGTATATTTTGTAACGTTATATGCAATGTCATATAAACATTTTGGCACTAATTGATTAATTTGAAAACATGCGCCCTTGATATAGTACTTTTACCTGGGAGACTACTGTATCTACTAAACAAATATAATGAGAGCCAACGCCAAGCAATGGATCGTTCTTTTGTTTGCTCGTTCATCCTCTATAATAGAATCAAATCATTCCTTAGCACATCCCAACATTCTGGTGGAGGGCTCCCAAACACTTGTAGCTTCAGATCTGTGCCAATTAACACCTTTGACATGAAGTCAGTAACACAATTAGCCTCTCTGTAAATGTGTTTAATTTGAAGGGACCATAGTGTGCAGCATATCTCCGTAATGTTTCCTAAGACCACCTTTGCAATCTAATGTTTTCGTCTGTTATGCCTCTAAGAGGATGCTTTATACAATCACAGTAAAGATAAACACAATTGACATGCACGCACCTATATTGAGCACTGTTGGACAACAACCTCGGACCTTCTCAACACTCAAATATATCCTAAACTCATAGTACTTATTGAAACAATATATAGCTACAAATAAATGGAAAGAAAGAAAGAAAGAAAAAAGAGTAAAATAAAAAGTAAAATGGAAGCATTTGTCTACCGTAACACATGGAATACAATAGTAGTTTATAACATGCACGTAGTAATGTGAGAGTGAGAGATAGAAGAGGTGTGTTGAAATATAAGGGTATGATAGTCTTTATCATAGGTAGTTAGGTTAGTTAGGTTTACCAAAATAGGTTAAGTCAGGTTTATAAATAAGCAAACCCTTCCTTATTCTTTGTATTCGAATAATAGAAAATAATAAAGCTCTCAAGTTCTTTCTTCTACATTCACTTCTTTTCACACTCTCGACATCACCGTAAACTTCTCACCGGCGATCAGTGGCAGCTCAACATGGTATCAGAGCCACCGGCGGAGGAGTTTTCCGATGATCAACAAATGTTCTGATGATCAGCTTCATGCATTCACAGCTTTCTTTAAATTCTTTTGAAGTTTTGTTTCCCTTGGCAATTTACGATTAATTGTTCCGGTTTCTTGATGTTTTCTTGACAGCTTCTTGATAGAGACTATTATAGATTCGAATCATCCTCTTTATCTTCACGCATCAGATACACCGAGGACACTTCTTGTCTCACATCAGTTGACAGGAATAGAAAATTATAATCTTTGGAGTAGATCCATGAAAATTGCTTTGTTAGCAAAAAATAAAGTGGGTCTTGTTGATGGAACTTGCAAAAGGGAATCAGCTGCAGAGGGTTTGCGAGCACAATGGGACAGGTGCAATGCGTTGGTGTTGTCATGGATACTAAACACTGTAAGAACTTTCTGCTGGAATAGTTTTTGCTTCTAATGCATCGATAGTCTGGGCAGATTTGAAAGAACGTTTTAATAAGGTAGATGGTTCAAGAATATACTTCTTGCATCGTGAAATTGTGACGCATGTACAGAATCTTTCTTCAATTTCGGTTTACTTTTCACGTTTGAAGTTACTATGGGATGAGTTTGATGCATTGGTGCCTTTTTCTTCTTGTGATTGTGAAGTAGCTCGAGAGAACAATACTCTTCTCAGTCAACAGAGACTGTTTCAGATGTTAATGGGTTTAAACGATACATATTCTATGGTTAGAAGTTAGATTTTGTTAATGAAGTCTTTACCAACTGTTAATCAGGCTTATAATATGTTGGTACAAGAAGAAGGTCAGCGTCAGCATTCCTCAGGTTCGACACAAATTCTTTCAGAACCAACTGCATTATACACTTCTTCCAATTCACAGGGGCACAATCAGTTCAAGAAAAAATTCAATGGTATATGTGATTACTGTCATATTAATTAAAGGACATAAGAGAGATAGTTGATATAGGTTAATAGTAGGGTGGGAGAAAATACCCGACCCGATTGACCCGACCCGAAAACCCGACGACCCGAAACAAAAATACCGGATAATTCCCGAAAAAAATTACCCGACCCGGCAAATTTCCCGGGACACGGGCCGAGAGTTTTCACTTACCGGGTACCCGACCCGACCCGATAAAATTTAATATATATTTTTTATATTTAAAATTATATTTTTATTTTATGTTTCTTAATATTTTCACTCTAAAATTAAGTTTAAATCCCTACATTTTTTCTATATTTGTATTATATTCTTTTAAGTTTTAAGTTTATTTTTTAAAATATTTTTGTGTTTAACATATGATTTTATTTTTAATTTAAAAAAAAAAAAATATGAACCGGGTACCCGAATTTTACGGGTACCCGAATCCTGGGTACCCGGATATAATGGGCCGGGACACTGGCCGTTTAATGAGGTACCCGGATGAACCGGGTACCCGACAATTCCCACCCCTAGTTAATAGGCTATCCACCGAATTTTAAGTTCACTAAAAGGAATGGAATGGGTGTTAGACAAACTGCAAATTCAGCCACTGTTGAAAATGGGTCAGAGGGAACTGTTCAACCAGCTTCGACACAAGCTCCAACCTTTACTGCAGAACAATATCAGCAAATTCTGAGTCTTCTTGGGAAAGATCCATTTGTCAAAGGGATAGCCCACATGGCAGGTATGTTTTCTGATACTTTAACACAAGAATGGATTTTAGACACAGGTGCTACTAATCATATGACTTTTGATTTGAATTTTTTAGACTCACCTATTATTTGTGATCCTTCTTCCATTGTTCAATTACCAAATGGTAATTCAACTAGTGTTACACATATTGGATCGTGCAAAATGTCTTCTACAAGGTTTTTAAAGAATGTTTTATGTGTACCAAGATTTAAGTTTAATCTTATATCAGTTTCTCAGCTTGCTAAAGATTGGAATTGTGCTATTTTGTTTCTGCCTAACGTGTGTATATCTCAGGATCTTTGCAGTGGAGAGATGAAGACGATTGGTAGAATACGCAATGGTCTTTATGTTCTTCAAACTCCTTTAGATAAACATTCTTGCCTTAATGCATGTATCACCAATGACTCATGTTTACATGTTAGTATGAATCCCATATGGCATGCTAGGTTAGGCCACAATTTTGTTAAAACCTTGTCTCATATTCTTGGAGTACAATGTAATGTCAATTTGGAAGCTGAAATAAAAACCTGTGGTATTTGTCCTCTTGCAAAACAAACAAGGTTGCCCTTTCATTTGAGTACTTCTATTTCTAAAGATCCTTTCGATTTGATACACATTGACTTGTAGGGACCATATCGAATTAGCATTGTGCATGGACAACGTTATTTCTTAACTATTGTTGATGATCACTCACGCATGACTTGGATTTGTTTGTTAAAGCTTAAGAGTGATGCTTTTATTGCATTGAAACACTTTGTTAGTTATGTTAAAACTCAATTTTCTGTCACTGTAAGAAAGATACATAGTGATAATGGACATGAGTTTTTCACAAATGAGAGTGCTTCTTTTTTCCAAGACAATGGAATTGAGCATCAAAGCTCTTGTGTTTATACACCGCAACAGAACGGTGTTGCTGAATGTAAACACTGTCATCTCCTTAAGGTAGCTAGAGCTTTAAAGTTTCATTCTAATGTGCCTACTAAGTTTTGGGGTTATTGTGTTAATACTGCATGTTATATAATAAACAATTTACCTAGTGCAATTTTGAAATGGAAATCTCCTTTTGAAGTTCTGTATAAAAAACCACCAAATTTCTCAAGTTTGCGTGTGTTTGGGTGTTTAGCTTATGCCACCATTCCAAATTATTCTGATAAGTTCACTCCTAAAGCTGTTGCATCTGTTTTCATGGGATATTCTCTTAGTCATAAGGGTTATATTTTGTTCAACTTAGAAAACAAAACTTTCTTGGTTAGCAGGGATGTGGTGTTTCATGAGAATATTTTTCCTTTTGCATTTCCTGTTAAAACATCTCGTTTATTTCCTCCCTCTTCTCACACTAATCTTGATTTTTTAGACATTGACCATGAGCCACCTTTACCTACACCACCTTTGATTCCTAATAATGGTCAACATGGCACTGGTGGAATTGTGCCTACTTTACCTGTCTCACAAGGTGATGAACAACCTGGAAATACTACCAGTGATGTTATCAGTGATGTTGCAACTAGTGGTGCACAGATTCTTGATCAGCAGATTGACAATGATAGTCAAGTTGTCGTTCCTCAAGATGGGAACATTATAAGAAGGTCTTCACGTGTGCAACGTCAGCCTACTTGGCTAAATGATTTCATTTGTACCAGGCCTGAATCACACAAAAAGAATTCCATGGCAAGTTTTGTTTCCTATTCACACCTGCCTTCTCAGACTCGTGCTTTTGCTGTTTCTATATCTTCCACTTGTGAACCACGGACCTATAAGAAAGCCATGCATGATGATAATTGGGTTCAGGCCATGAAGCAAGAAATAGATGCCTTAGAGTCCAATGGTACCTGGAGTTGGTCGAGTTACCGGTTGGACATAAACCTATTGGATGCAAGTGGGTATATAAGATTAAATACAATGCAGATGGTTCTATTGAGCGTTACAAGGCACGCTTGGTTGCAAAGGGGTACAACCAACATGAAGGTATTGATTACCAGGATACTTTTTCACCAGTCACCAAACAAGTCACAGTTCAAACCATTATCTCCTTAGCAGCCTTAAACAATTGGCCATTGTTTCAAATGGATGTTTTCAATGCCTTTTTACAAGGTGACCTTTATGAAGAAGTGTACATGACACTTCTGGAAGGATTTTGTAATTAGGGGGAATCGTGTATGTCGATTACAAAAGTCATTATATGGTCTAAAGCAGGCATCACGCCAATGGAATTTAAATCTCACTGAAGCTCTGGTAGTAGGTGGTTATGTTCAAAGCATGCATGATTACTCCATGTTTACAAAAAGGGAAGGAAACAAACTGGTGATATTGTTAGTATATGTCGACGATATGCTAATTACAGGGAACAACCAAGAGATGATGGATGAGCTAAAGAAGGTCTTAAACCAAAGTTTTAAGAAGAATGACCTAGGAATTGAAATACTTCTTAGGAATTGAGGTGCTTCGATCAAAAGAAGGAATCATCCTTAACCAGAGGAAGTATGCACTCGAATTGATAGCAGACTCAGGCCTTGGAAATGCTAAGATTGCCTCAACTTCGTTAGAACAAAATGCTAAACAAAGTTTGACTGATACAGCGTGTCAAAATGCAGCAGTAGAAAAAGAGATCCTAGATGATGTGGGATCTTATCAACGACTGATTGGAAGGTTATTATATTTAACAAACACGAGACCTGACATAGCTTTTGCGATTCAACACTTAAGCCAATTCATGCATAAACCCAAGAAGACACATTATGATGCAGCCTTAAGGGTCGTGAGATACATCAAGAAGAATCCAGGACTAGGGATCTTTCTACCAGCAGTTGGAACACCTCATTTGACAGCATACTGTGATGTTGATTGGGCAGCACGCTCCTTAACACAAAACTCTGTCACAGGGTATTGCGTTAAGCTGGGGGATTCGTTAGTTTGCTGGAAATCAAAGAAGCAAAACACTGTCTCTAAATCTTCAGCAGAAGCTAAATATAGGGGTATGGCATCAGCAACAACTGAAATAATTTGGTTAAGAGGATTCTTGCAGGAACTTGGATTCGAACAAAAAGAACCAACAATCCTACACAGTGACAACCAAGAAGCGTTACAAATTGCAGTCAATCAAGTGTTTCACGAGCGCACGAAACATATCGAGATTGACTGCCACTTTATCCGAGAAAAAATTCAGAAAAAAGTGATTCAATCTCAGTATGTCTCTACTACAGACCAACAAGCTGATATTTTGACTAAAGTGATTCAAACTCAGCATGTCTCTACTACAGTGACTCATTCTAGTTTCAAACTAATGTGTTAAAACAATTACTATCTTGGATGCAGCAGAAGTTTTAACAATTGGAATGATGAACCAGTATAAAGTAATAGTTTAATGCAATTTTGGGTAGAGTGTAAAGGTTTAGGATATATTTTATTAAAAAAGAGTGCAAGATCACATTCCTAAGAAACAGACAAGGGTTGTCAACCTTCTTTTATAAGTTAAAGCGCAGACGTGCAGTGAAAAACCCCGGAGTCGTGCGGTGAGCGCAGAGCGAACTAGTCTTTTGCCTTTTACTAAAGAATATCACGGCTCGTCGCTCAAAGTTGCATACGCCTATTTTTGGAGGCTAACTCCTTTATTGGAGTGACCCATCAAATTGTAGTAAAAACAATTTCAAGTCTGGAATTTATTATTACCTCTGGATGTTGTGAACTAACAAATAAATTCATTTTAGATATTAAAACCTGGAAATTATATTATTCTGTTATTTGATTGATCAATCTAAATTATATTATTAGGTGTGGACATCATAAACCAATTCAGATGAATCTTGAATCTCTCTTAAATTGATCTCATGCATCCATTGAGTTAAGTCCCAAATTATTTTTAAACTCGATATTATTGTTGTTCCCCTATAACTATATTTCTGGCATTGAATTATTTCATAAGAAAGTTATTGCTATAATTTTGAGTTTCATTGTCTTGTAAAGATGATTTAAGCAGTGGAGCTGCATCTGGACAGAAGTGCATGTAAACCATAGTCAACACTTACAATGAAAGTTGTCCTTATGTTCATTTGCAAGCATAGCAGTACTTTCTTTCAGACAGTAAGTTGACCGTTTCATGTCCATTTTCATATTCTCTGTTATTTGGAGCCGGATGTGTACATGTACAACTATGTGTGTTTTCCACTGAAAAATAAATTGAATATCATGTCAGCCATTGGCTCACATATCATATATATATATATATATATAATATAATATATATATATATATGTGGCATATTTTTTTCATATTTTTTATATCGGCATATATATATCAGGGGAAATAGATTCGACTCGAACTTAAAAATCAATCCACTAATTACTAAGAAATTCGAGTTATTCGAATTTCCATTTTACAACTCAAACTTTATTTAAAATTTTTTCGAGTCGAGTCAAGACGAGACGAATTTTTTAGTCTCGAGTCGAGTCGAAAAATTCAGTTTTTTCGAGTCTCCTTTTGCTCACCCTTAGTTGGCACTACCTACCAGAAACCTCAATCTAATAGTGTTGGCACACCATCCAATTGAAGTTGCAAGGTTTGTGTGCTTAACTTGTTTGATAGATGTGTTTTTCATTATTTTTCAGTTAGTTGTAACATATTATGCGAGTTCGGATTTGAGGAAGAATTTCCCAACACCAATGGCATTGACTCAGCATGAGTGAACAATCTTTCCCTTTTGGCTACAATCTTGCTTGGAACTTTGATCAATTCATCCTTTGTTATTTTCATCAATTTTCAAGAGTTCATTGATACAATAAATGCAATTAAAGTCTATTTAATTTTTCTCCATTTCGAAATAAGACAAAGTTACATCAGCATCAAAGTATAAAATGTATGGGTAAACTACATAAATGACCACCTTACTATTGTAAAAGTTACGATCTGACCACATTACTTTTTTCGTCACAATTAAACCACCAAACTATTTAAATGGTATCAATGTGACCACCAGCCGTTAAAGGTTAACGGAAGGGTGACGTGGCAGTTAAAAAAATAAGGGTATAATTACACATTTAGTCCTCGTTACTTATAAACTCTATCAATTTAGTCCTAATTTTAATTTAATAAAATAAATTAATTATTTAATTAGGTGTTGATGTCAACACCTTATTGGAGGAATTTAATTATTTATATTTAATTAAATTGTTTTATTTTTCTCCTCCAATCAGGAGGTGACACGTGTCACCACCAATAGAGAAGAAAAATTCAATTTCCACAAACATGCCAATGATGGGAATTGAACCCGTGTATGGGTGATATAAAAGCAATGACTTAGCCACTACACCAAACATGTATTTGTGCTATAAATAACCTGCTTAAATATATGTTCTATAGAACTGTGTATTGATTATTTGTTTCACCCAGGTGGCTAGATGCACAAAAATCATTAATCCTAATACAGAAGATGCCAAATATGTTATTAACGTTAAACAAATTGCCAAGGTATGTGTCATTGATGAAATTGATAAGGTGAGATGAAATCGATAGGATGAAATTGGGAATTTAGGGTTCGTGTTCTCTGGATTCGATTTAGGAATGAAAGATGAAATGAAAGGGAAGAGTAAAAGAACACGTGCAAAATAAACTTCTATTTTATTTATTCTATTTAATTTTACAAGGGTAAAAGGAGTTTATATTTATACCGGTATAAGACTTAAAGAAAGAATAAAAGAAATACAACTAACTAATTAAACAACCTTAGCTGTTAACCAGCTAACTTAACAAACTCAATACCCCCCTCAAGTTGAGGCATAAAGGTTCTAATGCCCAACTTGAGAACCATGTCTTGAAAGAAGGAACATGTAAGGCTTTAGTAAAGCAATCTGCAAGTTGGTGTTGAGTGGAGATAGGCAGCAATGTAATTAATCATTTTTGAACCTTTTTTCGTATCAAATGGCAATCTATGTCAATGTGCTTTGTCCTCTCATGACTAACAGGGTTTTCTACAATTTTAATGGCAGAAAGATTATCACAAAACAAGTTTGCAGATGAAGAAAGAATGTTTAAATCATTTAAAAGATAAATCAACTACTGAATTTCACAGGTGGCAGAAGCCATGGCCCTGTATTCTGCTTCACTAGAAGATCTTGAAACAGTGGCATGTTTCTTTGACTTCCATGAAACTAAAGATTTGCCAAGGAAGATACAATACCCTGTAACAGACCTCCTAGAGTCAGGACACGTAGCCCAATCAGAATCAGAAAACCCATTAAGTTTTAAATCATTATTAACTGGAAAAAATAAGCCTTGACCAATAGACCCTTTTAGATATCTTAAAACCCTATGTGCAGCAGCATGATGTATGTCAGTAGGAGAAGATAAAAACTGGGATAGCTGTTGCGCAGCAAAAGTGATATCAGGTCTGGTATTGGTTAAGTATAAAAGCTTACCTATAAGCCTTCTATATGCAGTTATATCAGCTAAAGGAGTTCCTTCTTCCTTAGACAAATTATGTTTAGCTAAAAGAGGTGTAGACACAGGTTTAGATTCAAGAAAACATGTTTCTTTGAGAAGTTCTAATGTGTACTTCCTTTGACACAAATTGATTCCATCTTTAGATCTGGCTACTTCTAATCCTAGGAAATACTTTAAGTCTCCTAGATCTTTGATCTTAAAAGTGTTATGCAAAAAATCCTTCACAACATGTATTTGATCTTTATTATTTGATCTTTATTAGGACTGGCAATTATGACATCATCCACATAAACAGCAAGAACAATAAAATCAGATGCAGTACCTTTAATAAAAATAGAATTATCAGAAACTAACTGCTTATAACCTTGAGATAATAAAGACTCAGTTAACCTAGCATTCCATTGCCTACTAGCCTGTTTGAGACCATAAAGACTCTTCTTAAGCTTGCAAACAAGTTTAGAAGACTGAGGTAAAAAACCAGGTGGAGGTTTCATATAAACCTCTTCATCTAAAAAACCATGTAGGAAAGAATTGTTGACATCTAGTTGCTGCAGAAACCAACCCTTTGCAGCAGCAACATCAAGGATAGTTCTAATACTAGTCAACTTAGCTACACGACTAAAAGTATGCAAATAGTCTAAACTAGGTTGCTGAGTATAACCCTTAGCAACTAGCCTAGCTTTATATCTATCAAGGGACCCAGCTGACTTTAATTTAGTTCTATAGACCCATTTACAACCAATTGCAACCTTATCAGGTGGTAAAGAGACTAACTCTCATGTATTATTATTCTGTAAAGCTTGTATTTCTTCATTCATTGCTGTTTTCCAACAATCATGAAGAATAGCATCTTTATAAGATTTTGGCTCACTTAATATAGTATTGTTCAAAACATAAGAATAATAATCAGAAGATAGAGAATCATAAGATAGAACCTGAGAGACATTATGTGGAGATGTGTGTGCACCAGGTAAGGTAACCTGATAATCCTTGAACTTCTGTGGAAGATTAATAGCTCTTGAAGGTCTATTGGAAGGAACCTTTTGCAAATTTTGCATTGAAGAGGATCCTGTGTCATTATCATCGGGAACAAAGTCAGAACTGTTATTAGAATCTGGATTAGTATTAGAAGAAGAATTAGAACTCACAACCTGAGGAACCAAGGAAGAAGGGGCAGTGTCTGAAACTGTCGAAGGGTCATCAAACAAAGAATTTTCATGTAAAGGAAGAACTAGACCAGATTCAGTCATTTTTCCTTTTTGAAAAGGAAAAGAATTTTCAAGAAAAGAAACATCTCTAGAAACAAAGGCTTCTTTTGTTTCTAAGTTATACAAACGAAACCCTTTTACATTTTTCGGATACCCAAGAAAAATGGCTTTAACAGATTTAGAATGCAGTTTGGTTTGAGGCTTAGGCAAAATTTTAGCAAAAGCAAGACATCCAAATGTGTTTAAATGAGAAAGTTGAGGTTTCTTGTTAAACAAAGTTTCATAAGGAGTAGAATTATGCAAAACAGGGGTTGGAGTCAAATTAATTAAGTAAAATGCATGCAGAACACAATCTAACCAGAAAAACAAAGGAAGGTTAGATTGAATTCTTAAGGAACGAGCAACAGAGAGTAAATGCTGATGTTTTTGCTCAACTATAGCATTCTGCTGAGGAGTATAATTACATGAAGTTTGATGTAACACTCCTTTTTGTTTAAAAAAAAATCTATCATATTTAATTCCTTAGCATTATCACTTCTAAAAATTTTAATCTTCTTAGAAAACTGAGTCTCAACCATACTGTAGAATTCCTGAATAGCACTGCTAACATCATATTTGAGTTTTAAAGGTTATATCCAAGTGTATCTACTGTAGTCATCCACAACAGTTAAAAAATACTTAAAACCATATATGCTAGTCACAGGAAAAGGTCCCCATATGTCTAAATGGACAAGATCAAAGCATGAGTCAGTTTTAGAAGTACTAATAGGAAAGGGAAGCCTTTTTTGCTTAGCAAGATGACAAATGTGACAATTAAGATCAGAAGTTTCAGATGAACTAGCAGGAACATTTTTATTCAATTCAGCAAAGGATTTCATTCTAACATGTGAAGGATGGCCAAGCCTATTGTGCCAAAGTTTAAAACTAACAGAGTTACAATGAGATTCAACAGAAGTAAAAGGCTTAACAGAAGTAGATTTAAAGGAAAAAGATTCAGAAGTGTCTAACTGGTATAATCCACCCTGCTGCTTAGCTATACCAATCATCCTCCATGCTAGAACATCCTGTAAAATACAAACATCTGCATTAAAAACTAATGAAATATTGGCTGTTGCCAATTTAGATACTGATACTAAGTTAAAAGCAAAATTTGGAATGTAGAAAACATTATATAAAACCAGCATAGAATTAAATTGCACAGTTCCAATAAAAGGAACTTGAATTAACTGCCCATTAGGTAGTTTGACAAACTTATCAGAAACAACACATTTATCAGTAAAATAATCAAGATTATTTATTATATGGTCTGTTGCACCAGAATCTAAAATCCAAGATGAAGAATCAAGTTGAACATATGAATTGAAATTATTGAAGACCATACCTGTTTCTTGAGAAGGAATGTCAAAAGCAGCAGTCAAGGCATTAACCTTTGACTCTGGAACAGAAGACTGGTTTCTTTCTTGTAAAAGAGACAAGAGGGCCTCATACTGATCCTTAGTAAAACCAGTAGATGCCAAGGCACTACACTGATTGTCAGGGTTAACAGAAGAATCCCCAGAACAATGAACATTATTTGCTTTTGAAACAACATTCCTATTTCTATACCCAGGAGGAAATCCATGTTTCTTGTAACATCTATCGACAGTATGCCCATATAAACCACAGAAGACACAAAGGGGACGTTTGTTATTAGCAAGATTTGCAGGAAACCTCTTATTATACCTAGACTCAGATCGACCAGAAGACTCCGAATTCTTGGAATTAGATTCAAATTTACTGGCAAGCAAAATGCTAGAATCAACAGAAGAGGTTAAAGATCGTTCATGTTGTAAGACAATGGAAAAAGGCTCATTAACATTAGGGATAGGTTTCATCATTAACAACTGAGATTTAGGAACTGAAAAATTCTCCCCTAACCCTCGAAGAAACCGAAGCAAGAAATCTTGCTTTCGGTATTTAATAGCAGAACACTCACAAGACAAAAGAGGACGAAGATTTGAAATCTCATCCCAAATCATTTTTAACTGAGTGTAATATAAGGTAATGGAAAGATTACCTTGACTCAAAGAGTAAAACTCATGGAGCAGATCTGAAACCCTAACAAGATCGCCCTGGTTGAACCGATCGAACAAATCTTTCCACAGTTCGGACGCCGTGTCAATCCAAAGGACGCTCTGGGTAATATCCGGACTCAAAGCTCTCTGCAACCACGAAAGCACTAGGTTATTACACTTAACCCAGGAAGTAAATCGAGAATCAGATTTGACGGGTTCTTTGATTGAACCGTCAACAAAGCTAAACTTGTTCTTTGATATCAAAGACATGCGCATCGATCTAGCCCACGCGTGGTATTTGCTGCCGTTGAGAAGAGAGGAAGACAAAATCAGCGCGGGGTTTTCATTGGGGTGAATATAAAATTCACTAGCAGGATCATCGGCCTTGAAAGGACGGCCGGAAACAGCGGAATCGAAAGGAAAATCAACTGATACCATGATGAAATTGATAAGGTGAGATGAAATCGATAGGATGAAATTGGGAATTTAGGGTTCGTCTTCTCTAGATTCGATTTAGGAATGAAAGATGAAATGAAAGGGAAGAGTAAAAGAACACGTGCAAAATAAACTTCTATTTTATTTATTCTATTTAATTTTAAAAGGGTAAAAGGAGTTTACATTTATACCGGTATAAGACTTAAAGAAAGAATAAAAGAAATACAACTAACTAATTAAACAACCTTAGCTGTCAACCAGCTAACTTAACAAACTCAGTAGTCATTGACATAGTTTCTCAAACAAATGTTTGCCAATCTGATTATTGAACATAAACGTTCTAGAGTTAACATAGTTTCTTTGTCAGAAGAATAAACATAACATATTTTTGGTCTGATATGCATATGGATTCTAATTGCAGTTTGTTGTTGGGTTGGGTGAAAAAGTTTCCCCAACCGATATAGAAGAAGGCATGCGTGTGGGGTAAGTTTTCAGTTTCTTGGAATATCACCTGTTAAATTTTTACGAATGTAGATTCAGTTGTTCTCGTACACTTTGCCTAAAGTATTATATCATGTAAATAGTTTATTTCACAAAGCAGTTGCATTGCTGTCTGCACTTTTAGTCTCTGAAATATATTTTGATAGATATGTAGTTGCAATTCAGGCAGAATATATATAGATTATTTACTTGTTGAAACCGCCAATAGGGGACATATGGATAAACCCCAGGCCTTGCCTAATGCGGATTTAAACTGCCATTGATTTCTCCGTTTGGCATTTTCCCTTAAAAAGGAGATTCAACCTTGAGGACTTCACAGCACCTAGCACTGTAACCAGTAAACGATCATTCGGTCAATTGTCACCGAGTATAAATATTCAACCTATTCTTATGATACATTCACCTTATTTTCTAGGAAGGATACGGTGTAGTTTTTACTAAAATGGTAGTAGCATTTTATTCTGTGCTTTTTATGAGTTTACATTCATGCTTTTTTTTCTTGATGTAAGTTATTTTCTTTTATTGTGTATTAGTTTCTTATTAGCTCCTGATTGTTATTCTTCCTTTGCAGTGTTGATCGGAACAAGTATCAGATACAGATTCTCTTATCTCCAAAAATTGACCCCAGTGTCACCATGATGACTGTGGAGGAGAAACCAGATGTGACATATAATGATGTTGGTGGATGTAAGGAACAGATTGAGAAGATGCGGGAAGTACGTATGACACTTCCTTTTTAATATGTACCGTCACATGCACAAATTTGAAAACCTGAAGCCTTTGTACTTCTATAGTAAGTTACGATTTGAGATTAAGATGAATGGATTGATGGATTTTGAACTTTTAGGTTGTGGAGCTGCCAATGCTTCATCTTGAGAAATTTGTCAAGCTCGGGATCGATCCTCCTAAGGGTGTTCTTTGCTACGGTCCTCCAGGAACTCGAATACTGTTTCAGGTTATAAAATGCTAAATATCGATGTTTAAGTTTTCTGTTGAAGTTATTCTATATTACATTTTTCATTTTGACATTATTGAATACTGCAGATGGCTCGATCATAGAAGCATTAAGAAAAACATGCTGAGTTTCAAGAAAATAACTCGAATAGAACATATATTTAAAAGGGTTATTTTTAGCACAAATACATGCTTGGTGTAGTGGCTAAGTCATTGCTTCTATAACACCCATATGCTGGTTTGATTCCCACCATTGGCATGTTTGTGCAAATTGAATTTTTCTCCTCTATTGGTGTTGACACGTGTCACCTCCTGATTGGAGGAGAAAAATAAAACAATTTAATTAAATATAAATAATTAAATAATTTAATTATTTATTTATATTTAATTAAAATTAGGACTAAACTGATAGAGTTTATAAGTAACGAGGACTAAATGTGTAATTATACCCTTATTTTTTTAACTGCCACGTCACCCTTCCGTTAACCTTTAACGGCTGGTGGTCACATTGATACCATTTAAATAGTTTGGTGGTTTAATTGTGACGAAAAAAAGTAATGTGGTCAGATCGCAACTTTTGCAATAGTAAGGTGGTCATTTATGTAGTTTACCTAAAATGTATACATCAGACAATTTTCATAAGGCCATGGTATCGGAATCCAATACCGTCTTCCGGTCCCCAGTCTACCACCACTTCGGGCATCTGCAATGCCAACTCTCACTTCACCGTTTCTGGTGACATTTGTCTCGATCTTTGAATCATCCAAAGGCAGCCGAAACCTGCAAACTAGACAAGAGCTACGAAGTATGAAGTTCCATCCTTGAAGGGGTACATCAACTGTGGAGTTTATGACTTCACATAGCAGTTCCTTTGATTCAATTCTGATCTCAATATCTTCCAAACATACACAACACTGTAAATTAACACTTTATGTTTCCTTAAATTGACATTTATGACTTCACATGCACAATAATTTAATAATAATTAAATAATGTTGGTGATCAAGCTTTCATCAACTAATCAGAGTGGCGCAGCGGAAGCGTGGTGGGCCCATAACCCACAGGTCTCAGAATTGAAACCTGGCTCTGATATGTCTATAATAGCATTAATTTTATTCCCCTTTTGAATTTTCCTACTATTTCTGCCATGATGTGAGTGGGATATCTATTTCTCATATTTATTTTGAGCCTTACCTATGTAATACTATTAATATACTACTTGTCTCTTATAATTTTATTTTATTTTTTCAGATGAATACCTTTAATCTCCGTGGAAGTTGTATTTATGAGTGTTCCTGTCAATCATGGCTACCAACACAAAAGTTATGGCTTTTGTTTGATTTCTGATTCAGTGTGTGAAAGTTATGCGAACTGAACCAGGTAAAATCATCTGAACTGTACTAGTGTATTAAACATGTGCTTGAATTTTCTGTGTTATCCTTTATTTTGAAGTTTGCCAGTTTCATCATTTATTCTGCATTTTGTCATTGTTATCATTTATTTTGTTTTTTTGTTGGCTATTAAAAAAAACCATCTCTCTTCTGTCATTGTCGCTTGCATTTATCCCTTATTATGAAGGCTTCCGTTGCTTAAGTAGTCTTAACGCATTCTCCTTTCCATGTTCATTCTCTTGTCGTAACAGTGTTTCGATTCCGGAGAATGTTCAACGGAGATTTTGTAAGAAAATTATAATCATAAGATGAGATAAGTGAGGCAGTTCCTGCAAAAGTATAACTCCTGTGATATATGATCCATCTGCTGTCACCTGCAACATATAAATGCGATTGCATGGCCACTTTGCATGACTACTAGAAGGCCTAGTTGAAAACTATCTCAAATCTCCTAATATCCATCAGCTTCACAAAAATAACAAGTCCTTTCTAAACAGTGTGGCAGTGATCCAGGGATAATGTTCTGAACCTGAAGCAGAACTAATGTACCATCACATGAAAACTCACATATTTGTAGGGGCAGAATTTCACAATTACATATTCATTGCAACAATTAAAGCCGTTTTCGGTTTTATGTACTTAATGGAGATGCAGATGGCTGGGGAATGCTTTCACTGCAGAGTTCATTGGGATTTTTCTTGTGAGCATACCATGAATTTGGATGAGAACTACAAACTGATGCATTCCGAGGTCCCCCCTTTTTCATCACTGGAGTCTTGAAGTTGCTCAAACGCTTTAACTGCTGCAGGTAAGTTCAATTTTCACTCCGGTATAGACAACAAAGCATCACGATATAAGCGGCTTTTAACACCGTATCCAGGGTGTATCAGTCTTCAATACTAGCATCCATAACTAAAATAAAGAGTGATATTGGCCAAGTATCCTCGTTGATTTCCGGTGACATAAAAGCCAGAGCCAAGTGCCGTTCCTCATTTTCTATGAGAGGAGTTCTACACCTCAAAAGACTAAATTGCATACACCATAAGAACTTATAGCTCCATATTTGTCACAAATCAACAGACTTGTTAAGGAAGAAGCAAGAATCAAACTGATGGTTCTGCTTAAAAGTTTTTGTTGTTGTTGCATTCCCTCTAATTTGAACCACCATAACTAAACGAAGGAGATCATACCATGCAGGCTTCCGCTGCACATGTAGTATAGGAGAACATAACATTGTTAAATTATCATCCAGGGACAATGGCATTGCTTCTTTCAATGTTGGTATTAAACAAAAGCTTTTAAATTCCAATTGAGTAGGGTGTGCCAATCCCTAGCAATAGTGCAACAATTGTTGGTATTACTCAAGTTCAGAAATGAAAGTCAGATATAGATATGTGTTAGTCAAAGGGAGTATGTTTTTTTTCAAGTTCTTTTATGCATTTGGAGGGTCCTTGGATCAATCATTATAACTATGCTCAAATATGCATCGACAGGAGTATCCGACACCATCTTCCAGTCCGGTCCCTAGTCTACCACCACATTGGGCATGTGCAATGCCAACTCTCCCTTCACCATTTCCAGAGAAGAGCTATGAAGTATGAAGTTCCAGCCATGGAGTTAAACACCAACTATGGAAATTCATGTTTACATGAACACTGTGAATGATCACAGTATTGTTCGGCACCATGGTGGTTCAGATCAGTGATCGATAGCCTATGCCAGAGTTATAATAATCATGCATCACTTTGTTTTTGGTTTTATGTACTTAATGGAGATGCAGAGTAGAGATGGAAAGAAGTTTTGTGCAGGTCTTATGAGCTGTAGAGGATAGCAGTATCCCACATTCCTAAGAAACAGACATCTCCACTTCACCGTTGTTTATAAATTAAAGCACCAAAAGGCTGAATTAATGGCCCAAATTTCCGTTTTCACGAAGTTGTATTGAATTATTAATTGTAACCCTTTTTAAAGGTTATTCATTTAAAAAATTTAGCACATGTTTTGTGAAGAAGGAATTTATATTGTGCATAATAATATTAACTTTAAATTATGTTAAGTAAATAGTAAGTAGACTATAATTAAATGATGTCTCATAGCTTAAAATCAATACAATTTTATACAACAAATACCAATGGTAATTTTGAGTTTCAAGTACTACAGTAAATCGTAATTAAAATTCAAGTAAATAATTAGTATTATATAACAAGTGATAAAATTTTAAATTTAGAATATAAATAAGTATAACAAAAAATATTTAAATCTTACTATCAATAGAAAATAAATATGGGCTAAGGGGGTATTTTTGCCCATGAGTTCGACCCAAAAAATCAATTTTGCCCCTAGTCGAAAAATGCACTTAATGTGGCCCCTCAATCTGCGAAATCAATCAAATTGACCCATTGACCGACGTTGATCGTCACGGTGCTAACGTGGCAGTAATCGTGGGAGAAAGGGTTGAATTGATTATTTTAACCGAATTCGAGGACATAATTGATTTTTTTACCGAATTCGACGGCATATAATATTTCTAATTTTAATTTTTGACCTACATTTTCATTCAAAAAATAAATTTTAACCAATGCATTCTTAGTCGTAGCCGGTTCGGTGCTAACAGCAGCCTACGCCATTTCAATTCTACAAGGACCAATTTGTGTTTGATCTATAGGCATGTTTCCTTTATGTTTATTTGCAAGCAAAGCAATACTTTCTTTCAGACAGTCAGTTGATCTTTCCATGTCCATTTTCATATTCTATGTTATCTGGTGTCGGATATGGACATGTACAGCTACGTTACTTCTTTTTCCTATTTTCCTTCTTGCAATAATGTAGTGAACCAAATTGCAATCTTGAGCCTAACTATCTTTGTTGATCTTGTTTTAAACATTGTGTCACGATGTGTGTGTAGGGGAGTGTTCTTATATGTTATAACAGAAATATAATACTGAACTTTTCAAAAAAAGAAATATAGTACTGAAAGCAGTTAAAAAATCCCTTCAAATTGTATATTTCTCTTCGTTTATACACCACATTTTCCACACTATTGTTTGAATGCGAGATCTTCACAGTTGTTTAGTGCGGTTACTGCATTGTGTGCTATAGTGGTTCATTTGCAGTAACCAAGTAACTGATAACTAATGCTAATAATTACTCACTTGAGAATTCAATAGTAACTCTCTTCCTTGAGGAAGATCCCTTTAGCTATTGTTGTTTTTGGTTATCTGCTAAACCCTTCTTGATGTGTTGTTCAGCAATAGTTGTTATGTACTACCACAATAACGGTGCATATTCGAATTTGCGCAAAGAAAAGTTTAAGCCAATGGCATATACATACACATGCAAAATCTGATGATCTACTTGCAGAAATCAATCTCCCTTCCCACCAATAACATCTTTTCTTTTTACAATTCAACCATCAAATACTCTTACATGAACTTGAACATTTATTATATCTATGTGTGATGCCAATAGTTTTGGCTTGATCCATATATGCATAATATGTAATTTGGAATTGATTTATGACACTTCTTAACACGCATTTGAACATTAATTGATTTGTGTACTGGTTCTAATACGAACAAATGCCTTGTAAAATTTCTCTTCATTAAAGTATAATGGGGACATTCACTACAAGAAATTTCTATTTTTGTGACAAATTTAATTTTGACAAAATTGTTTTTGTCATTATTAGTAGCTTTATTGTGACAAAATAAATAAGCGTCATTTGCAATTAGAAAAACATATGTATTTGTGACAAAAACAAAAATCGTTATAATATTTTGTCACAATTAGCAAACTTGTGTAACATATGGTGACAAAATATATTTTGTTACTATTTTTTGTCACAAATATTTTCCTTCGTTTTTTGGCGCCAAAAAAATATAATGACAAGTTTTATAACTATAAGTTTTAATCATTATTACAGAAAATAATTGTCACAACAAATAATGAGATTCAAGCTTTTGTGGTAAATTATGTAGATATATATTTTAATTATAACAAAAAATGTATAGTTATAAATGTTTCTCTCTATTTTTGGTGCAAAAACAAGTCATATAAAGACAAATTTTGTAACTATAAGTTATAATTATTATTTCAGAAAAAAATGTCACAACAAATAAAAAGATGTAAATTTAAATTTGTCAATATAAAAAGTTGTGAGGAAATAAGCTTTATTGCAAAATTTGTTTTGTCAAAAAAAATTCGATAGAAAACCGAAATAAATAAATACAAAACATGCTTAAACATTGAAAGATATGGAAGATTAAAACTTTAATAAGAAATATTAACTTGAGTCAAATTAAAATCAATCACAAATTATACAAATTCTTGCGAAATTCATTTTTAACATTGAGTATATTTGCAAACAAGGCCAATTTAAAAGTACTAAACTCAGATTTCATAAACCAATTAAATAAATTAATGATCTATTAAAAGAATTAAAATCTAAAATAATTATTAAGGGTTAAATTAGGTTAAATATGAAATTTATTGGCTAATTAACTAATTAATTCGGTGCTTTCATCTTTACCATTATATTTCATGTCTATTTTTGAAATTCCGAAGACAATAATTCAAAAGATTCAGAAAATAAGAAAAGGTTTTCTATGGGTAACTCAAAATGGGAAGAGGAAGATGACAAGAGTATGTTGGGGGAGGATGTGTCTACCAAAGAACAGAGGTGGTGCGGGTGTCGTAGACCTTCACGCAAAGAATAAAGCCCTGTTGGCAAAATGGGGCTAGTGCTTCGCAAACGAAAAGCATTCTCTTTGGAGAAAGGTAATTTGCTCCAAGTATGGATGCCAAAATCTTAACTGGGCTTTGAAGTTAGAAAACTCTAAGAGAATGTCGATAATTTGGAAAGGAATTGTCAACAACTTGAAGAAAAACGAGGTGAAGAGCTGGATGGGAATCGAGAATTTCAAATGGAAAATTGGAAATGGTAAAACAACTTTGTTTTGGGAAGATATTTGGTGCGATAAGAGATCATTGAGGGACTTGTTCCCTAGATTATACATAGTGGTTGCAAGAAAAGGAGTTGTGGTGGCTGAGTTGGCAGTGGAAGGCTCTCTCGTTGGGATTGTATGGGCTGATTGGTTTTCTAGACCTCTAAGAGTTCGTGAAGCTGCCCAGATTAAGCAAATAGAGGGGATGATAAAAAATGTGAATCTTTCTTTGGAGCTGGAAGATAGATTAATATGGGTTCACGATAAAGCTGGGGTTTTTTCAGTAAAGAAATTATCAGAGTTGTTGATTAGTGTTGAGACGTTGGAGCCTGATTTTAACTTCGATTTGTTATGGAAATTGAAAGTGCCTCCTAAAGTAAGAAGTTTTCTGTGAATGTTGAAATTAGATAGGATTCCTTCTAAAGTATTTTTGCAGAAAAGAGGATTGGATCTAGAAGATTGTCATTGCATTTGCGAGTTTTGCAGGTTCGGTTTAGAAGACTCAAATCACTTGTTTGTGGTTTGCAGCTATTCCGACGGTCTTTGGAAGGAGATTTGCAGGTGGTGGGGTTTGTCTTGGCAAGGTTGCAGGACTATTGATGATTTTTTTTTGAGTTTTGCTTCTCGGCACCGTTCTCATGAAGACGAAAATCAGTTTGGATGATTGTTGGTGCAACATGATTATGGAGTTTATGGCTGGCTCGCAATGACATGGTTTTCAACGGTAAAAAATCAGCTTTAAAAGATCTTATATTTTATACAAAGCTTAGAGCATTGACGTGGCTCAAGTCTTCAAAGGAGGGAGTTGAAATTGATCTTAATTGGTGGTGGACTGATCCTTTGTAGTGTTTCTTATCGAAGCCTTCCCTTGGTCGTTTAGTAGGTCCGTTTTCCTTGTCAACTAGTATGTTAGCGTTCACTGTATCAGGAATTATTTGGGAGGATGCTACAGGATGTGGAGGGGCTTTAACAATGGAATCTGGGATTATTCGAGCCTTGTTTTTTGGACCAGTACAGAGAATGGGGTTGAACTTCGCTACTATATCAACGATTATAACTGCTATGGAAGTGTTTATCGAAGCAGATTGGTCAGGAAAATATGGGCTGCTAACTTATGTGAATTCGGAACTAGTATTAAACTGGATCAACGATCCAATGACTCGCCCTTGGTGTTGGTAGCAAGAAATTTTTGTAAAAAATACAAGTTAGTTGTGACCAAAAGTACTTCTCGCGATGAAATAGTTAATTTATTGTGACAAATATTTTTTCATGATAATTTAATTATAGTTACAAAATTTCATTGCTACGATAAATAGTATAAATAGTAATAAACAAAATTTTGTCACAATATACTTTACATGAGGGGTTGTTTTAACAAACATGGTAACAAAAAAAAATTGTGAAAATAAATATATTGTGACAGATTTAGTACTTTTAATAACAAATAATTTTGTTGCAATATTATAAATTTCTTGTAGTGATTGAACTTCAGTAATATATTGCTTTTGGTCTTGTAATCATCAATATAAACAAGAAGATTCTTCAAATTGCCTTTCGGCAGGAACTTGTAAATTAGCAAGAAGCTGATAATCATCTTCTAAGCGGTCTTTCACAAGACGGGGATGATAAAGCTGCCCTATATTTGTATCGTCATAATTCCAATTGTCGCTTGTATCATGGATGATCCAACATCTACTTGCAAACTCCCCTGCAACTTTTGTAAAACAACCAAATATGGCGGTTATTATATATTGTCGATATACGTCCTTGGCCAGACCAGAATCAGAGTTTTGCATTATAGTTCTGTCATTTTACATTTGCAAAAAGAAAAAGAAAGGTGTGAGAGAGCAACATAGACCAAAAGAACGAAATGGCACAAATAAAGTAAACAACACGCGTTTGCCGGGAGTCAAACCCATGTCTATTGCTTGGAAGGCAATTAGTTTCCGTGATTTTGCACGGTATAATGTTGTATAAACCACCTCTGTCATACTTCTGAGCAGCGTAGACCAAAAGAACGGATTGGCACAAAAGAAGTTAGCAACATGCATTTGCCGTGAGTTGAACCCAAGTCTATTGCTTGGAAGGCAATTATCTTAACCATTAGACTACAAATGCTACACATAAAAATGTGTTAAAAACCCTTTAATTGACAATCTATGGTGGCATGACTTCAATCAAACCTGCAAACTCGAGAAGAGCTATGAAATTGCAGCTTATGCAATTTATGTTTCTTTGGCTTCACCCAAAACATCTTTGTACTGAAAAGTGTTACAATAGATTATCAAGAAGATGGGTACCAAATATGTTATTGCCTGTTGGTACTTTTACAAGGTTGCTCTCAAAAGAAGGCATGGTTGGATGCGTTGCAAATCTTTACGAAAGCGCTGGAAACTCGAGTGACGCATGCATTGGCAACAAAACAAGGATTACTTGTTGGCAACCGATGTTTCAACATCAGTTACTGCAAATGAGGTGAAAAGGGTCATTATATAGTTAGAAATTAGAAGTGTTATGAACTCAAATGAATGTTATGTATTGTTGATATTTCGTGATTATGTTGATGTCACAGACTCACAGTGTAGTTTCAGACTAATGTGTTGAAACAATTACTGTCTTGGATGCAGCAGAAGTTTTAGCAATTGGAATGATGAACTAGTATAGTTTAAAGCAATTTCGTGATATAAATTTCATCTTGGAAACGAGTAGAGTGTAAAGGTTTACAATATATTTTATTAAAAAAGAGAGCAGGATACCACATTCCTTAGAAACAGACAAGGGTTGTCAACCTTCTTTTATAAGTTAAAGCGCAAATGCCAAGTGAAAAAGCACGGAGCCGTGCGGTCAGCACAGAGCGAACTATTATTTTTCCTTTTACTAAAGAATATCGTGTGCTTGTCGCTCAAAGCGACATACGCCTATTTTTGGAGGCTAACTCCTTTATTGGGGTTGTCCAACTAATTGTAGTTAAATTATTTTTCAAATTAACCTGAGGTTGTTAACTTACATACAAATTCATTTTAGGAATTGATTGATTAATTTTAATTAGATATGATGGGATCAATCCTTCTTAAATTCTGCTTAAGAAGTGGTTCTTGTCTCTTTCTAGTTTCACAGTGATTCGAATTTTACTTACATCCTCAACCTTCTAGATGAACTAACACCCGTCGTTTACGCGTCAAAATAATTCATTCTTCTCAAATAATAAATAAATAAAATTAAGCGTAGTAAGGGAGAAGTAAGGGTCGATCCCCCATGGACTAAGTAACTTCCTAATTATTTTTGTTCAATCGGTGACCCAAGAAGAGAGTCAAATAATGTTTAAGTAAAAATGGGAAAGTTTGTGGAATTAAATAAAGACTAGCCTCAGACTCTTGCTTTGACTCAATTTTCTCAGATCATCGGAAAAAGGATTTTTTTCACTTCGGGATTTACATCGGTTACTTGTCTACAAGGTCCAATCCTTGTGACAAAGCTTGTAAGCCGAATACCCAAGTGCCATCTTTGATATCGGTTTTGTAAATTGATCTATCAACACAATGCTGTAGATAAAATCATTTAGAATCGTAAAAGACCTACTCGGATTATGTTGTTTCAATAATAACTGATCTGATCTCAGTTTCCTCTTAGCAAACAATTTTGCTAAGTGTGTTCCTAGGAAGTCGAGTGTGCTTCAATAGTCGATCCTTCCTCCCACACAATTAACCAAAATAACATTCTGACCAACGTCAATCTTGGGTTTTGAAATCATTTTGATTTTAAAATTAATCTTAGAAAACTGAGAGATATACCCGAAGTTGATGAAGCACTTTTCAATCCTCACGTTTGAATTGAGTCATTGCTTAAGCCCTTGGCTATAGAAAACTTAGCTAAGCATGATTATGGAATGAATCATACTTAGCATTTTTAATGAAAAATAAAATAGAAAACCAAAGTAAAATAGAGAACTAAGAGAAGAGAGATTGTATAAACTCCAAAGTAAAATGAAAACCAAGAACAAGAGATGATTTGAGTTTCACCCCAAATGGGGTATTTATAGTATATCAAAAACCCTAAAATAACTCTAAAATGATAACAAATAATTCCTAAAATATTTAAAATACAAAAGATAATTCCTAAGTGATAAGAAATAAATCCTAAAGTGTTTAATTTTTTTTAAAAAAAGATAATCGCTAAGTTTTAATCCAAATCTCGGCTAATAAGTTATCTTGATACGCGACTGATAAGCTATCACCATGCTGATGTCATCTTCTAAAAAAGCGGCTGACGTGGCGCCCAATCAGCACTTTCATGCCTCAATTCATGCCCACTAATCCAGTCATGAATCCAGAAAAACAAAAACTGCAAAATTCAGCCTCTTTTAGCACAGTTTCTGGAATCCAATATCCTGCGTAGAAGATAAAGGAAAATGCCCAAATTAGCTACCTAAACCGACAAAAAATGAGTAATTAACAACAATATAATAACTATTTAAATCATTAATCAAATTTCCCCTCACTTATTCAATGTTTGTCCTCGAGAATTTCTCAATTATCATGCTAGAAACCTTAAGTAGCCAACTCCAATTTCATAAAATTTCCAAGATTTCTTAAGTAAACTAAATCAAGTAAATGCTGAAATTCAAAGATCAATCAAGCAAGGCATAATCAATTAAGTGTAAATCTACCAACGTATTTCAATCATCAACCAATTTCAAAGAATACAATACTTAGCTTCTCACATTGGTTCACTCATTTCGCTCAAGTGTTTCGTGTGAAAGAATCGCTCAAGCCTAAACTAATCAACTCATTACCATAGACTTGTAACTAAATCTAATCTCCACTACTTAATATGAGAATGATGCAATAATTAAGAGGACTTTAAAACGGGTTGTAACGGGGCTAAGGTTCGGGTAGGATAAAGGCCGAAAAATTGGGTTTCAAAAATTCAAGACAAAGAGAAAACTATTCCAAAGAATTTATTCAAAGGGAAGCAAAAATCAAACAAGCTTTATTCACTCTTCTTTTTTTTCTTTTCTTTTTTTACTGCTCGAACTATTCTGTACTATTCGAACCAATCTGCACAGGTTTTTTTCGTTGCACTATATTTTTTGGTACTTTTCTGTGTTGATTCGAATCTGTTTTTTCTGCAACAGTTTTTTTTGAACTTCCTGCTTTGGACTAGCCAACTTGCCCTGAAAAAGGTGGCAAAAAGAGTGGGAATAAAAATGTGGTGAATCAAAGAAAAGGTCAAGACTCAAAATTGGCTACCTAAGGGATAAATAAACAAAGGGTAGGCCATTTTTGTTTGGGAAGAGAAATTGGTTTAATCCTATTGCCTCTATCACATTAAAGCATCATAATCAAAATGTGTAGTCTCAACAAGTATCGAGTTACAAGTTCTAGAATGCAATCAATTAGTTTGGCACACTTAATTGAAACAAATAGCAAGAATAAAATATAAGCTCATTAGGCTCAAAACTCACATGAAAGGCCTATTGAACTAAGTTATGCATCCAATTCAATCAAAAAATTCATGAAATGACCAAGAAAATTTACATAAATTAATCATGCCATGCTATCGTGCATCCTAAATTCAACAAGAACAAGATTGAATTCACAAAGAAATACAAAGAAATTAAATCAAACAAGATACTTTCCATTCTAACAACAATGGGCTGTTCGGAGTGATGACTGATTGGTCATGCCATTGCGGTTGGTTCGACCACTCAAAATAAAAGCTGTCGGAGTATGGATTGGCATCGAGATTTCCTGAAAAACCAAAATATGGACTTAGTAATGGTATAACAAAATTGGATTCACCACTTACTGGCAGAGAAGAACGTGTTTTGTTAGTGGCAGTGACATTGGTTCAGGTTCAGGAGCGTCGCGCAGCTGTCACTAGAGATCATGGTGGTGCCGGCGTGGTGACTCGAAGCCGATGTTTTGATGAGGTGCTTGGCAGTAAATAAATTTTGCAAACGGTTGAGGGACACTGAAGCACGGCTGGGTCCTTGGTTTTTCGTACGAACCATAGTTTAGTGAGATTTTAAAAATATATGCTGCTGGTAAAAAAACAAAAGGAAAAGTGGGCTTCAAAATAGGCCACGTGTGGGTTTTAGGGAGAATTTTTCTAGAGGAATGGTCAAAGGTGCGGGGTCCGCGGGGTTGTTTTTAAATTTTAAAAGGGGGTAAAGGGGTAAGGTGTTTGACCAGTCATTTGAGGGTTTAAAAATTGAATTTGGTAGATGGTGGGATATAAAAAATGATAACTTATCTTAAGTGGAGTCCATGGGAATATTTCAATTTTATCCTATAAATTATTTTCAAAATATAAAAATTACGATAAAGTCAATGAAGAAAAGAAGATGCAGTGGATTTGGGATTGGCTATTGTGCACCAAAGGGTGGTGGGTTCTGCTAACATGCACCAAAATGCCAAACTTTTTAATTCCCATGCATCCTTCGTTTTAAACCCACTGCTCGCAGCATGCAATTTCCTAAAAAAATTCATGCATGACCAAGCATTCGAACCAAGAAAAATCCGTGGAAAAAACGCAACGTGATGTCCTACTCGACCAAAAATATCGCAGTTTAATGTACGATTCAAAATACTTGGGTACCTAAAAATTAAAATAAAATAAATTTTAGGTGAAAATAAATAAAACAAAAATTAAAAAATAAATAGAAAGTAAAAACAAAATAAAATGAAATGGGTTGCCTCCCATTCAGCGCTTTATTTAACGTCGTTAGCTCGACGAGCCGATTTTAAGGCGTAGGTTCTTCTAACTCGATCTCTTCAGCTAACCCAACCTGGGCATTTTCATAATACGGCTTCAACCTTTGGCCATTTACTTTAAATCAAGCTCCATAATTGTCTTTGATCTCTAATGCACCATGAGGAAAAATCTGAGTTACTGTAAATGTTCTGAGCCATTTCGTTTGTGGAATTCTTTTGTTTTCTCTTTAAAAATTTGAGCTCTATCGTAAGCGTTTCGTCTGATTTCTTCTAACTCTTGAATGTGTAGCTTCCGCGCTTCTCTGGCTGCTTCCATCTCCATGTTACACTGCTTAACCGCCCAATAGGCTCGATGCTCCAACTCAACCTACAAATGAAATGGCTAATTATTACTGAGACATTCCTATGAGACTCAAATCTTTACAATCCGACTTCACAATTTTTTCAAGAATTGTTTTAATCTCATGGTTCGATACTTCTGCTTGTCCGTTGGACTGCGGGTGGTAAGCAATGGTGATTCTGTGAGTCACTCCAAATTTTTTCATAAGCGCATCAGTGACCTTGTTAACGAAGTGGGTTCCTTGATCGCTAATTATTACTCGTGGTGTGCCAAACCTGGAAAAGATAGAATTTTTCAACAAAAAAAAAATAACAGTGTTTCTGGTATCGTCATTTCGGGTAGCCTTAGCTTCCACCCATTTAGAAACGTAATCAACTGCAAGAATAATATAAAAATTTTCAAATGAAGAAGTAAAAGGATCCATGTAATCGATTCCCCACACATCAAAAATTTCACAGACGTGAATCGGATTTTGAGGTAATTCATTCCTTCGGCTTAAATTCCCTACACGTTGACACTTATCACATGATTTACAATATAAATAAGCATCTCGGAATATAGTAGGCCAAAAGAAACCACATTCCAAAATTTTATGGACAATTCACTTTGGTCCAAAGTGACCACCACATGAATAAGAATTGCAAAAATCTAAGATAGAATTTACCTCATCTTCGGCGATACATCGTCTAATTACCTGATCCGAGTGTTGAGTGTGCGAAAGTTCTATATTTTACCCCTTATTTAACCCATATTTCTGCTGCATTCAAACATAATTCATTGCATTTAGGTAAAGTTTCACATATACATCACAATTAGATAAAATGGCACAGTTTCTACTGATTTTCGCTACTTTTGCAGGTAGCTGCTGTGGCAGGCTAAGGACAATGAAGGAGCAGAGTTGGAACACAGGACTAGAGTCGAGAAAGAGAATGCTGCCGCGGCCGCTGCCGTGGCAGCCATGACGACAGCATTGGTGAAGGGAAAAGTGAAGTGGAGCTTGACAGATAGAGAAATTTAAGCCGGTCTGTCGTAGACCACTCCTATATTTCTCTGAGCCCTGAGGCAGAATGAAGGCCAAGCCCAAACTTCAAGGAAGAAACCCAAAGCAAGAAAAGAGGACGAATTGAAGGCATATACTCAGAAGATTTAATCTCCAATAGAGTTGTACTTTAGTTTAAACTTGTATTCTTGCTATATTAGAAAACTTGAACCCAAGGCCTATATAAAGGCATGTAATTCGACTTAGTGAAGGATATATCATCTCTAGCCGTCATCCCCAAAACCCTTGTCGTTTTCCCCCTTTTCATCATGTTATAAACTTCCACTAGGGCTAAGGGTTGATTCTGTAAAGTAGTTGCAAGGATTGTACTGTTTTAGGATTTTTCTGTTCAATATAATAAAACTTCAAGTTTTCTTATTCTGGTTTCAACATCTTGCAAGAGTATCGGAAGAGCATTGTGAGATTATCGATTTACTTAATATCGGGAGAGTTGAGTATACGAAAGGAATAAGTGCATGTTCTCCAGTTTATGCTTGAACTATCTCGGACCTAGGGATAAGATGAGGTTAAGTGGCTAAGGAAGAATTCAACAACATTGGTGTTCACCTTTCGATTCACGCCGGGAGGTATAATCCGAGAAGCGTTCATCAACAATACTTGGACCTAGGGATAGGACAAGTCACAACAGGGATTCTTGCCAAGCTTGAAGAAACTGAGTAACTTATCGCTGCCGCGACAGCAACGGACCGCTGCCACGACAGGTGCTGCCATGACACGAGCCATACACAGAACATGATTTCCTATATAGTGCAACACCTGCACTACCGAGCAAATCAATACTGACCTATCTCTTAACCCTGAATTTCCATTCTTTTATATTCAATATTCCTCAATATTATTTCCCAATCGATTTAAACTCTTCTCTTTCTCTATTGTGCAGCAATTCGAGGATAAAGCTATTTCCAGTCCCTGTGGATTCGACATCCGATACTTCGTGTATAACTTTACTACTTACGTCGTGTACACTTGCACTACATTGCGATAGGACTTTTTACACGCAACAAGTTTTTGGTGTCGTTGTCGGGGACTGGCAACATACCTTTACCCTTACTTTTACTGCACTTTTTAATTTTACAGTTTTTATTGTGACTGTTTACCCTGTGCTTTTCACAAGGTTTTCCATTTGCTTATGCGCAGATCTAGACGAGGCAAAGAACCTGAGCATCAATTCGATCCTGAAATCGAACGTACGTGCAACCTCAGGAACTGAGTTCGCCTTTTGATAGCCAGAAACGATTACCTTGAGGAACAGTTAGAAGCAATGCAAAACGGGGTAAATAACCCGAGGAATCCTGAAGATCCTCTCATAGATGAACGCAACGGATAGCCTGCCGCTGCCGAGGCCGCACGACGGACCTGCCGTGATTACATGATCAATGATCATGTGGAACTGGAGACCACATTGCCAGACATGGAACTAAAAACTTCGAGCTGAAACCTGTTATGTTCAGCATGATCAATTCCGCTGGCCAATTTAGTGGTGCTGCAACAGAGGATGCCTGAGAACATCTTAAAACGTTCCAAGAAATCTATGGATCGTTTAGATTACCAGGAGTAAATCTGGAGATACTGAGGCTCCGGCTATTTCCTCATTCACTGGGAGACAGAGCTAAAACTTGGTGGAATAAACTAACGCCGGGTTCAATACGAACTTGGGCAGATCTCTCTCGTGAATTTTTATCTCGTTTTAATCCCTCTCACTTATCTGAGCAATTGTGTAACGAAATTGCTACTTTTCAACAGGAAGATGACGAGCCAATGCACAAGGCATGGGACAGGTTTACAACTCTTCTAAGGAACTGCCCGATGCATGGATTCCCAGTTTGGAACCAAGTCATCAAATTCTACAATGCTGCCAACCTACAGACTCGTATGAGAATAGAATCAGCAGCAAATGGACTGTTGCTGGATAAGGATCCAGACGAAGCGATGATAGTGTTGAAAAACCTAGCAAAGAATGAAGAGCAGTTTCCTACAGCAAGGAGAGGGGGAAAATGAGTGTTAGCGGTAAAGGAGTATGAGGCCGACAATTCCCTGAAGACACAGGTTGCATACCTCACAAAGGCAGTGGAAAATCTGTTGAAAAAAAGATTCCAAACCTGTATATTCTACAGAAGAGGTATGTGAAACTTGCGGTGGGAACCACAGTTCGGAAGACTGTCCGCTACAGTTAGAGGAGGGGATGTATGTTGGAAATTACAATAAGCCAAGAAATTACGACTCCAACAATTACAATCCCAACTGGAGAAAAGATCCAAAGTTCTCTTGGAGCAACCCGAACAACGCACTTAACCCTCAGATGCAGAAAAACGAAAACCAAGGGGCACCCAGAATTCTGACACGATAGCAACCACAGCAGCAGCCGTAACAGCAGCAGGTAGCCGCACCTAGTATACTGCAGAAGACTTTGGCCACATTTATGTCGCAGACAGGAGCTTACATGGCAAACATGGATCACTTTGTCAAGAAAATTGAGTCATTCATGGACAAGACAGAGATGAGGATGACTAACCATGAGGCCACCCTAAAGTCACTGGAGACACAGATGGGCCAGGTTTCCCAGCATATTAAGCCAAGGCAAAACGGAGGATTCCCTTGTGATACTGAGGTCGCTAGAAAATCCACACATGAGCAGTGTAAAGCAATTACAACTAGGAGTGGGAAACAACTGCAAGGGCCGGAGAAGAAAACCATGCCAATTGAGGAACCGACCCTAGATTTACCTGCCGCACCCACTGCCCCGGCAGAAGAAGAAAAACTTACTGCCGACACACCTG
Source organism: Hibiscus trionum (assembly GCA_030270665.1). Taxonomy (NCBI): domain Eukaryota; kingdom Viridiplantae; phylum Streptophyta; class Magnoliopsida; order Malvales; family Malvaceae; genus Hibiscus; species Hibiscus trionum. The sequence continues at coordinate 19,231,194 of BSYR01000022.1, forward strand.
TCACAACAGCAGAGGAGTAAGAAAAGATTGCTGAAAAACCTAAGCCTCCTCAGATTCGAATACCATGTGAAGGACGTCTCGAAGATTACCGTCCTCCTCCTCCTTTTCCACAGTGGTTACAAAAACAGAAACAAGAGTACCAGCTCAGAAAGATCTATGATATTTTTAAGCATGTGCACATTAATATACCGTTGTTAGATGCCATCAAGCAGATGCCCGGTTATGCGAAATTTCTCAAGGATGCTATGTCAAAAAGATCAAGACTTGGGGAATTCGAAACGGTAAAAATGACAGAAGGATGCATGACTATTTTGCACAGGCATCCACCCAGAAGAAGAAGGATCCTGGGAGCTTCATCATACCGTGCATAATTGGCGACAAATTCATGGGTAAGGCACTTTGTGATATAGGTGCTAGCATAAATTTAATGCCCAAATCTGTATTTCAGAAATTAGGTATTGGACAAGCAAGGCCCCCGACAGTCGTGCTGCAGCTGGCAGACCGCTCTTATGTACAACCAGAAAGGAAGATCGCAGATATCCTGGTAAGAGTGGATAAATTTATTTTTCCTACTGACTTTCTTGTCTTAGATTGTGAAGCAGATGAGAACGCACTGATCATCCTGGGGTGACCTTTCCTAGCCACAAGTAGAACTGTGATCGATGTGGAGAAAGGAGAACTAACAATGAGAGTGAATGATCAAGAAATCAAGCTCAATGTTCTCCAAGCAATTAAACATGTTGATGCAGAAGAAGAGTGCAAAGCCATCACTGAAGCACTCATTGACCAACCCTGCATCAGGTCGAGCTGCCATGACACAAAGTTTGATCACTGCCCCATCAGTCATCTGGAAGACTGTCACGTCAACAACGACGACAGCAGCGACTCCTCCGATTCAGACATATCCGACACTGAAGGTCATGAGGAGGTAAATTGGATAGGCGACCGTCTAGGTAAGTTCTTCGAGCCCCTAAATTATACCTCGAATGAACACATCATCCAGAAGCCTTCAATTGAAGAACCACCTGTTTTAGATCTTAAGCCCCTGTCAGGGCAGCTTAAATATGTTTTTCTTGGTTTAAATGATACGTTGCCCGTAATCATCTCTTCCAAGTTATTGCATAAATAGGAGCAGCAGCTAATCAATATGCTACAACAGCATAAGAAGGCCATTGGATGGACGATAGCTGACATCCAAGGCATCAGTCCGGCATTGTGTATGCACAAGATCCTTTTGGAGGATGATCATAAGCCAACTATTGATGCCCAGAGACGCTTAAACGAGGCTATGCGAGAAGTGGTACGAAAGGAGATTATTAAATGGCTTGACGCCAGAATCATTTATGCCATCTCGGATAGTAAGTGGGTGAGCCCGATGCGGTGCGTACCTAAGAAAGGAGGAATAACCGTGGTGACCAACGAAGAAAACGAACTTATCCCAACCAGGACTGTGACCGGTTGGAGGGTTTGTATGGACTACCGAAAGCTTAACAAAGCTACCCGGAAGGGCTATTTTCCCCTACCTTTTATTGATCAAATGCTTGATAGATTAGCGGGAAAACCTTATTACTGTTTTCTTGATGGTTACTCAGGTTATAACCAGATAGCTATCGCACCGGAGGATCAAGAGAAAACTACCTTCACATGCCCATACGGCACGTATGCTTTTCGGAGAATGCCATTTTGACTCTGCAATGCACCAGCAACCTTCCAAAGGTGCATGATGGCCATATTCTCCGACATGGTGGAGGACTTCCTAGAAATATTCATGGACGACGTTTCTGTCTATGGAGATAGCTTTGAAGGTTGTTTAGGCAACCTACAGAAGGTACTCGAAAGATGTGAAAAAGCGAACTTGGTATTAAACTAGGAAAAGTGCCACTTCATGGTGGATGAAGGGATAGTCCTAGGTCACAAGGTAAGCTGTCGCGACATTGAGGTAGACAGAGCGAAAATAGAAGTCATTGAAAAGCTGCTGGCACCCATCACATTAAAGGGGATTCGGAGTTTCCTAGGGCATGCTGGGTTTTATCGAAGATTTATTGCAAATTTCTCGAAGATTACCAAGCCTTTATGCCATCTACTAGAGCAGAATCGTCCCTTTGACTTCAACACTGAATGTACTGAGGCATTCAGAATTCTGAAGGAGAAACTGGTAATAGCCCCGATAGTACAGCCACCAGACTGGAGATTGCCATTCGAAATCATGTGTGATGCCAGTGACTATGCTGTTGGAGCAGCACTTGGAAAGAGGAAGGATAAGCTCTTCCACGTCATTTATTATGCCAGCAAAACACTGAATGATGCCCAAGTGAACTACACCACAACAAAAAAGGAACTATTAGCAGTGGTGTTCTCGATCGACAAGTTCCGTCCATATATACTTGGAACAAAGCTGGTGGTCCATACAGACCATTCAACACTGAAGTATATGTTCACGAAAAAGGACGCAAAACCAAGATTGATATGTTGGATCCTGCAGCTGCAAGAGTTCGACATTGAAATCAAGGATAAAAAAGGGACAGAAAACCAAGTAGCAGTCCACTTGTCGAGATTAGAGATGGGAAAAAGTCTACCGACAGACAAGACCGACATACTGGAGACCTTCCCTGACGAGCAGTTGTTTGCGGCCACAAGCACTTCCGCGATAGCCATGGCGGCAGGTAAGTTTTCTGAAATTCCTTTGTACGCTGATTTTGTTAATTACATTGTTAGCGGAGTACTACCTCCTGAACTTAATTATCAAGCAAGGAAGATGTTCCAAAATGATGCAAAACATTATTATTGGGACGAACCTCTTCTCTACAAACATTGTGCAGATCAAATTAATAGGAGATGTGTACCACATGATGAACAGGAAGCTGTGCTTCACCACTATCATGCTTCCCCATATGGAGGACACTTAGGTGGAAACAAAACCGCTGCCAAGGTTTTGCAATCTGGTCTCTACTGGCCCACACTGTTCAAGGATGCACAAGCCTTCTACAAAAGTTGTGACAAGTGCCAAAGGACTGGGAACATCTTGAGAAGGCATGAGATGCCATTGCAGAACATCTTAGAAGTCGAAATCTTCGATGTGTGGGGAATCGATTTCATGGGACCATTCCCAGCATCATGTGGGAACCTCTGCATCCTACTGGCAGTGGATTGTGTATCCAAATGGGTTGAAGCGATCGCCACGTAGAAAAATGATACCAAGACTGTTCAGAGATTTATGCACAAGAACATTTTCTCCAGGTTTGGTGTACCTAAGGCGATCATTAGTGATGAAGGGAGACATTTTGATAATAGGGTAATAGCTGCCGCCTTGAGAAAATACGGAGTAAAGCATCGGATTGCGACATCATACCACCCTCAAGCCAATGGACAGGCCGAAATATCCAACCGGGAAGTAAAGAACATTCTTGAGAATATGGTTAAACCTACTCGAAAAGATTGGTCTTTACACCTCAATGATGCAATCTGGGCCTATAGAACAACATTTAAGACACCATTGGGAATGTCACCCTGCAGACTCATCTATGGGAAAACATGCCACTTACCTATCGAGGTAGTGCACAGAGCTTACTGGGCTATCAAGCCAGTAAACATGGACTTAGACAAGGCAGGACAGAAGAGGCTACTAGACTTGAATGAAATTGAAGAAATTCGAGCCATGGCCTATGACAACGCCAAGATCTACAAAGATAAAACCAAAAGGTGGCACGACAGGAAGTTGCTGCCACGGCAGTAACCTGAAGCTCGGCCACCAAGCCACCATCCCCGGACAATCTCAATCTAGCCAACATGGCTCTCAAATCTACATCTACCTTTCTACTCAAAGCATCAGCCACTACATTGGCCTTACCCGGATGGTACTCAATCGTAAGATAATAGTTCTTTAGCAACTCTAACCACCTACGTTGTCTGAGATTCAAATCTCGCTGATTCATGATGTACTTCAAATTCTTGTGATCTGTGTACACTGTACATTTCTCACCGTACAAATGATGCCTCCAAATCTTTTGAGCAAACACAACTGCAGCTAACTCTATGTCATGGGTCGGATAGTTACGCTCATGAGTCTTCAACTGTCTTGAGGCATAAGCCACTACCCTCTTGTCTTGCATGAGAACACAACCTAGGCCTACATAGGAAGCATCACTGTAAACTACATACTTTTTCCCTGACTCTGGCTGAATCAAGATTGGTGCTTGGGTCAAAGCTTCTTTCAACTTCTCAAAGGCTCTCTGTCTTGCATCTGACCACTCAAACTGAACACTCTTCTGAAGTAACTATGTCAATGGAGCGGCTAACTTCGAGAAACCTTCTACGAATCTTCTATAATATCCAGCTAAGCCTAGAAAGCTACGAATCTCTGTTACTGACTTTGGTTCCTTCCACTCAACAATGGCCTCTATCTTCTTCGGATCCACTCTAATCACATCGGCTGACACTACGTGCCCTAGGAAGACTACCTCTCGAATCCAGAACTCACACTTGCTCAACTTGGCATACAACTGATTATCTAACAAAGTCTGCAAAACTAACTTCAAGTGTCGATTGTGGTCTTCCTCGGTACGCGAATACACCAAGATGTCATCTATGAAGACAACTACAAACTGATCTAGGTACTGATGGAAGATCCTATTCATCATTTCCATGAAAGCAGCCGGTGCGTTAGTCAACCCAAAAGGCATGATTAAAAACTCATAGTGACCATATCTGTAACACCCCGGTTTTGGGCTCGGAAGTTTTGGGCGTTGACCGGTTTGGTCAAAGTGCTGATCGAATATATAAAGGTGAAATTAGGAAAGCCTAGTTCGGGTTGCATTAAAAATATGGAAAAATGTTCTAAAATCATCTTTTAATATATAAAAGTGAACTGTGAAATCAATTTTGGACAATGAGGTTCGGAAGGGTGACATTTCGGGTTAGTGACCAAAATGTAATTTTTGAAAACTGCGTGACTGTTTTAAAAAGGATTGAAACTTTGAATCTTTAAGGAGCTATTTACCCAATGGGAGTTTCTCCAGATTTTCTAGAATATTAAATGATTTAATTAAATGTTTTTAAACTAAAGAAAAGTGGAGGGAAGATATTTTCCTAATTCTAACTAACTTTTCTCTCAAATCTTCTATTTTCCTTTTCTCTCTTTTTCTCTCAACCCAAACACTTTCTCTCCAGAGATTTACTTCTGATTTTGTCACTCAAATCTTCCTTTTCAATTCTCTTTGGATTCCTGATCATCTCTACAACAAAACCTCACCATTTGCAAGTTGTTTCATCAAGCTTTTTGGTTCAAAAAAGGGAGAAACTCAAGTTTGGAGGTAAGAACGTCCTTCTCCTCTGAACTTCAAGTTCTTTACTGAAATTCCTAAGTTCTCAATCCTTGATTTGTGATTTGTTAAAGGCTTTTCAATTGAAATCTTGATTTTTGGCTTAAAATGCAAGATTTGCTTGATTTTGGTGAGATTTTCGTGTGAACTGTTTGGGCAGTGTTTTGAAGTGTCAAATTGATGTAAAATGAATGCTAAATTGATTAGAAGTTGAGGTTTAATTAATGCAATCCCGGATAGGTTGAATTTCCTAAGTTTTGCTTGAGTTTTTGGTTGTTTTTGGAGTGATCTTGGTGATCTGTTATACCTGGAGGTCTAAGGACGTGTTTGTGATCATTTTGGATGTTAATTGATGTTTAAAAATGGTTAGAAGTGATGGATCTTGGCTGGGTTAAGTTTTGGAAGTGGTTGGAGGTGATTTCGGTTGTGTTTGGTAGCCGAATTGTTGGATTTGTGATGAGCAGCGAGTTGTGTTGTGTTGCTAGTGTTTTTAATGCATAATGATGCATTGATCTTCTGTTGTTGTGTGCTTGAAACAGGGGAGCTTGATCCGTGAGCTTTAGAGGTGGTGCGGAAGGCTTCGGATGCTTGAAAGGCTTGTTGGTTAGCCTTGTTTTGTGTATCGGTGAGTGAAGTTGGGTTTTCAGCTTTTAAACCAAGGTTTGAAGGTTTTGGGAGCTTAGTTTAAGTCTAAACAACTTTGCTAAGCTCAAGAGTAAGTATATGGATTTTCGCTCTTGGTTTGTGATGTGCATTGGCTTGTTAAACAATTTGTGATTGATGGTTGCAATGCATATGTTTTGCATGTTTTATATTCTGTTTGAAAGCATATTTTAGCATGGTTTAATGCTGGTTTTGAAAGCCATATGTGAAGGATGCTCAAGGTGAGAGATCCTTGGTTTTGTACATTGAAATTGTGGACATGATGCATGGTGTTGCATGTTGTTAAATGGCTTGTATGATGTTTTAAAACAGTGGAATATTGTTGTTAATGATGCACATTGGTGAGTGATGTGTAAGGTTACAAAGGTGGTTGAAAGTCCTTGTGTAAGCCTTGTTTATTTAAGAACAACATGGTGTTTGAAAGTCCATGGTTGGTTCTTGGCTAAAGTTCATGATGGTTTTGCATTATGGTTATGCATGTGAATCATGGTTAATGTGGTAAGATGGTTATATTGGCTAGTGATGTAAGTGGTTCTTGGTTCGTTGATCGGATATAGTTAGCCGGCTATAGGATTGGGTGCACCGTGAATTAAGTCGCCTTGGAGGTGGAGTGGTTAAGAGTAAACCGGTAAACTCCCTTCAAGTATCCTAACGAGATGGTTAAGGTCATAATGGAGGTTGAATGCCCATTCGAGGACCTTGGTTAAGCAAAGGTTATATGGTGGTTAAAAGTCCATATATGGGAACCTTGTGCTTGTTAAGATCACAATGGAGGTGTAAAGTCCATGTGTGGATCTTGTGTTGGGTGTCCCGGATCTCGTTAGGGATGTTATACAACTACCAATCGGTGATGCAAAGGTTGTATGGTGTTTAAAAGTCCATACATGGGAACCTTGTGCATGTTAAGGTTGTATGGTGTTTAAAAGTCCATACATGGGAACCTTGTGAAAAGCTAAGGTTGTATGGTGTTTAAAAGTCCATACATGGGAACCTTAGGATAGTGAGGTCAAATGGTGTTTAAAAGTCCATTTGGAGACCTTGGATTGGTAGTGTGTATGAAGCGTGGGGACAACGCTTGTGATCCGCGTATCCGATCGGGTGTTGAGTTGAAAAGTGGATAGGGTTTATCACTTGGAAGCCAATATAATGTTCTTGAATATAATGAAGCATGAGATGCTTGAATTGATGCATGGTTGCATGAGATTTGCTTAATACATTTTGAATGCATGTTTTGTTGTTAGTTTGAACAAGTGTTGTTTATCTATTGAGAATGTTGCATGTGTGCATGAAATCTCTTTAGTGCATTGGAGTCTTGCTAAGACTTGTTGTAAAGGCATGAGATGCAAATGAGAATGATGTGGTAATATATTGCATGGTCTAATGCATGTGTTGATTGATTGAGTAAATGGTTAAAAAGGGTTTCTTGTTTTGAAACGGCATTCAAGTATGTGAATGGTATGATGTAAAGTGGAAGTGTTTTCCAAGATTTGATTTTAGCTTTGCATATGGTGTTTATGCATGGAATGGCTAATTTGATGGTTTTACAAATAGTGCTTTGAAAAGGTTTTCTTAGCTTGCTAAGCTAAGGGTTGGTTTTCATGTTTGAGCAATGCATGGTTTTAAGCATGATGTTGAAAAAGAGTTTTCAAACTTTGCTTGGTAAACAAATCGAGTTGCTTTTCAAAGAGGTTTTAAGACTCGCTGCGTTGATGGTGTTTTGGTTTTGAGCATTCCTCACTAAGCATTATGTGCTTACGCTCCTTTTTGTCCATCAATGCAGATTCTTGAAGTTTGGACAGCGAGAAGCAAGGGATTCAAGGAGGACTCCATTTGAGATGTATGTCTCGGTGAATAGCTATAGTTAATAAAGGCAATGGGGGTAGAATCTCTCGGGTTATGTGTATGTGTTCGCACATGTTCGGACAAGGATGTTTTAATGTTGTTGTTAATGTTGTTGGATCATGTTATGGCTAATATGAGATTGATTTGGAAGTTTATGCTTGAATGGTTGCTTGTGTAGGAAGCATGCCTATAGATTTGGGGCTTTTCATATATGTTGTCATTTTGTTGAATTGTTGATGCAAGTATGTCCCTTATATGCTGAATTGCATGCTGGTAAAGTTTGGTAGCGTTTGGAGCATGTGTGGTTGGTCAATTGCATGTTTAGGCAAGCAAAATTCTGCATTTTGTGCAGGTCGTTTCGGAACAGGGTGAGCCGTTTCGGAACGGGTGCCTCGAAGCAGCCCAGGCGTCCGAAACGGGTGACACCGTTCCGAAACAGAAAGGCTACTGCCCGACCCCCGTTTCGGTACCTGTTGCGGAACGGCCCCGCGTTTCGAAACGGGCTGTCTCCCGTTTCGGAACGGTTGACCGTTGGGGGCTGACAGTGGCAGTTATGTGTTTCAAAATGTTTGCATTTTGGTCCTGAATCATGTTTATGCAATTGGATGAGTTTGAGATGTCCGTTTGAGCTGAATTTTGGCAGTGAAGTATGAAACATGACTAATCTTATATTGGTAACTTTTAATTGGGTGAAGTCCCTATAATTTTCAGAATTTACAGTTTGGTCCCTAAAGTTGTGTTTTGTGCAATTGGGTCCCTGAATGATCTCTGATGGTGGTGATCTTTGAGTATGATGTTTGTGTGATCACATCTAGGGTTAATGAGCATCTAGACAAGATTAAAAAGAAAAAAAAAGGGTCGTTAATCAAGGTTGACTTTCGGGTTGACTTTGGTTTTCCCCGTGTAATCTTCTTGATTCGGGCCAACCGTCTAGGCCGGGTTAAGGGGGTTACAATATCTAGTGCTGAAGGTCATCTTCGGTACATCAACCTCTCTTATCGTTAGCTGTAACCGGATCTCAAGTCGATCTTCGAAAAGACTGATGCTCCTCTCATCTGGTCAAACAAATCATTAATTCTCGGCAACGGATACTTGTTCTTCACTGTTAACTGATTCAACTGTCTGTAATCTATACACATTCTCATGCTTCCATCTTTCTTCTTTACAAACAAAACTAGAGCGCCCCAAGGCGAAGAACTCGGTTGAATGAAGCCTCTATCTGTCAACTCTTGCAACTGAGTCTTCAACTCTTTCAGTTCTTTCGGTGCAATACGATACGGAGCAATCGAAACAGGAGCTGAATCTGAATAAGTCTCTATAGAAAACTCCACCTCTCTATTAGGTGGTAAACCCGATAACTCTTCTGGAAACACACTAGGAAAGTCACACACTGTCCGGATGTCTTGAGGTCCAACCTCACTCATGTTTGGATTCATCACATAGGCCAAATACGCCTCACAACCCATCTCAACTAACCTCTTAGCCTCTAGAACCGAAACTACATTTGATAAGAACTTCATGTTCTCACCTACCACCACTATCTCATAATCATCCGTGAGTCTCAAAGAAATCCTCTTCGTCTCAAAGTCTATCCTAGCTCTATGCTCAGTGAGCCAGTCCATACCCATAATCACATCAAAGCCATAAAATGGTAGCTCCATCATATCCACTGGAAACACAAGTCCATGAACCATAAGCGGACATCTTCTGTACATCCTCCTAACTACTACCGTATCCTCGAAGGAACTAGTGACACTAACTCCTACCTCTAATATCTCACAAGGCAATTTCAACAACTTTTCATGCTCACTCATAATATAAGAATGTGTAGATCCGTAGTCAATCAAAGAAAGCAAACCCAAAGACTGTATCGAGAAGTTACCTGCAATCACATCTGCGTCATGCTGATCCCCACGCTGAGCATAAACTCTGGCCTGGCCTCCGCCCTCTGGCTAGACTGCAACTACATGCGCTATGTTCCTCTGACCATCATTTCTCGGCAGGAAGTTACATCTACCGCGCCCGTGGCCTCTCTAAAAGTCATTGGCTCTAGAACGAGCCTGAACTGGTGCCTGCCCCACCTGATGTGGACAGTCACGCCTAATATGATCCCTAGTTCCACAGCCCCAACACGAGTGAAAATTTCCCCAACACTCACCGATGTGATTCCTCCCGTAACTAGCACACGTGGGCAACCGCCCACCAGTCCTCTGGCCTTGATGGCCCCTATCGTGGTTACCTCCACCACGTCTATGGTCATAGTGATGCTTGTTGTCCCGATGCCTCTTGGCATCACCTCTATCAAAGTCACTAGATCTCTTCTCAGAACTAGAACCACCAGATCGTTTAGTCAAGCCCAAACTGTGCTCCAAGTCCTTGGCCTTGGCGACCAAGACATCACAATCTGTGTAGTCAGAAGCTAAAGTGTACCTCTTGATCTCTTCATTCAACCCATAGCGGAAACAGTTGCAACGTTCCACTTCAGTAGGAACAAGCTCGGATGCATATTGACTCAGCCTGCCAAATCTGATCTCATAGTCTGTCACAGTCATACTCCCCTGAAGCAAAGCCATAAATTCCCTCTTCTTCTCATCGAGATGTCGAGGACCCAGATATTTCTTACGGAAAGTTGACTCGAAAAACTCCCAAGTGATCTCAGCCTCTTCCATACCCGTAGTGATGGTGACCCACCAAGTGTAGGCATCAACCTGAAGCAATGATATAACACACCCTAGCTTGCGTTCCTCGGTACATCCCATCTGTGCCAGAATACGGACGGTCTTCTCCAACCACATCTCAGACCTCTCTGGTGTCGACCCTCTAAACTCTTCACCTCCCAAACTGCGAAGTCTCTCAAATGGTAATCCAGTACCCTCTCCCTGGGGTTGTGCCACTGCCTGACCTCCAGCCACTACAGCCTGAAAAGCCCCGACTATTGCCTGAACTAGAGGTGTTAAATCTATTCCGACCGGTCCTTGGCCAACTTGAGGTTCTACGCCCTCGGCTCCCGCCTCGCCTCCCTCTTGATGAGGAGGAGGTGGAGGAGGTTGAGGAGCCTACGCCCGACCAATTTTCTCAACTCCCGGAGCTTGTGCCCGTGGTACCGGTCGAACCATCCTAGGCCTCCCTCGTGGTCTCATATTACAGCTAGCAAGATAACAACTACAACAAACAAAACATAGAAGGATTAAGTTAGCAAAGGCAAGGGTCCAATTGTGCTCAAGTATTTTCCTTTACAAAACTTTTTCAAATTAAGTAATAGTAGTAATGGGAACTCGACACTACACCAAACGCAACAATCATGCTTTCAAACACCATATGAACGATCAAACAACAAGAATACAGGGCATAGCATACACCGAGACATAACAATTGCTTAACACATCAAACTTACATCACGTACCTGCCCGAGGTCTCGGTAACCTCAGGCTCTAATACCAACAAATGTAACCCCCTCGCCCCGATCTGGTCGGCTGAACGATTCGAGTAGACTACACAGGGAAAACCGACGTGAAACCCGTTAAGGTCCCACCTCGGTTAGCAACCCTAGAAAATTTCTTTTAATTAAATCTTGTCTAAAGGCATATTCTTACTTAAGTGATCACGACAACGGAGAACAACAAGAAAGAAACACAATCGAACCTAAAACCACATGTTAAATAGTCCATTTTAAATCCACAGAGCAGGCCGTATCGATACACCAGTCTAGGGTATCGATACGCCTTGACCAAGTCAACTGCCATCAGTTAACACAGGAAGACCGTATCGATACAGCCCTTGGACGTATCGATACACCCTTCTCGGTCAACATCTCGCGGTCAACGAGGCAAAACCGTACCGATACGCCAAAGACTCGTGAAAATCTCAGAATTGCAGTGAGCTTTGGGTGTATCGATACACCCCCGAGTAATGATACCCCAAGCCAATTATGTGTCCCAAAGTGTAGGACCGTATCGATATGGCCCTTAGGCGTATCGATACACCCTGCACTGCAAGACACTAAATTGCAGTAAAACAACACGAAACTCAACTCTAAAAGCATTTTAAGACTTCCCTAGCCACATACAAGCATCCATACAACAACTAGCAACCAAAAACTAACATGAAGGACGATTTAGGTGATCAACGAGACATTAACAACAAGGCATTCACAAAAAGATGGAGATTGCATAAATAGGCATGCTTAAAAGCTCAAAAGCCAAATGGCACATGTCTTCACACATAAGTTTACATGCTTGCCTAACAACATATAACATCCAAGGCATAACCTCTCACCACAAGCATTCAACAAGTCATAACATTGTTTACAATCCAAAGTAAAGCATAATCAACATTCAACAATTATGAGTCATACAATGCTCATACAAATACATAGTAGCCCCATTGCTAAACTACTACTTTATTTACTAAACCATACTTGAGCAACTACAAAGCTTGGAATGTCCCTTTGCCTTGCTCTTTGCTAACACCACGCTACTGATCTGCATTGTCGAAAATGAGAGCGTAAGCTAGAAGCTTAGTGAGGATGCTCTAAAACCAAAAACAACGATAATGCATGGTTTAAGCATATAATCCTTAACATCACACACAATCATACATAAGCATCAACATAGCAAACTAGCTAGCAACACAAGAGTCAATAATATGGCATCTTACTTCATATTAAGCTCAACAATATAAAACAAATATCTCAACATAATAACCACAAGAGCAAGTACATTGGCCACTATTAGTTTACTCGGATATGCGGATTTACTCTCAACAACAACATTACCTCGGTGGGATTACACTCATCACCGGACCTTGCATGGATGGGATTCCACTCATCATCACATGCCATACAGATGAGATTCCACTCATCATCACGTATAATATAAACAATTTCCGGTGGAATATTACATCACCGTACTCCTCCTTGATGACTTAACGCCACCAAGGCCACGCGCGAATTTGACTCAACCGTGTGCACACTACATCCTAATGATGGATCATTTATACCCGATAAGTTAACTAGTGCCAATTACTTTTAAACCAAATTACAACAACCATCATTTATAGCACACATCCATCATCACACACATCAATGTATATTCACACATAATCAAATCATGCCTCACAAGGTCAATATAAGCATAAACATCTAAAGCTTATTACATACTAGAAGTTAAACTACCAATTTAACTTCTACCTTGGAATGGCCTACCAAGCTCATTCCAATACCTCCACTACACACACTTGAACCAATTTAAAACAAGTTTGAAATTTCACTCACCACCCTTCCTTAGCAGACCAAGCAAAGCTAGTTAAGCCTCCACAATTTCCGGATTCGATCTCGATCCTTCCCCGATGTTTCCTCTTTCTTCTAACCAATCAAAAGACAAATATTAATCAACCGATTCAATGCTAAACTCAGCCACAAACCCAACTCATAATCACAAGCCAAAATTTCACAATTTCAAACCCAAACTAACCACAAAACTCTCATTTTCGTACTCCCCAAATACCCAGCTGAAATCCACCATTTCCAACACCCAAATGACATCTAAAGGCTTCCAAAACACCTTCCTAACAATCCTATACCATCAGCCCTTCAACCCAACACAAAAACAAACCAAAAATTCAAGTTTTGACACTTTGAAAAATGCTCCAAAGACCCACTTCGGGATTTTTCCCAAAATCCTTCCATTTTAAGATATTAGGTGTATTTAAGTGAGATTAACTCAAAACCTAACCCAACAAACCAAAAACAAATGGAAAACCCATTAAAAATCCATACTTTCATCAAACTTGAAAAACTTGGGAATTTAAAAAGATGATGGTTTCGAAATCTAAAACCATGGAAATGATTGGAATGATGAGAAGAGTTCAAAAATGAAATTACCTTCGAAAAAGCTCTTGAATTGATGGAGAAAATGGATGGAATAGTAGATTGTGGTTTTGGGAGGGGTTTGGGGTTTTCCAACGTGAAAAGGGGGAATAAGGAAGAAGACTATTTTTTTCTTTTTGTTTCAAAAAGCTTGTCCTCCCTTTTTCAACTTATTTACAAAAATGTCATTCCTTAAATTTTAATCTCATTTGAATCAAAACTAAGGTCTAATTAAATTAAATCGGTTTTGACGACTCGAACCAAACACACACGCCAAACTCCCAACCCCAAAACACAGGTGTTACAAAAATAAACAATAATATCATCGTATTAAAAATATTGGCTAAAATAGTTTTTACGGTGAGGTATTTTCGGCACACTCAGCGGACCGTTGAGTGTTGACTGGTTTAGTTCTCAAAAGCCGTACACGTATGTGAAAGAGTTTAACAATGCGTTTTTTTCTTCTGAGTAACTGACTAATTTCTTTCACATCTATTTATTTCTATTATTTACCTATAACACTCGTGTCTGTGGTTGGGAGTTTGGTGTGTGTGTTGGGTTCGAGTCGTCCGAATCGGTTTAATTTAATTAGACCTTGGTTTTAATTTAAATGAGATCAAAATCCTAATAATAGCATTTTTGTAATTAAGTGAAAATAATGAAAGACAAGCTTTTTGAATCAAAAAGAAAAAAATTAGTCTTCTTCCCATTTTGCTTCTAATGTGGAAAAACCCTCCCCAAACTCAAATCCCTGTTCCATCTCTTTTCTCCATCATCTCAAGGGCTCCTTTGAAGGTAATTTCGTTTTTGAATTCTCCTATTCATCCCAATCATTTCCATGGTTTTAGATTTCAAAACCATCACCATTTTAATTTTTCAAGTTTTCAAGATTGAAGAAAAGTATGAAACTTTAATGGGTTTTCAACTTGATTTTGGTTTGTTTAGTTAAGTTTTGAGTTAAGCTCACCTTAATACACCTCATACTTTGAAATGGAGGGATTTTGACAAAAATCCCGAAATGGGTCTTGGGGGCATTTTTGGAAGTGTCAAAACTTGAATTTTTGGTGTGGTTTTGTGTTGGGTTGAAGGGCTGATGGTATAGGGTTGTTAGGAAGGTGTTTTGGAAGTCTTTAGAGGTCATATGGGTGTTGGAAATGGTAGATTTCAGCTGGGTATTATTGGAGTACGAAAATGTGAGTTTTTGTGGTTAGTTGGAGTTTGAATTTATCAAGTTTTGGCTTGTGTTTGTGGGTTGAGTTTGTGGCTGAGTTTGGCAGTGATTTTGGTTGAGTAATACGTTGTCTTTTGATTGGTTAGAAGCAAGAGGAAACAATGGAGAAGGTTCGGGAACGATTCCGGAAATTGTGGAGGCTTGAGTAGCTTTGCTTGGTTTGCTAAGGAAGGGTGGTGAGTGAAACTTTCAAACTTGTTTAAATTTGGTTCAAGTGTGTAGTTGAGGTTTTGGGATGTGCTTGGTAGGCCATTCCAAGGTAGAACTTAAGTTGGTAGCTTAACTTCTTGTGTGTTTATAAGCTTTAGATGTTTATGCATGTTAAGTTCTTGTGAGGCATGATGTGGATATGTATGAATATACATTGATGTGTGTGATGATGGATGTGTGCTATAAATGATGGTTGTTATGATGTGGTTTTGATTGTCTAATTGGCACTAGTTAACTTACCAGGTATAAATGATCGATCATTAGGATTAGTGTGCACACGGTTGAGTCAAATTCGCTCGTGGCTTTGGTGGCGTTAAGCCATCAAGGAGGAGAACGGTGATGTAATATTCCACCGGAAATGTTTATATTATACGTGATGATGAGTGGAATCTCATCCGTAGGGCATGTGATGATGAGTGGAATCCCATCCATGCGAGATCCAGTTATGAGTGTAATCCCACCGAGGTAATATTGTTGTTGAGAGTAAATCTGCATATCCGAGTAAACTAATATTGGCCAATATACTTGATCATGTGGTTATGTTGCTTAGATAAGTGCTTTATCTTGTTGAGCTTAATATGTTGTAAGATGCCATATTATTGTCTCTTGTGTTGCAAGCTAGATTTGCTATATTGATGCTTATGTATGTTTGTGTATGATGTAAGTATGATATGCCTGAACCCTGCATTGTCGTTGTTTTTAGTTTTAGAGCATCCTCACTAAGCTTCTAGCTTACGCTCTCGTTTTCGACAATGCAGATCATTAGCGTGGAGTTAGCAAGGAGCAAGGAAAGGGGCATTCCAAGCTTTTGTAGTTGCTCAAGTATAGTTTAGTAAATAAAGTAGTAGTTTAGCAATGGGGCTGCTATGTGTTTGTATGAGCGTTGTATGACTCATAAATGTTGAATGTTGTTTATGCTTTGCTTGGATTTGTAACCATGTTATGTGTTGGATGAATGCTTGTGTTGAGAGGCAATGCTTTTGGATGATTACATGGGTTTGTTTGCATGTAAACCTTATATGTGAAGACATGTGCCTTTTGGATTTTTAAGCTTTTAAGTATGCCTTATTATGCAATATCCTTCCTTGTATGAATGCCATGTTGTAAATGCCTTGACGTTCATCTAAATTGTTCTACATGCTAGTTTTTTGTTGTGAAATGTTGTATGAATGCTTGAATGTGGATAGGGGAGTTTTGAAATGCATCTAGAGTCTTGATTGAGGGTCTTTTGCTGCATTTTGAAGTCTTGCAGTGCAGGGCGTATCGATACGCCTGAGGGTTGTATCGATACGGTCCTACACTTTGGGACACAGAATTGGCTAAGGGTACCGATACTCGGGGGCGTATCGATACGTCCAATCTTTACTGGAATTCTGAGATTTTCACGAGTCTTTGGCGTATCGGTACGGGCTCTAGGCGTATCGGTACGGTTTTGTCTCGTTGACCGCGAGATGTTGACCGAGAAGGGTGTATCGATACGCCCAGGGATGTATCGATACGGTCTTCCTGTGTTGACTGAAGGCAGTTGACTTGGTCAAGACGTATCCATACCCTTGACTGGTGTATCGATACGGCCTGTGGTGTAAGTTTAAAATGGGTTGTTTAACATGATGTTTGGGCTTGGTTGCTTTTATCTCGTGATGGTTTCCGCTGTCGTGATCACCTAGGAAGTAAATATGCCTTTAGACAAGACCGGGACGAGGGGGTTACATTAACAATGACATGGTTGACAAATAAGGTGTTTTAAAGAAAATTATTCTAAATAGTATTGTTATTTTACCCTAAACAAATTTTTAAAATTTTAATTTGGGTAATAACATATTTCAACAATTTCCCCATGAATTCTTGAAGTAAGAAATAGGACATGGAACCTTATTTCCACTTGTAACCCCCTCGTCCCGGTCTGGCCGGATGACCGGTCCGAGTGGGCCACACGGGGAAAACCGAGTGAAAACCCCTTAAGGATTCCCCATCGGTTAGCAACCCTATTTTTTAAAAATCTTGTCTAGATGAGTATTAAATCCTAAGTGATCATACAACGGAACAACATTTACGAAACAATCAAACGAACTCAAACTAACATTTAACAACCCAATTTTAGACTTAACTGTAGGCGGTATCGGTACACTTAAGGAGTGTATCGATACCCCTTGAGTAGGTCAACAGGTCAGGGTCAACCCGTGGAGACCGTTTCGATACACCCAAGGAGTGTATCGATACCCTCTCCAATGGTTGACTTCACACGGTCAAAGCTAAGATGGTCGTATCGAAACGCCAGGGACCCGTTTCGATACCAAAGTGGACAGTAACTTCAGTGACCAAAAAGGTATCAATACGCCCCCTCGCGTTTCGAAACGCATGGCCTGAAACAAGAAGGCCGTATCGATACGTGATCAACTGTATCGATACCCCTGCACTGCAAAACTCCCAAACTCAGCTAAAACGAATAAGACTCGGACCTAAATGCAATTTAGGACTTCCCTAGACCCAAGCAAGCATTCATACAACATTTACAGGTTATTATTTAGCCATACGAACACACAACATGTACATACATCAAGGAAATCATGCAATTGATCAAAGATGACATTTAAGCATTCAAAGTCTCATACTTCAACATTCAAACATAAAGGCAACCTCAAAGGCACATAGCCAACATTCATGATAAGCAATTTAGGCATGGATTACAGTTCAAACATGGCATCACAAGCCATACAAAAGCAAGATAACAAGGGGTCTAAGCAAGCTCCTAAACAACCAACAATCATCCATCAAAATAGCACATGTCCCATTGCCTAACTATTACATGTTCAACATTAAAAACTCATACTTGATGTACTCAAACCAACAACCACACTTTGAGGCCCTCCACTTGCTCAAGCAACCCACGAACTAAGGATCTGCAATGTTGAACAAAGAGAGCATAAGCAATGATGCTTAGTGAGGGTAAGCTCTTAAAAACAAACCTCAATATTGCAGGGTCCGAGCACGATCTAGCCAAGGCAAAACACAAATTTACCAAGGATCCACAAAAGCCACAAGATAAATATGCATGAGCACTATTCAATATAAATGCCATGATCATAAGCTCAATTCCACAATGCATGTAATCACATTTAAGCATCCAATTAAAGATCATAAATCTCAACACATTGATACACTTATCAATCAACATTGGCACCTAGCTATGACCCGAATACGCGGATAAACTCGTTGGACTCACATCCAACAACCATTTTACCTCACGGTGGGATTACACTCATCACCGGTCTCGCGGAGGGGATTCCACTCATCCTCACGCCCTGTCGATGGGATTCCACTCATCATCGACTATATATAAATACTATTTTCGGGCGAACCCGTACTCCTCCTTGGTGACTCAACGCCACCAAGGCCATGCGCGACTTTTGACTCATGTGTACACACTAACATCCTAATGATCGATCATTTGTACTCAAGCATACTAGTGCCAACATTTTACTCATTTCACATTACTCATTTGAACCAATTCCGTGCTTAGCACGTACTCACCAATAACCATCATCATGCATGTCTCAAGCATCACAAATCATGCCTCATCTCACATGTATAACACAATATACATAAGCATTCATATCACATTTCATACGAGACATACACATCCACATATATGAGTTCATCCAAAGGCTCTAGATCAAGTTTAGGATTAGGCTACCACCCTAATCCTAACTCTAGGTGGGTCTACCAAGCCCAACCTAGTCCACATACTCGAACCAACCATTTTAAAACCAAGTAAAACAATTAACCACTCACCTAAGCTCCCAAGCTTAAAGACCAAGCAAGCGACCGCCTTCAAATTCCCGGATTTACTTCCGATGCTTCACCGATGCCCAAACTCGATTCTCATCAATCCCAAACACAAACAAAACATCCACAATCAATAACTCATTGTCGGAACTAACCTGGAATACAATTCAACCACAATTTACCATGTTGCAAGCATGAACAAATCCCATTTTCACCAACTCAGACAGCCCCAAAACCATGTCCAAAATCCATGTTTTCAACTTCCATTACACCCAAAAATGATCCCAATTCAACCCCTATCCATAGTTCTATCAAAACCCACCTAAAACAACCCCCAAAACTCACCCAAAACCCTCTAAAAACCCCATGTTTACCCAAATCTGAAAATTGCTCGAAATCATTTGAAATTCACATATGTTATACCATTTGACCTCTATACATCATAACTAAACATATCAAATCAAAACATTTCACTTAACATCATAAAGTTTCCATTTTTAATCCAAACCTTCAAAAATTCTATTTTCTAAAACCTCCATGGAATTGAAAATAAAAGGTACTTTTAAAGAGAGGGAGTTGAGGGGAAGTCAAAAATGTCATTACCTTTCAAAATGGAGTTGAAATGAGAGAGCTTTGAAATGGAATAGTAGATTGGGGAGGGGGAGCTATTTCACGTTGGGTGAGGATGAGGAAGAGGGTGAATAGTGAATGGGTGCTTTATTTGTCATGTTTTAAATTTTAAAGCTCAAAAGACTTATTTACCCTTAATGAAATGGGACATTTACAAGGAAGGAAAATCCATGGCTAATTGGGATTTAGCCTTAAAACATGGTCAACCCAAATTAATTAATTTGAAAACAAAACCCGAAGCATTATTTAAATTATAAAACCGAGCCCAAATAATATTAAAATATTATTTTCACCTAACCCCTAAACCCGGGTGTTACACCACTAATTAGGGATTACTCGGTTCATTTAAATTAATTATTTGACCAATTGAGCAAAGTCTTCTAGGGTAAAATTGAGGGTTTTACTTTACTACTAACGTTACATGAACCTACAAGGGTCACACCCTATGATTGAAACGAACAAATATCGACTAGATAGCATGTGTACAAACTTGTTGTACATGTAATAATTATTAAAGACGAAATTATTTTAATTATTGTAATTATAGATAATCTCGTTTATATATATATATTTATATTAATAATTAGATAATTATTGTAATTATCAAAAACTATTATAATATATATATCCATAAAGAAACCTAATTCAAGTAGAATCAGATTCTACATATTTAATTATATTTTGTTAAATATATTGTATATTTAATGAATTCGAATTAAAGTAGAATTAGATTCTACATATTTAATTATATTCGGTTAAATATATTGTATATTTAATGAATCCAAATTTAATTAGTATAAGGTTTTTGAATGCTATATAAAGGCATAAGGTCTAGCAGCCAAAATATGCTTTTTCGAAAAACCTCTCTAACAATTAAAGAAGAGAAAATATTGTTCGTTTCGTTCGGGTGGAGTGTGTAGAGGTCGGATCATTGTTGTGACGACTCATATTTGATTTGGTTTATCCTAACTCCCTAAGGATATCAAGATACCATTTTTATTAAGGTAATATTTCATCCCTACTCACCCCGAATTCGTCCCTTGTACATGGATCACTAGCGGAATTCGCCGGATAATTTTTTGCAACGCCATGCGGTGTACCAGAGTTTCCCAACACTAGCTATGTTTACATCTATAATTATAAAAATAATGGACTAAATTTTTATATTTAAAATGAAATAAGGATTAGTTTTGGCTAAAATAAAATTATAGGGGCTAAAAAGAACAAAAATATCATCATATTAACAACAATTTACTAAATTTTAAAAATTTGAAAGAAATAAGCGTCAATTCTGGTTAAATAAAGATTTTAAGGGACTAAAATGAACAATAATATCATCATATTAAAAATATCGTACTGGATTTTAAAAACTAGAAAGAAATAGGGTGAATTTCAGGTTAAATAAAGATGGCAAAATGACAAAAGATGCCCCCAACGTTTGCATGTTTTGTCATTTGGCCCCCTATTCTTTTTTTGGTCCAAATATGCCCCCAACGTTTGCTTGTTTTGTCATTTGGCTCCCTATTCTTTTTTTTGGTCCAAATATGCCCCCAACGTTTCAATCGTAGTCCAAATATGCCCCCAACGTTTTAATCGTAGTCCAAATATGCCCCCGTTAGATGGAAACTGTCAGTCAACTGACGTTCAACAACTGATGCTGACTGGACTTGCCACGTAATAAGATCTGTTGATGCCATGTTAAAAAAATTTTATAAGCTATTCACCGTCAGTTGATTGACAGTTTACATCCAACAGGGGCACATTTGGACTATAAATGAAACGTTGGGAGCATATTTGGACCAAAAGAAAGAATAGGGGGTCAAATGACAAAACAAGCAAACGTTGGGGGCATATTTGGACCCAAAAAAAAGAATAGGGGGTCAAATGACAAAACGTGCAAACGTTGGGGGCATATTTTGTCATTTTGCCAATAAAGATTTTTAGGTACTAAAATGAACAATAATATCATCATATTAAAGTATTGGAATAAATTTTAATGATTAGAACGAAATATGGGTGAATTCCAGCTAAATTAAATTTTTGGGGACTAAAGTATACAAAAATATCATCATACTAACAATATTAAACTTAATTTTAAAATTTAGAATGTTTTAGGGGTAAATTTTGGATAAAATAAAATTTCCGGGAATAAATGAACATAAAGATCATCATATTAAATATAATGGACTAAATTATAAAAAATAGAAAGAAATACGAGTGAATTTTGGGTCAAATAATTATTTTTAGGGTCTAAAATGAAAAATAATATTCATATTAAAAATATTGGACTAAATTGTAAAAATTAGAAAAAAGGGTGAATTTAAGGTTAAATAAAGATTTTTGGGGACTAAAATGAAAAATAATATTCATATAAAAAATAATTATTGTTCATTTTAGTCCCTGAAATTATATTTTAGCCAAAATTGACTATTACTTCTTTCTTCTTGTTTTTAAATTTTATATGATTGGATACAAATGGAATTAGTTTTAGGTTTCAAAATTTTTTAGACCTAATAAGAAATTTTTAAAAATTTATAATGGAACATAATTAAAAAAGTTAAATACATAAATACTTAATTGGGAATTTTATAAATTTTCAAAAAAAAAAGTGCAAAGTTTGAACTGTCCAAAATTTTGAAGGGCAAGACTAAATTTTGAAGGGCAAAAATTTTGGGTCAAATAATTTTTTAGGGACTAAAATGAAAAATAATATTCATATTAAAAATATTTAACTAAATTATTAAAATAAGAAAATATGACAAACTTAACGTGCAATTTACCCCATTTATTTAAGTCAGATGAGTTTATTTGAAAAAGTGACACATTGTGCATTTTGATTGGTCCGTAAATTCTTTTTAATTTTACGACCAAACACGTTTTTTCGTCGTTTTCCAATTTCCAAGAATATTGAAATGAAAACGAACTTCATTCACTAGAACCAAACGGAGGCACTGGAAACGTATTTAACGCAGAATTTATCCCTAATTCTTTCCAATTTTAATAATTTAGTTTGATAATTTTAAAATGGTTATATTCTTGTTCATTTTAGTCCCTGAAATTCTATTTCAGCCAAAATTGACTCCTATTTCTTCCTAATTTTAAAATTTTACTCTGTTATTTTTAATATGATTGGAGAGAAATAAAATTAATTTTAGGTTTAAAAAATTTTGAGACTTAATGAGAAGTTTTTGAAAATTTAAAATGCAGCATAATTAAAATGTTTAAAGAAATAAATATTTAATGAGAATTTTAAATATTTTAAAAAATAATTAAAGTGCCAAATTTTTATTGTCCAAAATTTTGAAGGGCAAGACCACGTTTTTCTCTGATCGCCGTCTATCCATGTTTACATCTCTAATTAGAAATATAATGGACTAAATTATTAAAAATTAGAATGAATATAGATTAATTTTGGTTAAAATAAAATTTTAAGTGCTAAAAAGAACAAAAGTATCATTATATTAAACATAATGTACTGGATTTTAAAAATTATAAATAAATAGAAGACAATTCCAGTTAAATAACAACTTTTAGGGACTAAAATAAAGAATAATATCATCATATTAAAAATATTGGATCAAATTTTAAAAATTAGAAAGAAATATGGGTGTATTTAAGGCTAAATAAAGATTTTTAAGTACTAAAATGAACAATAATATCACCATATTAAAAATTTATAATACATTTTAGAAATTAGAAAGAATAATGGGTGAATTTCAGCTAAATTAAATTTCTTGGGGACTGAAGTGAAAAAATATCTTCATATTATTAATATTGGACTAAATATTTTTTTAGAGTGGGCACAAGTCAAAATATTTTTTAGGGTGGGCGGATCCAAAATGTATTTTTAGGGTGGGCACAAGTCAAAATATTTTTTAGAGTGAGCAAGTGTCATAAAAACCTCAAAATTTCAGGGTAAACTAAGGATGTAGGGTAAACTACACTCGCGGTCTCTTTTGCTTTTGGTCTAATCTGTTTTTGGTCACCAGTTTTGAAAAAATTTGGTTTTTGGTCACCAGTTTTGAGACTTAATGAGAAATTTTTAAAATGTTAAATGGGACATAATTAAAATATTTAAAGAAATAAATATTTAATGAGAATTTTTAAATTTTTTAAAAAGTAATTAAATTGCCAAATTTTTATTGTCCAAAAATTTAAAGGACAAGACCAAATATTTAAATTTTGAGTCTAATCAAATTAAAGAACCATAATTTTGTAAAGTCAGGCGAAGGAAAACACAATCTTACTAATAGTCCATCCATATTAATAACTCCATAGTTAGACATTCTTATTTTTTTTCCTAATCGGAATATGTGTTATTTCCCTATTTATACCAAATTTACAGCCAAACCTAACTTCTAAAGCATGCCATTTCATATGTATTTTTAATAGCGAAACTTAACTTCTAAAACATACCATTTGATATGTATTTTTAATTGCCAAACAAATTCATTGACTATATATTATTTTAAATAAACCTTTTAAAGATCTTACAAAACAATATGATTAGAAAATGAAAAATGTGTTACCAAGTTTTGTCTTAAATTATTTTTTAGTACATTTTGTCCCATGAAATTTAAATTGTTACCTTAGTAGCCCCAAATTGTTAACTCTGTTAAAAAATCTTACGGGCTAATCAGAACGTGGCACATGTCGTTTTGTTAAAAAAATTCACACGACTTAAATAAAAGGGTAAATTGCATATAAGTCTACAAAAATTTTATTTTTGTTAATTTTAGTCCCTAAAATTATTTATTTAGCTCAAAATTTACAACTATTTTATTGTAATTTTTATAATTTTTTTCCAATATTTTTAATATGAAGATTGTATTCTTCATTTTAGTCCTTCAAAATTTATTTAAACCGAAACAGTCTGTTATTTCATTCAAATTCTTATAATTTAGTCTAATATTTTTAATATGATGATATTATTGTTCATTTTAATCCCTAAAAATCTTTATTTATCCCAAAATCACCCCCATTTCATTCTAACTTTTAAAATTTAGTTCAATATTTTTAATACGGTGTATTATTATTTATTTTAGTCCCTAAAGACTTATTTAATGTGGAATTTATCCATATTTCTTTCTAATTTTATTAATCTGGTCTGATAAATTTAAAATGGCAATATTATTGTTCATTTTAGTCCCTGAAATTGTATTTTAGCCAAAATTTACTATTACTTCTTTCTCTTTTATAAATTTTATATGATTGGATAGAAATGGAATTAGTTTTAGGTTTCAAAAATTATTAGACTTAATGAGAAATTTTTAAAAATTTACAATGGAAAATTATTAAAAAAAATTCACTATTAAGTTTTTTTCCTAATCGGAATATGTGTTATTTCCCTATATATATACCAAATTTACAGCCAAACCTAACTTCTAAAACATGCCATTTGATATGTATTCTTAATAGCCAAACCTAATTTCTAAAACATACCATTTGATATATATTTTTAATGGCCAAACAAATTCATTGACTATATATTATTTTTATACGTATGTTATTGTCTATTTAATTTTAAAGAATAATTAATAATTTTCTCTTTTTTTTTGTCAACAAACTGAGAAAGTATTAAGAAGGCACAATTATTACCAAGAACCAAAGCAGGAAAGCCATGGCAAAAATGAACCAAAGGAAAAGACATGATAAACAATTTAGTATATTACTTTTCATGGAAATTTCAAGAAAATTTAAAACTCTTTAGCATTGATCGAGAGCTGAAGTCTTTCCTTGTAAAGAATGAAAAAGGAAATTCTGATTTGGGGTAGGGCAGGGCCACCATTCACTGCTGGACAAACAATGTGATTTTGTTCCTCCTTCCGCAAGGTATTGCTCCACTTAAACGCTTATAAAAAGGACACTT
The DNA here is from genome assembly GCA_030270665.1 of Hibiscus trionum. Lineage (NCBI taxonomy): Eukaryota > Viridiplantae > Streptophyta > Magnoliopsida > Malvales > Malvaceae > Hibiscus > Hibiscus trionum. Next base: position 19,256,609 of record BSYR01000022.1, read on the forward strand.
AGTGCTCAGTTTTCATTGCCTCTCTCAATTCTACCTTCTTCTCTCATAACAACTTTGTTCAATGGAACGTTCTCTGAGTTTATTTCCAGCTTGCTGTGTCATTATCTTGCTTCTGGCTGCAGGTATTTTCCTTTTATCATTTTCATATGAAAGCACAACATCCACACAGACATATACCATGCAACTAGCTTCTAATACTGCTTTTATTGTTGCACTGAAATATCTGTAATTTTTTGTTTGTTTTACTTTTATGCAAAAGACATGAAATCTAATATACATTTTAAAATAACGCAGAGATGGGGCCTATGATGGCGGATGCCAGAGAATGCAAGTCTCCGAGCGGTGATTTCCAGGGCATATGCTTGAGCAACGATGTCTGTGCTAACATTTGCAAGTTGGAGGGTTTCAGCAGCGGGGGTTGCGAAGGCGTGTTTGACCGTGAATGCATTTGTTATAAAGATTGCTTTTAGGCCTTGAATTCGAATTTGATATTCGAGTATGCCATAATCTCCACTGCAATTACAATGAATTATAAGTAATGAAAGATGAATTATAAGTAATAGCTGCTTTGTACTACACCACATTTGTGGTTTTATTTGCCGACCGAAATGAAAAAGACTATTATTATATATGTTAAGAATCACCTTGTGTGCTGGTTGTAACCTCATGCTGTTGGTAGTTTGGATTTATGTTGCTGGTGTTTCCTTGTGCTCTGCTATGAATTATGATGCGGATTTGTTAGCAGGGAGTAAGGTTTTTGTTACTTGAAGCTCTTGGTATTTGTTCTGTGTGTTAATGTGCAGAGTGAAGCTCTTGAGCCATTAAAGTAAACCACAAGTGTTTGTTTTTATCTTTTTTGTTCAAATCGGAATCAAACTTGTCACTTGGCTCGGATGCTTCTAGTAAAAGGATATTTTAAGAAAGAGCAATATCATTCGAATTGTATTACTTTATCAGTTTGACCTCCAACATCAGTTTTCTATCGAATTAAAAATAGTTTTATTTTGGCTTTCATAAAATTCCACGGCCTTTGGCTTTATTGATACATTGAAGGTGCGTCGCTAGAGATCATGCCTTTCCTTCATTTGTTCGAGCATCTTGAAAGACTGCACTGAGCTGTAAATCCAACTTGGCTTCCAAAGCTTTTCCTTTCTCCCTAAAACTGCGATCTATTAACCCCTTGCTTGCCCATTTTTCAAGAAGATAATTGAGAGATCCGTAGAAAACATTTTTCTCATCATCGAGGGAAAGTTGGGCATCCGTTGACGTCGAGCCTCTATCCTTAGCTGTAGCGATTTGATGGGCTGTTTCATTTTTAGCAACCTCATAGGCTTCATCGAAATCCGCTTCTTGAACATTACTCTTCAAAGCATTGGGATCTAATACTCCTAGCTTGGCCAGATCTTCAATGGCGGTTTTGAGAGTTTTAATGTACCAATCTTTTTCTCTTATAGGCGACGCACTTGGAGCTTCCATGAATTGGATTAAGAGGACCAAGACCAATGATAATACAACCGAAGCAATCTTCACCATCTCGTTTCAAAGGATATGCTAAAAGTAATCAAAGGTTTTCAACTAGTGATGCATACACATGTATATGAGATGAAACTTATATAGTTTTTATGATGAGCTACTTTCCGCAAATTTAGGGGACCGTTGAGTCTTGACTGTTTTAGTGCCCAAAAGCCGTACACGTATGAGAAAGAGTTCAACATAGCCTTTTTTTTTCTGAGTAACTGGCTATTTTCTTTCTCATCCATTTATTTGTATTATTTTACGCGTTTTAAAGAAAATTATTCTAAATAGTATACTTATTTTACACTATGCGAATTTTTAAAATTTTATTTGGGTAATAACATATTTCAACATACTGCAATGCCACGCCTCACTTTGAGCTAAAAAATGAGGGAATCGGACGGGAGAGCATCACGACGGTGCTGGACCTTATTCATCGGCAACCTACCGGCACAACTACACTGGAAAGGGGTTTGGCAAGTCTTCGATAGACATGGGATTGTGGTGGATGTTTTTGTGCCGACGAAGAGGGCGAGAGATGGATCTAGGTTTGGCTTTGTACGGATGAAAACAAAGGATGATGCGGATCGGGTGATCGAGAGGTTCAATGGTTTCCGTCTATATGGCTCAAAATTGACAGTCCAATTGGCGCAAAGAGACACGCGAGATGCATTTTGGAACCGAAAACAAGGTTTTTCAAAGGGTGATAGGGAGGGTGCGGCGAGGGTTTCCAACAAGGACAAGGCAGCGGCTAGTAGTAGGGTTTCCAAGGACAACAAGACAACGCCTAATGAGATCACAAAGGAGGATCTAACACCGAGAATGAAGGAGTACCGCAGGGTCGAGGGTGTAATGGATGCGGAAAAAATGGCAATTCTCAAGAACTGTGCAGTGGGATTCTGCCGGCAGCCGCGAACGATATTGGATTTGGCATCGGACTTGCGAGCAACCAAAAGGGAATTCTCGGTAATGCGAATTGCGGGATCGCTCGTTCTGTTAATGTTCCCCAATTGGGAGACAAGGGATGAATGCATAAAATCAGGATGCTTTACGCCATGGTTGGAAAATGTGTCCGAATGGTCACCTGATTGTATGATTCCCAATCGAAGGGTATGGGTGTCGGTATGCGGCTTGCCAATTCATGCCTGGTCCGAGGGCACCTATCGAAACATAGCAGCGTTGTGGGGTGAATTGATTTGTGTAGACGAGAAGACTGACGCTCCAGCATCATTTGAGAAAGCTCAATTTCTTATTGAAACGGACTGGTTCTTGCCGATAGAGGAAACAATCGATGTTGAGGTTGGCGATATACAATATAGAGTACGGGTCCATGAGATAGCTGACCACAATTTGATGACTAGAAATGGGGATGAGGAGAGTAGTAGAGAGGAATCGGAGGGGAGGGAACGATCGGTCGATAAGGAAGATACTGATGCAACGAGGGTACAAACTAACACAAAGGCAGATTGCCACGATGAGGAGGAGACGGTGGTTCCGAATTCGGTTAGTATGCCTTCCCCGAAAAGTTGGATGATCAATAGACTGTGGGACGACAACCAAAGGAGAGATGATAGGGTAATTGAACCAAATTCGAGCGAGGAAGTAAATTCCGGAAAAGGAAAATCGGGTATGGCGGATGAGGAAGTGGGCATCGTTGTAAGGGAAATATTTGAACATCGTAGTATGGATATTAGTGAGTGTGAAATGCGTGATGGCAGCGGGGATAAAATATCGGATAGAGATGAAAGTGAAGGCAAGGCCAACGGGGGCAGTGGAAGTCAAGGTTTAGAGATGGTGATGGCGGCAATGCAACACGAACATACAGTGGACAATGGGCCTAGCTCTAGGGCTGGAATTGCAGCAATAATAGAATATAAGGGTAGACAACGAAGAGTGAGACACATTTCGGAGATTCTAAATTCAACAGGGAAGGAGGATAACGTGGGGATAAAGAGTGACGCAGTGGAGAAGAGAGGAAGAGGACGACCACGAAAGAATCCCAAACCACAGTCGACGGAAGTGGCTAACGGATCACTATCGGATTCGGATTTTATACAGCGTAAAAAGAGCATTCTTAGGGAGGCACAGGAGACGTGGGAATTGGGAAAACTCTTGGGAGCTGAAACAATTGGGAACGAAGAGAACGTTATCAAAGATATCGCTCGCCTTATTGAGGCGAGAGAGCCAATTCAATTGTAATCAAAAGATGCGGATGTTGTCGTGGAATGTACGGGGGTTGGGTACTGCGGCGAAGAGGAGAGGGGTACGGAATTTAGTACGGCAACATCGGGGGGAATGTGTGGTAATCGTTGAGACAAAGCTGGAAAATATCAACACGGCGTTGGTGAGGAGTATTTGGGTTTCGGACAATTTTGAGTTTGTTTGCGCGCCATCAATAGGTCGATCGGGGGGAATTTTGCTATGTTGGGAGACGGCCAAATTCAAGGTCAGTAGGACGATTGTGAAAGAAAGGTATGTGGCGATTGAAGGTTGCTGGACAAACGAAGATTGGATTTGCGGTTTGGTAGGTGTTTACGCACCATGTGATGTTACTCAACAGGGGCTGCTGTGGTCCAAAATTGAGAGGGAAATTCTTTCGAATGACATCCCATGGTGTCTCGTTGGTGATTTTAATGCGGTGACGAGCGTTACGGAACGACAAGGCTGCATATCGGCGGATAGAGGTATGGATATGTTTGGGAATTTTATTCAACACAATGGTCTTTGTGATTTGCCTTTGCATGGATTGTCATTTACATGGTTTGGTCCGGATAGCAAATGTAGCCGAATCGATAGGTGCTTGGTGTCAATGCATTGGGTAGATAAATTCCTTAATTTGAGGTTGTCAACTTTACCGAGGGGTTTATCGGATTATACACCGATACTACTTGTAAGCGATATGACGGATTGGGGACCGAAACCGTTTAAATTTATTAATGCTTGGATGGAAGAAAGGGGTTGTTTACAAGATTTGGAGGGGGAGTGGGGAAGATTATCGCACGGGCGAGAGGGTGAGGGTATGGTTTCCAAATTGCGTGGCATGAAAATCTTTTTAAGGGACTGGAACAAGAGGATTTTTGGGAATTTAGACAATCGTATTGAGACAGCGACGAATGCAATTGCTGAAATTGACGGTTTAATAAGCACATCGGCAGCCTCGGAATCACAGTTGTTGCAGCATCGTAAATTCCAACAGGTACTTTGGTCCTTAACACGGATGAAAGAGTCAATTTGGCGACAAAAAGCAAGGGTGAAATGGCTCAGAGAGGGGGATGGAAACACGGCATTTTTCCATCGTTCGACAAAAATTAGAGCATTAAAGAATGGCATTACGGGATTGTTGGTTAATGGCGTGTGGGAGACAACGCCGGATCGCCTTCGACAGCTTCTATATGACGAGTTTCAGAAGCACTTTGCTGCACCGTATAGTTTGGGGGATGTCGACATGGCAGTGGTTTTTAAACAGATACCTGGGGAGATGGCAGTGAGTTTAGAGGCGGAATTTAGCGAAGAGGAAGTAAAAGCAGTAGTATGGAGTTGCGACGGGTCGAAGGCACCTGGCCCTGATGGTTTCACATTTGATTTTTTCAAGAAGGGATGGCATTTTTTGAGGAAGGATGTGATGCAGGTGTTACATGATTTTCATGGGTCGGGGGATTTACCGAAGGGCGTGAATTCCACATTTGTTACTTTAATTCCAAAGAAAGATAATCCGAAGGAAATTGGAGATTTTCGGCCAATTTGTCTATTGAACTCCATTTATAAAATTGTAGCGAAGTGCCTAGCAAAGCGCTTACAAAGGGTGCTGCCGTTTGTTATATGCGATGTACAGTCCGCTTTTGTTCGAGGACGACAAATTTTCGATGGGATTATGTTGGCGAATGAGGTGTTGCATTCGATGCAGCGAAATGATGAAGGCGATGGTGGTGTTTTATTGAAACTTGATTTCGCCAAGGCCTATGATTGTGTTAAATGGGGATGTCTAGAGAATATTCAACAGCGGATGGGGTTTGGAAGTAAGTGGATGCATTGGATGCGCACTTGTTTTAGCACAGCACGATTGTCAATTTTGCTCAATGGCAGCCCGACAAAAGATTTTCCGATGAAGCGTGGAGTGCGTCAAGGTGATCCTTTATCACCTCTATTATTTGTGATGGTGGCGGAGTTGCTGCACGCCTTATTACTTGAGGCGGAAGTGAAGGGTTTATTTAGGGGTATGCGTGTGGTGGAGGATTGCTTCGTATCGCATCTGCAATTTGCGGATGACACAGTTTTATTTTTTCCGGGGGACTTGGTGATGGCACAAAACCTGAAGAGGATTCTTACATGCTTTGAGTATGGGTCTGGTTTGAAGATCAATTACACAAAAATCTTGTTTGTATGGCATTGGTGTGGAGGAGAGCTTGTTAGGTGCGATGGCGGTTATCTTGGGATGTGGTGTTGGAAAATTACCGATGATGTACCTTGGTTTGCCGTTAGGGGTAAGTCCACGCAGTATTAAAATGTGGGATCCCTTGATTCAGAGATTTCGGAAAAGCTTAGCGGGGTGGAAGAGGGATTCTTTATCCTTTGCTGCACGTTTGACTTTATTAAATTCAGTGTTATCGACACTCCCTATATACTACATGGGTGTTTTTGTTGTGCCTAAAGGTGTAATTAAAATATTGGATCGTATCCGTCGAAGCTTTCTATGGGGGGGCACGGAGGAGAAGCGCAAGATGAGTAGGGTGAGCTGGAAGGTGGCCTGTCGACCGCGTAAATTTGGCGGTTTGGGAGTGGTCGATTTGAATAAGAAGAATTTGGCACTTTTGGCAAAATGGATGTGGCGATTTCAGGTGGATGAGGGCTCTTTATGGAGGGATATCTTAGCTGCGAAATATGGGGTTGATATGCTACACCGACGGATGACATTAGCTCAGAAGCGTACGATGTCGACTGTATGGCGACAGATTATGGCGATACAACATGAGATGGTGTTTGAAGGTGCCGTTATGCGAGGCTTTTCCGCGGTTGTATCGCCTTGCGGTGAACAAGTGGGCATTGGTATTCGATTACGCCATTGACTATTCTTTGGGACATGCGAGATGGGAGGGTTTTTTCTCACGACAATTGCGTGTGTTTGAGGAGGAACAATTGTGTGAATTGAGAGGTGTGGTGGGTGCGTTACAGCTGGTGGAGGAGGTGCTGGACAAGTGGGTTTGGAAACATACCCCGACGGGCACTTTCTCGGTGTCAAAACTGTCGCAATTAATGGCGACTTTCGGATTGGAAGGGGAATCTGAATGGAGTCATGTGGGAATATGGTCGTTGTTAACACCTCCGAAAGTACAATGTTTCGTCTGGTTTGTACTCCTTGAGCGACTACCGACGCTATGTTTGTTACGAGACCGTGGGGTGCATGTTGAGACACACGATGCATCTTGTCGTTGGTGTGGGGAGGGGGAGGATGAAGCGGACCACATTTTGCTTCATTGTCGGTGGGTGTGGCAAGTGTGGTCGCTGTTTCTGGCTTGGTGGAAGGTGGAGTTGGTTCGGCCGGCGTCGATAGTGTCATTCGTACATATATTCCTTGATGGGCAGTTTCGAGGAGTGATTAAACAATGGTGGATGGCGAGCTATGCAGTGACTTTGTGGTCGATATGGCTAGCTCGCAACGACCTCTTGTTCAATGGGAAGCGGCTGTCACCGGCGGATTTATTTTTTTCCATTAAGCTGCGTGCATTCTCTTGGGTGAATGTGTTGGATAACAATGCCATGCTCGTGGAATCGGTGTGGTGGGACTGCCCATGGTGGTGTGAGCATAGGGGACGGGCATTTGGACCTCGGATATGGGTGAGTTGGGTACCGCCACAGGTAAGTATGGTTAAATTTAATGTTGATGGCTCAGCTAGAGGAAAGCCGGGACTCGCGGGGTGTGGTGGGGTGTTGCGTGATGATGGGGGTAAGCTCTTGGCAATGTTTGCTGGCCCTTTGGGGATTCTCGATTCCAATGAAGCTGAAATTCATGCGATTTGCTATGCTATTGAGGCATTTAGCGGTTCGCATTGGAGGGGGAGGTCTTGTGTGTTTGAATCGGATTCGTTAGTAGCCCTTTCTTGGGTGATAAATAGGGAGAGTAGACCTTGGAAGCACTATTGGTTGTTTCGGAGGATTGATAGCGCATGTCGTGGTGTGAATTGCACCTTTCAACATGCCAATCGTGAAGCGAATGGCGTAGCGGATATGCTTGCCAAGGGGGGTGTTGATCGGAGGGATTGGATGCGTGTGGGGTTTGATTGATCGATTGAGGGACAGGCCATGCGGTTGGCAATGGGACATGGAGATTGTTGGTGCCGTGCGGGAGTGGGAGCTGGGTGCGTGGTAGCAGCAGGGGGTGCGTTGTTTGATAGCAGCAGGGGGTGTAGGGTGAGCTACGGTGGGGCTGCTAGGGTGGGGTGCTTATGTATGGTATTTATGGTCCGAGGGAGGGGTTTTGTTCCTTGATATCGTGTGTAACTCCGGGTCCAACTCGGGTACTCTTTTCCTCCATTTAGGTTTAGGGAGGTTTTTAATGAGGCCCGAGTCTGGATTTTTTTGTATGATTTATTCTTAATAAAATCATACGATTGAGCGAAAAAAAAAAACATATTTCAACAATTTTCCCTTAAATTCTTTAAATAAGAAATAGGACATGGAACCTAAATAATTTTAGTAACTTTACAATATTCTTTCATTATTTTCTGACCAATTCACGATTATTTAAACTCTTAAAAATAAAAATTATATTTAATAATTAAACTATTTTGTTTAAAATTTTTAAATATACCTTCTAAAGATCTCACAAAACAATTCGATTAGAAAAATGAAAAAACTAATTCCTTATAAATAAAACATAATATTGGCATATTAAATTTCATAAAAAATATAAATTTTTTAGCTCGGCAAATCAGATTTTATTGATTATAAAGGTCATACAAAATCTTTGACCTAAGTTGCGAGTATTTTTAAAAATCTCCATAATCCTAGATGGAGGAAAAGAGTGCATCACAACTAGGTAAGAGAACTACATCAAACGAAGACAGCGATTAAGAACTTCAACAACAAAAAAACTACTAGCATTATTTCCATATGGTAAAAACACGATTGCCTATACCTTTTTAGAGCGTAACACCTCGACTTATCTAAAACCATTTACCACCAAGCTTTAAACAACTCTTGTCGAGCCATTCATTATTTTTTTAGATAGTCCGCCTTTTTGTTTTGGTTCTCGATTCATACGTAAACTACGACAATAAAATTTTCAGGTCATGCAATCGACTAGTTTCACCAACGCCACGGTCTAAGGAGTGAATAACCAATCATTATCCATACCACTTAATATAAATATTATTTAAAAAGAATAAATTTGGCGAACCATCAGGGGAACCAAGTAAAAGAGCCAGTCTAAGCCGGATTGGAGGTAGAGATGAGAAGATGAAGGACCCTTAGAACCTTTCGTCGCCGAGCTTACTGCCTCTCCTTACAACCCATTGTGGAACCGGTGGAGATCCCGAAAGACACTGGGAGAACTGGACTCCATCGAATATACTAACAGCTTCACGAACAAAAACCAAGCACGAGGCAGGAAGGAGAAAGACAAACGATGAAAAGAGGCCGTTGAGAGGGATGGAGCTAAAAAACGAGCAGCCCCACAACGTGGTCGGAGCCATCCAAAGGGGGCTTCCTTTAAACGACGAGGTTTGAGGTTGAGCGACGAGGATTTTAATCCTTCCATTTCATCAAACAAAAACTTAGTCTTTTATAATTTTTTATTAATCAAATAAGGTTTACAAGGTCACATTGCCCCTTAATTTATGTACTTGTTACCAAGTTTTCTCTTAATTTTTTTGGACACTTTGTCCCATGAACTTTAAACCGTTACCTTAGTTGCCCCAAATCGTTAACTTTGTTAAAAAATCTTATGGACCAATCAGAACGTGCCATGTGTCATTTTGTTAAAAAATTCATATGACTTAAATAAAGGGGTAAATTGCAAGATAAGTCTACCAAATTTTGTTTTTCTTAATTTTAGTCCCTAAAAATCTTTATTTAACTCAAAATTTACAACTATTTTATTCTAATTTTTATAATTTTTTCAATATTTGTAATATGATGATTGTATTCTTCATTCAGTCCCTAAGAATTTATTAAAATTGAAATTGTCCCTTATTTCTTTCAAATTCTTATAATTTAGTCCAATATTTTTAATATGATAATATTAATGTTCATTTTTGTCCTTGAAAATCTTTTGTTAGCCCAAAATCATCCCCATTTCTTTCTAATTTTTAAAATTTAGTCCAATATTTTAATACGGTGTATTATTGTTTATTTTAGTCCTTAAAGATTTATTTAACATGGAAGTTATCCCTATTTCTTTCTAATTTTAATAATTTGGTCCGATAAATTTAAAATGGTGATATTCTTGTTCATTTTAGTCCATGAAATTGTATTTTAGCCAAAATTGACTATTACTTCTTTGTATTTTTTAAATTTTACTCCGTTATTTTTAATATGATTGGAGAGAAATGGAATTATTTTTAGGTTTCAAAAATTTTGAGACTTAATGAGAAATTTATAAAAATTTACAATGGTACATAATTAAAAATATTTAAAGAAATAAATACTTAATTGAGAATTTTATTTTATTTTAAATAAATAAATTAAACTGCATAATTTGAATCTAACACCCCTTACCTGATTTAGAAGTAAACCGAACTAAGAAGTATTACTCAACTAAAAAGGAACTAACTTCCATACATGTAAGTCTTTACTTCGAGTACAAGGACTAAAAAGAGACTAACACAAGCATATAAGTCTATAATTTTACTCTTTAATCATTATAGGACATGCTTGAGTGAGAAAATAAAATTCAATTAAGGGTGATTAGAATCTACACCATTCGAATTGACCACAAACTTCAAAGGATGTCTAATTGGGTTTAGTACTTTAGCATAAACAACATCGTTCATTTTAGCTAGAGTTTTAAATAAGATTTAAAATTTCTAATGTAACACCCGGGTTTAGGGGTCGGGTGAAAATAATATTTTAATATTATTTTGGGTTCAGTTTTATAATTAAAATAATCTTTTAAGTTTCGGGTTTCAAAAACAAATATTTTACATTGGACTAAAATGAATGAAAGACAAATTGGAGAGATTTTAAAGAAAATGGGAATAACCATTCATTAATGGCAAACTTGTAAATAATACAAGTTCAAATTTTAAATCCTCTTTTATCAAACATTTCACTATTCACTCTTTTCTTCAACAAAAATCAACGTGGAATAGAGCTCTCCCATCTCCTCCAATATTTCATTCCATCTCTTCTCCATTTCAACTCATTTTTGAAAGGTAACACCGTTTTTGACTTCTCCTCAACCTCCTCTCTTCAAAAGTACAATTAGTTTTTATTTTCGTTAAAGTTTTGGAAATGGAGATTTCAAAAGTTTTGATTAAAAATGATGCCTTTACTATGTTTAACTTAATATTTTGATTCAATGTTGTTAGTTATGAAGTCTAGGAGCTAAATGGTACCACATATATGAATTTTTCTTGGTTTTGAACAAATTCCCGAAATTGGGATTAAAGGGGTTTTTCAAGGGTTTTGGGTGAGTTTTGGAGGTTGTTTTAGGTTGGAATTGATGGGCTAATGTTAACGCTATGGCTAGGGGTTGATTTGGGATCATTTGTGGGTATAAAAGGTGTTGGAAACATGAGTTTTGGATGAGGTTATTGGGCTGCACGAAATTGCTAAATGTGGAGTTTGTTCATGACTTGAAATATTGTGATTTGTGTTAGAGTTGTGTTCCGGGCTAGTACTTTGATGCTTGGGCTGATTTGAAGTTGTTTGGTTGTATTGAGGTTGTTTAGAAGCGAGAACATGTGTCGGTGAAGCATCGGGAGGAAATCCGGAAGCTTGAAGGTGGTTGCTTGCTTGGTATTTGGGCTTGGAAGTATAGGTGAGTGGTTAATGTTTTAAAGTGGTTTTAAATATTTGGTTCGAGCATATGGACTAGGTCGGGCTTGGTAAACCCACCTAGAGTTAGGAATAGGGTGGTAGCCTAATCCTAAACTTAAACTAGAGCCATTGGTTGAACTTGTATTTGATGTATATGCCTTGTAATATTTGTAATGTGATGATTTATGTATAACGTGTTATACATGTGAGATGAGGCATGATTTGTGATGCATTATGGCATGCATACGAATGGTTCATGATTGTGATCATGGTGAGTACGTGCTAAGAACGGAATTGGTTGAAATGAATAATGTGGATTTGGTTAAATGTTGGCACTAGTATGCTTGAGTACAAATGATCGATCGTTAGGATGTTAGTGTGCACACATGAGTTAAAATTCGCGCGTGGCCTTGGTGGCGTTGAGTCACCAAGGAGGAGTATGGGTTCGCCCAGAAATTGTTATTTATATATAGTCGATGATGAGTGGAATCCCATCGACGGGGCGTGAGGATGAGTGGAATCCCCTCCGCGAGACCGGTGATGAGTGTAATCCCACCGTGAGGTAAAGTGGTTGTTGGATGTGAGTTCCAACGTGTTTATCCGCGTATTCGGGTCATAGCTAGGTGCCAATATTGATTGATATGTGTATCAATGTGAGGTGGAATGTGATTACTACTTGGATGTTTATATGTGTTTACATATGTTGTGAAGTAGAGCTTGTTGAGCATGACATATAATTGGATATCGTTCATGCATCTTTAACATTTGGCTCTTGAGGATCAATGGTATAATCATGCATTTACCTTGGTTAAGATCGAGCTTGGACCCTGCATTGTCGAGGTTTGTTTTTAAAGAGCTTACCCTCACTAAGCTTTATTGCTTACGCTCTCTCTTTGTTCGACAATGCAGATCCTTAGTTTGTGGGTTGCTAAGTGCAAGAAGGGGGCCTTCAAGTGTGCTTCGTGGTGCTTGTTTAGCTACCAAGTATGAACTTTTTAATTATGATGTAATGGTCAAGCAATGGGACATGTAATCGTGTTATGATGCTTTTTGGAACATGTTGTTGTTGTTTAGGAGCATGTTAGACTCCTCGTATGTATTCGTTAACTTGGCTTTTGGGATGTTTGCCCTTGCTTGTAAACCATGTTGGTATTTGCTACCTTGAATTGCCTATGTGATGACTATGTTGAAGTATGCTTTTGGTGATGCCTTGATTGGATGTTTCTTTATATATCTTGGGTGTTTGAGCATGTTTGTCTTAGGATCCATGCCTCTAGATCATGTATGTTTATGCTGAGTGTTGTTTGGGGTCGTTTAGGGCCCTTAGAGTTGTTGAGAAATGCCTAAGTCTGATTTTCGAAGGTTGCAGACAGCCCGCGTTTCGAAACGAGCTGGGCCGTTTCGGAACGGGTAAGGCTTCAGGTACCCCGTATCGGAACACGTTTCGATACGGTTTGGCCTGTGAATCTCCTGTTCCAAAACGGGTATCGGAACGTTTTGGCTACTGGAAATCTGAGAAAATGACGAGATGAAAGCGTTTCGAAACGGGTCTAAGGGTTTCGAAACGGTCAAAATCTCGTTGACCACGAGAAGTTGACCGTTGAGGGTGTTTCGGAACAGTTGACCTCCGTTCCGATACGACCTCTTCGTGTAGGCTTAGAACCGTTGACCAGGTCAAGGCGTTTCGATACACCTTGAGGGTGTTTCGAAACGGCCTGCCTAATAATCTAAAAATGGACTGTTTTGCGTGTGTTGTTCGAGTTATCATTTCGTGAATGCTTGTCTTTCCGCTGTCGTGATCACATAGGATCTAAAGGTGCCTCTAGAGAAGATTAAATTAAAAAGAAAATGTTGGGTTGCTAACCGAGGGGGAACCTTAACGGGTTTCGCTTCGGTTTTCCCCGTGTGGCCCACTCGGACTGATCAAGCGTCTGGACCGGGACGACGGGGTTACACTTGTTGGTATCAGAGCCTAAGGTTACCGAGACCTTGGGCAGGTAAGTGAGGTAAGTTCAAGTTTTGTATTGATATGCACGGTGTTTGCTTGCCTTGGAAGTATGATTGCTTTTATGATAAGTATGTTGATTGTTTTGTTTAAAAGCATGTTGTTTGAGAGTCCCATTGCTACTATTATATCGGAAAAGAATTTTTAAGTGAGGGAAACGTACTTGAGCACTTGGAAGCCTTGCCTTGCTAACCCAATCTTGCATATTTTGTTTGTTGTGGTTGTAGTTATCGTTTGTGAGCGATGTCTAGGCCGAGGGGTAGGTCGAGGGTGGTTCGTCAGGAACCACGGGTTACGGCTCCTGTTAATGAGCCGGTGGTTGGAGTTGAGGCTCAAGTGTTGGAGCCTGCTGCTGGATTTGGAGCTCCTCCACCACCTCCACCACCACCACCTCCTCCACCTGGAGTTGGAGGCGAGGATGGAGCTGAAGGAGAGGGAACTCAAGGTGGCCAAGATCCGGCCGGAATTGATATGACTCCGCTAGTACAAGCTATAGCGGGAGCATTTGAGGCCGCAGTCGCGGGAGCTCAGGCTGCAGCTCAGTCTAGGTGTGACGATGCTAGTCTACCTTTGGAGAGGCTCCGTAGCTTGGGGGCTGAAGAGTTCAGAGGATCTACTCCGGAGAGGTCGGAGTTATGGTTGGAGAAGACAATTCGTATCTTAGCTCAGATGGGTTGTGTGGGCGCACGTAGATTAGGCTGTGTGATCTCCTTACTTCAGGGTGATGCCTACACCTGGTGGGTCACCATTACTACTGGAGTTCCAGAGGCAGAGATTGATTGGGATTTCTTTGAGTCTGCTTTCAGAAAGAGGTACTTGGGACCGAGGTATCTAGATGAGAAGAAGCGAGAGTTTATGGCTCTTGTTCAGGGACATGCTACCGTGACTGACTACGAGATCCGCTTTGTTCGTCTGAGTCAGTATGCTTCAGAGTTGGTGCCTACTGAGAGGGCCCGATGTTATCATTTCAGATATGGGCTTCATGAGGAAGTTAAGAGGTATACCTTAGCTTCTGATTATTATGACTTTGATGTCTTGGTTGCTAGAGCCAAGGACATTGAGCATAGCTTGGGGCTGACCAAGCGTTCTGGAGGATCTAGTTCGGGTAAGAGACACAACAACTTTGACAGTAGAGATGCCAAGAGGCATAGAGGTGGTGGACAGTAGTTTGACCACAGACGTGGCGGTGGCCATCATGGCCATAGAGGAGGAGGGCGTTTGCCCGAGTGCACCCGTTGTGGGAGACAACACACTGGTGGGTGTTGGGGTAACTTCCATGCTTGTTGGAACTGTGGTTCGAGGGATCACTTTAGGAGGGATTGTCCGCATCAAGCGGCACAGGCACCGAACATTGCTCAGGCTTCTGCGAGAGCGAATGATTTTCAGAGAGGCCGTGGGCGCGGTCGTGGCTACTTCTAGCCTTGGGCTGATGCACTTAGGGTAGATGCTTAGAGGAACCTTGCTCACGTTGTGGCAGTGCAGCCAGAGACAGGAGGACCGACGAGAGTCTATGCTTAGAGAGAAGCCGGGAACGACACTGATGTGATAGTAGGTAATTTTGAGTTACAGTCTATGTCTTTTCTTTCTTTGGTCGATTCAGGTTCTACACATTCCTATATTTTGAGTGAGCATGCAAGAAAGTTAGATATACCTGTTGAGATCTTAGATGTACGTATGCATGCGACTAGTTCTTTTGGTGAGACGGTTGTGGTTGGACGTATGTATAGGATATGTCCACTGAAGATTCAGGGTCATGTGTTCTCTGTTGATATGATGGAACTTCCTTTTTATGGCTTTGATATTATTATGGGTATGGACTGGTTAGTTGAGCACCGGGCTAGTGTGGATTTTGAGACGAAGAGGATTTCCTTGAAGCTTTCTGATGACTACGAGGTTGTAGTTATAGGCGAGAACATTAAGTTCTTGTCAAACGTTGTTCAGCTTTAGAGGCTCATAGGTTGATGGACTCCGGATGTGGGGCTTACTTAGCTTATGTTATGAATCCGAATATGAGTGAAGCTAGACCGAAAGATATTAGGACAGTGTGTGACTTTCCGGATGTGTTTCCTGAAGAGTTGGCGGGTTTACCTCCTGACAGAGATGTTGAGTTTGTGATTGAGACTGCTTTAGGGTCTAATCCAGTTTCGATAGCTCTATATCGTATGGCTCCGAAAGAGTTGAAAGAATTGAAGAGTCAGTTGCAAGAATTATTAGACCATGGTTTCATTAGGCCTAGTAGTTCTCCTTGGGGTGCTCCTGTGTTGTTTGTGAAAAAGAAAGATGGTAGTATGCGCATGTGTATTGACTACAGGCAGTTGAATCAGTTGACTGTGAAGAACAAGTATCCGTTGCCTCGCATAGATGATTTGTTTGATCAGTTGAGAGGTGCTTCAGTGTTCTCGAAGATAGATTTGAGATCCGGGTACTACCAGTTGAAAGTGAAAGAGTGTGATGTTTCGAAGACAACTTTTAGGACTAGATATGGTCACTATGAGTTTCTTGTGATGCCGTTCGGGCTCACGAATGCACCTACAACATTCATGGACATGATGAACATAATTTTTAGAGACTATCTAGACCGTTTTGTAGTTGTTTTTATTGATGATATACTTGTGTACTCAAAGACAGAAGAGGAGCATGATGAACACTTGAGATTTGTTTTACAGAGATTGTTGAGCAATCAGTTGTATGCGAAGCTTAGTAAATGTGAGTTCTGGATTCGAGATGTTGTATTTCTTGGCCATGTTGTTTCGGCTGAAGGTATCCGTGTTGATCCATCGAATATCGAGGCTATTGTTGAGTGGAAACAACCTAAGTCTGTGACCGAGATTAGGAGTTTCCTAGGATTAGCCGGTTACTATAGGAGATTTGTTGATGGTTTCTCTAGAGTAGCTGCTCCTTTGACTAAATTGTTGCAAAAAGGAGTTAAGTTCGAGTGGTCAGATGCAAGACAGAAGGCCTTTGAGAAATTGAAAGAAGCTTTGACAAATTCTCCAGTGTTAGTACAACCTGTTTCAGGTAAAAAAATTGTGATTTACAGTGATGCTTCCTACATAGGTTTAGGATGTGTTTTGATGCAAGAAAGGAGAGTTGCTGCTTATGCTTCTAGATAGTTGAAGGTTCATGAGAAGAACTATCCTACTCATGATATAGAGTTAGCCGCAGTTGTGTTTGCATTGAAGATTTGGCGTCATTACTTGTATGGTGAGAAGTGTATAGTTTACACCGATCACAAGAGTTTGAAGTACTTGATGACACAGAAATAGTTGAACTTGAGACAGAGAAGATGGCTAGAGTTACTAAAAGATTATGATTTTACCATTGAGTACCATCCGGGTAAGGAAAATGTAGTAGTCGATGCTTTGAGTAGAAAGGTGGCCGTTGAGTTGAGAGATATGTTTGCTAGATTGAGTGTGTCCGATGATGGTGGTTTGATCACCGTTGCAAGTGAAGCCTTCTTTGATTCAGTTGATTAGAGAGAAGCAGTTGCAAGATGTGACTTTAGTTCCTCATGTTCAGGACATAGCCAAAGGAAGACCAACCGAGTATAATTTCAGTGGTGAGAGCTTGTTGTGCTTTAGAGATAGAGTTGTTGTACCAGAAGATGTTGAGTTGAGACGTCAGATTCTGAGTGAAGCACATTCGAGTCCCTTTTCTATGCATCCGGGTAGTACCAAGATGTATCGTGACTTGAAGAATGATTATTTCTGGGTTGGGTTGAAGAAAGACGTAGCCGAGTATGTGAGCCGTTGTATGGTTTGTCAGAGTGAAGGCGGAACATCAGGTTCCTTCCGGTTTGTTACAGCCTTTGAATATTCCGGAATGGAAATGGGAGAGGATCACCATGGATTTTGTGTCGGGGTTGCCTTTGTCTCCTTCAAAGAAGAATTCTGTTTGGGTGATTGTTTATAGGTTCACTAAGTGTGCTCACTTCTTAGCAGTGAACACTACAGATTCCTTAGACAAGTTGGCAAACTTGTACATCTGTGAGATTGTGAGACTTCATGGAGTTTCGAAGTCTATTGTTTCAGATAGGGATCCTAGATTTACTTCGAGGTTCTAGGGTTGTTTGCATAGTGCTCTAGGTAGCCGTTTGCATTTCAGTACGTCTTATCATCTGCAGTCTGATGGGCAGTCAGAGCGAGTGATACAAATTCTAGAGGATATGCTTCGTTGTCGTGTGATTGTCTTTCAGGGTTCTTGGGAGAAGCACCTACCTTTAGTTGAGTTTGCTTACAACAACAATTATCAGTCTAGTATTCGGATGGCTCCCTACGAGGCTTTGTATGGTAGACGATGTAGGACTCCGATTTGTTGGGCTGAAACGGGTCAGAAATTGTTACCTATGTCGGATTTGCTTAAGGGGACTACCGACAAGGTGATGTTGATTTGTGACCGTTTGAAAGCAGCTTCCGATCGTTAGAAGTCTTATGCGGATTTGAAGAGGAAAGAGATTAAGTTCTCCATGGGTGAGGAAGTGTTTCTGAAAGTATCTCCGTGGAAGAAGGTAATGAGATTTGGCCAGAAGGGCAAGTTGAGTCCGAGGTTCATTGGTCCGTATGAGATACTTGAGCGGATTGGGCATGTAGCTTACCATTTGAGGTTACCTTCTGAGTTAGAGAAGATCCATGATGTCTTTCATGTGTCGATGCTTAGGAGATATAAGTCAGATCCTTCTCATGTTATGCCTGTTGAGGAGATAGAGTTGAATCTGGATTTGTCTTACAATGAAGAGCCCGTTGAGATACTTGCTTCTGATAGCAAGGTGTTGCGTGGTAAGACCATAGAGTTGGTCAAGGTGTTGTGGAGACATAGAGGTGTGGAAGAGGCCACGTGGGGAGAGGAAAGCTGATATGCTTGAGCAGTTTCCGTATTTGTTTCTGTCAGGTAATTTCGAGGACGAAATTCCTTAAGTGGGGGAGAGTTGTAACACCCGGGTTTAGGGGTCGTGTGAAAATAATAATTTAATATTATTTTGGGTTCGATTTTATCATTAAAATAATCTTTTAAGTTTCGGGTTTCAAAAACAAATATTTTACATTGGACTAAAATGAATGAAAGACAATTGGAGAGATTTTAAAGAAAATGGGAATAGCCATTCATTAATGACAAACTTGTAAATAATACAAGTTCAAATTTTAAATCCCATTTTATCAAACATTTCACTATTCACTCTCTTCTTCAACAAAAATCAACGTGGAATAGAGCTCTCCCATCTCCTCCACTATTCCATTTCAACTCATTTTTGAAAGGTAACACCATTTTTGACTTCTCCTCAACCTTCTCTCTTCAAAAGTACAATTAGTTTTTATTTTCGTTAAAGTTTTGGAAATGGAGATTTCAAAAGTTTTGATTAAAAATGATGCCTTTATTATGTTTAACTTAATATTTTGATTCAATGTTGTTAATTATGAAGTCTATGAGCTAAATGGTACCACATATATGAATTTTTCTTGGTTTTGAACAAAGTCCCGAAATTGGGTTTAAAGGGGTTTTTTTGAAGGTTTTGGGTGAGTTTTGTGGGTTGTTTTAGGTTGGAATTGATGGGCTAATATTAGTGCTATGGCTAGGGGTTGATTTGGGAACATTTGTGGGCATAAAAGGTGTTGGAAACATGAGTTTTGGATGAGGTTATTGGGCTGCACGAAATTGCTAAAAGTGGAGTTTGTTCATGACTTGAAATATTGTGATTTGTGTTAGAGTTGTGTTCCTGGTTAGTACTTTGATGCTTGGGCTGATTTGAAGTTGTTTGGTTGTATTGAGGTTGTTTAGAAGCGAGAACGTGTGTCGGTGAAGCATCGAAAGGAAATCCGGAAGCTTGAAGGTGGTTGCTTGCTTGGTATTTGGGTTTGTAAGTATAGGTGAGTGGTTAATGTTTTAAAGTGGTTTTAAATGTTTGGTTCGAGCATATGGACTAGGTCGGGCTTGGTAGACCCACCTAGAGTTAGGATTAGGGTTGTAGCCTAATCCTAAACTTAAACTAGAGCCATTGGTTGAACTTGTATTTGATGTATATACCTCGTAATATTTGTGATGTGATGATTTATGTATAATGTGTTATACATGTGAGATGAGGCATGATTTGTGATGCAATATGGCATGCATGTGAATGGTTCATGATTGTGATCATGGTGAGTACGTGCTAAGCACGGAATTGGTTGTAATGAATAATGTGGATTGAGTTAAATGTTGGCACTAGTATGCTTGAGTACAAATGATCGATCATTAGGATGTTAGTGTGCACACATGAGTCAAAATTCGCGCGTGGCCTTGGTGGCGTTAAGTCACCAAGGAGGAGTACGGGTTCGCCCGAAATTGTTATTTATATATAGTCGATGATGAGTGGAATCCCATCGATGGGGCGTGAGGATGAGTGGAATCCCCTCCGCGAAACCGGTGATGAGTGTAATCCCACCGTGAGGTAAAGTGGTTGTTGGATGTGAGTTCCAACGTGTTTATCCGCGTATTTGGGTCATAGCTAGGTGCCAATATTGATTGATATGTGTATCAATGTGAGGTGGAATGTGATTACTACTTGGATATTTCTATGTGTTTACATATGTTGTGAAGTAGAGCTTGTTGAGCATGGCATATAATTGGATATTGTTCATGCATCTTTAACATTTGGCTCTTGAGGATCAATGGTATAATCATGCATTTACCTTGGTTAAGATCGAGCTTGGACCCTGCATTGTCGAGGTTTGTTTTTAAAGAGCTTACCCTCACTAAGCTTTATTGCTTACGCTCTCTCTTTGTTCGACAATGCCGATCCTTAGTTCGAGGGTTGCTAAGTGCAAGAAGGGGGCCTCCAAGTGTGCTTCGTGGTGCTTGTTTAGCTACCAAGTATGAACTTTTTAATTATGATGTAATGGTCAAGCAATGGGACATGTAATCGTGTTATGATGCTTTTTGGAACATGTTGTTGTTGTTTAGGAGCATGTTAGACTCCTCGTATGTATTCATTAACTTGGCTTTTGGGATGTATGCCCTTGCTTGTAAACCATGTTGGTATTTGCTACCTTGAATTGCCTATGTGATGACTATGTTGAAGTATGCTTTTGGTGATGCCTTGATTGGATGTTTCTTTATATATCTTGGGTGTTTGAGCATGTTTGTCTTAGGATCCATGCCTCTAGATCATGTATGTTTATGCTGAGTGTTGTTTGGGGTCGTTTAGGGCCCTTAGAGTTGTTGAGAAATGCCTAAGTCTGATTTTCGAAGGTTGCAGACAGCCCACGTTTCGAAACGAGCTGGGCTGTTTCGGAACGGGTAAGGCTTCAGGGGCCCCGTATCGGAACGCGTTTCGATACGGTTTGGCCTATGAATCTCCTATTCCGAAACGGGTATCATAACGTTTTGGCTACTGGAAATTTTAGAAAATGAAGAGATGAAAGCGTTTCGAAATGGGTCTAAGGGTTTCGAAACGGTCAAAATCTCGTTGACCACGAGAAGTTGACCGTTGAGGGTGTTTCGGAACGGTTGACCTCCGTTCCGATACGGCCTCTTCGTGTAGGCTTAGAACCGTTGACCAAGTCAAGGCGTTTCGATACACCTTGAGGGTGTTTCGAAACGGTCTGCCTAATAATCTAAAAATGGACTGTTTTGCGTGTGTTGTTCGAGTTATCATTTCGTGAATGCTTGTCTTTCCGCTGTCGTGATCACATAGGATCTAAAGGTGCCTCTAGAGAAGATTAAATTAAAGAGAAAAATTTGGGTTGCTAATCGAGGGGGAACCTTAACGGGTTTCGCTTCGGTTTTCCCCATGTGGCCCACTCGGACCGGTCAAGCGTCCGGACCGGGACGAGGGGGTTACATCTAAGTTTGGGGGTCGGGTGAAACTAAAATAATAAAAAAAATATGAGCTTCATGTTTTCAAAACAATTAAAATCTATGTTGGGCCTATCTTCTAAATCCCATCCCATGAGTTTTAGGAGATGAGAATTTTAGTCATCTCATTAATGGCAAATTGGTAAATATGGTTTTGGTGGAATAAAACAAATAAAATAAAAACACCCAAAAGCCTTCTTCTTCACTTGTTTTTAAACAACACCCAAAACCTCCCCTCCTCCATTTCACTTTTCCATCACCATCTATCCTCATCCTTGAAGGTTTTTACAAGGTAATTAGATTTTCATTTTGTCCTCACCTTCCTCTTCCTCCCCATGGTTTTAGTTTTCAATAAAACCCATTACAATATAATTTGAGTTTTTATGTTTTGAAGATAAAATCCGAACTTTGATAACCTTTAGATAAGTTTTTGATTTAATGTTGTTAGATAAGTTAAAAGCATCTTATAAGGACCAACATATGTAATTTTTACAAGGTTTTATAAAGATTCCCGAAATTGGGTTTTAGGGAGGTTTTAAAAGTTTTTTAGGTTGAGTTTGGGGCTGTTTTGTGTGGAAATTTGTTGGCTGATGGTTAGGCTATGTTTGAGGGTAGTTTTGGAAGCCTTTGGGAGTGTTAAAAGTATTAAAATCAATGGTTTTGGGATGTGCTTTAGGGCTGCTCGGGAATGAGGATTTTGGGGTTGTCTTTAGCTTGAAATCATGTGTTTTGTGCTTGGTTTGTGTTCCGGGTTGCTACATTGGTTTGTGGACTGATTTGTAGTTGTTTTGATTGTGTTGGGATGTTTAGAAGTAAGGATTTGTGCTGGTGAAGCCTCGGGAATGAATTTGGAACCGTTGGGAGCTTGATCGGCTAGTGTGGTTGAGCTTGGAATAGTCGGTGAGTGGTTCTACGTTTTAAATTGATTTTCAAAGGTTGGTTCAAGAATGTGGAATAGGTTGGGCTTGGTAGACCCACCTAGAGTTGGGATTAGATTGGTAGTCTAATCTCAAGCTTTAGTTAGAGACTTTTGTTGAACTTGAATGTAAAGTATGCCTCTTGTTTCATGTTAATTATGATTAATGTGATTATGTATATTATGTTATACATGTGTATTGAGGCTTGATATATGATGCATTGTTATATGCATGTGGTTTGGAATGTGGTTTGTGCATGACGGCATGTCATGGAGAGTACGTGCTAAGCACGAAAGTTGATATGAATTGGTGTGGAAAAAAGGTTATGGATTGTGTTAGTATTGGCACTAGTATGCTTAGGTACAATGATCGATCATTAGGATGTTTAGTGTGCACACGAGAGTTTAAATGTGCGCGTGGTCTTGGTGATGGTAGTCATCAAGATGGAGTACGGGTTCACCCGGAAGTCTTCTTATATATATGTTAGTCGGTGATGAGTGTAATCCCATTGACGGGCGTGAGGATGAGTGGAATCCAATCCTTGTGAAATGGTGATCAGTGTAATCCCATCGTAAGGTAATGGTTGTGGTTGGATGTGAGTTCCAACGGTTATCCGTGTCTTCGGGTCATAGCTAGGTGCCAATACAGATTGTGGAATGTGTTTGATATATATTGATATATGTATTTCCATGTGTTGAGCTTATGAGTTGTTGAGCATGGCATGATGTTGATAATTGTGTTCATGCATCATTATTATTTTGACTCATGTGGTCCGAAGGTAAGATCATGCATTCTACCTTGGTTGTGTGCTCGTGCTTGGACCCTGCATTGTCGAGGTTTGTTTTATGAGCTTACCCTCACTAAGCTTTATGCTTAGGTTCTATTTTGTTCGACAATGCAGATCCGTAGTTCGTGGGTTGCTAGTGCAAGAAGAGGGACTCCAAGTGTGCTAGTTGAGCTTTTGCTATCCTTAAGTATGAACTATTTTAAGTTAATGATGTAATAGTCAAGCAATGGGGACTTATGTGGATATTTTATTTTAGGAGCATGTTTAGACTCCTTGTTATATGGATGCTATGTTTAAGGTTTGCTTATGCCTAATATGTTGGCCTTGTGCCCTTTATGAATGCTTAAGTGTATGTTCTTGTCTAAGCATGCTATCTTGAATGCTATGTATGAATCTTTTGTTAATTTGATGATTCCTTTCAATGTATGGCTTTTTAAGTATGTTGTGTGTTAAGCATGTTTGTATAGGATGCCTTGCATCTAGAGTTAATGTATGTTTGGTTGTGGGAGGTTTTAGTTGGTGTTTGAGGCAGCCTTGTGCCATAAACCAACTAAAACCTGTCTGTTCGCAGCAAGTGTATCGAAACGGTTGGTCCCGTTTCGATACGGTCCCTTTGTTACGCAAATGGAGTGTTTCGATACGATTTTGCTACTGGAAATCTAAGATTTTGACGAGATTTGAGGGTATCGAAACAGTCCTAGGCGTTTCGGAACGGTCTTCGTAGCGTTGACCACGAGAAGTTGACCGATGAGGGCGTATCGATACGGTTGACCAGTGTTTCAATACGGTCTCCTCAAGTTGACTTTGGCAGTTGACCTAGTCAAGGCGTATCGATACACCCATTGGGCGTTTCGATACGACCTGCAGTTTAAGATAAAATGGGTTGTTTTTGGTTCGCTCTTTGGATGTTCGCCTCGCTTTTTGCTTCCGCTGTTGTTATTTGACATAGGATATGTTAATGCATCTAGACAAGATAATAATTAAATGAAAAGTTTTTCCCTGCTTGTTAACCGAAGTGGAGCCTTAACGGGTTTCGCCTCGATTATCCCCGTATAACCCACTCGGACCGGTCAGTCGCCCGGGTCGAGACGAGGGGGTTACACTTGTTGGTATCAGAGCCTGAGGTTTCCGAAACCTCAGGCAGGTAAGTGAGGTAAATTAAATTCTTGTATTGCAATTGTACTGTGTTTGCTTTCCATGTAAGTATGTTTTCTTGTCTATCAAGTATGCCTTGGTGCTTGTTGGTTTGATCGTGTGTGTGTGTGTGTTGTTTGAAGCATGTTGAGTAGAGTACCATTGCTACTATTACATCGGAAATAGGATTTTTAAGTGAGGGAACATACTTGAGCCACTTGGACCCTTGCCCTTGGTAACTCTATCTCTTATGTTGTTGTTGTGTTGTAGTTGTTATCTGTGAGCGCGTATGTCGAGGCCTAGAGGTAGACCGAGGTTGGTTCTTTAGGAACCTCGTGTTACGGCTCCTGTTAATGAGCCGGTGGCTAGAGTAGAGGCTCCTATGGAAGAGCCTGCTGTTGGAGTCGGAGCTCCTCCACCACCACCACCTCCTCAGCCTGAAGTGGGAGGCGAGGCTGGAGCTGAGGGAGTGGGACCTCAGGTTGGTCAGGGTGGCCAAGGTCCTGCAGGAATATATATGGCTCCGCTAGGTTAAGCTATAGCGGGAGCGTTTCAGGCCGCAGTTGCCGGAGCTCAGGCTGTTGCTCAGCCGAGAAGTGATGATGATAGCTTACCGTTAGAGAGGCTCTGTAGCCTGGGAGCAGAGGAGTTCAGAGGATCTACACCTGAGAGGTCAGAGTTGTGGCCAGAGAAGACAGTCCGTATCTTAGCTCAGATGGGATGTGTTGGGGCTCGTAAGTTGGGCTGTGTAGTCTCGTTGCTTCAGGGTGATGCCTACACCTGGTGGGTCACCATCACTACCGGTGTGCCTGAGGCTGAGATCAGTTGGAACTTCTTTGAGACTGCTTTCAGAAAAAGGTATTTGGGGCTGAGATATCTGGATGAGAAGTAGAGGGAGTTCATGGCTCTTGTTCAGGGAGATGCTTTAGTGGCAGATTATGAGATCCGTTTTGTCCGTTTGAGTCAGTATGCTCCGAAGTTGGTTCCAACTAAGAGGGACCTTTGTAATCTGTAACGCCCCGGTTTTGGACTTAGAAGTTTTGGGCGTTGACCGGTTTGGTCAAAGTGCTGTTCGAATCTAAAAGGGTGAATTTAGGAAAGCCTAGTTCGGGTTGCATTAAAATTATGGAAAAATGTTCTAAAATCATCTTTTAATATATATAAGTGAACTGTGAAATCAATTTTGGAAAATGAGTTTTGGAAGGGTGACATTTTGGCTAGTGACCAAAATGTAATTTTTGAAAGTTTTGTGACTGTTTTAGAAAGGGTTGAAACTTTGAATCTTTAAGGAGCTATTATTCCAAAAGTAGTTTCTCCAGATTTTTCTAAGATATTTTAAGCTATATTCTGATTTTAAAACATATCAAAAGAGGAGGGAAAGCCATTTTGGCCATTTTGATAACTAACTTCCTATTTTCTTTTCTCTCATTTTCTCTCAACCCAAACACTTTCTTTCCAGAGAATTGTTTCTGATTTTCTCACCTAAATCTCTCCTTTCAACTCTCTTTTGATTCCTAATCATCATATCTACAAAAACTCATCATTTGCTACTTGATTCATCAAGGTTTTTGATTCCAAAAAGAGGAGAAACTCAAGTTTGGAGGTAAGAACGTCCTCTCCTCTAAACTATCAGTTCTTTACTGAAATTCCTAAGTTTTCAATCCTTAATTGATGTTTTATAAATGGCTTTTAAGTTGTTTAATGGATCTTGGCTTATAATGCAAGATTTGGTGATTTTTGATGATTTTCGTTTGATCTGTTAAATCTTTGATTGGAGATGTGTTTTTGATGTTATTTGAACTCTAATTTGATAAGGAATTGAGTTTTGATTAATGCAATCCCGGATAGGTTGAATTTCCTAAGTTTAGCTTGTGATTCTTGGTTGTTTTTGAGGTGATCTTGTGGATCTGATGTTGCTGGAGGTATAAGGATGTTGTTAAGCTCTTTTTAGATGTTAAATGATGTTAAAGGATGTTTGGTTTTGATGGTTTATGGCTGGGCTTTGTTGAGAAGTTGTTTGGAGGCATTTTCGGTTGTGTTTGGTGGCCGAAAATGGAGTGTGGATGAGAGCAGCGAGTTTAGGTGTTTTCATTGAAGTTATTAATGCATGATGATGCATTAATCTACTGTTTTAATGTGTTAAAACAGGGGAGTCATCTTTGGATCCAAGTGGTGGTGATCCGGAAGCTTGGTTTGTGCTTCGGCAAGAGGCGAAACGGAATCGGTGAGTGAAATTGGGTTTTCGGCTTTGAAACCAATGTCTTGGGAGCTTAGTTTAAGTCTAAACAACTTTGCTAAGCTCAAGCGTAAGTTTTCGGAAAAACTCTCTAGTGGAGGCCATGGTTTGGTTGTGATGCAATGTGGTTTATTGCATGTTTTAAATTCTATTTTGAAAGCATGTTTTAGCATGGTTATTGCTGTTTTTGTAAGCCATATGTTGAAGGAAGCTCAAGGTAAGAGTTCCTTGTTTTGAGCATTGTTAAAAATGTGGTTTGATGCTTTAAAATGCATGATGAATATGGCTTGGTTAAATGCTTTAAAACAGTGGATTATTGATGATATATGATGTATATTGGCAAGTGATGTTTTTGAAAAGGGTAAGGTCACTAAGGTGGTTAAAAGTCCTTGAGTGAGCCTTGTTTACTTAAGAACATCAAGGTGGTTAAAAGTCCTTGGATGGTTCTTGTTACGGACACAAAGGTGTTTAAAAGTCCTTGTGTGGTCCTTTCCAAGGTGTTTAAAAGTCCTTGGGCCAAGGTGTTTAAAAGTCCTTGGGGTGATTCATATCATGGTGTTTAAAAGTCCATGGCCAAGGTGTTTAAAAGTCCTTGGGGTCAAGGTGTTTAAAAGTCCTTGAGGTGAAACTTGTTAAGGACACAAAGGTGTTTAAAAGTCCTTGTGTGGTCCTTGCCATGGTGTTTAAAAGTCCATGGGCCAAGGTGTTTGAAAGTCCTTGGGGATAAGATCACAATGGTGTTTAAAAGTCCATGTGTGAGTCTTATGTTGATCTTGTTTTAAAAGATGGAACTTATCACTTGTGGCCAATATGACATGTTATGATATGAAACATGATTTGCTTGTTTAAGTATGCTTTTGAGCATGTTCAAATGATGTTGAAGTATGATTTATAAAGTGTTTTACAAATGCATTATTGAATGGTTTTAATGAGTATTCCTCACTAAGCTTTTGCTTACGCTCTCTTTCGTTTTCTTAAATCAATAATGCAGAACGTTAAGGTGATTTGAGGGCAGCAAGGAGGGCAAGCAATCAAGTGGAAGTTGAGCTCAAGTAGGAAAGGTTTTCTTTAACACTCTAGCTTTTGGCATTTGGTAATGGGGGACCTTTGTGAATGTTGTTGGAGATGTTTTGAACTCCTTGAGTATGTTTAATGTCGCTGATAATGCTGGATTTGTAATTGGCCTTTACATGTATGGATTGGAGGTTTTATGCTTGAATAGTTGCTTGTGTAGGAAGCATGCCATTAGATTTGGGGCTTTTCATATGTGATGCTAATATGTTGATTGGATGATGCAAACTCGTCTCTTGTATGATGAATTGCATGCTGGTAAAGTTTGGTGGCATTTGGAGCATGATTGGTTGGTCAATTTCATGTTAAAGTAGGTAAAATTCTGCATTTTGTGCAGGCCGTTTCGGAACAGTGCCTGCCGTTTCGGAACGGGTGCCTCGAGGCAGCCCAGGCGTTCGAAACGGGCAACACCGTTCCGGAACGGATATGCTACTGCCCGACCCCGTTCCGGTACGCGTTGCGGAACGGCCCCGAGTTTCGAAACGGGCTGTCCCCCGTTTCGGAACGGCTGACCGTTAGGGGCTGACAGTGGCAGTTATATGTTTCGGATTGTTTACATTTTGGTCCTGAATCTTGTATGTGCAATTGTATGAGTTTGGAATGTCCTTTTGAGCTGAAATTTGGCTGAGATGCATGAGACATGATTAATTTCAATATGGTAACTTTAATTTGGGCTAAGTCCTCATATTTATCAGAATTTACAATTTGGTCCCTAAAGTTGTAAATTGTTCAATTAGGTCCCTGTTTAACCTCTGATGTTTATGATCTTTGAGAATGTTGTTTGTATGATCACAACTAGGGTTAATGTGCATTTAGACAAGTTTAAAAAGAAAAAAAAGGGTCGTTAATCAAGGTTGACTTTCGGGTTGACTTTGGTTTTCCCCGTGTGACTTTCTTAATTCGGGTCAACCGTCTAGGCCGGGTTAAGGGGGTTACATTTGGTGGTATCAGAGCTGAGTTCTCGAGTAATTGGGAATGAAAGTGTGCATGTTTGAAGTGTGTGTGCTATGTATGCTTGTTGAGTGAAAGCATGGTGAGTGGTTTGTGAATTTGATGCATTTTGAGTTGTATGCTGGGGTGAAGTATGTTGTGGGTACCCATTGCCAAATCAAAGCTAGTGAAGTGATGTTGATTTTAAATGAAATTGAGCTTGAGTACTTGAATTGCTTACCTTGCTGGGCCTGACTCTTTTTTTTGCATTATGATTGCATGGTTAGAGTATGGCCCGTAGAGAGTTGAGAAGTAATGTGCGAGCTACGGCTCCGAATGAGAACGAGAACGAGGGGAGTGCGGTGTTACCTCCTCCTCCACCTGGTGGTGGTGGTGCTGGGGCTGAGGAAGCTGGGGCTGCAGCTGGTGCTGGAGCTGCTGGACCTGAGGTTGGTCAGGGGCAAGCTATGCCTGACATGACGATGTTGGTACAAGCTATTGCGGGTGCTTTCCGAGCAGCAGTAGCCGGAGCTCAAGGAGCTGGGCATCAGGGAGATGCTGGTGTTAGACTACCTTTGGAGCGCTTACGCAGTCTTGGTGGGACTGAGTTTAGGGGTATGTCTGCGGAAGGTTCTGAAGCTTGGTTAGAAAGTACCAAGAGGATCTTAGGACAGATGAGCTGCACTGATGTGAAAAGGCTGGGTTGTGTTGTATCCTTGCTGCAGGATGATGCTTATACGTGGTGGACGACCACTATTGCTGGGATGGCTGAAGTTGACGTAACTTGGACATTCTTCCAGAATGTGTTCAAGAGAAGGTATCTTGGTGTGAGGTACCTGGATGAAAAGAAGCGTGAGTTCATGTCTCTTACCCAAGGGAGCATGACTGTGGCTGAGTATGAAGTGCAGTTTGTGCGACTCAGTCAGTATGCACCTGAGCTGGTACCTGATGAGCGGGCAAGGTGCGAAAGGTTCCGTTATGGTCTAGTGACGGATGTGAAGATGTATGTGCTGGCCACCGAGTATGATGATTTTGATGTGTTGGTGGGTCGAGCCAAGGACATTGAGATGAACTTGGGTTTATCTGCGAAAGGTGCTGGAGCAAGTTCGGGTAAGAGAGCTGCTGAGTTTAGTTCCGGTGGTGGACGGAACAAGAGGGGACGCGATCAGAAGTATCAGTCCTCAGCTAAGAGAGGCGGTGGTGCATCTGCTCGGGGAGGCAATGCTAGAGCTGATCCAAGTGCTTGCTGGATATGTGGATCACGTGGTCATATGAAGCGTGATTGTCCTCGTGCTGTGAGGGAGGTGCAAGCTCCTGTTGCGGCAGCTGGTAATGGATGCTGGAATTGTGGATCTGCGGATCACATAAGGCGAGATTGCCCTATGTTGGCTGGTGGTCAAGTGCGTGCTCCTGTTGCTGTTGCACCGCAGAGAGGTCGTGGGCGCGGCCGTGGTAATTTCCAGTGAAGGGAGGAAGGTGGTCGAGGAGTAGCCCATGTTGTGGCTATTCAGCCTGAAGGTGGAGGACAAGCAAGGGTGTATGCTCAGCGAGAGGGAAGGAATGACGCGGATGTGATTGCAGGTACTTTTACTTTGCAGTCCTTGTCGTTACTTTCCTTGATTGATTCTGGATCTACGCATTCATACATTTTGCGTGAGCATGCTGAATTGCTTGGGTTGCCTGTTGAGTCTTTGGATGTTGGTGTTCGTGTCACTAGTTCTTTTGGTGAGACTGTTGTGACTAGGAAGCTGTATAGAAGGTGTCCATTGGTTGTTCAAGAACATGTTTTTCATGTTGACCTTATGGAGTTGCCTTTCTATGGTTTTGATGTAATCCTTGGTATGGATTGGCTTGCTGAGCATCGTGCTGTTGTGGATTGTGAAAGCAAGCGAGTTTCGCTTAAGCTTACGGATGATTATGAAGTTGTTGTGGTTGGTGAGAATGTGAAGTTTCTTGCCAATGTGGTGTCTACCTTGGAGGTGAGCAGGATGCTGAGGCAAGGTTGCGAAGCCTATCTAGCTTTTGTGATGAATCCTAGCTCTAAAGAGTTGAGGGTGCAAGATATCAGAGTTGTGAAGGAGTTTCCTGGTGTTTTTCCTGAGGAGTTGCCTGGTTTACCTCCTAACCGCGAGGTGGAGTTTGGAATTGAGTTGTATGAGAATACAACTCCTGTGTCCATTACTCCTTATAGAATGGCACATAAGGAGCTGAAAGAGCTGAAGACGCAGTTGCAAGAGTTGCTTGATCGTGGTTTCATCCGGCCGAGTGTGTCACCTTGGGGAGCACCGGTCTTGTTTGTGAAGAAGAAGGATGGCACTATGAGAATGTGCATTGATTACCGTCAGCTGAACAAGTTGACTATCAAGAATCGGTATCCTTTGCCGAGAATTGATGATCTCTTTGATCAATTTCGGGGAGCTGCTGTGTTCTCTAAGATTGACTTGAGGTCAGGGTATTATCAGTTGAAGGTGAAGGATGTGGATGTGCCTAAGACAGCTTTCAGGACAAGGTATGGGCATTATGAGTTCCTTGTAATGCCGTTTGGTTTGACAAATGCTCCTGCTGCTTTCATGGACATGATGAATCGTGTGTTTCATGAATACCTGGACAAGTTTGTTGTGGTGTTCATCGATGATATCCTCGTGTACTCGCGTACTGAGGAGGAGCATGAAGAGCATTTGAGGATTGTGCTGCAAGCTTTGCTGGAGAATCAGCTTTATGCTAAGCTGAGCAAGTGTGAGTTCTGGCTTAAGGAGGTGGTGTTTCTTGGGCATGTGGTTTCTGCTGAGGGGATTCGTGTCGATCCTCAGAAGATTGAGGCTGTGATGAACTGGAAGGTTCCTAAGTCTGTTCATGAGGTCCGTAGTTTCCTTGGTTTGGCGGGATACTACCGAAGGTTTGTGGATGGTTTTTCCAAGATTGCTGCTCCTTTGACGAAGCTGTTGCAAAAGGATGTTAAGTATGAGTGGACGGAGGTGAGACAACAGGCTTTTGAGAAGCTTAAGGCGGCTTTGACGCAAGCTCCTATCTTGATTCAGCCTGAATCAGGGAAAGAGTTTGTGGTTTACAGTGATGCATCCTATGTTGGTTTGGGGTGTGTGCTGATGCAGGAGGGTAAGGTGGTGGCTTATGCATCGCGGCAGTTGAAAGTGCATGAGCGCAATTATCCTACGCATGATATTGAGTTGGCTGCAGTGGTTTTTGCTCTGAAGATCTGGAGACATTATCTGTATGGTGAGAAGTGTACTGTGTACACAGATCACAAGAGTTTGAGGTATCTGATGTCTCAGAAGGAGTTGAATCTTAGGCAGCGGCGTTGGTTGGAGTTGCTCAAGGATTATGATCTGACGATTGAGTATCATCCTGGAAAAGCTAATGTTGTTGCGGATGCCTTGAGTAGGAAAGTAGCTGTTGAGCTGAGGGCTATGTTTGCAAGCTTGAGCATATCGCAAGATGGCGGTCTTGTTGCTGAGTTGCAAGTGAAACCATCTTTGGTTCAGTTGATCAAGGATAAGCAGTTGCTGGATGATTCCTTGGTGTCTCATGTTCAGGATATCGCGGAGGGTAGACCTTCGGATTTCTGCTTTAATGATGATGGTGTGTTGTGTTTCGGGAGTCGGATAGTAGTGCCTGCTGATGCTGAGTTGAGGCGTGCTATTCTAACTGAAGGTCATAGTAGTCCTTTTGCTATGCACCCTGGTAGTACCAAGATGTATCGTGATCTTCGTGATGAGTACTATTGGGTGGGTTTGAAGAAGGATGTTGCGGAGTTTGTGAGCAAGTGTTTGGTGTGTCAGCGAGTTAAGGCTGAGCATCAGGTTCCTTTAGGGTTGTTGCAACCGTTGAAAATCCCTGAATGGAAGTGGGAAAGGGTTACCATGGATTTTGTATCTGGTTTACCTTTGTCTCCTTCGAAGAAGAATTCTGTTTGGGTGATTGTGGATCGCCTAACGAAGTGTGCGCATTTCTTGCCTGTGCATACCACGTTTTCTTTGGATAAGTTGGCAGAGCTGTACATTGCTGAGATTGTGCGGCTGCATGGTGTGCCTAATTCGATTGTGTCGGATAGGGATCCGAGGTTCACATCGCGTTTCTGGCAGTGTTTGCATCAAGCTCTGGGTACAAGGTTGCATTTCAGTACATCCTATCATCCTCAGTCGGATGGTCAGTCTGAGCGTGTTATCCAGATTTTGGAGGATATGTTGAGGTGCTGCGTGATTGAGTTTCAGGGTTCTTGGGAGAAGCATCTGCCTTTGGTTGAGTTTGCTTATAACAACAGTTATCAGGCAAGTATACAGATGGCACCTTATGAGGCTTTGTACGGGAGGAAGTGTAGGACTCCTCTTTCTTGGGCTGAAACTGGTCAAAAGTTGGTTTCGATGCCGGCTTTGTTGAAAGGGACCACAGAGAAGGTAAAGCTCATTTGTGAGCGGTTGAAGGCTGCCTCTGATCGGCAAAAGTCTTACGCGGATTTGAAGCGTAAGGAGATTGAGTATGCGGTGGGTGACCGTGTGTTCTTGAAGGTTTCGCCTTGGAAGAAGGTGATGAGGTTTGGCCGGAAGGGTAAGTTGAGCCCTAGGTACATTGGACCATACGAGGTGGTTGAGCGTGTGGGTCCTGTTGCGTACAAGCTGAGGTTACCACAGGAGTTGGAGAAGATTCATAATGTGTTTCATGTTTCTATGCTCCGGAAGTATAGATCTGATCCTTCGCACGTGATGCCTGTGGAGGAAGTGGAATTGAATCCGGATTTGACCTATGAAGAGGAACCGGTGAAGGTTCTGGATTCGGATAGCAAGGTTCTTCGTGGCAAGACCATTGAGTTGGTGAAGGTGTTGTGGACGCACCGCGGTGTTGAGGAAGCCACGTGGGAGCGGATGGATGACATGCTGAAGCAGTTTCCTTATCTCTTTCCTTCAGGTAAATTTCGGGGACGAAATTTCTTAAGGGGGGGAGAGTTGTAACGCCCCGGTTTTGGACTTAGAAGTTTTGGGCGTTGACCGGTTTGGTCAAAGTGCTGTTCGAATCTAAAAGGGTGAATTTAGGAAAGCCTAGTTCGGGTTACATTAAAATTATGGAAAAATGTTCTAAAATCATCTTTTAATATATATAAGTGAACTGTGAAATCAATTTTGGAAAATGAGTTTTGGAAGGGTGACATTTTGGCTAGTGACCAAAATGTAATTTTTGAAAGTTTTGTGACTGTTTTAGAAAAGGGTTGAAACTTTGAATCTTTAAGGAGCTATTATTCCAAAAGTAGTTTCTCCAGATTTTTCTAAGATATTTTAAGCTATATTCTGATTTTAAAACATATCAAAAGAGGAGGGAAAGCCATTTTGGCCATTTTGATAACTAACTTCCTATTTTCTTTTCTCTCATTTTCTCTCAACCCAAACACTTTCTTTCCAGAGAATTGTTTCTGATTTTCTCACCTAAATCTCTCCTTTCAACTCTCTTTTGATTCCTAATCATCATATCTACTAGGGCTGTAAATGAGACGAGACAGATCGCGAGCTACTCGAGCTCGACTCAGTCAAAGCTCGGTCAAAGCTCGACTCGATTGGACTCGACTCGAGCTCGAACTCGGCTCGAGTTCATGATGAGCCGAGCCGAGCTACTTGATACCCGACTCGAAAAGCTCACGAGCTACTCGAAAATATAATATACTAATTTTTTTATATAATTTAAAATCTAAATTCTTAAACTTAAAACCTTAAATATAAACCCTAAACATAAGTATTAAACCCTAAAATCTAAATCCTAAATTCTAAACCCAACAACCTAAACCCTAAACCAACACCCTAAACCCTAAAATTAACACGCTTGATTTTACATAACTTGTGTATCAAAGTTTTTTCTTCATAGGACTTTAAATGAGACGTGACAAATGAAGAGTTACTCGAGTCCAATGCAGTCAAAGATCGGTCAATACTTGACTCGATTGGGCTCGAATCAAGCTCGAACTCGACTCGAGTTCTAAACGAGCCGAGTCGAGCTCAGATTTCTCAGGCTCGTTAGAAATTACTCAAGCTCGAACTCGACTCGAAATCTTAACGAGCCGAGCTGAGCTTAGCACTACTCGAGCTCGACTCGGCTCGTTTACACCCCTAATATCTACAAAACCTCATCATTTGCTACTTGATTCATCAAGGTTTTTGATTCCAAAAAGAGGAGAAACTCAAGTTTGGAGGTAAGAACGTCCTTCTCCTCTAAACTATCAGTTCTTTACTGAAATTCCTAAGTTTTCAATCCTTAATTGATGTTTTATAAATGGCTTTTAAGTTGTTTAATGGATCTTGGCTTATAATGCAAGATTTGGTGATTTTTGATGATTTTCGTTTGATCTGTTAAATCTGTGATTGGAGATGTGTTTTTGATGTTATTTGAACTCTAATTTGATAAGGAATTGAGTTTTGATTAATGCAATCCCGGATAGGTTGAATTTCCTAAGTTTAGCTTGTGATTCTTGGTTGTTTTTGAGGTGATCTTGTGGATCTGATGTTGCTGGAGGTATAAGGATGTTGTTAAGCTCTTTTTAGATGTTAAATGATGTTAAAGGATGTTTGGTTTTGATGGTTTATGGCTGGGCTTTGTTGAGAAGTTGTTTGGAGGCATTTTCGGTTGTGTTTGGTGGCCGAAAATGGAGTGTGGATGAGAGCAGCGAGTTTAGGTGTTTTCATTGAAGTTATTAATGCATGATGATGCATTAATCTACTGTTTTAATGTGTTAAAACAGGGGAGTCATCTTTGGATCCAAGTGGTGGTGATCCGGAAGCTTGATTTGTGCTTCGGCAAGAGGCGAAACGGAATCGGTGAGTGAAATTGGGTTTTCGGCTTTGAAACCAATGTCTTGGGAGCTTAGTTTAAGTCTAAACAACTTTGCTAAGCTCAAGCGTAAGTTTTCGGAAAAACTCTCTAGTGGAGGCCATGGTTTGGTTGTGATGCAATGTGGTTTATTGCATGTTTTAAATTCTGTTTTGAAAGCATGTTTTAGCATGGTTATTGCTGTTTTTGTAAGCCATATGTTGAAGGAAGCTCAAGGTAAGAGTTCCTTGTTTTGAGCATTGTTAAAAATGTGGTTTGATGCTTTAAAATGCATGATGAATATGGCTTGGTTAAATGCTTTAAAACAGTGGATTATTGATGATATATGATGTATATTGGCAAGTGATGTTTTTGAAAAGGGTAAGGTCACTAAGGTGGTTAAAAGTCCTTGAGTGAGCCTTGTTTACTTAAGAACATCAAGGTGGTTAAAAGTCCTTGGATGGTTCTTGTTACGGACACAAAGGTGTTTAAAAGTCCTTGTGTGGTCCTTTCCAAGGTGTTTAAAAGTCCTTGGGCCAAGGTGTTTAAAAGTCCTTGGGGTGATTCATATCATGGTGTTTAAAAGTCCATGGCCAAGGTGTTTAAAAGTCCTTAGGGTCAAGGTGTTTAAAAGTCCTTGAGGTGAAACTTGTTAAGGACATAAAGGTGTTTAAAAGTCCTTGTGTGGTCCTTGCCATGGTGTTTAAAAGTCCATGGGCCAAGGTGTTTGAAAGTCCTTGGGGATAAGATCACAATGGTGTTTAAAAGTCCATGTGTGAGTCTTATGTTGATCTTGTTTTAAAAGATGGAACTTATCACTTGTGGCCAATATGACATGTTATGATATGAAACATGATTTGCTTGTTTAAGTATGCTTTTGAGCATGTTCAATTGATGTTGAAGTATGATTTATAAAGTGTTTTACAAATGCATTATTGAATGGTTTTAATGAGCATTCCTCACTAAGCTTTTGCTTACGCTCTCTTTCGTTTTCTTAAATCAATAATGCAGAACGTTAAGGTGATTTGAGGGCAGCAAGGAGGGCAAGCAATCAAGTGGAAGTTGAGCTCAAGTAGGAAAGGTTTTCTTTAACACTCTAGCTTTTGGCATTTGGCAATGGGGGACCTTTGTGAATGTTGTTGGAGATGTTTTGAACTCCTTGAGTATGTTTAATGTCGCTGATAATGCTGGATTTGTAATTGGCCTTTACATGTATGGATTGGAGGTTTTATGCTTGAATAGTTGCTTGTGTAGGAAGCATGCCATTAGATTTGGGGCTTTTCATATGTGATGCTAATATGTTGATTGGATGATGCAAACTCGTCTCTTGTATGATGAATTGCATGCTGGTAAAGTTTGGTGGCATTTGGAGCATGATTGGTTGGTCAATTGCATGTTAAAGTAGGTAAAATTCTGCATTTTGTGCAGGCCGTTTCGGAATAGTGCCTGCCGTTTCGGAACGGGTGCCTCGAGGCAGCCCAGGCGTTCGAAACGGGCAACACCGTTCCGGAACGGATATGCTACTGCCCGACCCCGTTCCGGTACGCGTTGCGGAACGGCCCCGAGTTTCGAAACGGGCTGTCCCCCGTTTCGGAACGGCTGACCGTTAGGGGCTGACAGTGTCAGTTATATGTTTCGGATTGTTTACATTTTGGTCCTGAATCTTGTATGTGCAATTGTATGAGTTTGGAATGTCCTTTTGAGCTGAAATTTGGCTGAGATGCATGAGACATGATTAATTTCAAGATGGTAACTTTAATTTGGGCTAAGTCCTCATATTTATCAGAATTTACAATTTGGTCCCTAAAGTTGTAAATTGTTCAATTAGGTCCCTGTTTAATCTCTGATGTTTATGATCTTTGAGAATGTTGTTTGTATGATCACAACTAGGGTTAATGTGCATTTAGACAAGTTTAAAAAGAAAAAAAGGGTCGTTAATCAAGGTTGACTTTCGGGTTGACTTTGGTTTTCCCCGTGTGACTTTCTTAATTCGGGTCAACCGTCTAGGCCGGGTTAAGGGGGTTACATAATCGGTTCAGATATGGGCTTCATGAGGAAGTCAAGAGGTACACCTTAGCTTCTGATTATTCTGATTTTGATGTCTTGGTAGCTAGGGCCAATGACATCGAGCATAGCTTGAGGCTGACCAAGCGTTCAGGAGGATCCAGTTCTGGGAAGAGGCACAACAACTTTGATCGCGGTGATGCCAAGAGGCATCGGGGCAGTGTACATCAGTTCGATCATAGGCATGGCGGTGGCCACCATGGTAGAGGCCACCAGGGCCATAGAGCTGGAGGGCGGTTGCCCGAGTGCACTCTTTGTGGGAGACAACATTCAGGAGAGTGTTGGGGTAATTTTCATGCTTGCTGGAACTGTGGATCGAGAGACCACTTCAGGAGAGAGTGTCCGCATCAGGCGGCACAGGCACCGGTTCAGTTTCAGGCTCCTGCAAGAGCAATTGATTATCAGACAGGCTGTGGGCGCGGTCGTGGTTACTTCCAGCCGAGGGCTGATGCACCTAGGATAGATGTATCGAGGAATCTTGCTCATGTTGTGGCAGTAAAGCCAGAGGCTGGTGGACCAGCTAGAGTCTACGCACAGAGAGAGGCAGGGAATGACATAGATGTGATAGTAGGTAATTTTGAGTTACAGTCCATGTCTTTGCTTTCCTTAGTTGATTCGGGTTCTATGAATTCTTACATTTTGAGTGAGCATGCAAAGAAGTTAGACATACCTGTTGAGATCTTAGACATAGGTATGCATGTGACTAGTTCCTTCGGTGAGACAGTTGTGGTTAGGCAGATGTATAGGAGGTGTCCGTTGAAGATTTAGGGTCATGTGTTTCTTGTTGATATGATGGAGCTTCCGTTCTACGGTTTCGATATTATTTTGGGTATAGATTGGTTGGTTGAGCACAGAGCTAGCGTAGATTTCGAGACGAAGAGAATTTCGTTGAAGCTTTCTGATGACTACGAGGTAGTAGTAGTAGGCGAGAACGTTAAGTTCTTGTCGAATGTTGTGTCAGCTTTAGAGGCTCATAGGTTGATGGATTCCGGTTGTGGGGCTTACTTAGCGTATGTGATGAATCCGAATATGAGTGAGGTTAGACCGAAAGATATCAGAACAATTTGTGATTATCCGAATGTGTTTCCAGAAGAGTTACCGAGTTTGCCTTCTAACAGAGATGTAGAGTTTGTGATTGAGACTATTTCATGGTCTACTCCAGTTTCTATTGCTCCGTACCGTATGGCTCCGAAAGAGTTGAAAGAATTGAAGAGTCGGCTTCAGGAGTTGTTAGACCGAGGTTTTATTAGGCATAGTAGTTCGCCTTGGGGTGCTCCCGTGTTGTTTGTAAAGAAGAAAGATGGCAGTATGAGAATGTGTATTGACTACAGACAGTTGAACCAGTTGACAGTGAAGAACAAGTATATGTTGCCTTGTATAGATGATTTGTTTGATCAGTTGAGGGGTGCCTCAGTGTTCTCGAAGATAGACTTGAGATCAGGGTACTATCAGTTGAAGGTAAAAGAATGTGATGTTTCGAAAACAACTTTTAGGATTAGATACAGTCACTATGAGTTCCTTGTGATGCCGTTTGGGCTCATGAATGCACCAGCAGCTTTCATGGATATGATGAATAGAGTTTTCAGAGACTATCTAGACCGATTTGTAGTTGTTTTCATAGATGACATTTTTGTGTACTCGAGATCAGAAGAAGAGCATGATGAGCACTTGAGACTTGTTTTGCATAGATTGATGAGTAATCAGTTGTATGCTAAGCTTAATAAATGTGAGTTCTGGATTCGAGAAATTGTGTTTCTTGGCCATGTAGTATCAGCTGAAGGTATCCGTGTTGATCCGACGAAGATTGAAGCCATTGTTGAGTGGAAACAACCTATGTCAGTGACTGAGATTAGGAGTTTCCTAGGATTACGAGGTTACTATAGGAGGTTCGTTGATGGTTTCTCTAGAGTAGCTGCTCCATTGACTAAACTGTTGCAAAAAGGAGTGAAGTTCGAGTGGTCAGATGCGAGACAGAAGGCTTTTGAGAAATTGAAAGAAGCTTTGACGAATGCTCCAGTGTTAGTACAACCAGTTTCAGGGAAGGAGTTCGTGATCTATAGTGATGCTTCCTACGTAGGTTTAGATTGTGTTCTGATGCTATAGAGAAGAGTTGTTGCCTATGCTTCGAGACAGTTGAAGGTGCATGAGAAGAACTACCCTACGCACGATATTGAGTTAGCGGCAGTTGTGTTTGCATTGAAGATTTGGCGTCACTACTTGTATGGTGAGAAGTGCACGGTTTACACTGATCATAAAAGTTTGAAGTATTTGATGACTCAGAGAGATCTGAACTTGAGACGGAGAAGATGGCTTGAGCTGTTGAAAGACTATGATTTGACTATCGAGTACCATCCGGGTAAGGCAAATGTAGTAGCCAATGTGTT
The DNA here is from genome assembly GCA_030270665.1 of Hibiscus trionum. NCBI lineage: Eukaryota > Viridiplantae > Streptophyta > Magnoliopsida > Malvales > Malvaceae > Hibiscus > Hibiscus trionum. The sequence continues at coordinate 19,296,258 of BSYR01000022.1, forward strand.
GAGTAGAAAAGTTGCAGTTGAGTTGCGAGCTATGTTTGCTAGACTGAGTGTATAAAGGGATTGTGGTTTGATCACAGAGTTGCAAGTGAAGCCTTCGTTGATTCAGATGATCAGAGAGAAACAATTACAAGATGTATCTTTAGTTTCTCATGTTCAGGACATTGCAGAAGGTAGACCGACGGAGTATAGTTTCAGTGATAAGAACGTGATGTGTTTCAGAGACAGAGTTGTAGTACCTAAAGATGTTAAGTTGAGGCGTATGATTATGAGCGAAGCACATTCGATTCCTTTTTCGATGCATCCAGGCAGTACTAAGATTCACATCGAGGTTCTGAGTTGTTTGTATAGTGCCCTTGGTAGCCGTTTGCATTTCAGTACTTCGTATTATCCGCAGTCAGATGGTCAGTCAGAGTGAGTGGTACAAATTTTAGAGGATATGCTTCGTTGTTGTGTGATTGACTTCCAGGGTTCTTGGGAGAAGCATTTTCCCTTAGTCGAGTTTGCTTACAACAACAGTTACCATGCTAGTATACAGATGGCTCCTTATGAGGCATTGTATGGTAGACGATGTAGGACTCCGATCTGTTGGGCTGAAACATATCAAAAGTTGTTACCTATGCCGGATTTGCTTAAGGGGACTACCGAAAAAGTGAAGTTGATTTGTGACGTTTGAAAGTAGCTTCCGATCGTCAGAAATCTTATGTAGATTTGAAGAGAAAAAATGAGTTTTCAATGGGTGAGAAAGTGTTTCTGAAAGTATCTCCGTGGAAGAAGGTAATGCGTTTTATCCGGAAAGGCAAGTTGAGTCCGAGGTTTATTGGTCCGTATGAGATAGTTGAGCGGATTAGGCTAGTAGCTTACCGTTTGAGATTGCCTTCAGAGTTAGAGAAGATCCATGATGTCTTTCATGTGTCGATGCTACGGAGATATAGATCAGATCCGTCTCATGTTATGCATGTTGAGGAGATAGAACTGAATTCGGATTTGTCTTACAATGATGAACCGGTTCAGATACTTGCTTCTGATAGCAAGGTGTTGCGTGGCAAGACCATAGAGTTGGTCAAGGTGTTGTGGAGACATAGAGGTGTGGAAGATGCCACATGGGAGAGGAAAGCTAATATTCTTGAGCAGTTTCCGTATATGTTTCCGCCAGGTAATTCCGGGGACGAAATTCCTTAAGTGGGGGAGAGTTGTAACACCCGGGTTTGGGGGTCGGGTGAAACTAAAATAATAAAATAACATTATGGGCTTCGTGTTTTCAAAACAATTAAAATATATGTTGGGCCTATCTTCTAAATCCAATCCCATGGGTTTTAGGAGATGAGAATTTTAGCTATCTCTTTAATGGAAAATTGGTAAATATGGTTTTGGTGGAATAAAGCAAATAAAATAAAAACACCCAAAATCCTTTTCTTCCTCATCTTGTTTTTAAACGACACCCAAAACCTCCCCTCCTCCGTTTCATTGTTCCATCACCATCTATCCTCATCCTTGAAGGTTTTTAAAAGGTAATTAGATTTTCATTTTGTCCTCACCTTCCCTTTCCTCCCCATGGTTTTAGTTTTCAATAAAACCCATTACAAAGTAATTTGAGTTTTTAAGTTTTGAAGATAAAAATCCAAACTTTGATAACCTTTAGATGAGTTATTGATTTAATGTTGTTAGATAAGTTAAAAGCATCTTACAAGGACCAACATATGTGATTTTTACAAGGTTTTATAAAGATTTCTGGGATTGGGTTTTAGGGAGGTTTTAAAAGGGTTTTAGGTTGAGTTTGGGGGCTATTTTGTGTGGAAATTTGTTGGCTGATGGTTAGGCTATGTTTGAGGGTTGTTTTGGAAGCCTTTGGGAGTGTTAAAAGTATTGAAATCAATGGTTTTGGGCTGTGCTTTAGGGCTGCTCGGGAATGAGGATTTTGGGGTTGTCTTTAGCTTGAAATCATGTGTTTTGTGCTTGGTTTGTGTTCTGGGTTGCTACATTGATTTATGGACTGATTTGTAGTTGTTTTGATTGTGTTGGGATGTTTAGAAGCAAGGATTTGTGTTGGTGAAGCCTCGGGAACGAATCCGGAACTGTTGGGAGCCTGATCGGCTAGTGTGGTTGAGCTTGGAATAGTCAGTGAGTTGTTCTACGTTTTAAATTGATTTTCAAAGGTTGGTTCAAGCATGTGGACTAGGTTGGGCTTGGTAGACCCACCTAGAGTTGGGATTAGATTGGTAGTCTAATCCCAAGCTTTAGTTAGAGACTTTGGTTGAACTTGAATGTTGAGTATGCCTCTTGTTTCATGTTAATTATGATTAATGTGATTATGTATATTGTGTTATACATGTGTATTGAGGCTTGATATATGATGCATTGTTATATGCATGTGGTTTGGAATGTGGTTTGTGCATGACAGCAAGTCATGGTGAGTACGTGCTAAGCACGAAAGTTGATATGAAATGGTGTGGTGAAAGGTTATGGATTGTGTTAGTATTGACACTAGTATGCTTGGGTACAATGATCGATCATTAGGATGTTTAGTGTGCACCCGAGAGTCTAAATGCGCCCGTGGTCTTGGTGATGGTAGTCATCAAGATGGAGTACGAGTTCGCCCGAAAGTCTTCTTATATATATGTTAGTCGGTGATGAGTGTATTCCCATCGACAGGCGTGAGGATGAGTGGAATCCCCTCCGCGTGAAATGGTGACGAATGTAATCCCACCGTAAGGTTATGGTTGTGGTTGGATGTGAGTTCCAACGGTTATCCGTGTATTCGGGTCATAGCTAGGTGCCAATACGGATTGTGGAATGTGTTTGATATATATTGATATATGTATTTCCATGTGTTGAGCTTTTGAGTTGTTGAGCATGGCATGATGTTGATAATTGTGTTCATGCATCATTATTATTTTGACTCATGTGGTCCGAAGGTAAGATCACGCATTCTACCTAGGTTGTGTGCTCGTGCTTGGACCCTGCATTGTCGAGGTTTGTTTTATGAGCTTACCCTCACTAAGCTTTATGCTTACGCTCTCTTTTGTTCGACAATGAAGATCCGTAGTTCGTGGGTTGCTAGTGCAAGAAGAGGGCCTCCAAGTGTGCTAATTGAGCTTTTTCTATCCTCAAGTATGAACTATTTTAAGTTAATGATGTAATAGTCAAGCAATGGGGACTTATTTGGATATTTTGTTTTAGGAGCATGTTTAGATTCCTTGTTATGTGGATGCTATGTTTAAGGTTTGCTTATGCCTAGTATGTTGGCCTTGTGCCCTTTATGAATGCTTAAGTGTATGTTCTTGTCTAAGCATGCTATCTTGAATGCTATGTTTGAATCTATTGTTAATTTGATGCATCCTTTCAATGTATGGCTTTTTAAGTATGTTGTGTGTTAAGCATGTTTGTATAGGGTGCCTTGCATCTAGAGTTAATGTATGTTTGGTTGTGGGAGGTTTTAGTTGGTGTTTGAGGCAGCCTTGTGCCATAAACCAGCTAAAACATGTCTGTTCGCAGCAGGTGTATCGAAACGGTTGGTCCCGTTTCGATACGGTCCCTTTGTTACTTTAAAGGGGCGTTTTGATACGATTTTGCTACTGGAAATCTGAGATTTTGACGAGAATTTGAGGGTATCAAAACGGTCCTAGGCGTTTCAGAACGGTCTTCGTAGCGTTGACCATGAGAAGTTGACCGATGAGGGCGTATCGATACGGTTGACCAGTGTTTCGATACAATCTCCTCGAGTTGACTTTGGCCAGTTGACCTAGTCAAGGCGTATCGATACACCTTCTAGGCGTTTTGATACGGCCTGCAGTTTAAGATTAAATGGGCTGTTTTTGGTTCGCTCTTTGGATGTTCGCCTCGCTTGTTGCTTCCGCTGTTGTTTTTTATATAGGATATGTTAAATGAATCTAGACAAGATAATAATTAAATGAAAAGTTTTTCCCGGGTTGTTAACCAAAGTGGAGCCTTAACGGATTTCGCCTCGGTTATCCCCGTGTAACCCACTCAGACCGGTCAGTCGCCCGGATCGGGACGAGGGGGATACAAATGCTATATAATCAATAAGCCTTGAATATCTTAATCATAATCAAGCATTCAATTATCAACAGTCACATAGTTTATCCCTCAAGCAACCATTTCGAAAGCATGACAATAAGGCTTATTCATCAAGCAACCATTCGAACGACACTCAAGCATATCATACTAACAAACAACTATTCAACATTAAGCCTAGCATGACTTAACTATTAAGCAAGCATTCATTCACATTTGATCATGACTGCACAAACAAGCAACCCTTTGAAACATTTTACCATAACAAGTTGAGCTTAACCAACAAGCAACAAAAGTATTATAGGCCATTACATATAACGAATACTATTTAATGAACTTATACCCATACATAAGTAAAAAGGGTTGTCTAAATGCACTATGCATATCTAACAAACATGTTCCACCTACTAGGAGTTCTTACAAGAGAAGTACCAAATATACTTCTTGAAATCTTATGATTTTGCCCAAGTTTCGAAAGCTAACTAGAAGCAGCTCAACCTAAAGGATGGTGAAAGGATAAGTAAGTATAATTCCTTAGTGAGGTAGCTTAAAGCAACTAAAAACATGATCAATTTAACATATCCTTTCATCTAATTTGCATCAAACAAGTAAGGCTCTAACTTGGATAAGAACTAGTCATTTTCTAACAAACCAATAAGGTATAACATTTCATATTTAAACAAGTTATCACCAGTCACTAGGACATCAACACAGTATGCCCAAAGACCAACAATGAGATAATTGTAAAAGACATACTTATTTTATCTTATTTATTAATAAAGTCATTATTATTATTATTTCAGTCTTATTATGTGCATCTATAAATAAAGTAAATTATAGTAATGTCCTTAGAATAATATAGTTATTGTTGAGTGGATCGAATGATCGAACTAAACCAAGAGGGGGTGAATTGGATTTTTAAAGTTCTTAGTGGTGGAAATTGAAAATAAAAATGGTATACAAGGAATTTTAGAGTGGTTCAAGTTCCAAATGAACTCTACATCCACTACCTTAGCTTCACTAAGGATTTGCAACAATTCCACTAATTGCTCTCCCCCTTTTCTAGGCTAAGGAGGTAACCCTTACAATTTTCAGTCAAATTTTCTACCCAAAATTTGACCTAATCCTCACACAATTGAAACAAAGAATTTGTTGGCTAAGCAAGTATCTCTCAATACAAATTGTAGCCCAATTACAAGCACTCAACCCAATTGAAATGATAAGAATGAAAAATACAATTGGGCTTACAAGACAATAATGGGATTTAGGCACAAATGCTTCGATTTGATGTTTTGATGTTTGCTTTAGGATCTATTGTTGTTGCTGGGGCTTTTTGAGGTCCCTTTTATACCTTCTCATTGATTTCTAGCCGTTGTGGTTGTTGCATTCATCAATAGAGCCGTTGGGGGTGTTATCTCCCCTCCATAAATGCAGTTTGCAACCAACCGTTTCGAAACGCCCGACCCTGTTTCGAAACAGACCAAAATAGAAAGAGCTGTTGGGGTGCATTAAAGAGCTCGTATCGAAACAGTTCTGACTGTTTCGATACACTAAGAACCGTTTCGAAACTTGTTTCGAAACATTTTGCCACTGTCAAGGATTGTATCGAAACGGCTTGAGATCGTTTCGATACGGCTTACCGGTTTGTTAAAAATCAGTTAAAACATTCAACGGTCATATTTTTCAAATCAATTTTAAAGCCGTTTCGAAACACTGGATTTCGTTTCGATACGGTGTCTCATTGTTCTAAAGCCGTTTCGAAACTTGTTTCGAAACATGGGCTGGCAGTGTTGAAATCGTTTTGATACCCGTTTTGAAACATGGACTCACAGTTTCAAAACTGTTTCGAAACACCTAAGGCCGTTTCGAAACCGTGACTCGAAAATCACTGTTTTGACTTTAAGAACACTTGGAAAATATTTGATAAAAGTAGTTTTTAACTTAGGCATATTGTTTAAAACATATAGAGAGGTTTGAGGACTTAAAAATTCGTTTTCACATTTTCAATTTAGTCATTAGGTTCTTTAGTTATATCAAAATTAAAATATCGGTTTCACAATCTCCCTCTTTTTGATATAACAAAACCAAAGTTAGAATTTTTAAGACTTTTGAAAATTTTGTCTAACTCCCCCTCAATTTAAGATAGGTTTTTAAAGTTTTAAAAAGGATATAAGGATTTAAATTCAAGGTTTAAAACTTAAAAACACTTTAAACATTTAAACGAATTTTTGGCTCTTAGTTTACTTCTCCCCCTTTTTGTTAGATCAAAATAATAAACAAGGCTCAAAGAGAAGAGATAGGGTTAAAAGCAATAATCAATAATCAATAAGCAATAAGCAACAATAATATTAATTCATAAAATTCAAATATCCAAAACATAAATCTTAAACAATAAGTTCAAAGCATAATCACAAATAAAATCAAAAGCATAGGTTCATAAAACATAATGGAAACAAAGATGCAAACTTAATCCTGAAATGCATAGCTAATATGATATGTCATGAGTATCCTAAGCCTCGTCGTCGTTACCATCATCATCCATGGACTCATCATCGCTCTTGGCTTGAGAACGACGAAAATTCATCCATTGTCCATAAAAGGTGGAGAAGGACATGTCCATGGCCGAGTGTTGATTCTCAATGGATGTGAGGTGATTCTCATTCGCAAGGAGACGATCTTCTACGGATTGCAACCGTGTGTTGATAGCACTAAAACCTCTAGACATGTTAGTGTCCAAAGTGTTGAACTGCTCGGTAAGAAAAGCCGTGAGAGCTTCATTGTTCGCAACTGGAGCTTGTGGTTGAGGTTCAACTTGAGGTGGAGGTGCTTCCCTATCAACACGTTCCCATTACCCATTGTTGATATATCGAAAGCCGGACCTTCGGAGAGAAGATGCACCAAGTTTTTTCTTGCGGGGTTCCGGTGAGTCATAGGTGCAATCAAGATTAAGCTTGCCAAAGATGTAACTCAAAACAGTTCCATAAGTAAAAGATTTGAGTGCATCAGTGTCACAAAGCTTAATATTATTGACTATCTCGGCAAACATGATCTTAACAAGATTAGGGCACTCACCACGACGAAAACATTCAAGCCAAAAATAGTCTACTTGACGAATGTGAGAAAATTTACCTTCTGAGGGGCAAAGAAACCACGAGACGATCAAGTGGAGAAACCTATCGTGAGCATCCAAGGTAAGCACCGAACCGGTGTGAGAACCAAAGTGACTCTCATTGTCGATTCCTTCGTCCTTAAGACCAAAAGTAGTCTCCAAATAAGGGATGTCAATGACAATCCTCTTTCCCAAGATAGTAGACTCAAGCCCAACAACTTCGGAGTTGTCTTCATTATTGATAAATTGAGCATTTGAGTAAAAGAGAAGGACCATGTGCTTGTAGCAGATATTCGGGATACTCATCAACCCAAGGAATCCCCATTCTCTCAAACGGTCGAGGTAGCAAAAGAGAAAGCGCTCGGAGTCAAGAAACGTGAGATCAACAACACGCTCACGAAGAACTTCGTACTCCTTGACATAATTGAACTGATCCCTCATCTCTTGAGTTCAAAGACTTTTTTGAAAAAGCTGAGTGAGATTAGGACGAATACTCGATTCACTAGATTGACCGGTCTTACGCTTTTTGTTAACGTTCTCCGTAGCCATCCTAAAAACATAAAGCAAGCGATTTAAAAACAAGTTCAAGTGTATGCATGAGATTCCGTAATTCAATCCAATGATAAATCCCAATTAGGTTTAAAAACAAATTTAAAAACAAATATAAAAAAATTTAAGAGAAAAACAATAAAGAAAATATACGAGTGAAAATTTATATATTTGAATCAAAAAATTGAAGATTTTGAAATTTTTTTACAAGATTTGAAAAACCCAAGTATCAAAACACATAAACTATACAAAATTAAAATTTTCTAACCTAAGATTCGAATAAAAATTGAAGGAAAAAGAAAAAGATGAAAAATACCTTAAATTGGGATTTTGGATGAATGGATGAAAATCCTTGCACAATATTGTTGATGCTTGCTTAGACTTGTGTTTAAGAAAAAAAGCCCTCAAGATTTGGTGAAAAACAATGAGGTTTAGAGAGTTTTTATAGGAAAAAAAATGATTCTAGGGCTTTTAGGGTTTTTGGGAGAGTTTTAATTTAGGTTAAACTTTAACATTAAAGCCCCTTTGAAGCAGTCCGCGAACCCGTTTCCGAACGGTGTCGACCGTTCCGAAACGCGGGCACGAAAGATTGACTGACTTTTCAACTCCACCTGACCATTTCGATACGGGTTTGACCGTATCGAAACCCCATTGACTCGTATCGAAATTTGTTTCGATACACCCCTTGGCAGTAGCAAAAATGTTTCGAAACCCTTGGAAGGCATTTCGAAACACCCTTCTCTCATATAGAAAATTAAAGCAATCGTATCGAAATAGGAGGACCCGTTTCGATACACATGGGCCTGGAAGTGCAGATGAGGCTCTAAAAGTGCAGAAAAATGAAGTTCTCTAAGGCCTAACTTGCATGAATGACATGAATGAGCAGGAAAAACATATGCAAACAAAAACATACTCCCCCTAGCTATAGGCATGGATGAAATTAGGAGTAAAAAAACACATAAACATGACATTTCACAAGATCAAGCAATTTTAAGCACAAAATAGGTCATAAAAGGTCAAGATAGGCTAGTTAGACCTAACTCTCTCCTAAGTGACCAAAAACACTCTTTGTCTAAAGGTTTTGTAAATATGTCTGTTAATTGATTTAAGGTGTCAACATACTATATAACCACATCTTCTTTAAGGACATGATCTCTAATGAAATGATGCCTTATTTCTATGTGTTTGTTCTAGAGTGTTGGATGGGATTTTTTGTCAAACATATAGCACTAGTGTTATCACATTTAAGGGGTATGGTTTCAACTTTAATACCATAATCTAAGAGTTGTTGCTTCATCCAAAGGACTTGAGCACAACAACTCCCTAAGGATATGTGCTCGGCTTCGGTGGTAGATAAGGCTACACTATTTTGTTTCTTAGAGAACCAAGATATGAGCATACTACCTAGGAATTGACAAGTTCCCGAAGTACTCTTCCTATTGATTTTACATCCCCCATAATCCGCATCCGAATAAGCATGAAGGTTGAAGGTGGAGTCTCTAGGGTACCAAAGACCTAGACAAGCAGTATTTCTAAGGTACCTAAAGATTCTCTTAACGACTATAAGGTGAGACTCTCTAGGACTAGCTTGCGGTAAGGTAAATCAATGATCCAATCATAAAACGATAAAGCTTAGAGTCAACACACTTACCTCCTTCATTTTTGTCAAGCTTTGTAGATGAGCTCATAGGTGTGGCTTGAGGCTTTGCATTCTCCAAGCCAAACTTCTTGAGCATATCGTTTATGTACTTTGCTTGATTGATGAAGGTGTCATCCTTCCTTTGCTTGATTTGGAGTCCAAAAAGAATGAGAGCTCCCCCATCATGCTCATCTCAAATTCACCTTGCATTCGCTTAGCAAACTCTTTGCAATGACATTCGTTAGTAGAAAAAAAATATCATCAACATAAATTTGTACTAGTAAGATGTCATTTTTATACCTTTTTATAAAAATTGTAGTGTCCACCTTGCCTTTTTCAAAACCCTTTTCAATTAAAAAGTATGAAAGCCTTTCATACCAAGCTCTAGGAGCTTGTTTTAAACCATAAAGAGCTTTAGTGAGTTTGAAAACATGATTTGGAAATTTTGAGTCTTCAAAACCCGGTGGTTGTTCCACATACACTTCCTCATTTATAAAACCATTTAAAACTCGCTTTTAACATCCATTTGAAAAAGCTTTATGGCTTCCATTCTAGCTACGGGTGCATAGGTTTCATCAAAATCTATTCCCTCTTCTTGAGTGTAACCTTGTGCTACTAGTCTAGCTTTATTTCTCACAATGTTACCACTCTCATCTAGCTTGTTCCTAAAGACCCATTTAGTTCCTATGGTAGATTGATTACTAGGCCTATCAACTAATGTCCAAACATTACTTCTCTCGAATTGATTTAACTCTTCTTGCATAGCCATAATCCAAAAATCATCTTTCAATGCTTCTTCTATATTCTTAGGCTCCATGCATGAGATAAATGCAACATGATTCATTAATCTAAGAGAAGATCGAGTGGTTACCCCCTTGGATGGATCACCCAAGATTTCACCATCTTTGACATAGTTGAACTCCCTTGGGTAGCTCACTTCCTTTTCCTCAAGAGCCAAGTCCTTCAAGGCTTCAAGAGGTGGATCTTGTGTGTCCTCTTCTTTTGTTGGAATCTCATCCTCCTTTGAAGTTTGTCCTCCATCAAAGGCATTTATGATTCCTACATCATCATCATCACAAGAATCCTTCTTTGGAAGGAGGTTATCATCGAATACAACATGTATAGATTCTTCTACTACTAAAGTTCTCTTGTTAAATACTCTATAGGCTTTAGATGTTAGAGAGTATCCTATGAAAATAGCTTCATCACTTTTTGCATCAAATTTACCTAAGTTGTCTTTTCCATTATTTAAAACAAAAAACTTGCAACGAAAAGGATGAAAATAGCTAATGTTAGGCTTTTTAGATTTTAAAATCTCATAAGGTGTTTTCTTTAAAATTGGCCTAATCATTACTCGGTTAACAATATAGCAAGCGGTGTTTGTGGCTTCCGCCCAAAAATATTTAGGTAAATTATTTTCACAAAGCATGGTTCTAACCATTTCTTGTAAAGTTCTATTTTTCCTCTCAATTACCCCATTTTGTTGAGGAGTTCGAGTAGCCGAAAAATTGTGGCTAATACCATTTTCATTCAAAAAATCTTCAAACCCTAAATTTTGAAATTCGGTTCCATGATCACTTATAATATGAGAAATTTGGTTATTTTTGAAAATGTGATGAATTTTTATAAAGCCTCCTCTTTACTACTTAAAAATAGAACCCAAGTAAATCTAGAAAAATCATCAACAAGTACAAATGCATAAGATTTACCACCCAAGCTCATAGTCCTAATTGTCCCAAATAAATCCATATGGATAAGTTGTAAACATCTACTTGTAGAAACATCATTAATGGATTTAAAGGAAGACTTATGTTGTTTACCCTTAGAGCATGCATCACAAATTTATCGTTTGAGAACTTAATCTTGGGTAAACCTCTAACTAGATCAAGGGAAACTAGTTTTTCTAAAACACTAATGCTAGCATGTCCTAGTTTCCTACGCCACAACCATGCATCATTTTCATTTTGTGCTACTAAGCATGCATGAGATGTATGTATGTCATCTAGATGCACCATGTATATGTTACCTATGCGATGACCTATGAGCATAATATTATTAGATTTAATGTCAACAATTTTGCACCCATTTTTATCAAATAAAACATTAAATCCTTTATCACACAATTGACTTGTGCTCAACAAGTTATGTTTAAGACCATTGACATATAAGACATTTTCAATAAGAATAGTAGAGTGATTACTTATGGAGCCAATACCTTTAATGTGGCCTTTGGAGTTGTCACCAAATGTCACCACTCCTCCACTTTTTGGCTTTAGATCCATGAATCTACTCTTGTCTCCGGTCATATGCCTCGAGCATCCACTACCAAGGTACCATGAGTTTTGACTTTGTGCTTTGGCCTTGTAGCAACGCTCCCCCTACAAACAAAGATATTAAACTTTTGTTTTTGGTACCCAAATCATTTTGGGTCCATGAGTGTTAGCTCCCAATAACTTGGTTCCCTTAGGAATCCAAGATGACATAGCAACAATGTTATTAGATTTTACAAGTTCCTTAGGAACCCATACACTTCTAATCCTTTTAGTTCTACTATGTCTAGGAAAGCTACCTTGTTTGTAGTAATTAGTCTTTTTCCTAGGTTGGTTTGTTTTTGAAGATTCACCTATTTCATGCTTCACACTACCAACATTTTTAAAAGACTCTTTGAGCTTATTAAGCTCATCTAAGACCTTTTGGTGTTCACTATTACATTGAGAAAGAAGATTATTAAGATCAATATTCTCATCTTGAAAGAATTTTAGTTCATCTTTCAACCCTAATATCTTTTTCTCAAATTTTAAATTAGCTTGAGAAAGTGAGTCATTTTTATCATTTAGTTCCAAAAAAATTTTCTTATTCCTAATGACTGACTCCTTGTATTTCTCAACTAATTCATCATAGACCTCTTGTAACTCATCATATGCATCATTTAATTCATCATATGAAGAATCTAAAGATGATGAGTTAGAGGTTACCATGGAGGAATCTTCCTCAAGTGCCATGAGGCAAAGGTTGGCCACTTCTTGTTCGTCATCCTTGGATGACTCCTCATCACTCCAAGTAGCAAGCTTGGCTTTGAGCTTCTTCTTCTTCTCAAAGCCCTTCTTCTTGAGTTGAGGGCACTCCGAACGTATGTGGTCGGGTTTATTGCACTCGAAGCAAATGATTTGATCCCTTGCTTCTTCTTTGTTTTTACCTTTGAACTCCATCTTTCTTTGAATTTTTCTTCCCCGGTTGGACCTCATAAAGCGTGAGAATCGTTTGGCTATCATAGCCAATTCTTCTAGCTCATCCTTCTCACTAGAAGAGCTCTCCTCAAGTAATGAAGCTTTGAGAGCTATTCCCATCTTCTTCTTCTTTTCCACCTCTAGCTTTTCTACGCTCTTCTCTTCTTCCCTTCCTTGCTTCATGATCTCATGTGTAACACCCCGAAATTACCCTAATTTGAAAACCTTAATTTTTGAAAATCCTTAATTTGAAACCCTAGAATTTGGGAATTCCTAGTTTAAAACCCTAATTTGATTAAGAGGTTAAATTAAACAAAATCAGAATTTTGTGGCTTAATTCAAAAATTTGGGGTCGCTTTGAAATGTTGGTAAAATTATGTTTCTGTTTTGCAAACCCTAAAAGTGTAAGTGACCATATATGTGATTTGCCCTTTTAATAGGGTATTTATACCCAATTATAGCTCACATCAGATTTTAATTTTTGGGGCAGCCGCACCCTTTCTTTTCCTATCCCTCTCTCTCGATATCGCTTCCCTTACCCTCTCCCTTTATTTTTCCAGCGAAGCTCCGATAAGCCTCTCACCGTTGTCCATGGCGTGTGCCACAACCACCATCGTACCAAACATCTCTTTGTGACCAAAACCCACCCATCCATTTATCTCTGTTCCCCGTTATTTGCTCGGAAACCGTGAAGAACCGCTCGATTTCTTCTTGAGCCGCCGCTGTTCTCCTCCGTCGTGGGCGTTGGTAAGCCACGAGTCCTCTTTTCTTTTTTTATATTTGTTGTGATGTGAGTTGTGGGTTGATTCATTTCCTTAATTTTTGTTGATTTTGACCGTAATGGTCTCGGATGGGTGTCGTCGTCGTGTTATCTCCAACGAGGTTGCGTTGCCGTCATTCGTGTACTTGTGCTGCCGTTCACGATGATTCGTGTGCCCCTATCCACCGCTGCCATTATCACAGTATCTCGCCGCCGTGCATGTTCAAATCGGCCGCCGAGTAATGAGTCTGCACCCCCTCTGCGATGTTGTGCTGCCGCCACCATTTGGCATCTGGAAACCCTAGTTGTTTAACAATGTTCTTGTGTGCAGGCCATCAGATTTGGCCCAAGGGAGGGATCAAGCCAAGTGTGGGTTATTGGGTTTAAGCCTAACCATTGTAGTTCTTGGTTGTGGGTCTATGTAAAGTCGGTTCAAGTAAGCCTTGTGTTATAGTCAGGACCATGTTTGTGACTCAAATCGAGTAAACCCAATTTTGGACAAATATGAATAGGTTTTGTAATGTGAACCGAATCGGACCAAACCTTGACTTGAACCAGTGAACCAATTATGACCAAACCAGTATTGAATCGAACCAGATTAAGTTGTAAATCGAGCTGCTCTTGTGGATCGAACCGTTGACCGAATTTGACTAGTTGACCTGTTTGACCGAATTAGCCTTTGACCAGTTGACCAGAGTTGACTTTTTCAGAAAATGTTCACCTTAACCTTTCTTGACGTCCTGAATCCGAATTCGCAGCCCGTTTTGTCTAATTCGATCCCGAAAGTTCTGTTTTGCTAATTTCAATTAATTAGTACTTAAAATCTATTAAGTTGTGGATTTCAGAATCTAATTCGGAATATTCTCGTGTTCAGGTGCCGACCTTGAGACCGTTGGGTTACCTCCAGTTGTACAGACCGATCGTGCACATTCTTCGAGACTTTCACGTGAGTATATCTTCAGTTCGGTTTTCAGTGTTTTAGTCGGTGGCTTAGTGTTAGTAATAAATACTAATATAGTATTCATACCTTCGTAGGTCCTGATTCAGCTAGATCTGAGCGTAAAATGTGCTTTTCTCGGTATTAAAGCTTCTGTTGCTTAAAGGTGTGTCTCTTCCTGTTTTATAAACTTATGTGTTTCTTTCTGTGCTATAAATTTATTGTGCTTTTCTAGATTAATATAAGTAAATGTTTTGTACATTTTGTGTGCATACTCTGTTGTGATTGGGTGAATGTTTTCAGACATCATGCATAACATGTCATACTCTGATTTAAATGAAATATCAGATTTTCGGAATCGTAAAACATCAGATTTATAGTATTGTGCAACTTGAATTTTCATGATTCAAGTTTCGGATCAGACTCGAATTTTAAAATCTGCATCATATCATTGTGGGTATATGGTTTGGAATTTGTTCGGGGAAGTTCAGTGGTTTCAACCTTCGGGTTGAATTCTGCTTCAGATTAGTGGTTTCACCCTTTGGGGTTGAATTCCGCTTCGGATCAGTGGTTCCACCCTTCGGGCTGAGTTCCACTTCGGATGGTGATGATGGAGAAAGTAGGTTCTGGGGAACCTTACTTTTCGGTGTATCGGAGGTGGGTATTATGATTCATGTGCATCAGACATCATATCATTATGATCCGGTTTTTGTTGTGTTTTCAGAAAAGTATTTATCAGAAAATAAAATATTGTTTTGTTTTGTTTTGTTTTCGTTGCACTTTAGAGACACACTAAGCTCTTTAGCTTACACCCCTTAGTTTTTACTTTTCAGATATCTCAGACTTTTTAGGCGATCGATACTTGGAGCGTCTCTTGTTTATTAAGATAAATTATTATTCAGTACGAACTTTTCTATTACCTCAGAATTATTATTTTAATATATTTTGGGATATTTGTGTAATATGGACATTGGAACTGTTTTTAATTTGGGTTTTATTAAATGCATGCATCTATGAAGTTTCTTTCGGATTTTTAATTAATTATCGGAACATCGTTCAAAAGATTGAGTTTTATTTTAATCGGAATATTTATTGAGTTTTACTTATTTAATCGATTCTTTTGAATTACAAAATATTTTAACCTAAATTGTTTCTTGAGGGACAAGTTTCTAATCCATACTTCCTAGATCCGACCCATTTCTTTTGGGCTGGGTTTAGGGGGTTACATTTAGTGGTATCAGAACCTAGGTTCAACCCTTGGAGTGTGGGGCTCACAAAAGTTGTTTTCAAAATGTTTTCGACTTTTGCATGCATTTAAAATATTTTAGGACGGATGAGAATTTCCTAAAAAAAATATATTATGGTATTATGTGATTTTGACTTCAACGTTTTCAATGTGTTTTAAATCTGAGGCTCCAGTATCGATTCTGACTTTAGGTAATTTGCTTCTGGTATATAGTTCATTATGCCACCTGTAAGAGTCTTAATCTATCGTTTGTTCGAGGTCGTTGCCGAGTCCGTATTGCTGCTCGTGATAGTGATCACCCGCCTTCTTTTTGGCAAGCAGAAATTCAGAATACTGATCGAAAAGTGGGAGCCGAGCTCTTAGCGAAGTGTTAAGATTACTTTATGAATATGAAATAGAATAACAAGTCAGTAAATGATTATGAGATAGATTTTCGGAGGTTGGTCAAGTATGCTTCTGAGTTAGTTGTGACTGAGAAAGATAAGTGTGATTTTTTTAGGAACTCCGACTACCGATTGAGAGAGATGTTGCAACACATCATGATAAAGTGTTCAGTGTGATGGTTGATCGAGCTAAAACTGCAGAGAGGATTCTTGCACTAATGGAAATTGAGAAACTTCATAAATCTGATCAAGTTAGGAAAGAATCGAAATCATTTTCTCAACCAAGTTTTGTCAACTCGTCTGAGAAGAGACCTAAAGATGAGTATGTTCTTCATAGTTATCAGAATGTAAGACCCGCAGTATCGACAGTTTTGTCTGGCAGTCAGGGTAGTTCAAGAGTTCGTCGGCCTATTTCTGTATGTGGTTTTTGCAATAAAAAGCATAACGGAGAATGCAGATTGATGAATAGAACGTGCTTCAGATGTGATTCTCAGGATCACTACTTAAAGAATTGTTTACGTTCAGCTACTGGTTCATCCGTTCAGATTCAGAGTCATGCATCATCTCAGACACCTCACCGAGGTAAAGGGTAGTTTAGGTCAGTTGCTTCTGGTACTGCTAGTATAGGTAGACATGCTCCGAGTGGTGGATCAACTAGATCCGAGATTGGACGTCCAGGTTCAGTACATCCAACCGGAGCTCGTGTTGGATACGATAGTATACATGATTACATCGAAGGTACATCTTAATATGTTTTGGTTCCATTTTCAGTTCCATGTTTCAGTAATTTCGGTTATGATATATCATGAATTCAGAATGGGAAAGTTATGAATGTTCATTTGGTTTTGGGATCTTTTGTTAAGTCTAGAAATTTCGAGGACGAAATTTTTTATAAGGAAGGGAGAGTTGTAACACCTCGAAATTACCCTAATTTGAAAACCTTAATTTTTGAAAATCCTTAATTTGAAACCCTAGAATTTGGGAATTCCTAGTTTAAAACCCTAATTTGATTAAGAGGTTAAATTAAACAAAATCAGAATTTTGTGGCTTAATTCAAAAATTTGGGGTCGTTTTGAAATGTTGGTAAAATTATGTTTCTGTTTTGCAAACCCTAAAAGTGTAAGTGACCATATATGTGATTTGCCCTTTTAATAGGGTATTTACCTCTCTCTCGATATCGCTTCCCTTACCCTCTCCCTTTATTTTTCCGGCGAAGCTCCGATAAGCCTCTCACCGTTGTCCATGGCGTGTGCCACAACCACCATCGTACCAAACATCTCTTTGCGACCAAAACCCACTCATCCATTTATCTCTGTTCCCCGTTATTTGCTCGGAAACTGTGAAGAACCGCTCGATTTCTTCTTGAGCCGCCGTTGTTCTCCTCCGTCGTGGGCGTTGGTAAGCCACGAGTCCTCTTTTCTTTTTTTATATTTGTTGTGATGTGAGTTGTGGGTTGATTCGTTTCCTTGTTTTTTGTTGATTTTGACCGTAATGGTCTCGGATGGGTGTCGTCGTCGTGTTATCTCCAACGAGGTTGCGTTGCCATCGTTCGTGTACTTGTGCTGCCGTTCACGATGATTCGTGTGCCCCTCTCCACCGCTGCCATTATCACAGCATCTCGCCGCCGTGCATGTTCAAATCGGCCGCCGAGTAATGAGTCTGCACCGCCTCTGCGATGCTGTGCTGCCGCCACCATTTGGCATCTGGAAACCCTAGTTGTTTAACAATGTTCTTGTGTGCAGGCCATCAGATTTGGCCCAAGGGAGGGATCAAGCCAAGTGTGGGTTATTGGGTTTAAGCCTAACCATTGTAGTTCTTGGTTGTGGGTCTATGTAAAGTCGGTTCAAGTAAGCCTTGTGTTATAGTCAGGACCATGTTTGTGACTCAAATCGAGTAAACCCAATTTTGGACAATTATGAATATGTTTTGTAATGTGAACCGAATCAGACCAAACCTTGACTTGAACCAGTGAACCAATTATGACCAAACCAGTATTGAATCGAACCGGATTAAGTTGTAAATCGAGCTGCTCTTGTGGATCGAACCGTTTTTGATCGAACCGTTGACCGAATTTGACTAGTTGACCTATTTGACCGAATTAGACTTTGACCAGTTGACCAGAGTTGACTTTTTCAGAAAATGTTCACCCTAACCTTTCTTGACGTCTTGAATCCAAATTCGCTGCCCGTTTTGTCTAATTCGATCCCGAAAGTTATGTTTTGCTAATTTCAATTAATTAGTACTTAAAATCTATTAAGTTGTGGATTTCAGAATCTAATTCGGAATATTCTCGTGTTCAGGTGCCGACCTTGAGACCGCTGGGTTACCTCCAGTTGTACAGACCGATCGTGCACATTCTTCGAGACTTTCACGTGAGTATATCTTCAGTTCGGTTTTCAGTGTTTTAGTCGGTGGCTTAGTGTTAGTAATAAATACTAATATAGTATTCATACCTTCGTAGGTCCTGATTCAGCTAGATCTGAGCGTAAGATGCGCTTTTCTCGGTATTAAAGCTTCTGTTGCTTAAAGGTGTGTCTCTTCCTGTTTTATAAACTTATGTGTTTCTTTCTGTGCTATAAATTTATTGTGCTTTTCTAGATTAATATAAGTAAACGTTTTGTACATTTTGTGTGCATACTCTGTTGTGATTGGGTGAATGTTTTCAGACATCATGCATAACATGTCATACTCTGGTTTAAATGAAATATCAGATTTTCGGAATCGTAAAACATCAGATTTATAGTATTGTGCAACTTGAATTTTCATGATTCAAGTTTCGGATCAGACTCGAATTTTAAAATCTGCATCATATCATTGTCGGTATATGGTTTGGAATTTGTTCGGGGAAGTTCAGTGGTTTCAACCTTCGGGTTGAATTCCGCTTTGGATTAGTGGTTTCACCCTTTGGGGTTGAATTCCGCTTCGGATCAGTGGTTCCAACCTTCGGGCTGAGTTCCACTTCGGATGGTGATGATGGAGAAAGTAGGTTCTGGGGAACCTTACTTTTCGGTGTATCGGAGGTGGGTATTATGATTCATGTGCATCAGACATCATATCATTATGATCCGGTTTTTGTTGTGTTTTCAGAAAAGTATTTATCAGAAAATAAAATATTGTTTTGTTTTGTTTTGTTTTGTTTTCGTTGCACTTTAGAGACACACTAAGCTCTTTAGCTTACACCCCTTAGTTTTTACTTTTCAGATATCTCAGACTTTTTAGGCGATCGATACTTGGAGCGTCTCTTGTTTATTCAGATAAATTATTATTCAGTACGAACTTTTCTATTACCTCAGAATTATTATTTTAATATATTTTGGGATATTTGTGTAATATGGACATTGGAACTGTTTTTAATTTGGGTTTTATTAAATGCATGCATCTATGAAGTTTCTTTCGGATTTTTAATTAATTATCGGAACATCGTTCAAAAGATTGAGTTTTATTTTAATCGGAATATTTATTGAGTTTTACTTATTTAATCGATTCTTTTGAATTACAAAATATTTTAACCTAAATTGTTTCTTGAGGGACAAGTTTCTAATCCATACTTCATAGATCCGACCCATTTCTTTTGGGCTGGGTTTAGGGGGTTACATCATGAGTAAGAAGAGAACCCACTAGCTCATCAAGCTTTAAAATCTTCAAATTTTTAGCTTCTATGATGGCGGTTCTCTTCCCATCCCAAGATTCAGGAAGTGAGTAGAGTAGCTTCCAAACAAGTTTGTCTTCCGGTATTGTCTCTCCAAATCCTTTGAGCCAATTGACTATGGTAGAGAAGCGATCAAACATCTTGGACACCGTCTCATCGGGTTCCATCTTGAAATTCTCATAACTAAGACTGAGAATTCCAATCTTAATTTCCTTGACATCGTTGGTTACCTTATAGGTGGTCTCAAAAGTATCCCGCACTTCTTTGGCACTCTCAATGGATGATACTTTGGAGTAGATGTCCGGACCGAATGAACAAAAGAGCATGTGGAGAGCTTTGTCATTTATTTGGATCTTCCTTTCTTCTTCACTCATCTCCACCTTTTTCTTCAAAACCATTTTCCCTTCACTATCTTGCTTCAATGGAATGTAGGGCCATCTTCAATGACATCCCAAACCAAGTAGTCGTTGGACTTGATGAAGAGGCGCATTCTATTCTTCCAAAACAGATAGTTGTCACCATTAAAGAAGGGTGGTTTTGTAGTGGATTTAGACTCATACATGCTCGAACCGGAGGTAGAAGCCATCTCTTGATTTTTGGATGTTCACACTCTTCCTAGGAACTTCTCTTGTGGTTGTTAATCCTCAAAGAGGTAGGCTCTGATACCAATTGTTGAGTGGATCGAATGATCGAACTAAACCAAAAGGGGGTGAATTGGATTTTTAAAGTTCTTGGTGGTGGAAATTGCAAATAAAAATGGTAGACAAGGAATTTTAGAGTAGTTCAAGTTCCAAATGAACTCTACATCCACTACCTTAGCTTCACTAAGGATTTGCAACAATTCCATTAATTGCTATTCCCCTTTTCTAGGCTAAGGAGGTAACCCTTACAATTTTCGGTCAAATTTTCTACCCAAAATATGACCCAATCCCCACACAATTGAAACAAAGAATTTGTTGGCTAAACAAGTATCTCTCAATACAAATTGTAGCCAAATTACAAGCACTCAACCCAATTGAAATGATAAGAATGAAAAATACAATTGGGGTTACAAGACAATAATGGGATTTAGGCACAAATGCTTGAATTTGATGCTTTGATGTTTTCTTTAGGATCAATAGTTGTTGCTGAGGCTTTTTGAGGTCCCTTTTAAACATTCTCATTGATTTCTAGCCGTTGTGGTTGTTGCATTCATCAATAGAGTCGTTGGGGGTGTTATCTCCCCTCCATAAATGTAGTCTGCAACCAACCGTTTTGAAACGCCCGACCCGGTTTCGAAACAGACCAAAATAGAAAGAGTCGTTGGGGTGCATTAAAGAGCCCGTATCGAAACGGTCAGAACTATTTCGATACGCTAAGAATCGTTTCGAAACTTGTTTCGAAACATTTTGCCACTATCAAGGATTGTATCGAAACGGCTTGAGATCGTTTCGATACGCCTTAACGGTTTGGTAAAAATCAGTTAAAAACATTCAACAGTCATATTTTGCAAATCAATTTTAAAGCCGTTTCAAAACACTGGATGTCGTTTCGATACGGTGTCTAATTGTTCTAAAGTCGTTTCAAAACTTGTTTCGAAACATGGGTTGGCAGTGTTGAAATCGTTTCGATACCCGTTTCGAAACATGGACTCACAGTTTCAAAACTGTTTCGAAACGCCTAAGGCCGTTTCGAAACGGTGACTCGAAAATCACTGTTTTGGCTTTAAGAACACTTAGAAAATATTTGATAAAAATAGTTTTTAACTTACGCATATTGTTTAAAACATATAGAGATGTTTGAGGACTTAAAAATTCATTTTCAAATTTTCAATTTAGTCCTTAGGTTCTTTAGTTATGTAAAAATTAAAATATCGGTTTCACCGTTATTATTAAATGTCCTTAGTCGAGAATTATTGTGGGCGTGGACAATAATAATATATTAAGACTAATATGTAGTTGATTGATAACAAATTGTTGTTATTGACATAGAGATGTCAAAATCAATACATAAGTATGTGTTAGAGAACGACATATTGCACTGACCCACTATGAGCATGTTTCTTGGATTATTATGTGACAATCACAACATTGATCATGGTGATAACTAAGTGTATGATCCTCAAACTTGAGATCATCATTATTTCAATATCGAGAGTGACATATTTTGATGCAATCAAACGTGTATTGTAACAGACTACACTATAAAGACTAATATTGGATATGTCACACTCTATATAGCGAAATACGATTGATCAAGATAGGATTTGTCCCTCATACATAATAGGAGTAATATCGTAGGTCACTAGATTGAGTGAGACTAGAAAATGCATGATCATGCTCGAATAAATTGATATAAGATATCATAGTTATTCGTTTATCATAGTCCACTCAAAACATCAAGAAATATTAGATGGACTATACAAGTGTGACTAATCCATGACTTGTGTTATGTAACCCCCTCGTCCCGGGCTAGCCGACTGACCAGTCCGAACAGGTTACACGGGGAAAACCGAAGCGAAACCTGTTAAGGCTCCACTCCGATCAACATCCCTAGAAAAAATTTCATTAAGGTTATCTTGTCTAGATGCTTTAATATATCCTATATGAAAGGACACGCAGCGAAAAAGACACACAGATACAAAACACACAAAACAAGCAATTAAACAACCCATTTTAGCCTTTACAACAGACCGTAGCGATACGCTAGAAGACAGTATCGATACGCCTATACTTAGTCAGCAACCTAAAGTCAACCTAGGGAGACCGTATTGATACACTAGAAGATTGTATCGATACGCCCTCAACGGTCAACTTTTCACAGTCAAAGTACGAAGATCGTACCGATACATCTAGAACCTGTACCGATACACCAAAATCTCGTCAATTTCTTAGATTTCCAGAGAGCTTTTGGCATATCGATACACCCCCGTGTACTGATACGCAAAGCCTAAAACAAGATTCAAAGCATAAGACTGTATCGATACGGCCCTTACGCGTATCGATACGCCCTACACTGCAAACCTTATTTTGGCTGCTAAAAACACAAGGACTCAACTCTAAAGGCATTCAACGACATGACGAGCAACATACAAACAGTCATACATCACAAGGCAACCATGGATAAATATACGAAGCAATTTAAACATAAAGGCCTGCATAACAAGTCCATTTAACAAAAGGAAACATGCATCAACATAAGCATCACTTTAAACAAGGTTTACATGCCTTCCACACAAAAACATAAGAATCCATCAACATAGGAGTCTAACAACGCTCCTACAATGCATAGCATCCCCATTGCTATCTATTACATTATTTAAGAAAACCATACTTGAGCAGCAACACAAACTCTTGGGTGCCCCTTCCTTGCTCCTTGCTAACTTCCACACTAATGATTTGCATTGTCGAAAACGAGAGCGTAAGCTTGAAAGCTCAGTGAGGGAGCTCAAAAACAAAATATCGACAATGCAGGGTTAAAAGCATGGTATCCATAAAACATCAACAACGCATACATTAACACCAACATAACAACATAGCCAACCGCTACTAGAATGCATGAACATGGCATTTTACCTCATGTTATGCTAGGCATGGATATAATGAAACATCTTACCACATCAACCACAAATAAACAAGTATATCGAAAAATATATAGCTTACTCAGATATGCGGATAGCTTGCGTTGGGATTTTTGCCCCAACGAACTCAAACAACAATATTACATTCCACTCACGATCACACACATACACTTTCCGGTGGAATGTTACTTCACCGTACTCCTCCTTGGTGACTACACATCTCCAAGGCCAAGCGCGAATTTGACTCTTACCGTGTGCACACTCATCCTAATGATCGATTATTTGTACTCGGTAATTATAACTATTGCCAACATTCTAAACAAGTCTCACCATGATTTAACAATCGTGAAACACAACATACCAATCACCATCATACAACATATATACTTCACAACATGCAAAATCGGACACATATCACACAAAACCACATTTGCACATTTAGAAAGAAACTCAAAAGTTCAAACAAGAGATTAAGCTACCAACTTAATCCCCTCATTAGATTGGCCTACCAAGCACAATCTAATACCTCAACAACATACTTTGAACCAATTCAAAACCATTGAAAACAGTCCACTCGCCAAACACCTCAAAACAAGCCAAGAATGTTGATCAAGCCTCCAAATTTCTCGGAATCGAGCCCGAAGCTTTTCCAACGATTTCCATTGTTTCTAACAAACCAAAAACAATGTATTACTCAACAAATCATCCACAAAATCATTGCCACTAATCATATTACAATCTCAAGTTGATTTCACTACATTTCGAATCCAAGAACTAACCCAAACTCTTCATTTTCGGACTTGAACACAACCCAGCAAATACCCATCAATTCCAACACTCAAATCATCACTAAACACGCTCAAAACAACCCCCAAGCATAACCATACCATCATCCCAACTTTCCCTCACAAAACTACCTCGAAAACCAAAGATTTCTACCCTTAAACACACCCACAAATTCCCATTTCGGGATTTCAACAAAACTCCCCCATTTTAAGATATGATACACTTAAGAGCATGAGTATAACATATATTAACTTTACAAATCAAAAACCCATTAAAGTTTTCTCATTTTACCTAAAATTTGAATACTTGAAATATCACAAAAATGGAGTTTAGGAAAATCTAAAACCATTGAAACGTTAAGAATGAAGAGGAGAAGTCAAAAACATATTTACCTTGATGAAAACACTTGAAATCGGTGAGGAAATGGATGGAACAGTGTTTTGGGGTTGAAGGGAGGTTTTGTCGTGAGTTTTGTTTTGAGAAAGAAGAAGATGATAGCTTTTTCTCAAAACATGTCTTTTACTTGTCTTATTTGAATTATGTAGAAAATCACCATTTTGCCCTTAATGAAATCTCATGGCCTTTTTAGTTTAAAACCAAGCCCATTTTATTTAAAACAAGTCCAACGACCCGATCCCGATTTAACCCTCCTAACACTCGACCCCTAAACCCAGGTATTACAACTCTCCCCCACTTAAGGAATTTCGTCCTCAAAATTACCTGACTGGAAGAGATACGAAAACTGTCTCTCTATATCCTCCTTTCTCTCCCAAGTGGCCTCTTCCACACATCGGCGTTGCCACTTCACTTTGACCAACTCAATCTATCTACCACACAACAATTGGATGGCAAACGTAACTGTTAAGCAACCAGATCGATTAGCTTCACAATCTCATACAACCCAATGTATCTCAGACTCAATTTCCCTTTTCTGCCAAATCTCATAACTTTCTTCCACGGAGAGACTTTCAAGAACACTCTATCTCCCACGACATACTCAACTTCTTTCCTCTTCAAATCGGCATAGGATTTCTTTCTATCCGAAGTTGCCTTCAAACGATCACAAATTAACTTCACCTTATCGGTAGTCCCCTTAAGCATATCCGACATCGGTAACAACTTATGACCTGCTTCGGCCCAATAAATCGGAGTTCTACATTTTCTAACATACAGAGCCTCATACAGAGCCATCTGAATGCTCGACTGATAACTGTTATTGTAAGTGAACTCGACCAACGACAAGTGTTTTTCGCAAGTACCCTGAAAATCAATAATGCAACAACGCAACATGTCCTCCAAAATCTATATAACCCTCTCTGACTGAGGATGATACGATGTACTAAAATTTAATCGGGTACCCAAAGTACTATGCAAACACTCCCAAAATCTGGTTGTAAATCTCGGATCTCTATCAGACACAATCGACTTCAGCACATCATGCAGTCTCACAATCTCACTGATGTATAAATCGGCCAACTTATCTAAGGAATAAGTCGTATGAAGAGCTATAAAGTGAGCACACTTTGTGAAGCGGTCAACTATAACCCAAACTGAGTTCTTCTTCGAAGAAGTCAAAGGCAAACCTGAAACGAAGTCCATGGAGATATTCTCCCACTTCCATTCTAGAATCCTCAGCGGCTGCAACAAACCTGATGGAACCTGATGTTCTGCCTTCACTATCTGGCTTGCCCGTTTCGATACGAGGGCTTTAGTTTAAAAGCCAGACCAAGTCGTACCGATACAGTCCAATTCGTTCCGGTACATGGGTCAACAGTAACAAAACGTTTCGGAACTTGTTCAGAAACAGGCACTCACAGTGCCAAACTGCATCGAAATGCGTACCGAAACGGGAGCTCACAGTGTCAAATCGTATCGAAACATCACCACCGTCATTCCGATACGGGTATCCCTAGAGATATAACCGTTCCGAAACAACCACGAGTGTTTCGAAATGCCTGGACACAGAGTGACCCTGAAAACTGTTTTCTGCATCCTCAAACTTACCCCAAACAACAAGAATCACAAGAAAAACTCATACATACAATCTAGAGACATCATATCCTACCACAAGCATGATCAAACATACAAGCATACAAAACAATTCCATTTAATTCATAGGAAACACGCATCCACATAAACATAACATAAAACAAGGTTTACATGCCTTCACACAAAGACATAAGTATCCATAAAACATGAGTTACAAATCTTCAACACAAAAGCATTAATAACATAGGAGTCTAACACATGCTCCTACAAAACGTAGCATCCCCATTGCTAACTATTACATTATTCAATAAAAACCATACTTGAGCAACCACGCACGCGCTTGGATGCCCCTTCCTAACTTCCACACAAATGATATACAGTGCCGAAAAAGAAAGCGTAAGCTTGAAAGCTTAGTGAGGGAGCTCAAAACAAAACATCGACAATGCAGGGTTCAAAGCATGGCATCCATGAACATCCACAAGACATACATTTACACTAACAAGCAACATAGCCAACTACTACATGAATGCATGAACATGGCTTCCTACCTCATGTTATGCTTAGCACAAATGCAATAAAACATATTATCACAACCACCACACATAGACAAGTATATTGGCAACTATATAGCTTACTCGGATATGCGGATAACTTCTGTTGGGATTTTCGCCCCAACGTACTCAAACAACCATATTACCTTCCGGTGGGATTACACACATCACCGTTTTCTTTACGGATGGTATTTCACTCATCATCACACACATGTTTTTCGGTGGAATGTTACCTCACCGTACTCCTCCTTTGTGATTACACATCACCAAGGCCATGCGCAAATTTGACTCTTACCATGTGCACACTCATTCTAATGACCGATCATTTATACTCGGTAATTATAACTAGTGCCAACATACCAAACAAGTCTCACCATGATTTCACAATCATGCAACACAACATATCATCACCATTATACAACATCAATATATAGCAACATGCATAAACGAACATGTATCACACAAATCACATTTGCACATTTAACAAGAAACTCATAAAGTAAAACAAGAGATTAAGCTACCAACTTAATCTCCACATTAGATTGGCCTACCAAGCACAATCTAACACCTCAACCACACACTTGAACCAAATTAAAACCATTTTAAACAATCCACTCAACGAACACCCTTAAAACAAACTGAGAAAGTTGATCAAGCCTCCAGATTTCCCAGAATCGAGTCCGAAGCTTCTCCAACGGTTCCCCTTGTTTCTAATCAACCAAAAACAAAATATTACTCAACAAATCATCCACAAAACCACTGTCACAAATCAGATTACAACCACAAGACCATTCTCTACTTTTCCAAGCCATGAACTAACCCAAAATCCTCATTTTCGGACTTGAACTTAACCCAACAGAAACCCATCAATTTCAACACCCAAATCATCACTAAACACATTCAAAGCAAACCCCAAGCATAACCATATCATCAGCCCAACATTCCCTCACAAAACTACCTCAAAAACCCAACTTTTCTACCCTTAAACACACTCCCAAAAACCCAATTCGGGATTTCAACCAAACACCACCATTTTTAGATATAATACGCTTGAGGGAAAGATTAAAACATATATTATCTTTACAAATCAAAAGCCAAATAAAAACCTACTAAAGCTTCCACCTTTTTCCTGAAATTTGAAAACTTGAAGAACTTCAAAATTGGTGTTTATGAAAAACTAAAACTATGGAAACGTTTCGAAGAAAGAGGAGAAGACAAAAACATATTTACCTTGATGAAAACACTTAAAATCGATGAAGAAATGGATGGAACAGTGTTCTGGGGTTGAAGGGGTTTTTGTGTTGTGAAATTTGGTGAAGGAAAAAGAAGATGGTGACTTAGTAAAAAGCCCCTTTTTACTTAGCTTATTTCCTTTATTTAGAAATTTACCATTTTGCCCTTAATGAAAACACAAGCCCCTTTTAATTAAAACCAAGCCCATTTTATTTAAAACAAGCCTAACGACCCGAACCCGATTTACACACTTAACAACTGACGCCTAAACCCGGGTGCCACTTCACTTTGACCAACTCAATCTGTCTACCACACAACACTTTGCTATCTGATGCCAAGATCTCAATTGGTTCTTCATTGTACGTCAAGTCTGGATTCAACTCAATCTCTTCTATAGGCATAACGTGTGACAGATCTGATCTATACTTTCGAAGCATCGAAGCATGGAACACATTGTGAATCTTCTCGAACTCGAATGGCAAACGTAACTGATAAGCAACCGGACCGATTCGCTTCACAATCTCATATGACCCAATGTATCTCAGACTAAATTTCCCTTTTCTACCGAACCTCATAACTTTCTTCCACGGAGAGACTTTCAAGAACACTCTATCTCCCACCGCATACTCAACTTCTTTCCTCTTCAAAGCGGCATAAGATTTCTATCTATTCGAAGCTGCCTTCAAACGATCACAGATTAACTTCACCTTATCGGTAGTCCCTTTAAGCAAATCAGGCATCAGTAACAACTTCTAACCTGCTTCGGCCCAACAAATCGAAGTTCTACATTTTCTACCATACAGTGCCTCATACGGAGCCATCTAAATGTTCGACTGATAACTGTTATTGTATGCGAACTCGACCAACGACAAGTGTTTCTCCCAAGTACTCTGAAAGTCAATGATACAACAACGTAACATGTCTTCCAAAATCTGTATAACCCTCTCTAACTAACCATCTAACTGAGGATGATACGATGTACTGAAATTAAATCGAGTACCCAAGGCAGTATGCAAACTCTCCCAAAATCTAGCTGTAAATCTCGAATCTCTATCAGACACAATTGATGGAACCTAATGTTCTTCCTTCAGTCTCGAATCTAACATGTCTCACAATCTCACTAATGTATAAATTAGCCAACTTATCTAAGGAGTAAGTCATATGAACAGCTAAAAAATGAGCACACTTTGTGAAGCGGTCAACTATAACCCAAACTGAGTTCTTCTTCGAAGAAGTCAAAGGCAAACCTGAAACGAAGTCTATGGAGATATTCTCCCACTTCCATTCTAGAATCCTCAACGGTTGCAACAAACCTGATGGAACCTAATGTTCTTCCTTCAGTCTCTGGCATACCATACACTTACTCACAAAATCAGCTACCTCTTTCTTCAAACCAACCCAATAGTATTCATTCTTCAAATCACGATACATCTTAGTACTACCGAGATGCATACAAACGGGCTATTGTGTGCTTTGGTCAAGATAATATGTCTCAAATCACTGTCATCTGGCACAACTATTCTATCTCTAAAACACAAGACCCCATCAACACTGAAACTGTAGTCTGATGGTCTACCCTCGACTATATCTTGCAGGTGAGGTGCCAAAGATCTATCTAACAGTTGTTTCACTCTAATCAACTTGCCTAAGGTAGGTCTAACTTGAAGTTCGGCCACTAGACCACCATCACCGAACAAACTCAAACTAGCAAACATGGCTCTCAACTCATTGACTACCTTCCTACTCAAAGCATTTGCCACTAAATTGGCTTTACCTGGATGGTACTCAATTGTGAGATCATAGTCCTTAAGCAACTCTAGCCACCTACGTTCTCTAGGGTTCAACTCTCGTTGTGTCATTATATACTTCAGACTCTTGTAATCCCTATACACTATGCATTTCTCACCATACAAATAATGTCTCCAATTCTTCAAGGCAAACACAACTGCGGCTAGCTCTATGTCTTGTGTCAGATAATTACGTTTGTGATTCTTTAACTGTCTCGAGGCATAAGCTACAACTCTTCCGTCTTGCATGAGCACACAACCTAACCCTACATATGAAGCATCACTATAGACCACATACTCTTTCTCCGACTCTGGCTGAATCAAAATCGGTGCATCTGTCAAATATTCTTTCAATTTCTCAAAGGCTTGATGTCTCATATCTGACCACTCAAACTGAACATTCTTGTAAAGCAATTTTGTCAAAGGAGTGGCTATCTTCGAGAAACCATTCACAAATCTCCTATAATAACCTGCTAATCCTAGGAAACTACGAATCTCGGTCACAGACTTTGGTTGCTTCCACTCAACAATGGCTTGTATCTTCTTCGGATAAACTCCAATCCACTCGGCTAACACTACATATCCCAAAAAGACTACTTCTCTGATCCAGAACTCACACTTACTCAACTTAGCGTACAATTGGTTGTCTAGCAAAGTCTGCAAAAACTAACCTCAAATGCCTGTCATGATCTTCCTTGGTACACGAATACACCAAAATATTATCTATGAATACAACCAAAAACTGATCTAAGTACTGATGGAAGATTCTGTTCATTATGTCCATGAAAGTAGCCAGCGCGTTAGTCAACCTAAATGGCATAACTAAGAACTCGTAGTGACCATACCTAGTCCTAAAAGCTGTCTTCTGAACATCCACCTCTTTTACCTTCAATTGGTAATACCCGGATCTCAAGTCAATCTTCAAAAAGACTGATGCCCCTCTCAACTGGTCAAACAAATCATTGATACGCGGCAAGGGATACTTGTTTTTCACTGTCAACTGATTCAACTGTCTATAATTGATGCACATCCTCATACTACTGTCTTTCTTTTTCACAAATAATACCGAAGCGCCCCAAGGCAAAGAACTTGAACGGATAAAACCTCTATCTAACAACTCTTGTAACCGAGTCTTCAACTCTTTTAGTTCTTTCGGTGCCATACGGTACATAGCAATCGAAACGGGTGTTGAATCTGAATATGTCTCTATAGCAAACTCTACTTCCCTGTCAGGCGGTAAACCCGACAGTTCTTCCAAAAACACACTCTTAAAATCACACACTGTTCTGATATCCTGCGGTCTAACTTCATTCATTTTCGAATTCATCACGTAGGCCAAGTACGCCTCACAACCAAACTCAACTAATCTCTGAGCCTCTAAGGCTAAAACAACATTCAATAAGAATTTTACTTTCTCACCTACTACCACAATCTCGTAGTCATCCGCAAGCTTCAAGAAGACTCTCTTTTTTTCAAAATCTATTTCTAGCTCTATGCTCTGTAAGTCAATCCATACCCAAAATCACATCGAAGCCATAGAACGGTAACTCCATCACGTCCACTAGAAATATATGCCCCTTAACCATTAACAGACACCTTTTGTACATCTTCCTAACCACTACTGTATCCCCAAAGGAACTAGTAACACTAACATCTAACTTTAGTACCTCACAAGGTATATTCAACGTCTTTGAAAGCTCACTCAAAATATATGAATGTGTAGACCAGGATAAACGAATCTTCTAAAAAAATTTCATCCTCCTTATGCTTGGATGAATAAGCGAACAACATTCTCCTTACGCCTGAACAGATAAGTGAATCTTCTAAAAAATTTCATCCTCCTTATGCTTGGATGAATAAGCGAACTCCATTCTCCTTACGCCTGAATGGATAAGCGGATCTTCTGAAGAATTTTCATCCTCCTAATGCTTGGATGAATAACAAAACCTCTGAAAAATTTCATCCTTCTTATGCTTGGATGAATAAGCGAGTTCTATTCTCTTCGTGCTCGAATAGATAAGCAGATCCTCTGGAAAACTTCATCCTTCTTATGCTTGGATGAATAAGCGAACTCTATTTCCTCTGCGCCCAAACGGACAGGGGAATCTTTCGAAAAGAAAACTTCATCCTCCTTATCCTTGGATGAATAAGGGGGTCTAAAAAAGTGTTTCATCCACCTTACGCTTGGATGAATAAACATGTTCCATTCTCCAAATGCCCGAACGGATAGGTAGGTTCGTTTGTTGAAAGGTCCTTTGTGTACCTGAAAAATGCGATATTCAATGCAATTATGATGTGCATGCCCCTAGGGATGTCTAAAATATGAATGCATGTCTCATTTCTTCTTCTTTTTTGAATTTTTTTTCTCAAAATTAATTTTAACACACGTTTACTCACTTACTCCAGATAAGCAGTTATACTTTTTCACTATTTTTCCGACTTATGGAAAACATTCAATCTTTGCAAGCTTGCTCACTTAACCCAGTGATCTTGTATTCCTAGCTGGACAGACTGTTTGCTTCAATTGTCATTCTCATTCTTTATACCTCTTTGCTTTATCGAAAACATTCGATCTTTGTAGGAAAATATCTCAAGGTCTACCATCATTGTAGTTGATACATCAATGCTGAGTGAAAAGCTTCAAGTCTCCATATGCCCCTTCAAAATATTAAGCATCTTCAATGCTTTCCTGTGAATTCTCAAATTGTTGCCCCTGCAAGACATCTTAAATTACTTGCATGTGAAAGTTTATTTTCACCTTGAATATCTTCGAATGGTGTTGGCACTTTACTTTATTCTTCTCACGCCTATTAATACTGAAAGCCTGTAGACTGCCCTAATCTAATGGCATCATTTATCAAGTGCATTTCTATCTCTTTTCATGCTTCTGAGCTTTTTCATCTTATATTTGGATCTTTCTTGATGACCTAGCCCACTTCAAACTCTTTAACACGTGTGCTTCTTCTTTTCCCTCTCATGCAAGGCGATTCCCCCATTCAAACTGAGGTTCAATTGTTTTCTAAAGTGATGGAAACATTTATTCATGGTCTCCTACAATTGATATCAATACAAGGAAATCTTTTGCTTTTCATTAATCTATGTCAGCCTACTTGTAATATGCAAGAAAAGGCTAGAAATGATAGTTCAAGAAAAAGTCATAGCAAACGTAAGAAAAGGCTAGAAATGAGGATCTCAAGAAAAGAGTCATGGTAAACACAAGAAAAGGGAAAATCAGATGCCCCAAAATTCAAAGCATGAATGATTCAAGAATCCATCAAACGGGTAGTGCCCAACTTTTGGTGGCTCTCTTTCACTTACACGCTCCCCAGATTTAAAATTTCCCACTTCTCTAATCTCAATCAAACATTAGAAGCTCGAGGCCCCTGAAGAAAGGTTAACTCAATTAGGCTGAATGTGTTCTGAAGACGAACTCCTTTTCTCAAATACTCATGTGTGATCCAAATGGTCTTTGAAGGCTTGTAATGTAGGTCATGCTCGGGTTGCCAAAGAAAAGATATAAAGGCTCAAATTCATATTTTAAGGGTGATTAAACCAAGGATCAACTTTTCCTCATGAAACCTCTGTTCTTCTTCTTTTATTCTTCGGATCACTCTAGACTGCCCATTTTGGGTTTTCACCCTAGAGTTCATTTCCTTTTCTGGTACACGTATCATTTGAAGGATTTATTTCAAAATTTCCTTCGCATTTCTTCTTTTCTTTTTTTTCTATTCCTTTTCTCTTCTCTTCTTTTTTTTCTTTTTTCTTTTTTCTTTTTCTTCTCTTTCTTATTTTTCTTTTTTTTTCTATCATTTTGCTTGTTTTTTTCCTTTTTGTGTCCTTTTCATTTACAATTTAGGACATTCAACTTAATCTAACATATTTCTTTCAAACAACTTTTCATTTTCTTTGCCCCTGAATGGGGAGTGATCCTTGGTTAGGGTTAAATCATAAGAAAAATAATATCAGGCTCAAAGGGGGACAACAAATGGATTTCTCTTACTCGTGAAGGGAAATGAAGGAATGCCAAATGTCATTTCACACACAAATATCATCGAAGAAAAGCAGCCTTCATTTGGTAGATGTTTTAGAGTTATCACTTCATTCAAGGACCCTAACAACAATATCTGAGAGGAAAATTCACTCAAATCTATATATTAAACTTTAACACACATTTTGCCCCTCTATCTCGTGATTAGGCTCAAGAATCATTCATACAATCAATAATGAGGACTCTGCAAAGAAAATGTATGCTTGAAAAAGAACTGGATGAAGAATGCAAAAAAGGGAAAATGATTAAACAAAATTGAGAAACATTTTCCACTTGAAGAAAAATTGCATCTTTAAACAAGTAAACTGACATAGTAGCCCTTACAAAAGATCCCTAATGCTCGCGGGAAAAAGCAAGAAGGTTGGTTCTAAGCATGATCTCAATTGTCTAGAGAAAATTGAGTATTATTCCATGAAAGCACGAATCCCGACCATTCTTGCTTCCAACAACTTCGTGACAAAAATCTAAATGCGCCCGTCCTCATCATCTTCTTCTCTCTCGAGCCTTCCACTTCTGATGGCTGCCAATATTAACAATCCATTCATGACCATTTCTGCAAAACCTTCGGTGGCGTGATTTAACATGTAATCATAGAAAGGTCCATTTAGGGTTTCCACAAACATTAAGGTAACCTTATTTTCTAATAGTGGAGGTTGAACTTGGGTTACCACATCTTGCCATCTCTGAGCATACTGGCGGAAGCTCTCGTTGGGCTTTTGTTCCATATTCTGTAGCACAATCCTGCTTGGGGCCATATCTATTACATACTCGTACTGCTTGAGGAATGCTTTCGACAGATCTCTCCAAGTGCGTATGTTGACCCGACTCAATTAAGCATACCATCAGATAGCAGACCCAAATAAAAATGTCTTGGAAGCAATGAATCAATAACTTCTCATTTTCTAAATGTTGAGACATTTTTTGACAGTAAATGGTCAAATGCGCCAATGGGCATATAGTTCCATTATACTTTTCAAAGTCAGGGGCTTTAAACTTTGGAGGTGCTACCAAGTCAGAAACCAGACTCAAGTCTCTAGCATCCTTACCACCATGAATGCTTCCTTCTTGACAAGCTTTAAACATTTCCACTAGCTTCTTGTAGCAGTCTTCCCATTTCTTCTCGGCCTTTGTTATGTCAGTTTCTTCATTGAGGTCAGGCATCTTGGGGCTGCGAACCTCGTCGATTTTGTTTTCAGTACGGGCAGAAGATTCTGAGATCTTGACTTTATGTGAAGCCACTTCCTTTAGAACGAAAGTCATTCCCGGGAAAATGTTGGTGTCTTCTCTTGCTTCTGGTTCTTTGAACTCAAGCATGGTTGTGATTTGGCTAACTGTTTCCTGGTGTGATATATCAATCTCTTTCTTCAGATTATTTATCGTCTTCTCAAGCTTGTCACAAATGCTCTTCTGATTTGCTTCCAGAGTTGTCAATCTTTCTTCAGTGCTTATGGCTCAAATCGTGTTTGTGCGGGATCTTTATTATTTAAATGGAATGTTCAAAAATTAATCTTTATTTTACATATATGAATGCAATGATCAAAACATTATTTAATGCAAACAAAAAACAAATGCATGGAAGCAAATATATCTGTGCACAAACGAATTTACAAAAGCAAACAACGAAGCAAGCAAAAAAGTTCAAATGCATGAATGCAGTCGAAGGGCCATAAATTCCATTGAAAATCTGCTCATGAAAGGAAGCTCTTTATTAAATTTGAAAGTTTTTATTACATCTTTTGTGAATTACAAATATCTTTATGCTTGAACGCCTAACTCCTTGATTTCTTCAACTAGCCACATGAGCCTTGGTCCAACTTCTCCAACGGGCTTGATGTACCGACAAAGAAATGTAGCTTCTGTTGCCAATATTGTCACGTGCTTGGTTCTCCTCCCTTTTTAAAGAGCTTTCCATTCATAATTGAACAATTTTCTAGAATCAACTCCTTCTAAATATGAAATGATGCATGCAATAAATAAATATATTATCCACATACAAAAGGGTTAGTAATAAACATGCTACAAAAACAACACAAAATTGTTAGTAACAAATAAACATGCTACAAAAAAATAAAACAAAATTCACACACACAAAGGTTGGTAATAAATAAAAAAACAGAAACAAAACCCTAAAATGAAAATAATTACATGATGATTCTGGGCCGACATTCCAACACTTTAGGACATCTCTCCACGGATTATTCATGCGACTCTGACCAGAATCAACACCCTAGGCTTTCTGTATGGCTCTATTGGGGTAGGCTCTAAATTCTCAAATTTGGTTTGGTTCTAAAAAAGGTACCCGAGTTGTCCTTGATGTCCTCTACTAAGAGTAGCAAGGCCCTCGATTCTCACCCATTATAAGTTACAAATGAATCGAGATCAACTCAAGAGGACTCACCACCAAAGCCTTCTCGAAGAATCAATATCCTTACGAAGGCAAAGGGATTGAGTCCCGAAGGTACTTTGCGATGGTCATACGAAGAATCAATATTCTTACATGAGCAAAGTGTTCCCCCCCCACTTAAAACGAACGAGGCAAAGCTCGGGAAAAAAGCTTGGAATTAAGTCTTAAATGCGTAAAATAGAGTTATATTCATTTAAACAGACAAATAGATTGAACCTAGTGTTAACTTGCAAATTCCATTTTTTTTTTAAATCATTTAAAACCAAAATGTGGCCTGACCCTCTTTGTTTTTATTTTAAAAAAACAAAAACATAGTCCCTGCCAGAGTTGCCAAGATGTCGCAACCGCCTTTTTACGGGAGGCTTCGACGTTTTTGAAAAATACTTTTAAAATCAACGGAGTCGCCACCAATCTTTTTTGAAAAAAAGTGTGATTGGATCACTTTAAAAAATAGGGTTATTTTAATAAAATATTTTGTTTTAATAAAACAATAGTTTTGGTCTGCGAAAATTAGAAAATAGGTTCGGGGGTCAATTACGCGTGGGGATGGGTTAGCACCCCCACGACGCCCAAAATTGGTACCTAATTTGTTTTAAAATTGTTTTCAAAACTGGAATTTGCAAGTTCACAAAGGTTCGACTTTACTTGTCCGTTTAATAAATAATAGTTTATTTTAACGGCCTTATCGCCCGGGATATGAACTTTAATCACCAACAACTTTTCTGGAGCTAACCCGTCATTCTCATTTAATAAGACACCGCATTGAATTAATTTCACTTTTCAAACAACAAAGAGATTTAGGTGCGTTGAGCATTTTTAGCCGTGCGCGTGGGCCCTTTTTTGCCTTTCTTTTTTTTTTTTATGTTTTTGACTATTTTTCTTTGCTTTTTTGTTTTAATTGCGTTTCCTTTTTCCTTCATAATTATTATTATTACTATTTATTTTTAAAATTTTAATCACATTTTCTTTTTTCTTTCCTAAAAGATGAGCTTTTTTCCAAAGTGGGCTTTGTTTATTTCTTTAAAGGGTAAACTACTGCAGTGGTCACTTACGTTTTCCCCTAGTACAGAGTTGGTCACCGATTTTGAAAAACGACTAGTAAGGTCACTTACGTTTTCGGGAGGTAAACTTTTGGTCACCCAACCATTTGATGCCGTTAAATTTTGACGAATTTCTGATCTGGCAGTTAAAAAATCCCTAAATTTTCAAAATTCACAAAATAACCCCTATGTTCGAAATCCCCAACTCACCAAAACTTAAATCGCGATTTAAGTCGATTCCGTCGTCGATTGTAACGCTGCCGCCCACCACATCCGTTGCCGGACCACCATGATCGTTTACCCTACCATGCCGCTGCCAAAAATTGATTGGAGCCGTGCAAAATGTCGGACGAAGGTTGAAATATTTGAAAAAATCATTCGATCGATTAGCAACAAGCGATGATTGAACGACGACGATTAGTGCGTGGGTGTTTGGAAGAAGGGAGGACGCTCCATTCCGTCGCCGGAATCGTGGCCAACGACGGTAAGAGTGACCATATTGAGGGGTTTATGTATTTAAGGATTTACGGATTTATGAATTTGGGGGTTTTCTGAAATTTCAGGAATTTTGGGGCCATTGCAGTAGCTTACCCTTATTTTTTCAATTGCCAGATCAGAAAACCGTTAAAGTTTAACGACATTAAACGGTGGTGACCAAAAGTTTACGCCCTGAAAACGTAAGTGACCTTACTGGTCATTTTTAAAAATCGGTGACCAACTTTGTACTAAAGAAAAACATAAGTGACCACCGCAGTAGTTTACCCTTCTTTAAAAGTGGGCTTCAAAATTGGCTCTTTTTTTCCTTTTGAAATAGGCTTTAAGAATGGGTTTTAAAAATGGTTATTATTATTATTATTATTATTATTATTATTATTATTATTATTATTATTATTATTATTATTATTATTTAAAAAGGGTGGGTCTTTTATTATTGAGAGTGAAAAGGGATTGTTTTTTATTTTTTTCGGATTACTTAAAACCGAGGTGAAAATTTAGTGACAACACGTCTTAGGCATGTAGATCATGTATATTTCAAGCAAAATCATATTGGTGTTTAAACCTTTAATGTCTTGAACTCATGCTTCATATAACCACAATCATATAACATATCAAGTCACATATATCACTTGTCACATGTTTTATTCAAATACTTATAATGTTTTGCCTTTAATGACTTGAACTCTTGTTTCATATAACCACAATCTTATAACATATCAAGTCACATATATCTCTTGTCACATGTTTTATTCAAATACTTATAATGTATTGCCTTTAATGACTTGAACTCTTGTTTCATATGACCACAATCATATAACACATCAAGTCAAATATATCTCTTGTCACATGTTTTATTCAAATACTTAGAATGTTTTGCCTTTAATGACTTGAAGTCTTGTTTCATATAACCACAATCATATAACACATCAAGTAACAAATATCTCTTGTAACCCCCTCGTCTCGGCCTAGCCAACAAACCGAACCGAACGGGTTACACAGGGAAAACCGGAGCAAAACCCGTTAAGGCCTCACTCTGATTAGCAACCCTTTTTTCTTAATTTATCTTCTCTAAATGCTTTATTTGAACCTATGTGAGAAAAGCAAACATGGTTACGAACCCAACAAAATAGGCAATTAGAGACAACTTTTAGCCATAGTACTTCAGGCCGTATCAATACTCCAAGGCCCCGTATCGATACGCTTTCAACGGTCAAACTCCCCCAAAGTCAACTTTGAGAGTCCGTATCGATACCCTCCAATGCTGGTATCGATACGCTCCTAACGGTCATATTTCTCAAAGTCAACTCCAGGACCATATCGGTACGCCTAAGGCCCGTACCGATACCCCAATTTCTCGTCAAAATCTTAGATTTCCAGAGAGCAAAGTGGGTATCGATACGCCCCCGTGTATCGGTACGTTGGGCTTAAAACAAGGGACTGTATCGATACTACCCTTGAGCGTATCGTTATGCCCTGCACAGAGAGACCGCGAAATTCATTTTTAAGCACAAGGGAGCCAACTTAGACATCTTAACCAAGCATTAGATCAACATCTCAACATGCATACAACTTAAAACAACCAAGAAATACTCATTTAAAGCAAGTCAACATACAACAAGGCTAAAAATCATCAAGGCAAGACTTCGCAAACAACCAAACATGCTTAACATCCAAAAAGAGGTCAAAAGCCACATTAAGGCATGCTTCAACATTTTTAACATAGCAACAACAATAACAATAGAAAAACATAAGTGTTTGGACACCAACTCCATAACAATAGGTCTAGCATTCACATTGCCTGAGTATTATTACAACTATAAAAACCATACTTTGAGCTAGCAAGAACTCCAAGACTCCTCCCTTGCCCCGCTTGCCTCACGAAGCCACTAACAATCTGCATTGTTGAAAAAGAGAGCATAAGCTTAAAAGCTTAGTGAGCGGAACAAAAAATCGTAACAACAACAATGCAGTTCAAATCATATATTTAGTTTTAAAGACAAAACCATTTAAGAAGGAAGTACGATAAAACAGAAGTATAGACAAAACATGGTATGCACATGCACAACCATTTCTGTTGGGACTACACATCACCGTTCACTACAACTAGCATGTTTTCGGTAGGACTACACACCACCGTACTCATCTACTAGTCACCTCCAGTGGGACTACACATCACCGTATTCAACAACAACTAACCATCACATGAGGCTTGACAACAACTACGACAACACAACAACATTAAGAAGGGATGCAAAAGCATTTCGTAATTCACACCACAACACAAATAAACACATACGTCAACAATTAATGAAACAAGACGAACATAGACAACTTACGTTTGGGTTTAGGTTGGCCCCTAAGGCTCCACCCAAACCCCAAGAAACCTTCTTTGAACAATTAAAGCTTCAAAACAATTTCCACTCACCAGCTCAAAACCTAAAACAAGCTAACGGTCCTCCTTCAAGCTTCTGCAACTCCCGGTGTGACATTCTTTTTTTTTTGCTCGGCAAATTTATTTAATATTATTAAAATACCTTGGTCGTATGCCTCGTTAAAAACCTCCCTAAACCTAATTAGAGGAAAAGAGTACATACGATCAAGGGTAATACAGAACCGACACGCACAACCTGAACAGGGAAATACTCCCAGCAACCCAACAAACTTCCAACCTCCTGATGCACTAAATACAAGACAATTTCAATGGCTCACACTTAACAGAGAGCAAATAAGCATCCTAGACAATATCAACATTTAGAAAAACACATATAAACTACCACCAATCCTTAAAATAGGGCATGCCGACCCTCCAGCCTTTGCAAGGTTGTCTGCAAACGAGTTTGCTTGTCTCGGCACAAAAACAAAACTCACTCAACCAATCTTTCAAGCCAAAGTATCAGTATCAACTAGAACCTGCCACCATCTCCAAGGGCGTTGCATCGGATTCTTCAGCCCATTCAAAACCACCATGGAATCATACTCGACAATCAACATCTCAAGACCAGGCCATTTTGCGTCACATGACAAATACTCCTAAGAGATCCTGAGAAAACATTTTCAAAGCAGAACTGAAACGGACTATTAATATCGGACTGAGGTCGCCATTGGACCATCCACCAAGCACAAAAAAGACACCAAAACCGCTCTTAGATTCTGCAATTCACAAACAAATGGATCGAATCCTTCTCGTAGTCTCCACACCAACCACACAAAGATCGATTTCCCCCTAATTTCACCCCTCTCTTGCACAGAAAAACTTTTTCCTTTTCAAGCCATCCTTAGCAAATTGCTCTTCAAAACAAAAAAGAAGACTCGGATCAAAAGCGAAACAATTTCCCAATTGCTCATTCCTACACCTCTTTTCTATGACCTTTCCCTTAATGCACCGAGCACATTCAACTGAAACAAAGCCCTTCAAATATATGAAATTCTATAAGCCAATGGATACCAATCTACCCCTACTAAAATAAAACCACCAGATCTCCCCACTATACCAACTTCATTGAAAACAAACGCCTAAAAAAAAAACCACAGGCACCTAAAAATTTCATCTAAGGACCTGAATTGTTATCCGCTACTTCTACCCAAATCAAAACAATGAATTAATACATCTTTCAACATTTAAACTCATTGAAATCAATTCCATCAAAAATCGACAACAACAAGCATCCAATTTCTATCTGAAACTAACAAAAACAATCCTCAATCCTACTCTAACCTCATGTCAGCCATATCCCCATCAATCCATCAATCAAACCATGTTCAAACACTCCAAAAGCAACAACCTAACACCACTAAAACATTAGGAACCCTTCTCCACCATTTCTAATCCAAAAACCCAAATACCCATATGTCAGAATTACCCATTTTCCCAAAATCTGGGATTTCATGCTAAACCCAATATCTTGACATCACTTTACACCCAAAATACGGTTTACAACTGACCCAAAACGTTGTTTTCATAATCTTTGCTTAAACCCCCTTCAAAACCCCATTTTTACCCAAAAATGGAGAAACTTGAAAAATCTTCGAAACCTTGAAGAGTATATGCTAAAAACAAGATTAGAAGGAAGAGATGAATAAAACCAAGTTGCTTACCTCTTGAAAACTCCAAAAATGGTGAAGCTTGGTGAAAAAGTGGGTGGTGGCTATGGCTTGGGTGTTTTAACGTGAAAAACTTTTGGGGAAGAAGAAGAGATGGCAAATTTGAAATAATGTATTTTATTTTAACTCAAAACCTATCTCCAAAATCCATTTGACCATATTTTACCAAAAGACCCTTTTTAAATTCTCTTTTTCTCCATAAGTTCTAAAATGGTATATTTTAAATTGTCTCCCTAAAAATTTAACTTAACCCGAACCGGCTTAACCAACCTGAGTATCTTCCAGTCCCCAAAACCCAGGCGTTACAACTCTCCTCACTTACGGAATTTTGTCCACAAAATTATCTAACGGAAAGAGATACAGAAATTGTTTCTCCATGTCTTCCTTCCTCTCCCAAGTGGCCTCTTCCACACCTCGGTGTCTCCACAGAACCTAGACTAACTTGATAGACCTCTCACGCAACACTTTACTATCTGTGGCAAGAATTTCAACAGGCTCTTCATCATACGACAAATCTAGGTTCAACTCGATCTCTTCCACTAGCATTATATGAGACGGATACGATCTATACTTTTGAAGCATCGAAATGTGGAACACATCATGAATCTTTTCTAACTCGGTCGGCAATCTCAGTCTGTAAGCAACAGGACCAATTCTTTCAACTACCTCATACGAACCAATGAACCTCGGACTTAACTTACCCTTCTTTCCAAACCTCATCACCCTCTTCTAAGGTGAGACTTTCAAAAATACTTTATCGCTCACCGCATACTCTATCTCTTTTCTCTTCAAATCGGCAAATGATTTCTGTCTGTCTGAAGCTGCCTTTAAGCGATCACAAATCAATTTTACCTTCTCAGTGGAGCCCTTAAGCAAGTCTAGCATAGGTACAAGCTTCTGTCCGGCCTCGGCCCAACAAATAGGTGTTATACACTTCGTACCATACAGAGCCTCATACAGTGCCATCTGAATACTAGCATGATAACTGTTATTGTACGCAAACTCTACTAATGGTAGGTGTTTCTCCTAAGAACCCTGAAAGTCAATGACGCAACACCTCAACATGTCCTCTAACACATGAATCAATCTCTATGACTGTCCATCTGACTGTGGGTGATACGAAGTACTGATATTCAACCAAGTACCCCAAGGCACAATGCAAACACTTCCAAAATCTAGCTGTAAACCTCAGATCTCTATCTAATACAATTGACTTCAGTACACCATGCAATCTCACTATCTCGCTCATGTACAGACCGACTACCTTATCTAAGGTGTAGGTAGCATGAACAGGTATGAAATGAGCACACTTGGTGAATCAGTCAACTATCACCCATACCGAATTCTTCTTCGAAGGAGTTAACGGTAAACCTGACACAATGTCCAAGGTAATACGTTGCCACTTCCATTCCAGAATCTTCAACAGCTATAACAAACCTGAAGGAAACTGATGTTCGGCCTTAACTTGCTGACAGACCATACACTTACTCACAAACTCGGCCACATCTTTCTTCAACTCAATCCAGTAGTGCTTCATTCAAGATAGTACGCCTGAACTCGGCATCTTCTAGAACAACTACCCTATCCTTGAAGCATAGGATCCCATTCTCACTGAAGACGAA
Organism: Hibiscus trionum; assembly: GCA_030270665.1. Lineage (NCBI taxonomy): Eukaryota > Viridiplantae > Streptophyta > Magnoliopsida > Malvales > Malvaceae > Hibiscus > Hibiscus trionum. The sequence continues at coordinate 19,339,407 of BSYR01000022.1, forward strand.
ACTTGTGGGTTTACCCTCGGTAATATCTTGTACGTGAGGTGCCACAGATTCGTCTTGCAACTGTTTCTCTCGGATCAACTATACTAACGAATTTTTAAACTTTAGCTCAGCTATCAAACCACCATCTTGAGACACACTCAATCTAGCAAACATAGCTCGCAACTGAATTGCCACTTTTCTACTCAAAGTATCGGCCACTACGTTTGCCTTACCTGAATGGTATTCTATCGTGAGATCGTAGTCCTTAAGAAGCTCTAACCACCTACGTTGTCTAAGGTTCAACTCTCTCTGAGTTATCAAGTATTTCAAACTATTATGGTCGGTGTAAACTCTGCACTTCTCACCATAAAAGTGGTGTCTCCAAATCTTCAAAGCAAACACCAGAACATCTAACTCTATGTCATGAGTGGGGTAATTCTTCCCGTGGACCATCAACTGTCTCGAAGCGTAAGCTGCAACCTTACCCCTTGCAAAAGCACACAACCTAAACCTACATGTGATGCATCACTATAGATCACAAACTTTTTCCATGGTTCAAGCTGAATCAAAATAGGAGCTTCGGTCAATGCTTTCTTCAACTTTTCGAATGCTTGCTGTCTTGCATCTATCCACTCACACGGAACATTCTTCTGAAGCAATTTAGTCAAAGGTGCCGCAATCTTCAAAAATCCCTCGACAAATCTTCGGTAATACCCCGCAAAGCCTAGGAAACTACGGACTTTGGTCACCGACTTCAGTTGTTTCCAACTCACAATGGCTTCTATCTTCTTGGGATCCACACTAATCTCATCGGCTGAGATCACATGACCTAAGAAGACTACCTCCCTAATCAAAAACTCACATTTACTCAACTTGGCATACAACTAATTTTCTAGTAAAGTCTGAAGCACTAGTCGTAAATGCTCATCAAGTTCTTCCTCGGTTCTGGAGTACACTAAGATGTCATTTATGAACACTACTACAAACCTATCCAAAAACTTGTGGAACACTCGTTTCATCATGTCCATAAATGCAGCTGGAGCATTAGTCAAACCGAAAGGCATTACCAAGAACTCATAGTGCCCAGAACGTGTACGGAAAGCGGTCTTCAGTATGTCCACATCTTTCACCTTCAACTGGTAATAACCGGATCTCAAATCAATCTTCGAAAACACTGAAGTGTCTCCCAACTGATCAAGCAAGTAATCTATATGTGGCAAAGGATACTTGTTCTTCACTGTTACATTGTTCAACTGCCTATAGTCTATACACATCCTCATACTGCCGTCCTTTTTCTTCACAAACAAGACCGGAGCACCCCACAGGGAAATACTAGGCCTAATGAAACATATATCCGATAGTTCCTGAAGTTGTATCTTCAACTCTTTCGATGTCATTATATACGGAGCAATAGACACGGGTGCAGAATCTAAATACATCTCAATAGCAAACTCAAAATCCCTATCTGGAGGCAAACCCGACAACTCTTTCGGAAAGACACTCGAAAAATCACAAATTGTTTTGATGTCTTGCGGTCTGACCTCACTCATATTCGGATTCATCACATAAGCCAAATACGCTTGACAACCCACATCCATCAGTCTTTGAGCTTCTAAAGCAGAAAAAACATTGGACAAGAACTTAATGTTCTCGCCAACTACTACAACCTCAAAGTCATCCGCAACTCTCAAGAAGACTCTCTTGGCCTCAAAGTCTACCCTAGCCCCATGCTGTACGAGCCAATCCAGGCCCAAAATCACATCAAAACCATAGAACGACAATTCCATCATATCGACCGGAAACACATGTCTCTGAATCATCAAAGGACACCTCTTATACATTTTCCTAACTACCACGGTCTCACCGAAAGAACTAGCAACATTTACACCTACCTCTAACCACTCATACGGTAAACCTAGAGATCTTGCATGTTCACCCAAAATGTAGGAATGTGTCGAACCCGAATCTATCAACGAAAAAAAAGATAAAGACAATAACAAGAAATTCCCAGCCTCTCGCTGTGCATACACCCTAGCTGGTCCTCTACCCTCGAGCTGAACTGCCACCACATGAGCTAAGTTCCTCTAACCATTATTCCTCGGCTGAAAATTACCTCGACCGCACCCACTGCCTCTCTGATGCTCAAACCCTCTTGCTGGAGCCTGTCTGCCCCTAGCCAGGTGATGACAGTTATGCCTCAAGTGATCACGGGAACCACAGTTCCAACATACCTCAAAGGTACCCATACACTCGCCCGGATGGCGCCACCCACATCTAGTGCACTCAGGAATGTGAACAACATCTTCTTGGCCCTGATGGCCCCGTCCATGGTTACCGCCCCCTATGTCTCGAATCAGGCTAATACCTCCTATCTTTGTGCCTCTTGGCATGTTCTCTGTCCAAATCCACATGTCTCTTCATAGAATCAGATCCACTAGCACGAGTGTTCGAGACTAAACTTTGCTTGATATCCTTGCCCTATAGACCAAAACATCAAACTCAGTGTAATCAGAAGCAAGCATATAAGTCTTCAAATCCCTAGTCAAACCATAACGGAAGCGCTCACACCGTTCTCGCTCACTGGAAACCAACTCGGGAGCATACTGGCTCAAACTCACAAATTGTACCTCATACTCTGACACCGTCTTACCACCTGAACCAAAGCCATAAATTCCATCTTCTTTTCATCTTGATATCGGGCTCCAAGGTACTTCTTCTTAAAGGTTGTTCTAAAGAATTCCCAAGTGACATCCGCTTCCGGCATACCCAAAGTAACGATAGTCCACCAAGCATACGCATCTTCCTGAAGCAAGGAGACAACACAACCTAACTTACGAGTGTCTCGAGCCAAGCCTTTGAACCCTTGGGTGTCAAACCACGGAACTCAACTCTGTCTAAACTACAAAGTCTCTCAAGGGGTAAACCAGTCCCCGCACCCTGAGGTGGTGCTACAACATGTATACTGGCTAAAGTTGTCTGAAAAGCCTCGGCTATAGTCTGAATCAAATGAGTCATGTCCGCACCTGCCTGACCCGCCTGAGTTCCGTTACCCCCAACATTCGCCCCAGCCCGAGCTATATCATCTCCGACATCCGCCCCATTACCATCGGGAGTAGAAAGAGGAGAAGGAGGAGGCACAACCCCGGGTGCCTGGTCACCCGCTCTAGGCCTTCCCCTCAGTCTCACCATATCAAAGAAAAAATCTAAACAACAAACATAACACACAAGGAAACGTTGGGTCAACAAGGGCAAGAATCCAAGTGCTCAAGCTCCTTTTAACCAAAACGATTTTCCAATAACAATACCTAGCAATGGGGACGCTCGACTACAATTCAACCAACAACAAGAACGATAAATCATGCTTTCACACACCGTGCAATGACAAACAAACCAACTTACCTGACTTACCTTCTCGGGAGATCTCGTAACCGAGGCTCTGATACCACCAAATGTAACCCCCTTGTCCCAGCCTAGCCAACAGACTGAACCGAACGGGCTACACGGGGAAAACCGGAGCAAAACCCGTTAAGGCCTCACTCCGATTAGCAAACTTTTTTTCATAATTTATCTTGTCTAAATGCTTTATTTGAACTTATGTGAGAAAAGCAAACAGCGGAGGAGCAAACACGGTTACGAACTCAACACAACAGACAATTAGAGACAACTTTTAGCCATATTACTTCAGGCCGTATCAATACTCCAAGGCCCGTATCGATACGCTTTCAACAGTCAAACTCCCTCAAAGTCAACTTTGAGAGTCCTTATCGATACCCTCCAAGGTTGGTATCGATACGCTTCTAACCATCATATTTCTCAAAGTCAACTCCAAGACCGTATCAGTACGCCTAAGGCCCGTATCGATACCCCAATTTCTCGTCAAAATCTCATATTTCCAGAGAGCAAAGTGGGTACCGATACGCCCCTGTGTATCGGTACACTCGGCTTAAAACAAGGGACTGTATCGATACTTATGTGAGAAAAGCAAACAGCAGAGGAGCAAACACGGTTACGAACTCAAAAAAACAGACAATTAGAGACACCTTTTAGCCATATTACTTCAGGTCGTATCAATACTCCAAGGCCCGTATCGATATGCTTTCAACAGTCAAACTCCCCCAACGTAAACTTTGAGAGTCCGTATCGATACCCTCCAAGGTTGTTATCGATACGCTTCTAACCGTCATATTTCTCAAAGTCAACTCCAGGACCGTATCAGTACGCCTAAGGCCCGTATCGATACCCCAATTTCTCATCAAAATTTCATATTTCCAGAGAGCAAAGTGGGTATCAATACGCCTTCTGTGTATCGGTACGCTCGGCTTAAAACAATGGACTGTATCGATACTTCCCTTGAGCGTATCGATGCGCCCTGCACAGAAAGACAGAAAAATTCATTTTTAAGCACGAGGGAGCCAACTTAGACATCTTAAGCAAGCATTAGATCAACATCTAAACATGCATACAACTTAAAACAAACAAGAAATGCTCATTTAAAGCAAGTCAACATACAACAAGGCTAAAAATCATCAAGGCAAGACTTCGCAAACAACCAAACAAGCTTAACATCCAAAAAGAGGTCAAAAGCCACATTAAGGCATGCTTCAACATTTTTAACATAGCAGCAACAATAACAATAGAAAAACATATGAGTTTGGACACCAACTCCATAACAATAAGTCTAGCATTCCTATTGCCTGAGTATTATTACAACTATAAAAACCATACTTTGAACTAGCAAGAACTCTAAGACTCCTCCCTTGCCTCGCTTGCCTCCCGAAGCCACTAACGATCTGCATTGTTGAAAAAGAGAGCGTAAGCTTAAAAGCTTAGTGAGCGGAGCTCAAAATCGAAACAACAACAATGTAGCTCAAAACATATATTTACTTTTAAAGACAAAACCATTTAAGAAGAATGTAAGATAAAACGGAAGCATAAAAAAAACATGGTATGCACATGCACAACCTTTTCCGGTAGTACTACACATCACCGTTCACTACAGCTAGCATGTTTCCGATAGGACTACACATCACCGTACTCATCTACTAGTCACCTCTAGTTGAACTACACATCACCGTATTCAACAACAACTAACCATCACGTGAGGCTTGACAACAACTACGACAACACAACAACATTAAGAAGGGAGGCAAAAGCATTCTGTAATTCATACCACAACACAAATAAACACATACGCCAACAATTAACGTAACAAGACGAACATAGATAACTTACGCTTGGGTTTAGGTTGTCCTCTATCGCTCCACCCAAACCCCAAGAAACCTTCGTTGAACAATTAAAGCTTCAAAACAATTTCCACTCACCATCTCAAAACCCAAACCAAGCTAACGATCCTCCTTCAAGCTTCTGCAACTCCCGATGTGACGTCTAAAGGACCCGAATCGTTATTCGCTGCTTCTACCCAAATCAAAACAATGAATTAATACATCTTTCAACATACAAACTCACTAAAATCAATTCCATCAAAAACGACAACAAAAAGCATCATATTTCTGTAACGCCTGGGGTTTGAGTCCCGGGAGGTACTCAGGTCTAGTTAAACCGATTCGGGTCAGTTTAATCGAACGGAAACATTTTTAATAGACACAAAGAGGTCTTTTATCTAAAGGGTCAAAATGGGAATTTTGGGTAAATGAAATAAAGAAAGAAAAGAAACGTTTAAAAGAAAAAGTCATATTCTTCAAAAAAATCCCTTTTAACCAAAAACCTCTCCTAAACCCTATTTTAACTATTTCATTTCCCAAATTCCTCTTTCAAGTAAGTCTTCAAGGTAACCATTCCATTGTTTTAATTCTTCTTCCCTTAAGTTGTCACTAATTAGATTTTCCTAAAAAATACATTGTTTAGGGTTATTTTAAAAAATGCTTTGAGATTGAAAAATAGTAAAATGAAGAGATTTTCGTGTAGGTATTTTAATGTCTTGTTTAAGGGTGTTTTAAATCATGTTTTGGTGTCTTAAAAATGTTAAAATGGTGGCCAATGGTAGGAAACCCGAAATGGGTATAAAAATGGGATTTTTGGGTTGAAAAGGTTGAGTTTTTAGCTTGGTTTTGGGTTGAAATCGTGGCTGGTGGTTCCTTTGATGTTGTGGGTGTTTCTAGATGATTTTGGATGTGTTTTGCTAGTTGAAATTGATGGATTTCGTTTGGGGTTTGTCTAGAACGATTTTGGGTGACGTTTTGGTTGAATGTCGATGTGTTTGTTGTGAGATTATTGAGTTCCGGGTTTTCTATTGTGTTGTGGGTGTATTAGCATTCTAATGTTCAGTTTTGGGTTGCTTAAAATAGAGTAATCGGGTTCGGGTCCTTCGGAAGTCACAGCGGGAGTTGCGGAAGCTTGAAGGAGAACCGTTAGCTTGTTTCGGGTTTGAGCTTGTGAGTGGTAATGTTTTGAAGTTTAAAATGGTTCAAAGTGGTTTCTTAGGGGTTTGGGTGGAGCCTTAAAGGCTAACCAAAACCCAAGTGTAAGTTTGCTAAATTACCTTATTTCGTTAAGTGTTGGTGCGTCCGATTATTGGTGTTGTTGTTTGAAATGTGGATTGTCTTTACTCTTCGTTATACTGTTGTTGTGTAGTCGGTTTTGATGTCAAGCCTCACGTGATGGTTGTCGTTGCTATCTGTGATGTGTAGTCCCACTGGTAGTGACTAGTAGAAGAGTACGATGATGTGTAGTCCTATCGAAAAACTGCTAGCTGTTGTGAACGGTGATGTGTAGTCCCACCGGGAATGGTTGTGCATGTGCAAACCATATTTGGTCTATGCTTGCATTTATCTCATCTCTTACTTAAATGGTTTCATTTTCCTAAACTAAAATATTTGTTTTAAACTGCATTGTCGTTGTGTTTAGAGCTTCGCTCACTAAGCTTTTAAGCTTACGCTCTCTTTTTCCAACAATCCAGATCATTAGAGGCTCCGGGTGGCAAGTGGGCAAGGGAGGAGTTCTTGGAGTTCTTGCTAAGCTCAAGTATGGTTTTGCAGTTGTAATAATGCTTAGACAATGGGAATACTAGGCTTTTATGTTAGAGAGTTGATGTTCAAACTCCTATGTTTTGCCTTGTTTAAGTTGCTCGCATGTTTTAAATGTTGATACCATGTTAAGTTGAAGTTTCTTATGCTTTTGGTGGATTACTTTGTATTTTGGCATGTAGGTGTTTTTGAAGCTAAGTGTTCTTGTGTGCTATGGACTTGAAATCCATTTTATTGTGTGTTTGCATGTTTGAGGTCGTGTTAAGGTGTCTTGCCTCTAGATTGATTTTATTTTGAGATGTCGTGTGGTTTGTGTTGTTTCGTGGCAAGTTTAGGGGCGTTTGGAGATGTCAAATTATGTTTTCGGGCCAAACTGTGGCCAGGCGTTTCGGAACGCTCGATACAATTTCGGAATGGTCAATGCTCCAAGGGTATCCGTATCGGAACGGGGGTGGTGCCGTTTCCATGTGATTTGCCACTGGAGATTCCTGTTTCGGAACCATATAGGGCCGTTCTGGTACGTTTGGCCACTGGAGGTTCCTGTTCCGAAACAAGGTGGGACCGTTCCAAAACGACTTGATGTTGCTTTTTAAATGAAGCTCGCGTTTCGGAACAGGTAGGCATGGTTCGAAATGCAGATGGTTAAAACAGTTACAAGGCATCTTTGAAGGTTCTCGAATGTTACGTTTTAGTCTCTAATGCTTGCATGTTTCCTAAGTTAGTCATATGTGCCCCTTTTTAATGGTTTTGCCTCGTGAGCATGAAATTTGATAAATGATCTACTTGGTAAATTTAAATATTCGTATGCCCTCTGATTGGTTCGTACTCTGCTTCCACTTTTTCCGTTGTTGCCTTCACACGTAGGATTAAGAGTAATATTTAGACAAGATAAATAAAAAAAATAGTGCTCAGACACTCATAAGTTAGGTTGTGTTGTCTCCTTACTTCAAGGAGACGCATATGCTTGGTTGACTACTATTACTTTGGGTATGGCAGAGGAAGATGTCACTTGGGAATTCTTCCGAACAGCTTTTAGGAAGAAGTATCTTGGAGTCCAATATCAGGATGAGAAGAAGAGAGAGTTTATGGTCTTGGTTCAGGGTAGTAAGATGGTGTCCGAGTACGAGGTTCAGTTTGTGCGGTTAAGCTAGTATGCTCCCAAGTTAGTTCCTAATTATAGGGTGTAACACCCTATATTGGGGGTCGGGTGAAATTAAAAATATTAAAATGTTATTTTGGGCCTCGTATTTTCAAAACAATAAAATGAATATGTTTGGCTTGTTTAGAATTAAACCCAATGGCTGATGGTTTTATAATGATTCACGGATTTGGGTTTAAGTGGGGTTTTATAGTGCTTTAAAGATGAGTTTTGGGGTTGTTTAGTGTTGGAAATTCATGGTTGATGGTTGTATGATGTTTAGGGGTTACTTTGGAAGGTATTAGGTGTGTTAAAAGTGTTGGAATCGATGGTTTTTGGCTGTGCTAATGGGCTGCTCGAAAATACATGTTTAAGGGTGTTCTTAGTTGGCTAAATACTTCTTTTGTGCTCTGAGGGTTGCTACAGTGATTTGTGGGATGATTTGTGTTTGCTTTGTTGGCTTTGATTGACTAGCATCGGAATTTGGTGTTAAGGAATCTTTGGTAATCAATCCAGAATCGTTAGGAGCTTGATCGGTTGTTTGCTTGTGTTTGGAAAGTCCGGTGAGTGGTTCTTAGTTTTAAATTGGTTTTCAAATGTTGGTTCGAGCATGTGGACCTAGGTCGGGCTTGGTAAACCCACCTAGAGTTGGGCTTAGATTGGTAGTCTAATCTCAAGCTTGAGTTAGAGACCTATAATTGAACTTATAATCAATGTTGTGTTATGCCTCTTGTTCCTTATTTATTGTGATTAATGTTGTTATGTATAAGGTGATATACATGTGTGTTGAGGCATGATGTTTTATGTATTATGATATGCATGTTATTGTGCAATGTGGGTGCATGATGGTAAATCATGGTGAGTACGTGCTAAGCACGGATATTGGTAAGAATGTTGTGAGGTTGAGCTATGAAATGAGTTAGTATGGGCACTAGTATGCTTGGGTACAAATGATCGATCATTAGGATGTTTAGTGTGCACACGAGAGTCGAAATGCACGTGTGGTCTTGGTGATGGTAGTCATCAAGATGGAGTACGGGTACGCCCAGAAATCTTCTTTTATATGTTAGTCGGTGATGAGCGGAATCCCATCGACGGGGCGTGAGGATGAGTGGAATCCCCTCCGCATGAAACGGTGATGAGTGTAATCCCACCGTAAGGTAATGGTTGAGTTGTTGGATGTGAGTTCCAACAGTTGTTATCCCCGTATTCGGGTCATAGCTAGGTGCCAATACGTTTTGATATATGTGTTTCCATATGGTTATGTTTATGGACATGTTGAGCATGGCATGATAATTGAGATTATGTTCATGCATCATATATATTTGACTCTTGTGGCTTCGAAGGTAAGAAAACATGCATTCTTCCTTGGTTTGTTGCTCGTGCTTGGACCCTACTAGCCCTATCTTGTATGTTGTTGTTGTAGTTATTATCTATGAGCGGTTATGTCAAGGCCTAGAGGTAGACCAAGGTTGGTTCTCCAGGAACCCCGTGTTGCAGCTCCTGTTAATGAGCCGGTGGTTGGAGTAGAGGCTCCTGTGGAAGAGCCTGCTGTTGGAGTCGGAGCTCCTCCACCACCACCACCTCAGCCTAATGTGGAAGGCGAGGGTGGAGCTGAGGGAGCGGGACCTCAGGTTGGTCATGGTGGCCAAGGTCTTGCAGGGATAGATATGGCTCCGCTAGTTCAAGCTATAGTGGGAGCATTTCAGGCTGCAGTTGCCGGAGCTCAGGCTGCAGCTCAACTGAGGGGAGATGATGCTAGCTTACCTTTAGAGAGGTTTTGTAGCCTCGGAGCAGATGAATTCAGGGGATCTACGCCTGAGAGATCAGAGTTGTGGCTAGAGAAGACGGTTCGTATTTTAGCTCAGATGGGATGTGTTGGGGCTCGTAAGTTGGGATGTGTAGTTTTGTTGCTTTAGGGTGATGCCTACACCTGGTGGGTCACCACTACTACCGGTGTGCTTGAGGCCGAGATCAGTTGGAATTTCTTTGAGACTACTTTGAGAAAGAGGTATATGGGCCCGAGATATTTAGATGAGAAGAAGCGGGAGTTCATGGCTCTTGTTCAGGGAGACACATTAGTGACAGATTACGAGATCCGCTTTGTCTGATTGAGTTAGTATGCTCCAGAGTTGGTTCCTACTGAGAGGGACCATTGTGATCGGTTCAGGTATGGACTTCATGAGAAAGTGAAGAGGTACACCTTGGCTACTGATTATTCAGATTTTGATGTCTTGGTCGCTAGAGCCAAGGAGATCGAGCATAGCTTGGGGCTGACCAAGCGTTCGGGAGGATGCTGTTCAGGGAAGAGGCACAACAAATTTGATAATGGTGATGCCAGGAGGCATCGGGGCAGTGGACATCAGTTTGATCATAGGCGTGGCGGTGGCCACCACGATAGAGGCCATCAGGGCCAGAGAGCTGGAAGGCATTTGCCCGAGTGTGCCCGATGTGGGAGACAACATTCAGGATAGTGTTGGGGGAACTATCATGCTTGTTGGAAATGTGGATTGAGAGACCACTTCTGGAGAGAGTGTCCGCATCAGGAGGCACAGGCACTGAATCTGGCACAGGCTCGTAGGAGAGCGATCGACTATCAGAGAGGTCGTGAGCGTGGGCGTGATTACTTCCAGCCGAGGGCTGATGCACCTAAGATAGAGGCACCGAGGAATCTTGCTCATGTAGTGGCAGTTCAGCCAGAGGCCGGTGGACCAACTAGAGTATACGCGCAGAGAGAGGCAGGGAATGACATAGATCTGATAGCAGGTAATTTTGAGTTACAGTCCATGTTTTTGCTTTCGTTAGTTGATTTGGGTTCCACGCATTCTTACATTTTGAGTGAGCATGCAAAGAAGTTAGATATACCTGTTGAGAATTTAGATATAGGGATGGATGTGACTAGTTCTTTCGGTGAGACAATAATAGTTAGACGAATGTATAGGAGGTGTCCGTTGAAGATTCAGGGTCATGTGTTTCCGGTTGATATGATGGAGCTTCCGTTCTACGGTTTGGATATCATATTAGGTATGGATTGGTTTGTTGAGCATAGAGCTAGTGTAGATTTTGAGACAAAGAGAATTTCGTTGAAGCTTTCCGATAGCTACGAGGTAGTGGTAGTAGGCGAGAACGTTAAGTTCTTGTCGAACGTTGTGTCAGCTTTAGAGGCTCATAGGTTGATGGACTCCGGTTGTGGGGCTTATTTAGCGTATGTGATGAATCCAAAAATGAGTGAGGTTAGACCGAAAGATATCAGGACAGTTTGTGATTATCTGGATTTGTTTCCAAAATAGTTATCGGGTTTGCCTCCTGACAGAGATGTAGAGTTTGTGATTGCGACTGTTTCAGGGTCTAGTCCAGTTTCTATTGTTCCGTACGGTATGGCTCCAAAAGAGTTGAAAGAGTTGAAAAGTCAGCTTCAGATTTGTTAGACCGAGATTTTATTAGGCCTAGTAGTTCGCCTTAGGGTGCTCTCGTGTTGTTTGTGAAGAAGAAGGATGACAATATGAGGATGTGTGTGGACTACAGGCAGTTGAACCAGTTGAACCAGTTGACAGTGAAGAACAAGTATTTGTTGCCTCATATAGATGACATGTTTGATTAGTTGAGGGGTGCCTCAGTGTTTTTGAAGATAGATTTGAGATCAGGGTACTATCAGTTGAAGGTAAAATAATGTGATGTTCCGAAGACAGCTTTTAGGACTAGATACAGTCATTATGAGTTTCTTGTGATGTCGTTTGGGCTCACGAACGCACAAGCAGCTTTCATGGACATGATGAAGAGAGTTTTCCGAGACTATCTAGACCGGTTTGTAGTTGTTTTCATACACGACATCCTTTTGTACTCGAGATCAGAAGAAGAGCATGATGAGAATTTGAGACTTGTTTTGCAGAGATTGATGAGTAATTAGTTGTATGCTAAACTGAGTAAATGCGAGTTCTGGATCAGAGAGGTTGTGTTTCTTGGCCATGTTGTATCAGCTGAAGGTATCTGCGTTGATCCGACGAAGATTGTAGCCATTGTTGAGTGGAAACAACCTAAATCAGTGACAGAGATTAGGAGTTTCCTAGGACTAGTTGGTTACTATAGGAGGTTCATTGATGGTTTCTCTTGAATAGCTGCTCCGTTGACTAAACTGTTGCAAAAGGGAGTTAAGTTTGAGTGGTCATATGCGAGACATAGTGCTTTTGAGAAATTAAAAGAGGCTTTGACGAATGCTCCAGTGTTGCTACAGCCAGTTTTAGGGAAAGAGTTCGTAATCTATAGCGATGCTTCCTATGTAGGTTTAGGTTGTGTTCTTATGCAAGAAAAGAGAGTTGTTGCTTATGCTTCGAGATAGTTGAAGGTGCACGAGAAGAACTACCCTACGCACGATATTGAGTTAGCAGCAGTTGTGTTTGTGTTGAAGATTTGGCGTCACTACTTGTATGGTGAGAAGTGCATGGTTTACACTGATCATAAAAGCTTGAAGTATTTGATGACATAGAGAGAGCTGAACTTGAGACAGAGAAGATGTCTTGAACTGTTGAAAGATTATGATTTGACTATCGAGTACCATCTGGGTAAAGCAAATGTAGTGGCTGATGCGTTGAGCAGAAAAGTTGCAATTGAGTTGCGAGCTATGTTTGCTAGGCTGAGTGTATCAGAGGATGGTAGTTTGATTGCAGAGTTGCAAGTGAAGCCTTCATTGATTCAGATGATCAGAGAGAAACAGTTTCAAGATGTATCTTTAGCTTCGCATGTTCAGGACATTGCAGAAGGTAGGCCGACAGAGTACAGTTTCAGTGATGAGAATGTGTTGTGTTTTAGAGACAGAGTTGTAGTACCGGAAGATGTTGAGTTGAGACGTATGATTCTGAGCGAAGCACATTCGAGCCCTTTTTCTATGCATCCGGGCAGTACTAAGATGTACCGAGATCTGAAGAGTGATGAGAATGTGTTGTGTTTTAGAGACAGAGTTGTAGTACTAGATGATGTTGAGTTGAGACGTATGATTCTGAGCGAAGCACATTTGAGACCTTTTTCTATGCATCCGGGCAGTACTAAGATGTACCGAGATCTGAAGAGTGATTATTTCTGGGTTGGTTTTAAGAAGTATGTAGCCGAGTATGTGAGTCGTTGCATGGTTTGTCAGAGAGTAAAGGCAGAACATTAGGTTCCTTCAGGTTTGTTACAGCCTTTTAAAATTCCGGAATGGAAGTGGGAAAGAATCACTATGAACTTTGTGCCAGGGTTGCCATTGTCTACTTCGAAGAAGAATTCTGTTTGGGTGATAGTTGATAGATTCACTAAGTGTGCTCATTTCTTAGCAGTGAACACCACAGATTCTTTAGACAAGTTGGCAGATTTGTACATCCGCGAGATTGTGAGGTTGTATGGATTTCCGAAGTCTATTGTATTAGACAGAGATCCGAGATTCACATCGAGGTTCTGGGGTTGTTTGCATAGTGCCCTAGGTAGCCGTTTGCATTTCAATACCTCATATCATTCGCAGTCAGATGGTCAGTCAAAGCGAGTGATACAGGTGTTAGAGGATATGCTCCGTTGTTGTGTGATTGACTTCCAGGGTTCTTGGGAGAAGCATTTGCCCTTAGTCGAGTTTGCTTACAACAACAATTACCAGGCTTGTATCCAGATGGCTCCTTATGAGGCATTGTATCGTAGGCGATGTAGGAACCCAATCTGTTGGGCCGAAACGGGTCAAAAATTGTTACATATGCCAGATTTGCTTAAGGGGACTACTGAAAAGGTGAAGTTGATTTGTGACCGTCTAAAAGCAGCTTTCGATCGTTAGAAATCTTACGCAGATTTTAAGAGAAAAGAGGTTGAGTATTCAGTGGGTGAGAAAGTGTTTCTGAAAGTATCTCCGTGGAACACGGTAATGCGATTTGGCCGAAAAGGCAAGTTGAGTCCGAGGTGTATTGGTCCGTATGAGATATTTGAGCGGATTGGGCCAGTAGCTTACCGTTTGAGGTTGCCTTTAGAGTTAGAAAAGATCCATGATGTGTTTCATGTGTCGATGCTTAGGAGATATAGATCAGATTCGTCTCATGTTATGCTCGTTGAGGAGATAGAGCTGAATCCGGGTTTGTCTTACAATGAAGAACCGGTTGAGATACTTTCTTTTGATAGCAAGGTGTTGCGTGGCAAGACCATAGAGTTGGTCAAGGTGTTGTGGAGACATAGAGGAGTGGAAAAGGCCACGTGGGAGAGGAAAGCTGATATGCTTGAGCAGTTTCCGTACTTGTTTCTGCCAGGTAATTTCGGGGACGAAATTCCTTAAGTGGGGGGGAGTTGTAACACCTGGGTTTGGGGGCCGGGTGAAATTAAAAATATTAAAATATTATTTTGGGCCTCGTATTTTCAAAACAATAAAATGAATATGTTGGGCTTGTTTAGAATTAAACCCAATGGCCATGGATTTTACACTATTGTAATAATCCATCTTCATTAAGGGTAAATGAGTCTTTTGGCTTTAAAAATAAAACAAAACAATAAAACACCCATTTTTCATCATCTTCTTCCCCCCTCCTTCAAAAACTCACGACAAAATCTCCTTCCATGGGAGTTTACTATTCCATCACCATCCCCTTTCATCTTTGAATATTTTTTAAAGGTAATTACATTTTCGAGTTGTCATCATCTTCCTCTTTCTCTACATGTTTTTAGTTTTCATGGAAAACCATTATTTTGCATATTTGAGTTTTCAAGTTTTAAGTTAAAAATCCAAACTTTATTGACTTTTGATTGAGATTTTGATTTCTTGAAGTTAAATATGTATTTGGTAGCCCAAATGGTCCAACATATGTGATTTTTACTTGGTTTTATAATGATTCACGGATTTGGGTTTAAGTGGGGTTTTAGAGTGCTTTAAAGATGAGTTTTGGGGCTGTTTAGTGTTGAAAATTGATGGCTGATGGTTGTATGATGTTTAGGGGTTATTTTGGAAGCTATAAGGTGTGTTAAAAGTGTTAGAATCGATGGTCTTTAGCTGTGCTAATGGACTGCTCGAAAATACATGTTTAAGGGTGTTCTTAGTTTGCTAAATGCTTGTTTTGTGCTCTGAGGGTTGCTACAGTGATTTGTGGGCTGATTTGTGTTTGTTTTGTTAGCTTTGATTGACTAGCATCGGAATTTGGTGTTGGAGAATCTTCGGGAATCAATCCGAAACCGTTGGGAGCTTGATCGGTTGTTTGCTTGTGTTTGGAAAGTCCAGTGAGTGGTTCTTCGTTTTAAATTGGTTTTCAAATGTTGGTTAGAGCATGTGGACCTAGGTCGGGCTTGGTAAACCCACCTAGAGTTGGGATTAGATTGGTAGTCTAATCTCAAGCTTGAGTTAGAGACCTATGGTTGAACTTATGATCAATGTTGTGTTATGCCTCTTGTTCCTTATTTATTGTGATTAATGTTGTTATGTATATGGTGATATACATGTGTGTTGAGGCATGATGTTTTATGCATTATGATATGCATGTGATTGTGGAATGTTGGTGCATGATGGTAAATCATGGTGAGTACATGCTAAGCACGGAAATTGGTAAGAATGTTGTGATGTTGAGCTATGAAATGAGTTAGTATTGGCACTAGTATGCTTGGGTACAAATGATCGATCATTAGGATGTTTAGTGTGCACACAAGAGTCGAAATGCGCGCGTGGTCTTGGTGATGGTAGTCATCAAGATGGAGTATGGGTACGCCTTGAAATCTTCTTTTATATGTTAGTCGGTGATGAGTGGAATCCAATCGACGAGGCGTGAGGATGAGTGGAATCCCCTCCGCGTGAAATGGTGATGAGTGTAATCCCACTGTAAGGTAATGGTTGAGTTGTTGGATGTGAGTTCCAACGGTTGTTATCTGCGTATTCGGGTCATAGCTAGGTACCAATACGTTTTGATATATGTGTTTCCATATGGTTATGTTTATGGACATGTTGAGCATGGCATGATAATTGAGATTATGTTCATGCATCATATATATTTGACTCTTTCTTCTTGAAGTCGTTGGGGTCGTTTGGGATCGTTTAGAGATGCTTAAAGCTGGTTTTGGAAACTAACTGGTTGCAGGCGTTTTGGAACGAGGTAAGTCTGTTTCGGAACGGGTGTGGTTCCAAGGACACCCGTACCGGAACGCGTTCCGGTACGGTTTGGCTACTATGAACGCCTTTTCTGATACGTGTTTCAAAACATTTTTGCTACTGTGATTGTCTGTTCCATAACGTGTTTTAGAACGTCTAGGCGAAATGGTTCCCTGTTCTGAAACGAGGTGGATGCATATCGGTACGGGTGATTGGCTTTTTAAACTGGGGCTCATGTATCAAAACGGGCAACGTCGGTTTCGAAACACATGCCTGAAAATGGGGCTTTTGACATCTCTAAAGGTTCTCAAGTGTTGGGCATTAGGCTCTGCTTGATGTTAGTCTTCTTGTGAGTCTTGTTTTCCGCTGTCGTTTCTCACATAGATCAAATTGAATCCATCTAGACAAGATAATAAATGAAAAAGTTTTCTAGGGTCGTTAACCGAAGTGGAGCCTTAACGGGTTTCGCCTCGGTTATCCCCGTGTAGCCCACTCGGACCGGTCAGTCGCCTGGACCGGGATGAGGGGGTTACAGAGGGAACGGTGCGAGCGTTTCTGATATGGTTTGGCTAGGGATGTGAAGACGTATATGATCGTTTCTAACTACATCAAGTCTGATGTTTTGGTCTCTAGGGCCAAAGATATTGAGCAGAACTTGGGCTCGAGTACTTGTGCTTGTGGGTCTGATTCCGGAAAGAGACACACAGATTGGGATAGAGATCATGCCAAGAGGCATAGAGATATGAGGTTTCAGCCCGATTTGAGACATAGGGGAGGTAACTATGGACGGATCAGGGCCAAGGGGTTGTTTTTCACACTCCCGAGTTCACTAGATATAGGAGACACCATCAGGGCAAATGTATGGGTACCTTTGAGGTATGTTGGAACCGTGGTTCCTGAGATCATTTGAGGCGTAACTGTCCACACCCAGCTAGGGGCGGACCGGCTTCAACTAGGTGTTTTGAACATCAAAGAGGTTGTGAGCGTAGTCGAGGTAATTTTCAGCCAAGGAAAGATGGTTAGAGGAACTTAGCTCATGTGGTGGCAGTTCAGCCCGAGGGTGGAGGACTAGCTAGGGTTTATGCATAGCGAGAGGTTGGGAATGACACGGATGTCATCGCAGATAATTTTTCGTTAAAGTCATTGACTTTGCTTTCTTTGATAGATTCAGGTTCGACACATTCTTACATTTTGGGTGAACATGCAAGATCTCTAGGTTTACTGTATGAGTGGTTAGAGGTAGGTGTTAATGTTACTAGTTCTTTTGGTGACATCGTGGTAGTTAGGAAGATGTATAGGATGTGCCCTTTGATGATTCAGGGCTATGTGTTTCCGGTTGACATGATGGAGTTACCGTTCTATGGTTTTGATGTGATTTTGGGCATGGATTGGCTCGTAGAGCATAGAGCTAGGGTAGACTTTGAGACCAAGAGAGTCTCCTTGAGGCTAACGAATGATTTTGAGGTTGTAGTGGTGGGCGAGAACATTAAGTTCTTGTCCAATGTTGTTTCTGCTTTAGAAGCTTAGAGATTGATGGATTCGAGGGTTCAGTCGTATTTGGCTTATGTGATGAATCCGAATATGAGTGACGTTAGACCGCAAGACATTAGAACAATTTGTGATTTTCTGAGTGCTTTTCCGAAAGAGTTGACGGGTTTGCCTCGAGATAGAGAAGTTGAGTTTGCTATTGAGACGTATTCAGATTCTGCACCCATGTCTATTGCTCCGTATAGGATGGCACCGAAAGAGTTGAAAGAGTTGAAGACACAACCTCATGAATTGTCAGATAGAGGTTCATTAGGCCTAGTATTTCCCCGTGGGGTGCTCCGGTCTTGTTTGTGAAGAAAAAGGACTGTAGTATTAGGATGTGTATAGACTATAGGCAGTTGAACAAGGTAACAATGAAGAACAAGTATTCATTGTCGCGGATAGATGATTTGCTTGATCAGTTGAGAGGTGCTTCAGTGTTTTCGAAGATTAATTTGAGATCCGGTTACTATCAGTTGAAGGTAAAAGATGTGGACATACCAAAGATAGCCTTCCATACACGTTATGTGCACTATGAGTTTTTGGTAATGCCTTTTGGTTTGACTAATGCTCTAGTTGCATTTATGATATGATGAACCGAGTGTTTCACGGGTTTTTTGGATAGGTTTGTAGTGGTGTTCATAGATGATATCTTAGTGTACTCTAGGACCGAGAAATATCATGATGAGCATTTGCGACTAGTGCTTCAGACCTTGCTTGAAAATCAGTTATATGCCAAGTTGAGTAAGTGCGAGTTTTGGATTAAGGAGATAGTCTTCCTAGGTCATGTGATCTCGGCCAATGGAATTAGTATGGATCCCAAGAAGATAGAAGCCATAGTGAGTTGGAAACAACCGAATTCGGTGACAGAAATCTGTAGTTTCCTACGCTTGGCGGGGTATTATCGAAGATTTGTGGAAGGATTTTCGAAGATTGTGTCACCCTTAACTAAATTTCTTCAGAAGAATGTTCCGTATGAGTGGTCATATGCAAGACAACAAACGTTTGAGAAGTTGAGGAAAGCTTTGATCGAAGCTCCTATTTTGATTTAGCCTAAACCGGGAAAATAGTTTGTGATTTACAGTGATGCATCGTATGTAGGTTTAGGTTGTGTGCTTTTGCAAGAGGGTAAGGTTGTAGCTTATACTTCGAGACAGTTGAAGGTTCACGAGAAGAACTACCCCACTCATGATATAGAGTTAGCCGCAGTAGTGTTTGCTTTGAAGATTTGGAGACATCACCTTTATGGTGAGAAGTGCACAGTTTACGCCAACCACAAGAGTTTAAAGTACTTGATGACTTAGAGAGAGTTGAACCTTAGACAGCGTAGGTGGTTAGCGCTTCTTAAGGACTATGACCTTACGATAGAGTACCATCCGGGTAAGGTAAACGTAGTGGCCGATGCTTTGAGTAGAAAAGTGGCAGTTGAGTTGCGGGTCATGTTTGCGTGATTGAGTGTGTCACGGGATGGCGGTTTGATAGTCGAGTTATAGGTTAAACCCTCATTGGTTCAGTGGATTCGAGAAAAACAGTTTTAAGACGAGTCTTTGGCACCTCACGTGCAAGATATAGCCAAGGGTAGACCTACAAATTTCTGCTTTGGTGAGAACGGGATCCTATGTTTCAAGGATAGGATAGTAGTTCCAGAAGATCCCGAGTTAAGGCGTACCATCTTGAATGAAACACATAACAGTCCTTTTGCTATGCATCCGGGTAGTACGAAGATGTAAAGTGGGTTAAAAGAAGAGTATTACTGGATTGGGTTGAAGAAAGATATGGCCGAGTTTGTGAGTAAGTGTATGGTTTGTCACTGAGTTAAAGTCGAGCATCAATTTCCTTCAGGTTTGTTACATTCGTTGAAGATTCTGGAATGGAAGTGGGAACGTATTACCATGGACTTTGTGTCGGGTTTACCGTTGACTCCTTCAAGGAAGAATTCAGTGTGGGTGATAATCGTCAGATTCACTAAGTGTGCCCATTTCATACATGTTCACACTACCTACACCTTAGATATGTTGGTCGATCTGTACATTAGTGAGATAGTGAGATTGCATGGGGTACTGAAGTCGATCGTATCAGACCGAGATCCGAGGTTTACAGCTAGGTTTTGGGAGTGTTTGCATCGTGCCTTGGGTACTTGGTTGAACTTCAATACTTCGTATCATCCGCAGTTAGATGGTCAGTTAGAGAAAGTTATTCAGGTGTTGGAGGACATGTTGAGGTGTTGTATCATCGACTTTCAGGGTTCTTGGGAGAAACACCTACCGTTAGTGGAGTTTGCATACAACAACAATTATCAGGCTAGTATTCAGATGGCACCGTATGAGGCTCTACATGGTACGAGGTGTAGAACACCTATTTGTTTGGCTGAGGCTGGACATAAACTTGTACCTATGCCAGACTTGCTTAAGGGCACTACCGAGAAGGTAAAGTTGATCTGTGATCGCTTGATGGCAGCTTCAGACCGACAGAAGTTGTATGCCGATTTGAAGAGAAAGGAGATAGAGTATGACGTGGGCGAAAAAGTGTTTTTGAAAGTCTCACCTTGGAAGAAAGTGATGAGGTTTGGTAGGAAAGGTAAGTTGAGTCCGGGATTCATTGGTCCTTAAGAGGTAGTTGAGAGAATTGGTCTCGTTTCTTATAGATTGAGACTTCTGACCGAGTTAGAAGAAGATTCACGATGTGTTCCACGTTTCTATGCTTCGGAATTATAGATCGGATCCGTCTCATGTAATGCCAAAGGAAGAGATTGAATTGAACCCAGACTTGTCGTATGATGAAGAGCCGGTTGAAATTCTTGCTACGGATAGGAAGGTGTTGCATGGGAGATCTATCGAGTTAGTCAAGGTCTTGTGGAGACACCGAGGTGTAGAAGATGCTACTTGCGAGAGAAAGGAAGACATGGAGAAACAGTTTTTGTATCTTTTTCCGTCAGGTAATTTCGAGGACGAAATTCCTTAAGTGGGGCAGAGTTGTAACGCCCGGGGTTTGACGCCCGGGAGATAATCAGGTCTAGTTAAACTGGTTCGAGTCAGTTTAATCGAAAGGAAACATTTTTTAATAGACAAAAAGAGGTCTTTTATCTAAAGGGGCAAAATGGGAATTTTGGGTAAATGAAATAAATAAAGAAAAGAAAGGTTTGAAAGAAAAAGTCATCTTCTTCAAAAAAAATTCCCTTTTCACCAAAAACCTCTCCTAAACCCTATTTTCACTATTCCTTTGCCCAAATTCCTCTTTCAAGCAAGTCTTCAAGGTAAGCATTCCATTGTTTTAATTCGTCTTCCCTTAAGTTGTCACTAGTTTGAATTTCCTTAAAATTCTATTATTTAGGTTATTTCAAAAATGCTTTGAGATTGAAAAATAGTAAAATGAAGGGATTTTCGTGTGGGTATTTTAATGTCATGTTTAAAGGTGTTTTTAATCATGTTTTTGTGTCTTAAAAATGTTAAAATGGTGGCCAATGGTAGGAAACCTGAAATGGGTATAAAAATGGGATTTTTGGGTTGAAAAGGTTGAGTTTTTGGCTTGGTTTTGGGTTGGAATCATGGTTGGTGGTTCTTATGATGTTGGGGGTGTTTCTAGATGATTTTGGATGTGTTTTGCTGGTTGAAATTGATGGATTCCATTTGGGGTTTGTCTAGAACAAATTTGGGTGAAGTTTGGGTTGAATGTCGATGTGTTTGTTGCGAGATTATTGAGTTTCGTGTTTTCGACTATGTTGTGAGTGTATTAGCGTTCTAATGTTCAGTTTTGGGTTGCTTAAAACAGAGAAATCGGGTTCGGGTCCTTCGGACGTCACACCAGGAGTTGCAAAATCTTGAAGGAGAACCATTAGCTTGTTTCGGGTTTGAGCTGGTGAGTGGTAATGATTTGAAGTTTAAAATGGTTCAAAGTGGTTTCTTGGGGGTTTGGGTGGAGCCTTAAAGGCTAACTTAAACCCAAGTGTAAGTTTGCTAAATTACCTTGTTTCATTAAGTGTTGGTGCGTGCGATTATTGGTGTTGTTGTGTGAAATGGGGATTGTCTTTACTCTCTGTTTTAGTGTTGTTGTGTAGTCGTTGTTGATGTCAAGCCTCACGTGATGGTTGTCGTTTCTAACGGTGATGTGTAGTCCCACCGGTAGTGACTAGTAGAAGAGTACGGTGATGTGTAGTCCCATCCGAAAACCGTTAGTTGTTGTGAACGGTGATGTGTAGTCCCACCCGAAAACTGCTAGTTGTTGTGAACGGTGATGTGTAGTCCCACCGGGAATGGTTGTGCATGTGCAAACCATGTTTGGTCTATGCTTGCGTTTATCTCATCTCTTACTTAAATGGTTTCGTTTTCCAAAACTAAAATATTTGTTTTAAACTGTATAGTCGTTGTGTTTAGAGCTCCGCTCACTAAGCTTTTAAGCTTACGCTCTCTTTTTCCAACAATGCAAATCGTTAGAGGCTCTGGGTGGCAAGTGGGCAAGGGAGGAGTTCTTGGAGTTCTTGCTAAGCTCAAGTATGGTTTGTGGTTGTAATAATGCTTAGACAATGGGAATACTAGGCTTTTATGTTAGGGAGTTGGTGTTCAAACTCCTATGTTTGGCCTTGTTTAAGTTGCTTGCATGTTTTAAATGTTGATACCATGTTAAGTTGAAGTTTGTTATGCTTTTGGTGGATTACTTTGTATTTTGGCATGTAGGTGTTTTTGAAGCTAAGTGTTCTTGTGTGCTATGGACTTGAAATCCATTTATTGTGTGTTTGCATGTTTGAGGTCGTGTTTAGGGTGTCTTGCCTCTAGATTGATTGTATTTTGAGATGCCATGTGGTTTGTGTTGTTTCGGGGCAAGTTTGGGGGACGTTTGGAGATGTCAAATTATGTTTTCGGGCCAAACTGTGCCTAGGCGTTTCGGAACGCTCGATAAAGTTTCGGAACAGTCAATGCTCCAGGGGTATCCGTATCAAAACGGGGGTGGTGCCGTTTCGGTACAATTTGCCACTGGAGGTTCCTATTTCGTAACCATATAGGGTTGTTCCTGTACGTTTGGACACTGGAGGTTCCCGTTCCGGAACAAGGTGGGACCGTTCTGGAACGGCTTGATGTCTCTTTTTAAATGAAGCCCGCATTTCGGAATGGCATGCCTGTTTCGAAACGTAGGTGGTTAAAACAGTTACAAGGCATCTTTGAAGGTTCTCGAATGTTACGCTTTAGTCCCTAATGCTTGTATTCTTCCTAAGTGAATCATATGTGCCCCTTTTTAATGGTTTTACCTCGTGAGCAATAAATTTGATAAATGATCTACTTGGTAAGTTTAAATGTTCGTATGCCCCCTGATTGGTTCGTACTCTGCTTCCGCTTTTTCCGATGTTGCCTTCACGCATAGGATTAAGAGTAATATTTAGACAAGTTAAATAAATTGAAAAAATAGGGTTGCTAATCAGAGTGAGGCCTTAACGGGTTTTGCTTCGGTTTTCCCCGTGTAACATGTTCGGTCTGGTCTGATGGCTAGGTCGGGACGAGGGTGTTACAATTTCTATCCGAAACTAACCAAAATCATCATCAATCCTACTCTAATATCAAGTCAACCATATCCCCATCAATCTATCAATCAAAACATGTTCAAACACTCCAAAAGCAACAACCTAACTCCACTAAAACATTAGGAACCCTTCTCCACCATTTCTAAGCCAAAAACCCAAATACCCATAAGTCAAAATTACCCATTTTCTCAAAATCCTGGATTTCATGCTAAACCCAATATATTGACATCACTTTACACCCAAAAAACGGTTTACAACTGACCCAAAACGTTGTTTTCATAATCTTTGCTTAAACCCCCTTCAAAACCCTATTTTACCCAAAAATGGATAAACTTGAGAAATCTTCGAAACCTTGAATAGTAGATGCTAAAACAAGATTAGAAGGAAGAGAGGAATAAAACCAAGTTGCTTACCTATTG
This sequence comes from Hibiscus trionum, assembly GCA_030270665.1. NCBI lineage: Eukaryota > Viridiplantae > Streptophyta > Magnoliopsida > Malvales > Malvaceae > Hibiscus > Hibiscus trionum. The sequence continues at coordinate 19,363,033 of BSYR01000022.1, forward strand.
AAAACTCCAAAAATGATTAAGCTTGGTGAAAAAGTGGGTGGTGGCTATGGCTTGGGTGTTTAAACGTGAAAAACTTTTGGGGAAGAAGAAGAGATGGCAAGTTTGAAATAATGTATTTTATTTTAACTCAAAACATATCTCCAAAATCCATTTGACCATATTTTACCAAAAGACCCTTTTTAAATTCTCTTTTTCTCGATAAGTTCTAAAATGGTATATTTTAAATTGTCTCCCCAAAAAATTAACTTAACCCGAACAGGTTTAACCAACCTGAGTATCTTCCAGGCCCCAAACCTGGGCGTTACAACTCTCCCCCACTTAAGGAATTTCATCCTCGAAATTACCTGACGGAAAAATATACGGAAAATGTTTCTCCATGTCTTCCTTCATCTCCCAAGTGGCCTCTTCCACACCTCGGTGTCTCAACATAACCTTGACTAACTCGATAGACCTCACACGCAACATTTTACTATCTGTAGCAAGAATTTCAACCGGCTCTTCATCATACGACAAATCTAGGTTCAACTCGATCTCTTCCACTGGCATTACATGAGATGGATTCGATCTATACTTTCGAAGCATCGAAACGTGGAATACATCATGAATCTTTTCTAACTCGGTCGACAATCTCAATCTATAAGCAATAGAACCAATTCTCTCAACTACCTCGTACGGACCAATGAACCTCGGACTTAACTTATCCTTCTTTCCAAACTTCATCACCCTCTTCCAAGGTGAAACTTTAAAAAATACTTTGTCGCCCACCGCATACTCTATCTCTTTTCTCTTCAAATCGGTATATGATTTCTGTCTGTCTGAAGTTGCCTTTAAGCAATCACAAATCAATTTTACCTTCTTAGTGGTGCCCTTAAGCAAGTCTAGCATAGGTTTAAAAAATTTTGAGACTTAATGAGAAATTTTTAAAAATTTTAAATGGGGCATAATTAAAATATTTAAAGAAATAAATATTTAAAGAGAATTTTATTTTTAAAAAAAAATTAAACTGCCATCAATCTATGTTTACATCTCTAATTAGAAATGTAATAGACTAAATTTCAATAATTAGAATGAATATGGATTAGTTTTGGCTAAAATTAAATTGTAGAGGCTAAAAAGAACAAAAGTATCATTATATTAAACATGATGTACTAAATTTTAAAAATTAGAAATAAATAGGAGTCGATTCCAGTTAAATAACAATTTTTAGGGACTAAAATAAACAATAATATCATCATATTAAAAATATTGGCTAAAATAGTTTTGTGGTGAAGTATTTTCGGCACATTCAGCGGACTGTTGAGTGTTGACTGGTTTAGTTCCAAAAAGCTGTACACGTATGTGAAAGAGTTTAACAACGCTTTTTTTCTTCTGAGTAACTCACTATTTTCTTTCACATCTATTTATTTCTATTATTTAACAATGACATGGTTGATCAATAAGGTGTTTTAAAGAAAAATATTCTAAATAGTGTTGTTATTTTTCCCTAAACAAATTTTTAAAATTTTAATTTGGGTAATAACATATTTCAACAATTTCCCCTTGAATTCTTGAAATAAGAAATAGGACATAGAACCTTATTTCAACTAATTAGGGATTACTCGGTTCATTTAAATTAATTATTTTACCAATTGAGCAAAGTCTTCTACGGTAAAATTGAGGGTGTTACATTACTACTAACGTTACATGAACCTACAAGGGTCACACCCTATGATTGAAATGAACAAATATCGACTAGATAGCATGTGTACAAACTTGTTGTACATGTAATAATTATTAAATACGAAATTATTATAATTATTGTAATTATAGATAATCTCGTTTATATATATATATGTATGTATTAATAATTAGATAATTATTGTAATTATCAAAAACTATTAAAATATATATCCCTAAAGAAACCTAATTAAAGTAGAATCAGATTCTACATATTTAATTGTATTCGGTTAAATATATTGTATATCTAATGAATTCGAATTAAAGTAGATTTAGATTCTACATATTTAATTATATTCGGTTAAATATATTGTATATTTAATGAATCCGAATTTAATTAAAATTAAGTTTTTGAATGCTATATAAAGGCATAAGGTCTAGCAGCCAAAGTATGCTTTTTCGAAAAACCTCTCTAACAGTTAGAGAAGAGAAAATAGTGTTCGTTTCGTTCGGGTGGAGTGCGTAGAGGTTGAAGCGCTGTTGTGACGACTCGGATTCGATTTGGTTTATCCTAACTCCCTAAGGATATCAAGATACCATATTTATTAAGATAATATTTCATCCCTACTCACCCCGAATTCGTCCCTTGTACTTGGATCACTAGCGTAATTCGCTGGATAATTTTTCGCTGCGCCATGGGGTGTACCGGCGTTTCCCAACACTATCTATGTTTACATCTATAATTATAAAAATAATGAACTAAATTTTTATATTTCAAATAAAATAAGGATTAGTTTTGGCTAAAATAAAATTATAGGGGCTAAAAAGAACAAAAATATCATTATATTAACAATAATTTACTAAATTTTAAAAATTAGAAAGAAATAGGGGTCAATTATGGTTAAATAAATATTTTAAGGGACTAAAATGAACAATAATATCATCATGTTAAAAATATTGTACTGGTTTTTAAAAACTAGAAAGAAATAGGGTGATTTTCAGGTTAAATAAAAAAATTTAGGTACTAAAATGAACAATAATATCTTCATATTAAAGTATTGGAATAAATTTTAATGATTAGAACGAAATATGGGTGCATTCCAGCTAAATTAAATTTTTAGGGACTAAAATATACAAAAATATCATCATATTAACAATATTGGACTTAATTGTAAAATTTATAATGTTTTTTATGTTAATTTTGGGTAAAATAAATTTTTCGGGAATAAATGAACATAAAGTTCATCATATTAAATATAGTGGACTAAATTATAAAAATTAGAAGGAAATACGAGTGAACTTTGGGTCAAATAATTATTTTTAGGGTCTAAAATGAAAAATAATATTCATATTAAAAATATTGGACTAAATTGTAAAAATTAGAAGAAAAAAAAGGTGAATTTAAGGTTAAATAAAGATTTTTGGAGACTAAAACGAACAAAAATAAAATAGGACAGACTTAATGTACAATTTACACCTTTTATTTAAGTCCGCTGAATTTTTTTGACAAAGTGACACGTGGTGCATTCTGACCGGTCCGTAAATTCTTTCTAATTTTACAACCAAACACGTTTTCTTTGTCGTTTTTCATTTTCCAAGAAAATTGAAATGAAAACGAACTTCATTCACTAGAACCAAACGGAACCACTGGAAACTTATTTAACACATAATTTATCCCTAATTCTTTCTAGTTTTAATAATTTAGTTTGATAAATTTAAAATGGTTATATTCTTGTTCATTTTAGTCCTTGAAATTGTATTTTATCCAAAACTGACTCCTATTTCTTTCTGATTTTTAAATTTTACTCTGTTATTTTTAATATGATTGGAGAGAAATAAAATTAATTTTAGGTTTAAAAAATTTTGAAGACTTAATGAGAAATTTTTAAAAAATTAAAATGGGACATAATTAAAATATTTAAAGAAATAAATATTTAATGAGTATTTTATTTTTTTAAAAATAATTAAAGTGCAAATATTTTATTGTCCAAAATTTTGAAGGGAAAGACCACGTTTTTCCCTCACCGCCATCAATCTATGTTTACATCTCTAGTTAGAAATATAATGGACTAAATTTCAATAATTAGAATGAATATGGATTACTTTTGGCTAAAATAAAATTTTAGAGGCTAAAAAGAAGAAAAATATCATTATATTAAACAAGATGTACTACATTTTAAAAATTGGAAATAAATAGGAGTTGATTCTAGTTAAATAACGATTTTTAGGGACTAAAATAAACAATAATATCATCATATTAAAATTATTGGCTAAAATAGTTTTTACGGTGAGGTATTTTCGGCACATTCAGCGGATCGTTAAGTGTTTACTGGTTTAGTTCCTAAAATCCGTAAACGTATGTAAAAGAGTTTAACAACCCGTTTTTTTCTGAGTAACTGACTATTTTCTTTCACATCTATTTATTTCTATTATATAACAATGACATGGTTGATCAATAAGGTGTTTTAAAGAAAATTATTCTAAATAGTATTGTTATTTTTTTGAACGGCCAAATGCATGATTTTATTAAGCACAATCATACATAACCCACACACAACATCGGCCTCATTAAAAACCTCCCTAATTCTAGATGGAGAAAAAGAGTGTCGATGAGTGTGAAAAGAAAACAACAACGCCAAAAGAACATAAAATAACAAAAAACAACGATCATCCTAATCTCATCCACACCCACTTGGGTCGATCTACGCCGCTCTTTGCCAAGGCATCTGCGACACTATTAGCTTATCGAAAAACAATAGTTAAACACACACCCGGCAGCACATCACATGCCTCATCAATGTGGTGAAACCAACACCAATAACGCCAAGGCCTTCGTTCAGTACAAAGGACCCCTAATACGGCTACTTTCGAATCCGACTCAATCACCACCGACGTCACACCATTCAAATTAAGTTCCAGGAGCATTCACAACGCATAAGCAATTGCCTGTAGTTCTGCTTCGTTTGACTCAGCCACACCAATCGACCCCGAGAAAAAGGCTACGATCTTACTGTTCCAATCCCGTAAGACACCCTCTCAGCCTGCCAAACCTGGCTTGCCACGCGCCGCTCCATCCACGTTGAAATTCCACACCCAAGCGAAGTAGGCAGCCATTCTATACCCACCCGAGCGTTCACCCTGGCCAACGGCACCCTAAACAAATTTTTAAAATTTTAATTTGGGTAACAACATATTTCAACAATTTCCCCTTGAATTCTTGAAATATGAAATAGACATTGAGCCTTATTTCAACTAATTAGGGATTACTCAGTTCATTTAAATTAATTATTTGACCAATTGAGCAAAGTCTTCTAGGGTAAAATTGAGAGTGTTACATTACTACTAATGTTACATGAACCTACAAGGGTCACACCCTATGATTGAAACGAACAAATCTCGACTAGATAGCATGTGTACAAACTTGTTGTACATGTAATAATTATTAAAGACGAAATTATTATAATTATTGTAATTGTAGATAATTTCGGTTATATATATATAATTAGATCATTATTGTAATTATCAAAAACTATTAAAATATGTACCCCTAAAGAAACCTAATTAAAATAGAATCAGATTCTACATATTTAATTGTATTCGGTTAAATATATTATATATTTAATGAATTCGAATTAAAGTAGAATTAGATTCTACATATTTAATTATATTCGGTTAAATATATTGTATATTTAATGAATCCGAATTTAATTAAAATTAAGTTTTTGAATGCTATATAAAGGCATAAGGTCTAGCAGCCAAAGTATGCTTTTTCGGAAAACCTCTCTAACAGTTAGAGAAGAGAAAATATTGTTCGTTTCGTTCGGGTGGAGTGCGTAGAGGTCAAAGCACTGTTGTGACGACTCGAATTCGATTTTGTTTATCCTAACTCCCTAAGGATATCAAGATACCATATTTATTAAGGTAATATTTCATCCCTACTCACCCCGAATTCGTCCCTTGTACTTGGATCACTAGCGGAATTCGTTGTACAATTTTTCGCTGCGCCACGGGGTGTACTGGCGTTTCCCAACACTATCTATGTTAACATCAATAATTATAAAAATAATGGACTAAATTTTTATATTTCAAATAAAATAAGGATTAGTTTTGGCTAAAATAAAATTATAGGGGCTAAAAAGAACAAAAATATCATTATATTAACAATAATTTACTAAATTTTAAAAATTAGAAAGAAATAGGGGTCAATTCTGGTTAAATAAAGATTTTAAGGGACTAAAATGGACAATAATATCATCATATTAAAAATACTGTACTGGATTTTAAAAACTAGAAAGAAATAGGGTGAATTTCAGGTTAAATAAATATTTTTAGGTACTAAAATGAACAATAATATCATCATATTAAAGTATTGGAATAAATTTATTGATTAGAACGAAATATGGGTGAGTCCGAGGGGTAGTCGGGTGAATGTTGTGTGGGAAAAACCGCCATTGGGTGTGCTGAAATTTAATGTTGATGGGTCCTCGAGGGGAAAACCGGGCAAGGCGGGTTGTGGGGGGTGTTGCACGATGCCTATGGGCGTATACTAGCTTTGTTCTCTGGTCCGATTGGGGTGGTGGACTCGAATGAAGCCGAGTTTCAGGCTATTTGTGCTGCTCTAGAATTGTTGTGTGGATCGGTGTGGCGTGAGTCGCAAGCAATTGTGATTGAGTCCGATTTTGCGATTGCTATAGCATGGGTGTTACATCGGGAGAAACAACCATGGAGGTTATCACAGTGGTTTTGTCGTATCGATGAAGCTTGTCGTGTTCTGGCAGATGTTTGTTTCCAACATGTGTTTCGAGAGGCCAATTGTATGGCTGATGCGTTAGCAAAAAGTGGTGTTGATCGCCCGTCTTGGGTTCGATTACTTGGTTGATCGGTTTTGGGGTGTATCATTTACGCATCGTCGGGGCACTCTTTTCCTCTATTTAGGAGTAGGGAGATTTTTAACGAGGCCCCCGGTGGTGTATGACATGTATGATTCGTTCGTAATAAAATCATACATTATTGAGCAATAAAAAGCAAAATATGGGTGAATTCCAGCTAAATTAAATTTTTAGGGACTAATATATACAAAAATATCATCATACTAACAATATTGGACTTAATTTTAAAATTTAGAATGTTTTAGATGTTAATTTTGGATAAAATAAATTTTTCGGGAATAAATGAACATAAAGATCATCATATTAAATATAGTGGACTAAATTATAAAAATTAGAAAGAAATAAGAGTGAACTTTGGGTCAAATAATTTTTTTAGGGTATAAAATGAAAAATATTATTCATATTAAAAATATTGGACTAAATTGTAAAAATTAGAAAAAAAGGTGAATTTAAGGTTAAATAAAGATTTTTGGAGACTAAAACGAACAAAAATAAAATATGACAGACGCAACGTACAATTTACACCTTTTATTTAAGTCGGCTAATTTATTTTGACAAAGTGACACGTGGTGCATTCTGATCGGTCCATAAATTCTTTCTAATTTTACAACCAAACACGTTTTCTTCATCGTTTTTCATTTTCCAAGAAAATTGACATGAAAACGAACTTTATTCACTAGAACCACACGGAACCACTAGAAACTTATTTAATACAGAATTTATCTCTAATTCTTTCTAATTTTAATAATTTAGTTTCATAAATTTAAAATGGTTATATTCTTGTTCATTTTAGTCATTGAAATTGTATTTTATCCAAAACTGAATCCTATTTCTTTCTGATTTTTAAATTTTACTTTGTTATTTTTAATATGTTTGGAGAGAAATAAAATTAATTTTAGGTTTAAAAAAATTGAAGACTTAATGAGAAATTTTAAAAAATTTAAAATGGGACATAATTAAAATATTTAAAGAAATAAATATTTAATGAGAATTTTAAGTTTTTTTAAAAAATAATTAAAATGCCAAATTTTTATTGTCCAAAATTTTGAAGGGAAAGACCACGTTTTTCCCTCACCGCCATCAATCTATGTTTACATCACTAGTTAGAAATATAATGGACTAAATTTCAATAATTAGAATGAATATGGATTACTTCTGGCTAAAATAAAATTTTAGAGGCTAAAAAGAACAAAAATATCATTATATTAAACATGATGTAATAAATTTTAAAAGTTAGAAATAAATAGGAGTCGATTCCAGTTAAATAACGATTTTTAGGGACTAAAATAAACAATAATATCATTATATTAAAAATATTGGCTAAAATAGTTTTTACGGTGAGGTATTTTCGGCACATTCAGCGGATCATTGAGTGTTTACTGGTTTAGTTCCCAAAATCCGTACACATATGTAAATGAGTTTAACAATGCGTTTTTATGAGTAATTGACTATTTTCTTTCACATCTATTTATTTCTATTATTTAACAATGACATGGTTGATCAATAAGGTGTTTTAAAGAAAATTATTCTAAATAGTATTGTTATTTTACCCTAAACAAATTTTTAAAATTTTAATTTGGGTAATAACATATTTCAACAATTTCCCCTTGAATTCTTGAAATAAGAAATATGACATGGAACCTTATTTCAACTAATTAGAGATTACTCGGTTTGTAACCCCCTCGTCACGGCCCGGACGCTTGACCGATCCGAGTGGGCTACACGGGGATAACCGGGATGAAACCCGTTAAGGCTCCACTTCGGTTGCCGACCCTAGAGAAAATTTTTCATTTTTATCTTATCTAAATGCATTGGTTTAACCTACGTGGAAGCCCAACAACAAATCGGGCCTAAACCCAACCTTTGGAACCCTTTAAAGAAGTCAAAAAGTCCAAAAACAGGCCTGTGTTTCGAAACAGTCAAAGCCCGTTTCGAAACACCAGCTTCAATTTAAAAAGTCAGACATCCGTTTCGAAACGCATCCACCCCGTTTCGGAACAGGGTCTCATTTTAGCCTTGCCATTTCGATACCAGTTTCGGAACGGCAATTCCAGTGGCAAAAGTGTTTCGAAACATGTTTCGGAACAGGGACTCACAGTAGCCAAAACGTATCGAAACGAGTTCCGATATGGGGCCCTGGAACCACACCCGTTTCGAAACAGGACAACCCGTTTCGAAACACTCGCTGTCTGCAAGTTCCCAAAATCAGTTGTAGACTTCTCCAATTGATTCCAAACGTCCGAAACGACTACACGATGCATACAAATCATACAAATACATTCTAGAGGCATTCTCCCTAGCAACCATACTCGACATACACAAGATATACAAGAAGACATCAATTCCAAGGACCATACATGGCATTACAAATAGAATGCTTTAACAAGGTCAACACTTAGACAAATTTAAGGTAGGCAAATACCAACATGGTTTACAAGCAAGGCATTCATCAAAAAACCAAAATTAACAACATATAAAAGGAGTCTAACATGCTCCTAAACAACAACATCATACTTCAAAAGGCATTATACCACAAACACATGTCCCATTGCTTGACCACTACATCATTTAAAATACCCATACTTGGTAGCTAACAAGCACCACGAAGCACACTTGGAGGCCCCTTCTTGCACTTAGCAACCCACGAACTAAGGATCTGCATTGTCGAACAAAGAGAGAGCATAAGCAATAAAGCTTAGTGAGGGTAAGACCTTTAAAAACAAACCTCGACAATGCAGGGTCCAAGCACGATCTCAACCAAGGTAAAATGCATGTTCATACCTTCAATCCTCGAGAGTTAAATGTCAATGATGCATGAACAAATATCCAATAATATATAATGCTCAACAAACTCATTTCCACAACATATGTAAGCACATATAATCATCCAAAAAGGGAAACACATTTCCACATCACATTGATACACATATCAATTTATATTGGCACCTAGCTATGACTCGAATACGCAGATAAACACGTTGGAACTCACATCCAACAACCACTTGACCTCACGGTGGGATTACACTCATCACCGGTCTTGCGGAGGGGATTCCACTCATCCTCACGCCCCGTCGATGGGATTCCACTCATCATCGACTAATACATATAACAATTTCTGGGCGAACCCGTAGTCCTCCTTGGTGACTCAACGCCACCAAGGCCACGCGCGAATTTGACTCATGTGTGCACACTAACATCCTAATGATCGATCATTTGTACCCAAGAATACTAGTGCCAACATTTAACTCAATCCACATTATCAATTACAACCAATTCCATGCTTAGCACGAACTCACCATGATCACAATCATGAACAATCCACATGCATATCACAATGCATCACAACCATGCCTCATCACACGTGTATAACACATTATACATAAACCATCATATCATAAATCATCACGAGGCATAAACAACAATTAAAAGTTCAACCAATGTCTCTAGCTTAAGCTTAGGATTAGGCTACCACCCTAATCCTAACTCTAGGTGGGTCTACCAAGCCCGACCTAGTCCACATGCTCGAACCAAACACTTATAAAACACTTTGAAAGCATTAACCACTCACCTTCACTTCCAAGCTCAAATACCAAGCAAGCAACCACCTTCAAGTTTCCATATTCACTCCTGATGCTTCACCGATGCCAAACCTCGATTCTAATCAATCCCAAACACAAACAAAATACCCAAAATCAATAACTAATCGTCGGAATCAACCCGGATTAACATTTCCAACCAACCAACACCCAACATCATGCCCAAAACAGAATTCCCGAGCAGCCCACAAAACCCACTGAAATCTTCCATTTCAAGTATCCAAACAATCATCAAACACACCCAAAGTGACCCTCATATATCATACTAACACCAGCCCTCAAAAATCCAACATAAAACAACCCCAAAAACTCATCCAAACCCCTTCAAAAACCCCTTGGAAACCCAAATCCGAGAATGAGCTTAAAACTATGAAAAATTCATACATGTTAAACCATTTAACTCCTAGACTTCATATCTAACCTCATTAAATCGAAATTTTAAGTTTAACAACATAAAGCTATCATCTTTAACTAAATCCTCTAAAAACTCAAATTTCCAAAACCTTGATGAAAATGAAAACTACTTGTACTTTTGAAGAGAGGAAGTTGAGGACAAGTCAAAAATGATATTACCTTTCAAAACCGAGTTGAAATTAGGAAGCAAAGTGATGGAATAGTGATTGGGTAGAGAGAGCTCTTTTTGTCGTTCAAAATGTTGAAAGAGTGGAGGAAGAAGACAATGATTTTCTTTTAATAAAATGGGGTTTTAAAAGAAGTCCACATAATTACAGAAATGCCATTAATGAATGGCCATTTCATCTATTTTGTAAAATCCTTGGAATTTAAGTTTCATTTCAATTTAGTCCATCAACAAATGTTTGTTTTTGAAACCTGAGGCCCAAAAGATTATTTTAATTATAAAACCGAACCTGAAATAATATTAAAATATTATTTTCACCCGACCCCTAAACCCGAGTGTTACAACTCTCCCCCACTTAAGGAATTTCGTCCCCAAAATTACCTGACGGAAACAAGTACAGAAACTGCTCAACCATATCAGCCTTTCTCTCCCATGTGGCCTCTTCCACACCTCTATGTCTCCACAACACCTTGACCAACTCTATGGTCTTGCCACGCAACACCTTGCTATCATAAGCGAGTATCTCAACAGGCTCTTCATTATAAGACAAATCCGGATTCAACTCTATCTCCTCAACATGCATAACATGAGAAGGATCTGATCTATATCTCCTAAGCATCGACACATGAAAGACATCATGGATCTTTTCTAACTCGGAAGGCAATCTCAAACGGTAAGCTACAGGCCCAATCCGCCCAACTATCTCATAAGGACCAATAAACCTCGGACTCAACTTACCTTTCCGGCCAAATCTCATCACCTTCTTCCACAGAGATACTTTCAGAAACACTTTCTCACCCACAGAGAACTCAATCTCTTTTCTCTTCAAATTTGCATAAGACATCTGACGATCGGAAGCTGCTTTCAAACGGTCACAAATCAACTTCACTTTGTCGGTAGTCCCCTTAAGCAAATCCGACATAGGTAACAATCTCTGACCCGTTTCGGCCCAACAAATCAGAGTCCTACACCGTTTACCATACAAAGCCTCATAGGGAGCCATCTGAATACTAGACTGATAACTGTTGTTGTAAGCAAACTCAACTAAAGGTAGGTGCTTCTCCCAAGAACCCTAGAAGTCAATCACACAACAATGAAGCATATCCTTTAGAATGTGTATCACTCGCTCTAACTGCCCATCGGATTGCGGATGATAAGAAGTACTGAAATGCAAACGGCTACCTAGAGTACTATGCAAGAAACCCCAAAACCTCGAAGTGAATCTAGGATCTCTATCTGAAACTAGACTTCGGAACCCCATGAAGTCTCACAATCTCACGAATGTACAAGTTTGCCAACTTGTCTAAGGAATCTGTAGTGTTCACTGCTAAGAAGTGAGCACACTTAGTGAACCTATTAACAATCACCCATACAGAATTCTTCTTCGAAGGAGACAACGGTAACCCTGACACAAAGTCCATGGTGATCTTCTCCCATTTCCATTCCGGAATCTTCAAAGGCTGTAACAAACCTGAAGGAACCTGATGTTCTACCTTCACTCTCTAACAAACCATACAACGGCTCACATACTCGGCTACATCCTTCTTCAAACCAACCCAATAATAATCATTCTTCAAGTCACGGTACATCTTGGTACTACCCGGATGAATAGAAAAGGGACTCAAATGTGCTTCACTCAGAATCTGACGTCTCAACTCAACATCTTCTGGTACCACAACTCTATCTCTAAAGCACAACAAATTTTCACCACTAAAACTACACTCAGTCGGTCTACCTTCGGCTATGTCCTGAACATGAGGAACTAAGGTCACATCTTGCAACTGCTTCTCTCTAATCAACTTAATCAAAGAAGGCTTCACTTGCAACTCGGTGATCAACCCACTATCATCGGACACACTCAATCTAGCAAACATAGCCCTCAACTCAACTGCAACTTTTCTACTCAAAGCGTCGGCTACTACATTTGCCTTTCCCGAATGGTACTCAATGGTCAAATCATAATCTTTTAACAACTCAAGCATCTTCTTTGCCTCAAGTTCAACTCTCTCTGTGACATCAAACACTTCAAGCTCTTATGATCAGTGTAAACTATACACTTCTCACCATACAAGTAGTGACGCCAAATCTTCAATGCAAACACAACTGCGGCTAACTCTATATCGTGAGTAGGATAGTTCTTCTCATGAACCTTCAACTGCCTACAAGCATAAGCAACAACTCTTCTTTCTTGCATCAAAACACAACCTAAACCTATGTAGGAAGCATCACTGTATATCACAAATTCTTTACCTGAAACAGGTTGCACTAACACTGGAGCATTTGTCAAAGCTTCTTTCAATTTCTCAAAGGCCTTATGTCTTGCATCTAACCATTCAAACTTGACTCCTTTTTGCAACAATTTGGTCAAAGGAGCAGCTAACTTAGAGAAACCATCAACAAATCTCCTATAGTAACCGGCTAATCCTAGGAAACTCCTAATCTCAGTCACAGACTTAGGTTGTTTCCACCCAACAATAGCCTCAATCTTCGATGGGTCAACACGGATACCTTCAGCCGAAACAACATGGCCAAGAAATACAACCTCTCGAATCCAGAACTCACATTTACTAAGCTTCGCATACAACTGAATGCTCAACAATCTCTATAACACAAATCTCAAGTGCTCATCATGCTCTTCTTCTGTCTTCGAGTACACAAGAATATCATCAATGAAAACAACTACAAAACGGTCTAGATAGTTTCTAAAAATTCTGTTCATCATATCCATGAATGCTGCAGGTGCATTCGTGAGCCCAAATGGCATCACAAGAAACTCATAGTGACCATATCTAGTCCTAAAAGCTGTCTTCGAGACATCACACTCTTTCACTTTCAACTGATAGTACCCGGATCTCAAATCTATCTTCGAGAACACTGAAGCACCTCTCAACTGATCAAACAAATCATCTATGCGAGGCAACGGATACTTGTTCTTCATAGTCAACTGATTCAACTGCCTGTAGTCAATACACATACGCATGTTGCCATCTTTCTTCTTTACAAACAACACGGGAGCACCCCAAGGAGAACTACTAGGCCTAATGAAACCACTGTCTAATAATTCTTGCAACTGACTCTTCAATTCTTTCAACTCTTTAGAAGCCATACGATACGGAGCTATCGAAACTGGATTAGACCCCGAAACAGTCTCAATCACAAACTCAACATCTCTGTCAGGAGGCAAACCCGACAACTCTTCAGGAAACACATCTGGAAAGTCACAAACTGTTCTAATGTCCTTCGGTTTAGCCTTACTCATATTCGGATTCATAACGTAAGCTAAGTAAGCCCCACATCCGAAATCCATCAACCTATGAGCCTCTAGAGCTGACACAACATTAGACAAGAACTTAATGTTCTCGCCTACTACTACTACCCCGTAGTCATCAGAAAGTTTCAAAGAAATTCTCTTCGTCTCAAAATCCACACTAGCTCGGTGCTCAACTAACCAGTTCATACCAAGAATGATATGAAAACCATAAAAAGGAAGTTTCATCATATCAACAGAGAACGCATGACCCTGAATCTTCAGTGGACATCTCCTAATCATACGTCTAACCACAACTGTCTCACCAAAAGAACTAGTCACATGCATACCTACATCTAAGATCTCAACAGGTATATCTAACTTCCGTGCATGCTCACTCAAAATGTAGGAATGTGTATAACCCAAATCAACCAAAGAAAGCAAAGACATAGACTGTAACTCAAAATTACCTGCTATCACATCAGTGTCGTTCCCGGCCTCTCTCTGAGCATAAACTCTCGTTGGTCCTCCTGCCTCTGGCTGCACTGCCACAACATGAGCAAGGTTCCTCTGAGCATCTACCCTAGGAGCATGAGCCCTAGGCTGGAAGTAGCCACGACCACGCCCACGGCCTCTCTGAAAATCAGTCACCCTCGCTGGAGCCTGAGCTTTGTTCGCTGCTTGTGCCGCCTGATGCAGGCACTCCCTCTTAAAGTGGTCCCTTGAACCACAGTTCCAACAACAATGGAAGTTACCCCAACACTCACCAGAATGATGTCTCTCACAACGTGTACACTCAGGAAAATGCCCTCCACCTCTATGGCCCTGATGGCCCCTACCATGGTGGCTACCGCCACGTCTATGGTCGAACTGCTGTCCGCCACCTCTATGCCTCTTGGCATCTCTACTGTCAAAGTTATTATGCCTCTTACCAGAACTAGAACCTCTAGAACGCTTGGTCATCCCCAAACTATGCTCAATGTCCTTGGCTCTAGAAACCAAGACATCAAAGTCTGAATAGTCTGAAGCTAAGGTGTACCTCTTAACTTCCTCATGCAGCCCATATCTGAAACGGTTACAACGGTCCCTCTCAGTAGGAACTAACTCTGGAGCGTACTGACTCAAGCGAACGAAACGGATCTCATAGTCAGTCACAGAAGCATCTCCCTGAACAAGGGCCATAAACTCTCGCTTCTTCTCATCAAGGTACCTCGGACCCAAGTATCTTTTTCTGAAAGCGGACTCAAAGAAATCCCAATCTCTCTCAGCCTCTGGGACTCCGGTAGTGACGGTGACCCACCAAGTGTAGGCATCACCCTGAAGCAAAGAGATCACACAGCCCAATCTACGCGCACCCACACAACCCATCTGAGCTAAGATGCGAACAGTCTTCTCTAACCACAACTCAGACCTCTCCGGTGTAGACCCTCTGAACTCTTTGGCCCCTAAGCTACGGAGCCTCTCCAACGGTAGAATAGCATCATCACCCCTAGGCCGAGCTGCAGCCTGAGCTCCTGCAACTGCGGCCTGAAATGCTCCCGCAATAGCTTGCACTAGCATAGTCATATCAATTCCGGCCGGACCTTGGCCACCCTGAGGTCCCTCTTCTTCAGCTACATCCTCGCCTCCAACTCCATGTGGAGGAGGTGGTGGTGGTGGAGGTGGTGGAGGAACTCCAACTCCAGCAGCAGGCCCTTCTATATGAGCCTCCACTCCAACCACCGTCTCAACAGGAGCCGCAACGTGTGGTTCCTAACGAACCACCCTCGGCCTACCTCTCGGCCTAGACATCACACACAAACAATAACTACAACGAAAACAAACATACAAAATTGGGTTAGCAAGGCAAGACTTCCAAGTGCACAAGTACGTTCCCTCACTTTAAAAATTATTTTCCGATGTAATAGTAGCAATGGGACTCTAAACAACATACTTTTAAAACAAGACAACGAGCATACTTGTCGCGCAAGCAATCATGCTTACAATGCAAGCAAACGCCGTGCACATCAATACAAAACTTAAACTTACCTCACTTACCTACCCAAGGTCTCGGTAACCTTAGGCTCTGATACTAACAAGTGTAACCCCCTCATCCCGGTCTGGACGCTTGATCGATCCGAGTGGGCTACACGGGGATAACCGAGATGAAACTCGTTAAGGCTCCACTTCGGTTACCGACCCTAGAGAAAATTTTTCATTTTTATCTTATCTAAATGCATTGATTTAACCTAAGCGGAAGCCCAACAACAAACTGGGCCTAAGCTCAACCCTTGGAACCCTTTAAAGAAGTCAAAAAGTCCAAAAACAAGCATGTGTTTCGAAACAGTCAAAGCCCGTTTCAAAATATCAGCTTCAATTTAAAAAGTTAGAAACCCGTTTCGAAACGCATCCACCCCGTTTCAGAACAGGGTCTCATTTTAGCCTTGTCGTTTTGATACCAGTTTCGGAACGACAATTCCAGTTGCAAAAGTGTATCGAAACTTGTTTTGGAACAAGGGCTCACAGTAGCCAAAACGTATCGAAACGAGTTCTGATACGGGGGCCCTGGAACCACACCCGTTTCGAAACAGGACAACCCGTTTCGAAACACTTGCTGTCTGCAAGTTCCCAAAATCTGTTGTAGACTTCTCCAATTGATTCCAAACGTCCGAAACGACTACACGGTGCATACTAATCATACAAATACATTCTAGAGGCATGCTCCTTAGCAACCATACTCGACATACACAAGATATACAAGAAGACATCCATTCCAAGGACCATACATGGCATTACAAATAGCATGCTTTAACAAGGTCAACACTTAGACAAATTTAAGGTAGGCAAATACCAACATGGTTTACAAGCAAGGCATTCATCCAAAAACCAAAAATAACGACATATAAAAGGAGTCTAACATGCTCCTAAACAACAACATCATACTTCAAAAGACATCACACCACAAACGCATGTCCCATTGCTTGACCACTACATCATTTAAAATACCCATACTTGGTAGCTAACTAGCACCACGAAGCACACTTGGAGGCCCCTTCTTGCACTTAGCAACCCGCGAACTAAGGATCTGCATTGTCGAACAAAGAGAGAGCGTAAGCAATAAAGCTTAGTGAGGGTAAGCCCTTTTAAAAACGAACCTCGACAATGCAGGGTCCAAGCACGATCTCAACCAAGGTAAAATGCATGTTCATACCTTCAATCCTCGAGAGTCAAATGTCAATGATGCATGAACAAATATCCAATAATATGTCATGCTCAACAAACTCATTTCCACAACATATGTAAGCACATATAATCATCCAAAGAAGGAAACACATTTCCACATCACATTGATACACATATCAATTTATATTGGCACCTAGCTATGACTCGAATACGCAGATAAACACGTTGGAACTCACATCCAACAACCACTTGACCTCACGGTGGGATTACACTCATCACCGGTCTCGCGGAGGGGATTCCACTCATCCTCACGCCCCGTCAATGGGATTCCACTCATCATCGACTAATACATATAACAATTTCCGGGCGAACCCGTACTCCTCCTTGGTGACTCAACGCCACAAAGGCCACGCGCGAATTTGACTCATGTGTGCACACTAACATCCTAATGATCGATCATTTGTACCCAAGCATACTAGTGCCAACATTTAACTCAATCCACATTATCAATTACAACCAATTCTGTGCTTAGCACGAACTCACCATGATCACAATCATGAACAATCCACATGCATATCACAATGCATCACAACCATGCCTCATCACACGTGTATAACACATTATACATAAACCATCATATCATAAATCATCACGAGGCATAAACAACAAGTAAAAGTTCAACCAATGTCTCTAGCTTAAGCTTAGGATTAGGCTACCACCCTAATCCTAACTCTAGGTGGGTCTACAAAGCCCGACCTAGTACACATGCTCGAACCAAACACTTATAAAACACTTTGAAAACATTAGCCACTCACCTTCACTTCCAAGCTCAAATACCAAGCAAGCAACCACCTTCAAGTTTCCGGATTCACTCCCGATGCTTCACTAATGCCAAACCTCGATTCTAATCAATCCCAAACACAAACAAAATACCCACAATCAATAACTAATCGTCGGAAACAACCAGGATTAACATTTCCAAGCAACCAACGCCCAACATCATGCCCAAAACAGAATTCCCGAGCAGCCCACAAAACTCACTGAAATCTTCCATTTCAAGTATCCAAACAATCATCAAACACACCCAAAGTGACCCTCATATATCATACTAACACCAGCCCTCAAAATCCAACATAAAACAACCCCAAAAACTCATCCAAAACCCTTCAAAAACCCCTTGGAAACCCAAATCTGAGAATGAGCTTATAACCATGAAAAATTCATACATGTTGAACCCAAAATAATATTAAAATATTATTTTCACCCGACCCCTAAACTCGGGTGTTACACGGTTTATTTAAATTAATTATTTGACCAATTGAGCAAAGTCTTCTAGGGTAAAATTGAGGGTGCTACATTACTATTAACGTTACATGAACCTACAAGAGTCACACCCTATGATTGAAACGAACAAATATCGACTAGATAGCATGTGTACAAACTTGTTTTACTTGTAATAATTATTAAAGACGAAATTATTATAATTATTGTAATTATAAATAATCTCGTTTATATATATATGTATATATTAATAATTAGATAATTATTGTAATTATCAAAAACTATTAAAATATATACCCCTAAAGAAACCTAATTAAAGTAGAATCAGATTCTACATATTTAATTGTATTCGGTTAAATATATTATATATTTAATGAATTCGAATTAAAGTAGAATTAGATTCTACATATTTAATTATATTTGGTTAAATATATTGTATATTTAATGAATTCGAATTTAATTAGAATTAGGTTTTTGAATGCTATATAAAGGCATAAGGTCTAGCAGCCAAAGTATGCTTTTTCGGAAAACCTCTCTAACAGTTAGAGAAGATAAAATATTGTTCGTTTCGTTCGGGTGGAGTGCGTAGAGATCGGAGCGTTGTTGTGACGACTCAGATTTGATTTGGTTTATCCTAACTCCCTAAGGATATCGAGATACCAGATTTATTAAGGTAATATTTCATCCTTACTTACCCCGAATTCGTCCCTTGTACATGGATCACTAGCGAAATTCGCCGGATAATTTTTCGTTGTGCCATGGGGTGTACCGACGTTTCCCAACACTATCTATGTTTACATCTATAATTATAAAAATAATGGACTAAATTTTTATAATTCAAATGAAATAAGGATTAGTTTTGGCTAAAATAAAATTATATGGGCTAAAAAGAACAAAAATATCATCATATTAACAATAATTTACTAGTCGGTAGAGAAAATGGGTGAGAACGACGATAGTGTTGGACACTGTTCGTCGGAAATCTGTCGGTGCAGTTGCATTGGAAAGGGGTTTGGCAGGTGTTTGATAGACATGGTGTGGTGGTGGATGTCTTTGTGCCAACGAAGAGGGCTAGGGACGAGACTAGATTTGGTTTCGTTCGAATGAAAACAAAGGTAGAGGCGGAACGGGTGATTGAACGATTTGATGGGTTTCGATTGTACGGATCGAAATTGAAAGTGCAATTGGCACAACGTGAGACAAGAGATTCCTTTTGGTGCCGTCGAAGGGGAGAATCTAAGGTAGATGGGGATGAATCAAATTGGACAAAGGCGAAGAGGCAGAGTGGGGTAATTGCGAGTGATGACACGAAGGGTGAGCATATTGAGGCAACGAGGGAGTATCGTAAGGTTGAGGGTGTGATCGATGCGGAAAAATTGGAGATATTGAAGAATTGTGCATTGGGGTTTTGTCGACAACCGCGATCAATCATGGTGTTAGCGTTAGATTTAAGAACAACCAAGAGGGATGTTTCGTTAATGCGTGTGGCAGGATCGCTAGTTTCATTGATGTTTCCAAATGGGGAAACAAGAGATGAATGCATTAAATCAGGTTGTTTTACACCGTGGCTGGAGAATATATCGGCATGGTCACCAGATTGTATGATTCCAAATAGACGGGTCTGGTTATCGGCATGTGGATTACCGATCCATGCCTGGTCCGAAGGCACATTCAGAAATATCGCGGCGTTATGGGGGAATTAATTTGCATAGCCGACAGGACCGAAGCACCTACATCATTCGAGAGGGCGTTGTTTCTCATTGAAACTGATTGGTTCCTACTGATTGAGGAAACGATTGATGTGCTTATTGGTGGCAATTAATATCGTATTAGAGTACATGAAGTGAGTGAACCTAACTCTAAAAAACGGGATGGGGATGGGGAGGGGGTTGACGACGTATCAGAGGAGGAGGATCGGACGGTTGATATGGCAGATAGAGCTGTAGCAGTGGATAAAACTCCATCCAAGGAGGGTCGAGATGGAGGCGAGGATACGGTGGTTCCGAATTCATTTAGTATGAACTCGCTAAAGAGTTGGATGATTAATAAGATGTGGAATGACAACAAACGAGTGGATGATAGGGTGGTAGAGTCGAAGCAGAGTGAGGAGGTAAATTTGGAACAGGTTCCATCGGGATGGGCGGATGAAGATGTGGGAATGGTCGATAGGGAGGTGGTTGAGTATCGCAGCATGGATGTTAGTGCTTGTTAAATACCTGATGGTAGAATAGGCAAGGTGTTGGATAGGGATGGGGATATGGTTATGCATGGGGAGAACGTCGAAGATGGGCCGCCGTTTGAATCATCTAGGGCTGGGATTGCAGCTCTGATTGAATATAAAGGCAGAAAAAGGCGGGTTAGGCATCTCTCGGAAATTCTCCGATCGCCTGGACAGACAGGTACCACAGGGGAAAGATCCGGGGCTGTGGCGAAAAGAGGGAGGGGGAGACCGCGGAAAAATCCCAGACCAGCCTCCACGGAGTTGGCAAACGGATCCCTGTCGGATTCAGATTTTTTGCAACGTAAGCGAAGTATTCTTAAGAAGGCACAGGAGACGTGGGAATTGGGGAAATTGTTGGGTGCGGAAACAATTAGGAATGAGGAGAACGTTATTAAAGACATTGCTCGCCTTATTGAGGCGAGGGAGCCGTTACAATTGTAGAAGCGATATGAGGATGTTGTCGTGGAATGTGCGGGGTTTGGGAGCAGCGGCGAAAAGGCGTGGGGTACGTAATTTAATACGACAACATCGTGGGGAGTGTGTGATCATTGTGGAAACAAAGATGGAAGCTATCTCGGAACTGATGGTGAGGAACATTTGGGTGTCAGATAATTTTGATTTTGTTTTTACGCCGTCGATAGGGCGATCCGGTGGAATTCTTATGTGTTGGGATAAGGACAGGTTCAAAGCCGATCGGAAGGTTGTGAGGGAACGATTCGTGGCAGTTGAGGGGTGTTGGGCAGCCGAGAATTGGAGATGTGGGATGGTGGGAATCTATGCACCATGTGACGCGTTACAACAAGGGGTGCTATGGAATGAAATTGCGGTGGACATCTTGTCCCGTGACTTCCCGTGGTGCCTAATGGGAGATTTTAATACGGTAGTGGCTATGTCCGAGAGACAAAGTTGTGTATCGACGGATCGAGGTATGGGTGTTTTTGTGAATTTTATTCAGGATAATGGCTTATGTGACTTAGATTTATGTGGTTTATCGTATACATGGCTTGGTTCTGATAGTAGATGTAGTAGAATTGATAGATGCTTGGTCTCGCTGAATTGGTTGGATAAGTTTGTAAATTTGAAATTGTCGTCATTGCCAAGGGGTTTATCCGATCATACGCCACTATTACTTGTGAGTGATACTTTGGATTGGGGGCCGAAGCCGTTTAGGTTCCTTAATGCATGGGTGGGAGATAGGAGATTTGCCCGTGACTTAGAAGTGGAATGGGTGAGATTGTCGTCGATGCCAGATGGTTGGAATGTGGTTGAGAAATTGCGTAGCATGAAAACATTTTTGCGGGAGTGGAATAAGGTGGTGTTCGATAATCTAGACCACCGGATTGAGGTAACTACTAATGCGATTGCCTTGATCAATGGGGCCACGGGTGTAAATGTTGTTTCGGAGTCCCAAGTGATGCAACGACGTACTTACCAGCAAGATTTATGGTCCCTATCACGTATGCGTGAATCACTGTGGAGACAGAAGACAAGGATGCGGTGGTTGCAGGAAGGGGACGAGAATACGGCTTTTTTCCATCGTTCGGCCAAATTGAGGTCGCTACGCAATGGCATTTCTGGTTTGAATGTAAATGGGGTATGGGAAGTGGACCCGGAGCGCCTTTGATACGTGGTTTTTGAGGAATTTAAAAAGCATTTTGCAGCTCCAATCTGTTTGGGGGACATAGATATGGTGGTGGCATTCAAGCAATTGTCGTTAGAGTTGGCAGCCGGTTTGGAGGTCCCTTTTAGTGAGGATGAAGTGCGTGCCGTAGTGTGGGGATGTGATGGGGCAAAGACGTCGGGCTCAGATGGTTTTACTGTTGAATTCTATAAGAAGGGGTGGGATTTCTTGAAGGGCGATGTGATGCATGTGTTGAATAACTTTTATGTGTCAAGGGAATTACCGAAGGGTATGAATTCGGCTTTTGTTACCTTAATTCCGAAGAAAGACAATCCGAGAGAAATTAGGGACTTTAGGCCGATTTGTTTGCTAAATTCTATTTATAAAATTGTGGCGAAATGTTTAGCGAAGCGACTACAACGTGTGTTGCCCGTTTTGATCAGTGATGTTCAATCCGCGTTCATTCAAGGTCGTCAGATTGTAGATGGCATTATGTTGGCTAATGAGGTGATACATTCTATGCAACAAAGAGCGGGTAGTGAAGGGGGGTACTACTGAAAATTGACTTCGCGAAAGCGTATGATTGTGTGAAGTGGGATTGCTTAGAGAATATTCAGATAAGGATGGGTTTTGGGAAGGTGTGGAGGGCTTGGATGCGCGCATGTTTTAGTACGGCACGGCTGTCGGTTTTACTCAATGGTTGCCTAACGAAGGAATTTTCGATGAAGCGAGGTGTGCGACAGGGTGATCCTTTATCGCCTCTTTTATTCGTAATTATGGCTGAATTGTTGCACCTTTTGTTGGTTGAGGCGGAGAAGAGGGGACTTATAACAAGAGTGTGTGTTGTTAATGAGTCCTTTGTGTCGCACTTGCAGTTTGCGGACGACACGGTGATCTTTCTTCAGGGTGATCCGCGAGTAGCACTGAATTTGAAGAGGGTTCTCACTTGTTTTGAGTACAGTTCAGGGCTGAAAATCAATTATGCTAAATCTTGTTTATATGGGGTAAGTGTCGAGGAAGGATCATTGTGTGAGATGGCAGGGATGTTAGGGTGTTGCATGGGTACTTTGCTGATGGTTTATCTTGGCTTGCCTTTGGGAGTGAATCCACGTAGTTTGAGTATGTGGGAGCCGTTGATACAACGCTTTCGGAAAAGTTTGGCTGGATGGAAGAGGGATTCGCTATCCTTTGCAGCTCGGTTGACGTTATTGAATTCAGTTCTGTCTGTACTTCCTATTTATTACATGGGCATTTTTGTGGTACCAAAAGGTGTTATTAAACGGATAGACCGTATCCGTAGAAGTTTCCTATGGGGAGGTACAGGGAAGCGACGTAAATTGAGCAGGGTGAACTGGAGGGTGGTGTGTAGGCCGCGGAAATTCGGGGGATTGGGTGTAGTAGATTTGCACAAGAAAAATTTAGCTCTCTTGGCGAAATGGCATTGGCGTTTTGCGTTGGAAGATACGTCTTTGTGGAGGGAAATTTTGGTTGCTAAATATGGTGAGGATGTGCTGCATAGGCGGGTTACGATTGGAAAAAAGAGAGCTATGTCAACGGTATGGCGACAAATTGTGGAGGTACAAAATGAGGTTAGTATTAATCATTTTATGGATTTATCTAATTTTGCATGGCTGGTTGGGAATAGGAGGAAGGTGCTTTTTTGGTGTGATAGGTGGTGTTTAGAGGTGCCGTTATGTGAGGTGTTTCCTCGTCTTTATCGGATTGCGGTGAATAAATGGGCGTTGGTTTGGGAATATGCACGTGTCCAATCGTTGGGGCATGCGGATTGGAGTGAATTTTTTTCTAGACCGTTGCGATCGTTTGAGTTGGCACAATTGCGGGATTTGCGAGGTGTGGTGGGGGCGTCGGTTCTAGTAGAGGAGGTGAATGAAAAGTGGGTGTGGAAACATACTTCGACGGGATCTTTTTCGGTGGCAAGGTTGTTGAGCTTAATGGCATCATTTGGTTTGGAAGGGGAAGCGGAATGGGATAGTGCGGGAATTTGGTCCTTGCTTACGCCGCTGAAGGTGCAGTGTTTTGTGTGGTTTGTGCTCCTCGAACGATTACCCACTTTATGCTTGCTGCGGGAACGAGGTATGCATTTAGATGTGCAGGATTTCTCATGTCGTTGGTGTGGGGAAGGAGAGGATGAGGCGGATCATATCCTTTTTAGATGCACGTGGATGTGGCGGGTGTGGTCGATGTTTTTCGCTTGGTGGCAGGTGGAGGTGGTTCGACCGGAGTCTTTAGTGGGGTTTGTGCATATTTTCTTGGATAGTTTTTTCCGGGGGGTGGTCCGGCATTGGTGGTTATCGGGATGTGCTGCAGTTTTATGGTCGATGTGGCTAGCGCGCAACGACTTGATGTTCAATGGTAATAGGGTGTCGCCTTCTGAATTATTTTTTCTAATCAAATTGCGATCATTTTCTTGGGTGAATGCGCTGGACTATAACGCTGTGCTTGTGGAATCGGTGTGGTGGGATTGTCCTTAGTGGTGTGAGGGGATGGTCCGTGCAAAGGGACCTCGTATGGGGGTAACGTGGCTGCCACCGTTGGAGAATATGGTGAAGTTTAATGTGGACGGGTCGGCTAGGGGGAAGCCGGGGCCAGCGGGTTTTGGTGGAGTGTTACGTAATGCAACGGGACAGGTGTTGGCGCTGTTTTCGGGACCGCTGGGGTGCTTGACACGAATGAGGCTGAAGTGCATGCGATATGTTATGCGCTCGAGGCGTTTGGAAGGTCGAAATGGAGTAGTTGGTCTTGTATAATTGAATCCGACTCTTTTGTGGCGTTATCTTGGGTTTTGAATGTGGAGAGTAGGTCATGGAAATACTATGGGTTGTTTAGGCGAATTGATGTTGCACGGGGAGGGGTGAGCTGTACGTTTCAGCATGTGCATCGCGAAGCTAACGACATTGTGGACAAGTTGGCTAAGGGGGGTGTCGAGCGACGGGGATGGCTGTGTGTGGGCCTGTAGAAGGACGATCGGGGGTGCGGGCAGTGTGGGGAGACGGCTTCGAGGGATTGCTCGAGCGTGGTTTTGTTGTGTGCTGGGGGTGTGTGAGTTGTATGATCTCGGGGTTGGTTTATCGTGTCCAACTTGGGTACTCTTTTCCTCCATCTAGGTGTAGGGAGGTTTTTAATGAGGCCCGAGTTTGAACGTTATGTATGATTTGTTCATTAATAAAATCATACGATTGAGCAAAAAAAAATAACAATAATTTACTAAATTTTAAAAATTAGAAAGAAATAAGGGTCAATTCTGGTTAAATAAAGATTTTAAGGGATTAAAATGAAAAATAATATCATCATATTAAAAATACTGTACTGGATTTTAAAAACTAGAAAGAAATAGGGTGAATTTTAGGTTAAATAAAGATTTTTAGGTACTAAAATGAACAATAATATCATCATATTAAAGTATTGGAATAAATTTTAATGATTAGAATGAAATATGGGTGAATTCCAGCTAAATTAAGTTTTTAGGGACTAAAGTATACAAAAATATCACCATACTAACAATATTGGACTTAATTTTAAAATTTAGAATGTTTTAGGGGTAAATTTTGAATAAAATAAAATTTTCTGGAATAAATGAACATAAATATCATCATATTAAATATAGTGGACTAAATTATAAAAAATAGAAAGAAATACGAGTGAATTTTGGGTCAAATAATTATTTTTAGGGTCTAAAATGAAAAATAATATTCATATTAAAAATATTGCACTAAATTGTAAAAATTAGAAAAATTGGGTGAATTTAAGGTTAAATAAAGATTTTTGGGGACTAAAATGTGTCACTCTCGATATTGAAATAATGATGATCTCAAGTCTGAGGATCATACACTTTGTTATCACCATGATCAATGTTGTGATTGTCACATAATAATCCAAGAAACATGCTCATAGGGGGTCAGTCCAGTATGTCGTTCTATAACACATACTTATGTATTGATTTTGACATCTCTATGTCAATAACAACACTTTGTTATCAATCAACTACATATTAGTCTTAATATATTATTGTTGTCCACGCCCACAATAATTCTCGACTAAGGACATTCAAGAATAACTATATTATTCTAAGAACTTTATTATAATTTAGTTTATTTATAGATGCACATAATAAGACTGAAATAATAATAATGACTTTATTAATAAACAAGATAAAATAAGTATGTCGTTTACAATTATCTCATTGTTGGTCTTTGGGCATATTGTGTTGATGTCCTAGTGACTAGTGATAACTTTTTTAAATATGAAATGTTATACCTTATTGGTTAGTTAGAAAATGATTAGTTCTTATCCAAGTTAGAGCCTTACTTGTTTGATGCAAATTAGATGAAAGGATATGTTAAATTGATCATGTTTTTAGTTTCTTTAAGCTACCTCACTAAGTAATTATACTTACTTATCCTTTCACCATCTTTTAGGTTGAGCTGCTTCTAGTTAGCTTTCGGAACTTGGGCAAAATCACAAGGTTTCAAGAAGTATGTTTTGTACTTCTCTTGTAAGAACTCCTAGTAGGTGGCACATGTTTGTTAGATATGCATAGTGCATTTAGACAACCCTTTTTACTTATGTATGGGTATAAGTTCATTATGTAGTATTCGTTATATGTAATGGCCTATAATACTTTTGTTGCTTGTTGGTTAAGCTCAACTTGTTATGGTATAATGTTTCGAAGGGTTGCTCGTCTGTGCAGTCATGATGAAATGTGATTGAATGCTTGCTTGATAGTTAAGTCGTGATAGGCTTGATGTTGAATAGTTGTTTGTTGGTATGATATGCTTAAGTGTCGTTCGAATGGTTGCTTGATGAATAAGCCTTATTGTCATGCTTTCGAAATGGTTTCTTGAGGGATAAACTATGTGATTGTTGATAATTGAATGTTTGATTATGATTAAGATATTCAAGGATTATTGATTATATATCATTGAATATGGTTAATGTTATGGTTGTGTTTTGTAAACGCTCGATAAACCACGTTTATGTTTGAATAGCTTTAAGACAATCCCAAACATAGAAATTTTAAATCTTGTTTAAAACTCTAGCTAAAATGAACGATGTTGTTTATGCTAAAGTACTAAACCCAATAAGACATCCTTTGAAGTTTGTGGTCTATTCGAATGGTGTAGATTCTAATCACCCTTAATTGAATTTTATTTTCTCACTCAAGCATGTCATATAATGATTAAAGAGTAAAATGAGAGACTTAAATGCTTGTGTTAGTCTCTTTTTGGTCATTGTACTCGAAGTAAAGACTTACATGTATGGAAGTTAGTTCCTTGTTAGTTGAGTAACACTTCTTAGTTCGGTTTACTTCTAAATCAGGTAAGGGGTGTTGCATTCAAATTATGCACTTTAATTAATTTATTTTTAAAAAAATTAAAATTCTCAATTAAGTATTTATTTCTTTAAATATTTTTAATTATGTACCATTGTAAATTTTTAAAAATTTCTCATTAAGTCTCAAAATTTTTGAAACCTAAAAATTATTCCATTTCTCTCCAATCATATTAAAAATAACGGAGTAAAATTTAAAAAATACAAAGAAGTAATAGTCAATTTTGGCTAAAATACAATTTCATGGACTAAAATGAACAAGAATATCACCATTTTAAATTTATCAGACCAAATTATTAAAATTAGAAAGAAATAGGGATAAATTCCATGTTAATTAAATCTTTAAGGACTAAAATAAACAATAATACACCATATTAAAATATTGGACTAAATTTTAAAAATTAGAAAGAAATGGGGATGATTTTGGGTTAACAAAAGATTTTCAAGGACAAAAATGAACATTAATATTATCATATTAAAAATATTGGACTGAATTATAAGAATTTGAAAGAAATAAGGGACTATTTCAATTTAAATAAATTCTTAGGGACTGAAATGAAGAATATAATCATCATATTACAAATATTGAAAAAAATTATAAAAGTTAGAATAAAATAGTTGTAAATTTTGAGTTAAATAAAGATTTTTAGGGACTAAAATTAAGAAAAACAAAATTTGGTAGACTTATCTTGCAATTTACCCCTTTATTTAAGTCATGAATTTTTTAACAAAATGACACATGGCACGTTCTGATTGGTCCATAAGATTTTTTTAACAAAGTTAACGATTTGGGGCAACTAAGGTAACGGTTTAAAGTTCATGGGACAAAGTGTCCAAAAAAATTAAGAGAAAACTTGGTAACAAGTACATAAATTAAGGGGCAATGTGACCTTGTAAACCTTATTTGATTAATAAAAAATTATAAAAGACTAAGTTTTTGTTTGATGAAATGGAAGGATTTAAATCCCCGTCGATCAACCTCAAACCTCGTCGATCAAAGGAAGCCCCCTTTGGATGGCTCCGACCTCGTTGGGGGCTGCTCGTTTTTTAGCTCCGTCCCTCTGAACGACCTCTTTTCATCGCTTGTCTTTCTCCTTCCTGCCTCGTGCTTGGTTTTCGTTCGTGAAGCCGTTAGTATATTCGATGGAGTCCAGTGCTCCCAGTGTCTTTCGGGTCTCCACCGGTTCCACAATGGGTTGTAAAGAGAGGCAGTAAGCTCGACGGCGAAAGGTTTTAAGGGTCCTTCATCTTCTCATCTCTACCTCCAATCCGGCTTAGACCGGCTCTTTTACTTGGTTCCACCGATGGTTCGCCAAATGTATTCTTTTTAAATAATATTTATATTAAGTGGTATGGATAATGATTGGTTATTCACTCCTTAGACCGTGGCGTTGGTGAAACGTAGTCGATTGCATGACCTGAAAATTTAATTGTCGTAGTTTACGTATGAATCGAGAACCAAAACAAAAAGGCGGACTATCTAAAAAGAGAATGAATGGCTCGACAAGAGTTGTTTAAAGCTTGGTGGTAAATGGTTTTAGATAAGTCGAGGTGTTACGCTCTAAAAAGGTATAGGCAATCGTGTTTTTACCGCATGGAAATAATGCTAGTAGTTTTGTTGTTGTTGAAGTTCTTAATCGCTGGCTTCGTTTGATGTAGTTCTCTTACCTAGTTGTGATGCACTCTTTTCCTCCATTTAGGATTAGGGAGGTTTTTAATGAGACTCGCAACTTAGGTAAAAGATTTTGTATGGCCTTTATAATCAATAAAATCTGATTTGCCGAGCTAAAAAAAATTATCATTTTTATGAAAATTTAATATGCCAATATTATGTTATATTTTTAAGGAATTAGTTTTTTCATTTTTTCTAATCGAATTGTTTTGTGAGATCTTTAGAAGGTATATTTAAAATTTTTAAACAAAATAGTTTAATTATTAAATATAATTTTTATTTTTAAGAGTTTAAATAATCTTGAACTAGTCAGAAAATAATGAAAGAATACTGTAAAGTTACTAAAATTATTTAGGTTCCATGTCCTATTTCTTATTTAAAGAATTTAAGGGGAAATTGTTGAAATATGTTATTACCCAAATAAAATTTTAAAAATTCGCATAGTGTAAAATAAGTATACTATTTAGAATAATTTTCTTTAAAACGCGTAAAATAATACAAATAAATGGATGAGAAAGAAAATAGCCAGTTACTCAGAAAAAAGGCTATGTTGAACTCTTTCTCATACGTGTACGGCTTTTGGGCACTAAAACAGTCATGACTCAACGGTCCCCTAAATTTGCGGAAAGTAGCTCATCATAAAAACTATATAAGTTTCATCTCATATACATGTGTATGCATCACTAGTTGAAAACCTTTGATTACTTTTAGCATATCCTTTGAAACGAGATGGTGAAGATTGCTTCGGTTGTATTATCATTGGTCTTGGTCCTCTTAATCCAATTCATGGAAGCTCCAAGTGCGTCGCCTATAAGAGAAAAAGATTGGTACATTAAAACTCTCAAAACCGCCATTGAAGATCTGGCCAAGCTAGGAGTATTAGATCCCAATGCTTTGAAGAGTAATGTTCAAGAAGCGGATTTCGATGAAGCCTATGAGGTTGCTAAAAATGAAACAGCCCATCAAATCGCTACAGCTAAGGATAGAGGCTCGACGTCAACGGATGCCCAACTTTCCCTCGATGATGAGAAAAATGTTTTCTACGGATCTCTCAATTATCTTCTTGAAAAATGGGCAAGCAAGGGGTTAATAGATCGCAGTTTTAGGGAGAAAGGAAAAGCTTTGGAAGCCAAGTTGGATTTACAGCTCAGTGCAGTCTTTCAAGATGCTCGAACAAATGAAGGAAAGGCATGATCTCTAGCGACGCACCTTCAATGTATCAATAAAGCCAAAGGCCGTGGAATTTTATGAAAGCCAAAATAAAACTATTTTTAATTCGATAGAAAACTGATGTTGGAGGTCAAACTGATAAAGTAATACAATTCGAATGATATTGCTCTTTCTTAAAATATCCTTTTACTAGAAGCATCCGAGCCAAGTGACAAGTTTGATTCCGATTTGAACAAAAAAGATAAAAACAAACACTTGTGGTTTACTTTAATGGCTCAAGAGCTTCACTCTGCACATTAACACACAGAACAAATACCAACAGCTTCAAGTAACAAAAACCTTACTCCCTGCTAACAAATCCGCATCATAATTCATAGCAGAGCACAAGGAAACACCAGCAACATAAATCCAAACTACCAACAGCATGAGGTTACAACCAGCACACAAGGTGATTCTTAACATATATAATAATAGTCTTTTTCATTTCGGTCGGCAAATAAAACCACAAATGTGGTGTAGTACAAAGCAGCTATTACTTATAATTCATCTTTCATTACTTATAATTCATTGTAATTGCAGTGGAGATTATGGCATACTCGAATATCAAATTCGAATTCAAGGCCTAAAAGCAATCTTTATAACAAATGCATTCACGGTCAAACACGCCTTCGCAACCCCCGCTGCTGAAACCCTCCAACTTGCAAATGTTAGCACAGACATCGTTGCTCAAGCATATGCCCTGGAAATCACCGCTCGGAGACTTGCATTCTCTGGCATCCGCCATCATAGGCCCCATCTCTGCGTTATTTTAAAATGTATATTAGATTTCATGTCTTTTGCATAAAAGTAAAACAAACAAAAAATTACAGATATTTCAGTGCAACAATAAAAGCAGTATTAGAAGCTAGTTGCATGGTATATGTCTGTGTGGATGTTGTGCTTTCATATGAAAATGATAAAAGGAAAATACCTGCAGCCAGAAGCAAGATAATGACACAGCAAGCTGGAAATAAACTCAGAGAACGTTCCATTGAACAAAGTTGTTATGAGAGAAGAAGGTAGAATTGAGAGAGGCAATGAAAACTGAGCACTAAGTGTCCTTTTTATAAGCGTTTAAGTGGAGCAATACCTTGCGGAAGGAGGAACAAAATCATATGGTATGTTTTAGAAATTAGGTTTGGCTATTAAAAATACATATCAAATGGCATGTTTTAGAAGTTAGGTTTGGCTGTAAATTTGGTATATATATAGGGAAATAACACATTCCGATTAGGAAAAAAACTTAATAGTAAGTTTTTTTTAATAATGTTCCATTGTAAATTTTTAAAAATTTCTCATTAAGTCTAATAATTTTTGAAACCTAAAACTAATTCCATTTCTATCCAATCATATAAAATTTATAAAAGAGAAAGAAGTAATAGTAAATTTTGGCTAAAATACAATTTTAGGGACTAAAATGAACAATAATATTGCCATTTTAAATTTATCAGACCAGATTATTAAAATTAGAAAGAAATATGGATAAATTCCACATTAAATAAGTCTTTAGGGACTAAAATAAATAATAATACACCATATTAAAAATATTGAACTAAATTTTAAAAGTTAGAATGAAATGGGGTGATTTTGGGATAAATAAATATTTTTAGGGACTAAAATATTGGAAAAAATTATAAAAATTACAATAAAATAGTTGTAAATTTTGAGCTAAATAAATATTTTTAGGGACTAAAATTAACAAAAATAAAATTTTTGTAGACTTATATGCAATTTACCCTTTTATTTAAGTCGTGTGAATTTTTTTTAACAAAACGGCACGTGTCACGTTCTGATTAGCCCGTAAGATTTTTTAACAGAGTTAACAATTTGGGGCTACTAAGGTAACGATTTAAATTTCATGGGACAAAATATACTAAAAAATAATTTAAGACAAAACTTGGTAACACATTATTCATTTTCTAATCATATTGTTTTGTAAGATCTTTAAAAAGTTTATTTAAAATAATATATAGTCAATGAATTTGTTTGGCCATTAAAAATACATATCAAATGGTATGTTTTAGAAGTTAAGTTTCGCTATTAAAAATACATATGAAATGGCATGTTTTAGAAGTTAGGTTTGGCTGTAAATTTGGTATAGATAGGGAAATAACACATATTCCGATTAGGAAAAAAAATAAGAATGTCTAACTATGGAGTTATTAATATGGATGGACTATTAGTAAGATTGTGTTTTCCTTGGCCTGACTTTAAAAAATTATGGTTCTTTAACTAGATTAGTCTCAAAATTTAAATATTTGGTCTTGTCCTTTAAAATTTTGGACAATAAAAATTTGGCAATTTAATTACTTTTTAAAAAAATTTGAAATTCTCATTAAATATTTATTTCTTTAAATATTTTAATTATGTCTCATTTAACATTTTAAAAATTTCTCATTAAGTCTCAAAACTGGTGACCAAAAACCAAACTTTTTCAAAACTGGTGACCAAAAACAGATTAGACCAAAAGCAAAAGAGACTGCGAGTGTAGTTTACCCTACATCCTTAGTTTACCCTAAAATTTTGAGGCTTTTATGACACTTGCTCACTCTTAAAAATATTTTGACTTGTGCCCACCCTAAAAAGTACATTTTGGATCCGCCCACCCTAAAAAATATTTTGACTTGTGCCCACTCTAAAAAAATATTTAGTCCAATATTGATAATATGAAGATATTTTTTCACTTCAATCCCCAAGAAATTTAATTTAGCTGAAATTCACCCATTATTCTTTCTAATTTCTAAAAATGTATTATAAATTTTTAATATGGTGATATTATTGTTCATTTTAGTACCTAAAAATCTTTATTTAGCCTTAAATACACCCCTATTTCTTTCTAATTTTTAAAATTTGATCCAATGTTTTTAATATGATGATATTATTCTTTATTTTAGTCCCTAAAAATTGTTATTTAACTGGAATTGTCTTCTATTTATTTATAATTTTTAAAATTCAGTACATTATGTTTAATATAATGATACTTTTGTTCTTTTTAGCCCTTAAAATTTTATTTTAGCCAAAATTAATCTATATTCATTTTAATTTTTAAAAATTTAGTCCATTATATTTCTAATTAGAGATGTAAACATGGATAGACGGCGATCAGAGAAAAACGTGGTCTTGCCCTTCAAAATTTTGGACAATAAAAATTTGGCACTTTAATTATTTTTTAAAAAATTTAAAATTCTCATTAAATATTTATTTCTTTAAATATTTTAATTATGCTGCATTTTAAATTTTCAAAAACTTCTCATTAAGTCTCAAAAATTTTTAAACCTAAAATTAATTTTATTTCTCTCCAATCATATTAAAAATAACGGAGCAAAATTTTAAAATTAGAAAGAAATAGGAGTCAATTTTGGCTGAAATAGAATTTCAGGGACTAAAATGAACAAGAATATAACCATTTTAAAATTATCAAACTAAATTATTAAAATTAGAAAGAATTAGGGATAAATTCTGCGTTAAATACGTTTCCAGTGCCTCCGATTGGTTCTAGTGAATGGAGTTCATTTTCATTTCAATATTCTTGGAAAATGGAAAACGAAGAAAAAATGTGTTTGGTCGTAAAATTAAAAAGAATTTACGGACCAATCAAAATGCACAATGTGTCACTTTGTCAAATAAATTCATCTGACTTAAATAAATGGGGTAAATTGCACGTTAAGTTTGTCATATTTTCTTAATTTAATAATTTAGTTTAATATTTTTAATATGAATATTTTTTTCATTTTAGTCCCTAAAAAATTATTTGACCCAGAATTCTTGCCCTTCAAAATTTTGGCAGTTCAAATTTTACACTTAATTTTTTTTTGAAAATTATAAAATTCTCAATTAAGTATTTATTTATTTAACCTTTTTTTAATTATGTTCCATTATAAAATTTTAAAAATTTCTCATTAAGTCTCAAAATTTTTGAAACCTAAAACTAATTCCATTTGTATCCAATCATATAAAATTTAAAAAAGAGAAAGAAGAAATAGTCAATTTCGGCTAAAATACAATTTCAGGGACTAAAATGAACAACAATTATTTTTTATATGAATATTATTTTTCATTTTAGTCCCCAAAAATCTTTATTTAACCTTAAATTCACCCTTTTTTCTAATTATTACAATTTAGTCCAATATTTTTAATATGAATATTATTTTTCATTTTAGATCCTAAAAATAATTATTTGACCCAAAATTCACTCGTATTTCTTTCTAATTTTTATAATTTAGTGCACTATATTTAATATGATGATCTTTATGTTCATTTATTCCCGAACATTTTATTTTATCCAAAATTTACCCCTAAAACATTCTAAATTTTAAAATTAAGTCCAATATTGTTATTATGATGATATTTTTGTATACTTTAGTCCCTAAAAATTTAATTTAGCTGGAATTCACCCATATTTCGTTCTAATCATTAAAATTTATTTCAATACTTTAATATGATGATATTATTGTTCATTTTAGTACCTAAAAATCTTTATTTAACCTGAAATTCACCATATTTCTTTCTAGTTTTTAAAATCCAGTACGATATTTTTAATATGATGATATTATTGTTGTAACCCCCTCGTCCCGGTCTGGCCGGATGACTGGTCCGAGTGGGCCACACGGGGAAAACCGAAGTGAAACCCGTTAAGGTTCCCCCTCGATTAGCAACCCAATTTTTTTCTTTAACTTTATATTTTCTAAAGGCTCATTCGAATCCTATATGATCAAACAACGGAAAAAGAACACAGGAGATAAACATACGAACCCAAAACAGCATTTGAACAGCCCAATTTTAGTCCTTTAAACA
Source organism: Hibiscus trionum (assembly GCA_030270665.1). Taxonomy (NCBI): domain Eukaryota; kingdom Viridiplantae; phylum Streptophyta; class Magnoliopsida; order Malvales; family Malvaceae; genus Hibiscus; species Hibiscus trionum. The sequence continues at coordinate 19,398,310 of BSYR01000022.1, forward strand.
GGCCGTTTCGAAAAACCCTTCAGGCGTGCCGAAACGCCTTGACCAGGTCAACTGCCCCAAGCCCATACGAGGAGGTCGTATCGAAACGGAGGTCAACCGTTTCGAAACACCCTCAACGGTCAATTTCTCATGGTCAACGAGATTTTGACCGTTTCGAAACCCTTAGGCCCGTTTCGAATCGCCTTCATCTCGTCATTTTCTCAGAATTCCAGTAGCCAAAACATTCCGAAACCCGTATCGGAACAGGGGCTCACAGAGGCCAAACCGTATCGAAACGCGTTCCGATACGGGGTCCTTGAAGCCTACCCGTTCCGAAACGGCCCAGCTCGTTTCGAAACGCCGACTGTCTGCAACCTTTGAAAATCAGACTTAGGTGTTTTTCCACAAGTCTAAAGGTCCCATAGGACCTCTAAAGGCACACAACATAAGCAACTAAGGTCTAGAGGCATACGTCCTATGTCTAGCATGTTCAAGCACACACAAGGCATGGGTTTAAACAATCATTCATACATGGCAAATTACACATCAACAACATTTCTTAAAGGGCATGCTTGAAGACATTAATAGTCAAAGGCACCATTCATCACATAAAAGGTTTACATGGCATCAAGCAATCTTAAACATCCAAAAGGGCATACATCATTCAAACATTTGGCAAGATATATCATGCTTACAAACCAAGTCCAAATATAAGCATCAACCACACACATGAGTCATACAAAGCTCATACAAACACACACTCTTGCCACATTGCTAAGCTACTACATAATTAATAACCGTACTTGAACAAAAAAAACTTGGAAGCATTTCTTGCCTTGCTCCAAGCTAACACCACGCTAATGATCTGCATTGTTGAAAATGAGAGCGTAAGCTATAAGCTTAGTGAGGACGCTCTAAAACCGAAAACATCAACAATGCAGGGTTCAAGCATGTATTCCCTAATTCTCATTTCTATCATGCATAGTTAAAATGACAAGTAGACCTAGCTAGTCTTTCAAGAGGCATAATATGGCATCTTACATCATACTAAGCTCAAACATCACATATTAATGTCATGCATCACAAGTATAAGAACAAGTTCAATTGGCCACTATTAGATTACCCGGATGTGCGATTTTAATCTCAACATTCACATTACCTCGGTGGGATTACACTCATCACCGGACCTTGCATGGGCGGGATTCCACTCATCACCACATGCCCTACGGATGAGATTCCATTCATCATCCCGTAGAATATATATAAGCTTCTGGTGGAATATTACATCACCGTACTCCTCCTTGATGACTCAACACCATCAAGGCCACATACGTTTTGACTCAATTTGTGTGCACACTAATCCTAATGATCGATCATTTACACCCGGTAAGTTAATTAGTGCCAATTTACATTTACCACATCGCATATCCATCGACCATATCTCATGCTCATCACATACACATATCATGGTATACATGTGCAACTCAACCACATATCACAAGAGCATAAATAGGCAAACACAAATAGCATTTAATGGAAATCAAGAGGTAAGTTAACAATTTAAATCTACATGGAAATGGCCTATGTTGCGTGTAAAAGAGTCTATCGCAATGGTAGTGCAAGTGTACACGACGCAAGTAGTAAAGTGATACGAAGTATCGGATATCGTCTCCACAGGGATTGGGCTAATAGCTTCACCTTATTTCACTACACGAAGTAAAGAAAATAATTAAGAGAATTGTCACGAGAATAATAACGAAAAACGTAAATAAAAGAGTTGGAATATCAAGATAGAGAGAACGGGCTGGTATTGAATCGCTCAGTAGTGCAGGTATTGTAATGCTTAGGAACTCCAGTTCTGTCGTCGTGCCCGTCGCAGCAGCACCTGTCGCGGCGGCTGTCCGTTGGCTGTCGCGACAGCGAACACACCAACTCCGTACTTCAAGTTTGGCAAGAATCCCAGATCTGCCTTGGCCTATCCCTAGGTCCAAGTCTGTCGATGATCACGTCTTGATGATACCTCCCGGCGTGAATCGAAGGATGAACACCGATGTGTATGAATTCTTCTTTAGCCACTTAACCTTGCCCTATCTCTAGGCACAAGATAGTTCAACTATAAACTAGAGAACTTGCTCTTATTTCTTTCGTATACTTAACTCTCCCGATGCTAAGTAAATGGATAACCTCACAATGCTCTCCCGATGCTCTTGCAAGATGTTAATAACCAAAATAAGAGAACTTGAAGTTTATTTTATTGAACTTGGAAAATCCTAAAACAAAACAACCCTTGCAACTACTTTACAAATCAACCCGTGGCCTAGGGGGTTTTTAGAACATGTCGACGGCGGGTAAACGGTGGAGGGGTTTGGTTATCTGTTATGGTGTGTGATGTATGATATCCTCTAGGTTAAAATCTATGCCCTTATATAAGCTTTGGGCTCAAGTATTCTAAGTTAACAAGGATTACAACTTTAATTAAAAGTAAGATTCTAATAAAGACTTAATCTTCAAGTATCCTACTTTTCAGCCGCCTTCCTTGTTTCTCGGGATTTCCTCTCCTTGAGCTTTGGCTTGATATATCTTTTGATCCGGGGCTTGGAAAAATATATGGTTTTCACACGACAGACGAGCATAATTTTCTCTATCTATCGAGGTCCACTTTGCTTTTCCTCCACTAACTTGTTGTCGTCCTCTGCTGTCACGGCAGATCCATGACAGCATCGTCCTCATCGTCTGCTTGTCCAGTTCAGCTCTTCTGCTTCTCTGCCCTGCGCCCTCCTTCTCCGTCAACTATGGCAGCAACCTGCAAAATCAGCCATCTTTTAGTAAAATCCGTGCCTTTAATATATTTATGATGTTTTGCTGTAAACTGACCTAAATGCAATGCAATGATGCTTGAATGCAGCAAAAATATGGGTTAAAAAGGGTGTAAATAATAGAACTTTTACACACTCAACAGCCTACCAAGAACATTTCAACTCATACACTACACACACTCGAACCAAACTTTAAAACACATTTAAAGTCACTCACCACCCTTCCTTAGCAACCAAAGCAATCCTCCTACAAGCACGGATTCGATCCCAATGCTTCTCCAACGTCTCCTCTTACTTCTAGTCAATAAAAAACACATCCATTATTCCCAATCAATGCTAAAATTCAGTCAACACTCAACTCTTGAGCTCAAACTAACTTCAACAAATTTTCCAATCAAATTAATCCCCCAAACATGCCCATTTTCGTGCTCCTTCAAACCCTAGCTGAAAATCCCATTTTCAAACATCCAAATGACCCCCATAATGGTCCCAAAACATCCTCCTAACATACATAAACCATCAGCCCTCCAATTTAAACCTAAAACCCACCAAAAACCAAGTTTTTGACACCTTAAAAATTGCCTCAAGAACCCATTTCGGGTTTTCATCCAAACCCAACCATTTTAACATATTATGTTCATTATAAGGTAAATAAACTAAAACCCAACATTATATTTCAAATCAAATTGAAAATCCTCATAAAAACTCAAACTTTCATCAAGCCCTAATTTTCAAAAGTTCATGGTTTTAAATTCTATGACCATGTAGAGATAGAGGATGAAAATGAGAGTTAGAAAATATTATTACCTTTGAAAATGGCCTTGGAATGAAGTAGGAATTTAATGGAATAGTAATTTAGGGTTTGAGGAGGGGTTTTTGAGCTTCCAACGTTAAAGAGGGGAGTGGGGAGAGAGGATGATGACTTTTTCCTTTTTGAAACTAAAAAGGTTGTATTCCTTTTCAAAACTTTTGGGTTAAATTACCATAACGATCCCTCCCATTTATTTAAAACCCAATTATCCCAAGCCAAGGTCAAATTGATTTAATTTAATTTTTCCGACTAGGACTACTAACCCGACTAACTCCTAACCCCAAAACACGGGTGTTACAACTATCTCCCACTTAAGGAATTTCGTCCCCGAAATTACCTGACTGAAAGAGATACGGAAACTGCTTTTCCATATCCTCATTCCTCTCCCAAGTGGCCTCGTCCACACCTCGACGTTGCCACCGCACTTTTACTAACTCAATCGATCTACCCCGCAACACCTTACTGTCAGAAGCTAAGATCTGAACTGGCTCTCCTCATAAGTCAAATCCGGATTCAATTCAATCTCCTCTACGAGCATAACATGTGATGGATCGGACCTATACTTACGGAGCATCGAAACATGGAATACATCGTGTAGCTTCTCTAGCTCGGATGGCAAACGCAACTGATAAGCAACTGGACCAACCCTCTTCACAATCTCATACGGTCCTATGTACCTCGGACTCAACTTCCCCTTTCGGCCAAATCTCATCACCTTCTTCCACGGAGACACCATCAAGAACACCTTCTCACCAACTGAGAACTCAACTTCATTCCTCTTCAAGTCGGCATAGGACTTCTGCCTATCCGAAGCAGCCTTCAAACGATCACAAATCAATTTTACCTTGTCAGTTGTCCCCTTGAGCAAATCCGGCATAGACAACAACTTATGTCCCACTTCGGCCCAACAAACTGGAGTTCTACACTTTCAGCCATACAAGGCCTCATACAGAGCCATTTGAATGTTCGACTGAAAGCTGTTGTTGTAAGCAAACTCAACTAGAGGCAAGTGCTTCTCCTACGTACCCCTGAAAATCTATGATGCAACAACGCAACATATCCTCTAAGATCTGAATAACTCTCTCTGACTGACCATCTGACTGAGGGTGATAAGACGTGCTGAAGTTCAAACGGGTACCCAAAGCTGTATGCAGACACTCCCAAAATTGAGATGCAAACCACGGATCTCTATCTGACACGATGGACTTCGGCACACCATGCAGTCTAACAATCTCACCAATGTACAAATCGGCCAATCTATCTAAAATGTAAGTAGTATTGACTGCCAAGAAGTGGGCACACTTTGTAAAACGGTCCACTATCACCCAAACCGAGTTCTTCTTCGCAGGAGTCAAAGGAAAACCCGAAACAAAATCCATGGTGATATTCTCCTATTTCCATTCTGGTATCCTCAACGATTGCAACAAACCTGAGGGAACCTAATGTTCCGCCTTCACCCTCTAACATACTAAACACTTACTCACAAAGTCGGCTACATCTCTCTTCAAGCCAACCCAAAAGTACTCATTCTTCAAATCACGGTACATCTTCGTACTTCCAGGATGCATAGCAAACAGACTACTGTGTGCTTTAGTCAAGATCGTACGTCTCAAGTCATTTTCCTCTGGCACAACTATCCTATCTTTGAAACACAAAACCCCATCGGTACTGAAACTTTAGTCTGATGATCTACCTTCGGCTATATCTTGCACGTGAGGTGCCAAAGATCTATGTAAGAGCTGTTTTTCTCTAATCAACTGACCTAGAGTAGGTCTAACCTGAAGCTCGGCTACCATGCCACCATCTCCAGACAAACTCAATCTAGCAAACATGGCTCTCAAATCCACGACCATCTTTCTACTCAATGCATCGGCCACTACATTGGCCTTAACCGGATGATACTCGATGGTAAGATCATAGTATTTTAGCAACTCTAACCACCTACGTTGTCTGATATTCAAATCTCGCTAAGTCATAATGTATTTCAAACTCTTGTGATCGGTGTACACTGTGCATTTCTCACCGTACAAATAGTGCCTCCAAATCATCACAGCAAACACAACTGCAGCTAACTCTATGTCATGGGTCGGATAGTTGCGCTCATGAGTCTTCAACTGTCTTGAGGCATAAGCCACCACTCTCCTGTCTTGCATGAGGATACAACCTAGACCTACGTAAGAAGCATCACTGTAAACTACATAGTCCTTCCCGGACTCTGGCTGAATCAAGATTGGTGCTTGGGTCAAGGCTTCCTTCAACTTCTCAAAGGCTCTCTGTCTTGCATCTGTCCACTCAAACTGAACACTCTTCTGAAGCAATTGTGTCAAAGGAGCGGCTAACTTAGAGAAACCTTCTACGAATCTCCTATAGTATCCGGCTAAGCCTAGGAAGCTACGTACCTCTGTTACGGTCAACAGGGTAAGAGTCAGCGCTGACATCAGCAGGTCAACGCTGATGTCAGTAGGTTAACGAGTAGAGGTTAATTGAGTTGACTCGACTGACTCACTGAGCTGACTCGGGCTGAGTTGACTCGATTGACTCGGACGAGTTGACTCAGGTTGACCAGGTCAGGTTCGGGTTGACCGAGCATACGGGTCCGGTCGGACATAGGCAAACGGGTCGGGTCAGACACCAAACTGGGCTTGGTTTGGTTGGGCTTAAACATATTGGGCCGACGGGTTTGGGTATCACAGCTTGGGCTTGAACCATACCAGATTTGGGTCGGTTTAAACGAACGAGTTCGGTCCAAGGCGGCCGGTCTGAGCCGGTTCAGGCCACTTACCAAAGTTCATATACCCAAAATAGAGAATGTCGTCGGAAGCTACCGAAGAGTTCGCCAGAGACGTGTTTGACCGTGAATCTGTCGGAAAACGAAAGATCAACGAAAGTGTTCACGGATGAAACTAATACCATACTCAAAATGGCCGAAATCTTATCGGAAAAAGCCCTAAATTGGGCACGATGTGGCCGGAAGAGCGCGACACTGTTGAGGCCCTTACCGGTGTTGGATCGGCAAACAGCCAGAAAAGTTTTGTCCGTCGTGGCGTAAGGAATCTGTTAGTGCTGGCGGCGCGAAAAACGGAAGGCGAACGGCGACAAAATCGCCGGAAAACGGAAGGGTCGACTTAGGGTTTTAACCGAACTTTCGAACCCAACTGCGCGACGGACGGTGGCGCCAACGCGTGAGTGGGACGGTGGGCTAGGAGCGGGGTCCGACGGCGATCGCAAAGGAGGCGTCGGTGCATGCCACGAGTGACCGGAGAAGGAGATCGGAGTGGCGTTCGATTTAGGTAGCTGAAGAGTTTGGGAAGGAGTTTTAGATCTAGAAACTTCTATCCATACTCGAAATGAGCAGACTTGTGGATAGTTGAACGGTTCCTCTTTTTTTTGGGGTAAACTACACAAATGACCACTAAACTATGGGTTTTGTGTCAAAATGACCACTATATTATTTTTGCCGCAAATGCACCACACAACTATTTAAATGGTTCCATTTTAGCCACACGCCGTTAAAAAAACGAAAAAGTTGACTGAACTGTTAAAAAAATTGGTATAATTACACATTTGGTCCTCTATATTTATACAATATATCAATTTAGTCCTAATTTTTTCATCTAATAAAATAAATTAATTATTCAATAAGATGGTAACACGTGTCACCACCTTATTAGAAGTCTACCATGACTTGAACCCAAGACCTATGAGTACCCAAGCTGTGTACTTGCCACTGAACCAAGCACACTTTCATACTATGGGGTACAATAATATATGTATTTAATGATTGTTAATGCCCAGAAAAATTAAAGAGAAGAAAATGCAATTGCATGGATTTGAACCAGGGACCTCATGGTCCAAAGTACATATGCTTGCCACTGCACCAAGTGTATGTCTTGTGATATAAAGTACAACATTTAATATATGTCTTATATAGATTTTAATGCTTGAGAAAAGGAATGAAATGTGGTTTTAGGAAATTCGAATTTTTTTTTTCGATCAATCGTATGATTTTATTGAGATAGAAATCATACAAAACATCCGAACTCGGGCCTCATTAAAAACCTCCCTACACCTAAATGGAGGAAAAGAGTACCCCAGTTGGACCCGGAAATACACTCGATATCAAATACACGACACCCCTCCCTCAAAGAGAAAAATAACATAAAGCACACCACATACCCACCCTTTCGATGGCAGCTCAGCGACCCTGCTGTCCTCCCCCGCACCTCGCACGCTACATCGCACCTAACACCCAGGCGCCTTACCATACCATCGAGCCCCTGCCCAACAGCCGATCACAGGTGCCATTCTCCCTAGAGACGACTAAAATCCCACACGCAGCCAGTCCCGTCGATCGACTCCTCCCTTGGCTAGCGTATCCGCAATCCCATTAGCTTCACGATTCGCATGTTGGAAAGTGCAATTCACAGCACGACATGCTCGATCAATCCTCCGAAACAGCCAATTATATTTCCAAGGTCTACTCTCCGTATTTAATACCCAAGAAAGAGCTACTAACGAATCAGATTCAAGAACACAAGGCCATGCACGCCATTGCGATCCATTAAACGCCTCAAGAGCATAGCAAAACGCATGAAGTTCAGCTTCGTTCGAATCAATAATGCCCAACAGACCAGCAAACATTGCCAACATCCTACCCCCTGCATCTCGTAACACCCCACCACATCCCGCTACTCCCGGTTTTCCTCTAGCTGAACCATCAACATTAAGCTTGACCATATTTGCCAATGGCGGCACCCACACCACCCCAACCCGAGGCTTAATGATTCGTCCCCTAGTCTCACACCACCAAGGGCAGTCTCACCACACCGATTCCACAAGCATTGCGGTGTGGTCCAACACATTTACCCAAGAGAAAGCACGCAATTTAATGGTAAAAAATAAATCCGACAATGAAAGTCTCTTACCATTGAACAATAAATCGTTGCGAGCGAGCCACATGGACCATAACACCGCTGCACAACTTGACATCCACCAATGTCTAACCATCCCTCGAAACAGTCCATCGAGTATCATATGCACAAATGCCACTACCGACGCCGGCCGAACCACCTCCACCTTCCACCAACCAAAAAACAGTGACCATACCTGCCACATCGATCGACAATGCATCAGATATGATTCGCCTCATCCTCCCCTTCCCCACACCATCGACAATAAAAATCCCGCACCTCTACATGCACCCCACAGTCTCGCAACAAGCACAACGTAGATAACCGATCAAGGAGTACAAACCACACAAAACACTGTACCTTCGGCGGTGTTAACAACGACCAAATACCTACATTCTCCCATTCGGCTTCCCCTTCCAGTCCAAAAGTCGCCATTAAGCGCGACAGCTTAGCCACCGAGAATGCACCCGTCGTAGTATGTTTCCAAATCCATTTGTCCACCACCTCCTCAAAAAGTTGTAACGCTCCCACCACACTTCGCAATTCACACAATTGGGCCTCCTCAAACGCGCGCAATTGGCGCAAAAAGAAATCCTCCCACCTCGCATGTCCCAAGGAATGATCAAATGAATAATCATGTACCAACGCCCATTTATTCACCGCAATTCGATATAAACGCGGGAATACCTCACATAACGGAACCTCCAAGCACCATCTATCTCGCCAAAATAAAGCCTTCTTCCCATTCCCAATCAACCATAAGAAATTTGGAAGTCCCATAAAATTATTTACACTAACCTCATGTTGGATTTCAATAATTTGTCGCCAAACCGTCGACATAGCACGCTTTTGGTCTATCGTCATCCTGCGATGTAACATATCAGTCCCATATTTCGCAGCCAAAATATCCTTCCACAACGATCCCTCATCCACCTTAAAACGCCACAACCATTTTGCCAAAAGAGCCAAATTTTTCTTGTTCAAATCGACCACTCCCAACCCGCCAAATTGTCGCGGCCGACATACCACCTTCCAGCTAACTCTGCTCATCTTACGTTTCTCCTCCGTGCCCCCCCCCCATAGAAAGCTTCGACGGATACGATCCAAGTGTTTAATCACGCCTTTAGGCACAACAAAAACACCCATATAATAGATAGGAAGGGCAGATAATACCGAATTTAACAATGTCAAACGAGCAGCAAAAGATAAAGAATCCCTCTTCCACCCAGCTAGGCTTTTCCAAAATCTCTGTATCAAAGGCTCCCACACTTTAATACTGCGTGGATTTTCACCTAACGGCAATCCAAGGTATGTCATCGGTAAACTCCCTAAACCACATCCCAAAACATCGGCCATCGCACCTAACAAGGCCTCCTCCACGCCAATTCCATACAAGCATGACTTGGTGTAATTAATCTTTAAACCTGAACTATATTCAAAGCAAGTAAGAATTCTTTTTAAATTTTGTGCCAGCCCTACATCCCCCTGAAAGAACAACACTGTGTTGTCCGCAAATTGCAAGTGCGACACAAAGCACCCATCCACCACTCGCACACCCCTTAGCAACCCCCCCTTCTCCGCCTCTAGCAATAAGACATGCAGCAACTCGTCCACCATCACAAATAACAACGGTGATAAAGGATCACCTTGTCGCACTCCTCGCTTCATCGGAAATTCTTTTGTTGGGCAGCCATTAAGCAAGATCGACAACCGTACTGTGCTAAAACAAGTGCGCATCCAATTCATCCACCTTTCCCCAAATCCCATCTTTTGCTGAATTTTCTCTAAACATCCCCATTTCACACAGTCATAGGCTTTGGCGAAGTCAAGTTTCAGCAAAACTCCCCCTTCGTCGCTTCGTTGTATCGAATGTAGCACCTCATTTGCCAACATAATCCCATCGACAATTTGCCGTCCTCTGACAAAAGCTGATTGCACATCGCTAATGACCAACGGCAGCACCTTTTGTAACCGTTTAGCTAGACATTTCGCCACAATTTTATAAATTGAGTTCAAGAGGCAAATTGGCCGAAAGTCCCCAATTTCTCTCGGATTGTCTTTCTTTAGAATCAAGGTAACAAAAGTGGAATTCACGCCCTTTGGTAGCTCTCCCGACTCATGAAATTCATGCAACACTTGCATCACATCATCCTTCAAAAAGTTCCATCCCTTCTTGAAAAAATCAAATGTGAAACCATCAGGTCCCGGTGCTTTCGATCCATCACAACTCCATACCACTGCCCTTACTTCCTCCTCACTAAACGCCATCTCTAACCACGCTGCCATTTCCCCGGGTACCTGTTTAAAAACCACAGCCATATCGACATCTCCTAAGCACCGCGTAGCAGCAAAGTGCTTCCTAAATTCATCATAAACCATGAGTCGAAGGCGATCCGGATTTGTTTCCCATATGCCATTAACAAGCAGCCCCGTAATACCATTTTTTAATGCTCACAATTTGGCCGAACGATGAAAGTATGCCGTATTCCCATCCCCCTCTCGCAGCCATCTTACCCTTGCTTTTTATCTCCATATCGACTCCCTCATCCGTGATAAAGACCACAAATCCTGTTGGTGATTTCGGCCTTGCTTCACTTGGGAATCCGAGGCTGCATTTGTGCTTATTAATCCGTCAATTAGATTAATAGCATTGGTCGCGGTTTCAATCCGATTGTCTATATTACCAAACACCCGCTTGTTCCAATCGTGCAAAAATATTTTCATTCCCCGTAGCTTGGAAACCACATCCCCACCCTTCAGCATATTCGACAATCTCCCCCATTCTTCTTCCAAATCCCGCAAGCAGCCCCTATTCTCCATCCACACATTAAGAAACTTAAACGGTTTTGGTCCCCAATCCAACATATCATTCACAAGTAGTAACGGTGTGTGATCCGACAATCCCCTCGGTAGAGATGATAACCTCAAGTTAGTGAATTTATCCACCAAATGCATAGACACTAAGCACCTATCAATTCTGCTACACTTGATATCCGGACCAAACCACGTATATGACAACCCATGCAAAGATAAATCACAAAGACCATTGTCCTGAATGAAATTCACAAATAAATCCATACCTCTATCCGTCGCAACACAACCTTGTCGCTCCGATATCGTCGTCACTGCATTGAAATCACCAATGAGGCACCACGGTATGTCACGCGATAAAATTTCCCTCTCAATTTCGGTCCACAACAGCCCTTGTTGCGTTGCATCACATGGTGCATATACACCTACCATCCCGCAATTCCAATTCTCATACGTCCAACAACCCTCAATCGCCACGAATCGTTCCCGCACAAGCTTCCGATTAACTTGAAATCTAGTCATCTCCCAACACAATAATATTCCCCCCGATCGCCCTGTTGATGGCGAAAAAACAAAATCAAAAGAGTCCGATATCCAAATACTCCTTAATAGCAATGTTGTGATATCTTCCAACTTCGTCTCCACAATAATCACACAGTCCCCCCTATGTTGTCGTAGTAAATTCCGTACCCCTCTCCTCTTCGCTGCCGTACCCAACCCCCGCACATTCCACGACAACATCCGCATCGTTCGATTACAATTGGATTGGTTCGCGCGCCTCAATAAGGCGAGCAATGTCTTTGATGACGTTCTCTTTGTTCCCAATTGTTTCAGCCCCCAGCAATTTTCCCAACTCCCACATTTCCTGTGCCTCCCTAAGAATACTTCGTTTCCGCTGTAGAAAATCCGAGTCCGAAAGAGACCCGTTAGCCAATTCCGTTGAAGGTGGTTTTGGATTTTTTCTTGGGCGACCCCTGCCCCTCTTCTCCACTACCAATCATTTTTCCTCCGTATTATCTTCCTTCCCCGACGAGTGTAGAATTTCCGAGAGGTGTCGCACCCGACGTTGTTTACCTTTATACTCTATTAATGCGGCGATCCCAGCCCTAGACTTAGGCCCAGATTCCACTGTACCCTCATGTTGCATCGCAACCATCACCGTCTCCAAATCCTTGTTCCCACTGCCAACGGGCAATTCCCCCTCGCTATCGACTATGGCCAATACTTTATCGCCATTGCCGTCGTGTGCTTTATCGCCACTATCGTCACGCAATTCACATTCACTAATGTCCATACTACGATATTCGACTACTTCCCTTTCGACGATACCCACCTCCTCATCCGCCATACCCGAATTTGCCCTTCCCGAATTTACTTCTTCACTCGAATTTGGTTCAAATACTCTATCGTCTCGCCTTTTGTTGTCATCCCATAATTTATTGATCATCCAACTTTTCGGAGAGGGTATATTAATCGAGTTTGGGACCACTGTCTCCTTCTCGTCATCACAATCTGACTTAGTTGTTAGTTGCACCCTTGTCTCTTCTTTTCCTTCCATATCCATCGGATGGTCTCCCCCCTCCGAATGCTCCATACTTCCCTCGTCATCCCCATTTCGATTCAACAAATTGGGGTCAGAAATTTCATGTACTCGAACTCTATATTGTTTATCGCCAATAGCAACATCAACTGTTTCCTCTATCGGAAATAACCAGTCCGTTTCAATAAGGAACTGCGCTTTCTCAAACGAATCATGAGCGTCAGTCTTCTCATCCACACAAATCAATTCACCCCACAGCGCTGCGATGTTTCGATATGTGCCCTCGGACCAGGCATGTATCGGCAATCCACACACCGACACCCATACGCGTCTATTGGGAATCACACATTCAGGCGACCATTCGGACACGTTTTCTAACCATGGCTCAAAGCATCCGAATTTAATGCAGTCATCCCTTGTCTCCCCATTGGGAAACATTAGAAGTACGAGTGATCCTGCAATTCGCATTAAAGAGAACTCCCTCTTTGTCGCTCTCAATTCCGATGCCAATTCCAATATTGATCGCGGTTGTCGACAGAATCCCACCGCACAATTCTTTAGTATAGTCATTTTGTTCTCATCAATTATGCCCTCAACCCTACGAAAATCTTTCGTTGTTGCTTTTTTATCACCCTTTGTGCTGCCGCTAGTCATAGTTTTTCCTCCTTTGAAACCCTCGTCGAAACCCCTCCCTCATCCCTAGAAAAACCTTTTCGTCGGTGCCAAAACGCATCTCTCGTGTCTCTTTGTGCCAATTGTACTGTCAATTTTGATCCATACAGGCGAAACCCATTGAATCTCTCTATTACACGATCCGCATCAGCCTTCGTTTTCATTCGTACGAACCCAAACCTAGATCCATCCCTACCCCTCTTCGTCGGCACAAATACATCCACTACCACCCCATGTCGATCAAAGACTTGCCAAACCCCTTTCCAGTGGAGTTGCGCCGGTAGGTTTCCGACGAATAAGGTCCAACATGACCGTGATTCTCTCCCGTTAGTTTCCCTCATAGTCTTAATAGGAAATTCGAATGTAATACTTTTATGATGCATAAAAAATCTAAACCAATTAAATAAATCTAATAATTAAATTAAAGTTAACAATATTAAATTGTGTTTGTGAGTTTGAATTCGCTAAATGAATTTAATATAATTTGAAGTAGTTTAAGATAATTATATATAATAATTTAATTAATTTTTTAATAAATATTAAAATTATTAATTAAGTTAAAAAATCAATTCAATGATTATATATGTGAAATTATAAAAATAAATCTATAATTGAAAACTATATTAAATTTAGTTTAAAATATAAAAATTTTAAAATGATATTTATATTAAAAAATAATATTAATTTTTTTATATTTTAAATCGTGCACTAACTATAGTTTAAAATATATACAAAATATTCTTAACTTTAATTTAGTTATTAGACCTCCTTTGAAGTTTGTGGTATATTTGAATGGTGTAGATTCTAATCACCCTTAATTGATTTTTATTTTCTCACTCAAGCATGTCCTATAATGATTAAAGAGTAAAATGATAGACTTAAATGCTTGTGTTAGTCTCGTTTTGGTCATTGTACTCGAAGTAAAGACTTACATGTATGGAAGTTAGTTCCTTGTTAGTTGAGTAACACTTCTTAGTTCGGTTTACTTCTAAATCAGGTAAGGGGTGTTACATTCAAATTATGCACTTTAATTTATTTATTTTTTTAAAAAATTAAAATTCTCAATTAAGTATTTATTTCTTTAAATATTTTTAATTATGTACCATTGTAAATTTTTAAAAATTTCTCATTAAGTCTCAAAATTTTTGAAACCTAAAAATAATTCCATTTCTCTCCAATCATATTAAAAATAACGGAGTAAAATTTAAAAAATACAAAGAAGTAATAGTCAATTTTGGCTAAAATACAATTTCATGGACTAAAATGAACAAGAATATCACCATTTTAAATTTATTGGACCAAATTATTAAAATTAGAAAGAAATAGGGATAAATTCCATGTTAAATAAATCTTTAAGGACTAAAATAAACAATAATACACCATATTAAAATATTGGACTAAATTTTAAAAATTAGAAAGAAATGGGGATGATTTTGGGTTAACAAAAGATTTTCAGGGAAAAAATGAACATTAATATTATCAAATTAAAAATATTAGACTAAATTATAAGAATTTGAAAGAAATAAGGGACTATTTCAATTTAAATAAATTCTTAGGGACTGAAATGAAGAATACAATCATCATATTACAAATATTGGAAAAAAATTATAAAAATTAGAATAAAAAAAGCTGTGAATTTTGAGTTAAATAAAGATTTATAGGGACTAAAATTAAGAAAAACAAAATTTGGTAGACTTATCTTGCAATTTACCCCTTTATTTAAGTCATATGATTTTTTTAACAAAATGACACATGGCACGTTCTGATTGGTCCATAAGATTTTTTTTAACAAAGTTAACGATTTGGGGCAACTAAGGTAACGATTTAAAGTTCATGGGACAAAGTGTCCAAAAAAATTAAGAGAAAACTTGGTAACAAGTACATAAATTAAGGGACAATGTGACCTTGTAAACCTTATTTGATTAATAAAAAATTATAAAAGACTAAGTTTTTGTTTGATGAAATGGAAGGATTTAAATCCTCGTCGCTCAACCTCAAACCTCGTCGTTTAAAAGAAGCCCCCTTTGGATGGCTCCGACCACGTTGTGGGGCTGCTCGTTTTTTTAGCTCCATCCCTCTCAACGACCTCTTTTCATCGTTTGTCTTTCTCCTTCCTGCCTCGTGCTTGGTTTTTGTTCGTGAAGCCGTTAGTATATTCGATGGAGTCCAGTGCTCCCAGTGTCTTTCGGGATCTCCACCGGTTCCACAATGGGTTGTAAGGAGAGGCAGTAAGCTCGGCGACGAAAGGTTCTAAGGGTCCTTCATCTTCTCATCTCTACCTCCAATCCGGCTTAGACTGGCTCTTTTACTTGGTTCCCCTGATGGTTCGCCAAATTTATTCTTTTTAAATAATATTTATATTAAGTGGTATGGATAATGATTGGTTATTCACTCCTTAGACCGTGGCATTGGTGAAACGTAGTCGATTGCATGACCTGAAAATTTTATTGTCGTAGTTTACGTATGAATCGAGAACCAAAACAAAAAGGCGGACTATCTAAAAAAAGAATGAATGGCTCGACAAGAGTTGTTTAAAGCTTGGTGGTAAATGGTTTTAGATAAGTCGAGGTGTTACGCTCTAAAAAGGTATAGGCAATCGTGTTTTTACCGTATGGAAATAATGCTAGTAGTTTTTTTTGTTGTTGAAGTTCTTAATCGCTGTCTTCGTTTGATGTAGTTCTCTTACCTAGTTGTGATGCACTCTTTTCCTCTATTTAGGATTAGGGAGATTTTTAAAGAGACTCGCAACTTAGGTCAAAGATTTTGTATGACCTTTATAATCAATAAAATCTGATTTGCCAAGCTAAAAAAATTATATTTTTTATGAAATTTAATATGCCAATATTATGTTTTATTTATAAGGAATTAGTTTTTTCATTTTTCTAATCGAATTGTTTTGTGAGATCTTTAGAAGGTATATTTAAAAATTTTAAACAAAATAGTTTAATTATTAAATATAATTTTTATTTTTAAGAGTTTAAATAATCTTGAATTGGTCAGAAAGTAATGAAAGAATACTGTAAAGTTACTAAAATTATTTAGGTTCCATGTCCTATTTCTTATTTAAAGAATTTAAGGGGAAATTGTTGAAATATGTTATTACCCAAATAAAATTTTAAAAATTCCCATAGTGTAAAATAAGTATACTATTTAGAATAATTTTCTTTAAAACGCGTAAAATAATACAAATAAATGGATGAGAAAGAAAATAGCCAGTTACTCAGAAAAAAGGCTATGTTGAACTCTTTCTCATACGTGTACGGCTTTTGGGCACTAAAACAGTCAAGACTCAACGGTCCCCTAAATTTGCGGAAAGTAGCTCATCATAAAAACTATATAAGTTTCATCTCATATACATGTGTATGCATCACTAGTTGAAAACCTTTGATTACTTTTAGCATATCCTTTGAAACGAGATGGTGAAGATTGCTTCGGTTGTATTATCATTGGTCTTGGTCCTCTTAATCCAATTCATGGAAGCTCCAAGTGCGTCGCCTATAAGAGAAAAAGATTGGTACATTAAAACTCTCAAAACCGCCATTGAAGATCTGGCCAAGCTAGGAGTATTAGATCCCAATGCTTTGAAGAGTAATGTCCAAGAAGCGGATTTCGATGAAGCCTATGAGGTTGCTAAAAATGAAACAGCCCATCAAATCGCTACAGCTAAGGATAGAGGCTCGACGTCAACGGATGCCCAACTTTCCCTCGATGATGAGAAAAATGTTTTCTACGGATCTCTCAATTATCTTCTTGAAAAATGGGCAAGCAAGGGGTTAATAGATCGCAGTTTTAGGGAGAAAGGAAAAGCTTTGGAAGCCAAGTTGGATTTACAGCTCAGTGCAGTCTTTCAAGATGCTCGAACAAATGAAGGAAAGGCATGATCTCTAGCGACGCACCTTCAATGTATCAATAAAGCCAAAGGCCGTGGAATTTTATGAAAGCCAAAATAAAACTATTTTTAATTCGATAGAAAACTGATGTTGGAGGTCAAACTGATAAAGTAATACAATTCGAATGATATTGCTCTTTCTTAAAATATCCTTTTACTAGAAGCATCCGAGCAAGTGACAAGTTTGATTCCGATTTGAACAAAAAAGATAAAAACAAACACTTGTGGTTTACTTTAATGGCTCAAGAGCTTCACTCTGCACATTAACACACAGAACAAATACCAACAGCTTCAAGTAACAAAAACCTTACTCCCTGCTAACAAATCCGCATCATAATTCATAGCAGAGCACAAGGAAACACCAGCAACATAAATCCAAACTACCAACAGCATGAGGTTACAACCAGCACACAAGGTGATTCTTAACATATATAATAATAGTCTTTTTCATTTCGGTCGGCAAATAAAACCACAAATGTGGTGTAGTACAAAGCAGCTATTACTTATAATTCATCTTTCATTACTTATAATTCATTGTAATTGCAGTGGAGATTATGGCATACTCGAATATCAAATTCGAATTCAAGGCCTAAAAGCAATCTTTATAACAAATGCATTCACGGTCAAACACGCCTTCGCAACCCCCGCTGCTGAACCCCTCCAACTTGCAAATGTTAGCACAGACATCGTTGCTCAAGCATATGCCCTGGAAATCACCGCTCGGAGACTTGCATTCTCTGGCATCCGCCATCATAGGCCCCATCTCTGCGTTATTTTAAAATGTATATTAGATTTCATGTCTTTTGCATAAAAGTAAAACAAACAAAAAATTACAGATATTTCAGTGCAACAATAAAAGCAGTATTAGAAGCTAGTTGCATGGTATATGTGTGTGTGGATGTTGTGCTTTCATATGAAAATGATGAAAGGAAAATACCTGCAGCCAGAAGCAAGATAATGACACAGCAAGCTGGAAATAAACTCAGAGAACGTTCCATTGAACAAAGTTGTTATGAGAGAAGAAGGTAGAATTGAGAGAGGCAATGAAAACTGAGCACTAAGTGTCCTTTTTATAAGCGTTTAAGTGGAGCAATACCTTGCGGAAGGAGGAACAAAATCATATGGTATGTTTTAGAAATTAGGTTTGGCTATTAAAAATACATATCAAATGGCATGTTTTAGAAGTTAGGTTTGGCCGTAAATTTGGTATATATATAGGGAAATAACACATATTCCGATTAGGAAAAAAACTTAATAGTAATTTTTTTTTAATAATGTTCCATTGTAAATTTTTAAAAATTTCTCATTAAGTCTAATAATTTTTGAAACCTAAAACTAATTCCATTTCTATCCAATCATATAAAATTTATAAAAGAGAAAGAAGTAATAGTAAATTTTGGCTAAAATACAATTTCAGGGACTAAAATGAACAATAATATTGCCATTTTAAATTTATCAGACCAGATTATTAAAATTAGAAAGAAATATGGATAAATTCCACATTAAATAAGTCTTTAGGGACTAAAATAAATAATAATACACCATATTAAAAATATTGAACTAAATTTTAAAAGTTAGAATGAAATGGGGTGATTTTGGGATAAATAAATATTTTTAGGGACTAAAATATTGGAAAAAATTATAAAAATTACAATAAAATAGATGTAAATTTTGAGCTAAATAAATATTTTTAGGGACTAAAATTAACAAAAATAAAATTTTTGTAGACTTATATGCAATTTACCCTTTTATTTAAGTCGTGTGAATTTTTTTAACAAAACGGCACGTGTCACGTTCTGATTAGCCCGTAAGATTTTTTAACAGAGTTAACAATTTGGGGCTACTAAGGTAACGATTTAAATTTCATGGGACAAAATTTACTAAAAAATAATTTAAGACAAAACTTGGTAACACATTTTTCATTTTCTAATCATATTGTTTTGTAAGATCTTTAAAAGGTTTATTTAAATAATATATAGTCAATGAATTTGTTTGGCCATTAAAAATACATATCAAATGGTATGTTTTAGAAGTTAAGTTTCGCTATTAAAAATACATATGAAATGGCATGTTTTAGAAGTTAGGTTTGGCTGTAAATTTGGTATAGATAGGGAAATAACACATATTCCGATTAGGAAAAAAAATAAGAATGTCTAACTATGGAGTTATTAATATGGATGGACTATTAGTAAGATTGTGTTTTCCTTGGCCTGACTTTAAAAAATTATGGTTCTTTAACTAGATTAGTCTCAAAATTTAAATATTTGGTCTTGTCCTTTAAAATTTTGGACAATAAAAATTTGGCAATTTAATTACTTTTTAAAAAATTTTAAAATTCTCATTAAATATTTATTTCTTTAAATATTTTAATTATGTCCCATTTAACATTTTAAAAATTTCTCATTAAGTCTCAAAACTGGTGACCAAAAACTAAACTTTTTCAAAACTGGTGACCAAAAACAGATTAGACCAAAAGCAAAAGAGACTGCGAGTGTAGTTTACCCTACATCCTTAGTTTACCCTAAAATTTTGAGGTTTTTATGACACTTGCTCACTTTAAAAAATATTTTGACTTGTGCCCACCCTAAAAGTACATTTTGGATCCGGCCACCCTAAAAAATATTTTGACTTGTGCCCACTCTAAAAAAATATTTAGTCCAATATTGATAATATGAAGATATTTTTTCACTTCAGTCCCCAAGAAATTTAATTTAGCTGAAATTCACCCATTATTCTTTCTAATTTCTAAAATGTATTATAAATTTTTAATATGGTGATATTATTGTTCATTTTAGTACCTAAAAATCTTTATTTAGCCTTAAATACACCCCTATTTCTTTCTAATTTTTAAAATTTGATCCAATGTTTTTAATATGATGATATTATTCTTTATTTTAGTCCCTAAAAATTGTTATTTAACTGGAATTGTCTTCTATTTATTTATAATTTTTAAAATTCAGTACATTATGTTTAATATGATGATACTTTTGTTCTTTTTAGCCCTTAAAATTTTATTTTAGCCAAAATTAATCTATATTCATTCTAATTTTTAAAAATTTAGTCCATTATATTTCTAATTAGAGATGTAAACATGGATAGACGGCGATCAGAGAAAAACGTGGTCTTGCCCTTCAAAATTTTGGACAATAAAAATTTGGCACTTTAATTATTTTTTTAAAAAATTTAAAATTCTCAATAAATATTTATTTCTTTAAATATTTTAATTATGCAGCATTTTAAATTTTCAAAAACTTCTCATTAAGTCTCAAAAATTTTTAAACCTAAAATTAATTTTATTTCTCTCCAATCATATTAAAAATAACGGAGCAAAATTTTAAAATTAGAAAGAAATAGGAGTCAATTTTGGCTGAAATAGAGGGACTAAAATGAACAAGAATATAACCATTTTAAAATTATCAAACTAAATTATTAAAATTAGAAAGAATTAGGGATAAATTATGCGTTAAATACGTTTCCAGTGCCTCCGTTTGGTTCTAGTGAATGAAGTTCATTTTCATTTCAATATTCTTGGAAAATGGAAAACGACGAAAAAATGTGTTTGGTCGTAAAATTAAAAAGAATTCACGGAGCAATCAAAATGCACAATGTGTCACTTTGTCAAATAAATTCATCTGACTTAAATAAATGGGGTAAATTGCACGTTAAGTTTGTCATATTTTCTTAATTTAATAATTTAGTTTAATATTTTTAATATGAATATTATTTTTCATTTTAGTCCCTAAAAAATTATTTGACCCAGAATTCTTGCCCTTCAAAATTTTGGACAGTTCAAATTTTGCACTTAATTTTTTTTTGAAAATTATAAAATTCTCAATTAAGTATTTATTTATTTAACTTTTTTTAATTATGTTCCATTATAAAATTTTAAAAATTTCTCATTAAGTCTCAAAATTTTTGAAACCTAAAACTAATTCCATTTGTATCCAATCATATAAAATTTAAAAAAGAGAAAGAAGAAATAGTCAATTTCGGCTAAAATACAATTTCAGGGACTAAAATGAACAACAATTATTTTTTATATGAATATTATTTTTCATTTTAGTTCCCAAAAATCTTTATTTAACCTTAAATTCACCCTTTTTCTAATTATTACAATTTAGTCCAATATTTTTAATATGAATATTATTTTTCATTTTAGACCCTAAAAATAATTATTTGACTCAAAATTCACTCGTATTTCTTTCTAATTTTTATAATTTAGTCCACTATATTTAATATGATGATCTTTATGTTCATTTATTCTCGAAAATTTTATTTTATCCAAAATTTACCCCTAAAACATTCTAAATTTTAAAATTAAGTCCAATATTGTTATTATGATGATATTTTTGTATACTTTAGTCCCTAAAAATTTAATTTAGCTAGAATTCACCCATATTTCGTTCTAATCATTAAAATTTATTCCAATACTTTAATATGATGATATTATTGTTCATTTTAGTACCTAAAAATCTTTATTTAACCTGAAATTCACCATATTTCTTTCTAGTTTTTAAAATCCAGTACGATATTTTTAATATGATGATATTATTGTTGTAACCCCCTCGTCCCGGTCTGGCCGGATGACCGGTCCGAGTGGGCCACACGGGGGAAACCGAAGTGAAACCCGTTAAGGTTCCCCCTCGATTAGCAACCCAATTTTTTTCTTTAACTTAATATTTTCTAAAGGCTCATTCGAATCCTATATGATCAAACAGCGGAAAAAGAACACAAGAGATAAACATACAAACCCAAAACAACATTTGAACATCCCAATTTTAGTCCTTTAAACAGGCCGTCTCGAAACACCCTTGAGGCGTGTCGAAACGCCTTGACCAGGTCAACTGCCCCAAGCCCATACGAGGAGGCCGTATCGAAACGGAGGTCAACCGTTTCGAAACACCCTCAACGGTCAATTTCTCATGGTCAGCGAGATTTTGACCGTTTCGAAACCCTTAGGCTCGTTTCGAATCGCCTTCATCTCGTCATTTTCTCATAATTCCAGTAGCCAAAACATTCCGAAACCCGTATCGGAACAGGGGCTCACAGAGGCCAAACCGTATCAAAACGCGTTCCGATACGGGGTCCCTGAAGCCTACCCGTTCCGAAATGGCCCTGCTCGTTTCGAAACGCGGACTGTCAGCAACCTTTGAAAATCAGACTTAGGTGTTTTTCCACAAGTCTAAAGGTCCCATAGGACCTCTAAAGGCACACAACATAAGCAACTAAGGTCTAGAGGCATACGCCCTATGTCTAGCATGTTCAAGCACACACAAGGCATGGGTTTAAACAATCATTCATACATGGCAAATTACACATCAACAACATTTCTTAAAGGGCATGCTTGAAGACATTAATAGTCAAGGGCACCATTCATCACATAAAAGGTTTACATGCCATCAAGCAATCTTAAACATCCAAAAGGGCATACATCATTCAAACATTTGGCAAGATATATCATGCTTACAAACCAAGTCCAAATATAAGCATCAACCACACACATGAGTCATACAAAGCTCATACAAACACGCACTCTTGCCACATTGCTAAGCTACTACATAATTAATAACCGTACTTGAGCAACAAAAACTTGGAAGCCCTTCTTGCCTTGCTCCAAGCTAACACCACGCTAATGATCTGCATTGTTGAAAATGAGAGCGTAAGCTATAAGCTTAGTGAGGATGCTCTAAAACCGAAAACATAACCAATGCAGGGTTCAAGCATGTATTCCCTAATTCTCATTTCTATCATGCATAGTTAAAATGACAAGTAGACCTAGCTAGTCTTTCAAGAGGCATAATATGGTATCTTACATCATACTAAGCTCAAACATCACATATTAATGTCATGCATCACCAGTATAAGAACAAGTTCAATTGGCCACTATTAGATTACCCGGATGTGCGATTTTAATCTAAACATTCACATTACCTCGGTGGGATTACACTCATCACCGGACCTTGCATGTAACCCCCTAGACCCGCCTATGCGTTTCAACGGATCCTAGGAAGTTACATTAGGGTCACAAGAGCGACCCACGGTAAAAATACACATAAAAACATTTTTTTAACACTTATTAAATTGTAAAACCAAATTCTGTTTAAAATATCATTTCGGGATGTCATTTAAACACATAATAAAAACTTCAGAAAATATTTTACAGACTCGGTCATAAACAATCCATGACATACATGCCCACTAACTATACAGTACCGTACTCCAAGGCAACGCTGAGACAACTCCGAACACTGCTGTCAACCATTATACCGTGATATATTCTTTTAACCTGCGATGGTAAAAACAGCGTGATCTTGGAAAAGCTCAGTAATACAGTACTACCAAAAGATGCTATAAGATCATGCATATATAAGGCAAGCATAACATTTTCATAAGGTTCTATATAGCAACAGCTCTCATTTCTGTTCTACTATTCCGAGATTGCATCATACTCGAGAATAACGATACTTGCTCTTTATTCATACATCGAGAATTAGACGGTAATTATATAGGCTAGTAACATATGAGGTAGGAATCAGAGAGTTTGGTTCCTAGTGTGTTCCAACGGTGCAACATTAATGCATAAAACATAATAATGCAGTAAACCTTTTTATTTCAAATACATTTGTTTCAAGTAGCAGTAAAATTTATTTTAATTCTTTATTTACCCTCCAACCATACTCCAGTATTTAGTTTCCCCCAGTACGGTATCATGTACAGGCATTAACCCGAGCCCATTGGGCATGGGTACCATCCTAAGGATATACCTTAGGATACGGACGACCCTTGCCGAAGCATAGGAACCGAAACGGGCGGACCTGGCCGAAGCCTAGGATCCGAAAACGGGCGGACCTAGCCGAAGCTTAGGATCCGAATACGGGCGGACCTGGCCGAAGCCTAGGATCCGAAAACGGGCGGACTTACCAGCTGGATCAGGGCTGAGCCATCTACAACTTCATACCATGTCCCAAGTACCCCAGTGAATCAGATCATCAATAGTTCATTAATCATTAACTGTATTTTTAGTAATTCATTATCCATATAGCATGTTTACCATATCGGGTGCATATGCATATATCAGAAATATAGTACGGTCATACTTAATTATAAAATATATCATGTGAGTTCAAATATGTCAATCAAGTGCACGTGATCGTTATTATGACATGTAAAACAGTATGCAAAACAGTCGTGTGGCACACATGGAACACACTAGGTGGAACAGTTTGTTTCATGGAGATACTTGGCATTTACGGAAGAGAACACAATAACCTTGTGACAATTTGAACGGGTTTTAGAAACGAAGTCCCTATAAAATGGGGGGTTTGTACTAGCGGTTCGAACCAGATATTTAGGAGATGATACATCAAGATCTTTGAGAGTTTAGATATATCGCGAGTGATTTAGTCACTTAAGCCCACAAGAGTATTGCAGTCATTCTATCATACGTGGGCATTTTGGTAATTTATACCAACAAGGCATAAACAGTGGCTTGAGAATTTTATTCGCTCATCAGGTTTCCAGCCAGGCATTCAAAGATTTCTATGTCAAGATCTTTCACGATATCGAATACATCCAGGGATAATTTGATTACTTTGGCCAACGAGGGCATTTTGGTCATTTAACTATCAGGGGTGATTTTGTACATTAGTCCAATAATAATGAAATGACGATTCACAATATCTAAGATTTTTAGAAGTTTATCAAGCCTCCAAAACCATACGAACTAACATATTTCCAACCTTGCAGTACTAACCAAACCTTCTGATGTATGCACTTCACGTGTATCATTCCCAAATATTGTTTGTATCGTATATCTGAAAGGTTGCCTTCATATTTCACCACAAGACTTGCCACGGAGTAGTCGAACTAATACTCTGTGCGGATAAACTTCCATCCTTATATTAATATCAGGAGAGATTGGCATACATGGGTCATGCTTCAACCCATAAGGGTATTTAAGTCATTTTTAACTTTATTGGCATTACCAGAATTTATCAAGGGCAATTTACTTATTTCAGTCAAAAGGGGGGGGTATTTCAGTCATTCAGAAGCTCGGAATATCCATCATTTTTGTCAATTGAACCATTTATAGCATTTCAATCATTTAAGTATCCGTGAGTGTTTCAGCCATTCGAGTAATTGCGGTAACTCCAACCACTTCATTCATTCCAAAACACGAGGATAGACCCATCATCTCTGTTAATTTAGAAATTTCAATGCCCAAGCACATTTTGGTCATTTGATGACTCGATTGTATCGGCATTTTCAATTCTTTTACTCGACTCGGCCATTAATAGCAATTATGTATTTTCTGATAGTTTAATTGATCCGAACATATAAAGAGTTTCCCCCACAAATTTATCTTCAGAGGTTTATTCAGGATTTACACTAAATCCGAGTGCTTATCTTTCTTGAATAATTAAGCCTTATTATCGCATCTCTCTGAGTAATTCGAGACTTTTAGATGAATCAATTGTTTTACCGAATTTAGTGTAGGTTTCCGCACCATTTTCATTATCAGGGGCATTTCTGTCATTTTCACCTCGAGGGCATTTTTGTAATTATATACTCCAATATTTATGTCGTTTGACAAATTAACATTATTAATCGGGTTTGGAGGTTGATCGACTCATTAATTTTCTATAGGATTCCAGATTCTTTGATTTATCATCTTTCTCATTCAATTATTTCAACCTTATCTATAACGTCGCACATTTTCACATCCGGTTAGACTTAAGCAGAAATAACAGTACTCATCATCATATGTGTACATGCATTAACCGAATACCAACATGTTCATAAAGCATACTAGAGGTAGTAGTGTATTACCTTTAATACTTGCTATATCGGTTGACCATGATACTCCGTTCGATCACTCTCGAACCCGAATGCGACGTCCTCAACATCTCGAATACAAGGAACCTTGAATACCTTCAATCGCGCAAATTCCAATTTCAGTCCTTATTCACATTGCTCATAATTGATTATTAAAATACATAAGCAGACTCGAGTTCAAGGTTCAATTCGGAGGCTTTCAGGTTAGAATTTCACGAAACGAGCTTCAAAATCGGACTCAGGACGTCGAAAAACATAAAATAGGACTTTTTGGAAAAAGTTGACTTTTGGTCAAAGTCAACGCTGACGTCAGCAGTCAAAGTCAACACTGACGTCATGCTGACGTCACTGGTTGACCGGGTTGACTCACTGAGTTGACCGGGTTGACTCACTGGGTTGACTCGGGCGAGTTGACTCACTGGGTTGACTCGGTCAACGGGTCGGGTCGGGTCAACGGGTCGGGTCGGGTCAGTCAACGGGTCTTGGTTTACTATTGGGCTGGGCCGGTTTAGGTTGGACCGGTTCGGGTGGGCCGACCAACGGGTGGGCCGGCCGGTTCAATGGCCACCGTCCAGGGCTGCCGAAAATCGCCCCGGACGGCGCGTGTGAACCACGCGCAGCCTAAAACGGCCCAAAAGTGCACCAAAAAGCATTTTTCCGATTCGATTCATCCAACCAACAAGGCTATTACCCCGAAATCGAACAAAAACTTACCAAACTTACCCATTTCGGACTGAAAAGGCTTAAGAGTGACGAAGCTCCGGCGAGGCCTCAAACGGCGACGATCGGACGATCCCTGGCAGGGTTTTGCTCGCTGTAACCTTGAGATGACAATGGCGGCCACCACTTCACGACCCGGTGCCTATGGTGGCCGGAAACAACGAAGAATGAAGGTGCGAAAATCCTAGGTTAGACGAACCTAAAATCTTCGATTTCCGGCGATTGGGGTAACGATTGTGAGAGTGGTTAAGGGGCTTTTGATCGTGGTGAGGAGGCGGTTTCAAGGGCACCAGCGGTGAGCGACACGGCGCGGCGGTGAGGCTAACGGACGGTGATCGGGTTTTGGGAGGTGTAGGGTCGATGGGTGAAAGAGATGGTTCTGGAAGGTTTGCCCCCTTTTTTGGATATGTATTAAATGTGGCAGGTGGGGGTTAATCGATTTATTAAATTCAGATACGAAAAAAAAAGTTTAGTTCAAAAGTAACTCAAGGCAAGCTTAGACCAGAAATGGTCTTGGGTCAAACGGTAAATGCTTCATCATTTCACTCCAAAGGTCCAGGGTTCGAATCCCTTTGATAGCACTTTCTCTTTTCTCCCCTTTTTTTTCCCTCAACATTATCACTTCATTTTCATCATTTCCTTCATTTTTTTATACAAAAGAATTTTAGGGTGTTACATTGCATGGGCGGGATTCCACTCATCACCACATGCCCTACGGATGAGATTCCACTCATCATCCCGTAGAATATATATAAGCTTCCGGTGGAATATTACATCACCGTACTCCTCCTTGATGACTCAACACCATCAAGGCCACATACGTTTTGACTCAATTTGTGTGCACACTAATCCTAATGATCGATCATTTACACCCGGTAAGTTAATTAGTGCCAATTTACATTTACCACATCGCATATCCATCGACCATATCTCATTCTCATCACATACACATATCATGGTATACATGTGCAAATCAACCACATATCACAAGAGCATAAATAGGCAAACACAAATAGCATTTAATGGAAATCAAGAGGTAAGTTAACAATTTAAATCTACATGGAAATGGCTGTTGCGTGTAAAAGAGTCTATCGCAATTATAGTGCAAGTGTACACGACGCAAGTAGTAAAGTGATACGAAGTATCGGATATCGTCTCCACAGGGATTGGGCTAATAGCTTCACCTTGTTTACTGCACGAAAGTAAAGGAAATAATTAAGAGTTGTCACGAGAATAGTAAAGTAAAAACGTAAATAAAAGGATTGAGATGTCAAGATAAAGAGAATGGGCTGGTATTGAATTGCTCGGTAGTGCAGGTATTGAATTGCTTAGGATCTCCAGTTCTGTCGTCGCTTCCGTCGCCGACAGCACCTGTCGCGGCGGCTGTCCGTTAGCTGTCGCGGCAGCAGACACACCAACTCCGTACTTCAAGCTTGGCAAGAATCCCAGATCTGCCTTGTCCTATCCCTAGGTCCAAGTCTGTCGATGATCACGTCTTTGATGATACCTCCCGGCGTGAATCGAAGGATGAACACCGATGTGTATGAATTCTTCCTTAGCCACTTAACCTCGCCCTATCCCTAGGCACGATATGGTTCAACTATAAACTAGAGAACGCGCTCTTATCTCTTTCGTATACTTAACTCTCCCGATGCTAAGTAAATGAATAACCTCACAATGCTCTCCCGATGCTCTTGCAAGATATTAAAACCAAGATAAAAGAACTTGAAGTTTATTTTATTGAACTTGGAAAATCCTAAAACAAAACAACCCTTGCAACTACTTTACAAAACAACCCGTAGCCCTAGGGGGAATTTAGAACATGTCGGTGACGGGTGGACGGCAGGGGGTTTTTGGTTTCGGTTATGGGGTAATCGGTGCTGCCTTTTTCTAGGTTAAAACATATGCCCTTATATAAGCTTTGGGCTCAAGTATTCTAAGTTAACAAGGATTACAACTTTAATTAAAAGTAAGATTCTAATAAAGACTTAATCTCCAAGAGTCCTACTTTGCAGCCGCATCCTTGCTTTTAGGAATTTCCTTTCCTTGAGCTTTGGCTTGACATATCTTTTGATCCGGGGCTTGGAAAAATATGTGGCTTTCACACGACAGACGAGCAGATTTTTCTCTATCTATCGAGGTCCACTTTGCTTTTCCTCTTCATAAGTCTGCTGTCACCATGCTGTCACGATAGGTCCATGGCAGCTTCGTCTTCTTTGTCTGCTTGTCCAGTTCAGCTCTTCTGCTTCTCTGTCCTGCGCCTGCCTTCAACATCTACTATGGCAGATACCTGCAAAAATAGCCATCTTTTAGTAGAATCCGTGCCTTTAGTCCATTTGTGATGTTTTACTGAAAACTAACCTAAATGCAATGCAATGATGCTTGAATGCAGCAGAAATATGGGTTAAAAAGGGTGTAAATAATAGAACTTTTACACACTCAACACACCCCCAAACTCAAGTTTTTGCTTGTCCTCAAGCAATGAAGAAAGAAAAATGAAATTTTTTTTTGTGTTGGCCTTCAAACAGTGAACTGTCCCTTACCCGTCGCTCACTCTCTATGGCGGCAGCAACCTGTATGAAAGGTTAGGATCTGTCCGGAATCTCCCTATAGCTCTTGTGCAGTGTGTGCATGCTTGTGAACAGTTATATGCTAAGATTCTCTTAGTTTCACTAGAATATTCAACTTCTTAACTCGAATTTTTATGCCAAAGTTTATTTTTTATTAGAAGGCACATTTTCATGCTTCTTTTTCTTCTATTTTCAAGCTAAATTTTTCTAGAGCCAGTTTTGGGCACCTCTAGTTAGCTTCCTAGAGCCGGTTTCGGGCACCTCTAGGTTTTTTTGTTTTTCTTTTGCTAAACTTCTTTCCTAGAGCCAGTGTTAGGCACCTCTAGGGGCTATTCAAGTTCTAAGCATCCTATTCTAGTTTGGCTAAAAGAAATCTAAGCAATATAACAGTCACAAAAGTGTTTAAATTTTCAGAACTATAGAAAGGCTCTAAACTTCTCCTTAACCTGTCCTAAAGATGCTGCCACGACAGAGCTGTCATGACAGGTAAGTTAACTTCACAGTTTTAAGCCAACAGTTTTATCTTTTCTGATTTTTTTTAAGAGAACTTATTTAAAAAAAATAAGACACAACAATTAATAAAAAGATGTACTAAAGACTCCATTAATGATGGAGGGTTGCCACCCCCAAACTCAAGGGTTGCATTGCCCTCAATGCAAAATGACATGAAAAATAAAATAAAGAAAAAGTACATCACAAAATATAAAGGCAGGCAGCAATAAGAGGAAAATAAAAACTTAAATTTTAGTCGCTGTCCTCGCTGCTGCTGCTAACACGGATCTGATGGCGGCGTCTGCGCTGTGGGGGAGGCTGGGCAGGTTCAGGAGCAGGTTGATCAGCAGGTTCATCGGCAGGTGGAGGGGCAAGTTGCTCCACTAGCCGGACATCGGAACTGCTACCACTGTCCCAAGAGCTGCTGGTGGTGATGGCTTTGGGCAGCCTTTTCTTGTGTGCCACGTGCTTAATTCGCTTAACCCGCGTAAAGTCGCTCTCCAAATTCCTCCGGATAAGAGGGCTGTCATGAGTGGCAGGTCTCTTGCTTCCTCGAGGGGAGGTGTCTGCCGGTGGGCTGCCCTCTGCCGTTGTGGCAGGGGTTGGTGTGGAAGCGGCAGAATGCATATGGGGAGAGACAGGTGGTGTTGGTGTGGGGGAGGGGATATGGAAATAATGGGCGGGGAAGGTGGGGAAGATGACATCCGAATAATGTAAAGTATTAGTAATGAAATTTACCGTTGCATTTGAGAAGTCGCGGATAAAAGTCATCAAACCCATTTGGCGCTCCTCTACCCGTAGGATTGCAGCAAGGATGTGGGCAGACTGGTCTGTCGGAGCGGTGTCGGCGGCAGCATCTGGGGCAGGGTCGGTGGCAGGTTCATCATCGGAGTCAGCAGGAGGGGCATTTGGGTCAAAGCGTTGATGGGTGATACGACTATGACCTCCATGAGGCTGAAGATGTTGTTGTCAGTCCAGCCACTGCCCGTCTTGATTTTGTCGGAGGGTTCCTCTGGTACGGCAGCACAGCGGCAGAGGGCGGTGATGGTGAACGGCAAGCAGAGTCGTGAGTCTGAGCGGAAGGCACAATCGATGATGTTGTCCCTCATGAACCTGCCCACATTGATGGGCCTGTCATGCATAATAGAGTGAATGAGGGCCAACCTCTGTCGGTTGACTGTCGTATGGTGAGACGAGGGCAGGATGCGCTTTTTGATGAAAGCGTTCCACAGTTTTGCTTCGGGGAGGAGCTGCCCCCTATTGACGGAGTGGGGGTTCTTCTTGCTGGTGGTCCATGTCGTTCCAGCCTCTGTCAGCTCCACCATGATGGCATCATAGGCAGCAGCGTCGAGAGTGTCCAGAAATTGTTGGTGAGCATCATCATCGGGGCCAAAGAACAGGCCGAACATATGGTTGATGTTGTCTGCTGTAAAGGGCACTTCCACTCCTCGGACGATGACAGATGTCGCCGTTTTGCTGTCGACAGCCTCGTAGAACTCCCGGACCAAAGTATCATTTAACTCCGCCGGCTGTTCGGCAAAGTCCTCCCATAGTTGTGCCGTTATGGCCTTCACAATGAATGGCCGGAGTCCCATATGGGGAGCATCTCTGTTGTAAATGAAGCCACGCTCCTCCCATAGTTCCTTATTGGCGAAGGGTGATGCTGCTGCTGAAGAAGAGGCGGCAGCAGTGTTACGACGGGTTTGTCTCGACGACATTTTGGTTGCAAGGGCTGTGAAAGAGAGAAAACAAATAAAACTAGAGGAGAAAAACAAGAGAGAAAAATCAGAAGTGATGAAAAATGAAAATGGGAAGGGTTTTATATAGCGGTCGAGTAGCTGCCCATTTAATGCCGCAACGGCAGGCGTGAAGAATGGAGCGGCAGATTGGATTTAGCGTGTCTGACGCGTCTGACACGCATTGATTCGTCTGTTACGCGTCTGCCGCACGCTTCTGCGTCTGCCGTGTCAGTCTGTTGACAGCCTGTCATATCCGTCCGCGGCGGCAGCCGAAACGACAGGTTTCCATAAATGGGCTTCAATGGGCTGATGGATGG
Source organism: Hibiscus trionum (assembly GCA_030270665.1). Classification (NCBI taxonomy): domain Eukaryota; kingdom Viridiplantae; phylum Streptophyta; class Magnoliopsida; order Malvales; family Malvaceae; genus Hibiscus; species Hibiscus trionum. The sequence goes on from BSYR01000022.1 coordinate 19,430,411, forward strand.
GTGGTGGGCTTGGTTCACTTCTCCTTTTCTTATTGACTCCTTTATTTCCTAAAAACTGAAATTAGAAAAACAAAACATTATTCGAATAAAATAACCTAATTGCCTAATAAATAATAAATAAAAATAAAATAAAATAAATAAAAATTAGGTTAAATTAGGGATGCCTTGTGGGGCATCTCCCAAAGTAACCACTTCCTGAATTCCTGGGGCTTCAGTCCCCTGATAATGCTTGAGGCGTTGTCCATTGACTTTGAATTGGTGCCCGTCTTTTAATGATTGAATTGTGATGGCACCATGGGGAAAAACTTGTACTACTTGGAATGGGCCAGACCATCTAGACTTTAGCTTTCCTGGGAAGAGTTTAAGTCTAGAATTAAATAACAACACAAGCTGCCCTGGGCAGAACTGTCGTGGCAGCAGTTTCTTGTCGTGCCACTTCTTAGTCTTTTCCTTGTAGATCCTTGCGTTGTCGTAGGCCATTGTCCGTAATCCTTCAATCTCGTTTAGATCCAATAACCTTTTCTGGCCGGCCTTATCCAAGTCCATATTCACTGCCTTGATTGCCCAATATGCCTTGTGCTCGATCTCGACAGGCAAGTGACAGGTTTTCCCATAAATCAGTCGGTATGGAGACATGCCCAATGGAGTCTTGAAAGTTGTCCTGTATGCCCATAATGCATCATTCAGAAGTAGAGACCAATCCTTCCTAGTTGGTTTAACCATCTTTTCAAGAATGTTCTTCACTTCCCTATTGGATATCTCAGCCTGTCCATTGGTCTGTGGGTGGTATGCTGTCGCGATCCTGTGCTTGACACCATATTTCTTTAGGGCGGCAGCAATTACCCTATTATCAAAATGTCTCCCTTCATCACTGATAATCACTCTAGGGATGCCAAATCTAGAAAAAATGTTTTTGTGCAAAAACTTTTGGACTGTTTTGGCATCATTCTTTTGAGTTGCGATTGCTTCTACCCACTTGGAGACATAATCCACTGCTAGGAGGATGTACAAATTTCCACACGAAGATGGAAAAGGTCCCATAAAATCTATCCCCCAAACGTCGAAGATCTCGACTTCTAGAATGTTCTGCAGTGGCATCTCGTTTCTCCTCGAGATGTTACCTGTCCGCTGGCACCTGTCACAGTTTTTGTAAAACTCATGTGCATCTTTATATAATGTCGGCCAGTAGAACCCTGACTGCAGCACCTTGGCAGCAGTCTTATTTCCTCCTAAGTGTCCTCCACATTGTGAAGCATGGTAGTGATGAAGAATGTCTTCTTGTTCCTCTTGTGGAACACACCTTCTTATAACCTGATCTGCGCACATTTTGAAATGAAGAGGTTCGTCCCAATAATAATGCTTAACATCATTTTGAAACCTCTTCCTTGCTTGATAATTAAGATCAGAAGGTAATATTTCGCTAACTATAAAATTAACGAAATCAGCATACCAGGGAAGGTTAGAAGACTTACCTGCCGCCATGGCTGTCGCGACAGCGATTGCGGCAGCAAAGAGCTGCTCATCAGGGAAGGTCTCCAGTATGTTTGTCTCGTCTATTGGTAGACTCTGTCCCTTTTCTAACCTCGACAAGTGGTCTGCCACCTGATTTTCTGTCCCCTTTTTGTCTTTGATCTCAAGGTCGAACTCTTGTAATAGCAAGATCCATCGTATCAACCTAGGCTTTGCATCCTTCTTTGCGAACAAATACTTGAGGGCAGAATGGTCGGTGTGTATTATTACCTTCGTTCCAAGTATGTAAGAACGAAACTTGTCGATGGAGAACACCACAGCTAACAGCTCCTTTTCTGTGGTGGTGTAGTTCACTTGGGCGTCATTTAACGTCTTGCTGGCATAGTATATGACATGAAACAGCTTATCTCTGCGCTGCCCAAGTGCTGCCCCGACAGCATAGTCACTAGCATCACACATGATCTCAAACGGTTGTGTCCAGTCTGGTGGCTGTACTATGGGGGCTGTCACTAGCTTTTCCTTCAGAACCTTGAATGCTTCAGTACATTCTTCATTAAAGTCAAAGGGTCGGTTGTGCTCCAAAAGATGGCATAGCAGCTTCGTGATTTTCGAGAAATTTGCGATGAATCTCCTATAAAAACCCGCATGCCCTAAAAAACTCCTAATGCCCTTGACAGTGGTTGGCGGCGGCAGCTTCTCAATGACTTCAATCTTTGCCCTGTCGACTTCTATTCCACGGCAGCTAATCTTATGGCCTAGTACTATCCCTTCATCTACCATAAAATGGCATTTTTCCCAATTGAGAACAAGATTAGCTTTTTCACATCTTTCAAGTACCTTTTGAAGGTTACCGAGGCAGCTCTCAAAATCGTCTCCAAAGACGGAAAAATCATCCATGAAGATCTCAAGGAAGTCCTCTACCATGTCGGAGAATATGGCCATCATACACCTTTGGAAGGTGGCAGGTGCATTACAGAGTCCAAACGGCATCCTCCTAAACGCGTATGTTCCGTAGGGGCATGTGAAAGTCGTCTTTTCTTGATCCTCTGGTGCAATAGCAATTTGGTTATAACCTGAATAACCATCAAGAAAACAATAGTAAGGTTTACCCGCTAATCTATCAAGCATTTGATCAATAAAGGGTAAAGGAAAGTGGTCCTTTCGGGTAGCTTTGTTAAGCTTCTGATAGTCCATACAAACCCTCCAACCGGTCACAGTCCTGGTTGGGATTAACTCCTTGTTCTCGTTGGTTATCACGGTCATTCCTCCTTTCTTTGGAACACATTGCACCGGGCTCACCCATTTGCTGTCGGAGATGGCTTAAATAATACCAGCATCTAACCATTTAATTATCTCTTTGCGCACTACCTCCTTCATCGCAAGGTTTAACCGCCTTTGGGCATCAATAGTCGGCTTATGATCTTCCTCTAGGAGGATTTTGTGCATGCATATTGCCGGACTAATGCCCTGAATGTCTGCTATCGTCCATCCAATCGCCTTCTTGTGCTGCCTTAGCATGCCGATTAGCTGTCGTTCCTGTTCCTGCGGCAGCTTAGCAGAGATGATTACGGGCAGTGTGTCATCACAACCAAGATAAGCATATTTAAGCTGCCCTGGCAGGGGCTTAAGTTCTAAGACAGGTGGTTCAACAGTAGAGGGCTTTTGGATTAAATGGTTATCCGAAGTGTAATTCAAGGGTTCGAATAACTTACCTGGACGATGGTCTAACCAGTTTACCTCCTCATGACCTTCAGTATCAGATGTATCGGATTCAGAGGAGTCACTGTCGTCGGTGCTGTCGTCGTTGCTGTCGTGACAGGCCCTTAGGTGGCTGTCGCAGCAGTGACCAAATTTTATATCACGGCAGCCTGACCTGATGCAGGGGTAATCAAAGGTCACCTCAATGATGGCCTTGCATTCCTCGTCCACATCGGCATGTTTCATTGCTTGGAGAACATTCAACTTAATTTCTTGATCGTTCACGCGCATGGTGAGTTCTCCTTTCTCCACATCAATCAATGATCTTCCCGTGGCTAAGAAGGGTCGCCCAAGGATGACTGGTGCGTTTTCATCTGCTTCACAATCTAAAATAAGAAAGTCAGCAGGAAAAATAAGCTTATCCACTCTTACCAAAATATCTTCAATTTTTCCCTCGGGGTGAACGTAAGAGCGGTCGGCTAGCTGCAGAGTAACTGTCGTGGGCCGCGCCTTGCCAATACCTAATTTCTGAAAAACAGATTTGGGCATTAGATTAACACTAGCTCCAAGATCACAAAGTGCCTTACCCACGAATTTGTCGCCGATTACACAAGGTATGATGAAGCTCCCCGGATCCTTCTTTTTCTGGGGCAGCTGCCTATGAAGAATACTCATGCAACCTTCTTGCATCCTTACCGTTTCAAATTCCCCAAGTTTAGATTTTTTCGACATAACATCCTTGAGAAATTTAGCATAACCGGGCATCTCTCTAACAGCATCTAACAACGGAATATTAATATGAACCAGTTTAAAAATATCATAAATCTTTTTAAGTTGAGATTCATGCTTAGCTTGCTGTATCCGTTGAGGAAAAGGTGGTGGAGGACGATAATCAACAATACGCCCTTCCCACTGCATACGAATCTGAGGACGATGTTCTTCATTTTTCTCCTCTGTCGCTTCTGCTGTCGTGACAGGCTCATCGGCAGCAGTCTGTTTATCACCTGTCGGGGCAGCTTCCTCGGCAGGTTTATCCAAGGCAGGTTCCTTTTCTGTTTCAGCTTCTTTTTCCGGTCCTGGTAACTTTTTCCCACTCCTAGTAGTAATCGCCTTACATTGCTCATGTGGGGGCGGTCTAGCATTTTCAGTATTGCTAGGGAAACCTCCATTCTGCCTTGGCTTAATATGCTGCGACACCTGACCCATTTGTGTCTCTAGAGATTTCAAAGTAGCCTCATGATTTGTCATTCTTATGTTGGTTTCATCCATAAAGGTTTCCGTCTTCTTGACAAACTGATTAATATTCTCCATATACGTACCAGTCTGAGACATAAAGGTGGCCAGCGTCTGCTCCAATATACTACTCGTGGCAGGTGGTGGCTGCTGTTGCTGCTGCGGCGGCAGGTGCTGCGGCAGGTTCTGCGGCGGCAGTTGCTGTCGCGTCAACAATCTAGGTCCTCCCTGATTCTGATGATGTGCTTGTGGATTCAGGGCATTGTTAGGGTTACTCCAGGAAAATTTGGGATCCTTCCTCCAATTAGGGTTGTAGTTGTTGGAATTGTAGTTTGGCTTGTAATTTCCAACATATTTTCCCTCTTCTATATCTATAGGGCACTCATCCCTACTATGATTTCCCTCACAGATGTCACATACTTCCTCAATAGCAAATCCTTGTAATCCATCATCATTCAATAACCGTTTCATTGCTTTAGTAAGGAATGCTACCTGTGATTTCATAGTGCTGTCGGCCTCATAATCCTTGACAGCAAGTACCCGTTTACCCCCTCTTCTTGCGGTCGGAAACTGTTCCTCATTCTTAGCCAGATTTTTCAATACTTGCAATGCCTCGTCCGGATCTTTATCCAATAATAGTCCATTTGCTGCAGAGTCAATTCGAATGCGAGTTTGTAAGTTAGCAGCATTATAGAACTTAGTTACCTGATTCCAGACAGGGAATCCATGCATTGGGCAGTTCCGAAGAAGAGTAGTAAATCTGTCCCAGGCCTCGTGCATTGGCTCGTCATCTTCCTGTTGAAAAGTAGCAATTTCGTTACGTAATCGCTCAGATAAGTGTGAAGGATTAAAACGAGATAAAAATTCATGAGATAAATCTGCCCAAGTTACGATTGAACCCGGTGTAAGTTTATTCCACCAAGTTTTAGCTCTGTCCCTCAATGAGTGGGGAAATAACCGAAGCCTCAGTATCTCCGGATTAACTCCTGGTAGTCTAAACGAACCACAGATCTCCTGGAACGTTTTGAGATGCTCCCTAGCATCTTCTGTCACAGCACCACTAAACTGCCCGGCGTTGTTGATCATACTAAACATGACAGGTTTAAGCTCAAAGTTGTCAACTTCAATATCCGGCAGCGTGGTCTCCAGCTCTACATGATCGTTCAGCATGTAGTCACGACACGACCGTCGTCCATCTGCCGCGGGCGGGTCACCGACAGGCGGGTGGTTATCGCCAAGGGGTGGTATGCGACCACCGGCAGGTTGGTTATGGCCCATCTTCTCTAGCTGTTCCTCGAGGTATTCGTTTCTGTCTAACAGGCGGCGAAGTTGTTTCTTGAGATTGAAGGAACGTTCGATTTCTGGATCTAATTTATACTCAGGGTCCTCACCTCTTTTAGATCTGCGCATAAACAAGATAACCTCGTGAAAAGCGAGAGTTTAAAGCACAAAAGAATAATTAAAGAAAAATAAAAATAAAAATAAAAATAAGCAAAAAGTGCAATAAAAGAAAGATGTAGTTATGTTGTCAATCCCCGGCAACGGCGCCAAAAACTTGTTGCGTGTAAAAGAGTCTATCGCAATTATAGTGCAAGTGTACACGACGCAAGTAGTAAAGTGATACGAAGTATCGGATATCGTCTCCACAGGGATTGGGCTAATAGCTTCACCTTGTTTACTGCACGAAAGTAAAGGAAATAATTAAGAGTTGTCACGAGAATAGTAAAGTAAAAACGTAAATAAAAGGATTGAGATGTCAAGATAAAGAGAATGGGCTGGTATTGAATTGCTCGGTAGTGCAGGTATTGAATTGCTTAGGATCTCCAGTTCTGTCGTCGCTTCCGTCGCCGACAGCACCTGTCGCGGCGGCTGTCCGTTAGCTGTCGCGGCAGCAGACACACCAACTCCGTACTTCAAGCTTGGCAAGAATCCCAGATCTGCCTTGTCCTATCCCTAGGTCCAAGTCTGTCGATGATCACGTCTTTGATGATACCTCCCGGCGTGAATCGAAGGATGAACACCGATGTGTATGAATTCTTCCTTAGCCACTTAACCTCGCCCTATCCCTAGGCACGAGATGGTTCAACTATAAACTAGAGAACGCGCTCTTATCTCTTTCGTATACTTAACTCTCCCGATGCTAAGTAAATGAATAACCTCACAATGCTCTCCCGATGCTCTTGCAAGATATTAAAACCAAGATAAAAGAACTTGAAGTTTATTTTATTGAACTTGGAAAATCCTAAAACAAAACAACCCTTGCAACTACTTTACAAAACAACCCGTAGCCCTAGGGGGAATTTAGAACATGTCGGTGACGGGTGGACGGCAGGGGGTTTTTGGTTTCGGTTATGGGGTAATTGGTGCTGCCTTTTTCTAGGTTAAAACCTATGCCCTTATATAAGCTTTGGGCTCAAGTATTCTAAGTTAACAAGGATTACAACTTTAATTAAAAGTAAGATTCTAATAAAGACTTAATCTCCAAGAGTCCTACTTTGCAGCCGCATCCTTGCTTTTAGGAATTTCCTTTCCTTGAGCTTTGGCTTGACATATCTTTTGATCCGGGGCTTGGAAAAATATGTGGCTTTCACACGACAGGCGAGCAGATTTTTCTCTATCTATCGAGGTCCACTTTGCTTTTCCTCTTCATAAGTCTGCTGTCACCATGCTGTCACGACAGGTCCATGGCAGCTTCGTCTTCTTTGTCTGCTTGTCCAGTTCAGCTCTTCTGCTTCTCTGTCCTGCGCCTGCCTTCAACATCTACTATGGCAGATACCTGCAAAAATAGCCATCTTTTAGTAGAATCCGTGCCTTTAGTCCATTTGTGATGTTTTACTGAAAACTAACCTAAATGCAATGCAATGATGCTTGAATGCAGCAGAAATATGGGTTAAAAAGGGTGTAAATAATAGAACTTTTACACACTCAACAATGGCCTACCAAGAACATTTCAACTCATACACTACACACACTCGAACCAAACTTTAAAACACATTTAAAGTCACTCACCACCCTTCCTTAGCAACCAAAGCAATCCTCCTACAAGCTCGGATTCGATCCCAATGATTCTCCAACGTCTCCTCTTGCTTCTAGCCAATCAAAAACACATCCATTATTCTCAATCAATGCTAAAATTCAGTCAACACTCAACTCTTTAGCTCAAACTAACTTCAACAAATTTTCCAATCAAATTAATCCCCCAAACATGCCCATTTTCGTGCTCCTTCAAACCCTAACTGAAAATCCCATTTTCAAACATCCAAATGATCCCCAAATGGTCCCAAAACATCCTCCTAACATACATAAACCATCAGCCCTCCAATTTAAACCTAAAACCCACCAAAAACCAAGTTTTTGACACCTTAAAAATTGCCTCAAGAACTCATTTCGGGTTTTCACCCAAACCCAACCATTTTAACATATTATGTTCATTATAAGGTAAATAAACTAAAACCCAACATTATATTTCAAATCAAATTGAAAATCCTCATAAAAACTCAAACTTTCATCAAGCCCTAATTTTCAAAAGTTCATGGTTTTAAATTCTATGACCATGTAGAGATAGAGGATGAAAATGAGAGTTAGAAAATATTAGTATTACCTTTGAAAATGGCCTTGGAATGAAGTAGGAATTTAATGGAATAGTAATTTAGGGTTTGGGGAGGGGTTTTTGAGCTTCCAACGTTAAAGAGGGGAGTGGGGAGAGAGGATGATGACTTTTTCCTTTTTGAAACTAAAAAGGTTGTATTCCTTTTCAAAACTTTTGGGTTAAATTACCATAATGATCCCTCCCATTTATTTAAAACCCAATTATCCCAAGCCAAGGTCAAATTGATTTAATTTAATTTTTCCGACTCGGGCCACTAACCCGACTAACTCCTAACCCCAAAACACGGGTGTTACAACTCTCTCCCACTTAAGGAATTTCGTCCCCGAAATTACCTGACTGAAAGAGATACGGAAACTGCTTTTCCATATCCTCATTCCTCTCCCAAGTGGCCTCGTCCACACCTCGACGTTGCCACCGCACTTTTACTAACTCAATCGATCTACCCCGCAACACCTTACTGTCAGAAGCTAAGATCTGAACTGGCTCTTCCTTATAAGTCAAATCCGGATTCAATTCAATCTCCTCTACGGGCATAACATGTGATGGATCGGACCTATACTTACGGAGTATCGAAACATGGAATACATCGTGTAGCTTCTCTAGCTCGGATGGCAAACGCAACTGATAAGCAACTGGACCAACCCTCTTCACAATCTCATACGGTCCTATGTACCTCAGACTCAACTTCCCCTTTCGGCCAAATCTCATCACCTTCTTCCACGGAGACACCTTCAAGAACACCTTCTCACCTACTGAAAACTCAACTTCCTTCCTCTTCAAGTCGGCATAGGACTTCTGCCTATACGAAGTAGCCTTCAAACGATCACAAATCAATTTTACCTTGTCAGTTGTCCCCTTGAGCAAATCCGGCATAGACAACAACTTCTGTCCCACTTCGGCCCAACAAACTGGAGTTCTACACTTTCGGCCATACAAGGCCTCATACGGAGCCATTTGAATGCTCGACTGAAAGCTGTTGTTGTAAGCAAACTCAACTAGAGGCAAGTGCTTCTCCTACGTACCCTGAAAATCTATGATGCAACAACGCAACATATCCTCTAAGATCTGAATAACTCTCTCTGACTGACCATCTGACTGAGGGTGATAAGACGTGCTGAAGTTCAAACGGGTACCCAAAGCTGTATGCAGACACTCCCAAAATCGAGATGTAAACCGCGGATCTCTATCTGACACGATGGACTTCGGCACACCATGCAGTCTAACAATCTCACCAATGTACATATCGGCCAATCTATCTAAAATGTAAGTAGTATTGACTGCCAAGAAGTGGGCACACTTTGTAAAACGGTCCACTATCACCCAAACCGAGTTCTTCTTCGTAGGAGTCAAAGGAAAACCTGAAACAAAATCCATGGTGATATTCTCCTATTTCCATTCTGGTATCCTCAACGATTGCAACAAACCTGAGGGAACCTAATGTTCCGCCTTCACCCTCTAACATACTAAACACTTACTCACAAAGTCGGCTACATCTCTCTTCAAGCCAACCCAAAAGTACTCATTCTTCAAATCATGGTACATCTTCGTACTTCCAGGATGCATAGCAAACAGACTACTGTGTGCTTCAGTCAAGATCGTACGTCTCAAGTCATTGTCCTCTGGCACAACTATCCTATCTTTGAAATACAAAACCCCATCGGTACTGAAACTTTAGTCTGATGATCTACCTTCGGCTATATCTTGCACGTGAGGTGCCAAAGATCTATGTAAGAGCTGTTTTTCTCTAATCAACTGACCTAGAGTAGGTCTAACCTGAAGCTCGGCTACCATGCCACCATCTCCAGACAAACTCAATCTAGCAAACATGGCTCTCAAATCCACGACCATCTTTCTACTCAATGCATCAGCCACTACATTGGCCTTAACCGGATGGTACTCGATGGTAAGATCATAGTCTTTTAGCAACTCTAACCACCTACGTTGTCTGATATTCAAATCTCGCTAAGTCATAATGTATTTCAAACTCTTGTGATCGGTGTACACTGTGCATTTCTCACCGTACAAATAGTGCCTCCAAATCATCAGAGCAAACACAACTGCAGCTAAATCTAGTCATAGGTCGGATAGTTGCGCTCATGAGTCTTCAACTGTCTTGAGGCATAAGTCACCACTCTCCTGTCTTGCATGAGGATACAACCTAGACCTACGTAAGAAGCATCACTGTAAACTACATAGTCCTTCCCGGACTCTGGCTGAATCAAGATTGGTGCTTGGGTCAAGTCTTCCTTCAACTTCTCAAAGGCTCTCTGTCTTGCATCTGTCCACTCAAACTGAACACTCTTCTGAAGCAATTGTGTCAAAGGAGCGGCTAACTTAGAGAAACCTTCTACGAATCTCATATAGTATCCGGCTAAGCCTAGGAAGCTACGTACCTCTGTTACGGTCAACAGGGTAAGAGTCAGCGCTGACGTCAGCAGGTCAACGCTGATGTCAGTAAGTCAACGAGTAGAGGTCAATTGAGTTGACTCGACTGACTCACTAAGCTGACTCGGGCTGAGTTGACTCGACTGACTCGGACGAGTTGACTCAGGTTGACCAGGTTAGGTTCGGGTTGACCGAGCATACGGGTCCGGTCGGACTTAGGCAAACGGGTCGGGTCAGACACCAAACTGGGCTTGGTTTGGTTGGGCTTAAACATATTGGGCCGACGGGTTTGGGTATCACAGCTTGGGCTTGAACCATACCAGATTTGGGTCGGTTTAAACGAACGAGTTCGGTCCAAGGCGGCCGGTCTGAGCCGGTTCAGGCCACTTACCAAAGTTCATATACCCAAAACAGAGAATGTCGTCGAAAGCTACCGAAGAGTTCGCCAGAGACGTGTTTGACCGTGAATCTGTCGGAAAACGAAAGATCAAAGAAAGTGTTCACGGATGAAACTAATACCATACTCAAAATGGTCGAAATCTTATCGGAAAAAGCCCTAAATTGGGCACGATGTGGCCGGAAGAGCGCGACACCGATGAGGCCCTTACCGGTGTTGGATCGGCAAACAGCCAGAAAGGTTTTGTCCGTCGTGGCGTAAGGAATCTGTTAGTGCTGGCGGCGCGACAAACGGAAGGCGAACGGCGATGAAATTGCCGGAAAACGGAAGGGTCAACTTAGGGTTTTAACCGAACTTTCGAACCCAACTGCGCGACGGACGGCGGCGCCAACGCGTGAGTGGGACGGTGGGCTAAGAGCGGGGTCCGACGGCGATCGCAAAGGAAGCGCCGGTGCATGCCACGAGCGACCGGAGAAGGAGATCGGAGTGGCGTTCGATTTAGGTAGCTGAAGAGTTTGGGAAGGAGTTTTAGATCTAGAAAGTTCTCTCCATACTCGAAATGAGCAGACTTGTGGATAGTTGAACGGTTCCTCTTTTTTTTGGGGGTAAACTACACAAATGACCACTGAACTATAGGTTTGGTGTCAAAATGACCACTACATTATTTTTGCCGCAAATGCACCACACAACTATTTAAATGGTTCCATTTTAGCCACACACCGTTAAAAAAAACAAAAAAGTTGACTGAACTGTTAAAAAAATTGGTATAATTACACATTTGGTCCTCTATATTTATACAATATATCAATTTAGTCCTAATTTTAATCTAATAAAATAAATTAATTATTCAATAAGATGGTAACACGTGTCACCACCTTATTGGAAGTCTACCAGGACTTAAACCCAAGACCTTTGGGTACCCAAGCTTTGTGCTTGCCACTGAACCAAGCACACTTTCGTGATATGGGGTACAATAATATATGTATTTAATGATTGTTAATGCCCAGAAAAATTAAAGAGAAGAAAATGCAATTACATGGATTTGAACCAAGGACCTCATGGTCCAAAGCACATGTGCTTGCCACTGCACCAAGTGTATGTCTTGTTATATAAAGTACAACATTTAATATATGTCTTATATAGATTTTAATGCTTGAGAAAAGGAATGAAATGTGGTTTTAGGAAATTCGAATGTAATACTTTTATGATGCATAAAAAAATCTAAACCAATTAAATAAATCTAATAATTAAATTAAAGTTAACAATATTAAATTGTGTTTGTGAGTTTGAATTCGCTAAATGAATTTAATATAATTTGGAGTAGTTTAACATAATTATATCTAATAATTTAATTAATTTTTTTAATAAATATTAAAATTATTAATTAAGTTAAAAAAATCAATTCAATGATTATATATGTGAAATTATAAAAATAAATCTAGAATTGGAAACTATATTAAATTTAGTTTAAAATATAAAAATTTTAAAATGATATTTATATTAAAAAATAGTATTAATTTTTTTTATATTTTAAATCGTGCACTAACTATAGTTTAAAATATATACAAAATATTCTTAACTTTAATTTAGTTATTAGACCTCCTTTGAAGTTTGTGGTATATTTGAATGGTGTAGATTCTAATCACCCTTAATTGAATTTTATTTTCTCACTCAAGCATGTCCTATAATGATTAAAGAGTAAAATGATAGACTTAAATGCTTGTGTTAGTCTCGTTTTGGTCATTGTACTCGAAGTAAAGACTTACATGTATGGAAGTTAGTTCCTTGTTAGTTGAGTAACACTTCTTAGTTCGGTTTACTTCTAAATCAGGTAAGGGGTGTTACATTCAAATTATGCACTTTAATTTATTTATTTTTTAAAAAAATTAAAATTCTCAATTAAGTATTTATTTCTTTAAATATTTTTAATTATGTACCATTGTAAATTTTTAAAAATTTCTCATTAAGTCTCAAAATTTTTGAAACCTAAAAATAATTCCATTTCTCTCCAATCATATTAAAAATAACGGAGTAAAATTTAAAAAATACAAAGAAGTAATAGTCAATTTTGGCTAAAATACAATTTCATGGACTAAAATGAACAAGAATATCACCATTTTAAATTTATTGGACCAAATTATTAAAATTAGAAAGAAATAGGGATAAATTCCATGTTAAATAAATCTTTAAGGACTAAAATAAACAATAATACACCATATTAAAATATTGGACTAAATTTTAAAAATTAGAAAGAAATGGGGATGATTTTGGGTTAACAAAAGATTTTCAGGGACAAAAATGAACATTAATATTATCAAATTAAAAATATTAGACTAAATTATATGAATTTGAAAGAAATAAGGGACTATTTCAATTTAAATAAATTCTTAGGGACTAGAATGAAGAATACAATCATCATATTACAAATATTGGAAAAAAAATTTATAAAAATTAGAATAAAAAAGCTGTAAATTTTGAGTTAAATAAAGATTTTTAGGGACTAAAATTAAGAAAAACAAAATTTTGTAGACTTATCTTGCAATTTACCCCTTTATTTAAGTCATATGATTTTTTTAACAAAATGACACATGGCACGTTCTGATTGGTCCATAAGATTTTTTTAACAAAGTTAACGATTTGGGGCAACTAAGGTAACGATTTAAAGTTCATGGGACAAAGTGTCCAAAAAAATTAAGAAAAAACTTGGTAACAAGTACATAAATTAGGGAGAATGTGACCTTGTAAACCTTATTTGATTAATAAAAAATTATAAAAGACTAAGTTTTTGTTTTGATGAAATGGAAGGATTTAAATCCTCGTCGCTCAACCTCAAACCTCATCGTTTAAAAGAAGCCCCCTTTGGATGGCTCCGACCACGTTGTGGGGCTGCTCGTTTTTTTAGCTCCATCCCTCTCAACGACCTCTTTTCATCGTTTGTCTTTCTCCTTCCTGCCTCGTGCTTGGTTTTTGTTCGTGAAGCCGTTAGTATATTCGATGGAGTCCAGTGCTCCCAGTGTCTTTCGGGATCTCCACCGGTTCCACAATGGGTTGTAAGGAGAGGCAGTAAGCTCGGCGACGAAAGGTTCTAAGGGTCCTTCATCTTCTCATCTCTACCTCCAATCCGGCTTAGACTGGCTCTTTTACTTGGTTCCCCCGATGGTTCGCAAAATTTATTCTTTTTAAATAATATTTATATTAAGTGGTATAGATAATGATTGGTTATTCACTCCTTAGACCATGGCGTTGGTGAAACGTAGTCGATTGCATGACCTGAAAATTTTATTGTCGTAGTTTACGTATGAATCGAGAACCAAAACAAAAAGGCGGACAATCTAAAAAAAGAATGAATGGCTCGACAAGAGTTGTTTAAAGCTTGGTGGTAAATGGTTTTAGATAAGTCGAGGTGTTACGCTCTAAAAAGGTATAGGCAATCGTGTTTTTACCGTATGGAAATAATGCTAGTAGTTTTTTTTGTTGTTGAAGTTCTTAATCGCTGTCTTCGTTTGATGTAGTTCTCTTACCTAGTTGTGATGCACTCTTTTCCTCCATCTAGGATTAGGGAGATTTTTAAAGAGACTCGCAACTTAGGTCAAAGATTTTGTATGACCTTTATAATCAATAAAATCTGATTTGCCGAGCTAAAAAAATTATATTTTTTTATGAAATTTAATATGCCAATATTATGTTTCATTTATAAAGAATTAGTTTTTTCATTTTTCTAATCGAATTGTTTTGTGAGATCTTTAGAAGGTATATTTAAAAATTTTAAACAAAATAGTTTAATTATTAAATATAATTTTTATTTTTAAGAGTTTAAATAATCTTGAATTGGTCAGAAAATAATGAAAGAATACTGTAAAGTTACTAAAATTATTTAGGTTCCATGTCCTATTTCTTATTTAAAGAATTTAAGGGGAAATTGTTGAAATATGTTATTACCCAAATAAAATTTTAAAAATTCGCATAGTGTAAAATAAGTATACTATTTAGAATAATTTTCTTTAAAACGCGTAAAATAATACAAATAAATGGATGAGAAAGAAAATAGTCAGTTACTCAGAAAAAAGGCTATGTTGAACTCTTTCTCATACGTGTACGGCTTTTGGGCACTAAAACAGTCAAGACTCAACGGTCCCCTAAATTTGCGTAAAGTAGCTCATCATAAAAACTATATAAGTTTCATCTCATATACATGTGTATGCATCACTAGTTGAAAACCTTTGATTACTTTTAGCATATCCTTTGAAACGAGATGGTGAAGATTGCTTCGGTTGTATTATCATTGGTCTTGGTCCTCTTAATCCAATTCATGGAAGCTCCAAGTGCGTCGCCTATAAGAGAAAAAGATTGGTACATTAAAACTCTCAAAACCGCCATTGAAGATCTGGGGTGATTTTGGGATAAATAAATATTTTTAGGGACTAAAATATTGGAAAAAATTATAAAATTTACAATAAAATAGTTGTAAATTTTGAGCTAAATAAATATTTTTAGGGACTAAAATTAACAAAAATAAAATTTTTGTAGACTTATATGCAATTTACCCTTTTATTTAAGTCGTGTGAATTTTTTTAACAAAACGGCACGTGTCACGTTCTGATTAGCCCGTAAGATTTTTTAACAGAGTTAACAATTTGGGGCTACTAAGGTAACGATTTAAATTTCATGGGACAAAATGTACTAAAAATAATTTAAGACAAAACTTGGTAACACATTTTTTCATTTTCTAATCATATTGTTTTGTAAGATCTTTAAAAGGTTTATTTAAAATAATATATAGTCAATGAATTTGTTTGGCCATTAAAAATACATATCAAATGGTATGTTTTAGAAGTTAAGTTTCGCTATTAAAAATACATATGAAATGGCATGTTTTAGAAGTTAGGTTTGGCTGTAAATTTGGTATAGATAGGGAAATAACACATATTCCGATTAGGAAAAAAAATGAGAATGTCTAACTATGGAGTTATTAATATGGATGGACTATTAGTAAGATTGTGTTTTCCTTGGCCTGACTTTAAAAAATTATGGTTCTTTAACTAGATTAGTCTCAAAATTTAAATATTTGGTATTGTCCTTTAAAATTTTGGACAATAAAAATTTGGCAATTTACGGACCAATCAAAATGCACAATGTGTCACTTTGTCAAATAAATTCATCTGACTTAAATAAATGGGGTAAATTGCACGTTAAGTTTGTCATATTTTCTTAATTTAATAATTTAGTTTAATATTTTTAATATGAATATTATTTTTCATTTTAGTCCCTAAAAAATTATTTGACCCAGAATTCTTGCCCTTCAAAATTTTGGACAGTTCAAATTTTGCACTTAATTTTTTTTTTGAAAATTATAAAATTCTCAATTAAGTATTTATTTATTTAACTTTTTTTTAATTATGTTCCATTATAAAATTTTAAAAATTTCTCATTAAGTCTCAAAATTTTTGAAACCTAAAACTAATTCCATTTGTATCCAATCATATAAAATTTAAAAAAGAGAAAGAAGAAATAGTCAATTTCGGCTAAAATACAATTTCAGGGACAAAAATGAACAACAATTATTTTTTTTATGAATATTATTTTTCATTTTAGTCCCCAAAAATCTTTATTTATCCTTAAATTCACCATTTTTTCTAATTATTACAATTTAGTCCAATATTTTTAATATGAATATTATTTTTCATTTTATACCCTAAAAATAATTATTTGACCCAAAATTCACTCGTATTTCTTTCTAATTTTTATAATTTAGTCCACTATATTTAATATGATGATCTTTATGTTCATTTATTCCCGAAAATTTTATTTTATCCAAAATTTACCCCTAAAACATTCTAAATTTTAAAATTAAGTCCAATATTGTTATTATGATGATATTTTTGTATACTTTAGTCCCTAAAAATTTAATTTAGCTGGAATTCACCCATATTTCGTTCTAATCATTAAAATTTATTTCAATACTTTAATATGATGATATTATTGTTCATTTTAGTACCTAAAAATCTTTATTTAACCTGAAATTCACCATATTTCTTTCTAGTTTTTAAAATCCAGTACGATATTTTTAATATGATGATATTATTGTTGTAACCCCCTCGTCCCGGTCTGGCCGGATGACCGGTCCGAGTGGGCCACACGGGGAAAACCGAAGTGAAACCCGTTAAGGTTCCCCCTCGATTAGCAACCCAATTTTTTTCTTTAACTTAATATTTTCTAAAGGCTCATTCGAATCCTATATGATCAAACAGCGGAAAAAGAACACAGGAGATAAACATACGAACCCAAAACAGCATTTGAACAGCCCAATTTTAATCCTTTAAATAGGCCGTTTCGAAAAACCCTTGAGGCGTGTCGAAACGCCTTGACCAGGTCAACTGCCCCAAGCCCATACGAGGAGGCCGTATCGAAACGGAGGTCAACCGTTTCGAAACACCCTCAACGGTCAATTTCTCATGGTCAACGAGATTTTGACCGTTTCGAAACCCTTAGGCCCGTTTCGAATCGCCTTCATCTCGTCATTTTCTCAGAATTCCAGTAGCCAAAACGTTCCGAAACCCGTATCGGAACAGGGGCTCACAGAGGCCAAACCGTATCGAAACGCGTTCTGATACGGGGTCCCTGAAGCCTACCCATTCCGAAACGGCCCAGCTCGTTTCGAAACGCGGACTGTCTGCAACCTTTGAAAATCAGACTTAGGTGTTTTTCCACAAGTCTAAAGGTCCCATAGGACCTCTAAAGGCACACAACATAACCAACTAAGGTCTAGAGGCATACGTCCTATGTCTAGCATGTTCAAGCACACACAAGGCATGGGTTTAAACAATCATTCATACATGGCAAATTACACATCAACAACATTTCTTAAAGGGCATGCTTGATGACATTAATAATCAAAGGCACCATTCATCACATAAAAGGTTTACATGCCATCAAGCAATCTTAAACATCCAAAAGGGCATACATCATTCAAATATTTGGCAAGATATATCATGCTTACAAACCAAGTCCAAATATAAGCATCAACCACACACATGAGTCATACAAAGCTCATACAAACACGCACTCTTGCCACATTGCTAAGCTACTACATAATTAATAACCGTACTTGAGCAACAAAAACTTGGAAGCCCTTCTTGCCTTGCTCCAAGCTAACACCACGCTAATGATCTGCATTGTTGAAAATGAGAGCGTAAGCTATAAGCTTAGTGAGGATGCTCTAAAACCGAAAACATCAACAATGCAGGGTTCAAGCATGTATTCCCTAATTCTCATTTCTATCATGCATAGTTAAAATGACAAGTAGACCTAGCTAGTCTTTCAAGAGGCATAATATGGCATCTTACATCATACTAAGCTCAAACATCACATATTAATGTCATGCATCACAAGTATAAGAACAAGTTCAATTGGCCACTATTAGATTACCCGGATGTGCGATTTTAATCTGAACATTCACATTACCTCGGTGGGATTACACTCATCACCGGACCTTGCATGGGCGGGATTCCACTCATCACCACATGCCCTACAGATGAGTTTCCACTCATCATCCCGTAGAATATATATAAGCTTCCGGTGGAATATTACATCACCGTACTCCTCCTTGATGACTCAACAGCATCAAGGCCACATACGTTTTGACTCAATTTGTGTGCACACTAATCCTAATGATCGATCATTTACACCCGGTAAGTTAATTAGTGCCAATTTACATTTACCACATCGCATATCCATCGACCATATCTCATGCTCATCACATACACATATCATGGTATACATGTGCAACTCAACCACATATCACAAGAGCATAAATAGGCAAACACAAATAGCATTTAATGGAAATCAAGAGGTAAGTTAACAATTTAAATCTACATGGAAATGGTCTACCAAGCACATTTCAACTCATACACTACACACACTCGAACCAAACTTTAAAACACATTTAAAGTCACTCACCACCCTTCCTTAGCAACCAAAGCAATCCTCCTACAAGCTCGGATTCGATCCCAATGCTTCTCCAACGTCTCCTCTTGCTTCTAGCCAATCAAAAACACATCCATTATTCCTAATCAATGCTAAAATTCAGTCAACACTTAACTCTTGAGCTCAAACTAACTTCAACAAATTTTCCAATCAAATTAATCCCCCAAACATGCCCATTTTCGTGCTCCTTCAAACCCTAGCTGAAAATCCCATTTTCAAACATCCAAATGACCCCCAAATGGT
This sequence comes from Hibiscus trionum, assembly GCA_030270665.1. Taxonomy (NCBI): domain Eukaryota; kingdom Viridiplantae; phylum Streptophyta; class Magnoliopsida; order Malvales; family Malvaceae; genus Hibiscus; species Hibiscus trionum. Next base: position 19,449,430 of record BSYR01000022.1, read on the forward strand.
CCCAAAACATCCTCCTAACATACATAAACCATCAGCCCTCCAATTTAAACCTAAAACCCACAAAAAAACCAAGTTTTTGACACCTTAAAAATTGCCTCAAGAACCCATTTCGGGTTTTCACACAAACCCAACCATTTTAACATATTATGTTCATTATAAGGTAAATAAACTAAAACCCACCATTATATTTCAAAACAAATTGAAAATCCCCATAAAACTCAAACTTTCATCAAGCCCTAATTTTCAAAAGTTCATGGTTTTAAATTCTATGACCATGTAGAGATAGAGGATGAAAAGGAGAGTTAGAAAATATTATTACCTTTGAAAATGGCCTTGGAATGAAGTAGGAATTTAATGGAATAGTAATTTATGGTTTGGGGAGGGTTTTTTGAGCTTCCAACGTTAAAGAGGGGAGTGGGGAGAGAGGATGATGACTTTTTCCTTTTTGAAACTAAAAAGGTTGTCTTCCTTTTCAAAACTTTTGGGTTAAATTACCATAATTGTAAAACCTATGTTTGATTTTGACATAATTAGATCTTTAAGGATCAATTTGAAAAGCTTAAAATTGTTTTTGAAAGTCCCTTAATAATTTTAAAACACCAACTCTTTGAAACTGATTTGAAAAATCAAACTCAAAATATTTTCTAAGTGTTTCAAGGCCAAACCATTGAAAAACGTTCAGGTGTATCGATACACTCCCAAGCGTATCGATACCTTTTTGCCAAACTTGGTTACTGTCGGAACACGTATCGATACAGCAAACCCTCGTATCGATACGCCCCTGTGTTAAAATCTGAAGAGTTTGAATGGCGTACCAATACCCTAAACCCTCATATCGATACGACCTTAATAAAATTTTAAAATATAAGTCGGTTTTAAAAATATGACCGTTGGTGTCAGTTGGTTGGTAACCAAACTTTAAAAGGTCGTTGACCCGTATCGATACGCCTAACCCCCGTACCGATACGGATTTGGACAGTGAGCTAAGTTGAGAAAAAGGTATCGATACGACCCTTACCGTTTCGATACCCCGTACCGATACGCTTACGTGCGTATCGATACCCCTTATTTATTGCACACAACGACTCTTTCTTTTCTGAGACAGGTATCGATACTAATTCTCGCGTACCGATACGCATAGCTGCAGAAGTGCATTTATGGTGGTAAGAGAGGGTTCCAACGGCTCCATTTATGTTCCCAACCACCCAAACGGCTAGAAATCAATGAGAAGGTATAAAAGAGACATCCAAAAGCTACAGCAACAACTATTGATCATCAAGAAAACATCTATTCATCAAATCCAAGCAATTGTGCAAAAATCTCATATTGTCTAGAAACCCCAAAAGTAATTTTCATTCTTATCTTGTTGAATTGGGTTGAGTGCTTGTAATTGGGCTATCATTTGTATTGAGAGATATTCTATTAGCCAACAAATTTCTTTGTTCTCTTGTTGTGAGGATTGGGTTGAATTTTGGGTAGAAAATTCAACCGATATTGTAAGGGTTGCCTCCTTAGCCTAGAAAAGGGGAAGGGCAATTAGTGGAATTGTTGCAAATCCTTAGTGAAGCTAAGGTAGTGGATGTAGAGTTCATTTGGAACTTGAACCACTCTAAAATCCCTTGTCATTATTTTTATTTTGCAATTTCCACCACAAAATCTTTAAATTTCTAATTCACCCCCATCTTGGTTCATATCGATCTTTCGATCCACTCAACAATAATGATCCCTCAAATTTATTTAAAACCCAATTATCCCAAGCCAAGGTCAAATTGATTTAATTTAATTTTTCCGACTCGGACCACTAACCCGACTAACTCCTAACCCCAAAACACGGGTATTACAACTCTCTCCCACTTAAGGAATTTCGTCCCCAAAATTACCTGACTGAAAGAGATACGGAAACTGCTTTTCCATATCCTCCTTCCTCTCCCAAGTGGCCTCATCCACACCTCGACGTTGCCACCGCACTTTTACTAACTCAATCGATCTACCCCGCAACACCTTACTGTCAGAAGCTAAGATCTCAACTGGCTCTTCCTCATAAGTCAAATCCGGATTCAATTCAATCTCCTCTACGAGCATAACATGTGATGGATCGGAACTATACTTACAGAGCATCGAAACATGGAATACATCGTGTATCTTCTCTAGCTCGGATGGCAAACGCAACTGATAAGCAACTGGACCATCCCTCTTCACAATCTCATACGGTCCTATGTACCTCGGACTCAACTTCCCCTTTCAGCCAAATCTCATCACCTTCTTCCACGGAGACACCTTCAAGAACACCTTCTCACCTACTGAGAACTCAACTTCCTTCCTCTTCAAGTCGGCATTGGACTTCTGCCTATCCGAAGCAGCCTTCAAACGATCACAAATCAATTTTACCTTGTCAGTTGTCCCCTTGAGCAAATCCGGCATAGGCAACAACTTATGTCCCACTTTAGCCCAACAAACTGGAGTTCTACACTTTCGGCCATACAAGGCCTCATACGGAGCCATTTGAATGCTCGACTGAAAGTTGTTGTTGTAAGAAAACTCAACTAGAGGCAAGTGCTTCTCCCACGTACCCTGAAAATCTATGATGCAACAACGCAACATATCCTCTAAGATTTGAATAACTCTCTCTGATTGACCATCTGATTGAGGGTGATAAGACGTGTTGAAGTTCAAACGGGTACCCAAAGCTGTATGCAGACACTCCCAAAATCGAGATGTAAACCGCGGATCTCTATCTGACACGATGGACTTCGGCACACCATGCAGTCTAACAATCTCACCAATGTACAAATCGGTCAATCTATCTAAAGTGTAAGTAGTATTGACTGCTAAGAAGTGGGCACACTTCGTAAAACGGTCCTCTATCACCCAAACCGAGTTCTTCTTCGTAGGAGTCAAAGGAAAACCCGAAACAAAATCCATGGTGATATTCTTTTAATTCCATTCTGGTATCCTCAATGGTTGCAACAAACATGAGGGAACCTGATGTTCCGCCTTCACCCTCTGACATACTAAACACTTACTCACAAAGTCGGCTACATCTCTCTTCAAGCCAACCCAAAAGTACTCATTCTTCAAATCACGGTACATCTTCGTACTTCCAGGATGCATAGCAAACAGACTACTGTGTGCTTCAGTCAAGATCGTACGTCTCAAGTCACTGTCCTCTGGCACAGCTATCCTATCTTTGAAACACAAAACCCCATCGGTACTAAAACTGTAGTCTGATGATCTACCTTCGGCTATATCTTGCACGTGAGGTGCCAAAGATCTATCTAAGAGCTGTTTTTCTCTAATCAACTGACCTAGAGTAGGTCTAACCTGAAGCTCGGCTACCAAGCCACCATCTCCGGACAAACTCAATCTAGCAAACATGGCTCTCAAATCCACGACCATCTTTCTACTCAATGCATCAACCACTACATTGGCCTTACCCGGATGGTACTCAATGGTAAGATCATAGTCTTTTAGAAACTCTAACCACCTACGCTGTCTGATATTCAAATCTCGCTGAGTCATAATGTATTTCAAACTCTCGTGATCGGTGTACACTGTGCATTTCTCACCGTACAAATAGTGCCTCCAAATCTTCAGAGCAAACACAACTGTAGCTAACTCTATGTCATGGGTCGGATAGTTGCGCTCATGAGTCTTCAACTGTCTTGAGGCATAAGCCACCACTCTCCTGTCTTGCATGAGGACACAACCTAGCCCTACGTAAGAAGCATCACTGTAAACTACATAGTCCTTCCCGGACTCTGGCTGAATCAAGATCGGTGCTTGGGTCAAGGCTTCCTTCAACTTCTCAAAGGCTCTCTGTCTTGCATCTGTCCACTCAAACTGAACACTCTTCTGAAGCAACTGTGTCAAAGGAGCGGCTAACTTAGAGAAACCTTCTACGAATCTCCTATAGTATCCGGCTAAGCCTAGGAAGCTACGTACCTCTGTTACGGTCAACAGGGTAAGAGTCAGCGCTGACGTCAGCAGGTCAACGCTGACGTCAGCAAGTCAACGCTGACGTCAGCAGGTCAACGAGTAGAGGTCAACTGAGTTGACTCGACTGACTCACTGAGCTGACTCGGGCTGAGTTGACTCGACTGACTCGGACGAGTTGACTCAGGTTGACCTGGTCGGGTTCGGGTTGACCGAGCATACGGGTCCGGTCGGACTTAGGCAAACGGGTCGGGTCAGACACCAAACTGGGCTTGGTTTAGTTGGGCTTAAACATATTGGGCCGACGGGTTTGGGTATCACAGCTTGGGCTTAAACCATACTAGATTTGGGTCGGTTTAAACGAACGGGTTCGGTCTAAGGCGGCCGGTCTGAGCCGGTTCAGGCCACTTACCAAAGTTCACATACCCAAAACAGAGAATGTCGTCGGAAGCTACCGAAGAGGTCGCCGGAGACATGTTTTACCATGAATCTTTCGGAAAACGAAAGATCAATGAAAGTGTTCACGGATAAAACTAATACCATACTCAAAATGGCTGAAATCTTATCGGAAAAAGCCCTAAATTGGGCACGATGTGGCCGGAAGAGCGCGACACCGATGAGGCCCTTACCGGTGTTGGATCGGCAAACAGCCAGAAAGGTTTTGTCCGTCGTGGCGTAAGGAATCTGTTAGTGCTGGCAGCACGACAAACGGAAGGCGAATGACGATGAAATCGCCGAAAAACGGAAGGGTCGACTTAGGGTTTTAACAGAACTTTCGAACCCAACTGCGCGACGGACGGCGGCGCCAACGCGTGAGTGGGACGGTGGGCTAGGAGCGGGGTCCGACGGGGATCGCAAAAGAGGCACCGGTGCATGCCACGAGCGACCGGAGAAGGAGATCGGAGTGGCGTTCGATTTAGGTAGCTGAAGAGTTTGGGAAGGACTTTTAGATCTAGAAAGTTCTCTCCATACTCGAAATGAGCAAACTTGTGGATAGTTGAACGGTTCCTCTTTTTTTTGGGGGTAAACTACACAAATGACCACTGAACTATGGGTTTGGTGTCAAAATGACCACTATATTATTTTTGCCGTAAATGCACCACACAACTATTTAAAGGGTTCCATTTTATCCACACGCCGTTAAAAAAATGAAAAAGTTGACTGAACTGTTAAAAAATTGGTATAATTACACATTTGGTCCTCTATATTTATACAATATATCAATTTAGTCCTAATTTTAATCTAATAAAATAAATTAATTATTCAATAAGATGGTAACACGTGTCACCACCTTATTGGAAGTCTACGAGGACTTGAACCCAAGACCTCTGGGTACCCAAGCTAAGTGCTTGCCACTGAACCAAGTACACTTTCGTTTTATGGGGTACAATAATATATGTATTTAATGATTGTTAATGCCCAGAAAAATTAAAGAGAAGAAAATGCAATTGCATGGATTTGAACCAAGGACCTCATGGTCCAAAGCACATGTGCTTGCCACTGCACCAAGTGTATGTCTTGTGATATAAAGTACAACATTTAATATATGTCTTATATAGATTTTAATGCTTGAGAAAAGGAATGAAATGTGGTTTTAGGAAATTCGAATGTAATACTTTTATGATGCATAAAAAAATCTAAACCAATTAAATAAATCTAATAATTAAATTAAAGTTAACAATATTAAATTGTGTTTGTGAGTTTGAATTCGCTGAATGAATTTAATATAATTTGGAGTAGTTTAAGATAATTATATATAATAATTTAATTAATTTTTTAATAAATATTAAAATTATTAATTAAGTAAAAAAATCAATTCAATGATTATATATGTGAAATTATAAAAATAAATCTAGAATTGAAAACTATATTAAATTTAGTTTAAAATATAAAAATTTTAAAATGATATTTATATTAAAAAATAATATTAATTTTTTTATATTTTAAATCGTGCACTAACTATAGTTTAAAATATATACAAAATATTCTTAACTTTAATTTAGTTATTAGACCTCCTTTGAAGTTTGTGGTATATTTGAATGGTGTAGATTCTAATCACCCTTAATTGAATTTTATTTTCTCACTCAAGCATGTCCTATAATGATTAAAGAGTAAAATGATAGACTTAAATGCTTGTGTTAGTCTCGTTTTGGTCATTGTACTCGAAGTAAAGACTTACATGTATGGAAGTTAGTTCCTTGTTAGTTGAGTAACACTTCTTAGTTCGGTTTACTTCTAAATCAGGTAAGGGGTGTTACATTCAAATTATGCACTTTAATTTATTTATTTTTAAAAAAATTAAAATTCTCAATTAAGTATTTATTTCTTTAAATATTTTTAATTATGTACCATTGTAAATTTTTAAAAATTTCTCATTAAGTCTCAAAATTTTTGAAACCTAAAAATAATTCCATTTCTCTCCAATCATATTAAAAATAACGGAGTAAAATTTAAAAAAAAAAGAAGTAATAGTCAATTTTGGCTAAAATACAATTTCATGGACTAAAATGAACAAGAATATCACTATTTTAAATTTATTGGACCAAATTATTAAAATTAGAAAGAAATAGGGATAAATTCCATGTTAAATAAATCTTTAAGGACTAAAATAAACAATAATACACCATATTAAAATATTGGACTAAATTTTAAAAATTAGAAAGAAATGGGGATGATTTTGGGTTAACAAAAGATTTTCAGGGACAAAAATGAACATTAATATTATCATATTAAAAATATTAGACTAAATTATAAGAATTTGAAAGAAATAAGGGACTATTTCAATTTAAATAAATTCTTAGGGACTGAAATGAAGAATACAATCATCATATTACAAATATTGGGAAAAAATTATAAAAATTAGAATAAAAAAGCTGTAAATTTTGAGTTAAATAAAGATTTTTAGGGACTAAAATTAAGAAAAACAAAATTTGGTAGACTTATCTTGCAATTTACCCCTTTATTTAAGTCATATGAATTTTTTAACAAAATGACGCATGGCACGTTATGATTGGTCCATAAGATTTTTTTTAACAAAGTTAACGATTTGGGGCAACTAAGGTAACGGTTTAAAGTTCATGGGACAAAGTGTCCAAAAAAATTAAGAGAAAACTTGGTAACAAGTACATAAATTAAGGGACAATGTGACCTTGTAAACCTTATTTGATTAATAAAAAATTATAAAAGACTAAGTTTTTGTTTGATGAAATGGAAGGATTTAAATCCTCGTCGCTCAACTTCAAACCTCGTCGTTTAAAGGAAGCCCCCTTTGGATGGCTCCGACCACGTTGTGGGGCTGCTCGTTTTTTAGCTCCATCCCTCTCAAAGGCCTCTTTTCATCGTTTGTATTTCTCCTTACTGCCTCGTGCTTGGTTTTTGTTCGTGAAGCCGTTAGTATATTCGATGGAGTCCAGTGCTCCCAGTGTCTTTCGGGATCTCCACCGGTTCCACAGTGGGTTGTAAGGAGAGGCAGTGAGCTCGACGACGAAAGGTTCTAAGGGTCCTTCATCTTCTCATCTCTACCTCCAATCCGGCTTAGACTAGCTCTTTTACTTGGTTCCCCCGATGGTTCGCCAAATTTATTCTTTTTAAATAATATTTATATTAAGTGGTATGGATAATGATTGGTTATTCACTCCTTAGATCGTGGCGTTGGTGAAACGTAGTCGATTGCATGACCTAAAAATTTTTATTGTCGTAGTTTATGTATGAATCGAGAACCAAAACAAAAAGGCGGACTATCTAAAAAAAGAATGAATGGCTCGACAAGAGTTGTTTAAAGCTTGGTGGTAAATGGTTTTAGATAAGTCGAGGTGTTACGCTCTAAAAAGGTATAGGCAATAGCGTTTTTACCGTATGGAAATAATGCTAGTAGTTTTTTTGTTGTTGAAGTTCTTAATCGTTGTCTTCGTTTGATGTAGTTCTCTTACCTAGTTGTGATGCACTCTTTTCCTCCGTCTAGGATTAGGGAGATTTTTAAAGAGACTCGCAACTTAGGTCAAAGATTTTGTATGACCTTTATAATCAATAAAATCTGATTTGCCGAGCTAAAAAATTATATTTTTTATGAAATTTAATATGCCAATATTATGTTTTATTTATAAGGAATTAGTTTTTTCATTTTTCTAATCGAATTGTTTTGTGAGATCTTTAGAAGGTATATTTAAAATTTTTAAACAAAATAGTTTAATTATTAAATATAATTTTTATTTTTAAGAGTTTAAATAATCTTGAATTGGTCAGAAAATAATGAAAGAATACTGTAAAGTTACTAAAATTATTTAGGTTCCATGTCCTATTTCTTATTTAAAGAATTTAAGGGGAAATTGTTGAAATATGTTATTACCCAAATAAAATTTTAAAAATTCGCATAGTGTAAAATAAGTATACTATTTAGAATATTTTCTTTAAAACGCGTAAAATAACACAAATAAATGGATGAGAAAGAAAATAGCCAGTTACTCAGAAAAGAAAAGGCTATGTTGAACTCTTTCTCATACGTGTACGGCTTTTGGGCACTAAAACAGTCAAGACTCAACGGTCCCCTAAATTTGCGGAAAGTAGTTCATCATAAAAACTATATAAGTTTCATCTCATATACATGTGTATGCATCACTAGTTGAAAACCTTTGATTACTTTTAGCTTATCCTTTGAAACGAGATGGTGAAGATTGCTTCGGTTGTATTATCATTGGTCTTGGTCCTCTTAATCCAATTCATGGAAGCTCCAAGTGCGTCGCCTATAAGAGAAAAAGATTGGTACATTAAAACTCTCAAAACCGCCATTGAAGATCTGGCCAAGCTAGGAGTATTAGATCCCAATGCTTTGAAGAGTAATGTTCAAGAAGCGGATTTCGATGAAGCCTATGAGGTTGCTAAAAATGAAACAGCCCATCAAATCGCTACAGCTAAGGATAGAGGCTCGACGTTAACGGATGCCCAACTTTCCCTCGATGATGAGAAAAATGTTTTCTACGGATCTCTCAATTATCTTCTTGAAAAATGGGCAAGCAAGGGGTTAATAGATCGCAGTTTTAGGGAGAAAGGAAAAGCTTTGGAAGCCAAGTTGGATTTACAGCTCAGTGCAGTCTTTCAAGATGCTCGAACAAATGAAGGAAAGGCATGATCTCTAGCGACGCACCTTCAATGTATCAATAAAGCCAAAGGCCGTGGAATTTTATGAAAGCCAAAATAAAACTATTTTTAATTCGATAGAAAACTGATGTTGGAGGTCAAACTGATAAAGTAATACAATTCGAATGATATTGCTCTTTCTTAAAATATCCTTTTACTAGAAGCATCCGAGCCAAGTGACAAGTTTGATTCCGATTTGAACAAAAAAGATAAAAACAAACACTTGTGTTTACTTTAATGGCTCAAGAGCTTCACTCTGCACATTAACACACAGAACAAATACCAACAGCTTCAAGTAACAAAAACCTTACTCCCTGCTAACAAATCCGCATCATAATTCATAGCAGAGCACAAGGAAACACCAGCAACATAAATCCAAACTACCAACAGCATGAGGTTACAACCAGCACACAAGGTGATTCTTAACATATATAATAATAGTCTTTTTCATTTCGGTCGGCAAATAAAACCACAAATGTGGTGTAGTACAAAGCAGCTATTACTTATAATTCATCTTTCATTACTTATAATTCATTGTAATTGCAGTGGAGATTATGGCATACTCGAATATCAAATTCGAATTCAAGGCCTAAAAGCAATCTTTATAACAAATGCATTCACGGTCAAACACGCCTTCGCAACCCCCGCTGCTGAAACCCTCCAACTTGCAAATGTTAGCACAGACATCGTTGCTCAAGCATATGCCCTGGAAATCACCGCTCGGAGACTTGCATTCTCTGGCATCCGCCATCATAGGCCCCATCTCTGCGTTATTTTAAAATGTATATTAGATTTCATGTCTTTTGCATAAAAGTAAAACAAACAAAAAATTACAGATATTTCAGTGCAACAATAAAAGCAGTATTAGAAGCTAGTTGCATGGTATATGTCTGTGTGGATGTTGTGCTTTCATATGAAAATGATAAAAGGAAAATACCTGCAGCCAGAAGCAAGATAATGACACAGCAAGCTGGAAATAAACTCAGAGAACGTTCCATTGAACAAAGTTGTTATGAGAGAAGAAGGTAGAATTGAGAGAGGCAATGAAAACTGAGCACTAAGTGTCCTTTTTATAAGCGTTTAAGTGGAGCAATACCTTGCGGAAGGAGGAACAAAATCATATGGTATGTTTTAGAAATTAGGTTTGGCTATTAAAAATACATATCAAATGGCATGTTTTAGAAGTTAGGTTTGGCCGTAAATTTGGTATATATATAGGGAAATAACACATATTCCGATTAGGAAAAAAACTTAATAGTAAATTTTTTTAATAATGTTCCATTGTAAATTTTTAAAAATTTCTCATTAAGTCTAATAATTTTTGAAACCTAAAACTAATTCCATTTCTATCCAATCATATAAAATTTATAAAAGAGAAAGAAGTAATAGTAAATTTTGGCTAAAATACAATTTCAGGGACTAAAATGAACAATAATATTGCCATTTTAAATTTATCAGACCAGATTATTAAAATTAGAAAGAAATATGGATAAATTCCACATTAAATAAGTCTTTAGGGACTAAAATAAATAATAATACACCATATTAAAAATATTGAACTAAATTTTAAAAGTTAGAATGAAATGGGGTGATTTTGGGATAAATAAATATTTTTAGGGACTAAAATATTGGAAAAAATTATAAAAATTACAATAAAATAGATGTAAATTTTGAGCTAAATAAATATTTTTAGGGACTAAAATTAACAAAAATAAAATTTTTGTAGACTTATATGCAATTTACCCTTTTATTTAAGTCGTGTGAATTTTTTTAACAAAACGGCACGTGTCACGTTCTGATTAGCCCGTAAGATTTTTTAACAGAGTTAACAATTTGGGGCTACTAAGGTAACGATTTAAATTTCATGGGACAAAATTTACTAAAAAATAATTTAAGACAAAACTTGGTAACACATTTTTCATTTTCTAATCATATTGTTTTGTAAGATCTTTAAAAGGTTTATTTAAAATAATATATAGTCAATGAATTTGTTTGGCCATTAAAAATACATATCAAATGGTATGTTTTAGAAGTTAAGTTTCGCTATTAAAAATACATATGAAATGGCATGTTTTAGAAGTTAGGATTGGCTGTAAATTTGGTATAGATAGGGAAATAACACATATTCCGATTAGGAAAAAAAATAAGAATGTCTAACTATGGAGTTATTAATATGGATGGACTATTAGTAAGATTGTGTTTTCCTTGGCCTGACTTTAAAAAATTATGGTTCTTTAACTAGATTAGTCTCAAAATTAAAATATTTGGTCTTTTCCTTTAAAATTTTGGACAATAAAAATTTGGCAATTTAATTACTTTTTAAATTTTTTTGAAATTCTCATTAAATATTTATTTCTTTAAATATTTTAATTATGTCTCATTTAACATTTTAAAAATTTCTCATTAAGTCTCAAAACTGGTGACCAAAAACCAAACTTTTTCAAAACTGGTGACCAAAAACAGATTAGACCAAAAGCAAAAGAGACTGCGAGTGTAGTTTACACTACATCCTTAGTTTACCCTAAAATTTTGAGGCTTTTATGACACTTGCTCACTCTTAAAAATATTTTGACTTGTGCCCACCCTAAAAAGTACATTTTGGATCCGCCCACCCTAAAAAATATTTTGACTTGTGCCCACTCTAAAAAAATATTTAGTCCAATATTGATAATATGCAGATATTTTTTCACTTCAGTCCCCAAGAAATTTAATTTAGCTGAAATTCACCCATTATTCTTTCTAATTTCTAAAAATGTATTATAAATTTTTAATATGGTGATATTATTGTTCATTTTAGTACCTAAAAATCTTTATTTAGCCTTAAATACACCCCTATTTCTTTCTAATTTTTAAAATTTGATCCAATGTTTTTAATATGATGATATTATTCTTTATTTTAGTCCCTAAAAATTGTTATTTAACTGGAATTGTCTTCTATTTATTTATAATTTTTAAAATTCAGTACATTATGTTTAATATAATGATACTTTTGTTCTTTTTAGCCCTTAAAATTTTATTTTAGCCAAAATTAATGTATATTCATTCTAATTTTTAAAAATTTAGTCCATTATATTTCTAATTAGAGATGTAAACATGGATAGACGACGATAAGAGAAAAACGTGGTCTTGCCCTTCAAAATTTTGGACAATAAAAATTTGGCACTTTAATTATTTTTTAAAAAATTTAAAATTCTCATTAAATATTTATTTCTTTAAATATTTTAATTATGCTGCATTTTAAATTTTCAAAAACTTCTCGTCTCAAAAATTTTTAAACCTAAAATCAATTTTATTTCTCTCCAATCATATTAAAAATAACGGAGTAAAATTTTAAAATTAGAAAGAAATAGGAGTCAATTTTGGCTGAAATAGGGACTAAAATGAATAAGAATATAAGCATTTTAAAATTATCAAACTAAATTATTAAAATTAGAAAGAATTAGGGATAAATTCTGCGTTAAATACGTTTCCAGTGCCTCCGTTTGGTTCTAGTGAATGAAGTTCATTTTCATTTCAATATTCTTGGAAAATGGAAAACGACGAAAAAATGTGTTTGGTCGTAAAATTAAAAAGAATTTACGGACCAATCAAAATGCACAATGTGTCACTTTGTCAAATAAATTCATCTGACTTAAATAAATGGGGTAAATTGCACGTTAAGTTTGTCATATTTCCTTATTTTAATAATTTAGTTTAATATTTTTAATATGAATATTATTTTTCATTTTAGTCCCTAAAAAGTTATTTGACCCAAAATTCTTGCCCTTCAAAATTTTGGACAGTTCAAAATTTGCACTTAATTTTTTTTTTGAAAATTATAAAATTCTCAATTAAGTATTTATTTATTTAACTTTTTTTAATTATGTTCCATTATAAAATTTTAAAAAAATTTCATTAAGTCTCAAAATTTTTGAAACCTAAAACTAATTCCATTTGTATCCAATTATATAAAATTTAAAAAAGAGAAAGAAGAAATAGTCAATTTTGGCTAAAATACAATTTGAGGGACTAAAATGAACAACAATTATTTTTTATATGAATATTATTTTTCATTTTAGTCCCCAAAAATCTTTATTTAACCTTAAATTCACCCTTTTTCTAATTATTGCAATTTAGTCTAATATTTTTAAAATGAATATTATTTTTCATTTTAGACCCTAAAAATAATTATTTGACCCAAAATTCACTCGTATTTCTTTCTAATTTTTATAATTTAGTCCACTATATTTAATATGATGATCTTTATGTTCATTTATTCCCTAAAATTTTATTTTATCCAAAATTTACCCGTAAAACATTCTAAATTTTAAAATCAAGTCCAATATTGTTATTATGATGATATTTTTGTATACTTTAGTCCCTAAAAATTTAATTTAGCTGGAATACACCCATATTTCGTTCTAATCATTAAAATTTATTCCAATACTTTAATATGATGATATTATTGTTCATTTTAGTACCTAAAAATCTTTATTTAACCTGAAATTCACCATATTTCAATCTAGTTTTTAAAATCCAGTACGGTATTTTTAATATGATGATATTATTGTTGTAACCCCCTCGTCCCGGTCTGGCCGGATGACCGGTCCGAGTGGGCCACACGAGGAAAACCGAAGTGAAACCCGTTAAGGTTCCCCCTCGGTTAGCAACCCAATTTTTTTTTCTTTAACTTAATCTTTTCTAAAGGCTCATTCGAATCCTATATGATCAAACAACGGAAAAAGAACACAAGAGATAAACATAAGAACCCAAAACAGCATTTGAACAGCCCAATTTTAGTCCTTTAAACAGACTGTTTTGAAACACCCTTGAGGCGTGTCGAAACGCCTTGACCAGGTCAACTGCCCCAAGCCCATACGAGGAGGCCGTATCGAAATGGAGGTCAACTGTTTCGAAACACCCTCAATGGTCAACTTCTCGTGGTCAACGAGATTTTGACCGTTTCGAAACCCTTAGACCCGTTTCGAATCGCCTTCATCTCGTCATTTTCTCAGAATTCCAGTAGCCAAAACGTTCTGAAACCCGTATCGGAACAGGGGCTCACAGAGGCCAAACCGTATCGAAACGCGTTCCGATACGGGGTCCTTGAAGCCTACCCGTTCCGAAACGGCCCAGCTCGTTTCGAAACGCGGACTGTCTGCAACCTTTGAAAATCAGACTTAGGCGTTTTTCCACAAGTCTAAAGGTCCCATAGGACCTCTAAAGGCACACAACATAAGCAACTATGGTCTAGAGGCATACATCCTATGTCTAGCATGCTCAAGCACACACAAGGCATGGGTTTAAAGAATCATTCATACATGGCAAATTACACATCAACAACATTTCTTAAAGGGCATGCTTGAAGACATTAATAGTCAAAGGCACCATTCATCACATTAAAGGTTTAGATGCCATCAAGCAATCTTAAACATCCAAAAGGGCATACATCATTCAAACATTTGGCAAGATATATCATGCTTACAAACCAAGTCCAAATATAAGCATCAACCACACACATGAGTCATACAAAGCTCATACAAACACGCACTCTTGCCACATTGCTAAGCTACTACATAATTAATAACCGTACTTGAGTCATACAAAGCTCATAAAAACACATCCATTATTCCCAATCAATGCTAAAATTCAGTCAACACTCAACTCTTTAGCTCAAACTAACTTCAACAAATTTTCCAATCAAATTAATCCCCCAAACATGCCCATTTTCGTGCTCGTTCAAACCCTAGCTGAAAATCCCATTTTCAAACATCCAAATGACCCCCAAATGGTCCCAAAACATCCTCCTAACATACATAAACCATCAGCCCTCCAATTTAAAGCTAAAACCCACCAAAAACCAAGTTTTTGACACCTTAAAATTGCCTCAAGAACCCATTTCGGGTTTTCACCCAAACCCAACCATTTTAACATATTATGTTCATTATAAGGTAAATAAACTAAAACCCAACATTATATTTCAAAACAAATTGAAAATCCCCATAAAAACTCAAACTTTCATCAAGCCCTAATTTTTAAAAGTTCATGGTTTTAAATTCTATGACCATGTAGAGATAGAGGATGAAAAGGAGAGTTAGAAAATAGTATTACCTATGAAAATGGCCTTGGAATGAAGTAGGAATTTAATGGAATAGTAATTTAGGGTTTGGGGAGGGGTTTTTGAGCTTCAAACGTTAAAGAGGGGAGTGGGGAGAGAGGATGATGACTTTTTCCTTTTTGAAACTAAAAAGGTTGTCTTCCTTTTCAAAACTTTTGGGTTAAATTACCATAATTGTAAAACCTATGTTTGATTTTGATATAATTAGATCTTTAAGGATCAATTTGAAAAACTTAAAATTGTTTTTGAAAGTCCCTTAATAATTTTAAAACACCAACTCTTTGAAACTGATTTGAAAAATCAAACTCAAAATATTTTCTAAGTGTTCCAAGGCCAAACCATTGAAAATTGTTCAGGTGTATCGATACACTCCCAAGCGTATCGATACCTTTTTGCCAAACTTGGTTACTGTCGGAACACGTATCGATACGGCAAACCCTCGTATCGATACGCCTCTGTGTTAAAATCTGAAGAGTTTGAATGGTGTACCGATACCCTAAACCCTCGTATCGATACGGCCTTAATAAAATTTTAAAATATAAGTCGGTTTTAAAAATATGACCGTTGGTGTCAGTTGGTTGGTAACCAAATTTTAAAAGGTCGTTGACCCGTATCGATACGCCTAACCCCCGTACCGATACGGATTGGGACAGTGAGCTAAGTTGAGAAAAAGGTATCGATACGACCCTTACCGTTTCGATACCCCGTACCGATACGCTTACGTGCGTATCGATACCCCTTATTTATTGCACACAACAGCTCTTTCTTTTCTGAGACAGGTATCGATACTCATTCCCGCGTACTGATACGCATAGCTGCAGAAATGCATTTATGGTGGTAAGAGAGGGTTCCAACGGCTCCATTTATGTTCCCAACCACCCAAACGGCTAGAAATCAATGAGGAGGTATAAAAGAGACATCCAAAAGCTACAACAACAACAACTATTGATCATCAAGAAAACATCTATTCATCAAATCCAAGCAATTGTGCAAAAATCCCATATTGTCTAGAAACCCCAATTGTAATTTTCATTCTTATCTTGTTGAATTGGGTAGAGTGCTTGTAATTGGGCTATCATTTTTATTGAGAGATACTCTATGAGCCAACAAATTTCTTTGTTTTCTTGTTGTAAGGATTGGGTTGAATTTTGGGTAGAAAATTCAACCGATATTGTAAGGGTTGCCTCCTTAGCCAAGAAAAAGGGAAGAGCAATTAGTGGAATTGTTGCAAATCCTTAGTGAAGCTAAGGTAGTGGATGTAGAGTTCATTTGGAACTTGAACCACTCTAAAATCCCTTGTCATTATTTTTATTTTGCAATTTCCACCACAAAATCTTTAAATTTCCAATTCACCCCCGTCTTGGTTCATATCGATCTTTCGATCCACTCAACAATTGGTATCAGAACCTACCTCTTTGAGGATTAACAACCACAAGAGGAGTTCCTTGGAAGAGTGTGATCATCATATATCAAGAGATGGCTTCAACCTCCGGTTCGGGCATGTACAAATCTCAATCCACTACAAAGCCTCCCTTCTTTAATGGTGATAACTATTCTTTTTGGAAGAATATAATGCGTCTCTTCATCAAGTCAAATGACTATCTAGTGTGGGATGTCATTGAAGATGGCCCTTATATTCCATTGAAGCAAGATGGTGAAGGCAAGATGGTCTTAAAGAAGAAGATGGAGATGAGTGAAGAAGAGAGGAAAAAGATTCAAGTCAATGACAAAGATCTCCACATGCTATTTTGTTCCTTCGGTCCGAACATCTATTCTAAGGTCTCATCCATCGAAAGTGCCAAAGAAGTGTGGGACACTCTTGAGACTACTTATGAAGGCACCAACGATGTTAAAGAAACTAATATTGGAATTCTCAATCTTAGTTATGAAAATTTCAAGATGGAGCCTGATGAGACGGTGTCAAAGATGTTTGATCGTTTCTCCACTATTGTTAATGGGCTAAAGGGTTTTGGAGAAATCATACCGGAAGAAAAGCTTGTCCGAAAGCTACTCTATTCACTTCCCGAGTCTTGGGATGGGAAGAGAACCTCTATCATTGACGCTAAGAATTTGAAAACTTTGAAGCTTGATGAGCTTGTGGGTTCTCTCCTTACTCATGAGATCATGAAGCAAGGAAGGGAAGATGAGAAGAAGAAAGAAGAGAAAAGGGTAGAGAAGCTTGAGGTTGAGAAGAAGAAGAAGATGGGAATAGCTCTCAAAGCTAAAGCTTCACAATATGAAGAGAGCTCGTCTAGTGAGGAGGATGAACTCGAAGAATTGGATATGATAGCCAAACGATTCTCACGTTTTATGAGGTCCAACCGGGGAAGAAAAATCCAAAGAAAGATGGACTTCAAAAGCAAGAACAAAGAAGAAGGAAGGGATCCTATCATTTGCTTTGAGTGCAAACAACCCGGCCACATACGTTCGAAGTGCCCTCAACTCAAGAAGAAGGGCTTTGAGAAGAAGAAGAAGCTCAAAGCCAAGCTTGCTACTTGGAGTGATGAGGAGTCATCGGAGGATGACGAACAAGAAGTGGCTAACCTTTGCCTCATGGCACTTAAGGAAGATTCCTCCATGGTAACCTCTAACTCATATACTTTAGATTTTTCATATGATGAATTGAATGATGCATATGATGAGTTACAAGAGGTATATGATGAATTAGTTGAGAAGTATAAAGAGTCGGTCATTAGGAACAAGAAAATTATTTTGGAACTAAATGAGAAAAATGACTCACTCACTCAAGCTAATTCAAAATTTGAGAAAAAGATATTAGGGTTAAAAGATGAACTAAAATTATTTCAAGATGAAAATGTTGATCTTAATAATCTTTTGTCTCAATGTAATAGTGAACACCAAAAGGTGTTGGATGAGCTAAATGAGCTCAAAAAGTCTTTGAAAAATGTTGGTAGTGTCAAGCATGAAATAGGTGAATCCTCAAGAACACACCAACCTAAGAAAAAGACTAACTACTACAAACAAGGTAGCTATCCTAGACATAGTAGAGCTAAAAGAATTAGAAGTGTATGGGTTCCTAAGGAACTTGTAAAATCTAACAATGTTATTGCTATGTCATCTTGGATTCCTAAGGGAACCAAGGTTTTGGGAGCTAACACTCATGGACCCAAAATGATTTGGGTACCAAAAACAAAAGTTTAATATCTTTGTTTGTAGGGGGAGCATTGCTACAAGGCCAAAGCACAAAGTCAAAACTCATGGTACCTTGATAGTGGATGCTCAAGGCATATGACCGGAGACAAGAGTAGATTCATGGATCTAAAGCCAAAAAGTGGAGGAGTAGTGACATTTGGTGACAACTCCAAAGGCCACATTAAAGGTATTGGCTCCATAGGTAATCACTCTACTATTCTCATTGAAAATGTCTTATATGTCGATGGTCTTAAACACAATTTATTGAGCATAAGTCAATTGTGTGATAAAGGATTTAATGTTTTATTTGATAAAAATGGATGCAAAATTGTAGACATTAAATCTAATAATATTATGCTCATAGGTCATCGCATAGGAAACATATACATGGTGCATCTAGATGACATTCATACATCTCATGCATGCTTAGTTGCACAAAATGAAAACGATGCATGGTTGTGGCATAGGAAACTAGGACATGCTAGCATAAGTGTTTTAGAAAAACTAGTCTCCCTTAATCTAGTTAGATCTTCCTTTAAATCCATTAATGATATTTCTACTAGTATATGCTTACAACTTATCCATATAGATTTATTTGGGCCAATTGGGACTATGAGCTTGGGTGGTAATTCTTATGCTTTTGTACTTGTTGATGATTTTTCTAGATTTACTTGGGTTCTATTTTTAAGTACTAAAGATGAGGCTTTGGAAAAATTCATCACATTTTCAAAATTAACCCAAAATGATCTTAAACTTAAAATTTCACATATTAGAAGTGATCATGGAACCAAGTTTCAAAATTTGGGGTTTGAAGATTTTCTAAATGAAAATGGTATTAGCCATAATTTTTCGGCTCCTCGAACTCCTCAACAAAATGGGGTAGTTGAGAGGAAAAATAGAACTTTGCAAGAAATGGCTAGAACTATGCTTTGTGAAAACAATTTACCTAAATATTTTTGGGCGGAAGCCACAAACACCGCTTGCTATATTGTAAATCGAGTAATGATTAGGCCAATTTTAAAGAAAACACCTTATGAGATTTTAAAATCTAAAAAGCCTAACATTAGCTATTTTCACCCTTTTGGTTGCAAGTGTTTTGTTTTAAATAATGGAAAAGACAACTTAGGTAAATTTGATGCAAAAAGTGATGAAGCTATTTTTATATGTTACTCTTTAACCTCTAAAGCCTATCGAGTATTTAACAAAAGAACTTTAGTAGTAGAAGAATCTATTCATGTTGTATTTGATGATAACCTCCTTCCTAGAAAGGATTCTTGTAATGATGATGATGTAGGAATCATAAATGCCTTTGATGGAGGACAAACTTCAAAGAAGGATGAGATTCCAACAAAAGAAGAGGACACACAAGATCCACCTCTTGAAGCCTTGAAGGACTTGGCTCTTCAGTAAAAGGAAGTGAGCTACCCAAGGGAGTTGAACTATGTCAAGGATGGTGAAATCTTGGGTGATCCATCCAAGGGGGTAACCACTCGATCTTCTCTTAGATTAATGAATCATGTTGCATTTATCTCATGCATAGAGCCTAAGAATATTAAATAAGCATTGAAAGATGACTTTTGGATTATGGCTATGCAAGAAGAGTTAAATCAATTTGAGAGAAGTAATGTTTGGACATTAGTTGATAGGCCTAGTAATCAATCTACAATAGGAACTAAATGAGTCTTTAGGAACAAGCTAGATGAGAGTGGTAACATTGTAAGAAATAAAGCTAGACTAGTAGCACAAGGTTACACTCAAGAAGAGGGAATAGATTTTGATGAAACCTATGCACCCGTAGCTAGAATGGAAGCCATTAGGATGTTGCTTGCTTATGCATGTTATCATAATTTCAAGCTTTTTCAAATGGATGTTAAAAGCGCATTTTTAAATGGTTTTATAAATGAAGAAGTGTATGTGGAACAACCACCGGGTTTTGAAGACTCAAAATTTCCAAATCATGTTTTCAAACTTACCAAAGCTCTTTATGGTTTAAAACAAGCTCCTAGAGCTTGGTATGAAAGACTTTCAAACTTTTTAATTGAAAAAGGATTTGAAAAAGGTAAGTTGGACACTACACTTTTTATAAAAATGTATAAAAATGACATCTTAGTAGTTCAAATTTATGTTGATGATATTATTTTTGGTTCTACTAATGAATGTCATTGTAAAGAGTTTGCTAAGTTAATGCAAGGTGAATTTGAGATGAGCATGATGGGGGAGCTCTCATTCTTTTTGGGACACCAAATCAAGCAAAAGAAGGATTGCACCTTCATCAACCAAGTAAAATACATAAAGGATATGCTCAAGAAGTTTGGCTTGGAGAATGCAAAGCCTCAAGCCACTCCTATGAGCTCATCTACAAAGCTTGACAAAGATGAATGAGGTAAGTTTGTTGACTCTAAGCTTTATCGTTCTATGATTGAATCATTGCTTTACCTTACCGCAAGTAGACCGGATATCTTGTTTAGTGTTTTCTTGTGTGTTAGGTTTCAAGCTAGTCCTAGAGAGTCTCACCTTATAGCCGTTAAGAGAAACTTTAGGTACCATAGAGATACACCTTGTTTAGGTCTTTGGTACCCTAGAGACTCTACCTTCAACCTTCATGCTTACTCGGATGCGGATTATGGGGGTTGCAAAATCGATAGGAAAAGTACTTCGGGAACTTGTCAATTTCTAGGTAGTATGCTCATATCTTGGTTCTCTAAGAAACAAAATAGTGTAGCCTTATCTACCACCAAAGCCGAGTACATATCCTTAGGGAGTTGTTGTGCTCAAGTCCTTTGGATGAAGCAACAACTCTTAGATTATGGAATTAAAGTTGAAACCATACCCCTAAAATGTGACAACACTAGTGCAATATGTCTAACAAAAAATCCCATCCAACACTCTAGAACCAAACACATAGAAATAAGGCATCATTTCATTAGAGATCATGTCCTTAAGGAATATGTGGTTATAGAGTATGTAGACACCTTGAATCAATTAGCGGACATATTTACAAAACCCTTAGACAAAGAGCGTTTTTGGTCCCTTAGGAGAGAGTTAGGTCTAGCTAGCCTATCTTGACCTTTTAGGACCTCTTTTGTGCTTAAATATGCTTGATCTTGTGAAATGCCATGTTTGTATGCTTAGACTTCTAATTTCATCCATGCCTATAGTTAGGGGGAGTATGCTTCTGTTAAAATTTGCTTAGAACTGCTCATTCATCATTTGCATACCTTTAGGAGATGTTAAGTTCGAGCCTTTGGTTGTTCTTTGAACCAAATATGCATTTCTGGGCATACAGTATCGATACGACTCTACGCGTATCGATACCTGTTCTTCATTCTGTTTCCCAGAATTTTCTTCGCTTCACGGGTATCGATACGATTCATCTCGTATCGATACAGGTCGTTTCGATACGGACCACTCCGTTTCGATACGACTTTCCAACGGGCATTTTCGCGGAAAAGAAAATTCTATCCCCGTATCGATAAACCCTAAGGCGTATCGATACTCGACTGCGCTTATGGCATTAAATTTGGCTTTTAATGAGATTAACTTTTACCAAAATTCAAACTCTTCAAAACCTAATTAACCCTAGCCGTTTTGCCTATAAAAAGGCCATTCCTTCTTCATATTTTTCACACCTCAACTCAAATCTAAAAGAGTTTTTGAATCAAGCAAGGCTTTGTGCTCTCTCTCATCTATTGTGCTAGTTTTTCTTCAATCTCCCAAGTTCTATCAAGGTAATCTTTTTCCTTCTTTTTTCTTTTTCAATTTTTTTTGTTTTGTTTCTTCTTTTCTTTTAAAGTTTTTGTTTTTCAAAACTTTTCTTCAAATTTTTTTCAAAATTTTCTTTGCCTTGATTTTCACTCAAATTGAAGAAATCCTTTTTGCTTAATTCTCTTTTAGATCATGGCACCAAAAGAACCATCGAGGAAGCGTACAAGGGTTTCTCAAACTGGTGAATCATCCACCCTTGAAGCGATTGCTCGTCCGAACTACTCTACCATCTATGAGCAATCCTTTGAAAGTCCCACGGGTCTAACTCACTTTCGTCAATATGAGAATTATAAGATTCGTGCCGAAAGGGTAATATCCGTTCCTTTTCTCAATTCGGAGTGTTTTAAGTTTGAATATCTTCCTTTGTTTCATCGTTAGAACTTCATGGATTTCATCTCTATTCCCGGTTTTTATTATCGGCTTTTGGTTTTGATTTCTACTCTAATGCCAAATGTATTACTTAAAATGGGGAAGTTGTTGCCATTCGCTCTTATCTTATGGGGAAGAAAATCATCCTTGATGTCAAATCCATTTGTGAGGTTTTTAATTTAGAGGATGAAGGCCTTGACGATGAGCATGCCTTGAGGCATGTTCTTAGTGGATCCATCACCGCCCTAAATGCTCAAGACCGAATCTTACATTTGATGGTGTCTTGGGGGTTTCGTACCTCCGGAGGAAAATATTCCATCATCCGTCAAGTGGATGATTTTTGGATCCGTTGCTTCCGTGAGCAAAAGCGCCCAAATCTTGCTCGACTCATGTTCGCGGAGATCGTCTACCTTGTGCAAAATCGTCACACAACTCTCGTCACCTCCTTTACATATGGTACGACTTTGAGTTATTTCTTTGTTAAAAAGGAAATTGATTGCTCTTTTGACTACCCAACTCCTCTCACCGATCCCATTGATGAGCGATCTCTTGCTCGGGCAAAGTTCCGTTATTTTAATGGTGTTTGGATGCGTCTTGACGAGCTACCACCCGAGGCCACCGCCGTACTTGAAGAACCTCAAGCCCCTCAAGCTCCTCAAGTCCCACAACCCTCCATGGATGCTCTCATGACCTATCTCAATGAGCAATTTACCGGGTTGCGCACAGACATGAACACTCGTCTTACTTCCTTGGAAACTACTTTTGATACAAGGATGACGGGTATGGAGAATCGCCTCACATCCCTTGAAAGCAGGCACAATTCTTTGAATGTTTCCATCGCCGCTTTCCATGATGAGTGGCGTAATAGCATGCGGGATAATGAGCCTATGGGAGTTGATGATGAAGAGGATGAAGATGACGAAGACAATGCCTAGACGTTTCTTCTTGCATCTTATGCATATCATTTAGGATTTTCTATTTTATGCACCTTTGTTTTATGTTCTTAGGACTAAGTTTGTTTTAGGATTAAACATATGCTTTGATTTTTCTGCGTTTGTTTGGATTTCAAGTTTGATGCTATGATGAATAAAATTATGTTGCTTATTTATACCTTTGCCTTCTTTATGCACTTAATTGTCTCAAGATTTTTTGATCTAACAAAAAGGGGGAGAGAAACTAGCTCACACTTCAAATATTTTGATTTTAACTCAAAGGTTACCAAGCTTATATTAAGGGGGAGTCAACTTTGTAAAGAATTTTTCAGAATGTCAAAAATTTTAAGTTTTAGTTTTGTTATATCAAAAGGGGGAGATTGTAAAACCTATGTTTGATTTTGATATAATTAGATCTTTAAGGATCAATTTGAAAAACTTAAAATTGTTTTTGAAAGTCTCTTAATAATTTTAAAACACCAAATCTTTGAAACTGATTTGAAAAATCAAACTCAAAATATTTTCTAAGTGTTCCAAGGCCAAACCATTGAAAAATGTTCAGGTGTATCGATACATTCCCAAGCGTATCGATACCTTTTTGCCAAACTTGGTTACTGTCGGAACACGTATCGATACGGCAAACCCTCGTATCGATATTGTAACACCCGTGTTTTGGGGTTAGGAGTTAGTCGGGTTAATTGGTCTGAGTCGGTAGAACTAATTTTAATCAAATTGATATTAGTTGAGCAAATTGGGTTTTAAATAAAAAGGAGGGATATTTTGGTATTTAAAAAAAAAACTTTATATCTTAAAAAAAATATATCACCTAATCATTCTCCCTTATCTTCTTTCTTTTCCTCCCCTCCCCGTGAAAACCATCCCAAACTTCCCCAAACCCCCAAAACTTTGATTCATCAATTCCTTCATCAAATTAAGGGCGTTTTTGAAGGTAATTATGTTTTCTTAATCTCCTCTTCATCCTCTATCTATCTATATTCTTAGATTTCAAAGTTATGGAGTTTTGAAAATTAGGGTTCATATTAAAATTTGGGGTTTTAAGAGGGTTTTCCAATTGGTTTTGATAAATTGAGTTGGGGCTTTAGTTAATCATGTTAAAAGGTGTAACATATATCAATTTGGTTGAATTTTGGTAAAAATCCGAAGTGAATTGTTAGACCCATTTTTAAGGTGTCAAAAACTTAATTTTTGGTGAGTTTTAGATTGTAATTAGAGGGTTGATGGTTTATATATGTTAGGAGGATGTTTTGGAATCATTTAGATATCATTTGGGTGTTTAAAAACATAATTTTCTGCTAAGTAAAATAGGAGTACGAAAATGGAGTTTTGGAGGGTTTTGAGTGAGTTTTAGGGGTTGTTTTAGGTGGGAAATTGATAGCCAATGGTAGTACTATGATTAGGGATTGATTTGGGATCATTTGTGGGTGCAATGGATGTTGGAAACATAACTTTTGGAAGAGGTATTGGGGCTGTCCGAAATTGCTAAGTATGGGGTTTGGTCATGGTTTGCAAAATGGTAATTTGTACTTGAATTGTATTCCGGGTTGATAATTTGATGTTGGGCTGATTTGAGGTTGTTTGAATTGTATTGAGGTTGTTTTGAAGCAAGAATTTGGGTCGGCAAAGCATCAAGAAGAAATCCGAAAACTTGGAGATGATGGTTGCTTGGTAGTTGAGCTTGGAGGTAGAGGTGAGTGGTTAAAATATTTTAAATGGTTTTGAGCAATTGGTTCGAGCATGTGGACTAGGTTGAGATTGGTAGACTCACCTAGAGTTAGGATTAGGGTGGTAGCCTAATCCTAAGCTTTAGTTAGAGACATTGGATGATCTCTTTAATTGATGTTATGCCTCATGATGATTTGTGTTATGATGATTATGTATAATGTGTTATACATGTTGTTGAGGCATGGTTTGATGCATTGCTATGCATGTGGGTTGGATTGTAAATTGTGCATGATGATGTTGAGCTTAATATGATGTAAGATGCCATATTATGACTCTTGAAAATAACATTATGATATTATGTTGTTGAGATATTTGATGTTGAGCTTAATATGATGTAAGATGCCATATTATGACTCTTGAACATTAAAGGTTGTGAAATTTGATTATTATTGGCACTAGTATGCTTGGGTACAATGATCGATCATCAGGATGAGTGTGCACACTAATTGAGTCAAAACGTACGTGGCCTTGGTGGCGTTAAGGCACCAAGGAGGAGTACGGTGATGTAATATTCCACCGGAAATTTATATATATTCTACGTGATGATGAGTGGAATCCCATCCGTAGGGCATGTGGAAATGCGTTCCACATGCAAGGCCGGTGATGAGTGTAATCCCACCGAGGTAAAGTTGATGTTGGAAAATGCGTTCCAACATGTTATCCGCGTATTCGAGTCATAGCTAGGTGCCAATATGAGAAAGTATGTTTATGCCAATATGAGATTATGCATACATGCTAATATGAATTGATATGTGTATCAATGTGATATGAAATGTGAATTTCAAATGTGAAGTGATATATGATTTGGTTAATGCATTGAGGTATATATATATCGTTGTAAGTTGAGCTTATGAGATGTTGAGCATGACATAATGTTGATTATATGTTCATGCATCATGTTCATTTTGGTTCATGTGGATCGAAGATAAAGTCATGTATTTCATCATGATAATTGCTCGAGCTTGGACCCTGTATTGTCGAAGGTTTGTTTTATGAGCTTACCCTCACTAAGCTTTTATGCTTACGCTCTCTTTTGTTCGACAATGCAGATAAATAGCTTGTGGGTGGCAAGGGAAAGGAAAGGTCTTCAAGTGTTGCTTTGGTGAGCTCAATGTATGATTTATAAATTGAAAGATTGTAATAGTAAAGCAATGGGATATGTGTTGTTGTTTTTGATGCTTTGATGTGTGTTGATTTGGTTTGGCACTTAGATGCCTTGTTTGATTTGTAAACATCACTTATGATGCATGCCTTGATGAATGCTTGAGTGATGTATGTTTGGTAGATGTTTAAATTGCTTATCATGTGTGTGGGACATATGCCTTGTGAGGATGCCTAAGTGTATGGATGTTGAAGCATGAGACTTTATGTGCTTGTTTGCCTTCTTTTGATCGAATGCATAATTTTCCTTGGTTGATTAAGGTATGCTCATATTGAGTATCATGTATGAAAGGTTCTTAATGTATAATTTACCATGTATGTTTGATGGTTCATATTCATGTTTTGAGTATGTTGGAGTACGTTTAATCTAGGACGTATGCATCTAGGCTTGGGTGGCTGGTGTTGAGTGCCTTTGCCTCTTTTAAACTTATATGTATGAATATGTATGATTCTAATGTGTTTATATCATTGAAAGTCATTAGAATGAAGCAAAATATGCTCCCCTGCATCTAGGTTTCGAAACTAGGGGTAAAGTTTCGAAACCTTTGCAAATTTTTGGGTTCCAGGGGCTACTGGAGGCCAAAGTTTCGAAACCTTTGGACAAGGTTTCGAAACTATGGTCAAAGGTTTCGATTGGGCATAAAATTTGAGGTTTGCAAGCTTTACGTTTTAGTCCTGATTCTCGTATGTGCAATTGCTTGAGTTTGAGATGTCCGTTTGAGTTGAAATTTGGCAGAGAGGCATGAAACATGACTAATTTCATAATGGTAACTTAAAATTTGGTAAAGTCCTCTTAATTTCTAGAATTTACAAATTGGTCCCTAAATTCGTATTTTGTTCAATTGAGTCCCTTATTGTCTTCCGATTGCTGTGATTTTTGAGTATGCTTATCTCAAGAGTATGCCTAGGTTTAATGTGCATCTAGACAAGTTTAAAAAGAAAAAAAAGGGTCGTTAATCAAGGTTGACTTTCGGGTTGACTTTGGTTTTCCCCGTGTAATCTTCGTAGTTCGGGTCAGCCGTCTAGGCCGGGCTACGGGGGTTACAGATATGCCCATGTGTTAAAATCTGAAGAGTTTGAATGGCGTACCGATACCCTAAACCCTCGTATCGATACGACCTTAATAAATTTTTAAAATATAAGTCGGTTTTAAAAATATGACCGTTGGTGTCAGTTGGTTGGTAATCAAACTTTAAAAGGTCGTTGACTCGTATCGATACGCCTAACCCCCGTACCAATACGGATTTGGACAGTGAGCTAAGTTGAGAAAAAGGTATCGATACGGCCCTTACCGTTTTGATACCCCGTACCGATACGCTTACGTGAGTATCGATACCCCTTATTTATTGCAGACAACGACTCTTTCTTTTCTAAGACAGGTATCGATACTCATTCCCGCGTACCGATACGCATAGCTGCAGAAGTGCATTTATGGTGGTAAGAGAGGGTTCCAACAGCTCCATTTATGTTCCCAACCACCCAAACGGCTAGAAATCAATGAGGAGGTATAAAAGAGACATCCAAAAGCTACAACAACAGCTATTGATCATCAAGAAAACATCTATTCATCAAATCCAAGCAATTGTGCAAAAATCCCATATTGTCTAGAAACCCCAATTGTAATTTTCATTCTTATCTTGTTGAATTGGGTTGAGTGCTTGTAATTGGGCTATCATTTGTATTGAGAGATACTCTATTAGCCAACAAATTTCTTTGTTCTCTTGTTGTGAGGATTGGGTTGAATTTTGGGTAGAAAATTCAACCGATATTGTAAGGGTTGCCTCGTTAGCCTAGAAAAGGGGAAGAGCAATTAGTGGAATTGTTGCAAATCCTTAGTGAAGCTAAGGTAGTGGATGTAGAGTTCATTTGGAACTTGAACCACTCTAAAATCCCTTGTCATTATTTTTATTTTGCAATTTCCACCACAAAATCTTTAAATTTCCAATTCACCCCCCTCTTGGTTCATATCGATCTTTCGATCCACTCAACAATAATGATCCCTCCCATTTATTTAAAACCCAATTATCCCAAGCCAAGGTCAAATTGATTTAATTTAATTTTTCCGACTCGGACCACTAACCCGACTAACTCCTAACCCCAAAACACGGGTGTTACAACTCTCTCCCACTTAAGTAATTTCGTCCCCGAAATTACCTGACTGAAAGAGATACGGAAACTGCTTTTCCATATCCTCCTTCCTCTCCCAAGTGACCTCGTCCACACCTCGACGTTTCCACCGCACTTTTACTAAATCAATCGATCTACCCCGCAACACCTTACTGTCAGAAGCTAAGATCTCAACTGGCTCTTCCTCATAAGTCAAATCCAGATTCAATTCAATCTCCTCTACAGGCATAACATGTGATGGATCGGACCTATACTTACGGAGCATCGAAACATGGAATACATCGTGTGTCTTCTCTAGCTCGGATGGCAAACGCAACTGATAAGCAACTGGACCAACCCTCTTCAGAATCTCATATGGTCCTAAGTACCTTGGACTCAACTTCCCCTTTCGGCCAAATCTCATCACCTTCTTCCACGGAGACACCTTCAAGAATACCTTCTCACCTACTGAGAACTCAACTTCCTTCCTCTTCAAGTCGGCATAGGACTTCTGCCTATCCGAAGTAGCCTTCAAACGATCACAAATCAATAACTCTCTCTGACTGACCATCTGACTGAGGGTGATAAAACGTACTGAAGTTCAAACGGGTACCCAAAGCTGTATGCAGACACTCCCAAAATCGAGATGTAAATCGCAGATCTCTATCTGACACGATGGACTTCGGCACACCATTTAGTCTAACAATCTCACCAATGTACAAATCGGCCAATCTATTTAAAGTGTAAGTAGTATTGACTGCCAAGAAGTGGGCACACTTCGTAAAACGATCCACTATCACCCAAACCGAGTTCTTCTTCGTAGGAGTTAAAGGAAAACCCGAAACAAAATCCATGGTGATATTCTCCTATTTCCATTCTGGTATCCTCAACGATTGCAACAAACCTGAGGGAACCTGATGTTCCGCCTTCACCCTCTGACATACTAAACACTTACTCACAAAGTCGGCTACATCTCTCTTCAAGCCAACCCAAAAGTACTCATTCTTCAAATCACGGTACATCTTCGTACTTCCAGGATGCATAGCAAACAGACTACTGTGTGCTTCAGTCAAGATCGTACGTCTCAAGTCACTGTCCTCTGGCACAACTATCCTATCTTTGAAACACAAAACCCCATCGGTACTGAAACTGTAGTCTGATGATCTACCTTCGACTATATCTTGCACGTGAGGTGCCAAAGATCTATCTAAGAGTTGTTTTCTCTAATCAACTGACCTAGAGTAGGTCTAACCTGAAGCTCGGCTACCAAGCCACCATCTCCGAACAAACTCAATCTAGCAAACATGGCTCTCAAATCCACGACCATCTTTCTACTCAATGCATCGGCCACTACATTGGCCTTACCCGGATGGTACTCGATGGTAAGATCATAGTCTTTTAGCAACTCTAACCACCTACGCTGTCTGATATTTAAATCTCTCTGAGTCATAATGTATTTCAAAATCTTGTGATCGGTGTACACTGTGCATTTCTCACCGCAAAAATAGTGCCTCCAAATCTTCAGAGCAAACACAACTGCAGCTAACTCTATGTCATGGGTCGGATAGTTGCGCTCATGAGTCTTCAACTGTCTTGAGGCATAAGCCACCACTCTCCTGTCTTGCATAAGGACACAACCTAGCCCTACGTAAGAAGCATCACTGTAAACTACATAGTCCTTCCCGGACTTTGGCTGAATCAAGATCGGTGCTTGGGTCAAGGCTTCCTTCAACTTCTCAAAGGCTCCCTGTCTTGCATCTGTCCACTCAAACTGAACACTCTTCTGAAGCAACTATGTCAAAGGAGCGGCTAACTTAGAGAAACCTTCTACGAATCTCCTATAGTATCCGGCTAAGCCTAGGAAGATACGTACCTCTGTTACGGTCAACAGGGTAAGAGTCAGCGCTGACGTCAGCAGGTCAACGCTGACGTTAGCAGGTCAATGCTGACGTCAGCAGGTCAACGAGTAGAGGTCAACTGAGTTGACTCGACTAACTCACTGAGCTGACTCGGGCTGAGTTGACTCGACTGACTCGGACGAGTTGACTCAGGTTGACCGGGTCATGTTCGGGTTGACCGAGCATACGGGTCCGGTCGGACTTAGGCAAACAGGTCGGGTCAGACACCAAACTGGGCTTGGTTTGGTTGGGCTTAAACATATTGGGCCGACGGGTTTGGGTATCACAGCTTGGGCTTGAACCATACCAGATTTGGGTCGGTTTAAACGAACGGGTTCGGTCCAAGGCGGCCGGTCTGAGCCGGTTCAGGCCACTAACCAAAGATCACATACCCAAAACAGAGAGTGTCGTCGTAAGCTACCGAAGAGGTCACTGGAGACGTGTTTGACCGTGAATCTGTCGGAAAACAAAAGATCAACGAAAGTGTTCACGGATAAAACTAATAACATACTCAAAATGGCCAAAATCTTATCGGAAAAAGCCTTAAATTGGGTACGATGTGGCCGGAAGAGCGCGACACCGATGAGGCCCTTACCGGTGTTGGATCGGCAAACGACTAGAAAGGTTTTGTCCGTCGTGGCGTAAGGAATCTGTTAGTGCTGGCGGCGCGACAAACGGAAGGCGAACGGCGACGAAATCGCCGGAAAACAGAAGGGTCGACTTAGGGTTTTAACCGAACTTTCGAACCCAGCTGCGCGACGGACGGCGATGCCAACGCACGAGTGGGACGGTTTGCTAGGAGTGGGGTCCGACGGCGATCGCAAAGGAGGCGCCGGTGCATGCCACGAGCGACCGGAGAAGGAGATTGGAGTGGCGTTCGATTTAGGTAGCTGAAGAGTTTGGGAAGGATTTTTAGATCTAGAAAGTTCTCTCCATACTCGAAATGAGCAGACTTGTGGACAGTTGAATGGTTCCTCTTTTTTTTGGGTAAACTACACAGATGACCACTGAACTATGGGTTTGGTGTCAAAATGACCACTATATTATTTTTTGCCGCAAATGCACCACACAACTATTTAAATGGTTCCATTTTAGCCACACACCGTTAAAAAAAGAAAAAGTTGACGGAACTGTTAAAAAAATTGGTATAATTACACATTTGGTCCTCTATATTTATACAATATATCAATTTAGTCCTAATTTTAATCTAATAAAATAAATTAATTATTCAATAAGATGGTAACACGTGTCACCACCTTATTGAAAGTCTATCAGGACTTGAACCCAAAACCTCTGGGTACCCAAGCTGTGTGCTTGCCACTGAACCAAACACACTTTCGTGCTATGGGGTACATTAATATATGTATTTAATGATTGTTAATGCCCAGAAAAATTAAAGAGAAGAAAATGCAATTGCATAGAATTGAACCAAGGACCTCATGGTCCAAAGCACATGTGCTTGCCACTGCACCAAGTGTATGTCTTGTGATATAAAGTACTACATTTAATATATGTCTTATATAGATTTTAATGCTTGAGAAAATGAATGAAATGTGGTTTTAGGAAATTCGAATGTAATATTTTTATGATGCATAAAAAAATCTAAACCAATTAAATAAATCTAATAATTAAATTAAAGTTAACAATATTAAATTGTGTTTGTAAGTTTGAATTCGCTAAATGAATTTAATATAATTTGGAGTAGTTTAAGATAATTATATATAATAATTTAATTAATTTTTTAATAAATATTAAAATTATTAATTAAGTTAAAAAAATCAATTCAATGATTATATATGTGAAATTATAAAAATAAATCTAGAATTGAAAACTATATTAAATTTAGTTTAAAATATAAAAATTTTAAAATGATATTTATATTAAAAAATAATATTAATTTTTTTATATTTTAAATTGTGCACTAACTATAGTTTAAAATATATACAAAATATTCTTAACTTTAATTTAGTTATTAGACATCCTTTGAAGTTTGTGGTATATTTGAATGGTGTAGATTCTAATCACCCTTAATTGAATTTTATTTTCTCACTCAAGCATGTCCTATAATGATTAAAGAGTAAAATGATAGACTTAAATGCTTGTGTTAGTCTCGTTTTGGTCATTGTACTCGAAGTAAAGACTTACATGTATGGAAGTTAGTTCCTTATTAGTTGAGTAACACTTCTTAGTTCGGTTTACTTCTAAATCAGGTAAGGGGTGTTACATTCAAATTATGCACTTTAATTTATTTATTTTTTAAAAAAATTAAAATTCTCAATTAAGTATTTATTTCTTTAAATATTTTTAATTATGTACCATTGTAAATTTTTAAAAATTTCTCATTAAGTCTCAAAATTTTTGAAACCTAAAAATAATTCCATTTCTCTCCAATCATATTAAAAATAACGGAGTAAAATTTAAAAAATACAAAGAGGTAATAGTCAATTTTGGCTAAAATACAATTTCATGGACTAAAATGAACAAGAATATCACCATTTTAAATTTATTGGACCAAATTATTAAAATTAGAAAGAAATAGAGATAAATTACATGTTAAATAAATCTTTAAGGACTAAAATAAACAATAATACACCATATTAAAATATTGGACTAAATTTTAAAAATTAGAAAGAAATGGGGATGATTTTGTGTTGACAAAAGATTTTCAGGGACAAAAATGAACATTAATATTATCATATTAAAAATATTAGACTAAATTATAAGAATTTGAAA
The DNA here is from genome assembly GCA_030270665.1 of Hibiscus trionum. Lineage (NCBI taxonomy): Eukaryota > Viridiplantae > Streptophyta > Magnoliopsida > Malvales > Malvaceae > Hibiscus > Hibiscus trionum. The sequence continues at coordinate 19,482,453 of BSYR01000022.1, forward strand.
GAAATAAAGGACTATTTCAATTTAAATAAATTCTTAGGGACTAAAATGAAGAATACAATCATCATATTACAAATATTGGAAAAAAATTATAAAAATTAGAATAAAAAAGCTGTAAATTTTGAGTTAAATAAAGATTTTTAGGGACTAAAATTAAGAAAAACAAAATTTGGTAGACTTATCTTGCAATTTACCCCTTTATTTAAGTCATATGAATTTTTTTAACAAAATGACACATGGCACGTTCTGATTGGTCCATAAGATTTTTTTTAACAAAGTTAACGATTTGGGGCAACTAAGGTAACGGTTTACAGTTCATGGGACAAAGTGTCCAAAAATATTAAGAGAAAACTTGGTAACAAGTATATAAATTAAGGGACAATGTGACCTTGTAAACCTTATTTGATTAATAAAAAATTATAAAAGACTAAGTTTTTGTTTGATGAAATGGAAGGATTTAAATCCTCGTCGCTCAACCTCAAACCTCGTCGTTTAAAGGAAGCCCCCTTTGGATGGCTCCGACCACGTTGTGGGGCTGCTCGTTTTTTAGCTCCATCCCTCTCAACGGCCTCTTTTCATCGTTTGTCTTTCTCCTTCCTGCCTCGTGCTTGGTTTTTGTTCGTGAAGCCGTTAGTATATTCGATGGAGTCCAGTTCTCCCAGTGTCTTTCGGGATCTCCACCGGTTCCACAATAGGTTGTAAGGAGAGGCAGTAAGCTCGACGACGAAAGGTTCTAAGGGTCCTTCATCTTCTCATCTCTACCTCCAATCCGGCTTAGACTGGCTCTTTTACTTGGTTCCCCCGATGGTTCGCCAAATTTATTCTTTTTAAATAATATTTATATTAAGTGGTATGGATAATGATTGGTTATTCACTCCTTAGACCGTGGCGTTGGTGAAACGTAGTCGATTGCATGACCTGAAAATTTTATTGTCGTAGTTTACGTATGAATCGAGAACCAAAAACAAAAAGGCGGACTATCTAAAAAAAGAATGAATGGCTCGACAAGAGTTGTTTAAAGCTTGGTGGTAAATGGTTTTAGATAAGTCGAGGTGTTACGCTCTAAAAAGGTATAGGCAATCGTGTTTTTACCGTATGTAAATAATGCTAGTAGTTTTTTTTGTTGTTGAAGTTATTATTCGCTGTCTTCGTTTGATGTAGTTCTCTTACCTAGTTGTGATGCACTCTTTTCCTCCATCTAGGATTAGGGAGATTTTTAAAGAGACTCGCAACTTAGGTCAAAGATTTTGTATGACCTTTATAATCAATAAAATCTGATTTGTCGAGCTAAAAAAATTATATTTTTTATGAAATTTAATATGCCAATATTATGTTTTATTTATAAGGAATTAGTTTTTTCATTTTTCTAATCGAATTGTTTTGTGAGATCTTTAGAAGGTATATTTAAAAATTTTAAACAAAATAGTTTAATTATTAAATATAATTTTTATTTTTAAGAGTTTAAATAATCTTGAATTGGTCAGAAAATAATGAAAGAATACTGTAAAGTTACTAAAATTATTTAGGTTCCATGTCCTATTTCTTATTTAAAGAATTTAAGGGGAAATTGTTGAAATATGTTATTACCCAAATAAAATTTTAAAAATTCGCATAGTGTAAAATAAGTATACTATTTAGAATAATTTTCTTTAAAACGCGTAAAATAATACAAATAAATGGATGAGAAAGAAAATAGTCAGTTACTCAGAAAAAAGGCTATGTTGAACTCTTTCTCATACGTGTACGGCTTTTGGGCACTAAAACAGTCAAGACTCAACGGTCCCCTAAATTTGCGTAAAGTAGCTCATCATAAAAACTATATAAGTTTCATCTCATATACATGTGTATGCATCACTAGTTGAAAACCTTTGATTACTTTTAGCATATCCTTTGAAACGAGATGGTGAAGATTGCTTCGGTTGTATTATCATTGGTCTTGGTCCTCTTAATCCAATTCATGGAAGCTCCAAGTGCGTCGCCTATAAGAGAAAAAGATTGGTACATTAAAACTCTCAAAACCGCCATTGAAGATCTGGCCAAGCTAGGAGTATTAGATCCCAATGCTTTGAAGAGTAATGTTCAAGAAGCGGATTTCGATGAAGCCTATGAGGTTGCTAAAAATGAAACAGCCCATCAAATCGCTACAGCTAAGGATAGAGGCTCGACGTCAACGGATGCCCAACTTTCCCTCGATGATGAGAAAAATGTTTTCTACGGATCTCTCAATTATCTTCTTGAAAAATGGGCAAGCAAGGGGTTAATAGATCGCAGTTTTAGGGAGAAAGGAAAAGCTTTGGAAGCCAAGTTGGATTTACAGCTCAGTGCAGTCTTTCAAGATGCTCGAACAAATGAAGGAAAGGCATGATCTCTAGCGACGCACCTTCAATGTATCAATAAAGCCAAAGGCCGTGGAATTTTATGAAAGCCAAAATAAAACTATTTTTAATTCGATAGAAAACTGATGTTGGAGGTCAAACTGATAAAGTAATACAATTCGAATGATATTGCTCTTTCTTAAAATATCCTTTTACTAGAAGCATCCGAGCCAAGTGACAAGTTTGATTCCGATTTGAACAAAAAAGATAAAAACAAACACTTGTGGTTTACTTTAATGGCTCAAGAGCTTCACTCTGCACATTAACACACAGAACAAATACCAAGAGCTTCAAGTAACAAAAACCTTACTCCCTGCTAACAAATCCGCATCATAATTCATAGCAGAGCACAAGGAAACACCAGCAACATAAATCCAAACTACCAACAGCATGAGGTTACAACCAGCACACAAGGTGATTCTTAACATATATAATAATAGTCTTTTTCATTTCGGTCGGCAAATAAAACCACAAATGTGGTGTAGTACAAACTACAAAGCAGCTATTACTTATAATTCATCTTTCATTACTTATAATTCATTGTAATTGCAGTGGAGATTATGGCATACTCGAATATCAAATTCGAATTCAAGGCCTAAAAGCAATCTTTATAACAAATGCATTCACGGTCAAACACGCCTTCGCAACCCCCGCTGCTGAAACCCTCCAACTTGCAAATGGTAGCACAGACATCGTTGCTCAAGCATATGCCCTGGAAATCACCGCTCGGAGACTTGCATTCTCTGGCATCCGCCATCATAGGCCCTATCTCTGCGTTATTTTAAACTGTATATTAGATTTCATGTCTTTTGCATAAAAGTAAAACAAACAAAAAATTACAGATATTTCAGTGCAACAATAAAAGCAGTATTAGAAGCTAGTTGCATGGTATATGTCTGTGTGGATGTTGTGCTTTCATATGAAAATGATAAAAGGAAAATACCTGCAGCCAGAAGCAAGATAATGACACAGCAAGCTGGAAATAAACTCAGAGAACGTTCCATTGAACAAAGTTGTTATGAGAGAAGAAGGTAGAATTGAGAGAGGCAATGAAAACTGAGCACTAAGTGTCCTTTTTATAAGCGTTTAAGTGGAGCAATACCTTGCGGAAGGAGGAACAAAATCATATGGTATGTTTTAGAAATTAGGTTTGGCTATTAAAAATACATATCAAATGGCATGTTTTAGAAGTTAGGTTTGGCTGTAAATTTGGTATATATATAGGGAAATAACACATATTCCGATTAGGAAAAAAAACTTAATAGTAATTTTTTTTAATAATGTTCCATTGTAAATTTTTAAAAATTTCTCATTAAGTCTAATAATTTTTGAAACCTAAAACTAATTCCATTTCTACCCAATCATATAAAATTTATAAAAGAGAAAGAAGTAATAGTAAATTTTCGCTAAAATACAATTTTAGGGACTAAAATGAACAATAATATTGCCATTTTAAATTTATCAGACCAGATTATTAAAATTAGAAAGAAATATTGATAAATTCCACATTAAATAAGTCTTTAGGGACTAAAATAAATAATAATACACCATATTAAAAATATTGAACTAAATTTTAAAAGTTAGAATGAAATGGGGTGATTTTGGGATAAATAAATATTTTTAGGGAATAAAATATTGGAAAAAATTATAAAAATTACAATAAAATAGTTGTAAATTTTGAGCTAAATAAATATTTTTTGGGACTAAAAATAACAAAAATAAAATTTTGTAGACTTATATGCAATTTACCCTTTTATTTAAGTCGTGTGAATTTTTTTAACAAAACGGCACGTGTCACGTTCTGATTAGCCCGTAAGATTTTTTAACAGAGTTAACAATTTGGGGCTACTAAGGTAACGATTTAAATTTCATGGGACAAAATGTACTAAAAAATAATTTAAGACAAAACTTGGTAACACATTTTTCATTTTCTAATCATATTGTTTTGTAAGATCTTTAAAAGGTTTATTTAAAATAATATATAGTCAATGAATTTGTTTGGCCATTAAAAATACATATCAAATGGTATGTTTTAGAAGTTAAGTTTCGCTATTAAAAATACATATGAAATGGCATGTTTTAGAAGTTAGGTTTGGCTGTAAATTTGGTATAGATAGGGAAATAACACATATTCCGATTAGGAAAAAAAATAAGAATGTCTAACTATGGAGTTATTAATATGGATGGACTATTAGTAAGATTGTGTTTTCCTTGGCCTGACTTTAAAAAATTATGGTTCTTTAACTAGATTAGACTCAAAATTTAAATATTTGGTCTTGTCCTTTAAAATTTTGGACAATAAAAATTTGGCAATTTAATTACTTTTTAAAAAATTTAAAAATTCTCATTAAATATTTATTTCTTTAAATATTTTAATTATGTCCCATTTAACATTTTAAAAATTTCTCATTAAGTCTCAAAACTGGTGACCAAAAACCAATTTTTTTCAAAACTGGTGACCAAATTTGAGGTTTTTATGACACTTGCTCACTCTAAAAAATATTTTGACTTGTGCCCACCCTAAAAATACATTTTGGATCCGTCCACCCTAAAAAATATTTTGACTTGTGCCTAGGGATGTAAAAACATGTAATCGGACAGGTTTCAGGTCGAGTTCTGTCAGGTCGGGTAAAATCGGATACAGGTCATTTCAGGTAAAAAAAAATTTTGACTCGACTCGGGTCGGGTGCGGGTCCATTGTAGTCGGGTAATTTGCAGGTCGGGTCAATTTTCAGGTCAGGTCCATTTCAGGTCAAACTCGTTGCAGATCGGGTAAAAACAAGTTGGGTAAAATCAGTTAATTGGCAGGTAAATTGCAGGTCGGGTAAATTTCAGGTCGGGTTCATTTCAGTTCGGGTTCATTTCAGGTCTGGTTCATTTCAGGTCGGGTAATTTCAGGTCATCGGGTTCATTTCAGTTCGGGTTAATTCAGGTTCCCCAGAAATGAACAATTTTGAATAAAAACAAAGTTTTATGGACTATAGAGAAAAAAATAATAATAAATAAGAGATAATTTGGACTAAAATAAAGTTTTATGGACTATAATAGGCTCAATTTTGAATAAAAACAAAGTTTTATGGACTATAGTGAAAAAAATAATAAATAAGAGTTAATTTGAAGTTAAAATAAAGTTTTAAGGACTCAATTGAATTGAATTAAAACTTAAAGGACTTGAATAAAAAACTTATATAATATAAAGGGTTTTATTTATACTTTACCCCAAATTGAAATTCAATTTGGGAATTGGGCGGTTTCAAAATAAATTTTCCCGCCCATATATATTATATTTTAATATTATTTATTAATTATTATAATATAATATAACGGATAATTTACATAGATATTGTTGTTGGGTTTTTTTCCCAAAATATTGTAGGTTCAATATTATTTTCCAAAATATTGTACATCACCAAAAGACAACCCCAGTTGAATCCGACTTTAAACAGTAATCGAATAAAAAAAAGAAGTCTACCCCAGATGAATCCGACTTCAAACAGTGTCGGGAAAAAAAATAAAGTCTTCCCCAGCTGGATCCGACTTCAAACAGTATCGAATTAAAAAGTGAAGTCGTCCCCAGCTGAGTCTGACTTCAAATAGTGTCGACACTATTCAAAGACGGATCCAGGTGTATCCGACTTCATGTAGTGTTCGCATAGAAAATGGAGTCTTAGGGCAGGCTGCACCTGCTGCATGCATGCAGCATGCGTTGGGGGGAGGCATTGGATGGAGGGCAGGTCTCGGGAATAGGTTTGGGAATTGGTTGGAATTTAATTTTGGGGTGTTAAATAGGGGTTGTAGGATGAAGTTTGAAGGGAAAAATTGTTGAAGTTGGGGAGAATTCTTGAGAAGAATGTTGAAGAAATATTGTAAGTATATTTAAATTAATTTAGTAGTTTAATTTTTTTAATTTAATACGAAATTTTGATTTATAATTTTTAACCTACTGTTGATAATGTTTAATGTTTTGAATATTTGTGTTAGGGGATTGAGGTTGAAGGTGAAAATTGAGTAAATAAAAAGAAGAGAGATTTGAAGAAAGTATTGTAAGTATTTGTGCAGATTATTATTTAATTTAAGCTCGTTATATTTATTTATAATTTTTAAAATTCAGTACATTATGTTTAATATAATGATACTTTTGTTCTTTTTAGCCCTTAAAATTTTATTTTAGCCAAAATTAATGTATATTCATTCTAATTTTTAAAAATTTAGTCCATTATATTTCTAATTAGAGATGTAAACATGGATAGACGACGATAAGAGAAAAACGTGGTCTTGCCCTTCAAAATTTTGGACAATAAAAATTTGGCACTTTAATTATTTTTTAAAAAATTTTAAATTCTCATTAAATATTTATTTCTTTAAATATTTTAATTATGCTGCATTTTAAATTTTCAAAAACTTCTCGTCTCAAAAATTTTTAAACCTAAAATCAATTTTATTTCTCTCCAATCATATTAAAAATAACGGAGTAAAATTTTAAAATTAGAAAGAAATAGGAGTCAATTTTGGCTGAAATAGAATTTCAGGGACTAAAATGAATAAGAATATAAGCATTTTAAAATTATCAAACTAAATTATTAAAATTAGAAAGAATTAGGGATAAATTCTGCGTTAAATACGTTTCCAGTGCCTCCGTTTGGTTCTAGTGAATGAAGTTCATTTTCATTTCAATATTCTTGGAAAATGGAAAACGACGAAAAAATGTGTTTGGTCGTAAAATTAAAAAGAATTTACGGACCAATCAAAATGCACAATGTGTCACTTTGTCAAATAAATTCATCTGACTTAAATAAATGGGGTAAATTGCACGTTAAGTTTGTCATATTTCCTTATTTTAATAATTTAGTTTAATATTTTTAATATGAATATTATTTTTCATTTTAGTCCCTAAAAAGTTATTTGACCCAAAATTCCTGCCCTTCAAAATTTTGGACAGTTCAAAATTTGCACTTAATTTTTTTTTGAAAATTATAAAATTCTAAATTAAGTATTTATTTATTTAACTTTTTTTAATTATGTTCCATTATAAAATTTTAAAAAAATTTCATTAAGTCTCAAAATTTTTGAAACCTAAAACTAATTCCATTTGTATCCAATTATATAAAATTTAAAAAAGAGAAAGAAGAAATAGTCAATTTTGGCTAAAATACAATTTGAGGGACTAAAATGAACAACAATTATTTTTTATATGAATATTATTTTTCATTTTAGTCCCCAAAAATCTTTATTTAACCTTAAATTCACCCTTTTTCTAATTATTGCAATTTAGTCTAATATTTTTAAAATGAATATTATTTTTCATTTTAGACCCTAAAAATAATTATTTGACCCAAAATTCACTCGTATTTCTTTCTAATTTTTATAATTTAGTCCACTATATTTAATATGATGATCTTTATGTTCATATATTCCCTAAAATTTTATTTTATCCAAAATTTACCCGTAAAACATTCTAAATTTTAAAATCAAGTCCAATATTGTTATTATGATGATATTTTTGTATACTTTAGTCCCTAAAAATTTAATTTAGCTGGAATACACCCATATTTCGTTCTAATCATTAAAATTTATTCCAATACTTTAATATGATGATATTATTGTTCATTTTAGTACCTAAAAATCTTTATTTAACCTGAAATTCACCATATTTCAATCTAGTTTTTAAAATCCAGTACGGTATTTTTAATATGATGATATTATTGTTGTAACCCCCTCGTCCCGGTCTGGCCGGATGACCGGTCCGAGTGGGCCACACGAGGAAAACCGAAGTGAAACCCGTTAAGGTTCCCCCTCGGTTAGCAACCCAATTTTTTTTTCTTTAACTTAATCTTTTCTAAAGGCCCATTCGAATCCTATATGATCAAACAACGGAAAAAGAACACAAGAGATAAACATAAGAACCCAAAACAGCATTTGAACAGCCCAATTTTAGTCCTTTAAACAGGCTGTTTTGAAACACCCTTGAGGCGTGTCGAAACGCCTTGACCAGGTCAACTGCCCCAAGCCCATACGAGGAGGCCGTATCGAAATGGAGGTCAACCGTTTCGAAACACCCTCAATGGTCAACTTCTCGTGGTCAACGAGATTTTGACCGTTTCGAAACCCTTAGACCCGTTTCGAATCGCCTTCATCTCGTCATTTTCTCAGAATTCTAGTAGCCAAAACGTTCTGAAACCCGTATCGGAACAGGGGCTCACAGAGGCCAAACCGTATCGAAACGCGTTCCGATACGGGGTCCTTGAAGCCTACTCGTTCCGAAACGGCCCAGCTCGTTTCGAAACGCGGACTGTCTGCAACCTTTGAAAATCAGACTTAGGCGTTTTTCCACAAGTCTAAAGGTCCCATAGGACCTCTAAAGGCACACAACATAAGCAACTATGGTCTAGAGGCATACATCCTATGTCTAGCATGCTCAAGCACACACAAGGCATGGGTTTAAAGAATCATTCATACATGGCAAATTACACATCAACAACATTTCTTAAAGGGCATGCTTGAAGACATTAATAGTCAAAGGCACCATTCATCACATTAAAGGTTTAGATGCCACCAAGCAATCTTAAACATCCAAAAGGGCATACATCATTCAAACATTTGGCAAGATATATCATGCTTACAAACCAAGTCCAAATATAAGCATCAACCACACACATGAGTCATACAAAGCTCATACAAACACGCACTCTTGCCACATTGCTAAGCTACTACATAATTAATAACCGTACTTGAGTCATACAAAGCTCATAAAAACACATCCATTATTCCCAATCAATGCTAAAATTCAGTCAACACTCAACTCTTTAGCTCAAACTAACTTCAACAAATTTTCCAATCAAATTAATCCCCCAAACATGCCCATTTTCGTGCTCGTTCAAACCCTAGCTGAAAATCCCATTTTCAAACATCCAAATGACCCCCAAATGGTCCCAAAACATCCTCCTAACATACATAAACCATCAGCCCTCCAATTTAAAGCTAAAACCCACCAAAAACCAAGTTTTTGACACCTTAAAATTGCCTCAAGAACCCATTTCGGGTTTTCACCCAAACCCAACCATTTTAACATATTATGTTCATTATAAGGTAAATAAACTAAAACCCAACATTATATTTCAAAACAAATTGAAAATCCCCATAAAAACTCAAACTTTCATCAAGCCCTAATTTTTAAAAGTTCATGGTTTTAAATTCTATGACCATGTAGAGATAGAGGATGAAAATGAGAGTTGGAAAATAGTATTACCTATGAAAATGGCCTTGGAATGAAGTAGGAATTTAATGGAATAGTAATTTAGGGTTTGGGGAGGGGTTTTTGAGCTTCCAACGTTAAAGAGGGGAGTGGGGAGAGAGGATGATGACTTTTTCCTTTTTGAAACTAAAAAGGTTGTCTTCCTTTTCAAAACTTTTGGGTTAAATTACCATAATTGTAAAACCTATGTTTGATTTTGATATAATTAGATCTTTAAGGATCAATTTGAAAAACTTAAAATTGTTTTTGAAAGTCCCTTAATAATTTTAAAACACCAACTCTTTGAAACTGATTTGAAAAATCAAACTCAAAATATTTTCTAAGTGTTCCAAGGCCAAACCATTGAAAATTGTTCAGGTGTATCGATACACTCCCAAGCGTATCGATACCTTTTTGCCAAACTTGGTTACTGTCGGAACACGTATCGATACGGCAAACCCTCGTATCGATACGCCTCTGTGTTAAAATCTGAAGAGTTTGAATGGTGTACCGATACCCTAAACCCTCGTATCGATACGGCCTTAATAAAATTTTAAAATATAAGTCGGTTTTAAAAATATGACCGTTGGTGTCAGTTGGTTGGTAACCAAATTTTAAAAGGTCGTTGACCCGTATCGATACGCCTAACCCCCGTACCGATACGGATTGGGACAGTGAGCTAAGTTGAGAAAAAGGTATCGATACGACCCTTACCGTTTCGATACCCCGTACCGATACGCTTACGTGCGTATCGATACCCCTTATTTATTGCACACAACGGCTCTTTCTTTTCTGAGACAGGTATCGATACTCATTCCCGCGTACTGATACGCATAGCTGCAGAAATGCATTTATGGTGGTAAGAGAGGGTTCCAACGGCTCCATTTATGTTCCCAACCACCCAAACGGCTAGAAATCAATGAGGAGGTATAAAAGAGACATCCAAAAGCTACAACAACAACAACTATTGATCATCAAGAAAACATCTATTCATCAAATCCAAGCAATTGTGCAAAAATCCCATATTGTCTAGAAACCCCAATTGTAATTTTCATTCTTATCTTGTTGAATTGGGTTGAGTGCTTGTAATTGGGCTATCATTTTTATTGAGAGATACTCTATGAGCCAACAAATTTCTTTGTTTTCTTGTTGTAAGGATTGGGTTGAATTTTGGGTAGAAAATTCAACCGATATTGTAAGGGTTGCCTCCTTAGCCAAGAAAAAGGGAAGAGCAATTAGTGGAATTGTTGCAAATCCTTAGTGAAGCTAAGGTAGTGGATGTAGAGTTCATTTGGAACTTGAACCACTCTAAAATCCCTTGTCATTATTTTTATTTTACAATTTCCACCACAAAATCTTTAAATTTCCAATTCACCCCCGTCTTGGTTCATATCGATCTTTCGATCCACTCAACAATTGGTATCAGAACCTACCTCTTTGAGGATTAACAACCACAAGAGGAGTTCCTTGGAAGAGTGTGATCATCATATATCAAGAGATGGCTTCAACCTCCGGTTCGGGCATGTACAAATCTCAATCCACTACAAAGCCTCCCTTCTTTAATGGTGATAACTATTCTTTTTGGAAGAATATAATGCGTCTCTTCATCAAGTCAAATGACTATCTAGTGTGGGATGTCATTGAAGATGGCCCTTATATTCCATTGAAGCAAGATGGTGAAGGCAAGATGGTCTTAAAGAAGAAGATGGAGATGAGTGAAGAAGAGAGGAAAAAGATTCAAGTCAATGACAAAGATCTCCACATGCTATTTTGTTCCTTCGGTCCGAACATCTATTCTAAGGTCTCATCCATCGAAAGTGCCAAAGAAGTGTGGGACACTCTTGAGACTACTTATGAAGGCACCAACGATGTTAAAGAAACTAATATTGGAATTCTCAATCTTAGTTATGAAAATTTCAAGATGGAGCCTGATGAGACGGTGTCAAAGATGTTTGATCGTTTCTCCACTATTGTTAATGGGCTAAAGGGTTTTGGAGAAATCATACCGGAAGAAAAGCTTGTTCGGAAGCTACTCTATTCACTTCCCGAGTCTTGGGATGGGAAGAGAACCTCTATCATTGAAGCTAAGAATTTGAAAACTTTGAAGCTTGATGAGCTTGTGGGTTCTCTCCTTACTCATGAGATCATGAAGCAAGGAAGGGAAGATGAGAAGAAGAAAGAAGAGAAAAGGGTAGAGAAGCTTGAGGTTGAGAAGAAGAAGAAGATGGGAATAGCTCTCAAAGCTAAAGCTTCACAATATGAAGAGAGCTCGTCTAGTGAGGAGGATGAACTCGAAGAATTGGCTATGATAGCCAAACGATTCTCACGTTTTATGAGGTCCAACCGGGGAAGAAAAATCCAAAGAAAGATGGACTTCAAAAGCAAGAACAAAGAAGAAGGAAGGGATCCTATCATTTGCTTTGAGTGCAAACAACCCGGCCACATACGTTCGAAGTGCCCTCAACTCAAGAAGAAGGGCTTTGAGAAGAAGAAGAAGCTCAAAGCCAAGCTTGCTACTTGGAGTGATGAGGAGTCATCGGAGGATGACGAACAAGAAGTGGCTAACCTTTGCCTCATGGCACTTAAGGAAGATTCCTCCATGGTAACCTCTAACTCATATACTTTAGATTTTTCATATGATGAATTGAATGATGCATATGATGAGTTACAAGAGGTATATGATGAATTAGTTGAGAAGTATAAAGAGTCGGTCATTAGGAACAAGAAAATTATTTTGGAACTAAATGAGAAAAATGACTCACTCACTCAAGCTAATTCAAAATTTGAGAAAAAGATATTAGGGTTAAAAGATGAACTAAAATTATTTCAAGATGAAAATGTTGATCTTAATAATCTTTTGTCTCAATGTAATAGTGAACACCAAAAGGTGTTGGATGAGCTAAATGAGCTCAAAAAGTCTTTGAAAAATGTTGGTAGTGTCAAGCATGAAATAGGTGAATCCTCAAGAACACACCAACCTAAGAAAAAGACTAACTACTACAAACAAGGTAGCTATCCTAGACATAGTAGAGCTAAAAGAATTAGAAGTGTATGGGTTCCTAAGGAACTTGTAAAATCTAACAATGTTATTGCTATGTCATCTTGGATTCCTAAGGGAACCAAGGTTTTGGGAGCTAACACTCATGGACCCAAAATGATTTGGGTACCAAAAACAAAAGTTTAATATCTTTGTTTGTAGGGGGAGCATTGCTACAAGGCTAAAGCACAAAGTCAAAACTCATGGTACCTTGATAGTGGATGCTCAAGGCATATGACCGGAGACAAGAGTAGATTCATGGATCTAAAGCCAAAAAGTGGAGGAGTAGTGACATTTGGTGACAACTCCAAAGGCCACATTAAAGGTATTGGCTCCATAGGTAATCACTCTACTATTCTCATTGAAAATGTCTTATATGTCGATGGTCTTAAACACAATTTATTGAGCACAAGTCAATTGTGTGATAAAGGATTTAATGTTTTATTTGATAAAAATGGATGCAAAATTGTAGACATTAAATCTAATAATATTATGCTCATAGGTCATCGCATAGGAAACATATACATGGTGCATCTAGATGACATTCATACATCTCATGCATGCTTAGTTGCACAAAATGAAAACGATGCATGGTTGTGGCATAGGAAACTAGGACATGCTAGCATAAGTGTTTTAGAAAAACTAGTCTCCCTTAATCTAGTTAGATCTTCCTTTAAATCCATTAATGATATTTCTACTAGTATATGCTTACAACTTATCCATATAGATTTATTTGGGCCAATTGGGACTATGAGCTTGGGTGGTAATTCTTATGCTTTTGTACTTGTTGATGATTTTTCTAGATTTACTTGGGTTCTATTTTTAAGTACTAAAGATGAGGCTTTGGAAAAATTCATCACATTTTCAAAATTAACCCAAAATGATCTTAAACTTAAAATTTCACATATTAGAAGTGATCATGGAACCAAGTTTCAAAATTTGGGGTTTGAAGATTTTCTAAATGAAAATGGTATTAGCCATAATTTTTCGGCTCCTCGAACTCCTCAACAAAATGGGGTAGTTGAGAGGAAAAATAGAACTTTGCAAGAAATGGCTAGAACTATGCTTTGTGAAAACAATTTACCTAAATATTTTTGGGCGGAAGCCACAAACACCGCTTGCTATATTGTAAATCGAGTAATGATTAGGCCAATTTTAAAGAAAACACCTTATGAGATTTTAAAATCTAAAAAGCCTAACATTAGCTATTTTCACCCTTTTGGTTGCAAGTGTTTTGTTTTAAATAATGGAAAAGACAACTTAGGTAAATTTGATGCAAAAAGTGATGAAGCTATTTTTATATGTTACTCTTTAACCTCTAAAGCCTATCGAGTATTTAACAAAAGAACTTTAGTAGTAGAAGAATCTATTCATGTTGTATTTGATGATAACCTCCTTCCTAGAAAGGATTCTTGTAATGATGATGATGTAGGAATCATAAATGCCTTTGATGGAGGACAAACTTCAAAGAAGGATGAGATTCCAACAAAAGAAGAGGACACACAAGATCCACCTCTTGAAGCCTTGAAGGACTTGGCTCTTCAGTAAAAGGAAGTGAGCTACCCAAGGGAGTTGAACTATGTCAAGGATGGTGAAATCTTGGGTGATCCATCCAAGGGGGTAACCACTCGATCTTCTCTTAGATTAATGAATCATGTTGCATTTATCTCATGCATAGAGCCTAAGAATATTAAATAAGCATTGAAAGATGACTTTTGGATTATGGCTATGCAAGAAGAGTTAAATCAATTTGAGAGAAGTAATGTTTGGACATTAGTTGATAGGCCTAGTAATCAATCTACAATAGGAACTAAATGAGTCTTTAGGAACAAGCTAGATGAGAGTGGTAACATTGTAAGAAATAAAGCTAGACTAGTAGCACAAGGTTACACTCAAGAAGAGGGAATAGATTTTGATGAAACCTATGCACCCGTAGCTAGAATGGAAGCCATTAGGATGTTGCTTGCTTATGCATGTTATCATAATTTCAAGCTTTTTCAAATGGATGTTAAAAGCGCATTTTTAAATGGTTTTATAAATGAAGAAGTGTATGTGGAACAACCACCGGGTTTTGAAGACTCAAAATTTCCAAATCATGTTTTCAAACTTACCAAAGCTCTTTATGGTTTAAAACAAGCTCCTAGAGCTTGGTATGAAAGACTTTCAAACTTTTTAATTGAAAAAGGATTTGAAAAAGGTAAGTTGGACACTACACTTTTTATAAAAATGTATAAAAATGACATCTTAGTAGTTCAAATTTATGTTGATGATATTATTTTTGGTTCTACTAATGAATGTCATTGTAAAGAGTTTGCTAAGTTAATGCAAGGTGAATTTGAGATGAGCATGATGGGGGAGCTCTCATTCTTTTTGGGACACCAAATCAAGCAAAAGAAGGATTGCACCTTCATCAACCAAGTAAAATACATAAAGGATATGCTCAAGAAGTTTGGCTTGGAGAATGCAAAGCCTCAAGCCACTCCTATGAGCTCATCTACAAAGCTTGACAAAGATGAATGAGGTAAGTTTGTTGACTCTAAGCTTTATCGTTCTATGATTGAATCATTGCTTTACCTTACCGCAAGTAGACCGGATATCTTGTTTAGTGTTTTCTTGTGTGCTAGGTTTCAAGCTAGTCCTAGAGAGTCTCACCTTATAGCCGTTAAGAGAATCTTTAGGTACCATAGAGATACACCTTGTTTAGGTCTTTGGTACCCTAGAGACTCTACCTTCAACCTTCATGCTTACTCGGATGCGGATTATGGGGGTTGCAAAATCGATAGGAAAAGTACTTCGGGAACTTGTCAATTTCTAGGTAGTATGCTCATATCTTGGTTCTCTAAGAAACAAAATAGTGTAGCCTTATCTACCACCGAAGCCGAGTACATATCCTTAGGGAGTTGTTGTGCTCAAGTCCTTTGGATGAAGCAACAACTCTTAGATTATGGAATTAAAGTTGAAACCATACCCCTAAAATGTGACAACACTAGTGCAATATGTCTAACAAAAAATCCCATCCAACACTCTAGAACCAAACACATAGAAATAAGGCATCATTTCATTAGAGATCATGTCCTTAAGGAATATGTGGTTATAGAGTATGTAGACACCTTGAATCAATTAGCGGACATATTTACAAAACCCTTAGACAAAGAGCGTTTTTGGTCCCTTAGGAGAGAGTTAGGTCTAGCTAGCCTATCTTGACCTTTTAGGACCTCTTTTGTGCTTAAATATGCTTGATCTTGTGAAATGCCATGTTTGTATGCTTAGACTTCTAATTTCATCCATGCCTATAGTTAGGGGGAGTATGCTTCTGTTAAAATATGCTTAGAACTGCTCATTCATCATTTGCATACCTTTAGGAGATGTTAAGTTCGAGCCTTTGGTTGTTCTTTGAACCAAATATGCATATCTGGGCATACAGTATCGATACGACTCTACGCGTATCGATACCTGTTCTTCATTCTGTTTCCCATAATTTTCTTCGCTTCACGGGTATCGATACGATTCATCTCGTATCGATACAGGTCGTTTCGATACGGACCACTCCGTTTCGATACGACTTTCCAACGGGCATTTTCGCGGAAAAGAAAATTCTATCCCCGTATCGATAAACCCTAAGGCGTATCGATACTCGACTGCGCTTATGGCATTAAATTTGGCTTTTAATGAGATTAACTTTTACCAAAATTCAAACTCTTCAAAACCTAATTAACCCTAGCCGTTTTGCCTATAAAAAGGTCATTCCTTCTTCATATTTTTCACACCTCAACTCAAATCTAAAAGAGTTTTTGAATCAAGCAAGGCTTTGTGCTCTCTCTCATCTATTGTGCTAGTTTTTCTTCAATCTCCCAAGTTCTATCAAGGTAATCTTTTTCCTTCTTTTTTCTTTTTCAATTTTTTTTGTTTTGTTTCTTCTTTTCTTTTAAAGTTTTTGTTTTTCAAAACTTTTCTTCAAATTTTTTTCAAAATTTTCTTTGCCTTGATTTTCACTCAAATTGAAGAAATCCTTTTTGCTTAATTCTCTTTTAGATCATGGCACCAAAAGAACCATCGAGGAAGCGTACAAGGGTTTCTCAAACTGGTGAATCATCCACCCTTGAAGCGATTGCTCGTCCGAACTACTCTACCATCTATGAGCAATCCTTTGAAAGTCCCATGGGTCTAACTCACTTTCGTCAATATGAGAATTATAAGATTCGTGCCGAAAGGGTAATATCCGTTCCTTTTCTCAATTCAGAGTGTTTTAAGTTTGAATATCTTCCTTTGTTTCATCGTTAGAACTTCATGGATTTCATCTCTATTCCCGGTTTTTATTATCGGCTTTTGGTTTTGATTTCTACTCTAATGCCAAATGTATTACTTAAAATGGGGAAGTTGTTGCCATTCGCTCTTATCTTATGGGGAAGAAAATCATCCTTGATGTCAAATCCATTTGTGAGGTTTTTAATTTAGAGGATGAAGGCCTTGACGATGAGCATGCCTTGAGGCATGTTCTTAGTGGATCCATCACCGCCCTAAATGCTCAAGACCGAATCTTACATTTGATGGTGTCTTGGGGGTTTCGTACCTCCGGAGGAAAATATTCCATCATCCGTCAAGTGGATGATTTTTGGATCCGTTGCTTCCGTGAGCAAAAGCGCCCAAATCTTGCTCGACTCATGTTCGCGGAGATCGTCTACCTTGTGCAAAATCATCACACAACTCTCGTCACCTCCTTTACATATGGTACGACTTTGAGTTATTTCTTTGTTAAAAAGGAAATTGATTGCTCTTTTGACTACCCAACTCCTCTCACCGATCCCATTAATGAGCGATCTCTTGCTCGGGCAAAGTTCCGTTATTTTAATGGTGTTTGGATGCGTCTTGACGAGCTACCACCCGAGGCCACCGCCGTACTTGAAGAACCTCAAGCCCCTCAAGCTCCTCAAGTCCCACAACCCTCTATGGATGCTCTCATGACCTATCTCAATGAGCAATTTACCGGGTTGCGCACAGACATGAACACTCGTCTTACTTCCTTGGAAACTACTTTTGATACAAGGATGACGGGTATGGAGAATCGCCTCACATCCCTTGAAAGCAGGCACAATTCTTTGAATGTTTCCATCGCCGCTTTCCATGATGAGTGGCGTAATAGCATGCGGGATAATGAGCCTATGGGAGTTGATGATGAAGAGGATGAAGATGACGAAGACAATGCCTAGACGTTTCTTCTTGCATCTTATGCATATCATTTAGGATTTTCTATTTTATGCACCTTTGTTTTATGTTCTTAGGACTAAGTTTGTTTTAGGATTAAACATATGCTTTGATTTTTCTGCGTTTGTTTGGATTTCAAGTTTGATGCTATGATGAATAAAATTATGTTGCTTATTTATACCTTTGCCTTCTTTATGCACTTAATTGTCTCAAGATTTTTTGATCTAACAAAAAGGGGGAGAGAAACTAGCTCACACTTCAAATATTTTGATTTTAACTCAAAGGTTACCAAGCTTATATTAAGGGGGAGTCAACTTTGTAAAGAATTTTTCAGAATGTCAAAAATTTTAAGTTTTAGTTTTGTTATATCAAAAGGGGGAGATTGTAAAACCTATGTTTGATTTTGATATAATTAGATCTTTAAGGATCAATTTGAAAAACTTAAAATTGTTTTTGAAAGTCTCTTAATAATTTTAAAACACCAAATCTTTGAAACTGATTTGAAAAATCAAACTCAAAATATTTTCTAAGTGTTCCAAGGCCAAACCATTGAAAAATGTTCAGGTGTATCGATACATTCCCAAGCGTATCGATACCTTTTTGCCAAACTTGGTTACTGTCGGAACACGTATCGATACGGCAAACCCTCGTATCGATATGCCCATGTGTTAAAATCTGAAGAGTTTGAATGGCGTACCGATACCCTAAACCCTCGTATCGATACGACCTTAATAAATTTTTAAAATATAAGTCGGTTTTAAAAATATGACCGTTGGTGTCAGTTGGTTGGTAATCAAACTTTAAAAGGTCGTTGACTCGTATCGATACGCCTAACCCCCGTACCGATACGGATTTGGACAGTGAGCTAAGTTGAGAAAAAGGTATCGATACGGCCCTTACCGTTTCGATACCCCGTACCGATACGCTTACGTGCGTATCGATACCCCTTATTTATTGCACACAACGGCTCTTTCTTTTCTAAGACAGGTATCGATACTCATTCCCGCGTACCGATACGCATAGCTGCAGAAGTGCATTTATGGTGGTAAGAGAGGGTTCCAACAGCTCCATTTATGTTCCCAACCACCCAAACGGCTAGAAATCAATGAGGAGGTATAAAAGAGACATCCAAAAGCTACAACAACAGCTATTGATCATCAAGAAAACATCTATTCATCAAATCCAAGCAATTGTGCAAAAATCCCATATTGTCTAGAAACCCCAATTGTAATTTTCATTCTTATCTTGTTGAATTGGGTTGAGTGCTTGTAATTGGGCTATCATTTGTATTGAGAGATACTCTATTAGCCAACAAATTTCTTTGTTCTCTTGTTGTGAGGATTGGGTTGAATTTTGGGTAGAAAATTCAACCGATATTGTAAGGGTTGCCTCGTTAGCCTAGAAAAGGGGAAGAGCAATTAGTGGAATTGTTGCAAATCCTTAGTGAAGCTAAGGTAGTGGATGTAGAGTTCATTTGGAACTTGAACCACTCTAAAATCCCTTGTCATTATTTTTATTTTGCAATTTCCACCACAAAATCTTTAAATTTCCAATTCACCCCCCTCTTGGTTCATATCGATCTTTCGATCCACTCAACAATAATGATCCCTCCCATTTATTTAAAACCCAATTATCCCAAGCCAAGGTCAAATTGATTTAATTTAATTTTTCCGACTCGGACCACTAACCCGACTAACTCCTAACCCCAAAACACGGGTGTTACAACTCTCTCCCACTTAAGTAATTTCGTCCCCGAAATTACCTGACTGAAAGAGATACGGAAACTGCTTTTCCATATCCTCCTTCCTCTCCCAAGTGACCTCGTCCACACCTCGACGTTTCCACCGCACTTTTACTAAATCAATCGATCTACCCCGCAACACCTTACTGTCAGAAGCTAAGATCTCAACTGGCTCTTCCTCATAAGTCAAATCCAGATTCAATTCAATCTCCTCTACAGGCATAACATGTGATGGATCGGACCTATACTTACGGAGCATCGAAACATGGAATACATCGTGTGTCTTCTCTAGCTCGGATGGCAAACGCAACTGATAAGCAACTGGACCAACCCTCTTCACAATCTCATATGGTCCTAAGTACCTCGGACTCAACTTCCCCTTTCGGCCAAATCTCATCACCTTCTTCCACGGAGACAACTTCAAGAATACCTTCTCACCTACTGAGAACTCAACTTCCTTCCTCTTCAAGTCGGCATAGGACTTCTGCCTATCCGAAGTAGCCTTCAAACGATCACAAATCAATTTTACCTTGTCAGTTGTCCCTTTGAGAAAATCCGGCATAGGCAACAACTTCTGTCCCACTTCGGCACAACAAGCTGGAGTTCTACACTTTCGGCCATACAAGGCCTCATACGAAGCCATTTGAATGCTCGACTGAAAGCTGTTGTTGTAAGCAAACTCAACTAGAGGCAAGTGCTTCTCCCACGTACCCTGAAAATCTATGATGCAACAACGCAACATATCCTCTAAGATCTAAATAACTCTCTCTGACTGACCATCTGACTGAGGGTGATAAAACGTGCTGAAGTTCAAACGGGTACCCAAAGCTGTATGCATACACTCCCAAAATCGAGATGTAAATCGCAGATCTCTATCTGACACGATGGACTTCGGCACACCATTTAGTCTAACAATCTCACCAATGTACAAATCGGCCAATCTATTTAAAGTGTAAGTAGTATTGACTGCCAAGAAGTGGGCACACTTCGTAAAACGATCCACTATCACCCAAACCGAGTTCTTCTTCGTAGGAGTTAAAGGAAAACCCGAAACAAAATCCATGGTGATATTCTCCTATTTCCATTCTGGTATCCTCAACGATTGCAACAAACCTGAGGGAACCTGATGTTCCGCCTTCACCCTCTGACATACTAAACACTTACTCACAAAGTCGGCTACATCTCTCTTCAAGCCAACCCAAAAGTACTCATTCTTCAAATCACGGTACATCTTCGTACTTCCAGGATGCATAGCAAACAGACTACTGTGTGCTTCAGTCAAGATCGTACGTCTCAAGTCACTGTCCTCTGGCACAACTATCCTATCTTTGAAACACAAAACCCCATCGGTACTGAAACTGTAGTCTGATGATCTACCTTCGACTATATCTTGCACGTGAGGTGCCAAAGATCTATCTAAGAGTTGTTTTCTCTAATCAACTGACCTAGAGTAGGTCTAACCTGAAGCTCGGCTACCAAGCCACCATCTCCGAACAAACTCAATCTAGCAAACATGGCTCTCAAATCCACGACCATCTTTCTACTCAATGCATCGGCCACTACATTGGCCTTACCCGGATGGTACTCGATGGTAAGATCATAGTCTTTTAGCAACTCTAACCACCTACGCTGTCTGATATTTAAATCTCTCTGAGTCATAATGTATTTCAAAATCTTGTGATCGGTGTACACTGTGCATTTCTCACCGTAAAAATAGTGCCTCCAAATCTTCAGAGCAAACACAACTGCAGCTAACTCTATGTCATGGGTCGGATAGTTGCGCTCATGAGTCTTCAACTGTCTTGAGGCATAAGCCACCACTCTCCTGTCTTGCATAAGGACACAACCTAGCCCTACGTAAGAAGCATCACTGTAAACTACATAGTCCTTCCCGGACTTTGGCTGAATCAAGATCGGTGCTTAGGTCAAGGCTTCCTTCAACTTCTCAAAGGCTCCCTGTCTTGCATCTGTCCACTCAAACTGAACACTCTTCTGAAGCAACTATGTCAAAGGAGCGGCTAACTTAGAGAAACCTTCTACAAATCTCCTATAGTATCCGGCTAAGCCTAGGAAGATACGTACCTCTGTTACGGTCAACAGGGTAAGAGTCAGCGCTGACGTCAGCAGGTCAACGCTGACGTTAGCAGGTCAATGCTGACGTCAGCAGGTCAACGAGTAGAGGTCAACTGAGTTGACTCGACTAACTCACTGAGCTGACTCGGGCTGAGTTGACTCGACTGACTCGGACGAGTTGACTCAGGTTGACCGGGTCATGTTCGGGTTGACCGAGCATACGGGTCCGGTCGGACTTAGGCAAACAGGTCGGGTCAGACACCAAACTGGGCTTGGTTTGGTTGGGCTTAAACATATTGGGCCGACGGGTTTGGGTATCACAGCTTGGGCTTGAACCATACCAGATTTGGGTCGGTTTAAACGAACGGGTTCGGTCCAAGGCGGCCGGTCTGAGCCGGTTCAGGCCACTAACCAAAGATCACATACCCAAAACAGAGAGTGTCGTCGTAAGCTACCGAAGAGGTCACTGGAGACGTGTTTGACCGTGAATCTGTCGGAAAACAAAAGATCAACGAAAGTGTTCACGGATAAAACTAATAACATACTCAAAATGGCCAAAATCTTATCGGAAAAAGCCTTAAATTGGGTACGATGTGGCCGGAAGAGCGCGACACCGATGAGGCCCTTACCGGTGTTGGATCGGCAAACGACTAGAAAGGTTTTGTCCGTCGTGGCGTAAGGAATCTGTTAGTGCTGGCGGCGCGACAAACGGAAGGCGAACGGCGACGAAATCGCCGGAAAACAGAAGGGTCGACTTAGGGTTTTAACCGAACTTTCGAACCCAGCTGCGCGACGGACGGCGATGCCAACGCACGAGTGGGACGGTTTGCTAGGAGTGGGGTCCGACGGCGATCGCAAAGGAGGCGCCGGTGCATGCCACGAGCGACCGGAGAAGGAGATTGGAGTGGCGTTCGATTTAGGTAGCTGAAGAGTTTGGGAAGGATTTTTAGATCTAGAAAGTTCTCTCCATACTCGAAATGAGCAGACTTGTGGACAGTTGAATGGTTCCTCTTTTTTTTGGGTAAACTACACAGATGACCACTGAACTATGGGTTTGGTGTCAAAATGACCACTATATTATTTTTTGCCGCAAATGCACCACACAACTATTTAAATGGTTCCATTTTAGCCACACACCGTTAAAAAAAGAAAAAGTTGACGGAACTGTTAAAAAAATTGGTATAATTACACATTTGGTCCTCTATATTTATACAATATATCAATTTAGTCCTAATTTTAATCTAATAAAATAAATTAATTATTCAATAAGATGGTAACACGTGTCACCACCTTATTGAAAGTCTATCAGGACTTGAACCCAAAACCTCTGGGTACCCAAGCTGTGTGCTTGCCACTGAACCAAACACACTTTCGTGCTATGGGGTACATTAATATATGTATTTAATGATTGTTAATGCCCAGAAAAATTAAAGAGAAGAAAATGCAATTGCATAGAATTGAACCAAGGACCTCATGGTCCAAAGCACATGTGCTTGCCACTGCACCAAGTGTATGTCTTGTGATATAAAGTACTACATTTAATATATGTCTTATATAGATTTTAATGCTTGAGAAAATGAATGAAATGTGGTTTTAGGAAATTCGAATGTAATATTTTTATGATGCATAAAAAAATCTAAACCAATTAAATAAATCTAATAATTAAATTAAAGTTAACAATATTAAATTGTGTTTGTAAGTTTGAATTCGCTAAATGAATTTAATATAATTTGGAGTAGTTTAAGATAATTATATATAATAATTTAATTAATTTTTTAATAAATATTAAAATTATTAATTAAGTTAAAAAAATCAATTCAATGATTATATATGTGAAATTATAAAAATAAATCTAGAATTGAAAACTATATTAAATTTAGTTTAAAATATAAAAATTTTAAAATGATATTTATATTAAAAAATAATATTAATTTTTTTATATTTTAAATTGTGCACTAACTATAGTTTAAAATATATACAAAATATTCTTAACTTTAATTTAGTTATTAGACATCCTTTGAAGTTTGTGGTATATTTGAATGGTGTAGATTCTAATCACCCTTAATTGAATTTTATTTTCTCACTCAAGCATGTCCTATAATGATTAAAGAGTAAAATGATAGACTTAAATGCTTGTGTTAGTCTCGTTTTGGTCATTGTACTCGAAGTAAAGACTTACATGTATGGAAGTTAGTTCCTTATTAGTTGAGTAACACTTCTTAGTTCGGTTTACTTCTAAATCAGGTAAGGGGTGTTACATTCAAATTATGCACTTTAATTTATTTATTTTTTAAAAAAATTAAAATTCTCAATTAAGTATTTATTTCTTTAAATATTTTTAATTATGTACCATTGTAAATTTTTAAAAATTTCTCATTAAGTCTCAAAATTTTTGAAACCTAAAAATAATTCCATTTCTCTCCAATCATATTAAAAATAACGGAGTAAAATTTAAAAAAATACAAAGAGGTAATAGTCAATTTTGGCTAAAATACAATTTCATGGACTAAAATGAACAAGAATATCACCATTTTAAATTTATTGGACCAAATTATTAAAATTAGAAAGAAATAGAGATAAATTACATGTTAAATAAATCTTTAAGGACTAAAATAAACAATAATACACCATATTAAAATATTGGACTAAATTTTAAAAATTAGAAAGAAATGGGGATGATTTTGTGTTGACAAAAGATTTTCAGGGACAAAAATGAACATTAATATTATCATATTAAAAATATTAGACTAAATTATAAGAATTTGAAAGAAATAAAGGACTATTTCAATTTAAATAAATTCTTAGGGACTAAAATGAAGAATACAATCATCATATTACAAATATTGGAAAAAAATTATAAAAATTAGAATAAAAAAGCTGTAAATTTTGAGTTAAATAAAGATTTTTAGGGACTAAAATTAAGAAAAACAAAATTTGGTAGACTTATCTTGCAATTTACCCCTTTATTTAAGTCATATGAATTTTTTTAACAAAATGACACATGGCACGTTCTGATTGGTCCATAAGATTTTTTTTAACAAAGTTAACGATTTGGGGCAACTAAGGTAACGGTTTACAGTTCATGGGACAAAGTGTCCAAAAATATTAAGAGAAAACTTGGTAACAAGTATATAAATTAAGGGACAATGTGACCTTGTAAACCTTATTTGATTAATAAAAAATTATAAAAGACTAAGTTTTTGTTTGATGAAATGGAAGGATTTAAATCCTCGTCGCTCAACCTCAAACCTCGTCGTTTAAAGGAAGCCCCCTTTGGATGGCTCCGACCACGTTGTGGGGCTGCTCGTTTTTTAGCTCCATCCCTCTCAACGGCCTCTTTTCATCGTTTGTCTTTCTCCTTCCTGCCTCGTGCTTGGTTTTTGTTCGTGAAGCCGTTAGTATATTCGATGGAGTCCAGTTCTCCCAGTGTCTTTCGGGATCTCCACCGGTTCCACAATAGGTTGTAAGGAGAGGCAGTAAGCTCGACGACGAAAGGTTCTAAGGGTCCTTCATCTTCTCATCTCTACCTCCAATCCGGCTTAGACTGGCTCTTTTACTTGGTTCCCCCGATGGTTCGCCAAATTTATTCTTTTTAAATAATATTTATATTAAGTGGTATGGATAATGATTGGTTATTCACTCCTTAGACCGTGGCGTTGGTGAAACGTAGTCGATTGCATGACCTGAAAATTTTATTGTCGTAGTTTACGTATGAATCGAGAACCAAAAACAAAAAGGCGGACTATCTAAAAAAAGAATGAATGGCTCGACAAGAGTTGTTTAAAGCTTGGTGGTAAATGGTTTTAGATAAGTCGAGGTGTTACGCTCTAAAAAGGTATAGGCAATCGTGTTTTTACCGTATGTAAATAATGCTAGTAGTTTTTTTTGTTGTTGAAGTTATTATTCGCTGTCTTCGTTTGATGTAGTTCTCTTACCTAGTTGTGATGCACTCTTTTCCTCCATCTAGGATTAGGGAGATTTTTAAAGAGACTCGCAACTTAGGTCAAAGATTTTGTATGACCTTTATAATCAATAAAATCTGATTTGTCGAGCTAAAAAAATTATATTTTTTATGAAATTTAATATGCCAATATTATGTTTTATTTATAAGGAATTAGTTTTTTCATTTTTCTAATCGAATTGTTTTGTGAGATCTTTAGAAGGTATATTTAAAAATTTTAAACAAAATAGTTTAATTATTAAATATAATTTTTATTTTTAAGAGTTTAAATAATCTTGAATTGGTCAGAAAATAATGAAAGAATACTGTAAAGTTACTAAAATTATTTAGGTTCCATGTCCTATTTCTTATTTAAAGAATTTAAGGGGAAATTGTTGAAATATGTTATTACCCAAATAAAATTTTAAAAATTCGCATAGTGTAAAATAAGTATACTATTTAGAATAATTTTCTTTAAAACGCGTAAAATAATACAAATAAATGGATGAGAAAGAAAATAGTCAGTTACTCAGAAAAAAGGCTATGTTGAACTCTTTCTCATACGTGTACGGCTTTTGGGCACTAAAACAGTCAAGACTCAACGGTCCCCTAAATTTGCGTAAAGTAGCTCATCATAAAAACTATATAAGTTTCATCTCATATACATGTGTATGCATCACTAGTTGAAAACCTTTGATTACTTTTAGCATATCCTTTGAAACGAGATGGTGAAGATTGCTTCGGTTGTATTATCATTGGTCTTGGTCCTCTTAATCCAATTCATGGAAGCTCCAAGTGCGTCGCCTATAAGAGAAAAAGATTGGTACATTAAAACTCTCAAAACCGCCATTGAAGATCTGGCCAAGCTAGGAGTATTAGATCCCAATGCTTTGAAGAGTAATGTTCAAGAAGCGGATTTCGATGAAGCCTATGAGGTTGCTAAAAATGAAACAGCCCATCAAATCGCTACAGCTAAGGATAGAGGCTCGACGTCAACGGATGCCCAACTTTCCCTCGATGATGAGAAAAATGTTTTCTACGGATCTCTCAATTATCTTCTTGAAAAATGGGCAAGCAAGGGGTTAATAGATCGCAGTTTTAGGGAGAAAGGAAAAGCTTTGGAAGCCAAGTTGGATTTACAGCTCAGTGCAGTCTTTCAAGATGCTCGAACAAATGAAGGAAAGGCATGATCTCTAGCGACGCACCTTCAATGTATCAATAAAGCCAAAGGCCGTGGAATTTTATGAAAGCCAAAATAAAACTATTTTTAATTCGATAGAAAACTGATGTTGGAGGTCAAACTGATAAAGTAATACAATTCGAATGATATTGCTCTTTCTTAAAATATCCTTTTACTAGAAGCATCCGAGCCAAGTGACAAGTTTGATTCCGATTTGAACAAAAAAGATAAAAACAAACACTTGTGGTTTACTTTAATGGCTCAAGAGCTTCACTCTGCACATTAACACACAGAACAAATACCAAGAGCTTCAAGTAACAAAAACCTTACTCCCTGCTAACAAATCCGCATCATAATTCATAGCAGAGCACAAGGAAACACCAGCAACATAAATCCAAACTACCAACAGCATGAGGTTACAACCAGCACACAAGGTGATTCTTAACATATATAATAATAGTCTTTTTCATTTCGGTCGGCAAATAAAACCACAAATGTGGTGTAGTACAAACTACAAAGCAGCTATTACTTATAATTCATCTTTCATTACTTATAATTCATTGTAATTGCAGTGGAGATTATGGCATACTCGAATATCAAATTCGAATTCAAGGCCTAAAAGCAATCTTTATAACAAATGCATTCACGGTCAAACACGCCTTCGCAACCCCCGCTGCTGAAACCCTCCAACTTGCAAATGGTAGCACAGACATCGTTGCTCAAGCATATGCCCTGGAAATCACCGCTCGGAGACTTGCATTCTCTGGCATCCGCCATCATAGGCCCTATCTCTGCGTTATTTTAAACTGTATATTAGATTTCATGTCTTTTGCATAAAAGTAAAACAAACAAAAAATTACAGATATTTCAGTGCAACAATAAAAGCAGTATTAGAAGCTAGTTGCATGGTATATGTCTGTGTGGATGTTGTGCTTTCATATGAAAATGATAAAAGGAAAATACCTGCAGCCAGAAGCAAGATAATGACACAGCAAGCTGGAAATAAACTCAGAGAACGTTCCATTGAACAAAGTTGTTATGAGAGAAGAAGGTAGAATTGAGAGAGGCAATGAAAACTGAGCACTAAGTGTCCTTTTTATAAGCGTTTAAGTGGAGCAATACCTTGCGGAAGGAGGAACAAAATCATATGGTATGTTTTAGAAATTAGGTTTGGCTATTAAAAATACATATCAAATGGCATGTTTTAGAAGTTAGGTTTGGCTGTAAATTTGGTATATATATAGGGAAATAACACATATTCCGATTAGGAAAAAAAACTTAATAGTAATTTTTTTTAATAATGTTCCATTGTAAATTTTTAAAAATTTCTCATTAAGTCTAATAATTTTTGAAACCTAAAACTAATTCCATTTCTACCCAATCATATAAAATTTATAAAAGAGAAAGAAGTAATAGTAAATTTTCGCTAAAATACAATTTTAGGGACTAAAATGAACAATAATATTGCCATTTTAAATTTATCAGACCAGATTATTAAAATTAGAAAGAAATATTGATAAATTCCACATTAAATAAGTCTTTAGGGACTAAAATAAATAATAATACACCATATTAAAAATATTGAACTAAATTTTAAAAGTTAGAATGAAATGGGGTGATTTTGGGATAAATAAATATTTTTAGGGAATAAAATATTGGAAAAAATTATAAAAATTACAATAAAATAGTTGTAAATTTTGAGCTAAATAAATATTTTTTGGGACTAAAAATAACAAAAATAAAATTTTGTAGACTTATATGCAATTTACCCTTTTATTTAAGTCGTGTGAATTTTTTTAACAAAACGGCACGTGTCACGTTCTGATTAGCCCGTAAGATTTTTTAACAGAGTTAACAATTTGGGGCTACTAAGGTAACGATTTAAATTTCATGGGACAAAATGTACTAAAAAATAATTTAAGACAAAACTTGGTAACACATTTTTCATTTTCTAATCATATTGTTTTGTAAGATCTTTAAAAGGTTTATTTAAAATAATATATAGTCAATGAATTTGTTTGGCCATTAAAAATACATATCAAATGGTATGTTTTAGAAGTTAAGTTTCGCTATTAAAAATACATATGAAATGGCATGTTTTAGAAGTTAGGTTTGGCTGTAAATTTGGTATAGATAGGGAAATAACACATATTCCGATTAGGAAAAAAAATAAGAATGTCTAACTATGGAGTTATTAATATGGATGGACTATTAGTAAGATTGTGTTTTCCTTGGCCTGACTTTAAAAAATTATGGTTCTTTAACTAGATTAGACTCAAAATTTAAATATTTGGTCTTGTCCTTTAAAATTTTGGACAATAAAAATTTGGCAATTTAATTACTTTTTAAAAATTTAAAAATTCTCATTAAATATTTATTTCTTTAAATATTTTAATTATGTCCCATTTAACATTTTAAAAATTTCTCATTAAGTCTCAAAACTGGTGACCAAAAACCAAATTTTTTCAAAACTGGTGACCAAATTTGAGGTTTTTATGACACTTGCTCACTCTAAAAAATATTTTGACTTGTGCCCACCCTAAAAATACATTTTGGATCCGTCCACCCTAAAAAATATTTTGACTTGTGCCTAGGGATGTAAAAACATGTAATCGGACAGGTTTCAGGTCGAGTTCTGTCAGGTCGGGTAAAATCGGATACAGGTCATTTCAGGTAAAAAAAATTTTGACTCGACTCGGGTCGGGTGCGGGTCCATTGTAGTCGGGTAATTTGCAGGTCGGGTCAATTTTCAGGTCAGGTCCATTTCAGGTCAAACTCGTTGCAGATCGGGTAAAAACAAGTTGGGTAAAATCAGTTAATTGGCAGGTAAATTGCAGGTCGGGTAAATTTCAGGTCGGGTTCATTTCAGTTCGGGTTCATTTCAGGTCGGGTTCATTTCAGTTCGGGTTAATTCAGGTTCCCCAGAAATGAACAATTTTGAATAAAAACAAAGTTTTATGGACTATAGAGAAAAAAATAATAATAAATAAGAGATAATTTGGACTAAAATAAAGTTTTATGGACTATAATAGGCTCAATTTTGAATAAAAACAAAGTTTTATGGACTATAGTGAAACAAATAATAAATAAGAGTTAATTTGAAGTTAAAATAAAGTTTTAAGGACTCAATTGAATTGAATTAAAACTTAAAGGACTTGAATAAAAAACTTATATAATATAAAGGGTTTTATTTATACTTTACCCCAAATTGAAATTCAATTTGGGAATTGGGCGGTTTCAAAATAAATTTTCCCGCCCATATATATTATAATTTAATATTATTTATTAATTATTATAATATAATATAACGGATAATTTACATAGATATTGTTGTTGGGTTTTTTTCCCAAAATATTGTAGGTTCAATATTATTTTCCAAAATATTGTACATCACCAAAAGACAACCCCAGTTGAATCCGACTTTAAACAGTAATCGAATAAAAAAAAGAAGTCTACCCCAGATGAATCCGACTTCAAACAGTGTCGGGAAAAAAAATAAAGTCTTCCCCAGCTGGATCCGACTTCAAACAGTATCGAATTAAAAAGTGAAGTCGTCCCCAGCTGAGTCTGACTTCAAATAGTGTCGACACTATTCAAAGACGGATCCAGGTGTATCCGACTTCATGTAGTGTTCGCATAGAAAATGGAGTCTTAGGGCAGGCTGCACCTGCTGCATGCATGCAGCATGCGTTGGGGGGAGGCATTGGATGGAGGGCAGGTCTCGGGAATAGGTTTGGGAATTGGTTGGAATTTAATTTTGGGGTGTTAAATAGGGGTTGTAGGATGAAGTTTGAAGGGAAAAATTGTTGAAGTTGGGGATAATTCTTGAGAATAATGTTGAAGAAATATTGTAAGTATATTTAAATTAATTTAGTAGTTTAATTTTTTTTAATTTAATACGAAATTTTGATTTATAATTTTTAACCTACTGTTGATAATGTTTAATGTTTTGAATATTTGTGTTAGGGGATTGAGGTTGAAGGTGAAAATTGAGTAAATAAAAAGAAGAGAGATTTGAAGAAAGTATTGTAAGTATTTGTGCAGATTATTATTTAATTTAAGCTCGTTATATTTATTTATAATTTTTATATTGTATGTTGTAATTTTAAGCATTGTTTTGGTTGATGTTGGATGATGATTATGCTTTATTTTGGTTGCATGTTTTTTTTATTAAATTGTATGTGGTAATTTTAGGCATTGTTTTGGTTGATATAAGATGATGATTATGCTTTATTTTAGTTGCATGTTTTTTATTAAATATAAAATGTTTGTATATAATTTAGTGGCATTATTTTTTTTGAGATTCACACACACACACACACACACACACACACACACACACACACACACACACACACACACATATATATATATATATATATATATATATATATTTAAAAAATTGTTTAAATTTTCCTAAATATTTTTCTCAAAATTCAACACTGAATTTTTATATATATATTATTTATTATTATTTAAATTCCACACTAATATATATATATATATATATATATATATATATATATATATTATTATTTTCTTTTATCAAAGTTCTAAAATTTCATTTATCAAAGTTGTAAAATTGTACACTATAAAATTTTAAAAATATATTATTATTATTATTATTATATTATTATTATTATTATTATTATTATTATTATTATTATTATTATTATTATTATTATTATTATTATTATTAAGCATATATCAAAGTTTATAAATAGTGAGAAATTTTTTAAATCGTTTGTTTTGCCAAACAAAAAGGAAAATAATTTTTTATATTAAATATTAAATATCTTTGTTTTAAATCCATATAATTATAGAAAAAATTATTTTATTTATCATATTACCAATTTTTTTAGTGAGTGGGTTTGTTTTGTTTTGTATGTTTGATATAATTTAAATTTTATGCATGTAGTTTTATTTAAGTTTGTTCGAATGTTATATAGTATTTAGATTCGAATTTTTTAAAATTTATTTTTTGAGTTGATTTTTTATGTTCATTTTTAAATTAAATATTAAATATCTTTTTATCTTTATTTTGAATCCATATAATTATAGAAAAAAATTA
Organism: Hibiscus trionum; assembly: GCA_030270665.1. Classification (NCBI taxonomy): domain Eukaryota; kingdom Viridiplantae; phylum Streptophyta; class Magnoliopsida; order Malvales; family Malvaceae; genus Hibiscus; species Hibiscus trionum. The sequence continues at coordinate 19,514,300 of BSYR01000022.1, forward strand.
TTTTATTTATCATATTTCTATTGTAAGAAAATTGATAAATCATATATATTTTCATGTTTTTATTATTGAGAATTTATTATTTATATATATTATCAATTTTTTTAGTGAGTGAGTTTGTTTTGTTTTGTATGTCATATTTTTTTTTGAAAAGCATGTATGATTTTATTAGCCGATAAATCATACAAAATCACAATACACATCGGCCTCATTAAAAACCTCTCTAATCCTAAATAGAGGAAAAGAGTACCGATTTGCATGTGCCAAGGGATACAACACACTTTATTTGCTAAACAACCATACCCATTCACGACTCACAATACCACTCTTTGCCAAAGAATCCGCCAACCCATTTGCCTCTCGATAGATATGGTTGAAGCACACGCACGGCAACCCCGCAATGTCCTCATCAATCTTCTGAAACCATTGCCACAGCTTCCACGGACGATTCTCTGTACAATACATCCATGATATCGCTACCATAGAATCCGATTCCACCACAATTGAGGATACCGTACCCATCTGCATCTCGCGTAACAAGCGCAACGCATAAGCGATCGCTTGGACCTCAGCCACAGTTGAATCCGCAATTCCTATCGAACCTGAAAACATTGCCAAAATACGGCTATTGCAGTCCCGTAGCACACCTCCGCACCCTGCCCTTCCCGGTTTTCCCCTAGCAGCACCGTCAACATTGAATTTCCATACCCCCGCCACCGGCGGCATCCAGGCACTAAGCGACCGTGTCATGTCTCCCTCCCGCTGCAACGACCAGCTAATCCTCGGGCAGCTCCACCAGCTGGCCTCGTTCACGCAAGATTCGTGCATGAACGCACGAGTCCAATAAAGTGCTCTGAGCTGGGCCAAGAAGAAAACCATTCTACTCGATGTCCTCCTATCTTGAAAGATAAGTTCATTCCTTGCCAACCATAAAGACCATAGCACACTAGCGCAACCAATCACCCACCACGCGCGAACCTCCCCATTAAACCAGCTCCCCCAACACTGCACAATGAACTCATTCACCGTTCGCGTCCACACCACCGCCACATCCCACCAGGAAAAGAAATAGGACCATACCTCGATAGCAAATGAACATGACCATAATATATGGTCGCTGCTGTCCTCACCCAACGCACACCGCCGACATCCAATCGACTCTAATGGGACAGGAATGCCACGGTCATAAAGCATGCGCATCGTCGGTAAACGGTCAACCAGAATGAACCATAGAAAGCATTGGATTTTTGGTATAAGAGGCATGTTCCAAACCACTCCCACATGCTGTGTATCCGGGAGTCCAACCGAACTCATCAAATCATGCAATTTTCCAACCGAGAAAGTTCCCGACACAGCATGTTTCCAAACCAAACGATCCGCAACTCCCACATGTAATCTCACCGCTGCCACACTAGCCTTTAGTTCCTCAAGTTGTTTCATTTCGAAGACCCGCAATTCCCTTCGAAAGCATGTCTTCCACTCCCCCATCGGATAATTCAACATCTCACTCACAAAGCTCAATTTATTAATTGCCAAACCGAATATCCGCGGATACACTACCTTTAACGGAGCATCGATCGCCCACACATCCCACCAAAACAGTACCGACTTTCCCTCCCCCACAAGCCAAATAAACTGCTCGTCATTTGTAAATTCAGCCACATGTTCCTCTTCATGAACCTCAACTATCTGTTTCCACATTGCCGACATATGACGTCTCCCTTTATTTTGTAATTTCCAATGCTGTATCGCCGTACCATACTTCGCCTTTATCACCTCTTTCCATAACGACTTGTCTAATTATGCATATCGCCACGCCCATTTAGCCAAAAGAGCCAAATTTCTCGTGCGCAAGTTCACCACCCCAAGGCCACCCATCGCTTTCGGTGTACACACCACATCCCAACGAATCCTACTCATCTTCGACCTCTCCTCCGATCCTCCCCACAAGAAATTCTGGCGAATACAGTCTATACGTCGAATTACCTTTTTAGGCACCATAAAAATTCCCATATAATAAACGGGAAGTGCCGAAATGACCGTGTTGATCAATAACAATCTGCCCGCAAAAGAAAGGGATTGTCGCTTCCAACCAGCAAGTTTCCTACGGACCTTACGGATTAACGGCTCCCACAAAGTTTCTCCACGCGGATGGACTCCCAACTTGACCCCCAAGTATGATATCGGCAGCTCACCAATGGAACAACCGAGGATCGAAGCAACCTCCCTCGTTACCTCCTTGTCTATTCCAACACCATACAAGCAAGACTTTTCAAAATTAATTTGAAGGCCTGATACAAATTCGAAGCAATTCAGCACCCGTTTTAGATTTCTCGCCTCCTCGATTTCACCGGATAAGAACATTATTGTGTCATCAGCGAATTGGAGATGCGACAACCTAAAGTCCCCCACCACTCTAACACCTTTGATCAGTCCCATATGTTCCGCATTGATCATATATTGATGAAAAAGCTCAGCAACAATCACAAATAAAAGCGGTGACAAAGGATCACCCTGACGAATTCCCCTCCTCATCGGGAATTCCTTCGAAGGACTTCCATTGATTAAAATCGATAACCGGGCTGAACACACACACTCCATAATCCAATCCCTCCAACGCTCCCCAAATCCCATATCACACATAATTCTATGTAGGCAGCCCCAATCAATACAATCGTACGCTTTTGCGAAGTCTAATTTTAAAATCACTCCTCCATTCGCCCACTTAGCTCTCTGCATGGAATGAATTATCTCGTTAGCTAGCAAAATGCCATCCATTATTTGTCTCCCACGAATAAAAGCTGATTGCACATCAGAAATTAGAGATGGCAACACCTCTTGTAGGCGTTTCGCCAAACATTTCGCTAGAATCTTGTATACCGAATTCAGAAGACATATCGGTCTATAGTCTCCAATTGTGCGCGGACAATCTTTCTCCGCTATCAATACAACAAATGTGGAATTCATTCCTGGGGGCAAACGGCTGGATGCATAAAATTCATTCATGAAGCTCATCACATCTTCCTTTAGAACACGCCAACCTTTCTTGAAAAATTCGAATGGAAAACCATCCGGACCCGGCGCCTTTTCCCCCTCACAACTCCCGATCGCAGCCCGCACTTCCAATTCCGAGAATGCCACTTCCAACCCTCGTTGCTGGTCACTCGATACCCTACCAAACTTCACGTGTGGCACCATGATACCCGCTGATTTGGGCTTAGCAAAGTGCTGCTAGAACTCCTTTCGGAACACGATTTTCATGCTTTCAGGATTGGTCTCCCAACGGTCTCCCACTTGTATGCCAGAAATATGATTATGAAGTTGTCGAATCTTCACCATCTTATGATAAAAGCTCGTATTTCGGTCACCCTCCGCAAGCCAAGTCATGCGTGATTTTTGCCTCCAAATTGAGTCCCTCAATTTCAATATCTTCCAAAGTCTCTGATATAACTCCCTTGCCCGCATGTCATCATCTCTCGACTGCCCCATGTTCCCCACCTTCGCGTCCAAATCATCCAAATCCGCTACCACTCGATTATACTGCATTTCAAGGTCCGCAACACCCCTATTCCAACCTTTCAACATTTTCTTTAAGCCTCTAAGTTTCTGCGATATCCCCGCATCTACCTCAACCATAGATAATCTATTCCATTCCTCCTCAATTTTGGCGATATCTTTTAGCCAAAGATTATAGAAGCGAAATGGCTTTGGTCCGCTCTCTAATATATCCCCCATCATAATTATTGGCGAATGATCGGACAGTTCCTTCGGTAAATTTACAACCGTCAACCCCTCGAACCTGTTCACCCATCCTTGCGTCACAAGGAATCGATCCAATCGACTACCTTTTCCCCCCGGACCGAACCAAGTATATCTCTTTCCCTGCATTGGCACGTCAACTACTCCAACATATTCAATGAAATCACAAAAAATGCTCATACCTCTAACATTGTGAATTCCTCATGTGCGTTCCTCCTCGTTCGTCACCACATTAAAGTCGCCACAGATGCACCATTCAATGGGCTGCTCCCTCATCACCGATTTAATATCCTCCCAATAATTTTGTTGTTCCACGCATGTACATGGTGCGTAGACTCCAATCAAACCAGCCTCCCAATCATCATAAATCCACCGACCCAATAAGATGATCAAATTCCTTCGCCAATCCTTCGACTTCAATTGGAAGCCCTTAGGATCCCACATTGCAATAATTCCCCCTGCTCTCCCATCCGAAGGCACATAGAAAAAATCTACCACATCTTCATACCACATTTGTCTCACCACCTCCAATGATACTTCCTCCATTTTTGTCTCTTGTAAGAGAGCCAAAATGCACTTATGTTGCCGTAGAACACGTTGTATTGATCTTCTTTTCGACAACGCCCCTATCCCTCGGACATTCCACGACAACAATTTCATTGTTTGCTATAGCTTTTGATTGTGCATGTAGTTTTATTTAAGTTTGTTCGAATTTTATATATGTAGATTCAAATTTTTTAAAATTTATTTTTTGAGTTGATTTTGTATGTTCATTTTTAAATTAAATATCTTTTTATCTTTGTTTTGAATCCATATAATTATAGAAAAAATTATTTTATTTATCATATTTCTATTGTAAGAAAATTGATAAATCATATATATTTTCATGTTTTTATTATTGTGAATTTATTATTTATATATATTACCAATTTTTTTAGTGAGTGAGTTTGTTTTGTTTTGTATGTCATATATAATTTTAATTTTATGCATGTAGTTTTATTTAAGTTTGTTCGATTTTTATATATGTAGATTCAAAATTTTTAAAATTTATTTTTTGAGTTGATTTTGTATGTTCATTTTAAAATTAAATATTAAATATCTTTTTTATCTTTGTTTTGAATCCATATAATTATAGAAAAAAATTATTTTATTTATCATATTTCTATTGTAAGAAAATTGATAAATCATATATATTTTCATGTTTTTATTATTGAGAATTTTTTATTTATATATATTACCAATTTTTTTAGTGAGTGAGTTTGTTTTGTTTTGTATGTCATATATAATTTTAATTTTATGCATGTAGTTTTATTTAAGTTTGTTCGATTTTTAGTATGTTCATTTTTAGTATGTTTATTTTGAGTTGATTTAGTTTATTCGAATGTTATGCATGTAGATTTGATATATGTTTTGAACATGCAGAGAAAATGAGTAACAACAACACATTTATAACTATTGTCCATTACAATGGACAGATGGTGAAAACTGATGCCGGGATTGTATTTGAATCTGAAAGGAGTACGAAGATGAGATTTGAAAAAGAAGTCACGCTTAATGAAATAAAGGAGAAAATATCACACAAAATTGGAAAAAGGATTCATGGCTTACGTTACCGGTGGATGACATGTGAAAATCTAGTCAAATATTGTGCATTCAATCTTGAAGATGCTGATGATGTTCAAATGATGATTGCAGAGCATGAATCCATGAGGATTCGATATATCGAGTTGTTTGCCGAGGTGCATGATGTTCCCGACCCATTTAGAAATGTCACTGGAGAATCTGCCGGAATGGATTACGGTAATGAGCTTGATATGCCTGGAGGTAGTTTTGTCTCATTGTTGGCTAGTGGGACATCAAGTGCATTTCATCCAGCCAGGCCTTCGACATATGGTTCATCGTACGGGCCGACTGTTGATCCGACCATTGGTGCTGATGTGGAAAACCTACGCGGTCCGTGGGGAGAATCACTTGACGATTCTGGCGAAGATGAAGATATTGATGATCCCGATTTGTTCCCTGATGATGTTGGTGCTGCCCCTGATTTTGGTTTTGGGGAATTTGTTCCGACCACAGGCGATATTACATTTTATGAACCTCCTGCTCACATGGGTTCAGTAGATTTTGATGCGATGATAGCGCCTCAAGTCCCAGAAATTCCCCGATTAACTTCGAGTCAACATGGTGAGTTATCGGAAAGGCTTCAATTTGATGAAAAGAATGAAGCTACAATGGCAGTGAAAGAGTATAGTATCAGGAACCACGTGGACTACGATGTTATAGAATCGAGCCAGAGGACTTTCTATGCCAAGTGTGTGAAGTATGGACCAGAATGCAAATGGAAGATTCGAGTTTCGAAGCTTAATAGGTTAGGTCGTTGGGAGGTCACAAAGTACAATGGAGATCACACATGTTTACGAACTTCCATCGACCAGGACCACCGAAAATTAGACTCAACTGTGATAAGCCATCACGTGATGAAGCTGGTAGAAGCAAATCCAAGGGTTCCGGTTTCAACGATTCAGGCAACCATTGCGCAACAATTTGGATACCAGATAAAATACAAGAAGGGGTGGCATGCAAGAGATAAGGCAATGGAGTCGGTGTATGGTGATTACGATAAGTCGTACAACGAGCTACCAGCTTTATTACTAGCAATGACAGAATTCATCCCAGGCACCATAGTGAGGTATCAGACCAAGGATGCATACGATCGACAAGGCCAACTTCTTGAAGGGTATAAATTCTTTCATCGACTCTTCTGGGCTTTCAAGCCTTGCATTCAAGGATTTCCTTATTGCAAACGTATGATCCAAGTGGATGGCACGTGGCTGTACGGGAGATACTCTCATGTGTTGTTGATTTCTGTTGCACAAGATGGGCAGAACAATATCTTCCCGATTGCATTCGCTATTGTTGAGCATGAGACAGCAGAAGCTTGGAATTTCTTTTTGACCAATTTACGTGAGCATGTCGTCCGAGAAGATGGAGTTTGTATTATATCCGATCGAGAGACAGGTATCAAGGCAGCAATTAATCGAGAAGGAAGTCGTTGGACACCTCCACACGCATACCCCGCATATTGTGCCCGTCACATCGGTAAGAACAGCTACGAGAAGTTCAAAAACCAATACCTTCGCAATGAGATTGTGAACATGGGTAAGCATCATATCTTTTCCAAACTAAATTATATGAACATATCGATTACTTATGTATGTGTTTTGATTACTCTCGATACTAACAATGTTATGACACAGGATGTCTACTAACACGACCAGATTTTGAGAGGAAGATGGAGAATTTAATGAAGTACGGCGAACGTGTATGGAGTTGGGCAAACAATATTGAGAGAGAAAGATGGGCTCAACCGTATGATAAAGGTGGTAGACGATACAGACAAATGACAACCAACCTTGTGGAGTGTATAAATAGAGTATTAAAAGGATCACGTCATCTCCCAATAGCAAGCCTGGTGAAAGAGACGTACTACAGGTTGGCGAAAGTTTGGTCAGTTAAAGGGAAGGAAATTCAAGCCTTAATAAATAGGGGGCAAAAATGGGCTCCCAAGCTTGTGAAGAAAATGCAAGAAAATGTGTCCCTTGCAACGTCGATGCAAGTTCACAGCTTCGACCGATACAATAAGACATGTGATGTTGTTGGCCCCAGAAGCAACAACGAAGCAGCGCACTCAAATGTATTTCGAGTCGATTTCAAACGAGAATGGTGTGATTGTGGAGCGTTCCAAGCATGGCGATATCCATGTAGTCATGCAATTGCAACGTGTATGTTTTTCAATGTTGACCCGTACACCTATGTTAATGAATGCTTCGATCTCTATCGGATTATCGAAATTTACAAAAGTGAGTTTCAACCGATCGCGAATTCAAAGTATTGGCCGTCGGTAGAGCATGAAACATGGTTACCGGATCCTACACTCCGCAGAAGTCCAAATGGCCGACCTAGATCGACTCGCATCTATACTAGTATGGATCTTCATCATAGAGAGAAGGGTCAACGAAAAAGATGTACCATATGTAGGGCTGAAGGACATTCCAGATCAAACTGTCCAAATGAACCAAGATTTGTGCCTTTGCATTTGTAATTTATTTTGTTTGTATTCGAAAATATTGAAATATTCATATCAAATATTCTAGTTTTCATTAGTATTTTGTTTATTTGTGCCTATGCATCTGTAATTTATTTTGGTTGTATTCGAAAATATTGAAATATTCATATCAAATATTCTAGTTTCCATTAGTATTTTGTTTACTTTGTCTCTAATTAAAGAAACAAATGATTAATTAAATCGAATAAACAAATAAAATATGTTAAATTAAATGAAAATAGAAATATTGTATTACACAAAATTATTTTACACATGCATGTATATTTACACTATAAAATCCAAATTATAGATTCCTAATCTTGAATCCTAAAAAATTAAACTTAAACTCTAAATCATATATCTTAAATTTTAAGCACTAACCTCAAACTCTAAACTTAAATTTTAAGCACTAACCATATTCCTAATCTTGTTTTGTCTCGAAACTAATATATAATACCCTAAAGAAACAAATGATTAATTAAATCGAATAAACAATAAAATACGTTAAACTAAATCAAAATAGAAATCTTGTATTACACAAAATACATAAAATCATTTTTTCTTTTGCATCTTCTTACGCAATTTCTGACAATGAGCGGATATGGTCGAAAAATAAGTGTGTTTCTTTCCCCGCTTACGTTGTGCCCTCTCTTCTGCCTTGGGATCATCTTCAGCTTCCTCTTCAACCTCCTCTTCAGCATCTTCTTCAGTTACTGAGGGCATAGGAGCCGGTGTTGTGAACATGTCCGTAAAATTGCTCTGCCCTCCCATAATCTCTGGTGAATTCAGGAACTCTCTTAATTCCTGAAAATCCATGCTCGAGTAACGAGGTGATTGTGGAGGAATAAACTCGGGTGTGTATAAAACAACATCATCAAACCCGTGAGTATCTGAAGAGCTCGGGCCCACTTCTGGTTGTACATGTGTAGGACCCGGTTCCTTTTCCCATATAACCGGCTCCACTTCCGGGTGCTCCCAAGTGGTTGGCCAACCTTCGGGGTTTCTACTCCCGAGACTTGTACTTCCAGATGCTCCCACTGCAGTCTTCGAGGATTTGCCTTTGCCACGATATTTTTTCTTATACGTTAAGCATTCTTCCCGCTCTTCGAGAGTAGTTAAGTACGGCTTTCCATGATTAAAAAAGTAGACCATGTACTCTGAACTCTCAAAATCATCAGCTTGCATTGGACTGCGATACGACAACAATGAACCTCTGTCGTTCCACAAAACAATGTAATCGGCATGAACGGATTCCCAATTCGTACTTGGCCTGCCATGCCCATCAATGTCATGAAGAAAGTAGTGATCATGTGGAATTCGCGGAATGGGCTGGTGGAAGCCAAATTGCCTCAGAACCCTATTCGCAAAGTGGAACTCGACAGTGGAAAAATGGATCAACGGTGTAACACTACACCATAAAGCTGAATCAACTAACAAATCATCCGGTAGAAAAATGCGGTCATCGTTGGTGTATGACATCCAAATAAACTGCAAATAATAATAATTAAAAGATCACTAAAACATAAATAATACCCTAAAACCCCAAATAAACAAACTTTTCATTTAAATACCTGATCTTGACAATATGAATCAATCTCGGATCTACATACTTTAACATTGTTGTGCACCAATCCCGTCTCATGTTTTTCCTCGCACCATTTGTATACAAATCACAATAACATTTAATATATATATATATATATATATATATTATATTTAAACATTCAACTCAAAATTTTGATATTTACCTTGCCACAAGAGGAAATTGTATATGTGTTCGTGTAACCGGTGTAAAAAAGGGAAGTCGCTGTCAAGCCCACGCTTGCAGTAGCAGCAAACATCCACCAAGACCGCCTACCCTTTTACCCTTGTCTAGTATAGCGCCCTTGCACAATTCACGATACAAGCACGCTAATATGGCTGATCCCCAACTATATTGACAATCAGCTTCCCAAGGAATATCCAAAAAAGGTAAATATCGTACACTAACCAGATTGCCAGATTTATCCGGCATCAATATCCCTCCAATCATCCGTAAAATATATGCTCGACTGGCCTTATGAACCTCATCAAACGTACTATAGTAGTTAAGTGCAAATTCATTCTCCAACCAACTCAATTTCACACGAGACCCTTTTACATTACTTCCATATGGCACATTCCCAAGGTACCTTTCACAAATATCAGCAGTTGAACCCTCATTCGGTGCGATCAGTGGCTTACCGTTTACTGGAACCCCGATAAGATAAACTACGTCTTCTAACGTGATTGTGCATTCTCCACAAGGTATATGGAAAGTATGAGTTTCGGCTCTCCAACGCTCAATTAGAGTGGTAATCAATCCGGGTACCAACTTGAACCCACGAAGGAACGTCGCATGATAGAATCCTGCCGTATACAAGAAATGCAGGATTCTGTTATCTATGGGAGCATCTACCATATGCCGATGATGTTTAAATGTCTCATCTATATCCTGTAATTAACACATTATTTAAACATAATTATTAAAAAAATACATAAGTAATTAATTTTGTAATAAATAAATTATTAAAAATTTTGTACCACCTCATCAACCCTAAGACTAGTAATATGTCGATCCTGTAAATGCAGCAGAGAAGTTTGTTCAGCCATCCTACAAGACAAGAAAATATTAGTAAACCAAGACTAAATTTACAACGTTAAAAAATTTGGTAATATATAAATAATAAATTCTCAATAATAAAAATATGAAAATATGTATGATTTATCAATTTTCTTACAATAGAAATATAATAAATAAAATAATTTTTTCTATAATTATATGAATTCAAAACAAAGATAAAAAGATATTTAATATTTAATTTAAAAATGAACATACAAAATCAACTCAAAAAATAAATTTTAAAAATTTCGAATCTACATATATAATATTTGAACAAACTTAAATAAAAACTACATGCATAAAATTTAAATTATATCAAACATACAAAAAAAAACTCACTCACTAAAAAAATTGGTAATATAATAATAATAATAATAATAATAATAATAATAATAATAATAATAATAATAATAATAATATATTTTTAAAATTTTACATTGTAAAATTTTACAACTTTGATAAATGAAATTAATAATATATATATATATATAAATTAATGTTGAATTTTAATAATAATAAATAATATATATATATATATATATATAAATCAGCTTTGAATTTTAGGAAAAATATTTAGGAAATTTGTATACAATTTTTGTAAATATATATATGTGTGTGTAAATCACCATATAAATATATAAACTAAATTATATACAAACATTTATATTTATAAAAAAACATACAACCAAAATAAAGCATAATCATCATCCAACATCAACCTAAACAATGCCTAAAATTACAACATACAATTTAAGAATTATAAATTAATCTAGTGAGCATAAATTAAATAATAAACTACACACATACTTACTATACTTTCTTCAAATCTCTCTTCTTCTTCTTTACTAAATTTTCTCCAAACCTTCAACACAAAAATATTCAAAACGTCAAACATTAAACTTATAATAATTTAAAATCTTAAATAATTAAACTATACTAATTTAAAATTTTAAATAATTATACTATATTAAAAAAATAATATTTTCACCTTCAACCTCCATCCCCTAACACAAATATTCAAAACATTAACTTATATTAAACATTATCAACACTAGGTTAAAAAATATATATCAAATTTTCGTATTAAATTAAAAAAAAAATTAAACTACAAAATTAATTAAATATACTTACAATATTTCTTCAATCTTCTTCTCAAAAATTCTCTCCAACTTCAACCTTCAACAATTTTTTTCTCCAAACCTTCAACACAAAAATATTCAAAACATCAAACATTAAACTTATAATAATTTAAAATTTTAAATAATTAAACTATACTAATTTAAAATTTTAAATAATTATACTATATTAAAAAAATAATATTTTCACCTTCAACCTCCATCCCCTAACACAAATATTCAAAACATTAAACTTATATTAAACATTATCAACACTAATTTAAAAAAATATAAATCAAATTTTCGTATTAAATTAAAAAAATTAAACTACAAAATTAATTAAATATACTTACAATATTTCTTCATTCTTCTTCTCAAAATTTCTCTCCAACTTCAACTTTCAACAATTTTTCCCCCTTCAAACTTCATCCTACAACCCCTATTTAACACCCCAAAATTAAATCTCAACCACTCAACCAACCAACCATTCCCCAAACCCATTCCCGAGACCTGACCAACTGCTTCCCAATGCATTGCTTCCCCCAACGCATGCTGCATGCATGCAGCAGCACATGCAGCCTACCACGCCGGGACGTCCAACCAACTATTTGAAGTCGGATTCACCTGGATCCGTCTTTGAATAGTGTCAACAAAATCTGAAGTCGGACTCAGCTGGGGACGACTTCACTTTTTAATTTGATACTGTTTGAAGTGGGATCCAGCTGGGGAAGACTTCAGTTTTTTTCCCGACACTGTTTGAAGACGGATCCAGATGGGGAAGACTTCATTTTTTTCCCGACACTGTTTGAAGTCGGATTCATCTAGGATAGACTTCTTTTTTTTATTCGATTACTGTAACATCCGTGTTTTGGGGTTAGGAGTTAGTCGAGTTAATTGGTTCGATTTGGTAAAATTTATTTTAATCAAATTGAGTTTAGAAAGCAAAGAAGGGATCATTTTGGTAATTAAACCAAAATAAAAATAAACACCACCTTATATCATCTTTTCTTCTTCATCTTTCTTCTTCACCGTTCATAAACACCCCAAATTCTCTCAAACCCTCATTACTATTTCCTTTGATTTCTTCCTCAATTCAAGGGCGTTTTTGAAGGTAATTACATATTCGAACTCTCCTCTTCATCCTCTACGTTTACATAGTTTTATATTTCGAAACTACCCACTTTTGTGATTTTCAAGTTTAATGAAAATCTGAGTTTTTATTGAGTTTTTCAATTGATTTTGAATTATTGAGATGGGTTTTGAGTTAGTCACCTTAAAATACACATAATATGTTAAAATGAGTAATTTTGGATGAAAATCCGAAATGGGTATTTATGGCCATTTTTGAATAGTCTAAAACTTGAATTTTGATGAGTTTTAGAGTTAGGTTGAAAGGCTGATGATATATGTATGTGAGGAAAGTGTTTTGGGACCATTTAGATGTCATTTGGATGTTCGAAAATGGTATTTTCTGCTGGGTAAAATATGAGTACGAAAATGAGGAGTTTGAAAGGGTTCTTGGCTTGAAATGTTGAGCTTAATGTTTGAATTATGTTCCGGGTTAGTTTCGATGACAAGTTATTGATTTTGGATATTTTGTTGGTGTTTGGGATTGATTAGAATCAAGTTTGGGCATTGGTGAAGCATCGGAAGTGAATCCGGAAAATTGAAGGTTGTTGCTTGCTTGGTCTTGAGCTTGGAAGCTTAGGTGAGTGGTTAAATGTTTTAAGTGGTTTTAAAATGGTTGGTTCGAGTATACGGACTAGGTCGGGCTTGGTAGACCCACCTAGAGTTGGGATTAGTGTGGTAGCCTAATCCTAAACTTGATCTAAAGCCTTTGGATGAACTTAAATGTATGAATGCTTATGTATATTGTATTATACATGTGTGTTGAGGCATGATTGGTATTGCATAAAGCATGCATGGAAATGTGGTTGGTGTATGACGGTGATGTCATGTTGAGTACATGCTATGCATGGAAATGGTGTATGACGGTGATGTCATGATGAGTACATGCTATGCATGGAAATGGTGTATGACGGTGATGTCATGTTGAGTACATGCTATGCATGGAAATGGTGTATGACGGTGATGTCATGTTGAGTACATGCTATGCATGGAAATGGTGTATGACGGTGATGTCATGATGAGTACATGCTATGCATGGAAATGGTGTATGACGGTGATGTCATGTTGAGTACATGTTAGGCATGGAAATTTGGGTTGTGGCTGTTTATATTGAGGAAGTTAGAGCTTGGAGAGCATGACATTTACAGTATAAATTGTTCATGCATCTTATATTGTGGCTCTTGTAAATTCTTGATATGTTTGTGTGATGCTTTGGTTAGACTGTGCTCGGACCCTGCAATGTTGAGGTTTGTTTTTAGAGCTTACCCTCACTAAGCATTATTGCTTACGCTCTCTTTGTTCAACATTGCAGATCCTTAGTTCGTGGGTTGCTTGTGCAAGTGGAAGGTTTCAAGTGTGGTTTTGGACTTGAGTTTATCAAGTATGGCTTTTAAATGTTAGACATGTAATAGTTTGAGCAATGGGACATGTATGGTTTTGATGAGTAGTTGTTGGTTGTTTGAGAGCATGTATGGACATCCTTTATATTTTTCCTTTGCATGGTTTGTGTTGCCATGATAAATTATAAGTCATGCATAAATTGCTCTTTGAATGTTAACATGTACTGTGGATGCTATTTTTATGGTTGTTTGATGTTTGAATATGTTGGAGTACGTTTAATCTAGGACGTATGCATCTAGGCTTGGGTGGCTGGTGTTGAGTGTCTTTGCCTCTTTTAAACTCATATGTATGAATATGTATGATTCTAATGTGTTTATATCATTGAAAGTCATTAGAATGAAGCAAAATATGCTCCCCTGCATCTAGGTTTCGAAACTAGGGGTAAAGTTTCGAAACCTTTGCAAATTTTTGGGTTCCAGGGGCTACTGGAGGCCAAAGTTTCGAAACTTTTGGACAAGGTTTCGAAACTTTGGTCAAAGGTTTCGATTGGGCATAAATTTTGAGGTTTACAAGCTTTACGTTTTAGTCCTGATTTTCGTATGTGCAATTGCTTGAGTTTGGGATGTCCGTTTGAGTTGAAATTTGGCAGAGAGGCATGAAACGTGACTAATTTCATAATGGTAACTTAAAATTTGGTAAAGTCCTCTTAATTTCCAGAATTTACAAATTGGTCCCTAAATTCGTATTTTATTCAATTGAGTCCCTTATTGTTTTCCGATTGCTGTGATTTTTGAGTATGCTTATCTCAAGAGTATGCCTAGGTTTAATGTGCATCTAGACAAGTAAAAAAAATATAGGGTTGTTAACCGAGGGGGAATCCTTAGGGGTTTTCGCTCGGTTTTCCCCGTGTGACCCACTCGGATAGGTCATCCGACCAGACCGGGACGAGGGGGTTACATTTGTTGGCATCAGAGCTGAAGGTTTCCGAAACCTTGGGCAGGTAAGTGAGTAAGTTGTATTTTATGATTAAAATGCACGGTGTTTGCTTATCATGTAAGCATGTTGCTTGTTTTATTCAAAGCATGTGTGTGGGAGTCCCATTGCTACTATTACATTGGAAAATGGTTTTGTTTTAGTGAGGGAACGTACTTGAACACTTGGAAGCCTTGCCTTGCTAACCCAACTTGTATGTTTTGTTGTTGTGGTTGTAGTTAATATTTGTGAGAGCAATGTCTAGACCGAGAGGTAGACCAAGAATAGTTCGTCAGGAACCACGGGTTGCGGCTCCTATTGAGCCGGCTGTTGGTGTGGAGGCTTATTTGGAAGGGCCGGTGGCCGCGGGAGTTGGCGCTCCACCACCACCTCCACCACCACCACCTCCACCACCTGGAGCTGGAGGTGAAGATAGAACCAGGGGAGATAGACCTCAAGGTGGCCAAGGTGGCCAAGGTCCAGCTGGAATTGATATGACTCCGCTAGTGCAAGCGATAGCGGGAGCTTTCCAGGCCGCAGTTGCGGGAGCTCAGGCTGCAGCTCAGCCTAGGTATGATGATGCTAGTCTACCTTTGGAGAGGCTCCGTAGTTTGGGAGCCGAGGAGTTTAGAGGATCTACTCCGGAGAGATCGGAGTTATGGTTAGAGAAGACAGTCCGAATCTTGGCTCAGATGGGTTGTGCGGGCGCACGTAGACTGGGTTGTGTGATCTCGTTACTTCAGGGTGATGCCTACACCTGGTGGGTCACCATTACTGCCGGGATTCCAGAGGCCGAGATAGATTGGGATTTCTTTGAGTTTGCATTCAGAAAGAGGTACTTGGGACCGAGGTACTTGGATGAGAAGAAGAGAGAGTTCATGGCTCTTACTCAGGGAGATGCTTCTGTGACTGACTATGAGATTCGCTTTGTTCGCTTGAGTCAGTATGCCCCAGAGTTGGTTCCTACTGAAGTGGAACGTTGCAACCGATTCCGCTACGGGTTGAATGAAGAGGTTAAGAGGTACACCTTAGCTTCTGATTACTCAGACCTTGATGTGTTGGTCGCGAGGGCCAAAGATTTAGAACATAGTTTGGGTTCGGCCAAACGAACTGGTGGTTCTAGTTCTGGCAAGAGACATAACCACTTTGATGGTAGAGATGCCAAGAGGCACAAAGGTGGTGGGCATCAGTTTGATCAGAGACGTGGCGGTGGCCACCCTGGTAGAGGCCATCAGGGCCATAGAGGAGAAGGGCGTTCGCCCGAGTGTGCACAGTGTGGGAGACGACACGCTGGTGAGTGTTGGGGTAACTCCTATGTTTGCTGGAACTGTGGCTCGAGGGACCACTTTAAGAGAGATTGTCCACATCAGACAGCTCAGGCACCGAACATAGCTCAGGCTCCTACGAGAGGTAATGATTTTCAGAGAGGTCGTGGGCGCGGTCGTGGCTACTTCCAACCTAGGGCTGATGCACCTAGGGTAGATGCTCAGAGGAATCTTGCTCATGTTGTGGCTGTACAGTCAGAGACAGGAGGACCAGCGAGAGTTTATGCTCAGAGAGAGGCCGGGAACGACACTGATGTGATAGCAGGTAATTTTGAGTTACAGTCTATGTCTTTGCTTTCTTTGGTGGATTCGGGTTCTACGCATTCCTACATTTTGAGTGAGCATGCACAGAAGCTAGATATCCCTGTTGAGATCTTAGACGTAGGTATGCATGTTACTAGTTCTTTTGGTGAGACAGTTGTGGTTAGACGTATGTATAGGAGGTGTCCACTGAAGATTCAGGGTCATATGTTCTCAGTTGATATGATGGAACTTCCATTCTACGGTTTTGATATTATTCTGGGTATGGACTGGTTGGTTGAGCATCGGGCTAGTGTGGATTTTGAGACGAAGAGAATTTCTTTGAAGCTTTCTGATGACTACGAGATAGTAGTAGTGGGCGAGAACATTAAGTTCTTGTCTAATGTGGTGTCAGCTTTAGAGGCTCATAGGTTGATGGACTCTGGATGTGGAGCCTATTTAGCTTATGTTATAAATCCGGACATGAGTGAAACTAGACCGAAAGATATCAGAACAGTGTGTGACTTTCCAGATGTGTTTCCTGAAGAGTTGCCGGGTTTGCCTCCTGACAGAGATGTTGAGTTTGTGATTGAGACAGTTTCAGGGTGTAATCCAATTTCGATAGCTCCGTACCGCATGGCTCCGAAAGAATTGAAAGAATTGAAGAGTCAGTTGCAAGAATTATTAGACCGTGGTTTCATTAGGCCTAGTAGTTCTCCGTGGGGCGCTCCTGTGTTGTTTGTGAAAAAGAAAGATGGTAGTATGCGCATGTGCATTGACTATAGACAGTTGAATCAGATGACTGTGAAGAACAAGTATCCGTTGCCTCGTATAGATGATTTGTTTGATCAGTTGAGAGGTGCTTCAGTGTTCTCGAAGATAGATTTGAGATCCGGGTACTATCAGTTGAAGGTGAAAGAGTGTGATGTTCCGAAGACAGCTTTTAGGACTAGATATGGTCACTATGAGTTTCTTGTGATGCCATTTGGGCTCACGAATGCACCAGCAGCATTCATGGACATGATGAACAGAATTTTCAGGGACTATCTAGATCGTTTTGTAGTTGTCTTCATTGATGATATACTTGTGTACTCGAAGACAGAAGAAGAGCATGATGAGCACTTGAGATTTGCTTTACAGAGATTGTTGAGCAACCAGTTGTATGCGAAGCTTAGTAAGTGTGAGTTCTGGATTCGAGAGGTTGTGTTTCTTGGCCATGTTGTTTCGGCCGAAGGTATCCGTGTTGATCCATCGAAGATTGAGGCTATTGTTGAGTGGAAACAACCTAAGTCCGTGACCGAGATTAGAAGTTTCCTAGGATTAGCCGGTTACTATAGGAGGTTTGTTGATGGATTCTCTAGAGTAGCTGCTCCTTTGACTAAATTGTTGCAAAAGGGAGTCAAGTTTGAATGGTCAGATGCAAGACAGAAGGCCTTTGAGAAATTGAAAGAAGCCTTGACAAATGCTCCAGTGTTAGTGCAACCTGTTTCTGGTAAGGAGTTTGTGATTTACAGTGATGCTTCCTACGTAGGCTTAGGATGTGTATTGATGCAAGATAGGAGAGTTGTTGCTTATGCTTCTAGACAGTTGAAGATTCATGAGAAGAACTATCCTACTCATGATATAGAACTAGCCGCAGTTGTGTTTGCATTGAAGATTTGGCGTCACTACTTGTATGGTGAGAAGTGTATAGTTTACACCGATCACAAGAGCTTGAAATATTTGATGACACAGAAAGAGTTGAATTTGAGACAGAGAAGGTGGCTAGAGTTGCTAAAGGATTATGACTTGACCCTTGAGTACCATCCGGGTAAAGCAAATGTGGTAGCCGATGCTTTGAGTAGAAAAGTGGCCGTTGAGCTGAGAGCTATGTTTGCTAGATTGAGTGTGTCCAATGATGGTGGTTTGATCACCGAGTTGCAAGTAAAGCCTTCTTTGATTCAGTTGATTAGAGAGAAACAGTTGCAAGATGCGAGCTTAATTCCTCATGTCCAAGACATAGCCGAAGGAAGACCGACTGAGTATAGTTTCAGTGGTGAGAGTTTGTTGTGCTTTAGAGATAGAATTATTGTACCAGAAGATGTTGAATTGAGACGTCAGATTCTGAGTGAAGCACATTCGAGTCCCTTTTCTATGCATCCTGGTAGTACTAAAATGTACAGAGATTTGAAGAATGACTACTTCTGGGTTGGTTTGAAGAGAGATGTAGCCGAGTATGTGAGCCGTTGCATGGTTTGTCAGAGAGTGAAGGCAGAACATCAGGTTCCTTCAGGTTTGCTACAGCCTTTGAAGATTCCGGAATGGAAATGGGAGAGGATCACCATGGACTTTGTATCGGGGTTGCCTTTGTCTCCTTCGAAGAAGAACTCAGTTTGGGTGATTGTTGATAGGTTCACTAAGTGTGCTCACTTCTTAGCAGTGAACACTGTGGATTCCTTAGACAAGTTGGCAAACTTGTACATCCGTGAGATTGTAAGACTTCATGGGGTTCCGAAGTCTATTGTTTCAGATAGGGATCCTAGATTTACTTCGAGATTCTGGAGTTGCTTGCATAGTGCTTTAGGTAGCCGTCTGCATTTCAGCACATCTTATCATCCGCAGTCCGATGGACAGTCAGAGCGAGTGATACAGATTCTAGAGGATATGCTTCGTTGTTGTGTGATTGACTTCCAGGGTTCTTGGGAGAAGCACTTACCGTTGGTTGAGTTTGCTTACAACAACAGTTATCAGTCAAGCATTCAGATGGCACCTTATGAGGCTTTGTATGGTAGACGGTGTAGGACTCCGATTTGTTGGGCTGAGACAGGTCAGAGATTGTTACCTA
The DNA here is from genome assembly GCA_030270665.1 of Hibiscus trionum. NCBI lineage: Eukaryota > Viridiplantae > Streptophyta > Magnoliopsida > Malvales > Malvaceae > Hibiscus > Hibiscus trionum. Next base: position 19,533,747 of record BSYR01000022.1, read on the forward strand.
TGCCAGACTTGCTTAAGGGAACGACAGAAAAAGTGAAGTTGATTTGTGATCGTTTGAAAGCAGCTTCCGATCGCCAGAAGTCTTATGCAGATTTGAAGAGGAAAGAGGTTGAGTACTCAGTGGGTGAGAAAGTATTTCTGAAAGTATCTCCATGGAAGAAGGTAATGAGATTTGGCCGGAAAGGCAAGTTGAGTCCGAGGTTCATTGGTCCGTATGAGATTGTTGAGCGGATTGGGCCTGTAGCTTATCATTTGAGGTTACCTTCTGAGTTAGAAAAGATTCATGATGTCTTCCATGTGTCTATGCTTAGGAGATATAGATCAGATCCTTCTCATGTGATGCCCGTTGAGGAGATAGAGTTAGATCCAGATTTGTCCTATAATGAAGAGCCCGTTGAGATACTTGCTTCTGATAGCAAGGTGTTGCGTGGCAAGACCATAGAGTTGGTCAAGGTGTTGTGGAAGCATAGAGGGACGGAAGAGGCCACGTGGGAGAGAAAAGCAGATATGGTTGAGCAGTTTCCGTATTTGTTTCCACCAGGTAATTTCGGGGACGAAATTTCCTTAAGTGGGGGAGAGTTGTAACATCCGTGTTTTGGGGTTAGGAGTTAGTCGAGTTAATTGGTTCGATTTGGTAAAATTTATTTTAATCAAATTGAGTTTAGAAAGCAAAAAAGGGATCATTTTGGTAATTAAACCAAAATAAAAATAAACACCACCTTATATCATCTTTTCTTCTTCATCTTTCTTCTTCACCGTTCATAAACACCCCAAATTCTCTCAAACCCTCATTACTATTTCCTTTGATTTCTTCCTCAATTCAAGGGCGTTTTTGAAGGTAATTACATATTCGAACTCTCCTCTTCATCCTCTACGTTTACATAGTTTTATATTTCGAAACTACCCACTTTTGTGATTTTCAAGTTTAATGAAAATCTGAGTTTTTATTGAGTTTTTCAATTGATTTTGAATTATTGAGATGGGTTTTGAGTTAGTCACCTTAAAATACACATAATATGTTAAAATGAGTAATTTTGGATGAAAATCCGAAATGGGTATTTATGGCCATTTTTGAATAGTCTAAAACTTGAATTTTGATGAGTTTTAGAGTTAGGTTGAAAGGCTGATGATATATGTATGTGAGGAAAGTGTTTTGGGACCATTTAGATGTCATTTGGATGTTCGAAAATGGTATTTTCTGCTGGGTAAAATATGAGTACGAAAATGAGGAGTTTGAAAGGGTTCTTGGCTTGAAATGTTGAGCTTAATGTTTGAATTATGTTCCGGGTTAGTTTCGATGACAAGTTATTGATTTTGGATATTTTGTTGGTGTTTGGGATTGATTAGAATCAAGTTTGGGCATTGGTGAAGCATCGGAAGTGAATCCGGAAAATTGAAGGTTGTTGCTTGCTTGGTCTTGAGCTTGGAAGCTTAGGTGAGTGGTTAAATGTTTTAAGTGGTTTTAAAATGGTTGGTTCGAGTATACGGACTAGGTCGGGCTTGGTAGACCCACCTAGAGTTGGGATTAGTGTGGTAGCCTAATCCTAAACTTGATCTAAAGCCTTTGGATGAACTTAAATGTATGAATGCTTATGTATATTGTATTATACATGTGTGTTGAGGCATGATTGGTATTGCATAAAGCATGCATGGAAATGTGGTTGGTGTATGACGGTGATGTCATGTTGAGTACATGCTATGCATGGAAATGGTGTATGACGGTGATGTCATGATGAGTACATGCTATGCATGGAAATGGTGTATGACGGTGATGTCATGTTGAGTACATGCTATGCATGGAAATGGTGTATGACGGTGATGTCATGTTGAGTACATGCTATGCATGGAAATGGTGTATGACGGTGATGTCATGATGAGTACATGCTATGCATGGAAATGGTGTATGACGGTGATGTCATGTTGAGTACATGTTAGGCATGGAAATTTGGGTTGTGGCTGTTTATATTGAGGAAGTTAGAGCTTGGAGAGCATGACATTTACAGTATAAATTGTTCATGCATCTTATATTGTGGCTCTTGTAAATTCTTGATATGTTTGTGTGATGCTTTGGTTAGACTGTGCTCGGACCCTGCAATGTTGAGGTTTGTTTTTAGAGCTTACCCTCACTAAGCATTATTGCTTACGCTCTCTTTGTTCAACATTGCAGATCCTTAGTTCGTGGGTTGCTTGTGCAAGTGGAAGGTTTCAAGTGTGGTTTTGGACTTGAGTTTATCAAGTATGGCTTTTAAATGTTAGACATGTAATAGTTTGAGCAATGGGACATGTATGGTTTTGATGAGTAGTTGTTGGTTGTTTGAGAGCATGTATGGACATCCTTTATATTTTTCCTTTGCATGGTTTGTGTTGCCATGATAAATTATAAGTCATGCATAAATTGCTCTTTGAATGTTAACATGTACTGTGGATGCTATTTTTATGGTTGTTTGATGTTTGAATATGTTGGAGTACGTTTAATCTAGGACGTATGCATCTAGGCTTGGGTGGCTGGTGTTGAGTGTCTTTGCCTCTTTTAAACTCATATGTATGAATATGTATGATTCTAATGTGTTTATATCATTGAAAGTCATTAGAATGAAGCAAAATATGCTCCCCTGCATCTAGGTTTCGAAACTAGGGGTAAAGTTTCGAAACCTTTGCAAATTTTTGGGTTCCAGGGGCTACTGGAGGCCAAAGTTTCGAAACTTTTGGACAAGGTTTCGAAACTTTGGTCAAAGGTTTCGATTGGGCATAAATTTTGAGGTTTACAAGCTTTACGTTTTAGTCCTGATTTTCGTATGTGCAATTGCTTGAGTTTGGGATGTCCGTTTGAGTTGAAATTTGGCAGAGAGGCATGAAACGTGACTAATTTCATAATGGTAACTTAAAATTTGGTAAAGTCCTCTTAATTTCCAGAATTTACAAATTGGTCCCTAAATTCGTATTTTATTCAATTGAGTCCCTTATTGTTTTCCGATTGCTGTGATTTTTGAGTATGCTTATCTCAAGAGTATGCCTAGGTTTAATGTGCATCTAGACAAGTAAAAAAAATATAGGGTTGTTAACCGAGGGGGAATCCTTAGGGGTTTTCGCTCGGTTTTCCCCGTGTGACCCACTCGGATAGGTCATCCGACCAGACCGGGACGAGGGGGTTACATTTGTTGGCATCAGAGCTGAAGGTTTCCGAAACCTTGGGCAGGTAAGTGAGTAAGTTGTATTTTATGATTAAAATGCACGGTGTTTGCTTATCATGTAAGCATGTTGCTTGTTTTATTCAAAGCATGTGTGTGGGAGTCCCATTGCTACTATTACATTGGAAAATGGTTTTGTTTTAGTGAGGGAACGTACTTGAACACTTGGAAGCCTTGCCTTGCTAACCCAACTTGTATGTTTTGTTGTTGTGGTTGTAGTTAATATTTGTGAGAGCAATGTCTAGACCGAGAGGTAGACCAAGAATAGTTCGTCAGGAACCACGGGTTGCGGCTCCTATTGAGCCGGCTGTTGGTGTGGAGGCTTATTTGGAAGGGCCGGTGGCCGCGGGAGTTGGCGCTCCACCACCACCTCCACCACCACCACCTCCACCACCTGGAGCTGGAGGTGAAGATAGAACCAGGGGAGATAGACCTCAAGGTGGCCAAGGTGGCCAAGGTCCAGCTGGAATTGATATGACTCCGCTAGTGCAAGCGATAGCGGGAGCTTTCCAGGCCGCAGTTGCGGGAGCTCAGGCTGCAGCTCAGCCTAGGTATGATGATGCTAGTCTACCTTTGGAGAGGCTCCGTAGTTTGGGAGCCGAGGAGTTTAGAGGATCTACTCCGGAGAGATCGGAGTTATGGTTAGAGAAGACAGTCCGAATCTTGGCTCAGATGGGTTGTGCGGGCGCACGTAGACTGGGTTGTGTGATCTCGTTACTTCAGGGTGATGCCTACACCTGGTGGGTCACCATTACTGCCGGGATTCCAGAGGCCGAGATAGATTGGGATTTCTTTGAGTTTGCATTCAGAAAGAGGTACTTGGGACCGAGGTACTTGGATGAGAAGAAGAGAGAGTTCATGGCTCTTACTTAGGGAGATGCTTCTGTGACTGACTATGAGATTCGCTTTGTTCGCTTGAGTCAGTATGCCCCAGAGTTGGTTCCTACTGAAGTGGAACGTTGCAACCGATTCCGCTACGGGTTGAATGAAGAGGTTAAGAGGTACACCTTAGCTTCTGATTACTCAGACCTTGATGTGTTGGTCGCGAGGGCCAAAGATTTAGAACATAGTTTGGGTTCGGCCAAACGAACTGGTGGTTCTAGTTCTGGCAAGAGACATAACCACTTTGATGGTAGAGATGCCAAGAGGCACAAAGGTGGTGGGCATCAGTTTGATCAGAGACGTGGCGGTGGCCACCCTGGTAGAGGCCATCAGGGCCATAGAGGAGAAGGGCGTTCGCCCGAGTGTGCACAGTGTGGGAGACGACACGCTGGTGAGTGTTGGGGTAACTCCTATGTTTGCTGGAACTGTGGCTCGAGGGACCACTTTAAGAGAGATTGTCCACATCAGACAGCTCAGGCACCGAACATAGCTCAGGCTCCTACGAGAGGTAATGATTTTCAGAGAGGTCGTGGGCGCGGTCGTGGCTACTTCCAACCTAGGGCTGATGCACCTAGGGTAGATGCTCAGAGGAATCTTGCTCATGTTGTGGCTGTACAGTCAGAGACAGGAGGACCAGCGAGAGTTTATGCTCAGAGAGAGGCCGGGAACGACACTGATGTGATAGCAGGTAATTTTGAGTTACAGTCTATGTCTTTGCTTTCTTTGGTGGATTCGGGTTCTACGCATTCCTACATTTTGAGTGAGCATGCACAGAAGCTAGATATCCCTGTTGAGATCTTAGACGTAGGTATGCATGTTACTAGTTCTTTTGGTGAGACAGTTGTGGTTAGACGTATGTATAGGAGGTGTCCACTGAAGATTCAGGGTCATATGTTCTCAGTTGATATGATGGAACTTCCATTCTACGGTTTTGATATTATTCTGGGTATGGACTGGTTGGTTGAGCATCGGGCTAGTGTGGATTTTGAGACGAAGAGAATTTCTTTGAAGCTTTCTGATGACTACGAGATAGTAGTAGTGGGCGAGAACATTAAGTTCTTGTCTAATGTGGTGTCAGCTTTAGAGGCTCATAGGTTGATGGACTCTGGATGTGGAGCCTATTTAGCTTATGTTATAAATCCGGACATGAGTGAAACTAGACCGAAAGATATCAGAACAGTGTGTGACTTTCCAGATGTGTTTCCTGAAGAGTTGCCGGGTTTGCCTCCTGACAGAGATGTTGAGTTTGTGATTGAGACAGTTTCAGGGTGTAATCCAATTTCGATAGCTCCGTACCGCATGGCTCCGAAAGAATTGAAAGAATTGAAGAGTCAGTTGCAAGAATTATTAGACCGTGGTTTCATTAGGCCTAGTAGTTCTCCGTGGGGCGCTCCTGTGTTGTTTGTGAAAAAGAAAGATGGTAGTATGCGCATGTGCATTGACTATAGACAGTTGAATCAGATGACTGTGAAGAACAAGTATCCGTTGCCTCGTATAGATGATTTGTTTGATCAGTTGAGAGGTGCTTCAGTGTTCTCGAAGATAGATTTGAGATCCGGGTACTATCAGTTGAAGGTGAAAGAGTGTGATGTTCCGAAGACAGCTTTTAGGACTAGATATGGTCACTATGAGTTTCTTGTGATGCCATTTGGGCTCACGAATGCACCAGCAGCATTCATGGACATGATGAACAGAATTTTCAGGGACTATCTAGATCGTTTTGTAGTTGTCTTCATTGATGATATACTTGTGTACTCGAAGACAGAAGAAGAGCATGATGAGCACTTGAGATTTGCTTTACAGAGATTGTTGAGCAACCAGTTGTATGCGAAGCTTAGTAAGTGTGAGTTCTGGATTCGAGAGGTTGTGTTTCTTGGCCATGTTGTTTCGGCCGAAGGTATCCGTGTTGATCCATCGAAGATTGAGGCTATTGTTGAGTGGAAACAACCTAAGTCCGTGACCGAGATTAGAAGTTTCCTAGGATTAGCCGGTTACTATAGGAGGTTTGTTGATGGATTCTCTAGAGTAGCTGCTCCTTTGACTAAATTGTTGCAAAAGGGAGTCAAGTTTGAATGGTCAGATGCAAGACAGAAGGCCTTTGAGAAATTGAAAGAAGCCTTGACAAATGCTCCAGTGTTAGTGCAACCTGTTTCTGGTAAGGAGTTTGTGATTTACAGTGATGCTTCCTACGTAGGCTTAGGATGTGTATTGATGCAAGATAGGAGAGTTGTTGCTTATGCTTCTAGACAGTTGAAGATTCATGAGAAGAACTATCCTACTCATGATATAGAACTAGCCGCAGTTGTGTTTGCATTGAAGATTTGGCGTCACTACTTGTATGGTGAGAAGTGTATAGTTTACACCGATCACAAGAGCTTGAAATATTTGATGACACAGAAAGAGTTGAATTTGAGACAGAGAAGGTGGCTAGAGTTGCTAAAGGATTATGACTTGACCCTTGAGTACCATCCGGGTAAAGCAAATGTGGTAGCCGATGCTTTGAGTAGAAAAGTGGCCGTTGAGCTGAGAGCTATGTTTGCTAGATTGAGTGTGTCCAATGATGGTGGTTTGATCACCGAGTTGCAAGTAAAGCCTTCTTTGATTCAGTTGATTAGAGAGAAACAGTTGCAAGATGCGAGCTTAATTCCTCATGTCCAAGACATAGCCGAAGGAAGACCGACTGAGTATAGTTTCAGTGGTGAGAGTTTGTTGTGCTTTAGAGATAGAATTATTGTACCAGAAGATGTTGAATTGAGACGTCAGATTCTGAGTGAAGCACATTCGAGTCCCTTTTCTATGCATCCTGGTAGTACTAAAATGTACAGAGATTTGAAGAATGACTACTTCTGGGTTGGTTTGAAGAGAGATGTAGCCGAGTATGTGAGCCGTTGCATGGTTTGTCAGAGAGTGAAGGCAGAACATCAGGTTCCTTCAGGTTTGCTACAGCCTTTGAAGATTCCGGAATGGAAATGGGAGAGGATCACCATGGACTTTGTATCGGGGTTGCCTTTGTCTCCTTCGAAGAAGAACTCAGTTTGGGTGATTGTTGATAGGTTCACTAAGTGTGCTCACTTCTTAGCAGTGAACACTGTGGATTCCTTAGACAAGTTGGCAAACTTGTACATCCGTGAGATTGTAAGACTTCATGGGGTTCCGAAGTCTATTGTTTCAGATAGGGATCCTAGATTTACTTCGAGATTCTGGAGTTGCTTGCATAGTGCTTTAGGTAGCCGTCTGCATTTCAGCACATCTTATCATCCGCAGTCCGATGGACAGTCAGAGCGAGTGATACAGATTCTAGAGGATATGCTTCGTTGTTGTGTGATTGACTTCCAGGGTTCTTGGGAGAAGCACTTACCGTTGGTTGAGTTTGCTTACAACAACAGTTATCAGTCAAGCATTCAGATGGCACCTTATGAGGCTTTGTATGGTAGACGGTGTAGGACTCCGATTTGTTGGGCTGAGACAGGTCAGAGATTGTTACCTATGCCAGACTTGCTTAAGGGAACGACAGAAAAAGTGAAGTTGATTTGTGATCGTTTGAAAGCAGCTTCCGATCGCCAGAAGTCTTATGCAGATTTGAAGAGGAAAGAGGTTGAGTACTCAGTGGGTGAGAAAGTATTTCTGAAAGTATCTCCATGGAAGAAGGTAATGAGATTTGGCCGGAAAGGCAAGTTGAGTCCGAGGTTCATTGGTCCGTATGAGATTGTTGAGCGGATTGGGCCTGTAGCTTATCATTTGAGGTTACCTTCTGAGTTAGAAAAGATTCATGATGTCTTCCATGTGTCTATGCTTAGGAGATATAGATCAGATCCTTCTCATGTGATGCCCGTTGAGGAGATAGAGTTAGATCCAGATTTGTCCTATAATGAAGAGCCCGTTGAGATACTTGCTTCTGATAGCAAGGTGTTGCGTGGCAAGACCATAGAGTTGGTCAAGGTGTTGTGGAAGCATAGAGGGACGGAAGAGGCCACGTGGGAGAGAAAAGCAGATATGGTTGAGCAGTTTCCGTATTTGTTTCCACCAGGTAATTTCGGGGACGAAATTTCCTTAAGTGGGGGAGAGTTGTAACATCCGTGTTTTGGGGTTAGGAGTTAGTCGAGTTAATTGGTTCGATTTGGTAAAATTTATTTTAATCAAATTGAGTTTAGAAAGCAAAAAAGGGATCATTTTGGTAATTAAACCAAAATAAAAATAAACACCACCTTATATCATCTTTTCTTCTTCATCTTTCTTCTTCACCGTTCATAAACACCCCAAATTCTCTCAAACCCTCATTACTATTTCCTTTGATTTCTTCCTCAATTCAAGGGCGTTTTTGAAGGTAATTACATATTCGAACTCTCCTCTTCATCCTCTACGTTTACATAGTTTTATATTTCGAAACTACCCACTTTTGTGATTTTCAAGTTTAATGAAAATCTGAGTTTTTATTGAGTTTTTCAATTGATTTTGAATTATTGAGATGGGTTTTGAGTTAGTCACCTTAAAATACACATAATATGTTAAAATGAGTAATTTTGGATGAAAATCCGAAATGGGTATTTATGGCCATTTTTGAATAGTCTAAAACTTGAATTTTGATGAGTTTTAGAGTTAGGTTGAAAGGCTGATGATATATGTATGTGAGGAAAGTGTTTTGGGACCATTTAGATGTCATTTGGATGTTCGAAAATGGTATTTTCTGCTGGGTAAAATATGAGTACGAAAATGAGGAGTTTGAAAGGGTTCTTGGCTTGAAATGTTGAGCTTAATGTTTGAATTATGTTCCGGGTTAGTTTCGATGACAAGTTATTGATTTTGGATATTTTGTTGGTGTTTGGGATTGATTAGAATCAAGTTTGGGCATTGGTGAAGCATCGGAAGTGAATCCGGAAAATTGAAGGTTGTTGCTTGCTTGGTCTTGAGCTTGGAAGCTTAGGTGAGTGGTTAAATGTTTTAAGTGGTTTTAAAATGGTTGGTTCGAGTATACGGACTAGGTCGGGCTTGGTAGACCCACCTAGAGTTGGGATTAGTGTGGTAGCCTAATCCTAAACTTGATCTAAAGCCTTTGGATGAACTTAAATGTATGAATGCTTATGTATATTGTATTATACATGTGTGTTGAGGCATGATTGGTATTGCATAAAGCATGCATGGAAATGTGGTTGGTGTATGACGGTGATGTCATGTTGAGTACATGCTATGCATGGAAATGGTGTATGACGGTGATGTCATGATGAGTACATGCTATGCATGGAAATGGTGTATGACGGTGATGTCATGTTGAGTACATGCTATGCATGGAAATGGTGTATGACGGTGATGTCATGTTGAGTACATGCTATGCATGGAAATGGTGTATGACGGTGATGTCATGATGAGTACATGCTATGCATGGAAATGGTGTATGACGGTGATGTCATGTTGAGTACATGTTAGGCATGGAAATTTGGGTTGTGGCTGTTTATATTGAGGAAGTTAGAGCTTGGAGAGCATGACATTTACAGTATAAATTGTTCATGCATCTTATATTGTGGCTCTTGTAAATTCTTGATATGTTTGTGTGATGCTTTGGTTAGACTGTGCTCGGACCCTGCAATGTTGAGGTTTGTTTTTAGAGCTTACCCTCACTAAGCATTATTGCTTACGCTCTCTTTGTTCAACATTGCAGATCCTTAGTTCGTGGGTTGCTTGTGCAAGTGGAAGGTTTCAAGTGTGGTTTTGGACTTGAGTTTATCAAGTATGGCTTTTAAATGTTAGACATGTAATAGTTTGAGCAATGGGACATGTATGGTTTTGATGAGTAGTTGTTGGTTGTTTGAGAGCATGTATGGACATCCTTTATATTTTTCCTTTGCATGGTTTGTGTTGCCATGATAAATTATAAGTCATGCATAAATTGCTCTTTGAATGTTAACATGTACTGTGGATGCTATTTTTATGGTTGTTTGATGTTTGAATATGTTGGAGTACGTTTAATCTAGGACGTATGCATCTAGGCTTGGGTGGCTGGTGTTGAGTGTCTTTGCCTCTTTTAAACTCATATGTATGAATATGTATGATTCTAATGTGTTTATATCATTGAAAGTCATTAGAATGAAGCAAAATATGCTCCCCTGCATCTAGGTTTCGAAACTAGGGGTAAAGTTTCGAAACCTTTGCAAATTTTTGGGTTCCAGGGGCTACTGGAGGCCAAAGTTTCGAAACCTTTGGACAAGGTTTCGAAACTTTGGTCAAAGGTTTCGATTGGGCATAAATTTTGAGGTTTACAAGCTTTACGTTTTAGTCCTGATTTTCGTATGTGCAATTGCTTGAGTTTGGGATGTCCGTTTGAGTTGAAATTTGGCAGAGAGGCATGAAACGTGACTAATTTCATAATGGTAACTTAAAATTTGGTAAAGTCCTCTTAATTTCCAGAATTTACAAATTGGTCCCTAAATTCGTATTTTATTCAATTGAGTCCCTTATTGTTTTCCGATTGCTGTGATTTTTGAGTATGCTTATCTCAAGAGTATGCCTAGGTTTAATGTGCATCTAGACAAGTAAAAAAAAATATAGGGTTGTTAACCGAGGGGGAATCCTTAGGGGTTTTCGCTCGGTTTTCCCCGTGTGACCCACTCGGATAGGTCATCCGACCAGACCGGGACGAGGGGGTTACATTTGTTGGCATCAGAGCTGAAGGTTTCCGAAACCTTGGGCAGGTAAGTGAGTAAGTTGTATTTTATGATTAAAATGCACGGTGTTTGCTTATCATGTAAGCATGTTGCTTGTTTTATTCAAAGCATGTGTGTGGGAGTCCCATTGCTACTATTACATTGGAAAATGGTTTTGTTTTAGTGAGGGAACGTACTTGAACACTTGGAAGCCTTGCCTTGCTAACCCAACTTGTATGTTTTGTTGTTGTGGTTGTAGTTAATATTTGTGAGAGCAATGTCTAGACCGAGAGGTAGACCAAGAATAGTTCGTCAGGAACCACGGGTTGCGGCTCCTATTGAGCCGGCTGTTGGTGTGGAGGCTTATTTGGAAGGGCCGGTGGCCGCGGGAGTTGGCGCTCCACCACCACCTCCACCACCACCACCTCCACCACCTGGAGCTGGAGGTGAAGATAGAACCAGGGGAGATAGACCTCAAGGTGGCCAAGGTGGCCAAGGTCCAGCTGGAATTGATATGACTCTGCTAGTGCAAGCGATAGCGGGAGCTTTCCAGGCCGCAGTTGCGGGAGCTCAGGCTGCAGCTCAGCCTAGGTATGATGATGCTAGTCTACCTTTGGAGAGGCTCCGTAGTTTGGGAGCCGAGGAGTTTAGAGGATCTACTCCGGAGAGATCGGAGTTATGGTTAGAGAAGACAGTCCGAATCTTGGCTCAGATGGGTTGTGCGGGCGCACGTAGACTGGGTTGTGTGATCTCGTTACTTCAGGGTGATGCCTACACCTGGTGGGTCACCATTACTGCCGGGATTCCAGAGGCCGAGATAGATTGGGATTTCTTTGAGTTTGCATTCAGAAAGAGGTACTTGGGACCGAGGTACTTGGATGAGAAGAAGAGAGAGTTCATGGCTCTTACTCAGGGAGATGCTTCTGTGACTGACTATGAGATTCGCTTTGTTCGCTTGAGTCAGTATGCCCCAGAGTTGGTTCCTACTGAAGTGGAACGTTGCAACCGATTCCGCTACGGGTTGAATGAAGAGGTTAAGAGGTACACCTTAGCTTCTGATTACTCAGACCTTGATGTGTTGGTCGCGAGGGCCAAAGATTTAGAACATAGTTTGGGTTCGGCCAAACGAACTGGTGGTTCTAGTTCTGGCAAGAGACATAACCACTTTGATGGTAGAGATGCCAAGAGGCACAAAGGTGGTGGGCATCAGTTTGATCAGAGACGTGGCGGTGGCCACCCTGGTAGAGGCCATCAGGGCCATAGAGGAGAAGGGCGTTCGCCCGAGTGTGCACAGTGTGGGAGACGACACGCTGGTGAGTGTTGGGGTAACTCCTATGTTTGCTGGAACTGTGGCTCGAGGGACCACTTTAAGAGAGATTGTCCACATCAGACAGCTCAGGCACCGAACATAGCTCAGGCTCCTACGAGAGGTAATGATTTTCAGAGAGGTCGTGGGCGCGGTCGTGGCTACTTCCAACCTAGGGCTGATGCACCTAGGGTAGATGCTCAGAGGAATCTTGCTCATGTTGTGGCTGTACAGTCAGAGACAGGAGGACCAGCGAGAGTTTATGCTCAGAGAGAGGCCGGGAACGACACTGATGTGATAGCAGGTAATTTTGAGTTACAGTCTATGTCTTTGCTTTCTTTGGTGGATTCGGGTTCTACGCATTCCTACATTTTGAGTGAGCATGCACAGAAGCTAGATATCCCTGTTGAGATCTTAGACGTAGGTATGCATGTTACTAGTTCTTTTGGTGAGACAGTTGTGGTTAGACGTATGTATAGGAGGTGTCCACTGAAGATTCAGGGTCATATGTTCTCAGTTGATATGATGGAACTTCCATTCTACGGTTTTGATATTATTCTGGGTATGGACTGGTTGGTTGAGCATCGGGCTAGTGTGGATTTTGAGACGAAGAGAATTTCTTTGAAGCTTTCTGATGACTACGAGATAGTAGTAGTGGGCGAGAACATTAAGTTCTTGTCTAATGTGGTGTCAGCTTTAGAGGCTCATAGGTTGATGGACTCTGGATGTGGAGCCTATTTAGCTTATGTTATAAATCCGGACATGAGTGAAACTAGACCGAAAGATATCAGAACAGTGTGTGACTTTCCAGATGTGTTTCCTGAAGAGTTGCCGGGTTTGCCTCCTGACAGAGATGTTGAGTTTGTGATTGAGACAGTTTCAGGGTGTAATCCAATTTCGATAGCTCCGTACCGCATGGCTCCGAAAGAATTGAAAGAATTGAAGAGTCAGTTGCAAGAATTATTAGACCGTGGTTTCATTAGGCCTAGTAGTTCTCCGTGGGGCGCTCCTGTGTTGTTTGTGAAAAAGAAAGATGGTAGTATGCGCATGTGCATTGACTATAGACAGTTGAATCAGATGACTGTGAAGAACAAGTATCCGTTGCCTCGTATAGATGATTTGTTTGATCAGTTGAGAGGTGCTTCAGTGTTCTCGAAGATAGATTTGAGATCCGGGTACTATCAGTTGAAGGTGAAAGAGTGTGATGTTCCGAAGACAGCTTTTAGGACTAGATATGGTCACTATGAGTTTCTTGTGATGCCATTTGGGCTCACGAATGCACCAGCAGCATTCATGGACATGATGAACAGAATTTTCAGGGACTATCTAGATCGTTTTGTAGTTGTCTTCATTGATGATATACTTGTGTACTCGAAGACAGAAGAAGAGCATGATGAGCACTTGAGATTTGCTTTACAGAGATTGTTGAGCAACCAGTTGTATGCGAAGCTTAGTAAGTGTGAGTTCTGGATTCGAGAGGTTGTGTTTCTTGGCCATGTTGTTTCGGCCGAAGGTATCCGTGTTGATCCATCGAAGATTGAGGCTATTGTTGAGTGGAAACAACCTAAGTCCGTGACCGAGATTAGAAGTTTCCTAGGATTAGCCGGTTACTATAGGAGGTTTGTTGATGGATTCTCTAGAGTAGCTGCTCCTTTGACTAAATTGTTGCAAAAGGGAGTCAAGTTTGAATGGTCAGATGCAAGACAGAAGGCCTTTGAGAAATTGAAAGAAGCCTTGACAAATGCTCCAGTGTTAGTGCAACCTGTTTCTGGTAAGGAGTTTGTGATTTACAGTGATGCTTCCTACGTAGGCTTAGGATGTGTATTGATGCAAGATAGGAGAGTTGTTGCTTATGCTTCTAGACAGTTGAAGATTCATGAGAAGAACTATCCTACTCATGATATAGAACTAGCCGCAGTTGTGTTTGCATTGAAGATTTGGCGTCACTACTTGTATGGTGAGAAGTGTATAGTTTACACCGATCACAAGAGCTTGAAATATTTGATGACACAGAAAGAGTTGAATTTGAGACAGAGAAGGTGGCTAGAGTTGCTAAAGGATTATGACTTGACCCTTGAGTACCATCCGGGTAAAGCAAATGTGGTAGCCGATGCTTTGAGTAGAAAAGTGGCCGTTGAGCTGAGAGCTATGTTTGCTAGATTGAGTGTGTCCAATGATGGTGGTTTGATCACCGAGTTGCAAGTAAAGCCTTCTTTGATTCAGTTGATTAGAGAGAAACAGTTGCAAGATGCGAGCTTAATTCCTCATGTCCAAGACATAGCCGAAGGAAGACCGACTGAGTATAGTTTCAGTGGTGAGAGTTTGTTGTGCTTTAGAGATAGAATTATTGTACCAGAAGATGTTGAATTGAGACGTCAGATTCTGAGTGAAGCACATTCGAGTCCCTTTTCTATGCATCCTGGTAGTACTAAAATGTACAGAGATTTGAAGAATGACTACTTCTGGGTTGGTTTGAAGAGAGATGTAGCCGAGTATGTGAGCCGTTGCATGGTTTGTCAGAGAGTGAAGGCAGAACATCAGGTTCCTTCAGGTTTGCTACAGCCTTTGAAGATTCCGGAATGGAAATGGGAGAGGATCACCATGGACTTTGTATCGGGGTTGCCTTTGTCTCCTTCGAAGAAGAACTCAGTTTGGGTGATTGTTGATAGGTTCACTAAGTGTGCTCACTTCTTAGCAGTGAACACTGTGGATTCCTTAGACAAGTTGGCAAACTTGTACATCCGTGAGATTGTAAGACTTCATGGGGTTCCGAAGTCTATTGTTTCAGATAGGGATCCTAGATTTACTTCGAGATTCTGGAGTTGCTTGCATAGTGCTTTAGGTAGCCGTCTGCATTTCAGCACATCTTATCATCCGCAGTCCGATGGACAGTCAGAGCGAGTGATACAGATTCTAGAGGATATGCTTCGTTGTTGTGTGATTGACTTCCAGGGTTCTTGGGAGAAGCACTTACCGTTGGTTGAGTTTGCTTACAACAACAGTTATCAGTCAAGCATTCAGATGGCACCTTATGAGGCTTTGTATGGTAGACGGTGTAGGACTCCGATTTGTTGGGCTGAGACAGGTCAGAGATTGTTACCTATGCCAGACTTGCTTAAGGGAACGACAGAAAAAGTGAAGTTGATTTGTGATCGTTTGAAAGCAGCTTCCGATCGCCAGAAGTCTTATGCAGATTTGAAGAGGAAAGAGGTTGAGTACTCAGTGGGTGAGAAAGTATTTCTGAAAGTATCTCCATGGAAGAAGGTAATGAGATTTGGCCGGAAAGGCAAGTTGAGTCCGAGGTTCATTGGTCCGTATGAGATTGTTGAGCGGATTGGGCCTGTAGCTTATCATTTGAGGTTACCTTCTGAGTTAGAAAAGATTCATGATGTCTTCCATGTGTCTATGCTTAGGAGATATAGATCAGATCCTTCTCATGTGATGCCCGTTGAGGAGATAGAGTTAGATCCAGATTTGTCCTATAATGAAGAGCCCGTTGAGATACTTGCTTCTGATAGCAAGGTGTTGCGTGGCAAGACCATAGAGTTGGTCAAGGTGTTGTGGAAGCATAGAGGGACGGAAGAGGCCACGTGGGAGAGAAAAGCAGATATGGTTGAGCAGTTTCCGTATTTGTTTCCACCAGGTAATTTCGGGGACGAAATTTCCTTAAGTGGGGGAGAGTTGTAACATCCGTGTTTTGGGGTTAGGAGTTAGTCGAGTTAATTGGTTCGATTTGGTAAAATTTATTTTAATCAAATTGAGTTTAGAAAGCAAAAAAGGGATCATTTTGGTAATTAAACCAAAATAAAAATAAACACCACCTTATATCATCTTTTCTTCTTCATCTTTCTTCTTCACCGTTCATAAACACCCCAAATTCTCTCAAACCCTCATTACTATTTCCTTTGATTTCTTCCTCAATTCAAGGGCGTTTTTGAAGGTAATTACATATTCGAACTCTCCTCTTCATCCTCTACGTTTACATAGTTTTATATTTCGAAACTACCCACTTTTGTGATTTTCAAGTTTAATGAAAATCTGAGTTTTTATTGAGTTTTTCAATTGATTTTGAATTATTGAGATGGGTTTTGAGTTAGTCACCTTAAAATACACATAATATGTTAAAATGAGTAATTTTGGATGAAAATCCGAAATGGGTATTTATGGCCATTTTTGAATAGTCTAAAACTTGAATTTTGATGAGTTTTAGAGTTAGGTTGAAAGGCTGATGATATATGTATGTGAGGAAAGTGTTTTGGGACCATTTAGATGTCATTTGGATGTTCGAAAATGGTATTTTCTGCTGGGTAAAATATGAGTACGAAAATGAGGAGTTTGAAAGGGTTCTTGGCTTGAAATGTTGAGCTTAATGTTTGAATTATGTTCCGGGTTAGTTTCGATGACAAGTTATTGATTTTGGATATTTTGTTGGTGTTTGGGATTGATTAGAAT
This sequence comes from Hibiscus trionum, assembly GCA_030270665.1. NCBI lineage: Eukaryota > Viridiplantae > Streptophyta > Magnoliopsida > Malvales > Malvaceae > Hibiscus > Hibiscus trionum. Next base: position 19,550,209 of record BSYR01000022.1, read on the forward strand.
CAAGTTTGGGCATTGGTGAAGCATCGGAAGTGAATCCGGAAAATTGAAGGTTGTTGCTTGCTTGGTCTTGAGCTTGGAAGCTTAGGTGAGTGGTTAAATGTTTTAAGTGGTTTTAAAATGGTTGGTTCGAGTATACGGACTAGGTCGGGCTTGGTAGACCCACCTAGAGTTGGGATTAGTGTGGTAGCCTAATCCTAAACTTGATCTAAAGCCTTTGGATGAACTTAAATGTATGAATGCTTATGTATATTGTATTATACATGTGTGTTGAGGCATGATTGGTATTGCATAAAGCATGCATGGAAATGTGGTTGGTGTATGACGGTGATGTCATGTTGAGTACATGCTATGCATGGAAATGGTGTATGACGGTGATGTCATGATGAGTACATGCTATGCATGGAAATGGTGTATGACGGTGATGTCATGTTGAGTACATGCTATGCATGGAAATGGTGTATGACGGTGATGTCATGTTGAGTACATGCTATGCATGGAAATGGTGTATGACGGTGATGTCATGATGAGTACATGCTATGCATGGAAATGGTGTATGACGGTGATGTCATGTTGAGTACATGTTAGGCATGGAAATTTGGGTTGTGGCTGTTTATATTGAGGAAGTTAGAGCTTGGAGAGCATGACATTTACAGTATAAATTGTTCATGCATCTTATATTGTGGCTCTTGTAAATTCTTGATATGTTTGTGTGATGCTTTGGTTAGACTGTGCTCGGACCCTGCAATGTTGAGGTTTGTTTTTAGAGCTTACCCTCACTAAGCATTATTGCTTACGCTCTCTTTGTTCAACATTGCAGATCCTTAGTTCGTGGGTTGCTTGTGCAAGTGGAAGGTTTCAAGTGTGGTTTTGGACTTGAGTTTATCAAGTATGGCTTTTAAATGTTAGACATGTAATAGTTTGAGCAATGGGACATGTATGGTTTTGATGAGTAGTTGTTGGTTGTTTGAGAGCATGTATGGACATCCTTTATATTTTTCCTTTGCATGGTTTGTGTTGCCATGATAAATTATAAGTCATGCATAAATTGCTCTTTGAATGTTAACATGTACTGTGGATGCTATTTTTATGGTTGTTTGATGTTTGAATATGTTGGAGTACGTTTAATCTAGGACGTATGCATCTAGGCTTGGGTGGCTGGTGTTGAGTGTCTTTGCCTCTTTTAAACTCATATGTATGAATATGTATGATTCTAATGTGTTTATATCATTGAAAGTCATTAGAATGAAGCAAAATATGCTCCCCTGCATCTAGGTTTCGAAACTAGGGGTAAAGTTTCGAAACCTTTGCAAATTTTTGGGTTCCAGGGGCTACTGGAGGCCAAAGTTTCGAAACTTTTGGACAAGGTTTCGAAACTTTGGTCAAAGGTTTCGATTGGGCATAAATTTTGAGGTTTACAAGCTTTACGTTTTAGTCCTGATTTTCGTATGTGCAATTGCTTGAGTTTGGGATGTCCGTTTGAGTTGAAATTTGGCAGAGAGGCATGAAACGTGACTAATTTCATAATGGTAACTTAAAATTTGGTAAAGTCCTCTTAATTTCCAGAATTTACAAATTGGTCCCTAAATTCGTATTTTATTCAATTGAGTCCCTTATTGTTTTCCGATTGCTGTGATTTTTGAGTATGCTTATCTCAAGAGTATGCCTAGGTTTAATGTGCATCTAGACAAGTAAAAAAAATATAGGGTTGTTAACCGAGGGGGAATCCTTAGGGGTTTTCGCTCGGTTTTCCCCGTGTGACCCACTCGGATAGGTCATCCGACCAGACCGGGACGAGGGGGTTACATTTGTTGGCATCAGAGCTGAAGGTTTCCGAAACCTTGGGCAGGTAAGTGAGTAAGTTGTATTTTATGATTAAAATGCACGGTGTTTGCTTATCATGTAAGCATGTTGCTTGTTTTATTCAAAGCATGTGTGTGGGAGTCCCATTGCTACTATTACATTGGAAAATGGTTTTGTTTTAGTGAGGGAACGTACTTGAACACTTGGAAGCCTTGCCTTGCTAACCCAACTTGTATGTTTTGTTGTTGTGGTTGTAGTTAATATTTGTGAGAGCAATGTCTAGACCGAGAGGTAGACCAAGAATAGTTCGTCAGGAACCACGGGTTGCGGCTCCTATTGAGCCGGCTGTTGGTGTGGAGGCTTATTTGGAAGGGCCGGTGGCCGCGGGAGTTGGCGCTCCACCACCACCTCCACCACCACCACCTCCACCACCTGGAGCTGGAGGTGAAGATAGAACCAGGGGAGATAGACCTCAAGGTGGCCAAGGTGGCCAAGGTCCAGCTGGAATTGATATGACTCCGCTAGTGCAAGCGATAGCGGGAGCTTTCCAGGCCGCAGTTGCGGGAGCTCAGGCTGCAGCTCAGCCTAGGTATGATGATGCTAGTCTACCTTTGGAGAGGCTCCGTAGTTTGGGAGCCGAGGAGTTTAGAGGATCTACTCCGGAGAGATCGGAGTTATGGTTAGAGAAGACAGTCCGAATCTTGGCTCAGATGGGTTGTGCGGGCGCACGTAGACTGGGTTGTGTGATCTCGTTACTTCAGGGTGATGCCTACACCTGGTGGGTCACCATTACTGCCGGGATTCCAGAGGCCGAGATAGATTGGGATTTCTTTGAGTTTGCATTCAGAAAGAGGTACTTGGGACCGAGGTACTTGGATGAGAAGAAGAGAGAGTTCATGGCTCTTACTTAGGGAGATGCTTCTGTGACTGACTATGAGATTCGCTTTGTTCGCTTGAGTCAGTATGCCCCAGAGTTGGTTCCTACTGAAGTGGAACGTTGCAACCGATTCCGCTACGGGTTGAATGAAGAGGTTAAGAGGTACACCTTAGCTTCTGATTACTCAGACCTTGATGTGTTGGTCGCGAGGGCCAAAGATTTAGAACATAGTTTGGGTTCGGCCAAACGAACTGGTGGTTCTAGTTCTGGCAAGAGACATAACCACTTTGATGGTAGAGATGCCAAGAGGCACAAAGGTGGTGGGCATCAGTTTGATCAGAGACGTGGCGGTGGCCACCCTGGTAGAGGCCATCAGGGCCATAGAGGAGAAGGGCGTTCGCCCGAGTGTGCACAGTGTGGGAGACGACACGCTGGTGAGTGTTGGGGTAACTCCTATGTTTGCTGGAACTGTGGCTCGAGGGACCACTTTAAGAGAGATTGTCCACATCAGACAGCTCAGGCACCGAACATAGCTCAGGCTCCTACGAGAGGTAATGATTTTCAGAGAGGTCGTGGGCGCGGTCGTGGCTACTTCCAACCTAGGGCTGATGCACCTAGGGTAGATGCTCAGAGGAATCTTGCTCATGTTGTGGCTGTACAGTCAGAGACAGGAGGACCAGCGAGAGTTTATGCTCAGAGAGAGGCCGGGAACGACACTGATGTGATAGCAGGTAATTTTGAGTTACAGTCTATGTCTTTGCTTTCTTTGGTGGATTCGGGTTCTACGCATTCCTACATTTTGAGTGAGCATGCACAGAAGCTAGATATCCCTGTTGAGATCTTAGACGTAGGTATGCATGTTACTAGTTCTTTTGGTGAGACAGTTGTGGTTAGACGTATGTATAGGAGGTGTCCACTGAAGATTCAGGGTCATATGTTCTCAGTTGATATGATGGAACTTCCATTCTACGGTTTTGATATTATTCTGGGTATGGACTGGTTGGTTGAGCATCGGGCTAGTGTGGATTTTGAGACGAAGAGAATTTCTTTGAAGCTTTCTGATGACTACGAGATAGTAGTAGTGGGCGAGAACATTAAGTTCTTGTCTAATGTGGTGTCAGCTTTAGAGGCTCATAGGTTGATGGACTCTGGATGTGGAGCCTATTTAGCTTATGTTATAAATCCGGACATGAGTGAAACTAGACCGAAAGATATCAGAACAGTGTGTGACTTTCCAGATGTGTTTCCTGAAGAGTTGCCGGGTTTGCCTCCTGACAGAGATGTTGAGTTTGTGATTGAGACAGTTTCAGGGTGTAATCCAATTTCGATAGCTCCGTACCGCATGGCTCCGAAAGAATTGAAAGAATTGAAGAGTCAGTTGCAAGAATTATTAGACCGTGGTTTCATTAGGCCTAGTAGTTCTCCGTGGGGCGCTCCTGTGTTGTTTGTGAAAAAGAAAGATGGTAGTATGCGCATGTGCATTGACTATAGACAGTTGAATCAGATGACTGTGAAGAACAAGTATCCGTTGCCTCGTATAGATGATTTGTTTGATCAGTTGAGAGGTGCTTCAGTGTTCTCGAAGATAGATTTGAGATCCGGGTACTATCAGTTGAAGGTGAAAGAGTGTGATGTTCCGAAGACAGCTTTTAGGACTAGATATGGTCACTATGAGTTTCTTGTGATGCCATTTGGGCTCACGAATGCACCAGCAGCATTCATGGACATGATGAACAGAATTTTCAGGGACTATCTAGATCGTTTTGTAGTTGTCTTCATTGATGATATACTTGTGTACTCGAAGACAGAAGAAGAGCATGATGAGCACTTGAGATTTGCTTTACAGAGATTGTTGAGCAACCAGTTGTATGCGAAGCTTAGTAAGTGTGAGTTCTGGATTCGAGAGGTTGTGTTTCTTGGCCATGTTGTTTCGGCCGAAGGTATCCGTGTTGATCCATCGAAGATTGAGGCTATTGTTGAGTGGAAACAACCTAAGTCTGTGACCGAGATTAGAAGTTTCCTAGGATTAGCCGGTTACTATAGGAGGTTTGTTGATGGATTCTCTAGAGTAGCTGCTCCTTTGACTAAATTGTTGCAAAAGGGAGTCAAGTTTGAATGGTCAGATGCAAGACAGAAGGCCTTTGAGAAATTGAAAGAAGCCTTGACAAATGCTCCAGTGTTAGTGCAACCTGTTTCTGGTAAGGAGTTTGTGATTTACAGTGATGCTTCCTACGTAGGCTTAGGATGTGTATTGATGCAAGATAGGAGAGTTGTTGCTTATGCTTCTAGACAGTTGAAGATTCATGAGAAGAACTATCCTACTCATGATATAGAACTAGCCGCAGTTGTGTTTGCATTGAAGATTTGGCGTCACTACTTGTATGGTGAGAAGTGTATAGTTTACACCGATCACAAGAGCTTGAAATATTTGATGACACAGAAAGAGTTGAATTTGAGACAGAGAAGGTGGCTAGAGTTGCTAAAGGATTATGACTTGACCCTTGAGTACCATCCGGGTAAAGCAAATGTGGTAGCCGATGCTTTGAGTAGAAAAGTGGCCGTTGAGCTGAGAGCTATGTTTGCTAGATTGAGTGTGTCCAATGATGGTGGTTTGATCACCGAGTTGCAAGTAAAGCCTTCTTTGATTCAGTTGATTAGAGAGAAACAGTTGCAAGATGCGAGCTTAATTCCTCATGTCCAAGACATAGCCGAAGGAAGACCGACTGAGTATAGTTTCAGTGGTGAGAGTTTGTTGTGCTTTAGAGATAGAATTATTGTACCAGAAGATGTTGAATTGAGACGTCAGATTCTGAGTGAAGCACATTCGAGTCCCTTTTCTATGCATCCTGGTAGTACTAAAATGTACAGAGATTTGAAGAATGACTACTTCTGGGTTGGTTTGAAGAGAGATGTAGCCGAGTATGTGAGCCGTTGCATGGTTTGTCAGAGAGTGAAGGCAGAACATCAGGTTCCTTCAGGTTTGCTACAGCCTTTGAAGATTCCGGAATGGAAATGGGAGAGGATCACCATGGACTTTGTATCGGGGTTGCCTTTGTCTCCTTCGAAGAAGAACTCAGTTTGGGTGATTGTTGATAGGTTCACTAAGTGTGCTCACTTCTTAGCAGTGAACACTGTGGATTCCTTAGACAAGTTGGCAAACTTGTACATCCGTGAGATTGTAAGACTTCATGGGGTTCCAAAGTCTATTGTTTCAGATAGGGATCCTAGATTTACTTCGAGATTCTGGAGTTGCTTGCATAGTGCTTTAGGTAGCCGTCTGCATTTCAGCACATCTTATCATCCGCAGTCCGATGGACAGTCAGAGCGAGTGATACAGATTCTAGAGGATATGCTTCGTTGTTGTGTGATTGACTTCCAGGGTTCTTGGGAGAAGCACTTACCGTTGGTTGAGTTTGCTTACAACAACAGTTATCAGTCAAGCATTCAGATGGCACCTTATGAGGCTTTGTATGGTAGACGGTGTAGGACTCCGATTTGTTGGGCTGAGACAGGTCAGAGATTGTTACCTATGCCAGACTTGCTTAAGGGAACGACAGAAAAAGTGAAGTTGATTTGTGATCGTTTGAAAGCAGCTTCCGATCGCCAGAAGTCTTATGCAGATTTGAAGAGGAAAGAGGTTGAGTACTCAGTGGGTGAGAAAGTATTTCTGAAAGTATCTCCATGGAAGAAGGTAATGAGATTTGGCCGGAAAGGCAAGTTGAGTCCGAGGTTCATTGGTCCGTATGAGATTGTTGAGCGGATTGGGCCTGTAGCTTATCATTTGAGGTTACCTTCTGAGTTAGAAAAGATTCATGATGTCTTCTATGTGTCTATGCTTAGGAGATATAGATCAGATCCTTCTCATGTGATGCCCGTTGAGGAGATAGAGTTAGATCCAGATTTGTCCTATAATGAAGAGCCCGTTGAGATACTTGCTTCTGATAGCAAGGTGTTGCGTGGCAAGACCATAGAGTTGGTCAAGGTGTTGTGGAAGCATAGAGGGACGGAAGAGGCCACGTGGGAGAGAAAAGCAGATATGGTTGAGCAGTTTCCGTATTTGTTTCCACCAGGTAATTTCGGGGACGAAATTTCCTTAAGTGGGGGAGAGTTGTAACATCCGTGTTTTGGGGTTAGGAGTTAGTCGAGTTAATTGGTTCGATTTGGTAAAATTTATTTTAATCAAATTGAGTTTAGAAAGCAAAAAAGGGATCATTTTGGTAATTAAACCAAAATAAAAATAAACACCACCTTATATCATCTTTTCTTCTTCATCTTTCTTCTTCACCGTTCATAAACACCCCAAATTCTCTCAAACCCTCATTACTATTTCCTTTGATTTCTTCCTCAATTCAAGGGCGTTTTTGAAGGTAATTACATATTCGAACTCTCCTCTTCATCCTCTACGTTTACATAGTTTTATATTTCGAAACTACCCACTTTTGTGATTTTCAAGTTTAATGAAAATCTGAGTTTTTATTGAGTTTTTCAATTGATTTTGAATTATTGAGATGGGTTTTGAGTTAGTCACCTTAAAATACACATAATATGTTAAAATGAGTAATTTTGGATGAAAATCCGAAATGGGTATTTATGGCCATTTTTGAATAGTCTAAAACTTGAATTTTGATGAGTTTTAGAGTTAGGTTGAAAGGCTGATGATATATGTATGTGAGGAAAGTGTTTTGGGACCATTTAGATGTCATTTGGATGTTCGAAAATGGTATTTTCTGCTGGGTAAAATATGAGTACGAAAATGAGGAGTTTGAAAGGGTTCTTGGCTTGAAATGTTGAGCTTAATGTTTGAATTATGTTCCGGGTTAGTTTCGATGACAAGTTATTGATTTTGGATATTTTGTTGGTGTTTGGGATTGATTAGAATCAAGTTTGGGCATTGGTGAAGCATCGGAAGTGAATCCGGAAAATTGAAGGTTGTTGCTTGCTTGGTCTTGAGCTTGGAAGCTTAGGTGAGTGGTTAAATGTTTTAAGTGGTTTTAAAATGGTTGGTTCGAGTATACGGACTAGGTCGGGCTTGGTAGACCCACCTAGAGTTGGGATTAGTGTGGTAGCCTAATCCTAAACTTGATCTAAAGCCTTTGGATGAACTTAAATGTATGAATGCTTATGTATATTGTATTATACATGTGTGTTGAGGCATGATTGGTATTGCATAAAGCATGCATGGAAATGTGGTTGGTGTATGACGGTGATGTCATGTTGAGTACATGCTATGCATGGAAATGGTGTATGACGGTGATGTCATGATGAGTACATGCTATGCATGGAAATGGTGTATGACGGTGATGTCATGTTGAGTACATGCTATGCATGGAAATGGTGTATGACGGTGATGTCATGTTGAGTACATGCTATGCATGGAAATGGTGTATGACGGTGATGTCATGATGAGTACATGCTATGCATGGAAATGGTGTATGACGGTGATGTCATGTTGAGTACATGTTAGGCATGGAAATTTGGGTTGTGGCTGTTTATATTGAGGAAGTTAGAGCTTGGAGAGCATGACATTTACAGTATAAATTGTTCATGCATCTTATATTGTGGCTCTTGTAAATTCTTGATATGTTTGTGTGATGCTTTGGTTAGACTGTGCTCGGACCCTGCAATGTTGAGGTTTGTTTTTAGAGCTTACCCTCACTAAGCATTATTGCTTACGCTCTCTTTGTTCAACATTGCAGATCCTTAGTTCGTGGGTTGCTTGTGCAAGTGGAAGGTTTCAAGTGTGGTTTTGGACTTGAGTTTATCAAGTATGGCTTTTAAATGTTAGACATGTAATAGTTTGAGCAATGGGACATGTATGGTTTTGATGAGTAGTTGTTGGTTGTTTGAGAGCATGTATGGACATCCTTTATATTTTTCCTTTGCATGGTTTGTGTTGCCATGATAAATTATAAGTCATGCATAAATTGCTCTTTGAATGTTAACATGTACTGTGGATGCTATTTTTATGGTTGTTTGATGTTTGAATATGTTGGAGTACGTTTAATCTAGGACGTATGCATCTAGGCTTGGGTGGCTGGTGTTGAGTGTCTTTGCCTCTTTTAAACTCATATGTATGAATATGTATGATTCTAATGTGTTTATATCATTGAAAGTCATTAGAATGAAGCAAAATATGCTCCCCTGCATCTAGGTTTCGAAACTAGGGGTAAAGTTTCGAAACCTTTGCAAATTTTTGGGTTCCAGGGGCTACTGGAGGCCAAAGTTTCGAAACCTTTGGACAAGGTTTCGAAACTTTGGTCAAAGGTTTCGATTGGGCATAAATTTTGAGGTTTACAAGCTTTACGTTTTAGTCCTGATTTTCGTATGTGCAATTGCTTGAGTTTGGGATGTCCGTTTGAGTTGAAATTTGGCAGAGAGGCATGAAACGTGACTAATTTCATAATGGTAACTTAAAATTTGGTAAAGTCCTCTTAATTTCCAGAATTTACAAATTGGTCCCTAAATTCGTATTTTATTCAATTGAGTCCCTTATTGTTTTCCGATTGCTGTGATTTTTGAGTATGCTTATCTCAAGAGTATGCCTAGGTTTAATGTGCATCTAGACAAGTAAAAAAAAATATAGGGTTGTTAACCGAGGGGGAATCCTTAGGGGTTTTCGCTCGGTTTTCCCCGTGTGACCCACTCGGATAGGTCATCCGACCAGACCGGGACGAGGGGGTTACATTTGTTGGCATCAGAGCTGAAGGTTTCCGAAACCTTGGGCAGGTAAGTGAGTAAGTTGTATTTTATGATTAAAATGCACGGTGTTTGCTTATCATGTAAGCATGTTGCTTGTTTTATTCAAAGCATGTGTGTGGGAGTCCCATTGCTACTATTACATTGGAAAATGGTTTTGTTTTAGTGAGGGAACGTACTTGAACACTTGGAAGCCTTGCCTTGCTAACCCAACTTGTATGTTTTGTTGTTGTGGTTGTAGTTAATATTTGTGAGAGCAATGTCTAGACCGAGAGGTAGACCAAGAATAGTTCGTCAGGAACCACGGGTTGCGGCTCCTATTGAGCCGGCTGTTGGTGTGGAGGCTTATTTGGAAGGGCCGGTGGCCGCGGGAGTTGGCGCTCCACCACCACCTCCACCACCACCACCTCCACCACCTGGAGCTGGAGGTGAAGATAGAACCAGGGGAGATAGACCTCAAGGTGGCCAAGGTGGCCAAGGTCCAGCTGGAATTGATATGACTCTGCTAGTGCAAGCGATAGCGGGAGCTTTCCAGGCCGCAGTTGCGGGAGCTCAGGCTGCAGCTCAGCCTAGGTATGATGATGCTAGTCTACCTTTGGAGAGGCTCCGTAGTTTGGGAGCCGAGGAGTTTAGAGGATCTACTCCGGAGAGATCGGAGTTATGGTTAGAGAAGACAGTCCGAATCTTGGCTCAGATGGGTTGTGCGGGCGCACGTAGACTGGGTTGTGTGATCTCGTTACTTCAGGGTGATGCCTACACCTGGTGGGTCACCATTACTGCCGGGATTCCAGAGGCCGAGATAGATTGGGATTTCTTTGAGTTTGCATTCAGAAAGAGGTACTTGGGACCGAGGTACTTGGATGAGAAGAAGAGAGAGTTCATGGCTCTTACTCAGGGAGATGCTTCTGTGACTGACTATGAGATTCGCTTTGTTCGCTTGAGTCAGTATGCCCCAGAGTTGGTTCCTACTGAAGTGGAACGTTGCAACCGATTCCGCTACGGGTTGAATGAAGAGGTTAAGAGGTACACCTTAGCTTCTGATTACTCAGACCTTGATGTGTTGGTCGCGAGGGCCAAAGATTTAGAACATAGTTTGGGTTCGGCCAAACGAACTGGTGGTTCTAGTTCTGGCAAGAGACATAACCACTTTGATGGTAGAGATGCCAAGAGGCACAAAGGTGGTGGGCATCAGTTTGATCAGAGACGTGGCGGTGGCCACCCTGGTAGAGGCCATCAGGGCCATAGAGGAGAAGGGCGTTCGCCCGAGTGTGCACAGTGTGGGAGACGACACGCTGGTGAGTGTTGGGGTAACTCCTATGTTTGCTGGAACTGTGGCTCGAGGGACCACTTTAAGAGAGATTGTCCACATCAGACAGCTCAGGCACCGAACATAGCTCAGGCTCCTACGAGAGGTAATGATTTTCAGATAGGTCGTGGGCGCGGTCGTGGCTACTTCCAACCTAGGGCTGATGCACCTAGGGTAGATGCTCAGAGGAATCTTGCTCATGTTGTGGCTGTACAGTCAGAGACAGGAGGACCAGCGAGAGTTTATGCTCAGAGAGAGGCCGGGAACGACACTGATGTGATAGCAGGTAATTTTGAGTTACAGTCTATGTCTTTGCTTTCTTTGGTGGATTCGGGTTCTACGCATTCCTACATTTTGAGTGAGCATGCACAGAAGCTAGATATCCCTGTTGAGATCTTAGACGTAGGTATGCATGTTACTAGTTCTTTTGGTGAGACAGTTGTGGTTAGACGTATGTATAGGAGGTGTCCACTGAAGATTCAGGGTCATATGTTCTCAGTTGATATGATGGAACTTCCATTCTACGGTTTTGATATTATTCTGGGTATGGACTGGTTGGTTGAGCATCGGGCTAGTGTGGATTTTGAGACGAAGAGAATTTCTTTGAAGCTTTCTGATGACTACGAGATAGTAGTAGTGGGCGAGAACATTAAGTTCTTGTCTAATGTGGTGTCAGCTTTAGAGGCTCATAGGTTGATGGACTCTGGATGTGGAGCCTATTTAGCTTATGTTATAAATCCGGACATGAGTGAAACTAGACCGAAAGATATCAGAACAGTGTGTGACTTTCCAGATGTGTTTCCTGAAGAGTTGCCGGGTTTGCCTCCTGACAGAGATGTTGAGTTTGTGATTGAGACAGTTTCAGGGTGTAATCCAATTTCGATAGCTCCGTACCGCATGGCTCCGAAAGAATTGAAAGAATTGAAGAGTCAGTTGCAAGAATTATTAGACCGTGGTTTCATTAGGCCTAGTAGTTCTCCGTGGGGCGCTCCTGTGTTGTTTGTGAAAAAGAAAGATGGTAGTATGCGCATGTGCATTGACTATAGACAGTTGAATCAGATGACTGTGAAGAACAAGTATCCGTTGCCTCGTATAGATGATTTGTTTGATCAGTTGAGAGGTGCTTCAGTGTTCTCGAAGATAGATTTGAGATCCGGGTACTATCAGTTGAAGGTGAAAGAGTGTGATGTTCCGAAGACAGCTTTTAGGACTAGATATGGTCACTATGAGTTTCTTGTGATGCCATTTGGGCTCACGAATGCACCAGCAGCATTCATGGACATGATGAACAGAATTTTCAGGGACTATCTAGATCGTTTTGTAGTTGTCTTCATTGATGATATACTTGTGTACTCGAAGACAGAAGAAGAGCATGATGAGCACTTGAGATTTGCTTTACAGAGATTGTTGAGCAACCAGTTGTATGCGAAGCTTAGTAAGTGTGAGTTCTGGATTCGAGAGGTTGTGTTTCTTGGCCATGTTGTTTCGGCCGAAGGTATCCGTGTTGATCCATCGAAGATTGAGGCTATTGTTGAGTGGAAACAACCTAAGTCCGTGACCGAGATTAGAAGTTTCCTAGGATTAGCCGGTTACTATAGGAGGTTTGTTGATGGATTCTCTAGAGTAGCTGCTCCTTTGACTAAATTGTTGCAAAAGGGAGTCAAGTTTGAATGGTCAGATGCAAGACAGAAGGCCTTTGAGAAATTGAAAGAAGCCTTGACAAATGCTCCAGTGTTAGTGCAACCTGTTTCTGGTAAGGAGTTTGTGATTTACAGTGATGCTTCCTACGTAGGCTTAGGATGTGTATTGATGCAAGATAGGAGAGTTGTTGCTTATGCTTCTAGACAGTTGAAGATTCATGAGAAGAACTATCCTACTCATGATATAGAACTAGCCGCAGTTGTGTTTGCATTGAAGATTTGGCGTCACTACTTGTATGGTGAGAAGTGTATAGTTTACACCGATCACAAGAGCTTGAAATATTTGATGACACAGAAAGAGTTGAATTTGAGACAGAGAAGGTGGCTAGAGTTGCTAAAGGATTATGACTTGACCCTTGAGTACCATCCGGGTAAAGCAAATGTGGTAGCCGATGCTTTGAGTAGAAAAGTGGCCGTTGAGCTGAGAGCTATGTTTGCTAGATTGAGTGTGTCCAATGATGGTGGTTTGATCACCGAGTTGCAAGTAAAGCCTTCTTTGATTCAGTTGATTAGAGAGAAACAGTTGCAAGATGCGAGCTTAATTCCTCATGTCCAAGACATAGCCGAAGGAAGACCGACTGAGTATAGTTTCAGTGGTGAGAGTTTGTTGTGCTTTAGAGATAGAATTATTGTACCAGAAGATGTTGAATTGAGACGTCAGATTCTGAGTGAAGCACATTCGAGTCCCTTTTCTATGCATCCTGGTAGTACTAAAATGTACAGAGATTTGAAGAATGACTACTTCTGGGTTGGTTTGAAGAGAGATGTAGCCGAGTATGTGAGCCGTTGCATGGTTTGTCAGAGAGTGAAGGCAGAACATCAGGTTCCTTCAGGTTTGCTACAGCCTTTGAAGATTCCGGAATGGAAATGGGAGAGGATCACCATGGACTTTGTATCGGGGTTGCCTTTGTCTCCTTCGAAGAAGAACTCAGTTTGGGTGATTGTTGATAGGTTCACTAAGTGTGCTCACTTCTTAGCAGTGAACACTGTGGATTCCTTAGACAAGTTGGCAAACTTGTACATCCGTGAGATTGTAAGACTTCATGGGGTTCCGAAGTCTATTGTTTCAGATAGGGATCCTAGATTTACTTCGAGATTCTGGAGTTGCTTGCATAGTGCTTTAGGTAGCCGTCTGCATTTCAGCACATCTTATCATCCGCAGTCCGATGGACAGTCAGAGCGAGTGATACAGATTCTAGAGGATATGCTTCGTTGTTGTGTGATTGACTTCCAGGGTTCTTGGGAGAAGCACTTACCGTTGGTTGAGTTTGCTTACAACAACAGTTATCAGTCAAGCATTCAGATGGCACCTTATGAGGCTTTGTATGGTAGACGGTGTAGGACTCCGATTTGTTGGGCTGAGACAGGTCAGAGATTGTTACCTATGCCAGACTTGCTTAAGGGAACGACAGAAAAAGTGAAGTTGATTTGTGATCGTTTGAAAGCAGCTTCCGATCGCCAGAAGTCTTATGCAGATTTGAAGAGGAAAGAGGTTGAGTACTCAGTGGGTGAGAAAGTATTTCTGAAAGTATCTCCATGGAAGAAGGTAATGAGATTTGGCCGGAAAGGCAAGTTGAGTCCGAGGTTCATTGGTCCGTATGAGATTGTTGAGCGGATTGGGCCTGTAGCTTATCGTTTGAGGTTACCTTCTGAGTTAGAAAAGATTCATGATGTCTTCTATGTGTCTATGCTTAGGAGATATAGATCAGATCCTTCTCATGTGATGCCCGTTGAGGAGATAGAGTTAGATCCAGATTTGTCCTATAATGAAGAGCCCGTTGAGATACTTGCTTCTGATAGCAAGGTGTTGCGTGGCAAGACCATAGAGTTGGTCAAGGTGTTGTGGAAGCATAGAGGGACGGAAGAGGCCACGTGGGAGAGAAAAGCAGATATGGTTGAGCAGTTTCCGTATTTGTTTCCACCAGGTAATTTCGGGGACGAAATTTCCTTAAGTGGGGGAGAGTTGTAACATCCGTGTTTTGGGGTTAGGAGTTAGTCGAGTTAATTGGTTCGATTTGGTAAAATTTATTTTAATCAAATTGAGTTTAGAAAGCAAAGAAGGGATCATTTTGGTAATTAAACCAAAATAAAAATAAACACCACCTTATATCATCTTTTCTTCTTCATCTTTCTTCTTCACCGTTCATAAACACCCCAAATTCTCTCAAACCCTCATTACTATTTCCTTTGATTTCTTCCTCAATTCAAGGGCGTTTTTGAAGGTAATTACATATTCGAACTCTCCTCTTCATCCTCTACGTTTACATAGTTTTATATTTCGAAACTACCCACTTTTGTGATTTTCAAGTTTAATGAAAATCTGAGTTTTTATTGAGTTTTTCAATTGATTTTGAATTATTGAGATGGGTTTTGAGTTAGTCACCTTAAAATACACATAATATGTTAAAATGAGTAATTTTGGATGAAAATCCGAAATGGGTATTTATGGCCATTTTTGAATAGTCTAAAACTTGAATTTTGATGAGTTTTAGAGTTAGGTTGAAAGGCTGATGATATATGTATGTGAGGAAAGTGTTTTGGGACCATTTAGATGTCATTTGGATGTTCGAAAATGGTATTTTCTGCTGGGTAAAATATGAGTACGAAAATGAGGAGTTTGAAAGGGTTCTTGGCTTGAAATGTTGAGCTTAATGTTTGAATTATGTTCCGGGTTAGTTTCGATGACAAGTTATTGATTTTGGATATTTTGTTGGTGTTTGGGATTGATTAGAATCAAGTTTGGGCATTGGTGAAGCATCGGAAGTGAATCCGGAAAATTGAAGGTTGTTGCTTGCTTGGTCTTGAGCTTGGAAGCTTAGGTGAGTGGTTAAATGTTTTAAGTGGTTTTAAAATGGTTGGTTCGAGTATACGGACTAGGTCGGGCTTGGTAGACCCACCTAGAGTTGGGATTAGTGTGGTAGCCTAATCCTAAACTTGATCTAAAGCCTTTGGATGAACTTAAATGTATGAATGCTTATGTATATTGTATTATACATGTGTGTTGAGGCATGATTGGTATTGCATAAAGCATGCATGGAAATGTGGTTGGTGTATGACGGTGATGTCATGTTGAGTACATGCTATGCATGGAAATGGTGTATGACGGTGATGTCATGATGAGTACATGCTATGCATGGAAATGGTGTATGACGGTGATGTCATGTTGAGTACATGCTATGCATGGAAATGGTGTATGACGGTGATGTCATGTTGAGTACATGCTATGCATGGAAATGGTGTATGACGGTGATGTCATGATGAGTACATGCTATGCATGGAAATGGTGTATGACGGTGATGTCATGTTGAGTACATGTTAGGCATGGAAATTTGGGTTGTGGCTGTTTATATTGAGGAAGTTAGAGCTTGGAGAGCATGACATTTACAGTATAAATTGTTCATGCATCTTATATTGTGGCTCTTGTAAATTCTTGATATGTTTGTGTGATGCTTTGGTTAGACTGTGCTCGGACCCTGCAATGTTGAGGTTTGTTTTTAGAGCTTACCCTCACTAAGCATTATTGCTTACGCTCTCTTTGTTCAACATTGCAGATCCTTAGTTCGTGGGTTGCTTGTGCAAGTGGAAGGTTTCAAGTGTTGTTTTGGACTTGAGTTTATCAAGTATGGCTTTTAAATGTTAGACATGTAATAGTTTGAGCAATGGGACATGTATGGTTTTGATGAGTAGTTGTTGGTTGTTTGAGAGCATGTATGGACATCCTTTATATTTTTCCTTTGCATGGTTTGTGTTGCCATGATAAATTATAAGTCATGCATAAATTGCTCTTTGAATGTTAACATGTACTGTGGATGCTATTTTTATGGTTGTTTGATGTTTGAATATGTTGGAGTACGTTTAATCTAGGACGTATGCATCTAGGCTTGGGTGGCTGGTGTTGAGTGTCTTTGCCTCTTTTAAACTCATATGTATGAATATGTATGATTCTAATGTGTTTATATCATTGAAAGTCATTAGAATGAAGCAAAATATGCTCCCCTGCATCTAGGTTTCGAAACTAGGGGTAAAGTTTCGAAACCTTTGCAAATTTTTGGGTTCCAGGGGCTACTGGAGGCCAAAGTTTCAAAACCTTTGGACAAGGTTTCGAAACTTTGGTCAAAGGTTTCGATTGGGCATAAATTTTGAGGTTTACAAGCTTTACGTTTTAGTCCTGATTTTCGTATGTGCAATTGCTTGAGTTTGGGATGTCCGTTTGAGTTGAAATTTGGTAGAGAGGCATGAAACGTGACTAATTTCATAATGGTAACTTAAAATTTGGTAAAGTCTTCTTAATTTCCAGAATTTACAAATTGGTCCCTAAATTCGTATTTTATTCAATTGAGTCCCTTATTGTTTTCCGATTGCTGTGATTTTTGAGTATGCTTATCTCAAGAGTATGCCTAGGTTTAATGTGCATCTAGACAAGTAAAAAAAAATATAGGGTTGTTAACCGAGGGGGAATCCTTAGGGGTTTTCGCTCGGTTTTCCCCGTGTGACCCACTCGGATAGGTCATCCGACCAGACCGGGACGAGGGGGTTACAATTACTGTTTAAAGTCGGATTCAGCTGGGGTTGTCTTTTGGTGATGTACAATATTTTGGAAAATAATATTGAACCTACAATATTTTGGGGAAAAAACCCAACAACAATATCTATGTAAATTATCCATAATATAACTTATTAATTATTATAATAACTTTATAAGTATAAATATATGTGATTATGTGTATATATATGTATTTTTATGTATTCACATGTATATAAATTACAATATATAATTATATATTATACAAACATGTATGTATTTATGTAATGTATTATACATAAATACATGTATATGTACATACATAATACATACTATGATACTAACAACATACATGTATATAAACATGTGTGTGTGTATATATATATATATATTATACAAACATATGTATATATTAAATTATTAATACATTATACATATAACATATCATACATAATAATTAATACATATTATACAAATATATGTATGTTAATATATAATATATATTGTACATGTATATATATGTATATATGTGTGTATATATGTATATAAATACATAAATATACATATAAAATATATGTATATATATATATATAAATATATGTATTTATAAAATTATAAAATATATGTATTTATATATGTATTTAAATACATAAATTGAATTGAACTCAATTGAATTGAACTAAAACTTAAAGGACTTAAATGAAAAAGATCTAAAATTTAAAAGGGCCACAAAATATTTAGCCCATCTAAAATTCAAAGGGCTACAAAATATTTAGCCCATCTAAAATTTTTAGCCCAAAGCCCAACAATTAATAATAATTATTTATTATTATATTTAGCCCATCTAAAATATTTAGCCTAAAGCCCAACAATTAATAATTATTATTTATTATGGATTCTTATTAATTATTATATTTAGCCCATCTAAAATATTTAGCCCAAAGCCCAACAATTAATAATAATTATTTATTATTGATTATTATTAATTATTATATTTAGCCCATCTAAAATATTTGGCCCAAAGCCCAACAATTAATAATTATTATTGATTATTATATTTAGCACATCTAAAATACTTAGCCCAAAGCCCAACAATTAATAATTATTATTAATTATTATATTTAGCTCATCTAAAATATTTAGTCTAAAACCCAACAATTAATAATTATTATTTATTTATTGATATTATTAATTATTATAAATGGGTGGTGGGATATGAGCCCAATGGCCCAAGGCCCAAACTATTACTAATTATTATTTATTATTAATTATTATATTATAAATACATTATATAACTTATAAGTTATAAGTTTATATATATATATATATATAGGAAAATACTTTGATGCACAAGCTTGTGTAAACTAAAGTTTACACAAACCCTTTAATTTTAGAGTTTAGGGTTTAGGATTTTAGGTTAGGGTTTAGGGGTTTAGTATGGAGGGTATATAATTTAAGGTTTATGGTTAGAGTTTAGGGTTTAGGGTTTAGGGCTTAGGGTTTAGGTTTTAGGTTGCTAGGGTTTGTGATTTAGATTTTAAATTTTATAAAAGGATTGTGTAAAAAAAATTTACACAGCTTGTGCATCAAAATAAAACCCATATATATATATATATATTATTTATACATTATAGGTTTTAGGGCCCATATAAAATAAATGGGTGGTGGGATATGAGCCCAAAGGCCCAAGGCCCAAACTATTACTAATTATTATTTATTATTAGTTATTATATTAAAAATAAATTATATAACTTATAAGTTATAAGTTTATATATATATATACATTATAGGTTTTAGGGCCCATCTAAAATAAATGCGTGGTGGGATATGAGCACAAAGGCCCAAGGCCCAAACTATTACTAATTATTATTTATTATTAATTATTATATTATAAATACATTATATAAATTATAAGTTATAAGTTTATATATATATATATATATATATATATTATATTTATACATTATAGGTTTTAGAGGCCCATCTCAAATAAATGGGTGGTGGGATATGAGCCCAAAGGCCCAAGGCCCAAACTATTACTAATTATTATTTATTATTAATTATTATATTATAAATACATTATATAACTTATAAGTTATAAGTTATATATATATATATTATATTTATACATTATAGGTTTTAGGGCCCATCTAAAGTAAATGCGTGGTGGGATATGAGCCCAAAGGCCCAAGTCCCAAACTATTACTAATTATTATTTATTATTAATTATTATATTATAAATACATTATATAAGTTATAAGTTTGAATATGTAACCCCCTCATCCCGGTCTGGACGAATGACCGGTCCGAGTGGGTCACACGGGGAAAACCGAAGCGAAACCCGTTAAGGTTTCCCCTCGGTTAGCAACCCTATTTTTTTCATTAATTAATCTTGTCTAAATGCCTTATTAAGTCCTATGTGAAACACGACAGCGGAAACACAACTCCATAGCAACGACCAACCAAAACATCACCTTAAAACAACCCATTTAAGCCTTTTTAAGCAGGTCGTATCGATACGCCTTCAGAGGGTATCGATACGCCTTGACCAAGGTCAACACCCTATGGTCAACATAAGAAGACCGTATCGATACGACCCTCGAGCGTATCGATACGCCCTTCTCGGTCAACACCACTTGGTCAACTAGGTTGGACCGTATCGATACACTTGGACACCGTATCGATACGCCATACACTCCACAACTCCCTAAGATTCCAGAGAGTTGGGACCGTATCGATACACCACACGTATCGATACGCCCAGCCAAATTTGTGTTCTCTGAGCAAGGCCGTATCGATACAGCCCTTAGGCGTATCGATACGCCCTGCGCTGTAAGCCCACAATTTTTAGCTAAACGACCTCAAACACGACTCTAGATGCAATTCTCGACTCACCTAAGCATATACAAACATGTAAGCACACATATTTAAGCTAGAGGAATCACTCAAACATGGATTAAAGCATTCGCACATGGCATTTTAACAAAAGAGCAATTTATGCATATATGGTCATACAAGCACTTAAGATTTCATGCCTTAGCAACCAAACATATAAGCATACAAGTCATGCATCATAAGCAAGCTTTACAATTCAACAAGGCATCCAAGAGCCACACCACTTCAACATACAACAAGGCATTTAAATCAATAACACATATCGACATACATCAAAACTCAAATCATCAATACCTATCCCATTGCGTAACTATTACATTCTATTACTGAAAACTCATACATTGAACTCACCAAAAGCAACACTTGGAGACATTTCCTTGCCTTTGCCACCCACAAGCTATTTATCTGCATTGTCGAACAAAAGAGAGCGTAAGCATAAAAGCTTAGTGAGGGTGAGCTCTTTAAAAACAAACCTCGACAATGCAGGGTCCAAGCATGAGCTACAACCAAGATAAAATGCATGTTCTTACCTCCGATCCACACGAGCCATAATTCTAAATGATGCATGAACATATAATCAATATCATGCCATGCTCAACATGTTTAAACCCACAACATATGATATCACATATATTAAACCATGTTAGCAACACATCCCAAATCACATTGGTTTACAATTAACCACATATTGGCAACATAAACTACAATCCGTATTGGCACCTAGCTATGACTCGAATACACGGATAACCGTTGGAACTCACATCCAACAACACAACCATTACCTGGCGGTGGGATTCCACTCATCACCGTTCACGCGGAGGGGATTCCACTCATCCTCACGCCTCATCTCACGCGGAGGGGATTCCACTCATCCTCACGCCCGTCGATGGGATTCCACTCATCACCGACTAATGTAAATAAAATTTTCGGGCGTACCCGTACTCCTCCTTGGTGACTCAACGCCACCAAGGCCACGCGCGACTTTTGACTCATGTGTACACACTAACATCCTAATGATCGATCATTTGTACCCAAGCATACTAGTGCCAATACTAATACATTCCACAATACCATTTATTAACAACTTCCGTGCTTAGCACGTACTCACCATGACTTACTATCATGCACAAACCACATTTCCATGCCTAGCATGTATTCACCATGATCCTCGGATCAAGCAATCACCTCATAATCTCGTTTCACATGACAACACCTCATGTATATCATTAACAACCATATCACATCATATTTTGCACATGTGTATAAACATATCATATCTATCATTAACATGCATATAACTAGGGGTGTGCAAAACCGGGTTCGGTTAACCATTAGCAAATTATTTCGGTTAACCGATAAGTTCGGGTCACTAAATTCTCGACCCTAAACCGTATCCATTCAACCGGTTAACCGTTTAGTCGGTTAACCGAAAAATTCGGTTCGGTTCGGTTCGGGTAACGGTTTTTTATTTTGTTTATTAAAAATATAAATTTTAATTATATGTTAGAAAAAAGTACATACTTTTTAAAATCGACACATGATATTATTATCTTTTCTAATACTAGCAAGTTAAACACTTAAACTTGATAAAATAAAATTATGGTTTTACTTTTGGGGAATGAGAAAATAAAATAAAATTTAATTTTTTTAATATAAAATAATAAAATAACATATAATAATATAATATATATTATATAATCGGTCGGTTCGGTTACCCGGTTTATCCCAAAACTATAAACCGTAACCGAACCGGTTTCTTTTTAAAAAATAAAAACCCGAACCGAAACCGAATTTTTTGGTTCGGTTAACCAATTTTTCGGTTCGGTTTTTTCGGGTTTCAGAATCGGTTTCGGTTTTTCGGTTTTTTTGCACACCCCTACATATAACAACGCATCCAACATGCCTCAACATACATGTATACAACATATACATAATCAACATCATCACAATTTAACACGAGGCATATACAATCATTAAAGAGTGCAATCAAAGTCTCTAATCAAAGCTTGGGATTAGGCTACCACTCTAATCCCAACTCTAGGTGGGTTTACCAAGCCCATCCTAGGTTCACATGCTTGAACCAAATACCCAAAACCATTTCAAAAACATTTAACCACTCACCTAAGCTTCCAAGCTCCAAGCCAAGCAAGCAACCTCCCTCGAATTTCCGGATTTCTTCCCGAAGCTTTCCCAACACAAATTCCCGCTTCTAAACAACCTCAAACACATTTCAAACAATTCTAAATCAGCCCAACATCAAAATACCAACCCGGAAAGCAATTCAATTCAAATTTACAACGTTGCAAGCCATGACCAAACCCCACACTTTGAAATTTCGGGCAGCCCCTAAACCATATCCAAAAACCATGTTTCCAACATCCATAGCACCCACAAACAATCCCAAATCGACCCCTAACCATTACCCTAACATCAAACCTCAATTTCCAACACGAACCACACCCAAAACTCAACTAAAAACCCTCCTAAAAACCCATTTTTATCCAATTTCGGGAATTTTCTTAAAACCATTCAAAATTCACATATGTGGTACCATTTAGCTCCTAGACTTCATAACTAACAACATTGAATCAAAACATTAAGCTTAACAACATAATGTTACCATTTTTAATCAAAATCTCCAAAAACTCCATTTTCCAAAACCTTAACGAAAGTGAAAACTAAGTGTACTTTTGAAGAGAGGATGGTGAGGACAAGTCGAAAACGTAATTACCTTTCAAAAAGCTTCAAAAACGGAGAAGAAATGAGGTGAAAAAGCAACTTAGAGGAGAACCCTCTACTTGTCGTCAAAATGGAGGAGAAGGGTGAGTGAAGAAGATGAGCACATGTTTAATTCAATAAAGAGGGGTTTTCATTTTAAAAGTTCATTTTATTTACCAATCTGCCATTAATGAGGATAGCTATCTCCATTTCCAAATTCCATGGGATTGAGCTTTAAAAACAAAACATGTCAAACACAAATTATTTATTTTGAAAACCCGAGGCCCAAAATAATATTTTATTATTTTAAATCTTAAAACCGAAACCCGAAACAATATTTTAATATTATTTCCATCCGACACCCAAACCCGGGTGTTACAGAATATATATATATATATATATATATATATATATATATATATATATATATATATATATTTATACATTATATGTTTTAGGGGCCCATCTCAAATAAATGGGTGGTGGGATATGAGCCCAAAGGCCCAAGGCCCAAACAATTACTAATTATTATTTATTATTAATTATTATATTATAAATACATTATATAACTTATAAGTTATATATATATATATATATATTTATACATTATAGGTTTTAGGGGCCCATCTAAAATAAATGGGTGGTGGGATATGAGCCCAAAGGCCCAAGGCCCAAACTATTACTATTTATTATTTATTATATTATAAATCCATTATATAAATTATAAGTTATAAGTTTATATATATATATATATTATATTTATACATTATAGGTTTTAGGGGCCCATCTAAAATAAATGGATGGTGGGATGAGAGTCCAAAGGCCCAAGGCCCCAAACTATTACTAATTATTATTTATTATATTATAAATACATTATATAAATTATAAGTTATAAGTTTATATATATATATATATATATATATATATATTTATACATTATAGGTTTTAGGGGCCCATCTAAAATAAATGGGTGGTGGGATGAGAGTCCAAAGGCCCAAGGCCCAAACTATTACTAATTATTATTTATTATTAATTATTATATAAATTATAAGTTATAAGTTTATATATATATATATATATATATATATATATTTATACATTATAGGTTTTAAGGGCCCATCTAAAAAAAATAGGTGGTGAGATATGAGCCCAAAGGTCCAAGGCCAAAATTATTACTAAGTATTAATTATTATTAATTATTATATTATAAATACATTATATAAATTATAAGTTATAAGTTATAAGTTTATATATATATATATATATATATATTATAGGTTTTAAGGGCCCATCTATAATAAATGGGTGGTGAGATATGAGCCCAAAGGCCCAAACTATTACTAATTATTAATTATTATATTATAAATACATTATATAACTTATAAGTTATAAGTTTATATATATATATATATAATTATACATTATAGGTTTTAGGAGCCCATCTAAAATAAATGGGTGGTGAGATATGAGCCCTAAGGACCAAGACCCATACTATTACTAATTATTATTTATTATAATTATTATATTATAAATACATTATATAAATTATTATTTATTACTAATTATTATTTATTACTAATTATTATTTATACATTATATAATATATATATATATATACATTTTGTCTTAACAAATTTTTTAAACAACTTGTAAACATTTATACTTGAAGTAAAAATTGTTCAATATTTTAAGTTATTTAAAACCTAACTTCGTATATTAAGTTGGTCAGAAATCACTTAGATTGAATGTATAATAATATGTATAATATTTTAAGTCAAATAAAAATTAAATTAAATTTTAAGTTGGTTAAAAATCTAGTAATAATATGTATAATATTTTAAGGTTATTAAAAATTATATGTATTGTGTATACAATCTGTATTTTATGTATATTGTATGTATTATGTACATGTTATATATATATATTATGTATATAATCTGTAATATATGTATATTGTAATATATGTTATATTTAATATATAATACATAATTATGTATTATGTATGTGTATATGTTATATATATTATGTTTATATACATGTTATATATATTATATATATGTATGTATCATGATTCATGTATCATGTATGTGTATGTGTATGTGTATGTGTATATATACAAATATATATGTACTTATGTATCATATTCATATATTATATATATGTATGTATCATGATTCATGTATTATGTATGTATATAATATGTTTATGTATGTGTATATATACTAATATATATGTACTTATATGTGTATATATATATAACTATATATGTATTTATGTATTATGTATCATATGTGCATATATGTATCATATCATATGTATATTTATGAACTTTTTTAATTCATTAAGTCATGGATTTCGGGTCAATATCAGTTCAGGTCAACAACAGTTCGGGTTCAAAACAGGTCGGGTAAATTAACAGATCAGGTTTAAAACAGGTCGGATAAGATCGGATCTCGGGTCGATTCAGTCGGGTAATATCAGGTAATTTGCCAGGTCGGCCTCGGGTTCGGGTTCATTTCAGTCGGATGCAGGTCGGGTTTTAGGTCAAAATTACCAGGTCAGATTTGGGTTCGAGTCATTTTCAGTCGAACGCAGATCGGGTTCGGTTGCTACAGTAACAGGTTCAACTCGGGTTCGGGTCAACAACAGTCAGTTACAGTTCAGGTTCGTGTCATCAAATTCTCAGGTCAAATCAGGTTCTGACTCGAGCAGGTTTCAGGCAGGTTTTCAGGTCGGGTCAGCTTTTTACATCCCTACTTGTGCCCACTCTAAAAAAAATATTTAGTCCAATATTATTAATATGATGATATTCTTTCACTTTAGTCCCCAAGAAATTTAATTTAGCTGAAATTCACCCATTATTCTTTCTAATTTCTAAAATGTATTATAAATTTTTAATATGGTGATATTATTGTTCATTTTAGTACCTAAAAATCTTTATTTAGCCTTCAATACACCCCTATTTCTTTCTAAATTTTAAAATTTGATCCAATATTTTTAATATGATGATATTATTCTTTATTTTAGTCCTTAAAAATTGTTATTTAACTAGAATTGTCTTCTATTTATTTATAATTTTTAAAATTCAGTACATTATGTTTAATATAATGATACTTTTGTTCTTTTTAGCCCTTAAAATTTTATTTTAGCCAAAATTAATCCATATTCATTCTAATTTTTAAAAATTTAGTCCATTATATTTATGATTAGAGATGTAAACATGGATAGACGACGGTCAGAGAAAAACGTGGTCTTGCCCTTCAAAATTTTGGACAATAAAAATTTGGCACTTTATTTTTAAAAAAAATTTAAAATTCTCATTAAATATTTATTTCTTTAAATATTTTAATTATGCTGCATTTTAAAATTTCAAAAACTTCTCATTAAGTCTCAAATTTTTTTAAACCTAAAATTAATTTTATTTCTCTCCAATCATATTAAAAATAACGGAGTAAAATTTTTAAATTAGAAAGAAATATAAGTCAATTTTGACTGAAATAGAATTTCAGGGACTAAAATGAACAAGAATATAACCATTTTAAAATTATCAAACTAAATTATTAAAATTAGATAGAATTAGGGATAAATTCTGCGTTAAATATGTTTCTAGTGCCTCCGTTTGGTTCTAGTGAATGAAGTTCGTTTTCATTTCAATATTCTTGGAAAATGGAAAATGACGAAAAAACGTGTTTGGTCGTAAAATTAAAAAGAAATTACGGACCAATCAAAATGCACAATGTGTCACTTTGTCAAATAAATTCACCTGACTTAAATAAATGGGGTAAATTGCATGTTAAGTTTGTCATATTTTCTTATTTTAACAATTTAGTTCAATATTTTTAATATGAATATTATTTTTCATTTTAGTCCCTAAAAAATTATTTGACCCAAAATTCTTGCCCTTCAAATTTTAGTCTTGCCCTTCAAATTTTGGACAGTTCAAATTTTACACTTTTTCTTTTTTGAAAATTTATAAAATTCTCAATTAAGTATTTATTTATTTAACTTTTTTTAATTATGTTCCATTAATTTTTTTAAAAAATTTCTCATTAAATCTCAAAATTTTTGAAACCTAAAACTAATTCTATTTGTATCCAATCATATAAAATTTAAAAAAGAGAAAGAAGTAATAGTCAACTTTGGCTAAAATACAATTTCAGGGATTAAAATGAACAATAATTATTTTTGATATGAATATTATTTTTCATTTTAGTCCCCAAAAATCTTTATTTAACCTTAAATTCACCTTTTTTTATAATTTTTACAATTTACTCCAATATTTTTAATATGAATATTATTTTTCATTTTAGACCCTAAAAATAATTATTTGACCCAAAATTTACTCGTATTTGTTTCTAATTTTTATAATTTAGTCCACTATATTTAATATGATGATCTTTATGTTCATTTATTCCCGAATATTTTATTTTATCCAAAATTTACCCCTAAAACATTCGAAATTTTAAAATTAAATCCAATATTGTTAGTATGATGATATTTTTGTATACTTTAGTCCCTAAAAATTTAATTTAGCTGGAATTCACCGATATTTCGTTCTAATCATTAAAATTTATTCCAATACTTTAATATGATGATATTATTGTTCATTTTAATACCTAAAAATCTTTATTTAACCTGAAATTCACCCTATTTCTTTATAGTTTTTAAAATCCAGTACGATATTTTTAATATGATGATATTATTGTTCATTTTAGTCCTTTAAAATATTTATTTAACCAGAATTGACCCCTGTTTCTTTCTAATTTTTAAAATTTAGTAAATTATTGTTAATTTGATGATATTTTTGTTCTTTTTAGCCCCTATAATTTTATTTTAGCCAAAACTAATCCTTATTTCATTTGAAATATAAAAATTTAGTCCATTATTTTTATAATTATAGATGTAAACATAGATAGTGTTGGGAAACGGTGGTACACCCCATGGCGCAGCGAAAAATTATCCAGCGAATTCCGCTAGTGATCCATGTACAAGGGACGAATTCAGGGTTAGTAGGGATGAAATATTACATTAATAAATTTGGTATCTTGATATCCTTAGGGAGTTAGGATAAACCAAATCAAATCTGAGTCGTCACAACAGAGCTCCGACCTCTACGCACTCCATCCGAATGAAACGAACAATATTTTCTCTTCTTTAACTGTTAGAGAGGTTTTTCAAAAAAACATACTTTGGCTACTAGACCTTATGCCTTTATATAGCATTCAAAAACCTTATTCTAATTGAATTCAGATTCATTAAATATACAATATATTTAACCGAATATAATTAAATATGTAGAATCTAATTCTACTTTAATTCGAATTCATTAAATATACAATATATTTAACAGAATACAATTAAATATGTAGAATCCGATTCTACTTTAATTAGGTTTCTTTAGGGATATATATATTTTAATAGTTTTTGATACTTACAATAATTATCTAATTATTAATATATATATATATATATATATATATATATATTAACGAGATTATCTATAATTACAATAATTAAAATAGTTTCGTCTTTAATAATTATTACATGTACAACAAGTTTGTACACATGTTATCTAGTCGATATTTGTTCGTTTCAATCATAGGGTGTGACCCTTGTAGGTTCATGTAACGTTAGTAGTAATGTAACACCCTCAATTTTACCCTAGAAGACTTTGCTCAATTGGTCAAATAATTAATTTAAATGAACCGAGTAATCCCTAATTAGTGGAAATAAGGTTCCATGTCCTATTTCTTATTTCAAGAATTCAAGGGGAAATTGTTGAAATATGTTATTACCCAAATTAAAATTTTAAAAATTTGTTTAGGGTAAAATAACAATACTATTTAGAATAATTTTCTTTAAAACACCTTATTGATCAACCGTGTCATTGTTAAATAATAGAAATAAATAGATGTGCAAGAAAATAGTATAAATACCCATCCCTCTTACTTGTTCAACACACACATTTAAGAGAAAAATCACTTGAAAAGGTTGGAGAAAAAATCTGAATTTTTTTTGAATTTTTCAAGAGTTGGCTGGAAATTTTTTGGAGAAAAAGTTCGAGTTTGGAGCAATTTTCCGGAGGCGGTTTGGAGCATTTTGAGAAGCTTGAATTCGAGTTCATCGTTCGGCGTTTTCTCAGTAAAATTTCTATCTTTTCTTTGTTTATTTTTATATTGATTTTATGTTTGTTCTTGATTGAATTGTTGGTGTTTTAGTTTGTGTTGTTTGTGAATTTTAGGTTGCTTTTTCAAAGTCGGAAAATCGTTCACGATTCCGGTAAATTTTTTCGTTTTAAATTTCTGTTTTAATTTTAGTTTGATCTTATAAAAATTTTCATGCTTAAAAAATGTTGTTAGGATGATTTTGATCTTTAGGAATGAAAAATTAATTTAAAAGATGTTTAGATTTAAAATGCATGAATAAATTATGATGCTTAAAACATGTTCGTTTATGCATGTTGCTATATATTGATGTTGTATAATGGTGATGATATGTTGTGTGGCATGATTGTGAAATCATGGTGAGACTTGTTTAGTATGTTGGCACTAGTTATAATTTTCGGGTATAAATGATCGATCATTAGGATGAATGTGCACACGGTAAGAGTAAGAGTCAAATTTGCGCGTGGCCTTGGTGATGTGTAGTAACCAAGGAGGAGTACGGTGAGGTAACATTCCACCGGAAAACATATGAGTGTGATGATGAATGAAGTTCCATCCGTAAAGAAAAGTTGATGTGTGTAATCCCTCCGGAAGACAATATGGTTGTTTGAGTACGTTGGGGCGAAAATCCCAACGGAAGTTATTCGCATATCCGAGTAAGCTATATAGTTGCCAATATACTTGTCTATGTGTGGTGGTTGTGATAAGATGTTCTATTGCATTTGTGCTAAGCATAACATGAGGTAAGATGCATGTTCATGCATTCTTGTAGTAGTTGGCTATGTTTATTGTTAGTGTAAATGTATGCCCTGTGGATGTTCATGGATGCCATGCTTTGAACCCTGCATTGTTGATGTTTTGTTTTGAGCTACCTCGCTAAGATTTCAAGCTTACGCTCTCGTTTTCGGCAATGCAGATCATTAGTGTGGAAGTTAGCAAGGAGCAAGGAATGGGCATCCAAGCACGTGCGTGGTTGCTCAAGTATGGTTTTTTATTGAATAATGTAATAGTTAGCAATGGGGATGCTACGTGTTGTAGGAGCATGTGTTAGAATCCTATGTTATTAATGTTTTTGTGTTGAAGATTTGTAACTCATGTTTTATGGATACTTATGTCTTTGTTTGAAGGCATGTAAACCTTGTTTTATGTTATGTTTATATGGATGCGTGTTTCCTATGAATTAAATGGAATTGTATTGTATGCTTGTATGTTTGATCATGCTTGTGGTAGGATATGATGCCTCTAGATTGTATGTATGAGTTTTGCTTGTGATTCTTGTTGTTTGGGGAAAGTTTGGGGATGTTTGAAGATGCAGAAAACTATTTTTAGGGTCACTCTGTGTGCAGGCATTTTGAAACGCTCGTGGTTGTTTCGTAACGGTTGAAGCTCCATGAATACTCGTATCGGAACGGGGGTGGTTCCGTTTCTATACGATTTAACACTATGAGATCCCATTTCGGTACGCGTTTCGATACGGTTTGCCACTGTGAGTGCATGTTTCAGAACAAGTTCCGAAACATTTTGTTACTATTGACCCCCGTACCAGAACGAAGTGGACTGTATCGGTACGGCTTGGTATGGCTTTTAAATTGAAGCCCGCATATCGAAACATGCAAGCCTGTTTCGAAGCGCAGGCCCATAATTTGGCTTTTTGGCATCTTCAAAGGTTCTCGGATGTTGTGTTATAGTTCGGTTTGTTTGTTTGCTTCCTTGTTAAGTTTATATGCATCTTTCATGTATGGTTTTGCTTTGTACGCATGAAATCGGACTAACATGTCACTCGGTAAATTTAAGTTACCTTACGTCTTCTTGGATGTTTTCTATATCGTTTTCCACTGGCGTTTTCACACATAGAACTAAATGAAAAATTTAGATAAGATAATTAAATGAAAATTTTGTAGGGTTGCTAATCAGAGTGGAACCTTAACAGGTTTTGCTTCGGTTTTCCCCGTGTAACCTGTTCGGACTGGTCTGTCATCTAGCCCGGGATGAGGGGGTTACAGTAACATTCAACCAGAAAGTTTATGTGTGTGATGATGAGTGGAATCCCATCCGTAAAGAAAACAGTGATGTGTGAAATCCCACCGGAAGGTAATAATGTTGTTTTAGTACGTTGGGGCGAAAATGCCAACGGAAGCTATCTGAATATCCGAGTAAGATATATAGTTGCCAATATACTTGTTTATGTGTGGTTGATGTGATAAGATGTTTCGTTATATCCATGCCTAGCATAAAATGAGATAAGATGCCATGTTCATGCATTCTAGTAGCGGTTGGCTATGTTGTTATGTTGGTGTTAATGTATGCCTTGTTGATGTTTTATGGATACCATGCTTTGGACCATGCATTGTCGATATTTTGTTTTTGAGCTCCCTCACTAAGTTTTCAAGCTTACGCTCTCGTTTTCGACAATGCAGATCATTAGTGTGGAAGTTAGTAAGGAGCAAGGAAGGGGCACCCAAGAGCGTGTGTTGCTGCTCAAGTATGGTTTTCTTAAATAATGTAGTAGATAGCAATGGGGATGCTATGTGTTGTAGGAGCGTTGTTAGACTCCTATGTTGATGGATGCTTATGTTTTTGTGTGAAAGGCATGTAAACCTTGTTTTAAGTGATGCTTATGTGGATGCATGTTTTCTTTTGTTAAATGGACTTGTTATGCATGCTTGTATGTTTAAATAGCTCCGTATGTTTATCCATGGTTGCCTTCTGATGTATGAGTGTTTGTATGTTGCTCGTCGAGTTGTTAAATGCCTTTAGAGTTGAGTCCTTGTGTTTTTAGCAGCCAAAATAAGGTTTGCAGTGCAGGGCGTATCGATACGCGTAAGGGCCGTATCGATACAATTTTATGCTTTGAACCTTGTTTTAGGCTTTGTGTATTGGTACACGAGGGTGTATCGATACGCCAAAAGCTCTCTGGAAATCTAAGAAATTGACGAGATTTTGGCGTATCGGTACGGGTCCTAGGTGTATGGGTACAATCTTCGTACTTTGACCGTTAAGGGCGTATCGATACAGTGTTCTAGTGTATTGATACGGTCTCCCTAAGTTGACTTTGGGTTGCTGACCAAGTCCAGGCGTATCGATACGGTTTTCTAGCATATCGATACGGCCTGTTGTAAAGGATAAAATGGGTTGTTTAATTGCTTGTTTTGTGTGTTTTGTATCCGCGTGTCTTTTCCGCTGCGTGTCCTTTCACATAGGATATATTAAAGCATCTAGACAAGATAACCTTAATGAAAAATTTTCTAGGGTTGCTAATCGGAGTGGAGCCTTAACGGGTTTCCCTTCAGTTTTCTCCGTGTACCCTGTTCGGACCGGTCTGTCGGCTAGCCCAGGACGAGGGGGTTACATTAGTTGGTATCAGAGCCTGAGGTTTCCACGACCTCAGAAAGGTAAGTAAGGTAAGTTTGAAGTGTTATGTTGCAATATATCGGTGAATGCTTTTGCTATGTATTCTTGTTGTTCGCTTGCTTGCATGGTGTTTGAAAGCATGTGTTAGCATGGTCGTTGTGTTGAGGCGTAGTGTCTTTTCTAACTCAATCCTTGTATGTTTATTTTGTAAAGGAATACTTGAGCACCTTGGACCCTTGTCTTTTCTAACTCAATCCTTGTGTGTTTATTTTGTTGTAAATGATATCTTGCTAGCCGTAAGATGAGACCAAGAGGCAGGCCTAGGGTGGTTCATCCGGAACAACGGGCAGCAGCACTGGAAGTTGCACCGGTTGTAGATCCGGAGGCTCCTTCACCTCCTCCTTCTCCTCCTTGTCAAGAGGGAGGTGAGGCGAGAGGCAAAGGACCTCAGGTTAGTCAAGGTTCGGCCGGTATAGATCTAGCTCCGTTGGTTCAGGCTATAGCCGGGGCTTTTCAAGCAGCTGTGGCTAGGGGACAGGCAGTGGCACAACCTCTGGGTGAGGGCACTGGTTTGCCACTTGAAAGGCTCCATAGTTTGGGAGGAGAAGAATACCGAGGGTTGTTGTTGCGTGTAAAAAAGTCTATCGCAATGGTAGTGCAAGTGTACACGACGCAAGTAGTAAAGTGATACGAAGTACCAGATATCGTCTCCACAGGGATTGGGCTAATAGCTTCACCTTAATTCACTGCACGGAAGTAAAGAAAATATTTGAGAAAGTTGTCACGAAAATAATAAAGTAAACTTAAATAAATGAGTAGAAATATCAAGATAGAGAGAATGGGCTGGTATTGAATTGCTCAGTAGTGCAGGTATTGCAGAGTTTAGGAAATCCAGTTCTATCGTCGCGCCCGTCGCGGCAGCACCTGTCGCGGCAGTAGTCCGTTGATTGTCGCGGCAACAAACCCTCAACTCAGTACTTTCAAGTTTGGCAAGAATCCCAGATCTGCCTTGGCCTATCCCTAGGTCCAAGTTTGTCGATGATCACGTCTTAATGATACCTCCCGGCGTGAATCGAAGGATGAACACCGATGTGTATGAATTCTTCTTTAGCCACTTAACCTCGCCCCATCCCTAGGCACGAGATAGTTCAACTATAAACTAGAGAATTTGCTCTTATTTCTTTCATATACTTAACTCTCCCGATGCTAAGTAAATAGATAACCTCACAATGCTCTCCCGATGCTCTTGCAAGATATTAATAACCAACATAAGAGAACTTGAAGTTTATTTTATTGAACTGAAAATTCCTAAAACAAAACAACCCTTGCAACTACTTTACAAATCAACCCGTGGCCCTAGGAAGGATTTAGAACATATCGGCGGCGGGAAAACGGCTAGGGGTTTTTGGTTATCGGTTATGGGGTATTCAATCTGCCCTAGGTTAAAATACATGCCCTTATATAAGCTTTGGGCTCAAGTTATCTAATTTAACAAGGATTACAACTTTAATTAAAAGTATGATTCTAATAAAGACTAAATCTTCAAGGAATCTACTTTCCAGCCGTCTTCCTTGTTTCTTGGGATTTTCTCTCCTTGAACTTTGGGCTTGACATATATTTTGATCTGGGGCCTGGAAAAATATGTGGTTTTCACACAACAGATGGGCTGAATTTTCTCTATCTATCGAGGTCCACTTTGCTTTTTCTCCACAAAACTGCTGTCGTCCTCTGCTGTCACGGTAGCACCATGGCAGCATCATCCTTTTTGTCTGCTCGTCCAGTTCAGCTCTTCTGCTTCTCTGCCCAGCGCCTGCCCTCACCGTCTGCTATGGCGGCAATCTGCAAAAATAGCCATTCTTAGAAGAATCTATGCCTTTTAATATATTTGTGATTTTTTGCTGTAAACTAACCTAAATGCAATGAATAATGCTTGAATGCAGCAGAAATATGGGTTAAAAAGGGTGTAAATAATAGAACTTTTACACACTCAATACACCCCCAAACTCAAGTTTTTGCTTGCCCTCAAGCAACTAAGACCTAAAAGAAAAATGAAATATTTTTGTTTTGGCTTTCAAACAATGAACTTTCCCATACCCGTCGTTCGTTCCCTGTGGCGGCAGCAACTTGTCGGATAATTTAGGATCTGTCCGGAATCTCACTATAGTCCTCGTGCAGTGTGTGCATGCTTGTGAACAGTTATATGCCAAGACTCTCTTAGTTTCACTAGAATATTCAACTCTTAACTCGAATTTTTATGCCAAAGTTTATCTTTTGAAGGCACTTTTTCATGCTCCTTTGATTTTTTTTGTTTTGACTCAATTTTTTTATTTTTCAAGCTAAAGTTTTACTAGAGCCAGTTTTAGGCACCTCTAGTTGACTTCCTAGAGCCAGTTTCGGGCACCTCTAGGGCTGTTGAGTCTCTTTTGCTAAGCTTCTTTCCTAGAGCCAGTGTTAGGCACCTCTAGGGGCTATTCAAGTGCTAAGCTTTCCTATTCTAGTTTGGCTAAAAGAAGTCTAAGCAATATAACAGTCACAATGATGTTTAAGTTTTCAGAACTATAGAAAGGCTCTAAACTTCTCCTTAAACTATCCTAAAGATGCTGCCACGACAGTGCTGTCATGACAGGCAAGTTCAATTCACAGTTTTAGGCCAAAATTTTCAGTTTTTCAGATTTTTTTAAAGAAAAATAACTAAGTAAAAGACACAACAATTAACTAAGATGTACTTCGGACTCCATTAATATGGAGGGTTGCCACCCCCAAACTCGAGGGTTGCATTGCCCTCAATGCAAATGACAAAATAAAGATGAAAACATATGAAAGCAGCACATCACAAAATATATAAATGGCAGGCAGCAATAAGAAAATAAGAAACTTAAATTTTAAGCACTGTCTTCACTGCTGTTGCTGAGGCGGATTTGGTAGTGGATTCTGGTTCTTGAGGCGGGCTGGGGTGGTTGCTGTACAACCTGAATGTCAGAGCTGCTGCCGCTACTATCACTGCTGCTGCTGCTGCTGCTGGCCTTTGGCAGAGTTTTCTTGTTTGCCATTCTTTTCTGCCGTTTGACCGGTGTAAATTCTTTCGACAGGTTCCTCTGAATAAAGGGTTCAGCGTCGCTGTCTGCCCAGACGGATGAGGAAGAGAACCCAGCAACAAAAGCAGCAAGGTCATCCGAGGGCACCGATCGCTTTGTTCCTTGAGCGGATGTTTCGGCAGGAGGGCTGCCGGCTGCCGTCGGGGCAGGTGATGGAATGGAGGCAGCAGATGGTGTATGTGGTGTGACAGCAGGTGTAGGTGTGTGGGCAGGGGTGGGGACAGTGAAGTAGTGGGCAGGGAAGGTGGGAAAGACAACATCAGGGAAACTTAAAGTATTGTGAATAAAATTTACTGTGGATGCGGCAAAGTCCTTGATGAATGTCATGAGGCCCAGCTGTCTGTCCTCCATCCTTTGAATAGCAGCTAGGATTTGATTGGATGGGTCTGTCGGAGCGGCTACGGCGGCATGTTCAAGAGTTGGCTGCTCTGATGATTCAGCTGGGGCGGTAGCTGGGTTGAAGGATGAGAGAGGGGTTGCCACTGTCAGCTCCATGAGGCTGATGATATTTTTGTCTGTCCAGTCCCGTCTTTTCACTATGCGATTGGTGTCGGCTTCCGGCACGTCATAACAGCGGCAGAGGGACGTGATAAGGTATGGGAGGCAAAGGAGGGCCGTCATTCTATGGGCACTTTCCAAAATACTCTCTCGCATATAACTTCCCACATTAATGGGTCGTTTATTTATAATGGAGTGTATTAAGGCTAACCTCTGCTGGTCAACGGTGGTGTGATGCGATGACGGCAGAATCCTCTTTTTGGTGAAGGCATTCCACAATTTTGCCTCCGGCAGCAGCTGCCCCCTCTTCACTGTGTGAGGATTTTTCCGGCTTGTGTTCTATTCAGTCCCTTCTTCCGTCACTTCTGCCATGACAGCGTTATAGGCAGCATCATCCAAAGTGTCAAGGAACTGCTGGTGAGCATCATCGTTGGGGCCTAGGTAGAGGCCATACAAAGAGTTAATGCGCTCGGCTATGAACTGCACCTCTTTCCCTCAGACAGTCACTGATGTTGCCGTCTTGCTGCTGATGGCAGCATAAAATTCCCTCACCAGCGTCTCGTTCATCTCTGCTGGTTGTTCCGCAAATGATTCCCATAAAAGAGCTCTAATCGTCCTTGCGATGAAAGGCTTGAGGCCTAGATTAATTGCCTTTGGAGTGTAAATGAAGCCTCTTTCTTCCCATAGATCTCTGGTTGCAAAGGACTGTGGGGTAGGTGCTGCCGGTGAAGAAGTTGAAGTAGCACTGCGGTGGGTTCTTCTGGAAGACATGTTAGTGCAAGGGTTGTTGAAAGTAAACTAAAGCAAATGAAAACTGGATGGGGAGAGCAAGTAAGAAAAGAAGAAGTGAATGAAAATGAAATGAAACGGGGTTTTATAGAAGAGGAGTTGCTGCCCGTTGAAGCTGTAACGACAGGCGTGAATAACGGGGCGATTGTTGAGCTTTAGCGTGTCTGACGCGTCTGACACGCATTTCTGCGCCTGTTACGCGTCTGTCACATGTTTTCGCGTCTGTCGTGACATTCTGGTGACAGCCTGTCTTTTCCGTGTCTGCCGCGGCAGCTGGAACGACATGCTTTAATATTGGGCTTTGTTGGGCTGATGGATGGGTGGTGGGCTGAGTTCACTTCTCCTGTTCTTCTTGACTCCTTTATTTCCTATAAACAACAAATAAAAACATTATTCGAATAAAATAAACCTTATTTCATAATAAATACTCCCTCTGTCCCACTAAAACTGTCACATGTTGACAATTTTTTGGTCAAACTTTTTCAACTTTGACCTCTTATAATTTAAAATTTATTATTGATAAAAATATTAAAAAATATATTTTAAAAACTTTGAATCAAGTAGTTTTTAAATATATTTTTTATAAATTTTAATTAATTAAAATTTTTAAATAAATTATAGTCAAAGTTGAAAAAAATTGACCAGAAAAAGTCAACATGTGACAGTTTTAGTGGGACGGAGGGAGTAATAAATAATAATAATAAAATAAATAATTTAAAATTTAGGTTAAATTAGGGCTGCCAGGTGGGGCATCTCCTAAGGTAACCACTTCCTGCATTCTTGGGGCTTCAGTCCCCTGATAATGCTTGAGGCGTTGTCCGTTGACTTTGAATTGGTGCCCGTCTTTTAATGATCAGATTGTGATGGCACCATGGGGAAAAACTTGTACGACTTGGAATGGGCCAGACCATCTAGATTTCAGTTTCCCTGGGAAAAGTTTCAGTCTAGAATTGAACAACAATACAAGATGCCCTGGGCAGAATTGTCGTTGCATCAACTTCCTGTCATGCCACTTCTTAGTTTTCTCCTTGTAAATTCTTGCATTTTCGTAGGCCATTGTCCGTATTTCTTCAATTTCGTTCAGATCTAACAGCATTTTCTGGCATGCCTTGTCCAAGTCCATATTCACTGCCTTGATCTCCCAATATGCTCTGTGTTCTATCTCGACAGGTAGATGACAGGTTTTCCCATAAATCAATCGGTATGGAGACATGCCCAGTGGAGTCTTAAAAGCTGTCCTATATGCCCATAACGCATCATTGAGGAGTAAAGACCAATCTTTCCTAGTTGGCTTAACCATCTTCTCAAGAATGTTCTTAACTTCCCTATTAGATATTTTAGCTTGTCCATTGGTCTGTGGGTGATATGCTGTCGCGATCCGATGCTTGACACCATATTTCTTCAAGGCGGCAGCAATAACCCTATTGTCGAAATGTCTCCCTTCATCACTGATAATCGCCTTAGGGATGCCAAACCTAGAAAAGATGTTTTTGTGTAAAAACTTTTGGACTGTCTTGGCATCGTTCTTTTGAGTGGCGATAGCTTCAACCCACTTAGAGACATAATCTACTGCTAGGAGGATGTATAGATTTCCACATGAAGATGGAAAAGGTCCCGTAAAATCTATCCCCCAAACGTCTAAAATCTCGACTTCTAGAATGTTCTGCAGTGGCATCTTGTTTCTCCTTGAGATGTTTCCTGTCCGGTGGCACCAGTCACAGTTCTTGTAGAAGTTTTGTGCATCTTTATACAGTGACGGCCAGTAGAACTCTGACTGCAGCACCTTGGCAGCAGTTTTATTACCTCCTAAGTGACCTCCATACTGTGAAGCATGATAGTGATGAAGTATGTCTTCTTGCTCTTCTTGTGGTACATACCTCCTTATAACCTGATCTGCACAAATTTTGAAAAGAAGAGGTTCGTCCCAATAATAATGCTTAACATCATTTTGGAACCTCTTCCTGGCTTGATAATTAAGATCAGAAGGAATTATTCCGCTAACTATAAAATTAACGAAATCTGCATACCAGAGAAGTTCAGAAGACTTACCTGCTGCCATGGCTGTCGCGGAAGTGATTGCGGCAGCAAAGAGCTGCTCATCTGGGAAGGTCTCCAGTATGTTTGTCTCATCTATTGGTAGACTCTGTCCCTTCTCCAACCTTGACAAGTGATCTGCCACCTGATTTGCTGTCCCCTTTTTGTCCTTGATCTCAAGGTCGAATTCTTGCAATATCAGGATCTACCGTATCAATCGAGGCTTTGCATCCTTTTTCGCAAACAAATACTTCAGGGCAGAATGGTCTGTGTGCACTATTACCTTCGTTCCAAGTATGTAAGAACGAAACTTGTCAATGGAAAACACCACAGCTAATAACTCCTTTTCTGTGGTGGTGTAGTTCACTTGGGCGTCATTAAGTGTCTTGCTGGCATAGTATATGACATGAAATAACTTATCTCTCCGCTGCCCAAGTGCTGCCCCGACAGCATATTCACTAGCATCACACGTGATCTCAAATGGTTGTGTCCAGTATGGTGGTTGTACTATTGGGGCTGTTACCAGTTTTTCCTTCAGAACCTTGAATGCTTCAGTACATTCTTCATTAAAGTGAAAGGGTCGGTTCTGCTCCAAAAGATGGCATAGGGGCTTGGTGATTTTTGAGAAATTTGCGATGAATCACTACAAAAAAATGTACATATACCAACGCTTATTTATACCGACGGACAAAAGTCGTCGGTATATACCCTATATACCGACGGAAAAAGAAATTGTCGGTACACATTTTGATTTTTACCGACGGTTACAATTTTTGTCGGTGTAGACATTAGATATACCGACGGATGACAAGAAACCGTCGGTAAAGATATAGTTTATAACTACAGTCGATTTAGTGTGTCGGTATAGATTTACTTTATACCGACGTTTTTTATAGTTACTGTCGGTATAGATGTTCTATGTACTGACGGATGGTTATGTCTGTCGGTATATATATATTTTTAATATTTTTTTATTAATTTACTAAAACTCACCGTTTTACCCCCTCTCTCACTCAAACTCACAGTCGATCTCAAACCAAACTTACAATCCCTAATTGTTCTGACCCCTCTCTCTCACTCAAACTCTCAGTCGATCTCAAACCAAACTTACAATCCCTAATTGCTCTAAATCGCCTCTCACTCTGTACACCGATCGGACAACTCGTCGGCGATATTCCGGTGCAGTGCTGCCCCCTCTCCGTTGCGATATTCCGACGGGGAGCATTCAAATGTTGAACGGAACGGGAGGGGGTTCGAGCTTTATTATGACGACAGAAGTGGGTCAGGCTTGCGGCACCAGGTATTCCCCCCCCCCCTTTAGATTTTCAAATGTGTTATTGTGTAGACTTGTTTTTTTTAATTACTATGATGTGTGTTAGGATCTCGTCTCTCATCGACACCAGGTATTCCCCCCTTTAGATTTTGCTTTATTTTCTCTGATTTTTCATTTTGCTTTTTGGAATTTTAAATCTCTTGCTATCTTGATTTTGTTATTGTTAATTTAGATATGTTGCCATTTGATGATTAGGGTTGTGGTTTTGGTTAAGATGTTTTTCAAATCTATACTATGTAGTTGTATGAACTCTTCGATGGTGGTGGGGGATAACTCTTTTCATAGGAAACCCGTCAAAGAGTATTCATTGGGCAGGGTTACGGCTGGCGTTTTATGGTTGTGCGAAAGTGTTAGATTTTTTTTATTCCTAGGAAGCGTGGGAGGGATGGTCGTAGATTCAATTTTGTGAGGATGGACTCTATAGATGGAGCACAAAGGGCTATAAACAGATTTCATGGTGCATTATTATGTGGATCATTTATCTCTGTTGCGTTAGCGAGAAATCTGGGGCTATCGCAGATGGTGACGGAGGGACGTCGCGGCCAATCGATCACGAGAAACTCACAGGACTAGGCACAAGGACATCACAATGCAACTGAACACCAGGTAGGGAAGGATAGACAATTACCTGCAAGGGCTCAAGGGGAGGAAATGCCGAGATCGTAAGAGGTTGATGCCACGATACAACTACATGTTACGGGGGAGATTGATCTGGACGCGACGAGGATTATGCCACGATACAATTATCTGCAAATTCCCTACACATGACAGAGGTAAGCAATCAACATTTCTTTATGACTACAAATTAGGAAGGAAGCAAGAAAGTAACAAAACAAACCTATGATGAAGTTGAACCGTATCTTATATCTAGTAGGAAGCAAAGCAAACATATTACTGCAAAGCATGAACTTTGCTTCTTGCTCTTGTCAAAGCCTTTAATAACAACTAGAAAAAAATATGAACAGGTCATATAACAAGATCACGAGTTTTTAACATTTTATCCTTCATTTCTATATGCCATAATTACATTTAAGCTGTTAATTATTAATACAAATTTAATTGATTTGCATCAGTGTTTTTGAGTTGGATTAAAAGTGATTAGTACAGTACAATTTGTTGCTCCTGCATAGAGAAAGTGGAACCTTCAAAATGAAGGTTTAAAGTGACTTGAATGTTGATGTTGAGATCCTTGTTGTGTTTATAGTTTATGTTGGATGTCCTGTTCTTTGTTTATTGTACCAAAAACATGTCAATTGAATTAACTATAAAAATACTTGGTAAAATTCTCTATCTAATGCCTTAAACAATTCCAAAAGACTTGTTCAGAGTTGGATACTTGGATTTTTTTATGTAGTGAAGAATGGCATATCTTGTTTTTCATGTCTGATTTCTGAAAACTGAAGTGTGCTGCTTATACCGCTCTTTAGGTGATCGTGTTAATGTTCATCCCTTTCTGTTTATGCCTTCCTATGGTCTGTTAACTAATATTTTGTGCTTCTGATATCTTGTGATTAGTTAAGACTAATGTGAATGTTGCAGCATTTAAATTAAAATGCCTCTCTCTAGTACTTTATGCTTTTTGATTGTTGCTAATGTTTTCTGTATCTGATCTAGGCAATTCTTCCTCCACATCTTGAGGAGTATCAAAGTCTCAGATGTAGGGTTGCTTTTCATGCTCTGAAGTTCCGACGGGATGTTCAGGACTTGGCAACTAAAATCTTGCATAGGTGAATTACTATCAGTGATTGTATTTTGTAATATTATCTACTTTCCTTTCTTTTTTAACAAATATTTTGTTATCAATTAAGGTTAAGGGCTCCTGGAAGGCCGTTTATTGCATTTGATCCTGGGATGACAAGAGACGCTTTAGCTTATCACGGTTGTTCCGAACTCTACCAGGTACTTGCTTTAAACTCAGAAGGGCGCAATTGGTGCTTTTACACATTTATTCTCTCTTGGAGCTTACCCAAGGATGTGCATGCTGAACTCATTCAACACAGAAGAGCTTGGATGAGAAAACGCGGGATAATAAATGGACAGCTCTCTGTAAATTCTGCTAAGCAACGCCTCAAGGGTTATTACAATCCCTAATTGTACCAGTCGATCCTTACCTTCAACAAGAATTGGTACTTTTCGTAAATGAAGGCAAGACCAAAGATTTATGCAGGCGAGTATGTCGGAGCTTTATTACAATCCCTAATTGTACCAGTCGATCCTTACCTTCAACAAATCAACAGAATGTAAATGAAAATGATCCAAGCACACAATAGAGGAGGATCTTCAAATTATTTTTAGCTTTTATTATGTACGTTAAATATTTGCTTGCACACTTCTTTTTATTGTAATATGCTCGAACATATTTTATTGATTATCTTTACATACTTTTTATTCGAAGATTAAATTAGATATTTTTCTCTTTACAAAATTAGTCAAATTTTGTTATAATAGTACTAGTAATTTTAATATTTAAAATAAAAAATAAAAATAAATTGTTAATATTTTAAAAATAAAAAATGCCAATTAAATCTATACTGACGGACAAAACCATCGGTAAAGATGAAGGCTATAGCGACGGACAAACCGTCGGTATAGATACACTTCCTGTCGGGGTAGTCCATACTTATACCGACGGATACGACCGTCGGTATAGGGTCCCAACATCTATACCGACGGTTGTTACCGTCACTATAGATTTATACCGACAAGCATATTACCGACGGCACTTTATCTGTCGGAATATCCCTTTTGGCCGTCGGTAAAGAGTTTTGGAGTCTATACCGACGGATTTTTGGTGTTTTACCGACAGTTTAGCATCCGTCGCTATATGTCATTTTTTTTGTAGTGAATCTTCGATAAAAACCAGCATGCCCTAAGAAACTTCTAATACCCTTGACTGTTGTCGGCGACGACAGCTTTTCAATCACTTCTATTTTGGCCCTGTCGACTTCTATCCCACGGCAGCTAATCTTATGGCCAAGGACTATCCCTTCATCCACCATTTTTCCCAATTTAAGACTAGTTTGCTTTTTCACATCTTTCAAGTACCTTTTTGTAGATTGCCGAGGCAGCTCTCAAGATCATCTCCAAAGACTGAAAAATCATCCATAAATATCTCAAGGAAGTCCTCTACCATATCGGAGAATATGGCCATCATGCACCTTTGGAAGGTGGCAGGTGCATTGCATAATCCAAACGGCATCCTCCTAAAAGCATACGTTCCGTAGGGGCATGTGAAGGTCGTCTTTTCTTGATCCTCTGGTGCGATAGCAATTTGATTATAACCTGAATAACCATCAAGAAAACAATAGTAAGGTTTACCCGCTAATCTATCAAGCATTTGGTCAATAAAGGGTAAAGGAAAGTGATCCTTTCGGGTAGCTTTGTTAAGCTTCCGATAGTCCATACAAACCCTCCAATCGGTCACAGTCCTGGTTGGGATTAACTCATTGTTTTCATTGGTCACTACGGTCATGCCTCCTTTCTTGGGAACACATTGCACCGGGCTCACCCATTTGCTGTCGGAGATGGCGTAAATAATACAAGCATCTAACCATTTGATTATCTCTTTACGCACCACCTCTTTCATCGCATGGTTTAGCCGCCTTTGAGCATCTATAGTCAGCTTATGATCTTCCTCTAAAAGGATTTTGTGCATGCATAACGCCGGACTAATGCCTTGAATATCAACTATCGTCCATCCAATTGCCTTTTTGTGCTGCCGCAGCATCCCAATTAGCTGCCGTTCCTGTTCCTATGGCAGCTTAGAAGAGATGATTACGGGCAACGTATCATTTGAACCAAGAAAAGCATATTTAAGCTGCCCTGGCAGGGGCTTCAGTTCTAAGGCAGGTGGCTCAATAGTAGATGGCTTTTGAATTGCATGGTTATCCGAAGTGTAATTTAAAGGTTCGAATAACTTACCTGGACGATTGCCTATCCAGTTTACCTCATCCTGATCTTCAGTATCAGATGTATCGGATTCAGAGGAGTTGCTGTCATCAGTGTTGTCGTCAGTGATGTCGTGGCAGCCCTATAGGTGGCTGCCGAGGCAGTGACCAATTTTGATGTCGTGACAGCCCGACCTGATGCAGGGTTGATCAAAGGCAACTTCAGTGATAGCCTTGCATTCCTCGTCTGCATCAGCATGTTTCATAGCTTGGAGAACATTCAACTTAATTTCTTGATCATTCACTCTCATGGTGAGTTCTCCTTTCTCCACATCAATCAGTGATCTTCCCGTGGCTAAGAAGGGGCGCCCAAGGATGATTGGTTCGTTTTCGTATGCCTCACAGTCTAAAACAAGAAAGTCAGCAGGAAAAATAAATTTATCCACTCTTACCAGAATATCTTCAATTTTTCCTTCCGAATGAACATAAGAGCGGTCTGCCAGCTGCAGAATTACTGTCGTGGGTCGTGCCTTTCCAATACCTAATTTCTGAAAAAATAGATTTTGGCATTAAATTAATACTAGCACCAAGATCACAAAGTGCCTTACCCACATATTTATCTCCGATTACACAAGGTATGATGAAGCTCCCCGGATCCTTCTTTTTCTGGGGTGGCTGCCGATGAAGAATACTCATGCAACCTTCTGTCATCTTAACCGTTTCAAATTCCCCAAGTTTAGATTTCTTTGACATGACATCCTTGAGAAATTTGGCATAACCGGGCATCTCCCTAACGGCATCTAACAGCAGAATATTAATATGAACTTGCTTAAAAATATCATAAATCTTTTTGAGTTAAGATTCTTGCTTAGCTTGCTGTAACCGTTGAGGAAAAGGGGGTGGGGGACGATAATCAGCAATACGTCCTTCCCACTGCATATGAATCTGAGGAGGTTTGGGTTCATCATTCTCCTCTGTCGCTTCTGCTGTCGTGACAGGCTCATCGACAGCAGTCTGTTTGTTACCTGTCGGGGCAGCTTCCTCGGCAGGTTTGTCCAAGGCTGATTTACATACTGTTTCAGCTTCCTTTT
This sequence comes from Hibiscus trionum, assembly GCA_030270665.1. Lineage (NCBI taxonomy): Eukaryota > Viridiplantae > Streptophyta > Magnoliopsida > Malvales > Malvaceae > Hibiscus > Hibiscus trionum. Next base: position 19,594,965 of record BSYR01000022.1, read on the forward strand.
CCGGCCCTGGTAGTTTCTTCCCACTCCTTGTAGTAATGGCTTTACATTGCTCATGTGTGGGCTGCCTAGCATTTTCAGTATTACTAGGGAATCCTCCAGTCTGCCTTGGCTTAATATGTTGGGAGACCTGACCCATATGTGTCTCCAAAGATTTCAGAGTAGCTTCATGATTCGTCATCCGCATCTCTGTTTTATCCATGAATGTCTCTGTTTTCTTGACAAACTGATTCATATTCTCAATATAAGTACCTGTTTGAGACATAAAAGTGGCCAGGGTCTGTTCCAGTATACTGCTCGTGGCAGCTGGTGGCTGCTGTTGCTACTGCGGCCGCAGGTGCGGCGGCAGTTGCTGTCGCGTCAGCAATCTAGGTCATCCCTGATTCTGATTGTGTGCTTGAGGATTCAGGGCATTATTAGGATTGCTCCAAGAAAACTTGGGATCCTTCCTCCAATTTGGATTATAATTGTTGGCATTGTAATTCTGCTTGTAATTTCCAACATATTTTCCTTCTTCTAACTTTATAGGACACTCATCCGAACTATGATTTCCCTCACAGATTTCGCATACCTCCTCAACAGCAAATCCATGTTGTGCATCATCATTCAATAACCTTTTCATTGCTTTAGTAAGGAATGCTACCTGTGATTTCATCGTGATGTCGGCCTCATAATCCTTGACAGCTAATACCCGTTTACCCCCTCTTCTTGCTGTCGGAAACTGCTTCTCATTCTTAGCCAGATTTTTCAAAACTTGCATTTCCTCGTCCGAATCTTTATCCAATAATAGTCTGTTTGCTGCTGAATCAATTCAAATACGAGTTTGTAAGTTGGAAGCATTATAAAACTTTGTTACCTGATTCCAGACAGGGAATCCATGCATTGGGCAATTCCGTAGAAGAGTGGTAAATCTATCCCAGGCCTCGTGCATCGGCTCGTCATCTTCCTGTTGAAAAGTAGCAATTTCATTACGTAATCGCTCAGATAAATGCGAAGGATTAAAACGAGATAAAAATTCACAAGATAAATCTGCCCAAGTTCTAATTGAACCCGGCGTAAGTTTATTCCACCAAGTTTTAGCTCTGTCCCTCAATGAATGAGGGAATAACCGAAGCCTCGGTATCTCCGGATTAACTCCTGGCAGTCTAAACGAACCACAGATTTCCTGGAACGTTTTTAAACGCTCCCTAGCATCCTCTGTAACAACAACACTGAATTGATCGACATTGTTGATCATGCTAAACATGAAAGGTTTCAGCTCGAAGTTGTCAACATCAATATCTGGCAGCGTGGTTTCCAGTTCTACATGATTGTTAACATGTAGTCACGACAGGACCGTCGTCCGGCGGCGGTGGGCGGGTCGTCGACAGGCGGGTCGTTTCCATTGTAGGCCATCTTCTCTAGCTGTTCCTCAAGGTACTCGTTCCTGGCTAGTAAGTGATGAAGTTGTTTCTTGACATTGAATGAACGTTCGATTTCCGGATCTAATGGATACTCAGGATCTTTACCTCGGTTCGATCTGCGCATAAACAAGAAACCTTGTGAAAAGCAAGAGTTGAAAGCACCAAAGAAAAACAGAAAAATAAAAATAAAAATAAAAATAAAAATAGAAATAAAAACGAAAAGTGCAATAAAAGAAAAGGTAGAGTTATGTTGCCAATCCCCGACAACGGCGCCAAAAACTTGTTGCATGTAAAATAGTCTAACGCAATGGTAGTGCAAGTGTACACGACGCAAGTAGTAAAGTGATACGAAGTACCAGATATCGTCTCCACAGGGATTGGGCTAATAGCTTCACCTTAATTCACTGCACGGAAGTAAAGAAAATATTTGAGAAAGTTGTCACGAAAATAATAAAGTAAACTTAAATAAAAGAGTAGAAATATCAAGATAGAGAGAATGGGCTGGTATTGAATTGCTCAGTAGTGCAGGTATTGTAGAGTTTAGGAAATCCAGTTCTGTCGTCGCGCCCGTCGCGGCAGCAGTCCGTTGATTGTCGCGGCAACAAACCCTCAACTCAGTACTTTCAAGTTTGGCAAGAATCCCAGATCTGCCTTGGCCTATCCCTAGGTCCAAGTCTGTCGATGATCACGTCTTAATGATACCTCCCGGCGTGAATCGAAGGATGAACACCGATGCGTATGAATTCTTCTTTAGCCACTTAACTCTCCCGATGCTAAGTAAATAGATAACCTCACAATGCTCTCCCGATGCTCTTGCAAGATATTAATAACCAAAATAAGAGAACTTGAAGTTTATTTTATTGAACTGAAAATTCCTAAAACAAAACAACCCTTGCAACTACTTTACAAATCAACCTATGGCCCTAGGAAGGATTTAGAACATGTTGGCGGCGGGAAAACGGCTAGGGGTTTTTGGTTATCGGTTATGGGGTATGCAATCTGCCTTAGGTTAAAATACATGCCCTTATATAAGCTTTGGGCTCAAGTTATCTAATTTAACAAGGATTACAACTTTAATTAAAAGTATGATTCTAATAAAGACTAAATCTTCAAGGAATCTACTTTCCAGCCGTCTTCCTTGTTTCTTGGGATTTTCTCTCCTTGAACTTTGGGCTTGACATATCTTTTGATCTGGGGCCTGGAAAAATATGTGGTTTTCACACAACAGATGGGCTGAATTTTCTCTATCTATCGATGTCCACTTTACTTTTTCTCCACAAAACTGCTGTCGTCCTCTGCTGTCACGACAGTACCATGGCAGCATCATCCTTTTTGTCTGCTCGTCCAGTTCAGCTCTTCTGCTTCTCTGCTTAGCGCCTGCCCTCACCATCTGCTATGGCGACAATCTGCAAAAACAACCATTCTTAGCAGAATCTGTGCCTTTTAATATATTTGTGATGTTTTGCTGTAAACTAACCTAAATGCAATGAATAATGCTTGAATGCAACAGAAATATGGGTTAAAAGGGTGTAAATAATAGAACTTTTACACACTCAACAGTTGGCACCCGAGAGATCAGAGGCTTGGTTTGATAAGACTGTCCGTATCTTATCTCAGATGGGTTGTACTGGAGCGCGCAGATTGGGATGTGTTGTTTCTCTGCTTCAGGGTGATGCCTACACTTGGTGGGTCACCATTACTACAAGCATGCTAGATGCCGAGATTACTTTGGAGTTCTTTGAGTCGGCCTTTCGCAAGAAGTATCTGGGTCCCCGCTATCTTGATGAGAAGAAGAGAGAGTTCATGGCCTTGCTTTAGGATGACATGATAGTGACCGAGTATGAGGTACGATTTGTCAGATTAAGTCAGTATGCGTCCAAGCTAGTTCCTACTGAGAGGGAACGATGCGACCATTTCCATTAGGGGTTGAGTGAGGAAGTGAAGAGGTATACTTTGGCTACAGACTACACGGACTTCAATGTCTTGGTCGCTAGGGCCAATGACATAGAGCACAGTTTGGGTCTGACCAAACATTCGGGTGGTTTTGGTTTAGGGAAGAGGTCTGCGACTTTGATAGAGGTGATGCCAAGAGGCACATAGACAATAGGCATCACTTTAATCATAGACGTGGGGGTGGTAACCACGGAAGAGGCCATCAGGGCCAGAGAGCTGGTGGGCATTTACCCGAGTGTTATAGGTGCGGGAGACATTATATCGGAGAGTGTTGGGGAAATTTTCATGCGTGTTGTAACTGTTGAGCTAGAGATCACCTTAAGCGTGATTGTCTACATCATGTTGGGTTTGCATCAGTTCAGGTTCAAGCTCCTGCTAGAGCTATTGAGTACTCGAGAGGCCGTAGGCGTGGTCGAGGTAACTTTCAGCCAAGGAACAAAGGCCAGAGGAATGTAGCTCATGTGGTTGCGGTTCAGCCGGAGGGCGGAGGTCAAGCTAGAGTTTATGCTCAGCGAGAGGGGCAGAACGACAGGGATGTGATTGCAGGTAATTTCTCGATACAGTCTCTGAGTTTTCTTTCCTTGATTGACTCCGAGTCTACGCATTCATATATTTTGAGTGAGCATGCAAAGATGTTGAATATACCTTGTGAGGTACTAGAGGTAGGTGTTAGTGTTACTAGTTCCTTCGGGGATACAATAGTGGTTAGGAAGATGTACATAAGGTGTTTGTTAATGGTTCAAGGGTATATATTTCCCGTAGACATGATGGAGTTACCGTTTTATGGTTTCGATGTGATTTTGGGTATGGACTGGATTACAGAGCATAGGGCTAGGATAGATTTCGAAACAAAAAGTGTCTACTTTAAGCTTGCGGATGACTATGAGATTGTGGTAGTAGGGGAGAATGTAAAATTCTTATCAAATGTTGTTTCAGCCTTAGAGGCTCAGAGATTAGTTGAGCTGGGTTGTGAGGCGTACTTGGCCTACGTGATGAATCCGAACATGAATGAAGTTAGACCACAGGATAATAGAACAATGTGTGATTATAGACAGTTGAATCAGTTGACAGTGAAAAACAAGTATCCCTTGTCACGTATCGATGATTTGTTTTATCAGTTGAGAGGGGCATCAGTCTTTTCGAAGATTGAATTGAGATTTGGTTATTACCAGTTGAAGGTAAAAGAGGTTGATGTACCAAAGACAACATTCAAGACTAGGTATGGTCATTACGAGTTCTTGGTTATGCCGTTTGGGTTGACAAATGCACCGGCTGCTTTCATGGACATGATGAACAGAATCTGAGTTGATCCGAAAAGATAGAAGCCATTGTTGAGTGGAAGCAACCAAAGTCTGTGACAGAGATTCGTAATTTCCTAGGCTTAGCATGTTATTATAGGAGGTTTGTGAATGGGTTCTCGAAGATAGTCGCTCCCTTGACAAAATTGCTTCAGAAAAATGTCCAGTTTGAGTGGTCAGATGCGAGACAGCAAGCCTTTGAGAAACTGAAAGAATCTTTGACAGATGCACCGATTTGGATTCAGCCAGAGTCGGGGAAAGAGTATGTGATCTACAGTGATGCTTCTTATGTAGGTTTAGGTTGTGTGCTCATGCAAGACGGAAGAGTTGTAGCTTATGCCTCGAGACAGTTAATGAATCATGAGCATAATTATCTGACTCACGATATAGAGCTAGCCGCAATTGTGTTTGCCTTGAAGATTTCGAGACATTATTTGTATGGTGAGAAATGCACAGTGTATACGGACCACAAGAGCCTGAAGTATTTAATGACACAAAGAGAGTTGAACCTTAGACACCGTAGGTGGCTAGAGTTACTCAAGGACTATGATCTCAAGATTGAGTACCATCCGGGTAAAGCCAATGTAGTGGCAGATGCTTTGAGTAGGAAGGTAGTTGTTGAGTTGAGAGCCATGTTTGCTAGTTTGAGCTTTTCCGGTGATGGTGGTCTAGTGGCCGAGCTTCAGGTTAGACCTGCCTTGGGCCAGTTGATTAGTGAGAAACAACTGTTAGATAGATCTTTTGCACCTCACGTGCAAGATATAGCCGATGGTAAACCATCGGACTACAGTTTCAGTGTTGATGGGGTCTTATGTTTCAGAGACAGAATAGTTGTGTCGAATGACAGTGACTTGAGACATACTATCTTGACCGAAGCACAGAGTAGCCCGTTTGCTATACATCCTGGTAGTACAATGATGTACCGCGATTTGAAGAATGAATACTACTGGGTTGGTTTGAAGAAAGACGTAGCTGATTTTGTGAGTAAGTGTATGGTATGCCAGAGAGTTAAAGAAAAAACATTAGGTTCCATCAGGTTTGTTGCAACCGTTGAAGATTCCAAAATGGAAGTGGGAAAATATCACCATGGACTTCGTTTCAGGTTTGCCTTTGACTCCTTCGAAGAAGAACTCAGTTTGGGTTATAGTTGACCGTTTCACGAAGTGTGCTCACTTTATAGTTGTTCATACGACTTACTCCTTAGATAAGTTGGTTGATTTATACATCAGTGAGATTGTGAGATTGCATGATGTGCCGAAGTCGATTGGGTCTGACAAGGATCCGAGATTTACAACCAGATTTTGGGAGTGTTTGCATAGTGCTTTGGGTTCCCGATTGAATTTCAGTACATTGTATCATCCTCAGTCAGATGGTCAGTCAGAGAGGGTTATATAGATTTTGGAGGACATGTTGCGTTGTTGCATTATTGATTTTTAGGGTACTTGGGAGAAACACTTGTTGTTGGTCGAGTTCGCTTACAATAACAGTTATCAGTCGAGCATTCAGATGGCTCCGCATGAGGCTCTGTATGGTAGAAAATGTAGAACTCTGATTTGTTGGGCCGAAGCAGGTCAGAAGTTGTTACTAATGCCGGATATGCTTAAGGGGACTACCGATAAGGTAAAGTTAATTTGTGATCGTTTGAAGGTAGCTTCGAATAGACAGAAATCCTATGCCGATTTGAAGAGGAAAGAAGTTGAGTATGCTGTGGGAGATAGAGTGTTCTTGAAAGTCTCTCCGTGGAAGAAAGTTATGAGATTTGGCAGAAAGGGAAATTGAGTCCGAGATACATTAGGCTGTATGAGATTGTGAAGCGAATAGATCCAGTTGCTTATCAGTTACGTTTGCCATCCGAGTTAGAGAAGATTCGCAATGTGTTTCATGTTTCGATGCTTCAAAAGTATAGATCAGATCCGTCACACGTTATGCCTGTGGAAGAGATTGAATTGAACCCAAACTTGACGTACGGTGAAGAACCAGTTGAGATCTTTGCATCATATAGCAAAGTGTTGCGTGGTAGACAGATTGAGTTGGTCAGAGTGAAGTGGCAACGCTGAGGTGTGGAAGAGGCCACTTAGGAGAGAAAGGAGGATATGGAGAGGTAGTTTCCGTATCTCTTCCAGTCATGTAATTTTGAGGACAAAATTCCTTAAGTGGGGGAGAGTTGTAACACCCGAGTTTAGGGGTCGGGTGTTAGGTGCGTTAAATCGGGATCGGGTCGTTGGGCTTGTTTTAAATAAAATGGGCTTGGTTTTAAACTAATGAGGCCATGAGATTTCATTAAGGGCAAAATGTTGATTTTCTAAATAATTGAAATAAGACAAGTAAAAGACATGTTTTGAGAAAAAGCTATCATCTTCTTCTTCCTCAAAACAAAACTCACGACAAAACCTCCCTTCAACCCCAAACACTATTCCATCCATTTCCTCACCGATTTCAAGTGTTTTCATCAAGGTAAATATGTTTTTGACTTCTACTCTTCATTCTTTAACGTTTCTATGGTTTTAGATTTTTCTAAACTCCATTTTTGTATATTTCAAGTATTCAAATTTTAGGTAAAAGGAGGAAACTTTAATGGGTTTTTAATGAGTTTTTGATTTGTAAAGTTAATATATGTTATAATCATGCTCTTAAGTGTATCATATCTTAAAATGGGGGGAGTTTCGTTGAAATCCCAAAATGGGTATTTGTGGGTGTGTTTTGAGGTAGTTTTGTGAGGGAAAGTTGGGATGATGGTATGGTTATGCTTGGGGGTTATTTTGAGCGTGTTTAGTGATGATTTGAGTGTTGGAATTGATGGGTATTTGTTGGGTTGTGTTCAAGTCCGAAAATAAAGAGTTTGGGTTAGTTCTTGGATTGGAAATGTAGTGAAATCAACTTGAGATTGTAATCTGATTAGTGGCAGTGATTTTGTGGATGATTTGTTGAGTAATACATTGTTTTTGGTTGATTAGGAACAAGGGAAATCGTTGGAGAAGCTTCGGCATCGATTATGGGAAATTTGGAGGCTTGATCGGCATTCTTAGCTTGTTTTTAGGTGTTTGGTTAGTGGACTGTTTTCAATGGTTTTAAATTGGTTCAAAGTATGTTGTTGAGGTATTAGATTATGTTTGGTAGGCCAATCTAATGTGGGGATTAAGTTGGCAGCTTAATCTCTTGTTTGACCTTTTGAGTTTCTTTCTAAATGTGCCAATGTGGTTTTGTGTGATATGTGTCCGATTATGCATGTTATGAAGTATATATATTGTATGATGGTGATTGGTATGTTGTGTTGCATGATTGTTAAATCATGGTGAGACTTGTTTAGTATGTTGGCACTAGTTATAATTACCGGTTACAAATGATCGATCATTAGGATGAGTGTGCACACGGTAAGAGTCAAATTCGCGCGTGGCCTTGGTGATGTGTAGTCACCAAGGAGGAGAACGGTGAAGTAACATTCCACCGGAAAGTGTATGTGTGTGATGATGAGTGGAATCCCATCCGTAAAGAAAACGGTGATGTGTGAAATCCCACCGGAAGGTAATATTGTTGTTTGAGTTCGTTGGGGCGAAAATCCCAACGGAAGCTATCCGCATATCTGAGTAAGCTATATAGTTGCGGATATACTTGTTTATGTGTGGTTGATGTGGTAAGATGATTCGTTATATCCATGCCTAGCATAACATGAGGTAAAATGCCATGTTCATGCATTATAGTAGCGGTTGGCTACATTGTTATGTTGGTGTTAATGTATGCCTTGTTGATGCTTTATGGATACCATGCTTTGGACCCTGCATTGTCGATATTTTGTTTTTGAGCTCCCTCACTAAGCTTTCAAGCTTACGCTCTCGTTTTTGACAATGCAGATCATTAGTGTGGAAGTTAGCAAGGAGCAAGGAAGGGGCACCCAAGAGCGTGTGTTGCTGCTCAAGTAAGGTTTTCTTAAATAATATAATAGATAGTAATGGGGATGCTATGTGTTGTAGGAGCGTTGTTAGACTCCTATGTTGATGGATGCTTATGTTTTTGTGTGGAAGGCATGTAAACCTTGTTTTAAGTGATGCTTATGTGGATGCATGTTTCCTTTTGTTAAATGGACTTGTTATGCGGGGTTGTATGTTTAAATTGCTTCGTATGTTTATCCATGGTTGCCTTGTGATGTATGAGTGTTTTTATGTTGCTCGTTGAGTCGTTAAATGCCTTTAGAGTTGTGTCCTTGTGTTTTTAGCAGCCAAAATAAGGTTTGCAGTGCAGGGCGTATCGATACGCGTAAGGGTTGTATCGATATTTTCCTATGCTTTGAACCTTGTTTTAGGCTTTGCTTATCGGTACACGGGGGTGTATCGATACGCCAAAAGCTCTCTGAAAATCTGAGAAATTGACGAGATTTTAGTGTATCGGTACGGGTTCTAGGTGTATCAGTACGGTCTTCGTAGTTTGACCGTGAGAAGTTAACCATTGAGGGCGTATCGATACGGTCTTCTAGTGTATTGATATGGTCTCTCTAGGTTGACTTTAGGTTGCTGGCCAAGTCCAGGCGTATCGATACGGTCTTCTAGCGTATCGATATGGCATGTTGTAAAGGCTAAAATGGGTTGTTTAATGGCTTGTTTTGTGTGTTTTGTATCCGCGTGTCTTTTCCGATGTGTGTCCTTTCACATAGGATATATTAAAGCATCTAGACAAGATAACCTTGATGAAAATTTTTCTAGGGTTGCTAATCGGAGTGGAGCCTTAAGGGGTTTCACTTCGGTTTTCCCCGTGTAACCTGTTCGGACCGGTCTGTCGGCTAGCCTGGGACGAGGGGGTTACATAACATAAGTCATGGATTAGTCACACTTGTATAGTCCATCTAATATTTCTTGATGTCTTGATTAGACTATGATAAACGAATAACTATGATATCTCATATCAATTTATTCGAGCTTGGCCATGCATTTTCTAGTCGCACTCAATCAAGTGGCCTACGATATTACTCCTATTATGTAGGAGGGGCAAATCCTATCTTGATCAACCGTATTTCCCTATATAGAGTGGGACATATCCAATATTAGTCTTTATAGTGTAGTCTGTTACAACACATGTTTGACTGCATCAAAATATTGTTCATTTTAGTCCCTGAAATTGTATTTTAGCCAAAATTGACTATTACTTCTTTCTTTTTTTAAATTTTATATGATTGGATACAAATGAAATTAGTTTTAGGTTTCAAAAATTTTGAGACTTAATGAGAAATTTTTAAAAATTTACAATGGAACATAATTAAAAAAAGTTAAATAAATAAATACTTAATTGAGAATTTTATAAATTTTCAAAAAAAAAATTAAGTGCAAAATTTGAACTGTCCAAAAATTTGAAGGGCAAGAATTTTGGGTCAAATAATTTTTAGGGACTAAAATGAAAAATAATATTCATATTAAAAATATTGAACTAAATTATTAAAATAAGATATATGACAAACTTAACGTACAATTTACCCCATTTATTTAAGTCAGGTGAATTTATTTGACAAAGTGACACGTTGTGCATTTTGATTGGTCCGTAAATTCTTTTTAATTTTACGACCAAACACGTTTTTTCGTCATTTTCCATTTTCCAAGAATATTGAAATGAAAACGAACTTCATTCACTAGAACCAAACGGAGGCACTGGAAACGTATTTAACACAGAATTTATCCCTAATTCTTTCTAATTTTAATAATTTAGATTGATAATTTTAAAATGGTTATATTCTTGTTCATTTTAGTCCCTGAAATTCTATTTTAGCCAAAATTGACTCCTATTTCTTTCTAATTTTAAAATTTTACTCCGTTATTTTTAATATGATTGGAGAGAAATAAAATTAATTTTAGGTTTAAAATTTTTTGAGACTTAATGAGAGGTTTTTGAAAATTTAAAATGCAGCATAATTAAAATATTTAATGAGAATTTTAAATTTTTTAAAAAATAATTAAAGTGCCAAATTTGTATTGTCCATAATTTTGAAGGGCAAGACCACGTTTTTCTCTGACCGCCGTCTATCAATGTTTACATCTCTAATTAATTTTTATAAATTAGAATGAATATCGATTAATTTTGACTAAAATAATATTTTTAGGGCTAAAAAGAACAAAAGTATCATTATATTAAACATAATGTACTGAATTTTAAAAATTATAAATAAATAGAAGACAATTCCAGTTAAATAACAATTTTTAGGGACTAAAATAAAGAATAATATCATCGTATTAAAAATATTGGATCAAATTTTAAAAATTAGAAAGAAATAGGGGTGTATTTAAGGCTAAATAAAGATTTTTAGGTACTAAAATGAACAATAATATCACCATATTAAAAATTTATAATACATTTTAGAAATTAGAAAGAATAATGGGTTAATTTAAGCTAAATTAAATTTCTTGGGGACTGAAGTGAAAAAAATATCATCATATTAACAATATTGGACTAAATATTTTTTTAGAGTGGGCACAAGTCAAAATATTTTTTAGGGTGGGCGGATCCAAAATGTATTTTTAGGGTGGGTACAAGTCAAAATATTTTTTAGAGCGAGCACAAGTCATAAAAACCTCAAAATTTCAGGGTAAACTAAGGATATAGGGTAAACTACACTGGCAGCTTCTTTTGTTTTTGGTCTAATCTGTTTTTGGTCACCAATTTGGGAAAAAAAGTTTGGTTTTTGGTCACCAGTTTTAAGACTTAGGAAAATTCTACAACGTGCGACGAACACCGATGAACACCACTAATGATGAACATTGATGAACACCATTAAATTAATTAATAAAGATTTAAAATTTCAAGGACCCATCAAATAATTAATAAATATTTTAAAAAATTCAATTAAATTATTTTTATATATATTAAAATTTTATTTTTTTAATAAGGGTAAACTATATATTTAGTACATCACCTATTTTCGTATTTCTATTGAACCCTCATTATTTAAATATTATTTCAATTTGACCCTATTCTTTATAAAAAATAATTTAACCCTTAACCCTCAACCTAAAACCCTAAACTATTAAACCTTAAACCCTTAAACTCTTAAACCTATACCCTAAACAAATTTAGAGAAGATATATAAATTAAAAGCCACAAGCCATTACGAACGCCCTGCAAAGGAAAAATACATTAAAGGTGAATATGCTCAAGATCGTCTTCATTTCTTGTCTTGATCTGCCTATACAGTGATTTCTTATAAATTAGACACTCTCTCTATTTTCGCAGCAATTTTCGCTTTCGTTTCAGCTACGAAGCCTTGGGCCGATGTTGCCTATTGCACCCATGCTCTTGCAAGACGATTATCAAGGACACATAATTGGGTGGTATGCCGGATTTCAGACATACTGTACTAACATTCTTTGAGAATTCATAGTCTTTGGTTTGCTACTTTAAAGAAGAAAGGCAGAACAATCTTACAAGTTATATCTTCTCTAAATTTGTTTAGGGTATAGGTCTAAGAGTTTAAGGGTTTAAGGTTTAATAGTTTAGGGTTTTAGGTTGAGGGTTAAGGGTTAAATTATTTTTTATAAAAAATAGGGTCAAATTGAAATAATATTTAAATAATGAGGGTTCAATAGAAATACAAAAATATGTGATGTACTAAATATATAGTTTACCCTTATTAAAAAATAAAATTTTAATATATATAAAAATAATTTAATTGAATTTTTTAAAATAATTATTAATTATTTGATGGGTCCTTAAAATTTTAAATCTTTATTAATTAATTTAATGGTGTTCATCAATGTTCATCGTTAGTGGTGTTCATCGGTGTTCGTCGCACGTGGTAGACTCATCCTAAGACTTAATGAGAAATTTTTAAATTTTTAAATGGGACATAATTAAAATATTTAAAGAAATAAATATTTAATGAGAATTTTTAAATTTTTTAAAAAATAATTAAATTGCCAAATTTTTATTGTCAAAAATTTTGAAGGGCAAGACCAAATATTTAAATTTTGAGACTAATCTAGTTAAAGAAACATAATTTTTTTTAAAGTCGGATCAAGGAAAACACAATCTTACTAATAGTCAATCCATATTAATAACTCCATAGTTAGACATTCTTATTTTTTCCCTAATCGGAATATGTGTTATTTCCCTATATATACCAAATTTACAGCCAAACCTAACTTCTAAAACATGCCATTTGATATGTATCTTTAATAGCCAAACCTAACTTCTAAAACATACCATTTGATATGTATTTTTAATGGCCAAACAAATTCATTGACTATATATTATTTTAAATAAACCTTTTAAAGATCTTACAAAACAATATGATTAGAAAATGAAAAACCCGTTACCAAGTTTTGTCTTAAATTATTTTTTTGGACATTTTGTCCCATAAAATTTAAATCGTTACCTTAGTAGCCCCAAATCGTTGACTCCATTAAAAAATCTTACGAACCAATCAGAACGTGACACATGCCGTTTTATTAAAAAAAAATCACACGACTTAAATAAAAGGGTAAATTGCATATAAGTCTACAAAAATTTTATTTTTGTTAATTTTAGTCCCTAAAAATATTTATTTAGCTCAAAATTTACAACTATTTTATTGTAATTTTTATAATTTTTTCCAATATTTTTAATATGAAGATTGTATTCTTCATTTTAGTCCTTGAAAATTTATTTAAACCGAAACAGTCTGGTATTCATTCAAATTCTTATAATTTAGTCTAATATTTTTAATATGATGATATTATTGTTCATTTTAATCCCTAAAAATCTTTATTTATCCCAAAATCACCCCCATTTCATTCTAACTTTTAAAATTTAGTTCAATATTTTTAATATGGTGTATTATTATTTATTTTAGTCCCTAAAGACTTATTTAATGTGGAATTTATCCATATTTCTTTCTAATTTTAATAATCTGGTCTGATAAATTTAAAATGGCAATATTATTATTCATTTTAGTCCCTGAAATTGTATTTTAGCCAAAATTTACTATTACTTCTTTCTCTTTTATAAATTTTATACGATTGGATAGAAATGGAATTAGTTTTAGGTTTCAAAAATTATTAGACTTAATGAGAAATTTTTAAAAATTTACAATGGAACATTATTAAAAAAAATCACTATTAAATTTTTTTCCTAATCGGAATATGTGTTATTTCCCTATATATATATACCAAATTTACAGCCAAATCTAACTTCTAAAACATGCCATTTGATATGTATTTTTAATAGCCAAACCTAACTTCTAAAACATACCATTTGATATGTATTTTTAATGGCCAAACAAATTCATTGACTATATATTATTTTTATACGTATGTTATTGTCTATTTAATTTTAAAGAATAATTAATAATTTTCTCTTTTTTTTGTCAACAAACTGAGAATGTATTAAGAAGGCACAATTATTACCAAGAACCAAAGCAGGAAAGCCATGGCAAAAATGAACCAAAGGAAAAGACATGATAAACAATTTAGTATATTACTTTTCATGGAAATTTCAAGAAAATTTAAAACTCTTTAGCATTGATCGAGAGCTGAAGTCTTTCCTTGTAAAGAATGAAAAAGGAAATTCTGATTTGGGGTAGGGCAGGGCCACCATTCACTGCTGGACAAACAATGTGATTTTGTTCCTCCTTCCGCAAGGTATTGCTCCACTTAAACGCTTATAAAAAGGACACTTAGTGCTCAGTTTTCATTGCCTCTCTCAATTCTACCTTCTTCTCTCATAACAACTTTGTTCAATGGAACGTTCTCTGAGTTTATTTCCAGCTTGCTGTGTCATTATCTTGCTTCTGGCTGCAGGTATTTTCCTTTTATCATTTTCATATGAAAGCACAACATCCACACAGACATATACCATGCAACTAGCTTCTAATACTGCTTTTATTGTTGCACTGAAATATCTGTAATTTTTTGTTTGTTTTACTTTTATGCAAAAGACATGAAATCTAATATACATTTTAAAATAACGCAGAGATGGGGCCTATGATGGCGGATGCCAGAGAATGCAAGTCTCCGAGCGGTGATTTCCAGGGCATATGCTTGAGCAACGATGTCTGTGCTAACATTTGCAAGTTGGAGGGTTTCAGCAGCGGGGGTTGCGAAGGCGTGTTTGACCGTGAATGCATTTGTTATAAAGATTGCTTTTAGGCCTTGAATTCGAATTTGATATTCGAGTATGCCATAATCTCCACTGCAATTACAATGAATTATAAGTAATGAAAGATGAATTATAAGTAATAGCTGCTTTGTACTACACCACATTTGTGGTTTTATTTGCCGACCGAAATGAAAAAGACTATTATTATATATGTTAAGAATCACCTTGTGTGCTGGTTGTAACCTCATGCTGTTGGTAGTTTGGATTTATGTTGCTGGTGTTTCCTTGTGCTCTGCTATGAATTATGATGCGGATTTGTTAGCAGGGAGTAAGGTTTTTGTTACTTGAAGCTCTTGGTATTTGTTCTGTGTGTTAATGTGCAGAGTGAAGCTCTTGAGCCATTAAAGTAAACCACAAGTGTTTGTTTTTATCTTTTTTGTTCAAATCGGAATCAAACTTGTCACTTGGCTCGGATGCTTCTAGTAAAAGGATATTTTAAGAAAGAGCAATATCATTCGAATTGTATTACTTTATCAGTTTGACCTCCAACATCAGTTTTCTATCGAATTAAAAATAGTTTTATTTTGGCTTTCATAAAATTCCACGGCCTTTGGCTTTATTGATACATTGAAGGTGCGTCGCTAGAGATCATGCCTTTCCTTCATTTGTTCGAGCATCTTGAAAGACTGCACTGAGCTGTAAATCCAACTTGGCTTCCAAAGCTTTTCCTTTCTCCCTAAAACTGCGATCTATTAACCCCTTGCTTGCCCATTTTTCAAGAAGATAATTGAGAGATCCGTAGAAAACATTTTTCTCATCATCGAGGGAAAGTTGGGCATCCGTTGACGTCGAGCCTCTATCCTTAGCTGTAGCGATTTGATGGGCTGTTTCATTTTTAGCAACCTCATAGGCTTCATCGAAATCCGCTTCTTGAACATTACTCTTCAAAGCATTGGGATCTAATACTCCTAGCTTGGCCAGATCTTCAATGGCGGTTTTGAGAGTTTTAATGTACCAATCTTTTTCTCTTATAGGCGACGCACTTGGAGCTTCCATGAATTGGATTAAGAGGACCAAGACCAATGATAATACAACCGAAGCAATCTTCACCATCTCGTTTCAAAGGATATGCTAAAAGTAATCAAAGGTTTTCAACTAGTGATGCATACACATGTATATGAGATGAAACTTATATAGTTTTTATGATGAGCTACTTTCCGCAAATTTAGGGGACCGTTGAGTCTTGACTGTTTTAGTGCCCAAAAGCCGTACACGTATGAGAAAGAATTCAACATAGCCTTTTTTCTGAGTAACTGGCTATTTTCTTTCTCATCCATTTATTTGTATTATTTTACGCGTTTTAAAGAAAATTATTCTAAATAGTATACTTATTTTACACTATGCGAATTTTTAAAATTTTATTTGGGTAATAACATATTTCAACAATTTCCCCTTAAATTCTTTAAATAAGAAATAGGACATGGAACCTAAATAATTTTAGTAACTTTACAGTATTCTTTCATTATTTTCTGACCAATTCAAGATTATTTAAACTCTTAAAAATAAAAATTATATTTAATAATTAAACTATTTTGTTTAAAATTTTTAAATATACCTTCTAAAGATCTCACAAAGCAATTCGATTAGAAAAATGAAAAAACTAATTCCTTATAAATAAAACATAATATTGGCATATTAAATTTCATAAAAAAATATAATTTTTTTAGCTCGGCAAATCAGATTTTATTGATTATAAAGGTCATACAAAATCTTTGACCTAAGTTGCGAGTCTCTTTAAAAATCTCCCTAATCCTAGATGGAGGAAAAAAGTGCATCACAACTAGGTAAGAGAACTACATCAAACGAAGACAGCGATTAAGAACTTCAACAACAAAAAAACTACTAGCATTATTTCCATACGGTAAAAACACGATTGCCTATACCTTTTTAGAGCGTAACACCTCGACTTATCTAAAACCATTTACCACCAAGCTTTAAACAACTCTTGTCGAGCCATTCATTCTTTTTTTAAATAGTCCGCCTTTTTGTTTTGGTTCTCGATTCATACGTAAACTACGACAATAAAATTTTCAGGTCATGCAATCGACTACGTTTCACCAACGCCACGGTCTAAGGAGTGAATAACCAATCATTATCCACACCACTTAATATAAATATTATTTAAAAAGAATAAATTTGGCGAACCATCGGGGGAACCAAGTAAAAGAGCCAGTCTAAGCCGGATTGGAGGTAGAGATGAGAAGATGAAGGACCCTTAAAACCTTTCGTCGTCGAGCTTACTGCCTCTCCTTACAACCCATTGTGGAACCGGTGGAGATCCCGAAAGACACTGGGAGCACTGGACTCCATCGAATATACTAACGGCTTCACGAACAAAAACCAAGCACGAGGCAGGAAGGAGAAAGACAAACGATGAAAAGAGGCCGTTGAGAGGGATGGAGCTAAAAAACGAGCAGCCCCACAACGTGGTCGGAGCCATCCAAAGGGGGCTTCCTTTAAACGACGAGGTTTGAGGTTGAGCGTCGAGGATTTAAATCCTTCCATTTCATCAAACAAAAACTTAGTCTTTTATAATTTTTTATTAATCAAATAAGATTTACAAGGTCACATTGTCCCTTAATTTATGTACTTGTTACCAAGTTTTCTCTTAATTTTTTTGGACACTTTGTCCCTTGAACTTTAAATCGTTACCTTAGTTGCCCCAAATCGTTAACTTTGTTAAAAAAAAAATCTTATGGACCAATCAGAACGTGCCATGTGTCATTTTGTTAAAAAAATCATATGACTTAAATAAAGGGGTAAATTGCAAGATAAGTCTACCAAATTTTTTTCTTTCTTAATTGTAGTCCCTAAAAATCTTTATTTAACTCAAAATTTACAGCTTTTTTTATTCTAATTTTTATAAATTTTTTTCCAATATTTGTAATATGATGATTGTATTCTTCATTTCAGTCCCTAAGAATTTATTTAAATTGAAATAGTCCCTTATTTCTTTCAAATTCTTATAATTTAGTCCAATATTTTTAATTTGATAATATTAATGTTCATTTTTGTCCCTGAAAATCTTTTGTTAACCCAAAATCATCCCCATTTCTTTCTAATTTTTAAAATTTAGTCCAATATTTTAATATGGTGTATTATTGTTTATTTTAGTCCTTAAAGATTTATTTAACATGGAATTTATCCCTATTTCTTTCTAATTTTAATAATTTGGTCCAATAAATTTAAAATGGTGATATTCTTGTTCATTTTAGTCCATGAAATTGTATTTTAGCCAAAATTGACTATTACTTCTTTGTATTTTTTAAATTTTACTCCGTTATTTTTAATATGATTGGAGAGAAATGGAATTATTTTTAGGTTTCAAAAATTTTGAGACTTAATGAGAAATTTTTAAAAATTTACAATGGTACATAATTAAAAATATTTAAAGAAATAAATACTTAATTGAGAATTTTAATTTTTTTAAAAAATAAATAAATTAAAGTGCATAATTTGAATGTAACACCCCTTACCTGATTTAGAAGTAAACCGAACTAAGAAGTGTTACTCAACTAACAAGGAACTAACTTCCATACATGTAAGTCTTTACTTCGAGTACAATGACCAAAACGAGACTAACACAAGCATTTAAGTCTATCATTTTACTCTTTAATCATTATAGGACATGCTTGAGTGAGAAAATAAAATTCAATTAAGGGTGATTAGAATCTACACCATTCAAATATACCACAAACTTCAAAGGATGTCTAATAACTAAATTAAAGTTAAGAATATTTTGTATATATTTTAAACTATAGTTAGTGCACGATTTAAAATATAAAAAATTAATATTATTTTTTAATATAAATATCATTTTAAAATTTTTATATTTTAAACTAAATTTAATATAGTTTTCAATTCTAGATTTTTTTTTATAATTTCACATATATAATCATTGAATTGATTTTTTAACATAATTAATAATTTTAATATTTATTAAAAAATTAATTAAATTATTATATATAATTATCTTAAACTACTCCAAATTATATTAAATTCATTTAGCGAATTCAAACTCACAAACACAATTTAATATTGTTAACTTTAATTTAGTTATTAGATTTATTTAATTGGTTTAGATTTTTTTATGCATCATAAAAATATTACATTCGAATTTCCTAAAACCACATTTCATTCCTTTTCTCAAGCATTAAAATCTATATAAGACATGTATTAAATGTTGTACTTTATATCACAAGACATACACTTGGTGCAGTGGCAGGTACATGTGCTTTAGACCATGAGGTCCTTGGTTCAAACCCATGCAATTGCATTTTCTTCTCTTTAATTTTTTTGGGCATTAACAATCATTAAATACATATATTAATGTACCTCATAGCACGAAAGTGTGCTTGGTTCAGTGGCAAGCACACAGCTTAGGTACCCAGAGGTGGTGACACGTGTTATTATTTTATTGAATAATTAATATATTTTATTAGATTAAAATTAGGACTAAATTGATATAATGTATAAATATAGAGGACCAAATGTGTAATTATACCAATTTTTTAACAGTTCCGTCAACTTTTTCGTTTTGTGGCTAAAATGGAACCATTTAAATAGTTGCGTGGTGCATTTGCGGCAAAAAATAATATAGTGGTCATTTTGACACCAAACATATAGTTCATTGGTCATCTATGTAGTTTACCCAAAAAAAAGAGGAACCGTTCAACTATCCACAAGTCTGCTCATTTCGAGTATGGAGAGAACTTTCTAGATCTAAAACTCCTTCCCAAACTCTTCAGCTACCTAAATCGAACGCCACTCCGATCTCATTCTCCGGTCGCTCGTGGCATGCACCGGCGCCTCCTTTGCAATCGCCGTCGGACCCCGCTCCTAGCCCACCGTCCCACTCGCGCGTTGGCGCCGCCTTCCGTCGCGCAGCTGGGTTCGAAAGTTCGGTTAAAACCCTAAGTCGACCCTTTCATTTTCCGGCGATTTCGTCACCGTTCGCCTTCCGTTTGTCGCGCCGCCAGGACTAACAGATTCCTTACGCCACGACGGACAAAACCTTTCTGGCCGTTTGCCGATCCAACACCGGTAAGGGCCTCATCGGTGTCGCGCTCTTCCGACCACATCGTACCCAATTTAGGGCTTTTTCCGATAAGATTTCGGCCATTTTGAGTATGGTATTAGTTTCATCCGTGTACACTTTCGTTGATCTTTCGTTTTCCGATAGATTCACGGTCAAACACGTCTTCGGCGACCTCTTCGGTAGCTTCCGACGACATTCTCTGTTTTGGGTATGTGAACTTTGGTAAGTGGCCTGAACCGGCTCAGACCGGCCACCTTGGACCGAACCCGTTCGTTTAAACCGACCCAAATCTGGTATGGTTCAAGCCCAACCTGTGATACCCAAACCCGTCGGCCCAATATGTTTAAGCCCAACCAAACCAAGCCCACTTTAGTGTCTGACCCGACCCGTTTACCTAAGTCCGACCGGACCCGTATGCTCGGTCAACCCGAACCTGACCCGGTCAACCTGAGTCAACTCGTCCGAGTCAGTCGAGTCAACTCAGCTCGAGTCAGCTCAGTGAGTCAGTCGAGTCAACTCAATTGACCTCTACTCGTTGACCTGCTGACGTCAGCGTTGACCTGCTGACGTCTGCGCTGACTCTTACCCTGTTGACCGTAACAGAGGTACGTAGCTTCCTAGGCTTAGCCGGATACTATAGGAGATTCGTAGAAGGTTTCTCTAAGTTAGCTGCTCCTTTGACACAATTGCTTCAGAAGAGTGTTCAGTTTGAGTGGACAGATGCAAGACAAAGAGCCTTGGAGAAGTTGAAGGAAGCCTTGACCCAAGCACCAATATTGATTCAGCCAGAGTCCGGGAAGGACTATGTAGTTTACAGTGATGCTTCTTACGTAGGTCTAGGTTGTATCCTCATGCAAGACAGGAGAGTGGTGGCTTATGCCTCAAGACAGTTGAAGACTCATGAGCGTAACTATCCGACCCATGACATAGAGTTAGCTGCAGTTGTGTTTGCTCTGATGATTTGGAGGCACTATTTGTACGGTGAGAAATGCACAGTGTACACCGATCACAAGAGTTTGAAATACATTATGACTTAGCGAGATTTGAATATCAGACAACGTAGGTGGTTAGAGTTGCTAAAAGACTATGATCTTACCATCGAGTACCATCCGGTTAAGGCCAATGTAGTGGCCGATGCATTGAGTAGAAAGATGGTCGTGGATTTGAAAGCCATGTTTGCTAGATTGAGTTTGTCTGGAGATGGTGGCTTGGTAGCCGAGCTTTAGGTTAGACCTACTCTAGGTCAGTTGATTAGAGAAAAAAAGCTCTTACATAGATCTTTGGCACCTCACGTGCAAGATATAGCCGAAGGTAGATCATCAGACTAAAGTTTCAGTACCGATGGGGTTTTGTGTTTCAAAGATAGGATAGTTGTGCCAGAGGACAGTGACTTGAGACGTACGATCTTGACTGAAGCACACAGTAGTCTGTTTGCTATGCATCCTAGAAGTACGAAGATGTACCGTGATTTGAAGAATGAGTACTTTTGGGTTGGCTTGAAGAGAGATGTAGCCGACTTTATGAGTAAGTGTTTAGTATGTTAGAGGGTGAAGGCGGAACATCAAGTTCCCTCAGGTTTGTTGCAATCGTTGAGGATACCAGAATGGAAATAGGAGAATATCACCATGGATTTTGTTTCAGGTTTTCCTTTGACTCCTACGAAGAAGAACTCGGTTTGGGTGATAGTGGACCGTTTTACAAAGTGTGCCCACTTCTTGGCAGTCAATACTACTTACATTTTAGATAGATTGGCCGATTTGTACATTGATGAGATTGTTAGACTGCATGGTGTGCCGAAGTCCATCGTGTCAGATAGAGATCCGCGGTTTACATCTCGATTTTGGGAGTGTCTGCATACAGCTTTGGGTACCCGTTTGAACTTCAGCACGTCTTATCACCCTCAGTCAGATGGTCAGTCAGAGAGAGTTATTCAGATCTTAGAGGATATGTTGCGTTGTTGCATCATAGATTTTCAGGGTACGTAGGAGAAGCACTTGCCTGTAGTTGAGTTTGCTTACAACAACAGCTTTCAGTCGAGCATTCAAATGGCTCCGTATGAGGCCTTGTATGGCCGAAAGTGTAGAACTCCAGTTTGTTGGGCCGAAGTGGGACATAAGTTGTTGTCTATGCCGGATTTGCTCAAGGGGACAACTGACAAGGTAAAATTGATTTGTGATCGTTTGAAGGCTGCTTCGGATAGACAGAAGTCCTATGCCGACTTGAAGAGGAAGGAAGTTGAGTTCTCAGTAGGTGAGAAGGTGTTCTTGAAGGTGTCTCCGTGGAAGAAGGTGATGAGATTTGGCCGAAAGGGGAAGTTGAGTCCGAGGTACGTAGGACCGTATGAGATTGTGAAGAGGGTTGGTCCAGTTGCTTATCAGTTGCGTTTGCCATCCGAGCTAGAGAAGATACACGATGTATTCCATGTTTCGATGCCCCGTAAGTATAGGTCCGATCCATCACATGTTATGCCTGTAGAGGAGATTTAATTGAATCCGGATTTGACTTATGAGGAAGAGCCAGTTCAGATCTTAGCTTCTGACAGTAAGGTGTTGCGGGGTAGATTGATTGAGTTAGTAAAAGTGCGGTGGCAACGTCGAGGTGTGGACGAGGCCACTTGGGAGACGAATGAGGATATGGAAAAGCAGTTTCCGTATCTCTTTTAGTCAGGTAATTTCGGGGACGAAATTCCTTAAGTGGGAGAGAGTTGTAACACTCGTGTTTTGGGGTTAGGAGTTAGTCGGGTTAGTGGTCCGAGTCGGAAAAATTAAATTAAATCAATTTAACCTTGGCTTGGGATAATTGGGTTTTAAATAAATGGGAGGGATCATTATGGTAATTTAACCCAAAAGTTTTGAAAAGGAATACAACCTTTTTAGTTTCAAAAAGGAAAAAGTCATCATCCTCTCTCCCCACTCCCCTCTTTAACGTTGGAAGCTCAAAAACCCCTCCCCAAACCCTAAATTACTATTCCATTAAATTCCTACTTCATTCCAAGGTCATTTTCAAAGGTAATAATATTTTCTAACTCTCATTTTCATCCTCTATCTCTACATGGTCATAGTATTTAAAACCATGAACTTTTGAAAATTAGGGCTTGATGAAAGTTTGAGTTTTTATGAGGATTTTCAATTTGTTTTGAAATATGATGTTGGGTTTTAGTTTATTTACCTTATAATGAACATAATATGTTAAAATGGTTGGGTTTGGGTGAAAACCCGAAATGGGTTCTTGAGGCAATTTTTAAGGTGTCAAAAACTTGGTTTTTGGTGGGTTTTAGGTTTAAATTGGAGGGCTGATGGTTTATGTATGTTAGGAGGATGTTTTGGGACCATTTGGGGGTCATTTGGATGTTTGAAAATGGGATTTTCAGCTAGGGTTTGAAGGAGCACGAAAATGGGAATGTTTGGGGGATTAATTTGATTAGAAAATTTGTTGAAGTTAGTTTGAGCTCAAGAGTTGAGTGTTGACTGAATTTTAGCATTGATTGGGAATAATGGATGTGTTTTTGATTGGCTAGAAGCAAGAGGAGACGTTGGAGAAGCATTGGGATCGAATCCGAGCTTGTAAGAGGCTTGCTTTGGTTGCTAAGGAAGGGTGGTGAGTGACTTTAAATGTGTTTTAAAGTTTGGTTCGAGTGTGTGTAGTGTATGAGTTGAAATGTGCTTGGTAGGCCATTTCCATGTAGATTTAAATTGTTAACTTACCTCTTGATTTCCATTAAATGCTATTTGTGTTTGCCTATTTATGCTCTTGTGATATGTGGTTGATTTGCACATGTATACCATGATATGTGTATGTGATGAGCATGAGATATGGTCGATGGATATACGATGTGGTAAATGTAAATTGGCACTAATTAACTTACCGGGTGTAAATGATCGATCATTAGGATTAGTGTGCACACAAATTGAGTCAAAACGTATGTGGCCTTGATGGCGTTGAGTCATCAAGGAGGAGTACGGTGATGTAATATTCCACCGGAAGCTTATATATATTCTACGGGATGATGAGTGGAATCTCATCCATAGGGCATGTGGTGATGAGTGGAATCCCGCCCATGCAAGGTCCGGTGATGAGTGTAATCCCACCGAGGTAATGTGAATGTTGAGATTAAAATCGCACATCCAGGTAATCTAATAGTGGCCAATTGAACTTGTTCTTATACTTGTGATGCATGACATTGATATGTGATGTTTGAGCTTAGTATGATGTAAGATGCCATATTATGCCTCTTGAAATACTAGCTAGGTCTACTTGTCATTTTAACTATGCATGATAGAAATGAGAATTAGGGAATACATGCTTGAACCCTGCATTGTTGATGTTTTCGGTTTTAGAGCATCCTCCCTAAGCTTATAGCTTACGCTCTCATTTTCAACAATGCAGATCATTAGCGTGGTGTTAGCTTGGAGCAAGGCAAGAAGGGCTTCCAAGTTTTTGTTGCTCAAGTACGGTTAGTATTTATGTAGTAGCTTAGCAATGTGGCAAGAGTGCGTGTTTGTATGAGCTTTGTATGACTCATGTGTGTGGTTGATGCTTATATTTGGACTTGGTTTGTAAGCATGATATATCTTGCCAAATGTTTGAATGATGTATGCCATTTTGGATGTTTAAGATTGCTTGATGGCATGTAAACCTTTTATGTGATGAATGGCGCCTTTGACTATTAATGTCTTCAAGCATGCCCTTTAAGAAATGTTGTTGATGTGTAATTTGCCATGTATGAATGATTGTTTAAACCCATGCCTTGTGTGTGCTTGAATATGCTAGACATAGGACGTATGCCTCTAGACCTTAGTTGCTTATGTTGTGTGCCTTTAGAGGTCCTATGGAACCTTTAGACTTGTGGAAAAAACACCTAAGTCTGATTTTCAAAGGTTGCAGACATTCCGCGTTACGAAACGAGCTGGGCCGTTTCGGAACGAGTAGGCTTCAGGGACCCCGTATCGGAACGCGTTTCGATACGGTTTGGCCTCTGTGAGCCCCTGTTCCGATACGGGTTTCGGAACGTTTTGGCTACTGGAATTCTAAGAAAATGACGAGATGAAGGCGATTCGAAACGGGTCTAAGGGTTCCGAAACGGTCAAAATCTCGTTGACCACGAGAAGTTGACCGTTGAGGGTGTTTCGAAACGGTTGACCTCCGTTTCGATACGGCCTCCTCGTATGGACTTAGGGCAGTTGACCTGGTCAAGGCGTTTCGACACGCCTCAAGGGTGTTTCGGAACGGCCTGTTTAAAGGACTAAAATTGGACTGTTCAAATGCTGTTTTGGGTTCGTATGTTTATCTCTTGTGTTCTTTTTCCGCTGTTTGATCTTATACGATTCGAATGAGCCTTTAGAAAAGATTAAGTTAAAGAAAAATATTGGGTTGCTAACCGAGGGGGAACCTTAACGGGTTTCACTTCGGTTTTCCCCGTGTGGCCCACTCAGACCGGTCATCCGGCCAGACCGGGACGAGGGGGTTACAACAATAATATCATCATATTAAAAATATCGTACTGGATTTTAAAAACTAGAAAGAAATATGGTGAATTTCAGGTTAAATAAAGATTTTTAGGTACTAAAATGAACAATAATATCATCATATTAAAGTATTGGAATAAATTTTAATGATTAGAACGAAATAT
The DNA here is from genome assembly GCA_030270665.1 of Hibiscus trionum. Classification (NCBI taxonomy): domain Eukaryota; kingdom Viridiplantae; phylum Streptophyta; class Magnoliopsida; order Malvales; family Malvaceae; genus Hibiscus; species Hibiscus trionum. The sequence continues at coordinate 19,620,390 of BSYR01000022.1, forward strand.
GGGTGAATTCCAGCTAAATTAAATTTTTAGGGACTAAAGTATACAAAAATATCATCATAATAACAATATTGGACATAATTTTAAAATTTAGAATGTTGTAGGGGTAAATTTTGGATAAAATAAAATTTTCGGGAATAAATAAACATAAAGATCATCATATTAAATATAGTGGACTAAATTATAAAAATTAGAAAGAAATACGAGTGAATTTTGGGTCAAATAATTATTTTTAGGGTCTAAAATGAAAAATAATATTCATATTAAAAATATTGGACTAAATTGTAATAATTAGAAAAAAGGGTGAATTTAAGGTTAAATAAAGATTTTTGGGGACTAAAATGAAAAATAATATTCATATAAAAAATAATTGATGTTCATTTTAGTCCCTGAAATTGTATTTTAGCCAAAATTGACTATTTCTTCTTTCCCTTTTTTAAATTTTATATGATTGAATACAAATGGAATTAGTTTTAGGTTTCAAAAATTTTGAGACTTAATGAGAAAATTTTAAAATTTTATAATGGAACATAATTAAAAAAAAGTTAAATAAATAAATACTTAATTGAGAATTTTATAATTTTCAAAAAAAAAATTAAGTGCAAAATTTGAACTGTCCAAAATTTTGAAGGGCAAGACTAAAATTTGAAGGGAAAGAATTCTGGGTCAAATAATTTTTTAAGGACTAAAATGAAAAATAATATTCATATTAAAAATATTAAACTAAATTATTAAAATAAGAAAATATGACAAACTTAACGTGCAATTTACCCCATTTATTTAAGTCAGATGAATTTATTTGACAAAGTGACACATTGTGCATTTTGATTGGTCCGTAAATTCTTTTTAATTTTACGACCAAACACATTTTTTCGTCGCTTTCCATTTTCCAAGAATATTGAAATGAAAATGAACTTCATTCACTAGAACCAAACGGAGGCACTGGAAACGTATTTAACGCATAATTTATCCCTAATTCTTTCTAATTTTAATAATTTAGTTTGATAATTTTAAAATGGTTATATTCTTGTTCATTTTAGTCCCTGAAATTCTATTTCAGCCAAAATTGACTCCTATTTCTTTGTAATTTTAAAATTTTACTCTGTTATTTTTAATATGATTGGAGAGAAATAAAATTAATTTTAGGTTTAAAAAATTTTGAGACTTAATGAGAAGTTTTTGAAAATTTAAAATGCAGCATAATTAAAATATTTAAAGAAATAAATATTTAATGAGAATTTAAATTTTTTTAAAAAATAATTAAAGTGCCAAATTTTTATTGTCCAAAATTTTGAAGGGCAAGACCACGTTTTTCTCTGATCGCCGTCTATCCATGTTTACATCTCTAATTAGAAATATAATGGACTAAATTTTTAAAAATTAGAATGAATATAGATTAATTTTGGCTAAAATAAAATTTTAAGGGCTAAAAAGAACAAAAGTATCATTATATTAAACATAATGTACTGAATTTTAAAAATTATAAATAAATAGAAGACAATTCCAGTTAAATAACAATTTTTAGGGACTAAAATAAAGAATAATATCATAATATTAAAAACATTGGATCAAATTTTAAAAATTAGAAAGAAATAGGGTGTATTTAAGGCTAAATAAAGATTTTTAGGTACTAAAATGAACAACAATATCACCATATTAAAAATTTATAATACATTTTAGAAATTAGAAAGAATAATGAGTGAATTTCAGCTAAATTAAATTTCTTGGGGACTGAAGTGAAAAAATATCTTCATATTATCAATATTGGACTAAATATTTTTTTAGAGTGGGCACAAGTCAAAATATTTTTTAGGGTGGGCGGATCCAAAATGTATTTTTAGGGTGGGCACAAGTCAAAATATTTTTTAGAGTGAGCAAGTGTCATAAAAACCTCAAAATTTCAGGGTAAACTAAGGATGTAGGGTAAACTACACTCGCAGTCTCTTTTGCTTTTGGTCTAATCTGTTTTTGGTCACCAGTTTTGAAAAAGTTTGGTTTTTGGTCACCAGTTTTAAGACTTAATGAAATTTTTTTAAAATGTTAAATGGGACATAATTAAAATATTTAAAGAAATAAATATTTAATGAGAATTTTATATTTTTTTTAAAAGTAATTAAATTGCCAAATTTTTATTGTCCAAAATTTTAAAGGACAAGACCAAATATTTAAATTTTGAGACTAATCTAGTTAAAGAACCATAATTTTTTAAAGTCAGGCCAAGGAAAACACAATCTTACTAATAGTCCATCCATATTAATAACTCCATAGTTAGACATTCTTATTTTTTTCCTAATCGGAATATGTGTTATTTCCCTATCTATACCAAATTTACAGCCAAACCTAACTTCTAAAACATGCCATTTCATGTGTATTTTTAATAGCGAAACTTAACTTCTAAAACATACCATTTGATATGTATTTTTAATGGCCAAACAAATTCATTGACTATATATTATTTTAAATAAACCTTTTAAAGATCTTACAAAACAATATGATTAGAAAATGAAAAATGTGTTACCAAGTTTTGTCTTAAATTATTTTTTAGTACATTTTGTCCCATGAAATTTAAATCGTTACCTTAGTAGCCCCAAATTGTTAACTCTATTAAAAAATTTTATGGGCTAATCAGAACGTGACACGTGCCGTTTTGTTAAAAAAATTCACACGACTTAAATAAAAGGGTAAATTGCATATAAGTCTACAAAAATTTTATTTTTGTTAATTTTAGTCCCTAAAAATATTTATTTAGCTCAAAATTTACAACTATTTTATTGTAATTTTTATAATTTTTTCCAATATTTTAGTCCCTAAAAATATTTATTTATCCCAAAATCACCCCATTTCATTCTAACTTTTAAAATTTAGTTCAATATTTTTAATATGGTGTATTATTATTTATTTCAGTCCCTAAAGACTTATTTAATGTGGAATTTATCCATATTTCTTTCTAATTTTAATAATCTGGTCTGATAAATTTAAAATGGCAATATTATTGTTCATTTTAGTCCCTAAAATTGTATTTTAGCCAAAATTTACTATTACTTCTTTCTCTTTTATAAATTTTATATGATTGGATAGAAATGGAATTAGTTTTAGGTTTCAAAAATTATTAGACTTAATGAGAAATTTTTAAAAATTTACAATGGAACATTATTAAAAAAAATTTTACTATTAAGTTTTTTTCCTAATCGGAATATGTGTTATTTCCCTATATATATACCAAATTTACAGCCAAACCTAACTTCTAAAACATGCCATTTGATATGTATTTTTAATAGCCAAACCTAATTTCTAAAACATACCATATGATTTTGTTCCTCCTTCCGCAAGGTATTGCTCCACTTAAACGCTTATAAAAAGGACACTTAGTGCTCAGTTTTCATTGCCTCTCTCAATTCTACCTTCTTCTCTCATAACAACTTTGTTCAATGGAACGTTCTCTGAGTTTATTTCCAGCTTGCTGTGTCATTATCTTGCTTCTGGCTGCAGGTATTTTCCTTTTATCATTTTCATATGAAAGCACAACATCCACACAGACATATACCATGCAACTAGCTTCTAATACTGCTTTTATTGTTGCACTGAAATATCTGTAATTTTTTGTTTGTTTTACTTTTATGCAAAAGACATGAAATCTAATATACATTTTAAAATAACGCAGAGATGGGGCCTATGATGGCGGATGCCAGAGAATGCAAGTCTCCGAGCGGTGATTTCCAGGGCATATGCTTGAGCAACGATGTCTGTGCTAACATTTGCAAGTTGGAGGGTTTCAGCAGCGGGGGTTGCGAAGGCGTGTTTGACCGTGAATGCATTTGTTATAAAGATTGCTTTTAGGCCTTGAATTCGAATTTGATATTCGAGTATGCCATAATCTCCACTGCAATTACAATGAATTATAAGTAATGAAAGATGAATTATAAGTAATAGCTGCTTTGTACTACACCACATTTGTGGTTTTATTTGCCGACCGAAATGAAAAAGACTATTATTATATATGTTAAGAATCACCTTGTGTGCTGGTTGTAACCTCATGCTGTTGGTAGTTTGGATTTATGTTGCTGGTGTTTCCTTGTGCTCTGCTATGAATTATGATGCGGATTTGTTAGCAGGGAGTAAGGTTTTTGTTACTTGAAGCTCTTGGTATTTGTTCTGTGTGTTAATGTGCAGAGTGAAGCTCTTGAGCCATTAAAGTAAACCACAAGTGTTTGTTTTTATCTTTTTTGTTCAAATCGGAATCAAACTTGTCACTTGGCTCGGATGCTTCTAGTAAAAGGATATTTTAAGAAAGAGCAATATCATTCGAATTGTATTACTTTATCAGTTTGACCTCCAACATCAGTTTTCTATCGAATTAAAAATAGTTTTATTTTGGCTTTCATAAAATTCCACGGCCTTTGGCTTTATTGATACATTGAAGGTGCGTCGCTAGAGATCATGCCTTTCCTTCATTTGTTCGAGCATCTTGAAAGACTGCACTGAGCTGTAAATCCAACTTGGCTTCCAAAGCTTTTCCTTTCTCCCTAAAACTGCGATCTATTAACCCCTTGCTTGCCCATTTTTCAAGAAGATAATTGAGAGATCCGTAGAAAACATTTTTCTCATCATCGAGGGAAAGTTGGGCATCCGTTGACGTCGAGCCTCTATCCTTAGCTGTAGCGATTTGATGGGCTGTTTCATTTTTAGCAACCTCATAGGCTTCATCGAAATCCGCTTCTTGAACATTACTCTTCAAAGCATTGGGATCTAATACTCCTAGCTTGGCCAGATCTTCAATGGCGGTTTTGAGAGTTTTAATGTACCAATCTTTTTCTCTTATAGGCGACGCACTTGGAGCTTCCATGAATTGGATTAAGAGGACCAAGACCAATGATAATACAACCGAAGCAATCTTCACCATCTCGTTTCAAAGGATATGCTAAAAGTAATCAAAGGTTTTCAACTAGTGATGCATACACATGTATATGAGATGAAACTTATATAGTTTTTATGATGAGCTACTTTCCGCAAATTTAGGGGACCGTTGAGTCTTGACTGTTTTAGTGCCCAAAAGCCGTACACGTATGAGAAAGAGTTCAACATAGCCTTTTTTTCTGAGTAACTGGCTATTTTCTTTCTCATCCATTTATTTGTATTATTTTACGCGTTTTAAAGAAAATTATTCTAAATAGTATACTTATTTTACACTATGCGAATTTTTAAAATTTTATTTGGGTAATAACATATTTCAACAATTTCCCCTTAAATTCTTTAAATAAGAAATAGGACATGGAACCTAAATAGTTTTAGTAACTTTACAGTATTCTTTCATTATTTTCTGACCAATTCAAGATTATTTAAACTCTTAAAAATAAAAATTATATTTAATAATTAAACTATTTTGTTTAAAATTTTTAAATATACCTTCTAAAGATCTCACAAAACAATTCGATTAGAAAAATGAAAAAACTAATTCCTTATAAATAAAACATAATATTGGCATATTAAATTTCATAAAAAATATAATTTTTTTAGCTCGGCAAATCAGATTTTATTGATTATTGACCTAAGTTGCGAGTCTCTTTAAAAATCTCCCTAATCCTAGAAGGAGGAAAAGAGTGCATCACAACTAGGTAAGAGAACTACATCAAACGAAGACATCAATTAAGAACTTCAACAACAAAAAAAACTACTAGCATTATTTCCATACGGTAAAAACACGATTGCCTATACCTTTTTAGAGCGTAACACCTCGACATATCTAAAACCATTTACCACCAAGCTTTATACAACTCTTGTCGAGCCATTCATTCTTTTTTTAGATAGTCCGCCTTTTTGTTTTGGTTCTCGATTCATACGTAAACTATGACAATAAAATTTCCAGGTCATGCAATCGACTACGTTTCACCAACGCCACGGTCTAAGGAGTGAATAACCAATCATTATCCATACCACTTAATATAAATATTATTTAAAAAGAATAAATTTTGCGAACCATCGGGGGAACCACGTAAAAGAGCCAGTCTAAGCCGGATTGGAGGTAGAGATGAGAAGATGAAGGACCCTTAGAACCTTTCGTTGCCGAGCTTACTGCCTCTCCTTACAACCCATTGTGGAACCGGTGGAGATCCCGAAAGACACTGGGAGCACTGGACTCCATCGAATATACTAACGGCTTCACGAACAAAAACCAAGCACGAGGCAGGAAGGAGAAAGACAAACGATGAAAAGAGGCCGTTGAGAGGGATGGAGCTAAAAAACGAGCAGCCCCACAACGTGGTCGGAGCCATCCAAAGGGGGCTTCTTTTATACGACGAGGTTTGAGGTTGAGCGACGAGGATTTAAATCCTTCTATTTCATCAAACAAAAACTTAGTCTTTTATAATTTTTTATTTATCAAATAAGGTTTACAAGGTCACATTGTCCCTTAATTTATGTACTTGTTACCAAGTTTTCTCTTAATTTTTTTGGACACTTTGTCCCATGAACTTTAAATCGTTACCTTAGTTGCCCCAAATCGTTAACTTTGTTAAAAAAAATCTTATGGACCAATCAGAACGTGCCATGTGTCATTTTGTTAAAAAAATTCATATGACTTAAATAAAGGGGTAAATTGCAAGATAAGTCTACCAAATTTTGTTTTTCTTAATTTTAGTCCCTAAAAATCTTTATTTAACTCAAAATTTACAGCTTTTTTTATTCTAATTTTTATAATTTTTTTTCCAATATTTGTAATATGATGATTGTATTCTTCATTTCAGTCCCTAAGAATTTATTTAAATTGAAATAGTCCCTTATTTCTTTCAAATTCTTATAATTTAGTCTAATATTTTTAATATGATAATATTAATGTTCATTTTTGTCCCTGAAAATCTTTTGTTAACCCAAAATCATCCTCATTTCTTTCTAATTTTTAAAATTTAGTCCAATATTTTAATATGGTGTATTATTTGTTTATTTTAGTCCTTAAAGATTTATTTAACATGGAATTTATCCCTATTTCTTTCTAATTTTAATAATTTGGTCCAATAAATTTAAAATGGTGATATTCTTGTTCATTTTAGTCCATGAAATTGTATTTTAGCCAAAATTGACTATTACTTCTTTGTATTTTTTAAATTTTACTCCGTTATTTTTAATATGATTGGAGAGAAATGGAATTATTTTTAGGTTTCAAAAATTTTGAGACTTAATGAGAAATTTTTAAAAATTTACAATGGTACATAATTAAAAATATTTAAAGAAATAAATACTTAATTGAGAATTTTAATTTTTTTTAAAAATAAATAAATTAAAGTGCATAATTTGAATGTAACACCCCTTACCTGATTTAGAAGTAAACCGAACTAAGAAGTGTTACTCAACTAACAAGGAACTAACTTCCATACATGTAAGTCTTTACTTCGAGTACAATGACCAAAACGAGACTAACACAAGCATTTAAGTCTATCATTTTACTCTTTAATCATTATAGGACATGCTTGAGTGAGAAAATAAAATTCAATTAAGGGTGATTAGAATCTACACCATTCAAATATACCACAAACTTCAAAGGATGTCTAATAACTAAATTAAAGTTAAGAATATTTTGTATATATTTTAAACTATAGTTAGTGCACGATTTAAAATATAAAAAAATTAATATTATTTTTTAATATAAATATCATTTTAAAATTTTTTATATTTTAAAGTAAATTTAATATAGTTTTCAATTCTAGATTTATTTTTATAATTTCACATATACAATCATTGAATTGATTTTTTTAACTTAATTAATAATTTTAATATTTATTAAAAAATTTATTAAATTATTATATATAATTATCTTAAACTACTCCAAATTATATTAAATTCATTTAGCGAATTCAAACTCACAAACACAATTTAATATTGTTAACTTTAATTTAATTATTAGATTTATTTAATTGGTTTAGATTTTTTATGCATCACAAAAATATTACATTCGAATTTCCTAAAACCACATTTCATTCCTTTTCTCAAGCATTAAAATCTATATAAGACATATATTAAATGTTGTACTTTATATCACAAGACATACACTTGGTGCAGCGGCAAGCACATGTGCTTTGGACCATGAGGTCCTTGGTTCAAATCCATGCAATTTCATTTTCTTCTCTTTAATTTTTCTGGGCATTAACAATCATTAAATACATATATTAATGTACCCCATAACATGAAAGTGTGCTTGGTTCAGTGGCAAGCACACAGCTTGGGTACCCAGAGGTCTTGGGTTGAAGTTCTTGTGGACTTCCAATAAGGTGGTGACACGTGTTATTATTTTATTAAATAATTAATTTATTTTATTAGATTAAAATTAGGACTAAATTGATATAATGTATAAATATAAAGGACCAAATGTGTAATTATACCAATTTTTTTAACAGTTCCGTCAACTTTTTCGTTTTTTTAACGGCGTGTGGCTAAAATGGAACCATTTAAATAGTTGTGTGGTGCATTTGCGGCAAAAAATAATATAGTGGTCATTTTGACACCAAACCCATAGTTCAGTGGTCATCTGTGTAGTTTGCCCAAAAAAAAGAGAAACCGTTCAACTATCCACAAGTCTGCTCATTTCGAGTATGGAGAGAACTTTCTAGATCTAAAACTCCTTCCCAAACACTTCAGCTACCTAAATCGAACGCCACTCCGATCTCCTTCTCCGGTCGCTCGTGGCATGCACCGGCGCCTCCTTTGCGATCGCCGTCAGACCCCGCTCCTAGCCCACCGTCCCACTCGCGCGTTGGCGCCGCCGTCCGTCGCGCAGCTGGGTTTGAAAGTTCGGTTAAAACCCTAAGTCAACCCTTCCGTTTTCCGGCGATTTCGTCACCGTTCGCCTTCCGTTTGTCACGCCGCCAGCACTAACAGATTCCTTACGCCACGACGGACAAAACCTTTCTGGCCGTTTGCCGATCCAACACTGGTAAGGGCCTCATCGGTGTCGCGCTCTTCCGGCCACATCATGCCCAATTTAGGGCTTTTTTCGATAAGATTTCGGCCATTTTGAGTATGGTATTAGTTTCATTCATGAACACTTTCGTTGATCTTTCGTTTTCTGAAAGATTCACGGTCAAACACGTCTCCGGCGACCTCTTCGGTAGCTTCCGACGACATTCTCTGTTTTGGGTATGTGAACTTTGGTAAGTGGCCTGAACCGACTCAGACCGGCCGCCTTGGACCGAACCCATTCGTTTAAACCGACCCAAATCTGGTATGGTTCAAGCCCAAGCTGTGATACCCAAACCCGTCGGCCCAATATGTTTAAGCCCAACCAAACCAAGCCCAGTTTGGTGTCTGACCCGACCCGTTTGCCTAAGTCCGACCGGACCCGTTTGCTCGGTCAACCCGAACCTGACCCGGTCAACCTGAGTCAACTCGTCCGAGTCAGTCGAGTCAACTCAGCCCGAGTCATCTCAGTGAGTCAGTCGAGTCAACTCAATTGACCTCTACTCGTTGACCTGCTGACGTCAGTGTTGACCTGCTGACGTCAGCGCTGACTCTTACCCTGTTGACCGTAACAGAGGTACGTAGCTTCCTAGGCTTAGCCGGATACTATAGGAGATTCGTAGAAGGTTTCTCTAAGTTAGCCGCTCCTTTGACACAATTGCTTCAGAAGAGTGTTCAGTTTGAGTGGACAGATGCAAGACAGAGAGCCTTTGAGAAGTTGAAGGAAGCCTTGACCCAAGCACCAATCTTGATTCAGCCAGAGTCCGGGAAGGACTATGTAGTTTACAGTCATCAAGGAGGAGTACGGTGATGTAATATTCCACCGGAAGCTTATATATATTCTACGGGATGATGAGTGGAATCTCATCCGTAGGGCATGTGGTGATGAGTGGAATCCCGCCCATGCAAGGTCCGGTGATGAGTGTAATCCCACCGAGGTAATGTGAATGTTGAGATTAAAATCGCACATCCGGGTAATCTAATAGTGGCCAATTGAACTTGTTCTTATACTTGTGATGCATGACATTGATATGTGATGTTTGAGCTTAGTATGATGTAACATGCCATATTATGCCTCTTGAAAGACTAGCTAGGTCTACTTGTCATTTTAACTATGCATGATAGAAATGAGAATTAGGGAATACATGCTTGAACCCTGCATTGTTGATGTTTTCGGTTTTAGAGCATCCTCACTAAGCTTATAGCTTACGCTCTCATTTTCAACAATGCAGATCATTTGTGTGGTGTTAGCTTGGAGCAAGGCAAGAAGGGCTTCCAAGTTTTTGTTGCTCAAGTACGGTTATTAATTATGTAGTAGCTTAGCAATGTGGTAAGAGTGCGTGTTTGTATGAGCTTTGTATGACTCATGTGTGTGGTTGTAACACCCAGCTAAAATAATAATAAAAGGTTGATCTACGTTATGGGGGGGCTCGAACCCGTGCCTTTGGCATGGAAATTGAGGACCTAACCATCTGAGCCAAGTACTCGTTTCTGTCAAGTATTGCTTTGAGCTGGTTTTAAATTAGGTTGAGAAGTTTATTAAATCAGATTTAATAAACCACATGACCTTTCACCTACCCATTTCTTACCTTATTCGAATAAAAAAAAGAAACGAGAGAAAATCCCCTCACCTAACCCCGTCGGTTGCTCCCCCAACCGCCTCACCGCCGCTCCATGGCGTACACCGCCACCACCATCATGCACGTCGTCCAACTCCGAACCACCAGCCACCTGACACGCGCGTATTAGAGTCACCGCCGACGGCAGAAGCTTGTTCGAAGCTTTGTCGGAAACCTTGAGTTTCCAGCTTCGATTTCGGCCGCTCCTGGTGTCCGATCGTTGCGCCGATCTTGCCAGCGTGCTCGGCGTGATGTGGAGACCAAAACCCAACCGGTGGATCGTCCGTTCGACACCGGTATCAACTTCGCTGGAGAAGCCAAGCACAATCTGTTTTATGCATTTTCCGGTTACCTCCGGCGTCCCTTGGTCGCACCACCGCCAGATCCGGGCTCCTGACGTGACGAAAAACAAAACCCTACCGGCCAATCTTAGTTCTGACATCGAGAGGGGCATCATCGGAAAACTTCGATTTTTCGGCAAGGTTGAACCATTAAGGTTAGATCCGGCCTACTTTCCGGCAAGTTTCACGGTTAATGAGTTAGATTCGAGTTGATTTAACTAAAACTCTTTATTTTCAAGTGAATCGGGCAAATTTTGATGTTTCTGGCAAGATTCCGGTCACCGTCAGGTGACCGAAATAATTTTGGTGAGTGAACCGGCTAGACCGGATGAACTGGTCGGTCCAACAGCCCATCCGACCCGTTCGACCCGACCCGACCCGTCTGCCCGAGTTGACTCAGTGAGTCAGCTCACCCGAGTTGACTCAATGAGTCAAACCAGTTGACCTGTGACGTCAACATGACGTCAGCGTTGACTTGGTCGCTGACGTCAGCGTTGACTTTGACCCGTTGACCAAAAAGTCAAATTTTCCGAAAACTTATATTTTATGTTTTTCGACGTCCTGAGTCCGTTTTTGAAGCTCGTTTCGCAAAATTCTGACCCGAAAGCCTCTGAATCTGATCTTGAACCCAAAAATGCTTATGCGTTTCTTATTCAATTTAAAGGCAGTGTGATTAAGGATTAACTGTGGATTTTGTTTAAATGAAGGTCATATCCGCGTGGTTGTGGGATGTTGAATCCGAGTTCGAGGGTATTCGAATGTCGTATCTTGAATCGAGTGTGGTAGCTCGGAGTTAAGGTAATACACTACTACCCCTTGTATGCTTTATGAACATGTTGATATTCGGTTAACGCATGCATGCTTATGATGACGTGTACTGTAAATTCTGCTTAAATTGAATCAGATTTGAGCAATAAGTATGGATATTAATAAGACCAAATTATTCGGATAAGATTACTAATGAGCTAACAGTATCAGAAGTTTAATAGTTAAATTCAGTTAATCCGCAACTCAATCAATAGTGTGTAAGAATTGAGGCTTAGGATATAGAGTGAGAGATATTAATTATGAAATTACGAAAATGCCCTTGGAGCATAGGTATGACTAAACTACCCCCTCTGATAAAGGAAATGACCTAAAATCTGCATTCGACCTGATTATGCAATTTACACTACCCAAGATGTATGTTTTAATGGAAAGACTTCGGCATCATTATGCAATACGTGTGATACAAACTTGGATAATCCCTCAAACTCTGTATAACACATGAATGAGAATTCTCTGGAAATATTGTTGTAATCCTAAGTCGATCCTTATGATAGTAATTCATGAATTAAATGAGAATGAACGTAATGACCAAAAAGACGGTAATGTCCTCAAGCACCAAAATGTCTGATTTATTTGAATGACGTTATACCCTCAAGTTCTGTAAGGAATGAATTGTCTGTAAAGGGCCGAAGAGTTAGGACTACTAAATCTCGTTTGAGAACGTGAATGATGAAGGTACCAAATGGTAATTCAGAAAGAAATGATAGATTTATCTTAATCTAAAATAACCGAAATACCTTCCTAAGTTAATCGGTAACTATGTATTTGACGAAATTCTAGATATGTTAATAAGACTTAAATAGCTAAGATTCCCTTAAGTGTTGAGAAATACGACACGTGTATGCCCATCGCTCACCATATCAATGTAAGGTGGGACGAACCGCATAGATTGTATGTTCGGTTACTCAAAGTTAAACCGTATAGTAAAGTATGAGGGCGACTGTTCAGACATACAATACAGTCAGTGTTAAGTTCTGATGCACGCAATTTACTCACATCTGAACGTTGGTAAGTACTGTCAAGTTGGGTTATACCGCATTAAACAAATTCTGGGGGTATGATAAATTGTTAGAGCCCCTAAGAATTATAATTTTCGTTCTGATATGATTGTGCCATAGTATAAAACTTGTCATGACAGTCAAATAACTAACAAGCCATGATAGCCTAAATAATCGGAACATCATTGAAAATATCCGATAACTTAAAAGACTTTAATTTAGAAATTCTTGAATGTCCGGTTAGAAAACTAATGAGCAAATAGGATACCCGAGTTCTGTGAACCATTGCTTATTCAATGTTGGTATAAACTACCAAAATGTTCATATGTGATAAAATGACTATAATGCCCTTGTAGGCTTATATGACTAAATAACTCAGGATGCGTTTAAACTCTCAAAGATCTTAATGTATCACCTCCTGAATACCTAGGTTAAACCGTTAGTATGAACCCCTTTTAATAGGGGCCACGTTTCAGAAATCCGTTGAAATCGTAAAAAGTTTAATATGTCCCATTCTGTAAATGCCAAGTATCTCAAAGAAATGATATGTCCCGCCTAGTGTGTTCCATGTGTGATATATTCTGTTGAATGGATTGTATAATTATTTAATCGTGAATAATATTATGTTTGATGAACATTTCAATTGTTATTGAGATTGCACCACTATGTTAGAAAATGAGATAAAATAATGAACTTGATATATGATGACATGCTCTGCCTACCTGATATATGCCTGCTCAATTTGTATACTTGGTATGTGATCGTTTGATCTGTGATGGTATTGTCTGACTGTTTGATGAATTTGTTAACATGATCTGTTAGTTTGGTCTATGATGGTACAATCTCTTTGCATGATGAATGCTGAAAATGTTTGCTCTGCTCGATAGTATGCCCATTTATCTGTCAAAAGCATGAACTTCTGTTTCTGATACTCTGAATAAAATATATTTGTTACATGTACTATGTTACTCATGTTTGGGATCTGAACACCGATTACTATCTGGGGTATACTGTTGGGTTATGTTATGAAGTCCTGTTGGTACAACCCTGATCAAGCTGGTAAATCCTTATAGACTCAAGGTCTCCCCTTGAGTAGCACCTACGCCCATCTGGCCTAGGGTAAGTCCTTATGGACTCAAGGTCTCCCCTTGAGTGGCACCTACGCCCATCGGGCCTAGGGTAAGTCCTTATGGACCTAAGGCAGCCCCTTAGGTGGCACCTATGCCCATCGGGCCTAGGGTAAGTCCTTATGGATGCAGTTCTGGGGGACTGCATATTGGTGTAAGGTTGGAGGGTAGTTCTTGTAAACTTCTGTATGAACATTGAACATTTGCTTTTAATCTATTATGTGCTCATAGGATATGATGTTAAGTACTTATGTTTGTTGATATGCACTTATAGGAACACACTAGACGCCAAACTCTCGGATTCCTACCTCGTATGTTACCAACCTATATATTTTCCGTCTAATTCTCATGGTCTGATTAAAGAACAAATATCATTATTCTTGAGTATGATGCAACCTCAAAATAGTAGAACAGAAATAGAGGACTATCACTGCTTGAAACATCATAAAAATGTTATGCCTACCATATATCTGCATGAGCTTATAGCATCTTCTGGTAGTTTTGTATTACTGAGCTTTCCCAAGCTCATGTTGTTTTTACCATCTCAGGATAAAAGATCAGACAAGTTGCACCTATCAACGTCGGTATGGGAGTTTCTTCGGCTCAACAGGGAGTATGGCATCTGTGTAACTAGGGGGCATGTGTGTCGTGTCTGTATTATACAAATGAGTCTGAAACTTATTTCCGCAATTTGTATCATAATTGTTTTATCATTTTGAACGATTTCTGAAATTGTATTTTAAATCAGATATTTGATTTATGATTTTAAATGTTTAACTATATGTTTATTTGAAATCTTATCGTGGGTCGCTCTAGTGACCCTAATGTGACTTCCTAGGATCCGTTGTAACGCATAGGCGGGTCTAGGGGTTACATTTAGTGGTATCAGAGCTTAGAGTTACGTCTTTCTGGGTAGATCGGCCGATCGTCTGTCGTAGGGTGTCTGGTTTGTGCATGCCCCTAGATCATAACTGTACTCCTCCGAGCCGAAACTCTGATGTCGAATCGTTTTTTTCCTGAAATAACCAAATCTGAGTATTCTGCCCTTCATAGCTCAACATCTGCTTATAGACAATGTCTATAACGTTCGTCTGTGTTTTGAATTAAATGGGTGAATTTGAATCTAGATAAGGAACTTGAGATGGTTTATACTAGTGAATCAGATTAAGAAAAAATGTTTGATCATGCCAGATAACTGGTGTAAGATTTTATGAAAGGCTATTCGGTGATAATGACTGTATTTGAAAATACCCTAACGGAAATGAAAAAAAAAACTCTATGAACTTCAGAGAAAAGTGTTTGTGAATGTGGCGAAAATGTAAATTCTGTGCTGACCCGTGGTTATGTTGAAAGTAAGTGATTGTTGTTTAAAACATTGCTTATGTTGGTTTGGTTTGTAGGAAGAATTCACTGGAAGTGTGGCATGTTGTGTAGTTATGCATATCATTCCTGACTGACATTCGGTGTTACGACTTGATTCTGAAAGGTTCTGTTAAAGCCTCAAGTACTCGTCTGGATTTTAAGGACAGTTCTTTATCCGTAAATTGATGGTCAGCCTAGAAGAGTTATGAATAAAATTCCGAGTCGTATGAGTGAAATCTCTGATAGTTGGGAAAGCTTATTATTATAGATTAAGACCGTTTATGATAAAAGTTATGAGTCAAGTGTTTGCTTAGCACTATGTGAAGTTCGATAAGAATCCAAATATTTATTCTGATTAGTTGTCAGAGATGTATAATGGGATAACTTTGGGTCTAAGGATAGTTTGAGTGACTGAGGAAACTGCCATATGGATATATGATCGTCTGAGAAAGTCCTGAGAAGCGATGATGCTCTGAGGGAATGGTTTCAGTACAAGAAGTGATGGGAGAATAGTTTTTGCATTTCATCGATTTTGGTAAATTTCGAGGATGAAATTTCTTTTTAGAGGGGGAGAGTTGTAACACCCAGCTAAAATAATAATAAAAGGTTGATCTGCGTTATAGGGGGGCTCGAACCCGTGCCTTTGGCATGGAAATGGAGGACCTAACCATCTGAGCCAAGTACTCGTTTCTATCAAGTATTGCTTTGAGCTGGTTTTAAATTAGGTTGAGAAGTTTATTAAATCAGATTTAATAAACCACATGACCTTTCACCTACCCATTTCTTACCTTATTCGAATAAAAAAAGAAAGGAGAGAAAATCCCCTCACCTAACCCCGTCGGTTGCTCCTCCAACCGCCTCACCGCCGCTCCATGGCGTACACCGCCACCACCATCATGCGCGTCGTCCGACTCCGAACCACCAGCCACCTGACACACGCGTATTAGAGCCACCGCCGACGGCAGAAGCTTGTTCGAAGCTTTGTCGGAAACCTTGAGTTTCCAGCTTCGATTCCGGCCGCTCCTGGTGTCCGATCGTCGCGCCGATCTTGCCAGCGTGCTCGGCGTGATGTGGAGACCAAAACCCAACCGGTGGATCATCCGTTCGACACCGGTAGCAACTTCGCTGGAGAAGCCAAGCACCATCTGTTTTATGCATTTTCTGGTTACCTCCGGCGTCCCTTGGTCGCACCACCGCCAGATCCGGGCTCCCGACGTGACGACAAACAAAACCCTACCGGCCAATCTTAGTTCTGACATCGAGAGGGGCATCATCGGAAAACTTCGATTTTCCGGCAAGGTTGAACCTTTAAGGTTAGATCCGGCCTACTTTCCGGCAAGTTTCACGGTTAATGAGTTAGATTCGAGTTGATTTAACTAAAACTCTTTATTTTCTGGTGAATCGAGCAAATTTTGATGTTTCCGGCAAGATTCCGGTCACCGTCCGGTGACCGAAATAATTTTAGTGAGTGAACCGGCTAGACCGGATGAACCGGTCGGTCCAACAGCCCATCCGACCCATCCGACCCGTCTGCCCGAGTTGACTCAGTGAGTCAGCTCACCCGAGTTGACTCAATGAGTCAAACCAGTTGACCTGTGACGTCAGCATGACGTCAGCGTTGACTTGGTCGCTGACATCATCGTTGACTTTGACCCGTTGACCAAAAAGTCAAATTTTCCGAAAACTCATATTTTATGTTTTTCGACGTCCTGAGTCTGTTTTTGAAGCCTGTTTCGCAAAATTCCGACCCGAAAGCCTCTGAATCTGATCTTGAACCCAAAAATGCTTATGCGTTTCTTATTCAATTTAAAGGCAGTGTGATTAAGGATTAACTGTGGATTTTGTTTAATTGAAGGTCATATCCGCGTGGTTGTGGGATGTTGAATCCGAGTTCGAGGGTATTCGAATGTCGTATCTTGATTCGACTATGGTAGCTCGGAGTTAAGGTAATACACTACTACCCCTTGTATGCTTTATGAACATGTTGATATTCGGTTAACGCATGCATGCTTATGATGACGTGTACTGTAAATTCTGCTTAAATTGAATCAGATTCGAGCAATAAGTATGGATATTAATAAGACCAAATTATCCGGATAAGATTACTAATGAGCTAACAGTATCAGAAGTTCTAATACTTAAATTCAGTTAATCCGCAACTCAATCAATAGTGTGTAAGAATTGAGGCTTAGGATACGGAGTGAGAGATATTAATTATGAAATTACGAAAATGCCCTTGGAGCATAGGTATGACTAAACTACCCCCTCTGATAAAGGAAATGACCTAAAATCTGCATTCGACCTGATTATTCAATTTACACTACCCAAGATGTATGTTTTAATGGAAAGACTTCGGCATCATTATGCAATACGTGTGATACAAACTTGGATAATCCCTCAAACTCTGTATAACACATGAATGAGAATTCTCTGGAAATATTGTTGTAATCCTAAGTCGATCCTTATGACAGTAATGCGTGAATTAAATGAGAATGAACGTAATGACCAAAAAGACGGTAATGCCCTCGAGCACCAAAATGTTTGATTTAGTTGAATGACGTTATACCCTCAAGTTCTGTAAGGAATAAATTGTCTGTAAAGGGCCAAAGAGTTAGGACTACTAAATCTCGTTTGAGAACGTGAATGATGAAGGTACCAAATGGTAATTCAGAAAGAAATGATAGATTTATCTTAATCTAAAATAACCGAAATACCTTCCTAAGTTAATCGGTAACTATGTATTTGACGAAATTCTAGATCTGTTAATAAGACTTAAATAGCTAAGATTCCCTTAAGTGTTGAGAAATACGACACGTGTATGCCCATCGCTCACCATATCGATGTAAGGTAGGAAGAACCGCATAGATTGTATGTTCGGTTACTCAAAGTTAAACCGTATAGTAAAGTATGAGGGCGACTGTTCAGACATACAATACAGTCAGTGTTAAGTTCTGATGCACGCAATTTACTCACATCTGAACGTTGGTAAGTACTGTCAAGTTGGGTTATACCGCATTAAACAAATTCTGAGGTATGATAAATTGTTAGAGCCCCTAAGAATTATAATTTTCGTTCTGATATGATTGTGCCATAGTATAAAACTTGTCATGACAGTCAAATAACTAACAAGCCATGATAGCCTAAATAATCGGAACATCATTGAAAATATCTGATAACTTAAAAGACTTTAATTTAGAAATTCTTGAATGTCCGGTTAGAAAACTAATGAGCAAATAGGATACCCGAGTTCTGTGAACCATTGCTTATTCAATGTTGGTATAAACTACCAAAATGTTCATATGTGATAAAATGACTATAATGCCCTTGTAGGCTTATATGACTAAATAACTCAAGATGCGTTTAAACTCTCAAAGATCTTAATGTATCACCTCCTGAATACCTAGGTTAAACCGTTAGTATGAACCCCTTTTAATAGGGGCCACGTTTCAGAAATCCGTTGAAATCATAAAAAGTTTAATATGTCCCATTCTGTAAATGCCAAGTATCTCTAAGAAATGACATGTCCCGCCTAGTGTGTTCCATGTGTGATATATTCTGTTGAATGGATTGTATAATTATTTAATCGTGAATAATATTATGTTTGATGAACATTTCAATTGTTATTGAGATTGCACCACTATGTTAGAAAATGAGATAAAATAATGAACTTGATATATGATGACATGCTCTGCCTACCTGATATATGCCTGCTCAATTTGTATACTTGGTATGTGATCGTTTGATCTGTGATGGTATTGTCTGACTGTTTGATGAATTTGTTAACATGATCTGTTAGTTTGGTCTATGATGGTACAATTTGTTTGCATGATGAATGCTGAAAATGTTTGCTCTGCTCGATAGTATGCCCATTTATATGTCAAAAGCATGAACTTCTGTTTCTGATACTCTGAATAAAATATGTCTGTTACATGTACTATGTTACTCATGTTTGGGATCTGAACACCGATTACTATCTGGGGTATACTGTTGGGTTATGTTATAAAGTCCTGTTGGTACAGCCCTGATCAAGCTGGTAAATCCTTATGGACTCAAGGTCTCCCCTTGAGTGGCACCTACGCCCATCGGGCCTAGGGTAAGTCCTCATGGACTCAAGGTCTCCCCTTGAGTGGCACCTACGCCCATCGGGCCTATGGTAAGTCCTTATGGACCTAAGGCAGCCCCTTAGGTGGCACCTATGCCCATCGGGCCTAGAGTAAGTCCTTATGGATGCAGTTCTGGGGGACTGCATATTGGTGTAAGGTTGGAGGGTAGTTCTTGTAAACTTCTGTATGAACATTGAACATTTGCATTTAATCTGTTATGTGCTCATAGGATATGATGTTAAGTACTTATGTATGTTGATCTGCACTTATAGGAACACACTAGACGCCAAACTCTCGGATTCCTACCTCGTATGTTACCAACCTATATAATTTCCGTCTAATTCTCAAGGTCTGATTAAAGAACAAATATCATTATTCTTGAGTATGATGCAACCTCGAAATAGTAGAACAGAAATAGAGGACTATCACTGCTTGAAACATCATAAAAATGTTATGCCTACCATATATCTGCATGAGCTTGTAGCATCTTCTGGTAGTTTTGTATTACTGAGCTTTCCCAAGCTCATGTTGTTTTTACCATCTCAGGATAAAAGATCAGACAAGTTGCACCTATCAACGTCGGTATGGGAGTTTCTTCGTCTCAACAGGGAGTATGGCATCTGTGTAACTAGGGGGCATGTGTGTCGTGTCTGTATTATACAAATGAGTCTGAAACTTATTTCTGCAATTTGTATCATAATTGTTTTATCATTTTGAACGATTTCTGAAATTATATTTTAAATCAGATATTTGATTTATGATTTTAAAGGTTTAACTATATGTTTATTTGAAATCATATCGTGGGTCGCTCTAGTGACCCTAATGTGACTTCCTAGGATCCGTTGTAACGCATAGGCAGGTCTAGGGGTTACAGTGGTTGATGCTTATATTTGGACTTGGTTTGTAAGCATGATATATCTTGCCAAATGTTTCAATGGTGTATGCCCTTTTGGATGTTTAAGATTGCTTGATGGCATGTAAACCTTTTATGTGATGAATGGTGCCTTTGACTATTAATGTCTTCAAGCATGCCCTTTAAGGAATGTTGTTGATGTGTAATTTGCCATGTATGAATGATTGTTTAAACCCATGCCTTGTGTGTGCTTGAACATGCTAGACATAGGACGTATGCCTCTAGACCTTAGTTGCTTATGTTGTGTGCCTTTAGAGGTCCTATGGGACCTTTAGACTTGTGGAAAAACACCTAAGTCTGATTTTCAAAGGTTGCAGACAGTCCGCGTTTCGAAACGAGCTGGGCCGTTTCGAAACGGGTAGGCTTCAGGGACCCCGTATCGGAACGCGTTTCGATACGGTTTGGCCTCTGTGAGCCCCTGTTCTGATACGGGTTTCGGAACGTTTTGGCTACTGGAATTCTGAGAAAATGACGAGATGAAGGCGATTCGAAACGGGCCTAAGGGTTTCGAAACGGTCAAAATCTCGTTGACCATGAGAAGTTGACCGTTGAGGGTGTTTCGAAACGGTTGACCTCCGTTTCGATACGGCCTCCTCGTATGGGCTTGGGGCAGTTGACCTGGTCAAGGCGTTTCGACA
Organism: Hibiscus trionum; assembly: GCA_030270665.1. Lineage (NCBI taxonomy): Eukaryota > Viridiplantae > Streptophyta > Magnoliopsida > Malvales > Malvaceae > Hibiscus > Hibiscus trionum. Next base: position 19,641,259 of record BSYR01000022.1, read on the forward strand.
CGCCTCAAGGTTGTTTCGAAACGGCCTGTTTAAAGGACTAAAATTGGGCTGTTCAAATGCTGTTTTGGGTTCGTATGTTTATCTCTTGTGTTCTTTTTCCGCTGTTTGATCATATAGGATTCGAATGAGCCTTTAGAAAATATTAAGTTAAAGAAAAAAATTGGGTTTCTAATCGAGGGGGAACCTTAACGGGTTTCACTTCGGTTTTCTCCGTGTGGCCCACTCGGACCGGTCATCCGGCCAGACCGGGACGAGGGGGTTACAACAATAATATCATCATATTAAAAATATCGTACTGGATTTTAAAAACTAGAAAGAAATATGGTGAATTTCAGGTTAAATAAAGAATTTTAGGTACTAAAATGAACAATAATATCATCATATTAAAGTATTGGAATAAATTTTAATGATTAGAACGAAATATGGGTGAATTCCAGCTAAATTAAATTTTTAGGGACTAAAGTATACAAAAATATCATCATAATAACAATATTGGACTTAATTTTAAAATTTAGAATGTTTTAGGGGTAAATTTTGGATAAAATAAAATTTTCGGGAATAAATGAACATAAAGATCATCATATTAAATATAGTGGACTAAATTATAAAAATTAGAAAGAAATACGAGTTAATTTTGGGTCAAATAATTATTTTTAAGGTCTAAAATGAAAAATAATATTCATATAAAAAATATTGGACTAAATTGTAATAATTAGAAAAAAGTGTGAATTTAAGGTTAAATAAAGATTTTTGGGGACTAAAATGAAAAATAATATTCATATCAAAAATATTTGTTCTTCATTTTAGTCCCTGAAATTGTATTTTAGCCGAAATTGACTATTTCTTCTTTCTCTTTTTTAAATTTTATATGATTGGATACAAATGGAATTAGTTTTAGGTTTCAAAAATTTTGAGACTTAATGAGAAATTTTTAAAATTTTATAATGGAACATAATTAAAACAAAGTTAAATAAATAAATACTTAATTGAGAATTTTATAATTTTCAAAAAAAAAATTAGGTGCAAAATTTGAACTGTCCAAAATTTTGAAGGGCAAGAATTCTGGGTCAAATAATTTTTTAGGGACTAAAATGAAAAATAATATTCATATTAAAAATATTAAACTAAATTATTAAATTAAGAAAATATGACAAACTTAACGTGCAATTTACCCCATTTATTTAAGTCAGATGAATTTATTTGACAAAGTGACACATTGTGCATTTTGATTGGTCCGTAAATTCTTTTTAATTTTACGACCAAACACATTTTTTCGTCGTTTTCCATTTTCCAAGAATATTGAAATGAAAATGAACTTCATTCACTAGAACCAAACGGAGGCACTGGAAACGTATTTAACGCAGAATTTATCCCTAATTCTTTCTAATTTTAATAATTTAGTTTGATAATTTTAAAATGGTTATATTCTTGTTCATTTTAGTCCCTGAAATTCTATTTCAGCCAAAATTGACTCCTATTTCTTTCTAATTTTAAAATTTTGCTCCGTTATTTTTAATATGATTGGAGAGAAATAAAATTAATTTTAGGTTTAAAAGTTTTTGAGACTTAATGAGAAGTTTTTGAAAATTTAAAATGCAGCATAATTAAAATATTTAAAGAAATAAATATTTAATGAGAATGTAACCCCCTCGTCCCGGTCTGGTCGGATGACCGATCCGAGTGGGCCACACGGGGAAAACCGAAGCGAAACCCGTTGAGATTTCCCCTCGGTTAACGACCCAAAAATTTCTTTTTATCTTATCTTGTCTACATGCATAATTAAGACCTATGTGTAGCACAGCAGCGGAAGACACAATCATTGCATCAAACATCGACCAGCCCAACAATTAAACAGCTCATTTTAATGTTTCACAGCAGGCCGTTTCGAAACGCCCTTAGGGTGTTCCGAAACGCCTTGACCTAGTCAACGGGCCTGGGTCAACCATAAGGTGACCGTTCCGAAACAGGGGTGACCCGTATCGGAACGACCTTGACGGTCAATATCTCGTGGTCAACGAGATTTGACCGTTTCGAAACATCAAAGGCCCGTTTCGGAACGCCTTCTTCTCATCAATTTCTCAAAATTCCTGTAGCAAAAATGTTACGAAACGACCCTCATCCGTTTCGAAACGGCAGGCCATTTGCAAAGGACCCGTTCCGGAACAGGGGGATCCGTTCCGAAACGCCCCCTATCTGCAGACTCGATTTTGCTATTTTAAGGCACAAAGGTGCCCCAAAACGCCACCAAAACACATCACAATACCTCATCAAACAAGCTCAGGACATACCAACAAGCCTAGCATGCTTCAACAAGATTTAGACATGTCTAACACTATGGCAACAACCCCCAAACATACATTCATTCAAACATCATTCCAACTTAAGGATGGCTTCTAAGGTATTTAACTAACATTCAAGAGAGCAATTTAGGCATGAGTTAACGTTCATCATGGCAACACAACCATGCAAAAGCAAGATACTAAGGAGTCTAAACATGCTCCTAGCAACCAACAACAAACCAACAAAACATTACACGTCCCATTGCTCAAACTATTACATGTCTAACATTAAAATCCATACTTGATGTACTCAAGCCAAAACCACACTTGGAGGCCCTCCACTTGCCCGAGCAACCCACGAACTAAGGATCTGCAATGTTGAACAAAGAGAGCGTAAGCAATGATGCTTAGTGAGGGTAAGCTCTAAAAACAAACCTCAACATCGCAGGGTCCGAGCACGATCTAGCCAAGGTAAAACACAATCATACCAAAGGTCCACAAGATAAAATGCATGAGCAATTGACAATATAAATGCCATGATCAACAAGCTCTAACTTCTTCAACATAAGTGGCCACATCAAACATCCACATAAGGATCATTAAGCTCAATACATTGATACACATATCAATCAACATTGGCACCTAGTTATGACTCAAATACGCGGATAACTGTTGGAACTCACATCCAACAACACAACCATTACCTGACGGTGGGATTACACTCATCACCGGTCTCGCGGAGGGGATTCCACTCATCCTCACGCCCCGTCGATGGGATTCCACTCATCACCGACTATATTTAAATACAATTTCCGGGCGTACCCGTACTCCTCCTTGGTGACTCAACGCCACCAAGGCCACGCGCGACTTTTGACTCATGTGTACACACTAATATCCTAATGATCGATCATTTGTATTTAAGTATACTAGTGTTAATATTTTACTCATTCCACATTACTCATTTCAATCATTTCCGTGCTTAGCACGTACTCACCATGAACACAATCATGAACCATCACCATGCATGCTTTAAGCAATACTAATCATGCCTCAACTCACATGTATAATACAATATACATAAGCGTTCATATCACAAGACATACGAGGCATATACATTCATACATTTAAGTTCATCCAAAGGCTATAGATCAAGTTTAGGATTAGGCTACCACCCTAATCCTAACTCTAGGTGGGTCTACCAAGCCCAACCTAGTCCATGTACTCGAACCAACTATTTTAAAACCTTTAAAAGCAAACAACCTCTCACCTAAGCTTCCAAGCTCCAAGACCAAGCAAGCAATCACCTTCAACTTCCCGGATTCGATCCCAAAGCCTCTTCCACGTTTCCTCTTGCTTCTAGTCAAACAAAACACATACATTACTTCTCAACCCGATGCTAATTCAACCATCAATCTACTTTGCAATTCACAACCCAATTTCCTCAAATTCCCAAACCACATAACATCTCAAAAACCAAATTTTCGGACTCCAACAACCATTGGCTGAAATACCCATTTCCAAGCACCCAAATGACTTCCAAAACATCCCAAAACACCCTCCTAACATAGGTAGACCATCAGCCCTCCAATTTCAACACTAAACCTCTCAAAAACCCAATTTTTCCTACTTTGAAATTTGCCCTAAGGACCCACTACGAAATTTCACCCAAACTCAACCAAATTAATATATGTTGTATATCTCATTATGACTAAACATAACCCCAAAATAATTTCTCAAAACGAATTGAAAAACCCCATTAAAAACCCAAATTTCCATATGAACCCTAATTCCCAAAACTCAATATTTTTGAAATCTAAAACAATAGATAAGTAGAGGATAGAGAGGAGGTTAAGAAAATGTGTTTACCTCTTAATTTGATGTTGAAATCGATTAGCAAGGTCAATGGAATAGTAACTAGGGTTTTAGGAGAGTTTGAAAATGGGGGAGAGGGTTTTGAAATTGGAAAAGGGAAAGTGAGGAGGAAGATGACAACTTTTCCATAAAAGTTGTCTTGCTTTATTTAAAATGTGGGTAAATCACAACTTTGGTCCCTCCCTCTTTATTTAGATTCAAATAGGTCATTATTCATAGTTGGTTTATTTTAATTAGATTTTATTTGACTCGAACGACGACCCGGCTAACTCCTAGGCCCAAGACACGGGTGTTACAGAGAATTTTAAATTTTTTAAAAAATAATTAAAGTGCCAAATTTTTATTGTCCAAAATTTTGAAGGGCAAGACCACATTTTTCTCTGATCGCCGTCTATCCATGTTTACATCTCTAATTACAAATATAATGGACTAAATTTTTAAATATTAGAATGAATATAGATTAATTTTGGCTAAAATAAAATTTTAAGGGCTAAAAAGAACAAAAGTATCATTATATTAAACATAATGTACTGAATTTTAAAAATTATAAATAAATAGAAGACAATTCCAGTTAAATAACAATTTTTAGGGACTAAAATAAAGAATAATATCATCATATTAAAAACATTGGATCAAATTTTAAAAATTAGAAAGAAATAGGGGTGTATTTAAGGCTAAATAAAGATTTTTAGGTACTAAAATGAACAATAATATCACCATATTAAAAATTTATAATACATTTTAGAAATTAGAAAGAATAATGGGTGAATTTCAGCTAAATTAAATTTCTTGGGGACTGAAGTGAAAAAATATCTTCATATTATCAATATTGGACTAAATATTTTTTTTAGAGTGGGCACAAGTCAAAATATTTTTTAGGGTGGGCGGATCCAAAATGTACTTTTAGGGTGGGAACAAGTCAAAATATTTTTTAGAGTGAGCAAGTGTCATAAAAACCTCAAAATTTCAGGGTAAACTAAGGATGTAGGGTAAACTACACTCGCAGTATCTTTTGCTTTTGGTCTAATATGTTTTTGGTCACCAGTTTTGAAAAGGTTTGGTTTTTGGTCACCAGTTTTGAGACTTAATGAGAAATTTTTAAAATGTTAAATGGGACATAATTAAAATATTTAAAGAAATAAATATTTAATGAGAATTTTAAAATTTTTTAAAAAGTAATTAAATTGCCAAATTTTTATTGTCCAAAATTTTAAAGGACAAGACCAAATATTTAAATTTTGAGACTAATCTAGTTAAAGAACCATAATTTTTTAAAGTCAGGCCAAGGAAAACACAATCTTACTAATAGTCCATCCATATTAATAACTCCATAGTTAGACATTCTTATTTTTTTTCCTAATCGGAATATGTGTTATTTCCCTATCTATACCAAATTTACAGCCAAACCTAACTTCTAAAACATGCCATTTCATATGTATTTTTAATAGCGAAACTTAACTTCTAAAACATACCATTTGATATGTATTTTTAATGGCCAAACAAATTCATTGACTATATATTATTTTAAATAAACCTTTTAAAGATCTTACAAAACAATATGATTAGAAAATGAAAAATGTGTTACCAAGTTTTGTCTTAAATTATTTTTTAGTACATTTTGTCCCATGAAATTTAAATCGTTACCTTAGTAGCCCCAAATTGTTAACTCTGTTAAAAAATCTTACGGGCTATGTAACACCCGTGTTTTGAGCCTAGGAGTTAACCGTGTTTATAGTCGAGTCAACGAAATTTAATTAAAACAATTCAACCTAAAATGTGGTGTAATTGAGCTTTTGTAAAAAGGGGAAGGACCAATATTGTGATTTCACCCAAAACTTTTAAAAGGAAGACCATTTTATTGTAAAGTGTCTTCTCTTTCCCCCATCCCCCTTTTCCAACGTCAAACCCCTCTCCCCCATTTTCAAACTCTCCCAACTACACTAGTTACTATTCCATTCATTCTCTTCCTCAATCCAAGGTGTTTTTCAAAGAAGCAAGAGGAAACGTTGAGGAGGCTTTGGGACCGAATCCGGGTGCGTAGGAAGATTGGTTCGAATTGCTAAGGAAGGGCGGTGAGTGGTCTTAACTTGTTTTAAAGTTGGTTCGAGTGTGTGTGTGTGGGTGAAGTGTGCTTGGTAGGCCACTTCTAGTTTATTCAAGTTGTTAGCTTAGCCTTTGATATCCATATGCTATTGTGCTTGCTAGCTATGCTCTTGTGTTGTGGTTAATTTGTACATGTATATATATCATGATGAGTAGATACGTGATGAGCATGTATTGTGGTTGATGATATGTGTTGTGATAATGATAATTGGCACTAAAATAATTACCGGTTATAAATGATCGATCATTAGGATAGTGTGCACACAAATTGAGTCAAAACGTACGTGGCCTTGATGGCGTTAAGTCATCAAGGAGGAGTACGGTGATGTAACATTCCACCGGAAGCTTTTTATATATTTCTACGGGATGATGAGTGGAATCCCATCCGTAGGGCATGTGGCGATGAGTGGAATCCCGCACATGCAAGGTCCGGTGATGAGTGTAATCCCACCGAGGTAAAGTGTTGTTGAGGTTTATATCCGCACAATCGGGGTAATTAAAGTGGCCAATTAAACTTGTTCATGTATTGTGATATATGATGGTGACATGTGATTGTGGTATATGGCGTTGATGCATGATGTGAATGTTGATGTTTAAACTTGTTAGGATTGAGAGACCATATATGCCACTTGAAAGACTAGCTAGGTCTACTTGGTTTTATGCCTATGATTGATGTATGTAAGACTAGGATTAACATGCTTGAACCCTGCATTGTTGATGCTTTTCGTTTTAAAGCACCCTCACTAAGCTTATAGCTTACGCTCTCAATGTTCAACAATGCAGATAATTAGCGTGGTGTTAGCTCGAGGCAAGGCAAGAAGGGCTTCCAAGCTTGTGACTCAAGTACGGTGGTGATTTTGTATTAGTTAGCAATGTGGCATGGGTTGTGTATGAGCTTGTATGGCTCAATTACATGTGTTGATTTTGGTTTGACTATGGTTTGTAAGCATGTTATGCTATGATGTATGTTGTGTGTTAGCATGTCTTTAGATGCTAGGTTGCCTTGTTATATTGGCAAACCTCTTTATGCTTATCACGTGCCTCTTAGGCTTTTGAGTTCTATGTATGACCTTATGCTAAATTGCCTTCGAAATGTTATGCATGGATGCTTAAGTTGCTTGGTTGTATGTGTACCTCCTTGTGTTTGTTTAGTGCCCCCTTTAGTTCTTGTGAATGCATGCCTACATGGTTGGTTTGTCTAGGATTGATGATAGTGTGTTGGTTGGGGTTGTTAGAGGGATTTAGGGGCCTCCTTGTGCCTTAAATCAGCCAAAACCTGCAAGTTAGTAGCTGGGGTATCGATACCGTTGTTCTGGTATCGATACTGCCTTCTGGTTTCAGGCCTCGTGTATCGATACTCGAGGGTGAGTATCGATACCTTTTTGGTCACTGGAGCTACTGTCCATTTCGGTATCGATACCGGCCTCTGGGGTATCGATACCGTTATCTTAGCTTTGACCGTGGAAAGTCAACTTTTGGGGAGGGTATCGATACACTCCTTGGGTGTATCGATACGGTCTCCACAGGTTGACTCTGACCTGTTGACCTAGTCAAGGGGTATCGATACCCCCTTAAGGGTATCGATACCGCCTGCAGTTTAAGTTTAAAAGTGGGTTTTAAAGCGTCAGTTTGAGTTCATTCGATTGTCTCGTGCATGTTGTTCCGCTGTGTGATCACATAGGATTAAATACTCATCTAGACAAGTTTTAAAATGAAAAAAATAGGGTTGCTAACCGAGGGGGAATTCCCTTGGGAGTTTTCACTCGGTTTTCCCCGTGTGGCTCACTCGGACCGGTCAACCGGCCAGACCGGGACGAGGGGGTTACATTTGTTGGTATCAGAGAATGAGGTTACCGAGACCTCGGGCAGGTAAGTGAGGTAAGCTTGATGTATTAAATGATTGTGTTGTTCGATGCATGTCTTGCCATGAATTCTTGAATAATTGACTGTTCGTGTGATGTTTTGAAGCATGAATTGTCGTGTGTGGTGTGAGTGTGTGCCCATTTCTACTATTACTTAATTTAAAAAGATTTTTGGAAAGAGGAGTACTTGAGCACTATTGGACCCTTGCTTTGACTAACATAATCCTTGTCTGTTTCTTGTTGTAGTTTATACCTTGCTAGCTGTAGCATGAGACCACGTGGGAGGCCTAGGATGGTTCGACCGGAACCACGGGCAGAGGCTCCGAGAGTTGAGCCGGAAGTTGGGGTTGGAGCTCAAGTGGGAGAGCATGTGGTTGGAGTTGGAGCTCCTCCACCACCACCACCACCACCTCCTCCACCAGGAGCGGGAGGTGAGGCCGGGGCCGAAGGAGATGGGCCACAAGGAGGCCAGGGTGGCCAGGGTGGCCAAGGACCAGCCGGGATCGACTTAGCTCCGTTGGTTCATGTGATAGCCGGGGCATTTCAGGCTGCGGTAGCTGGAGGTCAGGCAGCACATCATCAGGTTGAGGGCACTGGTTTACCTTTAGAGAGACTTCGGGGCCTTGGGGCCGAATAGTTTAGAGGTGCTACTCCGGAGAGGTCAGAGTTGTGGTTTGAGAAGACCGTCCGTATTCTTACTCAGATGGGATGTACTGGTGAGCGCAAGTTGGGATGTGTTGAGTCTCTGCTTCAGGGTGATGCCTACACCTGGTGGGTCACCGTTACTTCGGGGATGGATGAGACCGAGATCACTTGGGAGTTCTTTGAGACAACATTCCGGAAGAAGTATTTGGGTCCGCGATACCTCGACGAGAGGAAGAGAGAGTTTATGGCATTGCTTCAGGGGAGTATGTCCGTGACCGATTATGAGATCCGATTTGTGAGACTGAGTCAGTATGCACCCGAGCTTGTACCTACTGAGGTGGAGCGTTGTAACCGTTTCCGTTATGGATTGAATGAAGAAATCAAGACTTATACTCTAGCTTCAGATTACACTGATTTTGATGTCTTGGTCTCGAGGGCCAAGGACTTGGAGCACAGTTTGAGTTTAACCAGGCGGTCAGGTGGATCTAGTTCGGGTAAGAGGTCCAGCAACTTTGATAGAGGTGATGCCAAGAGGCATCGAGACAACCGGCATCAGTTTGATCATAGGCGTGGTGGCGGTAACCACGGTAGGGGCCACCAGGGTCAAAGAGCTGGTGGGAAGTTGCCCACATGTGCTACTTGCGGGAGGAACCACACCGGAGAGTGTTGGGGAAATTACCATTCTTGTTGGAGTTGTGGTGCTAGAGACCACATTAGACGTGACTGTCCACATCAGGTGGGACAGGCACCAGCTCAGGCTCCAGCTAGAGCCAATGATTTTCAGAGAGGCCGCGGGCGCGGTAGAGGTAATTTCCAGCCAAGGAACGATGGTTAGAGAAATTTAGCTCATGTAGTTGCAGTCCAGCCGGAGGGCGGAGGACAGGCTAGAGTTTATGCTCAGCGGGGAGATCAGCATGACACTGATGTGATCGCAGGTAACTTCTCGATACAGTATTTGGGTTTGCTTTCTTTGATTGACTCTGGGTCTACACATTCCTACATATTGAGTGAGCATGCACAGTCTTTGAATTTGCCATGTGAGATGTTAGAGGTAGGAGTTAGTGTTACTAGTTCCTTTGGGGACACGGTAGTAGTTAGGAAGATGTACCGAAGGTGTCTGTTGATGGTTCAGGGGCATGTGTTTCCAGCGGATATGATGGAACTTCCCTTCTATGGTTTTGATGTGATTCTGGGTATGGATTGGCTCACGGAGCATAGAGCTAGGATAGATTTTGAGACTAAGCGGATTTCCTTGAAGCTCACAGATGATTATGAGATTGTAGTGGTGGGTGAGAACGTGAAGTTCTTGTCCAATGTGGTTTCAGTGTTAGAGGCTAAGAGGTTAGTTGAGTTGGGATGTGAAGCATACTTAGCGTATGTGATGAACCCTAACATGAGTGAGGTTAGACCTCAGGACATCCGGACAGTATGTGACTTCCCTAGTGTGTTTCCGGAAGAGTTGCTAGGGTTACCACCGGACAGAGAGGTAGAGTTCAGCATTGAGACTTATTCTGATTCAGCTCCCGTTTCGATTGCTCCGTATCGTATGGCACCGAAAGAATTGAAAGAGTTGAAGACTCAGTTGCAAGAATTGACAGATAGAGGTTTTATTAGGCCTAGTTCTTCACCTTGGGGTGCACCAGTGTTGTTTGTGAAGAAGAAAGATGGAAGTATGAGAATGTGCATAGATTATAGACAGTTAAATCAGTTGACAGTGAAGAACAAATATTCGTTGCCTAGAATCGATGACTTGTTTGATCAGTTGAGAGGAGCATCTGTCTTTTCGAAGATTGATTTGAGATCAGGTTACTACCAGCTAAAGGTTAGAGAGGTTGATGTACCGAAGACGGCCTTTAGGACTAGATATGGTCATTATGAGTTTTTAGTCATGCCATTTGGGTTGACTAATGCACCGGCAGCTTTCATGGACATGATGAAAAGGATCTTTCATCAGTATCTAAATCAGTTTGTAGTTGTATTTATTGATGACATTTTGGTGTACTCGCGAACTGAAGAAGACCATGACCGACACTTGAGACTTGTTTTGAAGACTTTGCTAGATTATCAGTTGTATGCGAAGCTCAGCAAGTGTGAATTCTGGATCCGAGAGGTAGTCTTCTTAGGACATGTAGTGTCAGCTGAAGGCATTAGAGTTGATCCGAAGAAGATTGAAGCCATTGTTGAGTGGAAGCAACCGAAGTCTGTGACAAAGGTATGTAGCTTCCTAGGCTTAGCCGGATACTATAGGAGATTTGTAGAGGGTTTCTCTAAGTTAGCCGCTCCATTGACACAGTTACTTCAGAAGAGTGTTCAGTTTGAGTGGACTGATGCAAGACAAAAGAGTAGTGGCTTATGCCTCAAGACAGTTGAAGACCCATGAGCGCAACTATCCGACCCATGACATAGAGTTAGCTGCAGTTGTGTTTGCCCTGAAGATTTGGAGACATTATTTGTATGGTGAGAAATGCACAGTATACACCGACCACAAGAGTTTGAAGTACATTATGACTCAGCGAGATTTGAATCTCAGACAACGTAGGTGGTTAGAGCTACTAAAGGACTATGATCTTACTCTCGAGTACCATCCGGGTAAGGCCAATGTAGTGGCCGATGCATTGAGTAGGAAGGTGGCCGTAGACTTGAGAGCTATGTTTGCTGGATTGAGTTTGTCCGGAGATGGTGGCTTGATAGCCGAGCTTCAGGTTAGACCTACTCTAGGTCAGATGATTAGAGAGAAACAGCTCTTAGATAGATCGTTGGCACCTCACGTGCAAGATATAGCCGAGGGTAGATCTTCAGACTATAGTTTCAGCACTGATGGGGTTTTGTGTTTCAAAGATAGAATAGTTGTGCCAGAAGACAGTGATTTGAGACGTACGATCTTGACTGAAGCCCACAGTATTCCGTTTGCTATGCATCCTGGAAGTACGAAGATGTACCGCGATTTGAAGAATGAGTACTTTTGGGTTGGCTTGAAGAGAGATGTAGCCGACTTTGTGAGTAAGTGCTTAGTGTGTCAGAGAGTGAAGGCGGAACATCAGGTTCCCTCAGGTTTGTTACAGCCGTTGAGGATTCTGGAATGGAAGTGGGAGAACATCACCATGGATTTTGTTTCGGGTTTGCCTTTGACTCCTACGAAGAAGAACTCAGTTTGGGTGATAGTGGATCGCTTTACGAAGTGTGCTCACTTCTTGGCGGTCAACACTACCTACACTTTAGATAGATTAGCCGACTTGTACATTGGTGAGATTGTGAGGCTACATGGTGTACCGAAGTCCATTGTGTCAGATAGAGATCCGCGGTTTACTTCTAGATTTTGGGAGTGTCTGCATACAGCTTTGGGTACCCGTTTGAACTTCAACACTTCTTATCATCCTCAGTCAGATGGTCAGTCGGAGAGAGTTATTCAGATCTTAGAAGATATGTTGCGTTGTTGTATCATTGACTTTCAGGGTACTTGGGAGAAGCATTTGCCTCTAGTAGAGTTTGCATACAATAATAGCTTTCAGTCGAGCATTCAGATGGCTCCGTATGAGGCCTTGTATGGCCGGAAGTGTAGGACTCCAATGTGTTGGGCCGAGGTAGGACATAAACTGTTACCTATGCCGGATTTGCTCAAGGGGACAACCGACAAGGTGAAATTGATTTGTGATCGTTTGAAAGCTGCTTCGGATAGGCAGAAGTCCTATACCGATTTGAAGAGGAAGGAAGTTGAGTTCTCAGTGGGTGAGAAGGTTTTCTTGAAGGTGTCTCCGTGGAAAAAGGTGATGAGATTTGGCCGAAAGGGGAAATTGAGTCCGAGGTACATAGGACCGTATGAGATTGTGAAGAGGGTCGGTCCCGTTGCTTATCAGTTGCGTTTGCCATCTGAGCTTGAGAAGATACACGATGTGTTTCATGTATCGATGCTTCGTAAGTATAGGTCCGATCCATCACATGTTATGCCCGTAGAAGAAATCAAATTGAATCCGGATTTGACTTACGAAGAAGAGCCCGTTTAGATCTTAGCTTTTGATAGTAAGGTGTTGAGGGGTAGATCGATTGAGTTAGTGAAGGTGCGGTGGCGACGTAGGGGTGTGGACGAGGCCACCTAGGAGAGGAAGGAGGATATGGAAAGGCAGTTTCCGTATCTCTTCCAGTCAGGTAATTTCGGGGACAAAATTTCCTTAAGTGTGAGAGAGTTGTAACACCCGTGTTTTGGGCCTAGGAGTTAACCGGGTTTATAGTCGAGTCAACGAAATTTAACTAAAACAATTCAACCTAAAACGTGGTGTAATTAAGCTTTTGTAAAAAGGGGAAGGACCAATATTGTGATTTCACCCAAAACTTTTAAAAGGAAGACGACTTTGTTGTAAAGTGTCTTCTCTTTCCCCCATCACCCTTTTCCAACGTCAAACCCCTCTCCCCCATTTTCAAACTCTCCCAACTACACTAGTTACTATTCCATTCATTCTCTTCCTCAATCCAAGGTGATTTCAAAGAAGCAAGAGGAAACGTTGAGGAGGCTTTGGGACCGAATCCGGGTGCGTAGGAAGATTGGTTCGAATTGCTAAGGAAGGGCGGTGAGTGGTCTTAACGTGTTTTAAAGTTGGTTCGAGTGTGTGTGTGGGGGTGAAGTGTGCTTGATAGGCCACTTCTAGTTTATTCAAGTTGTTAGCTTAGACTTTGATATCCATATGCTATTGTGCTTGCTAGCTATGCTCTTGTGTTGTGGTTAATTTGTACATGTATATATATCATGATGAGTAGATACGTGATGAGCATGTATTGTGGTTGATGATATGTGTTGTGATAATGATAATTGGCACTAAAATAATTACCGGTTGTAAATGATCGATCATTAGGATAGTGTGCACACAAATTGAGTCAAAACGTACGTGGCCTTGATGGCGTTAAGTCATCAAGGAGGAGTACGGTGATGTAACATTCCACCGGAAGCTTTTTATATATTTCTACGGGATGATGAGTGGAATCCCATCCGTAGGGCATGTGGCGATGAGTGGAATCCCGCACATGCAAGGTCCGGTGATGAGTGTAATCCCACCGAGGTAAAGTGTTGTTGAGGTTTATATCCGCACAATCGGGGTAATTAAAGTGGCCAATTAAACTTGTTCATGTATTGTGATATATGATGGTGACATGTGATTGTGGTATATGGCGTTGATGCATGATGTGAATGTTGATGTTTAAACTTGTTAGGATTGAGAGACCATATATGCCACTTGAAAGACTAGCTAGGTCTACTTGGTTTTATGCCTATGATTGATGTATGTAAGACTAGGATTAACATGCTTGAACCCTGCATTGTTGATGCTTTTCGTTTTAGAGCACCCTCACTAAGCTTATAGCTTACGCTCTTAATGTTCAACAATGCAGATAATTAGCGTGGTGTTAGCTCGAGGCAAGGCAAGAAGGGTTTCCAAGCTTGTGACTCAAGTACGGTGGTGATTTTATATTAGTTAGCAATGTGGCATGGGTTGTGTATGAGCTTTTATGACTCAATTACATGTGTTGATTTTGGTTTGACTATGGTTTGTAAGCATGTTATGCTATGATGTATGTTGTGTGTTAGCATGTCTTTAGATGGTAGGTTGCCTTGTTATATTGGCAAACCTCTTTATGCTTATCACGTGCCTCTTAGGCTTTTGAGTTCTATGTATGACCTTATGCTAAATTGCCTTCGAAATGCTATGCATGGATGCTTAAGTTGCTTGGTTGTATGTGTACCTCCTTGTGTTTGTTTAGTGCCCCCTTTAGTTCTTATGAATGCATGCCTACATGGTTGGTTTGTCTAGGATTGATGATAGTGTGTTGGTTGGGGTTGTTAGAGGGATTTAGGGGCTTCCTTGTGCCTTAAATCAGCCAAAACCTGCAAGTTCGTAGCTGGGGTATCGATACCGTTGTTCTGGTATCGATACTGCCTTCTGGTTTCAGGCCTCGTGTATCGATACTCGAGGGTGAGTATCGATACCTTTTTGGTCACTGGAGCTACTGTCCATTTCGGTATCGATACCAGCCTTTGGGGTATCGATACCGTTATCTTAGCTTTGACCGTGGAAAGTCAACTTTTAGGGAGGGTATCGATACACTCCTTGGGTGTATCGATACGGTCTCCACAGGTTGACTCTGACCTGTTGACCTAGTCAAGGGGTATCGATACCCCCCTTAAGGGTATCGATACCGCCTGCAGTTTAAGTTTAAAAGTGGGTTTTAAAGCGTCAGTTTGAGTTCATTCGATTGTCTCGTGCATGTTGTTCCGCTGTGTGATCACATAGGATTAAATACTCATCTAGACAAGTTTTAAAATGAAAAAAAATAGGGTTGCTAACCGAGGGGGAATTCCCTTGGGAGTTTTCACTCGGTTTTCCCCGTGTGGCTCACTCGGACCGAGGACCCTTAGAACCTTTCGTCGCCGAGCTTACTGCCTCTCCTTACAATCCATTGTGGAACCGGTGGAGATCCCGAAAGACACTGGGAGCACTGGACTCCATCGAATATACTAACGGCTTCACGAACAAAAACCAAGCACGAGGCAGGAAGGAGAAAGACAAACGATGAAAAGAGGTCGTTGAGAGGGATGGAGCTAAAAAAACGAGCAGCCCCACAACGTGGTCGGAGCCATCCAAAGGGGGCTTCTTTTAAACGACGAGGTTTGAGGTTGAGCGACGAGGATTTAAATCCTTCCATTTCATCAAACAAAAACTTAGTCTTTTATAATTTTTTATTAATCAAATAAGGTTTACAAGGTCACATTGTCCCTTAATTTATGTACTTGTTACCAAGTTTTCTCTTAATTTTTTTGGACACTTTGTCCCATGAACTTTAAATCGTTACCTTAGTTGCCCCAAATCGTTAACTTTGTTAAAAAAATCTTATGGACCAATCAGAACGTGCCATGTGTCATTTTGTTAAAAAAATCATATGACTTAAATAAAGGGGTAAATTGCAAGATAAGTCTACCAAATTTTGTTTTTCTTAATTTTAGTCCCTAAAAATCTTTATTTAACTCAAAATTTACAGCTTTTTTTATTCTAATTTTTATAAATATTTTTCCAATATTTGTAATATGATGATTGTATTCTTCATTTCAGTCCCTAAGAATTTATTTAAATTGAAATAGTCCCTTATTTCTTTCAAATTCTTATAATTTAGTCTAATATTTTTAATTTGATAATATTAATGTTCATTTTTGTCCCTGAAAATCTTTTGTTAACCCAAAATCATCCCCATTTCTTTCTAATTTTTAAAATTTAGTCCAATATTTTAATATGGTGTATTATTGTTTATTTTAGTCCTTAAAGATTTATTTAACATGGAATTTATCCCTATTTCTTTCTAATCTTAATAATGTGGTCCAATAAATTTAAAATGGTGATATTCTTGTTCATTTTAGTCCATGAAATTGTATTTTAGCCAAAATTGACTATTACTTCTTTGTATTTTTTAAATTTTACTCTGTTATTTTTAATATGATTGGAGAGAAATGGAATTATTTTTAGGTTTCAAAAATTTTGAGACTTAATGAGAAATTTTTAAAAATTTACAATGGTACATAATTAAAAATATTGAAAGAAATAAATACTTAATTGAGAATTTTAATTTTTTTAAAAAATAAATAAATTAAAGTGCATAATTTGAATGTAACACCCCTTACCTGATTTAGAAGTAAACCGAACTAAGAAGTGTTACTCAACTAACAAGGAACTAACTTCCATACATGTAAGTCTTTACTTCGAGTACAATGACCAAAACGAGACTAACACAAGCATTTAAGTCTATCATTTTACTCTTTAATCATTATAGGACATGCTTGAGTGAGAAAATAAAATTCAATTAAGGGTGATTAGAATCTACACCATTCAAATATACCACAAACTTCAAAGGATGTCTAATAACTAAATTAAAGTTAAGAATATTTTGTATATATTTTAAACTATAGTTAGTGCACGATTTAAAATATAAAAAAATTAATATTATTTTTTAATATAAATATCATTTTAAAATTTTTATATTTTAAACTAAATTTAATATAGTTTTCAATTCTAGATTTATTTTTATAATTTCACATATATAATCATTGAATTGATTTTTTAACTTAATTAATAATTTTAATATTTATTAAAAAAATTAATTAAATTATTATATATAATTATCTTAAACTACTCCAAATTATATTAAATTCATTTAGCGAATTCAAACTCACAAACACAATTTAATATTGTTAACTTTAATTTAATTATTAGATTTATTTAATTGGTTTAGATTTTTTTTATGCATCATAAAAATATTACATTCGAATTTCCTAAAACCACATTTCATTCCTTTTCTCAAGCATTAAAATCTATATAAGACATATATTAAATGTTGTACTTTATATAACAAGACATACACTTGGTGCAGTGGCAAGCACATGTGCTTTGGACCATGAGGTCATTGGTTCAAATCCATGCAATTGCATTTTTTCTCTTTAATTTTTCTGGGTGGCAAGCACACAGCTTGGGTACCCAGAGGTCTTGGGTTTAAGTCCTGGTGGACTTCTAATAAGGTGGTGACACGTGTTATTATTTTATTGAATAATGAATTTATTTTATTAGATTAAAATTAGGACTAAATTGATATAATGTATAAATATAGAGGACCAAATGTGTAATTATACCAATTTTTTAACAGTTCCATCAACTTTTTAGTTTTTTTTAACGGCGTGTGGCTAAAATGGAACCATTTAAATAGTTGTGTGGTGCATTTGCGGCAAAAAATAATATAGTGGTCATTTTTACACCAAACCCATAGTTCAGTGGTAATCTGTGTAGTTTACCCAAAAAAAAAGAGGAACCGTTCAACTATCCACAAGTCTGCTCATTTCGAGTATGGAGAGAACTTTCTAGATCTAAAACTCCTTCCCAAACTCTTCAGCTACCTAAATCGAACGCCACTCCGATCTCCTTCTCCGGTCGCTCGTGGCATGCATCGGCGCCTCCTTTGCGATCGCCGTTGGACCCCGCTCCTAGCCCACCGTCCCACTCGCGCGTTGGCGCCGCCGTCCGTCGCGTAGCTTGGTTCGAAAGTTCGGTTAAAACCCTAAGTCGACCCTTCCGTTTTCCGGTGATTTCGTCACCGTTCGCCTTCCGTATGTCGCGCCGCCAGCACTAACAGATTCCTTACGCCACGACGGACAAAACCTTTTTGGCCGTTTGCCGATCCAACACCGGTAAGGGCCTCATCGGTGTCGCGCTCATCCGGCCACATCGTGCCCATTTTAGGGCTTTTTCCGATAAGATTTCGGCCATTTTGAGTATGGTATTAGTTTCTTTCGTGAACACTTTCGTTGATCTTTCGTTTTCCGACAGATTCACGGTCAAACATGTCTCCGGCGACCTCTTCGGTAGCTTCCGATGACATTCTTTGTTTTGGGTATGTGAACTTTGGTAAGTGGCCTGAACCGACTCAGACCGGCCGCCTTGGACCGAACCCATTCGTTTAAACCGACCCAAATCAGGTATGGTTCAAGCCCAAGCTGTGATACCCAAACCCGTCGGCCCAATATGTTTAAGCCCAACCAAACCAAGCCCAGTTTGGTGTCTGACCCGACCCGTTTGCCTAAGTCCGACCGGACCCGTATGCTCGGTCAACCCGAACCTGACCCGGTCAACCTTAGTCAACTCGTCCGAGTCAGTCGAGTCAACTCAGCCCGAGTCATCTCAGTGAGTCAGTCGAGTCAACTCAATTGACCTCTACTCGTTGACCTGCTGACGTCAGCGTTGACCTGCTGACGTCAGCGCTGACTCTTACCCTGTTGACCGTAACAGAGGTACGTAGCTTCCTAGGCTTAGCCGGATACTATAGGAGATTCGTAGAAGGTTTCTCTAAGTTAGCCGCTCCTTTGACACAATTTCTTCAGAAGAGTGTTCAGTTTGAGTGGACAGATGCAAGAGAGAGAGCCTTTGAGAAGTTGAAGGAAGCCTTGACCCAAGCACCAATCTTGATTCAGCCAGAGTCCGGGAAGGACTATGTAGTTTACAGTCATCAAGGAGGAGTACGGTGATGTAATATTCCACCGGAAGCTTATATATATTCTACGGGATGATGAGTGGAATCTCATCCGTAGGGCATGTGGTGATGAGTGGAATCCCGCCCATGCAAGGTCCGGTGATGAGTGTAATCCCACCGAGGTAATGTGAATGTTGAGATTAAAATCGCACATCCGGGTAATCTAATAGTGGCCAATTGAACTTGTTCTTATACTTGTGATGCATGACATTGATATGTGATGTTTGAGCTTAGTATGGTGTAACATGCCATATTATGCCTCTTGAAAGACTAGCTAGGTCTACTTGTCATTTTAACTATGCATGATAGAAATGAGAATTAGGGAATACATGCTTGAACCCTGCATTGTTGATGTTTTCGGTTTTAGAGCATCCTCACTAAGCTTATAGCTTACGCTCTCATTTTCAACAATGCAGATCATTAGCAATGTGGTAAGAGTGCGTGTTTGTATGAGCTTTGTATGACTCATGTGTGTGGTTGTAACACCCAGCTAAAATAAAAATAAAAGGTTGATCTGTGTTATGGGGGGGGCTCGAACCCGTGCCTTTGGCATGGAAATGGAGGACCTAACCATCTGAGCCAAGTACTCGTTTCTGTCAAGTATTGCTTTGAGCTGGTTTTAAATTAGGTTGAGAAGTTTATTAAATCAGATTTAATAAACCACATGACCTTTCACCTACCCATTTCTTACCTTATTCGAATAAAAAAAAGAAAGGAGAGAAAATCCCCTCACCTAACCCCGTCGGTTGCTCCCCCAACCGCCTCACTGCCGTTCCATGGCGTACACCGCCACCACCATCATGCGCGTCATCCGACTCCGAACCACCAGCCACCTGACACGCGCGTATTAGAGCCACCGCCGATGGCAGAAGCTTGTTCGAAGCTTTGTCGGAAACCTTGAGTTTCCAGCTTCAATTCCGGCCGCTCCTGGTGTCCGATCGTCGCGCCGATCTTGCCAGCGTGCTCGGCGTGATGTGGAGACCAAAACCCAACCGGTGGATCGTCCGTTCGACACCGGTAGCAACTTCGCTAAAGAAGCCAAGCACTATCTGTTTTATGCATTTTCCGGTTACCTCCGGCGTCCCTTGGTCGCACCACCGCCAGATCCGGGCTCCCGACGTGACGACAAACAAAACCCTACCGGCCAATCTTAGTTCTGACATCGAGAGGGGCATCATTGGAAAACTTCGATTTTCCGGCAAGGTTGAACCTTTAAGGTTAGATCCGGCCTACTTTCCGGCAAGTTTCGCGGTTAATGAGTTAGATTCGAGTTGATTTAACTAAAACTCTTTATTTTCAGGTGAATCGGGCAAATTTTGATGTTTTCGGCAAGATTCCGGTCACCATCCGTTGACCGAAATAATTTTGGTAAGTGAACCGGCTAGACCGGATGAACCGGTCGGTCCAACAGCCCATCCGACCCATCCGACCCGTCCGACCCGACCCGACCTTTTGCCCGAGTTGACTCAGTGAGTCAGCTCACCCGAGTTGACTAAATGAGTCAAACCAGTTGACCTGTGACGTCAGCATGATGTCAGCGTTGACTTGGTCGCTGACGTCAGCGTTGACTTTGACCCGTTGACCAAAAAGTCATGTAACACCCGTCTTTTGGGCCTAGGAGTTAACCGGGTTTTAATTCGAGTCAATAAAACTTAATTTAATCGATTCAACCTAAATAATGACCAAATTGAGCTTTAGTAAAAAGGGGAAGGACCTAAATTGTAATTAGACCAAAAACTTTCAAAAAAGTTAGACCACTTTATTGAAAAAGTTGTCTTCCTCCCTCTTTCCTCCCCCTTTTCACGTTGGAAGCTCTCCCCACCATTTTCAAACCCTTTCAAACTTTGCTACTATTACATTTATTTTGCCATTCGATTTCAACACCAAATTAAGAGGTAAATATGTTTTCTTAACCTCCTCTCTATCCTCTACTTATCTATGGTTTTAGATTTCAAAAATATGGGGTTTTGAAAATTAGGGTTTATATTAAAGTTTGGATTTTTAAGGGGTTCTTCAAGTTGTTTTGATAAATAGTGTTGGGGTTTTGTTTAATCACAATGAAATACACATTATATCTTAATTTGGTTGAATTTGGGTGAAAATTCATAGCATGTTCTTGAGGTAGATTTGAAGGTATTAAAACTTGGGTTTTTGGTGGGTTTTATGTTGAAATTGAAGGGCTGATGGTCTACCTATGTTAGGAGGGTGATTTGGGATGTTTTAGAAGTCATTTGGGTGTTTGGAAGTGGGTATTTCAGCAAGGGATTTGGGAAGCACGAAAATTGAGTTTTGGGAGATTATGTGATTTGGGAATTTGTAAAATTTGGGTTATGTTGTGAAGTAAATTGATGGTTGAGTTTAGCATTGAGTTGAGAAGTAATGTGTGTGTTTTGTTTGGCTAGAAGCAAGAGGAAACGTGGAAGAGGCTTTGGGACCGAATCCGGGTGCGTAGGAGGATTGGTTCGAATTGCTAAGGAAGGGCGGTGAGTGGTCTTAACTTGTTTTAAAGTTTGGTTCGAGTATGTGTAGTGTGTGTAAAGTGTGCTTGGTAGGCCACTTCTATTTCAATTCAAGTTGATAGCTTAACCTTTGATATCCATAAATGCTATTGTGCTATTTAGCTATGCTCTTGTGATTTTGGTTGGTTGGTGCATGTATATTCATGAGATGTGTGTATGTGTGATGAGCATGGATTGTGGTTGATGATATATATAAATCATGGTTATGATAATTGGCACTAAATAATTACGGGTTGTAAATGATCGATCATTAGGATAGTGTGCACACAAATTGAGTCAAAACGTACGTGGCCTTGATGGCGTTAAGTCATCAAGGAGGAGTACGGTGATGTAACATTCCACCGGAAGCTTTTATTTATTTCTACGGGATGATGAGTGGAATCGCATCTGTAGGGCATGTGGCGATGAGTGGAATCCCGCACACGCAAGGTCCGGTGATGAGTGTAATCCCACCGAGGTAAAGTGTTGTTGAGGTTTAAATCCGCACAATCGGGGTAATTAAAGTGGCCAATTAAACTTGTTTATGTGTTGTGATATATGATGGTGATATATGTGTTGTGATATATGACGGTGATATATGGTTGTGATATGTGGTGTTGCTACATGATAATTGATAATGATGTTTAAGCTTGTTAGGATTGAGAGACCATATATGCCACTTGAAAGACTAGCTAGGTCTACTTGACTATATGCAAATGCTTGATATGTGTGAGATTAGGATTACATGCTTGAACCCTGCATTGTTGATGTTTTTCGTTTTAGAGCACCCTCACTAAGCTTATAGCTTACGCTCTCAATGTTCAACAATGCAGATCATTAGCGTGGTGTTAGCTCGAGGCAAGGCAAGAAGGGCTTCCCAGTTTGTGACTCAAGTACGGTGGTGATTTTGTATTAGTTAGCAATGTGGCAAGGGTTGTGTATGAGCATGTATGACTCATTTACATGTGTTGATTTTGGTTGATTATGGTTTGTAAGCATGATATGCTATGATGGATGTTGTGTGTCAGCATGCCTTTAGATGCTTGGTTGCCTTGTTTTAGTGCAAACCTCTTTAAGCTTATCATGCACCCTTTTAAGGCCTTTGAGTTCTATGTATGACATTATATGTTAAATTGCCCCTTTGTGATGCCAAGTATGGATGCTTAGATTGTGTTGGAATGCTTAAGTTGCTTGATTATATGTGTACCTCTTTGTGTTGTTTAATGCCCTTTGGTCTTGTGAAAGCATGCTTTTATGGTTGGTTTGCTTAGGGTTGATGATAGTGTGCTGGTTGGGGTTGTTAGAGGGATTTAGGGGCCTCCTTGTGCCCTAAATCAGCTCAAACCTGCAAGTTCGTAGCTGGGGTATCGATACCGTTGGTCTGGTATCGATACTGCCTTTTGGTTTCAGGCCTCGTGTATCGATACTCGAGGGAGGGTATCGATACCTTTTTGGTCACTGGAGCCACTGTCCATTTCGGTATTGATACCGGCCTCTAGGGTATCGATACCGTTATCTTAGCGTTGACCGTGGAAAGTCAACATTTGGGGAGGGTATCGATACACCCCTTAAGGGTATCGATACCGCCTGCAGTTAAAGCTTAAACCTAGTCAAGGGGTATCGATACACCCCTTAAGGGTATCGATACCGCCTGTAGTCAAAGTTTAAAGTTGGGCTGTAAAATGTTAGTTTGGGTCCGTTTGATTGCTTCGTAAATGTTGTTCCGCTGTATGATCACTTAGGATGTAACTCTCATCTAGACAAGACTTAAAATGAAAAAAAAATAGGGTTGCTAACCGAGGGAGAGTTCCTTAGGGAGTTTTCACTCGGTTTTCCCCGTGTAGCTCACTCGGACCGGTCATCCGGCCAGACCGGGACGAGGGGGTTACATTTGTTGGTATCAGAGCCTGAGGTTACCGAGACCTCGGGCAGGTAAGTGAGGTAAGCTTGATGTATTAAATGCTTGTGTTGTTCGATGCATGATTTACCATGAACCCTTGATGCTTGATTGATCGTATGATGTTTTGAATGCGTGAATTGTCGTGTCTGGTGTGAGTGTGTGCCCATTGCTACTATTACTTAATTTAAAAAGATTTTTGGAAAGAGGAGTACTTGAGCACTATTGGACCCTTGCTTTGACTAACGTAATCCTTGTGTGTTTCTTGTTGTAGTTTATACCTCGCTAGTTGAACCATGAGACCACGTGGGAGGCCTAGGATGGTTCGACCGGAACCACGGGCAGAGGCTCCGAGAGTTGAGCAAGAAGTTAGGGTTGGGGCCCAAGTGGGAGAGCATGTGGTTGGAGTTGGAGCTCCTCCACCACCTCCACCACCACCTCTTCCACCGGGAGCAGGAGGTGAGGCTGGGGCCGAAGGAGATGGACCACAAGGAGGCCAGGGTGGCCAAGGGCCAGCCGGGATAGACTTAGCTCCGTTGGCTCAGGCAATAGCCGGAGCATTCCAGGCTGCAGTAGCTGGAGGTCAGGCAGCACACCATCAGGGTGAGGGCACTGGTTTGCCATTAGAGAGACTTCGGGGCCTTGGGGCCGAAGAGTTTAGAGGTGCTACTCCGGAGAGGTCAGAGTTGTGGTTTGAGAAGACCGTCCGCATTCTTGCTCAGATGGGATGTACTGGTGAGCGCAAGTTGGGTTGTGTTGAGTCTTTGCTTCAGGGTGATGCCTACACCTGGTGGGTCACCGTTACTTCGGGGATGGATGACGCTGAGGTTACTTGGGAGTTCTTTGAGACAGCATTCCGGAAGAAGTATCTGGGTCCGCGATACCTCGATGAGAGGAAGAGAGAGTTTATGGCACTACTTCAGGGGAGTATGTCCGTGACCGATTATGAGATCAGATTTGTCAGATTGAGTCAGTATGCACCTGAGCTTGTACCTACTGAGGTGGAGCGTTTTAACCGCTTCCGTTATGGGCTGAGTGAGGAAATCAAGACATATACTCTAGCTTCCGATTACACGGATTTTGATGTCTTGGTCTCGAGGGCCAAGGACTTGGAGCATAGTTTGAGCTTGACTAGGCGGTCAGGTGGATCTAGTTCGGGTAAGAGGTCCAGTAACTTTGACAGAGGAGATGCCAAGAGGCATCGAGACAACAGGTATCAGTTTGATCATAGGCGTGGTGGCAGTAACCACGGTAGGGGCCACCAGGGCCAGAGAGCTGGTGGGAAGTTGCCCACATGTGCTACTTGCGGGAGGAACCACACCGGGGAGTGTTGGGGAAATTATCACTCTTGTTGGAGTTGTGGTGCTAGAGACCACATTAGGCGTGACTGTCCACATCAGGTGGGACAGGCACCAGCTCAGGCTCCTGCTAGAGCCAACGACTTTCAGAGAGGCCGCAGGCGCGGTAGAGGTAATTTCCAGCCGAGGAACGATGGTCAGAGAAACTTAGCTCATGTAGTCGCAGTCCAGCCGGAGGGCGGAGGACAGGCTAGGGTTTACGCTCAGCGCGGGGAGCAGCATGACACCGATGTCATCGCAGGTAACTTCTCGATATAGTCTTTGGGTTTGCTTTCTTTGATTGACTCTGGGTCTACACATTCCTACATATTGAGTGAGCATGCACAGTCTTTGAATTTGCCTTGTGAGTTGTTAGAGGTAGGAGTTAGTGTTACTAGTTCCTTTGGGGACATGGTAGTGGTTAAGAAGATGTACCGAAGGTGTGCGTTGATGGTTCAGGGGCATTTGTTTCCAGTGGATATGATGGAACTTCCCTTCTATGGTTTTGATGTGATTCTGGGTATGGATTGGCTCACGGAGCATAGAGCTAGGATAGATTTTGAAACTAAGCGGATTTCTTTGAAGCTCACAGATGATTATGAGATTGTAGTGGTGGGTGAGAACGTGAAGTTCTTATCCAATGTGGTTTCAGTGCTAGAGGATAAGAGATTAGTTGAGTTGGGGTGTGAAGCATACTTAGCGTATGTGATGAACCCTAACATGAGTGAGGTTAGACCTCAGGACATCTGGACAGTATGTGATTTTCCTAGTGTGTTTCCGGAAGAGTTGCCAGGGTTACCACCGGACAGAGAGGTAGAGTTCAGCATTGAGACTTATTCTGATTCAGCTCCTGTTTCGATTGCTCCGTATCGTATGGCACCGAAAGAATTGAAAGAGTTGAAGACTCAGTTGCAAGAATTGACAGATAGAGGTTTTATTCGACCTAGTTCTTCACCTTGGGGTGCACCAGTGTTGTTTGTGAAGAAGAAAGATGGAAGCATGAGAATGTGTATAGATTATAGGCAGTTGAATCAGTTGACAGTGAAGAACAAATACCCGTTGCCTAGAATTGATGACCTGTTCGACCAGTTGAGGGGAGCATCTGTCTTTTCGAAGATTGATTTGAGATCAGGTTACTACCAGCTAAAGGTTAGAGAGGTGGATGTACCGAAGACGGCCTTTAGAACTAGATACGGTCACTATGAGTTTTTAGTCATGCCATTTGGGTTGACTAATGCACCGGCTGCATTTATGGACATGATGAATAGGATCTTCCACCAGTATCTAGATCAGTTTGTGGTTGTATTTATTGATGACATTTTGGTGTACTCGTGAACTGAAGAAGACCATGACCGACACTTGAGACATGTCTTGAAGACTTTGTTGGATCATCAGTTATATGCGAAGCTCAGCAAGTGTGAATTCTGGATCCGTGAGGTAGTCTTCTTAGGACATGTAGTGTCAGCTGAAGGCATTAGAGTTGATCCGAAGAAGATTGAAGCCATTGTTGAGTGGAAGCAACCGAAGTCTGTGACAGAGGTACGTAGCTTCCTAGGTTTAGCCGGATACTATAGGAGGTTTGTAGAGGGTTTCTCTAAATTAGTCGCTCCATTGACACAGTTACTTCAGAAGAGTGTTCAGTTTGAGTGGACAGATGCAAGACAGAGAGCCTTTGAAAAATTGAAAGAAGCTTTGACCCAAGCACCGATCTTGATACAGCCTGAGTCCGGGAAGGACTATGTAGTTTACAGTGATGCTTCATATGTAGGGCTAGGATGTGTCCTTATGCAAGACAAGAGAGTAGTGGCTTATGCCTCAAGACAGTTGAAGACCCATGAGCGCAACTATCCGACCCATGACATAGAGTTAGCTGCAGTTGTGTTTGCTCTGAAGATTTGGAGGCATTATTTGTATGGTGAGAAATGCACAGTATACACCAACCACAAGAGTTTAAAATACATTTTGACTCAGCGAGATTTGAACCTCAGACAACGTAGGTGGTTAGAACTACTAAAGGACTATGATCTTACTATCGAGTACCATCCGGGTAAGGCCAATGTAGTGGCCGATGCATTGAGTAGGAAGGTGGCCGTGGACTTGAGAGCTATGTTTGCTAGATTGAGTTTGTCCGGAGATGGTGGCTTAGTAGCCGAGCTTCAGGTTAGACCTACTCTAGGTCAGATGATTCGAGAGAAACAGCTCTTAGATAGATCTTTGGCACCTCACGTGCAAGATATAGCCGAGGGTAGATCTTCAGACTACAGTTTCAGTACCGATGGGGTTTTATGTTTCAAGGACAGAATAGTTGTGCCTGAAGACAGTGATTTGAGACGTACGATCTTGACTGAAGCCCACAATAGTCCGTTTGCTATGCATCCTGGAAGTACGAAGATGTACCGTGATTTGAAGAATGAGTACTTTTGGGTTGGCTTGAAGAGAGATGTAGCCGACTTTGTGAGTAAGTGCCTAGTGTGTCAGAGAGTGAAGGCGGAACATCAGGTTCCCTCAGGTTTGTTACAGCCGTTGAGAATTCCGGAATGGAAATGGGAGAACATCACCATGGACTTTGTTTCGGGTTTGCCTTTGACTCCTACGAAGAAGAACTCAGTTTGGGTGATAGTAGATCGTTTTACGAAGTGTGCTCACTTCTTGGCAGTCAACACTACCTACACCTTAGATAGATTGGCCGATTTGTACATTGGTGAGATTGTCAGACTACATGGTGTGCCGAAGTCCATTGTGTCAGATAGGGATCCGCGGTTTACTTCTAGATTTTGGGAGTGTCTGCATACAGCTTTGGGTACCCGTTTGAACTTCAGCACTTCTTACCATCCTCAGTCAGATGGTCAGTCGGAGAGAGTTATTCAGATCTTAGAAGATATGTTGCGTTGTTGTATCATTGACTTTCAGGGTACTTGGGAGAAGCACTTGCCTCTAGTAGAGTTTGCGTACAATAACAGTTTTCAGTCGAGCATCCAGATGGCTCCGTATGAGGCCTTGTATGGCCGGAAGTGTAGGACTCCAGTGTGTTGGGCCGAGGTAGGACAAAAATTGTTACCTATGCCAGATTTGCTCAAGGGGACAACCGACAAGGTAAAATTGATTTGTGAGCGGATGAAGGCTGCTTCGGATAGGCAGAAGTCCTATGCCGATTTGAAGAGGAAGGAAGTTGAGTTCTCAGTGGGTGAGAAGGTGTTCTTGAAAGTGTCTCCGTGGAAGAAAGTGATGAGATTTGGCCGAAAGGGGAAGTTGAGTCCGAGGTACATAGGACCGTATGAGATAGTGAAGAGGGTTGGTCCCGTTGCTTATCAGTTGCGTTTGCCGTTCGAGCTTGAGAAGATACATGATGTGTTCCATGTGTCGATGCTTCGCAAGTATAGGTCCGATCCGTCACATGTTATGCCCGTAGAAGAAATTGAATTGAATCCGGATTTGACCTATGAAGAAGAGCCCGTTGAGATCTTAGCTTCTGACAGTAAGGTGTTGAGGGGTAGATCGATTGAGTTAGTAAAGGTGCGGTGGCAACGTAGAGGTGTGGACGAGGCCACTTGGGAGAGGAAGGAGGATATGGAAAAGCAGTTTCCGTATCTCTTTCAGTCAGGTAATTTCGGGGACGAAATTCCTTAAGCGGGAGAGAGTTGTAACACCCGTCTTTTGGGCCTAGGAGTTAACCGGGTTTTAATTCGAGTCAATAAAACTTAATTTAATCGATTCAACCTAAATAATGACCAAATTGAGCTTTAGTAAAAAGGGGAAGGACCTAAATTGTAATTAGACCAAAAACTTTCAAAAAAGCAAGACCACTTTATTGAAAAAGTTGTCTTCCTCCCTCTTTCCTCCCCCTTTTCACGTTGGAAGCTCTCCCCACCATTTTCAAACCCTTTCAAACTTTGCTACTATTCCATTTATTTTGCCATTCGATTTCAACACCAAATTAAGAGGTAAATATGTTTTCTTAACCTCCTCTCTATCCTCTACTTATCTATGGTTTTACATTTCAAAAATATGGGGTTTTGAAAATTAGGGTTTATATTAAAGTTTGGATTTTTAAGGGGTTCTTCAAGTTGTTTTGATAAATAGTGTTGGGGTTTTGTTTAATCACAATGAAATACACATTATATCTTAATTTGGTTGAATTTGGGTGAAAATTCGTAGCATGTTCTTGAGGTAGATTTTAAGGTATTAAAACTTGGGTTTTTGGTGGGTTTTATGTTGAAATTGAAGGGCTGATGGTCTACCTATGTTAGGAGGGTGATTTGGGATGTTTTGGAAGTCATTTGGGTGTTTGGAAGTGGGTATTTCAGCAAGGGATTTGGGAAGCACGAAAATTGAGTTTTGGGAGATTATGTGATTTGGGAATTTGTGAAATTTGGGTTATGTTGTGAAGTAAATTGATGGTTGAGTTTAGCATTGAGTTGAGAAGTAATGTGTGTGTTTTGTTTGGCTAGAAGCAAGAGGAAACGTGGAAGAGGCTTTGGGACCGAATCCGGGTGCGTAGGAGGATTGGTTCGAATTGCTAAGGAAGGGCGGTGAGTGGTCTTAACTTGTTTTAAAGTTTGGTTCGAGTATGTGTAGTGTGTGTAAAGTGTGCTTGGTAGGCCACTTCTATTTCAATTCAAGTTGATAGCTTAACCTTTGATATCCATAAATGCTATTGTGCTATTTAGCTATGCTCTTGTGATTTTGGTTGGTTGGTGCATGTATATTCATAAGATGTGTGTATGTGTGATGAGCATTGATTGTGGTTGATGATATATATAAATCATGGTTATGATAATTGGCATTAAATAATTACCGGTTGTAAATGATCGATCATTAGGATAGTGTGCACACAAATTGAGTCAAAACGTACGTGGCCTTGATGGCGTTAAGTCATCAAGGAGGAGTACGGTGATGTAACATTCCACCGGAAGCTTTTATTTATTTCTACGGGATGATGAGTGGAATCCCATCCGTAGGGCATGTGGCGATGAGTGGAATCCCGCACACGCAAGGTCCGGTGATGAGTGTAATCCCACCGAGGTAAAGTGTTGTTGAGGTTTAAATCCGCACAATCGGGGTAATTAAAGTGGCCAATTAAACTTGTTTATGTGTTGTGATATATGATGGTGATATATGTGTTGTGATATATGACGGTGATATATGGTTGTGATATGTGGTGTTGCTACATGATAATTGATAATGATGTTTAAGCTTGTTAGGATTGAGAGACCATATATGCCACTTGAAAGACTAGCTAGGTCTACTTGACTATATGCAAATGCTTGATATGTGTGAGATTAGGATTACATGCTTGAACCCTGCATTGTTGATGTTTTTCGTTTTAGAGCACCCTCACTAAGCTTATAGCTTACGCTCTCAATGTTCAACAATGCAGATCATTAGCGTGGTGTTAGCTCGAGGCAAGGCAAGAAGGGCTTCCCAGTTTGTGACTCAAGTATGGTGGTGATTTTGTATTAGTTAGCAATGTGGCAAGGGTTGTGTATGAGCATGTATGACTCATTTACATGTGTTGATTTTGGTTGATTATGGTTTGTAAGCATGATATGCTATGATGGATGTTGTGTGTCAGCATGCCTTTAGATGCTTGGTTGCCTTGTTTTAGTGCAAACCTCTTTAAGCTTATCATGCACCCTTTTAAGGCCTTTGAGTTCTATGTATGACATTATATGTTAAATTGCCCCTTTTTGATGCCAAGTATGGATGCTTAGATTGTGTTGGAATGCTTAAGTTGCTTGATTATATGTGTACCTCTTTGTGTTGTTTAATGCCCTTTGGTTCTTGTGAAAGCATGCTTTTATGGTTGGTTTGCTTAGGGTTGATGATAGTGTGCTGGTTGGGGTTGTTAGAGGGATTTAGGGGCCTCCTTGTGCCCTAAATCAGCTCAAACCTGCAAGTTCGTAGCTGGGGTATCGATACCGTTGGTCTGGTATCGATACTGCCTTTTGGTTTCAGGCCTCGTGTGTAACGCCCCGGTTTTGGGTTTGGACCGGTTCGGTCAAAGTGCTGTTCGAATATAAAAGAGTGAATTTAGGAAAGCCTAGTTCGGGTTGCATTAAAAATATGGAAAAAAGTTCTAAAATCCTCTTTTAATATATATAAGTGAACTGTGAAATCAATATTGCAAAATGAGGTTTGGAAGGGTGACATTTTGGGCTAGTGACCAAAATGTAATTTTTGAAAACTGTGAGACTGTTTTAAAAAGGATTGAAACTTTGAATCTTTAAGGAGCTATTTACCCAATGGGAGTTTCTCCAGATTTTCTAAAGATATTAAATGATTAATTAAAAGGTTTTAAATAAAAACAAAGTGGAGGGAAGATATTTTAGTTTTAACTAACTTTTCTCTCAATTCTATTTTCTCTCAAGCCAAACACCTTTTCTCCAGAGCTTTTCTCTCTGATTTTGTCACCTAAATTCATCTTTTCAATTACCTTTTGATTGCTAATCATCTCTACAACAAAACCTCACCATTTGCTAAGTGGATTTTCAAGAAAACTTGATTCTAAAAGGGAGAAACTCAAGTTTGGAGGTAAGAACGTCCTTCTCCTCTAAACTCTCAGTTCTTTACTGAAATTCCCAAGTTCTCAATCCTTAAATTGTGTTTTATAAATGGTTTTAAGGTTGTGTTATGGATCTTGGCTTTTAAATGCAAGATTTGATTGATTTTGGTAAATTTTCGTATGATCTGTTAAAGCAGTGATTTGAGGTGTATTTTTTATGCTAAATGAATGTTAATTTGATGAGGAATTGAGGTTTAATCAATGCAAACCCGGATAGGTTTAATTTCCTAAGTTTAGCTTGTGTTCTTGGTTGTTTTTGAAGTGATCTTGTGGATCTGTTGTAGCTGGAGGTATAAGGATGTTGTTAGATCCTTTTTGGATGTTAAATGATGTTTAAGGAAGCTTAGATTTGATGAACCTTGGCTGGGTAATGTTGAGAAGTTGTTTGGATGCATTTTCGGTTGTGTTTGGTAGCCGAAAATGGGGTGTGGATGAGAGCAGCGAGTTTAGGTGCTTTCATTGAAGCTATTAATGCATGATGATGCATTAATCTACTGTTTGATGTGTTTAAAACAGGGGAGTCATCTTTGGATCCAAGAGGTGGTGATCCGGAAGCTTGATTTGTGTTTCGGCAAGAGGCGAAACGGAATCGGTGAGTGGAATTTGGTTTTCGGCTTTGAAACCAGTGTTTTGAAGGTTTGGGAGCTTAGTTTAAGTCTAAGCAACTTAACTAAGCTCAAGAGTAAGTTTTCGGAAAAACTCTCTTGGTGATGGTCATGGATTGGTTGTATGCAATGTGGTTTGTTTGCATGTTTTCAATTCTGTTTTTAAAGCATATCTAGCATGTTTATTTGCTGAGATTATAAGCCATGTGTTGAAGGAAGCTCAAGGTAAGAGTTCCTTGTTTTTGAACATTGTTAAAATGTGGTTGATGCTTAAAGTGCATGATGTTAATGGCTTGGTTAAATGCTTTTAAAACAGTGAATATTGATGATAAATGATGTATATTGGCAAGTGATGTTTTGAAAAAGGTTTAAGAACATCAAGGTGTTTAAAAGTCCTTGGATGGTTCTTGGTTAAGATCACAAAGGTGGTTAAAAGTCCTTGTGTGGATCTTGTGAATTTTAAGAACAACATGGTGTTTAAAAGTCCATGGTTGGTTCTTGGTTAAGGCTCAAGGTGGTTAAAATTCCTTGGGGAAAGCCTTGTTCACTTAAGAACATCAAGGTGTTTAAAAGTCCTTGGATGGTTCTTGTTAAGGACACAAAGGTGTTTAAAAGTCCTTGTGTGGTCCTTGCCAAGGTGTTTAAAAGTCCTTGGGGCCAAGGTGTTTAAAAGTCCTTGGGGTGATACTTGTTAAGGACACAAAGGTGTTTAAAAGTCCTTGTGTGGTCCTTGTGAATTATAAGATCACAATGGTGTTTAAAAGTCCATGTGTGAGTCTTATGTTGATCTTGTTTTTAAAATATGATGATTATCACTTGAGGTTAATATGACATGATTATGATGTGAAGCATGTATTGCTTGTTTAAAATGCTTTTGAGCATGCCTAAATGTTGTTATGAAGTATGTTTTGTAAAGATGTTTTATAAATGCATTATTGTGTGGTTTTTGAGCATTCCTCACTAAGCTTGTGCTTACGCTCTCTCTCTTTTCTTAAACCAATAATGCAGAGCATTAAAGTACTTTTGAGGGCAGCAAGGTGGTGAAGAATCCAAGTGTTGATTAAAGCTCATGTATGGTGAACTTTTCCTCAAACTATTAGCTTATGGGAATTTGGCAATGGGGGACCTATGTTGTTGTTGTTTGGGAGATGTTTTGGACTCCCTAAGTTGGATTTATGTTGTTGTTAATGTTGGTAATTGTAATTGGCCTCTATATGTTGGATTTGGTATTTTGATGCATGAGTGGTTTGCTAAATAGGAGGTATGCCTTTAGAATTGGGGCTTTTCATATTGGATGCCATGTTGATGTTTTGTTGGTACAAGTATGTTCCATGTATGTTGAATGACTTGCTGGTAAAGTTTGGTTGCATTTGGAGCATGTTTGGTATGTCAATTGCATGTTAAACCAGTCACATTTCTGCAATCTGGGCAACCTGTTTCGGAACAGGTGCTACCGTATCGAAACGGGGGCCTGAAATGGCCTGGGCGTTCCGAAACGGGAGGCACTGTTTCGGAACAGTTTGGCTACTACCAAGCCGTGTTTCGGAACACGATGCGGAACGGCCCCGCATTTCGAAACAGGTCCTCCATGTTTCGGAACACCTGACCGTTGGGGGCTGACATCGGCAGTTATATGTTTTGGAATGTTTGCGTTTTGGTCCTAAATCTTGTTTATGCAATTGTATGAGCTTGGAATGTCCTTTTGAGCTGGAATTTGATAGTGAAGCATGAAACCTGACTAATTTTATATTGGTAACATTAATTTGGGTTAAGTCCTTTAATTTTGCAGAATTTACAATTTGGTCTCTAAAGTTCTATTTTGTGCAATTGGGTCCCTGAATGTTCTCTGATAGTTATGATCTGTGAATATGCTGTTTGTATGATCATGATTAGGGATAATAAGCATCTAGACAAGTTTAAAAAGAAAAAAAAGGGTCGTTGATCAAGGTTGACTTTCGGGTTGACTTTGGTTTTCCCCGTGTGATCTTCTTAATTCGGGTCGACCGTCTAGGCCGGGTTAAGGGGGTTACATTTGGTGGTATCAGAGCTAAGTTCTCGAGTAATTGGGAATGTCTATGTACGTGAATTAAGTGTGTATGCCTTGTATGCTTGTTGAATGAAAGCATGTTGAGTGAATTGCATGTATGTTGCAATTGTGATGAATGCTGTGATGAAGCATGTTGTGGGTACCCATTGCCAAATGAAAGCTAATGAAATGATGTTGTTTTTAAGTGAAAATGAGCTTGAGTACTTGGATTCCTTACCTTGCTGGGCCTGACTTTGTTTATTTGCTTTGTGATTGCATGGTTATAGTATGGGACCTCGTAGAGAAACGAGGGTTAATACGCGAGCTACGGCTCAGAATGAGAATGAGAACGAAGAGAATGTTGAGAGTGCGGTTTTACCTCCTCCGCCTGGTGGTGGTGGTGCTGGGGGTGAAGGAGCTGAGGCTGCAGCTGGTGCTGGTGCTGGAGCTGCGGGACCTGAGGCTGGTCAGGGGCAAGCTGTTCCTGACATGACCGTGTTGATACAAGCTATTGCTGGGGCTTTTCAAGCAGCGGTAGCTGGAGCTCATGGGGCTGGGCATCAGGGAGATGCTGGTGTTAGACTACCCTTGGAACGCTTGCGTAGTCTGGGTGGGACTGAGTTCAGGGGTTTTTCAGCTGAAGGTTCGGAATCTTGGTTAGAGGGTACCAAGAGGATCTTGGGTCAGATGAGTTGCACTGATGTGCAAAAGCTGGGCTGTGTAGTATCATTGCTGCAAGGTGATGCTTACATTTGGTGGACCACCTCTATCGCTGGGATGGCAGAAGCTGATGTGACTTGGACATTCTTTCAGAATGCGTTCAAGAGGAGGTATCTAGGTGTGAGGTACCTAGATGAAAAGAAGAGGGAGTTCATGTCTCTTACCCAGGGGAGCATGACTGTAGCTGAGTATGAAGTGCAGTTTGTTCGACTCAGTCAATACGCACCTGAGCTTGTTCCGGATGAGCGGGAGAGGTGTGAAAGGTTCCGTTATGGTTTAGTGACGGAGGTAAAGATGTATGTGCTGGCTACCGAGTATGATGATTTTGATGTGCTGGTGGGTCGAGCAAAGGACGTTGAGATGAACTTGGGTTTATCTGCTAGAAGTGCTGGGTCAAGTGCTGGGAAGCGAGCTGCTGAGTTTAGTTCCAGAGGTGGACGGAACAAGAGGGGACGTGATCAGAAGTATCAGTCCTCAGCTAAGCGAGGTGGTGGTGCACCTGCTCGG
The DNA here is from genome assembly GCA_030270665.1 of Hibiscus trionum. Lineage (NCBI taxonomy): Eukaryota > Viridiplantae > Streptophyta > Magnoliopsida > Malvales > Malvaceae > Hibiscus > Hibiscus trionum. Next base: position 19,676,219 of record BSYR01000022.1, read on the forward strand.
GGAGGCAATGCTAGAGCTGATCCGAGTGCATGTTGGACATGTGGTTCACGTGGTCATATGAAGCGTGATTGCCCTCGAGCTGTGAGGGAGGTGCAAGCTCCTGTTGCGGCAGCTGGTAACGGGTGTTGGAATTGTGGATCTGCGGATCATATAAGGCGAGAGTGCCCTATGTTGGCTGGTGGCCAAGTGCGTGCTCCTGTTGTTGCTGCACCGCAGAGAGGTCGTGGGCGCAGCCGTGGTAACTTCCAGCGGAGAGAGGAAGGTGGGCGTGGAGTGGCTCATGTTGTAGCTATTCAGCCTGAGGGTGGTGGCCAAGCTAGGGTGTATGCTCAGCGGGAGGGAAGGAATGACGCGGATGTGATCGCAGGTACTTTTACTTTGCAATCCTTGTCGTTACTCTCCTTGATTGATTCTGGATCTACGCATTCATACATATTGCGTGAGCATGCTGAATTGCTTGGGTTGCCTGTTGAGTCTTTGGATGTTGGTGTGCGTGTCACTAGTTCTTTTGGTGAGACTGTTGTGACTCGAAAGCTTTATAGAAGGTGTCCTTTGGTTGTTCAAGATCATGTTTTTCCTGTTGACCTTATGGAGTTGCCTTTCTATGGTTTTGATGTAATCCTTGGTATGGATTGGCTTGCTGAGCATCGTGCTGTTGTGGATTGTGAGAATAAGCGAGTTTCGTTGAAGCTTGCGGATGATTATGAGGTGGTTGTGGTTGGTGAGAATGTGAAGTTTCTTGCCAATGTGGTGTCTGCGTTGGAGGCGAGCCGGAGGCTGAGGCAAGGCAGTGAAGCTTATCTAGCTTTTGTGATGAATCCTAGCTCTAAGGAATTGCGTGTGCAAGATATCAGGACGGTGCGGGAGTTTCCTGGTGTGTTTCTTGAGGAGCTGCCAGGATTTCCTCCTAAGCGCGAGGTGGAGTTTGGAATTGAGCTGTACGAGAATGCAACCCCTGTGTCCATTACCCCTTATCGAATGGCACCTAAGGAGCTGAAGGAGCTGAAGACGCAGTTGCAAGAGCTGCTTGACCGTGGGTTCATTCGGCCGAGTGTGTCGCCTTGGGGTGCACCGGTCTTGTTTGTGAAGAAGAAGGATGGCACAATGAGAATGTGCATTGATTACCGTCAGCTGAACAAGTTGACTATCAAGAATCGGTATCCTTTGCCGAGGATTGATGATCTCTTTGATCAATTTCGGGGAGCAGCTGTGTTCTCTAAGATTGACTTGAGGTCAGGGTATTACCAGTTGAAGGTGAAGGATGTGGATGTGCCTAAGACAGCTTTCAGGACAAGGTATGGGCATTATGAGTTTCTTGTGATGCCGTTTGGGTTGACAAATGCTCCTGCTGCTTTCATGGACATGATGAATCGTGTATTTCATGAGTACCTGGACAAGTTTGTTGTGGTATTCATTGATGATATCCTCGTGTACTCACGTACTGAGGAGGAGCACGAAGAGCATTTAAGGATTGTGTTGCAAGCTTTGTTGGAGAATCAGCTTTATGCTAAGCTGAGTAAGTGCGAGTTCTGGCTTCGTAAGGTGGTGTTTCTTGGACATGTGGTTTTAGCCGAGGGGATCCGTGTTGATCCTCAGAAGATTGAGGTGGTGATGAACTGGAAGGTTCCTAAGTCTGTTCATGAGGTTCGTAGTTTCCTTGGTTTGGCGGGTTACTACCGGAGGTTTGTGGATGGGTTTTCTAAGATTGCTGCACCTCTGACGAAGTTGTTGCAAAGGGATGTTAAGTATGAGTGGACGGAGGCGAGGCAGCAGGCTTTTGAGAAGCTTAAGGCAGCTTTGACACAAGCTCCTATCTTGGTTCAACCTGAATCAGGGAAAGAGTTTGTGGTGTATAGTGATGCGTCCTATGTTGGCTTGGGATGTGTGTTGATGCAAGAGGGTAAGGTGGTGGCTTATGCATCGCGGCAGTTGAAGGTGCATGAGCGCAATTATCCCACGCATGACATTGAGCTGGCTGCAGTGGTTTTTTCTTTGAAGATCTGGAGACATTACCTGTATGGTGAGAAGTGTACTGTGTACACGGATCACAAGAGTTTGAAGTATCTGATGTCTCAGAAGGAGTTGAATCTTAGGCAGCGACGTTGGGTGGAGTTGCTCAAGGATTATGATCTGACGATTGAGTATCACCCTGGAAAAGCTAATGTTGTAGCGGATGCCTTGAGTAGGAAGGTAGCTGTTGAGCTGAGAGCTATGTTTGCCAGTTTGAGTATCTCGCGTGATGGTGGTCTTGTGGCTGAGTTGCAAGTGAAGCCATCTTTGGTTCAGTTGATCAAGGAAAAGCAGTTGCTGGACGATTCCTTGGTACCTCATGTTCAGGATATTGCGAAGGGTAGGCCTTCGGATTTCTGTTTTAATGATGATGGTGTGTTGTGTTTTGGGAGTCGGATAGTTGTGCCCAATGATGCTGAGTTGAGGCGTGCTATTCTGACTGAAGGTCATAGTAGTCCTTTTGCTATGCACCCAGGTAGTACTAAGATGTATCGTGATCTTCCTGAAGAGTACTATTGGGTGAGTTTAAAGAAAGATGTTGCAGAGTTTGTGAGCAAGTGTTTGGTGTGTCAGCGAGTTAAGGCTGAGCATCAGGTTCCTTCAGGGTTGTTGCAACCGTTGAGAATCCCTGAATGGAAGTGGGAAAGGATTACCATGGATTTCGTATCTGGTTTACCCTTGTCGCCATCGAAGAAGAATTCGGTGTGGGTGATTGTGGATCGCCTGACGAAGTGTGCGCATTTCTTGCCTGTGCATATTACGTTCTCTATGGATAAGCTTGCGGAGCTGTACATTGCTGAGATTGTGCGGCTGCATGGTGTGCCTAGGTCGATTGTGTCGGATAGGGATCCGAGGTTTACATCGCGCTTTTGGCAGTGTTTGCATCAAGCTTTGGGTACTCGGTTGAATTTCAGTACATCTTATCATCCTCAGTCGGATGGTCAGTCCGAGCGTGTTATCCAGGTTTTGGAGGATATGTTGAGGTGCTGCGTGATTGAGTTTCAGGGCTCTTGGGAGAAGCATTTGCCGTTGGTGGAGTTTGCTTATAACAATAGTTATCAGGCAAGTATTCAAATGGCACCTTATGAGGCTTTGTACGGGAGGAAGTGTAGGACTCCTCTCTGCTGGGCTGAAACGGGTCAGAAGTTGGTTTCGATGCCGGCTTTGTTGAAAGGAACCACCGATAAGGTGAAGCTCATCTGTGAGCGTTTGAAGGCAGCTTCTGATCGGCAAAAGTCTTACGCGGATTTGAAGCGTAAGGAGATTGAGTATGCAGTGGGTGACCGTGTGTTTTTGAAGGTTTCGCCTTGGAAAAAGGTGATGAGGTTTGGCCGGAAGGGCAAGTTGAGCCCTAGGTACATTGGACCATACGAGGTGGTTGAGCGTGTGGGTCCTGTTGCGTACAAGTTGAGGTTACCTCAAGAGTTGGAGAAGATTCATGATGTGTTCCATGTTTCTATGCTCCGGAAGTATAGATCGGATCCTTCGCATGTGATGCCTGTGGAGGAAGTGGAATTGAATCCGGATTTGTCTTATGATGAGGAACCGGTGAAGGTTCTGGATTCGGATAGCAAAGTTCTTCGTAGCAAGACCATTGAGTTGGTGAAGGTGTTGTGGAAGCACCGTGGTGTTGAGGAAGCCACGTGGGAGCGAAAGGATGACATGCTGAAGCAGTTTCCTTATCTCTTTCCTTCAGGTAAATTTCGAGGATGAAATTTCTTAAGGGGGGGAGAGTTGTAACGCCCCGGTTTTGGGCTTAGAAGTTTTGGGCTTGGACCGGTTCGGTCAAAGTGCTGTTCGAATATAAAAGAGTGAATTTAGGAAAGCCTAGTTCGGGTTGCATTAAAAATATGGAAAAATGTTCTAAAATCCTCTTTTAATATATATAAGTGAACTGTGAAATCAATTTTGCAAAATGAGGTTTGGAAGGGTGACATTTTGGGCTAGTGACCAAAATGTAATTTTTGAAAACTGTGAGACTGTTTTAAAAAGGATTGAAACTTTGAATCTTTAAGGAGCTATTTACCCAATGGGAGTTTCTCCAGATTTTCTAAAGATATTAAATGATTAATTAAAAGGTTTTAAATAAAAACAAAGTGGAGGGAAGATATTTTAGTTTTAACTAACTTTTCTCTCAATTCTATTTTCTCTCAAGCCAAACACCTTTTCTCCAGAGCTTTTCTCTCTGATTTTGTCACCTAAATTCATCTTTTCAATTACCTTTTGATTGCTAATCATCTCTACAACAAAACCTCACCATTTGCTAAGTGGATTTTCAAGAAAACTTGATTCTAAAAGGGAGAAACTCAAGTTTGGAGGTAAGAACGTCCTTCTCCTCTAAACTCTCAGTTCTTTACTGAAATTCCCAAGTTCTCAATCCTTAAATTGTGTTTTATAAATGTTTTTAAGGTTGTGTTATGGATCTTGGCTTTTAAATGCAAGATTTGATTGATTTTGGTAAATTTTCGTATGATATGTTAAAGCAGTGATTTGAGGTGTATTTTTGATGCTAAATGAATGTTAATTTGATGAGGAATTGAGGTTTAATCAATGCAAACCCGGATAGGTTTAATTTCCTAAGTTTAGCTTGTGTTCTTGGTTGTTTTTGAAGTGATCTTGTGGATCTGTTGTAGCTGGAGGTATAAGGATGTTGTTAGATCCTTTTTGGATGTTAAATGATGTTTAAGGAAGCTTAGATTTGATGAACCTTGGCTGGGTAATGTTGAGAAGTTGTTTGGATGCATTTTCGGTTGTGTTTGGTAGCCAAAAATGGGGTGTGGATGAGAGCAGCGAGTTTAGGTGCTTTCATTGAAGCTATTAATGCATGATGATGCATTAATCTACTGTTTGATGTGTTTAAAACAGGGGAGTCATCTTTGGATCCAAGAGGTGGTGATCCGGAAGCTTGATTTGTGTTTCGGCAAGAGGCGAAACGGAATCGGTGAGTGGAATTTAGTTTTCGGCTTTGAAACCAGTGTTTTGAAGGTTTGGGAGCTTAGTTTAAGTCTAAGCAACTTAACTAAGCTCAAGAGTAAGTTTTCGGAAAAACTCTCTTGGTGATGGTCATGGATTGGTTGTATGCAATGTGGTTTGTTTGCATGTTTTCAATTCTGTTTTTAAAGCATATCTAGCATGTTTATTTGCTGAGATTATAAGCCATGTGTTGAAGGAAGCTCAAGGTAAGAGTTCCTTGTTTTTGAACATTGTTAAAATGTGGTTGATGCTTAAAGTGCATGATGTTAATGGCTTGGTTAAATGCTTTTAAAACAGTGAATATTGATGATAAATGATGTATATTGGCAAGTGATGTTTTGAAAAAGGTTTAAGAACATCAAGGTGTTTAAAAGTCCTTGGATGGTTCTTGGTTAAGATCACAAAGGTGGTTAAAAGTCCTTGTGTGGATCTTGTGAATTTTAAGAACAACATGGTGTTTAAAAGTCCATGGTTGGTTCTTGGTTAAGGCTCAAGGTGGTTAAAATTCCTTGGGGAAAGCCTTGTTCACTTAAGAACATCAAGGTGTTTAAAAGTCCTTGGATGGTTCTTGTTAAGGACACAAAGGTGTTTAAAAGTCCTTGTGTGGTCCTTGCCAAGGTGTTTAAAAGTCCTTGGGGCCAAGGTGTTTAAAAGTCCTTGGGGTGATACTTGTTAAGGACACAAAGGTGTTTAAAAGTCCTTGTGTGGTCCTTGTGAATTATAAGATCACAATGGTGTTTAAAAGTCCATGTGTGAGTCTTATGTTGATCTTGTTTTTAAAATATGATGATTATCACTTGAGGTCAATATGACATGATTATGATGTGAAGCATGTATTGCTTGTTTAAAATGCTTTTGAGCATGCCTAAATGTTGTTATGAAGTATGTTTTGTAAAGATGTTTTATAAATGCATTATTGTGTGGTTTTTGAGCATTCCTCACTAAGCTTGTGCTTACGCTCTCTCTCTTTTCTTAAACCAATAATGCAGAGCATTAAAGTACTTTTGAGGGCAGCAAGGTGGTGAAGAATCCAAGTGTTGATTAAAGCTCATGTATGGTGAACTTTTCCTCAAACTATTAGCTTATGGGAATTTGGCAATGGGGGACCTATGTTGTTGTTGTTTGGGAGATGTTTTGGACTCCCTAAGTTGGATTTATGTTGTTGTTAATGTTGGTAATTGTAATTGGCCTCTATGTGTTGGATTTGGTATTTTGATGCATGAGTGGTTTGCTAAATAGGAGGTATGCCTTTAGAATTGGGGCTTTTCATATTGGATGCCATGTTGATGTTTTGTTGGTACAAGTATGTTCCATGTATGTTGAATGACTTGCTGGTAAAGTTTGGTTGCATTTGGAGCATGTTTGGTATGTCAATTGCATGTTAAACCAGTCACATTTCTGCAATCTGGGCAACCTGTTTCGGAACAGGTGCTACCGTATCGAAACGGGGGCCTGAAATGGCCTGGGCGTTCCGAAACGGGAGGCACTGTTTCGGAACAGTTTGGCTACTGCCAAGCCGTGTTTCGGAACACGATGCGGAACGGCCCCGCGTTTCGAAACAGGTCATCCCTGTAACGCCCCGGTTTTTGGGCTTAGAAGTTTTGGGCGTTGACCGGTTCGGTCAAAGTGCTGTTCAAATCTATAAGGGTGACATTAGGAAAGCCTAGATCGGGTTGCATTAAAAATATGGAAAAATGTTCTAAAATCATCTTTTAATATATATAAGTGAACTGTGAAATCAATTTTGAAAAATGAGGTTTGGAAGGGTGACATTTTGGCTAGTGACCAAAATGTAATTTTTGAAAGTTGCGTGACTGTTTTATAAAGGATTGAAACTTTGAATCTTTAAGGAGCTATTATTCCAAAAGTAGTTTCTGATATTTTAAGGTTTTATTCTGATTTTAAAACATAAGAAAAGAGGAGGGAAAGTCATTTTGGCTATTTTTTGTAACTAACTTCCAATTTTCTTTTCTCTCATTTTCTCTCAACCCAAACACTTTCTCTCCAGAGAATTTCTTCTGATTTGGTCACCTAAATCTTTCCTTCCAACTCTCTTTTGATTCCTAATCATCATATCTACAAAACCTCCCAATTTGCAAGTTGATTCTTCAAGCTTTTTGGCTCTAAAAGAGGAGAAACTCAAGTTTGGAGGTAAGAACGTCCTTCTCCTCTAAACTCTCAGTTCTTTACTGAAATTCCCAAGTTCTCAATCCTTAATTGATGTTTTATAAATGGCTTTTAAGATTGTTTAATGGATCTTGGCTTGAAATGCAAGATTTGGTGTGTTTTTGATGAAATTTCGTTGGATCTGTTTAAGCAGTGTTTTAAGGTGTTAAAATGATGATTAATGAATGTTAATTTGATAAGGAATTGAGTTTTGATTAATGAAATCCCGGATAGGTTGAATTTCCTAAGTTTAGCTTATGATTCTCGGTTGTTTTTGAGGTGATCTTGTGGATCTGATGTTGCTGGAGATATAAGGATGTTAATAGGTTCTTTTTAGATGTTAAATGGTGTTAAAGGATGTTAGGTTTTGTTAGTTTATGGCTGGGCTTTGTTGAGGTGTTGTTTGGATGCAATTTCGGTTGTGTTTGGTGGCCGAAATTGGAGTGTGGATGAGAGCAGCGAGTTTAGGTGCTTTCATTGAAGCTTTTAATGCATGATGATGCATTAATCCTCTGCTTTAATGTGTTTAATCAGGGGAGTCTTCTTTGGATCCGAGCGTTGGTGATCCGGAGGCTTGTTTTGGTGCTTCGGCTTGAGGCGAAGTGGAATCGGTGAGTGAAATTGGGTTATCGGCTTTGAAACCAATGTCTTGGGAGCTTAGTTTAAGTCTAAACAACTTTGCTAAGCTCAAGTGTAAGTTTTCGGAAATACTCTCTAGTGGTGGCCATGGTTGATTTGAGGTGCAATGTGGTTTAATTGCATGTTTTAAATACTGTTTTGAAAGCATGATTTAGCATGATTATTGCTGTTTTTGTAAGCCATATGTTGAAGGAAGCTCAAGGTAAGAGTTCCTTGTTTTTGAACATTGATTAAATGTGGTTTGATGCTTTAAAATGCATGATGAATATGGCTTGGGTTAATGCTTTAAAGCAGTGGATTATTTGATGATAATGATGTATGTTGGCAAGTGATGTTTTGAAAAGGTTAAGGTCACTAAGGTGGTTAAAAGTCCTTGAGTGAGCCTAGTTTACTTGAGAACATCAAGGTGGTTAAAAGTCCTTGGATGATTCTTGATACGGACACAAAGGTGTTTAAAAGTCCTTGTGGGGTCATTTCCATGGTGTTTAAAAGTCCATGGGGCCAAGGTGTTTAAAAGTCCTTGGGGCCAAGGTGGTTAAAAGTCCTTGGGGTGAAACTTGATACGGACACAAAGGTGTTTAAAAGTCCTTGTGTGGTCCTTTCCATGGTGTTGAAAAGTCCATGGGCCAAGGTGTTTAAAAGTACTTGGGGCCAAGGTGTTTAAAAGTCCTTGGGAAGAACACGAAGGTGGTTAAAAGTCCTTGCGTGGTTCTTGTACTTTATAAGATCACAATGGTGTTTAAAAGTCCATGTGTGAGTCTTATGTTGATCTTGTTTTTAAAAGATGAAACTTATCACTTGTGGCCAATATGACATGTTATGGTGTGAAGCATGATTTGCTTGTTTAAGAATGCTAAGAGCATGTTTTATATGATGGTTTGAAGCATGATTTTTAAAGTGTTTTATAAATGCATTATTGAATGGTTTTATGAGCATTCCTCACTAAGCTATTGCTTACGCTCTCTTTCGTTTTCTTAAACCAATAATGCAGAACGTTAAGGTGCTTTGAGGGCAGCAAGGAAGGCAAGCAATCAAGTGGTAGTAAAGCTCAAAGTATGAGAGGTTTTCTTAAGTACACTTAGCTTTGTTAATTTGGCAATGGGGGACCAATGAGATGTTTTGGGAGATGTTTTGGAACTCCCTAAGTATGTTTTAATGTTGTGTTTAATGCTTGTTTTTGTAATTGGCCTTTACATATTTGAATTGGAAGTTTATGCTTGAATGGCTTGCTTGTGTAGGAAGCATGCCTATAGATTTGGGGCTTTTCACATATGTTGTTAATATGTCGAATTGATGATGCTTTTATGTCCCTTATATGTTTAATTGCATGCTGGTAAAGTTTGGTAGCATTTGGAGCATGAATGGATGATCAATTGTATGTTTGAGCATGCATTTTGTTGCATTTCGAGGAGGTTGTTTCGGAACAGGGGGTTGCCGTTTCGGAACGGGTGCCTTGTAGCAGCCCAGGCGTCCGAAACAGGGGACACCGTTCCGAAACGGAAAGGCCACTGCCAGCCCGCGTTTCGGTACGCGTTGCCGAACGGCCCCGCGTTTCGAAACGGGCTCTGCCTGTTTCGGAACGGGTGACCGTTGGGGGCTGACAATGGCAGTTATATGTTTTGTAATGTTTGCATTTTGGTCCTGAATCTTGTTTGTGCAATTGTATGAGTTTGGGATGTCCGTTTGAGCTGAAATTTGACAGAGAAGCATGAAACTTGACTAATTAAAGGTTGGTAACTTTAATTTGGGTTAAGTCCTTATAATTATCAGAATTTACAATTTGGTCCCTAAAGTTGCATTTTGTTCAATTAGGTCCCTGTTTGATCTCCGATGTTTATGATCTCTGTGTACGATGTTTGTATGATCATAACTAGGGTTAATGTGCATCTAGACAAGATTAAAAAGAAAAAAAAAGGGTCGTTAATCAAGGTTGACTTTCGGGTTGACTTTGGTTTCCCCCGTGTGACTTTCTTAATTCGGGTCAACCGTCTAGGCCGGGTTAAGGGGGTTACATTTGGTGGTATCAGAGCTGAGTTCTCGAGTAATTGGGAATGTATGTGTGCATGAGTGAAGTGTGTATGCTATGTATGCTTGTTGAGTGAAAGCATGATAAGTGGTATGTGATTTTGATGCAATTGGAATGTATGCTGTGATGTAGCATGTTGAGGGTACCCATTCCCAGATCAAAGCTAATGAAATGATGTTGATTTTGAATGAATTGAGCTTGAATACTTGGATTGCTTACCTTGCTGGGCCTAACTTTGTTTTATTTATATTGTGATTGCATGGTAAAAGTATGGCACCACGTAGAGAGTTAAGGAGTAATGTGCGAGCTACGGCTCCGAACGAGAATGAGAATGAGGAAAGTGCGGTGTTACCTCCTCCTCCACCTGGTGGTGGTGGTGCTGAGGGAGATGGAGCTGAAGCTGCAGCTGATGCTGGAGCTGCTGGACCTGAGGCTGGTCAGGGGCAAGCTATGCCTGACATGACGATGTTGGTACAAGCTATTGCGGGTGTTTTTCGAGCAGCGGTAGCTGGAGCTCAAGGAGCTGGGCATCAGGGGGATGCTGGTGTTAGACTACCTTTGGAGCGTCTGCGCAGTCTTGGTGGGACTGAGTTCAGGGGTATGTCGGCTGAGGGTTCTGAGGCTTGGTTAGAGAGTACCAAGCGAATCTTGGGTCAGATGAGCTGCACGGATGTGCAAAAGTTGGGTTGCGTTGTGTCCTTGCTGCAGAGCGATGCTTATATGTGGTGGACGACCACTATAGCTGGGATGGCTGAAGCTGACATCACTTGGACATTCTTTCAGAATGTGTTCAAAAGGAGATATCTTGGTTTGAGATATCTTGATGAAAAGAAGCGTGAATTCATGTCTCTTACTCAAGGGAGCATGAGTGTGGCTGAGTACGAAGTGCAGTTTGTACGACTCAGTCAGTATGCACCTGAGCTGGTACCTGATGAGCGGGCGAGGTGCGAAAGGTTCCGTTACGGTCTAGTGACGGATGTGAAGATGTATGTGCTGGCCACGGAGTATGATGATTTTGATGTGCTGGTGGGCCGAGCCAAGGACATTGAGATGAACCTGGGTTTATCTGTTAAAAGTGCTGGTTCTGGTGCTGGAAAGCGAGCTGCTGAGTTTAGTTCCGGAGGTGGACGGAACAAGAGGGGACGTGATCAGAAGTATCAGTCCTCAGCCAAGAGGGGTGGTGGTGCACCTGCTAGGGGAGGCAATGTCAGAGCTGATCCTAATGCTTGTTGGATTTGTGGTTCACGTGGTCACATGAAGCGTGACTGTCCTCGTGCTGAGAGAGAGATGCAAGCTCCTGTTGCGGCAGCTGGTAACGGGTGCTGGAATTGTGGTTCTGCGGACCACCTGAGGCGAGATTGTCCTACGTTTGCTGGAGGCCAGGTGTGTGCTCCTGTTGTTGCTGCACCGCAGAGAGGTCGTGGGCGCGGCCGTGGTAATTTCCAGAGGAGGGAGGAGGGTGGCCGAGGAGTAGCTCATGTTGTGGCTATTCAGCCGGAAGGTGGGGGACAAGCAAGGGTGTATGCTCAGAGGGAAGGGAGGAATGATGCAGATGTGATTGCAGGTACATTTACTTTGCAGTCCTTGTCATTGCTTTCTTTGATAGATTCTGGATCTACGCATTCATATATCCTGCGTGAGCATGCTGAATTGCTTGGTTTGCCTGTTGAATCTTTGGATGTTGGTGTTCGAGTCACTAGTTCTTTTGGTGAGACTGTTGTGACTAGGAAGCTTTATAGAAGGTGTCCCTTGGTTGTTCAAGAACATGTTTTTCATGTTGATCTTATGGAGTTGCCCTTTTATGGTTTTGATGTAATCCTTGGTATGGATTGGCTTGATGAGCATCGTGCTGTTGTGGATTGTGAAAACAAGCGAGTTTCGCTTAAGCTTGCGGATGATTACGTAGTTGTGGTGGTTGGTGAGAATGTGAAGTTTCTTGCCAATGTGGTGTCTACCTTGGAGGCGAGCAGGATGCTGAGGCAAGGTTGCGAAGCCTATCTAGCTTTTGTGATGAATCCTAGCTCTAAGGAGTTGCGGGTGCAAGATATCAGGGTTGTGAAGGAGTTTCCTGGTGTTTTCCCTGAGGAGTTGCCTGGTTTACCTCCTAACCGCGAGGTGGAGTTTGGAATTGAGCTGTATGAAAATACAACTCCTCTGTCCATTACCCCTTATCGGATGGCACCTAAGGAGCTGAAAGAGTTGAAGACGCAGTTGCAAGAGCTGCTTGATCGTGGTTTCATCCGGTCGAGTGTGTCGCCTTGGGGAGCACCGGTCTTGTTTGTGAAGAAGAAGGATGGCACTATGAGAATGTGCATTGATTACCGTCAGCTGAACAAGTTGACTATCAAGAATCGGTATCCTTTGCCGAGGATTGATGATCTCTTTTATCAATTTCGGGGAGCAGCTGTGTTCTCTAAGATTGACTTGAGGTCAGGGTATTATCAGTTGAAGGTGAAGGATGGGGATGTGCCTAAGACAGCTTTCAGGACAAGGTATGGGCATTATGAGTTCCTTGTGATGCCGTTTGGGTTGACAAATGCTCCTGCTGCTTTCATGGACATGATGAATCGTGTGTTTCATGAATACCTGGACAAGTTCGTGGTGGTATTCATTGATGATATCCTCGTGTACTCGCGTACTGAGGAGGAGCATGAAGAGCATTTGAGGATTGTGCTGCAAGCTTTGTTGGAGAATCAGCTTTATGCTAAGCTGAGCAAGTGTGAGTTCTGGCTTAAGGAGGTGGTGTTTCTTGGGCATGTAGTTTCTGCCGAGGGGATTCGTGTTGATCCTCAGAAGGTTGAGGCGGTGATGAACTGGAAGGTTCCTAAGTCTGTTCATGAGGTCCGTAGTTTCCTTGGTTTGGCTGGATACTACCGGAGGTTTGTGGATGGGTTCTCTAAGATTGCTGCACCTTTGACAAAGTTGTTGCAAAAGGATGTTAAGTACGAGTGGACAGAAGCGAGACAACAGGCTTTTGAGAAGCTTAAGGCGGCTTTGACGCAAGCTCCTATCTTGGTTCAGCCTGGATCAGGGAAAGAGTTTGTGGTGTACAGTGATGCGTCCTATGTTGGTTTGGGATGTGTGTTGATGCAGGAGGGTAAGGTTGTGGCTTATGCATCGCGGCAGTTGAAGGTGCATGAGCGCAATTATCCTACGCATGACATTGAGCTGGCTGCAGTGGTTTTTGCTCTGAAGATCTGGAGACATTATCTGTATGGTGAGAAGTGTACGGTGTACACGGATCACAAGAGTTTGAGGTATCTGATGTCTCAGAAGGAGTTGAATCTTAGGCAGCGGCGTTGGTTGGAGTTGCTCAAGGATTATGATCTGACGATTGAGTACCATCCTGGAAAGGCTAATGTTGTTGCGGATGCCTTGAGTAGGAAGGTAGCTGTTGAGCTGAGGGCTATGTTTGCCAGCTTGAGCATCTCGCGTGATGGTGGTCTTGTTGCTGAGTTGCAAGTGAAGCCATCTTTGGTTCAGTTGATCAAGGAAAAGCAGTTGCTGGATGATTCCTTGGTGTCTCATGTTCAGGATATCGCGGAGGGTAGACCTTCAGATTTCTGCTTTAATGATGATGGTGTGTTGTGTTTTGGGAGTCGAATAGTAGTGCCTGCTGATGTTGAGTTGAGGCGTGCTATTCTGACTGAAGGTCATAGTAGTCCTTTTGCTATGCACCCTGGTAGTACTAAGATGTATCGTGATCTTCGTGATGAGTACTATTGGGTGGGTTTGAAAAAGGATGTGGCGGAGTTCGTGAGCAAGTGTTTGGTGTGTCAGCGAGTTAAGGCTGAGCATCAGGTTCCTTCTGGGTTGTTGCAACCGTTGAAAATCCCTGAGTGGAAGTGGGAAAGGGTTACCATGGATTTTGTATCTGGTTTACCTTTGTCTCCATCGAAGAGGAATTCTGTTTGGGTGATTGTGGATCGTCTGACGAAGTGTGCGCATTTCCTGCCTGTGCATACCACGTTTTCGTTGGATAAGCTTGCGGAGCTGTACATTGCTGAGATTGTGCGGCTGAATGGTGTGCCTAAGTCGATTGTGTCGGATAGAGATCCGAGGTTCACATCGCGTTTCTGGCAGTGTTTGCATCAAGCCTTGGGTACAAGGTTGCATTTCAGTACATCCTATCATCCTCAGTCTGATGGTCAGTCTGAGCGTGTGATTCAGATTTTGGAGGATATGTTGAGGTGCTGTGTGATTGAGTTCCAAGGTTCTTGGGAGAAGCATTTGCCTTTGGTGGAGTTTGCTTATAACAACAGCTACCAGGCAAGTATACAGATGGCACCTTATGAGGCTTTGTACGGGAGGAAGTGTAGGACTCCTCTTTGTTGGGCTGAGGCGGGTCAGAAGTTGGTTTCGATGCCAGCTTTGTTGAAAGGAACCACCGAGAAGGTAAAGCTCGTTTGTGAGTGGTTGAAGGCAGCCTCTGATCGGCAGAAGTCTTACGCGGATTTGAAGCGTAAGGAGATAGAGTATGCGGTGGGTGACCGTGTGTTCTTGAAGGTTTCGCCTTGGAAGAAGGTGATGCGGTTTGGCCGGAAGGGCAAGTTGAGCCCTAGGTACATTAGACCATACGAGGTGGTTGAGCGTGTGGGTCCTGTTGCTTATCGGTTGAGACTACCTCAGGAGTTGGAGAAGATTCATGATGTGTTCCATGTCTCTATGCTTCGGAGGTATAGATCTGATCCTTCGCATGTGATGCCTGTGGAGGAAGTGGAATTGAATCCGGATTTGACCTATGATGAGGAACCGGTGAAGGTTCTGGATTCGGATAGCAAGGTTCTTCGTGGCAAGACCATTGAGTTGGTGAAGGTGCTGTGGAAGCATCGAGGTGTTGAGGAAGCCACGTGGGAGCGGAAGGAAGACATGCTGAAGCAGTTTCCTTATCTCTTTCCTTCAGGTAAATTTCGAGGATGAAATTTCTTAAGGGGGGAGAGTTGTAACGCCCCGGTTTTTGGGCTTAGAAGTTTTGGGCGTTGACCGGTTCGGTCAAAGTGCTGTTCGAATCTATAAGGGTGACATTAGGAAAGCCTAGTTCGGGTTGCATTAAAAATATGGAAAAATGTTCTAAAATCATCTTTTAATATATATAAGTGAACTGTGAAATCAATTTTGAAAAATGAGGTTTGGAAGGGTGACATTTTGGCTAGTGACCAAAATGTAATTTTTGAAAGTTGCGTGACTGTTTTATAAAGGATTGAAACTTTGAATCTTTAAGGAGCTATTATTCCAAAAGTAGTTTCTCCAGATTTTTCTAAGATATTTTAAGGTTTTATTCTGATTTTAAAACATAAGAAAAGAGGAGGGAAAGTCATTTTGGCTATTTTTTGTAACTAACTTCCAATTTTCTTTTCTCTCATTTTCTCTCAACCCAAACACTTTCTCTCCAGAGAATTTCTTCTGATTTGGTCACCTAAATCTTTCCTTCCAACTCTCTTTTGATTCCTAATCATCATATCTACAAAACCTCCCAATTTGCAAGTTGATTCTTCAAGCTTTTTGGCTCTAAAAGAGGAGAAACTCAAGTTTGGAGGTAAGAACGTCCTTCTCCTCTAAACTCTCAGTTCTTTACTGAAATTCCCAAGTTCTCAATCCTTAATTGATGTTTTATAAATGGCTTTTAAGATTGTTTAATGGATCTTGGCTTGAAATGCAAGATTTGGTGTGTTTTTGATGAAATTTCGTTGGATCTGTTTAAACAGTGTTTTAAGGTGTTAAAATGATGATTAATGAATGTTAATTTGATAAGGAATTGAGTTTTGATTAATGAAATCCCGGATAGGTTGAATTTCCTAAGTTTAGCTTATGATTCTCGGTTGTTTTTGAGGTGATCTTGTGGATCTGATGTTGCTGGAGATATAAGGATGTTAATAGGTTCTTTTTAGATGTTAAATGGTGTTAAAGGATGTTAGGTTTTGTTAGTTTATGGCTGGGCTTTGTTGAGGTGTTGTTTGGATGCAATTTCGGTTGTGTTTGGTGGCCGAAATTGGAGTGTGGATGAGAGCAGCGAGTTTAGGTGCTTTCATTGAAGCTTTTAATGCATGATGATGCATTAATCCTCTGCTTTAATGTGTTTAATCAGGGGAGTCTTCTTTGGATCCGAGCGTTGGTGATCCGGAGGCTTGTTTTGGTGCTTCGGCTTGAGGCGAAGTGGAATCGGTGAGTGAAATTGGGTTATCGGCTTTGAAACCAATGTCTTGGGAGCTTAGTTTAAGTCTAAACAACTCTGCTAAGCTCAAGTGTAAGTTTTCGGAAATACTCTCTAGTGGTGGCCATGGTTGATTTGAGGTGCAATGTGGTTTAATTGCATGTTTTAAATACTGTTTTGAAAGCATGATTTAGCATGATTATTGCTGTTTTTGTAAGCCATATGTTGAAGGAAGCTCAAGGTAAGAGTTCCTTGTTTTTGAACATTGATTAAATGTGGTTTGATGCTTTAAAATGCATGATGAATATGGCTTGGGTTAATGCTTTAAAACAGTGGATTATTTGATGATAATGATGTATGTTGGCAAGTGATGTTTTGAAAAGGTTAAGGTCACTAAGGTGGTTAAAAGTCCTTGAGTGAGCCTAGTTTACTTGAGAACATCAAGGTGGTTAAAAGTCCTTGGATGATTCTTGATACGGACACAAAGGTGTTTAAAAGTCCTTGTGTGGTCATTTCCATGGTGTTTAAAAGTCCATGGGGCCAAGGTGTTTAAAAGTCCTTGGGGCCAAGGTGGTTAAAAGTCCTTGGGGTGAAACTTGATACGGACACAAAGGTGTTTAAAAGTCCTTGTGTGGTCCTTTCCATGGTGTTTAAAAGTCCATGGGCCAAGGTGTTTAAAAGTCCTTGGGGCCAAGGTGTTTAAAAGTCCTTGGGGCCAAGGTGTTTAAAAGTCCTTGGGAAGAACACGAAGGTGGTTAAAAGTCCTTGCGTGGTTCTTGTACTTTATAAGATCACAATGGTGTTTAAAAGTCCATGTGTGAGTCTTATGTTGATCTTGTTTTTAAAAGATGAAACTTATCACTTGTGGCCAATATGACATGTTATGGTGTGAAGCATGATTTGCTTGTTTAAGAATGCTAAGAGCATGTTTTATATGATGGTTTGAAGCATGATTTTTAAAGTGTTTTATAAATGCATTATTGAATGGTTTTATGAGCATTCCTCACTAAGCTATTGCTTACGCTCTCTTTCGTTTTCTTAAACCAATAATGCAGAACGTTAAGGTGCTTTGAGGGCAGCAAGGAAGGCAAGCAATCAAGTGGTAGTAAAGCTCAAAGTATGAGAGGTTTTCTTAAGTACACTTAGCTTTGTTAATTTGGCAATGGGGGACCAATGAGATGTTTTGGGAGATGTTTTGGAACTCCCTAAGTATGTTTTAATGTTGTGTTTAATGCTTGTTTTTGTAATTGGCCTTTACATATTTGAATTGGAAGTTTATGCTTGAATGGCTTGCTTGTGTAGGAAGCATGCCTATAGATTTGGGGCTTTTCACATATGTTGTTAATATGTCGAATTGATGATGCTTTTATGTCCCTTATATGTTTAATTGCATGCTGGTAAAGTTTGGTAGCATTTGGAGCATGAATGGATGATCAATTGTATGTTTGAGCATGCATTTTGTTGCATTTCGAGCAGGCTGTTTCGGAACAGGGGGTTGCCGTTTCGGAACGGGTGCCTTGTAGCAGCCCAGGCGTCCGAAACGGGGGACACCGTTCCGAAACGGAAAGGCCACTGCCAGCCCGCGTTTCGGTACGCGTTGCGGAACGGCCCCGCGTTTCGAAACGGGCTCTGCCTGTTTCGGAACGGGTGACCGTTGGGGCTGACAATGGCAGTTATATGTTTTGTAATGTTTGCATTTTGGTCCTGAATCTTGTTTGTGCAATTGTATGAGTTTGGGATGTCCGTTTGAGCTGAAATTTGACAGAGAAGCATGAAACTTGACTAATTAAAGGTTGGTAACTTTAATTTGGGTTAAGTCCTTATAATTATCAGAATTTACAATTTGGTCCCTAAAGTTGCATTTTGTTCAATTGGGTCCCTGTTTGATCTCCGATGTTTATGATCTCTGTGTACGATGTTTGTATGATCATAACTAGGGTTAATGTGCATCTAGACAAGATTAAAAAGAAAAAAAAAAGTCGTTAATCAAGGTTGACTTTCGGGTTGACTTTGGTTTCCCCCGTGTGACTTTCTTAATTCGGGTCAACCGTCTAGGCCGGGTTAAGGGGGTTACACTCCCTGTTTCGGAACACCTGACCGTTGGGGGCTGACATCGGCAGTTATATGTTTTGGAATGTTTGCGTTTTGGTCCTAAATCTTGTTTATGCAATTGTATGAACTTGGAATGTCCTTTTGAGCTGGAATTTGATAGTGAAGCATGAAACCTGACTAATTTTATATTGGTAACATTAATTTGGGTTAAGTCCTTTAATTTTTCAGAATTTACAATTTGGTCCCTAAAGTTCTATTTTGTGCAATTGGGTCCCTAAATGTTCTCTGATAGTTATGATCTGTGAATATGCTGTTTGTATGATCATGATTAGGGATAATAAGCATCTAGACAAGTTTAAAAAGAAAAAAAAGGGTCGTTGATCAAGGTTGACTTTCGGGTTGACTTTGGTTTTCCCCGTGTGATCTTCTTAATTCGGGTCGACCGTCTAGGCCGGGTTAAGGGGGTTACATCGTGTATCGATACTCAAGGGAGGGTATCGATACCTTTTTGGTCACTGGAGCCACTGTCCATTTCGGTATCGATACCGGCCTCTAGGGTATCGATACCGTTATCTTAGCGTTGGCCGTGGAAAGTCAACATTTGGGGAGGGTATCGATACACCCCTTAAGGGTATCGATACCGCCTGCAGTTAAAGCTTAAACCTAGTCAAGGGGTATCGATACACCCCTTAAGGGTATCGATACCGCCTGTAGTCAAAGTTTAAAGTTGGGCTGTAAAATGTTAGTTTGGGTCCGTTTGATTGCTTCGTAAATGTTGTTCCGCTGTATGATCACTTAGGATGTAACTCTCATCTAGACAAGACTTAAAATGAAAAAAATAGGGTTGCTAACCGAGGGAGAGTTCCTTAGGGAGTTTTCACTCGGTTTTCCCCGTGTAGCTCACTCGGACCGGTCATCCGGCCAGACCGGGATGAGGGGGTTACAAGTCAAAATTTCCGAAAACTCATATTTTATGTTTTTCGACGTCCTGAGTCCGTTTTTGAAGCCCGTTTCGCAAAATTCCGACCCGAAAGCCTCTGAATCTGATCTTGAACCCAAAAATGCTTATGCGTTTCTTATTCAATTTAAAGGCAGTGTGATTAAGGATTAACTGTGGATTTTGTTTAATTGAAGGTCATATCCACGTGGTTGTGGGATGTTGAATCCGAGTTCGAGGGTATTCGAATGTCGTATCTTGAATCGACTGTGGTAGCTCGGAGTTAAGGTAATACACTACTACCCCTTGTATGCTTTATGAACATGTTGATATTCGGTTAACGCATGCATGCTTATGATGACGTGTACTGTAAATTCTGCTTAAATTGAATCAGATTCGAGCAATAAGTATGGATATTAATAAGACCAAATTATCCAGATAAGATCACTAATGAGCTAATAGTATCAGAAGTTCTAATAGTTAAATTCAGTTAATCCGGAACTCAATCA
Organism: Hibiscus trionum; assembly: GCA_030270665.1. Taxonomy (NCBI): domain Eukaryota; kingdom Viridiplantae; phylum Streptophyta; class Magnoliopsida; order Malvales; family Malvaceae; genus Hibiscus; species Hibiscus trionum. Next base: position 19,695,682 of record BSYR01000022.1, read on the forward strand.
ATAGTGTGTAAGAATTGAGGCTTAGGATACAGAGTGAGAGATATTAATTATGAAATTACGAAAATGCCCTTGGAGCATAGGTATGACTAAACTACCCCCTCTGATAAAGGAAATGACCTAAAATCTGCATTCGACCTGATTATGCAATTTACACTACCCAAGATGTATGTTTTAATGGAAAGACTTCGGCATCATTATGCAATACGTGTGATACAAACTTGGATAATCCCTCAAACTCTGTATAACACATGAATGAGAATTCTCTAGAAATATTGTTGTAATCCTAAGTCGATCCTTATGACAGTAATTCGTGAATTAAATGAGAATGAACGTAATGACCAAAAAGACGGTAATGCCCTCGAACACCAAAATGTCTGATTTATTTGAATGATGTTATACCCTCAAGTTCTGTAAGGAATGAATTGTCTGTAAAGGGCCGAAGAGTTAGGACTACTAAATCTCGTTTGAGAACGTGAATGATGAAGGTACCAAATGGTAATTCAGAAAGAAATGATAGATTTATCTTAATCTAAAATAACCGAAATACCTTCCTAAGTTAATCGGTAACTATGTATTTGACGAAATTCTAGATCTGTTAATAAGACTTAAATAGCTAAGATTCCCTTAAGTGGTTAGAAATACGACACGTGTATGCCCATCGCTCACCATATCGATGTAAGGTAGGAAGAACCGCATAGATTGTATGTTCGGTTACTCAAAGTTAAACCGTATAGTAAAGTATGAGGGAGACTGTTCAGACATACAATACAGTCAGTGTTAAGTTCTGATGCACGCAATTTACTCACATCTGAACGTTGGTAAGTACTGTCAAGTTGGGTTATACCGCATTAAACAAATTCTGGGGGTATGATAAATTGTTATAGCCCCTAAGAATTATAATTTTCGTTCTGATATGATTGTGCCATAGTATAAAACTTGTCATGACAGTCAAATAACTAACAAGCCATGATAGCCTAAATAATCGGAACATCATTGAAAATATCCGATAACTTAAAAGACTTAAATTTAGAAATTCTTGAATGTCCGATTAGAAAACTAATGAGCAAATAGGATACCCGAGTTCTGTGAACCATTGCTTATTCAATGTTGGTATAAACTACCAAAATGTTCATATGTGATAAAATGACTATAATGCCCTTGTAGGCTTATATGACTAAATAACTCAGGATGCGTTTAAACTCTCAAAGATCTTAATGTATCACCTCCTGAATACCTAGGTTAAACCGTTAGTATGAACCCCTTTTAATAGGGGCCACATTTCAGAAATCCGTTGAAATCGTAAAAAGTTTAATATGTCCCATTCTGTAAATGCCAAGTATCTCCAAGAAATGATATGTCCCGCCTAGTGTGTTCCATGTGTGATATATTCTGTTGAATGGATTGTATAATTATTTAATCGTGAATAATATTATGTTTGATGAACATTTCAATTGTTATTGAGATTGCACCACTATGTTAGAAAATGAGATAAAATAATGAACTTGATATATGATGACATGCTCTGCCTACCTGATATATGCCTGCTCAATTTGTATACTTGGTATGTGATCGTTTGATCTGTGATGGTATTGTCTGACTGTTTGATGAATTTGTTAACATGATCTGTTAGTTTGGCCTATGATGGTACAATCTGTTTGCATGATGAATGCTGAAAATGTTTGCTCTGCTCGATAGTATGCCCATTTATCTGTCAAAAGCATGAACTTCTGTTTCTGATACTCTGAATAAAATATGTCTGTTACATGTACTATGTTACTCATGTTTGGGATCTGAACACCGATTACTATCTGGATATACTGTTGGGTTATGTTATGAAGTCCTGTTGGTACAGCCCTGATCAAGCTGGTAAATCCTTATAGACTCAAGGTCTCCCCTTGAATGGCACCTACGCCCATCCGGCCTAGGGTAAGTCCTTATGGACTCAAGGTCTCCCCTTGAATGGCACCTACGCTCATCGGGCCTAGGGTAAGTCCTTATGGACCTAAGGCAGCCCCTTAGGTGGCACCTATGCCCATCGGGCCTAGGGTAAGTCCTTATGGATGTAGTTCTGGGGGACTGCATATTGGTGTAAGGTTGGAGGGTAGTTCTTGTAAACTTCTGTATGAACATTGAACATTTTCATTTAATCTGTTATGTGCTCATAGGATATGATGTTAAGTACTTATGTATGTTGATCTACACTTATAGGAACACACTAGACGCCAAACTCTCGGATTCCTACCTCGTATGTTACCAACCTATATAATTTCCGTCTAATTCTCAAGGTTTGATTAAAGAACAAATATCATTATTCTTGAGTATGATGCAACCTCGAAATAGTAGAACAGAAATAGAGGACTATCACTGCTTGAAACATCATAAAAATGTTATGCCTACCGTATATTTGCATGAGCTTATAGCATCTTCTGGTAGTTTTGTATTACTGAGCTTTCCCAAGCTCATGTTGTTTTTACCATCTCAGGATAAAAGATCAGACAAGTTGCACCTATCAACGTCGGTATGGGAGTTTCTTCGGCTCAACAAGGAGTATGGCATCTGTGTAACTAGGGGGCATGTGTGTCGTGTCTGTATTATACAAATGAGTCTGAAACTTATTTCCGTAATTTGTATCATAATTGTTTTATCATTTTGAACGATTTCTGAAATTGTATTTTAAATCAGATATTTGATTTATGATTTTAAAGGTTTAACTATATGTTTATTTGAAATCTTATCGTGGGTCGCTCTAGTGACCCTAATGTGACTTCCTAGGATCCGTTGTAATGCATAGGCGGGTCTAGGGGTTACATTTAGTGGTATCAGAGCTTAGAGTTGCGTCTTTCTGGGTAGATCGGCCGATCGTCTGTCGTAGGGTGTCTAGTTTGTGCATGCCCCTAGATCATAACTGTACTCCTCCTAGCCGAAACTCTGATGTCGAATCCTTTTTTTCCTAAAATAACCAAATCTGAGTATTCTGCCCTTCATAGCTCAACATCTGCTTACAGACAATGTCTATAACATTCGTTTGTGTTTTGAATTAAATGGTTGAATTTGAATCTAGATAAGGAACTTGAGATGGTTTATACTAGTGAATCAGATTAAGAATAAATGTTTGATCATGCCAGATAACTGGTGTAAGATTTTATGAAAGGCTATTCGGTGATAATGACTGTATTTGAAAATACCCTAACGGAAATGAAAAAAAAAAACTCTATGAACTTCAGAGAAAAGTGTTTGTGAATGTGGCGAAAATGTAAATTCTGTGCTGACCCGTGGTTATGTTGAAAGTAAGTGATTGTTGTTTAAAACCATGCTTATGTTGGTTTGGTTTGGAGGAAGAATTCACTGGAAGTGTGGCATGTTGTGTAGTTATGCATATCATTCCTGACTGACATTCGGTGTTACGACTTGATTCTGGAAGGTTCTGTCAAAGCCTCAAGTACTCGTCTGGATTTTAGGGACAGTTCTTCATCCGTAAATTGATGGTCAGCCTAGAAGAGTTATGAATAAAATTCCGGGTCGTATGAGTGAAATCGCTGATAGTTGGGAAAGCTTATTATTACGGATTAAGACCATTTATGATAAAAGTTATGAGTCAAGTGTTTGCTTAGCACCATGTGAATTTCGATAAGAATCCAAATATTTATTTTGATTAGTTGTCAGAGATGTATAATGGGATAACTTTGGGTCTAAGGATAATTTGAGTGACTAAGGAAACTGCCATATGGATATATGACCGTCTGAGAAAGTCCTGAGAAGCGATGATGCTCTGAGGGAATGGTTTCAGTACAAGAAGTGATGGGAGAATAGTTTTTGCATTTCATCGATTTTGGTAAATTTCGAGGACGGAATTTCTTTTTAGAGGGGGAGAGTTGTAACACCCAGCTAAAATAATAATAAAAAGTTGATCTGTGTTATGGGGGGGCTCGAACCCATGCCTTTGGCATGGAAATGGAGGACCTAACCATCTGAGCCAAGTACTCGTTTCTGTCAAGTATTGCTTTGAGCTGGTTTTAAATTAGGTTGAGAAGTTTATTAAATCAGATTTAATAAACCACATGACCTTTCACCTACCCATTTCTTACCTTATTCGAATAAAAAAAAGAAAGGAGAGAAAATCCCCTCACCTAACCCCGTCAGTTGCTCCCCCAACCGCCTCACCGCCGCTCCATGGCGTACACCGCCACCACCATCATGCGCGTCGTCCGACTCCGAACCACCAGCCACCTGACATGCGCGTATTAGAGCCACCGCCGACGGCAGAAGCTTGTTCGAAGCTTTGTCGGAAACCTTGAGTTTCCAGCTTCGATTCCGGCCGCTCCTGGTGTCCGATCGTCGCGCCGATCTTGCCAGTGTGCTCGGCGTGATGTGGAGACCAAAACCCAACCGGTGGATCGTCCGTTCGACACCGGTAGCAACTTCGCTGGAGAAGCCAAGCACCATCTGTTTTATGCATTTTCCGGTTACCTCCGGCGTCCCTTGGTCGCACCATCGCCAGATCCGGGCTCCCGACGTGACGACAAACAAAACCCTACCGGCCAATCTTAGTTCTGACATCGAGAGGGGCATCATCGGAAAACTTCGATTTTCCGGCAAGGTTGAACCTTTAAGGTTAGATCCGGCCTACTTTCCGGCAAGTTTCACGGTTAATGAGTTAGATTCGAGTTGATTTAACTAAAACTCTTTATTTTCAGGTGAATCGGGCAAATTTTGATGTTTCCGGCAAGATTCCGGTCACCGTCCGGTGACCGAAATAATTTTAGTGAGTGAACCGGCTAGACCGGATGAACAGGTCGGTTCAACAGCCCATCCGACTCATCCGACCTGACCCGACCCGTCTGCCCGAGTTGACTTAGTGAGTCAGCTCACCCGAGTTGACTCAATGAGTCAAACCAGTTGACCTGTGACGTCAGCATGATGTCAACGTTGACTTGGTCGCTGACGTCAGCGTGGACTTTGACCTGTTAACCAAAAAGTCAAATTTTCCGAAAACTCATATTTTATGTTTTTCGACGTCCTGGGTCCGTTTTTGAAGCCCGTTTCGTAAAATTCCGACCCGAAAGCCTCTGAATCTGATCTTGAACCCAAAAATGCTTATGCGTTTCTTATTCAATTTAAAGGCAGTGTGATTAAGGATTAACTGTGGATTTTGTTTAATTGAAGGTCATATCCGCGTGGTTGTGGGATGTTGAATCCGAGTTCGAGGGTATTCGAATGTCGTATCTTGAATCGATTGTGGTAGCTCGGAGTTAAGGTAATACACTACTACCCCTTGTATGCTTTATGAACATGTTGATATTCGGTTAACGCATGCATGCTTATGATGACGTGTACTGTAGATTCTGCTTAAATTGAATCAGATTCGAGCAATAAGTATGGATATTAATAAGACCAGATTATCCGGATAAGATTACTAATGAGCTAACAATATCAGAAGTTCTAATATTTAAATTCAGTTAATCCGCAACTCAATCAATAGTGTGTAAGAATTGAGGCTTAGGATACGGAGTGAGAGATATTAATTATGAAATTACGAAAATGCCCTTGGAGCATAGGTATGACTAAACTACCCCTCTGATAAAGGAAATGACCTAAAATCTGCATTCTACCTGATTATGCAATTTACACTACCCAAGATGTATGTTTTAATGGAAAGACTTCGGCATCATTATGCAATACGTGTGATACAAACTTGGATAATCCCTCAAACTCTGTATAACACATGAATGAGAATTCTCTGGAAATATTGTTGTAATCCTAAGTCGATCCTTATGACAGTAATGCGTGAATTAAATGAGAATGAACGTAATGACCAAAAAGACGGTAATGCCCTCGAGCACCAAAATGTCTGATTTATTTGAATGACGTTATACCCTCAAGTTCTGTAAGGAATGAATTGTCTGTAAAGGGCCGAAGAGTTAGGACTACTAAATCTCGTTTGAGAACGTGAATGATGAAGGTACCAAATGGTAATTCAGAAAGAAATGATAGATTTATCTTAATCTAAAATAACCGAAATACCTTCCTAAGTTAATCGGTAACTATGTATTTGACGAAATTCTAGATCTGTTAAAAAGACTTAAATAGCTAAGATTCCCTTAAGTGTTGAGAAATACGACACGTGTATGCCCATCGCTCACCATATCGATGTAAGGTAGGAAGAACCGCATAGATTGTATGTTCGGTTACTCAAAGTTAAACCGTATGGTAAAGTATGACGACGACTGTTCAGACATACAATACAGTCAGTGTTAAGTTCTGATGCACGCAATTTACTCACATCTGAACGTTGGTAAGTACTGTCAAGTTGGGTTATACCGCATTAAACAAATTCTGGGGGTATGATAAATTGTTAGAGCCCCTAAGAATTATAATTTTCGTTCTGATATGATTGTGTCATAGTATAAAACTTGTCATGACAGTCAAATAACTAACAAGCCATGATAGCCTAAATAATCGGAACATCATTGAAAATATCCGATAACTTAAAAGACTTTAATTTAGAAATTCTTGAATGTCCGGTTAGAAAACTAATGAGCAAATAGGATACCCGAGTTCTGTGAACCATTGCTTATTCAATGTTGGTATAAACTACCAAAATGTTCATATGTGATAAAATGACTATAATGCCCTTGTAGGCTTATATGACTAAATAACTCAGGATGCGTTTAAACTCTCAAAGATCTTAATGTATCACCTCATGAATACCTAGGTTAAACCGTTAGTATGAACCCCTTTTAATAGGGGCCACATTTCAGAAATCCGTTGAAATCGTAAAAAGTTTAATATGTCCCATTCTGTAAATGCCAAGTATCTCCAAGAAATGATATGTCCCGCCTAGTGTGTTCCATGTGTGATATATTCTGTTGAATGGATTGTATAATTATTTAATCGTGAATAATATTATGTTTGATGAACATTTCAATTGTTATTGAGATTGCACCACTATGTTAGAAAATGAGATAAAATAATGAACTTGATATATGATGACATGCTCTGCCTACCTGATATATGCCTGCTCAATTTGTATACTTGGTATGTGATCGTTTGATCTGTGATGGTATTGTCTGACTGTTTGATGAATTTGTTAACATGATCTGTTAGTTTGGCCTATGATGGTACAATCTGTTTGCATGATGAATGCTGAAAATGTTTGCTCTGCTCGATAGTATGCCCATTTATTTGTCAAAAGCATGAACTTCTGTTTCTGATACTCTGAATAAAATATGTCTGTTACATGTACTATGTTACTCATGTTTGGGATCTGAACACCGATTACTATATGGGTATACTGTTGGGTTATGTTATGAAGTCATGTTGGTACAGCCCTGATCAAGCTGGTAAATCCTTATAGACTCAAGGTCTCCCCTTGAATGGCACCTACGCCCATCCGGCCTAGGGTAAGTCCTTATGGACTCAAGGTCTCCCCTTGAGTGGCACCTACGCCCATCGGGCCTAGGGTAAGTCCTTATGGACCTAAGGCAGCCCCTTAGGTGGCACCTATGCCCATCGGGCCTAGGGTAAGTCCTTATGGATGTAGTTCTGGGGGACTGCATATTGGTGTAAGGTTGGAGGGTAGTTCTTGTAAACTTCTGTATGAACATTGAACATTTGCATTTAATCTGTTATGTGCTCATAGGATATGATGTTAAGTACTTATGTATGTTGATCTGCACTTATAGGAACACACTAGACGCCAAACTCTCGGATTCCTACCTCGTATGTTACCAACCTATATAATTTCCGTCTAATTTTCAAGGTTTGATTAAAGAACAAATATCATTATTCTTGAGTATGATGCAACCTCGAAATAGTAGAACAGAAATAGAGGACTATCACTGCTTGAAACATCATAAAAATGTTATGCCTACCATATATCTGCATGAGCTTATAGCATCTTCTGGTAGTTTTGTATTACTACTTTCCCAAGCTCATGTTGTTTTTACCATCTCAGGATAAAAGATCAGACAAGTTGCACCTATCAACTTCGGTATGGGAGTTTCTTCGGCTCAACAGGGAGTATGGCATCTGTGTAACTAGGGGGCATGTGTGTCGTGTCTGTATTATACAAATGAGTCTGAAACTTATTTCCGCAATTTGTATCATAATTGTTTTATCATTTTGAACGATTTCTGAAATTGTATTTTAAATCAGATATTTGATTTATGATTTTAAAGGTTTAACTATATGTTTATTTGAAATCTTATCGTGGGTCGCTCTAGTGACCCTAATGTGACTTCCTAGGATCTGTTGTAACGCATAGGCGGGTCTAGGGGTTACATTTAGTGGTATCAGAGCTTAGAGTTGCGTCTTTCTGGGTAGATCAGCCGATCGTCTGTCGTAGGGTGTCTGGTTTGTGCATGCCCCTAGATCATAATTGTACTCCTCCGAGCCGAAACTCTGATGTCGAATCCTTTGTTTCCTAAAATAACCAAATCTGAGTATTCTGCCCTTCATAGCTCAACATCTGCTTACAAACAATGTCTATAACGTTCATCTGTGTTTTGAATTAAATGGTTGAATTTGAATCTAGATAAGGAACTTGAGATGGTTTATACTAGTGAATCAGATTAAGAATAAATGTTTGATCATGCCAGATAACTGGTGTAAGATTTTATGGAAGGCTATTCGGTGATAATGACTGTATTTGAAAATACCCTAACGGAAATGAAAAAAAAACTCTATGAACTTCAGAGAAAAGTGTTTGTGAATGTGGCGAAAATGTAAATTCTGTGCTGACCCGTGGTTATGTTGAAAGTAAGTGATTGTTGTTTAAAACCTTGCTTATGTTGGTTTGGTTTGGAGGAAGAATTCACTGGAAGTGTGGCATGTTGTGTAGTTATGCATATCATTCCTGACTGACATTCGGTGTTACGACTTGATTCTGGAAGGTTCTGTTAAAACCTCAAGTACTCGTCTGGATTTTAGGGACAGTTCTTCATCCGTAAATTGATGGTCAGCCTAGAAGAGTTATGAATAAAATTTCGGGTCGTATGAGTGAAATCTCTGATAGTTGGGAAAGCTTATTATTATGGATTAAGACCGTTTATGATAAAAGTTATGAGTCAAGTGTTTGCTTAGCACCATGTGAAGTTTGATAAGAATCCAAATATTTATTCTAATTAGTTGTCAGAGATATATAATGGGATAACTTTGGGTCTAAGGATAGTTTGAGTGACTGAGGAAACTGCCATATAGATATATGACCGTCTGAGAAAGTCCTAAGAAGCGATGATGCTCTAAGGGAATGGTTTCAGTACAAGAAGTGATGGGAGAATAGTTTTTGCATTTCATCGATTTTGGTAAATTTCGAGGACGAAATTTCTCTTTAGAGGGGGAGAGTTGTAACACCCAGCTAAAATAATAATAAAAGGTTGATCTGCGTTATGGGGGGGCTCGAACCCGTGCCTTTGGCATGGAAATGGAGGACCTAACCATCTGAGCCAAGTACTCGTTTCTGTTAAGTATTGCTTTGAGCTGGTTTTAAATTAGGTTGAGAAGTTTATTAAATCAGATTTAATAAACCACATGACCTTTCACCTACCCATTTCTTACCTTATTCGAATAAAAAAAAGAAAGGAGAGAAAATCCCCTCACCTAACCCCGTCGGTTGCTCCCCCAACCGCCTCACCGCCGCTCCATGGCATACACCGCCACCACCATCATGCGCGTCGTCCGACTTCGAACCACCAGCCACCTGACACGCGCGAATTAGAGCCATCGCCGACGGCAGAAGCTTGTTCGGAGCTTTGTCGGAAACCTTGAGTTTCCAGCTTCGATTCCGGCCGCTCCTGGTGTCCGATCGTCGCGCCGATCTTGCCAGCGTGCTCGGCGTGATGTGGAGACCAAAACCCAACTGGTGGATTGTCCGTTCGACACCGGTAGCAACTTCGCTGGAGAAGCCAAGCACCATCTGTTTTATGCATTTTCCGGTTACCTCCGGCGTCCCTTGGTCGCACCACCGCTAGATCTGGGCTCCCGACGTGACGACAAACAAAACCCTACCGGCCAATCTTAGTTCTGACATCGAGAGGGGCATCATCGGAAAACTTCGATTTTCCGGCAAGGTTGAACCTTTGAGGTTAGATCCGGCCTACTTTCCGGCAAGTTTCGCGGTTAATGAGTTAGATTCGAGTTGATTTAACTAAAACTCTTTATTTTCAGGTGAATCGAGCAAATTTTGATGTTTCCGGCAAGATTCCGGTCACCGTCCGGTGACCGAAATAATTTTAGTGAGAGAACCGGCTAGACCGGATGAACCGGTCGGTCCAACAGCCCATCCGACCCGACCTGACCCGTCTGCCCGAGTTGACTCAGTGAGTCAGCTCACCGAGTTGACTCAATGAGTCAAACCAGTTGACATGTGACGTCAGCATGACGTCAGCGTTGACTTTGACCCGTTGACCAAAAAGTCAAATTTTCCGAAAACTCATATTTTATGTTTTTCGACGTTCTGAGTCCGTTTTTGAAGCCCGTTTCACAAAATTCCAACCCGAAAGCCTCTGAATCTGATCTTGAACCCAAAAATGCTTATGCGTTTCTTATTCAATTTAAAGGCAGTGTGATTAAGGATTAACTGTGGATTTTGTTTAATTGAAGGTCATATCCGCGTGGTTGTGGGATGTTGAATCCGAGTTCGAGGGTATTCGAATGTCGTATCTTGAATTGACTGTGGTAGCTCGGAGTTAAGGGAATACACAACTACCCCTTGTATGCTTTATGAACATGTTGATATTCGGTTAACGCATGCATGCTTATGATGATGTGTACTGTAAATTCTGCTTAAATTGAATCAGATTCGAGCAATAAGTATGGATATTAATAAGACCAAATTATCCGTATAATATTACTAATGAGCTAACAGTATCAGAAGTTCTAATAGTTAAATTCAGTTAATTCGCAACTCAAACAATAGTGTGTAAGAATTGAGGCTTAGGATACGGAGTGAGAGATATTAATTATGAAATTACGAAAATGCCCTTGGAGCATAGGTATGACTAAACTACCCCCTCTGATAAAGGAAATGACCTAAAATCTGCATTCGACCTGATTATGCAATTTACACTACCCAAGATGTATGTTTTAATGGAAAGACTTCGGCATCATTATGCAATACGTGTGATACAAACTTGGATAATCCCTCAAACTCTGTATAACACATGAATGAGAATTCTCTGGAAATATTGTTGTAATCCTAAGTTGATCCTTATGACAGTAATACGTGAATTAAATGAGAATGAACGTAATGACCAAAAAGACGGTAATGCCCTCGAGCACCAAAATGTCTGATTTATTTGAATGGTGTTATACCCTCAAGTTCTGTAAGGAATAAATTGTCTGTAAAGGGCCGAAGAGTTAGGACTACTAAATCTCGTTTGAGAACGTGAATGATGAAGGTACCAAATGGTAATTTAGAAAGAAATGATAGATTTATCTTAATCTAAAATAACCGAAATACCTTCCTAAGTTAATCGGTAACTATGTATTTGACGAAATTCTAGATCTGTTAATAAGACTTAAATAGCTAAGATTCCCTTAAGTGTTGAGAAATACGACATGTGTATGCCCATCGCTCACCATATCGATGTAAGGTAGGAAGAACCACATAGATTGTATGTTCGGTTACTCAAAGTTAAACCTTATAGTAAAGTATGAGGGCGACTGTTCAGACATACAATACAGTCAGTGTTAAGTTATGATGCACACAATTTACTCACATCTGAACGTTGGTAAGTACTGTCAAGTTGGGTTATACCGCATTAAACAAATTCTGGGGGTATGATAAATTGTTAGAGCCCCTAAGAATTATAATTTTCGTTCTGATATGATTGTGCCATAGTATAAAACTTGTCATGACAGTCAAATAACTAACAAGCCATGATAGCCTAAATAATCGGAACATCATTGAAAATATCCGATAACTTAAAAGACTTAAATTTAGAAATTCTTGAATGTCCGATTAGAAAACTAATGAGCAAATAGGATACCCGAGTTCTGTGAACCATTGCTTATTCAATGTTGGTATAAACTACCAAAATGTTCATATGTGATAAAATGACTATAATGCCATTGTAGGCTTATATGACTAAATAACTCAGGATGCGTCTAAACTCTCAAAGATCTTAATGTATCACCTCCTGAATACCTAGGTTAAACCGTTAGTATGAACCCCTTTTAATAGGGGCCACGTTTCAGAAATCCGTTGAATTCGTAAAAAGTTTAATATGTCACATTCTGTAAATGCCAAGTATCTCCAAGAAATGATATGTCCCGCCTAGTGTGTTCCATGTGTGATATATTCTGTTGAATGGATTGTATAATTATTTAATCGTGAATAATATTATGTTTGATGAACATTTCAATTGTTATTGAGATTGCACCACTATGTTAGAAAATGAGATAAAATAATGAACTTGATATATGTTGACATGCTCTACCTACCTGATATATGCCTGCTCAATTTGTATACTTGGTATGTGATCGTTTGATCTGTGATGGTATTGTCTGACTGTTTGATGAATTTGTTAACATGATCTGTTAGTTTGGCCTATGATGGTACAATCTGTTTGCATGATGAATGCTGAAAATGTTTGCTCTGCTCGATAGTATGCCCATTTATCTGTCAAAAGCATGAACTTCTGTTTCTGATACTCTGAATAAAATATGTCTGTTACATGTACTATGTTACTCATGTTTGGGATCTGAACACCGATTACTATCTGGGGTATACTGTTGGGTTATGTTATGAAGTCCTGTTGGTACAGCCCTGATCAAGCTGGTAAATCCTTATGGACTCAAGGTCTCCCCTTGAGTGGCACCTACGTCCATCGGGCCTAGGGTAAGTCCTTATGGACTCAAGGTCTCCCCTTGAGTGGCACCTACGCCCATCGGGCCTAGGGTAAGTCCTTATGGACCTAAGGCAGCCCCTTAGGTGGCACCTATGCCCATCGGGCCTAGGGTAAGTCCTTATGGATGCAGTTCTGGGGGACTGCATATTGGTGTAAGGTTGGAGGGTAGTTCTTGTAAACTTCTGTAAGAACATTGAACATTTGCATTTAATCTATTATGTGCTCATAGGATATGATGTTAAGTACTTATGTATGTTGATCTGCACTTATAGGAACACACTAGACGCCAAACTCTCGGATTCCTACCTCGTATGTTACCAACCTATATAATTTCCGTCTAATTCTCAAGGTCTGATTAAAGAACAAATATCATTATTCTTGAGTATGATGCAACCTCGAAATAGTAGAACAGAAATAGAGGACTATCACTGCTTGAAACATCATAAAAATGTTATGCCTACCATATATCTGCATGAGCTTATAGCATCTTCTGGTAGTTTTGTATTACTGAGCTTTCCCAAGCTCATGTTGTTTTTACCATCTCAGGATAAAAGATCAGACAAGTTGCACCTATCAACTTCGGTATGGGAGTTTCTTCGGCTCAACAGGGAGTATGGCATCTGTGTAACTAGGGGGCATGTGTGTCGTGTCTGTATTATACAAATGAGTCTGAAACTTATTTCCGCAATTTGTATCATAATTGTTTTATCATTTTGAACGATTTCTGAAATTGTATTTTAAATCAGATATTTGATTTATGATTTTAAAGGTTTAACTATATGTTTATTTGAAATCATATCGTGGGTCGCTCTAGTGACCCTAATGTGACTTCCTATGATCCGTTGTAACGCATAGGCGGGTCTAGGGGTTACAGTGGTTGATGCTTATATTTGGACTTGGTTTGTAAGCATGATATATCTTGCCAAATGTTTGAATGATGTATGCCCTTTTGGATGTTTAAGATTTCTTGATGGCATGTAAACCTTTTATGTGATGAATGGTGCCTTTGACTATTAATGTCTTCAAGCATGCCCTTTAAGAAATGTTGTTGATGTGTAATTTGCCATGTATGAATGATTGTTTAAACCCATGCCTTGTGTGTGCTTGAACATGCTAGACATAGGACGTATGCCTCTAGACCTTAGTTGCTCATGTTGTGTGCCTTTAGAGGTCCTATGGGACCTTTAGACTTGTGGAAAAACACCTAAGTCTGATTTTCAAAGGTTGTAGACAGTCCGCGTTTCGAAACGAGCTGGGCCGTTTCGGAACGGGTAGGCTTCAGGGACCCCGTATCGGAACGCGTTTCAATACGGTTTGGCCTCTGTGAGCCCCTGTTTCGATACGGGTTTCGGAACGTTTTGGCTACTGGAATTCTGAGAAAATGACGAGATGAAGGCGATTCGAAACGGGCCTAAGGGTTTTGAAACGGTCAAAATCTCGTTGACCATGAGAAGTTTACCGTTGAGGGTGTTTCAAAACGGTTGACCTCCGTTTCGATACGGCCTCCTCGTATGGGCTTGGGGCAGTTGACCTGGTCAAGGCATTTCGACACGCCTCAAGGGTGTTTCGAAACGGCCTGTTTAAAGGACTAAAATTGGGCTGTTCAAATGCTGTTTTGGGATCGTATGTTTATCTCTTGTGTTCTTTTTCCGTTGTTTGATCATATAGGATTCGAATGAGCCTTTAGAAAATATTAAGTTAAAGAAAAAAATTGGGTTGCTAATAGAGGGGGAACCTTAACGGGTTTCACTTCGGTTTTCCCCATGTGGCCCACTCGGACCGGTCATCCGGCCAGACCGGGACGAGGGGGTTACAACAATAATATCATCATATTAAAAATATCGTACTGGATTTTAAAAACTAGAAAGAAATATGGTGAATTTCAGGTTAAATAAAGATTTTTAGGTACTAAAATGAACAATAATATCATCATATTAAAGTATTGGAATAAATTTTAATGATTAGAACGAAATATGGGTGAATTCCAGCTAAATTAAACTTTTAGGGACTAAAGTATACAAAAATATCATCATAATAACAATATTGGACTTAATTTTAAAATTTAGAATGTTTTAGGGGTAAATTTTGGATAAAATAAAATTTTCGGGAATAAATGAACATAAAGATCATCATATTAAATATAGTGGACTAAATTATAAAAATTAGAAAGAAATACGAGTGAATTTTGGGTCAAATAATTATTTTTAAGGTCTAAAATGAAAAATAATATTCATATTAAAAATATTGGACTAAATTGTAATAATTAGAAAAAAGGGTGAATTTAAGGTTAATTAAAGATTTTTGGGGACTAAAATGAAAAATAATATTCATATCAAAAATAATTGTTGTTCATTTTAGTCCTGAAATTGTATTTTAGCCGAAATTGACTATTTCTTCTTTCTCTTTTTTAAATTTTATATGATTGGATACAAATGGAATTAGTTTTAGGTTTCAAAAATTTTGAGACTTAATGAGAAATTTTTAAAATTTTATAATGGAACATAATTAAAAAAAAAGTTAAATAAATAAATACTTAATTGAGAATTTTATAATTTTCAAAAAAAAAATTAAGTGCAAAATTTGAACTGTCCAAAATTTTGAAGGGCAAGAATTCTGGGTCAAATAAATTTTTGGCAAAATGACAAAAGATGCCCCCAACGTTTGCGTGTTTTGTCATTTGGCCCCCTATTCTTTTTTTGGGTCCAAATATGCCCCCAACGTTTACTTTTTTTGTCATTTAACCCCCTATTCTTTCTTTTGGTCCAAATATGCCCCCAACGTTTCATTTGTAGTCCAAATATGCCCCCAACGTTTCAATTTGGTCCAAATATGCCCCTGTTAGATGGAAACTGTCAGTCAACTGACGTTCAACAGCTGATGCTGACTGGACTTGCCACGTATTAAGATCTGCTGATGTCACGTCAAAGTTTTTTTATAAGCCGTTGACCGTCAGTTGATTGACAATTTACATCCAACAGGGGCATATTTGGACTATGAATGAAACGTTGGGGGCATATTTGGACCAAAAGAAAGAATAGAGGGCCAAATGACAAAACAAGCAAACGTTGGGGGCATATTTGGACCAGAAAAAAGAATAGGGGGCCAAATGACAAAACATGCAAACGTTGGGGGCATCTTTTGTCATTTTGCCTAAATTTTTTGGGACTAAAATGAAAAATAATATTCATTTTAAAAATATTAAACTAAATTATTAAATTAAGAAAATATGACAAACTTAACGTGCAATTTTGTAACCCCTCGTCCCGGCCTGGTCGGATGACCGGTCCGAGTGGGCCACACGGGGAAAACCGAAGCGAAACCCGTGAAGATTTCCCTTCGGTTAACGACCCTAAAATTTTCTTTTAACTTTATCTTGTCTATAGGCACAATTAAAACCTATGTGAAGCACAGCAGCGGGGAGAACAGACATTGAAACATACACCGACCAACGAACACATAATACAGCTCATTTTATTCCTTTACAGCAGGCCGTTTCGAAACGCCCTTAGGGTGTTCCGAAACGCCTTGACTTGGTCAACAGGCCAGGGACAACCATAAGGTGACCGTTCCGAAACAGGGGTGACCCGTATCGGAACGACCTTGACGGTAAAATTCTCGTGGTCAACGAGATTTGACCGTTTCGGAACATACAAGGCCCGTTCCGGAACGCCTTTAACTCGTCAATTTCTCAAAATTCCAGTAGCAAAAAGGTTCCGAAACGACCCCTATCCGTTCCGAAACGGCAGGCCAAATGCAAAGGGACCGTTCCGGAACAGGGTGGCCCGTTCCGAAACGCCCCCTGTCTGCAGACCCGTTTTGGCTGTTTTAAGGCACAAGGGTGCCCCAAAACACCACCAAAACACACTACAACAACAAAGCAAATAAACATATGGCAACCCAA
The DNA here is from genome assembly GCA_030270665.1 of Hibiscus trionum. Classification (NCBI taxonomy): domain Eukaryota; kingdom Viridiplantae; phylum Streptophyta; class Magnoliopsida; order Malvales; family Malvaceae; genus Hibiscus; species Hibiscus trionum. Next base: position 19,712,431 of record BSYR01000022.1, read on the forward strand.
CTGTAAAAGCATGCTTCAACATGATTATGACAAGTCTAACACTAAGGCAAGACCTCACAAGACATGCATTCATCCAACATCATTCAAACATAGAGATAACATCCAAAGCATATGGCTAACATTCAAAAGAGCAATTTAGGCATGAGTTACAATTCATCATGGCAACACAAACCATACCAAAGCAAGGTATTAAGGAGTCTAAACATGCTCCTAACAACCAACATTCATCCAACAAAACAATACATGTCCCATTGCTCAAACTATTACATGTTCAACTTTAAAACTCATACTTGAAATACCCAAGGCTAACAACCACACTTGGATGCCCTCCACTTGCTCGAGCAACCCGCAAACTAGGGATCTACAATGTCGAACAAAGAGAGCGTAAGCAATGATGCTTAGTGAGGGTAAGCTCTAAAAACAAACCTCAACATTGCAGGGTCCGAGCACGATCTAGCCAAGGCATTTTACAAACATACCAAGGATCCACAAGAGCCACAAGATGAGATGCATGAGCAATATATACAAGTAAATGTCATGATCAACAAGCACTAAATCCTCAACACAAGTAGTCACATCAAACATCCAAATAAGGATCATTAATCTCAACACATTGAAACATTTATCAACCAACATTGGCACCTAGCTATGACCCGAATACGTGGATAGACATGTTGGAACTCACATCCAACTACCACATTACCTCATGGTGGGATTTCACTCATCACCGGTCTCGCGGAGGGGATTCCACTCATCCTCACGCCCCGTCGATGGGATTCCACTCATCACCGACTATATTTAAATACAATTTCCGGGCGTACCCGTACTCCTCCTTGGTGACTCAACGCCACCAAGGCCACGCGCGACTTTTGACTCATGTGTACACACTAACATCCTAATGATCGATCATTTGTATTCAAGTATACTAGTGCCAATATTTACTCATTTCACATTACTCATTTCAACAATTCCGTGCTTAGCACGTACTCACCAACAACCATCATCATGCATGTCTCAAGCATCACTATACATATCTCATCCCACATGTATAATACAATATACATAAGCATACATATCACATTTCATACGAGACATACACAACCATATAAAGGAGTTCATCCAAAGGCTCTAGATCAAGCTTAGGATTAGGCTACCACCCTAATCCTAACTCTAGGTGAGTCTACCAAGCCCAACCTAGTCCATATACTCGAACCAACCATTTTAAAACCATTTAAAACATTTAACCACTCACCTAAGCTCCCAAGCTCAAAGACCAAGCAAGCGATCGTTCTTCAAATTCCCGGATTCACTTCCAATGCTTCACCGATGCCCAAACTCGGTTCTAATCAATCTCAAACACAAACAAAACATTCATAATCAATATCTCATTATCGGAATCAACCCGGATCAACATTTGCAAGCACCCAACACCCAAAACAAGTCTAAAAACAGAATTCCCGAGCTGCCCTTAAAGCCCACCAAAATCTTCCATTTTAAGCATCCAACCAAGCATCAATTACACCCAAAGTGATCCTCATATATCATACTAACAACAGCCCCCAAAATCCAACATTAAACAACCCCAAATCCCACTTTAAAACCCTCCAAAAACCCTCTTAAAGCCCAAATCCAAAAATTCCCAAAATCACTTGAAATTCATATATGATATACCATTTGACTTCCTTATACCACAACTAAGCATATTAAATCAAAATACTTCACTTAACAACTTAAAAATCTCATTTTTACTCAAAATATTCAAAAATGACATTTTCTAAAACTTCCATGGAAACTAAAATGAAAGGTACTTTTATGAAGGGGAAGATGAGGGGAAGTCAAAAATACTATTACCTTTCAAAACGGAGTTGAAATGAAGAAGAGAGGTGATGGAACAGTGGATTTGGGTAGAGAGCTCAAGTTCCCGTTGGTGAAGAAGAGAATGAATAGTAGATAATGGGTGTTTTTGTTTTGTTTTAGTTTAAAAGCCCAATGACCCTTTTGCCCTTAATGAAATGAAATATTCACAAGGACATATAATCCATGGCTATTTGGGGTTTAATTCCAAAGCATAGTCTATCATCAGATTTATTAATTTGGAAACCAAACCCGAACCATTATTTAAATCATAAAACCGAACCCAAAATAATATTAAAATATTATTTTCACCTAACCCCTAAACCCGGGTGTTACAACTCTCCCCCACTTAAGGAAATTTCATCCCTGAAATTACCTGGTGGAAACAAATACGGAAACTGCTCAACCATATCTGCTTTCCTCTCCCACGTGGCTTCTTCCACACCTCTATGTCTCCACAACACCTTGACCAACTCTATGGTCTTGCCACGCAACACCTTGCTATCAGAAGCAAGTATCTCAACGGGCTCCTCATTATAGGACAAATCCGGATTTAACTCTATTTCCTCAACGGGCATTACATGAGAAGGATCTGATCTATATCTCCTAAGCATGGACACATGAAAGACATCATGGATCTTCTCTAACTCAGAAGGTAACCTCAAACGATAAGCTACAGGCCCAATCCGCTCAACTATCTCATACGGACCAATGAACCTCGGACTCAACTTGCCCTTCCGGCCAAATCTCATTACCTTCTTCCACGGAGATACTTTCAGAAACACTTTCTCACCCACTGTGTACTCAACCACTTTCCTCTTCAAATCTGCATAAGACTTCTGACGATCGGAAGCTGCTTTCAAGCGGTCACATATCAACTTTACTTTCTCTGTGGTTCCCTTAAGCAAGTCTGGCATAGGTAAAAACCTCTGACCTGTCTCAGCCCAACAAATCGGAGTCCTACACCGTCTACCATACAAAGCCTCATAAGGTGCCATCTGAATGCTAGACTGATAACTGTTGTTGTAAGCAAACTCAACCAACGGTAAATGCTTCTCCCAAGAACCCTGGAAGTCAATCACACAACAACGAAGCATATCCTCTAGAATATGTATCACTCGCTCTGACTGCCCATCGGACTGCGGATGATAAGACATGCTGAAATGCAAACGGCTACCTAGAGCACTATGCAAGCAACCCCAAAACCTCGAAGTAAACCTAGGATCCCTATCTGAAACAATAGACTTCGGAACTCCATGAAGTCTCACAATCTCACGGATGTACAAGTTTGCCAACTTGTCTAAGGAATCCGTAGTGTTCACTGCTAAAAAGTGAGCACACTTAGTGAACCTATCAACAATCACCCAAACTGAGTTCTTCTTCGAAGGAGACAAGGGCAACCCCGACACAAAATCCATGGTGATCCTCTCCCATTTCCATTATGGAATCTTCAAGGGCTGTAGCAAACCTGAAGGAACCTGATGTTCTGCCTTCACTCTCTGACAAACCATACAACGGCTCACATACTCGGCTACATCTCTCTTCAAACCAACCCAGAAGTAATCGTTCTTCAAATCTCGGTACATTTTGGTACTACCCGGATGCATAGAAAAGAGACTCGAATGTGCTTCACTCAAAATCTGACGTCTCAACTCAACATCTTCCGGTACAACAATTCTATCTCTAAAGCACAGCAAACTCTCACCATTGAAACTGTACTCAGTCGGTCTTCCTTCGGCTATGTCTTGAACATGAGGAACTAGGCTCGCATCTTGCAACCGTTTCTCTCTAATCAACTGAATCAAAGAAGGATTCACTTGCAACTCGGTGATCAAACCACCATCATCGGACACACTTAATCTAGCAAACATGGCTCTCAACTCAACGGCCACTTTTCTACTCAAGGCATCGGCTACTACGTTTGCTTTACCCGGATGGTACTCAATGGTCAAGTCATAATCCTTTAGCAACTCTAACCACCTTCTCTGTCTCAAGTTCAACTCTTTCTGTGTCATTAGATACTTCAAGCTCTTGTGATCGGTGTAAACAATACACTTCTCACCGTACAAATAATGACGCCAAATCTTCAATGCAAACACAACTGCGGCTAGCTCTATGTCATGGGTAGGATAGTTCTTCTCATGAATCTTCAACTGTCTAGAAGCATAAGCAACAACTCTCCTATCTTGCATCAGAACACATCCTAAGCCTACGTAGGAAGCGTCACTGTAAATCACAAACTCCTTACCGGAAACAGGTTGCACTAACACTGGAGCATTCGTCAAAGCTTCTTTCAATTTCTCAAAGGCCTTCTGTCTTGCATCTGACCATTCGAATTTGACTCCTTTTTGCAACAATTTAGTCAAAGGAGCAGCTACCCTAGAGAAACCATCAACAAATCTCCTATAGTAACCGGCTAATCCTAGGAAACTCCTAACCTCGGTCACGGACTTAGGTTGTTTCCACTCAACAATAGCCTCAATCTTCGATGGATCAACACGGATACCTTCGGCCGAAACAACATGGCCAAGAAACACAACCTCTCGAATCCAGAACTCACATTTACTAAGCTTCGCATACAACTGATTGCTCAACAATCTTTGTAAAACAAATCTCAAGTGCTCATCATGTTCTTCTTCTGTCTTCGAGTACACAAGTATATCATCAATGAAGACAACTACAAACCGGTCTAGATAGTCTCTTAAAATTCTGTTCATCATGTCCATGAATGCTGCAGGGGCATTCGTGAGCCCAAATGGCATCACAAGAAACTCATAGTGACCATATCTAGTCCTAAAAGCTGTCTTCGGAACATCACACTCCTTTACCTTCAACTGATAATACCCGGATCTCAGATCTATCTTCGAGAACACTGAAGCACCTCTCAACTGATCAAACAAATCATCTATACGAGGCAACGGATACTTGTTCTTCACAGTCAACTGATTCAACTGTCTATAGTCAATACACATGCGCATGCTACCATCTTTCTTTTTCACAAACAACACTGGAGCACCCCACGGAGAACTACTAGGCCTAATGAAACCACGGTCTAATAATTCTTGCAACTGACTCTTCAATTCTTTCAACTCTTTCGGAGCCATACGATACGGAGCTATCGAAACTGGATTAGACCCTGAAACTGTCTCAATCACAAACTCAACATCTCTGTCAGGAGGCAAACCCGGCAACTCTTCAGGAAACACATCCGGAAAGTCACACACTGTTCTGATATCTTTCGGTCTAGCTTCACTCATATCCGGATTCATAACATAAGCTAAATAGGCCCCACATCCAGAGTCCATCAACCTATGAGCCTCTAAAGCTGACACCACATTAGACAAGAACTTAATGTTCTCGCCTACCACTACTACCTCGTAGTCATCAGAAAGCTTCAGAGAAATTCTCTTCGTTTCAAAATCCACACTAGCCCGATGCTCAACTAACCAGTCCATACCCAAAATAATATCAAAACCATAGAAAGGAAGTTCCATCATATCAACTGAGAACACATGACCCTGAATCTTCAGTGGACACCTCCTATACATACGTCTAACCACAACTGTCTCACCAAAAGAACTAGTAACATGCATACCTACATCTAAGATCTCAACAGGGATATCTAACTTCTGTGCATGCTCACTCAAAATGTAGGAATGCGTGGAACCCGAATCAACCAAAGAAAGCAAAGACATAGACTGTAACTCGAAATTACCTGCTATCACATCTGTGTCGTTCCCGGCCTCTCTCTGAGCATAAACTCTCGCTGGTCCTCCCGCCTCTGGCTGCACAGCCACAACATGAGCAAGGTTCCTCTGAGCATCTACCCTAGGTGCATCAGCCCTAGACTGGAAGTAGCCACGACCGCGCCCACGGCCTCTCTGAAAATCATTACCCCTCGCAGGAGCCTGAGCTATTTTTGGTGCCTGAGCTGCCTGACGCGGACAGTCCCTCCTAAAGTGGTCCCTCGAACCACAGTTCCAACAAGCATAGAAGTTACCCCAGCACTCACCAGTGTGCTGTCTCCCACACTGTGCACACTCGGGCAAACGCCCTCCTCCTCTATGGCCCTGATGGCCTCTACCATGGTGGCCACCGCCACGTCTCTGATCAAACTGATGTCCGCCACCTCTGTGCCTCTTAGCATCTCTACCATCAAAGTGGTTGTGTCTCTTGCCAGAACTAGAACCACCAGATCGTTTGGCCGAACCCAAACTATGCTCCAAATCTTTGGCCCTCGCGACCAATACATCAAAGTCTGAGTAGTCAGAAGCTAGTGTATACCTCTTAACCTCTTCATTCAATCCATAGCGGAATCGGTTGCATCGTTCTACTTCAGTAGGAACCAACTCTGGGGCATATTGACTCAAGCGAACAAAACGAATCTCATAATCAGTCACAGAAGCATCCCCCTGAGTAAGAGCCATAAACTCTCGCTTTTTCTCATCCAAGTACCTCGGTCCCAAGTACCTCTTTCTGAAAGCAAACTCAAAGAAATCCCAATCTATCTCAGCCTCTGGAACCCCGGCAGTAATGGTGACCCACCAGGTGTAGGCATCACCCTGAAGCAATGAGATCACACAACCCAATCTACGTGCGCCCGCACAACCCATCTGAGCCAAGATACGAACTGTCTTCTCCAACCATAACTCCGATCTCTCCGGAGTAGATCCTCTAAACTCCTCGGCTCCCAAGCTACGGAGCCTCTCCAAAGGTAGACTAGCATCATCACACCTAGGCTGAGCTGCAGCCTGAGCTCCCGCAACCGCGGCCTGGAATGCTCCCGCTATCGCTTGCACTAGCGGAGTCATATCGATTCCGGCTGGACCTTGGCCACCTTGGCCACCTTGAGGTCCATCTCCTCCGGCTCCATCCTCGCCCCCAGCTCTAGGTCGAGGAGGTGGTGGTGGTGGAGGTGGTGGAGGAGCGCCAACTCCCGAGGCCTCCGGCCCTTCTATGTGAGCCTCCACACCAACACCCGGCTCAACAGGAGCCGCAACCCGTGGTTCCGGACGAACCACTCTCGGCCTACCTCTCGGTCTAGACATCGCTCTCACAGATATCAACTACAACCACAACAACAAAACATACAAGCTGGGTTAGCAAGGCAAGGCTTCCAAGTGTTCAAGTACGTTCCCTCACTTAAAATCATTTTTCCAATGTAATAGTAGCAATGGGACTCTTACACACATGCTTTAAAATAAAACAATCAACATACTTGTCACACAAGCAATCATTCTTGCAAAACAAGCAAACACCGTGCAATTTAATTCAAAAATTTAAGCTTACCTCACTTACCTGCCCAAGGTCTCGGTAACCTTAGGCTCTGATACCAACAAGTGTAACCCCCTCGTCCCGGCCTGGTCGGATGACCGGTCCGAGTGGGCCACACGGGGAAAACTGAAACGAAACCCGTGAAGATTTCCCTTCGGTTAACGACCCTAAAATTTTCTTTTAACTTTATCTTGTCTATAGGCACAATTAAAACCTATGTGAAGCACAGCAGCGGGGAGAACAGACATTGAAACATACACCGACCAACGAACACATAATACAGCTCATTTTATTCCTTTACAGCAGGCCGTTTCGAAACGCCCTTAGGGTGTTCCGAAACGCCTTGACTTGGTCAACAGGCCAGGGACAACCATAAGGTGACCGTTCCGAAACAGGGGTGACCCGTATCGGAACGACCTTGACGGTCAAATTCTCGTGGTCAACGAGATTTGACCGTTTCGGAACATACAAGGCCCCTTCCGGAACGCCTTTAACTCGTCAATTTCTCAAAATTCCAGTAGCAAAAAGGTTCCGAAACGACCCCTATCCGTTCTGAAACGGCAGGCCAAATGCAAAGGGACCGTTCTGGAACAGGGTGGCCCGTTCCGAAACGCCCCCTGTCTGCAGACCCATTTTGGCTGTTTTAAGGCACAAGGGTGCCCCAAAACACCACCAAAACACACTACAACAACAAAGCAAATAAACATATGGCAACCCAACTGTAAAAGCATGCTTCAACATGATTATGACAAGTCTAACACTAGGGCAAGACCTCACAAGACATGCATTCATCCAACATCATTCAAACATAGAGATAACATCCAAAGCATATGGCTAACATTCAAAAGAGCAATTTAGGCATGAGTTACAATTCATCATGGCAACACAAACCATACCAAAGCAAGGTATCAAGGAGTCTAAACATGCTCCTAACAACCAACAAAACAATACATGTCCCATTGCTCAAACTATTACATGTTCAACTTTAAAACTCATACTTGAAATACCCAAGGCTAACAACCACACTTGGATGCCCTCCACTTGCTCGAGCAACCCGCAAACTAAGGATATGCAATGTCGAACAAAGAGAGCGTAAGCAATGATGCTTAGTGAGGGTAAGCTCTAAAAACAAACCTCAACATTGCAGGGTCCGAGCACGATCTAGCCAAGGCATTTTACAAACATACCAAGGATCCACAAGAGCCACAAGATGAGATGCATGAGCAATATATACAAGTAAATGTCATGATCAACAAGCACTAAATCCTCAACACAAGTAGTCACATCAAACATCCAAATAAGGATCATTAATCTCAACACATTGAAACATTTATCAACCAACATTGGCACCTAGCTATGACCCGAATACGCGGATAGACATGTTGGAACTCACATCCAACTACCACATTACCTCACGGTGGGATTTCACTCATCACCGGTCTCGCGGAGGGGATTCCACTCATCCTCACGCCCCGTCGATGGGATTCCACTCATCACCGACTATATTTAAATACAATTTCCGGGCGTACCCGTACTCCTCCTTGGTGACTCAACGCCACCAAGGCCACGCGCGACTTTTGACTCATGTGTACACACTAACATCCTAATGATCGATCATTTGTATTCAAGTATACTAGTGCCAATATTTACTCATTTCACATTACTCATTTCAACAATTTCGTGCTTAGCACGTACTCACCAACAACCATCATCATGCATGTCTCAAGCATCACTATACATATCTCATCCCACATGTATAATACAATATACATAAGCATACATATCACATTTCATACGAGACATACACAACCATATAAAGGAGTTCATCCAAAGGCTCTAGATCAAGCTTAGGATTAGGCTACCACCCTAATCCTAACTCTAGGTGAGTCTACCAAGCCCAACCTAGTCCATATACTCGAACCAACCATTTTAAAACCATTTAAAACATTTAACCACTCACCTAAGCTCCCAAGCTCAAAGACCAAGCAAGCGACCGTTCTTCAAATTCCCGGATTCACTTCCAATGCTTCACCGATGCCCAAACTCGGTTCTAATCAATCTCAAACACAAACAAAACATTCATAATCAATATCTCATTATCGGAATCAACCCGGATCAACATTTGCAAGCACCCAACACCCAAAACAAGTCCAAAAACAGAATTCCCGAGCTGCCCTTAAAGCCCACCAAAATCTTCCATTTTAAGCATCCAACCAAGCATCAATTACACCCAAAGTGATCCTCATATATCATACTACCAACAGCCCCCAAAATCCAACATTAAACAACCCCAAATCCCACTTTAAAACCCTCCAAAAACCCTCTTAAAGCCCAAATCCGAAAATTCCCAAAATCACTTGAAATTCATATATGATATACCATTTGACTTCCTTATACCACAACTAAGCATATTAAATCAAAATACTTCACTTAACAACTTAAAAATCTCATTTTTACTCAAAATATTCAAAAATGACATTTTCTAAAACTTCCATGGAAACTAAAATGAAAGGTACTTTTATGAAGGGGAAGATGAGGGGAAGTCAAAAATACTATTACCTTTCAAAACGGAGTTGAAATGAAGAAGAGAGGTGATGGAACAGTGGATTTGGGTAGAGAGCTCAAGTTCCCGTTGGTGAAGAAGAGAATAAAAATTATATTTAATAATTAAACTATTTTGTTTAAAATTTTTAAATATACCTTCTAAAGATCTCACAAAACAATTCGATTAGAAAAATGAAAAAACTAATTCCTTATAAATAAAACATAATATTGGCATATTAAATTTCATAAAAATATAATTTTTTTAGCTCGGCAAATCAGATTTTATTGATTATAAAGGTCATACAAAATCTTTGACCTAAGTTGCGAGTCTCTTTAAAAAATCTCCCTAATCCTGGATGGAGGAAAAAAGTGCATCACAACTAGGTAAGAGAACTACATCAAACGAAGACAGCGATTAAGAACTTCAACAACAAAAAAACTACTAGCATTATTTCCATACGGTAAAAACACGATTGCCTATACCTTTTTAGAGCGTAACACCTCGACTTATCTAAAACCATTTACCACCAAGCTTTAAACAACTCTTGTCGAGCCATTCATTCTTTTTTTAAATAGTCCGCCTTTTTGTTTTGGTTCTCGATTCATACGTAAACTACGACAATAAAATTTTCAGGTCATGCAATCGACTACGTTTCACCAACGCCACGGTCTAAGGAGTGAATAACCAATCATTATCCACACCACTTAATATAAATATTATTTAAAAAGAATAAATTTGGCGAACCATCGGGGGAACCAAGTAAAAGAGCCAGTCTAAGCCGGATTGGAGGTAGAGATGAGAAGATAAAGGACCCTTAGAACCTTTCGTCGCCGAGCTTACTGCCTCTCCTTACAACCCATTGTGGAACCGGTGGAGATCCCGAAAGACACTGGGAGCACTGGACTCCATCGAATATACTAACGGCTTCATGAACAAAAACCAAGCACGAGGCAGGAAGGAGAAAGACAAACGATGAAAAGAGGCCGTTGAGAGGGATGGAGCTAAAAAACGAGCAGCCCCACAACGTGGTCGGAGCCATCCAAAGGGGGCTTCTTTTAAACGACGAGTTTTGAGGTTGAGCGACGAGGATTTAAATCCTTCCATTTCATCAAACAAAAACTTAGTCTTTTATAATTTTTTTATTAATCAAATAAGTTTTACAAGGTCACATTGTCCCTTAATTTATGTACTTGTTACCAAGTTTTCTCTTAATTTTTTTGGACACTTTGTCCCATGAACTTTAAATTGTTACCTTAGCTGCCCCAAATCGTTAACTTTGTTAAAAAAAATCTTATGGACCAATCAGAACGTGCCATGTGTCATTTTGTTAAAAAAATTCATATGACTTAAATAAAGGGGTAAATTGCAAGATAAGTCTACCAAATTTTGTTTTTCTTAATTTTAGTCCCTAAAAATGTTTAGTTAACTCAAAATTTACAGCTTTTTTTATTCTAATTTTTATAATTTTTTCCCAATATTTGTAATATGATAATTGTATTCTTCATTTCAGTCCCTAAGAATTTATTTAAATTGAAATAGTCCCTTGTTTCTTTCGAATTCTTATAATTTAGTCTAATATTTTTAATATGATAATATTAATGTTCATTTTTGTCCCTGAAAATCTTTTGTTAACCCAAAATCATCCCCATTTCTTTCTAATTTTTAAAATTTAGTCCAATATTTTAATATGGTGTATTATTGTTTATTTTAGTCCTTAAAGATTTATTTAACATGGAATTTATCCCTATTTCTTTCTAATTTTAATAATTTGGTCCAATAAATTTAAAATGGTGATATTCTTGTTCATTTTAGTCCATGAAATTGTATTTTAGCCAAAATTGACTATTACTTCTTTGTATTTTTTAAATTTTACTCCGTTATTTTTAATATGATTGGAGAGAAATGGAATTATTTTTAGGTTTCAAAAATTTTGAGACTTAATGAGAAATTTTTAAAAATTTACAATGGTACATAATTAAAAATATTTAAAGAAATAAATACTTAATTGAGAATTTTAATTTTTTAAAAAAATAAATAAATTAAAGTGCATAATTTGAATGTAACACCCCTTACCTGATTTAGAAGTAAACCGAACTAAGAAGTGTTACTCAACTAACAAGGAACTAACTTCCATACATGTAAGTCTTTACTTCGAGTACAATGACCAAAACGAGACTAACACAAGCATTTAAGTCTATCATTTTACTCTTTAATCATTATAGGACATGCTTGAGTGAGAAAATAAAATTCAATTAAGGGTGATTAGAATCTACACCATTCAAATATACCACAAACTTCAAAGGATGTCTATAACTAAATTAAACTATAGTTAGTGCACGATTTAAAATATAAAAAAATTAATATTAGTTTTTAATATAAATATCATTTTAAAATTTTTATATTTTAAACTAAATTTAATATAGTTTTCAATTCTAGATTTATTTTTATAATTTCACATATATAATCATTGAATTGATTTTTTTAACTTAATTAATAATTTTAATATTTATTAAAAAATTAATTAAGTTATTATATATAATTATGTTAAACTACTCCATATTATATTAAATTCATTTAGCGAATTCAAACTCACAAACACAATTTAATATTGTTAACTTTAATTTAATTATTAGATTTATTTAATTGGTTTAGATTTTTTTATGCATCATAAAAATATTACATTCGAATTTCCTAAAACCACATTTCATTCCTTTTCTCAAGCATTAAAATCTATATAAGACATATATTAAATGTTGTACTTTATATCACAAGACATACACTTGGTGCAGTGGCAAGCACATGTGCTTTGGACCATGAGGTCCTTGGTTCAAATCCATGCAATTGCATTTTCTTCTCTTTAATTTTTCTGGGCATTAACAATCATTAAATACATATATTAATGTACCCCATAGCCTGAAAGTGTGCTTGGTTCAGTGGCAAGCACACAGCTTGGGTACCTAGAGGTCTTAGGTTCAAGTCTTGGTGGACTTTCAATAAGGTGGTGACACGTGTTATCATTTTATTAAATAATTAATTTATTTTATTAGATTAAAATTAGGACTAAATTGATATAATGTATAAATATAGAGGACCAAATGTGTAATTATACCAATTTTTTTAACAGTTCCGTCAACTTTTTCGTTTTTTTAACGGCGTGTGGCTAAAATGGAACCATTTAAATAGTTGTGTGGTGCATTTGTGGCAAAAAATAATATAGTGGTCATTTTGACACCAAACCCATAGTTCAGTGGTCATCTGTGTGGTTTACCCAAAAAAAAAGAGGAACCGTTCAACTATCCACAAGTCTGCTCATTTCGAGTATGGAGAGAACTTTATAGATCTAAAACTCCTTCCCAAACTCTTCAGCTACCTAAATCAAACGCCACTCTGATCTCCTTCTCCGGTCGCTCGTGGCATGCACCGGCGCCTCCTTTGCGATCGCCGTCGGACCCCGCTCCTAGCCCACCATCCCACTCGCGCGTTGGCGCCGCCGTCCGTCGCACAGCTGGGTTCGAAAGTTCGGTTAAAACCCTAAGTCCACCCTTCCGTTTTCTGGCAATTTCGTCACCGTTCGCCTTCTGTTTGTCGCGCCGCCAGCACTAACAGTTTCCTTACGCCACGACGGACAAAACCTTTCTGGCCGTTTGCCGATCCAACACCGGTAAGGGCCTCATCGGTGTCGCGCTCTTCCGGCCACATCGTGCCCAATTTAGGGCTTTTTCCGATAAGATTTCGGCCATTTTGAGTATGGTATTAGTTTCATTCGTGAACACTTTCGTTGATCTTTCGTTTTCCGACAGATTCACGGTCAAACACGTCTCCGGCGACCTCTTCGGTAGCTTCCGACGACATTCTCTATTTTGGGTATGTGAACTTTGGTAAGTGGCCTGAATCGGCTCAGGTCGGCCGCCTTGGACCGAACCCATTCGTTTAAACCGACCCAAATCTAGTATGGTTCAAGCCCAAGCTGTGATACCCAAACCCGTCGGCCCAATATGTTTAAGCCCAACCAAACCAAGCCCAGTTTGGTGTCTGACCCAACCCGTTTGCCTAAGTCCGACCGGACCCGTATGCTCGGTCAACCCGAACCTGACCCGGTCAACCTGAGTCAACTCGTCCGAGTCAGTCGAGTCAACTCAGCCCGAGTCAGCTTAGTGAGTCAGTCGAGTCAACTCAATTGAGCTCTACTCGTTGACCTGCTGACGTCAGTGCTGACTCTTACCCTGTTGACCATAACAGAGGTACGTAGCTTCCTAGGCTTAGCCGGATACTATAGGAGATTCGTTGAAGGTTTCTCTAAGTTAGCCGCTCCTTTGACACAATTGCTTTAGAAGAGTGTTCATTTTGAGTGGATAGATGCAAGACAGAGAGCCTTTGAGAAGTTGAAGGAAGCCTTGACCCAAGCACCAATCTTGATTCAGCCAGAGTCCGAGAAGGACTATGTAGTTTACAGTGATGCTTCTTACGTAGGTCTAGGTTGTATCCTCATGCAAGACAGGAGAGTGGTGGCTTATGCCTCAAGACAGTTGAAGAATCATGAGCTCAACTATCCGACCCATGACATAGAGTTAGCTGCAGTTGTGTTTGCTCTGATGATTTGGAGGCACTATTTGTACGGTGAGAAATGCACAGTGTACACCGATCACAAGAGTTTGAAATACATAATGACTTAGCGAGATTTGAATATCAGACAACGTAGGTGGTTAGAGTTGCTAAAAGACTATGATCTTACCATCGAGTACCATCCGGTTAAGGCCAATGTAGTGGCTGATGCATTGAGTAGAAAGATGGTCGTGGATTTGAGAGCCATGTTTGCTAGATTGAGTTTGTCTGGAGATGGTGGCTTGGTAGCCGAGCTTCAGGTTAGACCTACTCTAGGTCAGTTGATTAGAGAAAAAAAGCTCTTACATAGATCTTTGGCACCTCACGTGCAAGATATAGCCGAAGGTAGATCATCAGACTAAAGTTTCAGTACCGATGGGGTTTTGTGTTTCAAAGATAGGATAGTTGTGCCAGAGGACAGTGACTTGAGACGTATGATCTTGACTGAAGCACACAGTAGTCTGTTTGCTATGCATCCTAGAAGTACGAAGATGTACCGTGATTTGAAGAATGAGTACTTTTGGGTTGGCTTGAAGAGAGATGTAGCCGACTTTGTGAGTAAGTGTTTAGTATGTTAGAGGGTGAAGGCGGAACATCAAGTTCCCTCAGGTTTGTTGCAATCGTTGAGGATACCGGAATGGAAATAGGAGAATATCACCATGGATTTTGTTTCGGGTTTTCCTTTGACTCCTACGAAGAAGAACTCGGTTTGGGTGATAGTGGACCATTTTACAAAGTGTGCCCACTTCTTGGCAGTCAATACTACTTACATTTTAGATAGATTGGCCGATTTGTACTTTGGTGAGATTGTTAGATTGCATGGTGTGCCGAAGTCCATCGTGTCAGATAGAGATCCGCGGTTTACATCTCGATTTTGGGAGTGTCCGCATACAGCTTTGGGTACCCGTTTGAACTTCAGCACGGCTTATCACCCTCAGTCAGATGGTCAGTCAGAGAGAGTTATTCAGATCTTAGAGGATATGTTGCGTTGTTGCATCATAGATTTTCAGGGTACATAGGAGAAGCACTTGCCTCTAGTTGAGTTTGCTTACAACAACAGCTTTCAGTCGAGCATTCAAATGGCTCCGTATGAGGCCTTGTATGGCCGAAAGTGTAGAACTCCAGTTTGTTGGGCCGAAGTGGACAAAAGTTGTTGTCTATGCCGGATTTGCTCAAGGGGACAACTGACAAGGTAAAATTGATTTGTGATCGTTTGAAGGCTACTTCGGATAGGCAGAAGTTCTATGCCGACTTGAAGAGGAAGGAAGTTGAGTTCTCAGTAGGTGAGAAGGTGTTCTTGAAGGTGTCTCCGTGGAAGAAGGTGATGAGATTTGGCCGAAAGGGGAAGTTGAGTCTGAGGTACATAGGACCGTATGAGATTGTGAAGAGGGTTGGTCCAGTTGCTTATCAGTTGCGTTTGCCATCTGAGCTAGAGAAGATACACGATGTATTCCATGTTTCGATGCTCCGTAAGTATAGGTCCGATCCATCACATGTTATGCCCGTAGAGGAGATTGAATTGAATCCGGATTTGACTTATGAGGAAGAGCCAGTTCAGATCTTAGCTTCTGACAGTAAGGTGTTGCGGGGTAGATCGATTGAGTTAGTAAAAGTGCGGTGGCAACGTCGAGGTGTGGACGAGGCCACTTGGAAGAGGAATGCGAATATGGAAAAGCAGTTTCCGTATCTCTTTCAGTCAGGTAATTTCGGGGACGAAATTCCTTAAGTGGGAGAGAGTTGTAACACCCGTGTTTTAGGGTTAGGAGTTAGTCGGGTTAGTGGTCCGAGTCGGAAAAATTAAATTAAATCAATTTGACCTTGGCTTGGGATAATTGGGTTTTAAATAAATGGGAGGGATCATTATGGTAATTTAACCCAAAAGTTTTGAAAAGGAATACAACCTTTTTAGTTTCAAAAAGGAAAAAAGTCATCATCCTCTCTCCCCACTCCCCTCTTTAACGTTGGAAGCTCAAAAACCCCTCCCCAAACCCTAAATTACTATTCCATTAAATTCCTACTTCATTCCAAGGCCATTTTCAAAGGTAATAATATTTTCTAACTCTCATTTTCATCCTCTATCTCTACATGGTCATAGAATTTAAAACCATGAACTTTTGAAAATTAGGGCTTGATGAAAGTTTGAGTTTTTATGAGGATTTTCAATTTGATTTGAAATATAATTTTGGGTTTTAGTTTATTTACCTTATAATGAACATAATATGTTAAAATGGTTGGGTTTGGGTGAAAACCCGAAATGGGTTCTTGAGGCAATTTTTAAGGTGTCAAAAACTTGGTTTTTGGTGGGTTTTAGGTTTAAATTGGAGGGCTGATGGTTTATGTATGTTAGGAGGATGTTTTGGGACCATTTGGGGGTTATTTGGATGTTTGAAAATTGGATTTTCAGCTAGGGTTTAAAGGAGCACGAAAATGGGCATGTTTGGGGGATTAATTTGATTGGAAAATTTGTTGAAGTTAGTTTGAGCTCAAGAGTTGAGTGTTGATTGAATTTTAGCATTGATTGGGAATAATGGATGTGTTTTTGATTGGCTAGAAGCAAGAGGAGACGTTGGAGAAGCATTGGGATCGAATCCGAGCTTGTAGGAGGCTTGCTTTGGTTGCTAAGGAAGGGTGGTGAGTGACTTTAAATGTGTTTTAAAGTTTGGTTCGAGTGTGTGTAGTGTATGAGTTGAAATGTGCTTGGTAGGCCATTTCCATGTAGATTTAAATTGTTAACTTACCTCTTGATTTCCATTAAATGCTATTTGTGTTTGCCTATTTATGCTCTTGTGATATGTGGTTGATTTGCACATGTATACCATGATATGTGTATGTGATGAGCATGAGATATGGTCGATGGATATGCGATGTGGTAAATGTAAATTGGCACTAATTAACTTACCGGGTGTAAATGATCGATCATTAGGATTAGTGTGCACACAAATTGAGTCAAAACGTATGTGGCCTTGATGGCGTTGAGTCATCAAGGAGGAGTACGATGATATAATATTCCACCGGAAGCTTATATATATTCTACAGGATGATGAGTGGAATCTCATCTGTAGGGCATGTGGTGATGAGTGGAATCCCGCCCATGCAAGGTCCGGTGATGAGTGTAATCCCACCGAGGTAATGTGAATGTTGAGATTAAAATCGCACATCCGGGTAATCTAATAGTGGCCAATTGAACTTGTTCTTATACTTGTGATGCATGACATTGATATGTGATGTTTGAGCTTAGTATGATGTAACATGCCATATTATGCCTCTTGAAAGACTAGCTAGGTCTACTTGTCATTTTAACTATTCATGATAGAAATGAGAATTAGGGAATACATGCTTGAACCCTGCATTGTTGATGTTTTCGGTTTTAGAGCATCCTCACTAAGCTTATAGCTTACGCTCTCATTTTCAACAATGCAGATCATTAGCGTGGTGTTAGCTTGGAGCAAGGAAAGAAGGGCTTCCAAGTTTTTGTTGCTCAAGTACGGTTATTAATTATGTAGTAGCTTAGCAATGTGGCAAGAGTGCATGTTTGTATGAGCTTTGTATGACTCATGTGTGTGGTTGATGCTTATATTTGGACTTGGTTTGTAAGCATGATATATCTTGCCAAATGTTTGAATGATGTATGCCCTTTTGGATGTTTAAGATTTCTTGATGGCATGTAAACCTTTTATGTGATGAATGGTGCCTTTGACTATTAATGTCTTCAAGCATGTCCTTTAAGAAATGTTGTTGATGTGTAATTTGCCATGTATGAATGATTGTTTAAACCCATGCCTTGTGTGTGCTTGAACATGCTAGACATAGGACGTATGCCTCTAGACCTTAGTTGCTCATGTTGTGTGCCTTTAGAGGTCCTATGGGACCTTTAGACTTGTGGAAAAACACCAAAGTCTGATTTTCAAAGGTTGTAGACAGTCCGCGTTTCGAAACGAGCTGGGCCGTTTCGGAACGGGTAGGCTTCAGGGACCCCGTATCGGAACACGTTTCGATATGGTTTGGCCTCTGTGAGCCCCTGTTCCGATACGGGTTTCGGAACGTTTTGGTACTGGAATTCTGAGAAAATGACGAGATGAAGGCAATTCGAAACGGGCCTAAGGGTTTCGAAACGGTCAAAATCTCGTTGACCATGAGAAGTTGACCGTTGAGGGTGTATCGAAACGGTTGACCTCCGTTTCAATACGGCCTCCTCGTATGGGCTTGGGGCAGTTGACCTGGTCAAGGCGTTTCGACACGCCTCAAGGGTGTTTCGAAACGGCCTGTTTAAAGGACTAAAATTGGGCTGTTCAAATGCTGTTTTGGGTTCGTATGTTTATCTCTTGTGTTCTTTTTCCGCTGTTTGATCATATAGGATTCGAATGAGCCTTTAGAAAATATTAAGTTAAAGAAAATAATTGGGTTGCTAATCGAAAGGGAACCTTAACGGGTTTCACTTCGGTTTTCCCCGTGTGGCCCACTCGGACCGGTCATCCGGCCAGACCGGGACGAGGGGGTTACAACAATAATATCATCATATTAAAAATATCATACTGGATTTTAAAAACTAGAAAGAAATATGGTGAATTTCAGGTTAAATAAAGATTTTTAGGTACTAAAATGAACAATAATATCATCATATTAAAGTATTGGAATAAATTTTAATGATTAGAACAAAATATGGGTGAATTCCAGCTAAATTAAATTTTTAGGGACTAAAGTATTCAAAAATATATCATCATAATAACAATATTGGACTTAATTTTAAAATTTAGAATGTTTTAGGGGTAAATTTTGGATAAAATAAAATTTTCGGGAATAAATGAACATAAAGATCATCATATTAAATATAGTGGACTAAATTATAAAAATTAGAAAGAAATACGAGTGAATTTTGGGTCAAATAATTATTTTTAAGGTCTAAAATGAAAAATAATATTCATATTAAAAATATTGGACTAAATTGTAATAATTAGAAGAAAGGGTGAATTTAAGGTTAAATAAAGATTTTTGGGGACTAAAATGAAAAATAATATTCATATAAAAAATAATTGTTGTTCATTTTAGTCCCTGAAATTGTATTTTAACCGAAATTGACTATTTCTTCTTTCTCTTTTTAAAATTTTATATGATTGGATACAAATGGAATTAGTTTTAGGTTTCAAAAATTTTTAGACTTAATGAGAAATTTTTAAAATTTTATAATGGAACATAATTAAAAAAAGTTAAATAAATAAATACTTAATTGAGAATTTTATAATTTTCAAAAAAAATTAAGTGCAAAATTTGAACTGTCCAAAATTTTGAAGGGCAAGAATTCTGGGTCGAATAATTTTTTAGGGACTAAAATGAAAAATAATATTCATATTAAAAATATTAAACTAAATTATTAAATTAAGAAAATATGATAAACTTAACGTGCAATTTACCCCATTTATTTAAGTCAGATGAATTTATTTGAC
The DNA here is from genome assembly GCA_030270665.1 of Hibiscus trionum. Taxonomy (NCBI): domain Eukaryota; kingdom Viridiplantae; phylum Streptophyta; class Magnoliopsida; order Malvales; family Malvaceae; genus Hibiscus; species Hibiscus trionum. The sequence continues at coordinate 19,732,147 of BSYR01000022.1, forward strand.
AAAGTGACACATTGTGCATTTTGATTGGTCCGTAAATTCTTTTTAATTTTACGACCAAACACATTTTTTCGTCGTTTTCCATTTTCCAAGAATATTGAAATGAAAATGAGCTTCATTCACTAGAACCAAACGGAGGCACTGGAAACGTATTTAACGCAGAATTTATCCCTAATTCTTTCTAATTTTAATAATTTAGTTTGATAATTTTAAAATGGTTATAATTTGTTCATTTTAGTCCCTGAAATTCTATTTCAGCCAAAATTGACTCCTATTTCTTTCTAATTTTAAAATTTTGCTCCGTTATTTTTAATATGATTGGAGAGAAATAAAATTAATTTTAGGTTTAAAATTTTTTGAGACTTAATGAGAAGTTTTTGAAAATTTAAAATGCAGCATAATTAAAATATTTAAAGAAATAAATATTTAATGAGAATTTTAAATTTTTTAAAAAATAATTAAAGTGCCAAATTTTTATTGTCCAAAATTTTGAAGGGCAAGACCACGTTTTTCTCTGATCGCCGTCTATCCATGTTTACATCTCTAATTAGAAATATAATGGACTAAATTTTTAAAAATTAGAATGAATATAGATTAATTTTGGCTAAAATAAAATTTTAAGGGCTCAAAAGAACAAAAGTATCATTATATTAAACATAATGTACTGAATTTTAAAAATTATAAATAAATAGAAGACAATTCCAGTTAAATAACAATTTTTAGGGACTAAAATAAAGAATAATATCATCATATTAAAAACATTGGATCAAATTTTAAAAATTAGAAAGAAATAGGGGTGTATTTAAGGCTAAATAAAGATTTTTAGGTACTAAAATGAACAATAATATCACCATATTAAAAATTTATAATACATTTTAGAAATTAGAAAGAATAATGGGTGAATTTCAGCTAAATTAAATTTCTTGGGGACTGAAGTGAAAAAATATCTTCATATTATTAATATTGGACTAAATATTTTTTTAGAGTGGGCACAAGTCAAAATATTTTTTAGGGTGGGCGGATCCAAAATGTACTTTTAGGGTGGGCACAAGTCAAAATATTTTTTAGAGTGAGCAAGTGTCATAAAAACCTCAAAATTTCAGGGTAAACTAAGGATGTAGGGTAAACTACACTCGCAGTCTCTTTTGCTTTTGGTCTAATCTGTTTTTGGTCACCAGTTTTGAAAAAGTTTAGTTTTTGGTCACCAGTTTTGAGACTTAATGAGAAATTTTTAAAATGTTAAATGGGACATAATTAAAATATTTAAAGAAATAAATATTTAATGAGAATTTTAAATTTTTTTAAAAAAGTAATTAAATTGCCAAATTTTTATTGTCCAAAATTTTAAAGGACAAGACCAAATATTTAAATTTTGAGACTAATCTAGTTAAAGAACCATAATTTTTTAAAGTCAGGCCAAGGAAAACACAATCTTACTAATATTCCATCCATATTAATAACTCCATAGTTAGACATTCTTATTTTTTTTCCTAATCGGAATATGTGTTATTTCCCTATCTATACCAAATTTACAGCCAAACCTAACTTCTAAAACATGCCATTTGATATGTATTTTTAATAGCCAAACCTAATTTCTAAAACATACCATATGATTTTGTTCCTCCTTCCGCAAGGTATTGCTCCACTTAAACGCTTATAAAAAGGACACTTAGTGCTCAGTTTTCATTGCCTCTCTCAATTCTACCTTCTTCTCTCATAACAACTTTGTTCAATGGAACGTTCTCTGAGTTTATTTCCAGCTTGCTGTGTCATTATCTTGCTTCTGGCTGCAGGTATTTTCCTTTTATCATTTTCATATGAAAGCACAACATCCACACAGACATATACCATGCAACTAGCTTCTAATACTGCTTTTATTGTTGCACTGAAATATCTGTAATTTTTTGTTTGTTTTACTTTTATGCAAAAGACATGAAATCTAATTACATTTTAAAATAACGCAGAGATGGGGCCTATGATGGCGGATGCCAGAGAATGCAAGTCTCCGAGCGGTGATTTCCAGGGCATATGCTTGAGCAACGATGTCTGTGCTACCATTTGCAAGTTGGAGGGTTTCAGCAGCGGGGGTTGCGAAGGCGTGTTTGACCGTGAATGCATTTGTTATAAAGATTGCTTTTAGGCCTTGAATTCGAATTTGATATTCGAGTATGCCATAATCTCCACTGCAATTACAATGAATTATAAGTAATGAAAGATGAATTATAAGTAATAGCTGCTTTGTACTACACCACATTTGTGGTTTTATTTGCCGACCGAAATGAAAAAGACTATTATTATATATGTTAAGAATCACCTTGTGTGCTGGTTGTAACCTCATGCTGTTGGTAGTTTGGATTTATGTTGCTGGTGTTTCCTTGTGCTCTGCTATGAATTATGATGCGGATTTGTTAGCAGGGAGTAAGGTTTTTGTTACTTGAAGCTGTTGGTATTTGTTCTGTGTGTTAATGTGCAGAGTGAAGCTCTTGAGCCATTAAAGTAAACCACAAGTGTTTGTTTTTATCTTTTTAGTTCAAATCGGAATCAAACTTGTCACTTGGCTCGGATGCTTCTAGTAAAAGGATATTTTAAGAAAGAGCAATATCATTCGAATTGTATTACTTTATCAGTTTGACCTCCAACATCAGTTTTCTATCGAATTAAAAATAGTTTTATTTTGGCTTTCATAAAATTCCACGGCCTTTGGCTTTATTGATACATTGAAGGTGCGTCGCTAGAGATCATGCCTTTCCTTCATTTGTTCGAGCATCTTGAAAGACTGCACTGAGCTGTAAATCCAACTTGGCTTCCAAAGCTTTTCCTTTCTCCCTAAAACTGCGATCTATTAACCCCTTGCTTGCCCATTTTTCAAGAAGATAATTGAGAGATCCGTAGAAAACATTTTTCTCATCATCGAGGGAAAGTTGGGCATCCGTTGACGTCGAGCCTCTATCCTTAGCTGTAGCGATTTGATGGGCTGTTTCATTTTTAGCAACCTCATAGGCTTCATCGAAATCCGCTTCTTGAACATTACTCTTCAAAGCATTGGGATCTAATACTCCTAGCTTGGCCAGATCTTCAATGGCGGTTTTGAGAGTTTTAATGTACCAATCTTTTTCTCTTATAGGCGACGCACTTGGAGCTTCCATGAATTGGATTAAGAGGACCAAGACCAATGATAATACAACCGAAGCAATCTTCACCATCTCGTTTCAAAGGATATGCTAAAAGTAATCAAAGGTTTTCAACTAGTGATGCATACACATGTATATGAAATGAAACTTATATAGTTTTTATGATGAGCTACTTTCCGCAAATTTAGGGGACCGTTGAGTCTTGACTGTTTTAGTGCCCAAAAGCCGTACACGTATGAGAAAGAGTTCAACATAGCCTTTTTTTCTGAGTAACTGGCTATTTTCTTTCTCATCCATTTATTTGTATTATTTTACGCGTTTTAAAGAAAATTATTCTAAATAGTATACTTATTTTATACTATGCGAATTTTTAAAATTTTATTTGGGTAATAACATATTTCAACAATTTCCCCTTAAATTCTTTAAATAAGAAATAGGACATGGAACCTAAATAGTTTTAGTAACTTTACAGTATTCTTTCATTATTTTCTGACCAATTCAAGATTATTTAAACTCTTAAAAATAAAAATTATATTTAATAATTAAACTATTTTGTTTAAAATTTATAAATATACCTTCTAAAGATCTCACAAAACAATTCGATTAGAAAAATGAAAAAACTAATTCCTTATAAATAAAACATAATATTGGCATATTAAATTTCATAAAAAATATAATTTTTTTAGCTCGGCAAATCAGATTTTATTGATTATAAAGGTCATACAAAATCTTTGACCTAAGTTGCGAGTCTCTTTAAAAATCTCCCTAATCCTAGATGGAGGAAAAAAGTGCATCACAACTAGGTAAGAGAACTACATCAAACGAAGACAGCGATTAAGAACTTCAACAACAAAAAAAACTACTAGCATTATTTCCATACGGTAAAAACACGATTGCCTATACCTTTTTAGAGCGTAACACCTCGACTTATCTAAAATCATTTACCACCAAGCTTTAAACAACTCTTGTCGAGCCATTCATTCTTTTTTTAAATAGTCCGCCTTTTTGTTTTGGTTCTCGATTCATACGTAAACTACGACAATAAAATTTTCAGGTCATGCAATCGACTACGTTTCACCAACGCCACGGTCTAAGGAGTGAATAACCAATCATTATCAACACCACTTAATATAAATATTATTTAAAAAGAATAAATTTGGCGAACCATCGGGGGAACCAAGTAAAAGAGCCAGTCTAAGCCGGATTGGAGGTAGAGATGAGAAGATGAAGGACCCTTAAAACCTTTCGTCGTCGAGCTTACTGCCTCTCCTTACAACCCATTGTGGAACCGGTGGAGATCCCGAAAGACACTGGGAGCACTGGACTCCATCGAATATACTAACGGCTTCACGAACAAAAACCAAGCACGAGGCAGGAAGGAGAAAGACAAACGATGAAAAGAGGCCGTTGAGAGGGATGGAGCTAAAAAACGAGCAGCCCCACAACGTGGTCGGAGCCATCCAAAGGGGGCTTCCTTTAAACGACGAGGTTTGAGGTTGAGCGACGAGGATTTAAATCCTTCCATTTCATCAAATAAGAACTTAGTCTTTTATAATTTTTTATTAATCAAATAAGGTTTACAAGGTCACATTGTCCCTTAATTTATGTACTTGTTACCAAGTTTTCTCTTAATTTTTTTGGACACTTTGTCCCATGAACTTTAAACCGTTACCTTAGTTGCCCCAAATCGTTAACTTTGTTAAAAAAAATCTAATGGACCAATCAGAACGTGCCATGTGTCATTTTGATAAAAAAAAATTCATATGACTTAAATAAAGGGGTAAATTGCAAGATAAGTCTAAGGTCCACAAGATAAAATGCATGAGCAATAGACAATATAAATGCCATGATCAACAAGCTCTAACTTCTTCAACATAAGTAGCCACATCAAACATCCACATAAGGATCATTAAGCTCAATACATTGATACACATATCAATCAACATTGGCACCTAGTTATGACTCAAATACACGGATAACCGTTGGAACTCACATCCAACAACACAACCATTACCTGACGGTGGGATTACACTCATCACCGGTCTCGCGGAGGGGATTCCACTCATCCTCACGCCCCGTCGATAGGATTCCACTCATCACCGACTATATTTAAATACAATTTCCGGGCGTACCCGTACTCCTCCTTGGTGACTCAACGCCACCAAGGCCACGCCCGACTTTTGACTCATGTGTACACACTAACATCCTAATGATCGATCATTTGTATTCAAGTATACTAGTGCCAATATTTACTCATTCCACGTTATTTATTTCAATCAATTCCGTGCTTAGCACGTACTCACCAACAACCATCATCATGCATGTCTCAAGCATCGCAATTCACGTCTCATCTCACATGTATAACACAATATACATAAGCATACATATCACATTTCATACGAGACATACACAACCATACAAAGGAGTTCATCCAAAGGCTCTAGATCAAGTTTAGGATTAGGCTACCACCCTAATCCTAACTCTAGGTGGGTCTACCAAGCCCAACCTAGTCCATAAACTCGAACCAACTATTTTAAAACCAAGTAAAACAATTAACCACTCACCTAAGCTTCCAAGCCCAAAGACCAAGCGAGCAACAACCTTCAACTTCCCGGATTCACTTCCGATGCTTCACCGATGCCCGAACTTGACTCTAATCAATCCCAAACACAAACAAGACATCCACAATCAAAGTCTTGTCATCGAAACTAACCCGGAATGCAATGCAACCACAAACTACTATGTTGCAAACATGAATAATACCCATTTTTCACCAATTCGGATGGCCCCAAAACCTTGTCCAAAAACCATGTTTTCAACTTCCATTACACCCTCCAATGATCCCAAAACAACCCTTACCTATAGAACTATCAAAAGCCTATCAAAACCCACCTAAAACAGCCCCCAAAACTCACCCAAAACCTCCCAAAAACCCCATTTTCACCCAAGTCCGAAAATTGGTCGAAATCATTTGAAATTCACATATGTAGTATCATTTGGCTCCTATATTCCATAACTAACCAAAACAAATCAAAAAGCTTCATTTCTCAACATAAAAATCTCATTTTTACTCAAAATATTCAAAACCTCCATTTACTCAAAACTTCATGAAAACGAAAATGAATGGTACTTTTATGAAGGGGAAGATGAGGGGAAGTCAAAAATACTATTACCTTTCAAAACGGAGTTGAAACGAAGAAGGGAGGTGATGGAACAGTAGCTTCAATGGTGAGGAGAGTATGTCGTGATATTTTTGGAGAGAGGGAGAAGATGAGTGAAATTTTTGAGTTTTTATTTGTTTTGTTTTAGTTTAAAAGCCCAATGACCCTTTTGCCCTTAATGAAATGAAATATTCACAAGGACATAGAATCCATGGCTATTTGGGGTTTAAATTTTTAAAGCATAGTCTATCATCAAATTAATTAATTTGCAAACCAAACCCGAACCATTATTTGAATTATAAAACCGAGCCCAAATAATATTAAAATATTATTTTCACCTAACCCCTAAACCCGGGTGTTACAACTCTCCCCCACTTAAGGAATTTCGTCCCCGAAATTACCTGGTGGGAACAAATACGGAAACTGCTCAACCATATCTGCTTTTCTCTCCCACGTGGCCTCTTCCACACCCCTATGTCTCCACAACACCTTGACCAACTCTATGGTCTTGCCACGCAACACCTTGCTGTCAGAAGCAAGTATCTCAACGGGCTCTTCATTATAGGATAAATCTGGGTTTAACTCTATCTCCTCAACGGGCATCACATGAGAAGGATCCGATCTATATCTCCTAAGCATAGACACATGGAAGACATCATGGATCTTTTCTAACTCAGAAGGTAACCTCAAACGATAAGCTACTGGCCCAATCCGCTCAACTATCTCATACGGACCAATGAACCTCGGACTCAACTTGCCCTTCCGGCCAAATCTCATTACCTTCTTCCACGGAGATACCTTCAGAAATACTTTCTCACCTACTGAGTACTCAACCTCTTTCCTCTTCAAGTCTGCATAAGACTTCTGACGATCGGAAGCTGCTTTCAAGCGGTCACATATCAACTTCACTTTTTCTGTGGTTCCCTTAAGCAAGTCTGGCATAGGTAACAATCTCTGACCTGTCTCAGCCCAACAAATCGGAGTCCTACACCGTCTACCATACAAAGCCTCATAAGGTGCCATCTGAATACTAGACTGATAACTGTTGTTGTAGGCAAACTCAACCAACGGTAAGTGCTTCTCCCAAGAACCCTGGAAGTCAATCACACAACAACGAAGCATATCTTCTAGAATCTGTATCACTCGTTCTGACTGCCCATCGGACTGAGGATGGTACGATGTGCTGAAATGCAAACGGCTACCCAAAGCACTATGCAAGCAACCCCAGAACCTCGAAGTAAATCTAGGATCCCTATCTGAAACAATAGACTTCGGAACCCCATGAAGTCTTACAATCTCACGGATGTACAAGTTCGCCAACTTGTCTAAAGAATCCGTAGTGTTCACTGCTAGGAAGTGAGCACACTTAGTGAACCTATCAACAATCACCCAAACTGAGTTCTTCTTCGAAGGAGACAAAGGCAACCCCGATACAAAGTCCATGGTGATCCTCTCCCATTTCCATTCCGGAATCTTCAAAGGCTGTAGCAAACCTGAAGGAACCTGATGTTCTGCCTTCACTCTCTGACAAACCATACAACGGCTCACATACTCGGCTACATCTCTCTTCAAACCAACCCAGAAGTAATCGCTCTTCAAATCTCGGTACATTTTGGTACTACCCGGATGCATAGAAAAGGGACTCGAATGTGCTTCACTCAGAATCTGACGTCTCAACACAACATCTTCTGGTACAACAATTCTATCTCTATAGCACAACAAGCTCTCACCACTGAAACTATACTCAGTCGGTCTTCCTTCGGCTATGTCTTGAACATGAGGAACTAGGCTCGCATCTTGCAACTGCTTCTCTCTAATCAACTGAATCAAGGAAGGCTTCACTTGCAACTCGGTGATCAAACCACCATCATCGGACACACTCAATCTAGCAAACATAGCTCTCAGCTCAACGGCCACTTTTCTACTCAAAGCATCGGCTACTACATTTGCTTTACCCGGATGGTACTCAATGGTCAAATCATAATCCTTTAGCAACTCTAACCACCTTCTCTGTCTCAAGTTCAACTCCTTCTGTGTCATCAGATACTTCAAGCTCTTGTGATCGGTGTAAACTGTACACTTCTCACCATACAAATAGTGACGCCAAATTTTCAATGCAAATACAACTGCGGCCAGCTCTATGTCATGAGTAGGGTAGTTCTTCTCATGAATCTTCAACTGTCTAGAAGCATAAGCAACAACTCTCCTATCTTGCATCAGAACACATCCTAAGCCTACGTAGGAAGCATCACTGTAAATCACAAACTCTTTACCTGAAACAGGCTGCACTAACACTGGAGCATTCGTCAAAGCTTCTTTCAATTTTTAAAAGGCCTTATGTCTTGCATCTGACCATTCAAACTTGACTCCCTTCTGCAACAACTTAGTCAAGGGAGCAGCTACTCTAGAGAAGCCATCAACAAACCTCCTATAGTAACCGGCTAGTCCTAGGAAACTCCTAATCTCGGTCACGGACTTAGGTTGTTTCCACTCAACAATAGCCTCAATCTTCGACGGATCAACTCGGATACCTTCGGCCGAAACAACATGGCCAAGAAATACAACCTCTCGAATCCAGAACTCACATTTACTAAGCTTCGCATACAACTAATTGCTCAACAATCTCTGTAAAACAAATCTCAAGTGCTCATCATGTTCTTCTTCTGTCTTTGAGTACACAAGTATATCATCAATGAAGACAACTACAAACCGGTCTAGATAGTCTCTAAAAATTCTGTTCATCATGTCCATGAATGCTGCTGGTGCATTCGTGAGCCCAAATGGCATCACAAGAAACTCATAGTGACCATATCTAGTCCTAAAAGCTGTCTTCGGAACATCACACTCTTTTACCTTCAACTGATAGTACCCGGATCTCAAATCTATCTTCGAGAACACTGAAGCACCTCTCAACTGATCAAACAAATCATCTATACGAGGCAACGGATACTTGTTCTTCACAGTCAACTGATTCAACTGTCTATATTCAATACACATGCGCATGCTACCATCTTTCTTTTTCACAAACAACACTGGAGCACCCCACGGAGAACTACTAGGCCTAATGAAACCACGGTCTAATAATTCTTGCAACTGACTCTTCAATTCTTTCAACTCTTTCGGAGCCATGCGGTACGGGGCTATTGAAACTGGATTAGACCCTGAAACTGTCTCAATCACAAACTCAACATCTCTGTCAGGAGGCAAACCCGGCAACTCTTCAGGAAATACATCTGGAAAGTCACACACTGTCCTGATATCTTTCGGTCTAGCTTCACTCATATCCGGATTCATAACATAAGCTAGATAGGCCCCACATCCAGAGTCCATTAACCTATGAGCCTCTAAAGCTGACACCACATTGGACAAGAACTTAATGTTCTCGCCCACCACTACTACCTCGTAGTCATCAGAAAGCTTCAAAGAAATTCTCTTTGTCTCAAAATCCACACTAGCCCGATGCTCAACCAACCAATCCATACCCAGAATAATATCAAAACCATAGAAGGGAAGTTCCATCATATCAACTGAAAACACATGACCCTGAATCTTCAGTGGACACCTCCTATACATACGTCTAACCACAACTGTCTCACCAAAAGAGCTAGTAACATGCATACCTACATCTAAGATCTCAACAGGAATATCTAACTTCTGTGCATGCTCACTCAAAATGTAGGAATGCGTAGAGCCCGAATCAACCAAAGAAAGCAAAGACATAGACTGTAACTCGAAATTACCTGCTATCACATCGGTGTCGTTCCCGGCCTCTCTCTGAGCATAGACTCTCGCTGGCCCTCCCGCCTCTGGCTGCACTGCCACAACATGAGCAAGGTTCCTCTGAGCATCTACCCTAGGTGCATCAGCCCTAGGCTGGAAGTAGCCACGACCGCGCCCACGGCCTCTCTGAGAATCATTACCTCTCGCAGGAGCCTGAGCCATGTTCGGTGCCTGAGCTGCCTGACGCGGACAGTCCCTCCTAAAGTGGTCCCTCGAACCACAGTTCCAACAAGCATAGAAGTTACCCTAGCACTCCCTAGTGTGCTGTCTCCCACACTGTGCACACTCGGGCAACCGCCCTCCTCCTCTATGGCCCTGATGGCCCCTATCATGGTGGTCACCGCCACGTCTCTGATCAAACTGATGTCCGCCACCTCTGTGCCTCTTAGCATCTCTACCATCAAAGTTGTTGTGCCTCTTACCAGAACTAGATCCCCAGAACGCTTGGCCAGCCCCAAGCTGTGCTCAATGTCCTTGGCTCTAGCAACCAAGACATCAAAGTCAGAATAATCAGAAGCTAAGGTATACCTCTTAACTTCCTCATGAAGTCTGTATCTGAAACGATCACATCGAGCCCTCTCAGTAGGCACTAACTCTGGAGCATACTGACTCAGACGAACGAAATGAATCTCATAATCAGTCACAGAAGCATCTCCCTGAGTTAGAGCCATGAACTCTCGCTTCTTCTCATCCAAGTACCTCGGTCCCAAGTACCTCTTTCTGAAAGCAAACTCAAAGAAATCCCAATCTATCTCGGCCTCTGGAACCCCGGCAGTGATGGTGACCCACCAGGTGTAGGCATCACCCTGAAGCAACGAGATCACACAACCCAACCTACATGCGCCCGCACATCCCATCTGAGCCAAGATACGAACTGTCTTCTCCAACCATAACTCTGACCTCTCTGGAGTAGATCCTCTAAACTCCTCGGCTCCCAAACTACGGAGCCTCTCCAAAGGGAGACTGGCATCATCACACCTAGGCTGAGCTGCGGCCTGAGCTCCCGCAACTGCGGCCTGGAACGCTCCCGCTATCGCTTGCACTAGCGGAGTCATGTCAATTCCAGCTGGACCTTGGCCACCTTGAGGTCCCCCGTCTTCAGCTCCATCCTCGCCTCCAGCTCCGGGCGGAGGAGGTGGTGGTGGTGGAGGAGCGCCAACTCCCGCGGCCACCGGCCCTTCCAGGTGAGCCTCCACACCAACACCCGGCTCAACAGGAGCCGCAACCCGTGGTTCCGGACGAACCAACCTCGGTCTACCTCTCGGTCTAGACATCGCTCTCACAAATATTAACTACAACCACAACAACAAAACATACAAGCTGGGTTAGCAAGGCAAGGCTTCCAAGTGTTCAAGTACGTTCCCTCACTTAAAAATCACTTTTCCAATGTAATAGTAGCAATGGGACCCACACACACATGCTTTAAAATGAAACAATCAACACACTTGTCACACAAACAATCATTCTTGCAAAACAAGCAAACACCGTGCAATTCAATTTCAAAACTTAACTTACCTCACTTACCTGCCCAAGGTCTCGGTAACCTTAGGCTCTGATACCAACAAGTGTGACCCCCTCATCCCGGTCTGGTCGGATGACCGGTCCGAGTGAGTCACACGGGGAAAACCGAAGCGAAACCCGTTAAGATTTCCCCTCGGTTAACGACCCTAAAATTTTCTTTTTGTTTTATCTTGTCTACATGCATAATTAAGACCTATGTGTAGCACAGCAGCGGAAGATACAATCATTGCATCAAACATCGACCAACCCATCAATTAAACAGCTCATTTTAATGTTTTACAGTAGGCCGTTTCGAAACGCCCTTAGGGTGTTCCGAAACGCCTTGACCTAGTCAACGGGCCTGGGTCAACCATAAGGTGACCGTTCCGAAACAGGGGTGACCCGTATCGGAACGACCTTGACGGTCAATATCTTGTGGTCAACGAGATTTGACCGTTTCGAAACATCAAAGGCCCGTTTCGGAACGCCTTCTTCTCGTCAACTTCTCAAAATTCCAGTAGCAAAAATGTTCCGAAACGACCCTCATCCGTTTCGAAACGGCAAGCCATTTGCAAAGGACTCGTTCCGGAACAGGGGGACCCGTTCCGAAACGCCCTCTGTCTGCAGACTCGACTTTGCTGTTTTAAGGCACAAAGGTGCCCCAAAACGCCACCAAAACACATCACCACACCTCATCAAATAAACTCAAGACATACCAACAAGTCTAGCATGCTTCAACAAGATTTAGACATGTCTAACACTATGGCAACAACCCCCAAACATACATTCATTCAAACATTATTCAAACTTAAGGATGGCTTCTAAGGCATTTAACTAACATTCAAAAGAGCAATTTAGGCATGAGTTAACATTCATCATGGCAACACAACCATGCAAAAGAAAGATGCTAAGAAGTCTAAACATGCTCCTAGCAACCAACAACAAACCACAAAACATTACACGTCCCATTGCTCAAACTATTACATGTCTAACATTGAAATCCATACTTGATGAACTCAAGCCAAAACCACACTTGGAGGCCCTCCGCTTGCCCGAGCAACCCACGAACTAAGGATCTGCAATGTTGAACAAAGAGAGCGTAAGCAATGATGCTTAGTGAGGGTAAGCTCTAAAAACAAACCTCAACATCGTAGGGTCCGAGCACGATCTAGCCAAGGTAAAACACAATCATACTAAAGGTCCACAAGATAAAATGCATGAGCAATAGACAATATAAATGCCATGATCAACAAGCTCTAACTTCTTCAACATAAGTAGCCACATCAAACATCCACATAAGGATCATTAAGCTCAATACATTGATACACATATCAATCAACATTGGCACCTAGTTATGACTCAAATACGCGGATAACCGTTGGAACTCACATCCAACAACACAACCATTACCTGACGGTGGGATTACACTCATCACCGGTCTCGCGGAGGGGATTCCACTCATCCTCATGCCCCGTCGATGGGATTCCACTCATCACCGACTATATTTAAATACAATTTCCGGGCGTACCCGTACTCCTCCTTGGTGACTCAACGCCACCAAGGCCACGCGCGACTTTTGACTCATGTGTACACACTAACATCCTAATGATCGATCATTTGTATTCAAGTATACTAGTGCCAATATTTACTCATTCCACGTTACTCATTTCAATCAATTCCGTGCTTAGCACGTACTCACCAACAACCATCATCATGCATGTCTCAAGCATCGTAATTCACGTCTCATCTCACATGTATAACACAATATACATAAGCATACATATCACATTTCATACGAGACATACACAACCATACAAAGGAGTTCATCCAAAGGCTCTAGATCAAGTTTAGGATTAGGCTACCACCCTAATCCTAACTCTAGGTGGGTCTACCAAGCCCAACCTAGTCCATAAACTCGAACCAACTATTTTAAAACCAAGTAAAACAATTAACCACTCACCTAAGCTTCCAAGCCCAAAGACCAAGCGAGCAACAACCTTCAACTTCCCGGATTCACTTCTGATGCTTCACCGATGCCCGAACTTGACTCTAATCAATCCCAAACACAAACAAGACATCCGCAATCAAAGTCTTTGTAACGCCCGGGTTTAGGGGCTAGGTGAAAATAATATTTTAGTATTGTCTCGGGTTTCGATTCTAATATTTTATTTAATAAAGTAATGGTTTGGGCCTCGGGTTTTAAGATTTGGACCAATTCTAAATTGAGCGCAAAAGCCATGAATGGCACCTATTGTGGTTTCCCTTTTTCTTTAAGGGCATTTTGGTCTTTGAACATTAAAATTTAAACTATTATAAAATAAGGATGAATCATCATCTTCTTCCCCTCTCTTCTATTTGTTTCCAACGTGAAGAACATCTCTCCCTCTTCAAATACTATTTCATCTCCTTTCTCCCTCGTTTTGGCTCGGTTTTGAAAGGTAATTACGTTTTTGACTTGCTCTCAACTTCCTCTCTTCAAAAGTACAAGTAGTTTTCATTTTCATCCATGTTTTAGAATTTGGATTTTTGGGAGATTTGAATAGAAATGGCAGTTTTATGGTGTTTAACTTGAGATTTTGATTTAACAGTGATAGATATGAAGTTTATGAACCAAACGGTTCAATATATATGATTTTTAAAGAGTTTTGTTAAGTTTCCCGATTTTGTGTTTTGGAGGGTTTTTAGGAGGGTTTTTAGTTGAGTTTTGGATGTGGTTTGTGTTGGAAATTGAGGGTTGATGTTAGGGTATTGGTTGGGGGTCGTTTTGGAAGCATTTGGAAGTGTTAAATGTGTTGGAATCATCGGTTTTGGACTGTACTAAAGGGCTGCTCGGGAATGGCTTTTTGGTGGTTGTTCTTGGTTTGAAAAACAAGTGGTTGATGTTTGAATTTCATTCCGGGTTTGCTACGTTGTGTTGTGGACTGATTTGAGGTTAATTTACTTGTGTTGAGATGATTAGGAGCAAGGAATTGCGTTGGTAAAGTCTCGGGATCGATATCAGAAGTCATGGAGGCTTGAGTCGGTTTTGCTTGAATTGCTTAAGGAAGTAAGGTGAGTGGTTAATGTTTTAAATTGATTTCAAAGGTTGGTTCAAGCATGTGTATGCGAAAATGTTTTTAAGTATTGTTTGGTTCAAAGATGGTTTTGAAAGAATTTTAGATTGGGCTTGAAAAGTTGGATTAAACTCAAGAGTAAGTTGTTGTGAATTGCCTCTTTAATTTCCCCTTTTACCGGTTGTTTTCATTACTTATGTGTGATGGTAATTATGGTGTTGTTTATATGCCTTGTAAGATAAGTGTAAGTTGGTTCAGGTTGTGCACAGAAATGGTGAGTAAGACCATTTGTGTTTGTTAAGGTTGATTGTAGCAATTTGGTGCCTAGTTGTGGATTTTGTTGCAGCTTGTGTGGTTGTGCATGATATAGTGAGTACATGTTGTGTGATGGTGATTTGTGTGTTGTGTTGCATGGTTGTCGTTGCTCCGGTGATGTGTAGTCCCGCCGGTAGAAAAAGTATAAGACTCTGGTGATGTGTAGTCCCACCGGTAGTCACTGGTTGGGTATTCCTTTGATGTGTAGTCTCATTGGAAACCCACTAGTTGAAACGGTGATGTGTAGTCCCACCGTACTTGTATGCTGGTTATGTTTGTGTAAATTACGTGTGTTGTCGTTGCTCCGGTGATGTGTAGTCCCACCGGTAGTGACTAGTGGGATAGTACTTTGATGTGTAGTCCCATTGGAAATCCACTAGTTAAAACGGTGATGTGTAGTCCCACCGTATGTATAAGTTTGGTTATGTTTGTGCATACCATGAAGTGAAATGTCTATGTTGTTGACCCTTGGTTGAACTTGTATGTTAGTAAATGGATTAGGTGGTTGGATGACTTGTATGTGTTGGCCTTTACTTTTAAAGGAAGCTTTGAACTCTGCATTGTTGTTGTTATGTTTTAGAGCTCTGCTCACTAAGCTTTATGCTTACGCTCTCCTTTTTCCGACAATGCAGATCTTTAGCTTGGAATTAGCAAGGAGCAGGAAAAGGGCGTCCAAGCGTGTGGTAGTTTGCTCAAGTATGGTTTATTAAATAATGTAGTAGTCTAGCAATGGGAAATGCTACGTGTTTTAGGAGCTTGTATCTAGACTCCTTTGTGTTGGCTTTATGTTGTTAATGCCTCATGTTGATGGATTTGTAAACCATGTTTATGTTGATGCCTAAGTGTTTGTTTGGGAGGCTTATAGCCAGTCCTTGGATGTTTGTGTTGCTTTGGTATTTGGATGTCATGTGTGGCTTGTAAAATCATGTTTAGATTGCCTTATATGAATGTTTTATGTTTGTTTGCTAAGGCATGAAACTCATGTATGCTTTGTATGCCTTCTTTGAATGAATACGTGGATTCTTTGGTTGAATGATGTTCGTCCATGTTGGGTGCCTTGTATGACTAGATTTTAGTTAATAGAGGCGGTATGAATGCTTGAATGAGTCTAGGGAAGTCCCAAAATGCATATAGAGTTGAGTTTTGTTTGGTTTTGCTGGTTTTTAGAGAGTTGCAGTGCAGGGCGTATCGATACGCCTGAGGGCCGTATCGATACGGTCTTGCCTGCAGGACTCAGTTTAGGCTAGGCGTATCGATACACGAGGGTGTATCGATACGGTCTCAGCTCTCTGGAATTCAAGTCAGGCTGAGCGTATCGATACACAAGGGTGTATCGATACGGTCCCAACTCTCTGAAATTCAGAGGAGTTGGTGGGTTAGGTCGTATCGATACGGGTTTGTAGTGTATCGGTACGGTTCCATATCGTTGACCTCGAAATGTTGACCGAGAGGGGCGTATCGATACGCTCAAGGGCTGTATCGATACGGTCTTCCCTGAGTTGACTGAGAGGGTTGACCTTGATCAATGCGTATCGATACCCTCTGTAGGTGTATCGATACGTCCAGCTTAAAAAGGAAAATTTGGTTGTTTAATTGCATGACTTGTGGGTTTCATATCCGTGTTTGTTCGCTGCGTGTCCTATCACATAGGATTTATTAAAGGCATCTAGAAAAGAAAAAAAAATAGGGTTGCTAACCGAGGAGGAACCTTAACGGGTTTCGCTTCGGTTTTCCCCGTGTGGCCCACTCGGATCGGTCATCCGTCCAGACCGGGACGAGGTGGTTACATTTAGTGGTATCAGAGCCTAAGGTTACCGAGACCTTAGGCAGGTAAGTGAGGTAAGTTTGATGTGTTATGTTGTTCTTATGTCCCAGTGAATGTTTTGCCATGTATGCTTGATGTTTGCTTGTTAGTACGGTGATTGAAAGCATGTGTAAGCTTGATGGGTGTGTTGAGGCGTAGTGTCGAGTTCCCATTGCTACTATTACTTATTTGAAAAGATTTTTGTAAAGGAGTATACTTGAGCACCTTGGACCCTTGCTCTTGCTAACCCTGAATATTCTTGTTTATGTGTTTTGTTTATTATTGTATTGTTGTCTTTGGGAAGTTTGAGGCCGAGGTGTAGGCCTGGAGTTTGTAATCATGAATCTGAGGTTTTAGAGGATGTGAATGATGAGTGAGTTCATCGCTTTAGTTCAGGGCAGTACGACAGTACCAGAGTTAGAGGTACAGTTTGTTTGTTTGGGTCAGCGTGCCTTTGAGCTGGTTTCTGTTGAGAGAGAGCAATGTGACCGATCTTGATATGAGTTGGTAATAGAAGTGAAGACCTATGAGTTGGCTTCGGAATGATGTCGATGTTATAGCAAGTAATTCCTCGATACAGTCAATGGGCTTGTTTTTATGATTAATTCTGGATCTACGTGACTGTGTAGTTGGAGTGAGCATGCGAAGTTGTTGAATCTACATTGTGAGGTACTAGAGGTAGGTGTTGGTATTGCTAGCTTCTTCGGGGATACAGTCGTGGTCAGAAAGAATTACAAGGAGTGTCCGTTGATGGTTCAGTGGCACGTGTTTTCAGTTGGTGCGATGGAATTGTTTTTTTTCGGTTTTGATGTGAAGCTGTGCATGGATTGGCTTGTAGAACATAGAGTTAGGGTAGGCTTTGAGACAAATGTAAGTTTTCTTAAAGCTTACGGATGACTATGAGATTGTAATGGTAGGTGGGAATGTGGATTTCGTATCGAATGTTGACCCAGCCTAAGAGGTCAAAGATTGATTGAGTTTGGTTGACAGGTTTGCCTAAAAGATGTGATGAATTTAATTTTTGAGTGAGGATTAGACCGCAGAATGTTAGAATAGTTGATGTTTTCCTAAAGGTGTTGGCAAGAATTACTCGATTTGTCTCTTGTTAGGGAAGAGGAGTTTGTTATTGATACCGTCTCCGAGTTTGCTCCTGTTTTGTTTGCTTTGTATCTCGTGATTCTCGACCGACTTGAGAGAGTGTTGAAGAATCAACTTCGAGATTTGTTAGACCTTAGATTCGTTTGGCTTAGTACATTATCATAGGGTGTGACAGTGTAACTTGTGAAGAAGAGTGATGACACTACGAGAATGTGTTTAGATTGCAGACAGTTGAGATAATTGACAGTGAGTATTTAGTATCCGTTTCCAAACGTCAGTGATTTGTTGATCAGTTGAGGGGTGTTTCAGTCTTTACAAGATTAATTTGAGATCCGATTACTACCAGTTGATAGTGAGAGAGGTTGATGTACCGAATGAAGCTTTCGGGGCAAATGTGATCACTTAGAGTTTTGGGTTATGTCGTTTGTTTGACTAGCGTGTTAATTACTCTTATAGAGATGTTGAGCAGAATGTTTTCCTAAGTCCTTGATCAGTTTGTGGTACTTCTCTTGGATGATACGTGGGAATATTCACGTACTGAAGAAGACCATGTCAAGCCTTGAAGTTAAAGTTGTGGATCCTTTTTAGAGAATCAGTTGTATGCCAAGTTGAGCAAGTGTGGACTCTGAGTCGAGGAAGATGTTCCCCTAGGTCATGTAGATCAGTCGAATATATTAGTGCAAACCCAAGTGGGCAGAAGGAGATGTGAGTTGGAAGAAATTAAAGACTGTGACATGTATCTATAGTTCCTAGGTCTAGCGCTGTTACTATCGAAGGTTTGTAAATGATCTTTTGAAGATAGCTGCCCTTTTGACAGATTTCTACAGAAGAACGTTCAGTTTGTATGTTAGATACGAGACGTTGAGCCTTTAGAAACTGAAAGAAACTTCGCAGAGAGTTGACGTAGTGACCGGTGTTCCGAGTTAAATTTGTTGTTAGATTAGTAGCCGAGTTGCGAGTTGTGTTTGCCGGAATCAGTTTATCATTGATAGTGGTTCTGTGGTCGAGTTTCATGTTATGCCTGCTCTGAGTCAGATACTTAGAGAGAAACAGTTGTAAGACAGGTTCTTGGCACCTCACGTGCAAGACGTATCAGAAAGAAAACCTTCAGAATACAGTTCAGAGACGATAGAGTTTGTATTTTTAGAGACAGAATAGTTGTGTCGATAGTCATAGTGTTTTGAGACGTATTGTTTTGGCCGAAGTACACGGCAGTTCTTTTGTATTGCATCAGAGTAGTATGAAGACATATTGTGGGTTGAAGATGAGTACTTCTAGATCGAGTTGATGGATGATGTGGTTCAGTATGAAGGTAAGTGTGTAATTTGCCAGCGTGTCAAGACCGAGCTGCAGTTTTCTTCTAGTTTGTTACATCCGTGGGAGATCCGTACTGAAAGTGGGTAATAGATTCGAGAGGTCTTGTGTCTGATTCGCCTTCGATTTTCCTCAGTGAGAACTTAGTTGAGTAATCAGTGTTAGTTGCACTGTATGTGGTTCTTTATGCACGTTCACGTTACTTGTACCGTGGGTAAGATGGCGGAGTTGTGCCTTAGCAAGATTGTGAGTTGTATAGTGTCTTGAGATCGATAATGGCAGATAGAGATTCGAGTTATGACTAGATTTTTGAAGATGCCTACATTAGAGTTTGGTTACCTGTTGGAGTCAGATAATCAGTCAGAGAAAGTTATGAGTCAAGTGTTCAAACAATGCTGTATGAGTTTGTGAATCGGGCTAATCTGGTTGTTTGTTTGTTGCAGTTACCATCATAGTTAGAAGGAAGTATGTGATGTGTTCTGTGTATCTATGATTCAGAAGTGTGAGTCAGTTTTGTCCCGTGTTATGTTGTTGAAGAGAATGAGTTGAATTTAAAATGGTCATGCATTGAAGGAACCGTTGAGATCTTGACATCAGATAGCTAATGTTGTGTGGTGGGTCTACCGAGTTGGAGAGTATGTTGTATTAAGAAAGAAAGTGTGGAGGAACATGTATTAGTGACTCTTCCTGTCTAATAAATTTCGGGGACGAAATTCCTTAAGTGGGGGAGAGTTGTAACGCCCGGGTTTAGGGGCTAGGTGAAAATAATATTTTAGTATTGTCTCGGGTTTCGATTCTAATATTTTATTTAATAAAGTAATGGTTTGGGCCTCGGGTTTTAAGATTTGGACCAATTCTAAATTGAGCCCAAAAGCCATGAATGGCACCTATTGTTGTTTCCCTTTTTCTTTAAGGGCATTTTGGTCTTTGAACATTAAAATTTAAACTATTATAAAATAAGGATGAATCATCATCTTCTTCCCCTCTCTTCAATTTGTTTCCAACGTGAAGAACATCTCTCCCTCTTCAAATACTATTTCATCTCCTTTCTCCCTCGTTTTGGCTCGGTTTTGAAAGGTAATTACGTTTTTGACTTGCTCTCAACTTCCTCTCTTCAAAAGTACAAGTAGTTTTCATTTTCATCCATGTTTTAGAAATTGGATTTTTGGGAGATTTGAATAGAAATGGTAGTTTTATGGTGTTTAACTTGAGATTTTGATTTAACAGTGATAGATATGAAGTTTATGAACCAAACGGTTCAATATATATGATTTTTAAAGAGTTTTGTTAAGTTTCCCGATTTTGTGTTTTGGAGGGTTTTTAGGAGGGTTTTTAGTTGAGTTTTGGGTGTGGTTTGTGTTGGAAATTGAGGGTTGATGTTAGGGTATTGGTTGGGGGTCGTTTTGGAAGCATTTGGAAGTGTTAAATGTGTTGGAATCATTGGTTTTGGACTGTACTAAAGGGCTGCTCGGGAATGGCTTTTTGGTGGTTGTTCTTGGTTTGAAAAACAAGTGGTTGATGTTTGAATTTCATTCCGGGTTTGCTACGTTGTGTTGTGGACTGATTTGAGGTTAATTTACTTGTGTTGAGATGATTAGGAGCAAGGAATTGCGTTGGTAAAGTCTCGGGATCGATATCGGAAGTCATGGAGGCTTGAGTCGGTTTTGCTTGAATTGCTTAAGGAAGTGAGGTGAGTGGTTAATGTTTTAAATTGATTTCAAAGGTTGGTTCAAGCATGTGTATGCGAAAATGTTTTTAAGTATTGTTTGGTTCAAAGATGGTTTTGAAAGAATTTTAGATTGGGCTTGAAAAGTTGGATTAAACTCAAGAGTAAGTTGTTGTGAATTGCCTCTTTAATTTCCCCTTTTACCGGTTGTTTTCATTACTTATGTGTGATGGTAATTATGGTGTTGTTTATATGCCTTGTAAGATAAGTGTAAGTTGGTTCAGGTTGTGCACAGAAATGGTGAATAAGACCATTTGTGTTTGTTAAGGTTGATTGTAGCAATTTGGTGCCTAGTTGTGGATTTTGTTGCAGCTTGTGTGGTTGTGCATGATATAGTGAGTACATGTTGTGTGATGGTGATTTGTGTGTTGTGTTGCATGGTTGTCGTTGCTCCAGTGATGTGTAGTCCCGCCGGTAGCAAAAGTATAAGACTCTGGTGATGTGTAGTCCCACCGGTAGTCACTGGTTGGGTATTCCTTTGATGTGTAGTCCCATTGGAAACCCACTAGTTGAAACGGTGATGTGTAGTCCCACCGTACTTGTATGCTGGTTGTGTTTGTGTAAATTACGTGTGTTGTCGTTGCTCCGGTGATGTGTAGTCCCACCGGTAGTGACTAGTGGGATAGTACTTTGATGTGTAGTCCCATTGGAAATCCACTAGTTAAAACGGTGATGTGTAGTCCCACCGTATGTATAAGTTTGGTTATGTTTGTGCATACCATGAAGTGAAATGTCTATGTTGTTGACCCTTGGTTGAACTTGTATGTTAGTAAATGGATTAGGTGGTTGGATGACTTGTATGTGTTGGCCTTTACTTTTAAAGGAAGCTTTGAACTCTGCATTATTGTTGTTATGTTTTAGAGCTCTGCTCACTAAGCTTTATGCTTACGCTCTCCTTTTTCCGACAATGCAGATCTTTAGCTTGGAATTAGCAAGGAGCGGGAAAAGGGCGTCCAAGCGTGTGGTAGTTTGCTCAAGTATGGTTTATTAAATAATGTAGTAGTCTAGCAATGGGAAATGCTACGTGTTTTAGGAGCTTGTATCTAGACTCCTTTGTGTTGGCTTTATGTTGTTAATGCCTCATGTTGATGGATTTGTAAACCATGTTTATGTTGATGCCTAAGTGTTTGTTTGGGAGGCTTATAGCCAGTCCTTGGATGTTTGTGTTGCTTTGGTATTTGGATGTCATGTGTGGCTTGTAAAATCATGTTTAGATTGCCTTATATGAATGTTTTATGTTTGTTTGCTAAGGCATGAAACTCATGTATGCTTTGTATGCCTTCTTTGAATGATTACGTGGATTCTTTGGTTGAATGATGTTCGTCCATGTTGGGTGCCTTGTATGACTAGATTTTAGTTAATAGAGGCGGTATGAATGCTTGAATGAGTCTAGGGAAGTCCCAAAATGCATATAGAGTTGAGTTTTGTTTGGTTTTGCTGGTTTTTAGAGAGTTGCAGTGCAGGGCGTATCGATACGCCTGAGGGCCGTATCGATACGGTCTTGCCTGCAGGACTCAGTTTAGGCTGGGCGTATCGATACACGAGGGTGTATCGATACGGTCTCAGCTCTCTGGAATTCAAGTCAGGCT
Organism: Hibiscus trionum; assembly: GCA_030270665.1. NCBI lineage: Eukaryota > Viridiplantae > Streptophyta > Magnoliopsida > Malvales > Malvaceae > Hibiscus > Hibiscus trionum. The sequence goes on from BSYR01000022.1 coordinate 19,754,615, forward strand.
GAGCGTATCGATACACAAGGGTGTATCGATACGGTCCCAACTCTCTGAAATTCAGAGGAGTTGGTGGGTTAGGTCGTATCGATACGGGTTTGTAGTGTATCGGTACGGTTCCATATCGTTGACCTCGAAATGTTGACCGAGAGGGGCGTATCGATACGCTCAAGGGCTGTATCGATACGGTCTTCCCTGAGTTGACTGAGAGGGTTGACCTTGATCAATGCGTATCGATACCCTCTGTAGGTGTATCGATACGTCCAGCTTAAAAAGGAAAATTTGGTTGTTTAATTGCATGACTTGTGGGTTTCGTATCCGTGTTTGTTCGCTGCGTGTCCTATCACATAGGATTTATTAAAGGCATCTAGAAAAGAAAAAAAAATAGGGTTGCTAACCGAGGGGGAACCTTAACGGGTTTCGCTTCGGGTTTCCCCGTGTGGCCCACTCGGATCGGTCATCCGTCCAGACCGGGACGAGGTGGTTACAGTCTTGTCATCGAAACTAACCCGTAATGCAATTCAACCACAAACTACTATGTTGCAAACATGAATAATACCCATTTTTCACCAATTCGGATGGCCCCAAAACCTTGTCCAAAAACCATGTTTTCAACTTCCATTACACCCTCCAATGATCCCAAAACAACCCTTACCTATAGAACTATCAAGAGCCTATCAAAACCCACCTAAAATAGCCCCCAAAACTCACCCAAAACCTCCCAAAAACCCCATTTTCACCCAAGTCCGAAAATTGGTCGAAATCATTTGAAATTCACATATGTAGTATCATTTGGCTCCTATATTCCATAACTAACCAAAACAAATCAAAAAGCTTCATTTCTCAACATAAAAATCTCATTTTTATTCAAAATATTCAAAACCTCCATTTACTCAAAACTTCATGAAAACGAAAATGAATGATACTTTTATGAAGGGGAAGATGAGGGGAAGTCAAAAATACTATTACCTTTCAAAACGGAGTTGAAACGAAGAAGGGAGGTGATGGAACAGTAGCTTCAATGGTGAGGAGAGTATGTCGTGATATTTTTGGAGAGATGGAGAAGATGAGTGAAATTTTTGAGTTTTTATTTGTTTTGTTTTAGTTTAAAAACCCAATGACCCTTTTGCCCTTAAGGAAATGAAATATTCACAAGGACATAGAATCCATGGCTATTTGGGGTTTAAATTTTTAAAGCATAGTCTATCATCAAATTAATTAATTTGCAAACCAAACTCGAACCATTATTTGAATTATAAAACCGAGCCCAAATAATATTAAAATATTATTTTCACCTAACCCCTAAACCCGGGTGTTACAAATTTTGAGACTTAATGAGAAGTTTTTGAAAATTTAAAATGCAGCATAATTAAAATATTTAAAGAAATAAATATTTAATGAGAATTTAAAAATTTTTAAAAAATAATTAAAGTGCCAAATTTTTATTGTCCAAAATTTTGAAGGGCAAGACCACGTTTTTCTCTGATCGCCGTCTATCCATGTTTACATCTCTAATTAGAAATATAATGGACTAAATTTTTAAAAATTAGAATGAATATAGATTAATTTTGGCTAAAATAAAATTTTAAGGGCTAAAAAGAACAAAAGTATCATTATATTAAACATAATGTACTGAATTTTAAAAATTATAAATAAATAGAAGACAATTCCAGTTAAATAACAATTTTTAGGGACTAAAATAAAGAATAATATCATCATATTAAAAACATTGGATCAAATTTTAAAAATTAGAAAGAAATAGGGTGTATTTAAGGCTAAATAAAGATTTTTAGGTACTAAAATGAACAATAATATCACCATATTAAAAATTTATAATACATTTTAGAAATTAGAAAGAATAATGAGTGAATTTCAGCTAAATTAAATTTCTTGGGGACTGAAGTGAAAAAATATCTTCATATTATCAATATTGGACTAAATATTTTTTTAGAGTGGGCACAAGTCAAAATATTTTTTAGGGTGGGCGGATCCAAAATGTATTTTTAGGGTGGGCACAAGTCAAAATATTTTTTAGAGTGAGCAAGTGTCATAAAAACCTCGAAATTTCAGGGTAAACTAAGGATGTAGGGTAAACTACACTCGCAGTCACTTTTGCTTTTGGTCTAATCTGTTTTTGGTCACCAGTTTTGAAAAAGTTTGGTTTTTGGTCACCAGTTTTAAGACTTAATGAAAATTTTTTAAAATGTTAAATGGGACATAATTAAAATATTTAAAGAAATAAATATTTAATGAGAATTTTAAAAAAAATTTAAAAGTAATTAAATTGCCAAATTTTTATTGTCCAAGATTTTAAAGGACAAGACCAAATATTTAAATTTTGAGACTAATCTAGTTAAAGAACCATAATTTTTTAAAGTCAGGCCAAGGAAAACACAATCTTACTAATATTCCATCCATATTAATAACTCCATAGTTAGACATTCTTATTTTTTTTCCTAATCGGAATATGTGTTATTTCTCTATCTATACCAAATTTACAGCCAAACCTAACTTCTAAAACATGCCATTTCATGTGTATTTTTAATAGCGAAACTTAACTTCTGAAACATACCATTTGATATGTATTTTTAATGGCCAAACAAATTCATTGACTATATATTATTTTAAATAAACCTTGTAAAGATCTTACAAAACAATATGATTAGAAAATGAAAAATGTGTTACCAAGTTTTGTCTTAAATTATTTTTTAGTACATTTTTCCCATGAAATTTAAATCGTTACCTTAGTAGCCCCAAATTGTTAACTCTGTTAAAAAATCTTACGAGCTAATCAGAACGTGACACGTGCCGTTTTGTTAAAAAAATTCACACGACTTAAATAAAAGGGTAAATTGCATATAAGTCTACAAAAATTTTATTTTTGTTAATTTTAGTCCCTAAAAATATTTATTTAGCTCAAAATTTACAACTATTTTATTGTAATTTTTATAATTTTTTCCAATATTTTAGTCCCTAAAAATATTTATTTATCCCAAAATCACCCCATTTCATTCTAACTTTTAAAATTTAGTTCAATATTTTTAATATGGTGTATTATTATTTATTTTAGTCCCTAAAGACTTATTTAATGTGGAATTTATCCATATTTCTTTCTAATTTTAATAATCTGGTCTGATAAATTTAAAATGGCAATATTATTGTTCATTTTAGTCCCTAAAATTGTATTTTAGCCAAAATTTACTATTACTTCTTTCTCTTTTATAAATTTTATATGATTGGATAGAAATGGAATTAGTTTTAGGTTTCAAAAATTATTAGACTTAATGAGAAATTTTTAAAAATTTACAATGGAACATTATTAAAAAAAATTTTACTATTAAGTTTTTTTCCTAATCGGAATATGTGTTATTTCCCTATATATATACCAAATTTACAGCCAAACCTAACTTCTAAAACATGCCATTTGATATGTATTTTTAATAGCCAAACCTAATTTCTAAAACATACCATATGATTTTGTTCCTCCTTCCGCAAGGTATTGCTCCACTTAAACGCTTATAAAAAGGACACTTAGTGCTCAGTTTTCATTGCCTCTCTCAATTCTACCTTCTTCTCTCATAACAACTTTGTTCAATGGAACGTTCTCTGAGTTTATTTCCAGCTTGCTGTGTCATTATCTTGCTTCTGGCTGCAGGTATTTTCCTTTTATCATTTTCATATGAAAGCACAACATCCACACAGACATATACCATGCAACTAGCTTCTAATACTGCTTTTATTGTTGCACTGAAATATCTGTAATTTTTTGTTTGTTTTACTTTTATGCAAAAGACATGAAATCTAATATACAGTTTAAAATAACGCAGAGATGGGGCCTATGATGGCGGATGCCAGAGAATGCAAGTCTCCGAGCGGTGATTTCCAGGGCATATGCTTGAGCAACGATGTCTGTGCTAACATTTGCAAGTTGGAGGGTTTCAGCAGCGGGGGTTGCGAAGGCGTGTTTGACCGTGAATGCATTTGTTATAAAGATTGCTTTTAGGCCTTGAATTCGAATTTGATATTCGAGTATGCCATAATCTCCACTGCAATTACAATGAATTATAAGTAATGAAAGATGAATTATAAGTAATAGCTGCTTTGTACTACACCACATTTGTGGTTTTATTTGCCGACCGAAATGAAAAAGACTATTATTATATATGTTAAGAATCACCTTGTGTGCTGGTTGTAACCTCATGCTGTTGGTAGTTTGGATTTATGTTGCTGGTGTTTCCTTGTGCTCTGCTATGAATTATGATGCGGATTTGTTAGCAGGGAGTAAGGTTTTTGTTACTTGAAGCTCTTGGTATTTGTTCTGTGTGTTAATGTGCAGAGTGAAGCTCTTGAGCCATTAAAGTAAACCACAAGTGTTTGTTTTTATCTTTTTTGTTCAAATCGGAATCAAACTTGTCACTTGGCTCGGATGCTTCTAGTAAAAGGATATTTTAAGAAAGAGCAATATCATTCGAATTGTATTACTTTATCAGTTTGACCTCCAACATCAGTTTTCTATCGAATTAAAAATAGTTTTATTTTGGCTTTCATAAAATTCCACGGCCTTTGGCTTTATTGATACATTGAAGGTGCGTCGCTAGAGATCATGCCTTTCCTTCATTTGTTCGAGCATCTTGAAAGACTGCACTGAGCTGTAAATCCAACTTGGCTTCCAAAGCTTTTCCTTTCTCCCTAAAACTGCGATCTATTAACCCCTTGCTTGCCCATTTTTCAAGAAGATAATTGAGAGATCCGTAGAAAACATTTTTCTCATCATCGAGGGAAAGTTGGGCATCCGTTGACGTCGAGCCTCTATCCTTAGCTGTAGCGATTTGATGGGCTGTTTCATTTTTAGCAACCTCATAGGCTTCATCGAAATCCGCTTCTTGAACATTACTCTTCAAAGCATTGGGATCTAATACTCCTAGCTTGGCCAGATCTTCAATGGCGGTTTTGAGAGTTTTAATGTACCAATCTTTTTCTCTTATAGGCGACGCACTTGGAGCTTCCATGAATTGGATTAAGAGGACCAAGACCAATGATAATACAACCGAAGCAATCTTCACCATCTCGTTTCAAAGGATATGCTAAAAGTAATCAAAGGTTTTCAACTAGTGATGCATACTCATGTATATGAGATGAAACTTATATAGTTTTTATGATGAGCTACTTTCCGCAAATTTAGGGGACCGTTGAGTCTTGACTGTTTTAGTGCCCAAAAGCCGTACACGTATGAGAAAGAGTTCAACATAGCCTTTTTTTTTCTGAGTAACTGGCTATTTTCTTTCTCATCCATTTATTTGTATTATTTTACGCGTTTTAAAGAAAATTATTCTAAATAGTATACTTATTTTACACTATGCGAATTTTTAAAATTTTATTTGGGTAATAACATATTTCAACAATTTCCCCTTAAATTCTTTAAATAAGAAATAGGACATGGAACCTAAATAGTTTTAGTAACTTTACAGTATTCTTTCATTATTTTCTGACCAATTCAAGATTATTTAAACTCTTAAAAATAAAAATTATATTTAATAATTAAACTATTTTGTTTAAAATTTATAAATATACCTTCTAAAGATCTCACAAAACAATTCGATTAGAAAAATGAAAAAACTAATTCCTTATAAATAAAACATAATATTGGCATATTAAATTTCATAAAAAATATAATTTTTTTAGCTCGGCAAATCAGATTTTATTGATTATAAAGGTCATACAAAATCTTTGACCTAAGTTGCGAGTCTCTTTAAAAATCTCCCTAATCCTAGATGGTGGAAAAGAGTGCATCACAACTAGGTAAGAGAACTACATCAAACGAAGACAGCGATTAAGAGCTACAACAACAAAAAAACTACTAGCATTATTTCCATACGGTAAAAACGCTATTGCCTATACCTTTTTAGAGCGTAACACCTCGACTTATCTAAAACCATTTGCCACCAAGCTTTAAACAACTCTTGTCGAGCCATTCATTCTTTTTTTTAGATAGTCCGCCTTTTTGTTTTAGTTCTCGATTCATACGTAAACTACGACAATAAAATTTTAAGGTCATGCAATCGACTACGTTTCACCAACGCCACGGTCTAAGGAGTGAATAACCAATCATTATCCACACCACTTAATATAAATATTATTTAAAAAGAATAAATTTGGCGAACCATCGGGGGAACCAAGTAAAAGAGCCAGTCTAAGCCGGATTGGAGGTAGAGATGAGAAGATGAAGGACCCTTAAAACCTTTCGTCGTCGAGCTTACTGCCTCTCCTTACAACCCATTGTGGAACCGGTGGAGATCCCGAAAGACACTGGGAGCACTGGACTCCATCGAATATACTAACGGCTTCACGAACAAAAACCAAGCACGAGGCAGGAAGGAGAAAGACAAACGATGAAAAGAGGCCGTTGAGAGGGATGGAGCTAAAAAACGAGCAGCCCCACAACGTGGTCGGAGCCATCCAAAGGGGGCTTCCTTTAAACGACGAGGTTTGAGGTTGAGCGACGAGGATTTAAATCCTTCCATTTCATCAAACAAAAACTTAGTCTGTTATAATTTTTTTATTAATCAAATAAGGTTTACAAGGTCACATTGTCCCTTAATTTATGTACTTGTTACCAAGTTTTCTCTTAATTTTTTTGGACACTTTGTCCCATGAACTTTAATCCGTTACCTTAGTTGCCCCAAATCGTTAACTTTGTTAAAAAAAATCTTATGGACCAATCAGAACGTGTCATGTGTCATTTTGTTAAAAAATTCACATGACTTAAATAAAGGGGTAAATTGCAAGATAAGTCTACCAAATTTTGTTTTTCTTAATTTTAGTCCCTAAAAATCTTTATTTAACTCAAAATTTACAGCTTTTTTATTCTAATTTTTATAATTTTTTTTCCAATATTTGTAATATGATGATTGTATTCTTCATTTCAGTCCCTAAGAATTTATTTAAATTGAAATAGTCCCTTATTTCTTTCAAATTCTTATAATTTAGTCTAATATTTTTAATATGATAATATTAATGTTCATTTTTGTCCCTGAAAATCTTTTGTTAACCCAAAATCATCCCCATTTTTTCTAATTTTTAAAATTTAGTCCAATATTTTAATATGGTGTATTATTGTTTATTTTAGTCCTTAAAGATTTATTTAACATGGAATTTATCCCTATTTCTTTCTAATTTTAATAATTTGGTCCAATAAATTTAAAATGGTGATATTCTTGTTCATTTTAGTCCATGAAATTGTATTTTAGCCAAAATTGACTATTACCTCTTTGTATTTTTTAAATTTTACTCCGTTATTTTTAATATGATTGGAGAGAAATGGAATTATTTTTAGGTTTCAAAAATTTTGAGACTTAATGAGAAATTTTTAAAAATTTACAATGGTACATAATTAAAAATATTTAAAGAAATAAATACTTAATTGAGAATTTTAATTTTTTTTAAAAATAAATAAATTAAAGTGCATAATTTGAATGTAACACCCCTTACCAGATTTAGAAGTAAACCGAACTAAGAAGTGTTACTCAACTCACAAGGAACTAACTTCCATACATGTAAGTCTTTACTTCGAGTACAATGACCAAAACGAGACTAACACAAGCATTTAAGTCTATCATTTTACTCTTTAATCATTATAGGACATGCTTGAGTGAGAAAATAAAATTCAATTAAGGGTGATTAGAATCTACACCATTCAAATATACCACAAACTTCAAAGGATGTCTAATAACTAAATTAAAGTTAAGAATATTTTGTATATATTTTAAACTATAGTTAGTGCACGATTTAAAATATAAAAAAAGTAATATTATTTTTTAATATAAATATCATTTTAAAATTTTTATATTTTAAACTAAATTTAATATAGTTTTCAATTCTAGATTTATTTTTATAATTTCACATATATAATCATTGAATTGATTTTTTTAACTTAATTAATAATTTTAATATTTATTAAAAAATTAATTATATTATTATATATAATTATCTTAAACTACTCCAAATTATATTAAATTCATTTAGCGAATTCAAACTCACAAAGACAATTTAATATTGTTAACTTTAATTTAATTATTAGATTTATTTAATTGGTTTAGATTTTTTTATGCATAAAATATTACATTCGAATTTCCTAAAACCACATTTCATTCCTTTTCTCAAGCATTAAAATCTATATAAGACATATATTAAATGTTGTACTTTATATCACAAGACATACACTTGGTGCAGTGGCAAGCACATGCGCTTTAGACCATGAGGTCCTTGGTTCAAATCCATGCAATTGCATTTTCTTCTCTTTAATTTTTCTGGGCACTAACAATCATTAAATACATATATTAATGTACCCCATAGCACTGTGCTTGGTTCAGTGGCAAGCACACAGCTTGGGTACCCAGAGGTCTTGGGTTCAAGTCCTGGTAGACTTCCAATAAGGTGGTGACACGTGTTACCATCTTATTGATTAATTTATTTATTTTATTAGATTAAAATTAGGACTATATTGATATATTGTATAAATATAGAGAACCAAATGTGTAATTATACCAATTTTTTTAACAGTTTCGTCAACTTTTTCGTTTTTTAATGGCGTGTGGCTAAAATGGAACCATTTAAATAGTTGTGTGGTGCATTTGCGGCAAAAAATAATATAGTGGTCATTTTGACACCAAACCCATAGTTCAGTGGTCATCTGTGTAGTTTACCCAAAAAAAAGAGGAACCGTTCAACTATCCACAAGTCTGCTCATTTCGAGTATGGAGAGAACTTTCTAGATCTAAAACTCCTTCCTAAACTCTTCAGCTACCTAAATCGAACGCCACTCCGATCTCCTTCTCCGGTCGCTCGTGGCATGCACCGGCGCCTCCTTTGCGATCGTCGTCGGACCCCGCTCCTAGCCCACCGTCCCACTCGCGCGTTGGCGCCGCCGTCCGTCGCGCAGCTGGGTTCGAAAGTTCGGTTAAAACCCTAAGTCGACCCTTCCGTTTTCCGGCGATTTCGTCGCCGTTCGCCTTCAATTTGTCGCGCCGCCAGCACTAACATATTCCTTACGCCACGACGGACAAAACCTTTCTGGCCGTTTGCCGATCCAACACCGGTAAGAGCCTCATCAGTGTCGCGCTCTTCCGGCCACATCGTGCCCAATTTAGGGCTTTTTCCGATAAGATTTCGGCCATTTTGAGTATGGTATTAGTTTCATCCGTGAACACTTTCGTTGATCTTTCGTTTTCTGACAAATTCACGGTCAAACACGTCTCCGGCGACCTCTTCGGTAGCTTCCGACGACATTCTTTGTTTTGGGTATGTGAACTTTGGTAAGTGGCCTGAACCGGCTCAGACCGGCCGCCTTGGACCGAACCCGTTCGTTTAAACTGACCCAAATCTGGAATGGTTCAAGCCCAAGCTGTGATACCCAAACCCGTCGGCCCAATATGTTTAAGCCCAACCAAACCAAGCCCAGTTTGGTGTCTAACCCTACCCGTTTGCCTAAGTCCGACCGGACCCGTATGCTCGGTCAACCCGAACTCGACCCGGTCAACCTGAGTCAACTCGTCCGAGTCAGTCGAGTCAACTCAGCCCGAGTCAGCTCAGTGAGTCAGTCGAGTCAACTCAGTTGACCTCTACTCGTTGACCTGCTGACGTCAGCGTTGACTTGCTGATGTCAGCGCTGACTCTTACCCTGTTGACCGTTGACCTACTAACGTCAACGTTGACCTGCTGACGTCAGTGTTGACTTTGACTGTTGACCAAAAAGTCAAATTTTCCAAAAACTCCTATTTTTTGTTTTTCGACGTCCTGAGTCCGTTTTTGAAGCCCGTTTTGCAAAATTCTGATCCGAAAGCCTCCGAATCTGACCTTGAACCCGAACTTGTTTATGTACTTAATTAATTGGTTAAGAGCTTGTGAGTAAGGTCTGATCTTGGAATTTGTGTAATTGAAGATATTCTCGGTTCCTTGGATACTCGATGCTAAGGAATATCGAATTCGGGTTCGAGGGTATTCGAATGTCGTATCACGAATCGCTTGATGTAGATCGGAGTTAAGGTAATACATTACTACCCCTTGTATGCTTTATGTACATGTCGATATCCGGTTAACGCATGCATGCTTATGATGAAGTGTTTTGTAAACTCTGCTTAAGCCGAATTAGATACAAGAAATAAGTATGAAAATTATTAAAGCCAAAATATTCGAATAAGAATACTAATAGACCAGAAGTATCGAAAGTTAATAGTAATAAATAATACAGTTAAATCTGTAACTCGATCAATGGTGTCTAAGATTCATACCTATAGTATGGAGTAAAGGATATTGGATATTAGATTTCAGAAATGCCTTTGAGGTAAAAGAATGACTAAATTGCCCCTAATAAAGGAAATGACCCGAAATCTGCATTCGAATTGATTGAAAAATTACCCCACCTAAGATGTATGTTCTATTGGAAAAGACTTCGGCATCATTATTCAAATGCGTGTGATACTAAAAGAAACTTGGATTTTCCCCCGAGCTCTGTATAACACATGAAGGTGAATTTACTGGAATTATCGTTTTATTCTTGAGCTGATCCTTACGACAGTAATGGATGAATTAATTGGAATGATCGTAATGACCAAAAAGACTGTAGTGCCTTCGAGCACCAAAATTCTTAATTAATCAGAATGACAATTTTACCCTTAAGTTCTAAAATGAGTAAACCGTCTGTAAGGGCCAAAGAGACCAAAACGAATTAATCTCTACCGAGTACGTAAACGATGGAGGTGCCAAATAGTAAAATTTGACAAAAGTGGTGGATTTATCCCAATTTCCAAAATGACCGAAAAGCCTTTTTGAGTTAAATAGGCAGTTATGCATTTGATGAAATTCTGGGATTTCTAATAAGACTTTAAGGGCTAAAGTGCCCCTAAGTGTTACGAAGCACACTCATGTGTGTTAATCACTCCTGATATTAATATAAGGTTGGAAGTTTTCCGCACAAAATATAAGTTCGGCTACTCTATGGTAAGTCGTGTGGTGAATTATGAAAGAAACCGTTCAAATATATATTAAATATTGTAAATCGTCATTTTATATTACTGGGCTAAATTACAAAAATCACCCCTAATAATTAAAAGACTAAAATGCCCTCGTTGGCCAAAGTAATTAAGATAGCCCTGAATGTATACGATATCGTGAAAGATCTTGACATAGAAATCTCTGAATGCCTGATTGGAAGCCTGATGAGCAAATAGAATCTCTTGAGCGACTATTTATGCTTTGTTGGTGTAAATTACCAAAATGTCCATATGTGATAAAATGACCATAATGCCCTTGTAGGCTTAAATGACTAAATAACTCATGATGCGTCTAAACTCTCATAGATCTTGATGTATCACCTCCTGAATATTTGGGTTAAACCGTTAGTATGAACCCCTTTTAATAGGGGCCACGTTTCAGAAATATGTTCAAATTGTCAAAAGTTTAATATGTCCCCTTCCGTAAATGTCAAGTATCTCCAAGAAATGATTTGTCCCACCTAGTGTGTTCCATGTGTGATATATTCTATTGAATGGATTGTATAATGATTTAACCATGAATAATATTATGTTTGATGAACATTTCAATTGTTATTGAGATTGCATCATTATGTTAGAAAATGAGATGAAATGATGAACTGGATATATGATGACATTCTCTGCCTACTTGATGTATGTCTGCTCAATCTGTATACTTGTTATGTGATTGCTTGATCTGTGATGTTATTACCTGATTGTCTGATGAACTTGATAGTATGATCTGTTAGCTTGACCTATGATGGTACAATCTGTTTGCATAATGAATGATGAAAATGTCTGCTCTACTCAATGGTATGTCCATTTATCTTTCAAAAACATGAATCTTCTGTTTCTGATACTCTGAATAGAATGTCTGTCACATGTATTCTGTTACTCGTGTCTGGAATCTGAACACCGATTACTATCTAGGGTATACTGTTGGGTTATATTATGAAGTCTGTGTCGGTACAGCCCTGATCCAGCTGGTAAATCCTTATGGACTCAAGGTCTCCCCTTGGGTAGGTTCCGATGCTTTAGCACGGGTAAATCCTTATGGACCTAAGGCAGCCCCTTAGGTGGCACATATGCCCATCGGGCCTAGGGTAAGTCCTTATGGATGCAGTTTTGGGGGACTGCACATTGGTGTAATGTTGGAGGGTAGTTACTAGTAAACCCTTGTATGTACTTGAACATTTGCATTGAATTGTTACGTGTTCTTATGATATGGCTAGTATGTATTTATGCCTGTTTGATCTGCACTTATTGGAACACACTAGACGCTAAACTCTTTGTTTCCATCTTCGTAATCTATTAGCTTGAATAATTCCCATTTGTTTCTCGATGATTGAATAAAGAGCCAGTACCATTATTCTCAAGTATAACGTTACCCTAAAATAGCGGAAAGGAAATGAAGACTGTTACTACTTGGAACATCATGAAAATGTTATGCCTACCATGTATCTGCATGAGCTTATAGCATCTTTTGGTAGTTCTGTATTACTGAGCTTTTCCAAGCTCACATTGTTTTTACCATCGCAGGTTAAAAGAATATAGCATGGTTTAATGTTTGACATCAGTGTTCGGAGTTCCTTCGGCGTTGCTTTTGGAGTACGGTACTGTATAGTTAGTGGGCATGTATGTCATGTATTGTTTTATGACAGTGTCTGTAAAATACTTTCTGAAATTTTTGTTATGTGTTTAAATGATTTCCTGAAATTGTATTTTAAATAGAAGTTGATTTTACGGTTTAATAAGTGTTTTGAGAAAGAAAATGTTTTTATGTGTATTTTTACTGTGGGTCGCTCTTGTGGCTCTAATGTGACTTCCTAGGATCCATTGTAACGCATAGGCGGGTCTAGGGGGTTACAACACATGTATATGAGATGAAACTTAAATAGTTTTTGTGATGAGCTACTTTCGGCAAATTTAGGGGACCGTTGAGTCTTCACTGGTTTAGTGCCCGAAACTCGTACACGTATGACAAAGAGATCAACATCGCCCTGACTATTTTCTTTCTCATCTATTTATTTGTATTATTTAACGATGACGTGGTTGATCAATAGCGTGTTTTAAAGAAAATTATTCTAAATAGTATACTTATGTTACACTATGCGAATTTTTAAAATTTTATTTGGGTAATTACATATTTCAACAATTTCCCCTTGAATTCTTTAAATAAGAAATAGGACATGGAACCTAAATAATTTTAGTAACTTTACAATATTCTTTCATTATTTTTCTGACCAATTCAAGATTATTTAAACTCTTAAAAATAAAAATTATATTTAATAATTAAACTATTTTGTTTAAAAAATTTAAATATACCTTCTAAAGATCTCACAAAACAATTCGATTATAAACTAATTCCTTAAAAATAAAACATAATATTGGCATATTAAATTTTCAAAAAATGATAATTTTTTTAGCTTGGCAAATCAGATTTTATTGATTATAAAGGTCATATAAAATCTTTCACCTAAGTTGTGAGTCTCATTAAAACCTCCCTAATCCTAGATGGAGGAAAGGAGTGCATCACAACTAGGTAAGAGAACTACATCAAACGAAGCCAGCGATTAAGAACTTCAACAACAACAAAAACTACTAGCATTATTTCCATACGGTAAAAACACGATTGCCTATACCTTTTTAGAGCGTAACACCTCGACTTATCTAAAACCATTTACCACCAAGCTTTAAACAACTCTTTTCGAGCCATTCATTCTTTTTTTAGATAGTTTGCCTTTTTGTTTTGGTTCTTTATTCATACGTGAACTACGACAATGAAATTTTCAAGTCATGCAATCCAGTACGTTTCACCAACGCCATGGTCTAAGGAGTGAATAACCAATCATTATCCATGCCACTTAATATAAATATTATTTAAAAAGAATACATTTGGTGAACCATCGGGGGAACCAAATAAAAGAGTCGGTCTAAGCCGGATTGGAGGTAGAGATGAGAAGATGAAGGACCCTTAAAACCTTTCGCCGTCGAGCTTACTGCCTCTCCTTACAACCCAATGTGGAACTGGTGGAGATCCCGAAAGACACTGGGAGCACTGGACTCCATCGATTATACTAACGGTTTCACGAACGAAAACCAAGCACGAGGAAGGAAGGAGAAAGACAAGCGATGAAAAGAGGTCGTTGAGAGGGATGGAGCTAAAAAACGAGCAGCCCCCAACGAGGTCGGAGCCATCCAAAGGGGGCTTCCTTTGAACGACGAGGTTTGAGGTTTAGCGACGGGGATTTAAATCCTTCCATTTCATCAAACAAAAACTTAGTCTTTTATAATTTTTTATTAATCAAATAAGGTTTACAAGGTCACATTGCCCCTTAATTTATGTACTTGTTACCAAGTTTTCTCTTAATTTTTTTGGACACTTTGTCCCATGAACTTTAAACCGTTACCTTGCCCCAAATCGTTATAGGACATGCTTGAGTGAGAAAATAAAATTCAATTAAAGGGGATTAGAATCTACACCATTCGAACAGACCACAAACTTCAAAGGATGTCTAATTGGGTTTAGTACTTTAGCATAAACAAAGATCGTTCATTTTAGCTAGAGTTTTAAACAAGATTAACATGAACATGAACATTACTTTATCAGTTTGACCTCCAACATCAGTTTTCTATCGAATTAAAAATAGTTTTATTTTGGCCTTTGGCTTTATTGATACATTGAAGGTGCGTCGCTTAATGCAGTTAGAGATCATGTTTTGCCTTTACACTATCACCCTTTCCTTCCTTTGTTCCACCATCTTGAAAGATTACACTGAGCTGTGAATCATACTTGGCTTGCAAAGCTGTTCCTGGCCCTGTAAGAAGATTTTTCTCCATAAAACTGCGATCTATTAACCCCTTGCTTCCCCATTTCTCAAGAAGATATGCGAGAGATGCGTAGAAAACACTTTTCTCGTCGTCGAGGGAGAGTTGATTCTCCGTTGACGTCGAGCCTCTATCCTTGGCTGTAGCGATTTTACGGGCCGTTTCATTTTTAGCGACCTCATAGGCTTCATCGAAATCCGCTTCTTGAACATTACTCCTCAAAGCATTGGGATCTAATACTCCTTGCTTGGCCAGATCTTCAACGGCGGTTTTGAGAGTTTTAATGTACCAATCTTTTTCTTTCATAGGGGACGCACCTTGACCTTCCATGAATTGGATTAAGAGGAGCAAGAGCAATGAGAATACAACCGAACCAATCTTCGCCATCTTGTTTCAAAGGATAAGCTAAAAGTGTTGCATACATATGTAAATGAGATTAAACTTAAATAGTTTTTATGATGAGCTACTCTCGGCAAATTCAGGGGAGTGTTTGACTGGTTTAGTGCCTAAAAGCCCTACACGTATAAAGAAAACTTATACTTCTCTCAAAATTCTCAACATCTATTTATTTCTATTATTTAACAATGACATGGTTATCAATAACGTGTTTTAAACAAAATTATTCTAAATACTATTTTTATTTTAGACTATACAAATTTTATTTGGATAATAACATATTTCAACAATTTCCCCTTAAATTCTTGAAATGAGAAATAGGACATAGAACCTGAATAATTTTAATAATTTTACAGTATTCTTTCATTGTTTTTCTGAAGAGTTCAAGATAATTTAAACTCTTCAAAATAAAAATTATATTTAATAATTAAATTAGTTCGTATGAAAATTTTAAATATACCTTTTAAAGATCTCACAAAGCAACATGATTAGAAAATGAAAAACATGCTTGGTTAATAGGGATGGAAACATGTTTTCAAAAATGAAAATAGTGAAAATGTGTTCGGTATCTAATTTTTTTTTTCAAAATAAAAATGAAAAAAATTATTAAATAATTAAAATGAAATATAGTTAGAAAATTACTAGTATAATAATAAATAAATAGGCTTTTTGCATGCCCTCTCGTTATACAATTCTTACCATTTTCTTTCGCTAAACACACTGCACTTTGTACGAACCCAACAAGTAGTTCTAGTGGAAAAGTTGATGATCTTTATCCTTAGAGACTGAGTTTAATCGTTTTTTTTTTGTTTTTTTTTTTTGCAAAGTGGTGTGTGTGCATTGTCAAAGAGTTAAGAATATGTATGACTAGATACTAGCTTATAATAATAAATAAATAAAATATAAGAAAATAAACTAAAGTTTTAAAAAATGGCATTAGAAGGATTCGAACCCGTGTTAAAATTCAAAAACCTTGTTTTCATATTTTCCATTTCGTTAAAACACTTTCAACAAAAACAATGAAAACATTATTTTTATGTTTTCAAAATTTCACTCATTTTTGTTTTTATTTTTTAAAAATTATTTTCTAATTTTTCAACCAAACACGTTTTCTTCACAGTTTTTCATTTTCTTGAAAAATGAAAACGAAAAAATCTCAGTTCTCTAAAACCAAATAGAACTTAATTTAATTAATTGGCATATTAAATTTTTAGAAAAAAAAATGATAACTAATATTTGAATAAATATAAATATTATTTAAAAAGTATACATGTTAACCATCAAACCTTTTTTTCCTCTATTAACAACCCGATAATAGTGCCATTGAAACAATAATGTTAGTATTGTTTTGCCCAACCGCCATTGAAACAGTCAATTTTTTTTTTTTTTGCTCTGCAAAACTTATTATTTATATAATAATAAGAAAGCCTTGATTACATGCCTCGTTAAAAACCTCCCTAACCTATGTTGGAGGAAAAGAGTACATGTAATCAAAGACACGATTACAGACCAGCGGTGATCACACTTATAGTTGTTCCAAAACACAAATCAACTCAAGCTAACAACGCACCAAACAACTTAAGCTAGCAGACATTGTATGCACCTTACCTAAAGAGGTAGACAACAAATGGATGACATCAAAAAAATGCTCCGACTCCATTCTTTCACCAACTATTTCTGGTGCCATCATTGTAAAATGTAGGCAACACTTTAAAGCTTCTGTGAATTTTGAGGAAGTTGTGCCTCTTCTTTTAAGTAGGTCCGATGTCCTCGGATAAATTGGTAGCAAAAAGGAAACTAGTATCCCAAACTTGATTTCCAAATCTCTGCATCTTCATTCCATCATCAGCAACCCACAAATCAACAACCCTAGCAAGAAGCTCCTTCAAATAGATTGCATTTGGATCTTCAACCCAACACATTTCCTTCAACATCAACCCCCGCAGCCACTTCGAACCCCCACTGCAGCCAATACTCAAAAGGCAAAAACATAAAACCACCCCTATACTCCACAAAAATAGTTAAAACATCCCCACACATTTCCTTCAACATCAACCCCCGCGCTACAGCAACAAGAGAAACCATAAAATCAAACACCCATGCATTAAAGGAACTTCATTTCATTCCCTTCAACATCATCGCTCAAAAAGAATAAGTGATTCATTCAAAAAGATCAAACAAAAACCTTAATACTCCAAATGCAGACAACAAAACCCATGCAATTACTCGGAGACCAAAACCAGAACTGCACTCAATCTTCCTCTGCTGTTTCCATGAATCGCAAAGTATCCGAGAGAAACTGATATCTCCATTTCCTGCATGCAAAAACCGAAAAAGACTACCACCAACACACAAAATGCAACGTGATAAGAGGCTCAAAGAAAGAACAAAACCAGACAGCTCAAGAAAGATCAGAAATCAAACTATTGCCGACTCTCCAACTCTATTCTAACAAGCTCGGCTGCCACCTCCTCTTCATCACCTACAAATTCGACCCCTTAATTCTTTCCCAACTTAATAGTCTCCCTTGCTTCCTTTTTTAAAATTTGCATTCTTGCAATGTCCGAGTCAGTAGGAGAGTAATCCACCAGTTCACTTGGAACGTTATCTTTCCCCACCTTTTTGCACTTTTTCAAGGCTCGGTCTCTCTTTTTTTTCTCCTTAACTGAGAGAGCCTTGTCCTGTATCTCAGCGATAGAAGCGTATTTCCTTCTAAACTTGTAATCCAGAAGTTCAGGGAACATGCTCTCCTGCTCGTGATCAGCTTCACTTTCACCGCCCAATGCGTCGGTATTTCCATTTGTCATGTCCACTTTCCTTGCCCATGACAACACTTCTTTTGAGCTCGGAACCATATCACAAAAAACCTCATTTGTCTTGCTTCCTAATCCCATGTCAAGGATGTCACCTAAGACACGGTTGGTGTTCACCTCACGTTCTCCATCACCCTCGACACTCAAGGTAGGCTTAGGATCGACATTACAGCCTCCCATCACCTCCACCCTCTTCGAAACAGTAGGAGAAACATTCTCCAGCAGAAGTTGGGTTGAACCGCAACCCCCCAACCCATGAACCTCGTCAACAAATGGAAAATCCAGCTTGCTAATCTTGGACTCAGAGAAGCTACATCCACCCCCAACAAGAATCGTATTACCCCCCGGACCAACATAGGATGTATTAGGGTTATCCACCGTACACCTTAAGCCTTGAGCTTCCTTGGTAGCTGCCCCACAAAAGTTTTCTGCCTCCTTTTTAGTTTCTTCAAGCAGCACACAGTCTCCTAGGTTTAGGGATTCAAACTTGTCACTTCTAGCAATATCTTCCATCTCGATAGCTTCACTAGTACTAAGTTTCCTTTGTTCATTCAAAACCTTTGTCCTCTTCTCATTAATGCCCCCATCACTCTTCCCAAGTGAGGCTCCGCTCTTGCTCTCCCTCTGTCGGAATCAGAGATGCTCCGGCACCCCTTAGAAGATGATTCTGATGAAATCCCCTCCTCTTCCTGAGCGTTATGTTCGTCTGCTATTATTGAACCTTGTTTCCTCTTTGAACCCTCTGGCTTATTGTTCAAAACAGACAAAGGAGTGGCCAATTCAGAAACCGAGATGACAAAGATCTCACTCCCAACTTCGACTTCAATAAGCTCTTCAACTCTCGACTGATGTTTAGTTGTTATAAGAATCGAAAGCTTCACGCAATCAAAAACCTGGTTCAGATTATCTCCCAGAGTCACTAAGGTGCCCCATGTTTCGGCAATCCTCTTAAACGTTGTGAGGTTCCAGCAGTGAAGCGGGATACCTTTAGCCTCCACCCACACCGTTCTCTCCTGCACTCGAAAAGAATCCGACCAAAACCTGACTTCTATGAAAATTTCTTTTAATAAAGCCCATTCATACTTCTTCAGAAGGTAAAGAAGCTCATCATCCTCAATGCATATGAGAAAATGTCTGCTACCCATACGTTTAATACCTAAGTGACCAAGACCCCAAGCATGGAGCCTTCTTTTCACCTCATCCGTACTGCAATCTGTTGCCATCAAACCTATAATACTTTTATTAAGCTTCCCAAGGGTTTCTTCCCCGACGTGGCCTTGGATTCTTCTTAACCGTGCTTTTTGAGAGTTTACTTCCCCTATCTTCTCTGTGATAAGAACCTCATCCTTAACAGTCTCTAACCTGACTGCATTTGAATCCTTAGCCGTGGGGCGAGACAACGAAGGGCAATCACTCCTCCAGTAAGATGTACAATTATTGAATAAAGAATATCCAACGTAGATAATAGACCCAAACAGATTGAACCCGTTTAGCCTCTCTATCGCCCTTTCAGCATCACATCTGTTTGTGAATCGCACAAAACCAAACCTTTTCCCCCTTCTATTTCTTTTCCTTGGTATGAAGGCGTCAGACACCTCTCCATGTCTCCCAAAAGCAAACCACAGCCCTTGCCAGTGTAACTTCTCCGAGAGATTGTCAACAAACAAAGTGAAGGATTGATAGTCACTTGACGCCTGCTTCCCTTGTCGATCGTAGTACCACCGTCTGAATCTCATCGTTTTCTTACCCTAAAACAGTCAATTTTTTTAGTGTAAACTACACGAAATACCACTCAACTTTACCTTTTAAATCGAACATACCACTAAACTATAAATTGATACTATTATGCCACTAAACTTTGATTTTTTTTACAATCCTAGCACTCGACCGTTAACTTATAACGGACCTTAAAGCTAAAACGGCGTCGTTTTGAAGCCTAAGATAGGCCAAAACGACGTCGTTTTGTTAGTAAAAAAATTAATAAAAAATTGTATTTTGGGAAGCTTGAACCCAAGACCTTTAGAATGAAAGGTTTATACCAAACTACTAAGCCAATTTAAATACTTAATATCATTCTAACAAAAATAATATATAAATAATATTGCAGTCGAACATAATTTTATTTATCTCATGATATAATTTTATAATATTTATAATATAATTTTATAAATATATTAACTTTATAAATAAATATTATTTATAATTTATATATATATATATATTAATAGATATAATATATATAATTAAACCTAAAACCCCAAACCCTAAATCAAATATTAATTAAAACCTCAAACTCTAAAAACTCAAAATTCAAAACCATATACTAACTAAAACCCAAAACCCTAAACCATATAATAACTAAACCCCTAAACCATATATATAAATAAATCCAAAACCCTAAACATACTTAAATCATAAATCCCAAACCCAAAATCTTGAAATTAAAATATTATTTATAATATATATTAAGATTTGTAATATAGGGTTTTAGGTTTAGAGTTTAGTTACATATATTGTTTAGGGGGTTAGGGTTTAGGATTTATTTATGCATATGGTTTAAGGTTTGGTTTTAAGGTTTAAGGTTTAATTATATATATTATATCTATTCAAATATATATATATATATATATATATATTATAAATAATATTTATTTATAAATTCAATATATGTATATATATGATTTAGGGTTTATGATTTATTTATATATATAGTTTGGGGTTTAGGGTTTTAGTTAATATATGGTTTAGGGTTTGGGTTTTGGGGTTCAATTATATATATTATATCTATTAAAATATATATATTATAAATAACATTTATTTATAAAGTCAATATATTTATAAAATTATATTATAAAATTATTTCATGAGATAAATGAAATTAAGTTCAACTGCAGTAGTATTTATATATATTTTTTAAAATGATATCAATTATTTAAGTTGGCTTGGTGGTTTGGTATAAGCCTTTCATCTTAGAGGTCTTAAGTTTAAGCTTCCCAAAACACAATATTTTTTTTAATTTTTTACTAACAAAACGACGTCGTTAACAACGAAATTAAAACGATGCCATTTTGGTTTTAACGATCCGTTATAAGTTAACGGTCGAGTGCTTGGATTGCAAAAAAAAGTTTAGTGGCATAATAGTATCAATTTATAGTTCAGTGGTATGTTCGATTCAAAGGGTAAAGTTGAGTGGTATTTCGTGTTCTTTACCCTTTTTTTATTAGAAGCCGCTATATAATGTAAAAATATTCAAAATTACAATAATAGATTACAACTAACATTGTAAACTAAATATATTTGGACATTTTCCTATAACATTCACACACAAAACTAGCCACTTTAGATCATACAATGACCATATATAGAAAAGGTTAAAAGCTCAACCAAAAGACTTGAACAAAAAATAGATACGAATAAATATGACTGCATTGACAAACAAACAACAATAAGGGATTAAACTATTTAAGGACCACCGAGAATCGCAAATTAGAGTCGAGCGTCGTGAGAAACTATCCACAAATGTAAAACGCGTATCCAAATTTAATCCGAGGCTACAGAGCAGTGAATATCAACAAGATTAAAATTCATCCCTGAGAAAAATATAAAATAAAAAGAACGACCAAATGATTGAGAAAGAAAACAAAAAAGTGTCATAAAGGCAGAGGAAGACGTGACACAAATGTAGAGTTATTCTTATTAAAAATTTAAAAAATAAAGAAATAAAAGAGAACTGATAGTCAGAGACCAATATTAAAATCGGTGTCACCGTCGGCTAAGCAAAATAAAGAAAATAAAGGTCGTGGTGTTTTATACTTCTATGGAGAGAAAATGGCGGCTGCGGCTAGGGTTTTTAGAGATGATTTGAAATCGTTAGAACTAAAGATACGAATAAACAAAGAAATACATGAAAAATGTATTTTTCAAAGTTTTGAATCCAATCATACGTATGTGGAGTCTTAAAGAGTATTCCACGATAACAATCTATGTTTTAGGTCTAACCATCACATTGGATGGAATTTTTTTAAAATTAAAATCATGACGGGTAAACTACGTGGATGACCGTCAAATTATTGGGTCTTACCTATTTTAACCACCGAACTACAAAAATTTAAAATTCGACCATCCAACTATTTAATTAAACCTATTTTGACCACCGGCTGTTAAACTCTAACGGAGGGTGATGTGGCTGTTAATAGAAATTTGTATAACTATACATTTAGTCCCTGTTAGTTACCTATTCTATCAATTTGATCACTTTTCTCCAAAGTAGTATAGTCTTCATCCAAAACCAGATCGACCTTTCAACAATTTTTTTCCAAAACATTATTGCATGTATAATGTTGTTGCACCAATATGTGTTTTCAAAACAATGAGGGGGATTTTCTTCTCTTCAAGAAATGATCTGAAATCCAAGAAACATTCCTTAACATTCTTCTTCAAGCACTCGACACTGGTTTCTATTTGATCGAGCAACTTGTTTTTATGAGACTTGCAGATCGGTTTTCCTCGTGATAACCTTTTCCTTGCATTTATGGCCAATACATTTCAGGTTGGTCTTGCAAGGAAGCTCCAATCACTTTAAGTGCCAACAGAAGTCTTTTACATTCATTAACAATCTAGCAAATCTAAAATTTCACAAACATCAGCAAAGGTAAAAGCCAGCTCAACTATATTAACTACTAGTAGTCTAGTACTAATCCTTTAAATTCATGATTAGTTCATGACCTGCTTGACCAAAGTTGCATTGCCAGTCGAAGGAATCAACTTTGTTTCGAAAGTAAAGTGACAAAACAGGGACATAGATTCATCTTCCTTCAACAACTCAACTTCATAAACTATATTTAAGATCAAAATTATAGAATATATATTTTCAACAAATTATTAATAAAAAAGCTACTAGAAAAAGTAGCAGAAGAGCATAACAAGAGAATAGGTGTTAATATTGTGGAGGTGCATGATTAAAGATCATGTTTTGTCTTTGCAGTATCAGCATTTGGAGCATCTTGAAAGGCTTTAGTGAGCTTTGAATCGAGCTTGGCTTGCAAAGCCAAACCTGGGTCTTTAAGAAGGGTTTTCTCCATAAAATCGCGATCTACTAATCCCTTGCTTCCCCATTTCTCAAGAAGATATGCGAGAGACGCGTAGAAAACATTTTTCTCATCCTCCACGGAGAGTCGATCCTCCGTCGAACCTCTATCCTTGGCTATGGCGATTCTATAGGCTGTTTCATTTTTAGCCACTTTATAGGCTTCCTCGAAATCAACTTCTTGAACATTACTCTTCAGAGCATTGGTATCTAGTATTCCTTCCATTGCCAGATCCTGAACCACGTCTTTAAGAGTGCTAATGTACCATTTCTTTTCTCTTACAGGGGGAAATGCCTCGCTCCCACCTTCAGCATCCGTGGATTGGATTAAGACGACCAACACCAATGAGAATACAATCAAACCAATCTTCACCATCTTGTTTCAGCCTATGATGCATAAACATGTAAATCAGATCAAATTTAAATAGTTTATGATGAGCCATTTTCGGCAAATTCAAGGGACAACCCTACACGTATATCACATGATCCATCAATATCGTGTTTTAAAATAGTATATATATACCTATTTTAAACATCCATTTGGGGAATAAAGTATTTCAACAATTTCCCTTGAATTCTTTAAATAAGAAATACGACATGGAACCTGAATAATTTTATTATTTTCCGAACCAAATTTTAAACTCTTTAAATAAAAATATATAATTAATAATTATATTAGTTGTCTAGAATTTTTTTTCACCTAACCTATTGGATAACTAATTCAGATCTGATACTGTAGAGGTTTGTTATGGGACAACCCTCCCAACCCAATTTGCTTCATTAACAATGACAGAATTCGAATAATAGTAAGGTGATAGAAGTAAGGTGAACAATAGTAATACTGTTCCAATTGCAGATAGTGAACGATACTGTCAAAAGTATGAATGTGTCTGGTGATATTTTGTACCCTAGGAGTGGCTGAAATTTTAGTTTCTGTATGCTCATATGTGTTGTACTTTTTTCCTTCGTCTAGGTTTAGGAAGGTTTTTAAGAAGACACACATACATACGGGCTTAGGTGTTATTTCAAATTTTAATAAAAAATCTTTCTTTCCGGATCTAGTCCCATTCATTTCCCGTTTCTATTCTCGTCTAAAATTGTATATAGCTAAAGAAGAGGACAAACTACAAAAGAAATTCAGGGATCTCTTTGGAGATTAAGCAAATGCTTGATAGGTTGGATGGCTACTGAAAATGTTAAAGAAGCAAAAATTCCTTATTGAAATCCTGGATGAGGAGCTGCTCAACTTATTGGAGGAACAAAACTGGTCTCTACATGGGTGGAACTGAGGGGCATTCCCTTACATTGTTGGAAGCACGAGACCTTTAAGAGAATTTCAGGATGCTGGGGGGAAATGCTTTTCAATCAAATGGGGACCTAGACCATTGAAGAAGCCTTGAAAAACTGGAACGGCTCTTAAAAAGACCAGCAAGAATCTAACCTCCCATTGAAGAAGCCTTGAAAAGCTGGAACGGCTCTTAAAAAGACCAGCAAGAATCCAACCTCCCATTGAAGAAGCCTTGAAAAGCTGGAACGGCTCTTGTGAGGACTTTAATTCAAGGGTTTTAAGTTGGAGAAATGCATCAATGGGAGATGATGGTGAGCTGGATGAGCTAAAAATCTCAAGGTACATTTTGAAAGCCCAAGAAGATCTTTGGAGACAAAAGAAGCAAGGAGACCTTAATACGAAACTATTTCAAGATGAGACTGAAACATAATTCGATTAGAGGAGGTAATTTGGGCTAAGAGGTATCAAAGGATCCTAAAAAGATCAAACAAAAATTCTTCAAGCAATTCAGAGATGGGATGCGGTTTTCAATCTCGATTTTAACTAACTCTCGCTGGAAGAATCTCCCTTCACCTTGGAAGTAATTAAAGACGCAGTTTGGAGCTCTGATTGTAACACCCCAGAAATAGTTTTAGGAGTTTAGTGGTTTGGCCAGGTTCGGTTCGAACCGGATTAGCCAATGGTTTAGGTTTTCGGGTAAAATTAAAAGAGTAAAAATCAGAATTGGAATTAATTGGGAAAAGATTTGGGTTCAAAATATGTTTGAATGTTTTATTTAACATTGTGGAATTTTAATTGGAGGCTAATCTAATCTAATTAATTGGATTTTAGTGACCAAATTGTAAAGAGTGCAATATTGGTTTTAGTGACTAACATGAAATTGGGCCAATACTAAGAATTCTAAGAGAGATATCATTTCCAAATGTTTTAATCAGACAATGGCCACCTTAATTGAGTAAGGAATTGACGGTTAATTAATTTTTAAATCATTTTCCTTTTGTTTTTAATTTTCTCTCATTTTCTCTCCTTATTTTCTCTCACTTTCTATTTTACTTCCAAACAATATTTTCTCTCACTTTCTATTTTACTTCCAAACAAGATTCTCCAAAATTATTTGCTGATTTTCAATGGAGAATTCATCAATTGATTTCACCTTTGTTTCTTAACAAAACCTCACAAGATTTTCTCATCAATTTCATCAATTTCACAAGTTGAGTTTCAAAGAAAATCTAACGTCAATTTTGATGGGAGCTTCTTCAAAGGTGAATTTCTTTTCCTCCCCTAAAACTAAGGTTCTTTATTGATATTCCCTAGTAGTTGGATGTTATTAGATTGTTTTTAACATAGTTTTGCAATTGATTTCAAGAATTGAGTTGTTAATGGTGATCTTGATGATTTGCTTAAAGATTTGTTCGAGTTGATGAAACCTAGAGATTTTAATTGGGTAAATTAATGTTTTGATAAGGTAATCATAATGTGAAATGAGATAATGGAAATAAATCCCAAAAATATTTGATTTGCTAATTTTTAGATGAGTTTTTAGTAGTTTTGGGGTTGTTTTAGGTGTTTTAGGGTTGCTAGAGGTATAAGGGTGTTAAGAAGGTGTTTTTGGTTGAGTTTTGATGTGGTTTAAATGGTAGAATCACTGGTTTGAGGTTAGGAGTTGGTAGAACAAAGATTGATGTTTTGTTACGGTAGTTTCGACTATTTTTCGGAAGGGTAACGTAAAGGATGCAGGGGTTTGTTGTTTGGCTGTGAGTTGAATGCATAATGGTGTAATTTCCCTCTGGTTTTTTGTGGTTAAAACAGAGGACGGTCAAGGTAAGGTTGCCCGGCTGCACGCATTGCTTACCGAAGGCTCAATTCACATCGGCGAGCAAACTGAGGCATATCGGTGAGTGTTTAAACACGTTAAAGCTCTTTAGAGGTTAATCGGTGGATCATGGGGGTTTAGTTATAGAATAAAAGCTTAACTAAGCTGAAGTGTAAGTTTTCGCTATTTCACCTTTTTGATATGAGCTTGTAGGTTTCGTGTTTTGGTTTTAAACATGGTTTGAGATACTTAATATGAATGCATCGGTTTGGATTACTATACAATGTATAACAAAATAAAGGAATGTCTTCATTAACTATCAACCCTAGAAAACGAAAGCAGAAAACGATAATGAGAAGATGCGAGCAAAACGTAAGGTAACTTAAATTTACCAAGTGACATGTTAGTCCATTTGCATGCTTACGAACCAAAACCATACATACAAGATGCATATAAACTTAACAAGGAAGCAACAAACAAACGGGACTAAAACACAACAACCGAGAACCTTTGAAGATACCAAAAAGCCCAATTACAAGCCTGCGTTTCGAAATAGGCTTGCCCGTTTCGATACGCGGGCTCCAGTTTAAAAGCAAGACCAGTCCGTACCTATACGGTCCACTTCGTTTCGGTACGGGGGTCAACAGTGTCGAAACGTTCCGGAACTTGTTCCGAAACAGGCATTCATAGTGGCTAATCGTATCGATACGCGTACCAAAACGGGAGCTCATAGTTTCAAATCGTATCGAAATGGCACCACCCCCGTTCTGATACGAGTATCCCTGGAGCTATACCCGTTCCGAAACCACCACGAGCGTTTCGATACGCTTACTCACAGAGTGGCCATGAAAACAGTTTTATGCATCTCCAAACATTCCCAAACATGCTCCAAAACAACAAGAATCATAAAACAACAACCATGCATACAATCTAAAGGCATTACATCCTACCACAAGCATGATCAATCATATAAGCATGCATAACAAGTCCATTCCATTCAAGAACATACATCCACATGAGTATAGCATAAACAAGGTTACATGCCTTCAATGCAAAACATAAGCATTTCATAACACACGGTTTACAAATCCTCAACACAAAAGCATTAACAAAATAGGAGTCTAACACATGCTCCTACAACACGTAGCATCCTCATTGCTAACTACTACATTATTCCATAAAATCATACTTGAGCAACCACAAACGCGCTTGGATGCCCCTTCCTTGCTCCTTGCTAACTCCACACTAATGATCTGCATTGTCGAAAACGAGAGCGTAAGCTAGAAGCTTAGTGAGGGAGCTCAAAACAAAACATCGACAATGCAGGGTTCAAAGCATGATAACCTTAAGACATTCACAAGGCATACATTTTCACTAATAGAGCAACATAGCCAATCGCCACAAAAATGCATGAACATGGCATCTTACCTCATGTTATGCTAAGCAAAGATATAACAAATATCTTACACAACAACCACACATGAACAAGTATATTGGCAACTATATAGCTTACTCGGATATGCGGATAGCTTCCGTTGGGATTTTCGCCCCAACGTACTCAACCAACAACATTACCTTCTGGTGGGATTACACACATCATCGTTTCTTTCATGGATGGGATTTCACTCATCATCACATGCAAACACTTTCCGGTGGAATGTTACCTCACTGTACTCCTCCTTGGTGACTACACATCACCAAGGCCACGCGCGAATTTGACTCTTACCGTGTGCACACTCATCCTAATGATCGATCATTTATACCCGGTAATTATAACTAGTGCCAACATACTAAACAAGTCTCACCATGCTTTCACAATCATGCAATACAACATATCATCACCATTATACAACATCAATATATCGCAACATGCATAACGAACATACATCACACAAGATCACATATGTACATTTAGCAAGAACTCATAAAGTCAAACAAGAGATTAAGCTATCAACTTAATCCCTGCATTAGATTGGCCTACCAAGCACAATCTAATACCTCAACTACACACTTGAACCAATTTAAAACCATTTTAAATAATCCACTCACCGAACACCCTTAAAGCAAACCGAAAAAGTCGATCAAGCCTCTAAATTTCCCGAAATCGAGCCCGAAGCTTCTCCAACGGTTCCCTTGATACTAATCAACCAAAAACAACATATTACTCAACAAATCATCCACAAAACCACTGCCACAAATCAGATTACAACCACAAGATTATTTCACCATATTTTCAAACCAAGAACTAACCAAAATCCTCATTTTCGGACTCACACACAACCCAGCAGAAATCTATCGATTCCAACACTCAAATCATCACTACACACATTCAAAACAACCCTCAAGCATCACCATATCATTAGCCCAACTTTCCCACACCAAACTACCTCAAAAACCCAAGTTTTCTACCCCTTAAAACACCCACAAAAACCCATTTCGGGATTTTCATCAAAACACCACCATTTTCACATATGATACACCCAAGGGCAAGAGTATAACATAAATTAACTTTACAAATCAAAAACCAAACAAAAACCCATTAAAGCTTCAACTTTTTTCTTGAAATTTAAAAACTTGAAGAACTTCAAAAATGGTGTTTATGAGAAACTAAAACCATAGAAATGTTAAGAACGATGAGGAGAAGTCAAAAACGTATTTACCTTGATGAAAGCTCTTGAAATATGTGGGGAAATGGATGGAATAGTGTTTTGGGGTTGAAGGGGGTTTTATCGTGAAAATGGGTTAAAGGAAGAAGAAGAAGAAGACTTTCTAAAAGTCCCTTTTTCACTTAATTTATTCCCTTTATTTAAAAATTACTATTTTGCCCTTAATGAAATCTTATGGCCCTTTTAAATTAAAACCAAGCCCACTTTGATTTAAAACAAGCCCAATGACTCAAACCTGATTTACACACTCAACTCCCAACCCCTAAACCTGGGTGTTACATTGTTATAAATGATTTTATGCATAATGCTTTGCATTGGAGAATATGATTTGAGAAATGTTTTTTGAGATTTAAGCATGTAAGGCTATGCCTTGAGACTTTGCATTTGTTTAATGCATGAGATGGATGGTACATGTGACGTAAATGATGTGTTTTGCTATGAAAACGATTTCAAGCATGAGATAGAAAGAGCGTAATGAGATTGAGTTTTCTAATTGAAAGATTGTTTTGAAAAATTACAATGTTGTTGTTTAGAATGAGCTTTCCCTCACTAAGCAAATATGCTAATGCTCTCTTTTTTCAACAATGCAGAGAATTAGCTTGTGGGGACAGCTTAGAGGCAAGAAGGTTTCCAAGGAATTTGACTAAGCTCAAGTATGATTTTATATTTGCTTATTAGTAATAATAATTGGCAATGGGTGGATGCTATATGTTGGGAGATTGTATTTCGAAACTCCCTGTTTTGAGGCATGTTTATAATGACCTTAATGGTTTGTAAAAGGCCTTTAATTGGTGTTTGAAGTTTTGGTTTGAGTTTTGACTCTTGAGTGGCTTTCTTGCTAGGATGCATGCCTTTAGATTTTTTCTTGATGCAATTAGTCATGCTTGAATGCTAAAATTGTTGCTTATGTTTGAGGAATAGTGTTTATGTATGATGTATGTGTGTTAGAAACATGTTGGACTGGTTTAAGCTGGAATTTGGGGTGAAAAACCAGCAAAATCTGTCATTACAGGCCCAAGTGTTTCGAAACACTCGAGCCTGTATCGAAACGGGGTGCCTGAAATGGCCTTGGTGTATCGAAACGAGTAAGGTCCATTCTGGTACGGTTTGCTTCTCGAAACCATGGTTTCGAAACACTTCAAAGGCGTTTCGGTACGAGCCCGTATTTCGAAACAGGGTTTAGTGTTTCAGAATAGGTGACAGTTATGTTAGTTAATGGAACGCTCTGTGTTTCGGAACAAGGCCTAGTGTTCCGAAACGGGTGGTAGTTAAGTTGGTTAATGGTGTGTTCTGAAGTTCTGATTCTTTCCGTTTTAGTCCTTGAATGTTGTGGATGCAATTCAATGAGCATGAATGATTGTTTTGAGCTGTGATTGGTCAGAGATACATGTAATGAGACTAATTAAAGATTGGTAACATGAATTTTCTTTAAGTCCTTGTGAATCGAGAAAATTACAATTTAGTCCTTAAAAATCAAATTGGACGAAATTAATGAACGTTTAAGTTGTGATTGATCCGCTGCAATGTTAAACTCATAGGAACCTAATTTGCATCTAGATAAGATAAAAAGAAAAAAATAAGGTTGTTTATTGAGGTAAATCTTCACGGTTCACTTCAATATTCCACGTGTGACGTGTACTGCTCGGTCTATCGCCTAAGCCGGGTTGAGGGGGTTACATTAACACCCCCACAACGCCCAAGAATTGGTACCTGGTCGATTAATAAATGTTTTAATGTCGGAATTTGCAAGTTCAAGTAAAATTTAATTTAATTGTCAATTTATTAATATAATTTTATTTAAACGGTCTCATCATTCAAAAATGAACTACAATCATCGCCAACACTCCTGCCGCTAACCTATCATTTCCGTTTGATAAGACACCGCATTTATTATTATTTACATCAATACAAAATTTAATCTACAAGATAATATAAAGAAATACTAATTTAAAATGCAAAACTGAATAAGTACAAGAATTAAGCAAATTATTAAAGGAACATAATAAATTAAACACTTTTTTAAAAAATGTGTATCATTCCCCAAATAGGTCAACACCTGATATTCGAGCCGGAGTTTAAAAGGATATAAATTAAGGCTTAGTTAAAATAAAAATAATGATTAAAACAAAATTTAAAAAATTCAATTAAAATAAAAAAACAAATTAAAGAATAAAACTAAAAAATAGTGACCAATTTGAAATAAATGGAAACAAGGCAACCCGCGGAGCAAAAGGGATTGGGAAGAAAGGATTTAATGAAAGTAATTAAACCATTTTCTTTTGGGTATAAAACCCACTTATTATAAACACCATAAGTTTCCTTTAAAAAATATTGGATCAAACTCCCATTTTAAGAAAAACAAAATCAAGTTTTTCAAAAAAACAAACAAAAACGTGCCCTCCTTTTTAAAATTCTAGAACTGGCCATCCCATTTATTCGAATCCAAAAGGCGAAAATGGCGTTTCAAAATGCATATGAGGTAAACCCATATCTCTTTTTTTTTACGCATTAACCAGACATAAAAGAGTGTCTTCTTTCTCGAAGAAGAGCTTTAAATTACACTTGGGAACTCGTAGTTTAACCGCATTGCTCCCAAACAAAAAAAAATCAAATAAGTGATGATAGAGGATAATGGAGATGAAGGACCAAGAAATTTCTGAAGTAGTTCGGAATGAAAAAAGTTTGTATGACATAAAAGTGAGTAAAAAAACGAAAAGAAAAAAATACAATCGGCTATCAGTAAACCACTAAATAAAAAATACAAATTTTTTGTTTGAAAGAATTTTGAATGAAAGAAGAAAAAGAAAGAAAGATAAAGTTAGAATTTTGTTTATATATCAACCTTTACTAGTTTATGCATTTGTTAATCAATTTCTAAGAATTTTGTTCACTCACAATTCAACTTATTCAATTAGTTAGTTTATGGGTTCGACTCATTTAAGAAGGTTGAAGAAGTTTAGAAAAGTTACAAAGCATGGTGAATTTTAGATAATTCAGTAATTGGTTGTAATTGAGTGAGTAATTAGCTGCATTAATTAGTTAAAATCAGGTATTTGGACAGTTGAGTTATTAGGTTGTAACTTGTAAGGAGGATATGAAGTTTGTTGTAATTTAGGCTTTATAAGTCCATTGATGTAATGGTCTTTCACGACTAGAATTAGATGATTTTTTTAAAAAAATAATAATAATATTCTTTCTCTGCTTATTGAATTCCACTGAAAACCCATGGGATCTACATTTCCCTAAAAAAATTTAAATGACATTTCCCCCTAATTTTGCCCCCCAAAAAAACATATATATCAGAATGATCTTTCAAGTCCTAAAATATGTTCTATACATAAATAAAACAAGAATAATTTAGGATGTTGCATATTAATGCAAGAAAAAATGTGCGTGACAAATCAGATAAATAAATATAACTTTAGGGTTTATGGAGTTGAAGCAAATGGTGGCAAACATTCATAAGGGTTGGAATAGAAATTATCTTCTTGTCTCGGATGATCCGGATTCTCCGTTCTCCTTGCCGGTTTCCCTCTTCGATTTTCATGAATTTTCTTCACTAACAAAGAAAACTCATCCCACAGCAATGTCCCATTCTTGTACTGATCAATTAGACCAAACAGGAGTTTTCTGTCAAGTGAGATTGTTGTCTTAAACCCCATGTATCTGCAAAAGAATGAACAGATTAAAAGAAAGTGGTTGGAAACCAGACATATTTTAGTCTCAATAAGTGAATACCGGCGATGGCCTTCGACGGCTTTGTCCATGTTTCCGACGAAAGTGGGAACGAAAACATCGCTTTCGATTGCAACGATATAGTCCAATGCAGCCATCTGATCTCCATGCTCCATGAAAGGTTCAAGCTCCTCTGGTTTCAATATGGTCTGTTTGCTAGCCAGATTCGGATAAGCTGCTGCAAGATCAGCCAGTCTCCTTTCTTTTTTGTATATTTCTCCTGCTGCAATGTAAATTGTGGTGGTGTTATCAATGCCTAATGCCTGCAACACTAGAGCTGTATCCTCTGGAGTTAAAGGGCACGATCCGCGCTCTTGTTTCTTCTTCCAATCGACCGGTTTATGCATCCATCCGTCATGAGAATATCTGAATTCTAACATTGTTAGACTGAAGTATCGCAGTTACGAACATAAAGAACACATCCTAATTCCTAATCGAATACGAAGAATATCAGTCACCTCATTTGTGTCACATCTGCAGCCTCTTCTTTTGTTAAACCTTTTTGGCAACCGGTGAAGGCCAATACATCCTTCTCGTACCTGAGATGAAGAGCCAAGAAAGGACCCTTTTCTCTCAAAATGTCAACGATCTTCCTACCGGTTTCCTCGATCGGTCGAGTAAATCCCAATGCCTCGTAGTTCACTCGACACCGCAACCTCTGCAGCTCTGCAGGCAACCCATTATTGGCAAGCCTAGCATCAGTTTGAGCAAACAGCAAAATCCCACGCTTCTGTATGCGAGGAAGGACCTGTAAGAAAAACAAATTTGCATCAAATAAAGTTGAATAAAAAACAAGAAATGTTCAGAAACTGGAACCAACCGTTTGGTGATAATATTCTAAGCTAGCAAAACTCATAGGAAACATGTAATAAACTGGTTCTGATTCCAATTTTCTCTTCTGTTCTGGAGGCAACTCTTTCAGTATCTTAACCTCGTCCCTTAGAGATGTAATGAAATGGTTGACATCAAAAATATCTGCAAATTCGCTGCCATTATACAAATTGGTCACAAGTTTAGGCCATGAGAAAGGATGTTGAAGTAGAGCTTGTTAATGTCTGAATTTTCTTTCGTTTACCTGGTATCATTCCAGTATGTGCCATAAGCAAATTTAGGGACAATAAGTGTGACATTCAAATATCTTGCAATGGCAACCATGTCAGAAATCTGTTGGAAGAAACAGCAAGTTAAAAGAGAAGCTAAATTACACACTATTGGTCCCTCTATTATGCTCAAATTTGGGATTTACTCACCCCAAGTCGCTTCTGATTCAATCCTCCATTAGTTGAAAGAATTAGATAGCCATTGCTTTTATAAACCCCTGAAAGTGACCATTTAGATAATGTTTCTTTCATCATTTTGTCCTAGTTTCAAATAATCATAGAAACAAATTCAAATTTAAACCAGAATAAATCAACACAAAGTCCTGCCTGCCAACCAGCATAAAGCCGGATTCGAACCAACATTGACATCAATCCATGCTAGCTCACATGAAAAAGAAGAAGGGAAAAAAAACGGACATGAAATTAATAAGAAGAGCTAGAAGTACTCACTCTGAGGAGGGAAAGAATATGGGAAAAAGAATGCAGATTTTGGCACCATGATTTTACCATCAAGAGTTGCCAACTGCAAAGCGCAGACCCAAAGAATCAGTAGCATGATTGAGGTCACAACTACCCAGAACTTGATACAAGCCATTGAAGAAGGTTGCTTTGCTGCTGCAGTCTTCATCTTCTCAGCTTTACTCCCTCCTCCCATGCCGGTCTCCATTTTTACTAAAAAAAAGGAACAGATCTTGTAACATAATAATGAAGCTGTATATATGTTTTGTGAAGCATGAAAGAACCGATGGGGCACATGTTGTGTAAGAGACTTAAATTTCAATTCTTGGTCGCTTTGGGATGTGATGTTGATAAGTTTGTCTTTGAAATTTTATTAAATTTTATCATTTTCAGCTCTAAACATGTGATAATATATTGAGAGAATAGACAATAACATAACACAATTCTTTGTTATAAATATTATTGAAAATCATTGTATTCATATTTGAAGTTATCAAATTTAATGCCTGGGTTCTTAATTTATAGGTGCATTTATAATTCTCTTTAGTTTTCTCTTTCTCTGTGTTGAAAATGAAAATGAAACGATAAGTTTTGAAA
The DNA here is from genome assembly GCA_030270665.1 of Hibiscus trionum. NCBI lineage: Eukaryota > Viridiplantae > Streptophyta > Magnoliopsida > Malvales > Malvaceae > Hibiscus > Hibiscus trionum. Next base: position 19,789,414 of record BSYR01000022.1, read on the forward strand.
ATTAGAATGTTGAGAAAGACAATTTTTTTATTTAATCATATGTATTTGATTTATTGGTCAATTAATCTAAATTAAATTTTGCAAAGACCAATATAGGAGGCGACCCTCCCAACCAATCTGAGAAGGACAATTTTGTTATCATATATACTCCAAATTTATCTTTACATTTATTGTAAAAAAAAATTAAAATTATGTTTTTTTAATTAAAATCATTATTTGATATAATATCAGAAAAAGTAATTTTACAAGCCGCCCTAAAATAATGGCATGTGTTATGTTCTATGTAATTTTAAATTTAAAAAAACTAAATACACTTATGAAATTATTATTTTTACGCTGTGAAGTGATGTTGCTACACCAAAACACTTCTTCTTACTCTTTATTTATGAAATTAACATATTATTTTAGTTTGAGCACTGGTATTTGATTTATTAGTCGATTAATTTGAATCGAATTTTTTGTAGATCTAATATGGAGTGATCCTCTTAATTTAATTTTCTTTATTCACAGCGTCAAGATTCAATCTCCTAATCTTACTTAAGGGACCTAACGTCTGATCCCGCGCTAGACTAACTAATTATTGATAAATTAACCTACTATTTTTATATTCCTCCTTAGCATTCTTGTTCCTATGGCCAGATTCCATCTCCACCATTGTTTGATTATCATCAACAATTGATTGAGACATAAATGGCACCAAAATATTTTCGTTTCTCCCTTCTTTCTTTTTTTCAATTTTTTTTAATTTCTTGAAATCGATAAAATTCAAATAAAATTTAAAATTTAATCTATACTCTATGGCTCAATCTTCTACTTAAATGTTAAATGGTAAAAAATTAGAGAAAATAGAAAAATATAACATTAAAAAATGATAAAAATAATTTAAAAAAGATATACAAGAACAAACATCTGTTAAAAGTTTAATTTTAAATCTAAACTGACTTGATTTACTCGACGACACACTTGAAAGTCGCCCCCATCTTATTTTCATCGATGTTGGATACCGGAGACTAAAGGTAGCAATAGTGACACCAAATGGTTTGCTAAGTACAATAAACATTACTCGATGAAAAATCTCAATATATATCAAATTTGAGATTTTTCATCATATATATATATATATATATATAATTATTAAATAATTTTTAATTATATATATATTCTTATATATTATATAATTTCTATAAATAGTTTTGCTTATATTTTTTTGTGATTTTTACAAGTTTTAATGATTTTAGATTTTTTAAGAGATTTATATTTAATACATTGGCGGTGGAAATTAAAAAGTTTTCACAGTTATCTTAGTTTTAAGGTTTATGGATTTAGTTTAGGGTGTATGATTTAGGGTTTATAATTTAAGGATGGTGGTTAGAATTTAGGGTTCATAGGTTATGGTTTAGGGGTTAGAGGTTATGATTTAGTTTTTAGGGTAATATGGTGAGGATTTAGGTTTTAAGCTATAAACCCTAAATTCTAACCTTAAACCCTAAATTTTAACCAACATCTCTAAATTCTAAACATTTAGACTTAAACCCCTAAACCCTACACCCTAAACTAGGTCCCTAAACCCTAAAACTAAGGCGCTTGTGGAAACTTTTAGTTTCCACCGGCCGCCAGTGTATAAAATAATTACCTTTTTTTAAAATATATATTTATATATATATATATATATATATATATATATATATATATATATATAAAAGGATTATTATCTCATACATAGGTGGAGGAAACTTTATGTTTCCGCAAGCATCTTAATTTTAGAGTTTAGAGTTTATGTGTTTAGAATTTAGGGCTTAGGATTAGGTTTTATGTTTTATGGTAATATGGTTAGGGATTTAGGTTTTAACTTATAAATAGAGTCCCTAAATTCAAAATTATTACACTTAAACCCCTAAATCTTAAGTCATAAACAAAGTCCCTAAACCCTAAAACTAAAATTATACCCAATTAATTATTTAACATAAATTAAATAATTAATTAAGTGTTTAACATCAAAGAAAACAATCAATTAAGTCACGGTGGATGACACATGTTACCATTACAAGGATTTGTTGTTCATGTTAACAAAAGATAAGAGTCAACATTAATGGAGGGATCTGATTAATTAAATTTTCGGTTATAAAACTCAATATAGTATATAATTTTACGAGGAAGTAATTGATTTTTTTTTTAATATGCATGTTCGTCTCTAAGATTCGAACTCACGTCCTTTTCTTGAGAGTATAATGTGCCTTACCAATGTACTCAACTCTTGTTGGTAGTAATTGATTTTTTTTACTTGGTATTTTTTTACAGAAGAAAAAAATGTTAGGACCATTAAAAAGGTTACCGATGCTCGGATCCTCATGATTTAGAGTAATGTATAAATTCAATTATACACACTGAAGAAAATTTTACTCCTTTCAATTAAGGAAAATTACAACGAGCCCCCTATTTCAACACTCACCAAGGAAATCATGGGGCAAATAACAATTATCCCATTTCTGTAACAGGTTTTCTTACAACAATCGACGGTAAACATTCTTGTGGGTTGGTATAAAAGTAATCCTCCAATTTAGGTTTCCCGGGGAACTGCAGTCTCTGAGAGGGACTCCCCATCCGATTCGCATGAGCCGCCTTCACCGCCTGCGAAAACTCGTTCCATTTCAATGTTCCATTCTTGTATTGATCTATCAAACTAATGAGCACCAATCTGTCCAGACTAATTGTCATCTTGTATCCCAGGTACCTGTCATACAAGTAGTGAAAAAACAATGAATCCATCAATAACATTCGTGTTCGATACATTTTCCGATACGCGACGTACCTTCGATGGCCCTCTACGACTTTCGCCATATTGCCTCCGTAGGTAGGCAAGAATATGTCACTGTCTAATGAAACCAGATAATCCAGTGCTGCCATTTGGTTTGAATAGTTCTGGAATGGTTTGAGGTCTGCAGGTGATAACAAAGTTTCCTTCTTCACCTGTTTCAAAACAAGGGCATCAGAAGTGGATTTCATTGCAAATAAAGTTAGATTCCGGGGGGTGGGGGATTAATTTACCAAATTTGGATAGAATGCTTTGAGAGCAGCCAATCTCCTGTTTCCACCATAAATATTACCAGCAGCTATATAAATTTGGATTTGAGGATCAATATTGAATGCTCTCAGTGTAATTGCTGTCTCCAATGGTGTTAACGGGCAGAGTCCAGCTTCTCTTTTACTCTTGGGATCTATTTCCTTTTCCTTCCACCATGGAATAGCATATCTAGAAACATAATATAACATAAACAATTTACTTTATACAATGACAATTTAGGCCTATGGAATGCGAACCAGGATTGAATTATGAGGGGTAAGATGATTAACTTTAAAAAGATCAAAGTCTTAAAAAGTACTCTTAAATCATAAAAATTGAGGGAGATTTTCTTTGTCCCGGCAAAGAACGATTTTATTAATCAGGGTAAAACTATACATATCATGGGCCTTCCTTGTATGTCTCGTTAAAAACTTCCTTAATCCTAATCGGAAGAAAAGAGTACATCACAACTATGAAAAAACTTAAAAGAAAGAAAAATTGAGGGAGTTAAGGTTTAATTTCATTAGTTTTAATTAACATGGTCCTAAAAGTAATAAACCGTATGATTTTAGGAGGGGCAAAAGTTTAATTACAATGGTTTCAAAATTATAATCAGTAGACTAAAGTGCAATTAAACCATTAATTTTGGGGGATAATTGCCCCTCTCACCGATTATGTTGGTTCGTCCCTGGCGGTAACCCTTTTAAATATTAGTTGAATTAAGCATAGGTTTCTAATATTTTAGGTTTAAATACTTAATAGTCCCTATTGTTTTGAAATTAAACAATTTGATCTCTTTTGATGTTTGATTCTAATTCGTCAAGGTATGTGCATGCATTCTAGGAAGATGAATGATATTTTAATCAATTACTCGGTGAAAGTTTAGTTGTTCACCTCATCCTTGTAAGCTCTTCAACTTCACTTTGATTGCAGCCTTCACTACAGCCAGAAAATGCTAACATATCCATTTCATATCTGAGATGTAGAACTAGAAAAGGGCCTTTTCCCCTCAAAATTCTTATAATCTTCTTCCCCATTTCTTCTATTGCAGGAGTGAATCTTAGAGCTTCATAGTTAACCCTACACCTCATCTTTTGAACCTCAACGGGTAGATTGTTACCGAGCCTGGTATCGGTTTTCATGAACCGAACCACTTCGTATTGTCGGAAACGAGGGAAAACCTGCGTAAAAGCGTTTACGATTAGTCACCGGGCAACAGTTCCGTGTATTATAACTCGGATACGAGTTCACTCACCGTGTTGTAGTAATAAGACATGTTGGCCCAGCTAACGGGGTGCATGGAGTACAGTCCATCTCTCTGTACTTTTTTCCTCAGCCTTGGAGGGAGATGTTTGATAATACGAACTTCACTTCCGAGAGATTTTATAAAGTAATCCACATCCCATATGTCTTTGAATTGGCTGCCACATTGAGAATAGATTGATATCCGAGTTAAGTAACGAAAATCATAAATTACTAACGAAATAACCGACCTGTTGTCGTGCCAAAACGAGGTTTTATCCAGTTCAGGAACCACGAGTGTGAGATTCAAGAACCTAGCTATAGCAACCATGTCACAAATCTGTTCACAAATTAACAAATTGGTAAGGAATTTAGTCACAGTACATGCAAAATGCAACCTGCAGAGAAAATGCTTACACCGGCTCTCATTTGATTCAATCCACCGTTGCATGAAACCATCAAGTAACCTTCATTGTTATAATCTCCTGGAGAAACAATATTAAGATCAAAATATGTCCTACTCGAATGAAGTTCGAGATTTATTATCCGTATTTAAAAAAAAAATCTTAATCCAATCGTTGATACGTACTCGGCGGCGGAAAATAAGTTGGCGAGTCGAATTTGACTGTCGTTGAGCCGATATTCTCTCCCATTGAAGCCAACTGCAATGCGAAAACCCATAGCAAAACCACCATTGTTGTGATCACAAGCATGCATAGCCTGAATTGATCAAATCCAGGTGATTTTGGCAGCATCAAGCTCTTCAATTTATCCAATTTCATCGCCCCGGTTACCAAATGCTTCAACTTTTCGGCTCCGATATCATTAATGGAACACTTCAACTCCACCTTATCATATTCAACAAATGCTTCCTCTTCTTTAAAACCATGCTTCGAGTCCTCCGTCCCCATCGCCGAAGTCGCCGGTAGTAGACACTTAAACTATGGTTACCCGGAACTGTGACAAGATTAACATCGGAAAACCGGTTCTCCGGAGCCTCTGACCGTTCTGTCAGAGAAACATTTCCTTAAAAGCAGGGATGCTGTTGGATTGTGGTGGCTTGGGATTTATAAAATTTCAATCACATTGTGTTGCAGTCATTTTCCATGAGAAATTGTATGGAACATGAAGGATTTGTGTAATAATTGTAATTCTATGATTGTCGTTGAAGGTGGAAAGCATACAAATTAACCTGAAAAACGAGTAAAAATTCCTGCTTTCAACATTAATCGCAGTATTTATTATCATTATATTGCACGAAAGGAATTAATAATTATGATGTTGTGATTAATTAATAAGCTTTGAATTTAAATGCTGATATTATCAAGTCATAAAAGCAAAATTTAATACAAGCATCTTGCACGCAAGAGTATTTTTTTTAAGGGAAAACTACACCGGTGGTCCCCTAACTATGTCTGTCTTCCTACTTTGGTCCCACAACTTTGTTTTTCGGCAAAAGAGTCCCTTCCTTCACATAGTTTTCCTATTTTGGTCCCCGACGTTAAATAACTAACGGTTTTGCTGACGTGGCATTTTTTAATATTTTTTTAAGGATGACGTGGCATTTTTTAAATATTTTTTTAATCATTTCTCTCTCCTCTTATATATTATTTTTATTTAATTTTAATCACCCAATCATGTTGTGACACGTGTCACTACACTATTAGGTGAAAAAAACCCCCAAAAATCCTTAAAATCAGACTTGGTGCCGCTGGGATTCGAACCCAAGACCACCAGCGCACCAAGCATGTGTTTGAACCAACTAGGCTAGGCTGGATACTTGATTTAATTCTACTAACACTTATATTTAAGTTGTACAAATTAACCCAAAAAAACCTAAAAATATAATTGGTGTCGCTGGGAATCAAACCCAGGACCACCAATGCATAAGGCATGTGCATGAACCAACTATGCTAGGCTGGTTACATGATTTAAATCTACTAACATTTATATTTAAGCTGTACAAATTAACCCAAAAATTAGAAACAAATTAGAAACAACACATTCGAACGCCATACCTTATTGATTTTAAAAAAAAAAATATTTAACCACCAAGTTAAACTAATAAATTGTACTATTTTTAAATTAAATATATTTAACTAAATTATGTTTAAAATTAAAAAATCAAACTAATTTTTTTACTTTGATTGATAATAACAAAACTAATTAAATATTTATTTATTATTATAAAATTATTATAAATTAATATTTATTTATTATATTAAATATAATATTAATAAATATCATTAGTTTAATATTTTTTGATTATTTCTCTCCTCTTATATTATTAATAAATATTAATTTTATAATAAATAAATATGTTTTTAGGTTTTTTTGGGTTAATTTGTGCAGCTTAAATATTAATGTTAGTAGATTTGAATCATGTAACTAGCTTAGTATAGTTGGTTCACGCGCAAGCCTTATGCACTGGTGGTCTTGGGTTCGATTCCCAGTGGCACCAATTATGTTTTTAGGTTTTTTTGGGTTAATTTGTACAGCTTAAATATAAGTGTTAGTAGATTTGAATCAAGTATCCAGCCTATCCTAGTTGGTTCAAGCGCATGCTTGGTGCACTGGTGGTCCTGGGTTCAAATCCCAGTAGCACCAAGTCTGATTTTAAGGATTTTTGGGGGGTTTATTCACCTAATAGTGTAGTGACACGTGTCATAACATGATTGGGTGATTAAAATTAAATAAAAATAATATATAAGAGGAGAGAGAAATGATTAAAAAAATGCCACGTCAGCCTTAAAAAAATATTAAAAAATGTCACGTCAGCAAAACCGTTAGTTATTTAACGTCGGGGACCAAAATAGGAAAACTATGTGACGGAAGGGACTCTTTTGCCGAAAAACAAAGTTGTGGGACCAAAGTAGGAAGACAGACATAGTTAGGGGACCACCGGTGTAGTTTTCCCTTTTTTTAATTGTAATGTTGACTTTATTAAAATGGATAAACTACTTTAATGACCACCATACTTTTGATAAAGTTACGATTTAACCACATTACTTTTTTTCTAAGCAATTAAACCACAAAATTATTTAAATGGGATCATTGTGACCACCAGACGTTAGAGGTTAACGGAAGGGGTGACATAGTAGTTAAATAAAGGGTATAATTACATATTTGGTCCTGCTATTTACACATTCTTTCAATTTAGTCATAATTTTAAATTAATAAAATTAATTAATTATTTAATTAGGTGGTGACACGTGTCAACACCTGTTTAGAGGAGAAAAACAAAATCCCTCAACCTGCGCTGGGCAAAGCATGAGTAAAGGTAGTTGCTTATCCACTGCACCAAGCACAAGTTTGTACTTTATATCACTAAATTAAATATATATGTCTTATTGTTTTCTGTATTTATTCTTTTAATTTCACATATACAATCATCGAATTAATTTCACATACATAACCATAAACACTAAACTCCAAACCCCAAAATATAACTTCACATATATGATCATCGAATTAATTTCACACGTATTACCTTAAACACTAAACCCCAAACCCAAAATCTAATTTCACATACATAATCGTCGAATTAATTTCACGTATATAACCCCAAAATCTAATTTCTCTTAAATTTTATTAAATTCATATAGGGTTATTTAAGAATCAAGTTTTAAAAATTTAACGAGTGATTCTAATAAAAAACTAACAATATTGATCATAAAATACCTGAATTTAAGTATTTTATATGCAAAATATGTGTATTTTATTACAGAATTACCACATAATTTTAAAACTTTCATTGGAGTCACCCAACTTTTGTTTTGCTTTAAAGCAACCCCATTGGTTTAAGAAAAAAAACTCTTTCAATGTATTAAAACAAAAGTAAGAAGTAGATTTTACCTTATGGTTAAGAAAAAATACTTGACCCGGTTGACTCGACCCGTCGACCCGAACCTTTAAAAATCAGGTAATTCTTTTAAAAAATTACTCAAACGGATATTATTTTCGAGTAGTTAAGTCGGGTCTAGGCCGAAAATTTTGTGTAGTCGGGTACCCGACCCAACCTAGTATTTTTAATATATTTATTTTTAGTTTTAAATTATATTTTTATTGTAGGTTCCTTAATATTTATACCCTCAAACTAAATTTAAATTCTCTAAATTTTTACCTGGTACATAATTTAATGCTTATATTGACATTTTAAAAAAAATGTAACTAGTTTTGTAATTGGTTTGCTTTAATTTTTGTTTCCTGCACAAGTGGATTTAAATGTTTTTTGTTGCCATTCCAATTTGTAGGCTTCATCTTGACTAATCTGGATTGGCTCGTGTTGCACACCTGATTTTGGTGGGCGAGTCTCCCAGCGAGAACTTTCTGCAGACACAACGCCTCAAACTCAAGACCTGCTTAAGCGGAACCAAGATGCTTACCACTTGAATTTAAATGCTTTTGATAATTGCTTATTGTATTAATTTCAGTAGAGAAACCAATAAAACGTCATCCTTATTATTCAATAATTTTAGCTTAAGCGGAACTAAGCTGCTTACCCCTTGATTTATTATATTTCTAAACTAATTACCAAACACAAAAATGTAAAAAGTTCATAATACATAATTCAAACTTAGAAAAAATTTAGAGATTTAAAGTTAGTTCGAGGGTAAAAATATTAAGGAACCTAAAATAAAAATATAATTTAAAACTAAAAAATAAATATATTAAAAGTACTTGGTCGAGTACCCGGCTACACAAAATTTTTGTCCCATACCTGACCCAACTACCCGGAAAAAACTCGGGTTGGGGCATTTTTTAAAAGAATTACCCGATTTTTAAAGGCTCAGGTCGGCAGGTCGGGTCAACCGAGTCTGGTATTTATTTTAACACCCATAATAATCATAAGGTAAAATCTACTTCTTACTTTTGTTTAATACATTGAAAGAGTTTTTTCTTAAACCAATGGGGTTGCTTTAAAGTAAAACAAAAGTTGGTGAATCCAATGAAAATTTTAAAATTTCAGTGACCAAAATTAAAGCATTTTAAAAATTCGGTGACATTTATATAGTTTACCCTTGAAGAAAATGAAAACTAATAGGCCACGTTAGCATTTTCTAACGGAAGGTAACGAGAGGGACCAAAATAAAAGCAAAGTAAAAGTTGAGGGATCAAAATGAAAGCAAAATAAAAGTTGAGCGACCCCAAAATAAATGCACCTTAAATATTCGGTGACCATTGGTGTAATTTACCCTTATTCTTTTTGCAAATCAAAATTCAAACACATGTAAAAGATAAAAGTTTTTCTCTAATTTTCCTTCACGAGTGTGTCTCCGACGGTAGCTTTAGTGCCGTCATTTGATTTTTTTTTAGTCTCAAATAAAAATATTATGTTTGGAATTCTTTTTTTTTTCATATATTCCTACATTTATTATTTTCTCCGTCCCATTAATTTTGTCCTTTATTAATTTTTTTGGGTCAAATTTTTTGAACTTTGACCTACTATTATATAAAATTTATTATTGAAAAAATATAAAAAAATATTTTATAAACTTTCAATCAATTAGTTTTAAAATATATATTTTATAAAATGTAATTGTTTAAAATATTTAAAATAGTCATGTCAAAGTTTAAAAATGTTGACTTTTAAAAAATCAATAAAGGACAAAATCAATGGGACGGATGGAGTAGTATTTTTTTGTGGTATGATTTTCATATATATTTTGTGGTATAATTTTGTCAATTTTTATAGTAGTCTGACATTTGTGTAGGGATTACTATGACGCACCCTCTGATCAAGAAAAATTAATAGTCTATTATAATTAGATTTTTTGTGATAATTTATCAATACAATCAGAACTGTTAATAGAACAATCTATAAGATTATTTTTCTCGATTTTCACTCATACACTAATATATTGTCTAGTTAGAATAGACAAGAAGAGTTTTGCGGTGGCTGTTAGGTTTTCTATATTAAAAAAAATGAATAACGTATTCAAGTGATTTGAATTGCGTGTTTTATTTTTCTTTACTTCAATTTTTTTGGTAAACTTGATCTCCAAAGTTTTTTTTATGATTTGAGTGAGTTATATTTTGAAGACTAAACATTTTTCTTGTAAATATAATTTGATTATACTTGCATATATATGTGTGTATGTGGAATCAAAATTAATATACATGTAACAAATGTTGATTAATGGATGTATATGAAATCCTCAAAATGCTTGTGTCAATTTCCATTTTTTAACCCATGCAATACACAGAAACCTGCTGCGAGTAACCTTTAAGGATTTAGGGTTTAGACCCTAAACCCTAAATATATATGTTCATGGTTCAGCTTCAGCATCGGTTTCTTGTTGATGATCATCAGAAACTTGTGGTTCTGCCAAACACTCTTCTGGGTTTGTATAAAAATAATCTTCTTCCTTAGGCTTACCAGGAATCACCAATCTTTTTGCAGGGTTCCCCATACGATCTGCATGAGCTTCTTTCATCTCCGATGAGAATTCCTCCCAGCTTATTGCTCCAGCTCTGAACAGATCCACTAAATCGACAATCGCCTTCCGGTCCAACAGAATCGTTTTCTTGAACCTCAAGTAACTGAAAAACACCATTCATCTCGTACTAAATTAATGACATTGAACGAAATGAAGATTGACATATATATGTGTGTGCATATGTATGTACCGTCTATGGCCTTCGACCACTTTGGCCATGTTGCCGCCGTTTGTCGGAACGAAAATATCGCTCTCCACTGCCACATAATAGTCCAATGCTGCCATCTGGTTTGAATGGTTCCTGAATGGATCAAGCTCTGAAGATGGCAGTAATGTTTCCTTCTTCACCTGCATTACAAAACATTCATCATAATTTTCAAACATACATTTTCTCAACCCGAACTAGTCGTAAGGTGTGATTGCATGAACCAACAAAATTAAACCCGATTTGAACTAACCAAATTGGGATAAGCTGCTCTAAGAGTTGCCAGTCTTCTTTCTCCCCCATATATATCTCCAGCAGCTATATAAACTTGGATATTGCGGTCGATACCCAATGCCTGTAATGTGAGTGCTGTTTCCTCGGGAGTCAAAGGGCATAAACCCGCCAGTCTTTTCTTCTCCGAATCTATCACCTTTTCTTTCCACCATGGATATGCATATCTGATATTTACATCATCCTATGATCAATGATTGAATTTATTAGAATCCCGTTAGAGCAGCCTGCTAATAACGCACACTGCTCTAACAGGAGCTGATACATAGATGTACTTTTCGTTACCTCATTTTCGTTAATTCGTCGATCTCTTGTTCATTGCAGCCTTCGTTACAACCGGAGAAAGCTATCATATCCATTTCGTATCGGAGATGAAGGACTAAGAAAGGACCCTTTTCTCTTAGGATCTGAACAATCTTCTCGGCCAAGGCTTGTATGGGAGGTGCAAACCTCAGTGCCTCATAGTTTACTCGGCAACGTAACTTCTGGACCTCTTCCGGGAGTCCATTATTAGCAAGCCTTGCATCGGTCTTCTGGAAATGCACCACATCGTGCGTTTGAATTCGGGGAAGGATCTGCGCATAAATTTATATATTTTTAAACCGTCCTTCTAATAAACAATGTTGAGTTCCGTCACTGTAGGGAAGCCTACCACGTTATAGTAATATGTCATGTTAGACCAGCTGATTGGTGGCATTGAGAAGACTGATTCAGCAAGTTTCTGCTTCTGCGCAGGAGGCAGCTCCTTCAATATCCGAACTTCATCTCTCAGTGATGCAATGAAATATTCTACATCAAATATATCTGCAAACTGACTGCAAGTCCAAACAGAAAAAATAATTGGAATTTCTTCATATAAAAGGATCGATCCATTCAAAAACACCAGTAAATGAATTTACCTGTAATCATTCCAGAACGATGTGTTATCTAATTCAGGAACTATGAGGGTGACATTCAAGAATCTGGCAACTGTAACCATATCACAAATCTGCATATATGCATACACAAGTTTATTGTTATTTGTTAATGAAATCAAAACAAGAATTAAGATGGTAAGCAGATTAATTACTTACACCGGATCGCATCTGATTCAATCCTCCATTTGAAGATACCATCAGGTAACCATTGTTCTCATACACCCCTGAAAGTTTTAGTCCAAGTTTCATTTAGGGTTAATTGCCCTGGATGTCCAACTTTGAAATATTGTAATTTGAGTTATTCAAAGTAACTATATTGAAACTTTGAGGACTTAATTCGAATGCTTCAAAGTTTGTGACTAATTTATGAGTCTTAGTTTGAGGACTTCTAGTTGAATCAACAAAACTCAACTCAACATAATTTTATAAACTCAGTTCGACTCGAAAAATAATAAAATAAAGTTTAAGTTATAAAGATACTCAAATCACTCAAAAATTTTAGTAATCAGTTAATCGAATATCAAATTTGAGTCAAGTCCTTCAACTATGTTGGATATATGTATATCGCATATGAAAAAATATGAATATATTATATATGTGTGTGTCTTATAGAAAATCGTTTAAATTGAAACAAATTTGTACCATAAAATTATAAATATTTACAATTAAATTTGAACAAAAATCGAACAACTCAACTCGATTTGACTTGACTCAAATTTCATAAACTCGGCTCGAATAAAAAAAATTTAAAGAAAAATATAAATTAAAAAATATAACTGAAAAGATTTTGACTCGACTCGATCGAATACCATAAAAAAGTGTGTTTTGAAATATAAAACAGCCGTGGCTAATTGGGTATGTTCTTTTTCTTGGTTAACTAAAAGTAATCGATGGAAATGACAAAATTCAAAGCATGCATACATACATACATACATACATACAAGTAAGGAGGCATACGTACTTTGAGGGGGGAGAGGAAAAGAGAAGGTAGATTTGGATGAAGAAACTACTTCCCCAAGTGATCTCAGCTGCATGGCGATGGCCCAAAGCAGCAAAATGCTCACAGCTCGAGTGACCCACAGCTTGATGCGAGCCACCCGAATCCTGGCAAGAACTAAGCTCTTGAGCTTCTCAGCTTGCACCATGCTCAAATACTTGACCCTCATCTTGTTGCTGTAGGGTTTCTCCTTCATTTCTCCACACTCCGTCTCCTCAAAACTCATATTCCTCAGCCTTTTCAATTCTCTGAAACAACAACCAAAACACAATCCAGGTCAGGATTCAAATAGTTGTCCGCTACCCTAATAGTTGTACCAGTACCGTCTAAAATCGTTATTGCGGAGAATAGCAGTCCACAATAATATTCGTTATGTCGGTAACCGAAAATACCAACGCAACTATAATTTAAATCCCTGGGTATCATCCCCGAAAAATGAAATTCTTTAAGAAAAAGAAGAAAAATTCACCTCATAAAAGTCAACATGAAGCAAGTTTGAATGCAAGGAATCTGGGTTTTCTTCTTTCTTTCGGTTGTAGCAAGAAGCTGGTTTATATGCACAAAATTGTGGTGAGGGGAAATTTCAAGAGTCGTACATCAACCAGTCATTAACTTGTTGATTATACAAAGCACGAGAAAAAAAATTCTTCCTTTTCTGGTTTCGTTTAAATTTGTCTATTAATATAATAAATTTGATTTAAATGCAATGAATAAAAAATATAATTCTTGACATTTGTGGGTAATGTATTTAGCAATATTTCTTTATAACTATTTATTATGCATATATATATCATTTTCTGAATTCACCTGTATTAATTTAACACATTTTATTTTTTTATTTTTCAAGGAGCGAGTTCAGTAATTAATATTTTGTGTTTTGTTGGCTCATACAGAGATAAATGTAGAAAATAAATTTTAAAGGAGCGAGTCCAGTGAGGATTGAATCTTCTGTCATAGATTAAGATAGAAAAAACTTTTATTATCTTAACTGATTCTCGTAATTTAAGATGATTATTCAATGAATTATATAGGTTAATTTTTCCATATATAGCCACTACTCCATAATTTTGGAGTTAATCTATGATTATTAAATTGATATGGATAAATTTATTGCTTTAGGGTGTGTAACAATCGGAAAATAAATACCAGACAATCATAGAAATAATTGTCTTTTCATCATTTTTATTAAGTTTTATTCAGAGAACACTATTTGTAATAATAACAATTTCGTGGTAATAGTTGGGATTAATTATCTTTTACTATCATTTTCAAAGTATTTAATGGTAATAAATTTTGTTTAAAAAATTATTTTACATTATTATTTTTGAGTCATTCACTACGCAAAAATAATCACATATACTATATACCGGACGGAATCAGGATGAATCTTTGAGGGGCCAGGAATTTAGTGTAGGATGGGTCAAGATAAAATTATGGAGGGACCAAAACTAGAAACTATTATGGGTAAATTATAAATTTTCTCACTCTTATTTTGATTATTAAAGTGTATTAATCGTTTAATTTTTTATTTGCTCTTATTTTGTTACTTTATCGTTAAATACTTAACAATATTATAATTAGATATCAATTTTTTTTTTTAAAAATATATGAAATGGCTCTAAAACTTTCTTCGTTTTTTTTTTGTGAAAGCCTCCTAGTTTCGGATTTCGATTGATTAATTGACAATGGAGGAAGCGAGTTGTATATCCTGATACTACGCTGACTAGAAAGTGGATATTGTAGATTAGAGTGATTTAAGGTTTTAGGAGTTTGGAGTAGAGTTTCACGAGTTTTGAAGTGATTTCGGAAAAATCTAAATTAATATAGTAGCTGGAAACAATGAGAAAAGTTTGTCAAAAAGTTTATCAATATTTTGAGTGGTCGAGAATGGTAATTTCAAACTAGTATGACACGTGGATGAAACTATAAAATTTATATCTTTGGAAAATAAAATAAAATAAAACAAAAAAATACATGGATTACATGTAGCTACCATGTAAACAAAAAGCAATACATGTCAGTACACATGACTACCATGTCACCCTTTTATTTTAGATGACCAAAATAGGAACAAATTAAATTTTTAGTGATTGAATTGAAATTTTTTAACTTTAATGGCCTAAACATGAATGAGGTCAAAGGTAACTGATGAAATTCATAATTTACCCCAAAATTATTTTAAAGGACTTAAATTAAATAATTAACTTTTGGAGATTAAAAGGCTTAAATTAAATGTCCAATTCTAGGGAGGGACTAAAAATGTAAACAATCCACTAACCAAGTGGGGCCTGTCCCCCTTTGGCTTCGAAATTTCCACACATATATACATATACAAGAACATTTTGATTAATAGAATGAGATTTTCTTTATACAAAGGCAGCTTTTGTAATTTGCATATAATGGCTAAACATTAAATCATATTCATATATCTTGTATAAAGTAAACATATACCATAGTTACTGAACTCAGAACCACCGGATCGTACTCTGAAAACCAGCAACTACTTGCTATCTCCTCGGCGGTCTTCTCAATGTAGCAGCTAAGTTTTGCCATCTATTCCAATATGTTTTCCTCTGACCGTAACTCTAAGCTTTTGTTCCTTCAGCATTGTTCTTCTCATCTTCAACATCCTGCAAGCAGCCATATATGTGGAATCACACAGATGCAACTGGAAGCATTTTGGGAGTTAGGAAAGTTATTCGAGCTTACGGAATTTTCAATCTTGTCAAAATCATCATCAAAACTCCCATCAGCATCGGCATCATCTGAAAGATATGCCGATAAATATCGCATTATTGCAAGAGGGGAGAAAAGGGAATAATCCAACACGTTTCTAAAATGGTTATCTATTAACAACGAAGCCGGCCACATTATTGCAATAATGTCTTCATTAAGTTCGCAAATATTGCATATCTTATCCGGGATATAAACACCTCTTCCAAGATCATTATATTGCATTGAATCAGCCAAAGAAAGTTAGGCTACACGATCCATAATCGGGCTTTAACATGACTAAGGAAAAACATCCTTTAGAAAATATAACTTGAACATAAAAGCCATCAACATATTCAAGAGCAAGCAAATCAAAATACCAAAGCCGGTGGAAACAAGAAAGCACACAATGATATTATATATCAGCAATTAAACACGATAATTTCAATGAAGTGAACATACCTCCACCACCACCATCACTGTCTTCAAAATCTCCCAACAAAAATGTATCCAAATCTTGCTCGGTAGATGCACTCGAAGTTTTACTTTTCAGACTAGATTCCGATTGCTCGGTCTTAAGTATGGGAGTTTGCACCTATTTCAAAAAAAAAAGTATGGGAGTTTGCTTGAGTTCATCCTCTTTTGCTCCCTCCTGCTTTGCTCTCTGTTTAAATTCCTCCATGCACTGCTTCTCATAACTAAAAATACAAATATGTTACATAAAAATAATAATCCGATCCCTTATCCCAAATTACCATTATTATAATACTAATTAAACACTTACAGGCCGACATGAGTACTAACAAGAATGAAATATATCCTCCAAAATTTTCTTTCTTTCATCACACGCGGACACATTTCATATCTTAATTTCTTGATTTCCTGCACAAGAAAAATGTGTTTTACATAAAATATTAATTATCAAAGTAGAATAGCTGAAACAATTCTTGCATATTTCGATGGCAAATGAAATTTGAAATGATAAATTTTAGACGAAAAACCAACTTCTAACCTCAAATTTTACTTTACTTAGCATATTCCTTTCTTCCAAATTTAATTCAAAACAACGTCAATCAAATTGCCAAATGTAGGCTATGAAATTTAAATGTATTTTTTTTACCTCAACACTAGTGAGAACAAGAGTGGCATGCCTCTCTTGCCAGTCACTCAGATCCTTTCGTACATTGGTCCCCGCAGTGTTCGCATCAGACGGCTCCGGTTCATCTACTCAAAAAACTGAATTTAAAATTTTGATTTTTCATTTTTAAAGAAAATATATAAAAATGGATGAAAATATTACCTTGGACAGGGGAAGGGAAGTTCTGGAAAGTACTAGAAGTGAAACCTCTAACGAAGTCTCTCAAATCATCAGTGACACCAAACTTCCGGAGCTCCGAATCGGAGATTGGTGGAGGATCCGAGAAATTTGAACCAGAGGCGGCAATGGAGAGGGAGGAGAGTTGAGAAGGAATAATATCGGAAATGGACTTGGAGAGGCTCTGGAATTGGATTTGATCGGCTTGCTGGAGAGCCGCGGTTTTGAATTCATCGGCTTTCTTGGATGCTTCAAGTGCAAACTCCTTGGACTTCTTGGCGGTTTCGGCGACTAGATCGGCGATTTTGTTCGGCGTTGTTAGGGTTTGAGATTGCCTCGCCGCTTCTTCAGCGAAGGACTTGGCGCGCTTCCAAAAATCTTCCATTTTTTTGGAATCTAATGGATTTTGAGATTCTTTGTATCTTCTCCGCTGGTTATATACTTTTGTTTCTCGTTATAAAATGACGACGTTTTGATATCTCTTTATGTCGTTCTGCATCGTGTCAATTTCTTGTATGTTCTCAAATTACTATTAATGTATTCTTAGTTTTAAATGGGTTTTTAACCTCTAAAAACTTAACTAACTAAGATGCTGATGATTCGATTTTAATCTAAATTAACTGATCAAAGTCAGTTTTTAGAGAAAAATCGTTTTAATTTTGCTAATCAATAATCGTGAAATTCTAACATAACGTGAAAAGATTAATTACGGGACTTGTTCTAGTGGACAACTTGAAAAACAAAAAATTAATGGTGAATTTGATTTCAACCCATTATAGAAAAATGTTTTAAATAAAAATTGTAGATTTCAATTAATTAAACTTGATTTCTCTAATTTATGAATTAATTAAGTTTTTCTTAGTTCTTGTTTTTGCTTAAATAAACATATATAAAGAAAAAGAAATCTGAGGCGGTTTTCTCTGGGTGCACGTTAGCGGGTTTACTGTCTCCTGAGATTTTCACCGTCGCGGATGGCTTTTCTTCTCGATTTTGTCTGGGTTTTTCAATTCTGTTCTTGGTTTTTGATTCTATATGTCCAAATCGAAGGTTCTTGACTGGAAACAACTGTTTGCGGGAGCTGAGGAGCACTCGTTGGATTTTTACCCTATAACACTCGGAAGCGACACGCCGGAGGTTTTTTCGCCATCGGAAGTGTTCGAAGAAGGAATTCAGGAATGGAAGTATGCTCTCGTCGGCCAGTTCGTTGGGGGAGCACTGAATTTCTCCTTATTGCAGCGGATTATTGAGATCCTTTGGGGGGAAAGCTCTTCGGTTAAGGTTAGTATCGCTGGATCAAATTTCTATGTTTTCTCTTTTCCTAATGCAACGTCTAGGGATTGGATCTTGAAAAATGGCCCCTGGCACATACAGAACAAGCCATTAGTGCTTAGGAAATGGGAACCGAATTTGAAGAAACTTGAATTTGATCTCTGTAAAATGCCGATTTAGGTACAGCTCTATAACGTCCCTTTAGAACTTTATTCTCGGAGGGGGCTGAATTACATAGCTAGTGCGTTGGGTCTTCCTCTCTACATGGATTCCATTACGACGTCTAAAGAACGTTTGGAATTTGCGAAGATCTGTATCGAAGTAAAGGTTGGGCAAGAATTTCCACGGTTAAGTCTGTCGTTTCAGTTCGTGTGGTGGTTCCCTGGATGCCCCAAAGTTGCGCTCATTGTCAAACCTTTGGTTATTCTGAAAAGCTTTATACTGAAAAGTCTCAACCAGCGGTTAAGCCTATTCAAGTCTGGAAGGTGAAGGAAGGGTTAGGTGCTAGCACTGAAGTGGGTGAAACTTCTAATTCTATTGAGGGGGTGTAACGCCCCGGTTTTGGGCCTAGAAGTATAGAGGTTGAAACGGACCGGTCGAGAACGGTTCGAATCTTTATGGGAGATTTAGGGAACACCTAGTTCGGGATGCTTTAAAAATATGGAAAAATATTTAAAAATCCTCATTTAATATATGAATTATTATGGTGAAATCAATTTTACAAAATAAGGTTTGGAAATACTACATTTCGGTGTAGTGACCAAATCGCAATTTTTGCAAAAGTGAAATAGTGATTGTTTTGTAAAGGATTGAAACTTTGAATCTTTAAGGAGCTAATTTTACCAAAATGTTTTCATCAGATTTTTCCTTAATTTGGGTGATTTTATTAATGTTTTAATTAAAGAAAATGAAGATTAATTAAATGAGAAACTACCTTTGACTATTCATAACTACTTTTCACAAATTTTCTCTCATTTCATTTTCTCTCAAATTCTTTTCAGCCAAAGACATTCTCTCCATCAATTATACTTTGATTTTCACTTCATTTGATGAGATTTCAATCTTCTTTTGATTCTTAATCAAATCCTCATCAAGTCCTCTTGATTTCTACATTGAATTTTCAAGAAAACTTGCCCAAATCAAGGAGAAATCATCCATTAGAGGTAAGCTTCGTCCTTCTCCTCTAATGATCAGTTCTTTACTGAAATTCCTAAGTTATCAATCCTTTGTTAATGATTTTTGAGTTGCTTTAATGTTAGAAACATGAAATCTTGTTAAAACTCAAGATTCTTGGAGAGATCTTGATGATTTTCGTGCTTTTTAGTTAGGCTCTATTTTGAGGTTGTTTACTAATGTATTTTGGATGGTAATTGATGTTATAAATGAGGTTTAATCGTACAAATCCCGAATAGGTTTGGATTCCTAAGTTTTGCATGCTAGAATGGTGGTTTTTGGGGTGGTTTTGATGATCTGATGTTGCTGGAGGTATAAGGTCATGTTTATGTTGCCTTTTGATGTTAATTGATGTTTATAAATGGTTAGAAGTGAAAGATCTTGGCTGGGCTTTGTTTTGGAAGAGTTTGGAGATGATTTCAGTTGTTTTTAGTAGCCGAAATGAGGTTCTTGAGTAGAGCAGCGAGTTTGGGTTGTATGGCTGGTGATTTTAATGCATGGTGATGCATTAATCCTCTGCTCTTATGTGTTAAAAATAGGGGAGAGTGATCCAGAAGCAATTGAGGTTGCGTTGGAGGTTTTAGACGCTAGGTTGGCTCGTCGGATAGCATAGTGTTGTGTATATGTGAGTGAGATCGTGTTTTCCAGCTTTGGA
This sequence comes from Hibiscus trionum, assembly GCA_030270665.1. Taxonomy (NCBI): domain Eukaryota; kingdom Viridiplantae; phylum Streptophyta; class Magnoliopsida; order Malvales; family Malvaceae; genus Hibiscus; species Hibiscus trionum. The sequence continues at coordinate 19,809,691 of BSYR01000022.1, forward strand.
ATGATTTTGAAAAGAGGTTTGGGAACATAAATTGTTGAGTTGTGTGGGGCTCGATTCGATCAACCAATTTAGCTCACCAAGTGGTGGAGAGGTGGATTTTTGGGTGGAAGGGTTGTGGAAGCTAGAATGTAAATAGACACAATGATTTATAGTGGTTCAACCTTCTAACCAAGGTCTACATCCACTACCTTAGCTCCCCACTAAGGATTTCACAATCAATCCACTATTGATTCGTCCCCTTTTCTAGGCTTAGGAGGTAACCCTTACACACAATCAAGCTTTCTACCCAAAGCCTTGATTGAAACCCTCTTTACAAAGAGATAAACAAAGCAAACTTAAAACCCTCTAATAGGTGTTTGTTTGCACAATTAAGCACTCACCCAAAACCTAAAACACTTGAGCAAATTTGACAAATTTGGCTCACTAGTGCTTGTCTATACAAGAAATGACAAATTAAGCACTAAGACAATTTCTTGATCAATTGATGTTTGACAATATGAGCATTAGCCTTCTCTTGATGCTTGGAGGTCCCTTTTATACTCCCAAATGAGTTTGTAGCTGTTACTAGCAGTTGGGATCAATTTGGAGTCGTTGAGGACTTTATTTCCCTTCATAAATGCTGTTCTGCAGCTATGGGTATCGATACGCGTGGAACGGTATCGGTACGACCTTCATGAGGAACTAGCCGTTGGGCTCTTGCCAGCCTAGGTGTATCGATACGCTTGAGAGCGTATCGGTACGGGTTCACATTTAAATAGCCGTTGGGGTAGTTAAAATGGGATCGATACGCTTACCTGGCGTATCGAAACGACCCCACTCCGTATCGATACGGCAAGGACCTGTATCGATACGGGTTTTTGACAGTGGCCAAACTGGGGCAAAAAGGTATCGGTACGGGTACAACCGTATCGATACTGGTAGCTTGAAAACACGAGTTTGGCTATGTAAAAGTATGAAAAATATTGCCAAAAACCTCTTAAAATACCTCAAACATATTTTCAAGTTGTTTGGACTTAAAACCAAGTTTTAAATTCTTTTCAAATCGGTCCAAAACATTTTTCAATTATTATATCAAAACATTAGTTCTACAATCTCCCCCTTTTTGATATAATAAAACTCACTTGAAAAATTGTTTGGGATTCTCCCCTTTAACTTTAAAAATGTGAATAAGAGACAAAAGAGATAAGAAATCAAATAAAGCTCCCCCTTATTCATTTGAAAAAGCATTTTTTCAAACCATTTCTCCCCCTTTTTGTTATATCAAAAAGAATTTAAAATATTAAGTTCAAAATAACAATAGAGGTAAAATTTTGACAAAATTAAAATATTTGGTTTAAAATTGGCTCCCCCTTACTCAAGGCATCATAAAAAATGTTAGTCCATCATATATGATCATCTAGTTGAATTTAAACTAAAATAAACAAATGAAATAAAAAACAACTAGAATTTTTTACCACACTTGAACTCAAGGTAGGATGTGAAGCCTTCCTTCTTTAAGTGTTCTTTCTTGTGTGCATGGAGCTCCCCCTCAATGTTTGACTTGTTGAACATCTCCATCACACCTAGCAATAGACAATCAAGTAATTTTTGGTATCCAAATTGCTTTGGATCCATGAACATTAGTAGCACAAATTTTAGTCCCCTTAGGAATCCATTTTTCAATGTCATCCTTTTTAATTGAAGTGGTTAGTCCTTTTGGGACCCAAACACTTCTAAAACATTTTCCTTTAATAAATCTAGGGGCACTAGATTGTCTAACATAAAAATTTAATTTTCCAAAATTGTTTTTCTTTTCAAGCTCTTTGGAAATCAAATCTTTTTCTTCTTGAACATTTTGAAGCAATTTTTGTAAATCAAAACATTTTAATTCAAACTCTTCAAGTTTTGCTTCAAGTTCAAGTTTGGTTTTAGAAAGCAAATCATTTTGAATTTTTAACTTTGAAATCAATTTATTGTTTTTCAAAATGTGGCTTTTAAAATCTAAAACCAAATCATCATAGGCATATTGTAATTCATCAAAGGAATAAGAACATGAAGTAGATGAATTAGAAGTTACCCTTGAATCTTCTTCGATGGCCATAAGGCAAAGGTTGGCTTGTTCATCGTCGGTGGAGTCCTCATCACTCCAAGTAGCCACATGTGCCTTCTTCTTATGGCTTGAAGTGCTTGCCCTCTCCTTTCTTTTAGGTTCTCGTTCAAGCTCTCTCAAGGCTTTCTTCATGAACGGGGCACACTTCTTGAAGAGATGAACTATCTCTTCATCTTCATCCTCCTCTTCACTTGAGTAGACATGATGGCAAGTGGAGGACTTGAGAGCCATGGCACTTGCATTGATGCCAAGCCCTTTGATTTTCTTCTCTCCCATAGCTCTAATTTCTTCCCTCTTCTTCTCATCCTCTTTGTCTTCTTCATGATTTGATGAGTAAGGAGAGACCCCATGAGTTCATCAAGCTTCAAAGTCTTCAAATTTTTGGCTTCGATGATGGCGGTCCTCTTTGAGTCCCAAGACTCGGGAAGTGAGTAGATGAGCTTTCGGACAAGCTTCTCTTCCGGGATGGCTTCTCCATAACCTTTAAGACCATTGGTGATAGTGGAGAACCTATCAAACATCTTCCCGATGTTCTCTTCCGGATCCATCTTGAAGTTCTCATACTCTAAGGTTAGGAGCCCAATCTTAGTCTCCTTGACTTCATCGGTTCCCTCGTATGTGACTTCAAGCTTGTCCCATACCTCCTTGGCACTCTCACAAGAAGACATCTTCTCATAGATGGATGGACCAAATGCACAAAATAGAATGTGCAAGGCTTTGCAATTTAGCTCCATCTTCTTGCGATCGTCGGCACTCCACTCCGCTTTACTTCTTTGAGGCACGAACGGACCATCTTCAACTACATCCCATAGCTTGTAATCTCTTGATTTGATGAAGAACTTCATCTTTGTCTTCCAATGGGCATAGTGGGTTCCGTCAAAGAAAGGCGGTTTGTCGATTGATTGTGCCATTTGAGCCGGTTGATGAAAAAGTGATCGAGCTTGCCGGATCTTCTCAATAGGATGTGAATCCCCTTCGATTGAGCCAAGCTCTAATACCAATTGTTGAGTTGTGTGGGGCTCGATTCGATCAACCAATTTAGCTCACCAAGTGGTGGAGAGGTGGATTTTTGGGTGGAAGGGTTGTGGAATCTAGAATGTAAATAGACACACTGATTTATAGTGGTTCAACCTTCTAACCAAGGTCTACATCCACTACCTTAGCTCCCCACTAAGGATTTCACAATCAATCCACTATTGATTCGTCCCCTTTTCTAGGCTTAAGAGGTAACCCTTACACACAATCAAGCTTTCTACCCAAAGCCTTGATTGAAATCCTCTTTACAAAGAGATAAACAAAGCAAACTTAAAATCCTCTAATAGGTGTTTGTTTGCACATTTAAGCACTCACCCAAAACCTAAAACACTTGAGCAAATTTGACAATTTTGGCTCACTAGTGCTTGTCTATACAAGAAATGACAAATTAAGCACTAAGACAATTTCTTGATCAATTGATGTTTGACAATATGAGCATTAGCCTTCTCTTGATGCTTGGAGGTCCCTTTTATACTCCCAAATGTGTTTGTAGCTGTTACTAGCCGTTGGGATCAATTTGGAGCCGTTGAGGACTTTATTTCCCTTCAATAATGTTGTTCTGCAGCTATGGGTATCGATACACGTGGAACGGTATCGGTACGACCTTCATGAGGAACTAGCCGTTGGGCTCTTGCCAGCCTAGGTTTATCGATACGCTTGAGAGCGTATCGGTACGGGTTCACATTTAAATAGCCGTTGGGAAATAGCCGTTGGGGTAGTTAAAATGGGATCGGTACGCTTACCTGGCGTATCGAAACCACCCCACTCCGTATCGATACGGCAATGACCTGTATCGATACGGGTTTTGACAGTGGCCAAACTGGGGCAAAAAGGTATCGGTACGGGTACAACCGTATCGATACTGGTAGCTTGAAAACACGAGTTTGGCTATGTAAAAGCATGAAAAATATTGCCAAAAACCTCTTAAAATACCTCAAACATATTTTCAAGTTGTTTGGACTTAAAACCAAGTTTTAAATTCTTTTCAAATCGGTCCAAAACATTTTTCAATTATTATATCAAAACATTAGTTCTACAATCTCCCCCTTTTTGATATAATAAAACTCACTTGAAAAATTGTTTGGGATTCTCCCCTTTAACTTTAAAAATGTGAATAAGAGACTAAAGAGATAAGAAATCAAATAAAGCTCCCCCTTATTCATTTGAAAAAGCATTTTTTCAAACCATTTCTCCCATTTTTGTTATATCAAAAAGAATTTAAAATATTAAGTTCAAAATAACAATAGAGGTAAAATTTTGACAAAATTAAAAATTTTGGTTTAAAATTGGCTCCCCCTTACTCAAGGCATCATCAAAAATGTTAGTCCATCATATATGATCATCTAGTTGAATTTAAACTAAAATAAACAAATGAAATCAAAAACAACTAGAATTTTTTACCACACTTGAACTCAAGGTAGGATGTGAAGCCTTCCTTCTTCAAGTGTTCTTTCTTGTGTGCATGGAGCTCCCCCTCAATGTTTGACTTGTTGAACATCTCCATCACACCTAGCAATAGACAATCGAGTAATTTTTGGTATCCAAATTGCTTTGGATCCATGAACATTAGTAGCACAAATTTTAGTCCCCTTAGGAATCCATTTTTCAATGTCATCCTTTTTAATTGAAGTGGTTAGTCCTTTTGGGACCCAAACACTTCTAAAACATTTTCCTTTAATAAATCTAGGGGCACTAGATTGTCTAACATAAAAATTTGATTTTCCAAAATTGTTTTTCTTTTCAAGCTCTTTGGAAATCAAATCTTTTTCTTCTTGAACATTTTGAAGCAATTTTTGTAAATCAAAACATTTTAATTCAAACTCTTCAAGTTTTGCTTCAAGTTCAAGTTTGGTTTTAGAAAACAAATCATTTTGAATTTTTAACTTTGAAATCAATTTATTGTTTTTCAAAATGTGGCTTTTAAAATCTAAAACCAAATCATCATAGGCATATTGTAATTCATCAAAGGAATAAGAACATGAAGTAGATGAATTAGAAGTTACCCTTGAATCTTCTTCGATGGCCATAAGGCAAAGGTTGGCTTGTTCATCGTCGGTGGAGTCCTCATCACTCCAAGTAGCCACATGTGCCTTCTTCTTATGGCTTGAAGTGCTTGCCCTCTCCTTTCTTTTAGGTTCTCGTTCAAGCTCTCTCAAGGCTTTCTTCATGAACGGGCACACTTCTTGAAGAGATGAACTATCTCTTCATCTTCATCCTCCTCTTCACTTGAGTAGACATGATGGCAAGTGGAGGACTTGAGAGCCATGGCACTTGCATTGATGCCAAGCCCTTTGATTTTCTTCTCTCCCATAGCTCTAATTTCTTCCCTCTTCTTCTCATCCTCTTTGTTCTTCTTCATGATTTGATGAGTAAGGAGAGACCCCATGAGTTCATCAAGCTTCAAAGTCTTCAAATTTTTGGCTTCGATGATGGCGGTCCTCTTTGAGTCCCAAGACTCGGGAAGTGAGTAGATGAGCTTTCGGACAAGCTTCTCTTCCGGGATGGCTTCTCCATAACCTTTAAGACCATTGGTGATAGTGGAGAACCTATCAAACATCTTCTCGATGTTCTCTTCCGGATCCATCTTGAAGTTCTCATACTCTAAGGTTAGGAGCCCAATCTTAGTCTCCTTGACTTCATCGGTTCCCTCGTATGTGACTTCAAGCTTGTCCCATACCTCCTTGGCACTCTCACAAGAAGACATCTTCTCATAGATGGATGGACCAAATGCACAAAATAGAATGTGCAAGGCTTTGCAATTTAGCTCCATCTTCTTGCGATCGTCGGCACTCCACTCCGCTTTACTTCTTTGAGGCACGAACGGACCATCTTCAACTACATCCCATAGCTTGTAATCTCTTGATTTGATGAAGAACTTCATCTTTGTCTTCCAATGGGCATAGTGGGTTCCGTCAAATAAAGGCGGTTTGTCGATTGATTATGCCATTTGAGCCGGTTGATGAAAAAGTGATCGAGCTTGCCGGATCTTCTCAATAGGATGTGAATCCCCTTCGATTGAGCCAAGATCTAATACCATTGTTGAGTTGTGTGGGGTTCGATTCGATCAACCAATTTAGCTCACCAAGTGGTGGAGAGGTGGATTTTTGGGTGGAAGGGTTGTGGAATCTAGAATGTAAATAGACACAATGATTTATAGTAGTTCAACCTTCTAACCAAGGTCTACATCCACTACCTTAGCTCCCCACTAAGGATTTCACAATCAATCCACTATTGATTCGTCCCCTTTTCTAGGCTTAAGAGGTAACCCTTACACACAATCAAGATTTCTACTCAAAGCCTTGATTGAAACCCTCTTTACAAAGAGATAAACAAAGCAAACTTAAAATCCTCTAATAGGTGTTTGTTTGCACATTTAAGCACTCACCCAAAACCTAAAACACTTGAGCAAATTTGACAATCTTGGCTCACTAGTGTTTGTCTATACAAGAAATGACAAATTAAGCACTAAGACAATTTCTTGATCAATTGATGTTTGACAATATGAGCATTAGCCTTCTCTTGATGCTTGGAGGTCCCTTTTATACTCCCAAATGTGTTTGTAGCTGTTACTAGCCGTTGGGATCAATTTGGAGTCGTTGAGGACTTTATTTCCCTTCATAAATGTTGTTCTGCAGCTATGGGTATCGATACACGTGGAACGGTATCGGTACGACCTTCATGAGGAACTAGCCGTTGGGCTCTTACCAGCCTAGGTTTATCGATACGCTTGAGAGCGTGTCGGTACGGGTTCACATTTAAATAGCCGTTGGGAAATAGCCGTTGGGGTAGTTAAAATGGGATCGGTACGCTTATCTGGCGTATCAAAACCACTCCACTCCGTATCGATACGGCAAGGACCTGTATCGATACGGGTTTTGACAGTGGCCAAACTGGGGCAAAAAGGTATCGGTACGGGTACAACCGTATCGATACTGGTAGCTTGAAAACACGAGTTTGGCTATGTAAAAGCATGAAAAATATTGCTAAAAACCTCTTAAAATACCTCAAACATATTTTCAAGTTGTTTGGACTTAAAACCAAGTTTTAAATTCTTTTCAAATCGGTCCAAAACATTTTTCAATTATTATATCAAAACATTAGTTCTACAATCTCCCCCTTTTTGATATAATAAAACTCACTTGAAAAATTGTTTGGGATTCTCCCCTTTAACTTTAAAAATGTGAATAAGAGACTAAAGAGATAAGAAATCAAATAAAGCTCCCCCTTATTCATTTGAAAAAGCATTTTTTCAAACCATTTCTCCCCCTTTTTGTTATATCAAAAAGAATTTAAAATATTAAGTTCAAAATAACAATAGAGGTAAAATTTTGACAAAATTAAAAATTTTGGTTTAAAATTGGCTCCCCCTTACTCAAGGCATCATCAAAAATGTTAGTCCATCATATATGATCATCTAGTTGAATTTAAACTAAAATAAACAAATGAAATCAAAAACAACTAGAATTTTTTACCACACTTGAACTCAAGGTAGGATGTGAAGCCTTCCTTCTTCAAGTGTTCTTTCTTGTGTGCATGGAGCTCCCCCTCAATGTTTGACTTGTTGAACATCTCCATCACACCTAGCAATAGACAATCGAGTAATTTTTGGTATCCAAATTGCTTTGGATCCATGAACATTAGTAGCACAAATTTTAGTCCCCTTAGGAATCCATTTTTCAATGTCATCCTTTTTAATTGAAGTGGTTAGTCCTTTTGGGACCCAAACACTTCTAAAACATTTTCCTTTAATAAATCTAGGGGCACTAGATTGTCTAACATAAAAATTTGATTTTTCAAAATTGTTTTTCTTTTCAAACTCTTTGGAAATCAAATCTTTTTCTTCTTGAACATTTTGAAGCAATTTTTGTAAATCAAAACATTTTAATTCAAACTCTTCAAGTTTTGCTTCAAGTTCAAGTTTGGTTTTAGAAAGCAAATCATTTTGAATTTTTAACTTTGAAATCAATTTATTGTTTTTCAAAATGTGGCTTTTAAAATCTAAAACCAAATCATCATAGGCATATTGTAATTCATCAAAGGAATAAGAACATGAAGTAGATGAATTAGAAGTTACCCTTGAATCTTCTTCGATGGCCATAAGGCAAAGGTTGGCTTGTTCATCGTCGGTGGAGTCCTCATCACTCCAAGTAGCCACATGTGCCTTCTTCTTATGGCTTGAAGTGCTTGCCCTCTCCTTTCTTTTAGGTTCTCGTTCAAGCTCTCTCAAGGCTTTCTTCATGAACGGGCACACTTCTTGAAGAGATGAACTATCTCTTCATCTTCATCCTCCTCTTCACTTGAGTAGACATGATGGCAAGTGGAGGACTTGAGAGCCATGGCACTTGCATTGATGCCAAGCCCTTTGATTTTCTTCTCTCCCATAGCTCTAATTTCTTCCCTCTTCTTCTCATCCTCTTTGTTCTTCTTCATGATTTGATGAGTAAGGAGAGACCCCATGAGTTCATCAAGCTTCAAAGTCTTCAAATTTTTGGCTTCGATGATGGCGGTCCTCTTTGAGTCCCAAGACTCGGGAAGTGAGTAGATGAGCTTTCGGACAAGCTTCTCTTCCGGGATGGCTTCTCCATAACCTTTAAGACCATTGGTGATAGTGGAGAACCTATCAAACATCTTCTCGATGTTCTCTTCCGGATCCATCTTGAAGTTCTCATACTCTAAGGTTAGGAGCCCAATCTTAGTCTCCTTGACTTCATCGGTTCCCTCGTATGTGACTTCAAGCTTGTCCCATACCTCCTTGGCACTCTCACAAGAAGACATCTTCTCATAGATGGATGGACCAAATGCACAAAATAGAATGTGCAAGGCTTTGCAATTTAGCTCCATCTTCTTGCGATCGTCGGCACTCCACTCCGCTTTACTTCTTTGAGGCACGAACGGATCATCTTCAACTACATCCCATAGCTTGTAATCTCTTGATTTGATGAAGAACTTCATCTTTGTCTTCCAATGGGCATAGTGGGTTCCGTCAAAGAAAGGCGGTTTGTCGATTGATTGTGCCATTTGAGCCGGTTGATGAAAAAGTGATCGAGCTTGCCGGATCTTCTCAATAGGATGTGAATCCCCTTCGATTGAGCCAAGCTCTAATACCAATTGTTGAGTTGTGTGGGGCTCGATTCGATCAACCAATTTAGCTCACCAAGTGGTGGAGAGGTGGATTTTTGGGTGGAAGGGTTGTGGAATCTAGAATGTAAATAGACACAATGATTTATAGTGGTTCAACCTTCTAACCAAGGTCTACATCCACTACCTTAGCTCCCCACTAAGGATTTCACAATCAATCCACTATTGATTCGTCCCCTTTTCTAGGCTTAGGAGGTAACCCTTACGCACAATCAAGCTTTCTACCCAAAGCCTTGATTGAAACCCTTTTTACAAAGAGATAAACAAAGCAAACTTAAAATCCTCTAATAGGTGTTTGTTTGCACAATTAAGCACTCACCCAAAACCTAAAACACTTGAGCAAATTTGACAATCTTGGCTCACTAGTGTTTGTCTATACAAGAAATGACAAATTAAGCACTAAGACAATTTCTTGATCAATTGATGTTTGACAATATGAGCATTAGCCTTCTCTTGATGCTTAGTGGTCCCTTTTATACTCCCAAATGAGTTTGTAGCTGTTACTAGCCGTTGGGATCAATTTGGAGCCGTTGAGGACTTTATTTCCCTTCATAAATGCTGTTCTGCAGCTATGGGTATCGATACACGTGGAACGGTATCGGTACGACCTTCATGAGGAACTAGCCGTTGGGCTCTTGCCAGCCTAGGTGTATCGATACGCTTGAGAGCGTATCGGTACGGGTTCACATTTAAATAGCCGTTGGGAAATAGCGGTTGGGGTAGTTAAAATGGGATCGGTACGCTTACTTGGCGTATCGAAACGACCCCACTCCGTATCGATACGGCAAGGACCTGTATCGATACGGGTTTTGACAGTGGCCAAACTGGGGCAAAAAGGTATCGGTATGGGTACAATCGTATCGATACTGGTAGCTTGAAAACACGAGTTTGGCTATGTAAAAGCATGAAAAATATTGCCAAAAACCTCTTAAAATACCTCAAACATATTTTCAAGTTGTTTGGACTTAAAACCAAGTTTTAAATTCTTTTCAAATCGGTCCAAAACATTTTTCAATTATTATATCAAAACATTAGTTCTACATAAATTTAGGCTTGAAACGCCGGTTTAAGTTCGGAAGTAAGTGAAGTAGATTTCTCTCTCGATTTGTGCTATTATTGTTTTGAAAAATATCAAAATGGATTTTGATGTGATTGTTTCGGCAATATGGTTTAATTTGTTGTTTGAGCATGGTTTTTAAGCATGTGAGTTGGTTATCAAACTTGGTTTGATGAAGGAAGCATGAAATTGATATTCCTTGAGAGTATGTGTTGTTAATTTGTGTCTTAAAGGCAATGTTTGGCATTTTGGCCTTGAAGGTGTTGCATGCTTTAAAAACAGCGAGTGGGTTGATGATTTTAACATGATATATTGGCATAAATGATGTGAAGATTACCGAATATATTGATCGATCAATAGGATGTAGAGTGCACTATAAACTTAAAATTCGTACGTGCTCTTGGGATTCGTCCCAAAGAGAGAGACCGATGATGAGCATTCCATCGGAGTAGGACTTGGTGCAACATCCAAGCTTTTTGGCAACAAGAGTTATTGCCATGAGACCGATGATGGGCATTCCATCGGAGTAGGACTTGGTGAAATATCCAAGCTTTTTGGCAACAAGATTTATTGCCATGAGACCGATGAGGGGCATACCATCGGAGTAAGACTTGGTGAAATACCCAAACTTTTGGCGAAGGTAGAAACTGTCATGCGAGTACGGTTTTGGTAGATGCCACCGAAAATGATGTTCTAGACGGGTGAGTACGGTGATGGTAGATGCCACCGGAAGTGTCTAGTAAGTTGTCCGTATATCCGTGTAAAATAGAATATGAAAGATGCCAATATACGAGAACGAAATGAGTGTTACATGTACCAATGCTTGAAATGTTTTATGCTATGAGAAAAGCATATGAGATAATGAGTTTATGAAATGCTTTTGTATATCAAGCATGTGAGGCCTTGCCACGGGATTTGCATAGGTTGTATGCATGAGTTAGCTAGATGGTACATGTGGTTTTCAAATGGGATGTGCTTATGCAAATGAGGTTTTGAGTTTTTGAAATGCTTTTGTGTATCAAGCATGTGTGGCTTTGCCATGGGTTTTGCATTGGTTGAATGCATGAGATAGATACTTGATATATGTGGTTTTCAAATGATGTTTTGCCTTGAAATGATTTTCAAACATGAGAAAGGAAAGTGTGAAGTGGAAATGGTTTCCAAGGAAAATTGGTTTAAGCTTTGCACGTGGAGTTGGTGCATGAGAAGGTTTTAATGAAAGTTATTGCAAGAATGTTGTTTGGATTGTGTTGCTTATTGCATATGTGTATAATGTTGGTTTTCAAGTTGAGCAATGCATGATTTAAGGCAATGATATTTTAAATGAAGTTTTCAAACGATACTTGAGCTTTTAGAGGTGTTTTTATATTTAAAGAAGGTTTTATGGTTTGCTGCATTGATGGTGTTTTGGTTTTGAGCATTTCCTCACTAAGCATTATGTGCTTACGCTCCTTTTTGTCCATCAATGCAGATAAATGAATTTGGGACAGCAAGAAGCAAGGGATTCAAGAAGAGCTCCACTTGAGAAGTATGTTTTGGTTTATCGTTATAGATAATAAAGGCAATAGAGGGAAATTCTTTACGTTGTTGAGTAATGAGATTGTTTACCTTGAGCAAGTTCGGTTTACGGTTTGATACTTGTTGATGATCAATTTGCGATATTTGGATCTTCTTTTTCGTATTTCGATATTGCTATGCTCTTTGGTTAAAAGCAAGATCTTGTGTTGAATGAGATAAATGAGTTGATGTGTTTGATGCTTGCGTTGTGTCTAGCTTTCATTGGAATATGATGGTTTGATGCTTAGCATGTTGTGGATACGTTGTGGTATATTTTGATGCATGTTTAAGTGGGCTAAAAGGTGTAAAACCAGCAATTTCTGCTGTTTCTGGGCAGGGTGTATCGAAACACCCTTAGCTGTTTCGAAACGGGTGCCTGAAATGGCCAGGGCGTTTCGGAACGGCTGGAAGTGTTTCGGAACCCTTTGGCTACTGGAGTGGCCTGTTCCGATACGGGTTTCAGAACATACCCGCGTACCGAAACGATCAACACCATTTCGATACGAGTGTTTCGGTACGGGTGTCAGAGTTCCGAAACGGTTGACCGTTGGGCTGCATATTTGAATTGTTCAAGTTTGCAAGTCTTACGTTTTAGTCCTGAATGTTGTGGTTGCAATTGTTTGAGCTTGGAATGTCTTTTAAAGCTGAAATTTGGCAGTAAGGCTTGTAATATGATTAATTGAGGTTTGGTAAAACTAAAATCTATAAAGTCCTTATGTTTTTCAAAATTTACATTTTGGTCCCTAAAAGTGTATTTCTTGCAATTGAGTCCTTAAATGTTTTTCGATCGCTGTGCTTATCTCTCCCATGATTCTTGAATATCCACATAGGCCTAATGTGCATCTAGAAAAGATAAAATGAAAAAAAGGGACGTTAATCAAGGTTGACTTTGGTTTTCCCCGTGTGATCTTCGTAGTTTGGGTCTAGCGTCTAGGCCGGGCTAAGGGGGTTACAGGGGGATTTAAATCCTTCTCAACAAACTGAAGCTTCTAATCAGAAGGATGTGCAGGCTTCCATTGCTGATGGAGCTTCTGATCAACAGGCCAAAACATCTAGGCAAGGTTTAAGCCATGTAGAGCAAGTTATTGCTTATTCTAATGAGGTCGAATTTCCCTCCTTGCAGGAATCTATAAAGAAGAAAAGCAAGGAGTGTGGGAAGGGAGACAAAAATAAGAAATTTGCTGGCTCTTCAAATAAATTGGTTGAGCTTGTCGAGCCTCTTGGGGATGCTGGTTGACAACCTAGAGTGACTGCACAGGGTGTTGCTAGCCTCCTTCAAGAGATGCGTGGGAAAAAGAAAGAACATCTAGACAAGTCTAAGCCTGGTACAGAAGTCCTTGCTGAAAATGTGGATTGTGGTGGTCCCTCTGTATCCTCCTCATGACTGTTTGCTTCTAGAGCATAAGGGGGTTTAACAGCCCTCTTAAACAGAAAAGGTGTAACACCCGGGTTTGGGGGTCGGGTGAATTTAAAATAATAAAATATTATTTTGGGCTTCGTGTTTTCAAAAAAAATATCTTATGTTGGACTCAATTTGATTTAAAGCCCAATTCCATGGATTTTAGGATTTTTGAGATAGCCATCTCATTAATGGAAAAGTGGTAAATATTTTGACTTGTAAAATAAAAACACTCTTATTTCAAAACACGAAACTATTCATCATCTTCTATCTTCAAGCTTTTCTAACGTGAAAAACCCCTCCCCTTCAAGTTCACTATTCCATCATCTATATTGCTTGTTGTTGGAGATTTTTCAAAGGTAAAACCATTTTTGACTTGTCCTCTCTTTCCTCTACAAGCTTGTACCATTATTTTTCATAAAGCTCATGGTTTTTGTATTTTGGAGTTTTGAAAGTTTGGATTAAAAATGTGAACTTTATTAGCTTTAACTTAAGCTTTTGATTTATTAATGTTATATAAGTTGTTTACTATCTATAAGGTCCAACATATTCGATTTTTACATAGTTTTATGATGTTACCGAAATTGGGTTTTAGAGATGTTTTAAAAGGGTTTTAGGTTGAGTTTTGGGGGGGTTTGATGTGGAAATTTTTTGGCTGATGGTTAGACTATGTTTAAGGGTTGTTTTGGAAGCTTTCGGGAGTAATATAAGTGTTGGAATCAATGGTTTTGGACTGTGCTTTAGGGCTGCTCGGGAATGAGGATTTTGGGGTTATCTTTAGCTTGAAATCATGTGTTTTGTGCTTGGTTTGTGTTCCAGGTTTGCTACATTGATTTGTGAACTGATTTGAAGTTATTTTGATTATGTTGGGATGTTTAGAAGCAATGATTTGTGTTGGTGAAGCCTCGGGAACGAATCCGGAAACGTTGGGAGCTTGATCGGCTAGTGTGGTTGAGCTTGGAATAGTCGGTGAGTGGTTAATGTTTTCAACTCGGTTTAAATGGTTTTCAAAGGTTTGTTCAAGCATGTGGGCTAGGTTGTGCTTGGTAGACCCACCTAGAGTTGGGATTAGAGTGGTAGCCTAATCTCAAACTTTAGTTAGAGACTTTGGTTGAACTTTAATTGTTGAGTATGCCTCGTGTTTAATTGTGATTCTGGTAGTTATGTATATTGTGTTATACATGTATGTTGAGGCATGGTATTGATGCATTGTTATATGCATGTGGTTTGTGCATGACGGTAAGTCATGGTGAGTACGTGCTAAGCACGGAAGTTGATATGAAATGGTGTTGTGAAAGGTTATGAATTGTGTTTAGTATTGGCACTAGTATGCTTGGGTACAATGATCGATCATTAGGATGTTTAGTGTGCACACGTGAGTCAAATGCGTGCGTGGTCTTGGTGATGGTAGTCATCAAGATGGAGTATGGGTTCGCCCGGAAATATTCTTATATATATGTTAGTCGGTGATGAGTGGAATCCCATCGACGGGGCGTGAGGATGAGTGGAATCCCCTCCGCGTGAAACGGTGATGAGTGTAATCCCACCGTAAGGTAAATGTGAGTTCCAACGGTTATCCGCGTATTCGAGTCATAGCTAGGTGCCAATATGGATTGATATGTGTGTGCCAATACGGATTGTGGAATGCGTTTGATATATATTTTGATATATGTATCTCCATGTGTTGAGCTTATGAGTTGTTGAGCATGGCATTATGTTGATAATTGTGTTCATGCATCATTTATATTTTGGCTCATGTGGTTTGTAGGTAAGATCATGCATTCTACCTTGGTTGTGTGCTCGTGCTTGGACCCTGCATTGTCGAGGTTTGTTTTAATGAGCTTACCCTCACTAAGCTTTATGCTTACGCTCTATTTTGTTCGACAATACAGATCCGTAGTTCGTGGGTTGCTAGTGCAAGAAGAGGGCCTCTAAGTGTGCTAGTTGAGCTTTTGCTATCCTCAAGTATAAACTATTTTAAGTTAATGATGTAATAGTCAAGCAATGGAGACCTATGTGGTTATTTTGTTTTAGGAGCATGTTTAGACTCCTTGTTATGTGGATGTTATGTTTAAGGTTTGCTTATGCCTAGAAGGTTGGCCTTGTGCCTTTTTATGTATGCTCCTATGTATGGTTGTCTAATGCATGAATCTTAAATACTATGAATGATCCTTATGTTGAATGTTGATCATTTGAATGAATGGCTTTTATATGTATGTTGGGTGTTAAGTATGAATGATCCTGATGTTATAGGCTTTTATATGTATGAATGGTTGTGGGAGGTTTTAGTTTGTGTTTGAGGCAGCCTTGTGCCATAAACCAGCTAAAACATGTTTGTTCGCAGCAGGTGTATCGAAACGGTTGTCCCGTTTCGATACGGCCTCTTGTTTCAGGCCAGGCGTTTCGGTACGCAAAGGGGAAATTTCGATACGTTTTTGCTACTGGAAATCTGAGATTTTGACGAGAAAATCAGAGTATCGAAACGGTCCTAGGCGTTTCGAAACGGGCTTCGTAGCGTTGACCACGAGATGTTGACCGATGAGGGCATTTCGATACGGTCAACACCCGTTTCGATACGGTCTCCTCGGCTTGACTTTGGCCAGTTGACCTAGTCAAGGCGTATCGAAACACCCTCTGGGCGTTCCGATATGGCCTGCAGTTTAAGTTTAAAATGGGTTGTTTTGTTGGGCTGTTCGGTTGTTTGCCTCGCTTGTTTCTTCCGATGTTGCCTTTTAAACGTAGGACATAATAATGCATCTAGATAAGATAATAATAAATGAAAAGTTTTTCCCTGGGTTGTTAACCGAAGTGGAGCCTTAACGGGTTTCGCCTCGGTTATCCCCGTGTAGCCCACTCGGACCGGTCAGTTGCCCGGACCGGGACGAGGGGGTTACACTTGTTGGTATCAGAGCCTAAGGTTTCCGAGACCTTGGACAGGTAAGTGAGGTAAGTTAAGTTCTTGAATTGCAGTTGCCCGGTGGTTGCTTGCCATGTAAGCATGTTTGCTTGTTTGTCAAGTATGCTTGATGTATGCTTGTTTGATCGTGTATGTATGTTGTTTGAAGCATGTTGAGTAGAGTCACATTGCTTCTATTGCATCGGAAAAAGGATTTTTAAGTGAGGGAACATACTTGAGCCACTTCGACTCTTGCCCTTGATAACCCTGTTTGTGTGTTTTTGTTGTGTTGTAGTTGTTATCTTTGAGCGCGTATGTCGAGGCCTAGAGGTAGACCGAGGATGGTTCGCCAGGAACCTCTTGCTGCGGCTCCTGTTAATGAGCCGGTGGCTGGAGTAGAGGCTCATGTGGGAGAGCCTGCTGTTGGAGTCGGAGCTCCACCATCACCACCTTCTCAGCCTGAAGTGGGAAGCGAGGTTGGAGCTGAGGGAGCGGGACCTCGGGTTGGTCAGGGTGGCCAAGGTCCTGCAGGAATAGATATGGTTCCGCTAGTTCAAGCTATAGTGGGAGCGTTTCAGGCTGCAGTTGCCGGAGCTCAGGCTGCAGCTCAGCCGAGAGGTTATGATGCTAGCATACCATTAGAGAGGCTTCGTAGCCTAGGGGCTGATGAGTTCAGGGGATCTACACCTGAGAGGTCAGAGTTGTGGTTGGAGAAGACAGTCTGTATCTTAGCTCAGATGGGATGTGTTGGTGCTCGTAAGTTGGGCTGCGTAGTATCGTTGCTTCAAGGTGATGCCTACACCTGGTGGGTCACCATTACTACCGGTGTGTCGGAGGCTGAGATCAGTTAGAACTTCTTTGAGACTGCTTTCAGAAAGAGGTACTTGGGGCCGAGATATCTGGATGAGAAGAAGCGAGAGTTCATGGATCTTGTTTAGGGAGATGCTTCAGTGACAGATTATGAGATCCGCTTTGTCTGACTGAGTCAGTATGCTCCGGAGTTGGTTCCTACTGAGAGGGACCGTTGTGATCGATTCAGATATGGACTTCATGAGAAAGTCAAGAGGTACACCTTAGCTTCAGATTATTCTGATTTTGATGTCTTGGTCGCTAGGGCCAAGGACATCGAGCATATCTTGGGGCTGACCAAGCGTTCGGGAGGATCCAGTTCAGGGAAGAGGCACAACAACTTTGATCGTGGTGATGCCAAGAGGCATCGGGGCAGTGGACATCAGTTTGACCATAGGCGTGGCGGTGGCCACCATGGTAGAGGCCATTAGAGCCATAGAGCTGGAGGGCGTTTGCCCGAGTGCACCCGTTGTGGGAGACAGCATTCAGGAGAGTGTTGGGGTAATTTCCATGCTTGCTGGAACTGTGGTTCGAGAGACCACTTCAGGAGAGAGTGTCTGCATCAGGCGGCACATGCACCAGTTCAGGCTCATGCGAGAGCGATTGACTATCAGAGAGGCCGTGGGCGCGGTCGTGGTTACTTCCAGCCGAGGGCTGATGCACCTAGGGTAGAGGCACCGAGGAATCTTGCTCATGTTGTGGCAGTACAGCCAGAGGCCAATGGACCAGCTAGAGTCTACGCACGAAGAGAGGCAGGGAATGACACAGATGTGATAGCAGGTAATTTTGAGTTACAGTCCATGTCGTTGCTTTCCTTAGTTGATTCGGGTTCCACGCATTCTTACATTTTGAGTGAGCATGCAAAGAAGTTAGACATACCTGTTGAGATCTTAGATGTAGGGATACATGTGACTAGTTCTTTCGGTGAGACAGTTGTAGTTAGACGGATGTATAGGAGGTGTCCGTGAAGATTCAGGGTCATGTGTTTCCTGTTGGTATGATGGAGCTTCCTTTCTACGGTTTTGATATTATTTTGGGTATGGATTGGTTGGTTGAGCACAGAGCTAGTGTAGATTTTGAGACAAAGAGAATTGCGTTGAAGCTTTTCGATGACTACGAGGTAGTGGTAGTAGGCGAGAATGTTAAGTTCTTGTCGAATTTTGTGTCAGCTTTAGAGGCTCATACGTTGATGGACTCCGGTTGTGGGGCTTATTTAGCGTATGTGATGAATCCGAATATGAGTGAGGTTAGACCGAAAGATATCATGACATTTTGTGATTTTCCGGATGTGTTCCCAGAAGAGTTACCAGGTTTGCCTTCTGACAGAGATGTAGAGTTTGTGATTGAGACTGTTTTAGGGCCTACTCCAGTTTCTATTGCTCCGTACCGTGTGGCTCCGAAAGAGTTGAAAGACATGAAAAGTCAGCTTCAGGAGTTGTTAGACCGAGGTTTTATTAGGCCTAGTAGTTTGCCTTGGGGTGCTCCCGTGTTGTTTGTGAAGAAGAAGGATGGCAGTATGAGAATGTGTATTGATTACATGCAGTTGAACCAGTTGACAGTAAAGAACAAGTATTCGTTGCCTCGTATAAATTACTTGTTTGATCAGTTGAGGGGTGCCTCAGTGTTTTCGAAGATATATTTGAGATCAGGGTACTATCAATTGAAGGTAAAAGAGTGTGATGTTCTGAAGACAACCTTTAGGACTAGATATGGTCATTATGAGTTCCTTGTGATGTCGTTTGGGCTCACGAATGCACCAGCAGCTTTCATGGACATGATGAACAGAGTTTTTAGAGACTATCTAGACCGATTTGTAGTTGTTTTCATAGATGACATCCTTGTGTACTCGAGATCAGAAGAAGAACATGATGAGCACTTGAGACTTGTTTTGCAGAGATTGATGAGTAACCAGTTGTATGCTAAGCTTAGTAAATGTGAGTTCTGGATTCGAGAGGTTGTGTTTCTTGGCCATGTTGTATCATCTGAAGGTATCCGTGTTGATCCAACGAAGATTGAGGCTATTGTTGAGTGGAAACAACCTAAGTCAGTGACTGAGATTAGGAGTTTCCTAGGATTAGCCGGTTACTATAGGAGGTTCGTTGATGGTTTCTCTAGAGTAGCTGCTCCGTTGACTAAATTGTTGCAAAAAGGAGTGAAGTTTGAGTGGTCAGATGCAAGACAGAAGGCTTTTGATAAATTAAAAGAAGCTTTGACGAATGCTCCAGTGTTAGTACAGCCAGTTTTAAGGAAAGAGTTTGTGATCTATAGCGATGCTTCCTACGTAGGTTTAGGTTGTGTTCTGATGCAAGAGAGGATAGTTGTTGCCTACGCTTCGAGATAGTTGAAGGTGCATGAGAAGAACTACCCTACGCATGATATTGAGTTAGCAGCCGTTGTGTTTGCGTTGAAGATTTGGCGTCACTACTTGTATGGTGAGAAGTGCACAATTTACACTGATCACAAGAGCTTGAAGTATCTGATGACTTAGAGAGAGTTGAACTTGAGACAGAGAAGATGGCTTGAGCTGTTGAAAGACTATGATTTGACTATTGAGTACCATCTGGGTAAGGCAAATGTAGTAGCCGATGCGTTAAGCAGAAAAGTTGTAGTTGAGTTGCGAGCTATGTTGGCTAGACTGAGTGTATCAGGGGATGGTGGTTTGATTACAGAGTTGCAAGTGAAGCCTTCGTTGATTCAGATGATCAGAGAAAAGCAATTGCAAGATGTGTCTTTAGTTCCTCATGTTCAGGACATAGCCGAAGGTAGACTGACCGAGTATAGCTTCAGTGGTGAGAATGTGTTGTGTTTTAGAGACAGAGTTGTAGTACCTGAAGATGTTGAGTTGAGACGTCTGATTCTGAGCGAAGCACATTCGAGCCTTTTTTCTATGCATCCGGGCAGTACTAAGATGTACCGAGATTTGAAGAACGACTATTTTTGGGTTGGTTTGAAAAAAGATGTAGCCGAGTATGTGAGCCGTTGCATGGTTTGTCAGAGAGTGAAGGCAGAACATCAGGTTCCTTCAGATTTGTTACAGCCTTTGAAGATTCCGGAATTGAAATGGGAGAGAATCACAATGGATTTTGTGTCAGGGTTACCGTTGTCTGCTTCGAAGAAGAATTCTGTTTGGGTGATAGTTGATAGATTCACTAAGTGTGCTCATTTCTTAGCGGTGAACACCACAAATTATTTAGACAAGTTGGCGAATTTGTATATTCGCGAGATTGTGAGACTTCATGGAGTTCCGAAGTCTATTGTATCAGACAGAGATCCGAGGTTCACTTCGAGGTTCTGGAGTTGTTTGCATAGTGCCCTAGGTAGCCGTTTGCATTTTAGTACTTCTTATCATCCGCAGTCAGATGGACAGTCAGAGCGAGTGATACAGATTTTAGAGGATATGCTTCGTTGTTGTGTGATTGACTTCCAGGGTTCTTGGGAGAAGCATTTACCCTTAGTTGAGTTTGCTTACAACAACAGTTACCAGGCTAGTATACAGATGGCTCCTTATGAGGCTTTGTATGGTAGACGGTGTAGGACTCCGATCTGTTGGGCCGAAACAGGTCAGAAATTGTTACCTATGCCGGATTTGCTTAAGGGGACTACTGATAAGGTGAAGTTAATTTGTGACCGTTTGAAAGCAGCTTCCGATCGTCAGAAATCTTACGCAGACTTGAAGAGAAAGAGTTTGAGTTTTCAGTGGGTGAGAAAGTGTTTCTGAAAGTATCTCCGTGGAAGAAGGTAATGCGATTTGGCCAGAAAGCCAAGTTGAGTCCGAGGTTTATTGGTCCGTATGAGATAGTTGAGCGGATTGGGCCAGTAGCTTACCGTTTGAGGTTACCTTCAGAGTTAGAGAAGATCCATGGTGTCTTTCATGTGTCGATGCTTAAGAGATATAGATCAGATCCGTCTCATGTTATGCCCGTTGAGGAGATAGAGTTGAATCTGGATTTTTCTTACAATAAAGAACATGTTGAGATACTTGCTTCTGATAGCAAGGTGTTGCGCGGCAAGAGTATAGAGTTGGTCAAGGTGTTGTGGAGACATAGAGGTGTGGAAGAGGCCACGTGGGAGAGGAAATCTGATATGCTTGAGCAGTTTCTGTACTTATTTCCCTCAGATAATTTCGGGGACGAAATTCCTTAAGTGAGGGAGAGTTGTAACACCCGGGTTTGGGGGTCGGGTGAATTTAAAATAATAAAATATTATTTTGGGCTTCGTGTTTTCAAAACAAATATCTTATGTTGGACTCAATTTGATTTAAAGCCCAATTCCATGGATTTTAGGATTTTTGAGATAGCCATCTCATTAATGGAAAAGTGGTAAATATTTTGACTTGTAAAATAAAAACACTCTTATTTCAAAACACGAAACTATTCATCATCTTCTATCTTCAAGCTTTTCTAACGTGAAAAACCCCTCCCCTTCAAGTTCACTATTCCATCATCTATATTGCTTGTTGTTGGAGATTTTTCAAAGGTAAAACCATTTTTGACTTGTCCTCTCTTTCCTCTACAAGCTTGTACCATTATTTTTCATAAAGCTCATGGTTTTTGTATTTTGGAGTTTTGAAAGTTTGGATTAAAAATGTGAACTTTATTAGCTTTAACTTAAGCTTTTGATTTATTAATGTTATATAAGTTGTTTACTATCTATAAGGTCCAACATATTCGATTTTTACATAGTTTTATGATGTTACCGAAATTGGGTTTTAGAGATGTTTTAAAAGGGTTTTAGGTTGAGTTTTGGGGGTGTTTGATGTGGAAATTTTTTGGCTGATGGTTAGGCTATGTTTAAGGGTTGTTTTGGAAGCTTTCGGGAGTAATATAAGTGTTGGAATCAATGGTTTTGGACTGTGCTTTAGGGCTGCTCGGGAATGAGGATTTTGGGGTTATCTTTAGCTTGAAATCATGTGTTTTGTGCTTGGTTTGTGTTACGGGTTTGCTACATTGATTTGTGAACTGATTTGAAGTTATTTTGATTGTGTTCGGATGTTTAGAAGCAAGGATTTGTGTTGGTGAAGCCTCGAGAACGAATTCGGAACCGTTAGGAGCTTGATCGGCTAGTGGGGTTGAGCTTGGAATAGTCGGTGAGTGGTTAATGTTTTCAACTCGGTCTAAATGGTTTTCAAAGGTTGGTTCAAGTATGTGGACTAGGTTGGGCTTGGTAGACCCACCTAGAGTTGGGATTAGAGTGGTAGCCTAATCTTAAACTTTAGTTAGAGACTTTGGTTGAACTTTAATTGTTGAGTATGCCTCGTGTTTAATTGTGATTCTGGTAGTTATGTATATTGTGTTATACATGTATGCTGAGGTATGGTATTGATGCATTGTTATATGCATGTGGTTTGTGCATGACGGTAAGTCATGGTGAGTACGTGCTAAGCACGAAAGTTGATATGAAATGGTGTTGTGAAAGGTTATTAATTGTGTTTAGTATTGGCACTAGTATGCTTGGGTACAATGATCGATCATTAGGATGTTTAGTGTGCACACGTGAGTCAAATGCGCGCGTGGTCTTGGTGATGGTAGTCATCAAGATGGAGTACGGGTTCGCCCGAAAATATTCTTATATATATGTTAGTCGGTGATGAGTGGAATCCCATCGACGGGGCGTGAGGATGAGTGGAATTCCCTCCGCGTGAAACGGTGATGAGTGTAATCCCATCGTAAGGTAAATGTGAGTTGTTGGATGTAAGTTCCAACGGTTATCCGTGTATTCGAGTCATAGCTAGGTGCCAATATGGATTGATATATGTGTGCCAATACGGATTGTAGAATGTGTTTGATATATATTTTGATATATGTATCTCCATGTGTTGAGCTTATGAGTTGTTGAGCATGGCATTATGTTGATAATTGTGTTCATGGATCATTTATATTTTGGCTCATGTGGTTTGAAGGTAAGATCATGCATTCTACCTTGGTTGTGTGCTCGTGCTTGGACCCTATATTGTCGAGGTTTGTTTTAATGAGCTTACCTCACTAAGCTTTATGCTTACGCTCTCTTTTGTTCGACAATGCAGATCCGTAGTTCGTGGGTTGCTAGTGCAAGAAGAGGGCCTCCAAGTGTGCTAGTTGAGCTTTTGCTATCCTCAAGTATGAACTATTTTAAGTTAATGATGTAATAGTCAAGCAACGGGGACCTATGTGGTTATTTTGTTTTAGGAGCATGTCTAGACTCCTTGTTATGTGGATGTTATGTTTAAGGTTTGTTTATGGCTAGAAGGTTGGCCTTGTGCCTTTCTATGTATGCTCCTATGTATGGTTGTCTAATGCATGAATCTTAAATACTATGAATGATCCTTATGTTGAATGTTGATCCTTTGAATGAATGGCTTTTATATGTATGTTGGGTGTTAAGTATGCTTGTTATAGGGTGCCCTGCATCTAGAGTTAATGTATGAATGGTTGTGGGAGGTTTTAGTTTGTGTTTGAGGCAGCCTTGTGCCATAAACCAGCTAAAACCTGTCTGTTCGCAGCAGGTGTATCGAAACGGTTGGTCCCGTTTCGATACGGCCTCTTGTTTCAGGCCAGGCGTTTTGTTACGCAAAGAGGGCATTTCGATACGTTTTTGCTATTGGAAATCTGAGATTTTGACGAGAAAATCAGAGTATCGAAACGGTCCTAGGCGTTTCGGAACGAGCTTCGTAGCGTTGACCACGAGATGTTGACCGATGAGGGCGTTTCGATACGGTCAACACCCGTTTCGATACGGTCTCCTCAGCTTGACTTTGGCCAGTAGACCTAGTCAAGGCGTATCGAAACACCCTCTGGGCGTTTCGATACGGCCTGCAATTTAAGTTTAAAATGGGCTGTTTGTTGGGCTGATCGGTTGTTTGCCTCGCTTGTTTCTTCCGCTGTTGCCTTTTCACGTAGGACATAATAATGCATCTAGATAAGATAATAATAAATGAAAAGTTTTTCCCCGGGTTGTTAACCGAAGTGGAGCCTTAACGGGTTTCGCCTCGGTTATCCCCGTGTAGCCCACTCGGACCGGTCAGTCGCCCGGACCGGGACAAGGGGGTTACACTTGTTGGTATCAGAGCCTAAGGTTTCCGAAACCTTGGGCAGGTAAGTGAGGTAAGTTAAGTTCTTGAATTGCAATTGCACGATGGTTGCTTGCCATGTAAGCATGTTTGCTTGTTTATCAAGTATGCTTGATGTATGCTTGTTTGATCGTGTATGTATGTTGTTTGAAGCATGTTGAGTAGAGTCTCATTGCTTCTATTGCATCGAAAAAAGGATTTTTAAGTGAGGGAACATACTTGAGCCACTTGGACCCTTGCCCTTGCTAACCATGTTTGTGTGTTGTTGTTGTGTTGTAGTTGTTATCTGTAAGCGCGTATGTCGAGGCCTTGAGGTAGACCGACGATGGTTCGCCAGGAACCTCGTGTTGCGGCTCCTGTTAATGAGCCGGTGGCTGGAGTAGAGGCTCTTGTGGGAGAGCCTGCTGTTGGAGTCGAAGCTCCACCACCACCACCTCCTCAGCCTGAAGTGGGAGGCGAGGTTGGAGCTGAGGGAGCGGGACCTCAGGTTGGTCAGGGTGGCCAAGGTCCTACAGGAATAGATATGGCTCCGCTAGTTCAAGCTATAGCGGAAGCGTTTCAGGCTGTAGTTGCCGGAGCTCAGGCTGCAGCTCATCCGAGAGGTGATGATGCTATCTTACCGTTAGAGAGGCTTCGTAGCCTAGGGGCTGATGAGTTCAGGGGATCTACACCTGATAGGTTAGAGTTGTGGTTGGAGCAGACATTCTGTATCTTAGCTCAGATGGGATGTGTTGGTGCTCGTAAGTTGGGCTACGTAGTATCGTTGCTTCAGGGTGATGCCTACACCTGGTGGGTCACCATTACTACCGGTGTGCCGGAGGCCGAGATCAGTTGGAACTTCTTTGAGACTGCTTTCAGAAAGAGGTACTTGGGGCCGAGATATCTGGATGAGAAGAAGCGAGAGTTCATGGATCTTGTTCAGGGAGATGCTTCTGTGACAGATTATGAGATTCGCTTTGTCCGACTGAGTCAGTATGCTCCAGAGTTGGTTCCTACTGAGAGGGACCGTTGTGATCGGTTCAGATATGGACTTCATGAGGAAGTAAAGAGGTACACCTTAGCTTCAGATTATTCTGATTTTGATGTCTTGGTCGCAAGGGCCAAGGACATCAAGCATAGCTAGGGGCTGACCAAGCGTTCGGGAGGATCCAGTTCAGGGAAGAGGCACAACAACTTTGATCGTGGTGATGCCAAGAGGCATCGGGGCAGTGGACATCAGTTTGACCATAGGTGTGGCGGTGGCCACCATGGTAGAGGCCATCAGACCCATAGAGCTGGAGGGCGTTTGCCCGAGTGCACCCGTTGTGGGAGACAGCATTCAGGAGAGTGTTGGGGTAATTTCCATGCTTGCTGGAACTATGGTTCGAGAGACCACTTCAGGCGAGAGTGTCCGCATCAGGCGGCACAGGCACAAGTTCAGGCTCATGCGAGAGCGATTGACTATCGGAGAGGCCGTGGGCGCGGTCGTGGTTACTTCCAGCCGAGGGCTGATGCACCTAGGGTAGAGGCACCGAGGAATCTTGCTCATGTTGTGGCAGTACAGCCAGAGGCCGGTGGACCAGCTAGAGTCTACGCACATAGAGAGGCAGGGAATGACACAGATGTGATAGCAGGTAATTTTGAGTTACAGTCCATGTCTTTGCTTTCCTTAGTTGATTCGGGTTCCACGCATTCTTACATTTTGAGTGAGCATGCAAAGAAGTTAGACATAACTGTTGAGATCTTAGATATAAGGATGCATGTGACTAGTTCTTTCGGTGAGACAGTTGTAGTTAGACGGATGTATAGGAGGTGTCCGTTGAAGATTCAGGGTCATGTGTTTCCTGTTGATATGATGGAGCTTCCTTTCTACGGTTTTGATATTATTTTGGGTATGGATTGCTTGGTTGAGCACAGAGCTAGTGTAGATTTTTAGACAAAGAGAATTGTGTTGAAGCTTTCTGATGACTACGAGGTAGTGGTAGTAGGCGAGAATGTTAAGTTCTTGTCGAATTTTGTGTCAGCTTTAGAGGCTCATACGTTGATGGACTCCGGTTGTGGGGCTTATTTAGCGTATGTGATGAATCCGAATATGAGTGAGGTTAGACCGAAAGATATTAGGACAGTTTGTGATTTTCCGGATGTATTCCCAGAAGAGTTACCAGGTTTGCCTCCTGACAGAGATGTAGAGTTTGTGATTGAGACTGTTTCAGGGTCTACTCCAGTTTCTATTGCTCCGGACCGTATGGCTCCGAAAGAGTTGAAAGACATGAAAAGTCAGCTTCAGGAGTTGTCAGACCGAGGTTTTATTAGGCCTAGTAGTTCGCCTTGGGGTGCTCCCGTGTTGTTTGTGAAGAAAAAGGATGGCAGTATGAGAATGTGTATTGACTACATGCAGTTGAACCAGTTGACAGTAAAGAACAAGTATACGTTGCCTCATATAGATGACTTGTTTGATCAGTTGAGGGGTGCCTCAGTGTTTTTGAAGATAGATTTGAGATCAGGGTACTATCAATTGAAGGTAAAAGAGAGTGATGTTCCGAAGACAGCCTTTAGGACTAGATATGGTCATTATGAGTTCCTTGTGATGCCGTTTGGGCTCACGAATGCACCAGCAGCTTTCATGGACATGATGAACAGAGTTTTTAGAGACTATCTAGACCGATTTGTTGTTGATTTCATAGATGACATCCTTGTGTACTCGAGATCAGAAGAAAAACATGATGAGCACTTGAGACTTGTTTTGCAGAGATTGATGAGTAACCAGTTGTATGCTAAGCTTAGTAAATGTGAGTTCTGGATTCGAGAGGTTGTGTTTCTTGGCCATGTTGTATTAGCTGAAGGTATCCGTGTTGATCCAACGAAGATTGAGGCTATTGTTGAGTGGAAACAACCTAAGTTAGTGACTGAGATTAGGAGTTTCCTAGGATTAGTCGGTTACTATAGGAGGTTCGTTGATGGTTTCTCTAGAGTAGCTGCTCCGTTGACTAAATTGTTGCAAAAATGAGTGAAGTTTGAGTGGTCAGATGCAAGACAGAAGGCTTTTGATAAATTAAAAGAAGCTTTGACGAATGCTCCAGTGTTAGTACAGCCAGTTTCAGGGAAAGAGTTTGTGATCTATAGCGATGCTTCCTACGTAGGTTTAGGTTGTGTTCTGATGCAAGAGAGGAGAGTTGTTGCCTACGCTTCAAGACAGTTGAAGGTGCACGAGAAGAACTACACTACGCATGATATTGAGTTAGCAGCCGTTGTGTTTGCGTTGAAGATTTGGCGTCACTACTTGTATGGTGAGAAGTGTACAGTTTACACTGATCACAAGAGCTTGAAGTATCTGATGACTCAGAGAGAGTTGAACTTGAGACAGAAAAGATGGCTTGAGCTGTTGAAAGACTATGATTTGACTATTGAGTACCATCTGGGTAAGGCAAATGTAGTAGCCGATGCGTTAAGCAGAAAAGTTGCAGTTGAGTTGCGAGCTATGTTTGCTAGACTGAGTGTATCACGGGATGGTGGTTTGACTATTAAAGGGAGGTTGCTTAACTTGAAGGTTCTTATAACATCCGCTTATGGTAATAATGACACTGTAATTCGAAGGGCTCTTTGGGAACAGCTGAAGGTAGTGGATGGTTTTGTTGGATCTTCCCCTTGGCTAGTTGGGGGGGACTTCAACACGTACATTGCAGATACTCAAAGTTCGGATGTGGAACATAGGGGACCTTATACTACTGTTGATATAGAAGAGTTGAAAGGTTGTTTGGAGGATCTGAATCTGGCTGATCACCCCTATGTTGGCCCTCTATATACTTGGTCTAACAATCAAGAATAGGGGCTTCTAGCTCGGAAATTAGATAGAATTCTTGTTAATTAGGCATGGATCTTACAATTCCCTGATTCTTTTGTGGAGTTTCTTGCTAAGGGAGATTCGGATCATTGCCCTGGGGTGGTTTGGCCTGGTAAAGATAATCTTGCTCTTCAACCTAAACCCTTTAAGTTTTTTAATTTCTGGACCATACACCCTTCATATCGAGAGGTCATCAGGGAGTCTTGGCATGATTAAGTTATTGATAATCCTATGAAAAGGTTGTCCCTTAAGCTGAAACGATTGAAACCTAAACTTAAGGAGCTAAACAAATCTTGCTATAGTGATATTTCGGGTCAAGTGGCTGCAAAGAGAGCTCATTTTGAAGAGCTGCAATTGAGAAATTTTGGGGCTAATGGTTTAAGGGATGTGGCTGGTGAGAAGGCTGTTTTGGCTAAACTTGTGGAGCTTGAGCAGGCTGAGGCTTTATTTTATAAGCAGAAAGCCAAGGCTTAGTGGATTGTGGAAGGTGATTCTTGCACAAAATTTTTCTATTCCACTGTGGCTGCTAAGAGAAAAAAGAACATTATTTGATTATTGTATGATGAGGATGGCAATAGGTTAGACAGTTTTGACCTTATAACCAATGAGATGGTGAGATTCTTCACCAATCTTATTGGCAAGGCAGATGCTAATGTTGCTAATTTTTTTGTTTCTTTGCTTAAGAATTTGTTGCAAAGCTCTATGCTTGCAGGGGCTAACGTGGAACTGTGTAAGCCTGTGACTGCCATGGAGATTAAAGAAGCACTGTTTACTTAAGGAAATAAGAAAAGTCCAGGGCCTGGTGGTTTTACAACATGGTTCTTCAAAGATGCTTGGGATATTGTGGGTGACGATTATATTGTTGTAGTTCAGTACTTTTATACACTTCATTCATGCTGCCTGATTTCAGTGCTACAACTATTACTTTGGTGCCAAAACTTCTAAATTCCTGTAGGGCTAGGAAATTTTGGTCAATTTCTTGATGCACTATTTTCTATAAGACAGTTACAAAGATTTTGGTTAATATGCTCACTACATACTTTCCTGGATTGATTCTGCCCAACCAATATACCTTCATCAAGGGAAGGAGCATTGTAGATAACACACTGTTAGCCCAAGAATTGGTGAAGGGGTATTCTAGGAACACCTTATCCCCCAGATGTGCACTGAAAATTGACCTTCAAAAGGCATTTGATTATGTTGATTGGAGATTCTTGTTGCTTGTGTTAGAAGCTATGGGTATTCCACATGAGTTTATTGGATGGATCCAAGCCGTGTCACCACTTCTTGGTTCTCTATTTGTTCCAATGACAGCCTAGTGGGTTTTTTTAAAAGGCAAAAATGGGTGAGGCAAGGAGACCCTCTGTTACCCTACCTCTTTGTAATGATAATGAATGTGTTGTCCTCCATTCTAAATGTGGCAGCTATTAATAGGGTTTTTAAGTTTCACCATAAATGTAAGAAGATTGCACTAACCCACTTAAGTTTTGCAGATGATCTCCTTATCTTCTGTCGAGGAGATATTGATTCAATTGTGGGTGTTTTAGCAGTGATGGAGCAATTTTATTTGTTGTCTGATCTGTAACTAAATGTGTCTAAAATTAAATTTTTTGCTTGTGGGGTGAGTGATGTTGAACTGTAGGATATTCAAAGCATTACTGGGTTCAAGACTGGCAGACTCCTTATCAAATATTTAAGGGTACCATTAGTTCCAAAGAAACTTAGTGA
This sequence comes from Hibiscus trionum, assembly GCA_030270665.1. Taxonomy (NCBI): domain Eukaryota; kingdom Viridiplantae; phylum Streptophyta; class Magnoliopsida; order Malvales; family Malvaceae; genus Hibiscus; species Hibiscus trionum. The sequence goes on from BSYR01000022.1 coordinate 19,839,304, forward strand.
GAAGGACTATCATGGGCTCCTGGTGAAGATAAAGGATAAGCTGAATCTGTGGGGTAGCAGGAAGCTGAGCTATGGAAGATGATTTCAACTTATTCGCGTTGTTCTGTTTAGCATTGCAAATTATTGGTGCAGGCAGTTGGTGTTGTCCAAAGCTGTGATACACAAAATCGAGTAGATGTGCATGAGATTCTTCTGTAAAGGCTGTGATGAGCCTACCAGAGGGGCCAGGTCAGTTGGGAGCATATTTTCAAGATTAGATCGGAGGTGGCTTGGGCTTAAAGAGTTTACAGTGCTGGAATAAATCGTGCCTTCTCTATTTGATTTGCAACATTCTTGCTGGAGAAGGTTCTCTCTGGGTTGGCTGGCTTCAAGCTTATGTCTTTTAAGGGTGACAACTTCTGGACAGTTGCTTGTAAGCCTCATTTCAGCTAGGTAATTAAGAAATTGATCAAATTTAGATCAGAAGCTGTTGGGCTCTTTGATGGACTGCCTAGCCTAGATAGGGTTATTATGGCTTGGATATGGGAGCATGTAAGGGTGCGAGAAGAGAAGGTTGTGTGGCAGAAGCTGGTCTGGTACCCTTCCCATGTTTCAAAGCATTCAATTGTGGCTTGGATGGCTCTTTTGAACAGATTGCCTACGAGAGGCAGGATGGCTGGTATGGGATTAGCATGTGATGTTTCCTGCCTGCTGTGCCATCAGGGACTGGAGAGTCGTAATCACATATTCTTTGGGTGCCCTTTTGCTGTTGGTATTTGGCATTCGCTGCTACAAGCTTGCAATGTGTCTAGAATGACTTTGTCGTGGGATGAGGAGCTTCGATGGGCTGTTACACGGTTAAAAAGGAACACTTTAATTGTTCACATTTTAAAATTGACCTGGAATGCTCATCTATATTTTGTATGGGAGGAAAGAAATCGTCGTCTTTTCAGGGGCACATCTAGGAGCCCTGAAGATATTATTCGTTCTATTAAGGATATTATCAGCACCAAGTTGTACATGAAAAGTATTGATACGTCGGATAGAATAAATTTTCAGTTGTGTACAAAATAAAGTATATCTGTATAAGAGTATAGAAGTGTAAATTCATGTAATAGCTTCTGCTGCTTTGAGCTAATACAAAGACAAATTATCTAAAAAAAAGTTTTTCTTAGTTCTTATTCTCTTAGTTTTAAATAATTAATTTTTTTCTCTTATTCAATTTCAATTCCATCCACAGAGACATTGATTGAACCATGTTGAAACTTGCAAGTAACCTGTGACAATAAAGGTGGGTATTCAGTTGAATCAAGTCGGATTAAAAAAATTAAGTTAGTTGAGTTGACGAGTGTTATTTTATAACTTAAACTTTGTTGGAAGAATTTTCAAGTTGAGTTTATAAAATTCAAGTTAATTCAAGATATCTATTCAAATCTAAAAACATGATTTATTTGAGTCTTATTTTATAACTCGAACATTATTTTTAAAAAAAAATCAAGTCAAGTTTGATTTAAATTTTTAGTATGAAATCGAGTAAAATTTTTGATTTTTTTTAAAGACCAGGTTTGGTCGGTAGATGACAGTAACAAATAAATATAAAAAAATAATATTGTGAAATGCGGAAGATTATGTAGTGGTATGTTGGGGTTTGTAGCCTCCATTTTCACTACCAAGAACAAAACAACAGCCCAACTCCCTACGTACCCCTGGTTTTACGTAACCAAAATAGCATTTCCAGCTCTTTTTGTTATCAAATGTCGGCCATACACATAAACAAAAAGAAGACAGAGTTCCTCATTTCCCTAATTACAAAAAAAGAAAAAGAAAAACCCATTAGTGGCAACACTGACAAAATCGTGTCCTAATAGACTGTTATCTGTACTGTTGTTGTTGGAGGTTTCAACTTTCAAGGACCGACCGGCAATGACTTGTTGTGTATGGGGCGTCGTCTTCTTACGTGGGAATAATCCATCGTAAAATATCGCGAAATGTCGGCCCCAGACTCCACCCATTCTTGCCTTGTGCCTCGACCTCCATGCACCAATGCTGCTTGCTTTTTCCCTGTCCATTAACATCACTTTCTTTTCATTATTATCTAAACATAACAGATAAGTGATCCTACAATGACACTAAAATTTATGTGAAAAATCATTTCGATTCATAGAAGAGGAGAAACATCCTAATGTGTAAACAAGGATATAAGAGGCACGTGACTTAGCACGATTTGTGAGTTATTCAACTATATTCTAACCCTAGCAAAATATCTATTTCAACCCGCTTTTTTCGCATCCACCACAATTTTTTTTTAATTTTTTTTCATCAAGTAGGTCGTATCACGAACTTTTCGAATTGAAACAAAACAGGATAAGGGTCATAATTTCTAACAATTATAACATTCTACTGCAAATCAAATATTATATGAACCCGAAACAAAGACTGTTATTTGTTCAGCTGAAAAGAAACACACACAAATACTACACTAGGCTCCATGTTATAGTTTTACTATCGAATATAAATTCTCTATCCTTTTTAGTATCATGTATATGCTCTAACGCTAAAAAAACTAGGCTTAGGGTTTATAGTTTAGAGTATATGGTTTAGTTTTTAGTGTTTAAAGTTTAAGATTTAGAAATTAGAGTTAAGACGGGACATATATAAAGGCACCAAAAAGGGGCCGATGAATTTTATTTCTTACTATCAACCATATATATATGTATGGATTACTATCCTATACATAGGTGGTGGAAACTTTTTGTTTTCACAAGTGCCTTAATTTTAGGTTTAGGGTTTTAAATTAGAGTTTTTAGTTAATGAATTTAGAATTTAGGGTTTAGGGTAATATGGTTAGGGATTTAAGTTTTAACCTATAAATCCTAAATTTCAACCATAAACCCTAAATTCTATCAACAACCCCTAAATTCAAAACTACTACACTTAAACCCTAAACAAAATCTTTAAACCCTAAAACTAAACACAAGCGCTTGTAAATGGAAATTATGAATACTTGTTAGATATGTTACCTGAAACATGTTCCTTCTGCTTGGTGTTTGAAACTGAATGGTGAGCTTCATTTACCTTAACCTGTTTTCAAAAACAAAAGAAAATGAGTCTGATCTTCCTCAGAGGATCTGATAAAAGATTGCAAATGTTTTCTGGATAAATTTTCACCTCGGTGAATCTGATCTTCCTTGGAAGTGATGGATACTGAGAAAGCTCAACTCCTTTTGCTGCACATGATAAACCAACCAAACTCACTAAACAATGAAACAAGAGATAAAAAAAGACACAAAAGTGAGACCCGTGCTTTATAGTTTTATTACCTTGTTCATTTGCTGCTTGCAGCTTCATTTCCATGGAAGCACAAGGTGATTGCAGTGCCAACAAGGCAAAACACAGCACTGTAATGAACACTAACAACTCCATAGATCACTTCAATTCTCAGAATGTTTTCTTTCTTTGTTTTGTATGGCTTTTTTCAATGTGTTGAGTCAAGCAAAGACTCATATATAGACAAAGAGAACAGATGCACAAAACACAAAAATGCAGTGTCCTAGAACACTTTCCTGGGAAATCTTAAAATTTTATACTTTTATGTCAGCTACTATATGGTATGAGTAGGACCCTAGGTTTTGTTTTATTGTAACAAGACCTAACACACATGTCCACCAAAAGCACCCACTTTATGTTGCTAATTTTAGTAAATTTATGAGCTTTTTTAACTGTAGATTTAGATAAACATAGTATTTGATCATTTGATTATGATTTAGTTCATTCCCTTACCAGCTCGTATGTTCAGGGGCATAACTTCAGCTTTGTATATTCTTTCTGTTTAATGGGGATATGTTTGATTGATAATTCAGATTCTGAAAGAACCACTTTCCTGGGGTTTTGGTGGTTGACAGCAAGAATTTCCCATAAAATAATTTTTTCTTGTTTTTGTTTGTTTTCTGAGAAAATGGAGATTGAACTAGGTGAAGACCGAAGAATTATTATTACAAGTACCCCTTTTCCGTACAAACTTTATTGAAGGATTCATTGGAAGAACAAACATACCCAACCCAAAGCAGTCAAATGTAATTAATTTCCACTTGTTGGAAAGGGGAAGCCTTTTGTTTTTTCAAAGACAAAACACATGCATGTGTAGTAAATCCATGAACGACCATTGGAAACAGATGGAAATAGAGGACAAGGTAGCCAGAATGTTTGACCAAGTATGATAAGCTGTTCGAACACAAATCTTTTACGAATAACAACTTTTTTTTCACCGGAACCATTTGATAAGTTCGTATAGGATGATTAGCTAGATTAGTTAAGCTCATGCAAAAGTTTAATAAAAAAAAAGAAGAAATAGAACAGTAGTTGGAACATAATAAAGAAGAATGTACTCTTTATCTGGTATAACTTATAAGCTGATATTATGAGCAAGAAAGTGAAAACGAAAAAAGAAAACACTATAATGACACGTGAAAACCCAAACTCTAAGCATGAAAACACTCTAAACCTACTGCAAAGTGCAAATTACATGCCAAGCGAGGGAAAAGGGGTGATGTTATTGTATATAATAACTTTGATCAGCAAAAATAATAAATTTGTATGACCTATGGATGGTATAGAACTTTTTTTCTTTTTTTTTCTTCAGAATTTACAGCAAAGGAAGCTATGCCTCCAACCGAGATGCTTCCGATATTGTCTCCGGTCAGCTTTTGCCATTCGTACTGGACTGCTATTCCATTCAGTCTGCAATCTGTATGTAGAGGAAGAGCGAGAATAACATGTAGGGGTTAGTTTTTGAATGGGATATGAAAGAAGATAGAGGCAGGAAACAAAAAGTTTGGCAATGAATTTACACAGGGAAGGCAAAGGAGCGAGTGCTTGTCGTGCTGCTGTCCGATCTATGGGAGAGGTTGCCTGAATATGCTATTGGTCCGGAGTAACTTATTAGACCTGTTACAGGCCCTGCTGCAGAGAAACTAGACTCTCCGTATCCGCGTTGAAGATAGCTTGAAAAAGGCTGATCAGCTGTATCTTCGGGAGCTCTTCCGGTCTTGAGAGGTTCACGGTCATCTTTTCTGGTTGTTGGTGCAGAAGAACCAGAGTCGGATGTGATGGTTCCGGTTTCGAGTTTGCTATCATCAGATAATTCCTTGGCAAGGCTGCTGCTGGTTGCTTCCTCTGAAGCAGAGGCCCAAGCAGGACTGATCGGCGTAGCTTCCCCTTTCCCACTGTCGGGTTCTTCGTCAGCAGAGACCAAAGCAAGAGTTGAAAGAATTGCCTCTTCACTTGGATTGTTCGATTCTTCAACAGCAGAAACCACTACAACTTCATTTTTACTTGCGTCCTGCATACAATTCAAGATGCTAAACTCAAACATCGATGCAGAAATATAGGAGGTAATAAAATGTAATAATGCACATTTCATTGCATATATGATGTTATTACAAGGAGTTCCGATATAGTAAATTGAAATATTGTCAACTTTGAATCAAGATAAGCTTACCTCAAAGGGCTGTTGCTCGATTCCATCACTTTCGCAATCTGTAGGCGTGGCTTCAGATTTCACCGTGGTCAATTCAGGCAATGAAAGTATATCTCCTAGGGTAAACAACTCTTCGGAGACATCATCCGTGATCATTTCCATCGCACCGTCCTTCATTTCCCTTGTCATCATCAAATCCTCAGAATCGCATTGATTTGGAATTCCCTTGTTAGACTCATTTCCTTCAAGAGATAAGGGAACATCTTGCATGCGTGTATCAGTATCCTGCTTTTTATTAGAGCCACAATCATTGTCGATATTTTTCCCAGATTGATCAATCTCCGACCTCTCTTTCATCAGTTCACTATCTTCATCTTGTTCGGATTGAGGAAAGTAGCAGTCACTCTTCTCATCCACACCACTGTCAAACAAGAACTTATCTTGTGTCGGAACTCCTTTGTCAATACAAATGTCCTTGACAACATGATATGCACTCTCTTTATAACAAATTACCAATTCAGGCAATTGGAATTCCATTACACTTTTGTCAAAATAAAAAAACGAGTCCTGAAACGAATCAGTATTCTTCGAAGAATGAGAATTCGATGTCACAAAATCTCTGACCTCCTTTTCATAACCATTGGTAAAGTCGTGTGCGCTGTTAAAACAGTCGAGTTCCGATGCTGTCAATTCATCTTGTGTAGTCTCCGGATATCGTGAGAAATCTGAATCCTGATCATCACCCTTTTTATCATGCACGGTTCCATTCTGATTTACCTTCACAATTGCACCCGCACTCAGTCCGGTGGCATCCAAAGGCTTTTCTTTGTTCTCAAAAGATTTAGTGTCCGCTAAGAAGGAATAAGGCTTTGAGTCACTATTGTATCCTATAGCTGAATGGCAAATCACTTGTTCATCATCTGCAAGTACATAAAAGAAAACATGATGAACGTCGTATTCTTCGTGTATAAACGGCTAAAGATAATTGGCAGAATAACATCTGAAAGACGAAAATGTGTGCAGGCAAAGATGAACATAAGGAAAACAGGAATGCTGCAATTACCAAGTTTCATGTTTTATCTTCGATTAGCCTCGGATTATGATATCTTCAACCATACAACATATGGCGTTTGAGAGCTACTCTGCACATGATGCAGGACAGGTTACATCGACAACGAACTTGGAATTATAGAAGTTTCAGACAAAGAGAAAACCGAAACAGCTACCAGCAGGCATTAAAAGCAAAACTATTCGAACGAAAAGTTCGTTAGGCCTAGCCTAAGCAATTCATATGATCAATCAAAACCACCATGTCATAACTATCATCTTCCTGCAGGATTGCTTTCAAACATTTTCCCAGACATAGAAATACATGAAAATCAAACAAGGAATAGAGATGAAAACAGAAACAACCTTATCTTCTAAGATTAAAACGAAATTCACTAAAAAAAGGTAAAATGATAACCAGAGATAAAAGTGATATAACCCAGATTAAGAACCAACAATTATCCAATTATATGCACAAAAACAGAGCCCTAAGTATCCAAACCACAGTAATTTTACAAACCAAAAAATCCAAGTGTTCATAACTATCCAATTATATGCAACAATTGCTCCATGATCAAAGACCTCTCAATTCACCATGGAGAATCTTCTTTTTAACCATTCCCCAATGTACAAAAAGACAAAGAGAACAAAGTTTTTAACTTCTTTGAAAAAAGCTTACATAAAGTTTAAAAATCCTTTCTTTTTCAACAAAAGCTGCCATCTTTTCTGTTTATACCTTTAACTATAGATCTACACCATTGGAATTAGTAATAGAAAAAAAAAACTCCCAGATTGATTTAACTAAAATGAAAAAGATGCAGTAAAAACCAAAAGGAGAGAATGGTATCAAAGATCTGATGACAGATCCCAACAAATACAAAAAAAAACCCAAAAAAGAGAAACAATCATAAAATTAATATTAAAAATAAATTATAGTTTTTGTACCTCAATTTCTTCTATGTGATTCAAAAACTGAGCTTTCATCAATCTTCACAGCAAAAACCCAGCTTTTTGAATGAAAGAGAGAAGATGAAGGTTTGGAGTGGTTTTAAAAGGTTTTTCATTTAAACAATAGAAGAAAGAGTAGAAAATGGAAATTTTGGTTTAATAAATAAGAGAGAAGCGGGATATGTAAATTAAATAAAGATATGAGTGAGTTGTAAACAAGTAATTATGGAGAAAAAATATTAAATTAAACACTCCAAACTCCAAAACTATCTGTTATTAACGGCTAAGCAAACAAAACTAATTCTCTATTTTTATTAGTTTTATAATTGTTTATGGTTTTGGGTTTTTTTTTCTAACTGAGAGACTCCCCACGTCACTCCTTCACTTTCCCGGAAAAAAAAGAGAACCCAAATTTTCTTTCCAAACATACAGCAACATCAAGAACACAGTGGAAAAAAAACTCTACCTTTTCCCTTTTGACTTTGATTTTGGAACCAGACAAAGATGTCGGAGGATCTCAGCTTTCTGTAAGTCAAAATGGTTATGTATATACTGTTTTTTTTCGCCGGAGAAACTCTTTGTAGTTAAACGGCGGAGAAGAGAAGGAAATATTTAGAAAAGGGAAGCTTAAACTATGGCTGCCGCCTGCCAATACACTTTACAGTGATCAATGATGAAGACGACGTTAACATTGTGTACACGTGTAGCTTTACCAGGTACCCCACCTTGTCCCAATTTCATCCTCTCCACTTCGTTAGTCAAACTCTGAGATATTATCCTCGACGATGGTTTTCATTATAGAAAGTTGAAACCCATGGAAGGTTGACTTTGTAATATTAAATTTTTTAGAAGAGAAATCTTAAAAATTTGTACAGTATATAAATACCGATAAATTATATTATAAAAGAGGTCCGACTCGTCACGTCATCCATGGTTCTAACCAATAAAAATATTCATTTCATCAATTTTTTCATATCATTTTTTATCAATTGAATTTTCACTCAGATTTACTGCAAATTAAATTAAAAAATACTTTTTACCAATAGTAAATTCACTTAGTAAAAAAATGATATGAAAAAATTTAATGAAATAGATATTTTTTATTAGTTAGGATCATAAATGACATGACGAACCGGCCTGTGATATAATTTCTCATGAATATCATCAATTCATAGTAATTATTATAATTAGAAATAGTTGTGTACACAACAAGTGGATTTAGATTTTAGATAAATTCATTTATAATGAAATCTATATTTATCGGTTAAGTTGACAAATAGATTTGATTGATATAATATTAATATTTTATAATTCAAGTTACGATTATATTTTGATATACAAACGGTATAAAATAAATTTACACAATCTTTTATATTTTAAACTATAAAATTTAAAATCTAAATCCATAACTTTAACACCTTAAATCATAACCTCTAAATTCTATCTTTAAACTCTAAATTTTACTCCTTACACACTAAATCTCTAAACCCTAAAATTTAAAGGCTTGTGCACAAACTTGTGTATCAAAATATTTTTCTTCGAGTTAAATTATTTTAAAATTTAATGATTAATTTAAATTTTAAATAATAATTCAATACAATTAATATGGTTGGGGTAAATTGTGTTATGATAGGTTAAATCTATTTTGAATTTAATAATTTTGCAACATTTGATGATCTATATGTAGAGAATTATATTGTGCAACCAAAGGCTATGGTCCCTCTGATCATTTTAGTAATGTAATTCTATTATGTATGTGGTTTATTTTGGTTATGTTTGATAAACAATTTTTTGAGCTAAAATTAGAGGTTTGAAGCATTTTTAAAGGTTTGACCAGTCAAATTCGCTAATTAAAATGTTTAGTAAATAGAGGATTATAATAGCAGGTTGGGGTAAAATCTCTCATTTTGAAAAGGAGCTTTTTGAGTTATAGGTTTGAATAAAAGACTTGTAAAGACTTTTTTATCCTTGATAATTATAATTTTTTTCTAAATAACATAAATTTGAATAACCAATAAAATTTATAAAAATCATAAATAAAAAATTAATATACACATATAAATTTAATAATTAATAAAATTATATTTAAAATATAATTTCATAAATAAGAAATTAACATATATATCTAAACTTAATAATGATTAAAATTATATTAAAAAATAATTGCACAAATAAAAAATTAATATGTACATCTTTATATATGCTTAATAATGATATTAAAATAATTAATTTCCATAATCTAATTAATATTAACATATACAAAATATTAATAACTAATAAATTATTCAAACAACTATTGAATATAATCATGTCATTTTGCTTGTTCAAATAATCAAACAACTATAAGCTATCAGTTAATTTTACCAAACACTTCTATACAATCATCTAATACAATATGCTAATTAAACCAGCTAATGGTATCAGCTATTTACTATCAATTAATGTAATTCGCTATCCGCTAATTGTCAAATAGTGACTTTCAGTTTTGATTCAATAATTTAGATCTCATTAATATGATTTATCATCCCACCCAAACTTTAATGCTTTTGATTTTGTTTTTACATATATGTATTTATGTCCTTGTAATGATCTATCTCACAAAATTATTGCGCAATTCGAACAAATTTCATTTGACTAGTTGTATCATGAACGAATCAGAATTGAATTATAAAATTTTATTATTGTGAGCAACTATATATATGAAATAATTCCAAGTAGTAATGCTTAAATTTGGACAAATCAAATTGGTAGAGTAGGTGGCACTCATTTTGTCAATGCGAAGTTGAGTTTAAACTAACATTCCTAGAAAGCTAGTTGTGTAGATAACTTGATCTCTTAACTACTTTGTTTTTTTCTCCCCTAAATTCCAAAAAAGGGCATAATCTTACACAATCAAATGAGGCTCAACAAACATATCTAATATGTGGAATTTAGGACAACCTTATTTATAAAACCCCCTCAAATTAGTAAATTATGTCCCAATCAAGACCTAACCTTCTTCATGTAACTGCCCGATGATGATGATAGCGGAACTGTGGATGATTCATGATGGTTTAAACTAGGGATGGTGATGGATCGAGTCGGGTTGGGTTTTCAGTCGATTGTACTCGATTTAAAATTTTAACACTTTTCACCGAACTTGATCTGAATTTGACCCAAATTTTAGAGTAAAAACATGAATCCCACCCAATTTGACCTGAAATAAATAAATTATTTTTTTATTTTTATTCGATAAAATAAGGAGTTAATTGAAACAATATACATAAAGAGGAGGCATTATAATAATTGTTTCATTTTTATTAGATAGAATAAAGAAAAATTGAAAATATATATAAAGAAATGTACATTATAGCAAATATTCATAAATATTTAGAATAAAATTAACTATTATTTTATATCATGTTAAATATTTTTACCTTAAATTAGAACTCAACTTTTTTAAAAGAAAAAAAAATCTAACGTGGAAACCGATCAACCTTACTTTAAACACATGGTAGGGGTTTTGGATTTAAGAAAATCGAAGAGGAAACATATAGTTTGGAGGCCATTCAGATTTTAAAGTAAGATTCAAAAACCTTGAAAGATAACGTCATAATGAGATTGTGGATTCAATTAAAATATTAAGGGTAAAGTATGCCAGGTACCGTCGAACTATAGTGTATGACCTGTTTTTACCATTAACGTTTTAATTGGTCCAAAACTATCATTAATGTTTAATATTTGATTCAATTATACCATCCCTCCGTTAAATCATGGACGGCGTGAGTGATGATGTGGACTAAGAAAACCGCAACGGTGCTGACTGTGTACCATATATATTATTATTTATTCCACGTGCAAAATCATAGAGGGTTATGCAAAAACACAACATGTCCGGTCACTCAACAGCCTTTGCCTCCAGACTCCGATTTAACCCCTAACCATACGCTGCGACGTTTGATCCAAGCCTGGTGCATCGATAACGCTTCGCTCGGTGTCGATCGGATTCCAACCCCGAAACCTTCCCTCGACAAATCCCATTTCTCTAAGCTCATCAAACATCTTATACACCCAGATTCAAAGATGAAACCCCTGCAGGAACTGGATTTCTTGGCGGCCAAAAATGAGAGGAACAGGAAGTTCATGGCGGAAACTGGGTTGCCTGGAATTTTATTATCGTTTGTAATAAATTGTTTCGAGGAAAACTGCGTTGATGGCCTTGATGAAGCTCTGAGGGTACTTTTTTCGTTCGGATTCCATCTGTTGAAGCAAAAAATTTTCTTCGAGAAAACGATCAGATTATCATATCATTGATTTGGGTTTTGGGATGTGAATTCAAAAACCAGGTTTCAGTTAAATCCCACACGGTTTTCGCATTGAAAACGATGGTCGAAACAGCAAGTTCCGGTTTACTTTTAAGACTAGAACCACTGTTCTTTGATATGATCTCTGGAGTTTTGAAACAATCCACTAGTGTTTCTCCACAAGGAATAAATGCAGCTCTTCATGTGCTACTAATCGCTTCTCCTTGGAATAGAAATCGTCGAATGATGATCGAATCGGGCACGATTCCGGCGCTTATCGAGCTCGAATTGGGATCACCGGAGAAGAGAACCACCGAGCTTATTCTCGGAATACTCTTCCATTTATGATGTTGCGCGGATGGGAGAACTGAGTTTCTTAGGCATAAAGGCGGGGTCGCCGTGGTGACGAAGAGGATTATGAAGGTGTCTCCGACGGTCGATGATCGAGCTGTTCTGATTCTTTCGTGGATAAGCGAATTCTCGGCGACTGATAAGGTTCTTGAGGAAACGGTGGAAGTTGGAACTGTAACAAAATTTTCCCCCAAAAATAGAGGATTATGGAAACGACGCCGTTTTGAAAACCAAAAGGGTTTTTATGTTTTATTTTTTAATGACGTGGAATAAATAATAATATATAGGGTACACAGTCAGCGCCGTTACGATTTTCTTAGTCCACATCACCACGCCGTCCATGATTTAACGGAGAGATGATATAATTGGATCAAATATTAAACGTTAATGATAGTTTTGGACCAATTGAAACGTTGATGGTAAAAACAGATCAGACACTATAGTTCGGTGGTACCTGGCATACTTTACCCAAATATTAATTTTTAGAAATGATCAAATAATGGCTACTATTCATAATTCAAAAGTTGAATTATCCTATATTATATAGGGAAAATATATGTTGCACTGGCGGTAAAAACAAAATATTTTCATAAACGTCCTAATTATAAGGGATAAGGATTTAAATTTAAGGTTTTAGGTTTAGTGGTTTAGAATTCATGGATTGTGGTTAGAACTTAGGGTTTAAGTTTAAGGTAATATGTTAAGGATTTAAGTTTTTACCTATAACTCCTAAATTCTAACCCTAAACTCTAAATTTAAACCACATACCCTAAACTCTAAGCACATAAACTTAAACCCTAAACTAGACTCATAACCTCTAAAATTAAGACGCTTGTAAAAATAAAATATTTCTACCACTAGTGCATAGTATAATTATATATATATATATATATCCTTATTTTATAATCCCTAGTCAACAAAGATCAAAATCCAAAATAAAATTAATTTTCGGGCTTTTCTAAAAACAGGCGGCTTAAAAACAGGCTAAATACAAACCAAGGAAAAAACACCATTAGATGGAGCCGGTTTAATATAGGCCGTTGGATTGAAAAAAAAACGGGGGATAAGGTTACCCGGTGAACCGGTAACCCTTTTAACGATGGTATAAGTTGAGTAAAAAACGACGAGCGGGAAAAGAAAAACAAAATTTTAGGGCATCGAACCCAAAAGAAAAACAAAACGACGAGCTGGTTTTTGCATAAACCAAAGAAGAAAATCTGAAGGAAATTTGTCGAGGAGGTTGGGTTTGAGCACGGTTTTTAGGTAAGTTCTTGCTTCTTGCTTCTTGCTTCGTTTTTTTCGGGTTTTTTTTTATTTCAGCGAATGGTGAAGGTTTTTGTATAAATCGTGCGAATGTGGATTTCTTTGTAAAATATTATCAATTTTGTATAGGAGATTGGATTGGAAGGAATTTTCGGTGTTTTTGGTTAGTGTTCTGTTAAGGGTTTTTGGGAAAAAAAAGATAACAGTAGTTTGAAGAAGTGTTTAACAGTAGTTAAAAAAGATAACCAAAGAAGAAGTTTTGAATTCTTTAAGAAAGAAATATTGTCGAGGAGATTGGATTTGTAAGAATCATTTAGTTGAAATGGATGTATTGGTTATGAATGTTGGCTGAGATGGTTCTTGTATTTGGTTTAAAAACTGGTTTGCATATTCTCTACAGCTATAGTATTGAAATGTGTTGGAAGGTATGATTGTTTCTTAAGATCAAATAGTTGTTTTGAAGTAGTATGTAAAAAACTGGTTTCAATCTTTGATTATTTTAGGTACACGTTGCAGACAATGAAACATAAGAAGTCTCATAAAGGGGATGCAGAGGCACCTAAGCTATGTACAGGATATTTCCAATTCTAGTAAGTTGAAGTTAAATGTATATAGAACTGTAAAATTTATTAAATATGAGTTGCATAAGCTAACAGAGAATTTATGTTTTACAGTAAAGCAGAATGTAAACGTTTGGAGGGGAGAAGACAATGAACAAAAATGTAAGTATGTTGTGTAATGGTTTGTTAATTGTACATGATATTTGTATTGGACTAATTGTGAGAGTGATACAGGAAAGAAAAGCATTAGGTTTGAGGTGGAGGCAGATGAGTGAAGATGAAAATGAGCCTTATAAAAAAATGTTCGAGGAGCAGAAGCAGGCTCTAGCTGAATGGAAAGCATCCAATGTGAAGGATATTGTAGTACCTGAGGAAGAGAAAGAGAAAAAGGTAAGTGGATTTTTGAAATTATTTATGGAGAAAGAGATGAAATTGTTCTAACATTAGGTATATTTGTGTAATAGTGAAGTAAATAATGTATTTATGAAATGTTGTAGGAGAAGTCTTCAAGATGTAGCCTCATTAAGCTGTCAGAGGTGTTTGAAGAGACGAGGAAGATGAATATTGAGGGTGTGGTATATGAGTTAGGGTTTGGTCCTTTACTGGAAATAAAACCGAGAGCTATTCATCGCGACCTATGTCACACTTTAGTAGAGAATTTTGATGTCCAGAGGTCGATCATGGAATTTGATGGACATAAAATTCCAGTTTTGGTGGAAGATGTGGAGGCTGTTTTGGGTTTGAAGAATGAAGGAGTCGAAGTTGAAATTGGAACGAGAAATGTTAATGCAAAAGAAATGGCATCGAAGTACGGAATAAAGAGGGATGCCAAGGTGAATGAACTTGAGGAGGACATAGTTAGCGGTAAATTTGAGGGAGACGAGCTGAAAGCTCGCGTTCTGCTTTTCATTCTTGGTGTTTTTATAAGTCCTAATGCGAACAATATGCCTTCCTCGGAACATTTACGGTTGTTGTGCCCAGAGGGGTTGAAGGGAAATCTCAATTGGTGCAAATATGCATACAACAAGTTACTTGATGGAGTAGAGAACTGGAAAGTTCGTGGTGGTTTGGCATACATGACCGGATGCATCGCGATATTAGAGGTAATATATGTTTAAAATTATGTTTTGTTCGAACGTAGCATTTGTTTCATGGGATTGAGTTTATTGAGGTAGATTATAATGTTTTGATGAATAATAAATGTAGGTGAGGTTATTTGATTTTTGGAGTGGAGTCGCGAGCAGAATAGTTGCTGCCTCTCAAGGTCGCGGTCGCATACATTGCAGCTGTGGAACCCAGACCTGGTGCTTTTGAGTTTCTGTCTTCTTTTTTACTTCGTATGAGGTTGCTATTTGGTCTTCAAGGACAAGGTAATGCGGACATATCCCACCACCCTAAATCAATTCAATTACACGATCCTTTAAGATAATTTGTGGATTTACTTTATTTGTGCCTGAACTGTTCATCAATGCAGAGAAAACCTACACTGGGCACTTTGGAGAATTAGTGATCTTAAACCAAGACTTGCCTTCATTTGGGTAACTTCAAAGTTTATCTTCGTTAAAGCATCTAAATAGAATTTGACAAATCTGATGGACTTCATTTGAATATTGCAGGATCAAAGTCACTGCGAAAAACATCCCTCCTATCCAAATGTATATACAAAAAATCTGAGGCGCGTGTGGGATAATATGCCTCAGTATAAAGAAGGAAACACGCTGTTGGTTGACGACTCCGAAGCTAAAATGCTTAATAATCCGATCAGTGAAGAACGCAACTATTTTGAATTTTGCTCCTTACTATCTGCAATATAGTCAATGAATCTGTAGCAAATAATTATGTTGTCGATTATGTTCATTTTTCAGGAGAACAACTACATTTGTCCTAAATCCTACAACCCAGAAGATGAGAGAACTAATAACGCATTAGGTACAACACCCTAAAATGACACTTATTCATTATAAAAATGAATCAATGTACTTGCAACCTAATTATGTACTTGCACTTGATCATAGAAATAGGTGGTTCCATTAGGGTATATTTACAAAACATGGCCGCAACAGACAATGTACAGGAGTACGTGAAGCATCATCCGTTTTTGGATTAAATGCAGCTGAAACCGTGGATGGCAATTGAATTAACCAAGTTTTCTCTTCTAATCTCCTCTGTATTATATGTGTGCTCGTCTTTTGAATCTTTGTAATTACAACATACAATGTTATATATTCAGAAATATTATTGGCAAGAAATTTTGTACTTATTACATGATACATTTACAGTTTTGTACCAAAAACAACATCATGTACAAAGACAACGCATTTATGTACAACTCTTATTGTAAAAAAGGTCTACACAGGGTATGTGAAGATATGTGTATAGAGCACCGAAACCCCTTAAGGGGGTTTCGAAACCAAAAGGCACCGAAACCTCTTAAATCAGGGTTCGATGCCCCAACGAAATCGTAGCACCGAAACCCCTTATCTGTAGATTCGATACCACGTACACATCATGTACAGCGAATACGCATTTCTGTACAATTCTTACAAGTACTATGTGTATACAGTACCGAAACCCCATAACTTAGTTTCGAAACCATTAAAAGGAATCTGCCTTTTCAGTGTTCTGTCTTTTCACTGTCATCACCTGTACCGTTGCGTGTTACCCAAAAATAATGCTGGTTTCGATACCCCCAGAACGAGTCAGGCTTTTTCAGTTGCTTTCATCGCCTGCTTCAATGAACAGACATCTCGTGAGGCATTTTTAAACCTAAACAATTACATGAAAGGGCTAATATTTAATGTATAATCGCAGAACTTTATAGCTGGCTTCTGCGAACAAGGTAGTAACTTTTTCTGCACTTCAAACAGGCACCGAAACCCCATTGAGGTGGTTTCGATGCCCCTCAAAATGATGTACTTTGCATTTGGTTAACAATTTATGTATGTACACATTTCCTAACAATTAAATGACCCAACTTGAAAATTCGTGAAAGTGTGTAATAAAGTCATGTATATACCGATTTCTTTTAGAATCTTGTACCAATCTGTGTACATTTTGCTACTAATAACTGTATATAGTTCCGAAACCCCTTCAGATGGTTTCGAACCTATTAAAAGGAATCTTGCTTTTTCATTGTTCTGTCTTTTCACTATAATCACATGAACCGTTTCTTCTTCCTCATCGTGTTTACAGCTGGTTTCGAAACCAAGCATAACGATTCAGCCTTTTCAGATTTCTGTCTTCTAATTAATGAAGGGGTTCATGTTCATGTACCTAGTGCAATGAACAGACACACAGCGTGCCTTCTCATAGAACCAATTACTTTTTCGAAACCAAGCAAAACGATCCAGCCTTTTCACTTTCCCTCCCAACTGCATTTCCCTATAAATATACAACTCTTCTATATACTCTTTACAACATCAACAATTCCCTATACTCATCTGAACCCTTCTTTCTTTATATTCTCTTCCTAACCAAATACTTTAAACTTCTTTGCTTTAAGATGAGTTCAAGCAGATTTTCCAAAAACATTCCTCACCATTTCTCGAAGAGAAAATTAGAATTTGAGTCTGACTCAAATTCTGATGATGACTTATATTTCGATTCTGACGACGATGAACAACCGAGCAATGAAACTCTCCGACGAAGCAAATGGTTCAGGAGCTTTTTCCAGGCCATTGCTACAATGGTGAGCATCACTGAACCTGCTACAAAATGGTTATGTCCAGCCTGCCAAGGAGGTCCTGGTGCCTCTCAGAAGTTTACTGGCATTCAGTCCCTACTGTCACATGCCAGAACGAAAGGTGGACCAAAGATCAAGCTCCATCGCCATTTTGCTAACCTCTTGGATGAGGAATTGCTTACAAGGGGCACTTCTTCTATTCCTCAGGGTAAAGCTTTTGGCCAATGGACTGCTTTGAGAGATGATCCCACTGCTGCTAATACTGCCTGCCCCCTGCCTGCAAACAACGAGGTTCATGATCACCAAATACTCTGGCCGCCCATGGTCATGATAATGAACACAAGGCTGGAAAAGGATGATGCTGGGAAGGTAGTTATTTAACAAATTTGAATTATGTTTTCAATATTATTACAATTGCTTCACTTCTAATCTCTTGCATTTTATGCTTCAGTGGATTGGCATGGGAAACCAAGAGCTGCGGAACTCTTTCAGTTCCTATGATACTATTGCCAAGCCTTGCCATTCATACGCACCCGACGGCCATCGTGGGATGAGCCTTTTGATTTTTCAGAGAACGGCAAGAGGTTATCTCGACGCTCAGGATCTGCATAACAAGTTTGCTGCCCAAGGTTTCGATAGAAAAGCTTGGGAACAATGTCAAGGCATCTTCTATGCTCCAGGCACAGCGCGCCAACTTTATGGTTTCATGCCTACGAAAGAGGACATAGACTATCTCAACCGCCACCACTCTCAAGGTTGTCTCTATCATCAGTTTCTTCTTTTCTACAAGATTCACTTCTTCTCATACTAATGCATACATGTTTTGTTCATTAGGCAACAATAGGGTCAAATATGAGATCCGATCTTATTCAGAGATGGTTGGTCAGCACCAACCAGAGGCTGGTTCCAGTGCCATGGGTGGCAGCGGGCATGCAGGTCGTTTCTCGGGGCAGGAATGAGGACTGAGGAGGGGAGGATTTATTATGTTGCTTTTTTTTAATATCTAATGTATTTGAACGTTGTTTGGATTGGAATGCATTTTATTTCTGTCATAAAATTTCTTCATCTTTCATACCAAACCAAGTAATTTTCACTCATAAGGTTAAAGACCTTCAAATATTTCCGCGCTTAACCAGCACCGAAACCCTATATACGAGGTTTCGATGCAAAACCAAAACCGAACCCACCTTTACCTGGTTTCGATGTCATTATCATAAATTCTACGAAAGTATGTTTTGGGGTATGAATACTTGTATGTACTCATTTCCTTACAAACAAATTGGACATTTCGACGACCCTGGGAAATTTTGTGTAATAAAAAAATTATACGTACAGAGTTCTACCCAGTTTGTAATAAATAAGGTATATAACATTTCCTCAAACCAATTTCTACTATTTTGTGTACATTGGGTACTATTGCGTGTATATTCACAACTCCTTACATAACTTGTAAGAAAATATGCTTTACGGGTAAGAAATTGTGTATGTACACATTTCCTACAACTAATGGCCCATTTGTTCCATCTTACACATTTGTAATATATAAGGTATATACCGTTTCGTCTTACAAATTTGTTCCAATTCCTGTACAATTCGTCCTATTAAGAGTATATACACAAATCTTTACAAAACTTGTAAAATATTATGTTTATCGGGTAAGAATTTATGTATGTACACATTTTCCTACAAGTACAAGTCTATTTTCAACCTTCGTCAAACCGTGTACAAGAAAATGTATATACCTTTTCCTCTTACAAATTTGTACAAATCTCTGTATATTTGGTAGTAATATATGTATATACACAGTTCCATACCTCTATTGTACCAAAATATGCTTTTCGGGTAAGAAATTCTGTATGTACACATTTCCTTACACGTACATAATCCATTCTAAAAATTCGTGCATGTGTTATAAAAGGGTATATACATTCTTCTATTACAAAAGTGTATTAATTTGTGTACAACATCATGTAACAATTTGTGTACCGGTAAACAGTGCATCATGTAATAAAACTGTATATACATTCTTTTATTACAATATTGTACCAATTTGTGTACCGCTTCATGTAACAATTTGTGAACCGCTTTTTACCCGGTAAACAGGTCAGCCGTTCTTTAGCTTGTATTTAAAGGTTGTTCCCTAGAACTCCCCTTAATTTTCACATAGGATTTAAATTATAAATCTAATGTCAGGGAACTCAAATGATTTTAATATTAAACCAATAAGTTGCTGACTTCTATGTACTGTGCTGTACAAGTACAACTTGAGTTAGATTGATTGTTGATTGAAATTTTCTATAATATATACTGTAATATAGTCAGATTTAATCTAAGCCACATTTTATTTTATGAATCGGTATTATTAAATATTTATTTTTATTGTTTTATTTGTGCTCGACTAAGGTGAGTTGGTAGTTGGTCGGTCATTTTAATTATTATGTATAAGAATAAAATAATATTCTTCATAATAATAAAAATGAATTCTAGTATATTTTTTGTATTCGAAAGTAAGAGTGATTTTCCTAGTCCAGTTTCATCGTTTTCTCTTAATTTATATCTATTTGACCATTATATATGATTCCATGAACATAGCCTAGAACTATACCTGTTAACCCCTATATATATATATATATATATATATATATATATATATATATATATATATATATATATATATATAAGTCTAAAGGTGATTACTGTAACCTCCTAGACTCGCCTATGTGTTAATACGGATCTTAAGAAGTCATATTAAGGCCACCGGAGCGACTCACGTTAAAGTTTCAAATAAATAAATTGTTAAATCATTTAAAATCATAAATCAAGTTTTGAATTAAAATACAATTCCAAAAAATATTCAGACTACAAAATAGAAACTATGATACAAATTGTTAAAACAAGTTTCGAACTCGAATGTAAATCAAGATGTGACATACATGCCCCTAATTACATAGATACCATACTCCGCGAGCAAGCCGAAGAAACTCTCATACCGACGTTGACAGCTGCAACATGGTCGATCTTCTAACCTTTAATGGTAAAAACAATGTGAGCTTCGAAAAGCTCAGTAATACAGACTACCAAGGGATGCTAAAAGCACAAGCGGGTATATAGAAAGCTTAACACTATCATGATGAACTGGGCAACGGTAATCTCAAATTGTGATTCGATATTTCGGTGGAGCATTATATCAGAAGATAACAAAGTTGTTCTTTGTTTGATCACCCGAGCCTTAAGATACGAGTCTAAAGTCGGAGATTCAAAAGAGATTCAGATTTCAGAAGTTGAATCAAGGAGTTCAGAGTGGTTCATTAAGCGCGAGTTGTACGTTTACTGAGAGTTCAACTTTGATACATTAATTTAGTAGGGTATGTTTCAGAAGATGTTAGAAAAAATTATTAATTTACTTAACTACCCTCCAACCATACACAATATGCAGAACCCCAGAATAGTATGTAGAAAAACTTACCCTAGGCCCGTCGAGCATAGGAGCTTACAAAAAGGCTTACCCTAGGCC
The DNA here is from genome assembly GCA_030270665.1 of Hibiscus trionum. NCBI lineage: Eukaryota > Viridiplantae > Streptophyta > Magnoliopsida > Malvales > Malvaceae > Hibiscus > Hibiscus trionum. Next base: position 19,860,407 of record BSYR01000022.1, read on the forward strand.
CATTGAGCGTATGAGCTTACAGAAAGGCTTACCTTAGGTCCATTGGGCGTAGGAGCTTAGGTCCAAAAGGACTTACCAGCGTCGAGCCTACAGATCTTCATTCATATCCCAAATAATATACCCCAAATGATTTCAGTTTATATTCAGAAGAAAGTATTACAAAAAATAGATGTGAGATCTATTTTTATACTAGAGGACAAATATCAAATTTATATTATTATTATTATTTCGTATTCAATGTCATATATCAGATATATTTTTCATATAAGAGGTTAGAAACCAGTGAATTGCTTTCATTTCGTATAACATAAAGTATTTACAGATACATGGTACGCGCTTTATGACTCAATTCATTTCTCAGAGGTACTCGATAGATATTAGAAAGATGACATTTGACAAATTTGGACTGATTTCAGTACGAGGTCCCTACAAATAGGGGAGTTCGATAAGAAGGATTGAATCAACATCGGAAGTTGATGCATTAGAATCATTGGGATTTTAGATATATCACGAGCAAAAATTAAATGTTACAGCCTGCGATGATATTAAGGTTATTTTGACCTTCGAGGGTAATCTAGTAATTCGAACCAACAAGGTATAAAAGGTGATGTACAGAATTCAGGAATTCTAGTTGCTCATCAAGTTTTCGAGTCCCTTTGAACTAATCGAAACCCATTAACACAGTGTTTAATATCTCACCGGATTGGTACACATCAACCATTCATTTCTGAGAACTGACTACAGAGCATAACAACAATAGTTCGCCTTCACCAATCGTCCACTGAACTTATTACCAGAAATCAAGCATATATTCGAGCGGTATTTTCCAAGTATTCAAACATGTGCATTGTCCTTAAACTCATTCCAAAACATCGAATGTGCCTTAGGAGAACAGATCACTCTCACTATTAACTATGTACTTTCTCCAAATAAATTGCACGTGCATTCACACGATATTCTCCCACTATCATCATAATATTTGAATCGACCATCTAACACGAGTCGTATTTTACCACTTTTGGAGCCATTACATTTGTTTTTCTTTATTGGGATTTCTAATTCCATGTCTTAGAAATATTCTCCGATATTCTAGTATTCGAGGGTATTTCAGATATTACGATGTTAAAAAATGTTTCAATTATTCAAGGTTTCTCGGTTCTTCAATCTATTCATTATTTAAAGTTCTTGAGGGTAAATCCATCATTTTGATTAATTTGACAATTGGTGCCGAGGATAGATTATTCTTTTTGTTCATTATGGATATTCCGATCGATTCAGCCTTATCAATATTTCCAAACATTTCTGTCATTTCAATCAATTCAGCGATTTACGTGACTTTAATTAATCCAAACATACAATTATTTTCTCGCAAAAGTCTTCAGAGATTATTCAATCTCAAAAAGAATCTGAGCAATTTACAGTCTCAAAGGTGAAGCCTCGCTACTATAACTTCCCAAGCAAATTTCAAGATTTTCAGAAAGATCAGTTGTTTTACCAGATCTAGTATAGATTCTCAAACCACATTCATTAATAGGGGTATTTTAGTCATTTTCAAACATCGAGGGCATTTTCGTAATTCATTAGCCAAAATAATCAGACTTAGAGATCAACCATTTTTATTAATCGTTTACTGAACTCAAAAGTCCTTTCGATTTATCAAACCTCTTATTCGAATATTTGTCTTGGCCATTAATATTCTTATTTTTTAATTGATTTGCATTAGCAGAATTAATCACATGCTCACTCATGGTCGTGCAAGCGTTAACCGAATACCAACAAGTTTTGGAAGCATACAGAAGGTAGTAATGTATTACCTTGAATCGTTGCTATATCAGTCGACCCTCGAATGACATTCGAACACTCTTAAACCCGAATTCGACTCCCCCAATCATTTGTATTCAAGGAACTGTGAGTACCTTCAATCACACAATATCTCATTTCAGTCCTTATTCAAAGAGCTCTTAACTGAATAAATAAATACATAAACAAGTTTGGGTTCAAGGTCAGATTCGGAGGCTTTCGGGTCAGAATTTTGCGAAACGAGCTTCAAAATCGGACTCAGGACGTCGAAAAACATAAAATATGAGTTTTTGGAAAATTTGAATTTTTAGGTCAAAGTTAACGCTGACGTCACTGGTCAACCGGGTTGACTCAGCTGAGTCAACTCGGGCGAGTTGACTCACTAAGTTGACTCGGACGGGTTGGCTCACTGAGTTGACTCGGTTAATGGTTTGACGGGTCAGGCGTCGGGTTTGGGTCGAACTTAGGTCGGGCTCAGACTTGGTCTCGGATCAAACGGGTCAGACTCTAGGCTGGGCTGAACGGATCTGGGCTTGGGTTATAGGCCATTGGGCCATATTAGGCTGACCCAATAATCATGGGTGGAGCCACTCTTTGGAATGGGGTGTCTCATGACACACCAAAATTTTTTAGAAACTTATTTTTTCTATATAATTTGTTTATAAAAATAAAAATATAGACAAATGACACCCTTTTTATAAATAAAATGACACCCATTTATAAATAAAACGTCACCCCTTTATAAATAATTAACCCTCATTAAATATCGTTGAAAAAATGACACCCCTTAAATAAATTTCTGGCTCCGCCCCTGCCAATAATAAAGCTGGCGTGTTCAAGCTGAATTGGCTCGGTTCAAATGGCAGACTGGGTTTGACAAGGACCGGTTCAATCCGGTTCAACACACTTACCCCCTAAGCTTATGCTCACCGGCCGGTCACCGAAATCGTCACCGGTGACTCCAATGGTCACATCTCTGCCGGAAAACACAAGTCATCAAACACATAGTCTAACCACTGCAAAAAATCAACCAAACGAGCCAAAAACTTACCGAACGAAGCAAAACTGATAAAAAGTGACGTAACTTTGACAAAGCTTTTATCGATATCAGACGGAGGATCAGCTGGTTGGGATTTGCTCGCCGCGGTGCGAGGATCCCAAATCTGGTGGTTGTGCGACCAAGGGACGACAGAGGTGACCGAAAAACGCATAAAACAGAGGGTGGTTTTGGCTTCTCCGACGAAGCTGCTACCGGTGTCGGACGGACAATCTACCGGTTGGATTTTGCTCGCCGTGACGCGTTAAGTACGATGGTGAGGTCGGTGTGACGAACAGACGCAAGGAACGTCCAGAAAATGGAAAAATCAGGGGCGGCGCTCGAAACCTTCGAATCGTTACCCACGACAAACGGCTGCATTTTAGCGCGAGTGGCGGTCATGGACGACATCGGTGCGAGGCGTCGGTCACGTCCACAGCGGCGGTGACAACCACGAACTTGCAGTGTGATAGATCGGAGCCAGAACGGTGGTGGGAAAGACTCAGATCTGAAACCCTCCTCATATTTAAAATGAGCAAAAACTTGAGGCAGTTGAAAAGTCTTGACTTTTATTTAATTTTTGAAATAACCCAAGAAACGGTTTAAGAGAAACTCATGGCATTCTAATACCAAGCATGGCCTTGGCTTGGTTGGCTAAGAACTTTATCCACCATGGTAGAGGGTGTGAGTTTAAACTCCTACAACCACAAACCCCATTCTCTTTTTCTCTCTTTCTTTTTAAACAATTTCATTTCAAGCTAAATAAAAATAGAGTGTTACAATTGCAGAGTAATATTTTTTATACATATTCTTAATCTTTTGACATTGTACACACTTTAAAGACAAATGAATTAAACCCGAATCTCCAGGGGCCAAGCCCCCGTAGTTCGCCCTTACAGTCCATTCTTTTTTTAATTTGGCCACTGTAGAATTTTAAATTATAATTTATTTTACTTGTTTTAATATTATAGAGTGGGAGGTGTCTTAGTGGTAAAGTGTGTATAGGAAATTAAGTTTTTTTATACTTAAAGTTAGTGAATCGAATCTTATTTATGATGTTTTTCAATCTTTATTAAGCTCTTGAACAAAAAAAAATTGAATTAATTAAGCCATTTGACCATTAAATCTTGACAATTTTTTTCTTTAGATATTACTGGCACATGATACACTATAGTTCTATCATGTTACATTTATTAATTTCTTTTTTAAAATATTTTTTATATTTTATACGTTTTTTAGAACTTTAAAAAAAATTTAAATAAAATATTTGTTTGAAAATGTTAAGTCGAGACACTGTGATACAACACACTGCACTAACAAATCCAAAAAAACTTTCAATGTTTGATGGTTAAAATTGGTTCAAGAGCTTAATTGATTCAATTTCTTGGTTCAATAGTTCAAGGGCTTTTTGTACCTTTAAATTTTTTTAAAAATATTTTTGGCCCCCTTAACTTTTAATTCCTGGCCTCGTCTCTGTTTTAGGATAAACATCATCCGCTTTTGATTGGTACTACTTGTTGGGTTCAATACAATATAATTTTTTGTTTAGCTATTTTATTAAAAATAATATTAAATTTTATTATATTATTATAAGATAACGATAAGTATTATAATCGCACAATAAAAGAGACATCAAAAATCTTACGTGAACAATTATTTTCGAAAATAGACACGGTAAAAAGGAAGAAATTCACTATAATATTAAAATAATACACACGAACAAATTTGTGTGATTAAATTGTTTGTACTCTTTAAAACTCTAAAATCTAAATCATATTATCTATTTACATAACTACAAAGAAAAATTGTGTAGCAATAAATATAGTCAAACTAGTTTTTCTACTCTGAAACAATGTTTAACAGAAGAAGCATGGTCTTACATGGATTGTACGCACGAGATGTTTTGGCCCACGAGTCTTCACATTCACCCTAGATCCTCATACCCCATTTTACTTCTTCATTAAACAAGCTGCACTGCGTACATTTCAAACTGAAACATTGTAAAATTCGGATAACAAACTCTAAGGGTTGTTTGATTCAGGGAATGTAAGATTACCTTTGGGAATGAGATTACCGGAATGTTACATTACTTAACATATTACTCTAAATGTTGTATTACCTTGTTTGATTTGTTTGGCAGGAATGTAAGATTACATTGTTTGGTTGAAGGAATATAAGATAGGAAAATGCATGTTTTTACCAAATTGTCCTTAAAATATATTTTATTTTTTAACCAACTGAAATTTTAAGATTAAAGTCAAAATATTTACATAAAAGTTCATAGAAAATATAAAAAATATAATATGAAAACATTTTTATGAAAATTGATCTAAATAATAAATGTAATGAAACACATACCAATAATAAAATTTGAATCAAACACATATATAAAAAAATCGAAATAAAATAAAATTTTGATATATTTTTATTTTATATGCATCATGTTATTTTATAATAAGTATTAAAACCTTAAACCACTAAAAAATAAAATAGATTTATACTTGTGTAATTATATACAAAAAGGAAAGATCATTTTAAAATAACTATATTTTTAGGGGTATTTTTGTCCAAAGGGGAGGGAATTGTCTAATACCTAAGAAAAGAGAGGGAATGACATTCCCGGGAAAAGACTCAAAAATAGTTATTGTTGGGAATATCTCATTACCCTTGGGAGGGAATGCTCTTGAACCAAACGTGGGTATGTGATTCCGAAAAAAATTACTCCCCTGATAATAATCTTTTCCGCGAACCAAACGCGCCCTAACCGTTATAAAACATGCTATTTTATACGTATAAAAATTTGAAAAATAAGGAAATTCATTGAAAGTTTTGCTTATAAATACTTAGTATAATATAAAAAACCTAACGTTTGGTTGAATAGTTATTTTGACCCCTATTCGTTTTTTAACTAATTTAGCTCCCAACGTTTTATTTTGGGTCAAAATGATTTCTTTGCGGATGAAAACTATTAGTCAACTGACGATAAATAACTTGAAATGACATGACAAACCTACATGACAGTGCACGCCGAGATAGCAGTGTCATATAGACAAATATGTTGACTCTACATAATGACACATTAGTCAAAAAATATTTTTATAAAATTGTATAAAATATAAAATATTTTTTTCTTTTGACGCGTCTTTCTGTCAAGTCATTTCAAGTTGTTTATCATTAGTTGACTAATAATTTTTATCCACAGATGGGCCATTTTAACCCAAAGTAAATTATTAAGAGTTGCATTGGTTCTAAAAAAAGAATATCAGCTAAAATGATTATTCAGTCAAACATTAGATGAATTTTTTTGACTTTATGCCTAAATACTTTTGTCAATTTTAAGGAGGGTGCTATCATGTTTGGAAAAATAATTAATATAACATTTAATATTCTATTAAAAATACAACATTTAATATTCTATTAAAAATACAACATTTAATAGAAAAGCATTGAGTGACAGACAAGTTATTTAAGTTTGAAATGAACATTAAAGCTAAAAGAAATTATTTGTATTTTTATTTTGAATTCCAATAAGATATCTAGTTAATATATGATGTTGTTGCCCCAATTTAATTCATTTAATTCCCTTATTGCTATAATCAATCTCATGAATCATGAATAGGCCCCTTAATTTATTATATGGGCACGAATCAACTTGCCTCAGTGGTTAAGGGAACGATTGTTGTTCTTAGAGGTCACGGGTTCGAGCACCAGCAGCTGCAGCAGGGTGATTGAGCGTTCATTGTCAAATGGTTGAGAGTATATTTAGAATAGATACTACTTGTAATCACTTTAGCTTTCATCAAAAAAAAAATTATTATATGGGTAAATTATATATATGGTCCCCCGACTATGCTCCAATTATATTTTACGTCCCTCGACTATCAAAAGTTACAAACTAGTTTCTCGACTTAAAAAAATAACAAATTGGTCCAACGCCGTTAAAAATTTAACGGCTGATGATGTGACAGTCAATATAAATTGATATAATTATATAATTAGCTTTCAAATTCTACATTTATTTTAATTTGACCCTAATTCTAAAAATTAACCCACGTAATTTTAATAAACTATCAATTTAGTCCATCTTCTTTTTTATTTCTCCTCTCCTTTAATTCTTCAATTTATTTTCACCCAAAATCCATTTAAAAGTCCCCATCTTTTTCATACAAACTAAATTCTTGGTTTCACCATACGTAACACTTCCGTTTTCATACAAATCTGATGCATTTTTCCTTTGAACATCAACCATAATTCAACTAAAAAGAGAGATGGGAAATTCTGAGCATTTTTGAAACGAGAAAACATTTTTCTTTACTCTGACAACGCATAGATGCTTAGCATGCATGATGCATCATGTGATCGTGGAGGGAACTTAACATACCAAAACACCAACCGCAACATTAAAGGAAAGACCATTGACTCCAACACCAACCGCAACATTAAAGGAAAGACCATTGACTCCAACTACGCTTAAAGGCTTTCATTTCTGCTTTCATCCAATGAGAGCCAGACACGTTCAAGGGATCACTGGTTGCTATTCTTCCAGAGACAAAGTATCAACCGCATACCACAAGGAGTCCCATGTTCCTTGGATTAGAACCAGAAGAAAGTAGTAGCATCCCATGTTCCTTGGATTAGAACCAGAAGAAAGTAGTAGCATCCCATGTTCCTTGGATTAGAACCAGAAGAAAGTAGTAGCATCTGGTCTCAAAAAGTCACGGATCATGATGTCATAGTTGGAGTACTTGATATTGTTGGAAAAAATTGTTCTCTGTAACAGATACTGGTATTAGGCCAGAAAGTGCAAGCTTTAATGACTCCAGTTCCTTCTCACTGGAAATGAGCTTGTGATACTGGACGAGGCTTTCAAAAACTTCACTGCAATACAAAAATTGTGGGTGCAATGCGAGAACGGACTCATGACGGTTGCCGGAGTAGATGTTGAACGATGAAGAGAAAAGGAGATGACGGTGGTTGGGGATTTTAGTTAAACGGGAAAATCAAGTCAATGAATTAAGTCTGATGTATTTCTCATAATAAAAGGTGGGTTTATATAACCCAAAATTATAACAAACTACAAACAAATTTAACAAACTAATGGGCTGAAACAGCTGGCCCAACTGACTCCAAAATACTAAGAAACTAATTATTTTATTTTCTAACATTCACCCTGCTTTCTTCTCTTGCAGAACTTCTTCAATCTTCTTTAAGTTGGAGTTGAGTCCATGAGCTAACACAGTGAGCTGGTTCAGGGAGTTGGGGAGTTCGTCTTTCTTTAACATTCTTCATTCTTTCTTTCTTTCTTCTTCTGAAGAAAATCAACCGTCTTCAAATACATCTTTACTTGAACATCTGCTTAACAATGTACATCTGTTTTTCAGTGTACTAATAGAAAGAAGCTTTCTTCCTTTCCTTCCTTCTTCAATGATCCATCATACAATTTCTTTTCTTCATTTTCTTCATCCATACAACAGCCTTTGAACTGTTGTTGTACTGAATATCACAACTCTATAACCAACTTTAACCAGCTTCCATCATCACTCAATGTATCACAAATTATACACAGTTTCCACTAATAACCACTACAACTTCAACAACAACCAGCTTGCAAAGTTCCAAGAAAAACCACATTTTTTCCTTTGAACAAAATCTCAACATGCATCAACCATTAACCAAACGAACAACAAATAATTGCAATGCAGAACTAACATAATGCAACAGTCGTCAAAATCCAGCTCAGAGCATAGCAACTGTTAGATTATTCTTGACCAAGATATCAAATTACAGAATCCAACTATATCACCCTTGTGGACAAAACGAAAGACAACTAAGCTCCCAAACTTGCAGTAAACATAACCAACATTCAATAGCAACAACAGCAACAACCAAGATCAAATTCAACTCACAGATCCCACACTAGTGAACCAAAAAAAATGAGAGTCTTAAATCTCCAATTCAGATCAATCATGAGCAGAAAACTACAGCCAAGTTTAAAAACTTAACTACTAGCTGCAATCGCTAAATTTCCAATTCAGAAGAACAAAGTTATCAACCACCGCAGACCAATGACTTTAAACTCACACCCGTCTATAGAAATTAGGCGCAAAAGCAAATGAGAATTATCTTGCAAATGCTAAGAAGGATCCAGATCATAAGACTTTCATCTCAAAGAATATCCACCATAGTCAAATTGCACTAAACAAAAACTATCACCAAACGTGGAGAGCTAACTTGGACCACTTTGCTAAACTAACAATGGCAATCATATTATTAGAATCTCAACACAGCACTAACTCTAGCAAACCAAAACTTTCACCAAAATTGTAGCGCAAACCATCTAACAAAGTGATATGACAATAAACTTTCGTTGTAGCAGATTGAATCTGAGATTAGATTGGAAACTGGATGAGTCTCGAATAAAGGATCCAGACCTGAGATTGAAAAAAAAAATAACAGAGTTGAAACGGTAGATACCGAACCACCGCTTGACCGATTCTAGATGAGATGAATGTCGAAAGAGAAGCACCAAAGCATATCACGGCATCGCAGGCGAACGTGTAACTGATAGCAGATCTGAATCGCGACATTAGTTTTGATGCATCTGAAAAGACAGATGGACAATCTGATGTAGTTTTGAGATCTAAAACACAGTGAAGGAGAATGGCGAAGCAAACCGATCACCGATTGAGGGAGCAACGGAACCGAAGCAAGAAGCACCGACAGATCTGAAACGGCAGCAGCAGAGCAAATCAAAGGACATCAGGACCGTTGATGGCGAATGATACCATGTGAGAACGGACTCATGACGGTTGCCGGAGTAGATGTTGAACGATGAAGAGAAAAGGAGATGACGGTGGTTGGGGATTTTAGTTAAACGGGAAAATCAAGTCAATGAATTAAGTCTGATGTATTTCTAATAATAAAAGGTGGGTTTATATAACCCAAAATTATAACAAACTACAAACAAATTTAACAAACTAATGGGCTGAAACAGCTGGCCCAACTGATTTCCAAAATACTAAGAAACTAATTATTTTATTTTCTAACATGCAAGACTTCTCTACAAGGGATATGAAGCTGCTAGTGGGAAAGTCTACCAGAAAACTGAGTATAAATCACCTCCAGATCAAGACGAGCATGGTACTCATACAGTAGCCACGGTTGTTGGATCGCCGGTTCGTGGTTATGCCTATGGAACAACTAAAGGAGAGGAGAAATAAAAAAGAAGATGGACTAAATTGATAGATTATTAAAATTATGTGGGTTAATTTTTTAGAATTAAGGTTAAATTAAAATAAGTGTAGAACTTGAGGGCTAATTATGTAACTATATCAATTTATATTAACTGCCACATCATCAGCCGTTAAATTTTTAACAGCGTCAGACCAATTTGTTACTTTTTTTAAGTCGAATAACCAGTTTATAACTTCTAATAGTCGGAGAACACAAAAAATAAATGGAGCATAGTCGGGGACCATTATGTTTACCCTTATTATATTCATGAATAGCCCCCCTATTTATTATAATTATTTATTATATTCGTGAATATGCCCTTTATCTAGAATTATTATAATTTAATTTTAAATATATTATGTTTTAACAATATGAACTTTTTAGAATAATTCAATAAAAGATTAATTCAATTAGTTTCGATATTGTTGGACATTTTAGAGGTAGTATGTTCGTATAGTCTTAGAGTCGGGGATGAAGATAGTGAGGACTAGTGGAAGTCATCACCAATTAAATTTTGGAAAATTAGAATCTAGTTCCTTAAAAAATTTAAAAAATTTATTATTATTATTTTAAAAAAATTAATTGTCCATCTCAAGATTTTTAAAAATTTATATCAAGCTTCCAAAATTTTGAATATTTTAATTAAATTTCTCCCATATTTTTAAAATTTCTCATTAAGCCTCTTAAAATTTTAAAATTTTTAATTACACCCTACTTTAAAAAAAATATACATTAAACTCTAAATTTTTTAAAAAAAATTTAATTTAAACTTCTAATTCTTTTTTTAAAAAATTTAAGTGGTTCTACATGATTTTTTCACCAAGTTTCACCATTGCTAAGAGTTATAATGTCTTATATGAATATAACTGATTAGAGATTTAATGGTTACAAATATATTAAAAATGCATAGCGAACTTTATACTGGAATAATAATCAAAATATAAATAGAAAAACGAGTATAAAGTATATAAAAAAACCTACAATGAAAATAACAAAGGACGCTATTTTTTTTAAGGTTGCAATTTTGAACATTTTCAAACACTAAAATCAAAATAATAATTGGGAAAAGATAAGAACAAAGTTGGCTTTGAAATTCCATCCAAAACGACAAAACCAGCCAAGATGACACAATCTCAATAGGTCAGAAGTGGACAAGTGCGAGCGTGCGGGAAGGACAAAATCTGCTGGGTCTCGTTCAATTCCAACAGCATAAATTGACAAATGGACAAACCTCCATTTCTGAACCAGACTTGGTCGGCCAGTTCATATGTTTTATTGTTGAGAATTTATTGAGCTTTGGTTTGGTTCGATTCGATTGAATATTCATATAATTCATAATCATTAACAATTTCGAGGGCGACGAGTAGTTCGATGTTTGTAAGTAAAATTTTGAATTCAAATTAGAAAAACAACACGAGGAGAACTTGTATTAGAATCGGGTTGACCCAATGGTGGATCTTGGCATTTAATCTTGAGGGACAACTCAAAAACTATAAAAAGTTTCAAAATTTTTAAGAGTCATTAAAATAAAATTTTAAAATTTTGGGGTCTATTATATATGCAAAGAAAAAATATATAAAATATTTAGGGGCAATAATACAAATTTTCCAAAATTTTTGGAGCCAAAGTCCCCGGCTCATGTAAAGATCCCCATCAAGTTTGACTCAACTGGACTCCAAATTTAATCAAATCTTTTTTATTACCAGACACCAAAGGGTGGACAAAAATCTTGTGCCCCTCTTTGATGTCTATTTTTGTGCTCTAATACTAAAAAATCAAATCTTAAGCTCTAACCTTAAATTCTAAATTATAAAACCCTAAACTATACATTCTACCCTCAATACTCTAAACTCTAACCTTAAGTGCTAACCTTAAACATTAATCTTAAATTTAAACTTATTTTTTTAATGATAAAGCATAAGTAAGAATACCAAAGAGTGACATATAATTTTGACCCAAACAGTTTCAAACAAAAAATATATATAATCATGTGTCGTGTGCATGTGTAGCTTGATCAAACGATTGAAATGAAGTCAATGAAGGAGGAAATGTAAGTTGGTAGCCCTTGGATTGCTTGCAAATTGTGAAAGTTTTTGCTGGAAAGAAGCGTGCATTAAGCCACTGATTTGTGTTAGTCAAAATGTGATATAATAAAGTATTATTATATGACAATGCAGATTTAAAATAATGTTGTGACAATTGGCATATTAATATAAATCAAGTCAAATTTGAGAAGGCTAAGTAACACTGGATGACTTGAATCAAATACATGAATTGAAAGCAATGGCAATTGGCAACCGCTGAGAATATGAAAGGATGTAGTCGTCTAGAGGAAAATGTTAGTTTTTTCAAAGCTTGCAAGTCCTTCGGCTGCCGATCGGGTTGAAAGGCCAAAATGTGGTGTCAAATTTTGACAATTTGTTCTAGATTGGACTAACTTAGTTTAGGTTCCGAAGACATCTCAAGGGTGTATTTTGTTATGTTTGAGATTTTATCGTATTTACTACTTACAAAAATCTTATCTAAAGTAGAATCAAATTAAATTTTATTTTAAAAATAATTTTTCTCGCTACTATATTTTTTTATTCATAATGTTCAATTTATTACTTTACTTAAGAGATATAAACTGTAGTCACTATACCCAACAAGATTTGATGAAGATATGAAAGATAAGAATTAGTGAGATATAATAATATGTGAGTTCTAACTTGAAAAACAACTTGAAATGACTTTACAGAATGACACGTCAGTAAAAAAATAACTTTATATTTTATATAATTTTATAAAATTATTTTTTAACAGATGTGACATTCTTTCAAGTTAATACATTTGTCTATATAAAATTGCCATGTCGGCCTACACTGTCATGTAGGCTTGACATATCATTTCAAGCCATTCATCGTTAATTAACTAAAAGGTTTCATTCGCATATGGGTCATTTGACCCAAATTAAAACATTAAGATTTAAATTAATTAAAAAAATAAAAATCAAAATTACTATTAACCAATTGTTTAAAGAGCATTTTTTTAGCTTTATATCTTATAATATATATAGAAAACTAAGGCACCGGGAAGAAGAGGGATTGGGTTTCACTTTTCAACAGTATGAATACTTCAGAGCCCATTTAAGGTAGCGTTCCATGGGACCAAGGAAAAAAATTGCAGTCTTATGTAGAAATTCCAAGCTAAAGCCCCAAATCGCTTCAATTAAATTAGGTTTAAATTTTGAATTTGTTTTCACCATTTTAATTGATTATTTAAAGTATTAATTTTGTATGAATCAAATTCTTTAAAAATGTAACCCGTATTCAAAATGCAAAAAAAAAATTGTGCAATTTTTTTTAAAGATAATATCGATAATCTTATTAAAAGAACTGTTTCATCAAGCGATAAAACAACACGATTAAAGAATAAAGACCATTCGCTAGTGGAAGAGAACTTGAGGAAACAAAGATATTTGAAGATATATTCCCCAGATTATGACTCATTTTGTAGTGGATGCCCATTAAAGAAACACAATATTTTATCACTGCACTTAACACTTATTAATCACACAAATTTTCTTGACTCATTAGTTGGTCATCCCATTTCATTAACATAACTTATCTAGAAGTCATAAATATATTTGCAAGTAAAATTGATCATTACAACATCTAATTCATACTAATAATTAGGCGAGTTTAGATTTTGTTGTTTAAGATGACGTACTTCAATATATTGTCCTCTAGTTATGTAACCTCGGCCTAAGGTTTTAATTTTATAAAAAAATCTTATCCACTCAGCGAAAACATAATTAAAATACACGGAAATAACTTCATCAAAAAAAATACACGGAAATAATGTTTACAGATGGTAGAATTCAAATCCGAATAAATTCACATTTCTGGATAATTATTTAATATATTAGCGGTAAAAAAAATTAATTTTACGAGCGTCTTAGTTTTAGGGTTTATGTACCCAGTTTAGCGTAAGATTTATGTTTAATAGTTTGGAATTTAGTGGTTTACAGGTTAAAACCTAAATCCTCAACATATTACCCTAAAACCTAAACTCTAACCTTAACCCCTAAATTCTAATCATTATTCCTAACTTATAAACCTCTACACATAAACCCCTAAACAATAAACTCTAAACTAAATTTCTAAACTGTAAAACTAAAACGATTATGAATTTTTTTAATTTCCACCTCAATGTATTGGATATAAATCCTTTACTTTTTTTGTTTTCATTTGTTTTATGATTTTGGTGAATCTTTTATCCTTCTTCAAAGAAATCATGTTTCAACAAACACGTGTTGCAAAAAAGGTATAAAAGAAAGTCTTTACCGAAATTTCCAAAAAGATCTTGTTCATTTGGATGCAACTTTTAAGTGTTTCCTACGTGTTTTGTTTTTAAAAAAAGCTATAAAAAATAAATAAAATGTAATATATTTGAAACAGTGCATTTTTTATAATTTATCTAGAAAACAAGTACTCATTATTTTTAAATAAAGGAAGCATATCACTTATAATTATTGAATTACATGAAGCCTACCGAGTAGTCTCTTACCATAATTTTGAAGTTTTGGGACGAAAGTGTGAAAGTGAACCCAACAGTTCCTTAAAATAATCACTGTGTTGATAAAGAAACTTTGTACAAACTGAGGTTGGGCAATTGTTGGGAATATTCAAATCCAGCCAGAATGTTTTGTTTTCACATATTTTGTAATCTTGGTGAATCTTTTATCCTTGTCTGAACTGAAATCATATTCCAACAACACATACTGCAGAAAAGGTATAACAGAAGGCCTCTACCGAAATCTCCAAAAACATCTATCCGTTTGGATGCTAATTTTAGACTCTGTTTGGTTAGGTGAAAAATCAAAGGACGGAAGAAGTGGGAATAGATGTAAAAAGAAAATAAATTTCGAGTATGTTTGGTAAAAAAGAAAAGTGAATGAGAGGGAAAATTACTTTTTATCCTCATATAAATAGAGGAGGATTTCCATCGGTTTCCCAAGCTTTGTTCAATACAAAAGCACCGAAAACCCTTGTATAAAATATAAATAACCATCTAAGCCAACAAGGAAATTAACACCAAGTCCAAGATGTCTGCCACTGAATCTTGGTGGCTTCCCAAACACGAGGAAAGCCAACAAAACAAGCAGCAGGAATCCTCATCGCCGGCCGACTATGGCTGCAACAAAACCATCGCCATAATGTCCAATGCTCAACCAGCTGAGCCCGTCTCTGATATTCCCAAATACCTCCTAGAATTGGGTGTTACAGAAGAATGCAAGAAGCTCATAATGTCACTGCCAACAGAGAAAGGTTGGGTTGCAAATCACCTCCACCAATATCAGGGTTTCTGGCACACCACTCGCCAGTTACAAGCCGTGCTCGCCTGCCAACGCCACTTTCAAGCTCAAGATACTGATATTTTTCTAATCACTACTCCAAAATCCGGAACCACATGGCTGAAAGCTATCGTTTTCGCCTTGATGAACCGATTCCAATACCCTAACACTCACACTCACCACCACCCTTTGCTCTCGGAGAATCCTCATGTCCTTGTTCCATTTCTCGAGCTCGGGCTTTACATTGACGGCCAGGTTGGTGATTTCACCACATTCACATCTCCGAGACTATTCGGAACACACTTGCCCTTCGTTTCATTACCGGACACTGTGAAGAACTCGACTTGCAAGCTTGTATATATGTGTAGGAACCCTAAGGACACTTTCGTATCGCTCTGGCACTTCACCAACAAGCTGAGAACAAACGGTACCAATTCTCTTGAGGAGACCTTCGATAAGTTCACCAGAGGCGTGAGTCTGTACGGGCCGTTTTGGGACCATGTTTTGGGGTACTGGAAACAAAGCTTGGAAAATCCTGAAAGGGTCTTGTTTTTGAAGTACGAGGAAATGAAAGAGCAACCCAAAGTGCAGGTGTTGAAGCTAGCTGAGTTCCTCGGCCGACCATTTTCATTGGAAGAGGAGATTGATGGTATATTGAAGCTATGCAGCTTTGAGAATTTGAGTAATTTGGAGGTTAATAAAACTGGGAAATTGGCCTCCGGGGAGGATTACAATACCTTTTTCAGGCGAGGTGACGTTGGAGATGGTAAGAATCATTTGAGTCCTCAAATGATCAAGAAGTTCGACCAAATCACTCAACAAAAGTTGCATGGCTATGGGCTAAAGTTTTAGGTCCCATTACTGGTATGCTTTGATTAATCTAAGTGTGTGTTTATATTGATGACTTTGAATAATTTCAGACTAAACAACTTAAATCCAAGTCATTTATATGATATGTTATCATTTATCACTTATATAGCACTCATTGAATTCAAGTCAACTTTAGTATTTATATATTAAATCAAATTAACTTGATATTTTATCAGTTGAAAATGATTAAAAACACTTATTTTAAAGTACAATGAATATTATTATAATAATATTTTTATCTTGTCATACATGTACTAATTTTAAATAAAATAACTAAAAATCTTTATTTAAGAATTTTTTTTCTCAACAAGCATTATGTTTTAAGATAATGGGCAAAGCTTGGAAAATATAGTGCTGCAAAGCACCAACATACATGACCATCCGGAAAATATAGCCCCGAATTTCAACGGCCACCTCTAACCTAAGGGTGAATTTGATTCACAGAATTTTTAGAATGTAATATTACCTGACACATTACTGGGTATGTTATATTGGATAAAATTTTTTTACCCTTTTTCGGTGTTTTTATATATGTCCCAACACTAAAAAAGATACTAAAAAATTAAGTTTTAAGCCCTAATCTTAACTTCTAAATCTTAAATTCTACACCATATACCTTAAAAAATGCACCTTACACTAAATTCCCTAAACCCTAACCTTAAACTCTAAACCCTAAATCTATTTTTGAGTGTGGGGCATAAGTAGGGGCATAGAAAAGGGGTAGAGGATTTTCAACCATGTTACATTACCTTGTTTGGTTTGTTTGGCAGGAATGTAAGATTGCAGTGTTTGGTTAGGGAATAGAAGATTACTTGAATACAAATTTTACCAAATTATTCTTGTGATATAGTTAATTTTAAGAAGTTGAAGTTTAAAGATAAAATTACAAATATTTGCATTAAAATTAATAAAAATATTTTCGAAATACTATCTATATTTAGCAAAAATAGTATGTTTAACATATTATTGATATAAATTAGTATATTAAAAACGTTTTAGAAAATGCATCATTTTTTTTTGCTTTCTACTACCATTTGCCCATAATTGATATTGTAGTCAATCATTTGCTCTCTTTTATTAAAGATCATGCCTTTGTTTTTCCTTCTTTTATTAATTTGAATATTATATACTAATCATATATTTGGAATTGTTCATGATATTTTTTAAAAACATTTTTCAGAAACATGTTAAATTTTCTATTATTTTTATTTTAATATTTTTTTAGAAAATATGATTAGGGGCTATAAACTTATTTGGCTATGTTACTACTTTTTTAATAAGCTTTATTTATCTTGTTGGGCAAAAATGTATGAGACAGAGATAAAAATAAAGAAAAAAAGTATGTTATAAATATATTTTCCTAAAACTTGCATACAATTTTGTTATCATAATTAAATCTTGAACAAACTTAAAATTCCTTTGAAAATATCGTTTTAATATCTTTCATTCAATGAAAATCACTATGATCAACTCCTTAAACTAGAACACGGAATCGCCACTAATCTTTTAAAAATGTGTGATTGGATCACCTAAAAACGGGTTGTTTTAATAAAACCAATGTTATTTTATTAAAACAATTTTTTTTTGGTCTGCGAAAACATAAAAACAAGTTCGGAGTCGATTACGCGTGGGGAAGGGTTAGCACCCCCACAGCGCCCAAAAGTTGGTACTTAGCCGATTACAAAATGTTTTAATGTCGGATTTTGTAAGTTCATGTAAAGTTTAATTTAATTGTCCATTTATTAATATGATTATATTTTAATGGTCTTATTATCTAGAGGATGAACTCTAATCACCGCCAACACTCTTAGCGCTAACTCGTCATCTCCGTTTAATAAGACACCGCATTAATTATATTTCATCTTTTTAAGAATTAAATCACAAAAACAAATTCGATTAAATTATTAAAGAAACTGAACTAAACAAACAAAATTAATAAAACATAAAAGAGGGAAACATATTATATGCGATTAAGTAAAAACGAAATATATATATATATATATATATATATATATATATGACAAGTTAAATTACATAATTAAGTAAATACGAAAAATTAAACAAATTAAAGTTTAGTTGAAAAAAATAAAAATGGTTTAATTAAAAATAAAAAGTAAAAAACGAATTGATAATAAAGCTAAAAAAGGGGTGACCAAATTGGTAGAATGTCAAAATCAGTGGCTAATTAAAAAGGGACCGAAATGAAAAGTTCTAAAATATGGTAACTAGCGGAGTGAATAAAAATGGGGCGGAGGGTTTTAATGACTGCAAATTGTTCATTTTATTTTAGGTATACAACTCAATTTTTATAAACAACTTTTATTATCTCACTTAGAAAATTTTGGATCAAACACTTATCCCTTATTTTCTCTCAAATGTTCTTGGTGTTTTTCGAAAATAACTCTAAAATCACAAAAAAAATCAGTTTTAAATTTTAAAAGCGAGGATCCAAGTTCAAAAATATTTTTTTTCCTTCCAATCAAAAGTAAGAACAATACCCAAACTAATATTAAAATTCAAAATTAAATTAATAACAGAAAAGAAGAAAACAATACCAAAGTGAGGAAGAAATTGTTTGCTTTGATTCTAACAGAATTCGAATACAATTGCTGCAAACTCAAGCCATTACTTTATAAATTTCTTAGGTGTTTTTTTATTTAATTCCCAATGCTTCTTGTGTGTGGTGAGTTACAAGAGTGAATGGTAAATGAATAGTATAGTAGTGAGTGAAATTTACAAGGGAATGAGGTGGTATTTATAGGTATTTACATGCCTAATTTACAAGGAAAATTAGAATAAATGTAACACCCTAAAATTTCCCCTATTTCAAAGACCTAAATTCTGAATTCCACAAATCAAAAATCCTAGAATTTGGGAAATTTTGGTTAAAAACCCTAATTTTAATTTAAGGATCTATTGGGCATAGAATCAGATTTAGTGACTATTTTGTGATGATGATAAAGCTTTGTGCCCATTTCGTGAATCCTAGTTGTCCCAAGGTCGCGTATTGTTATTTATCCATTTATTAGGGTATTTTAACTATTTTTTTTCAGATTATGAAACCTTTCATCTACCATTCGGCAATTTCAACCCCATCTCCATTTTTTCTCTCTCTCGGTATAACACCCATATACCCTTTGTTCCGATCACATTCCTACTAGCCACCCATCGTTTGAGGCCATCGGCGTGTTCCTCTCCTCCTCGCGATCAAAACCCATACACCCAAATGTCCTCATCGTCGTTTAGTTGCTCGGAGTGGGAACAAAACCCTTCAGTTTCTCCCTTGCGCCACCGTTCACGGCTGTGTCCCCACTGTTCTTACGCTATCGTCGTCGCGATCGTCTTTGAGTCGCCAGCAACTCGATCGCCGTTGTTTCTTTGCGCCGCCATCTGCTCCGCCTCTTGTCTATCGAATCTGAAATTGGCAGCGTCGTCGCTGCCATCCTTGCATGGTCGTCACATTATCGAACCGCCGTGTGGTCAGCCACCGTTTTCGTGTTCTGGTTGTTGTGTTTTGGCCTGCCGTCGCCGCCGGGTTGTGTTGCGCCGTCAAAGGGGGTTCTGAAAACCCTAGAGCAGGTTACCACAAAGGATGGAACCCTTGTGTTGAGCCATCAGTGTGGTTATGGGTATGAGAGAGACAAATCAGAAGTGGGCTTTGTGTATGTGATGAACCCAATTTGACCTTAGTGAGAATGTTGGTTTGTATGAGCCCAGATCTGAATCAGTGAACCGAACCAGCTTTGATATGAACCCGAACAGGATAAGTAGTTGAACCGAATTTGAACCGCGTCTGACCAAACCATCAAGTTGAACTGAATCAGATTTTGTGAACAATGAACTGAACCGGACCGGACCTCGACTCGTTTGACTTTGACTCATTTGACTAGAGTTGACTGTTGACCTTAGACCAGTTTAACTTTGACTAAGGTTGACTTTGACCATTTTGACTTTGACTTTGACTAGAGTTGACCAAAAGTTGACTTTTTTAGAAAACGTTCATCTTGACCTTTTTCGACGTCCTGAATCTGTATCCGCTGCTCGTTTTGTCAAATTCAAACCCGAAAGCTCCATTTTGCTAATTCCAATTATTTATTCATAAAATTTGGTTGAGTTATGGATTTCAGAATCTGATTCGGAAAATTCTCGTGTTCAGGTATCGACTCTGAGGCTGACGAGTTACCTCCAGTTGTTCAGTCTGATCGGGTACGTTCTTCGAGATCTTTCCGTGAGTATACCTTCGGATTAGTCTTATGTTCTTAGTTGGCGGCATAGCGTTAATATTAGTTCTAATATAGTATCCATACCTCGTAGGTTCTAATTCAGCTAGGTCTGAGCGTGAGACGCGCTTTTCTCGACATTAGAGCTTCTGTTGCTTAAAGGTGTGTCTCTTCCTGTGCTATAAACTTGTGTTTTCTTTGGTGCTATAAATGAACGTCCGTATATATTTTGTGTGCATTATTCTGTTGTGATCGGTGAAAGTTTTCAGGCATCATGCATAACATGTCATATTGTAATTTAATTGAAAAATCAGATTTATCGAGCTATGATATATTAGATTTTCAACTTTATGAAACATCAGATCTAAATATTTATGCAACTTGAATTTTTATCAATTCAAGTTTCGGATAAGACTCGAATTTTAAAACTAGCATCATATCATTGTGTATACATGGATCGGGATTTGTGTTCGGGGAAGTTTAGTGGTTTCACCCTTCGGGCTGAATTCCACTTCGGATAAGTGGTTTCACCCTTCGGGCTGAGTTCCACTTCGGATGGTGACAATGGAGAGAGTAGGTTATGGGGAACCTTACTCTTCGGGCGGTGTATCAGAGTTTAGGTATTGAGTCTTTATGAGCATCAGACATCATATCATTGTGATTCAGATTTAATGTGTTTTCAAAGATTTTATCAAAAAAATAAAATAATATTTTGCTTTGTGATTGTTTGCACTTTAAAGACACACTAAGCTCTTTAGCTTACACCCTTTAGTTTTTATTTTTCAGATATCTCAGACTCTTTTAGGTGACTCGGTACTTGGAGCTTCTCGTATTTTACTCGGATATTTTTATAATTCAGTATGAGACTCTCTTTTAATTACTTCAAACTACTGTTTTGAAATATTTTGGAACACTTATGTAATTCGGACATTGGGACTGTTTACTCTTTTTAATTTGGGTATTATTAAATGCATGCAATTATAAGGTTATTTTCAAAATTTTAACCAATTATCGTAATAATGTTTAAACGACTACATTTTATAATAATGAGATATTATTGAATTTATTTTCTTTTAATAATAATTTTGTTTTTAATTAAGTAAATTTAAAAGGTGTTACTTGAGGGGTAAGTTTTCAAACACCTCTTCTTAGATTCGGCCCATTTCTTCTAGGTCGGGTCAAAGGGGGTTACAATAAAAATTCATAAAATTATGGTTGATTGCCTCCCATATTTGTTGTGATTCAGATCCTATTTCCCCTTTTATTCTTTTGTCTGATTTGGGACTGATTTTCCTTATTTTCATATTCGATTCACAGATCCGGTTTTTGCACACGTTATCTTCAGTAAAACAAGCATATCATGAGCTCCCAATGTCTGATTGAGGTGTTTTAAGATGTGTTGGAAAGGTAACTGAAAGACGGTTAATACTTAAGAAGACATCTTGGCCTAAAAATGCTTGGATCCTATCAAAATTTTGCCATAAGTTCGTAGTGAGGAATCCTTGACTTTCCATGTTTGTTATGATTATGCTCGATTCCTTCTTTACTTGAATGATTCAGATTTCCCTTTGACTTTTGTCTGATTTGCATTGATTTGAAATTTTGTTTCCCTTTTTATTCATATATGATGCGACCTCTTCCCTTGTTTTTTATATCAGGCTAAAAATCAGTGACAACAGTAGCACACCAATTTACTTTTAGACACTTATACATAATCAATACTCAAAACTTGCAGCAACCAAATTAGCATGTAATCACATAATGGTTGTAACCCCCGTAGCCCGGCCTAGACGGCTGACCCGAACTACGAAGATTACACGGAGAAAACCAAAGTCAACCCGAAAGTCAACCTTGATTAACAACCCTTTTTTTCTTTTAAAACTTGTCTAGATGCACATTAAACCTAGGCATACTCTTGAGATAAGCATACTCAAAAATCACAGCAATCGGAAAACAATAAGGGACTCAATTGAACAAAATACGAATTTAGGGACCAATTTGTAAATTCTGGAAATTAAGAGGACTTTACCAAATTTTAAGTTACCATTATGAAATTAGTCATGTTTCATGCCTCTCTGCCAAATTTCAACTCAAACGGACATCTCAAACTCAAGCAATTGCACATACGAGAATCAGGACTAAAACGTAAAGCTTGCAAACCTCAAATTTTATGCCCAATCGAAACCTTTGACCATAGTTTCGAAACCTTGTCCAAAGGTTTCGAAACTTTGGCCTCCAGTAGCCCCTGGAACCCAAAAATTTGCAAAGGTTTCGAAACTTTACCCCTAGTTTCGAAACCTAGATGCCGGGGAGCATATTTTGCTTCATTCTAATGACTTTCAATGATATAAACACATTAGAATCATACATATTCATACATATAAGTTTAAAAGAGGCAAAGGCACTCAACACCAGCCACCCAAGCCTAGATGCATACGTCCTAGATTAAACGTACTCCAACATACTCAAAACATGAATATGAACCATCAAACATACATGGTAAATTATACATTAAAAACCTTTCATACATGATACTCAATATGAGCATACCTTAATCAACCAAGGAAAATTATGCATTCGATCAAAAGAAGGCAAACAAGCACATAAAGTCTCATGCTTCAACATCCATACACTTAGGCATCCTCACAAGGCATATGTCCCACACACATGATAAGCAATTTAAACATCTACCAAACATACATCACTCAAGCATTCATCAAGGCATGCATCATAAGTGATGTTTACAAATCAAACAAGGCATCTAAGTGCCAAACCAAATCAACACACATCAAAGCATCAAAAACAACAACACCTATCCCATTGCTTTACTATTACAATCTTTCAATTTATAAATCATACATTGAGCTCACCAAAGCAACACTTGAAGACCTTTCCTTTCCCTTGCCACCCACAAGCTATTTATCCGCATTGTCAAACAAAAGAGAGCGTAAGCATAAAAGCTTAGTGAGGGTAAGCTCATAAAACAAACCTTCGACAATACAGGGTCCAAGCTCGAGCAACTATCATGATATAATACATGATTTTACTTGCGATCCACATGAGCCATAAATATAAATGATGCATGAACATATTACCAAATTCATGTCATGCTCAACAACTTATAAATTCATCATACAATGATACATTGATACACATATCAATTCATATTAGCATGTATGCATAATCTCATATTGGCATAAACATGCTTTCTCATATTGGCACCTAGCTATGACTCGAATACGCGGATAACATGTTGGAACGCATTTTCCAACATCAACCTTACCTCGGTGGGATTACACTCATCACCGGCCTTGCATGGACGGGATTCCACTCATCGCCACATGCCCTACGGACGGGATTCCACTCATCGCCACGTAGAATATATATAAATTTCCGGTGGAATATTACATCACCGTGCTCCTCCTTGGTGCCTTAACGCCACCAAGGCCACGTACGTTTTGACTCAATTTGTGTGCACACTCATCCTAATGATCGATCATTGTACCCAAGCATACTAGTGCCAATATTAATCAAATTCCACAACCTTTGATGTTCAGAGTCATAATATGGCATCTTACTTCATATTAAACTCAACATCAAATATCTCAACAACATGCATATAACAATGCATTAAATCATGCCCCAACATACATGTATATCACATTATACATAATCATCATAATGTCATGTTCAAGAGTAATAATATGGCATCCTACATCATATTAAACTCAACATCATCATACACAGTTTACAATCCAAACCACATGCATAGCAATGCATCAAACCATGCCTCAACAACATGTATAACACATTATACATACACAAATCATCATGAGGCATAACATCAATTAAAGAGATCATCCAATGTCTCTAACTAAAGCTTAGGATTAGGCTACCACCCTAATCCTAACTCTAGGTGAGTCTACCAATCTCAACCTAGTCCACATGCTCGAACCAATTGCTCAATACCATTTAAAATATTTTAACCACTCACCTCTACCTCCAAGCTCAACTACCAAGCAACCATCTTCTCCAAGTTTTCAGATTTCTTCTCGATGCTTTGCCGACCCAAATTCTTGCTTCAAAACAACCTCAATACAATTCAAACAACCTCAAATCAGTCACAAACCCAAAGTTTAACATCAACACACAAATCCACTTCAATTCTCACAATTCAAAGCCAAGTTCATTCTTCAATTTCTCATTTTCGTACTTCCACAAAAACCCGTCAAAAATCAGAATTGTAGTCATCCAAAACACTCTTAAACATGTTCAAAACACTGCCCAACTATAGTATAACCATCAGCCCCCAATTTCCAACATTAAACACATAATTTAAGCCATGAACAATCCCCAAAATCACCAAATCCGAGCAGCCATGAAAAACAGTCCAAAACTTGTGATTTCAACATTTTTAACACATTCAAACACTTCCAAAACAACCCCCAACTATTACTCTAACATCAACCCTCAAATTCCAACATTAATCATACCCAAACTCATCTAAAAACCTTCCTAAAAATCCACCAAAACCCAATTTCGGATTTTTACCCAAAATTACTCATTTTAACATATTATGTGTATTTTAACATGATTAAACAAAGCCCCAACTCAATTTATCAAAACAAGATGAAAAACCCCTTAAAAACCCAAACTTTGATATGAACCCTAATTTTCAAAACTCCATAACTTTGAAATCTAAGACTATAGATAGATAGAGGATGAAGAGGAGATTAAGAAAACATAATTACCTTTCAAAAACCCCTTGAATTGATGAAGAAATCAAAGGGAATAGTAAAGAGAGTTTGAGAGAATTTGGGATGGTTATACGGTAAAGAAGAAGAAGAAATGAGAAAAGATGATAGATAAGGTGGTGTTTATTTTTATTTTGGTTTAATTACCAAAATGATCCCTCCCTTTCTTTCTAAATTCAATTTGCTCACACTAAGGTCAATTTGAATAAAATTAATTTTACCGACTCAGACCAACTAACCCGACTAACTCCTAACCCCAAAACACGGGTGTTACAACTCTCCCCCACTTAAGGAAATTTCGTCCTCGAAATTCATCGAACAGGAAGAGTCACTGAAACATGCTCCTCCACACATTCCTCTCTCACCACAACATACTAACCAACTCGGTAGACTCGCCACACAACATTTGCTATCCGTTACTGAGATCTCAACTGGTTCTTTAAGGCATGTCAAATTTAAACTCAACTCAATCTCTTCAACAAACATAGCACGGGACAGATCTGACTCACACTTCCAAATCACAGATACACAGGACACATCATAACTTCTTTTAACCCTGGTGGTAACTGCAATAGATAAACAACAGAACTAGCCCGATTCACAAACTCATACAACACTGCTTGAATTCTTGACCCATAACCTTCTCTAACTGACCATCAGACTTCAACAGGTAACCAAACACTATACAGACAACTTCAAAAATCTAGTCGAAAACTCGAATCTCTATCGGTCACTATCGATCTCAAGACTCTGTACAACTCACACTCTTGCAAAGGCACAACTCTGTTATCTTATCCACGGTACAAGTAACGTGAACGTGTATAAAGGATCACATACAGTGCAGCTAACATTGATTACTCAACTAAGTTTTCACTGAGGAAATCGGAGGCGAATCAGACACAAGATCTCCTGAATCTATTACTCACTTCCAATACGAATCTCCCGCGGATGTAATAAACTAAAAGAAGATTGATGTTTGATCTTGACACACTGGTAATTTACACACTTACTTTCATATTGAACCACATCATCCATTAACTCAATTCAAAAGTACTCATCTTCGACCCACAATATGTCTTCATACTACTTTGATGCAATACAAATGAACTGCCGCGTGCTTCGGCCAAAACAATGCATCTCGAAACATTATGTCAATCGGCACAACTATTCTGTCTCTAACAATACAAACTCTATCATCTCTTAACTGTATTCTGAAGGTCTTCTTTTCGCTATATCTTGCACGTGAGGTGCCCAAAACCTGTCTTGCAACTGTTTCTCTTTAAATATCTGATTCAAAGTAGGCTTCACATGAAACTTGGCCACAAAACCACTATCATTTGGTAAACTGAATTCGACAATTACATCTCGCAACTCAACTACTAATCTACCAACAAACACAACTCGAATCATCGATTACTACGTTGGCTCTCTTCGGATGGTACTCAATCTTGAGATCATAGTCTTCAAGTCTTCGAAGCAAACAAAACTGTAATTAACTCTACGTCTCATACCGGATAACTCTTTTCACGGTCTTCCAACTATCTCGATGAACAAGCCACAATCTTCTGTCTTGCATAAGCATACAACCTAACACTACATGCAACGCATCACTATGGTTCAAATTTTTTTTTTTCGGATCAAGGTCGAAGCTCTCTTCAAAGTTTCTTTCGGTTCCTCAAGGGCTCGTTGTCTCACATCTGGCCACACAACTGGACATTCTTATGTAGCAATCTGTCACAGTCTTCAGTTTCTTCCAACTCACATCTTCTTCTGCATAGTTAGGATTTACTCTAATGCACTCGGCTGATCTGCATGTCCTAGGAGAACATCTTCATTAACTCGAAGTTCACGTTGCGTAACTTGACATACAGCTGATTTTCTAAAAGGTGCTACCCCACTAACTTCAAAGCTCGTCATGGCCTTCTTCGATACTTCAACTTTTCTCACTTTCAACTGGTAGTAAACGAATCCCGAATTAATCTTCGGAAAGACTGAAGCACCCCCTAACTGATCAACAAATCGCTGACACTCGGAAGCGGATACTAATCATTCACTGCCACTGGTTTCAACTGTCTGAAATCTCAACACATTCTCGTACTGCCGCTCTTTCTTCTTCACAAACTGTACTATCATACTCTAAGATGATGCACTAAGCCTAATGAATCTAAGGCCTAACAGTTCTCGTAGTTGATTCTTCAACATTCTCAATTCTTCCGGGATTCATAAGTTACAGAGCTAACAAAATAGAAGCAACCTCGGAAACGATCTCAATGACGAAGTCTTCTTCTTTATCAAGAGACAAACCAGGCAATTCTTCCAAGTACTTTTAGGAAAACACAAACTATACTAACATTCCGCGGTCTAATCTTCGTTCAAAAATCAAATCCATCACAATTGCCAAACAAGTCTGCCAACTAAACTCAATCAATCTTCGACCTCCACAGCTGGATCAACCATTCAATAAGAAGTTCACACCCTCGCCTACTACTACAGTCCCACTGAGACCTGCAACTTCAAGGCAACTCTCTATCTTTATCTCAACGTATACACTAACTCTGTGCTCTTCAAGCCAAACCTTGTCAAAACGTACCTCAAAACTGTAGGAAGACGATCACTTCACATCTACTGCATACACATAACCTTGAACCATCAACAAACATCTTCTGCACATTTTTTTTTGACCACCACTATCTCACCACAAGGTCTAGTCACATGTGTCCCTACTTCCAAGGTCTCAACACGTACATCAAATTTTCTTACATGCTCACACAAAAGGAAGTATCCGTGGAAATTGCAACTACACCTGTGTACAGCTGATAGTCTTCGACCCTCTTGTTTTCAGACTGGTTCTTCAACAAAATCTGATTCTTCTAGAATATTCTTAGAGCATCTCGAAACTTCAAAATGCAGTTCTAATCGCACACAAACAATTATGCTTGAACTTGTTCTGTAACATCGGTCCTGACGACTCAAAACATCCCACTACCAAACAATCCGAATTTAAAGCTCAAGACTTCCTTCTCGGCTCAACTATATCGGAAGTAACTTCATCTCTCCTTCTCGCTGGAAGACAACTCAGACGCACACTGGCCCAATCACACATATTGATTTCCACTCACGGACACTGAACGACTGTCTTGTATGAAAACCATAGGCTGAATCCCAACGATCACCCACTAGCATTTCTGAATTTCAGATTACACAAACGAGACCCTTACCCTGATCTCGCCCCAAAGAACTAAGGTACTCATACCTACCTCTGACACCTCATCGGCACATTCAAACTTGCATGCTTGCTAACAATATACAGAAGTGCAGACTCAGAATCAATCAGAAGGGAACAAGCTCAAAACTGTACCAAGGGCTTACCTACTATATCATCGATAACACTCTGACTCCCACTCATAAGTCGTCACCTCTTTCACTACTAACACCAGAACCAATCATATCGTTCCTCATCAACAGGAACCAACCCACATACACACTAACTCAGTCAAACAAATTGTACCTCAAGTCCGGTACAACCACACCTCCCTAACCAAGATGATGGACTCCCTCAACATCATTCACATTTTCAGAACCCACATTTTCCACTTACCGATTCACAGTCCACACCTTGGCCTCAAACTTACCAAAAAGTAATAAACTAACAACAACAACAACAACACATTAACATACAAACTGGGTTAGCAAAGGAAAAGGTCCAAGTGGCTCAAGTATGATTTCCTCACTTAAAATCTCTTTTTCCGATGTAATAGAAGCAATGGGACTCTACTCAACATGCTTCAAGCAACTCAACACACATACATGCTCAATCATGCATATTACAAGGCATACTTGCTAAACAAGCAAACATATGCGTACGATCAAACAACATACCTTCTCCATCAAACAATCACACATCACCGCATACACGGGTAACGAGCAACATGCTTTTAAACAAACAACCAACATACTTGTCATACAAGCAATCATACTTACAAAGCAAGCAATCATTCATTACAGCATACTCGAATAACAAGCAACGTGCTTACATGATAAGCAAACACCGTGCATATCAATCATAAAACACAACTTACTTCACTTACCTGCCCAAGGTTTCGGAAACCTTAAGCTCTGATACCAACTAATGTAACCCCCGTAGCCCGGCCTAGACGGCTGACCCGAACTACGAAGATTACACGGGGAAAACCAAAGTCAACCCGAAAGTCAACCTTGATTAACAACCCTTTTTTTCTTTTAAAACTTGTCTAGATGCACATTAAACCTAGGCATACTCTTGAGATAAGCATACTCAAAAATCACAGCAATCGAAAAACAATAAGGGACTCAATTGAACAAAATACGAATTTAGGGACCAATTTGTAAATTCTGGAAATTAAGAGGACTTTACCAAATTTTAAGTTACCATTATGAAATTAGTCATGTTTCATGCCTCTCTGCCAAATTTCAACTCAAACGGACATCTCAAACTCAAGCAATTGCACATACGAGAATCAGGACTAAAACGTAAAGCTTGCAAACCTCAAATTTTATGCCCAATCGAAACCTTTGACCATAGTTTCGAAACCTTGTCCAAAGGTTTCGAAACTTTGGCCTCCAGTAGCCCCTGGAACCCAAAAATTTGCAAAGGTTTCGAAACTTTACCCCTAGTTTCGAAACCTAGATGCCGGGGAGCATATTTTGCTTCATTCTAATGACTTTCAATGATATAAACACATTAGAATCATACATATTCATACATATAAGTTTAAAAGAGGCAAAGGCACTCAACACCAGCCACCCAAGCCTAGATGCATACGTCCTAGATTAAACGTACTCCAACATACTCAAAACATGAATATGAACCATCAAACATACATGGTAAATTATACATTAAGAACCTTTCATACATGATACTCAATATGAGCATACCTTAATCAACCAAGGAAAATTATGCATTCGATCAAAAGAAGGCAAACAAGCACATAAAGTCTCATGCTTCAACATACATACACTTAGGCATCCTCACAAGGCATATGTCCCACACACATGATAAGCAATTTAAACATCTACCAAACATACATCACTCAAGCATTCATCAAGGCATGCATCATAAGTGATGTTTACAAATCAAACAAGGCATCTAAGTGCCAAACCAAATCAACACACATCAAAGCATCAAAAACAACAACACCTATCCCATTGCTTTACTATTACAATCTTTCAATTTATAAATCATACATTGAGCTCACCAAAGCAACACTTGAAGACCTTTCCTTTCCCTTGCCACCCACAAGCTATTTATCTGCATTGTCGAACAAAAGAGAGCGTAAGCATAAAAGCTTAGTGAGGGTAAGCTCATAAAACAAACCTTCGACAATACAGGGTCCAAGCTCGAGCAACTATCATGATATAATACATGATTTTACTTGCGATCCACATGAGCCATAAATATAAATGATGCATGAACATATTACCAAATTCATGTCATGCTCAACAACTTATAAATTCATCATACAATGATACATAACTCAATGTATTAATCACATCATATATCGCTTCACATTTGAAAACACATTTCATAACACATTGATACACATATCAATTCATATTAGCATGTATGCATAATCTCATATTGGCATAAACATGCTTTCTCATATTGGCACCTAGCTATGACTCGAATACGCGGATAACATGTTGGAACGCATTTTCCAACATCAACCTTACCTCGGTGGGATTACACTCATCACCGGCCTTGCATGGACGGGATTCCACTCATCGCCACATGCCCTACGGACGGGATTCCACTCATCGCCACGTAGAATATATATAAATTTCCGGTGGAATATTACATCACCGTACTCCTCCTTGGTGCCTTAACGCCACCAAGGCCACGTACGTTTTGACTCAATTTGTGTGCACACTCATCCTAATGATCGATCATTGTACCCAAGCATACTAGTGCCAATATTAATCAAATTCCACAACCTTTGATGTTCAGAGTCATAATATGGCATCTTACTTCATATTAAACTCAACATCAAATATCTCAACAACATGCATATAACAATGCATTAAATCATGCCCCAACATACATGTATATCACATTATACATAATCATCATAATGTCATGTTCAAGAGTAATAATATGGCATCCTACATCATATTAAACTCAACATCATCATACACAGTTTACAATCCAAACCACATGCATAGCAATGCATCAAACCATGCCTCAACAACATGTATAACACATTATACATACACAAATCATCATGAGGCATAACATCAATTAAAGAGATCATCCAATGTCTCTAACTAAAGCTTAGGATTAGGCTACCACCCTAATCCTAACTCTAGGTGAGTCTACCAATCTCAACCTAGTCCACATGCTCGAACCAATTGCTCAATACCATTTAAAATATTTTAACCACTCACCTCTACCTCCAAGCTCAACTACCAAGCAACCATCATCTCCAAGTTTTCGAATTTCTTCTCGATGCTTTGCCGACCCAAATTCTTGCTTCAAAACAACCTCAATACAATTCAAACAACCTCAAATCAGTCACAAACCCAATGTTTAACATCAACACACAAATCCACTTCAATTCTCACAATTCAAAGCCAAGTTCATTCTTCAATTTCTCATTTTCGTACTTCCACAAAAACCCGTCAAAAATCAGAATTGTAGTCATCCAAAACACTCTTAAACATGTTCAAAACACTGCCCAACTATAGTATAACCATCAACCCCCAATTTCCAACATTAAACACATAATTTAAGCCATGAACAATCCCCAAAATCACTAAATCCGAGCAGCCATGAAAAACAGTCCAAAACTTGTGATTTCAACATTTTTAACACATTCAAACACTTCCAAAACAACCCCCAACTATTACTCTAACATCAACCCTCAAATTCCAACATTAATCATACCCAAACTCATCTAAAAACATTCCTAAAAATCCACCGAAACCCAATTTCGGATTTTTACCCAAAATTACTCATTTTAACATATTATGTGTATTTTAACATGATTAAACAAAGCCCCAACTCAATTTATCAAAACAAGATGAAAAACCCCTTAAAAACCCAAACTTTGATATGAACCCTAATTTTCAAAACTCCATAACTTTGAAATCTAAGACTATAGATAGATAGAGGATGAAGAGGAGATTAAGAAAACATAATTACCTTTCAAAAACCCCTTGAATTGATAAAGAAATCAAAGGGAATAGTAAAGAGAGTTTGAGAGAATTTGAGATGGTTATACGGTAAAGAAGAAGAAGAAATGAGAAAAGATGATAGATAAGGTGGTGTTTATTTTTATTTTGGTTTAATTACCAAAATGATCCCTCCCTTTCTTTCTAAATTCAATTTGCTCACACTAAGGTCAATTTGAATCAAATTAATTTTACCGACTCAGACCAACTAACCCGACTAACTCCTAACCCCAAAACACGGGTGTTACAATGGTAGGCCAACAACATTGCATACCACAATTCAACACACGCCAACTAGACACACTCAATGTGTGCATCATAATTGGCTAAACAATGTTTATGTTTATATATGCAAAAAACCATAAATAAAAAGGAGATCTTATTGGACATTTTAAAGAATTTTAAAGGATTTTATTGGCATGTCATTGAAGTTCTTCTTGAACTCAATATACTAAGACATGTTGAAATTGTTCCCTTGAAATTACATTCAAATAATTTTAAGTATTCAAGAAATGGCAATTCACTCAAACTAGGGGATTTTACCTAACAATTTCAAGTGATCAAGAAATGACATGGTGAAAATGTTCCCTTAAAATTATTCTCAATGCTAATCCAATTCACCTCCACCAAAATTACAGTGAATTTGAACAAATAATCTCAATAATTTTCATTCAAATAAGTAATCTAAGAAAACTTAACTATCAAAATTCTAACTTTAAGTTATTAAGGTAATTATTTAATGTTCATAAATTGATCTAAACTGACAAGCGTCGTAATTGTTAAATAAAATGAGCCTTAATCTCAAATAAATAAACAAATAATGTAACACCCCAAATATGGCCTATTAATATTAGGATTTTGCTATTGACAGCCCTAAGGGCTGTCAATAAGAACTCTATAAATTTTTATAATTAATGCTTGTTTTGGTTTGTAATTAATGTTTGTTTTACTTTGTAATAAAATCTGGTAAAATATAATTAAATATATTCCTAAAAAATCATGTTTAATTAATTTTAGGTTGTTTAATGTAATTAATACTCACTTAAAATAGTTTATTGTTTAGGGTTTGAGGGTTAGGGTTTAGAGGTAGGGTTTAGGGTTTATGGCTTATAGTTTAAGTTTTAGGGTTTGATGTTTATGGTTTATGGTTTGGGTTTAGGGTTTGGGGTTTGAGGTTTAGGGTTTGAGAGTTTAGATTTAAGGTTTATGGTTTAAGTTTTAAGATTTAATGTTTAGGGTTTAGGGTTTGGGTTTAAGGTTTAAGTTTGAGGTTTAGGGTTTAGGGTTTAAGTTTGAGATTTGGAGTTTGAATTTAGAGTTTTATTGTTTAATTAAATTAAAAAATTTAAATTAATGAAACACAACTTTTTAGGAATGTAATTAATTACATTATACTTTATTTCTTTAAAAAAAATTAAAAAAACATTAATTACAAGAATATAAAGTGTTCTTATTGATAGCCCTTAGGGCTGTCAATAGCATAACCCTTAATATTATGACTACTAATCAAGAATCTAACTAAATTTAATTAAACCTTAATTAGAAAGGATTAAGATTATAATTAAAAAAATGGAAGTGAAAACCTAGCAAGGACTAAATTAATAAGAAAGCAAACATTAATAATAGGAATTAAAGACTACATTGGAAGAATTAGCAATGTAGTGCCAAAATTTAAAATAAAAAGAAGGGAGAATCAGTTAGTGACCAAAATTGAAGGAAAAGCAAAGTGAAGTGCCAAATTAAAAGAGGCTAAAATGCATAGTTTACAAACTTAAGGTTTGCATACTAATTAACGTTTAATGAGTGGGCATTACATGTGTCCACTTCTCTCTCCCTTGACTGACCACTAAGGTGGGTAAACTCCATCTTCTTTCTCACTTTATCAAATAAGAATTAGAGAAAGGAGGGAGAATTGAGAGAAAGCTTTAGAGAGCTTTCATGGTGGTTTGATGATCCAAACATAAAAAGGAGTTGGATTTGACAAGCTATGCTTGTTGGGAAGGTAATGAACTCTTTTACCTTCTTTAAAATCCATATAAAGTAGGTTTATCTTAGTTATTTGCTTGCTGGAAATTTTGAAAGCATGTAGGATTCATGTGCTAGTTGATGATTAATGCATATATAATGATGTGCATGGCTAATAACATACTTAGATACTCAAACCAAGTGGCCACGCGTGCTTTAAAATGAAGCATGGTTGCTGGAAATTTTAGAAACACACACAAATGACTCCTTATGTTACTAGAAAATGAAAACAAGCATGATAACGGGTAGGAAGTAAGATGAAACTATTTTTACTAGGTAAAAATGTTGTAATTACTAAAATGAGGCTTGCTGCTAGAGAAAAATAAGTGTGCACATGATTAAGTTGCTGGAAATTGATTTAGGATATATGTGAAAGTGAAACTTTGCATGGAATTAAATTTGGTAGCACATGAGACTATTTTACTAGATAAAACAGTGCACACATGTTAATTGGGGTAAATTAGCAACATGCTCTGTTTTAACATGAGTAAAAAATTGATTAAGATAAATCTAGACATGTTAGAAAATGATTTGGCACTAATTTGGCTTGTTAAAATCTTGTACATGACATTTTAGAAGCTTAAAATGAAAGTTGGTAAAATTTGCCCAGAATGTTATGTTCTGTGCAGTAACTTCAAAAATTCATCAAAAATCACACATTTGGAATTAAGGGATATTGTGGATTGTACTTTTGTATGTCTACTTTCACTAGGAGACAACATAATCCAATTCTTGACTATGTGCTAAAAACTATAAATAAAATGGCTGGACAATGCAAGTTGTCCAGAATGTGAATACCCTAACTTTAAGTAATAAACTGTATCAATTGGCGGGGCACAAAATGCAAGCCTTACACCATTGTAAAGAGAATTTAATAAGCTTTCTAACGGTGTAAAGTCATCGAAATTTTGATGTACGGTTTAGGAGATATTTTAGTTTAAAGTGAAGGAGTGCAAACTGCCAGACAGCAGTGGCCTGGACAGTTTTACACTATTTTATTGCCTAATATGAAACTATCTTGAAAAACTGTTTTGGGACCTAAATGTTGTCCAACACCGCCTTAAATTAAGCCTAAGGTAGTATTGAAATTAAAATGGATTCAAGTATAAAAAATTATAAGGAAAAACAATAGCTAAAGTAGGGTAAACATCGTACTTACTTTGCTATTATGTATGTGTAAATTGTGTGCAAATACTAATGTAGAATTGTTGTACATTTGCTAGAACTAGAGGAGAAATTATGTGTAGGAAGAGAGGGTTGATCAAGGAAAGAGCAAAAGCAAGGGAATTTAGATAAGAGATGAACATTAAGCTTGGAGATTGTGAGTATAGCTCCCTTAGGGTTAATACTTTAGGTCCTAACCAATCCTTTATTCTTGATATGCTATGTAAATTGATTAATTGCAAACTCGATAAAATAAAGGAAGAAGGAATAACTTGCTTGATAACCTTTTTGCTGCCATGATTTGTTTGATGTCATGCTAGGTAGTTATTCTTGCTTTAGTAATTACTTTGTAAATGTATGTTCATCTTGCATAGCTTGGAAATGCCTAAGGTAAGAATAAAGCATGCCGCATTTAGAAATGCCAAAGGTATGAAGTAGGCACGTTAGTTGAAATGAAAGTATGATTACAAGACTTGAATGCTTGCTACTTGAAATGAAAGTATGATTACATGACTTGAATGTTTGCTACTTGAAATGAAAGTATGATTACATGACTTAAATGTTTGCTACTTGAATTGAAATCTTATTAAATGAATGAAAACTTGACTTGAAAATGATAAAGACCTTGGTTACTAGTTAGTCATAGGTTGTAAAGCATGCATAGAGTCTATAGCTCATATGTATTGTTGGGTGGACTACGATCCAAGGCTAAGGCCCTTAAATGGTGACGGTAGGATGGATGTATTGTTGGTCAATTGGTGACAGTAGGAGGGAAATGACCGGTACTGAATGTATCATATTGTGGTGATAATTTGGTGGGTGACTCGTTACCCAGACTTAACTATTAAACCAAGGTAAAATGTGATAATTAAGCAAGATAATAATTGTGATAAAATCTTGCAACTTTATATGATACTTGATAAGCATGATATTACTTGAAATGATCCTTGATAAGCTTGATAAAGATCCTTGATAAGTATGATTCTTGTTGTATGACGATTGATATGAGATGGTCATGTTCACTTATTCCTTGTTAAAATTTCTTGCTTAAGACCTTACCTAGGTGACCTAAACTTTAGAATCTAGATAAGTTGTGCTTGCTCTAAAATTTGATTATGCTTGCTTTTTCACTAAGTACACAAGTGTACTTATTACTCTCATCTTCCTTCTTCCTAAGTAACATGTTTTAAATTGCTTGAAAGTTAGATCTCTTGAGCCTGAAGCAAGGACACCTTTGAGCTCCAAGTATGGATTTTGTTTTGTTTTGTATTTCCTAGTGGTGGCACGAGTTATGTGTATATATTTCATGAGATCATGCATTTTAAAAGTTGTATATATGATACTTGGTTTGTCTTATTTTGGATTGGATGTGAGAGTATATATATATATATATTAATTGGATTGTTTTGGAGTATCTATGAAGCTAATGGACTGTTTTGATATGTTGTATGTATACATGGATAAATGACATGTTATAAGAATACCATGAATGGAATATATATATATATATATTCTTGTTTTTTTCGAGTGAAGGAGGATCTAGGGCCTACATGTTAGATGTTTGAATGATATGATATGTTCGAATTCTTGATGATTGTTTATAATCCATGCATTATTCGAATATCTTGAATGAATTAGGGGTTCCTTGAATTATAAGTAAATGCATGAACATTGTTTGTATGAATTAAATTTGTAAACATGTTAGTTAAGGAAACTCATCTACTAGTGATGAGTTATAAGATGAGAATTTTAAATTACCCCTAAATTTCCATGCCTCGAATACTTGTCTTGTTGATCGTGTATGATTAATTGAAAAATTAACGCACCTTGCTCGG
The DNA here is from genome assembly GCA_030270665.1 of Hibiscus trionum. Taxonomy (NCBI): domain Eukaryota; kingdom Viridiplantae; phylum Streptophyta; class Magnoliopsida; order Malvales; family Malvaceae; genus Hibiscus; species Hibiscus trionum. The sequence continues at coordinate 19,897,885 of BSYR01000022.1, forward strand.
GTTACTACTAACTCGGGTGAGGGGCGTTACAAATAATGTAGTAGTAGAGAAGAAAGGGTCGATCCGCAGGGACTAAAGAGCTTCCGATATTATAAGATTATGATTCTGACTTTGTTGCGATAGTAGAGGAAATATGGGGGAAGGTTTGATTTAGAGAAGAAAGTAAAGTGAAGCGGTTTCAAAAATAGATTTGGAGAAAATAACGGAAGTAAACTTTGAGAATAGTTTAGCCTCAATTCAAATTGATCATCAAAAAAGATTTTACTTTGGATAAATGTTGGTTACAGTCTACAAGGCTCAACCATTGTAACTTGTTTTTCTCTATGGTAAACTAATAACCCAAAATCAATTTTTAAGCTTTAGTTTTCTCGTTAGATTAACCACGACTATTGTTGTTAGAATAAAATAGTTTAAAATCTGAAAAAATCCAACTCGGATTATGTTGTCTCAATAAGAATCGAATCCGATCTCAATTTCTCTTAGCGAATCTGTCGCTAAGTGTGTTCATAGGAAGTTGAATATGCTACAAGCTGATCATTCCTCCCAACTTTAAATTAGAACAACATTCAATTCAGCGCACGCTTTTTGAAATGAAAGTGAAAAGATTTTTAATAGAAATGCTGATTTCGTATCTAAGCTTCCAGAAAATCAAGAATGATATCCGAAGATATTAAATGCTTTCAATTCTCACAAAATGAATCGAGACATCGCTTTAAGCCTTTGTCTAATTTGAAAATTAGCCAAGCATAGCATTTTAAAGAAAATAAGTAAAAGCTTTAAAAATAAGAACGAAAGAAAAAAATTATAGAACTTTTAAAAGCTAGAACAAACTAAGAATGAAGATGATTTTCTAGCTTACCCCGAGGGGTATTTATAGTATTCTGAAACCCTAAATGATAAAAGATAATTTTTGAAAATATTCAAATTAAATCCTAAAAATAAAAAATAATTCTAATTTGAAATTTAAAATGCAGTTGATCTGCTTGTCTGTTCTTGGTGACTAGACCTTCAAGAAGCCGCTGACTGGACCTTCTAGAAGTTGTTGACTGGATGCCACATCAGACTTCATGCCCACTAGCTCAGACTTGATTCCAGAAAATAAAATTGCAGAACTTTGCCTTTTATGTGTAATTTCCAGAATTGAAGTCATGCAAAGAAAACACACAAAAACATTCAAATCAACAATGTGAACTAATCATTTAAGGCATAATTAAAGATGAAAGTGTAATCATTTAAACTACTTATTAGTTTTACTATCATGCTTCCTAAATTCGATAAAAATATGATCATAAACTCATATAATATTCAAAGAAACAAAGTAAAAATCAAGATTAATAACAAGAGATTCTAACAATTCAACCAAGGCAACTTAATTTCAAGTATATAAACAAAAGAAGATAATTTGATGCAAGCGTTCTCTACCCTCCTCACTTAAAGTATATTGTCCCAATAAGATTGAAGCATATGAGAAGGAATAGAGATACGTCGTGTTTAGTGACGGCCGGGGTTCGAATGGGTGATGGCTCGGGTTTGAGCGGAGGAGGACACTGGTTTTTTTTTTCAGGTGCTGCAAAGCATGGCGAGAGGTCGAGTGGTGCGGCTGTTGGGGCAGGTTCGTGCGGAAGCGAGACCGGTGGCTTTGTGGCGGCGGCCACGACGTTGTGCGAGTTGAGGTGGCTGCTCGGGTGTACGGATCATGGATTCATGGTGGCTGGAACAACTAGGTGACAGGGTTGCATCGAGGGTTACACGAGCTGAAGAATGGTGGCGCAGCTATGGTGCGGTTATGGAGTTGGTGGGGATGGCCGAGGGGTGGCTGCTCGATGTTTGGGTTTTGGGGCTGCAGAAAGAATGGACAATAGGTTAGGGAAAAATAATAATAAAAATAAAAGAAAACTTAAAAGTTGAAAAGTCCTAAATGCTCATCTTTTAATTCTTCTTCATCTTTTGTTGCTGCTCGTGCAAACACATGCATTTTCCCCCTTCTTTTTAATAAAAATTAGATAAAAATACAAAGAAATAATATGAAAATGAAAAACAAAATAATAAAAATGAAAAATAGGATGCCTCCTATTTAGCGCTTTAAACTTGATTCAGACTCCAAGTTTTGAGAGAGATGCTCCCTCCACTTCATATGCTCTTTCCATCGAAGATTTTCATAGATTTTTATCCTTATAACTTCGAACATTCTCATAGATTTTTCTTCGGATCTCTTTCAGCTTTGAAAGCTTGTTTAAATTAATTGCCGACAAGGTATCTTTTTTGCTAAAAAATAAGTACTTTAAATGTTTCGGTGGTGGTTTCAATTCAATATTCGGTGCCTGCAAAATGGAAAGTAAGGATTTAAATTTAGACAGAGTAAGGCTTAAATCAGAATCAATTGAAATTTTTTTCCTCAAACTTCCTGATTTCCTCTTCAAAGTCCTCCAATTCCTTGCACAGATCATCAACAAAGTTAGATAATATTCTGGATATTTTTAAACATTTTCTATGCATGACTGCAATTCTAGAAATTGCAGTTAAAAGACATTATTCTGCAGTTTTATTTCTTGGAATCAAACCTGGACTAATGGGCATGAAGTTTGACGTGACATCCAATTAACAGCTTTTAGAAGATACAATCAACAACTTTCAGAAGGTGTGACCTAAGTTGCACAGATACAGATACGGGGACAGATACGGGGACGGGGACGGGGACAAAAAACGGCAATTTTCAAAATTAGAGAGTACAGGTACGGCGAGGGTATGGCAAATATAAAATAAAATTTAATATATACAATAAAAAATATTAAAATTTATAATACAATATGGACTAAAATTATAATTACATTAAACAATAATTATAATTGTAGTTATTTAAATTCACTTCTAATAATTTTAAATTACTTTTTAACCCTTAGATTAAGAGATTACTAAAATTAAATGACTAAATTGAACGAAAATTTAACTTTACATTCTAAATAAAGAGAAAATGAATGACTAAAATAATAAAATTAAAAGATGACATGGCTGAAATATATATTTATTCATTCCTATTTAAAGCTTGAGTGATTAAACATTAAAACAGGTTACAAATACAATATACAACTAATATCCCACATCCTTAAGATACATAAAGCAATGAGAGAAAGCAGCCTATAAATAGGCATTTATCAGATAGAACAAGGAAGCAATTTAGTCTTGGCCTTTTGGCTGAGATTAAGTGTTAAGTTTATAATTTTTAGGTGGAGTGTTTAATTTAGTAGTTTTTTAAGGATAAATTTTTAATTTAATTATCCTTGAGCTTTTTAAGTTTGGATAAGTTTAATGGTTTTTAAAACCTTGCTCACAAAGAAGATGAGAGTTTTATTTTCCATTTTTTTAAGTAAATATATTCGGATACGTCCCTGGGTACGTCCCCAATAAACGTTGACTGTACCCGATATAAGTTTGACTGTCCCTGGTAAAATTGGGACGTCCCCCAGCTGTCCCCCGCATTGTCCCCGTCTTGGGGATGTATTGGGTACGCGGGACGCCACCTTAGGGCCGTCCCCGTGTTTCATAGGGTGTGACCAACAAAGACGGATATTTTCATTCAAATAAGTAATATAAGATAAGCCAACTATCAAAATTCTAACTTTTAAGTTATTAAGGTAATTAATTAAGGTTCATAAATTGATGTAAACTCACAAGAGCTTCGATGCTACAATGGAAATAGTTGATGTTGATTGTTGAGGTATAAAGTAGCATTCATCCAAGCTGATTTCATCAATGAAATTACACTGTAGAATAGGGGAAAACAAGTAAAGAGTACCTAAGTTGAAACTAAAATTAGGAAAACATAAAACGATTACAAAGTTGTATATAAAATTACAATTCAGTTCGAAATCTAAAAAGTAAATACAAGATAAGTAATATTTTGTTTTTTTGGATGGAGATATCTCAAGTATCTCTTGAACACCAAAAGAAAGCAAAAATCAAAGAAATCAAAGAAGTGTTATTAGTCGAAATAAAAGAAAGAGACGAAAGGAGAGACTTACATAGGACGTTCTTCAAAAACAAGAGAGTTGATTTTTTTTCATCTCTAGGGATTTCATGAGTAAAGGAAAGAAGAGGTATGAAAACGGAAATACTCTATTATTTTAAGGGCACTTTTGTCCCAGGTGCCGAGAATAGTTTAAAACCTAAGAAAAAAGGGAATGACATTCCCAGATAAAACCCCCAAATGCGCTACTATAGATAGGGATGTAAAAACAGGTAATCGAATGGGTTTCAGGTCGGGTACTGTCAGGTTGGGTAAAATCGGGTACAGGTCATTTCAGGTCATTTTTCTATTTTGATTCGACTCGGGTCGGGTGCGGGTCCATTTCAGGTCGGGTCCATTTCAGATCGGGTCCATTTCAGGTCGGGTCCATTTCAGGTCGGGTTCATTTCAGGTCGGGTCAAAACGGGTCGGGTCCGAAGCAGATAATTGACAGGTTAATTCGGGTTCGGATACACTTCAGGTCGGGTCCATTTCAGGTCGGGTCCATTTCAGGTCGGGTCCGTTTCAGGTCGGGTCCATTTCAGGTCGGGTCCATTTCAGGTCGGGTTCATTTCAGGTCGGTTGCATTTCAGGTCGGGTGCATTTCAGGTCGGCTAATTTTAGGTCGGGTAGTTTCAGGTCGGGTAATTCAGGTCGGGGTATTTTTAGGATTGAAATTCGTATTGAGTTTGAGTTCGGTACAACCATATAAGTAGTCGATAGACTTTAGGTTGGCCTTCGTCAATCGTCATTGATCTGGAGTTAATTATTTAAAGTCATATCAAATTAAAATTATAAAAACATTGGAGTAATTAAAAAATAATGAAAAGGCGTCAATTTGGACTGAAAAGGGGTCAATTTGGATTAAAAATAAAGTTTCACGGATTATAATGAACAAAAATATCAAATTAAAATTAAAAAACATTAGACAAACTTAAAAGAAAATAATAAAAAGGGGTCAATTTGGAATAAAAATAAAATTTTGGGGACTGTAATGAACAAAAATATCAAATTAAAAGTATAAAAATTAGTGTAATTAAAAAAACAATAAGTAGATGTCAATTTAGAATAAAAATAAAGTTTTAGGGTCTAGAATGAACAAATTTTCAAATTAAAATTATAAACCATGATGAATTAAAATATATATATAGGGGTCAATATGGAATTAAAATAAAGTTAAGGGATTAGAATGAAGAAAATATCAAATTAAAATAATAAAACATTGGACAAATTAAAAAAATAAATGTGGGTCAATTTGGAATAATAAATGTGGACAAATTAAAATAAAATTAAGGGACTAGAATGAAGAAAATAATAAAACACACATGTATACATACATACTAAAACACATATATATGCATGTATTTAAGTTTTAGTATATATATATATATATATATATATATATATATATATATATATATATACATATTTGTATGTATATATGTATACCCCTAAACAATACCCATAAACCTCAACCCTTAAATCTTATAATCACTAATAATTAAAGTACAAGCCTAATCTCCTAATCCTTAAACTAATCTCATAACCCCAAATAATTAAGTTGACGCATTTACCCCTAGACCCCAAACATGAATATCTAAATCTTACAGACACTATTCGCTAATAATTAGAGTGCAAGCCTAATCACATAATCCCTAAACTAATCTCATAGCCCCAAACAATCAACTTGACACACTTACCCTTAAACCCTAAACATAAACTCATAAATCTAACAAACAAAATAAATTGAAACATAAAAAGGACAAATCTAAAAATAAATTAAAACTAAATTATTAATTAGAGCCAAAATCAAAAATGAATAAAATTATTAAACCTAATTACTTACCAAATCTTTATACGAGGACCAAATCAAATTTATAGCAAACCAAAAAACTTAATAATTAATTAATTTATGAAGCATGGCCTAATTAAATAAAATTTAAAGAAACTAAACCAAAAGTTAAGACTAAAAAAAATAAGGTAAAATGACAAAAGATGCCCCCAACGTTTGCATGTTTTGTCATTTGGCCCCCTATTCTTTTTTTTGGTCCAAAGATGCCCCCAACGTTTGCTTGTTTTGTCATTTGGCCCCCTATTCTTTTTTTGGGTCCAAATATACCCCCAACGTTTCATTCGTAGTCCAAATATGCCCCCAACGTTTCAATTTGGTCCAAATATGCCCCCGTTAGATGAAAACTGTCAGTCAACTGACGTTCAACAGCTGATGCTGACTGGACTTGCCGCGTATTAAGATCTGCTGATGCCACGTCAAAATTTTTTTATAAGCTGTTGACCGTCAGTTGATTGACAGTTTACATCCAGCAGGAGCATATTTGGACTATGAATGAAACGTTGGGGGCATATTTGGACCAAAAGAAAGAATAGGGGGCCAAATGACAAAATAAGCAAACGTTGGGGGCATCTTTGGACCAAAAAAAAGAATAGGGGGCCAAATGACAAAACATGCAAACGTTGGGGGCATCTTTTGTCATTTTGCCAAAAAATAAACTAAAACCTAAAAAACCTAAACACTAACCATCTAATTAAGGAAGGACCTAAAGAATAATTAACCCCTAAATAAAAAAATCTCACATCCACTCAATTGATACAGCGGCAAAATTTCCCCCCACCCCCCAATTGCCAAAATCCCCCCATTTTATTTAATATGGTCCCAAAATTCCCCCCATAATTTCCTATCAATCAAAAAAACTTTCCCCCATTAATTCAAAAAAAAACTTCCCCTAAACTAAAAAATATTATTATTATTATTTTAATAATTATAATTAAATTTTTTAATAAAATATTTCTTAAATTTAATGATCACAATTAATATTTTGTTTGATGGCCGCAAAATTCTCCCCCCCCCAATTGCCAAAATCCCCCCCTTTATTTAATAGGGTCCCAAAATTCCCCCCATAATTTCCTATCAATCAAAAAATTTTCCCCCATTAATTCAAAAAAAACTTCCCCTAAACTAAAAAATATTATTATTATTATTTTAATAGTTATAATTAAATTTTTTAATAAAATATTTCTTAAATTTAATGATCACAATTAATAAATTGACTTAAATTTTAAATAATTTGTTTTAAATTCATCCATCACAATTTATTAATTTAATAGAACTTTTAAATTTTGAATATTTTTAATAAAATAAATTTAAGTATGTTAATTCTTATTAAACTTCACAAATAATTTATATTGAACGAGTTAGTATTAAATTAATTTAATAAATTAATACTTTACATTTATCAACACTTTAAATTTATCAAATCGTAGACTTCTTCAACTATATATTAGATAAATATCAAGTCAGATCAATATCATTCAGGTTAAAAATAGGTCGAGTTCAAAGCAGGTCGGGTCAATTAACAGGTCGGGTCCAAAACAGGTCAAGTTCAAAACAGGTCGGGTTCAAAACAGGTCGGGTCCAAAACAGGTCGGGTTCAAAACAGGTCGGGTAATATCGGATCTCGGATCAATTCAGTCGGGTAAAATCGATTATCTGCCAGGTCGGCTTCGGGTTCGGGTTCGTTTCAGTCGGGCGCAGGTCGGGTTTCAGGTCCACAGTAACAGGTCCAATTCGGGTTCGGGTCGTTTTCAGTCGGACGCAGGTCGGGTTCGGTCACTACAGTAACAGGTCGAATTCAGGTTTGGGTCAACAACAGTCGGTTACAGATCGGGTTCGGGTCATTAAATTTTCAGGTCAAATCAGGTTCTGACTCGAGCAGGTTTCAGTCGGGTTTTCAGGTCGGGTCAGCTTTTTACATCCCTAACTATAGATAATGCTTTATTACCCCTAAATAAAAATTGTCTCAAACCAAACATGAGTATTTTATTTTGAAAAAGATTATTACCTTCTGTAATAATTTTATTTTTGAACCAAATGCCCCTAAAGGTAATGGATGAAAATCATCTACCCTTTTCGGTACCCATACTTATGTCCCTACACTTAAAATTAAGTTTAGGGTTTTAAGTTAGGGGTTATGGTTAGAATTTAGAAAATTTAGGGTAAGATGTATTTTTTAGGGTATAGGGTGTAGGGTTTAGGATTTAAAATTTAGGGTTAGAGCTTAAAATTTAATTTAATTGTATTTTTTAGTGTTAGAACATATATAAAGACACCAAAAAGGGTAGAAAATTTTTATGCAAAGGTAATGCCTTTCCCTCTAAACTCTCTTCTTTTTGCTCTCTTTTTTTGTGCAAAAAAGCCCATGTTTTTATGACCGAGAGTCCCCCTCGAATCCGTCTCTCGATCTTCGTTTTATTGCCGGTTTTGGTTGCATGCATGGATTGGCTTAGAAAAATCGTCAATTTTTTCTTTAATTTTGTTTGCATGCAAAGTAATTCCCTGTGAATTATGATCTGTTTTTTTGTTCGCTCTTTGTGTGTGTGAGGCTTTCGATATTAGATAAAAAAATTCTGCCTCTTTTCGGTGTTTTTTTATGCCTCAATACTAAAATACATTAAAAATTAAATTTTAAGTTTTAACCTTAAATTTTAAATCTTAAACCTTACATTTTATACCCTAAAAATACACTCTACCCCAAATTCCCTAAACTCTAACCACAATCCATAACCTTAAACCCAAACTTAACTTTTAGTGTGGAAGTATAAATAGGGGCACTAAAAAGGGGGCAGATGATTTCTATTCTTCGGTACATGTGGCTATGAGAAAGAGGGACAAAATTTCACTACTATTTTCGGTGTGTCTTTCTATGCCCTAACGCTAAAAAAATAAAATTTTAAGCACTAACTTTAAATTTTAAATCTTAAACCATAAGAAGGATGGTAGCATGAGAATGTGTATAGATTATAGGCAGTTGAATAAGGTAACGGTGAAAAACAAATATCCCTTGCCTAGGATAGATGACTTGCTAGACCAGTTGAGGGGTGCTTCTGTATTTTCGAAGATTGATTTGAGGTCCGGATACTATCAATTGAAGGTAAAGGATGTGGACATACTGAAGACAGCCTTTCGTACACGTTATGGACATTATGAGTTTTTGGTAATGCCATTTGGATTGACCAACGCTCCAGCAGCCTTCATGGATATGATGAACCGAGTGTTTCATGAGTTCTTAGACAGGTTTGTGGTAGTGTTTATAGATGACATCCTAGTATACTCTAGGACCGAAGAGGAGCACGATGAGCATTTGCGGTTAGTACTTCAGACCCTACTTGAGAATCAGTTGTATGCTAAGCTAAGCAAGTGTGGGTTTTGGATTAGGGAGGTGGTCTTCCTAGGTCACGTGATCTCGGTTAGTGGGTTTAGTGTAGATCCCAAGAAGATAGAAACTATTGTAACTTGGAAACAACTGAAGTCAGTGACAGAAATCCGTAGCTTCCTAGGTTTGGCGGGGTACTATAGAAGGTTTGTTGAGGGGTTCTCGAGAATAGCGGCTCCATTGACCAAGTTGCTGCAGAAAAAATGTTACGTATGAATGGTCAGATGCAAGACAAGAAGCGTTTGAGAAATTGAAGAAAGCTTTGACCGAAGCTCCTATTTTGATTCAGCCTGAGCCGGGGAAAGAGTTTGTGATTTACAGTGATGCGTCCTACGTAGGGCTAGGCTGTGTGCTTATGCAAGAAGGTAAGGTAGTAGCGTATGCTTCGCGACAGTTGAAAGTCCATGAGAAGAATTATCCCACACATGACATAGAGTTGGCTGCAGTGGTGTTCGCGTTGAAGATTTGGAGACACCATCTTTATGGTGAGAAGTGCACCGTGTACACCGACCACAAGAGTTTGAAATATTTGATATCTCAAAAGGAGTTGAACCTCAGGCAACGTAGGTGGTTAGAACTCCTTAAGGATTATGACCTCACCATAGAGTACCATCCGGGTAAGGCGAACGTGGTGGCCGATGCTTTGAGTAGAAAAGTGGTCGTTGAGTTACGAGCAATGTTTGCAAGGTTGAGTATGTCTATAGATGGTGGGTTGATAGTCGAGCTTCAGGTTAAGCCTTCATTGGCTCAGTTGATTCGTGAGAAGCAGTTGCGAGACGGGTCTTTGGCACCTCGCGTGCAAGACATAGCCGAAGATACACCTACCGAGTATTGTTTTGGAGATAATGGGATCCTATGTTTCAAGGATAGGATAGTGGTTCCGGAGGATGCCGAGTTGAGGCGTACGATCTTGAGTGAGGCTCACAATAGTCCTTTCGCTATGCATCCGGGTAGCACGAAGATGTATCGAGGATTGAAAGAAGGGTATTATTGGGTTGGTTTGAAAAAGGACGTAGCCGAGTTTGTAAGTAGATGCATGGTTTGTCAAAGAGTCAAGACTGAGCACCAGTTTCCCCCAGGATTATTACAGCCGTTGAAAATTCTAGAATGGAAGTGGGAACGTATCACTATGGACTTTGTGTCAGGACTTCCGTTGACTCCTTCGAAGAAAAATTGAGTGTGGGTGATTGTAGATAGATTTACTAAGTGTGCCCACTTCATACCGGTTCATACTACCTATACTTTGGACAAGTTGGCCGATCTATATATCTGTGAGATAGTGAGACTACATGGGGTACCGAGGTCGATTGTGTCAGACCGAGATCCGAGATTTACCGCTAGATTTTGGGAGTGTTTGCATCGAGCCTTGGGTACTTGGTTGAACTTCAGCACTTCGTATCATCCACAGTCAGATGGTCAGTCTGAGAGAGTGATTCAGATATTGGAAGATATGTTGAGGTGTTGTATCATTGATTTTCAGGGGTCATGGGAGAAACACCTACCGTTAGTGGAGTTCGCGTATAACAATAGCTTTCAGTCGAGTATTCAGATGGCTCCCTATGAGGCCTTGTATGGTAGGAAGTGTAGAACCCCAATTTGTTGGGCCGAGGCCGGACAGAAACTTGTACCGATGCCCGGGTTGCTTAAGGGCACCACCGAGAAGGTGAAGTTGATATGTGATCGCTTGAAAGCAGCTTCAGATCGACAGAAGTCTTATGCCGACCTAAAGAGGAAAGAGGTAGAGTATTACGTGGGGGATAAAGTGTTTATGAAAGTCTCACCTTGGAAGAAGGTGATGAGGTTTGGGAGGAAAGGCAAGTTAAGCCCAAGATTCATAGGGCCTTATGAGATAGTTGAGAGAATTGGTCCGGTTGCGTATAGATTGGGGCTTCCGACTGAGCTAGAGAAGATTCATGATGTATTCCATGTGTCGATGCTTAGGAGGTATAGATCAGATCCGTCCCATGTTATGCTAGTGGAAGAAATAGAGTTAAATCCGGATTTGTCCTATAATGAGGAGCCTGTTGAGATACTTGCTTCTGATAGCAAGGTGTTGCGTGGCAAGACTATAGAATTGGTCAAGGTATTATGGAGACATAGAGGTGTGGAGGAGGCCACGTGGGAAAGGAAAGCTGACATGCTTGAGCAGTTTCCGTATTTGTTTCCGTCAGGTAATTTTGGGGACGAAATTTCTTAAGTGGGGGAGAGTTGTAACACCCGGGTTTGGGGGCCGAGTGAAAATAATAATTAAATAATGGTTCGGGTTTCGGTTCCTAATTTTTAATAATAAAATAATGTTTTGGGTCTCGGGTTTTAAAAACAAATAAGTTAAGTTGGACCATTTCAAGCAAGCCCAAATAGCCATGGGTGTCACCTATTGTGATTTCCTTAATTCATTAAGGGTACTTTGGTCTTTAGCTCCTCAATTTTAAACAAACATAAAAAAAAGTGCATTGGCTCATCTTCTTCCTCTCACCATTTCTTTTTTTTGACGTCAAAAGGAGCCCCCTTCCCCTTGGTACTATTCCATTTCATACCTTGCTTATTGTTGGAGCTTTTACAAAGGTAAGGTCGTTTTTGACTTGCTCTCATCTTCCTCTCTTTGGAAGTACCACTATTTTTCATTCTACCCATGTTTATGGAATATGAGTTTTAGAGATTTTTGATTAAAAATGATTCCTTTATTGCTATTAGCTAAAGATTTTAATTGATTTATGTTAGATATGTTGTTTATGAAGCATAGGGTCCAACTTGTATGATTTTTAAAGAGTTTTGTTAAATTTCCAGGATTCGGGTTTTGGGGAGATTTTTGGGAGGTCTTAAGTTGAGTTATGAGGATGTTTATTGGGGAAATATGAGGGCTGATGGATAGACTACATGTAAGGGTTGTTTTGGAGGTTTTAAGGAGTAATTTGAGGGTTGGAATCATTGGTTTTAGGGTGTGCTTAGGGGCTGCTCGGGAATGTGAAATTTGGGTTTGGTTGTTAGTTGAAACTCTTTGCTTTGTGCTTGGTTGGTGATCCGGGTTGTTTACATTGAATTGTGGACTGATTCGAGATTGTTTTAATTGTGTTGGGATGTTTAGAAGCAAGGGATTTGGTTGGTGAAGCTTCGGGGACAAATCCGGGGATTTCGGAGTCTTGAGCTTGGTCTTTGGTCTTCACTTGGGTAACAACGGTGAGTAGTTTTGTTAACCCTTGATTTGTGCACGATATGGAACCTTTGGGGTTTGGGTGGGACCTTGAGGGTTCACCTAAACCCGAGTGTAAGCCTCTCTACTCCTATGTTTGTTGTGATAAGATGAATGGTTATGTGTTATGATTATCATGTACATTTTAAGTTGTTAAGGTGTAGTCGAGTTGAAGTCGTGCCTCACGTGATGGTGGTCTAAACTACGGTGATGTGTAGTCCCACCGGTAGTGACTAGTAGGAAAGTACTTTGATGTGTAGTCCCATTGGAAATCTACTAGTCGAAACGGTGATGTGTAGTCCCATCGAGTGTGTATTTTGGTTGTGCTTGTGCAAACCATGCTTGTTGAGATAGTCATTCGTGCATCCATTGTTTTACTTACATATGAAAAGCGTTTTGAAAACTGCATGTTGTGGATTTGTAGAGCCTCTCTCACTAAGCTAGTAGCTTACGCTCTCTTTTGTTTCCAACATGCAGATCGTTAGAGTTCAGGAGGCAAGCGGGCAAGGGAAGAGCCTTTGGAGTTCTCGAGCTAGCACAAGTATGATTTGTGTTTTGTAATAATGCCTAAACAATGGGGTATAGAGTTGTAGGAGTTGGTGTCAAACTCCTTAGGTGTTTTGAGCATGTTAAATTATTGATGTGTATGCTTTTGTTTCATGGATTGAGGACTATGCTTATCTTGTTGCTTGATTTTATGTGCCAAAAGGTGTATGTGTTAGTCTATGCATGTTCTATGTTTGTTTGGCTTGTGTATGGGGCCTTAAAATTGCTAAGTATGCTCTCTTTGTGGAATTGTATGGGACCTTTGTTTTGTATGGCTCTTGTTAGACTCGATGCCTCAATTGTTAATTCCTGGTTGTAGCCTTGATGTATGTATGCCTGAATGAGTCTAGGGAAGTCCCAAAATGCATATTGATTTGAGTCTTGTTTGGTTTTGCTGGTTTTTGGAGAGTTGCAGTGCAGGGCGTATCGATACGCCTAAGGGCCGTATCGATACGGTCTTGCCTGCAGAGCTCCTTTTAGGCTGGGCGTATCGATACACGGGCTCGTATCGATACGGTTTTTGCTCTCTGGAATTCAGTTATGGCTGAGCGTATCGATACATAGGGGCGTATCGATACGGTTTTTGCTCACTGGAATTCTGAGATTTTGGGGAGTTTTTGGCGTATCGGTACAGTGTTGGGACGTATCGGTACGGGTCTAACTTGTTGACCACGAGATGTTGACCATGAGGGGCGTATCGATACGCTCAAGGGTTGTATCGATACGGTCTCCTCTACGTTGACGGATCGTGTTGACCTGGTCAGTGCGTATCGATACTCTCGACTGGTGTATCGATACGACCTGTCCTGAAAGCTTAAATTGAACTGCTTGAAGTGTGGTGGTGGATCGAATGTACATCTTTGTTGATGTTTCCGCTGTTGTGAATCACTTAGGGATTAATATGCCTTTAGACAGGACTAAAATGAATAAAAAAATAGGGTTTCTAACCGAAGGGGAGCCTTAACGGGTTTCACTTCGATTTTCCCCGTGTGGCCCACTCGGACCGGTCATCCGGCCAGACCGGGACAAGGGGGTTACACCCAGTTGCCTTCTTGTCTTATTTTGCTTATGTTTGCATACTCATCGTATTTTCATACGAAGTGTTGATTCGAGAACAGTCTAAAGTTGAAAACTTTCACAATGGGAGAAAAGAGTCCATGACAACGGAGTTTTTGGAACGCCCAAGTTTAAAAGGAAGGGGCGAGAAAATTGTTGAAAATCGTACCCTATGTATTTATTACCTCGTTGCAACAAGACTTGATCTCCGTTATGGAAAGTTGTTTAATGAGGATGTCCGTCGAATCAACATTTCCTTGCATTCGATTTTGTGTTTTTTAATTTGTTGCCTTTAATCATTTGTTTCAGTTATGCATACACATTTCATGCATTACATCATTAAATCATGAGATTAATTGTTCGGGGTCATGGCAGCATTCGTGACTACCGAAGATTCCACACTTTACTCGCCATCAAAGAAGGCAAATAGATGAAAGTTTTGCTAAGTTAGAAGCCGACTTTAAAAGAGTTCGAATGAGACATATTATGGCCATGAATCCTTTTGTGAGTACCATTAGACTACGGGGCACGAGATTTAGAGTTGTCCGGAATTTAGATAGTTGGTCCATGAATTGATGGATAATAAGGAGGTTGAATTCCTCGAAGAAGCTTAAGGGGTGGAATGGATGGCCAGCCTAGCAGTAACAAGAGTTTTTATGCATCCTAGTTTGCTTTATGCTTGGTTTTGCTCGTGTTCATTTCATTGCATTTTAATCTTTTCTTTGAAGTGATGTGTGGAATCCACTTTGATACCCTTTACCCGAAGGTAGAAAGAAAATTATTTTGTAAGGGCCTAAGATTGCATTTTTAGTTTCAATGAAGGATGCATTATGTTTCAATTGCCTTCTCATTTTTTGTGTATATATTTGTCTGTTGAGTCCCAGTATATCAATTGCACAAGGGACAATGACCTTGACCCCAAAGGTTGACTTCGAGCCGCCTTTTTCTAGTGGAAATCGAAAGCTTTGAAGATGATGAATATGTGGCTTTCACTCCAAGTTAATTTGGTTGTCTAATTAAGTACACATAGAATTAGGTTCTTCGGGAGAATAACCGGAAATCTTTCGTGCTAAAAGAAGAGAAAAAAGAGAAGAAGAAAATGAAAAAGAGAAAGAGAAAGAGAAAAAGAAAAAGAAAAAGAGAAAGAGAAAGAGAAAACAGAAAAAAGAAAAAGAAGAAAGAAGATAGAAGTAAAAGAAAAAGAAAAAAGAACAGAAAAGAAAAGAAAGAAAAAGAAAAAGAGAGAATAATAAAAGCGTAACAAAAGCACTCCAATGTTCGAAGCCTGGTAATAGGCATTTTCGGATACGAGTGTGGAATTTTTTGGGCACTTCGCTGTAGCAAAAGACCAATAAGGTTGCTATGCACCATCCACTTTAGCTACATGAGTGATGGTAATATTCTCAAATCGTGACAATGTCGAGTAGCTCGGGGTTTTGTTGTTTGCTCCATCATTTATTTCGAGCCAAAGGAATGTGATGAGTTGACTTCCCCAAAATTATAAAGAATTGATAAAGGCGAAGCCTATAGAAGATGAATCTAATTGATTAAAAAGCTGAAATAACTTGGAGAGTATGTCACTTTTTCAGACATCAGCTCAGCTTTCGAGGTCTCCTAGACACATGATGCTTGAGGCAATCCTTGGTAAGCCATAGTAGTGTCGTTCGTGCACAGATATTCGGGGTATTTAATTTGACTTGATATATCCCTATTTGAAAAGAAAGTATAGTTTTTGAAAACGCATCCCATTTTGAAACTAAAAGATGCAACCTTTTGTGAACACAATAATTTGTTCCCATTGCTTCGGGGATAAAGTTTAGAATGCAATGCCATGAATACAAATGACAGCTTGTCAGTGGCTATGATGAAGATTGTAATAAGTTCCTACATGTTATAGTTCAGGGACTTGAAGCAAATTTTTGTCGAAATGTTTCGATTGCTTCAGAAGATGAAATTGGACCTTGGTGAACTTAAGAGAAAAGTTCAGGGACTTGGGGGCATGTGTTTCCCCTGTTGTTGAGAAGAGATGAGGTCGTCGTGTTGAGTTAAGACGAAGACAATGGTTGAGCACCCAGTTTGAATATGGGGCAATGTTTTGAGAGCGAGCATTATGAGAAGTGTTGTATCAAGTCTGACTAGCGGAAGTCAGCAGTCGTCTTTTGAGAAGGGACGAAAAGTTTGAGATCTGGCAAAAATGAGAAAGCCCGAAGAAATTGAGAAAAAGAAGAAAAGAAGAAGAAGGTCGAGATTGACCAATCTGAAGAGTGGAAGCGTCCGAGCACTCCTTAATGAACTTAAGAGAAAAGTTTAGAGACTTGGGGGGCATGTGTTCCCCCGATGTTAAGAAAAGAGAAAATTCGTCACGTTGAGTAAAGACGAAGAGAACAGTTGAGCACCCAGTTTAAATAGGGGGCAATGCTTTGAGTATGTGCACTACGAGAAGTGTTACGTCCAGTCTGACCAGTGAAAGTCAGTAGTCATATTTCGAGGAGAGACCGAAAGATTAAGATTTTGCAGAGATGAGAATGCCAAGAGAGATTAAGAAGAAGAAGAAGAAGAAGAAGGTCAAGATCGACCAACCCAAAGAGTGAAAGCGTCTGAGCAATTTTGATGTCATAATTCATGCATCACTTGTAGTTAGGCATCCCTAGGATTAGGGGCATGCTAACTCACATCATCATATATTTTTACCTATTTTTCGACAGGTATTTTAAAGCTTTCCCCGTAAAAGGAAACCGGCCTATCTATTCAGGCTCTTGGAGAATGGAACCCGCCTATCCGTTCAAGCTCTTGGAGAATGGAACCCGCCTGTCTATTCAGGCTCTTGGAGAATGGAACTCGCCTATCCGTTCAAGCTCTTGGAGAATGGAACCCGCCTATCCGTTCAGGCTCTTGGAGAATGGAACTGGCCTATCTATTCAGGCTCTTGGATAATAGAACCGGCCTATCCGTTCAGGCTCTTGGAGAATGGAACCCGCCTATCCGTTCAGGCTCTTGGAGAATGGAACCTGTCTATCCGTTCGAGCTTTTGGAGAATGGAACCCGCCTATCTGTTCGGGCTTTCGGAGAATAGAATCTGCCTATCCGTTCGGGCTTTCGGAGAATGGAACTCGCCTATCTGTTCGGGCTTTCGGATAATAGAACCCGCCTATCCGTTCAGGCTCTTGGAGAATGGAACCCGCCTATCCGTTTAGGCTCTTGGAGAATGGAACCCGCCTATCCGTTCAGGCTCTTTGAGAATGGAACCCGCCTATCCGTTCAGGCTCTTGGAGAATGGAACCCGCCTATCCGTTCAGGCTCTTGGAGAATGGAACCCACCTATCCGTTCGGGCTCTTGGAGAATGGAACCCGCCTATCCGTTCAGGCTCTTGGAGAATGGAACCCGCCTATCCGTTCGGGCACTTGGAGAATGGAGCTTCTGATGATTATCTGTTTGTTCGGACCTCGAAGGGTTGAAGAGTGTTGAAATGAGAAAAATAGCTTCAAGCCTCCGCGGCCGTTGCATTTCCCCGTATCGACTTCCGAACCGCCAGTAGTTCAAGTGCATGGTGACTCGGAATCCAAACAGGGAAGTCGGACAAAATTGGTGCTTATGGCCTTTGCTTTATCCTTGTTCTACAAGTATAAGCAAAGGGGGGCAACTGTAATCACTAATTTTGTCCGGGGTGTTAAACCCGTCCTATTTTCTTTTCTTTAATGGGCTTTGGTATTTATGTTGTGATTAAAAACCAAAAAAAGAAGAAAAACAAAAAAATTAAAAACAGTATATATATTATTATTACTATCTACTTATTTATATTATCATTATTATTATATTTGATATTATATTATTATCTATTATTCTTGTTACCATTATCATATATTATTACTATTACTTATTACTTATATTATTATTAATAATATTATTATTGATTATTACTATTATCTTATTACTATTATTATTATTATCTTTAACTACTATTATTATCTTATTATTATTAATATCTATTATTATTATTATTATTATTATTATTATTATTATTAAATCTGGAAAAACAAAACAAAAACATTAAATAAAAGCCCAACATAATATAAATAAAAGCTCACAGTTATTTAATTTAAAGTCCATTATACATAATAAAAAAGCCCAAAAATATTATACATATATTACATGGCCCGTTTAGGCCCAAAAAATAAACCCTAACAGAAACCCTAATGTTTTCCCTTATGGTTTGCAGCCGCCTCTGCGCAGCCGTTGGATCTGGGATCCAGATCCAACGGTCCAGATCGCTCCAGGAGGATAGAAGCCCTAGCTTCCCCATATGAAGCCCTAGCGCCGCACCAGATCCACCGTCAGATCTGGATGGAGATCAACGGCTGAGATCGAACCGGGGAAGTCTCCAGAACCTCCACGCGCCGCACGCGCGACTCCCCAGCAGCCCACGCGCGGCGATCCGACTCCCACACGCGCGCGTGCATCACACAACTGAGCATTTTCGAATCCCTCCAATGATCCTGATCACCCCACGTCATACGGCCACGTCCCAGCCTCCGTTGGTCCCCCCCTCTCCTCACGGGTCACATGCAGCAAAAAGAAAGCAAATATCATATATGGCCAAAAACTCAACAGAAATTCAGAAACGTACGAGGCATGCAACAACCAAATGAATCCGGCCAAAAATCAAAGCAACAAACAGCATTTTCCAGCATTTCATGTATTTAGAAAAAAAAAGAAAAATAGAATTTTCTCGGGCTATATAAACCCAAATTGAGAGCAATGTAAAGGGCAGAGGATTCGAGAGTTTTCAGAGAGCCAAATTTGTAACCAAAAAATTTCAGTGAAATACAAGCACAAGAGCCAAAGTTTCAAAGGTATCACCGTCGTTTTTTACTTCGAATCAAAAATAAAAAAAAACAGAAAGGGCTTTTTACCTTCACGACTTCTCCTTCTTCTTTTCCCCCCTCTACCAGCGATAATCCTTGCGGGCCCTTTTCGGGGCCGTGCACGGTGAGTCGTTGAGGCCGGTGACACAAAAGGGTTTTGGGTCTTTTTTTCTGTTTTTTGAAAGAAAACAGTTTAGAAAAAGGCTTTTTTGGTTTCGGTTTCTCGAAGGGAAAAGGGGTTTCCTGGTTTTTGGTTCAGAAAAGGCTTTTTAGGGTTTCCGGCGCCGGAAACGGCGACCGGAACCCCCTTTGCGGTGCCGGAGCAAACAGAGCATAAGAGAAGCTCTCTCTCGGTTTAGGGTTAGGTTTTTTGAGGAAAAAAGGATGAAAATATTTTAAACCGGCTTTTATAATGTTTTTCCATTATTAAACTTGGGTTAATTGCTTTTTAAACCCTCCCGTGTCCCTTTATTTACGCGGGGAGGACCTTCGCTTTTCAAAACCCTCCCCGCAGTCCTCGTTTTTTTCAAACCTTTTCAATTTCGCCACCGTTTTCGTTCCAATTGATTTCCAGGTGGGGTAATTACGCTTTTGATCCCCTTGTCTTGTCGTGTCTTTTGATCAAGTCATGTTCTTGCATTTTAATCTTTTAAAAAATGGTTTTATTGCAGCTCTGGTCCCTGCCAGTTGGCATTTTATTTTGTTTACCTAGCATGTTATTTTTATGATATGTTGTTCATGCATTTAGCCTTTTTTTATATATCGAATATATGTTTTGCATCGAGTTTATGTTTTGTTATATTATTCATGTTAAGTTTATGCAAAGCTTTGTCATATATTGCATGCCTTTTTATGTGTGTTCTTTAGCCTTTTTATGCCATTCGAATATGTGTTTCATGGCATGCATTTTAATTGTCATTGCATGTGATTTTTTAGTATTTCAATAAGCATGTTAATGAATTTTAATTATAAAACGGAGGTACTTATTAATCCGCATATTCGGGTCGACTAGCCTAGCTTATTGGATGTCCCGCGAATATTCAGATTAATTCGAATTGTCTAAAGGTAAATCCGTAATTAAAATGAACAAGACCATAACATCATCCTTTAATTGCTTGCATCATGCATAAAGGTGACGTACGGGATTCGAACCCTAGACTAACACGGCAGTCAGTCTTATATGATGTCGGTTTAGTCTTTGGTCCGGTGTACCGTCATCCTTTTTAATTAAATGGTAAATTAATTCGATACCACCAATTTGAAAAAGCTCGTATTATTAAATTCCGGTTTTCAATCAAGAACCCCTAATTAAAGTCTTTTTAAATTTCGGATAATTTCCATCAATTAAAAGCAACAATTGTTTTGGTACCGATTTCCGGGCGTGATGGGGGTGCTAACCCTTCCCCACACGTAACCAACTCCCGAACCCTTTCAAATGAATCTCTGGTTTTGTTTTTTACAGTGTCTGGCCTACCATAGTGGCCGGTGGCGACTCCAAACTGAGAAAAAGAATTTTTAAAAGGTTTCTTTCCAAAACCCGAATCGAATTAATTTTTAAATTATCCCCTTTTTTAAAATTGAATATTTTTCAAAAATAAACGGGAACATGATTTGCGAAAGAACCCCGTTACAACATCTAATTGATGTAAGAACCAATTCTTAGCAAGAGCAACTGCCATTAACATTCGAACAGTAGTAATTTTAGTGACAGAACTGAAAGTATGAAGAAAATCTATACCAGGTTGTTGTGTATAACCTTTAGCAACTAACCGAGCTTTATATTGTTCAAGTGAACCATCAGATTTTAATTTTGTTTAAAAAACTCACTTACAACCTATAGTTGTTTTTCCTGAAGGAAAAGGTACTCCCAAATGTTATTTCTTTCTAAAGCAATTATTTCTTCAGTCATTTCATCTTTCCAGTAAGTGTGTACAATAGCATCTTTATAATTTTTAGGTTCAGCTAAAATTTCTACATTACTAATATAAGACTAATAATTAGAAGAAAGATTATGGAAAGACATCACCTGAGAGATGCAGTGTGGAGTAGTCTTAGAACCAGGAAGAGTGACATGGAAGTCTTTAAATTTTTGAGGAAGTTGCTTACTTTTGGAAGGCCTAACAAAAGGCAATGGTAGCTGTGTAGATGGTTGTGTAGATGCCACTGATGGCTATAAAACTGCATGTGGCAGTGAAACTTCTGGCATAATTTATGAAGATGGAGGAATAGAAGAAACCACAAATGGATTTGAAGAATTATGGATTGTATCAAAAGAAGAATTGGTATTACCAGAGACCATACAATGCCCTGGTTTAGGGCCTAGATGTTTTAGATATCAGACCGGACCGGTCGAGAGCAGTTCGAATCGCGTAAGGCAATTTAAGGAAATCAAGGATCGGGATAGGATAAAAATGTGGTAAAATTACTAAAATCCTCTAAAAATATGTTCAAGAGGTTAGTCAAATCAATTTTACAAAAAGAGTTTCGGAAATGGGACATTTCGAGTAGTGACCAAATTGTAAAGTTTCAAAACTGTGGAAAATGTGATTTTTAAAGGAGAAGCCAAATTCTTAGAATCTTTAGGGGGCTTTATAGCAATTTAACCTTTCCTTAATATGACATGTGTTTTAAATGGTTTTTAATGAAATAGCTTTAATTGGTTTTTATTTTAATTAATTAATTAGGTAGTTAATGTGAGATTCCATCACGTAACTACCATCTTCTCTTCATTTTCAGCCAAACACTATTTTTATTCATTTCTCTCCAGAATTCTTTTCTCCCAAACACTCTCTTGATATTTCCTAATCAATTTTCAAGAAATCCTTTCAAGTTCTTCAAGATTTTGCTAAGGAAAACTTGTCATTCATTGAGGAAAGCAAGGATTGGAGGTAAATCCCATTCTCAACCTCTAATCAAAGTTCTTTGTTGAAATTCCCAAGATCTTTGTCTTCTAATTACTGTTTTTGGTTGAGTTTTCATTATAGTTTTGATTGGAGATCAAAATCTTGTAAAAATATGGTTGAAATCTTAATTTCCAGATTTGTTTTGTTAAGCTCAGTTATGGATTGATTTTAATTGAGTTTTAAGTTGGTCAATATGTTGAAATGAAGTTTTGATAACATAGATCCCGAAATCCTTGAGATCCTTGAGTTTCTTGGTAGCTTTAAGTGAGTTTTTAAGGTGAAATGGTGGAATCTTGCTTGCTGGAGGTATAAGGATGGGTTAGATTGTTTATTAGATGTGTTTTGATGTTTATAATGGATTGGGAGTGATGTATGTTGGCTGGGCTTGGTTTATGAAGCAATCGATTGAGTTTTCGGTTGTTTCGGTTGGGTAAATTGGTGTAGTTTGGGTGAGCAACGAGTTTGTGAATTGTTGCTGGTGTTGAAATGCATTTTGATGCATTTAGATCTCTGTTTTGATGTTTTGGAAACAAGGGATCTTGATTCGGGAGCAAACGAGGCGTTGTTGGAGGCTCCAGAAGAGTAATTTTCGTGTCGGCGAGCAAGGCTTCACGTATCGGTGAGTGGAATTCGATTTTTCTAGCTTTGTAACGCTTTGAGCATGGTCTTGGGAGCTTAGTGTAAGTTTGAAACACTTAGCTAAGCTCAAGTGTAAGTGATTCGAAAGTCTCTCTCGGAAATGTGCTATGTTTTGATGATAATGCACTTGAGTTAAACTTGGTTTGATTACTGTTTAAAAGCATGGTTAATGCTGGAATTTAATGCCATTATGTTAAGGATGCACTATGTAAGTGATCCTTAGTTTTATGTGATAAATGCATATGATGTTAAGCATGTTTATGCTTGTGGAAATGACATTGTGTTTATGCTTGTAAAACATTGGAATATTGTTATTTAATGATTATATTGGCAGGTGATGAAAGTGGTTTTTGGTTACTTTTAATCGGATATAGTTAGCCAGCTATAGGATTGGGTGCACCGTGAATAAAGTCGCCTTGGATGTCGAGGGGTTGTGATTGTGCTGTAATCTCCATCCAAGTACCCTAACGATTGAGGTTAAGATCACAACGGTGGATGGTTTAGTCCCGTGTGTGAATCTTGTGGTTGTGTCTCTTACTCTCGTTAGTGGAAGTATACAACTACCGATGAGTGATGTTGAGGGGTTGTGATTGTGCCATTAATCTTCATCACGAGTGTTGAGGGGTTGTGATTGTTCCATGTATCTCCACCTTGTGTAGTCCGGTAGTATGTATGAAGCGTGTGAGACAACGCTCGTAATCCGCGTATTCGATTGTGTCTTGAGTTGTTTTTGGTATGGTTTGAGAAATGATCCCTTGTAAGCCTATATAATGTTGTGATTAATGGTTTAAGCATGAGATGCTTGTGATTAATGCTAGAATGCATGTGATGCTTGGTAAAGCATGAGCAAAGGTTTATTTTCTGTTTTAAAAGGATGCATAAGAGCATGTGTTTTAGAAAGTGCAATGATGTCTTAAAAGGACATGTTTTATGTAAAGGCATGTGATGATAATAGTGTTTTGCCATTTGTGTGAGAAACATTGATGAATGTTGTTTAGCGATCCTCACTAAGCTTTGTGCCTACGCTCATTTGTTTCATCAATGCAGAGAATTAGGCATTCGGGGCAGCGAGTAAGCAAGGGGAATCCAAGCACTTTGGTCTAGCAAAGTATGTGGTTTTACTTTGGTGTAATAAGAGGCAATGGGTGGGATTTCTACTCTTGGATGATTGAGGATGTTGATTATTACTTTGTTCATATTTGGTTTGGTATTTTTGAGTTGTAATTGGCCTTTGAAGTTTGATTGATGCATGATTGTGGCTTTTAGATTTTGTTTGGTTTTAAAGACTAGGAAGCATGCCTATAAAACCAATGCTTGCTTGAATGAAGCTGTGTTTTAGCCCGTACTTTGCAATGTTGATCTTTGATGCCTAAACATGTTGTATGTGTGTTGTGACATGAATTAGAATGTTTTCAGGGGAGTTTATGAGTGAAAAAACAGTAAAATCTGCTGTTGCAGGGCAAGGCATATTGGAATGCCCTTACTTGTTTTAGAATAGAGGCCTGAAATGGCCATAAGGTTTCGGAACGGGTAGGAACGTTTCGGAACGTTTTTGCTACTGGAAAGGGGTGTTTCGATACGGGTTTCGGAACGCACCCGAGTATCGAAACAGTCAACCTGGTTTCGAAATGACCGTTTCGGTACAGGGCCTTGTGTTTCGAAACACCCGACCGTTGGAATTGAATTTGAATTGTTTCAGGTTTCTGTTTCTTACATTTTGGTCTCTGGGTCTTGAGTGCTTAATTAAATGAGTTTGGATGATCCGTTTAAGACGAAATTTGACATGCTGGCTTAGTATATGGTTAATTTTGAATTGGTAACCCTAAAATTTGTTTAGTTCTTATAATTTTGAAAAGTTACATATTAGTCCCTAAAAGACGATCGTATGCAATTGAACCCCTAAATGAACTCCATTCGTTGTGTCGCTTCCGCTAAAATGTTTTGTTATTCACACAGGTTAATAATATGCATCTAGAAAAGTTAAAAAGGAAATAAGGGTCGTCAATCAAGGTTAACTTTCACGAGTTGACTTTGGTTTTCCCTGTGTAATCTTCTTAGTTCGGGTCGGACGTCTAGGTCGGGATAAGGGGGTTACAGACCAATTCTATGTTTGGAATAAAATTCATTGAACTCGTATTTTCTTTTTGAAAGAAATCATCCATAAAAATAGAATTAGGTAAAACACTGTCATTCGAAACATTAGAAATATTCTTTTTAAAAGGAAAATAGTTTCTGAAAAAAAAAACATCTCGAGAGACAAAAATGCTTCGAGTTTCCAGATCAAATAATCTAAAACCTTTTATATTCTTATGATGTCAAAAAAAACATCGTTTAGCTCTATGGTGCATTTTAGTTCGAGGTTTTGGTAGCACAGATGCATAGGCTAAGCATCTAAAAACTTTAAAATTATCAAATTTAGGTACTTTATGAAATAAAAGCTCATAGGGTGTCTTATTTCCTAAAACAGGAGGAGTAACATTGATTAAAAAAGCATCATGTAAAATGCAGTCAATTCAAAATTACAGAGACAAAAAAGACTCAATTCTTAAGGATCGAGCAACAAAAAAGCAAATGTTGATGTTTACGTTCCACTAAACTATTTTGCTGATGAGTATAGATGCAAGAATTCTGATAAATAATGCCTTTTGATTTAAAAAAAACTATCTATATCGAATTCTTTTGCATTATCAGTGCATATACACTTAACTGTCTTAGAGAATTGTGTTTCAATCATTTGACAAAAACTAATTATTAATCCCCTAACTTCGGATTTAGTTTGCATAGCAAAAATCGAGACAAAACGACTTCTATCATCAACAACAGTTAGAAAATATAAGTGCTCATAGATGCTTTTAACAGAAAAGGGACCCTAGACATCCATATGAATCAAATCAAAATTGTATTTAGAACATGAAGTGCTATTAGGAAATGGGTAATCTCTTTTGTTTTGCCATATGACAAACATCACAGTCATAAAGACAATTTGAAGGTATAGCAGAATTCAAAGAAGAAGAAAAAATGCCATCCTTTGTTTAGAATAATGTCCTAATCTAAGATGCCAAAGTTGTAAAGAATCATGCTTTGCAATTTGCATAATTATAAAAAAAATCACACTTTGCAGTATTACAAAAATTAGAAACAGAAGTTTTAGTAAAAATCTCAAGCTGATATAAGCCATTGACCCCTTTACATGTACAAATCGTTTTCCACAACTTGGTGTTATGTATATAACAATAACCATATGTAAAAAAAATAGAAAAATCAATGTTAGCAGTTAATTGAGACACATATATGAGATTAAAATCGTAATGGGGTATGTAAAATATTTAACAGGGTAAGATAAGAATTTAATTGAACAGTTTCTATGTGAAAAACTTTTACTATTTATCCATTAGTCAACTTAACAAATTTATTTTGAACAACTCTGAAATCTGTAAAACAACTTAAAGAATTTGTTATATGATTTGTCGCACCAGAATCAATAATTCAAGAAGCACGAGAATTTGAAACTGCAGAACAAGTTAAAATTGTACCTGAATCCTCCTCAGTAATTGGAACATCAAACGCAGAAGAAAGCATATTGACTTTAAAATGGTGCACAGAAGACTGAACAATAGCATTTCTTTCTTACAGCATACTTAGAATGTTATCATATTGCTTTTTTAGAAAAGGTAAGATGTTGAGCATTGTCCTTTACCAAGGAATTAGGACCGAACTCATCATCAAGATTTAAAGACCAAATTTGACCAACTATATTAGACCTACTAATATGATTTTTGTTCTTATACCCAGGCGGAAAGCCATATTTCCTATAGCACCTATCAATAGTATGTCCAAACAAGCTACAATGTGCACAAACAAATTTTTTATTAGCATTATTTTCATAGAATTTCTTGGTTTGCCTATTCGAATCTCCAAATTTTCCATTAAAACGATCAACCAACAAAACATTTGAATCAATTTTAAGAACATATACAATGTTTCTTTCACGTTGAAGCACTATTGCAAAGATTTCATTTATAGGCGATAAAGATTTGGTCATTAAAATCTGGAATTTCGGCACCGAAAATTGTTCATTTGGACCCCTAAGAAATTTTAACGCAAAATCTTGTTTTCTATACTTATCAGCAGAACAAACACAAGAGGATAACGGCCGAAGATTGCAGATTTCGTCCTAGAGCATTTTCTTTTAAATATAATAATTGGTAACAGAAAGATTACCTTGCTGAAGACTGTAAAAATCTTGCATTAAATCGGAGAGCCGAACCAGAACCCCCTGGTTAAATCGATCGAAAAGATCATTCCAAAGTTCATAAGCCGTGTCAATCCAAATGACACTCTGGACAATATCGGGATGAATCGCCCTTTGAAGCCAAGAAAGAACCAAATTGTTACATTTCACCCAGGCCTGATACTTCGGATCATCATCGTGAAGTTCCTTTATTGAGCCATCGACGAAGCAAAATTTATTCTTAGATATCAATGACATCCTCATCTAATGGGACCATGCATAATAATTCGAACCAGTAAGTAAAGAAGAAGTAAGAATTAGGGTAGAATTTTCATTTGGGTGGATGTAAAATTCGTTGGAAGGATCGTCGGGTTTGAAGACGTGATCGAAACTAGAAGGATAAGAAGTGGATGAATCAACAGATACCATATTGAGTGTTTATCTTCTGGTAAACATGAGAAACAATGGAAGGGGAAAAGTTTACTTTGGTAAACTCTATGAAGAAGAAGAGGATAAAACCTAATCTAACTTTTCATATATCTTGGATAAAAAAAAATAATATTCAGTATATACATATTTATACTAATAAAATAAAGATTATTCGTTTAACTAATATTGCCACCTAATATAAACTAATCTTGCCAGCTAATAATACAACTGACTTTATTATCCTATTATTAGGTTGTAGGGTGTGAAATTTAAAGTTTAGATTTTATGATTTAGGGTGTTACGGTTAGGGATTTAAGTTTTTGATTTTATAATTTAAATATAAAATATTGTGTAAATTATTTTTACACAATTTATGTATCAAAATATAACTAATGAATTAATACAGACTTTGCTTTAATTTGCAAATCTTTTGGAGAGAAATTGTATACTATTAATTAATTCCAAGGAGTCTTTTTCTTAATAATCCCATCCTTAAAAGTCTGGACAGTATAAGCTGCAGGTAGTAGCAGGTAAGATTTACTTGTTTTCTTTTTCTTTTTTATATTTTCCTAAAATGAAGAAAAAAGACAATATTTGAGAATAAAATAAGGCCATTCCCTTCTTAATTGATCAAGTTGTTAAATAAAACACAATTTTTTAACATAATATTTATATTAATGTATGATAACGGATACATGAAGTCTCAGTGAGGAGCAATGTATACTTATTTTTGAAAATATAAATTAATAAATATTGAAAATTAAATTCATACAAAATAATACAATATAAATATATTTAACTATTCAATTAATTAATAAATCTCGATTACACGCCTGACTTCAATGACTCCCATGCACAAAATGCCAAACTTACATAAATTATTGATGTGTAAAAAAAATATAAAAATGAAGTATTATAACAAATTATGCAAAATGTGTTATAAATAAAACACAATGCAAACATGATAGTAATAAAACACATTATTATTAATAATAACTGTGCAAACCACGGCCTGATACAAAACATTAAATAAACATGATAGGCATATTTGAATGCGTCAAAATCTATATAAAATAAATTATAGACTCGTAAAACAATTGGCAGACTTAGATGTATTTCTTAAGGTGGATATATATGTTAATAGTAAAAAAAAATTGAAAATAAAAATACTAATAAAATCTCATGGGCACAATCAATAAAATAGATAATAATATAAAGAAATTCAGATTTCATGATAAACATTTGCCGAGGATCTACCACTACATAAAATACAAATAAACAGTTTTTATAAGAAAAAATCATGTTAAGAATAAGCACTTAAGCATATTTGATCCCCACGTATTGTATTAATGACATTCTAAGTGAACCAAACTCAATCCACGTATAAATTTAGACTTCAACACCCTAATTAACCTTTAAAATTAAAGTAAACTACATAAATGATCACTATATTTTAAGTTTCATTTTTCTCACTGAAGTTTAAAAAAAATTTTTGGTTACTAACGTACAAAACGATCACTCAATCGTTAATCTTGATTAAGTGAACAGAACGGCGTGGAGGCTTATATGGCATTTTTTATTGCGTTAATACCCTCCAATAAGATAATGACACATGATGTCATCTTATTTTAATTGGAAAACACAAGACATTTTAATATTTTCAAGCCTTTTCTCTCCAATAAGATGATAGCATTAATACATTAAAAATGTCATATTAGCCTCCATGCCATACTGTTGCTACTCACTTCACAGAGATTAACGGTTGAGTGCTCATTTTATTATAAAACAAAAACATTAGAGACCAAAACGTACCTTTTTATACTTCAATGAAAAGAGAGGAACTTATTCAAATTTCAGTGACTATTAATGTAGTTTCTCCTTAAAATTATATTTATCCCCATCATTACATGTCTATTAACCAATGCTTTAGATTTGTTTGAATTAATATATAGAATTGAGTGCGCCATTAATGCTTGACGGCCAATTTAGCAAGTTTTTTTATTTATATTTGGTGTAAGTCTAGGGCTGTAAATGAGACGAGACAGATCGCGAGCTACTCGAGCTCGATTCGGTCAAAGCTCGGTCAAAGCTCGACTCGATTGGACTCGACTCGAGCTCGAACTCGGCTCGAGTTCTTGACGAGCCGAGCCGAGCTACTTGATATCCGACTCGAAAAGCTCATGAGCTACTCGAAAATATAATATACTAATTTTTGTATCTTTTATAATTTAAAATTTAAATTCTTAAACTTAAAACCCTAAATATAAACCCTAAACATAAGTATTTAACCCTAAAATCTAAATCCTAAATTCTAAACCCAACAACTTAAACCTCTAAACCTTAAACTAACACCCTAAACCCTAAAATTAACAAGCTTGACTTTACACAACTTGTGTATCAAAGTTTTTTCTTCATAGGACTTTAAATGAGACGTGACAGATGAAGAGTTACTCGAGTCCAATGCAGTCAAAGATTGGTCAATACTTGACTCGATTGGGCTCGAATTAAGCTCGAACTCGACTCGAATTCTAAACGAGCCGAGTCGAGCTCAGATTTCTCAAGCTCGTTAGAAATTACTCAAGCTCGAACTCGACTCGAAATCTTAACGAGCCGAGCCGAGCTTAGCACTACTCGAGCTCGACTCGGCTCGTTTACACCCCTAGGTGTAACAAACCCCACAATATTTTTGTTTAAGAAAAATTGCCTTTTTAAATAGGACAAAAATCATCTTATCTTTTTAGGTACCTCTCCTTATGTTCTAACAGTTAAAATCAAATTTTAAGTTATAATTTTAAATTTTAAATTTTAAATTTATATTCTACGCCTTACCCTAAATTTTCTGAATTCTATCCATTAACTCTAATCTTAAACCTAATTTTTAATATAAGACATAAATAAAAACACCAAAAAGACAGAAAATTTTTATTCTTATAAACACTGTTTCCTTTTGTTTTGGGACTATGTTTCTCGGCTTCAACCAATATAAATATAGAAAAATTACAACGGGTGGTCACCAAACTATGTCTGTTTTTTGGTCTGGTCATAAAATTAAAATTTTTTTGTCAAAATGTCTTAAATTTGCGTTTTTTATGTTTTGGTCACCGGCCGTTAAAAAAATAACAGTGGCAATGACTTGAATTTTTTTTTATTTTTCACGTCATCATCTCTCTCCTTATCAGCGGATTGCATATTCGACCAACTAGAAAATGACATGTGTCACCTCTTGATTTTGAACAAATCAATAAAAAAATCCCTCAAATTAAGTGGATAAAATCAAGCCGAAACCCCTTGCATAAAGGATTCAACGCCTAACCATTGAGTTTGGCTTAAGATTTGAATAACTTTTATCCAAACTAATATTTAAGTTAAACTCTCGCAACTAAAAAATAAGTAAAAATGTATTCATGAAAAATTAAACCATGAACTCCTTGCACCAAAATAATTTGTTTAGCCATTAAACTAAGTTAAAAACTTATTATAATTTTATTAAATTTAATCTTTAATTTAAGATGTATTATCACATTAAAATTAAATCAAAATACAACTAAAATTATGTTTTCAGTTCATTTGGGAATAAAAAAACTAATAATTTATTTTTATAAAATTGTATAGATCATTCTAGAAATTTACTATATAATATATATTTATAATAAAATATAAATTTAGTTTTAAATTACTTTTATAAAGTTGTAAAGGCTCATGACTCTATCCTTAGCTTCCTGTTCACAATTCAATTTATTCAATTTACAATACCTGGATTTGAATTCTTAACTTTAATTAAAGAATTTAGTATTTCATCCCACTAGACCAACTTGATGTTGATAATTTAATTATCTATACATTATAATGTTATTCGTGATTAATATAGCATTAGCACGTTATAATATTGTATATGGTTGATCTTAGATAATAAATATAATTTGATTTGAACAATGGGTTTATGATTAAGTGAAATGGATGAAGATTATTAAGCTTATTAGAGATGAAACCAAAAGATCAGATACAACACATAAGAAACACCAAGGTTCAGCGACCAAAAACAAGACAAAGACCAATCAACAACAGCAGGATTAAAAAAAAAAAAAAAGACAGAACACTACAGTTCCAATGAGGTTCCATAAAAAATGGATCTCAGACAGCAAAGTGCAGAATCTCCATGGCCAAATAGGAAATCTCAACTAACAAGTCAGAATCACTCAAGTGGCACACCCCGGTGAAGATCCATACAACCGTAATGCAACACAATTGCCGGCTAGTCACCTGAAAAAGGGCAAGAAAGCAAACCACAAAACTTAGATGAGAGGATAA
This sequence comes from Hibiscus trionum, assembly GCA_030270665.1. Classification (NCBI taxonomy): domain Eukaryota; kingdom Viridiplantae; phylum Streptophyta; class Magnoliopsida; order Malvales; family Malvaceae; genus Hibiscus; species Hibiscus trionum. The sequence continues at coordinate 19,929,281 of BSYR01000022.1, forward strand.
AGATCTCTCCTACATTAACTAGTAGTCGAAGCTAAAATTCTCGTTTTGGACATAAAACAATTTTGTAACTTGTGGTTAATGTCTACTAGATCTGGCAAAACTTGATGAGCCGAGTCTAATACCCTAACACTGATGAATATGATGCTAATAAGAACATCCGCCCTTTGCTCTCAGATTCCTCACGTCCTTGTTCCATTCCTTGAGCTCGGGCTTTACATTGCTGGCCAGGCTGGTGATTTCACCACATTTAGATCTTAGTTGACAATCTAATTTTGTATTCTCTAAGATTTTGTAACTACCCACTCCTGCATTTCTAATATAACTTCTTAATAGTTCGTACCCCATCATATAAAATTATGTGTCTATTCCTGGGCATAAATAAGAACAATAATCAGATGTAAGTCTAGCGGCAGTTGAATGATGAGTCTATCACGTTCGACGAGCACCGTTGAGCACCATTAAATTAATTAATAAAGATTAAAAATCTCAATGACTAAACATATAATTATAAATTATTTAAACATGTAATTAAAAATTTATTTAAAATAAAATATTAATTAAATTATTTTTCATATATATAATTTTTGTTAATTTTTTTAAACAAATGGTCACTGAATTCTGATTAATACATTTAAAAATGACACATAAGCCTCCACGTAAGACTGCTCTACTCACTTAACGTGGATTAACGACTAGATGACCATTTTGTTACATATCAAAAACATTAGTGATCAAAACACAACTTTTCAAACTTCAGTAAAAAAAATAGAAACTTACTCAAATTTCAATGATCTATGTAGTTTACCCTTAAAATCATAATGTATCCCATCATCATATGTCTATTAACCAATATCTATCAAACTTTTGAATTGATTTATAGAATTGAGTGCATCGTTAATGGTATTTGGTGTAACAACCCCCACCCCACACACAGTTATTTTGTTTAAGAAAAATTGCTGACAAAAATTTGCAGTAATATTAAAAAAAATTAAATTATAAATCTTAACCTTAAATTCTAAATTCTAAACTACAAACCTTAAACTCTAACAAATATAATATACCCTTAATTCTTTAAAGTCTAACCCTAAACCCTAATATAAATCTTAACTTTAAATTTTAAAACTAATTTTTTTAGTGTGGAGGTATAAATAGGGGAACTGAAAAGGACATAGAATTTTTATTCTTTGAAAATGTGGTTTCCTTCATTTTTTAGAGGGATGAAAATTCTCTTTCCCTTTTCGGTGCCCTTACACTCAAAATTAAATTTAGGATTTAGTGCTTTAAGGTTAGGGTTTAGGGAATTTATAGTGTATTTTTTAAGGTATAGGGTGTAAGGTTTAGAATTTAGAATTTAATGGTAGGGCTTAAATTTTTTTAATATTAAGTACCGAAAAAATGGCAGAAATTTTTTATTTTTTTTGAGTGTGTTTCCGGGCTTCAACCAATATAAATAGCACAAATCCAAGCCAATTTTGAACAAGAACAACACAAAAGAGTGTCTAAGCCAATAGGGAGAATTAATAAGTATGCACACCACTGAATCTAGCCAACTCCCCATTGAGGCTGATAACACAATGCGACAAAACAAGAGTTTGTTCCCAAATACTCAATCCGATCTTCCTAAATACCTTCAAGAATTTGACCTCACCCTAGAATGCAAGCACCTTATATCGTCACTGCCGACGGAGCGCGGTTGGATCACCGATCGCTTTTATCGGTACCAAGGGTTTTGGCACAGTCTCCGCCAGATACAAGCAGTGCTCCCATGCCAACACCACTTCCAAGCTCAGGATACTGATATCCTCCTTGTTACCACTCCAAAATCCGGAACAACATGGTTAAAGGCCATTGTTTTCGCGCTGATGAACCGGTTTCGATACAACGATTACACTGATGACAACAAGTCAACAACCACCCTTTGCTCTCAGAGAACCCTCACGTTCTCGTTCCATTCTTGGAGCTCGGGCTTTACTACGATGGTCAGATTCCTGATTTCACCAATTTCACACCTCCAAGGATATTTGGAACTCACTTGCCCCTTGTTTCATTGCCGGACTCGGTCAAGAACTCGCCTTGCAAGCTTGTGTACTTATGCAGGAATCCGAAGGACACTTTCGTATCTCTTTGGCACTTTTCGAACAAGCTGAGATCAAAGGGTAAGGACATGGGAACCCTTTCTCTTACAGACTGCTTCGATCAGTTTACCAGAGGTGTGAGTGTGTATGGACCGTATTGGGATCATGTTTTAGGGTATTGGAAAGCGAGCTTTGAAAACCCTGAAAGGGTTTTGTTTTTGAAGTACGAGGAAATGAAACAGCAACCCAAAGTTGAGCTGATGAAGCTTGCTCGGTTCCTTGGACGACCCTTTTCCTTGGAAGAAGAGACCAACGGTGCTGTTGATGGTATTCTGAAGTTATGCAGCTTTGAGAATTTGAGCAATTTGGAGGTGAACAAAACTGGGCAAATATCGGCCACTGGTTTCGATTACAATACGTTTTACCGACAAGGTAAAGTTGGAGATGCTGAGAATTATTTGTCTCCTCAGATGATCGAAAAGCTTGACCAAGTTACTGAAGAAAAGTTCCAAGGCTATGTGTTAAAGTTTTAGATCCTTGTTAATTACTTTTCATAATATTCTAAGTGTGTGGTTTTTCAATATTGGTTGAATTGTTGTGTTCGAATTTTGTGATTTACTATTCTAATAATATTATTTTTATTGATAATATATGTGACATAGAATTATTAATGAAAATATAAAAGAAAAAAAATAATTGACAAATTTTATACGTATAATTACCCTTAAAAGTAAAATTTTAACAAAATATCAAATAAGAACAGAAATAAAATTGAAGGAAATGCTTACATTTTTTTTTCGGTGAACGTGTAACATATGTACGTGGCAGTTATCGTGTGTTTGGCAATGAATACTGAACATATTCCAATGAAAGAAATACGAAACGTCAGAACTGAAGAAGTAGAAAAATGGTTTCCCTTTAAAAGAAAAATACGAAGGGCCAAAGAATTAGATGAGACTTCCATAGCCAGTAAGCTGTAAGGACCAGAGACGACAAGTAAGACCCATTTTTGTTCTTTAATTCTCTTTTTCTAAGCTTTTTTTTTCATTGTCATTTGTTCATACAATACATGCCAATGAAAATGGCTCCCCATTTGCTTCATAACATTTGTTAATGCTTGCATGCACTACAGGATCCTAGTATTGTTCTATATTTCTCTTTCATATTTTGCATGTTTTGGTTCTTTTCTTGGTGGGTTTTGATTTAAAGTGTGGCAACTGAAATGAGTTTCTAACTTTGTATGTTTACTACAGATATTCAGAGGAAAATATAGGTTTTGAAAGTTCAAGTGAGCACAGTGTATTGTCGAGAAAAAGTATGGATTTCATTGATATAGTGTTTCAATGGTCAATTGCAGACATATTCAATGATAACTTCTATAAGTATCAGGTGGGGTTGCTTTTTTCTCCTTCATAATCTTCATCATCATCATCATCATATGTTTGATGTATAAAAATAGTTGCAGTATTTGTTTGTTTATCTAGGAAGCGAATTGAATATTGCTGAAGTTTTTGAAAACATGGCATGACATGACTTGAAAAGCTTTCGCTAACAAGGGAATTAAGAATAAATGACAGCTTAAACCCAGTAATTTGTTATTTTCTTGCTGTTAAACTCTTCTGAAATATAAGATTGAATGGTTGAGCTTTACTTAAAAATGATGAAATTTCCTTAATTTTAAGATGGCAATGAGAAATCAGTTTATAAAGCTGATCATGAACCGTCTTGTGTGTGTTAGTGCATTCTTAAGCCTTAATTATTTAGTTTGAACTTAATCATTACCTTTAGGCTTTACATTTGCATTGAATTCGGTATGTAAGTTATTTATTTTTGAATGCTGTGGAAAAAGATTTATGGCATTTGTTATTGTACTAGCCTGACAAAATGGTGGCCCAAATCACAAGCTTAAACTATTGTATATGTGATATGTTTCAATCTGATCTCAATTGCTAGGTGGAAAAGATACCTGTTTCATTTCAGTCGGCCAAACAATATTTTGGGTCGTTTCTTTTGCCTTTGTTGGAAGAGACACGAGCAGCAATGTGTTCATCTTTGGAAGTTATAGATAGAGCGTCGTATGCTGAAGTGACACGTCTTTATGAGGCAATGTCACATGGAAGAACATCATTGTTTGATGTGAATGTTGATTACTGGAGAAACAGTTTCGGTGATCGTGAGAAGTAGCCATACAAATCATCACCTAGAGATGTTTTTGTCATCACAGATGTAAAGCCTGAATCTGCTTCTGATTTACTAGGGGTGGGAAGAACCTGTACTTTTGCCCTTGTGACAAATATTCGAAACGATGACAATGAGTATGACAACGAGGAAAATATCTTGTTCACTTCCTTCATAGTGAAAACATTGGAAGACAATATTTCTAAGTATGAGATGTGGCGGAAATCACTATTTGTTGTTCCCTTGATGAACCTAACCACGTACAGGCGAATATGGAATGCTTTGAAAATGAAGAGAAAGTCAAATATTATAAAAGAAGTTTTGCACGCTCCCATGGTATTGCATCACATTACATGTATGCTTGAGATTTGCTTCTTAGGATGGAATCATACTAGATAATCTGGTATTGCTTTTCATAGTTGCTTTAATTTTATGTATTCGCGGGGATGAATTTTATTAAACTTCATGTTGTATGCAGGTAGATGAAAGCTGCAGGTTCTGTTCCTCAGAGATTGGTGGAATCTGGAATAAGATTTATCTGACAAGTATGCTGTCTAAACTGAATGAATCTCAAAAGAAGTCGGTTGTGGCTTGTCTCAACAAAATGCAGTGCAACCACAAGTCTCATGTGGAACTTATCTGGGGACCACCAGGAACTGGAAAAACTAGAACTCTTAGTGTTCTGCTGTTTGCATTGTTGAGAATGAAGTATAGGACACTTGTTTGTGCCCCAACGAATATTTCAATTACAGAAGTAGCTGCACGTGTCTTAAAGCTGGTAACAGAAGCCAACAAAACATGCTCTATAGCTGATGATCAGTTTTGTTCCTTGGGAGACATTCTCTTATTTGGAAATAAAGAGAATTTAAAGTTGATTCTGAGATTGAGGTAATATTTCTGGACTATTGTGTAAAACAGCTTACAGAGTGCTTTGGGACGCGAGGTTGGCTGCACTGTCTTACTTCAATGATAGCTTTTCTGGAAGATTGTGTCTCTCAATACCATATTTTCTTGGAAAATGAATCCGTCCAAAAGAAAGGGTATGGGAGGACATGCAAATCATTTCTTGAATATGCAAGAGAAAGTTTCGTCACTACAGCATTACCGCTAAGAAGATGTCTGTCAATTTTACACACTCATATATCCAAAACCTACCACCAGGGACATAATTTCAGACACCTTGAAACACTTCAAAGCCAGCTTGATTTTTTTGAAACTTGTCTGTTTTCTGATGCTGTATCTTCTGAAGAAGTGGAGGACCTCTTTTTACATTCGAAAGATGATAAATATCTTCCCCCAAATCATTTTGATCCATTACACTTTCTGTGCTCAATAAGAAGCAAGTGCCTTTCTACTTTGAAAGCACTCCGTGATTCTCTTTGTGAACTTGAACTGCCAAGTGCAAGGAACAAGGATTCCATAGCAAAGTTCTGCTTTCAAACAGCTTCCTTATTCTTCTCCACTGCATGCAGTTCTTCTGAACTCTATGAAGTTGAAATGAGACCACTGAATGTGTTGGTAATCGATGATGCAGCGCAGTTGAAAGAATGTGAATCTGCCATACTCTTGCAACTGCCTGGCCTAGTACATTCATTTCTCTTTGGTGATGAATGTCAATTGCCCGCTACAGTTCAAAGCAATGTATGTAAATTGGAGCCGGTTTGTTATCTCATATCTCCAAAGTTTCTTTGCTTTCCCCCCCATCACTTATCTTTTTCTTTACAGGTTTCTACTGAAGCTGGCTTTGGAAGAAGTTTATTTCAAAGGTTATCTACTTTGGGTCACTCAAAGCACCTCCTGAATATTCAGTACAGAATGCATCCGTCAATCAGTAGCTTTCCAAATGCATGTTTCTATAATAACAAGATCTTGGATGCACAAGGTGTGAAGCATAATAGTTATGAGAAACATTTTCTTCCATGGCCTATGTTTGGACCCTATTCCTTTATAAATGTCCCGGGAAGAGAAGAAGAGGATAAAGTTGGGTGTAGCTGTAGAAATATGGTTGAGGTAGCTCTCGTGCTGAGGTTGTTGCAAACTCTGTTAAAAGGTAAATATGATTTTATTTTTTAAATATAATTTTGCTTGTATCTTGATATTCAATTTACTGGTATTTACCTTGCTGCAACATGCATCGGCCTTAAAGGAGAGTTCACTTTGAGGGCTAATGTGGCCTTTCTTCTCATATTAGAATCAGAAAGCAATGTTCTTGTATTATTAGACAATTTAGACTGATATATATTTTTTATTTGTTTCTTTTACATACAGAATGGAATGGCTCGAGAGAGAGAGAGGCTCAGCGTTGGCATAATATCTCCGTATGCTGCTCAGGTTGATGCAATTCAGGAGAATCTAAGTAGCAAGTATGAGAATACTGATGGCTTTTCCGTGAAGGTGAAATCAGTTGATGGGTTCCAGGATGGTGAGGCAGATATTATAATAATATCAACTGTTAGATCCAATCGAACGGGAGCAATTGGTTTTGTATCCAATTCTCAAAGAACTAATGTTGCTCTTACAAGGGCTAGGTATTTCCTTGGATTAACCTTCTGTGTGTGTGTCTCTCTAGCTTTTGCAATTCCATGATCAGTTTCAATATATTTCTTTGTTTTTAATCCCTTCTCAGGCCCTGCCACTGGATTTTGGGAGATGGAAAAACGCTTTCCATATGTGAATCTGTTTGGAAGGGATTAGTTCTTGATGCAAAGGCACGCCATTGTTTCTTTAATGCAGATGAAGACAAGGAGCTAGCCAAAGTTCTTTTAGATGCCAAAAAATATTTTAATCAGCTTGATGACTTGCTAAATCAGGATAGTTTTCTCTTCAAGGACGCCATGTGGAAGGTTGTGACTTGCTATCACTCTACATTTTCTATAAAGTTATTTGTTTGAATTTTGTACATTTGACATGAAATTTTGTTATCTTAGTCAACGAGACAATATTATATACTATGTGCATTCTATACCAAGTACTAAATTATTTTTCTTTTAATTTTCCGTTCTCAGATTACTTTCAGTGATAACTTCAGAAAGCCATTTCGGAAGGTGAAATTTGCTCGGACTCAGAAATCAGTTTTACACCTTCTGTTAAAACTTTCCTGCGGCTGGCGGCCTAAGAGGAGAAGTGTGGATTTAGTTTGTGAAAAGTCTACCATGGTCTTGAAACAATTCAAGGTTGAACATCTTTATATTGTGTGCTCAATTGATATAGTGAAGGAGCAGAGTTTCACTCAAGTATTGAAGGCTTGGGATCTTTTGCCATTAGAGGGTATTGGGAGACTCGTTAAATGCCTTGATGGCATCTTCCAATTACATACAAATGTTTTTATCTCTCATTGCAATGAGAAACATCTGGAGGGGTATGTGTCCATCATGGTAGTCCTAACGTGTAAATAAAATATGACAATCTTGATTATGAATATTGTGCCGTATATGCAGTTATTCTTAAAACTCATACATTGTATTTTTTTTCTTTTTTGTATTTAGGTGTCTGGAAGTTGTTATTTAGAGTACTCAAAAGTCAATGAGAGCTTGCTGTTGATGAAATTCTATGCTTTATCATTGGGTGTTGTGAACCACCTTCTTTGTGATCATGATGGAAGAGAACTAGAACTTCCATTTGAGGTGACAGACCATGAACGTGATATTATTTTATTCCCAAGAAGCACTTTTATATTAGGCAGGTCGGGCACCGGGAAGACTACTGTGCTGACCATGAAGTTGTTCAAGCAAGAGCAGTTACACCTCTTAGCAAATAAAGGTTTTGATGAAGTTGACACAAATAGCTCTAATGAAATCTGTCAGGAAAACACAAATAAGGATGGTGGTGGTGGGACTGAAGCAACTCCATTGCGTCAGCTTTTTGTCACAGTCAGTCCAAAACTTTGTTATGCAGTGAAACAACATGTTCTTCAATTGAAAAGGTGTGTTGGATACTGAGATAAAATGATGGCTGCATAGTTGTATGAATACCTTTGCGTATATAGTTGTCCCGGAAATAAATCTGATTTCATATAAGGGATAGATATAACCTAATGTGATTTACGGCATTGATAAAATGATAATCTTTTGACTATGTGTAAAAGTTTCTGCTTACCTATGGTAATGTTTAAAGGTTTCTTTGTCTCTGATCTTGTATGGTTGTGAGATTGTTGTAAGTTGCACTATTATTACCATTTATGAATATGGTTATTTTGGTGGACTTCAGTGTATATTAATTCCAACTCTTTTCATTGTAGTTTTTTTAGATGGATGTTCTTTTTCCCTATTTATCCTGGTCTAACCATCCTTGTTATACAGGTTCGCCAGTGGCGGAAACTATTCTCAAGAGGGTTCCTTGCAAAATATGAACGATATTGATGGTGCAGCACAGTTCAAGGATATTCCAGATTCATTTGTGGATATTCCTCCTAAGGCATACCCTCTTGTCATAACTTTTGAAAAGTTTCTGATTATGCTTGATGGATCAATTGGCAGCTCATTCTTTAATAAATTCTATGATTCCAAGGAGCTATCAAATTTGGAAGTTGGAAATGCACCTACCTTGATACGAAATTGTATAAGAACAAGGGAGGTGAACTTTGAGAAGTTTTGTTCAATTTATTGGCCTCGTTTTAGTGACAACCTGACGAAGAAACTGGACTCATCCAGAGTCTTTACAGAGATCATGTCGCATATAAAAGGAGGCTTGAGGGCAGGGCAGAACTGTGATGGTAAACTCAATGAGGATGATTATGTCAAACTATCTGAGAGGTGGGAATCTACCTTAAGTTCACATGAGAGACAGATGATATATGAAATTTTTCAAGGTTATGAAAAAATGAAAAGAAAAAAACGTGAGTTTGATATGGCCGATGTTGTGATCGATCTTCATCATAGACTTCAAAAGGAAAGGTTCAAGGGTGACATAATGGATTTTGTTTATATTGATGAGGTGCAAGATCTTACGACGAGGCAGATTGCGCTTTTCAAACATGTTTGCAAAAATGTCAGTGAAGGCTTTGTTTTCTGTGGGGATACAGCTCAAACCATTGCAAGGGGTATTGATTTTAGATTTGAAGATATACGTTTCCTTTTCTACAATGAGTTTGTTTTGGAATCAAAATCTGAAAAAAATATTGAGAAGAAGAAGGGACAAGTATCTAAAAGTTTTCACTTGAGCCATAATTTCCGTACACATGATGGTGTCCTAAGATTAGCGCAGAGTGTCATCGATCTTCTTTATCGTTTCTTTCCTTCATTTGTTGATACTTTATGCCCAGAAACAAGTCTCATATATGGAGAAGCTCCGATTTGGCTTGAATCCCATAGTGAAGACGACGTAGTTGCAAAATTATTCGCAACAGTGGTAAAGGTGGGGGGCATATGGTTGGATTTGGAGCAGAGCAGGTCATACTCGTACGAGATGATCTAGCCAAGAATGAAATTTTGAAGTTTGTTGGCACGCAGGCTCTTGTTCTGACTGTTGTGGAATGCAAAGGGTTGGAGTTTCAGGTATTTCATGTTTGATAATTACTTGTTTTTTATCATCCTATGACCTGCCTGTTTATCCATGCTGTTGTTTGTAGTTATTAATAAATGCTTATTGATAGTTTTGTATTGTCAAGCTACACCTTTCTTTCTCCAAAAGTTCAGAACCTAAGTTCAAGTTGGTTTGCATGGTTTTGACAATCAAAATAAACAAATAAACCCTCGTGTTTGTTTACAAAAATGTAAAAAGATTTGTCCATGTTTTGATTAGTTTTTGAGCATTATATTTCTGTAGGATGTGTTATTGTACAACTTTTTTAGTTCATCACCTTTGAAGAATCACTGGAGAGTTATATACGAATACATGGATCAGCAAGGCTTACTCGATTCCAAGTCTCCATTCCCAAGTTTTTGCCAGGATAAACACAACCTTTTGTGCTCTGAATTGAAGCAGTTATATGTTGCTATCACCCGTACAAGGCAAAGACTCTGGATCTGTGAAAATGTTGAAGAGTTTTCTGAGCCAATGTTGCATTACTGGAAGGAAAATTGCCTTGTTCAAATTAGGAAGCTGGATGATTCACTTGCACAATCAATGCAAGTTGAAAGCAGCTCCGAAGAGTGGAAGTCCCGTGGTTATAAGGTTTGTTGTTTCTTGTTGGATAAATCTTATTTGTAATTTCTTAGTAATTTTTTGTTAATCATTTACATACATGACCCAAGCGATACCCTAAATCTAAATTTGTGAATGAATTAATGTTTCTGAAAATGTAACAACTCTTCTATCCCACTTATTTGTGTTCGGCAGCTGTTGCATCAGGGTAACTATGTGATGGCAATACTATGCTTCCAAAGAGCAAACGATATGTATGGGGAAAAACTTTCCACGGCTCTTGGAAGTAAGGCAAATGCTGACAGATTGCTTGTCACAAATCCTGAAATGGCTTATATTGCCAGGAGGCAGGCTGCAGAAATTTTTTATTCCATTGGCAAGGCTGAGCAAGCTGCAGAGTGCTTTAGCATGTTAAAGGAGTATGAAAGAGCTGGTAGATTTACATTTTCCTAATTATATTTCACCTTTTGTGAACATCAATTTGACATTCTATTATTCCTATACTCCATTTTCCTGAATATGTCATTCTCCGGTAGTCCGGTTAATCATCGGGAGCATCCTTGTCTTCCCAAGCTGGTTCATGCAAATTTCTGAATTGCTTTTAAAATGCAGGTCAAGTTTATTTGGAGATGAGTGGGGAATATGCTCTGGAGAGAGCTGCAGAATGTTTTGTTCGTGCCGGCGGTTACAAGACTGCAGCAGAACTGTATGCAAGAGGGAACCATTTCTCAAAATGCTTGTCTGTTTGTGCAAAAGGAAAACTCTTCGACATGGGCTTGCAATATATTCAATGCTGGAAACAAAATGAAAAAATGGTCAAAATAGATAAAGCTATGAAGGAACTTAAGCAAAAGTTTCTGGAGAGCTCTGCGCGTCATTATTATGAGATTAACAACAAGGGAAAAATGTTGAATTATGTCCGAGCATTTGGTTCTATGGATTCAGTACGAAAATTCTTGCAGTCCTTAAAGTGTCTTGATGAGCTCTTATCTTTGGAAGAAGAATCAGGGAACTTTACGGAGGCAGCGAACATTGCAAAGTTGAGAGGTGACTTTGTACTTGCCGTTGATATGCTCGGGAAGGGTGCACAGTTTGAGGAGGCCGCACATCTTATTCTCTGGTATGTGTTTGCCAACTCTCTTTGGTTAGCTGGGAGAACAAGTTGGCCATTAAAGCACTTTAAAGAGAAAGAGAAGCTTCTAACTAAAGCTAAGTCATTTGCAAAGAATTTATCAAACGACTTCTATGTGTTTGTTTGTTCAGAGGCTGACATTTTACTGAACAAGCCAACCAACTTATTCTTGATGAAAGAATATTTAAGTGCTTCTCAGAGGCACAATAGTAACCGAGGTGAAATTTTAACTGCTCGAATCATTCTAGATCATCACCTTCATTTAAATATCTCAAAATTTGAATGGATAGATGAATTGGTCCTTGATCTAGCTAGCTATTCAGAAGACCAAATTTCTAATTACCGTGTTTCAACTGAGACGCTGGTGTACTTTTGGAATTTTTGGAAGGATGAAATTCTGAAGATATTAGAGTATCTTGATCTTGCTAAAAACAAAGGTGGAACTAATGATTATAGAAGATATGGGGAATTCTGCTTTAATTATTTTGGTGTATGGAGACAGTTCAATAATCCGAATAATGTCTATCTACTGAACTCTGATGCCAAATGGCTAAGAAAACCGGATAACAAAATTGTTTGCAGCAACCAGGAGTTGTTTTCTGTTTCACTCCAGCAATTTGTTGCAGCTGCAAGGACATATTGGTGTTCTGAGTTACTCTCTGTTGGCCTCCAAGTCCTGGAAAAACTATATGTTCTGTATAATTTCTCGCACAGTAATTCTCTGTCATCCTTTAATAAAAGCAGATCTCTAACTCTAATCTATGAAGTTGCCAGTTTTCTCTTGAATTCCAAGTTTCTGAACTGCCAGCATGCGGAAAAGGATTTGATGAAATTCATCAACCTGTCAACCAAGCACTTCTTTGGCTTTGTATTTCCTCTTGATTGGCGAGAATCACTAACAGAAAACATGATCTCTCTAAGGGGAACTGAAACCTCAAGAAATTTACTTGAAGAAGTTGTAGTTGAAATGGCCAGATCTAAAAACAGTCTCTTGTCATATGGGGAAATTGGTAAGGCAGCTTTGATAATTCTTGGATCTGGTCAGCTAAACAGTAGTCTTTATGGGAAGATTCTTGAATGTTTACAATGGAATGGAGCATGGAAGCACTTTGTTTCGAGTCTCAAAGGGGATAGAAGGTCTCCTGCATTTTCTACAAGTGACATTATCTGTGAATATGTTGGGGAGACTAGAAGCTCAGGATCAAGTGCTGAGTTTGCTGCTGATCATATCAAACAAATTCGGAGTATTGAGCCAGTTATTTTCAAATTTCATGAAGCTTTACAGGATACTTATAAAGCTAACTGGAGGGACATGACTGATTATATGTCACCTGTCTGTTTCTTGTATTTTGTTGAGCGCTATCTGATGATGTTATCCTTTTTCAATGGAACCTTTCTCACTACGAAGACGACTTTTGTGGAATGGCTTATATACCAGGATGGGACACCCAGCTTAACTTCCTGTTTTGAGACAAGCCTTGGAAGACATTCTTAAATTTGTAATTGGCATGGTTCAGCAGTTGCTGTATTGTGATGAAGAGACCGTAGAATGGATCAAAAAGTCACGTATAAATGTCAAGGAGTGCCATTCTCTGCTGGTTCTAAGACTGGTTATCATTATGTGTTTACTGCATTTGAATTTTGGCAAGGGTCTTGATTTACTTATTGACTTGCTGGGTCAAAAGCATATTACAGGACTACTGCCCTGGGCGTTTTTTGATCCTCTTCGCAGAATGCTGACATATAATTGTCTGAATATCGATTAGAATGTGCTTGCTGGTGCATTTAAGACAATCAGAAACCCTCTCATAATTGTGAGCATGCATGGAAACTGTCCCAATTTTGGATGCAAGGATGCTCTATTTGTTGATATGAAGGTTAATCCATGCAAGGAGGAAATAATGAGAATTTTGTTCCCTAAAACTGGAAGTTCTCAATATCAAGTACAACCTCCAGCCATTTACGATGAAGCGAAAAGCTCAGAGGTTGTTCTGTCTTCAAGCCCGGTTTCTCTATTAGATCAAGACTTGGATACCCAGAATCAAGAAGTTAGTGATCTGCAGTTTAACCATGATCATTTTTGGGAAATTATTGAAGGTTTAACGGCAGTGGACGGTATCAAAGATCTAAGGACCTTTATTTCATATGCTTCATTATTGAGGGTAATGTTTATATGCATGTGATTAGATGAGCTTAAATCCTTCTGGTTTCCATGTATATTTTCACTGTTCTAAATTCTAATCATGCTTATTGTAATTTTGGCATGTTTCGTCATATTGTATTTTGTAGGTATATCTAGGAAAATTCATTGATGCTGGTATAAAAGAATGTTTGCAGAAAAAACTTGTAGATGCCGGTGAAGACGACTTCTCGAGATCTGCAATCAGCATGCTCGATCTAACGAAGCAACTGCATAGTCAACTAGAACCGAGGTCAGTTTCATGCATTGCTTTTCCCATATGTAGTTAAAACATACCATTTTGCACGACAAGATCGGCGAAACATATTTTCTTATGAGTTCCTGCTTCTTTCTCCATTTCTTTTTCAGTAAGCTGAGACTTGAAACTAGCATTCCGATAATTGGTGCCCTTTGCGAGGAGTTACGTTCAGGGTGGTCTATGATGGTGCCTTTTCAGCGGCAGCTATTCCACTCGGAAAAAGATGAAAATCATGTATCTGATGAATCCGGCGGCCAATGTAATGTGGAAGAGACTACAAGTAAAGCTGAGGAATGTATTAAGGTTAAGAAGCCAGCTTCAGAAGCTACTGTCAATCCCAAGCCTCAAGGGAACAGTAAACTTAAGAAAAACATAAAGTGTAGTGGCCGAAAACGTAAGTAGATATGCAATCCTGAGCCCCAAGCCGGCTTGTAGCATAAATCTTTTATTTGTTGGATGTTATGATGGAACTTCTGCTATGACTTTAAGCACATGTATCTTCTTGGTTTAACTTGGTGAAATCTATAGACTACTGGGTTTGCAACAACGATGATGTGCATGTTATTGTAGCTTCAGGTTTACCTGTTGAGTTGAGTTGTAAAATGTTTGATTTAAGTAAGGTTTTGTGTTCAAGTTTTATGGGAGTTTTGTCCTAATTTAGGGATTCAATCCAAATTTGAATATAATTAGTCTTAAAGTGACTACAAGTTCAATGGTAAGATGCATTGCAGTGGCAATGGGAGGCCTAAGTTCAAGCATTGAAGACAACATTATTGAAAGGGTATGAGTGTTTAAGTTCAAGCTTTGAAGACAACATTGTTGAAAGGGTAATCTCGGATTCTGAGTCAGAGTAGTTTATGGGTTAATTGCATTTTAGGCCTAAATTTTTTTGAAACTATTGCAATTAAACTCTTGTTCCTCCCAAAATTTTATAGTTTATTATTTTTTTTAATTTTAAAATATGTAAAATTAAACTCAAACTCATTTATTTTTATGGTTTAGTTATTTTTTAAGATTTATTTGATCTAATGTTAATCATTCTGCCCCCTCGTAGTTTAATTCTGATTTTGTTCCTGCCCATAACATTAGGAGAGATTTAGTATTGGAACAAAACAGAGGCAGATTACTCCATGAAGATGCATGTGCTTAAAGTCATCCATGTGGTTGAAGCTAAATTCGGATGGGGCGCATAACGTGATACATGGATGGGCATCATGTAGGATGTCTTCGGGATGGGTGAAACTAGTGCCTGCCTAATTACTCGAAATTCTTGGCAATCTGTTCGATTTTAGAAGCAGAATTATGGGTAGTTTTTGAAGGTTTATGCGCTCCTTGATCATATGGAGCGAGATGTGTTATTGTAACTCCCTAAACCCGGCCTAAGACCGAATTTAAGAAGTTATCCTTGAAAATTTTTTACTCAACTAATAAGTTTTAAGTTTAAATAATTTATAAAAAAATAATTACTAATTAACAATAAGTGTCCTAAAATACTATAATTGTTTTCAAAACTCAAACATTATAAAAATATTTCGATCATTTAATAAAATATTTTAAATAAAATCTGTAAATATATGCTAAAATATAATCACAAAATATAAAGTTCCACGATCTGAAATATGTAAATATCTCAAAACATACAATAACAATAATAATAATATGATAGTTTAAATTTAATTCATACAGAATAATAAAATAATCGGATAAAATCAAGATCCTCCAAGTACCACGTCGCCTAAAGTAAAAAAAAATAGGAAACTATGAGGGAGTAAGCTAAAGAGCTTAGTGTGTCTCTAAAGTGCAAGAAAAACTGTAAACACAAAGACAATAATTTATATAAAATCTTTAAGTTCAAAACAATGATGAACACAAACGATTTAATTTTGTAAACTCAGCCTTTGAATATCGTGATTTTTCATGATCAAAAGTATTAGATCTAACTGTATTCGTACCGGACTAAGTTTGGAGTTTGATCGAATTAAATAAATAACAAAAAGAAAGAAGATGTGTTTCGAATATAAATTGAGAGGGAGGGGGAAAAGACGGATGCGGCAAATAAAATCACAGGGAAGGATAATCTTCGGTTATATAACCAAAATTGTGGATAAAGTACGAGATAAGACCTTGTACTTTTCTAGGGTTTACAAAATAGGTACTTAATATCAATTCTTTATAAAAAGGTCACTAAATTTGTTTAAAAATTTAATTAATTTTCAAATTTCTCAATTAGGGTTTTATATTTAAATTCCCTATTTCTAGAGTTTTGAAGAATTAGGGATTTTAAAAGTAAGGTTTTAAATTAAAAATTTTGAGAATTTAAAGTTTACTTTTGAGCGTAATTTTTAGAGTGTTACAATTATCGAAGTGGATAGTCGAAAGGCGATGCGTCTATTACACTGGAAATGGCAAGAGGCAGTGGCCTTCACCATTCTTTATCACTTTATTTGAAAGGTAGTATTCACATACGTTTATCATGAAGGTAATTAACTGGCCGTCGGTAACGAAACGAGCTCCTATCACGTAGTATCTTTTGTATTTTCCGGACGAAGTTTTATCTATCTTGAACACTCGTTGTAATACCTTAGGGAATTGGCAAAATCATATTAAATTTACAGCGTTAATACATTTAAATTTTCCTTGTTTCAGTAGTATTGTTGTTTTACATGTTCTCTCACCGTCGGCTTCTTTTTACTAAATTATATTTTTTTGTCCTTGAAAATTTTTAAAAAATCATTCTAGTTTTAAAAAAATTTGACTCTCAAATAGGGGTAATAGGGGTAGGTCGAGCACGATTTTGCATTCTTCATTTCGTCCTCAACATTTGCGGGTAAAGTTTTGGGGAATTCTCATTAAACATTTCGAAGGTTTATTTGTCCCTAATAAGGATGTCAGTGGAGCGGGGATTCGCCCTACTTCGCATTCAATTGGGCAAGGATGATTACAAATTTCGCGGGTTATTGGTCAGGGATGAGGATAAAAATTAGATTCGCCGTGTGTGGTGAAAAAGGCGTGAATATGCCTTTGTACCCGCCCCATCCCCACCGCCTCGCATAATCCCCACCCGCACAACATATCTTATAACATGTTATTATAAATATTATTAAAAATATAATATCAATTTCGGACATAGTCAAATTTAAAGTAATTTACATATACTGACTTGTCTTGGGATTGAAAAATTCAATATATATTATATATAATTGAGTTTAAGATTGATTATATCAAATATATAAATATTTTTTAAAATAAAAAATTAAATTTAAGATAATTTATATTAACTTATCTTAGAATATATATATATATATATAATGTTTATGTTTATTGGTTTCTTCTTTACTATTGTCTGTCGTTAAGCCTTCTTTTTAAGGTTTATTTTTTTCTCGTCAGTCTTCACCATAGATATGTTATTCTTCTATTTTTAATTTTATTTTCTTAATATTGTATGTTATTTAGATTCTATCGGTATTTGTTTTGTTTTAGAAGATTGTTTTTTTATTGTTATTTTCTTTTTATTTCTTTCTATATTGTTTATTTGTTACATCAATTGAAATATTATTTTACATGTTATTTTTGCTATTTTTTGTCTTTACAATAGACTTTAGTATCTTTTTAGTCCAAATTTTTGTGTTGTAAAAAATTTAGTTTCATATATTATTATTTAAAAAAATAACAATTAGAATAATGTCACATATATGATGGGAGTCCGAATGACAGACATTTTATACTTTTTCATAAAAAAATAATTTATATATTATATGAATGAGTGGGCGGGTAAAGAGGGGATTAGGTGGGTGATGGGGCGGGGCTGGTTATAATCTTGTGGGTTGCGGGACATTGATAATTTTAAATTTTATATTCGCAACGGGTTGTGGGGCGGGGATGAAGATGAAAATCCTTGACAATGATGGGTGTGGAAAGAATATCTTTCATACCCTCCCCGCCCAATTGACATCCCTAGTTCCCATACCCATTCCTCGTACCAAAAAAACATAACTTAATATATCAAAACAAATACACAACACTACGACTTCGTTTAGCATTACATTTTGGGTGAGTTTTCGACTAAAAACAGCGTTTTAAACACAAAAGCAATGCCAAACAGATAAAAGTTGAAAATAAAAAATGTTTAAACTAGAATTTCAAGCCAAACCAAGAAGGTATTTTTTAACTTTAGCGGTGAAAAATCTGGTTTAGAAGATAAAAAGGTAATTTTTATCCTCATCGTTTCTATTGTTGTCGTTGAGGACCAGCCCCGATAATTTTTCAGCCAAATTTCCATCTTAATTGTTCTTCATGCTCATACCTCTCAACTTTCATCTGATTGACTGTTCTTCAAGCTCATACCTCTTAACCTTCACATAACCTATGAAGCACGGGGACGGTATTTTATGGTCGCCCTCGTACCAAATATATTTTCGGTACGGATACGGTATGGGTACGGCAAGGGGACGTGTTGGGACTTCTCGGGTGAGCAGGGTACGTTTGAAAATTAATTGGGTACGTTTAGAGATTAGAGGGGACATTTCGGGGACGCATTTGTATTACACGACGTACCCAAGGTGTTAAAATTTTGACCATAGTTACCACTTACCAGGATTGTAAACGACCCACCGACCAGCGAATCACTAACGACGACCCAAAGCATGGAACAGAACGGTGTAGGAGTCGACTCGCACCGATTACCATGACTTTGAAGGAACTGATGAGGAATGAAGAAGAAAAAACAGTCGAAAAAATAATGATGAAGAAGAAGAAGAGACAGTCGCTGGGTTTTAAAATGTGTGGCCCTTTTCTTTAGGTTTAAATCAAAGGAAAAAATTATGAGTTCAGCCCTCGAGTGTCTAGAGTTCATAGTCCCTAAAACTCTTAAAATTGACAAATTAATCCCAGAAATTTAAAGAAATTACAAAATTATTAGATTTTAATTTAAGAAAACTACAAAAACTAACGAAAATATGGTCATGGGCTTCATTTTAATCCAAGAAAATTATTAAATTTTTTAATTTAATATAGATTTTAATGCCTTTTTAATGATTATATATAGGATAAAAAAATTTTGCCCTTTTTCGGTGCCCCTTTCTATGTCCCAACACTAAAAAGACTAAATTCTAATCCTTAAATTCTAAATCCTAAACCCTACACCTTAAAAAATACACCCTGCTCTAAATTCCCTAAATTCTAACCTAATTTTTAGTGTGAATGCATAAATAGGGGCACCGAAAATGGGCAGAAGATTTTTATTCTTATATATATATATATATTGAAATTTATTTTATATTTGCCGTACTCGTACCCTCTAATTTTAAAAATTATCATTCTCCGTCCCCGCATTCATCCCCACATTCGTACTCCTATCCGTATCGGTGCAACATAGCCCTAACTTAAAAATTCTTAATAATAAAATTTTCAAAACCTAATCTTAATGATGCCGATGATGATGGATACAAATCTTTTAGCCCAAAACCCCTAAGTTAATTGTCTAAAAATTAAGAAAAGAAATATGAAGTGGAAAGAAAGCAATGAAATGGGCAGAACTAGACTGCAAAAGGGGACGGGGAGAAAGGAAAGGAAAGAAGCATTATTTCTTTCTTTTTTTTAATTTGTTTTGTATATAGAATAATATATTTATTTTTATATTAATTATATGTGCATGTAATTTATTTAACCTATATTTTCTATATTTAAATTAAACTTATAAGTAAATTACGTTAATTTCTTATAATGTATTTAAAATTTCTGTTTTTTAAAATTGGTAATTTTAAAAATATTAATAATAAATTACCATAAATTATTTTTAATATTTTAATTATAGTAAATTAATATATTTTATATATCGTAATATTAATTAACTTAAATATAATTCAAATCAATATAATTTAAATTTTATAACTTAATGCCCAAAGTAGACATTTTATCTTCTCAAATGTACTTTTTGCAATATTAAACATTAAAATCTTAATCTCAACTTTTCAACAGAACTTTCTAACAGAGCTTTTTAACAACAATTTTCAAAAGCAATGTTAAACTGGCTCTAAATCTCTAAAATTACAAACATAAATGATTAATTCAGTTTTGCAAACAACAAACAAACCATTTCAAGACTATAAAACAAACAAACCATTTCAAGACTATGAAACATGGCAGTCTGCAGTCTGCACCACCTTTAAAAGAAAATATGTAACTAATAGTATGTTGTATAAATTACCTTTTTGAACATATAAATTACCTCTTCTAAAAGGAACTAGATTCGAAAATCTTTTCGACCATATAAATTATCTCTTCTGATTTTAATCGTACGATTTATGGCGAATTTCTGAAGTCACTGCTATTGTTGTTTTGGAAATAGTCTGTTGTCTTTTCTTCTAACCTTTGTTCATTAAAAAATTAAT
This sequence comes from Hibiscus trionum, assembly GCA_030270665.1. Classification (NCBI taxonomy): domain Eukaryota; kingdom Viridiplantae; phylum Streptophyta; class Magnoliopsida; order Malvales; family Malvaceae; genus Hibiscus; species Hibiscus trionum. The sequence goes on from BSYR01000022.1 coordinate 19,949,574, forward strand.
ATCTCCTAATATATAACTCAAAATTGAGAACCGTTTGATTTAAACGAATCTAGACTTTCGCATGGTTATAGAAATATAAGGCCCACTCCCTAATTTATCTTGTAGAATTTTTGATGATTTTTCAAAGTCGTTGTTAAAATTGTTTTCTAAGAAATATGTTGCCAAAATTTTATGACATTTCAACATTCAAATATTTATATCTTTTAAATTACATACTGAAATCAATCACTGTGCATTTTAAACAAAATTAGACTGAATCACGTTTACAACGATGTATATGTCACTTTCTAATTATTTTTATGGAATTTACGGAGAATTTTCAAACTTACTACAGTCGTCAGTCGGTCATACTCAGGTTATGAGATATTAGATTTTTGTTGAAAAGGGGTAAATTACCCTTATGGCCATTCAACTTTGTAAAATATCGGGGACCCCTTGCGGATATTTTTGGAAATCCACACGCTGATTTATACGGGTATGGTTCGGTTATCTCCACAGTTCAGATATATCAATCCTCGTCTCCATCCCCATTTGAGCTTCGGTGATTAAACTTCTCCTGCCCCCGTCCCCGTGGGTGAAGATTTCAATTATTCCCCATACCTGTCGGTTTGGATCCCACGGTTTTCGATTATTCCCCACCCGATTACCACTCATACTCTCAAAAATTAATTTTTTTTAAATTAAACTAATTAACTGAAAAAATAAACTAATGTTAGCTATTTTTATTTTTCAATACTAATGTCAACTATTTTGTTCATTTAGGAAAAAATAATGAAAATACTTAACACGAAATAATACAGTAAATTGCACTGTAACACCCGGGTTTGGGGGTCGGGTGAAAATAATGTTTCGGGTTTCGGTTTCACAATTTAAAATAATAAAATATTATTTTGGGCCCGGGTTTTCAAACAAATAAATTATGTTGGGCATGTTTTGGTTTTAAAGCCCAATTCTATGGCACTGAAAAATTAAATGGCTATCCTCATTAATGGCAAAAGGGTAAATAAATGGACTTCTAATTTAAATCCCCTTTTTATTAAAATATCATTTTTGTCATCTTCTTCACTCATCCATTTTCCATTTCTCACGACAATGGAGTTTCCCTTCTCCATTTTTCTATTCCATCACCATTCTTCTTCATCTTGGGTGATTTTCGAAAGGTAAAATCATATTTAACTTGTCCTTACCTCCCTCTTCATGTTGGTACCATTAGTTTTCATTATTGTTCATTATTTTGAAATTTGAAGTTTTGGGATTTTGTTTAAAAATGAGAACTTTATTGTCTTTAACCTAAGCTTTTGATTATTTAAGGTTAGATAAATTGTTTACCACCTAAAAGGTGCAACATATGTGAATTTTAAAGAGTTTTACAATGATTCCCGAATTTGGGTTTTAATGGGGTTTTTTGAAGGGTTTAAAGGTTGGTTTTGGGTGTGCTTGCTGTTGGAAATCGTTAGCTGATGGTTATACTATGTTTGGGTAGTGTTTTGAACATGTTTAAGAGATTGAGTTGAGTTTAGAATTGACATGCATTGAAGGACCCGTTGAGATTTTAGCATCAGATGGCTAATGTTGTGTGGTAAGTCTATCGAGCTAGTTAGAATGTTATGGTAAGAAAGGAAGGAAAGTGTGTAAGAGCAGATTTCGTGGTTATTCATGTCCGATAAATTTCGGGGACGAATTTTTCTTAAATGGGGGAGAGTTGTAACACTCGGGTTTGGGGTCGGGTGAAAATAATGTTTCGGATTTCGGTTTCACAATTTAAAATAATAAAATATTATTTTGGGCCCGGGTTTTCAAACAAATAAATTATGTTGGGCATGTTTTGGTTTTAAAGCCCAATTCCATGGCATTGGGAAATTTAAATGGCTATCCTCATTAATGGCAAAAGGGTAAATAAATGGACTTCTAATTTAAATCCCCTTTTTATTAAAATATCATTTTTTTCATCTTCTTCACTCATCCATTTTCCATTTCTCACGACAATGGAGTTCCCCTTCTCCATTTTTCTATTCCATCACCATTCTTCTTCATCTTGAGTGATTTTCAAAAGGTAAAATCATATTTGACTTGTCCTTATCTTCCTCTTCACATTGGTACCATTAGTTTTCATTATTGTTCATTATTTTGAAATTTGAAGTCTTGGGGTTTTGTTTAAAAATGAGAACTTTATTGTCTTTAACCTAAGCTTTTGATTATTTAAGGTTAGATAAATTGTTTACAATCTAAAAGGTGCAACATATGTGAATTTTAAAGAGTTTAACAATGATTCCCGAATTTGAGTTTTTGAAGGGTTTAAAGGTTGGTTTTGGGTGTGCTTGATGTTGGAAATCGTTGGCTGATGGTTATACTATGTTTGGGTAGTGTTTTGAACATGTTTAAGATTGCTTTGGATGACTACATTGCTGATTTTTTATGGGTTTTTGTGGAAGTACGAAAATGAGAATTTGGAGAATGAACTTGGCTTTGAATTGTGAGAATTGTAGTGGATTTGTGTGTTGGTGTTAAACTATGGGTTTGTGGCTGATTTTGAGGCCAATGTATTGTTTTTGAATGGTTAGAAGCAAGAGAAAACAATGGAGAAGCTTCGGGCTCGAATCCAGAAACTTGGATGCTTGGTAGGCTAGTCCGCTTGTGCTAATGGAGTGGTCGGTGAGTGGTTAAATATTTTTAAATGGGTTTCAAGTGTTGGTTCGAGCATGTAAACTAGGTTGGGCTTGGTAGACCCACCTAGAGTTGGGATTAGAGTGGTAGCCTAATCCCAAGCTTTAGTTGGAGAACTTGGTTGATCTTTAAATTGTTGATTTATTCCTCTTGTTTAATTGTGATTATGGTGGTTATGTATATGTTTTTATACATGTATGTGGAGGCATGGTTTGATGCATTGATATATGCATGTTGATGATAAATATGATGGGGATATACATATGTATGAAATATAATGTGATATTTGTATTAATGATATACATGTAGTGTTGACATGTGAAATGATATTATGAGGTGGTTGCGTGATCTGAGGATCATGGTGAGTACATGCTAGGCATGGAAATGTGGTTTGTGCATGTCGGTAAGTCATGGTGAGTACATGCTAAGCACGGAAGTTGATATGAAATGGTGTTGTGAAATGTTATGAATTGTGTTTAGTATTGGCACTAGTATGCTTGGGGTACAATGATCGATCATTAGGATGTTAGTGTGCACACGTGAGTCAAAATGCGCGTGTGGTCTTGATGATGGTAGTCATCAAGATGGAGTACGGGTTCGCCCGGAAATCTTCTTATATTTGTTAGTCGGTGATGAGTGGAATCCCATCGACGGGTGTGAGGATGAGTGGAATCCCCTCCGCGTGAAACGGACGTGAGGATAAGTGGAATCCCCTCCGCGTGAAACAGTGATGAGTGTAATCCCACCGTAAGGTAATGATTGTGTTGTTGGATGTAAGTTCCAACAGTTATCCGCGTATTCGAGTCATAGCTAGGTGCCAATACGGATTGTGGTTTATGTTGCTAATATGTGATTATTTGTGAGCCAATGTGATTTGGGATGTGTTGCTAACATGGTTTAATATATGTGATTACATATGTTGTGGAATTAAACATGTTGAGCATGTCATAATATTGAATATATGTTCATGCATCATGTGTAGATTGACTTATGTGGATCAAAGGTAAGAACATGCATTTTATCTTGGTTGTATGCTTGTGCTTGGACCCTGCATTGTCGAGGTTTGTTTTATGAGCTTACCCTCACTAAGCTTTTATGCTTACGCTCATTTTTGTTCGACAATGTAGATCAGTAGCTTGTGGGTGGCAAGGGCAAGGAAGGACCTCCAAGTGTCGCTTATGGTTAGCTCAAGTATGAACTTTAAATTGTAGATTGTAATAGTCAAGCAATGAGATAGGTGTTGTTGATTTGATGCTCTTGAAGTATGTTGGTGTTGGTTGTTTGGGGAGCTTGTTAGACTCTTTTGAATGCTTATGTTGTTTAGGCTTCGGATGCCATGTTTGGTTTGTAAACCATGTTAAACTCCCTACCTTAAATGCTTGGTGTTGACCTTGTTGTAGCATGCTATCTTAATGCCTTGAATGACCATGTGAATGGATGTTCAATCTTGTATCCTTGTGTTAATTTAAGTATGTTTGCAACAGGGTGCATGCCTCTAGAATGTGTTTGTATGATATGTATGCTTCTTGGAGTCGTTTAGGGCGTTTGGGATCGTTTAGAGATGCTTCAAACTGGTTTTGGGAATTTGCAGGTTGCAGGTGTTTCGAAACGGGTTGAGTCGTTTCGAAACGGGTGTGGTTCCAGGGTCCCCCGTATCGGAACCCGTTTCGGTACGGTTTGGCCACTATGAGCCCCTGTTTCGAAACAGGTTTCGAAACACTTTGGCCACTGTAATTGCCTGTTTCAGAACAGGTATCGAAACGCCTAGACAAAATGTGACCCTGTTCCGAAACGGGGTGGAAGCGTTTCGGTACGGGTGTCTGGCTTTTTAAACTAGAGCCCGTGTTTCGAAACGGGTGACGTCTGTTTCGAAACACAAGCCTAAAATTGGGCTGTTTGACATCTCTAATGGGTCTCAAGGGTTGGGCTTAGGCCCTGTTTGCTGTTAGGCTTCTCGTGAGCCTTGTTCCCGTTGTCGTTTCACACTTAGGTTTAATAAAAGCATCTAGACAAGATTATAATAATTTGAAAAAGTTTTTTAGGGTTGCTAACCGAGGTGGGACCTTAACGGGTTTCACATCGGTTTTCCCCGTGTAGCCTACTCGGACCGGTCAGTCGACCAGACCGGGACGAGGGGGTTACATGCACCACACATCCTCGAACTATGATCCTCATTCTAAATTAGTCCCTAGACTTTTAAACGTGCTAATTTCATCCATAAACTATAACTCCATTCTAAATTGATCCCTAAACCTTTAACTATTCCAGTTTCGTCCATAAACTATGACCTTCATTCTAAATTAGTCCCCCAAACTTTTGAAAGTTCCAATTTCATCCTCAAATTAGCGTTTATGCTACAACATATTATTACATAATACACATCAATGTTTACATCAAAATTAACAATTTTTATAACAGTTTTTATTAACATGAGATATGATTAATAAATGTTGATAATTTGAGATGAAATTAGAACCTTCAAAAGTTTATGGACTAATTTAGAATGAAGGTCATAGTTTGTGGATAAAATTAAAATATTCAAAAATTTGGGGATTGATTTAGAACAAGGGTCATAGTTTGAGGATTAAATTGGAACGTTCAAAGTTTGAGGACCAATTTAAAATGAGGCTCATAGTTTGGAGACGTGTGGCGCAATTAACTCCGAAAAAAATTTGAAAATTGTAAAAAAATATCTTGACATTTTTGTTATTTTCCTGCTAAATGAAAAAATTGAAAATTGTAATTAACTCCTAAACTATTTTTGTTAAAATAAGAACATAAACTGTCATTATTTTGCTTTTAGCCCCTAAATCGTCTTTTTGATAAAAAAATTATTGTGACATGTCAACATCTTATTGACCAAAATATTTTGTTAACTTAGATAACTATTGGACTTAAAGTGACAAAAATAATAGCTTAGGTACTATGTTTGACCAAAAAATATTTAAACGACTAAAACAAAAAACAATATTTCAAGAGTTAATTTTTCATTTAAGCCAAACTTTAAATACAAAATTGATTAATTTAAAAAACAGTTAGATACATAAATTTATAATAAAAAAATTAGATACTTAATTACAAAAAAATTCAAGTACCACACCACACATAAATATATAGTAAAAAGTTATATGTAACGATTAAAGCATAGCAGAAGTCCCTATATTATATCTAAAAGTTTATTTTAGTCTCTTTATTACAACAATGAATGTTTTAGACCTTGTACTATATTTTAGTCCCTTTACTATGTAAGGGAACATTTTAATTATTGTACGTTTGAAAAGTTAACATTTTGGTCCAAAACAATTAAATTATTGAGATTTGACTTAAATATTTTAGTTTAAGCACTCTTTAGATCCCTCTCAAGTTTGAATTCGAACAAATTAATCTCTCAAAACATTTTTATTTACTTACTTTCAAAGTGCACACTTTTATTATTAATAAATGTTAATATATTAATATATTTATAAATTATTCAATTTATTTAATACACTTTATTTAATATCGATGTAGAGGAAAAAATATATATTTTTATAGTTAGTTAAGTACACTATTAATTCATTTATTAATAAATTAATCGCCATATTAAACCATGTATTTAAATTGATGTAAAGCAAAATTACACACTGTATTAATAATTTATTTAAATTCAATGAAAAGGAGAAATGTACATCGTGTTATCATTTATTAGTAAATTACCCACTTAAAAATATGTTATTATTATAATAATATACTTTAAATAAATTACTCTTAATTTTCAAGAGGGGTCAATTTCAAAATTGATAAGGACTTAAAGTGTGTTTAAACTAAAATATTTAAGTCAACTATCAATAACTTTAGTGTTTTGTACCAAAATGTTAACTTTTCAAACGTTCATGCACTAAAATGTTCATTTCTATAGAAGAGGAAATGTTAACTTTTCAATCGAAGAATGACTAAAATGTTCCTTTTTATAGTAGAGGGACTAAAATGAACTTTTAGGTTTAGTATAAGGACTGAAATATTTCTTATTAAAGTAGAGTGATTAAAATGAACTTTTAAATATAATACAAGGACTTCTACTATACTTTAACCTATATTTAACCTATTAAAAACTAGACTGAATATTATACATATAACTTGGGATGGAAATCCTCTACCCTTTTCGGTGCCCCTACTTATGCCTCCACACTTAAAATTAAGTTTAGGGTTTAGGGTTTAGGGTTCTAGGTTAGGGGTTATGGTTAGGGTTTAGGGAATTTAGGGTAGGGTGTATTTTTTAGGGTATAGGATGTAGGGTTTAAGATTTAGAATTTAGGGTTAGGGCTTGAAATTTAATTTTGTTGTGTTTTTTAGTGTTGGGGCATATGTAGGGGCACCGAAAAGGGGCAGACGAATTTTATCCTATAACTTGCTGAAAAAGTACTTGTAAACAGAAACAGAAATTTCAATAATACTTGAATTAGAACTGAAATTGAACAAAAATGCTTACAAATTTCTCGACCAGTGTGTATCATTTTAACGTGGCGAAAATCGTGTGTTTGTGCAATAAATACTTAAAAACATTTTCCAATGAAAGAAAAAACAAAACATCAGATCAGAGCTGAACAAGTACAATCATAGTTGTCCTTTAAAAGATAGGGTAAAATACAAAAATAATGACTCAACTTTTACCTCTCTCCTATTTTACTCACTCATCTTTAAATTGAATCGATTTAATGACTCAACTTTTAACATTGAGTTTTTATCATCACCCAACCGTTATATTATGGATGCCGTTAATGATGTGACATTTTTTATTTATTTGGCCGCCACGTAAACACACACGTGTTAAAAAACAGAATAAATACAAAATAAAAAGAATTAGTGGTGGGCCCCAATTAGAATCGGGGAAGAGGGGATTCTCAAAAACACTTGTTTTCTTCTTCTTTTTTCTTAGTTTTGTTTCCTCTCTTCCACAGACATCATGCAGCAATTACAGTCGAAGATTTCGACAACCTTAAAGTTGGTCAGCGCTGTTGATTTCTGGGGAAGAAGGCCAGGGGTTTGAAAAACGTCGAGAAAGGTGACGGTGGTGTGTTGGAAGAAGCAGCAGAGGATGATGGGTGGCAGATGAAAACCAGGGATCAGATCAACCGGAAGAGCCACCGTTATCGAATCAAGACGACGTCGAGGCGAGGCAGGCGGCGGAGAATTTGGTTGCTGCCTGTGAAGCCAGAGAAAAACAGCTACTAAGTGGTGAGTTTCATGTATACTTTCTTCTTCTTTAGGCAAGAAATAGATTTGATTGCCTGCAATGTGTTTGTATTGTGTTCAGATATGGAGCTGATGAAGGAAAAGTTTGCTAAATTACTCCTGGGAGAGGACATGTCAGGTGGAGGGAAGGGTGTTTCGTCGGCTCTAGCACTGTCGAATGCCATTACGAACCTTGCCGGTAATGGTCCCTCTCATCGATGGAATTCATAGCAGTCGGATCCTCCACGGGGATCTGAGTATCGGATCGGACAACATGTGGAACAGGAGCATCTTCCACAAGGGAAACCATTGTGGGCATCCTTGGAAACATTCTCCCAATCATATATCCATCCCAGGAAGCTCTGGGTTCATCGAAAGTATACCTCGGATCATCGTGTGTGTTTAGGGACTGTGCCCAGAGAAGTTCCCTGGCTTGCTTACTGATCTTGCATTGTTTCATATCAACTCAAATCGGTTCTGCGGTACTGTTCCGCACAAGTTTAGTAAGTTGACGGTACTGTACGAGCTGGATCTTAGCAACAACCGGTTCGCCGGGAAGTTCCCTGCGGTGGTTCTCCGGTTGCCGGCGCTGAAGTTCTTGGATCTGCGGTTCAATGAGTTTGAAGGGACTGTGCCCAGAGAGGTTTTCGACAAAGATTTGGATGCCATTTTTATCAACCACAATCGGTTCAGATTCAGGTTGCCGAAAAACTTCGGCAACTCTCTGGTTTCCGTCATTGTGTTGGCCAACAACAAGTTCCACGGTTGCCTGCCGGCGAGTATCGGTAACATGACTGGGCTTGAAGAAACTATTTTGATGAACAATGGGTTGAGATCTTGTTTGCCGAGAGAAATTGGTAGGCTTAAAAATTTGACGGTGTTTGATGTTAGTTTCAATGAGTTGATGGGGCCGTTGCCGGAGGAGATTGGGGGAATGGTGAGCCTTGAGCAGCTTAATGTGGGGCATAATATGTTGTCCGGTAAGATTCCGGCGAGTATTTGTCGGTTGCCAAAGCTGGAGAACTTTACGTTTTCTTATAATTTATTCTGTTTTTTAACACGTGTGTGTTTACGTGGCGGCCAAATCAATAAAAAATGCCACATCATTAACGGCATCCATAATATAACGGTTGGGTGATGATAAAAACCCAATGTTAAAAGTTGAGTCATTAAATCGATTCAATTTAAAGATGAGTGAGTAAAATAGGAGAGAGGTAAAAGTTGAGTCATTATTTTTATATTTTACCCTAAAAGATAAAGCAAGAAGCAAAAGGTATTCCAAGAGACTTTCATAGTCAGCAAGGGGATGGACTAGAGAAGAAAACCAAGACCCATTTTTTCACTTGTTTCTTCTTTTTTAAGGTTTCTTCATAGTCAGCGAAAGGTATTCCAAGAGATTTTCAGCATTGTTCTATATTTTCTTTCTTAGGAGCTAAGAAACCTTCCTCTTTTGGTTTTGTATGTTTTACAACAGATATTCGGAGGCAAAGATGGAAGGGAAAGGTTCAAGTGAGCAGAGAGTTTTGAGTAAAAAAGATATGTGTTTCATTGATATAGTGTTCCAATGGTCTCTTGAGGACATATTCAATGATTATCTTTATAAGGATCAGGTTGGTTTTGCTTTGTTTTCCATTATAATCTTTGTTTTTCTTTTTAACCAGACATCATTTGTGGGATTATTTCTGCAGTTTCTGGAATATGTTACACTTTTATGGAAGTTGAAACATTTTCTCTTATATATAGATATGGTTATGGAAGCAAGCCGAAAGTGTTACACTTTTGTTACTTTTTCTTCTCTTTCAATTGTTAGTTTGTTGGCTGTTATGGATTCGTTTGATCTGTTTTATTTTGATCTCACTTGCTAGGTGGGGATGATTCCGCTTTCATTTCAGTCTGTGGAACAATATTTTGGCTCATATCTTTTGCCTTTGTTAGACGAGACACGGGCAGCTATGTGTTCATCTATGGAAATTATAGATCGAGCACCGTATGCTGAAGTGACATTTCTTAATGAGGTAAAGCCACATGGATCATTGTTATTTGATGTTAAGGTTGATTACTGGAGAAACAGATTCGGTGATCACGGGAAGGAACCGTATAAGACATTGCCCGGAGATGTTTTGATGCTAGCGGATGTGAAACCCGAAACTGCTTCTGATTTACAAAGGGCGGGGAAAACATGGATTTTTGCCCTAGTCACGAATGTTCAAAATGATGATGATGAGGGTGGCAACGAGGATAATAGCTCATCCACATCCTTCAAAGTAATAACATTGAAAAACATCTTTTCAAAGGATGATTTGCAGAAATCACTGTATGCTGTTCACTTGACGAATGTAACCACAGAGAAACGAATATGGGATGCATTGCAAATGAAGAGAAACTCGAAGATTATCAATGAAGTTTTGCACACTGATCCGGTGGTATGGTATCGCGTTACCTATATGTTTGATATTTGGTTCTGCGAATGTGGCTTTATATTGGATAATTTGCATTGCTTTTCATAATTAGGTGTTTCCTATGATGCAAGTGGATTTGTTTATTAAGAATCATGCAATATGGTTATTCTTTGTGGTTAACAAGTTAAGATATTCCATGTGTCCAGCTAGCACCATTAATGTACCATGAGTTTTGCATTTGATATTTTCCTTTGGTTTTACATGCGACTGCATAACCGGTTTTGATATATTCATTGCTATTACTTGAGGATCATGTTTGAGGAATTTATTGTTGTTTTAATGAATTCCGTTAACTTCCGTGTTGTATGCAGGAAGCAGCAGGCTGCAGGTTATGTTCCTCAGAGATTTGTGGAAACTCGAATGAGAATTTTCGGGCAAGTTTGCTATCCAATCTTAATGAATCTCAAAAGCAGTCAATTGTTGCATGTCTCAACAAACTGCAGTGCAACCACAAGTCTCATGTGGAACTTATTTGGGGGCCACCAGGAACCGGGAAAACTAAAACTGTGAGTGTGCTGCTGTTTTCTCTGTTGAGAATGAAGTATAGGACACTCAGTTGCGCCCCAACGAATGTTGCAATTACAGAGGTCGCTTCTCGTGTCTTAAAGCTGGTAAAAGAAGCTAACGAAACATGCTCTGCCGCTGATGATCAGTTTTGTTCATTGGGAGACATCCTTATATTTGGCAGCAAAGAGAGACTTAAGGTTGATTCTGAGATTGAAGAAATATTTCTGGATTATCGTGTAAAACGGCTTATGGAGTACTTTGGACCGCTAGGTTGGTGGCACTGTTTTACTTCAATGATTACTTTTCTTGAAGATTGTGTCCCCGATTATCGTATTTTCTTGGGAAATGAAACAACCAAAGAGATTGAACATGGTAGTGAAGATGAAAACCAGGATAAAGAATGTTGCAGGGAAACAGACTCTAAGAAGGGAACACACAAATCATTTCTTGAATATGCAAGAGAAAGATTTGCCACAACAGCATTGCCACTGAGAAGATGTCTGTCAATTTTACACTCTCATATACCCAAAATCTACTTTCAGGGACATAATTTCAAAGACCTTGGAACTCTTTTAGATCTCCTTGATTCTTTTGAAACTTTACTGTTCTTCGATGGTATATCTTCTGAAGAAGTGGAGGATCTCTTTTTACACCCAAAAGATGATAAGCTGCTTCCCCAAAATCATTGTGGTCCATCTCAACAGTTGTGCTCAATAAGAAGCCAGTGTCTTTCTGTTTTGAAAGCCCTTCGAAATTCTCTTAGTGAAATTAAACTGCCAAGTGCTAAGAACAAATTTTCCATAGTTCAATTCTGCTGTCAATCAGCTTCTTTACTTTTCTCCACTGCATGCAGTTCGTACAAACTGTATAAAGTTGAAATGAAACCACTCGATGTGTTGGTAATCGATGAAGCAGCACAGTTGAAAGAATGTGAATCGGCCATACCCATTCAATTGCCGGGAATAGAACATGCAGTTCTTATTGGTGATGAATGGCAATTGCCTGCTACAGTTCTAAGCAATGTATGTAAATTATACTTGGTTTGTTGTCATTATTTATCTCCAGAGTTCCCTTGCAATTTCCCCCCTTATTTTTTACTTGATGCGACTTTATTAATTTTTTTGTAGGTTTCTAGTGAAGCTGGTTTTGGGAGAAGTCTATTTCAGAGGTTGACTACTTTGGGTCATTCAAAGCACCTACTGAATATTCAGTACAGAATGCATCCATCAATTAGTTGCTTTCCGAATTCATATTTCTATAATAACCAGATCTTGGATGCTGTTGGTGTTAAGCATAAGAGTTATGAGAAACAATATCTTCCATGTCCTATGTTTGGCCCCTATTCGTTTATAAATGTCTCTGGAAGAGAGGAGAAGGATGATTTGGGGCGTAGCCTCAGAAACATGGTTGAGGTAGCCGTTGTGCAGATGTTGGTGCAAATTCTGTTCAAAGGTAATTATCATGACCTTAGATTTTAATGCTATAATATATATATCTATTTTTGAGGGTTAGATTAGGCCTTTTCAGTTCACTTCATATTAAAATCAGAAAGCAATCTTCTTGTATTATTAGATGGATTTGTTTTTTGTTATAATTGTTGCTTTTGAATACAGCATGGAGTAGCTCAAGAGAGAGGCTCAGCATTGGCATAATATCTCCCTATGCTGCTCAGGTTGGTGCAATTCAGGAGAAACTTGGTAGGAAGTACGAGAGTGCTGATAACTTCGAAGTAAAGGTGAAATCGGTTGATGGGTTTCAGGGTGGTGAGGAAGACATTATAATAATATCAACGGTTAGATCCAATCGAACGGGAGCAACTGGTTTCGTATCCAATTCTCAAAGAACTAATGTCGCTCTTACAAGGGCCAGGTATGCCCTTGGATTAACCTTTTCTATTTTTCTCCAGTTTCTGCAATGCCTTAAAGTTGCATTACATTTCTGTGTTTTAATGCTTTCTCAGGCACTGCCTCTGGATTTTGGGGGATGGAAAAACACTGGCCGAACGTGAATCTGTTTGGCAGGCTTTAGTTCTTGATGCGAAGTCTCGTAATTGTTTCTTTGATGCTGATGAAGACAAGGGATTGGCTAAAGCTATTTTTCATGCCAAGAAAGAGTTTGATCAGCTTGATGACTTGCTTAATCAAGATAGTGTTCTCTTCAAGAATGCTAGGTGGAAGGTTGTAACTTTTTCCGGATAAAACTTGCTATCGTTCTACTTGTTCTATGAAGTTTGTTGGCTTGAAATCATGTTAAAATTTTGCATGATTTCTGCTATTGAAGATACTATGTGTATTTTACGCAAAGCGGTGAACTTTTTTCTTTTTGTATTTCTTTACCTCAGGTTCTTTTTAGTGATAACTTCAGAAAGTCCTTTGGGAAGGTGAAATCTGCCCAGACCCAGAAATCAGTTTTAAACCTTCTGTTACAACTTTCCTGTGGTTGGCGACCGAAGAAGAGAAATGTGGACATAATTTGCAAAAGTTCTTCTATGGTGTTGAAACAATTTAAGGTTGAAGGCCTCTATATTGTCTGCTCAATTGATATAGTGAAGGAGCAGATGTACACTCAAGTATTGAAGGCTTGGGATCTTCTGCCATTGGAGGATATTGAGAGACTGGTGAAGCGCCTAGATCTCATTTTCAAAATGTATTCGGATGACTTTATCTATCATTGCAATGAGAAATATCTGGAGGGGTAAAGTTTTCCTTTTATAAGCTTGAATATTATGTCTTATTTGCAGTAATTCTTATCTACAACATTGTTTTTACACTTTTTCACCATTTTTGCTTTTAGGCATTTGGAAGTTCCCAAAACTTGGACCTCATTTGATGTTGTGAGGTACAAAACATTAAGCCAAGATGAAGCGGAAAACGGTTCAAATGGTAGCACTTCAGTTAGCGGATGTTATTTAGAGAACTCTAAAGTCAGTGAGAGCTTGCTCTTGATGAAGTTCTACTCCTTATCATCTGGAGTCGTGAGCCATCTTCTTTGTGATCACGATGGAAGAGAACTAGAACTTCCGTTCGAGGTGACTGACCATGAACGTGATATAATTTTATTCCCAAAAAGTACATTCATATTAGGCAGGTCAGGCACTGGGAAGACTACTGTGCTGAGTATGAAGTTGTTTAAACAAGAGCAATCGCACCTGTTAGCAACCAAAGGTTTCGATGCGGTCGGCACAAATAGCTCTAATGATGCCCTTCGAGCAAACAGATATATGGGTGGTGTTGGAAGGACGGTAGCAACTCCATTGCGCCAACTTTTCGTCACAGTCAGCCCAAAACTTTGTCATGCAGTGAAACATCATGTTCTTCAATTGAAAAGGTGTGTTGGATGCTGAGATAAGATGATTATCTTCCCGGTTAGGGTATTTTATTTAGATGCATGTATATCCCCCCTTTTTTTCCTGGTGTGACGAAACTTGTTGTACAGGTTTGTCAGCGGAGGAAATTTTTCTCAAGAGAGTGCTTTGCAAGATGTGGATGATATGGATGGTGCAGCACAGTTCAAGGATATTCCTGATTCATTTGTTGATATTCTTACCGAGTCATACCCTCTTGTTATAACCTTGCAAAAGTTTCTTATTATGCTTGATGGAACTATTGGCAACTCATTCTTTGAGAAATTCTATGATGCAAGGGAGTTATCAAATTTGGAAGTTGGAAATGCACCAACCTTGGTTCGAAATTGTATGAGAACAAGGGAGGTAAACTTTGAGAAGTTCTGTTCGGTTTATTGGCCCCATTTTAATGCTAGGCTGACAAATAAACTTGACTCATCCAGAGTTTATACAGAGATAATGTCTTATATCAAAGGTGGCTTGAAATCTGGGGATTCCTGTGATGGTAGACTCAATAAGGATGATTATGTAAAACTATCCGAGGGTCGGGCCTCTACTTTAAGTCTACCTGAGAGAGAGATGGTATATGATATTTTTCAAGATTACGAAAAAATGAAGAGAGAAAATGGTGAGTTTGATTTGGATGATGTTGTGAATGATCTTCATCGTCGACTTCAAAATGAAAGATATGAGGGTGACATTATGGACTTTGTTTATATCGACGAGGTCCAAGATCTGACAATGAGGCAGATTTCTCTTTTCAAACATGTTTGCAAAAATGTCAGTGAAGGCTTTGTTTTCTGTGGGGACACAGCTCAAACCATTGCCAGGGGGATTGATTTTAGGTTTGAAGATACCCGATCACTTTTCTACGAAGAGTTTGTTTTGGGATCAAAATGCGAATCAAATCATGGGAAAATGGAGAAGGGTCAAATATCTAAAAGTTTTCACTTGAGCCAGAATTTCCGTACGCATGATGGTGTTTTAAGGCTAGCTCAGAGTGTTATCGATCTTCTTTACCATTTCTTCCCTTCATTTGTTGATAGTTTATCCCCTGAAACTAGCCTCATATACGGAGAAGCTCCAATTTGGCTTGAATCTGATAGTGAAGACAATATAGTTGCAAAAATATTCACAAACAATGGTAAAGCTGAGGATTGTATGGTTGGATTTGGAGCGGAGCAAGTCATACTAGTACGAGATGATCTTGCCAAGAATGAAATTTTGAAGTATGTTGGCAAGCAAGCTCTTGTTCTGACCATAGTTGAATGCAAAGGTTTAGAGTTTCAGGTATTTCGTGTTTAATGATTACTCTTGTTTTTTATCATCCTATTCTGCTTGGCTTTGACCAATACATATATATATATATAATTTGTATGTTTACCGCTTGTGTTTAATAATTGATCTGAATGCATCCATGTTATGATTAAATTTTTTACATTCTATTTCTGTAGGATGTATTATTGTACAACTTTTTTGGTTCATCACCTTTAAAGAATCAATGGAGAATTGTATATGAGTTCATGAAGGAGCAAGGCTTTCTTGATGCCAATTGTCCATTCCCAAGATTCAACCAAGCAAAACACAACATTATGTGCTCTGAGTTGAAGCGGCTATATGTTGCTATAACCCGCACAAGGCAAAGGTTGTGGATTTGTGAAAATGATAAAGAGTTTTCTGAGCCGGTATTCAATTACTGGAAAAAGAAGTGTCTTGTTCAAGTTAGAAAGCTGGATGATTCACTTGCACAAGCAATGCAAGTTGCAAGCAGCTCCGAAGAGTGGAAGTCCCGTGGTTATAAGGTTTTCTGTTTCTTGTTTTTTGAAGGTTGTCTATAGATTAATTTATTGAAGTCTATTGTTAATCTAACAACTCTTTTCTGGTGCTTATTTGTGTTCTGCAGCTGTTACATCAAGGTAACTATGAGATGGCGACAATATGCTTTGAAAGAGCAAATGATACTTATGGGGAAAAACTAGCCAAGGCTCTTGGACTTAGGGAAAATGCTGACCGATTGCATGGTTCGAATCCAGAAATGGCTTCTATTGCCAGGAAGCAGGCTGCTGAAATTTTTGATTCCATTGGAAAGGCTGAGCATGCAGCAGAGTGCTTTTACATGTTAAAGGAGTATGAAAGAGCGGGTACAGTTCCATTTTCTCTTCTTATACCTTGTTTATACCATGATGTATAATTCTGAAAGTATTGCTTTGAAAATGCAGGCCAAATTTATTTGGAAAAATGTGGGGAGTCTGCTTTGGAGAGAGCTGCTGAATGTTTTGTTCTAGCCGGATGTTATGTGACTGCAGCAGAAGTGTACGCAAAAGGCAGCTATATCTCGAAATGCTTGTCTGTTTGTACGAAAGGAAAACTCTTCAACACGGGCTTGCAATACATTCATTACTGGAAACAACAAGAGAATGCAGATGAATTGGAGGAACTTAAGCAGAAGTTTCTGGAGAACTGTGCAAATCATTATCATGAGATTAATGATAAGAGAACAATGTTGAATCATGTCCGAGCATTTGATTCCATGAATTCAAGGAGAAAGTTCTTGCAGTCCTTGGACTGTCTTGATGAGCTCCTATCTTTGGAAGAAGAATCGGGGAACTTCTTTGAGGCAGCAACTATTGCGAAGTCGAGAGGTGACCTTCTGCTTGCTGCTGATTTGCTTGCGAAGGGTGCGCAATATGAGGAAGCCGTCCAACTTATTCTGTGGTTAGCGTTCACTAACTCACTTTGGTTAGCTGGGAGCACCGGATGGCCGTTAAAGCAGTTTAAGGAGAAAGAGAAGATTCTATCTAAAGCCAAGTCATCTGCAAAGAAATTGTCAGACCAGTTTTATGGGCTTGTTTGTTCAGAGGCTGATATCTTACTGAACAAGCCAAGCAACTTGTTCTTGGCAAAACAATATTTAGGTGCTTCTCAGACACACAAGAGCACCCGAGGTGAAATGTTAGTTGCTCGGATAATTGTAGATCATCACCTTCTTATAGATATCTCAAATTATGAATGGACAGATGAATTGGTCCCTGATCTGGCAAGCTATTCGGATGAGCAAATTTCCAATAACCGGGTTTCCGCTGAGACCCTGGTCTTCTTTTGGAACTTTTGGAAGGATAAAATCTTGAAGATATTCGAATATCTTGATCATGTTGAAAACCATGGTGGCACTCATGATTCTAGAAGATATGGAGAATTCTGCTTGAATTATTTTGGTGTTTGGAGACAATTTAATAATCTGAATACTATATATGTTCTGCTGAATTCTGATGCCGAATGGGTGAGAAAACTGGATTACAAACCTGTTTGCAGACACAATAAACAGGTTTCTATTTCGATCCATCAATTTGTCGTGGCTGCAAGGAGTTATTGGTGTTCAGAATTGCTTTCTGTTGGCTTGCAAGTCCTGAATATGCTTGAACAACTCTATAATTTCTCACACAGGAATTCTATGTCATCTTTTAATCAAAGCAGGTCTCTTATTAATATCTATGAGGTTGCAAGTTTTCTCTTGACTTCCAAGTTTCTGAACATCAAGCATGCAGAAAAGGATTTGATGAAATTCCTCAACCTTTCCACAAATCTCTTCTTTGGCCACATATTTCATCTCGATTGGCGAGAATCATTGAGCGAAAACATGATCTCTCTAAGGGGTACCGATATCTCAAGGAATTTACTTGAAGATGTTGTATTGCAAATGACCAGATCAAAAAGTAAAAGCTTGTCATATGGGGAAATTGGAAAGGTGGCTTTGATAATTCTTGGATCCGGTCAGTTTAGTACTGAACTATATGGGAGGATTCTTGAATGTTTACAACGGAATGGAGCATGGATGAACTTCATTGCAAATCTCAAAGAGGAAAGAGGTTCTCGTACGATTTCTACGACCGACAATATCAGTGAACATGGTGGATTTGCTGCTGTGAGTATTGAGCCAGTTATTTTCAAGTTCCATGAAGCATTACAAGATACTTATAAAGCAAACTGGAGAATATCTGATTATATCCCACCGGTTTGTTTCTTGTATCTTGTTGAGCGGTATCTGATGTTGTTATCCTTCATTAATGGATACTTCTTCACTACGAAGTCGGCATTTGTTGAATGGCTTATATACCAGGATGGGAGAGTCGGCTCAACTTCGAGTTTTCCAGCCGTTCATCAGCAATCCTTGGAAGACATGCTTAGATTTGTAATTGGGATGGTTCAGAATTTCCTGTATTGTAAGGGAGAGACCATAGGTTGGATCAAAAAGTCTGGTATAAATGTGAACGAGTTCCACTCACTGCTGGTTTTACGATTGGTCATCATAATATGTTCTCTTCATTTGAACTTTGGCAAGGGACTCGATTTACTTTTTCACTTGCTAGGTCGAAAGTATATAACAGACTTACTACCCCGGGAGTTTTGTGATGCCCTTCGAAGAAAGCGGATAAATAATTATCTGAATGTCGATGTAAATGTGCTTGCTGATGCATTTAAGAAAATCAGAAACCCTCTGGTAATAGTAAGCATGCATGGAAACTGTCCGAAATTTGGATGCAAGGATGCCATATTTGTTGACATGAAGGTCAATCCATGCAAGGAGGACATGTTGAGAATTTTGTTTCCTAAAACTGGTGAATGGACAAGCTCAGAGGTTGTTCCATCTTCAAGCCCGGTTTCTCTATCAGATCAAGACCTGGATGCTCAGAACCAAGAAGTTAGTGATCTGCAATTTAAGCATGATCATTTTTGGGAAATTGTTGAAGCATTAACGGCAGTGGACGGTATCAAAGATCTGAGGACCTTCATTTCATATGCTTCACAATTGAGGGTAATGTTTACGTGCTTGTGATTAGATGAGCTTAAATGTCTTTCTGGCTTCCTTGTATTTTACATTTCTAGTATTATTTTACTGTTCTGATCATATGCTTATTGTAATTTTGGCATGTTTCATCATATCACTCTGCTATTTTGTAGGTATACCTAGGAAAATTTGTTTCCATCATCGATGCTGGTATAAAAGAATGTTTGCAGAAGAATCCTGCAGGTGAAGACAACTTCTCGAGGGATGCAATGAGCATGCTCGATCTAACGAAGCAACTGCACAGTCAACTAGAACCGAGGTCAGTTTTTCATGCATTTCTATTCCCATATTTAGTTGAAACATGATCAGCGAAACATATTTTCTTAGAAGTTCCTGTTTCTTTCTCCATTTCTTTTTCAGTATGCTGAGACTCGAAAGTAGCATTCCGATAATTAGTGCCCTTTGCGAGGAGCTACGTTCAGGGTGGTCTACGATGGAGCCTTTTCAGCGGCAGCTATTCCACTCGGAAAAAGATGAAAAACATGTATCCGATGAATCTGGTGGCCAATGTGACATGGAAGAGAGTACTTGTAAAGATGAGGAATGTAGTGGTAAAGGTAAGAAGCCAGCTTCAGAAGCTACTGTCAATCCCAAGCCCCAAGGGAACAAATCTAAGAAAAACAAAAAGAGTCGAGCCCGAAAGCGCAAGTAGATATGTGATCCTGAAATGGAGAAAGTGTTTGCAGATTACATACTTTTGCTTGTAGCATACATCTTATATGTGTAGTAAGTTATGATGGAACTTCTGCCATGACTTGAACCACATGTATTATCTTATTTGTTTAGCTTGATGGTGAAATATGTAGTCTGTACCGGTTTTCTTAGGATGAACGCTATCTACTTTTCCACTGAGACCATTTGTAAGGTTCTGATCTGATTCAATTTTAAATATATCAATAGTAATTAAAATAAATAATACTTTATTTGATAAAAAAAGCAAGATATAGTAATTGATTTATTGATAATCACCTAGGTTTTCATGGATATATGTCATTTAGGGATAAATAAAAAAAAGGAAATTGAATTATTAATAGTAATTTTTAATTAATATAAATATAAAAATTCAATTAATAATTAAAAAGTTTTATGTAATCACCAATATTCATATATTAAGTGACTAATTTAAATTAAATATTGTATAAATTTATTATGGGTGTAACCCTTTTAATTTTACTTGCAATCTCAAGATTTGAATTCTCTATTGATTAATGGTTGGTTAGTCAATAATTAATTTAATAAAATATATAATTATTATTTTTTTAACAAATATTTTATTATTATTTTGAATAGACTTATTAATATTTTATTTTAAATAAAAGGTAAGAGAAATGGATTAATTTTTTTTAGAAAATACTAAATGTTTTCACCTTTTTTATTAATATATAATGTTTTAGGAATAATTTTTTGATATAAATATAGAAAATTTGGATTTATATTTAATTACTGACGTTCAAAATAAAAAAAATTATACAATTGTTTTTTTTTTGAAGATAACTGCTGGTAATTTATTAAAAGGAAACCCATGGGTACAACGCTTTACATAAAAGCTAATAAAGACATATTAAAGTAAAGTAAAGGGAAACCAAACCGACAACCCATGGTTTCAAACACAAAGACCAGCAAAAGCTCATCTGAGATCTAACCCTCGGAGGGGAGAGCAGGGTAAAAAGAAACAAGCAGATGAGGGGAAGCGATGGAGAAAAGCTTAAAAGGCTAAAGAAGAACGACATGCAACCGCCGTTACACCGGGGGGAACACCGTAAGTCTGTCTCTCTCCACAATCGCCGCAACACGCGCCGGAGCCTCCTCAATCCAGATTCTAGGGCTCGAGAAATTTCGACCCAAAATTGCCAAGGTATGAGCGGCTTCGTTACATCTCCGATTCACATGTTGGATTGAACAAGTTTCAAATGAGCACCATTTCCTTTTGATGTTCGAGGTAATGGCAAAGGTGTCCGACTTATCCGACGCCGGAGACGCTATTTTGTTGACGACCGAAAGAGCATCTCCTTCTAAGATGACTTTTCGAAAGCCCAAATCAGACGTCAAGGAGAGAGCTTGATCACATGCACAAGCCTCTGCTATTTCTGGGTTGGCAATATGCGAATGGGGGTAAGTTCCCGTAGCCATTACCAAGCCTTCTGAGTTTCTGATAACAATTCCTGATACTGATTGACCTGAGTTTACTGTAAAACTCGCGTCAAAATTAATTTTAACCACATCTCCCGTTGGTGGCAGCCAATGCACAGAAGCGGCCGAAGGGGGTCCTGAAATGGGTTTTACATTTACGGCCTCATGTTCTGCAACAAAGCTCCTGATGAACCGCACGATTTCCTCAGGTGAGTGAGTTGCATTCTCATAGACTCTTTTATTTCGAAATGTCCAAATTGCCCAAATAGCTGTAATCAAAAGATTAAGCATAGGGGAAGATAATGGCTCAAACAGATTTGCTAACCATTCTAACCAATTCTGTTCACCAGCTGTAATTGGAATGAGAATATGAAGATCCGAGAAAATCCTCGCAGTAAAAGGGCAATTAGAAGCTAAGTGGAAAACAGATTCAGCCTGTAAACCGCAGAACCGGCAAGGTAAATGGGGGTTGAGCTTTCGAATATGTAAATTAACAGAAGTGGGCAGGTAATTCATACAAAACCTCCATACTGAAATTTTAACCTTAGATGGTAATTTAGCAAGCCATAAACTTCTGAAAACCGTGGTTGATTGCTCATGATTTGAAAACCCATAAGGATTAGTATTAGAGACACATAGCAATTTATAACCACTTCGAACTGAATAGGTACCTGATTTATCAGCTCGCCAAATAATGAAGTCTTCTTGTCTATGCATAGGCAGTTTCATTTGTAGAATATTTCGAGCCTGAGCGTTGCTGAATAAACTAGTAACCACGTCAAGTTTCCAGTTATTAGTTACTGGACATATAAGATCAGAAACGCGCTGAAACAGAGGGTTGATGGGAGTGTTGTGAACTCTTCCATCAGCATCATCTGTAATCCAAGGGTCAGTCCAAATGTTAATAGCAGACCCACATCCAATTCTCCAACCGAAGCCCTTCTCTATTAAACCACATGTGCACCATATACTCTTCCAAGTATAACTTGGGTTAGAACCCAAATTAGCTGATAAGAAATTACCCGTTGGGAAGTATCTACCTTTCAAAACTCTAGCAAGCAAACTTGATGGATTCGTAAGTAGATGCCAACCCTGCTTAGCCAAGATTGCAATGTTGAATTTGGCAAGGTCTCTAAAACCCATACCACCCTTATCTTTCGGACTACACAACGATTCCCAGCGAGCCCAGTGGATACCTCTTTTCGAACCATTATTCCTCCACCAAAATCTACAATAAATCGATTCCAGATCATGACAAAGGGAGAGAGGAAACAAAAAACACTGCATCGCGTATATTGGGATAGCTTGAAGGACGGATTTGAGGAAAACCTCTTTGCCCCCCATTGAAAGGAACCGACAACTCCAACCTTCCACTTTACGATTAGTACTATCAAGTAAACTTGCAAAAGCCCCACGCTTGTTTCTCCCAACCATTGTGGGAAGCCCAAGATAAGTT
This sequence comes from Hibiscus trionum, assembly GCA_030270665.1. Classification (NCBI taxonomy): domain Eukaryota; kingdom Viridiplantae; phylum Streptophyta; class Magnoliopsida; order Malvales; family Malvaceae; genus Hibiscus; species Hibiscus trionum. The sequence continues at coordinate 19,972,190 of BSYR01000022.1, forward strand.
TCCGGGTTATTTGATATTCGGACCCCATACTCATTACCAATATCCTGTCGGTCCGTAGGATTTACATTGGAACTAAAATAAATCAAAGATTTGTCGAAATTAATTTTTTGTCCCGAAATCCTTTCATAACACAGCAGAAGATGTTTGAGAGCTTGAATACCAGTTGAAGAAGTATCCCCGAAAAGAATGCAGTCATCTGCAAAGAATAAGTGAGTCAATGTAACTCCACTTCGCCCAACCTTCACTCCCTTAATCTCCCCATTCTGTTTTGCTGCATTAATAAGGGCTGATAAACCCTCAGCACAAAATAAAAACAAATAAGGGCTTAGAGGGTCTCCCTGACGTAACCCTCTAGAGGGGCTAAAACTCGCACCCGGAACTCCATTAAAAACAATACGATAAGATACTGAGGAGACACATCTAAAAATAAGATCCAGCCATTGATTAGAGAAACCCAAAGATGACATCATTTTGCGAACAAATGGCCATTCAACTCGATCATAAGCTTTGCTCATGTCGAGTTTTAAAGCAAAAGCCCCATTACGACCAGCTTTTCTATTTTTAAGGGAATGTAGCACTTCATACGCTATGAGAATGTTGTCCGATATGTGACGCCCTGGAACGAAAGCCCCTTGCGTGGGATTAATGCACAAGTCCAAGAGAACACATAATCTATTAACAATTGACTTGGCAATAATCTTGTAGAGAACCGAACATAAGCTAATGGGGCGAAATTGAGTCATGGAAGAAGGGCTTTCCACCTTCGGAATAAGAACAATATTAGCCCCATTAATAGTGGAAAAATCCTTACCATCATTGAGGATCCCCAGACAAAAATCAACCACCTCTTTGCCCACAATGTGCCAGTATGACTGATAGAAAAGGGCGGGGAAACCATCCTGTCCAGAGGCCTTTAGAGGAGCCATGGATTTTACAGCACCAAAAATTTCCTCCTTAGTGAATGGCACAAGGAGTTTGTTATTCATATCCTCAGAAACAATCAGAGTGACCAGGTTGGAGATGAAATCCGAATTACCTATAGATGAAGTAGTGAAAAGGTTGCGAAAATAAGATTATGCCACTTTAGCCATATCAGATTCCGTTGTAAACAGTCTACCATCATCATCACGGAGAGAAGTGACTCGATTCGATTTCCTCCGAAACGAAGCCCAATTATGGAAGAATCGAGTATTTCGATCCCCATGTTTTAGCCAGTTTGTGTGGGCACGTTGCTCCCAATAAATTTCGTCCTTATCAGCTTCTAAATTCATAGCCAATTTAACTTCCAATAACTCAGCTAGATTCTCATCATCGGCATCCAAAGCAGAAAGATGCTTGAGTTTGTTATTAAGGACAGCAGTACGGTGTCGTTTCTGAAGTCTTTTCTCCTTATTCCAATTGGAAAGGATTGAGCTTAGCTGATTAAGCTTAGTGGGTAAATCTCCAGATGTGGAACTCCAAAAAGAAGAAATAATATCCTCACAATCAGGGTCGAGAGTCCAATTTGCATCGAATCTGAACCAAGCTCGATATGAATTCGAAGCTGGAGTATTGGCAGTATCGAATAGGAGGGGACAATGATCAGATATAGAATGATTGAGATGAGTTACCGAAAAGTTAGGAAAGTAATCTCTCCATGAATCAGAGGCAACCCCACGATCAAGGCGTTCGCGCACGTTGTTTGTAACCAAACGGCCACGTTCCCAAGTATACCAGTTTCCTGTGAATCCCAGATCAGATAATTCGCAATCCTGTAGAACAGCCCTGAAAGCCTCCATGTTTCTTTCTGATCGAACACGACCCCCTTTTTTCTCCGAAGCATACATAATCTCATTAAAATCTCCTGCCACCAACCAGGGTAAATTTCTATCATTGTCCAGAGAGCGTAAAAGATCCCAGCTGTCCGAATGCAAAGACTCTATTGGATTACCATAGAACCCGGTGAAACGCCAACTAAAATCAGAATGAGAGTCTTGAATAATCGCATCAATATGATGTTGCGAAAAACTTCTAATAGAAACAGAAAGATTAGAAGACCAAGCCAACATGAGGCCTCCTCTAGAGCCTAACGCCCCCACATCAAAACCTTGAGTGAAACCACATTTTAGACGAACTCGAGCCATTTTAGAAGATGAGAGCTTTGTTTCCATAAGAAACAGTAGTTGGGGAGAGATCGATCTCAGCTTATTACTGAGTCTGCGAATTGCCCGTAGTTTCCCCAACCCACGGACATTCCAGCTAATTATTTTCATTGCGAACGGCGGGCCTCAACTGGGCCGGCCGATGGATAGGTAGATGCACAGGGTAAATCCGCATTAACAGAAGATCCTGATGGTAGATTCAACGTACGGGCCCGTTTAGACCCCTCTACATTAGCAATTGGGCTATCCTCATCAACTGCTATCATTTGAGTGTCAAAGCCCATATTAATTCTCGTGTTGCATTGAGTCTGATTAAGCGGTCCCATCTGATTGCCCAAATCTGAGATAAAGGCGTTAATTGGGGAATGGGAATTAGCTGGAGGTGAGACAACATTGAGAGTATCCTGCCGAATCTTTATCCTTTCAGGTGTAAATCCCGGATTGGGATAAGATTGAGAGTCAATCGAGCCAAGATTGTTGCCACTAATAAATGGCTCCTCCCGGAGCCAGGGACTTGCCGGAGGCACCGAACGGCGTCTAGGGGCTCGTAGAGAAGCATCCCAGGCCATTGGGATCTCAACGCCTTCATTAGCAACACGAACAGGGCAGAAACTCTCTCCATGGCCCAATAATCCGCAGACAAAACAGAACAATGTTAATTTTTCATATTCGAACCTGACATAATGTGAGTTTCCATTCGGCAGTAGAAGTTTCTTCCTTCTTTTCAAAGCCAGTCAAATATCTAATTTAACCCGGATACGCATGATCCGCTTATAACCCAATGCAGTAGCAGTAGAATCATATTCCATAAAAACACCAACAAAATTACCAAGCAGACGGGCAATCTTTTCCGATAGAAAACCAAGAGGTACTTCATGAACTAATAACCAGAAACAGACATGCCACAAAGGAACCGATTCAGGGGACTCGCAATGTTGAAGTCTGTGCATAATCAACAAATGGGAATTAAAGTTCCATGGTCCTCCTAAATCCACTCGATCAGCATCAATACGGTTGAAAAACCGGAAGAGGAAACGGCCCTCGCCAATATCAGTGACAGCAATACCACCGATCGGTTTCCAAACATTAGCAAGAGTAGCCTTCATCGATTGGAAGTTAATAATACTTGTGGTCAAGAATCTGCCTACAAAGCAGTGTTCAAAGTTCAGATCCGCAACCGAGTCAGATGGATCATACTGGAGGCAATCGTCTTCACCATCAGCCAAAGCTAGGCGCGCAAGATTGTCTTGAACATCCGACATATTTGGAGAACAAGTAAGAGGAAGAAAACACTTGAAAAGACAAGAGGAAAAGAAGAATAAAACGTGCTACAAGAGCAGAGGAAAACGTGCTACAAGAGCAGAGGAAAACGTGCTACAAGAGCAGAGAAATTATTATTGGTTTCTTTTCTTAATTTTTATCCTTAGTAATTAAATACATTATTATACAATTGTTTTAATTTTAAGGTTTATAGTTTTAGTTTATGAGTTTAAACTTTAGGGTATGTAATTAGAATTTAAGCTTTAAAGTTAGGGTTTAGGTGTTAGGTGTTAGGATAATATAGTTAGGGATTTAAATTTTAACCTATAAATTCTAAATTTTAGTCTTAAACCCTAAAATCTATTCATAACCCACAAAATTTTAAATCTCTAAATCCCTAAAGTGTAAGTCTTAAATTATACCCCTAAACCTTAAAAATTTATACACGTCTACCTATTTAGTTTTCAAAAATTAAAATGCTAAAACTTATATTTTAACCCTAAAATTTAAACTTAAAAACTAAATTTTAAACTTATAAACGTTAAATACCGGACATATTTTCCATGATTTACGGCAAAAAAAATCTTTTGTTTTTTCGGTAAATACTAAACATATTTTCCAATACAAAAGAATTATCAGAGACTTTTACAGTTACCCAGCGCAGGGAGTTGAGAGAAACGATCAATACCCTTTTGCTTGTTTTTTTTTTCCCACTCTTTTTAAAGGTATCTTCATTGTTAGTTGATGATACTGACACAAACCATGTTAATGGAAAAGGGTTTATATTCTTCTTTCTTAGGACCTAAGAAACCCTACACTTTTTTTTTAAGTTGGTTTCTTCTAAATGGTGAAAGATGATGAAAATGGGTTTCTTTCTTTGTGTGTTTACAAACAGATTACTCAGAGGAGAAGACGGGAGTTAAACGTTCAAGTAAGCAGAAAGCATTGTCTGCAACAAATATGGGTTTCATTGATATGGTGTTTAGATGGTCTATTGAAGACATATTCAATGATAATCTTTATAAGAATCAGGTGGGTTTTCCTTGTTTTCCCAAACCCTAAATTAACTGAATTGGAAGATATTACCTTGAGCTAACTAAATTGAAGGATATTGCACTTTAAGTGTGCTTGAACTCACGACTATTGATTAAAATCACGGTTGCGGCCATAGTGGGTTCTATTGCGGTCGTGAACTATTTTACTAATTGTGGACATAACGGTTGTGAGTATCGCGGTTTTGGACGGTGTCGATACCGCTATACAGGGAATGCTTCTTAAATCCCTGCTCACGGCCTCCAGGTTGATGTAACGGCTTTGTATTAACCGAACTAGGACTTTGTCGGTGCACTTTGGAAGTTGTGCAAAAGCTTATGTTAATGTAGTTGTTGTGCATGTGTTAAAATACTTCAGAACATTACAGCCTATGAGTTAATCTTAAGCTTGTTTAGTTAAACCAGAGAGCTGATTAAATGTTGAACACAATATATTTGTTGAATGGTTGAGCTTGGCTTCGAAAGGTTGAGTTTCCTTTAGTTTAAGATGACAACGAAAAAGCAGTTTATAGAGCCGATCTTGAACTATTCAGCTTATTTTCCATTTGCTTTTAATTTGTTCCTTGAGTTATTTATTTTTGAGTGTCATGGAAAGATAGAGGTTTGTTATTGAACTAGCCTGCCTAATGGTTGTCTGAATCAAAGGATTAAACAATTGTAACTTTTTCTTTTCGCTGGATAGTTATTATCTGCTGGTTGTAATGAATTAACAAGATCTGTTTCAATTTTATGTCAAATACTAGGTGGAAAAGATTCCAGATTCATTTCGTTCAGTGGATCAATATTCTGGGTCGTTTCTTTTTCCTTTGTTGGAGGAGACACGGGCGGAAATGCGTTCATCTATGGAAATTATTGCTAGAGCACCATATGCCAACGTGACATCTCTTGAGGTGACAGGTTATGAACCATTTTTGTTTGATGTGAAAGTTGACTACTGGAGAAACAGATTCTCAACTCCTGAGAAACCATACAAAACATTGCCTGGAGATGTTTTCATCATAACAGATGTGAAACCTGAAACTGCTTCTGATTTAGTAACGCTAGGTAGATCCTGGGTTTTTGCGCTAGTCACAAATATCAAGAATGGTGACGATGAGGGTGACAAGGAAGATAATAGCTCATCTACATCCTTCAAAGTAGAAACATCGGGAGACATTGTTTCTAAAGATGACATGCAGAAATCACTATATGTTGTTCACTTGACAAATGTAACCACAAACAGACGAATATGGAATGCATTGCACATGAGGACAAACTTATCAATTATCAAAAAAGTTTTGCTCGCTGATCAAATGGTATGGTATCGCATGACATATGCGTTTGAGATCTGCTTCTATGCATGTGGCATTGTTCACTTTTCATCTTTAATGGTTGCTTGTGATGCAAGTGGATATGCTTATTAAGCATCGTGCAATATGGTTATTTAGAGACTGGTTTTCATCATGCAAGTTGCTTTAATTTTATATTTTTTCAGGAATGAATTTTGTTAAACTTCATGTCGTATGCAGGTAACAGAAAGCTGCGGGTTATGTCCCTCAGAGACTGGTGGAACCTGGAATGAGAATTTTCTGACAAGTTTGCTATCTAAACTGAATGAATCTCAAAAGAACTCAGTTGTTGCTTGTCTCAACAAAATGCAGTGCAACTACAAGTCTCATGTGGAACTTATTTGGGGTCCGCCAGGAACTGGGAAAACAAAAACTGTTAGCGTGCTGCTGTTTGCTCTGTTGAGAATGAAGTATAGGACACTCGCTTGCACCCCAACAAATATTGCAATCACAGAGGTAGCTGCACGAGTCTTAAAGCTGGTAAAAGAAGCTAAGAAAACATTCTCTGTTGCTGATGACCGATTTTGTTCCTTGGGAGACATCCTCTTATTTGGAAACAAAGAGCGTCTTAAAATTGATTATGAGATTGAAGAAATATTTCTTGATTATCGTGTAAATAGGCTTAGAGAGTGCTTCGGGCTGCTAGGTTGGCGTCACTGTTTTGCTTCGATGATAACTTTTCTTGAAGATTGCGTCTCTCAGTACCATATTTTCTTGGAAAATGATATTAGAACCTTCTTGTAATCTTGGTTAGTTACCAAGTTTCTAGTTTATAGTTAGGTTAGTTAGATGTGTTGTATCACCTTATATAAAGACAAATAATATAGTTTGTAAATTAATCTTATCCTTTATCAAAATAATAAAGAATATTAAAACTTTTCAGTCTTTTCTCTCTCTTCTCTTATTCTTTCTTTTCTCCCGAAATTCCCAAATAGAAAACCCTAGGATTTCTACATGGTATCAGTTGATTCAGCCGATGATTCTTCCGCTGATAGTCGTTCTTTCCGTAACGACGATCCCTCCGGTGAGTATTACATCCACCCGAATGAGAATCCGGCCCTTGTTCTCACCTCTTCACTCCTTGACGGCGGCAACTATCATAGTTGGTCCCGATCTATGAAAATGTCTTTGATTTCAAAGAACAAGTGGAGTTTTGTTGATGGCACGATTAAAGAGCCAACTCGTTCTGCGCCAAAATACAAGGCCTGGCTCAAGTGTAACAACTTGGTGCTTTCTAGGTTACAGACAGCCCTAGTTCCGGAGATTGCCCAGAGTGTTCTCTGGTTTGATACGGCGTACGATTTATGGAAGGATCTTTTTGATCGCTTCAATCAAGGAGACCTGGTTCGTGTCTCCGATCTAATTCAAGAGTTCTATTCTTTACAACAAGGTAATGCCTCTGTTACCTCTTATTACATGCAATTGAAAGTTGTCTGGGATGAGATTGCTAATTTTAGGCCTTTGAAATCCTGTAGTTGTGATGCTTTGAAGTATAGAAATCAGGATTTCCTTCTTAGGTTTCTTCGAGGTCTAAATGACAATTTTGCGATTCCTAAATCCCAGTGTTTGATGATGAAACCTGTTCCGAAAATAAGTGATGTTTTTGCTTTAGTTTTGCAACATGAGAGGTCTTTAGGTTCTGTTCCTATTCTTGAGTCGAATGTGTTGCTTGCTGATAGATACACTGGGAAGTCTGTTGATAATAGACCTGATAATAGGAAGAAGTTTTCGAATAGTAATTCTTCCAAGAAACCTCTTTGTACCTTCTGTGGATTGTTTGGACACACTGTAGAGAAGTGCTATCGCAAACATGGCTTTCCCCCAGGGTATAAGAACAGGGTTCAACCTAATAATAGGGTTAATCAAGTAGGGAATCATTTTAGTATTGTTGATGGTTCTGGTTCTGTTTCTTTTGAGAACACAAAGAGTGTTCAAGAACCTGGTTCTGGTCCTTCTTCTTCCCCTGTTACTTTTACCAAACAACAGTATGACAGTCTGATGAGTTTGTTGCAAGAAAGGACTACTCAGAATTCTTCTGTTAATGCTCTTTCTGCTGCTTTTGATGTTGCTCATGCTAATGAAGGTAATGAAGGTAATGTTGGTGAGTTTTTGAATTCTTTTTGTTGTTCTTCTATTTCTGTTGCTAGTAATTCATCTTGGATACTGGATTCTGGGGCTACAGACCATATATGTCACAATTTAAGTTTTTTTGAGTCATATCATTCAGTAGACAATAAGTTTGTGAGATTGCCTAATAATGTTTTAGTTAAAGTCAGTTATATAGGCAATGTTAGGCTTAATGAGATTTTAGTTTTGAAAAATGTTTTCTTTATCTCAAGCTTTGCCTTCAACATTATTTCTGTCTCACAACTAACTAAATCTTCTGTTTTTTGTTCTTTTTCATCTGATTTTTGTTCTTTACAGGAAATGTCTACATGGAAGATGATTGGTTTAGCTAGGTGCATCAATGGTCTGTATCAGCTTGACAGTTTTGCTTTTGCTTCAAGTAATATCGTTTCCCATTCTTTTAATGTTTCTTCTTTTGAGTCTTCTGTTTGTATGAATGCCTCTGAGTCTTTTAAGCTTTGGCACTCAAGATTGGGTCATCCCTCTGTAAAAAGAATGAAGTTCTATGATATAAATAAAAATTTTTCTTTGCCTTCTGATTTTAGCTGTGAAGTGTGTCATCTTGCAAAACAGAAAAGGCTTTCTTTTCCCACTAGTGTTACTTGTTCAGAATTTAATTTTGATTTAATACATGCTGATGTGTGGGGTCCTTTCCCGGTCAAGAGTCTTTATGGTCACACATACTTCTTGACTCTTGTGGATGATAGAAGTAGGTTTGTTTGGATTTTTCCAATGAAGTGTAAGTCTGAAGTAAGAAGTTTAATTGTTCAGTTTTATAACTTTGTTGAAACTCAGTTTTCAAAGAGGTTAAAGTGTATTAGGTCAGATAATGCAAAAGAGTTTGATTTAACAGATTTTTTCAATCAAAAAGGTATTGTTCATCAAAATTCATGCACTTATACCCCTCAACAGAATAGTATAGTTGAGAGGAAACACCAACATGTTTTAACAGTAGCTAGATCTTTAAGAATACAAGCAGGTCTACCTTTGTTTTTCTGGCTTGACTGTGTTTTACATGCTGCTTATCTGATTAATATTACACCACACCATTGCTGAATAATAAGACTCCTTATGATCTTCTATATTCTGTTTCTCCTAAAATTGATCATTTAAGAGTTTTTGGTTGTAATGCTTATGCTTCATTATTACCTAAACCTAAAACTAAAATGGACCCTAGATCTGTTAAATGCATCTTCATAGGATATCCTAAAAACATTAAAGGCTTCAGGTTGTACAATATAGATACAAAATCTGTCTTTGTATCTAGAGATGTAGTTTTTGAAGAATCAAATTTCCATTTTAAATCAGATAAAAAGATTAGTAAATTAGTTCTTCCAACTTATGAAAATGAAGTTTCTGTTGAAGAGGAAGACTTTGTTACTAATGATGTCTTAGAAAATGGAAATTTTATTGCTTCACCAGCAGATAAGAATGATTCTGTGCAGACTGCTTTTATTCCAACAGATAACAATGTTTCTGTGCAGTCTACTTCTATTCCTTCTCAGGTTGTTCATTCTCAAACTAGTCTACCTAGTCAACCTCCTTGCAGGCCTAAAAGAACTGCTTATTTGCCCTCTAAATTTAGAGATTTTCAAGTAAGTATACCAGGATCCAGAACTTCTCCTCATAATATTAATAATGTTGTTTCATATGCTGCCTTATCTGACTCTTATAATTCTTACATAAATCAAGTTGATATTCTTGCTGAACCTAAGACTTATAGTCAGGCTGTAAGGCATGAGTGTTGGAAGGATGCTATGAATGCTGAGATTAGAGCCTTAGAGTTAAATAAAACATGGGAATTAGTTCCCCTTCCCCCTGGTAAAAGAACAATAGGCTGTAAGTGGGTTTTTAAAACCAAACTTAAATCTGATGGGACATTGGAGAGATACAAAGCTAGGCTCGTAGCTAAAGGGTACACACAGCAGTCTGGGGTTGATTTCCTAGATACTTTTAGCCCTGTTGCTAGGTTAACTACCATAAGAACCCTTTTAGCTGTTGCTGCTTTTAAACAGTGGCATTTACATCAGTTAGACATAAACAATGCATTCTTGCATGGTTTTTTAGATGAAGAAATATACATGGATTTATCTCTTGGATATAAAACTGACAAACCTGATTTAGTGTGCAAATTAACCAAAAGCCTTTATGGTCTTAAGCAAGCCTGCAGGCAGTGGAATGAGAGGCTTGTTTCTGCTCTTGTACAACAAGGTTTTAAACAAGCTTATGCTGATACATCCTTGTTTACTAAAGGTTCAGGTTCTAATTTTGTTGCTCTTGCGGTATATGTTGATGATATTGTCTTAGCAAGCCCAAATGAAAATAAAATTTCTTATGTTAAAAGCTTTTTGCATGAGTGTTTTAAAATTAAGGACTTAGGCCCTTTAAAGTACTTCTTAGGATTAGAAGTAGCTCGATCAGCAAAAGGCATTTTTTTGTCTCAACGAAAATATGCATTAGATCTTCTAAAAGAAACTGATTTTCTGGATTGTAAGGCTGCTTCTACTCCTTTACATACTAAGACTTCTTTGTCTAAATCTGTTGGAACTCCTTTACAAGATATTACATCTTATAGGAGACTTATTGGTAAGTTGCTATATTTAACAAATACAAGGCCTGATATTTCTTTTGCTGTTCATCATCTTTCACAATTTCTTTCTGCTCCTACTGATATTCATTTGCAAGCTGTTCACAGAATCCTTAGGTATATTAAGAAATCTCCTGGGCAAGGTATTTTATTTCCTGCTAATACTGATTTAAAGCTTAATGCCTTCTGTGATTCTGACTGGGCATCATGTCCTGATACAAGGAAGTCTGTTACTGGATTCTGTGTTTTCCTTGGATTAGCCCTTGTATCCTGGCGTTTTAAGAAACAGCAAACGATTTCACGATCTTCAAGTGAAGCAGAGTATCGTGCTCTTGCTTCTGTTTCTTGTGAAATACAATGGCTTGTCTATTTGTTGTCTGATTTACAACTTAATGATATTCCTCCTGCAAATTTATACTGTGATAACTTGTCTGCTATTCGTATTGCAGAAAATCCAGTGCAACACGAACGAACTAAGCATATAGAGATTGATTGTCATCTTATCCGTGAGAAGCTTCATCAAGGGTTGATCATGTTGTTTCCTGTATCCACTCACAACCAATTAGCAGATTGTTTCACGAAAGCCTTGCCAACATCCTCGTTTGTTCAAGCTACATCCAAGTTGGGCATATGTGATATATATGCTCCAACTTGAGGGGGGCTATTAGAACCTTCTTGTAATCTTGGTTAGTTACCAAGTTTCTAGTTTATAGTTAGGTTAGTTAGATGTGTTGTATCACCTTATATAAAGACAAATAATATAGTTTGTAAATTAATCTTATCCTTTATCAAAATAATAAAGAATATTAAAACTTTTCAGTCTTTTCTCTCTCTTCTCTTATTCTTTCTTTTCTCCCGAAATTCCCAAATAGAAAACCCTAGGATTTCTACAAATGAAGCAAGCAAAGAAAGGAAAGGGGGCTTTGAAGATGAGAACCCGGGGAAAGGATGTTGCAGTGAAACTGATTGTAAGAAGGGGATACAAAAATCATTTCTTGAATATGCAAGGGAAATATTTGGTCATACAGCATTACCACTGAGAAGATGTGTGTCGATTTTATGCACTCACATACCTAAAATCTTCCGTCAGGGACTTACTTTCCAAGACCTCGAAACTCTTTTAGGCCTGCTTGATTCTTTTAAAAATTGTCTGTTGTTTGATGGTCTAGCTTCTGAAGATGTGGAGGAGCTCTTTTCACATTCAAACGTTGATAAATTGTTTCCTCGAAATCTTTGTGATCCATTGCACTTGTTGTGCTCAATAAGAAGCCGGTGTCTTTCTGCTCTGAAAACCCTCCGTGATTCTCTTACTGAACTTAATCTGCCAAGTGCGAGCAAAGGGGAATCCATCGTAGAGTTCTGCTTTGAATCAGCTTCTTTATTCTTTTCTACTGCATCCAGTTCTTATAAACTCTATAACATTGAAATGGAACCTCTGAAAGTGTTGGTAATCGACGAAGCAGCACAGTTGAAAGAATGTGAATCGGTCATACCCTTGCAACTGCCGGGTTTAGAACATTCAGTTCTCATTGGCGATGAATGTCAATTGCCTGCTACAGTTAAAAGCAATGTATGCAAATTATACCTAGTTTGTTGGCTTCTTATATCTCCAGAGTTCCTTTGCAATTTTACCCTTCATTTATTTTTGGAAGTAACTTTATGAATTTGTGTCTTTTCTTTATAGGTTTCTGATGAAGCTGGCTTTGGAAGAAGTTTATTTCAAAGGCTGACTATTTTGGGTCACTCAAAACACCTACTGAATATTCAATACAGAATGCATCCGTCAATCAGTCACTTCCCAAATTCATGTTTCTATAATAACAAGATCTTGGATGCAGCTGTGGTTAAGCATAAGAGTTATGAGAAACGTTATCTGCCATGGCCTATGTTCGGACCCTATTCCTTTATAAATGTCTCCGGAAGAGAAGAAAAGGATGGTGTTGGGCACAGCTGTAGAAATATGATTGAGGTAGCTGTCGTGCAGAGGTTGGTGCAAACTCTGTTCAAAGGTAATTACCGTCAGCCTTTTTAATGCTATAATTTGGTTTTTTTTCTTTCCTTTTGGATATGATTTTACTTATATGTGGATACTTAATTTACTGGCAGACGCCTTTTGAATTCGAGTTGAGGGTTGATTAAGTTTAAGCCTTCTCATTTATCTTCATGCTCTTGTTTTATTAGATCGATTTTGCTTTGTTATATTTGTTGCATTTGCTTACAGCATGGAAGAGCTCAAGAAAGAGGCTGAGCGCGCGTTGGCATAATATCTCTTTATGCTGCTCAGGTTGTTGCAATTCAAGAGAAACTTGGTAAGAAATATGAGAAAGCTGATGGCCTTGCAGTAAAGGTGAAGTCAGTTGATGGGTTCCAGGGTGGCGAGGAAGATATCATAATAATATCTACTGTGAGATCCAATCGTATGGGAGCAATTGGTTTCATATCAAATTCTCAAAGAACTAATGTTGCTCTTACAAGGGCCAGGTATTTCCTTGGATTAACCTTCTCTCTTTCCAGTTTTTGCAATTCCGTGTTAAGTTGCATTATATTTGTGGGTCTTTAATGCCTTCTCAGGCACTGCCTCTGGATTGTGGGGGATGGAAGAACATTAGCCGACCGTGGATCTGTTTGGAAGGGTTTGATTCATGATGCAAAGACGCGTAATTGTTTCTTTAATGCTGATCAAGACAAGGAATTGGCTAAAGCCATTTCAGATGCCAAGAAAGATTTTGGTCAGCTTGACAACTTGCTTAATCAGGGTAGCGTCTTAAGGAACGCTAGGGGAAAGGTTGTAACCTATATACTGATTAAGAACTTGTTATCATTCATTCTACTCGTTCTATCAAGTTGCTTTTGCTGGCAAGAAATCATGTTTGAATTTTGTGTGTTTGACGTGAAAATTTGTCATCAAAGATAACTGTGCATTAGATTCTACGTGAATTTTATACTAAGTGGTAAATTATTTTCTTTTCATTTTCCGTGGCCTAGGTTCCTTCCGGTGATAACTTTAGAAAGTCATTTGGGAAGGTGACATCTGCCCCGACCCGGAAATCAGGGAAGAATCAAGAAACTTACCGGGGACAGTCCTTAGAGTCTCTTGATGAGCTCCTACCTTTGGAGGAAGAATCAGGCAACTTCTTGGAGGCAGCAAACATTGCAAAGTTGAGAGGTGACCTTTTACTTGCTGCTGACTTGCTCGGGAAGGGTGCACAATTCGAGGAGGCCGCAGATCTTATTCTCTGGTTTGTCTTTGCTAACTCTCTTTGGTTAGCCGGGAGCACAGGTTCGCAATTAAAGCCGTTTAAAGACAAAGAGAAGCTTCTAAGTAAAGCCAAATCATTTGCAAAGAATTTGTCAAGCCAGTTTTATGAGCTTGTTTGTTCAGAGGCTGACATTTTACTGAACAAGCCGAACAACTTATCCTTGGTGAAAGAATATTTAAGTGATTCTCAGAGGCAGAATAGTACCCGAGGTGAAATTTTAACTGCTCGAATAATTCTAGATCATCACCTTCATTTAAGTATCTCAGAATATGAATGGACAGATGAATTGGTCTTTGATCTAGCAAGCTATTCAGAAGAGCAAATTTCTAATAACTGGGTTTCCACTGAGACACTGGTCTACTTTTGGAATTTTTGGAAGGATAAAATCTTGAATATATTCGAGTATCTTGATCATGCTGAAAACCAAGATGGAACTAATGGTTCTAGAAAATATGGAGAATTCTGCTTGAAGATATTAGAGTATCAAAATACTGTCTCTGCTGCAAGGAGTTATTGGTGTTCAGAATTGTTCTCTGTTGGCCTGCAAGTCCTGAAAATGCTTGAGCGACTCTATAATTTCTCACGCACGAATTCTTTGTCATCATTTAACCGAAGCAGGTCTCTTACTCAAATCTATGAGATTGCAAGTTTTCTCTTGAATTCCAAGTTTTTGAACAGCCAGTATGTGGAAAGGGATTTGATGAAATTCATCAACCTGTCATCAAAGGACTTCTTTGGCTATGTATTTCCTCTTGATTGGCGAGAAACGTTGAGAGAAAACATGATCTCTCTAAGGGGAAACGAAATTGCAAGAAATTTACTTGAAGAAGTTATATTGAAATTGACCAAATCTAAAGGTAATAGCTTGTCATATGGGGAAATTGGAAAGGTGGCGTTGATAATTCTTGGATCTGGTCAGCTTAATATTGAACTATATGGGAAGATTATCGAATGTTTACAATGGAATGGAGCATGGAAGAACTTCATTGCAAATCTCAAAGAGGATAGAGTTTCTCCTACAATTTCTACGACTGACAATATCAGTGAATATGTCGAGGCGAATAGAAGTTCCAAAAGTACGGCTGGATATGCTGCTAGTCATATCAAACAAATTGGGAATGTTGAGCCAGTTATTTTCAAGTTCCTTGAAGCTTTACAAGATACTTATGAAGCTGATTGGAGGAACATATTTGATTATATGTCACCTGTTTGTTTCTTGTATCTTGTTGAGCGTTATCTGATGGTGTTATCCTTCTTCAACGGATACTTTCTCACTACGAAGACGACTTTTGTGGAATGGCTTATTTACCAGGACGGGAGACCCTGCTCAACTTCCAGTTCTGCCGCTGTTGATCAGCAATCTTTGGAAATCATTCTTAAATTTGTAATTGACATGGTTCAGAAGTTGCTGTTTAGTGATGGGGAGACCATAGATTGGATTGAAAAGTCTCGAATAAATGTGGAGAAGTACTATTCACTGCTTGTTTTGAGATTGGCTATCCTTGTATGTTTGCTGCATTTGAACTTTGGCAAGGGTTTTAATTTACTTCCCACCTTGCTGGATCAGAAGCATATTACAGGACTACTGCCCAGGGAGTTTCATGATGCTCTTCAGAGATATTATCGAAATATCGATGTAAATGTTCTTGCTGGTGCTTTTAAGAAGATCGGAAACCCTCTCGTAATTGTGAAGGTTGGAAACCCTCTTGTACTTTTGAGAATGAAGGGAAACTGTCCTAAATCTGGATGCAAGGATGCTATATTTATTGATATGAAAGTTATGAAATGCAAGGAGGAAATATTCCGAATTTTGTTCCCTGGAACTGGAGGTTCTCAACATCAATCTGCTGGTTTTTCTGGTGAAGTACCAACCTCAAGTTCGGTTTCTCTTTCGGATCAAGACTTGAATACTCAGAATCAAAGTGTCGGTGATTTGCACTTCGACCATGATCATTTCTGGGAAATTGTTGAAGCATTAAAGGCAGTGGATGATATCAAAGATCAAAGGACCATTAACTTGTATGCTTCAACATTGCAGGTAATGTTTATATGCATGTCATTAGATGAACTTCTGATATCTTGCTGTTTGTTTGTTTCATCATATCACTGTTTGATGTATTTTGTAGGAATTTCTAGGAAAATTCGTTTCCGTCATCGATGCCGGTGTGCAGAAGAAACCTGTAGGTCGTGAGGACGACTTTTCGAGGGATGCAACCGGCATGCTCAATCTAATGAAACGGCTGCATAGCCAACTAGAACTGAGGTTAGCTTCATGCATTGCTTTTCCCACAAGTAATTGAAAGATACTGTTTTACACGACATGATTAGTGAAACATGTTTAAAACTTCCTGCAACTTTCTCTGTTTCATTTTCAGTAAGCTGAAACTCAAAGTAGCATTCGAACAATCGGTGCCCTTTGTGAGGAGCTGCATTCAGGGCGGTCTACAATGGTGCCTTTTCTGCATCAGCTACGCTACTCGGAACATGATGAAAACTGTGTATCCGAGGAATCCGGTGACCGTTGTGGCGTTGAAGAGAGTAGTTGTAAGGGTGAGACGTGTAGTACGGGCAAGAAGCTAACTTCTGAAGCTACTCTCAATTCCAAGCTCCAAAGGAACAAGACATCTAAGAAAAAACAAGAGTGGATGGTCAAAATCAAAAGTTGATGCGCTTCCTGAAATCCTAAAAGATGTTGTAGTCTAAATTAATGCCACTTCATTTCATTTATATTTCATACAATTAACTGGTTCAAAAATGATTGTTTTACTATTTTTTCTAACAAAAAATATTAGATAAGCTTGGCTCACCACGTCATCAATGGTCACATCTAATGAAATTTTTTCATCTCATTTTTTTAAGGTGAATCTTCACCTCATACTTACATGTAATTAAAGAGTGGGTACTTACCTAAAAGTTACGCTGAAATGGATGGATATTATTAGATGGACCATGGATGACGTGGTGAGCCGGATCTATCTAATAATTTCTCATCTTCATTTATAAACCTATGCAACCAATCTTATATTTTTTTAATGAGTTGAGTGCATTACACATCCTCAAATTATGATTATTCTAAATTGATCTCTAAACTATTGAATATTTTAATTTCATCTCAAATTAGGGTTTTCATTTTAAATTAGTCCTCAAACTTTTTAATGTTTCAGTTTCATTCTTAAATTGCGACTCACTTTAAATTGATCTTTAAACTTTTAATTATTTCAATTTCATCATCAAATTACCTAATTTTTTCTCATAATACACATCAATGTTTTTATTGTAGTTAATAGTATGTATAACGATTTTATTAACACGATATATGATTTGCATGTATTGATAATTTCGAAATGAAATTGGAAAGTTCAAAAATTTGGGAAACAATTTAGGATGAGAGTTATAGTTTGGGAATGAAATTAGAATGTTTAAAAGTTTGAGGACCAATAATGAGGGTCATAGTTTGAGGATGAAATTAAAGTATTTAAAAATTTGTAGACCAATTTAGAATGAGACTCACAACTTGAGGACGTGTAATGCAATTAACCCTTTTAATATTAAACTTGTTGGTTTACACCAAAAACTTTTAACCTAAAATTCATATCAACATTTAATGTATTGATAAAGTATAATTACATCTTCCATAATTCAAATAATAAGAGTAAACACGTTTGGTTAGTTGGCCAAACTGTTATAATAACTCTTACTTTTGCCTTAGATAATATTTTGTACAATACTTTTTCGTAAATTGCATTGTTATTATACATGGTTTTGTCTCATCGTGAGCTTCCTTTTTGCAAAATGGTGTTTTTTGTAAAGAGAAATCATTGTTCTTGGAAGGCGAAAAGGTAAAAAGTTTCTTCATTGTTTCTTTGTATTTTTCTGTCGATGTGTAATAATTTTACGTGGCAAAAATTATGTGTTTTGCAATAAATACTAAAACATATTCCAATGAAACAAGATACGAAACGTCAACGTCAGACCAGAGATGAAGCAGTAGAAAAATGGTAGTAATATTATACTATTAGTAGTAGTTCTTTTGAATGATAAAAGAAGCAAAAAGGATTCAAAGGGACGTTCATAGTCAGCTAAGAAACCCTACTCTTCTGCTTTCTTCATTTCTGCATTGTCATTTGATGATACAAAGTATGCTAATGCTTCTTCGACAGATTGTTAGCATTGTTCTATATTTGCTTTCGTGCTATATATATATATATATCTTCGGAGCTAAGAAACCCTACTCTTCTGGTTTTGAGTGTGTTTCTTATAAAGGGTTAAAGTTGAAATGAGTTTTCTTACTTTGTATGTTTACTGCAGATATTCAGAGGAAAAATGGGAGATAAAGGTTCAAGTGAGCAGAGAGTAATGGCTAAAAAGAATTTGGGTTTCATTGACATTGTGTTTCGATGGTCTCTTGAAGACATATTCAATGACAATCTTTACAAAAATCAGGTGGGTTTGCCTTGTTCTCCATCATAATACGTGCATTTACTTCAATGTGGTTGAATCCACGGTCTTCGTAGATTGTCAATCTAACTAGGACTCGGTTGACACACTCTTATGGAAGTTGGAAAAGTTTGTTCTTATATGTAAAGTAATTGTTGTAGTTAATTGGAATATACTCTTTTGTTAAACTTCTATATATATAGTTATGGCAGCAAACTGAATGTGCTGCAACAAGACATGAAAAACCAGTAGTTTGTTGATTTCTTGCTATTGAACTCTTCTGAAATGTTATTAGTAGAACATTAAAAACCTATGAGTAGATCTTATTCTTTGCTTAGTTAAACCAGAGAGATGTTTACAGATTGAACATAATAAGTTTGTTGAACAGGTGAGTTTGGCTTCAAACGGGTGAGTTACGCCTCATGTGTGTTAGACTATTGTTTAGCCTAAGATTATATAGTCTGTACTTAAATCAATACCTTTAGGCCTTCCCTTTATGTCAACTTGTTATTACAATTTGTTAGACTATTTTCGAATACCATGGAAAAGGATGTTAGAGGTTTGTTATTACAATTTGTTAGACTGTTATGAATTAATCTGCTTCAATTTTATGTCAACTACTAGGTGAAAAAGATTCCAGTTTCATTTCAGTCTGTGGATCAGTATTTCGAGTCGTATGTTTTGCCTTTGTTGGATGAGACACGAGTGGAAATGCAATCATCCATGGAAGTTATAGCTAGAGCACCATATGCTGAAGTGACACATCTTGATGTGGCAAGTTATGTACCATTTTCCTGTGATGTGAATGTTGATTACTGGAGGAAAAGGTCCTCAACTCCCGATAAGAAACCAATCAAAACATTGCCTGGAGATGTTCTCATCATAGCAGATGTAAAACCTGAAACTGCTTCCGATTTAGTAAGTTCAGGTAGAGCCTGGACTTTTGCCCTAGTCACAAAAATCAAGGATAATTGTTCATCAAGGATAATTTGTTAGACTGTTATGAATTAATCTGCTTCAATTTTATGTCAACTACTAGGTGAAAAAGATTCCAGTTTCATTTCAGTCTGTGGATCAGTATTTCGAGTCGTATGTTTTGCCTTTGTTGGATGAGACACGAGTGGAAATGCAATCATCCATGGAAGTTATAGCTAGAGCACCATATGCTGAAGTGACACATCTTGATGTGGCAAGTTATGTACCATTTTCCTGTGATGTGAATGTTGATTACTGGAGGAAAAGGTCCTCAACTCCCGATAAGAAACCAATCAAAACATTGCCTGGAGATGTTCTCATCATAGCAGATGTAAAACCTGAAACTGCTTCCGATTTAGTAAGTTCAGGTAGAGCCTGGACTTTTGCCCTAGTCACAAAAATCAAGGATAATTGTTCATCTACATCTTTTAAAGTAACAACATTGGAAGACTTTAGATCGAAAGATGATACGAAGAAATCACTATATGTTATTCACTTGATGAGTCTGATCACAAACAGACGATTATGGAATGCGTTGCACATGAGGAGAAACTTAAAGATTATTAACCAAGTTTTGTGCACTGATCAAATGGTATGGTATATCATTACATATATGTTTGTGCTATATGGTTATTCTTTGAGCTATGTTAACAAGTTGAGGCATTGCATGTGTCCAACGCAGTTAATGTACCGTGAGTTTTGCACTATACTGGGATTAATTTTCTTAAGTTTCATGTTGTATGCAGGTAGCTAAAGGGTGCGGTCTTTGTTCCTCAGAGATTGGTGGAGACTGGAATAATATTTTCCTGAAAAATTTGCTATCTCAACTGAATGAATCTCAAAAGAACTCGGTTGTTGCTTGTCTCAACAAAATGCAGTGCAACCACAAGTCTCATGTGGAACTTATTTGGGGTCCTCCGGGAACCGGGAAAACTAGAACTGTTAGCGTGCTGCTGTTTTCTCTGTTAAGAATGAAGTATAGGACACTTGCATGTGCCCCAACAAATGTTGCAATTGCAGATCTAGCTGCACGAGTCGTAAAGCTGGTAAAAGAATCTAACAAAGCAGACTCTGAGTTTTGTTCCTTGGGAGACATCCTCTTGTTTGGCAATAAAGAGCGTCTTAAAGTTGATTTCAAGATTGAAGAAATATTTTTGGATTATCGTGTAGACAGGCTTAGCGAGTGCTTTGGACTGCTAGGTTGGCGGCACTGTTTTACTTCGATGACAGATTTGCTTGAAGACTGTGTCTCCCAGTACCATATTTTCTTGGAAAATGAAACAAGCAAAGAGAAGAAAGGTGATGGTGGTGGTGAAGATGATTGCAAGAAGGTTATACATAAATCATTTCTTGAATATGCAAGAGAAAGATTTGCTCGTACAGCATTACCACTGCGAAGATGTGTGTCGGTTTTACGCACTCACATACCTAAATTCTACTTTAAGGAATGTACTTTCCAAGACTTTGAAACTCTTTTAGGCCTGCTTGATTCTTTTGAAAATTGTCTGTTTTCTGATGGTATAGCTTCTGAAGAAGTGGAAGAGCTCTTTTCGCGTTCAATCAATGATAAATTGCTTCCCCAAAATCTCTGTGATCCATCACACTGCTTGTTTTGCTCAGTAAGAAACCAGTGTCTCTCTATTCTGAAATCCCTCTTTGATTCTCTTAGTGGACTTAAACTGCCAAGTTCAAGGAACAAGAAATCCATAGAAAAGTTCTGCTTTGAGTCGGCTTCTTTATTCTTTTCCACTGCAAGCAGTTCTTATAAACTCTATAAAGCTGAAATGAAACGGAAACCTCTCAAAGTGTTGGTAATCGATGAAGCAGCGCAGTTGAAAGAATGTGAATCTGCCATACCCTTGCAACTGCCTGGTTTAGAACATTCGGTTCTTATTGGTGATGAGTGGCAATTGCCTGCTACAGTTAAAAGCAATGTATGTAAATTATACTTAGTTTTGTTGTCTTCTTTTATCTCTAATGTTCCTTTGCAATTTCCCCGCCATTTATTTTCTGAAATAACTTTATGAATTTGTATATTTTCTTAATAGGTTTCTGATGAAGCCGGTTTTGGAAGAAGTTTATTTCAAAGGTTGACCATTTTGGGTCACTCAAAGCACCTACTGAATATTCAGTACAGAATGCATCCCTCAATCAGTAGCTTTCCAAATGCATGCTTCTATAAAAACAAGATCTTGGATGCAGCTGCGGTTCAGCGTCAGAGTTATGAGAAACATTATCTTCCATGGCCTATGTTCGGTCCCTATTCCTTTCTAAATGTATCTGGAAGAGAAGAAGCTGATGGTGTGGGGCATAGCCTTAGAAATATGATTGAGGTAGCTGTTGTGCAGAAGTTGGTGCAGACTCTGTTCAATGGTAATTACATTGAGTCTTTTTAATTCCATAATCTGTATATATATATATATATATAATTGTGGTTGAGAGCTGCTGAAGCCTACTTCACTTCTCTTCATATTCTTGTTATATTGGATTGATTTATTTTTGTTGTATTTGTTGCTTTTGCTTACAGCATGGAAGAGATCAAGAACGAGAGTCAGCGTTGGCATAATATCTCCTTATACTGCTCAGGTGGTTTCAATTCAGGAGAAACTTGGTAGGAAATATGAAAAAGTTGATGGCTTTGCAGTAAAGGTAAAGTCAGTTGATGGATTCCAGGGAGGTGAGGAAGATATTATAATAATATCAACTGTTAGATCCAATCGAACGGGAGCAATTGGTTTTGTATCCAATTCTCAAAGAACTAACGTTGCTCTTACAAGAGCTAGGTATTTCCTTCTGTGTGTGTCTCTCTCTAGCTTTTTGCAATTCCATGATCAGTTGGAATATATTTCTTGGTTTTTAATCCCTTTTCAGGCACTGCCTCTGGATTGTGGGGGATGGAAGAACATTGTCCGAACGTGAATCTGTTTGGCAGGGTTTGATTCGTTATGCAAAGGCGTGTAGCTGTTTCTTTAATGCTGATGAAGATAAGGAATTGGCTAAAGCCATTTTAGATGCCAAGAAAGATTTTGGTCATCCTGATGACTTGCTTAATCAGGTTTGTGTTATCTTAAAGAACGCTAGGCAGAAGGCTGTATCTTATAAACTGGTTAAAGCTTGCTACCGATCTACTTGTTCCACTGAGTTGCTTTTGTTGGCATGAAATCATGTTTGAATTTTGTACTTTGGACATGAAGTTTTGTGATCAAAGATAACTGTGTATTAGATACCATGTGCATGTCGTAATATGTGGTAAAATTGTTTTCGTATCATTTTCCACGGCCTCAGGTTCCTTCCAGTGGTAACTTTAAGAATGTGAAATCTTCCCAGACCCAGAAAGCAGGCAAGAATCATGAAACTTCCTTGAGGCAGGCCATAGAGTGTTTTGATGAGCTATCTTTGGAGGAAGATTCAGGGGACTTGTCGAAGTTGAGAGGTGACCCTGATCATTTTTGGGAATTTGTTGAAGCATTAAAGGCAGTGGATGATATCAAAGAACAGAGGACCATTATCTCATATGCCTCAACATTGAGGGTATGGATTGGTTCATATGCATGCTTTGATTTCTTATATGCTTCATCAACATATAGGGTAATGCTTATATACATTGTTATTTCAGATATATCTAGGTAAATTCGTGTTCATCATAAAAGAATACCTGCAGAAGAAACCTGCAAGTGGTGAAGATCACTTTTCCAAGGATGCAATCACCATGGTCAATCTGATGACACGACTGCATGATCAACTAGAACCGAGGTTAATTTCATGCACTGCTTTTCCCGTATGTAGTCGAAAGATTCTGTTTGAAACTTCCTGCTGCTCTCTCTGTTTCTTTTTGCAGTAAGCTGAAACTCGAAAGTAGCATTCCGGTGATTCGTTCCCTTTGCGAGGAGCTGCAGTCAGGGCGGTACTTCAATTGCACCTTTTCTGCGTCTGCGATGCTACTTGAAAAATGATGAAAAGCATGTGGCCAAGGAATCCGGTGACCATTTGGGTGAGAAATGTAGCAAGGGCAAGAAGCTAGCAAGAGTGGAGGCCATAAGCGTTCCTGAAATTCTGAATGGTATATTGGTTGCAGTTGCAGTTGTCTTACTTTCACTTGCAGCATGGAATTATACAAGTTCTACAATGACTTGAAACTACATCTACTTTGTTTAACTTGATGTTTAAATCCAGTCTGAACAATGTGTATTTTGAACTGCAACCTCTCTTAAAATCTAAGTAGATTCCAAGTTTTATTTCCTAATCCAAGGCAAGAAAATTTCCCGTAGCTGCAAATCATCTATCACATAAGCCTACACATTTGATAATCATGCTCATTAACTCATCCAACTAAAGAAATAACAGTAAAGCTTTCAAAAAAAAAAACAAAAACAAAGAAATAACAGTAAAACCTAAGGATGCGCATTTTACAAGACCCGGTCGGGTTCCGGCCCAATCGGGTTAGATTTTTTTAATGAAAATGTGAAACTAAAATTGATTTTGATATAACAATTTAACTTAAGAACTAAATTGTAAAATAATAATTTTTAAGTATTTTCAAAGACTCACAATTTGACAAGCCATTTTGACTCAAACACTATTTCAAGTCAAAACATATTTAAAGGTTCGATTTTACCAAGTCTTTTCATTAGTTTTTAAGCCAAACTTCAACAAAACGCTCAAGCGTATCGATACCCTTATGTGTATCGATACGGTTTTTCAACACTGGAATTTTAATCGTTCATAGCGTACCGATACGGTCTAATCCCACATCGATACAATATTCATCTGGGCAAGACTTTAAGCTATAGCGTATCAATACGCATCGGGACCATATCGATACAGTTTTCATATAAAAATATTCTTTTGCTATAGCGTACCGATACGGTGTGTCACCGTATCGATACGATACGCTGACCTTTGCAAAAATCTTTGCATTTAATATTCGAACGTTGGCTTGTCAGTTAATTGGAATCTAAAATTTTAAATGACCATTGAACGGTATCGATACGCTAAGGTAGCGTACGGATACGCTCTTCACCAAAACCCAATTCAGGTTTCCAATGAGCAAAATCTGTATCGATACGGCTAACCGTATCGATACACCCCTTGATATCGTATCGATACGCATACGCCCTTCAAACGTATCGATGCGCCCTATTTTTCAGTCGCAACGACTCTTTCTTCTTTGAGACAGCTACCGATACGCCCACGAGCCGTACCGATACGGTAGGTTGTTGAGGAGCATTTATTGCAGGAAATTGTAGCCCAATGGCTCTATTGATGATCTCAACCACCCAAACGGCTAGAAATCAATGCAATGGTATAAAAACAAGTCTCAAATGCTACAACAACAACTATTGATCCTTCAAGCAACATCAAAGCATTCAAATCCAAACCTTGATCTTTTAGAGTCAAATCTTGTACCCAACTCAAGTGTGTTCTTCATTGTAATTTTTATTAAGAGTCAAACCTTTGGGTAGAAAGCTTAATCCGTATTGTAAGGTTTCCTCCTCATCCAAGAAAAGGGGAAGAATCAGTAGTGGATTGGTTGAAAATCCTTAGTGAGAGCTAAGGTAGCGGAGGTAGAGTTCATTTAGGAACTTGAACCACTATAATTGCCTTGTGTCAATTTTTTTATTCATCCAATTTCCACAAAAAAAATTTAATCGCCAATTCACCCCCCTCTTGGCCATTTGCAATCGTTTGATCAACTCAACAATTGGTATTAGAGCTACACTCATTGGAAGAATTACAACCTTCTTGAGTCGATTCTATGAGATTTTGATCAACAACTTCAAGCAATGACATCCACCTCTGACCCCAACCTCTATGAGTCTCAATCCACCACAAACCACCATTCTTCAAAGGGGATAACTACCCATATTGGAAAAATCAGATGCGTCTCTTCATCAAATCCAACGACTACATGGTGTGGGACGTTGTAGAAGACGGGCCAAGCATTCCTATGAAGAGAGATGGTGAAGGAAGATTAGTCCCAAAGGTTAAAGCCGAGATGACCGATGAAGATAGAAGACGATTGCAAGTCAATGACAAAGCCTTGCAACGTAATCTTTTGTGCTCTCGGTCCCGATATCTACTCAAAGGTGTCTTCCATCGAAAGCGCTAAGGAAGTTTGGGATATCCTCGAGACGATATATGGGGGAGCTAGCGATGTTAAAGAGACAAAGATTGAGTTGCTCAATTTAAGCTATGAGAACTTCAAGATGGATCCTGATGAAAGTGTCTCCAAGATGTTTGATCGGTTCTTGGTCATTGTCAATGGTTTAAAGGGCTTCAGTGAAGTAATTCCCGAAGACAAGCTAGTTCGAAAACTTCTATATTCTCTTCCGGAATCTTGTGATGGAAAAAGAACGACCATCATTGAAACTAGAGATTTGAAGACTCTCAAGCTTGATGCCCTTGTTGGATCTCTACTCACTCATAAGATCATAAAAAAAGGAAGGGAAGAAGAGAAAAAGAGAAGAAGAAAGTTGAGAAGAAGGAGGTTGAGAAGAAAAAGATCAGAATCGCACTTAAAGCTTCATACAATGATATCGATTCGAGTGAAGAGGAAGATGAGGAGATGGCCATGTTGGCCAAAAGATTCACATGTTTCATGAAGTCCAACCGAGGAAGAAAATTCAATAGAAAGGGGGACTTCAAGAATAGAAGTAAAGAAGAAGAGAATGACCAAATCACTTGCTATGAGTGCAAGAAAACCGGCCATATCCAATTCGAGTGCCCTCAATTGAGAAAGAAAAGCTTTGGGAAGAAGAACAAGCTAAAAGCTCAAGTGGCAACTTGGAGTGACGAGGAGTCATCCGAAGAGGAGGAGGAAGTGGCCAACCTTTGTCTTATGGCATTTGAGGAGGAACCAATGGTAAACCCTAATTCATCATCTTTTACTTACAATGAATTATATGATGCTTATGATGAGTTACAAGATGTTTATGATGAGTTGGTTGAAAAGTATAAAGAGTCTATTTTGAAAAATAAGAAAAACATTTCCGATTTGAAAAATCAAAATGAGTCTCTTTCAAAAACCAATTCAGAATTGGAAAAGAAGATTTTATATTTGATTAATCTTTCAAATGATCTCAAAAAGAAAAACGTTGATTTAGAAAAACTTCTTTCCGATTTTCAAGATTATCACACCAAGGAGGTGGATAATCTTAAAACCTTTATTACTATTGGGAGAAATAGTTTTGAGAAAAGAAATTCTTCTAAAATTCAATATGTATAAATAAAACATTTTTATCCTAAACAAAGAATTTTTTTCAAAGCAATCTAAAAATAAAAGAATAGGGAGTGTTTGGGTTCCTAAGGAACTAGTAACTTCTAAGAATTATGATGTTATGTCTCCTTGGATTCCTAAGGGAACCAAGATTTTGAAGGCTAACACACATGGACCCAAAATAATTTGGGTACCAAAAACCAAAGCCTAATTCTTTGTTTGTAGGGGGAGTGTTGCGACTAAAAATTTCAAAGAAAATATACACCTCGACGTCACTTGGAAGAACCAGGTTTTAATTGTTTTTGAAAATTTAATCGGATTTCGAAAAAAAGAGGAGTCGCCACCGGTCATTTAAAAATGGTAGACCGGACACCGAAAATTAAACTAGAGATTTAAAAAAAGAGTTCGGGAGTCGGTTACACGCGGGGAAGGGTGAGCACCCCCGTCATGCCCAAAATTGGTACCAAGATCCTTACCGCTTAATTAATATCAAACTTTGTGAATTAAAGTGACAAATCGTATCAGAATTTGGTTATACGAGTGAGTAGATTTTAAAAGTCTTAATATTTGAGAAGGAACGCCCGAACCACCACCTCTACGACTGGTACTGGCCTCATTCGTTCCCGAATAAAAAGGCATTCACATTATTTTTTTTTAAAACTCGGATGTAACTTATGAAAATAAATTCATAAATGAAACATAAATTCGTATGAAAATAAATCGAGCGTAAGCAACCAAATGCTCAAAGTATCGAAAGGCGAGAATGTGTACTGAACTTGGAGAATTAATAGACGAACAATTAGACCACACGATTAATAAAGAAATATACGAAGCATACTAAGCAAGTGAAATGACATGTACGAGCATAAATGGCATAAAAGGAAATACATAAAAAATGAGATTGGCATGCAACATCGATATTTCACGTAAACTATGATATTCTCATATCTATGCACAAAACACATAATACATGCATGGATGCACAACCCTACGAAATCGAAAAAACACGAACAAGGTTACATAAAAACTATATATTATATATGTACACAAATTCATTATCATATAATCCTAGATAAAAAAAAACACATAACATGCAACCACAAGGATTTAATGCATGCACTAATGTATCTACATAAAAAAAACATTATAAGATCAGAGAAAAACATGATCAGCAAGCAAAATGAAAACAAATTACGGGATCACATACGTAAATAAACTACTGACTTGGGGATGAAAGTTAAATAAAAAAAATCTGAAGGTTTGAACGGGTTTATCCCAAAAAAGGAAAATAAAGTGATTGATAAAGGGAGAGGATGAAATTGAAAAACTTGAGAAAATGAGGAGGGCTCGATACGTGTTTTTCAAAACGCAGAAACCCTTAAGGGGTGAATAATAAAGCGTGGAGGGACTAAAGAGGGAATATCCCTATTTTAGAATCCCAAAACAGTTTAATACCCGTGAAAACTCTCCCATTTCCCCTTTTGGTTAATTTGCCTCCCCAAATCGAAGAGACAAACCCTGTCTGCAAACTTATTTCTTTCATCGGTTGCCGATGATCGGCACCGGTACACCTCCGAACGAGCTAAAAAACCCTCATGTGTTATTTTTTTGAACCTCTGAGAGCTTGAAAAGAGAACCTTTTGACCCAAAAGTAAAACCCAACCCCCTTTTTCAAAAGACAGACGAAACCCTAAAAGGCTCACCCCACATGGATTGTTGTTGGTCGGGATTCGATGCGCAAGAAAAGGCCGACGGGAGAATCGAACCACAATGGTAAAAACCCTCTTCTTCCTTTTATTTTTGTATTTTATTTACATGCAACATCGAGAGAAATACCTCTGAATTTTCTTTTTTCTATTGCTTCCGGGTGAAAATCTCGATTCGTTCTTTTTTTTTTGCTTACAATGTCTCCTCTTATATCTCTCTGTTTTTTTTCTCCCCCTCATTTTTTCGTTTCGGTTCCCTATATAACCGAAAGGTTACAATGCTTTTTGGAAAATAAAAATATACCCGAAAAAATCCTATTGGTTACTCCTTATGCTTTGGTGATTTTGCCATTTTTGGTTTCTATTGTTTTGTGTTTCTTTGTTTTCATGTTGGTTTTTCCCGATCGGTCTCTGAAATTTCTGTCGCCATGCTTGCCCTTATTATTTTTGTTTGTTTTTTCTTCGTTCGAATCTCACTTTGGGTAATCTGACATTTGCTTGTTTCCTGTTTTTCTTGCTGGTCACTCCCGAAATGGTGAGAACAAGGTCAGACACGGGCAACAGTGTGGCGAATGTGACGGTTCGTACGCTCGACGGAGGAGCAGAAGGGTCGCACACGTCGCTCCTACGCGCGCATGAGAGACCGAAAGGTCACGGGTGAGGCACTAAAGAGGCGCGCGTGGGGCGTGTTGCATCCCTGGATCCATCTGGGTCGTTCAACGCTCCTTGAATCGGACAGTCCGGACGAGAGCGGCGCGGTGTGAACGTTAGCGTCTTTAGGGTTTTTGTTCTGAGGTTGCATCTGGACCGTCAGATCACATCTCGATCTGACGGTGGTGGGTGCTTGCGGCGCGAAACGGGGAGATAGTCATCTAGGGCTTCTGTGCTGTGATCAGATCTGACGGTTGTAGTGAGGGGCGGCTGCATTAAAAGAAAGGGGAATTAGGGTTTCTTTTTAGTTGTTGGGCTGTGTATTTATTTGGGCTTACCGGGCCATATATGTGTGTATATATACTTTGAGTTTTTGTTTTGGACTCTTATTATTCAATGAAAACGGGCTCTTTTATTTATGATCTTTATTTGTGTATTAATAGTAATAATGACATGAATAATAAATAACAATAACGCATACTAATATAAGAACAACTAATGATACAAATATAACACAATGATAATGTAAATAAATGATATAAATAATAATAATAATAATAATAATAATAATAATAATAATACAATAGTGAATATAGTAATAATAATAATAATAATAATAATAATAATAATAATAATAATAGACAATGAATATAATAATATCAAACAATAATAGCAAACAAAAATGATAACAATATAAAAATAATAATACTAACACAATAATAATAATAAGATAATAATGGTAATAATAATATTAATAGTTATAATAAAAATAAGGATAACGATAGTAGTATTTATTTATATACATATATGTATATATATATATATATATATATTTCTTTTTCTCATTTTCGTTTTTTTAATTACCTAACAACCCAATAAGCCCAAGATAAACACAAACTAAATGGGGTTCGAGGTCCGGACAAAATTAGTGATTACAGGGAGCATTGCTACAAGGCCAAAGCTTCAAGTCAAAGCACATGGTACTTTGATAGTGGATGCTCAAGACATATGACCGAAGACAAGAGTAGATTCAAGGAGCTCAAGCCAAAGCATGGTGGAGTAATGACATTTGGTGACAACTCCAAAGGCCATATTGAGGGTATTGGCTCTATTGGTAACCACTCTTCCATATTCATTGAAAATGTCTTATATGTCAATGGTCTTAAGCATAATTTATTGAGCATTAGTCAATTATTTGATAAAGGTTTTAATGTTTTCTTTGATAAAAATGGTTGCAAAATAATGAACATTAAAACTAATCAATTGATGCTCATAGGGCATAGGATAGGAAATACCTACATGGTGCATTTAGATGACATTCACACATCTCATGCATGTTTAGTTGCATATGATGAACATGACTCATGGCTTTGGCATAGAAAATTAGGACATGCTAGCATGAGTGTTTTAGAGAAATTAGTTTTCCTTAATCTAGTTAGAGGTTTACCCAAACTTAAGTTCTCTAATGATAAAATATGTGATGCATGCTCTAAGGGTAAACAACATAGAACCTCATTTAAATTCATTAATGATGTCTCTACTAGTAGATGCTTACAATTGATTCATATGGATCTTTTTGGGCCAATTAGGACTATGAGCTTGGGTGGTAAATCATATGCTTTTGTACTTGTTGATAACTATTCTAGGTTTACTTGGGTTCTATTCTTAAGTACAAGAGATGAGGCTTTAGAAAAATTCATCACATTTTTAAAAATAACTCAAAATGATCTTGAGCTTAAAATCACTCACATTAGAAGTGATCATAGAACCGAGTTTCAAAATTTAGGATTTGAAGAGTTTTTAAATGAAAATGGGATTAACCACAATTTTTTCGCACCTCGCACTCCTCAACAAAATGAGGTAGTTGAGAGGAAAAAATGAACTTTAGAAGAAATGGCCGGAACCATGCTTTGTGAAAATAATTTACCTAAATATTTTTTGGCGGAAGCCACAAATACCGCTTGCTACATCATAAATCGAGTAATGATTAGGCCAATTTCGAATAAAACACCAAATGAGATTGTAAAATCTAAGAAGCCTAAAATTAGCTATTTTCATCCATTTGGTTGCAAGTATTTTGTTTTAAACAATGGAAAAGACAACTTAGGTAAATTTGATGCTAAAAGTGATGGAGCTATTTTCTTAGGATATTCTTTAAATTCGAAAGCCTATCGTGTATTTAATAAGATAACTTTAGTAGTATAAGAGTTTATACATATTGTTTTCGATGATAACCTCCTTTCAAGAAAGGATTCTTGTGATGATGATGATGTAGGGATCATTGAAGCCATTGATGGAGGACAAACATCAAAGGTGGATGAGATTTCAACCAAAGAAGAAGATGCACAAGATCCACCTCTTGAAGCCTTAAAGGACTTGGCTCTTGAGGAAAAGGATGTGACATACCCAAGGGAGTTCAACTATGTCAAAAGTGGTGAAATCTTGGGTGATCCATCCAATGGGGTAACTACTAGATCATCTCTCAAATTAATGAACCATGTTGTATTTATTTCATGTATTGAGCCTAAAAATATCAAAGAAGTATTAAAAGATGATTTTTGGATTTTGGCCATGCAAGAAGAACTTAATCAATTTGAGAGAAGTAAAGTATGGACATTAGTTGAAAGGCCTAGTAATCAATCTACTATAAGAACTAAATAGGTATTTAGGAATAAACTAGATGAGAGTGGTAACATAGTGAGAAACAAGGCTAAGCTTGTTGCTCAAGGTTATACTCAAGAAGAGGGAATTGATTTTGATGAAACATATACACATGTAGCTAGAATGAAAGCTATTAGGATGCTTCTAGCATTTGCATGTTACCATGATTTCAAGCTTTTTCAAATGGATGTAAAAAATGCTTTTCTAAATGGTTTTATAAATGAAGAAGTATATGTTAAACAACCACCGGGTTTTGAGGATCCTAAATTTCCAAATCATGCTTTTAAATTAACCAAAGCTCTTTATGGTTTAAAACAAGCTCCTAGAGCTTAGTATGAAAGGCTTTCAAACTTTTTGATTGAAAAATGTTTTGAAAAAGGCAAGGTGTACACTACACTCATCATAAAAAGATATTGCAATGACATCTTAGTAGTGCAAATTTATGTTAATGATATCATTTTTGGTTCTACTAATGAATGTTATTGCAAAGAATTTTCTAAGCTAATGCAAGGTGAGTTCGAGATTAGCATGATGAGGGAGCTCTCATTCTTTTTGGGGCTCCAAATCAAGCAAAGGAAGGATGGCACCTTCATCAATCAAGCAAAGTATGTGAATGAAATGCTCAAGAAGTTCGGCTTGGAGAATGTGAAGCCTCAAGCCACTCCTATGAGCTCTTCTATAAAGCTTGACAAAGATGAATGAGGTAAGTGAGTCGATTCTAAGCTTTATATATCTATGATAGGTTCTTTACTTTAACTTACCGCAAGTATACCAGGTATTATGTTTAGTGTTTGCTTTTGTGCTAGGTTCCAAGCTAGTCCTAGAGAATCACACGTAGTAGCCATTAAGAGAATTTTTAGATACCTTAGAGACACACCTAACTTACGTCTTTGGTATCCTAAGGCTTCTTCCTTTAGCCTTCATGCTTATTCGGATGCAGATTATGGGGGGTGCAAGATAGATCGGAAAAGTACCTCCAGAACATATCAATTCTTAGGTAGTATGCTCGTATCTTGGTTTTCTAAGAAACAAAATAGCGTAACCTTATCTACCACTGAAGCGGAGTACATACCCTGCAAGTGTATCGATGCACCCTATTTTTCAATCACAACAGCTCTTTCTTCTTTGAGACATGTACTGTTAACTGCATGAATATCCTTGTTTTCATACCTTTTTGCTATAGCATTTGCCTGTTCTTGAGTTCATACCATAGCATTTAGACTGCATTTAGGTCACATTTTCTTCTTCTGGGTGCATCTTTATCTTTTCTGGTTATTGGTCCATATTGAGGGGTACTGCTCGGAAGGTTGGTTTTGGGTTTGTTGGTGCGCATGAAAGTAGTCAAGAGAGAAAGCTAGTGCCAGGAATTGCTATAGCATGGTGGAAGTGGATATTGGCCAGCACGTGAGCTGCAGAAGCACATGAACATGCAAAAAAGGACGACCTGACATGTGCAGCAGTTGGTACCCACCTGCAGACTGTCCTCCTTATCCCCTCGTGGCAAACCTTATCGGTGGATATTCCTTGGGACTATCAAGGAATCTTTAGGGCACAAAACCATAGAAGCTTCCACTATATAAAGAGGGAGAGAAGCTTGGAGAAAGGAGGACGCGAAAGAGAGGCGGAAGTGAGCTAGAGAGAGAAAATGAGAGAGAAGCGTTCACCTTCATCTTCTCCACTTGGTGTCCTCCATCGTTGAAGCTCCAAGGAGTGGCCTCACCGGCCTCGAGAGAGGCGGTGGGCCTAAGACAGTCGGGTAGTCCATGGCGGAGAGGGAGTTCACCTTTCTTTTTGTCGCTTTAGCATTTCCTTTTCATATCTTTATCTTTGGTGATGTTATCGAAATAATACGTTGGATGATATTGCCAGCCACGAACTGTTTTAGGTGGCTTGGGTTTTATGGATGATTTTATTTTGAGTACTTTTTAATGCATGCTATATCCTTTTTAGTTTTTATCATGTTCTATACTTTGCTCATGCGTTTTCATTTCCTTAAAGTTGTAAGAGCCCTCGAGAGTTAGTAATCGAGAGAGCTAGCCTTAGAACCCCCATAAGCAATGGAGTGGCTGTCGAGAGGCAAACTCTAACCTACCTTAGAGATAAGTGATAGGTTTCAAGGGCTAAAAAGGATAGTTCGTGAAGGGTAGGGGAGTGTTAAGAGTTTACGCCGAGAGGTATGGCTGTAGCATTTCTGATTCCCAGTTTCCTGGCTAGAGATAGTTTAGGAACACTCTTAGTAAATCCCGCCTAGCATAGAAGATAGCTGAAGAGCCTTAGTATCATTAAGAAGCTTAGTTTAGGTTGTCCATCATTCACAACCAATCATTCCGCAATGAGTTTCGCATACGAAAGGGGACATGTTTATCATATTATTATCTCATCTTTCTCTGCTCTATTTTTCTTCAGCATTATTTTACATCATCTCTTTTACTATAACATTGTCATCTGCAAAAAGTTCAATCAATATTGTTACGGCAAACCGTGAATACCTCCAATCTCTGTGGAGACGATACTCACTCACTCACTTTATTACTTGTTCGACGTGTATACTTGCATCATATTTGCGTATCATTTATAGTACACTATGCACAAGCAACAAGCTTAAGTGCTTCTCTACAATTCCAGGCTAAAGCTTTTTCCTAGAAAGCTGAAATCAAGGTGGTTAGGACCATTCATCATACACAAGGTGTACCCTCATGGCGCGATTAATATCAAGAAGTTGGACGATGGAGAAGTCTTCAAAGTCAATGGACAACGCCTGAAGGTGTACAGTGGAGCCCCTATCCTCAGAGACAAGTCACACCTGGATCTGCACGATCCTTGAAAGTTTGCCCCTCTAAACTCTATCTTTTATGCTATAGCATGTTCATAAATAATGCTTTTCTTTTTAGTTTAGTTTTTGTTATCTTTGTCTTTAATTTCTTATCTTTTCACGTGACCCTCGTACAAGTTTTCTCTTTCATAGTACCATGTCAGGTACAGAGGCAGGAGAGCGTGGTCGTCTACAGGGTTGGTAGCAAAATGGAGAAGGACATGGAGTTTGTTTTTATCTACTTTTGGAAGTACAAAAAAGGGAAAGAGAAAGATAAGGAGAGGTGTTATCCGAAAAGTGGGGG
This sequence comes from Hibiscus trionum, assembly GCA_030270665.1. Lineage (NCBI taxonomy): Eukaryota > Viridiplantae > Streptophyta > Magnoliopsida > Malvales > Malvaceae > Hibiscus > Hibiscus trionum. Next base: position 20,006,707 of record BSYR01000022.1, read on the forward strand.
AGGATGAATTAAAAAAAGAGAGAAAAAAACAAAAGGTAAGAGAGAGAATATTCACCTAATTAATGAGGTGAAACCCTAGCCACAAAAACCTGCATATTCTCTCTACAACCGTCACCCATCACATTAACTCCCAGTTTTTCTCTCTCCCTTAAAGCCGATACACGTCCCCATCACTCCCCTCTTTCATTTAATTCGTCTGCTTCCCCTCACCTCTTTTAACTTCCCATATTTTCTTTATTATCACCCGTCCCTTCAACTTCTTCATCTCCTTCAACACTCAACTCTTTCTTCTTCCCTTTCGTCTTTTCTATTTTCCCCAAAACATCGAAAAAGCCTTAACCACTTTCCCCTCACATATTCACTCCTCCCTACTTTCACAAAAACCTCCATGGCTCGTTGCAAGAATGCCCCTGAAACTTCCAATCACCCTGAAAAACCACCAGTCCTAGAAATCTCTAAGTTTGTCAATGATGCAGCAAAGGAACGATGGACGAAGATAAAAGATAGGAATGTTCTTACAGAGTTAGGGTTTAAATACCTTAAAGAGAAGGAAGATAAGTTCGATCAAGCAATCATGGTCATCATTGGCAAGCATGAATGAAAGACCTCCGTCGCTCACCCTGAGGAAATCTGTACCTCAATACTAAAGGAGTTCTACGCTCATCTCACAAGTCCCACGCAGTCTACGGTTCATGTGCGAGGCGAGCAAATAAAGTTTACTGTTGCAGCAATTAACAAGTTCTATGGGCTAAAGCACATTGTGGACCATCACACCACTTTTGTGATGACTATGGACGCGCATACACAACACGAGGTGCTGGAAGACATTTGTTTTGAGGGAACGGTGCTGGACAACAACCGGTCAGTCGAGAGAGGACGCCTCAAACCTGAGGCCAAGGTATGGAATCATTTTGTGCGACATAAACTTATGCCCACACTGCACACTGCCATGGTCCATATCTCTAGGTTATTTCTTCTCCACTCAATATTACATGGTAGACGCATTGACAAAGGAAAGATTATAGTGGATGAAGTGTATGCTTGTTTGAAAAGGCCTCGTAGCTCTCACGTGTTCCCTAACCTGATAACTGCTTTATGTAAAAGAAAGGACATCTTTGTAGACGATCTTGTGGATACAACTATTTTAGGAAAGACAGGTCTAACACCAGCCCTCGTCACAGAGCTCCGAGGATTCAATGAAGATGTGCCTCAGCAAATAGTGGAGGGAGGTGCAAAAAGCTTTACTGCAGAACGGGTAGCAGCATTGGTGGCCACAACGAAAGAACTGAGTGCTGAGCTCAACCTGATGAAGGCACATCAGCGGGCGTACTTTAAGTATGCCCATCATCGTGATGGTGACATAGCATCCTGCTTCAACAAACTCCTACCGGACCATAACGTGTCATTTCCTCTATTCCCCGTGAAGTTATTGCAAGCCCCCACCACTGCTATAGCAAGCCTAGTGCCTCCCAGTCAAAGCAAAGTTGAGCCTAGCTCAGTCCAGCCCACTGCCAAGAAAAAGACTCCAAGAAAGAAGACACATACGACTCCTACTGCCCAGCCAGAGAAAAAAACTCATTTGGTTTCGCCTCCTGTCGACGAAACTGACCCAGTGGCTACCCCGCCCAAGAAAAGAAAACGTAGCAGGAAGGCAACCAATCATGCACCGTCACGTCCGGAAAACCCACTTCCTGAGCCGGACCTTGTACCAAGTGATCATGAGGACCCCTCAAAAGGAGACAACCCCAACACCTACGCCTGAGCCGACACCAGTACAAACTGAGGATGCTACAGCATCCAGACCAACGACACGCATCAAACATACCGCTAGTCATGTCAGATATTCACCAAGTGCTCAGACAGTATCCTCTGAGAGTGTGGACGATCTCGTGAATCCCCACTGCTACTCGTCTGTAACATCAATGGACAACACCAGCATCACAACATAGCCTCCGCACCCATGAGGTAACTTTTCTTTTCTTTTCCTTTATTTTATTTTTCACCATTCTTCATTGCATATAGTATAGATTAGTTCATGCATTGATGACATTGCATCCCTTAAGTTTGGGGGTGTTGGTGTTCATAGGTAATATTTTGCTTTAGCATATGCATAGTATGAAAGAACAAAATTTTTACTATGGCATTCTGTTTAGTCTAGAGACAGCCTATGAATATATCTATGATGTCTGATGACGAAATCTTAAAGGCTTGAACTAGTTTAGAAAAAAACACAATTAGTTGAGATCTGTAAAACTAACCTTAGGATCTAGTTGTTAAAAAAAATTGCATAGTTGCTCTCTTTCTGTAAGTAAGTTCGTTAGAAAAAAATTTCAGGAAGAACCCTAGTGAACTATGATATGTAAACTCTAGAGAACTTAAGAAAAACTAGACGTCTCTGTGCTCAAACAAATGAATAAATGCTACGACATATCTGTAGAAGGACACTCCGCTTTGTTATAGCATGTTCAAAAAAAAGAAAATAAAGTTTTGCTATAGCAAATGAGTGAATGAAAGTTGTCACGGGATGACTCTGCCTACTAGCTCGGGGGTGAGAGGTTTGCTCCCTGCTCATCTAGAGTTAAGGATGGTAGGTGTGATGAGCTGACACCCTTCGTAGCAGAAAACCTATATCTTTGGGAGTCTGAAAATTAGAAAAGAACTAGAGAACATGGTTAGGGTATAATTATGGAGCTTCATTGAAAATTTGTCTTACTAGCTTAAGTATAGGAGGAAGGAAGCCATGCACACACGCACACAGGTTAGTCTCAAGGAATGTTCTTAAGGATCTCACTTCTAATTGTTTATATTTAATTGCCTATGTTATTTCGGAGGACTGAGATGTTGCCATAGCAATCCTCCAGGTTAAATCTTTGTTATAGTAATTCTTTTGTTATGTTCTACTCATTGCTTGAGGACAAGTAATAGCTTAAGCTTGGGGGTGTGATAACTGCATGAATATCCTTGTTTTCATACCTTTTTGCTATAGCATTTTCCTGTTCTTGAGTTCACACCATAGCATTTAGACTGCATTTAGGTCGCATTTTCTTATTCTGGGTGCATCTTTATCTTTGTTGGTTATTGGTCCATATTGAGGGGTACTGCTCGGAAGGTTGGTTTTGGGTTTGTTGGTGCGCAGGAAAGGAGTCAAGAGAGAAAGCTAGTGCCAGGAATTTATATAGCATGGTGGAAGTGGATATTGGCCAGCACGTGAGCTGCAGAAACACGTGAACATGCAGAAAAGGACGACCTGACATGTGCAGTAGCCGGTACCCACCTGCAGACTGTCCTTCTTGTCCCCTCGTGGCAGACCTTGTCGGGGGATATTCCTTGGGACTATCAAGGAATCTTTAGGGCACAAAACCCTAAAAGCTTCCACTATATAAAGAGGGAGAGAAGCTTGGAGAAAGAAGGACGCGAAAGAGAGGCGGAAGAGAGCTAGAGAGAGAAAAGGAGAGAGAAGCGTTCACCTTCATCTTCTCCACTTGGTGTCCTCCATCGTTGAAGCTCCAAGGAGTGGCCTTACCGGCCTCGAGAGAGGCGGTGAGCCTAAGACAATCGGGCAGTCCATGACGGAGAGGGAGTTCACCTTTCTTTCTGTCGCTTTAGCATTTCCTTTTCATATCTATATCTTTGGTGATGTTATCGCAATGATACGTTGGATGATATTTCCCAGCCACGAACTGTTTTAGGTGGCTTGGGTTTGATGGATGATTTTATTTTGAGTGCTTTTTAATGCATGCTATAGCCTTTTCAGTGTTTATCATGTTCTATTCTTTGCTTATGCGTTTTCATTTTCTGAAAGTTGTAAGAGCCCTCGAGAGTTGGTCGTTCTTTAAGTGTGTGTTGAGGTTAGTAATCGAGAGAGCTAGCCTTAGAACCCCCATAAGCAATGGAGTGGTTGTCGAGAGGCAGACTCTAATCTACCTTAGAGATAAATGATAGGTTTCAAGGGCTAAAAAGGATAGTTCATGAAGGGTAGGGGAGTGTTAAGAGTTTACGCCGAGAGGTATGGCTGTAGCATTTCTGACTCCCAGTTTCCTGGCTAGAGATAGTTTAGGAACACTCTTAGAAAATCCCGCCTAGCATAGAAGACAAATGAAGAGCCTTAGTATCGTTAAGAAGCTTAGTTTAGGTTGTCCATCATTCCCAGCCAGTCATTCCGTAGTGAGTTTCGCATACGAAAGGGGGCTTGTTTATCATATTATTATCTCATCTTTCTCTGCTCTATTTTGCTTCAGCATTATTTTACATCATCTCTTTTACTATAGCATTGTCATCTGCAAAAAGTTCAATCAATATTGTTACAGCAAACCGTGAATACCTCCAATCCTTGTGGAGACGATACTCACTCACTCACTTTATTACTCGTTCGACGTGTATACTTGCACCATATTTGCGTATCATTTATAGTACACTACACGCAAGCAACATGTACCGATACACCCACGAGTCGTACCGATACGTGTAATCACTAATTTTGTCCGGGTTAACATCTTTTTATTTCGTTTTATAATAATGGACTTATGAGGGCTTTTTCATATCTTGTCACTATCTAAATAAAAATGTGTTGTGGGCTTTGTTTAAATTAAATTAATTTATATATGTATGTTATACTTTTTATAAAAAAAACCCTAAAAATTATTATTATAAATTGTCATATATTATTATTATTATTACTAGTATTATTATATGCTATATATTGTTAATATTGTTATCATTATTATTATTTACTATTATTACTACTTATTATTGTTATGTTATTATATTATCACTACTATACTAATATGTTATCATCACTATTATTACTATCACCTACTATTTTTATCTATTATTATTACCATGTATTATAATTACTTTATGTATTATATTTGACATTGTTATCTTATTATTTACATATTCATTATTACTATCTATTATATTATTATTATGACTATTAATATTATTACCACGTATTATTATTATTATTAAATTATTCGTACTATACTTGTTACCTTACTATGCTATTATTATCATATATTTATTATCATTTTTATATTACTATCATATCTTATTATTATCTATTACTCTATTATATTATTATCTGTTATATTATTATCATTACCGTTATTATTAGTATTATCTACTATATTATAATTATTATTACCTTATTATTATTGTTATTATTATTATTAATGAATCTGAAACTAAAAAATACCAAAATATATTAATATAAATAAAGCCCAGAACATATTAAATATATAAAAACTCAATTGAATAAACAAGCCCAAGTTCATTAAAAGTCCATTTACAGAAAAATAAAAACCCAAAAAGTGTATATTACAAAAAGGCACAAACCCTAATCTGATAATGAAGCCTAAAACCCTAATCTGATGGCCCTCACTGTTGTTTTTTGTGTGCAGCCCAATCTGAACCGCCAGATCAAGGGTTGTTGATCGAACGGTCCAGATGGTCCCTGATAGAGGAAAGCCTAGATGGCTCTCAGCTCACTGGCGCCGCATCGCTTGCAGCCGTCAGATCAAGGGCGTATCGAGCGGTTGAGATTGAACACACGCGTTTGGCTCCTCAGCTTCCCAAACTGTCTAGATTCATATCACGCCAATCGAAGGGATGCCAGCAGCCACATCAGGAGCTTGATCCCCAAACTGAGCCTCTCTCTGGTCCCCTCCTCCAGCATCCACAACGAATGCAAACAAAAACCGAATGTCAGAGAAAGGAAAATCGCACAAATGCAACGAAAATTCAGAAAATTAGAGGCAATAATAACAAATTCAGCAGAGGTGAATACGAACAAAACGATAGGCAACCAATAGGATCTTTTTCTTCGATTTATGTAAACCGATAAGAAAATGTAATTTCGGCTATAAAATCCGAGAACCCCATAATGTAATGCGGAACCTTTTTGAAATATACAAAGAGAAAAGCATCGAGGCATTTTGCAGAGGTAACTTCTTCATTTTCGGCTCTTGCATGGCATAAAAATAAAAAGGGAATGGTTCTTTTACCTTTTTCTCTTTCTCTGAGCTTCTGTCACTCCTTCGTCGGGAATAAGCCGGGCCTTAAAACGGTCGTGAAAGGTGACTCGATCGACGGACGCTGAGAAAAAGGGATTTCGAGAGTTGTTTCTTAGAAATTGGAGGGCTCTGGTTTTAGGGGGAGTGTTTTCAGGGTGACGGTTGTGAGAAAATGGGTGTTTTTAAGGCTTTTAGGGTTTTGTTTTATTGGCGGTGTGGTTTCGAGGTCGTCGGATGGTGAGTATCACCGGGCGACGTTTAGAAAGTCGAGAGTCGAGAGTGAGAGAGTTGTTTAGGTGACGGCTAGGGTTTGATTCTGGGGGAAAAGGGCGTCCAAGTCGTTTAGGTTAGGTATTTATAGAGTCTCGGGTTTTTACTTTTGGGTTATTAGCGTCTTAGGTCCCTCTGCGTCGGGCTCTTAGCAGGTTTAGGGTTTCCGTCTCCTTAAATAGAACCCTAGGTCCTTAGGGTTTTTACTCGGTTTGCAATGTAGTTCTAGATCAAGTCTGCCCCTGGTTGAATCGTCTGTCCCATCCCTCTTATTTTGCTCTGTGTTCAATTCGGTCCTCATAGACAATTTTAAACCCCTATTTCGATTTTTATGATTTTGCCATTGTTGTTTGCATTTCATTCGTTTTGGTACTGCCTCTTGTTTATTTATTAGTATGTTGTTAATGTATGCTTTCTAATTCCATGTGTTATTTTTTTAGTCGAATATGTATGTTTCCATAGTATGCTTTTTTAGAACCTTGTAGGCCTTGTGTATGATTTTTTTTAGTGCTTCGTTCTTGTTTTATCGAATATATATATATATATATATATGTTGTTTGTTTATGTTACGTTTCTTTGGGGTCTTGTGAAGCATGCCTAGTTTATGACATTAATGGATGAGATGTGTTAAAATGCTAAGCGTGACTAATTGTTTTCAAAGTAGCCCTCATGTTCAATATTTAGAAATATTTTGAATTTGTTTCTAAAGATGTGAAACGTTAATTCGGGCTCAATAAAGGCATGCTTTATTTATTCTGAATTTTTGGCCTTATATGGGCTTTTGTTTGTTTTTTTGTAACATGCATATATACTTGTCATTCATGAGGCTCAATAGTCAAGCATGATAATTGGACTTAAAAATATACCCCAAGAGAGGTATTAATTAACATCGGTATCCGAAAAACGACAGTCCTAGCTTAATGGATGTCGATCGAATATTTGGGTTAATTTTCACCGTCTCCAGGTAAGCGAAAGCGTAAAAATGAAAATACCACGCATCATCCTTTACTTGCTTGTATCATGCATAAAGGTGGCGTACGGCATCCGAACCCTAAACTAACACGGCAGTCAGTCTTATATAATGTCGGTTTAGTCTAGGGTCCTGTGTATCGTCATCCTTTCTAATTAAATGTTTAATTAATTCTGATGCCACTATTCGATAAAGCTCGTGCTATTTAAGTCACATTTTCATCTAAGAACTCTTTATTAAATTCATTTTCAAATTTAAATAATTTCTATTGAATAAAAAGGCAACAAGTTATTTGGTACCAATTTCCATGCGTGATGGGGGTGCTAACCCTTCCCCACGTGTAACCAACTCCCGAACCCGTTTTAAAAACAAATCTTTGGTTTTGTGGTGTCCGGCCTACCTTAGTGGCCGGTGGCGACTCCAAATTTTTACAGTTTTCCAAAACATGAATTTCCCCCTTTTTAATAAAACCAATTTCAAAAAAAGTGATAAGACATAGTTAGTCGTTTTTCAAAAACTTTACAACAGTTTGGCGACTCCGCTGAGGACGAATTTTTGTTTTCTACAAAACAAAAAAAGAGAGTTAAGCCAATAAAACACTCGTTGCCTTTAGTCGATGGAAACTATTTAAAATTTAAAGTGAATTTAATAAGTTTGTTCTTCCTTGAAAATATGACTTAAATTAAACAGGCTTTGAAAATTTGTGGCATTCGAATTAATTCCTCATTTAATTTCAAAGGAGTCCCCGACATGTGTTGCATCATGATCATCAAGCTCTATACCCGAGCTACACCCTTAAGTGAAAGTGAAACGCCCATACCCACGTGAGCATCCCTCCACGGGTCGGTAATTCACTTTCGGAATCCACGCCTTTTGACACGTGAGCAGCCCTCCATGTCATTAGGTCGTGCTTTCCCTCGAGCCGAAACCAATTTGCAAGCCTGTAATGGGCCAGAATTGGGGTTCTTATTGCCTTAGTAGGTGATAAGATAGGTTCGGGTACCCTTTATTAGAACCGAACTCATGCGTGAGAATATAAGAAACCTACCCCATTTGAGCCATGCGAATAACCCTAGAGTTTAGAGTGTCTAGGTTTTCTTGCTAATTGCTTATTTCTACGCTTCTTTTTTCGTTAATGCTTGAATTTCATTGCTTGCCTTATGATTTATGTTTATCATGTGACTAACACCTTTTCTTTTCTTCCCCTTTTTTCCTCTTATTTTGCATATATCATCATTGCATTAAGAGCACATTGAGTTGGAAATAGTTTGAAATTAAAGACTTTATCAGTGGGAAATCTGGTCTGCAACAATAGTGAGAAGGACCTCGACGAAAATATAGCCACAAGGAGAGCAACTACATGGTTGGGGTTCCGAGACAAGAAAGGCTTTCAAAGAAGAAAAATGGCCACCTCACATTTTTGTTAGACATTCCAGATGGGAAATACCGAGTCCTGCAAGAAAATCAGCGAGAACCACACCGAACAAGAACTAAGCTTTCCGGGGCAAGATCAGAAATTTCTGAGGCATAGCGAGAACCACAATCAAGTCTCGACCTAGAACGAAAAAATACTTCAAGTCAGAGGGAATCCCGACCTCAGCTCCGATAAGCTTTGAAGGTTGGGCTCAGTGGGACCCTTTCAAAGAGTAAGTCAAGAGTACCAAATATCGACAGTGGACCAATCATAATTCGTCACCTACACCACTTGGGGGCAGGACCGAGAGTTGGCCTATTTGTTAACGTGGATAAGAGAGAACGCCCGATCCCTAGAGAAAGAAGAAGGGATTGTGTGAGTCTTAAAGAAAGTTGATGACCTAAATGCTAGCTTGAGAACCATATGTGGTGGGTTTCCGTCGATTGTTGTAACAAACCAAGGTTCCCATTGATATGAGTTGTTTAACGAGGATATTTGCCGAACTCAGTGTTGCTCTTTGCATTTCAATTATGCATTTTGTTTGATTACCCTTAGTCATGTACATATGACACATTGCATTCATGAAATTAATGTTCAATGCACCTTTGCATTCAATTATACATTTTGATTGATTACCTTTAATCACATGTTTCTGTTGTACATACGACACATTCATTCATTCATTCATTCATTAAACAAATAAAATTAATGTCCATCAAATCAATGCACCTTTGCATTCAATTATACATTTTGATTGATTACCTTTAATCACATGTTTCTGTTGTACATACGACACATCCATTCATTCATTCATTAAACAAATAAAATTAATGTCCATCAAATCAATGCATCTTTGCATTCAATTGTACATGTCTGTTTGATTACCTTTAATCGTATGTTTCCGTTGTACATACGACACATTCATTCATTCATTCATTAAACAAATAAAATTAATGTACATCAAATTAATGCATCTTTGCATTCAATTGTACATGTCTGTTTGATTACGTTTAATCATCTATCCTTGTTGTACATAGGACACATTCATTCATTCATTCATTAAACAAATAAAATTAATGTTCATCAAATTAATGCATCTTTGCATTCAATTGTACATGTCTGTTTGATTACCTTTAATCATCTATCCTTGTTGTGCATACAACACATGCATTATTCCTTGTATACTTGTTATTAAAATTATCTCATCTTCATGCATATGATACATTGCATACATTAATCAATCATGGAATAAATTGCGAGAAATATCATGGCAGAAAGTGAAAGTTTAATCTACAATCATTCCTCATTCATACACCACCCGTTTGCATACCCGAGAAATGGAAGAGAGATTGGCAAAGGTAGAGAAGGGGCAGAAGGACCTCGAAACTCGTCTGGATGGGGTCAATAAGAATATCGGTGATCAGATCGCACAGTCCCAAGCTTCCATTATTGCTCAAATGACCGACCTGTTATTGAAGATGAAAGGTGAGGAAGGAGTTTCCGTAGAAGGACACAAGGGTAATGCATCCCATGTGAAAGATCAACCGGAAGTGCCGAATCCCAGAAAAAGAGTCTATGCGGGAATCTACGCCAAGACTGCCGTTGGAACGACTATTAGCCACCACGGGGGAACCTCAATGAATCAGCCCATTGACTTAGGGGCAGGATATGAGGATGAAGTGGAGAGGATTAAGGCCGAGATGGAAGAGAAGCATGAGGAGAGGTTCCGCTTCTTTGAAGAAAGGTTCAAGACCTTACAAGGGACGGATAAGCAAGGGAATGATGCCAGCGATTTGAGTCTTATAACGGATTTAGTCCTTCCGCCGAAATTCAAAGTTCCTGATTTTAAGAAGTACGACGGAATTGCTTGCCCCTTAGCACACATTACTACGTATTGCCGGAGGATGGCAGCTTTTATAAAAGATGAGAAGCTACTCATTCATTGTTTTCAAGGCAGTTTAGCTGGTTCCGCGACACGTTGGTATGCTAAACTTAGTCGAGTCGACATCAAGTCATGGAGAGATCTTTCAAAAGCCTTCATCGGTCAATACAAGCATGTAACTGATATGACTCCGAATCGGCTCATGCTACAAGGGATGGAACAAAAGCACGATGAGAGTATCCGTGAGTATGTCCGGTGTTGGCGAGACGTAGCAGCTCAGGTGCAGCCCCTACTTTCGGAAGGTGAAATCATTCTCTTGTTTGTGGACACTCTGAAAGGAGTCTTATACGATCGCTTGATAAGCAATCCCTCTAGTAGCTTTGCGAACATGGTCATGACGTGAGAACGTATTGAGGATGCTATCAAGAAATGGAAGATAGTAGATCCCTATGGCGCAACCGCCCACAAGGGGCATGGATCTCAGGTTCACATGGTAGGTTCTCACTCGAACAACTCGTCTTCTAGCTGCTACCATAATCAAGCATCCCGGTCTGCAAAGCCTTCAAGGGTTCTCCACCCGGTTCCTATACCGTACTCCGGTTTTCTCCCAATGCTTATTGAGAAGAAGCTTCTGACCCCAGTTCAGTCCAAACCAAAGGATCCTCCCTATCCTGAAGATTATGATGTTAGTGCCATATGTGACTACCATGTGGGAAGCACGGGCCACGCCACAGAGAATTGTGGGGCACTGAAAAACAAAGTTCAGGGACTGATCGAGAACGGTCTGTTGAAGTTTTGAAAGAAGGATGATGAGTGTGACTTTTGGGGAGGTGTTGTTTCCCGGGGTTTTAGGAGCTCGTGCGTTCAAGTTTCCTTTCATGTTGCATTTTCTCTTGAAGTAATGCATGGAACAAACATTGCTATCATTTGCCCAAAGATAGCAGTGATCTTTTTGTAAGTGCACTTGTTATGTTTGCAGATTTTCTTTCTAATGAAAATGCATGTTTTTTAACATACAGTGATCTTGAAATCATATATATGCATATCCCTCCTTACCTTCATAGGTCCTCGGATATCACATGCTTGATGTGGCATTGATTCTTATGAAAGAGATCAATTGAATGTTGTGATAACGATGGAGTGAGACTTCCCGCTCTGTCCGCTCGGGTTGGTAAAGCGAGAAAAGCAAGATTACTATTCCTTCGATGATGTTTGATGATAAGAAAATCTCCTAAGAGAACCCAAATAAAGTTGCTTAAATGTGCCTTAAAAAAAGAAAAGAAAAGAAAAAAAAGAAGAAAGAAGAAAATAGATTATTTCAAAATAAAATGTTTTTAACTTCAGAGCTTGGTAATAAGCATTAACAAAAAGCACTCCAATGTTCGAAACCTGGTATTAGGAATTCTCGGATACGAGTGTGGAATTTTAGGGGCACTCCGCTGAAGCCTGAAACTCTTCGCTTCATGAGTGATGGTAATATTTTCAAAATACTGACTATATCGAGTAACACGGGATATCGTTGTATGCTCCATCTTTATTCTTGAGCCAAAGGATTGTGACGAGTTGAATTCCCCTATATACAAAAAAAGAATGAAATAAGAAAAAAGAAGAAAGGAAGAAAAAAAAAGGGAGAAAATGATGAGAACTAGAAGGAATAGTAATTGAGTTGATCCAGCAAGTACCATAATCATGAGGATGAACCGAGCGATTAGGGAGGAGTTTCATAACTTCAAATATCGTCACAACATTCAAAGTCTTCATAGACACAAGCTATGCTTGAAGAGGTCACCGGAAAGTTGAATCTAAGACGCTCTTGCATTTGATATACAGGGCATCCTATTTTGTTTTTCTTTTAATTAGACTTTTGGTTTCTAGGTTTTGTATGTTAACCAAAAATCCATTCTTCATTAGAATGACGACCAGCGAATTGACATATTTCAAAACAAAGAGATTTCCTTGCATTACTTCAGAGATAAATGCATCGTCGGCAGTGAGACCCAAAGTTGAGGGGCATTACATGATGTGTGATGATGAAGGACCATTGGGGCATTATTGTCCGTGGGACAACAGAGTCTTTTGCACGTAGAATTTTGAATCAGAACAGATGAGAGATGGCATACGGTTTGAAAGTGCTTGGTTAATGATTACGGCTAAGGTCACTGGACTCCGAGAATGGGCAACGACAGACGAGAACAAAGTTTGTCAGGACATGTGACTGATGAGTGGTTCTAGTCCCAAGATGATGACCACCGACCCTAGAGAATGAAGACAAACTAAATTCATGCATCTTTGCATCCTCGTGACCACACGCATCTTTGCATCACGAAATATGCTCATGCATCATTGATAGTTAGACGCATGCTAACTCATACCATTATAGCATTTTGTTTATTTTAAACAGGCAGTTAAAGGTTGATAAAGAGAGGGATCTACCACTTCACGAGAGAAGAAAAAGATCTCATAAGAACCAAGAGTCCTTTGACTGGTATCAAGATCTTAATCCCTAATTTTGATCTCCCCAAATGATGTTTTCCTCAAAACTCAATTTTTCAATGTTATCTTTCCTAAAGGATGTTTTTCTTAAAATTTCGATTCCTCAATTTTATCCTTCCTAAAGGAGATTTCTCTTAAAACTAAATTTCTCAATTTTATCCTTCCTAAAAGGATGTTTTTCTTAAAACTAAATTTCTCAATTTTATCCTTCCTAAAGGATGTTTTTCTTAAAACTCAATTTCTCAATTTTATCCTTTCTAAAAGATGTTTTTTCTTAAAACTAAATTTCTCAATTTTATCCTTCCTAAAGGATGTTTTTCTTAAAACTCAATTTCTCAATTTTATCATTTCTAAAGGATGTTTTTCTTAAAACTCAATTTCTCAATTTTATCCTTTCTAAAGGATGTTTTTCTTAAAACCCAATTTCTCAATTTTATCCTTTCTAAAGGATGTTTTTCTTAAAACTCCAATTCCTCAATTTTATCCTTTCTAAAGGATGTTTTTCTCAAAACTCCAATTTCTCAATTTTATCCTTTCTAAAGGATGTTTTTCTTAAAACTCAATTTCTCAATTTTATCCTTCCAAGGATGTTTTTCTTAAAATCCTAATTTCTCAATTTTATCCTTTCAATAGGAGGTTTTTCTTAAAACTCGAATTTCTCACTTTCTTCCTTCCAAAAGGATGTTTTCCTCAAAATTTGATTTTTTCAATGTTATCCTTCCTAAATGATGTTTTTCTTAAAATTCCAATTCCTCAATTTTATCCTTCCTAAAGGAGGTTTTCTTAAAACTAAATTTGTCAACTTTATCCTTCCTAAAGGATGTTTTTCTTAAAACTCAATTTCTCAATTTTATCCTTTCTAAAGGATGTTTTTCTTAAAACTCAATTTCTCAATTTTATCCTTTCTAAAGGATGTTTTTCTTAAAACTCAATTTCTCAATTTTATCCTTTCTAAAGGGTGTTTTTCTTAAAACTCAATTTCTCAATTTTATCATTTCTAAAGGGTGTTTTTCTTAAAACTCTAATTTCTCAATTTTATCCTTTCTAAAGGATGTTTTTTTCTCAAAACTCCAATTTCTCAATTTTATCCTTTATAAAGGATGTTTTTCTGAAAACTCAATTTCTCAATTTTATCCTTCCAATGATGTTTTTCTTAAAATCCTAATTTCTCAATTTTATCCTTTCAAAATGAGGTTTTTCTTAAAACTCGAATTTCTCACTTTCTTCCTTCCAAAAGGATGTTTTCCTCAAAATTTGATTTTTTCAATGTTATCCTTCCTAAATGATGTTTTTCTTAAAATTTCAATTCCTCAATTTTATCCTTCCTAAATGAGGTTTTCTTAAAACTAAATTTCTCAACTTTATCCTTCCTAAAGGATGTTTTTCTTAAAACTCAATTTCTCAATTTTATCCTTCCTAAAGGATGTTTTTCTTAAAACTCAATTTCTCAATTTTATCCTTTCTAAAGGATGTTTTTCTTAAAACTCAATTTCTCAATTTTATCCTTTCTAAAGGATGTTTTTCTTAAAACCCAATTTCTCAATTTTATCCTTTCTAAAGGATGTTTTTCTTAAAAATCTAATTTCTCAATTTTATCCTTTCTAAATGATGTTTTTCTCAAAACTCCAATTTCTCAATTTTATCCTTTCTAAAGGGTATTTTTCTTAAAACTCAATTTCTCAATTTTATCCTTCCAAGGATGTTTTTCTTAAAATCCTAATTTCTCAATTTTATCCTTTCAAAAGGAGTTTTTTCTTAAAACTCGAATTTCTCACTTTCTTCCTTCCAAAAGGATGTTTTCCTCAAAATTTGATTTCTCAATTTTATCCTTCCAAAAGGACGTTTTCCACAAAATTCAAAATTCTCAATTTTATCCCCCTTGGAATGTTTTTTTAAATAAAAAATTCGAGTTTCTTGGTTTTTAAATTAAAAGAAAAGAAAAAAGAAAGTGAGAAGAGAGAAAAAGTAAATAAAAAAAGGGAAAAAGAAAAAGCAAGAAAGAAAAAGAAAAGAATAAGAGGTAAAAGAGAGAAAGAAGAAAAGGAAAAAGAAAAGGAGAGAAAAGAGAAAGAATGAGAGAAAATAAGATGAGAGAAAGAAAAAAAAAGTAAACGAGAGAAAATAAAAAGAAAAAAGAGAGAAGAAAAAAGAAAAAGAAAAGAGAAAAAGAAAAAGAAAAAAGAAAAGAATAAAAGAAAAGAAAAAGAAAGGAGAAGAACAAGAGAGAGAGAAGAAAATAAAAAGAAAAGGAAGAAAAAGAAAGAAGAAAAAAATGAAAAAAAGAAAAAGAAAAAAAGAGAGAGAAGAAAAAAAGAAAAAAAAAAGAGAAAGAGAAAGAAGAAGAAGAAGAAAAAAGAAAAAAGAAAAGAAACCCGCTGCTTTAGAATTTTCGAGCAAAAAGAGACAGATACTCGGTGCTCGAGATGAAGGATTTCAAACTCACCGTAATCGGGATTCCAGAGCAAGGGAGGCAGATACTCAAAGCCCAAGGACTTCGGGCGAAGGATTTCAAACTCGCCACATTAGATTCTCTGAGCAAAAGAGGCAGATACTCGTAGTTCAAGGCGAAGGATTTCAAACTCGCCGCATCAGGATCTAAGAGCAAAAGAGCTCAATGATTTTCGTGCAGAAAAATCAGAAGGCGTGCTCAGTTTGTTTTTGTCGCTTCGGGAAAACAAGTTATTTGCGTTTGTTCTTTACCGCTTCGGAAGAATGAATCAATTACGTCCCTTGCCGTTCTGGAAAGACGTGCCAACGCTGCTCAGATTGTTTTTGCCGCTTCGGGAAAACAAGTTATTTGGGTTTGTTCTTTACCGCTTCGGATGAATGAATCAATTATGTCCCATGCCGTTCCGGAAGGACATGCCAACGATACTCACTTTGTTTCTACCGCTTCGGAGGAGCAAATCACCAAAACAGGGAAGTTGGACAAAATTAGTGCTTATGGTCTTTGCTTTATTCTTGTTGCACAAGTACAAGCAAAGAGGGACAACTATAATCACTAATTTTGTCTGGGTTAACATCTTTTTATTTCGTTTTATAATAATGGACTTATGATGGCTTTTTCATATCTTGTCACTATCTAAATAAAAATGTGTTGTGGGCTTTGTTTAAATTAAATTAATTTATATATGTATGTTATACTTTTTATAAAAAAACCCCTAAAAATTATTATTATAAATTTTCATATATTATTATTATTACTAGTATTATTATATGCTATATATTGTTAATATTGTTATCATTATTATTATTTACTATTATTACTACTTATTATTGTAATGTTATTATATTATCACTACTATACTAATATGTTATCATCACTATTATTACTATCACCTACTATTTTTATCTATTATTATTACCATGTATTATAATTACTTTAAGTATTATATTTGACACTGTTATCTTATTATTTACATATTCATTATTACTATCTATTATATTATTATTATGACTATTAATATTATTACCACATATTATTATTATTATTAAATTATTCGTACTATACTTGTTACCTTACTATGCTATTATTATCATATATTTATTATCATTTTTATATTACTATCATATCTTATTATTATCTATTACTCTATTATATTATTATCTGTTATATTATTATCATTACCGTTATTATTAGTATTATCTACTATATTATAATTATTATTACCTTATTATTATTGTTATTATTATTATTAATGAATCTGAAACTAAAAAATACCAAAATATATTAATATAAATAAAGCCCAGAACATATTAAATAAATAAAAACCCAATTGAATAAACAAGCCCAAGTTCATTAAAAGTCCATTTACAGAAAAATAAAAACCCAAAAAGTGTATATTACAAAAAGGCACAAACCCTAATCTGATAATAAAGCCTAAAACCCTAATCTGATGACATTTACTGTTGTTTTTTGTGCGCAGCCCAATCTGAACCGTCAGATCAAGGGTTGTTGATCGAACGGTCCAGATGTTCCCTGATAGAGGAAACCCTAGATGGCTCTCAGCTCACTGGCGCCGCATCGCTTGCAGCCGTCGTATCAAGGGCGTATCGAGCGGCTGAGATTGAACCCACGCGTTTGGCTCCTCAGCTTCCCAAACCGTCCAGATTCACATCACGCCAATCGAAAGGATCGTTGGCAGCCACATCAGGGGCTTGATCCCCAAATCGAGCCTCTCTCTAGTCCCCTCCTCCAGCAGCCACAATTCATGCAAACAAAAACCGAATGTCAGAGAAAGGAAAATCGCACAAATGCAACGGAAATTCAAAAAATCAGAGGCAACAATAACAAATTCAGCAGAGGTGAATACGAACAAAACGATAGGCAACCAATAGGATCTTTTTCTTCGATTTATGTAAACCGAAAAGAAAATGTAATTTCGGCTATAAAATCCGAGAACCCCATAATGTAATGCGGAACCTTTTTGAAATATACAAAGAGAAAAGCATCGAGGCATTTTGCAGAGGTAACTTCTTCATTTTCGGCTTTTGCATGGCATAAAAATAAAAAGGGAATGGTTTTTTTTTTACCTTTTTCGCTTTCTCTGAGCTTCCGTCACTCCTTCGTCGGGAATAAGCCGGGCCTTAAAACGGTCGTGAACGGTGACTCGATCGACGGACGCCGAGAAGCTCCTCTCCTTTTCTTCTTCCCGTTATTTCGGGGGGAGATAGGGATTTCGAGAGTCGTTTCTTAGAAATCGGATGGCTCTGGTTTTGGGGGGAGCGTTTTCAGGGTGAGGGTTGTGAGAAAAGGGGTGTTTTTAAGGCTTTTAGGGTTTTGTTTTATTGCCGGTGTGGTTTTGAGGTCGTCGGACGGTGAGTATCACCGGGCGACGTTTAGAAAGTCGAGATTCGAGAGAGAGATTTTTAGGTGATGGCTAGGGTTTGATTCTGGGGCAAAAGGGTGTCCGAGTCGTTTAGGTTAGGTATTTATAGAGTCTCGGGTTTTTGCTTTTGGGTTATTAGCGTCTTAGGTCCCTCCGCGTCGGGCTCTTAGCAGTTTAGGGTTTCCGTCTCCTGAAATAGCACCCTAGGTCTTTAGGGTTTTGACTCGGTTTGCAATGTAGTCCTAGATCAAGTCTGCCCCTGGTTGAATCGTCCGTCCCATCCCTCTTATTTTGCTCCGTGTTCAAGTCGGTCCTCATAGACAGTTTTAAACTCCTCTTTCGTTTTTTATGATTTTGCCACTGTTGTTTGCATTTCATCCGTTTTGGTACTGCCTCTTGTTTATTTATTAGTATGTTGTTAATGTATGCTTTCTAATGCCATGCGTTGTTTTTTTAGTCGAATATGTATGTTGCCATAGTATGCTTTTTTAGAACCTTGTAGGCCTTGTGTATGATTTTTTTAATGCTTCGTTCTTGTTTTATCGAATATATATATGTTGTTTGTTTACGTTACGTTTCTTTGGGGTCTTGTGAAGCATGCCTAGTTTATGACATTAATGGATGAGATGTGTTAAAATGCTAAGTGTGACTTAATTGTTTTCAAAGTAGCCCTCATGTTCGATATTTAGAAATATTGTGAATTTGTTTCTAAAGATGTGAAACGTTAATTCGGGCTCAATAAAGGCATGCTTTATTTATTGTGAATTTTGGGCCTTATATGGGCTTTTGTTTGTTTTTTTGTAACATGCATATATATTTGTCATTCATGAGGCCTAATAGTCAAGCATGATAATCGGACTTAAAAATATACCCCAAGAGAAGTATTAATTAACCTCGGTATCCGGAAAACGACAGTCCTAGCTTAATGGATGTCGATCGAATATTTGGGTTAATTTTCACCGTCTCTAGGTATGCGAAAGCGCAAAAATGAAAATACCACGCATCATCCTTTACTTGCTTGCATCATGCATAAAGGTGACGTACGGGATCCGAACACTAAACTAACACGGCAGTCAGTCTTATATGATGTCGGTTTAGTCTAGGGTCCGGTGTACTGTCATCCTTTCTAATTAAATGTTTAATTAATTTCGATGCCACTATTCGATAAAGCTCGTGCTATTTAAGTCACATTTTCATCTAAGAACTCTTTATTAAATTCACTTTGAAATTTAAATAATTTCTATCGAATAAAAAGGCAACAAGTTATTTGGTACCGATTTCCGGGTGTGATGGGGGTGCTAACCCTTCCCCACGTGTAACCAACTCCTGAACCCGTTTTAAAAACGAATCTTTGGTTTTGTGGTGTCCGGCCTACCTTAGTTGCCGGTGGCGACTCCAAATTTTTACAATTTTCCAAAACACGAATTTCCCCCTTTTTAATAAAACCAATTTCAAAAAAAAGTGATAAGGCCTAGTTAGTCATTTTTCAAAAACCTTACAACAATACGATAGATTGTTGAGGAGCATTTATTGTGGGAAATTGCAGTCCAACGGCTCTATTGATGATCTCAACCACCCAAACGGCTAGAAATCAATGCAAGGGTATAAAAACAAGTCTCAAATGCTACAGCAACAACTATTGAGCCTTCAAGCAACGTCAAAGCATTCAAATTCAAACCTTGATCTTTTAGAGTCAAATCTTGTACCCAACTCAAGTGTGTTCTTCATTGTAATTTTTATTAAGAGTTTTGGAGAGTGTTTGATTGTATTTGGGTAAACATTATCCTTTGAGAGGCACTTGTTAAGTTTACCAAAATTCCTTCATTGTAAAGAGTGTGTTGGATTAAGCTTTGGGTAGAAAGCTTAATCCGTATTGTAAAGTTTCCTTCTCATCCAAGAAAAGGGGAAGAATCAATAGTGGATTGGTTAAAAATCCTTAGTGGGAGCTAAGGTAGCGGAGGTAGAGTTCATTTAGGAACTTGAACCACTATAATTGTCTTGTGTCAATTTTTTATTCATCCAATTCACCCTAAACTAACACGGCAGTCAGTCTTATATAATGTCGGTTTAGTCTAGGGTCCGGTGTATCGTCATCCTTTCTAATTAAATGTTTAATTAATTCTGATGCCACTATTCGATAAAGCTCGTGCTATTTAAGTCACATTTTCATCTAAGAACTCTTTATTAAATTCATTTTGAAATTTAAATAATTTCTATCGAATAAAAAGGCAACAAGTTATTTGGTACCAATTTCCATGCGTGATGGGGGTGCTAACCCTTCCCCACGTGTAACCAACTCCCGAACCCGTTTTAAAAACAAATCTTTGGTTTTGTGGTGTCCGGCCTACCTTAGTGGCCGGTGGCGACTCCAATTTTTTACAGTTTTCCAAAACACGAATTTCCCCCTTTTTAATAAAACCAATTTCAAAAAAAGTGATAAGACCTAGTTAGTCGTTTTTCAAAAACTTTACAACAGTTTGGCGACTCCGCTGAGACGAATTTTTGTTTTCGACAAAACAAAAAAAAGAGAGTTAAGCCAATAAAACACTCGTTGCCTTTAGTCGATGGAAACTATTTAAAATTTAAAGTGAATTTAATAAGTTTGTTCTTCCTTGAAAATATGACTTAAATTAAACAGGCTTTGAAAATTTGTGGCATTCGAATTAATTCCTCATTTAATTTCAAAGGAGTCCCCGACATGTGTTGCATCATGATCATCAAGCTCTATACCCGAGCTACACCCTTAAGTGAAAGTGAAACGCCCATACCCACGTGAGCATCCCTCCACGGGTCGGTAATTCACTTTCGGAATCCACGCCTTTTGACACGTGAGCAGCCCTCCATGTCATTAGGTCGTGCTTTCCCTCGAGCCGAAACCAATTTGCAAGCCTGTAATGGGCCAGAATTGGGGTTCTTATTGCCTTAGTAGGTGATAAGATAGGTTCGGGTACCCTTTATTAGAACCGAACTCATGCGTGAGAATATAAGAAACCTACCCCATTTGAGCCATGCGGATAACCCTAGAGTTTAGAGTGTCTAGGTTTTCTTGCTAATTGCTTATTTCTACGCTTCTTTTTTCGTTAATGCTTGAATTTCATTGCTTGCCTTATGATTTATGTTTATCATGTGACTAACACCTTTTCTTTTCTTCCCCTTTTTTTCTCTTATTTTGCATATATCATCATTGCATTAAGAGCACATTGAGTTGGAAATAGTTTGAAATTAAAGACTTTATCAGTGGGAAATCTGGTCTGCAACAATAGTGAGAAGGACCTCGACGAAAATATAGCCACAATGAGAGCAACTACATGGTTGGGGTTCCGAGACAAGAAAGGCTTTCAAAGACGAAAAATGGCCACCTCACATTTTTGTTAGACATTCCAGTTGGGAAATACCGAGTCCTGCAAGAAAATCAGCGAGAACCACACCGAACAAGAACTAAGCTTTCCGGGGCAAGATCGGAAATTTCTGAGGCATAGCGAGAACCACAATCAAGTCTCGACCTAGAACGAAAAAATACTTCAAGTCAGAGGGAATCCCGACCTCAGCTCCGATAAGCTTTGAAGGTTGGGCTCGGTGGGACCCTTTCAAAGAGTAAGTCAAGAGTACCAAATATCGACAGTGGACCAATCATAATTCGTCACCTACACCACTTGGGGGCAGGACCGAGAGTTGGCCTATTTGTTAACGTGGATACGAGAGAACGCCTGATCCCTAGAGAAAGAAGAAGGGATTGTGTGAGTCTTAAAGAAAGTTGACGACCTAAATGCTAGCTTGAGAACCATATGTGGTGGGTTTCCGTCGATCGTTGTAACAAACCAAGGTTCCCATTGATATGAGTTGTTTAACGAGGATATTTTCCGAACTCAGTGTTGCTCTTTGCATTTCAATTATGCATTTTGTTTGATTACCCTTAGTCATGTACATATGACACATTGCATTCATGAAATTAATGTTCAATGCACCTTTGCATTCAATTATACATTTTGATTGATTACCTTTAATCACATGTTTCTGTTGTACATACGACACATTCATTCATTCATTCATTCATTAAACAAATAAAATTAATGTCCATCAAATCAATGCACCTTTGCATTCAATTATACATTTTGATTGACTACCTTTAATCACATGTTTCTGTTGTACATACGACACATTCATTCATTCATTCATTAAACAAATAAAATTAATGTCCATCAAATCAATGCATCTTTGCATTCAATTGTACATGTCTGTTTGATTACCTTTAATCATATGTTTCCGTTGTACATACGACGCATTCATTCATTCATTCATTAAACAAATAAAATTAATGTACATCAAATTAATGCATCTTTGCATTCAATTGTACATTTCTGTTTGATTACGTTTAATCATCTATCCTTGTTGTACATACGACACATTCATTCATTCATTCATTAAACAAATAAAATTAATGTCCATCAAATTAATGCATCTTTGCATTCAATTGTACATGTCTGTTTGATTACCTTTAATCATCTATCCTTGTTGTGCATACAACACATGCATTATTCCTTGTATACTTGTTATTAAAATTATCTCATCTTCATGCATATGATATATTGCATACATTAATCAATCATGGAATTAATTGCGAGAAATATCATGGCAGAAAGTGAAAGTTTAATCTGCAATCATTCCTCATTCATACACCACCCGTTTGCATACCCGAGAAATGGAAGAGAGATTGGCAAAGGTAGAGAAGGGGCAGAAGGACCTCGAAACTCGTCTGGATGGGGTCAATAAGAATATCGGTGATCAGATCGCACAGTCGCAAGCTTCCATTATTGCTCAAATGACCGACCTATTATTGAAGATGAAAGGTGAGGAAGAAGTTTCCGTAGAAGGACACAAGGGTAATGCATCCCATGTGAAAGATCAACCGGAAGTGTCGAATCCCAGAAAAAGAGTCTATGCGGGAATCTACGCCAAGACTGCCGTTGGAACGACTATTAGCCACCATGGGGGAACCTCAACGAGTCAGCCCATTGACTTAGGGGCAGGATATGAGGATGAAGTGGAGAGGATTAAGGCCGAGATGGAAGAGAAGCATGAGGAGAGGTTCCGCTTCTTTGAAGAAAGGTTCAAGACCTTACAAGGGACGGATAAGCAAGGGAATGATGCCAGCGATTTGAGTCTTATAACGGATTTAGTCCTTCCGCCGAAATTCAAAGTTCCCGATTTTAAGAAGTACGACGGAACTGCTTGCCCCTTAGCACACATTACTACGTATTGCCGGAGGATGGCAGCTTTTATAAAAGATGAGAAGCTACTCATTCATTGTTTTCAAGGCAATTTAGCTGGTTCCGCGACATGTTGGTATGCTAAACTTAGTCGAGTCGACATCAAGTCATGGAGAGATCTTTCAAAAGCCTTCATCGGTCAATACAAGCATGTAACTGATATGACTCCGAATCGGCTCATGCTACAAGGGATGGAACAAAAGCACGATGAGAGTATCCGTGAGTATGTCCGGCGTTGGCGAGACGTAGCAGCTCAGGTGCAGCCCCTACTTTCGGAAGGAGAAATCATTCCCTTGTTTGTGGACACTCTGAAAGGAGTCTTGTACGATCGCTTGATAAGCAATCCCTCTAGTAGCTTTGTGAACATGGTCATGACGGGAGAACGTATTGAGGATGCTATCAAGAAATGGAAGATAGTAGATCCCTATGGCGCAACCGCCCACAAGGGGCATGGATCTCAGGTTCACATGGTAGGTTCTCACTCGAACAACTCGTCTTTTAGCTGCTACCATAATCAAGCATCTCGGTCTGCAAAGCCTTCAAGGGTTCTCCACCCGGTTCCTATGCCGTACTCCGGTTTTCTCCCAATGCTTATTGAGAAGAAGCTTCTGACCCCAGTTCAGTCAAAACCAAAGGATCCTCCCTATCCTGAAGATTATGATGTTAGTGCCATATGTGACTACCATGTGGGAAGCACGGGCCACGCCACAGAGAATTGTGGGGCACTGAAAAACAAAGTTTAGGGACTGATCGAGAACGGTCTGTTGAAGTTTTGAAAGAAGGATGATGAGTGTGACTTTTGGGGAGGTGTTGTTTCCCGGGGTTTTAGGAGCTCGTGCGTTCAAGTTTCCTTTCATGTTGCATTTTCTCTTGAAGTAATGCATGGAACAAACATTGCTATCATTTGCCCAAAGATAGCAGTGATCTTTTTGTGAGGGCACTTGTTATGTTTGCAGATTTTCTTTCTAATGAAAATGCATGTTTTTTAACATACAGTGATCTTGAAATCATATATATGTATATCCCTCCCTACCTTCATAGGTCCTCGGATATCACATGCTTGATGTGGCATTGATTCTTATGAAAGAGATCAATTGAATGTTGTGATAACGATGGAGTGAGACTTCCCGCTCTGTCCGCTCGGGTTGGTAAAGCGAGAAAAGCAAGATTACTATTCCTTCGATGATGTTTGATGATAAGAAAATCTCCTAAGAGAACCCAAATAAAGTTGCTTAAATGTGCCTTAAAAAAAGAAAAGAAAAGAAAAAAAAAGAAGAAAGAAGAAAATAGATTATTTCAAAATAAAATGTTTTTAACTTCAGAGCTTGGTAATAAGCATTAACAAAAAGCACTCCAATGTTCGAAACCTGGTATTAGGAATTCTCGGATACGAGTGTGGAATTTTAGGGGCACTCCGCTGAAGCCTGAAACTCTTCGTTTCATGAGTGATGGTAGTATTTTCAAAATACTGACTATATCGAGTAACACGGGATATCATTGTATGCTCCATCTTTATTCTTGAGCCAAAGGATTGTGACGAGTTGAATTCCTCTATATACAAAAAAAGAATGAAAAAAGAAAAAAGAAGAAAAGAAGAAAAAAAAGGGAGAAAATGATGAGAACTAGAAGGAATAGTAATTGAGCTGATCCAGCAAGTACCATAATCATGAGGATGAACCGAGCGATTAGGGAGGAGTTTCATAACTTCAAATATCGTCACAACATTCAAAGTCTTCATAGACACAAGCTATGCTTGAAGAGGTCACCGGAAAGTTGAATCTAAGACGCTCTTGCATTTGATATACAGGGCATCCTATTTTGTTTTTCTTTTAATTAGACTTTTGGTTTCTAGGTTTTGTATGTTAACCAAAAATCCATTCTTCATTAGAATGACGACCAGCGAATTGACATATTTCAAAACAAAGAGATTTCCTTGCATTACTTCAGAGATAAATGCATCGTCGGCAGTGAGACCCAAAGTTGAGGGGCATTACATGATATGTGATGATGAAGGACCATTGGGGCATTATTGTCCGTGGGACAACAGAGTCTTTTGCACGTAGAATTTTGAATCAGAACAGATGAGAGATGGCATACGGTTTGAAAGTGCTTGGTTAATGATTACGGCTAAGGTCACTGGACTCCGAGAATGGGCAACGACAGACGAGAACAAAGTTTGTCAGGATATATGACTGATGAGTGGTTGTAGTCCCAAGATGATGACCACCGACCCTAGAGAATGAAGACAAACTAAATTCATGCATCTTTGCATCCTCATGACCACACGCATCTTTGCATCACGAAATATGCTCATGCATCATTGATAGTTAGACGCATGCTAACTCATACCATTATAGCATTTTGTTTATTTTAAACAGGCAGTTAAAGGTTGATAAAGAGAGGGATCTACCACTTCACGAGAGAAGAAAAAGATCTCATAAAAACCAAGAGTCCTTTGACTGGTATCAAGATCTTAATCCCTAATTCTGATCACCCCAAATGATGTTTTCCTCAAAACTCAATTTTTCAATGTTATCTTTCCTAAAGGATGTTTTTCTTAAAATTTCGATTCCTCAATTTTATCCTTCCTAAAGGAGATTTCTCTTAAAACTAAATTTCTCAATTTTATTCTTCCTAAAAGGATGTTTTTCTTAAAACTAAATTTCTCAATTTTATCCTTCCTAAAGGATGTTTTTCTTAAAACTCAATTTCTCAATTTTATCCTTTCTAAAGGATGTTTTTTCTTAAAACTAAATTTCTCAATTTTATCCTTCCTAAAGGATGTTTTTCTTAAAACTCAATTTCTCAATTTTATCATTTCTAAAGGATGTTTTTCTTAAAACTCAATTTCTCAATTTTATCCTTTCTAAAGGATGTTTTTCTTAAAACCCAATTTCTCAATTTTATCCTTTCTAAAGGATGTTTTTCTTAAAACTCCAATTTCTCAATTTTATCCTTTCTAAAGGATGTTTTTCTCAAAACTCCAATTTCTCAATTTTATCCTTTCTAAAGGATGTTTTTCTTAAAACTCAATTTCTCAATTTTATCCTTCCAAGGATGTTTTTCTTAAAATCCTAATTTCTCAATTTTATCCTTTCAAAAGGAGGTTTTTCTTAAAACTCGAATTTCTCACTTTCTTCCTTCCAAAAGGATGTTTTCCTCAAAATTTGATTTTTTCAATGTTATCCTTCCTAAATGATGTTTTTCTTAAAATTTCAATTCCTCAATTTTATCCTTCCTAAAGGAGGTTTTCTTAAAACTAAATTTGTCAACTTTATCCTTCCTAAAGGATGTTTTTCTTAAAACTCAATTTCTCAATTTTATCCTTTCTAAAGGATGTTTTTCTTAAAACTCAATTTCTCAATTTTATCCTTTCTAAAGGATGTTTTTCTTAAAACTCAATTTCTCAATTTTATCCTTTCTAAAGGGTGTTTTTCTTAAAACTCTAATTTCTCAATTTTATCCTTTCTAAAGGATGTTTTTTTCTCAAAACTCCAATTTCTCAATTTTATCCTTTCTAAAGGATGTTTTTCTTAAAACTCAATTTCTCAATTTTATCCTTCCAATGATGTTTTTCTTAAAATCCTAATTTCTCAATTTTATCCTTTCAAAATGAGGTTTTTCTTAAAACTCGAATTTCTCACTTTCTTCCTTCCAAAAGGATGTTTTCCTCAAAATTTGATTTTTTCAATGTTATCCTTCCTAAATGATGTTTTTCTTAAAATTTCAATTCCTCAATTTTATCCTTCCTAAATGAGGTTTTCTTAAAACTAAATTTCTCAACTTTATCCTTCCTAAAGGATGTTTTTCTTAAAACTCAATTTCTCAATTTTATCCTTCCTAAAGGATGTTTTTCTTAAAACTCAATTTCTCAATTTTATCCTTTCTAAAGGATGTTTTTCTTAAAACTCAATTTCTCAATTTTATCCTTTCTAAAGGATGTTTTTCTTAAAACTCAATTTCTCAATTTTATCCTTTCTAAAGGATGTTTTTCTTAAAACCCAATTTCTCAATTTTATCTTTTCTAAAGGATGTTTTTCTTAAAACTCTAATTTCTCAATTTTATCCTTTCTAAATGATGTTTTTCTCAAAACTCCAATTTCTCAATTTTATCCTTTCTAAAGGGTATTTTTCTTAAAACTCAATTTCTCAATTTTATCCTTCGAAGGATGTTTTTCTTAAAATCCTAATTTCTCAATTTTATCCTTTCAAAAGGAGTTTTTTCTTAAAACTCGAATTTTTCACTTTCTTCCTTCCAAAAGGATGTTTTCCTCAAAATTTGATTTCTCAATTTTATCCTTCCAAAAGGATGTTTTCCTCAAAATTTGATTTCTCAAGTTTATCCTTCCAAAAGGACGTTTTCCTCAAAATTCAAAATTCTCAATTTTATCCCCTTGGAATGTTTTTTTAAATAAAAAATTCGAGTTTCTTGGTTTTTAAATTAAGAGAAAAGAAAAAAGAAAGTGAGAAGAGAGAAAAAGTAAATAAAAAAAGCGAAAAAGAAAAAGCAAGAAAGAAAAAGAAAAGAATAAGAGGTAAAAGAGAGAAAGAAGAAAAGGAAAAAGAAAAGGAGAGAAAAGAGAAAAGAGAAAGAATGAGAGAAAATAAGAAGAGAGAAAAAAAAAAGTAAACGAGAGAAAATAAAAAGAAAAAAGAGAGAAGAAACATATTTGTGTATCATTTATAGTACACTACACGCAAGCAACATGTACCGATACACCCACGAGTCGTACCGATACGTGTAATCACTAATTTTGACTGGGTTAACATCTTTTTATTTCGTTTTATAATAATGGACTTATGATGGCTTTTTCATATCTTGTCACTATCTAAATAAAAATGTATTGTGGGTTTTGTTTAAATTAAATTAATTTATATATGTATGTTATACTTTTTATAAAAAAACCCCTAAAAATTATTATTATAAATTTTCATATATTATTATTATTACTAGTATTATTATATGCTATATATTGTTAATATTGTTATCATTATTATTATTTACTATTATTACTACTTATTATTGTAATGTTATTATATTATCACTACTATACTAATATGTTATCATCACTATTATTACTATCACCTACTATTTTTATCTATTATTATTACCATGTATTATAATTACTTTAAGTATTATATTTGACACTGTTATCTTATTATTTACATATTCATTATTACTATCTATTATATTATTATTATGACTATTAATATTATTACCACATATTATTATTATTATTAAATTATTCGTACTATACTTGTTACCTTACTATGCTATTATTATCATATATTTATTATCATTTTTATATTACTATCATATCTTATTATTATCTATTACTCTATTATATTATTATCTGTTATATTATTATCATTACCGTTATTATTAGTATTATCTACTATATTATAATTATTATTACCTTATTATTATTGTTATTATTATTATTAATGAATCTGAAACTAAAAAATACCAAAATATATTAATATAAATAAAGCCTAGAACATATTAAATAAATAAAAACCCAATTGAATAAACAAGCCCAAGTTCATTAAAAGTCCATTTACAGAAAAATAAAAACCCAAAAAGTGTATATTACAAAAAGGCACAAACCCTAATCTGATAATAAAGCCTAAAACCCTAATCTGATGACATTTACTGTTGTTTTTTGTGCGCAGCCCAATCTAAACCGTCAGATCAAGGGTTGTTGATCGAACGGTCCAGATGGTCCCTGATAGAGGAAACCCTAGATGGCTCTCAGCTCACTGGCGCCGCATCGCTTGCAGACGTCGTATCAAGGGCGTATCGAGCGGCTGAGATTGAACCCACGCGTTTGGCTCCTCAGCTTCCCAAACCGTCCAGATTCACATCACGCCAATCGAAAGGATCGCTGGCAGCCACATCAGGGGCTTGATCCCCAAATCGAGCCTCTCTCTAGTCCCCTCCTCCAGCAGCCACAATTCATGCAAACAAAAACCGAATGTCAGAGAAAGGAAAATCGCACAAATGCAACGGAAATTCAGAAAATCAGAGGCAACAATAACAAATTCAGCAGAGGTGAATACGAACAAAACGATAGGCAACCAATAGGATCTTTTTCTTCGATTTATGTAAACCGAAAAGAAAATGTAATTTCGGCTATAAAATCCGAGAACCCCATAATGTAATGCGGAACCTTTTCGAAATATACAAAGAGAAAAGCATCGAGGCATTTTGCAGAGGTAACTTCTTCATTTTCGGCTTTTGCATGGCATAAAAATAAAAAGGGAATGTTTTTTTTACCTTTTTCGCTTTCTCTGAGCTTCCGTCACTCATTCGTCGGGAATAAGTTGGGCCTTAAAACGGTCGTGAATGGTGACTCGATCGACGGACGCCGAGAAGCTCCTCTCCTTTTCTTCTTCCCGTTATTTCGGGGGGAGATAGAGATTTCGAGAGTCGTTTCTTAGAAATCGGATGGCTCTGGTTTTGGGGGGAGCGTTTTCAGGGTGAGGGTTGTGAGAAAAGGGGTGTTTTTAAGGCTTTTAGGGTTTTGTTTTATTGCCGGTGTGGTTTTGAGGTCGTCGGACGGTGAGTATCACCGGGCGACGTTTAGAAAGTCGAGATTCGAGAGAGAGTTTTTTAGGTGACGGTTAGGGTTTGATTCTGGGGCAAAAGGGTGTCTGAGTCGTTTAGGTTAGGTATTTATAGAGTCTCGGGTTTTTGCTTTTGGGTTATTAGCGTCTTAGGTCCCTCCGCGTCGGGCTCTTAGCAGGTTTAGGGTTTCCGTCTCCTGAAATAGCACCCTAGGTCTTTAGGGTTTTGACTCGGTTTGCAATGTAGTCCTAGATCAAGTCTGCCCCTGGTTGAATCGTCCGTCCCATCCCTCTTATTTTGCTCCGTGTTCAAGTCGGTCCTCATAGACAGTTTTAAACTCCTCTTTCGTTTTTTATGATTTTGCCACTGTTGTTTGCATTTCATCCGTTTTGGTACTGCCTCTTGTTTATTTATTAGTATGTTGTTAATGTATGCTTTCTAATGCCATGCGTTGTTTTTTTAGTCGAATATGTATGTTGCCATAGTATGCTTTTTTAGAACCTTGTAGGCCTTGTGTATGATTTTTTTAATGCTTCGTTCTTGTTTTATCGAATATATATATGTTGTTTGTTTACGTTACGTTTCTTTGGGGTCTTGTGAAGCATGCCTAGTTTATGACATTAATGGATGAGATGTGTTAAAATGCTAAGTGTGACTTAATTGTTTTCAAAGTAGCCCTCATGTTCGATATTTAGAAATATTGTGAATTTGTTTCTAAAGATGTGAAACGTTAATTCGGGCTCAATAAAGGCATGCTTTATTTATTGTGAATTTTGGGCCTTATATGGGCTTTTGTTTGTTTTTTTGTAACATGCATATATATTTGTCATTCATGAGGCCTAATAGTCAAGCATGATAATCGGACTTAAAAATATACCCCAAGAGAGGTATTAATTAACCTCGGTATCCGGAAAACGACAGTCCTAGCTTAATGGATGTCGATCGAATATTTGGGTTAATTTTCACCGTCTCTAGGTATGCGAAAGCGCAAAAATGAAAATACCACGCATCATCCTTTACTTGCTTGCATCATGCATAAAGGTGACGTACGGGATCCGAACACTAAAATAACACGGCAGTCAGTCTTATATGATGTCGGTTTAGTCTAGGGTCCGGTGTACCGTCATCCTTTCTAATTAAATGTTTAATTAATTTCGATGCCACTATTCGATAAAGCTCGTGCTATTTAAGTCACATTTTCATCTAAGAACTCTTTATTAAATTCACTTTGAAATTTAAATAATTTCTATCGAATAAAAAGGCAACAAGTTATTTGGTACCGATTTCCGGGCGTGATGGGGGTGCAAACCCTTCCCCACGTGTAACCAACTCCTGAACCCGTTTTAAAAACGAATCTTTGGTTTTGTGGTGTCCGGCCTACCTTAGTTGCCGGTGACGACTCCAAATTTTTACAATTTTCCAAAACACGAATTTCCCCCTTTTTAATAAAACCAATTTCAAAAAAAAGTGATAAGGCCTAGTTAGTCATTTTTCAAAAACCTTACAACAATACGATAGATTGTTGAGGAGCATTTATTGTGGGAAATTGCAGTCCAACGGCTCTATTGATGATCTCAACCACCCAAACGGCTAGAAATCAATGCAAGGGTATAAAAACAAGTCTCAAATGCTACAGCAACAACTATTGAGCCTTCAAGCAACGTCAAAGCATTCAAATTCAAACCTTGATCTTTTAGAGTCAAATCTTGTACCCAACTCAAGTGTGTTCTTCATTGTAATTTTTATTAAGAGTTTTGGGGAGTGTTTGATTGTATTTGGGTAAACATTATCCTTTGAGAGGCACTTGTTAAGTTTACCAAAATTCCTTCATTGTAAAGAGTGTGTTGGATTAAGCTTTGGGTAGAAAGCTTAATCCGTATTGTAAAGTTTCCTTCTCATCCAAGAAAATAGGAAGAATCAATAGTGGATTGGTTAAAAATCCTTAGTGGGAGCTAAGGTAGCGGAGGTAGAGTTCATTTAGGAACTTGAACCACTATAATTGTCTTGTGTCAATTTTTTATTCATCCAATTTCCACCCTCAAATTTTTAATCGCCAATTCACCCCCTCTTGGCCATTTGCAATTGTTTGATCAACTCAACAGAAAAAATCGTGTTCGGGACGGGTTAGATTTTATTAAGTGTGAAGTCGGTCGGTTTGGGTTAAGTGTAGGAAATACCCGATCCAGACTAATTGTGTAATTTTCCCTAAATTTTTAGGTATATTTCTAATAATACATCTCTTTATATATTTTTATAATTATGTCCTTAAAATTAATTTTTCATTTACAATTTGGTCTTTAAAATTATGATTTTTTATAATTAAGTTTCCTAAAATTATTTTTTTACAATTAGGTCCATAAAGTTATTTTTTTCTATAGGTCGGGGTCGAGTTTAGTGTATTTATTTTCGGGTCAGATCGAGTTTTTTAAAGAATGTGTTCAGGTCGGTCAAGTTCGAGTTTAGGATATTTATTTTCGGGTCAGGCTCCGGTCGGCCAAAAACCTGACCCGACCCGTGCTTATCCCTAGTAAAACCAAGCAAGTTGATTTGAAGAAAAAAAAACTTTATTTCGTCAACCATGTCTAATAGATAATTAGAGAACTCTGTCGAATAGATAATGATATAATTAGTTTACGCAGACATGTATTGCCAACCGCTATAGCATTCGAATGGTAATTAACATAATTCCTAAGCAGTAAACTCAACATCCATTCTGATCATTGCTACCTTTACTTTTATTGCATCTAGTGACATATCACCACACAATATTATTTCAATTAACTCTTAAATGTAATTGTAATTGCTTTAAGTTTGTTATTCCAATTCACGTGAGTTCAACACTTTACTTATGATTATATTACTTGATTGACGAGTTACGAGCCTGTCAGTATCTTTCATAAACTTTAATAAGTTCTCAATGAGTTCTATTATTCATTAACGGAAAATCTTCTCTCTTGAGTACATACTCAATCTCAACAACATTAGATGGAAACTTTGCACAAATATAGTTCTTGCCTTTTTTTTTTCAAAATTGTAGCTTTTACTCTCTCTTTTTTATTTTCTAAAATATAGCTCTTTCTACAATGAAAATGAAAATTGAAGGAACACCCACAGTTTTTTAACAATGAACAGTGGCGGGGCTATATTGGGCTCAAAGGGGTCCTGGCACCTGCTAAAAAATTTATATATTAGATAAATTTTGATTTAATGGTATTTTGGCTCCTGTAAAAATGAGTATTTAAATTGAAAAATATATCAATTTATTAAATATTTAATCAAGTAAGGCTGAACCAAAGAACGATGGGTCGTGTTCTTAAAATTCTTGGTCTAATAACAATTTACGTATTTACCAAGATTGTTTCGGACATTTTCGAGGCTCCGAACGAAAACTAAAAAATGCACCCCTATAGAGCGAAAACATATCTCATTGCTTTGAACAATTAATTTAATATTTCATTAATAAACCATAGAAACATAATTTAACTTTGTCAAACACATTATTGTATTTGTTTTGTTAAGAAAGTTTGAAGGAATTAAATTGTGGGCATGATATGGAGTTTGATTTTGAACAATAAATACAAAAAATGAAAAATATTGTATCATTTATCTTTTTATCGTTAGATTGGAGAAGAATAAAGAGAGAACTAAATTTGACAAAAAATAAATAAAGAAATTCTGAGACTTAAGAAAGAGAATTAAATTTTAATGTTAGATTAATTAATTTATTTGATAAATTAAAAAAATAAAATTAAAAAAACAAGAATAATTAATTTTTAGGGGCCCTAAGCAGTCGCTCATGATGCTCTCCCTAATAGTCGAATATAGTCCTTATAAATTTAAATATTAGAAAAAATTAGACTTTGCCTTTTGATTTTTGAGTTTAAATTTCTAATAAATAATTGTATTTTTAAATTTAATATTTCAGCCCCTCTCAACATACATTCTTGGCTCTGCCCCTAGAAGTGAATGACTTTTTCAATTAAAAAATTTGAAGTCGAAGGGAACACACACCATTTTAGACAGTGTTTTACACTAAAGTCGGATTGTAGGCCTACCGTCTTCAACATTTTTTAATTAAGAAAAAGATGCACAATAAAATCGAATTATATTCTTACCGACTTCACCTTTATTGTAACAAATGCTATAGATTTGAAAATAATAACAAGGATGTTATATTTTTGGGGAGAAAATTTTTACCCTGCAATATTGGTGCAATTTGGCGACGTTAGATAAGAATAGAAATTGGGAAGTTCTAAGGAACGGTCGCTTAAAAACGGTTAAAAAATCGCGTACACAAATCTTTATAAAAAATCGTAAGGATTTGTGTACATTGACCGAAAATTTTACAAAAGTGGTAACGATTTGTGTACATACACAAATTCTTACCACTTTTGTGTACATACATAAATCCTTACAAATTAGTAAGTATTTATGTACATTATACATAAATCCTTATATTATACGATTTTTGTAAGAAATCAATCATTTTTTAGTCGTTTTTTGAGCGGACTGTTTTTTAAAATTTTCCACAGAAATTAGCAAAAAAAATGCTTATAATCTTTTCGGTCGATGTGTAATACTTTTACGTGGCAAAAATCGTGTGTTTCGCAATAAATACTGAAAACATATTCCATTGAAAGAGGATACGAAACTGTCAAACGTGGAACGTCAAGCGTCAGACCAGAGCTGAACAAGTAGAATAATGGTAGTAAACTAGTAGCAGTAGCAGTTCTTTTGAAAGCTTAAAAAAAGGAAAAAGGATTCAGAGGGACTTGAGAAGACGAGTAAGAACCCATTTGCCATTTCTTCCCTTTTTTTATGGTTTCTTCATAGTCATTTGATGATACAAAGTGTGCTAAAGCCTAGCTCGATAACCTATGTTAGTTAATGTTTGTACGACAGATTGTTAGCATTGTTCTATATTTGCTTTCGTACTTTATATAGAAACCATACTCTTTTCATTTTGAGTTGGTTTCTTTTAAAGGGTGAAAGTTGGAATGAGCTTCTAACTTTGTATGTTTACGGCAGATATCCAGAGGGAAAATGGGAGATAAAGGTTCATGTGAGCAGAGAGTATTGACTAAAAAAAATATGGGTTTCATTGACATTGTGTTTCAATGGTCTCTTGAAGACATATTCAATGACAATCTTTACAAAGATCAGGTGGGTTTGCCTTGTTCTCCAATCTAACTATGACTCAGTCGACACACTTTTATGGATGTTGGGAATGTTTGTTCTTATATGTAAAATAGTTGTAGTGGTTGATTGGAATATACTCTCTTGTTAAACTTCTATGAATATCGACGTATATATATAGTTATGACAGCAAGCTAAATGTGTCACAACAAGACATGAAATGATAATAGTTTGTTAATTTCTTGCTATTGAACTCTTCTGAAATTTTATTAGTAGAATCTTATGTTGATCTTAAGCTTCGCTTAGTTAAACCAGAGAGCTGTTTAAAGATTGAACATGATAAGTTTGTTGAATGGGTGAGTTTGGCTTCGAAAGGTTGAGATTTCCTTCATTTAAGATGACGATGAGAAATCGTTTGTGTTTTATCTATTTTCTACTACCATAGAAAAGGATGTTAGAGGTTTGTTATTATTATCTGTTGACTGTTATGAATTAATCTGCTTCAATTTTATGTCAACTACCAGGTGACAAAGATTCCAGTTTCATTTCAGTCTGCGGATCAGTATTTTGAGTCGTATGTTTTGCCTTTGTTGGAGGAGACACGAGCGGAAATGCAGTCATCCATGGAAATTATAGCTAGAGCACCATATGCCATGGTGACACATCTTGGGGTGGCAAGTTATGTACCATTGATGTTTTATGTGAATGTTGATTACTGGAGAAAACAGTCCTCGACTCCTGATAAGAAACCATACAAAACATTGCCTGGAGATGTTCTCGTCATAGCAGATGTGAAACCTGAGACTGCTTCTGATTTACTAAGTCCAGGTAGAGCCTGGACTTTTGCCCTAGTAACAAAAATTAAGGATGACAACGAGGATAATAGTCCATCTACTTCTTTCAAAATAACAGCATTGGAAGACTTTGTTTCTAAATATGATACCAAGAAATCACTATATGTTATTCACTTGACGAGTCTGATCACAAACAGGCGAATATGGAATGCGTTGCACATGAGAATCAGAAACTTGAAGATTATCAACGAAGTTTTGTACACTGATCAAATGGTATGATAACGCATTACATATATGTTCGAGATTTGATTCTGTGAAAGTGGCACAATACTGGATAATTTGTTACTGCATTTTCGTCACTAATGGATGCAAGTGCATCGTGCTATATGGTTAT
The DNA here is from genome assembly GCA_030270665.1 of Hibiscus trionum. Classification (NCBI taxonomy): domain Eukaryota; kingdom Viridiplantae; phylum Streptophyta; class Magnoliopsida; order Malvales; family Malvaceae; genus Hibiscus; species Hibiscus trionum. Next base: position 20,042,735 of record BSYR01000022.1, read on the forward strand.
TCTTTGAGCTAAATGTTCACAAGTTGAGGCATTGAATCTGTCCAACGCAATTAATGTACTGTGAGTTTTGCACTATACTGGGATTAATTTTCTTTTTCGTGTTGTATGCAGGTAGCTAAAGGGTGCAGTCTTTGTACCTCAGAGATTGGCGGAGACTGGAATAAGAATTTCCTGAAAAGTTTGCTATCTCAACTGAATGAATCTCAAAAGAACTCGGTTGTTGCTTGTCTCAACAAAATGCAGTGCAACCACAAGTCTCATGTGGAACTTATTTGGGGTCCTCCGGGAACTGGTAAAACTAAAACTGTTAGCGTGCTGCTGTTTGCTCTGTTGAGGATGAAGTATAGGACACTTGCCTGTGCCCCAACAAATGTTGCAATTACTGATGTAGCTGCACGAGTCTTAAAGCTGGTAAAAGAAGCTAAGAAAACCGGCTCTGTAGCTGATGGTCAGTTTTGTTCCTTGGGAGACATCCTCTTATTTGGCAATAAAGAGCGTCTTAAAGTTGATTTCAAGATTGAAGAAATATTTTTGGATTATCGTGTACACAGGCTTAGTGAGTGCTTTGGGCTGTTTGGTTGGCGGCACTGTTTTACTTCGGCGACAATTTTGCTTAAAGATTGTGTCTCTCAGTACCAGATTTTCTTGGAAAATGAAACAAGAAAAGAGAAGAAAGGTGGTGGTGGTGGTGAAGATGATTGTAAGAAGGTTATCCATAAATCATTTCTTGAATATGCAAGGGAAAGATTTGCTCGTACAGCATTTCCACTGAGAAGATGTGTGTCGGTTTTACGCACTCACATACCTAAATCCTACTTTCAGGAATGTACTTTCCAAGACTTTGAAACTCTTTTAGGCCTGCTTGATTCTTTTGAAAATTGTCTGTTTTCTGATGGTATAGCTTCTGAAGAAGTAGAAGAGCTCTTTTCGTGTTCGATCGATGACAAATTGCTTCCCCAAAATCTCTGTGATTCATCACACTTGTTTTGCTCAGTAAGAAACAAGTGTTTCTCTGTTCTGAAATCCCTCTTTGGATCTCTTTGTGAACTTAAACTGCCTAGTTCAAGGAACAAGGAAGCCATAGAAAAGTTCTGCTTTGAATCAGCTTCTTTATTCTTTTCCACTGCAAGCAGTTCTTATAAACTCTATAATGCTGAAATGCAACCTCTGAAAGTGTTAGTGATTGATGAAGCAGCACAGTTGAAAGAATGTGAATCTGCCATACCCTTGCAACTGCCGGGTTTAGAACATTCGGTTCTTATCGGTGATGAATGGCAATTGCCTGCTACAGTTAAAAGCAATGTATGTAAATTAGGCCTAGGTTTTTTTTGTCTTCTTTTATCTCTAAAGTTCCTTTACAATTTAACCCTTCATTTTTTTCGGAAGTAACTTCATGAATTTGTATAATTTCTTTATAGGTTTCTGATGAAGCCGGCTTTGGAAGAAGTTTATTTCAAAGGTTGACCATTTTGGGTCACTCAAAGCACCTACTGAATATTCAGTACAGAATGCATCCCTCAATCAGTCGCTTCCCAAATGCATGTTTCTATAATAACATGATCTTGGATGCAGCTGCGGTTAAGCGTAAGAGTTATGAGAAACATTATCTTCCGGGGCCTATGTTCGGTCCCTATTCCTTTCTAAATGTATCTGGAAGAGAAGAAACGGATGGTGTGGGGCATAGCCTTAGAAATATGATTGAGGTAGCTGTTGTGCAGAAGTTGGTGCAGACTCTGTTCAATGGTAATTACTTTGAGTCTTTCTAATTCTATAATCTGTATACATATACATATACATATATATATAATTGTGGTTGAGAGCTGCTGAAGCCTACTTCACTTCTCTTCATATTCTTGTTATATTGGATTGATTTATTTATGTTGTATTTGTTGCTTTTGCTTACAGCATGGAAGAGATCAAGAACGAGAGTCAGCGTTGGCATAATATCTCCTTATACTGCTCAGGTGGTTTCAATTCAGGAGAAACTTGGTAGGAAATATGAAAAAGTTGATGGCTTTGCAGTAAAGGTGAAGTCAGTTGATGGATTCCAGGGAGGTGAGGAAGATATTATAATAATATCAACTGTTAGATCCAATCGAACGGGAGCAATTGGTTTCGTATCCAATTCTCAAAGAACTAATGTTGCTCTTACAAGAGCTAGGTATTTCCTTCTGCGTGTGTCTCTCTCTAGCTTTTGCAATTCCATGATCAGTTTCAATATATTTCTTGGTTTTTAATCCCTTCTCAGGCACTGCCTCTGGATTGTGGGGGACAGAAGAACATTGTCCGAACGTGAATCTGTTTGGCAGGGTTTGATTCGTTATGCAACGGCGCTTAATTGTTTCTTTAATGCTGATGAAAATAAGGAGTTGGCTAAAGCTATTTTAGATGCCAAGAAAGATTTTGGTCCTCCTGATGACTTGCTTAATCAGGATAGTGTTATCTTAAAGAACGCTGTGCGTAAGGTTGTAACTTATATACTGATTGAAACTTGTTATGGTTCTACTTTTTCTATCAAGTTGCTTTTTGTTGGCACGAAATCATGTTTGAATTTTATACTTTTGACATGAAGTTTTGCGATCAAAGATAACTGTGCATTAGATACCATCTGCATTTTATAATAAGTGGGAAAATTGTTTTCTTCCCATTTTCCACGACCTCAGGTTCCTTCCAGTGGTAGCTTTAAGAAGCAATCTGGGAAGGTGAAATCTGCCCAGACCCAGAAAGCAAGGAAGAATCACAGAACTTCCTTGACGCAGGCCTTACAGTGTCTTGATGAGCTATCTTTGGAGGAAGATTCAGGGAACTTCTTGGAGGAAGCGGTCATTGCGAAGTTGAGAGGTGACCATGATCATTTTTGGGAACTTGTTGAAGCATTAAAGGCAGTAGATGATATCAAAGAACAGAGGACAATTATCTTATATGCTTCAACATTGAGGGTAATGTTCACATGCATGCCATTAGATGAGCTTTGACATCTTATATGCTTCAATATATCGGGTAATGTTTATATAGATTGTTATTTATTTATGTATGTTTCATCACTGTTTGATGTATTTTTTCAGGTATATCTAGGAAAATTCGTTTTCATCATCAATGCTGCTATAAAAGAATGCTTGCAGAAGAAACCTGCAGGTGGTGAAGATGACTTTTCGAAGGATGCAATCAACATGATCAATCTAATGAACCGACTACATGGTCAACTAGAACTGAGGTCAATTTCATGCATTGCTTTTCCCGTATGTAGTCGAAAGATACTGTTTTGCACATGGTTAGTGAATCATATTTATAACTCCTACTGCTTTCTCCGCTTCTTTTGCAGTAAGCTGAAACTTGAAAGTAGTATTCCAGTAATTGGTGCCCTTTGCGAGGAGCTGCATTCAGGGTGGTCTTCAATGGCGCCTTTTCTGTGTAAGCAAAGCTACTTGGAAAAAGATGAAAACCATGTACCCAATGAATTCGGTGACCATTTGGGCGTGGAAGAGAATAGCTGTGAGGGTGAAAAATGTAGCAAGGGCAAGAAGCTTCAGAAGTTACTGTCAAACCCAAACCCCGAAGGAACAATAAATCTAAGAAAAAACAAGAAGAGTGGAGGCCAAAATCAAAAGTCGATGAGCATTCCTGAAATTCTAGATGGCAGTTGCATTCGACATACTTTTGCTTGTAGCATAGAATCATAGAACTTCTACATTGACTTGAAAGTAATCTACTTTGTTTAACTTGATGGTTAAATCCAGTTTCAAGTTGCTGCAATATGTTTTTTGAACTGCAACCTCTCTGAAATTCTAAGTAGGTTCGAAGTTTTATTTCCTAATCGAAAGCAAGAAAATTTTCCATAGCTGTAAATCATCTATCACATAAGTCTACACATATGATAATCATGCTCATGAACTCATCCAACAAAGTAAGAAATAAAAGTAAAACCAAGCAAGTTGATTTGAAAGAAAAAAAGACACTTTATTTCTTCAAGTATCTTCAATTGTACCGTTTTGAACAATGCTTAAAGGCCTAATGGAACACACTACTCAAGAACTGTATACCCCCATAATGCCAGAAATTTCCTGAAACCCCCCAAAACTCAATTCCCCTCATCGGCGTCGAACATTTCTTGTTTTTGATGATGGTGTCCTCCGGCTCCAGTGCTCTTCCGGCTGATACCTCCTTGGTGAAAGCTTGTCGTATTTCACGAATTGTTCTTCAGCTTCATCATTCATATCAAGCGTTTTATATATCACCCCTCGACAAAAATACGGCTTATAATCACTCGGATCTTCTTCGGCCAGTTCTTGGTAACTCATCAAAGCTAGGTCCACGTTGTTATGCAAGAAGTGTAAATAGGCCATTATGAATCGAACATCTCTGGCTTCATTGACTCTCTTCTCTTCTCGGGCAAGGGCCAAGAGTTCTTCTAACCTCTTGAAAACAGCTTCTCCTTCCCCGCAACGATCCATCAGCAAAGCATTCTCGAACAAAGTCTCGTAAGAGAACGGATTCGACTGAAGAACTTCCTCAAACACTTTGCGCGCCTTCTCAGTCTGACCCATGTCGCCCAACAGCCTTCCGAACAAGAATTTCCAGTCGGTAACATTCGGTTGGGCAGAAACCAAACGGCTCAAGATACTAAGCGCTTCTTCGTCTTCGTAGTTTTCGATTTTCTGGTATATGAGCGACTTCATAGCCTCGATTACGTCCTCATCTGATTCAAGAAACTCAGAAAGCGATGGAGTTTGGTTTGGTTTTGGATCCTGGGTTTTCTCCCCTTGTTTTTCTTTATGAAAAACATCTTCTTGTGCAATCATTGGCGGTAAAAGCGGTGAAGTTTGGTTCTCCTCTGCTTCTTTTTCTTCCAGAAAAGCAGGTTCTTGTTCAACCAATGTCGGAGCAGAGTCAGCTTTGGCAGGGAAGTTGGAGAGTTTCCCAACCATCAAAACGGCGGCACCGACCAAAACAGCCGTCTTGGAAAAGGACTGAAGCTTTCGAGCGAAGGATGGGTTCTTGGTGTTGGGTTTCGAAACAGAAACGGAATCAGGAGTTGCAGAATAAGCCCTGAGGGTGAGGGGCTTGGGTGAAGGAAAAGCGAGAAACGGAGCCGAGGAAGAAGATGAAGAGAGTGGTTTGAGAGGGAGAAAAGCGAGGCATGGTGATGAGGACGAGAGTGTTGGATTCATGGCTGAGGATTGACGGAGAGAAATGGCGAGTGAGGCAAAGAATGAAGCTCTACTGGGAATTTAAAGGCTTTTTCAGTTACGCAGTTAGTTGAGAGTCGTTCGGCGAGTTGCGGATTCTGTTAAGCAGAGATTTCAAGATTCCTCAAATTCTTCACAATACACGAGTAATATTTTAATACGGATAAGTTTTAAAGATTTAATTAAATTAAATCTACCCATAGTATATAGATTAATATTAGAATTGGAAGAAGAAAAAACCCTTTTTTTCAACCGATTCAATTTAGTTAGCTTTGTTTAAAGTTTTTGTTTTTGTTTTTGTTTTGATAAAGAAAGAAGTAAAAAATTAAATTAAGAGAATGATACTAGTCATGTACAGTCATCATGAAAAAAGAAGAAAAGAACAACACCCAGAGTTGTATCAAAATTTTGACACACTTGAGTCATTTTAGGCTGTTAGCCTCTATGTGAACGTGTTGGTACAAAACCGCCCAATTTCTATACGGAGTAATTAGATAATTTCGACTCCATTAACAATCATTTATGTTTCTTCTTTAAATAAAAAAAATATGTTGCAAAACAATTGACGATTCCCTTTCTTCAACAAATAAAGAATATCTGAACTATCCACTTTAAGTATAATCAAAATTGTGATTCAAATCTTCTCTCTTAAATATATATAATTTAATATTAAAATTAAAACATTTAAAATTTTAAAGATTAATTTAGAAAGAGGATCAGATTAAAGATCAATTTGGGAGGATCAGAGGACATATAAGTAAGTATAATATAATTAACTCTAAAATATCATATTTATCTTGTTTTTAGTTTTATAAAACAGTGTGTCATGAGTTAAAAGGATAATATTTTATAAACAAAAAAAGTATAGTTTTTTTATAAAATATTTTAAAACTAATTTTATCATTTAAGCTTAATAATCAAATGATGGCGCAAAAAACAAGGCCTGTGGAGCAAAGCAGGAATCCGAATTCATATCAGTCGGCTTTTAAATACAATGAGATACATGAACAAAACTTAATGTTTTCTCTACTCCTAGAATGAAATTCCAATATAGCTGAGCTAACTCTTAATTCATCTTAAAGAAGCAAAACCTAAATGAGCTTCCATAAAACCATGATTAATCATAGGGAAAAAGCTTAAAGCAGTCTCTATCTGAGGGACCATGTCCCCAGCTGCTCACGAAAACATGACACCGAGTTTCTTTGCAAAGTCATCACCGTCTTCCTCCTCTACGTATTCCTCCTCAGCGTCCACATTTTCACCCTCCTCATAGTTATATTCCTCCCCTTCATCAACCTGCTGCTCGTAATAATAATCCCCATCCCTTTGGACATCTGCCTCGTATTCATGATCTTCTATTCTCTCATCTCCAATGATCTCACCCTCAGCCTCAGCCTCGGCCTCACTCGTGTTGAGTGGTTGAGAGGATTCACCATGAGTGACTTCTGTTATTCCGATATCTGCAGTTGCGGGGGTGGATTCTTCCTCTTTGTTTGCCTCTTTCAGTGTCACTGATGCTTCTTTGTTATTGGAGCTGCTAATCAAGCTTCCCTTGCTTTGTTTTTGTTCAGCATCTTCTTTATTTATAGATGTTGTAACATTCCCAGCAGCTGCACCTTCAGATTGTCTCTTTCTCTTCAGAATCTCACTAAGAGGCATTGGCCCTTTGAATGAAAGATCTCCTTCAGTTCGTAGATGATCTCCTGCACTCTTTCGCTTTCCGAGAGACTGGTGCTCATTATCAGTACTCTTCCCAACTTTCAGCTCTGCAAGCCTTTTTGGACCTGCAAAATCAGCGTTCAGCTCACCCATCACTTCTCTTCTAATCCTCGGGCCACCAAAATTTCGACCTTCATTATTGTTGAATTCCCCATCCACCCTTCCTTTTATTCTGTCACGGAGCCTCCCTTGGGAAGAGGTTTGAGGCTTTCCTGGTGAGTGTCGTCCCCGATTTAGCCCTCTTTCTATCTCCCTTTCAGGACATAAATTAGATTCACGGCCAACAGATCTCCCAGGAAGCTTTATTCTACCCTGAAGACGACTGCTAAGGGATCTCTCATGAGAAGAACCTTGGTAATTTCGTTCCCCTTCATAATTTTCTAGTCCTTTATCATGATTGACAACAGATTTCAGGCCATTAACCCTCCTACGCTTAGCCAAACGATGTCGAAGGTCTGACTCCTCAACGTGATCAGGATTATCAACTCTCGAGTAACCCCTTCTTTCAAAAGTAGATGATCCCAGAGGTATCCTCTCAGACGAAGCCCTCTGCTGGTCCCGACCATAATTCCCTTGCACATGGTCAAATGAATCGTAGCCCCGTGGATCCTGAAACATTTCTTGGTCAGCATCAGCCATGGCATCATAATTAGCAGAGTGACCAATGTCATATTCATTCACATCCCTTCCTTCATGTCCTCTCGTACCTCCATATTGATCTTCACCATGGTAGAAATCAGAATCCCTGAACTCATCATCCACAAGAACATCAAAACCAGGAGAAGACTCCCTCAAATATTCGTCAGTGTCCTTACCACCATGAAAACTCAGTTCACCTGAAGTATGGGCTTGATGCAAGCGATTAGAATGTCCAATATAGCCACCATTAACAACTGAAGTAGATATTGTTGCTTTATGTCGAGGAAGTTCCTCATCTATATTATGTGGCACAGTTTTCTCAGTTCCAGTACCACTCCTAGTGAAAGCAGCTTTAACTTTTGCAGCAGTTCTATTTTCAGAAGCTACTCCAAAGGTATTTGAAACATTAGTTGGAGGAAACTTCTGTGGCTGAGGTGCTTCAACGGCACCAAAAGTCTTCTTCAAAGAATGAGGCTCACTCACGGTGGTAGTTGCTGCTGGTTGTGTGGCTTTATTGCTTGTAGTTGGACCATGCAAAAAAGCACATTTGTCGCCTTTAATGCAAAGTCCTTTGAGGAAGAAAATACATGGCACCGGTTGTTTGCTGGTGCTGTAAGAAGCAGCCTGGTTGTAAGGCATATGACTAGCAGGTGCTGTAGTTGCTGCCGTGTGCAAAGAAGGCTTGGAAGAACCTGTTGGAGTTGTTGATGGAGTTCCCAACAAGCCATCAAGAGGCTGAAACGACAACATCAGAATAACAAGAACATTATCAAAACCAGTCCTATATACATCACAATATATATAGGTGAAATAGATGGATATAAAGTATTTATAGTCATTTTTAAATATAAAAGAGAAGTTGGAATAATTGCACACACATGTTTTAGTAGAGAAAAAGTAGGCATAGATTAGATTCAAGAGTATGGACTATCAACCCAGCTTTTAAGGATTGAAACATTTATTTCTGTCAATTCACCATGTGAGTTGGTCCAAATATTCAAATTTGATTGCCGGACAATTGTTCAAACTTCAGTTTTGAAACTAACAATGGCAAGAAGACTCCCTCTAAAATCTGTGAGGCTAGCATTGCTCAGAGATTATAATATCGGTGCAAGAGAACAGAAGAAACTTACAGGATGCCGGAATCCGCATTTTGGGTTCAAGCAATTCCCATTCAACCAGTAATAACAATCTCTTGGGTTGACCCGGGCATATTCACTGTGACGATACTCGCATTCACTTCCCTATGGGCATCGAAAAGAAAATAAATATTAGTTATGGTAACCGTCTTTGATGTCAAAAAGTGAAGAGAAGCACATTAACCATGCTCGCAGCATCTTACAAATTACAATTAATGAAGTAAATAATAAGACAACTTGATGCCATCTAAAAAATTGGGTAAATAAAAACAACGAAGACGTGTATCAAAAGCAGCTCCAAAAATGCCAAAACATGAACTTCCACACAGACAACTAAACAGTTCCCAAAAGATAAAAATGAAACTGCAGTCAGCCGACAACAGAAACAGTCTCGGAGTGACGTATTAAGAGATTATGCGTCGAAATATTCCATCATATACGAGTTTATCGGAAGGATGTCCTAAATTTACAGATGAATTCGCTAGGGCTTTACTACTAAGAAACTAAGATAAATCAGCAACATCTAACCCCTAAACAGTTCAGAACACAAACAAACAAATCTACTTTTCCGATCAAATTTATTTATTTTTCAATTCAACGTCTAAAAATAACTAAACATACATCAATTGAAAATGGGAGAGTGGAATTTAAATCTGAAACCCTAATTGAAGAATAAATGCAAGATCCCAGAAACAAGATCTTGTTTCAAACCCTAAGGGAAAAGGGGGTAAAAGAAAACCTTTTTGCATGTTAGAGGGGAAGCGAGAAAGTAAACGCAATCTGTATTCCTTTTCAAAGCCTCTTCTTCGGCCGATGATTGTGTAGCCCCAGTCACTGCCACCGTCATCGCAGCCGTCTCCGGCTTCTGCTGCTGCTGTTGTTGTGGCGTAGTCGCTACCATGGCGGATTCTTCAAAATAAAAATAAAAAAATCCCCCAAAAAAGTAACAGAAGAAAAGATCCTTCCTTTGTTAGCTCGAATCTTTCAAATGATGAAATAAAAGACAGATTAAAGATTATGTTATAGGGAAGAAAGGAGGAGGAGCCGCCACAAAAGAGATAGGTGGTTAAGGGGATGGAAGGAAATGATTATATAAGAAACCTGAAAGGCCGGCTAAGCTAAAAGAGGAAGGGAATTTAATGGAAAAAGAGGATTTTTTAGAAAATAATAATTAAAATAAAAAAGTTAGAGAAAGGAAAGGGAAAGAGAGAAGTTGTAATAAGAGATGAGTGGTGATGTGTTCCTTATGTCACATACACAACGCAAACATAACTTTAAGTGGACATGCTTTTGTGTTGTCTTGTTTTTTTAATACTATTCAAACCTAAAAAAATCTTTAAAAAATATAAAAAAGTATTTATATTACTCTTTTTCGTTGCGCTTTTAATTTTCAGTGGTTCGACTTATTGATTCGGACTAACCTGTATAGTACAATTAATTTTGGTGGGTGAGTCTTCGAACGGGGATTTTTTGCATACACAACGTCTCGAACTCAAGGTCTACTTAAGCGGAACCAAGTTATTTACCACTTGGACTAATCTCGTTGATATTTATATTATTTTTTAGAGTAAACTACTCCAGTGACCACCGAACTTTGGGTGCGTACCTATTTTGACCACCGAACTCGTCAATCAGACCACCCAATTTGGTCATAATTTTAATTTAATTAAATTAAAATTAACCAACCAAATGGCAACACATGTCCTGTCTATTTTTTAAATTTTAATTTATTTAATTTATAGATTTAACCAACCAACCAGATGGTGACACCCAAACACATAGAAGGCAACTACTCTAACCACTGAGCCAACTTTATTTCGTTGATATAAAATACTAACATAGTTTATTAAAGGATTACTTTGTTGGTGTAAACTAAAAAGTATAAAAACGGAAGCAAAATGCACTTGAGGGGATTTGATCTCACGCCCAAACACATGACAACGCTATTTTAGTCATTGATCCAACTTCACTTATGTAGAACTAAATGTTTTGATATAATAATTGAAAAATGTTTTGGACTAAATTGAAAAGAACTTAAAACATGCCTTTAGTCAAAACAACTTGAAAATATATTTAAGGGTTTTTATAAGGCTTTGGAATAATTTAAAGTGCATTTAAAACAGTCAAAACCAAGCTTTTAATGTAAAATTGTATTGATATGGTATGTTACCGTATCGATACCCTTTAAGGTTTTAACTACAGTAATTTTTTAGTGGCCAAAAACCCGTACCGATACGCTAGGTCGTATCGATACGGTGTGCTTTAAAATGCCCAATGGCTAGTTCACGTATCGATACACTCAACTACCCCCAACGGTCAATTTCCCAACGGCCTTTTAAATTGCAGGACCATACCGATAGGCTTGCCACGCGTATCGATACGCACCAGCTGGAAGTGCTCAACGGTTATTTCCTTATCGGGACCATATCGATATGATTTGAGGAGTATCGATACGCTAAGCTACAGAACTGCATTTATGGTGGGAAATAAAGGCTCCAACAGCTCCAATTCAACTCCAACGGTCCTCTACAGCTACAAATTCAAATAGGAGTATAAAAGGGACCTTCAAGCATCAAGAGATGGTGAATGCTTCAATTGACAACATTATGATGTCAAATTATCTTTAGAGCTAAATTGTACATTTCTTGTATAGACAACACTTGTGAGTCAAAATTATCAAATTTGCTCAAGTGTTTTAGGATTGGGTGAGTGCTTAAGAGTGCAAACATCAACCTTGTAAGAGGGATTTTAGTTTACCTATCTTTATCTCTTATAGAGAGGGTTTGATCAAGCTTTGGGTTAGAAAGCTTTGATCGTTGTAAGGGTTTTCTCCTAAGCCTAGAAAAAGGGATGAATCAATTAGTAAATTGGTTGGAAAATCCTTAGTGGGAAGCTAAGGTAGTGGATGTAGGTGCTTGTTAGAAGGTCGAACCACTCTAAATTATCGTGTCTTTTATCTTTTAGCTTCCACACCTCAATCACCAAAAAATCCAACTTCTTCACCACTTGGCAATCCATAACGGTTAAAGGAAATCGAGCCTATCAAGCCTAACAATTGGTATCAGAGTGAGGCTCGATCGAAAGGGATTAACATCCTATTGAGGCAATCCAGGAAGCTCGATACAACATTCAATCAACCGGTCAAATGGTGCAATCTATCGACAAGCCACCATTCTTCGACGGGACCAAGTACGTTCATTGGAAGATCAGAATGAAGTTCTTCATCAAATCCAAAGACTACAAGCTTTGGGATATTGTTGAAGAGGGTCCTTATGTGCCACAACGAAGTAAGGCGGAATGGAGTGCGGACGATCGCAAGAAGATGGGGCTAAATGGCAAGGCTTTGCACATCCTCTTTTGTCCATTTAGCCCTAACATCTATGAGAAGATGTCCTCTTGTGAAGATGCAAAGGAAGCATAAGACAAGCTTGAAGTTGCATGCGAGGGAACAAACGAAGTAAAGGAGACCAAGATCGGCCTCCTCAACCACGAGTTTGAGAACTTCAAGATGGAACCGGATGAAGACATCATAAAGATGTTTGATAGATTCTCCACCATCACAAATGGACTCAAAGGCTATGGAGAAATCATTCTAGAAGACAAGCTTGTCCGAAAGCTTCTCTATTCTCTTCCCGAGTCATGGAACTCAAAGAAGACCGCCATCATCGAAGCCAAAAATCTCAAGACCATAAAGCTAGATGGACTTATAGGGTCTCTTCTCACTTATGAAATAATGAAGAAAGAAAAAGAAGAGGAGAAGAAGAAGGAAGAGATAAAAAAAGATGGGGAAGAAGAAAATCATGGAGATTGACATCAACGTTAATGTCGTTGCTCTCAAGTCCTCCAAGTGCAACCATGTTGAATCAAGTGAGGAGGAAAGTGAAGAAGAAGATAAGGTCTATCTCTTTGAAAAGTTTCCCCGATTCATGAAGAGCGAGATGGCTAAATCCAAACATAAATCAAAGAAGAAGAAGATGAAGGATTCCAACAAGTCCAACAAAAAGGGATCATCTTCAAAGAAAGCATACGTGGCGACATGGAGTGACAAAGACTCCACCGATGATGAGGTAGCCCACCAATGCTTCATGGCCATCAATGAGGGGGAGGTAACTTCTAACTCATCTAGTTCAAATTCATATACTTTTGATGAGTTTCAAGATGCCTACGATGATTTGCTTTTGGAATTTAAGGCATTATTTTCTAAAAAAAAATTACTTTCAAATTTGAAAAAGAAAAATTATTTGCTTTCCAAAATAAACTTAGAGTTTGAAGCAAAAATCAAAGATTTTGAACTTAAAGTTTCAAGTTTACAAGAATGGCTTCAAACAATTAAGAAGGATCATCAAAAGGAAATTGATGATCTTAAAAAAGAAAAAGATTTGATTTCCAATGAACTCCAAAAGAAAAATAATTTGGGAAAATCAATTTTTTTACATTAGACAATCTAATGCCCCTAGATTTTTGAATGAAAAAGTTTTTAGAAGTATTTGGGTCCCAAAAGGACTAAGTACTTCAACTAAAAATGATGAAATTGAAAAATGGATTCCTAAGGGGACTAAACTATGTGCAACTAACGTCTATGGATCCAAAGCAATTTAGATACTAAAAATTATTTGAATGTCTTGTTTAGGTGTGATGGAGAGTGATCAACAAGTCCAAATTTGAGGGGGAGCTTCATGCACACAAAGAGAGCACTTGAAGAATGAAGGCTTCACATTCTCCATTGGGTTCAAATGTGGTAAAATTAGTTGAATTTCTTTTCATTCAGTTTTATTTCTTTTAATTCAACTAGTTTAATCATATTGTTGGACTAACGATATTTGATGCTTTGAGTAAGGGGAACCAATTTTAAAACAAAAAGGTTTTAATTGTATCAAAAAAATTTAAACCTCCAATGTAACCCCTTAATCCCAACCCGAAAGAACTGGGTCGAATATAAGGAGTCAAGCTCAAAGCTTGTCCCTCACGTAAGTAACCTGATTCAAAAACTTTAATTCCAAAATAGATAATGATAATATCGCATAATATATATTGATAAAATATTTCTAACATTATTAAATATTCGAAATGTACATGCATGATATAACATAATAACCCAATAAAACGTTTGAAATCCGAAAATTAAATACAATCTGATAAAATGCATAATATAAATAGTTCCAAGTATCATACTGATAATAACAAATAAAGCTGAAAAACGAGGTCCTCCAAGTACCGTAGCCTAGACTTGAGTATCTGAAAATATAAATTAAGGGGGAGTCAGCGGAAACGCTCAGTGTGTCTCTACAGTGCAAACAGAACTAACAAAATCATCATATCAATAGAATCAATCAGACATTATTAGAATTTAATTTTCCACCAAGAATCAATTCAATCACATAAATAAGTATGAATGAATATGCAACACAGTATGGCATGCACCCAACTACATCATCATCTGAAGAGTAAGGTCCCCTAGAACCACTCTCTACCTCGTCACCATCCAAAGTGGAATCCAGCCCGTAGGGCAAAACCACTGATCCAAAGTAGACAACATCCCAAAGGATGAAGTTACTGAACTTCCCCGTACATAATCCCAACCATAATGAGATGACATAAAATCTGAGTTCTGAATCTGAATGCATTGTTTATCAACAGAAATGCATAATCATATAATTTGATATACAATAATCTGAATCTGATAATATATACAAATATTGCATAATGTAACAGAATGCTGAACAAGTCAAATGTCACAGATCAATAGAATGTTATTATCATACATCATCAGACCACATCATGTATACATTTCAGCACATCAACACATTTACATACAGAGCACTACAAACAGACAACACAGAAGAGAACACACATCATGTAGCTAACACTTAACGTCGATGGTGACGTCTCTCATGCTCAACTCTATCTATAGGTCGGTCAGAGTCAGCTCCTATAACAATTAAGTACACCATCAAAGATACTACTACTATGCCAGGACATTGTTAATGTAAATAACGAATATATTATTAATTAAACTCACGAGCAGATCCCGATGTCTGAGCAACAGGAGGTCGTCCAAGTGGAAGAGGAGGAAGGATCTCAGTATCCGAGTCAATGTCATCTGCAAATATGAATAATTCCAATTAATTTCCTGATATTCAAATCTTTAAATACAAAGTATACTCGAACAAAAGTGGTCAAAACGGTCTTTCGGTTTGAATTTGGAAAAACGAGCAGCGGAAACGGAATCAGGACGTCGAAAAACATAAAATAGCCCTTTTCTGAAAAAGTCAACGGTCAATGGGTCAACGGGTCAACACTGACATCATTGCTAATGTTAGTCGGCTCTTTATAAGACAGACCGGTTCAGTTCTGTAAACCCGATTCAACCTTCTAGACTGGTTCAGCTCGGTTCAAACCCAAAATCCCTTTTTTACTACCGATTTGAAAATTAGGGTTTGTAACACTTGGGTTTGTGGGTCGGGTGAAAATGATATTAAAATGATGTTTCGGGTTTCAGTTTTATAATTAAAATAATAATATATTATTTTGGGCTTCACATTTTTCAAACAAACATTTTAATGTTGGACTTAAATAGATTTAAAAACTCATTTCCATGGAATTTGCAAATATTAAGATTTGTCATCTCATTAATGGCAAATCTGTAAATATTGGAACTTTCATTTAAAACCCCCTTTTAATTAAAAGAAGCCTTTGTCATCTTCCTCCTCACCCCATTTTGTTTTTCAACGACAAAGGAAGAGCTCTCTCACCAAATCACTATTCCATCTCCTTCCTCCTTCATTTTTGGTCGATTTTGAAAGATAATTATATCCCCATTTTGCTCTCATCTTCCTCTCTTCAAAAGTACCATTAGATTTCATTTTCATCATTGTTTTAGAAATTTGGTTTTTCATGGAAAAATGTTAAAGGTTGCTACTTTATGGGTTTTGATTTAAGTTTTTGATTTGTTAATGTTTGATATGATCTTAGAAACCAAAAAGGTCCAACATATGTGAATTTTGAGGTGCTTTATGAAGATTTTCGGAAATGAGATTTGTTGGGGTTTTAGAGTTGGTTTAAGGGCTAGTTTAAGTGGGAAAATGTTTGGTTATGATAGTATGGTATATGAGGATCATTTTGGGAGTGTTTGATGATCGTTTGGTTGTTTGAAATGGAAGATTTCAGTGGGTATAGAGGGTTGCTCGGGTTTGGAGTTTTTGGGGTTGTTATTGGCTTGAGAATCATGTGTATTATGCTTGAGTAGTGTTTCGGGTTGCTACATTGTTGTGTGAACTGATTCGAGATTGTTTTGTTTGTGTTGAGTTGATTAGAAGCAAGAGTTTGTGTTGGTGAAGCATCAGGAGTGAATCCGGAAGCTTGAAGGTCTTGGTTGCTTGGTTGTTGAGCTTGGAAGTGAAGGTGAGTGGTTACATGTTTTTAAAATGGTTTTCGAGAATTTTGGTTCGAGCATGTGGACTAGGTTGGGCTTGGTAGACCCACCTAGAGTTGGGATTAGAGTGGTATCCTAATCCCAAGCTTTAGTTAGAGACTTTGGTTGAACTCTAATGGTTGTTTATGCCTCATGATTAATTGTGATTATGGTGTTATGTATAATGTGTTATACATGTTGTTGAGGCTTGATATGATGCATTGATATATGCATGTGGTTTGGTTTGTGGATTGTGCGTGATGTTAATCACGGTGAGTACGTGCTAAGCACGGAAGTGGTTATGAAATGATGTTGAGAATTGTGTTTAATATTGGCACTAGTATGCTTGGGTACAAACGATCGATCATTAGGCTATTGGTGTGCACACGTGAGTCAAATGCGTGCGTGGTCTTGGTGATGGTAGTCATCAAGATGGAGTACGGGTTCGCCTGGAAAACCTTCTTATATATGTTAGTCGATGATGAGTGTAATCCCATCGACGAGGCGTGAGGATGAGTGGAATCCCCTCCGCGTGAATGGTGATGAGTGTAATCCCACCGTAAGGTAATGGTTGTGTTGGACGTGAGTTCCAACGTCTTATCCGTGTATTCGAGTCATAGCTAGGTGCCAATATGAGATTATATGTTACCAATATGGTTTATTATATGTGTTTACATATGGTGTGGTTGGACTTGTTGAGCATGGCATAATATTGAATATATGTTCATGCATCATGTGTATTTTGGCTCATGTGGGTCGAAGGTAAGATCATGCACTCTACCTTGGTTGTGCTCGTGCTTGGACCCTGCATTGTCGAGGTTTATTTTAATGAGCTTACCCTCACTAAGCTTTATGCTTACACTCTCTTTGTTCGAAAATGCAGATCCGTAGTTCGATGGTTGCTAGAGCAAGAAGGTGGCCTCCAAGTGTGCTTGTGATGCTTTTGGTTAGCTCAAGTATGAACTTTAAATTAAAGGATTGTAATAGTCAAGCAATGGGATTTGAATGTTTTGGAATTATGTTTATGTTTGGTTTTAGGAGCATGTTAGACTCCAATGTTTTTGGTGGATGTTTGCTTAAGTCTTGTTTGTGCTTAGTATGTTGGCTTTGTGCCTTTTATGAATGCTTTATGTATGGTTGCTAAGGCATGAACCTTAAAGTGCTTTGTATGACATCTTTTGGTTAATGCATGAATCTCTTGAATGAATTATGATTGTTCGTGTTGGTTGCCTCGTATGCTTAGATTTTGGTTGTTAAATGTTGTATGTATGTTTGTATGTGGCTAGGGAAGTTTTAAAATGCATCTAGAGTCGTGTTTGAGAGTCTTAGGCTGCAAAATTGAGCATTGCAGTGTAGGGCGTATCGGTACGACTGAGGGTCGTATCGATACGGTCCTACACTTCTGGACTCAAGTTTGGCCTAGCATACTGATACACGAGGGCGTATCGATACGCCAAATCCTCACTGGAAATCCGAGTTATTTAGGAGATTTTAGCGTACCGGTACGGGTCTAGGGTGTATAGATACGGTCTTGTATCGTTGACCGTGAGATGTTGACCAGTCAGAGCGTATCGGTACGGTCAACCTGTGTACCGATACGGTCTCCCTGGTTTGACCTTGGGTCGTTGACCTAGTCAAGGCGTATCGATACCGTCTCTTAGTGTATTGATACGGCCTGCTTTTAAAAGGTAAAATGGGTTGTTTTATGTCTTTTGTTCGTTTGTCCGCCTTGCTTGTTGCTTCCGCTGTCGTTTAATCACATAGGATATATAATAAAGCATCTAGAGAAGATAATTGATGAAAAAGTTTTCCTTAGGTCGGTAACCGAAGTGAAGCCTTAACGGGTTTCGCCTCGGTTATCCCCGTGCTGCCCACTCGGATCGATCAAGCGTCTGGACCGGGATGAGAAGGTTACACTTGTTGGTATCAGAGCCTAAGGTTTCCGAGACCTTGGGCAGGTAAGTGAGGTAAGTTAAGTTCTTGTGTTGAAAATGCACGGTGTTTGCTTGCCATGTAAGCATGTTTGCTTGTTTGTCAAGTATGCCTTGTTGTATGCTTGTTTGAGCATGTATGTGTGTTGTTTCGTTTGAAGAATGTCGTGTAGAGTCTCATTGCTACTATTACATCGGAAAAAGGATTTTTAAAGTGAGGGAACATACTTGAGCCACTTGGAACCCTTGCCTTGCTAACCCTTTCTTTTTGTGCTTTGTTGTTGTTGTAGTTGTTGTTTGTGAGCGCGATGTCGAGGCCTAGGGGTAGACCGAGGGTGGTTCGTCAGGAACCACGTGTTGCGGCTCCTGTTAATGAGCTATTGGTTGGGGTTGAGGCTCATGTAGGAGAGCCTACTGCTGGAGTTGGAGCTCCTCCACCACCTCCACCACCACCACCTCCTCAGCTTGGAGTTGGAGGCGAGGCTAGAGCTGAGGGAGAGGGACCTCAGGTTGGCCAAGGTCCTGCCGGAATAGACATGGCTCCGCTTGTGCAAGCTATAGCGGGAGCATTTCAGGCCGCAGTTGTCGGGGCTCAGGCTGCAGCTCAGCCTAGAGGTGATGATGCCAGTTTACCGTTGGAGAGGCTACGCAGCCTAGGGGCTGAAGAGTTCAAAGGACCTACATCGGAGAGATTCGAGTTGTGGTTAGAGAAGATTGTCCGTATTTTAGCTCAGATGGGTTGCGTTGGTGCTCGCAGATTGGGTTGTGTGATTTCGTTGCTACAGGGTGATGCCTACACCTGGTGGGTCACCATTACTACTGGGGTTCTTGAGGCTGAGATTGGATGGGATTTCTTTGAGTCGGCTTTCCGGAAGTGATACTTGGGACCGAGATATCTTGATGAGAAGAAGCGAGAGTTCATGGCTCTTGTTTAGGGAGATGCTTCAGTGACTGACTATGAGATCTGTTTTGTTCGTTTGAGTCAGTACGCTCCAGAGTTAGTTCCTACTGAGAGTGACCGTTGTAACCGTTTCAGATATGGGCTTCATGAGGAAGTTAAGAGGTACACCTTAGCTTTAGATTATTCAGATTTTGATGTCTTGGTTGCTAGAGCCAAGGACATTGAGCATAGCTTGGGGCTGACCAAGCGTTATGGAGGATCTAGTTCTAGTAAGAGGCATAACAACTTTGACCGTGGTGATGCCAAGAGGCATCGGGGTGGCGGACAATAGTTTGACCATAGGCGTGGCGGTGGCCACCATAGTAGAGGCCACCAGGGCCATAGAGCTGGAGTGTGTTTGCCCGAGTGTACACGTTGTGGGAGACAGTATTCTGGTGAGTGTTGGGGTAACTTCCATGCTTGTTGGAACTGTGGTTCGAGGGACCACTTTAGGAGAGAGTGTCCGCATAAGGCGGCACAAGCTCTGAACATAGTACAGGCTCCTGCGAGAGCGATAGATTATCAGAGAGGCCGTGGGCGCGGTTGTGGTTACTTCTAGCCTAGGGCTGATGCACCTAGGACAAATGCTCAGAGGAACCTTGCTCACGTTGTGGCAGTGCAGCCAGAGGCAGGTGGACCAACGAGAATCTATGCTCAGTGAGAGGCCGGGAACGACACAGATGTGATAGCAGGTAATTTTGAGTTACAGTCTTTGTCTTTGCTTTCTTTGGTTGATTCGGGTTCTACGCATTCCTACATTTTGAGTGAGCATGCAAAGAAGTTAGATATACCTGTTGAGATCTTAGATGTAGGTATGCATGTGACTAGTTCCTTTGGTGAGACAGTTGTAGTTAGACAGATGTATAGGAGGTGTCCACTGAAGATTCAGGGTCATGTGTTTCCTGTTGATATGATGGAACTTCCGTTCTATGGTTTTGATATTATTCTGGGTATGGATTGGTTAGTTGAGCACAGAGCTAGTGTAGACTTTGAGACGAAGAGAATTGCTTTGAAACTTTCTGATGACTACGAGGTAGTAGTAGTAGGCGAGAACATTAAGTTCTTGTCTAATGTTGTGTCAGCTTTAGAGGCTCATAGGTTGATGGATTCCGGTTGTGGGGCTTACTTAGCTTATGTGATGAATCCGATAATGAGTGAGGCTAGACCGAAAGATATCAGAACAACTTGTGATTTTCCGGATGTGTTTCCTGAAGAGTTATCAGGGTTGCCTCCTAACAGAGATGTTGAGTTTGTGATTGAGACTGTTTCAGGGTCTACTCCAGTTTCTATTGCTCCATATCGTATGGCTCTGAAAGAGTTGAAAGAATTGAAAAGTCAGCTTCAGGAGTTGTTAGACCGTGGTTTCATTAGGCCTAGTAGTTCTCCTTGGGGTGCTCCTGTGTTGTTTGTAAAGAAGAAAGATGGCAGTATGAGAATGTGTATTGACTACAGGCAGTTGAATCAGTTGACTGTGAAGAACAAGTATCCGTTGCCTCGTATAGATGATTTGTTTGATCAGTTGAGAGGTGATTCAGTGTTCTCAAAGATAGACTTGAGATCAGGGTACTATCAGTTGAAAGTGAAAGAGTGTGATGTTCTGAAGACAGCTTTTAGGACTAGATATGGTCACTATGAGTTCCTTGTGATGCCGTTTGGGCTCACGAATGCACCTGCATCATTCATAGATATGATGAACAGGATTTTCAGAGATTATCTAGACCGTTTTGTAGTTGTCTTCATAGATGATATCCTTGTGTACTTGAGATCAGAAGAAGAGCATGATGAGCACTTGAGATTTGTTTTATAGAGATTGTTGAGTAACCAGTTGTATGCGAAGCTTAGTAAATGTGAGTTCTGGATTCGAGAGGTTGAATTTCTTGGCCATGTAGTATCAACTGAAGGTATCCGTGTTGATCCGTCGAAGATTGAGGCTAATATTGAGTGGAAACAACCTAAGTCTGTGACTGAGATAAGAGTTTCCTAGGATTAGCCGGTTACTATAGGAGATTCGTTGATGGTTTCTCTAGAGTAGCTGATCCTTTGACTAAATTGTTGCAAAAGGGAGTTAAGTTCAAGTGGTCAGATGCGAGATAGAAGGCTTTTGAGAAATTGAAAGAAGCTTTGACGAATGCTCTAGTGTTAGTACAACCAGTTTCAGGTAAAGAATTTGTGATCTATAGTGATGCTTCCTACATAGGTTTAGATTGTGTTTTGATGCAAGAAAGAAGAGTTGTTGCCTATGCTTCGAGACAGTTGAAGGTGCATGAAAAGAACTATCCTACTCACGATATTGAGTTAGCCGCAGTTGTATTTGCATTGAAGATTTGGCGTCATTACTTGTATGGTGAGAAGTGTATAGTTTACACCGATCATAAGAGCTTGAAGTATTTGATGACACAGAGAGAGTTAAACTTGAGACAGAGAAGATAGCTTGAACTGTTGAAAGATTATGATTTGACCATAGAGTACCATTCGGGTAAGGCAAATGTAGTAGCTGATGCCTTGATTAGAAAAGTTTCAGTTGAGTTGAGAGCTATGTTTGCTAGATTGAGTGTATCTGGTGATGGTGGTTTGATCACAGAGTTGCAAGTGAAGCCTTCTTTGATTCAGTTGATTAGAGAGAAGCAGTTGCAAGATGTGTCACTAGTTCCGCATGTTCAGGACATTGCCGAAGGTAGACCGACCGAGTATAGTTTCAGTAGTGAGAATGTGTTGTGTTTCAGAGATAGAGTTGTTGTACCAGAAGATGTTGAGTTGAGACGTCTGATTCTGAGTGAAGCACATTCGAGTCCTTTTTCTATGCATCCGGGTAGTACCAAGATGTACCGTGACTTGAAGAATGATTATTTTTGGGTTGGTTTGAAGAAAGATGTAGCCGTGTATGTGAGTTGTTGTATGGTTTGTCAGAGAGTGAAGGAAGAACATCAGGTTCCTTCAGGTTCGTTACAGCCTTTGAAGATTCCTGAATGGAAATGGGAGAGGATCACTATGAACTTCGTGTCGGGGTTACCGTTGTCTCATTCGAAGAAGAATTCTGTTTGGGTGATAGTTGATAGATTTACTTAGTGTGCCCACTTTTTAGCAGTGAACACTACAGATTCTTTAGACAAGTTGGCGAATTTGTACATTCGCGAGATTGTGAGACTTCATGGGGTTCCGAAGTCTATTGTTTCAGACAGAGATCTGAGATTCACTTCGAGGTTCTGGAGTTGTTTGCATAGTGCTCTAGGTAGCCGTTTGCATTTCAGTACTTCTTATCATCCGCAGTCCGATGGTCAGTCAGAGCGAGTGATACAGATTTTAGAGGATATGCTTCGTTGTTATGTGATTGACTTCCAGGGTTCTTGGGAGAAGCACTTGCCTTTAGTTGAGTTCGCTTACAACAACAGTTACAAGGCTAGTATACAGATGGCTCCTTATGAGGCTTTGTATGGTAGATGATGTAGGACTCCGATCCGTTGGGCCGAAACAGGTCAGAGATTGTTACCTATGCCGAATTTGCTCAAGGGAACTACATATAAAGTGAAGTTGATATGCGACCATTTGAAAGCAGCTTCCGATCGTCAGAAATCTTATGCGGATTTGAAGAGAAAAGAGATTGAGTTCTCAGTGGGTGAGAAAATGTTTTTGAAATTATCTCCGTGGAAGAAGGTAATGAGATTTGGCCGGAAAGGCAAGTTGAGTCCGAGGTTTATTGGTCCGTATGAGATAGTTGAGCAGATTGGGCCAGTAACATACCGTTTGAGATTGCCTTCTGAGTTAGAGAAGATCCATGATGTCTTTCATGTGTCGATGCTTAGGAGATATAAATCAGATCCTTCTCATGTTATGCTTGTTGAGGAGATAGAATTGAATCCGGATTTGTCTTACAATCAAGAACCAATTGAGATACTTGCTTCTGATAGCAAGGTGTTGCGTGGCAAGACCATAGAGTTGGTCAAGGTGTTGTGGAGACAAAGAGGTGTGGAAGAGGCCACGTGGGAGAGGAAAGCTAATATGCTTGAGCAGTTTCCGTACTTGTTTCCGTCAGGTAATTTCGGGGATGAAATTCCTTAAGTGGGGAAGAGTTGTAACACCTAGGTTTGGGGGTCGGGTGAAAATAATATTAAAATGATGTTTCGGGTTTCAGTTTTATAATTAAAATAATAATATATTATTTCGGGCTTCACATTTTTCAAACAAACATTTTAATGTTGGACTTAAATGGATTTAAAAACTACTTTCCATGGAATTTGCAAATATTGAGATTTGCCATCTCATTAATGGCAAATATGTAAATATTGGAACTTTCATTTAAAACCCCCTTTTAATTAAAAGGAGCCTTTGTCATCTTCCTCCTCACCCCATTTTGTTTTTCAACGACAAAGGAAGAGCTCTCTCACCAAATAACTATTCCATCTCCTTCCTCCTTCATTTTTGGTCGATTTTGAAAGGTAATTATATCCTCATTTTGCAATCATCTTCCTCTCTTCAAAAGTACCATTAGATTTCATTTTCATCATTGTTTTAGAAATTTGGTTTTCCATGGAAAAATGTTAAAGGTTTCTACTTTATGGGTTTTGATTTAAGTTTTTGATTTGTTAATGTTTGATATGATCTTAGAAACCAAAAAGGTCCAACATATGTGAATTTTGAGGTGCTTTATGAAGATTTTCGGAAATGGGATTTGTTGGGGTTTTAGAGAGGTTTTAGAGTTGGTTTGAGAGCTAGTTTAAGTGGGAAAATGTTTGGTTATGATAGTATGGTATATGAGGATCGTTTTGGATGTGTTTGATGATCGTTTGGTTGTTTGAAATGGAAGATTTCAGTGGGTATATTGGGCTGCTCAGGTTTAGAGTTTTTGGGGTTGTTCTTGGCTTGAGAATCATGTGTTTTATGCTTGAGTAGTGTTCCGGGTTGTTACATTGTTGTGTGAACTGATTCGAGGTTGTTTTGTTTGTGTTGAGTTGATTAGAAGCAAGAGTTTGTGTTGGTGAAGCATCGGGAGTGAATCCGGAAGCTTGAAGACCTTGGTTGCTTGGTTGTTGAGCTTGGAAGTGAATGTGAGTGGTTACATGTTTTTAAAATGGTTTTCGAGTATTTTGGCTCGAGCATGTAGACTAGGTTGGGCTTGATAGACCCACCTAGAGTTGGGATTAGAGTGGTATCCTAATCCCAAGCTTTAGTTAGAGACTTTGGTTGAACTCTAATGGTTGTTTATGCATCATGATTAATTCTGATTATGGTGTTATGTATAATGTGCTATACATGTTGTCGAGGCTTGATATGATGCATTAATATATGCATGTGGTTTGGTTTGTGGATTGTGCGTGATGTTAATCACGGTTAGTACGTGCTAAGCACGGAAGTGGTTATGAAATGATGTTGAGAATTGTGTTTAATATTGGCACTAGTAAGCTTGGGTACAAATGATCGATCATTAGGATGTGTGCACACGTGAGTCAAATGCGCGCGTGGTCTTGGTGATGGTAGTCATCAAGATGGAGTACAGGTTCGCCCGGAAAACCTTCTTATATATGTTAGTCGATGATGAGTGTAATCCCATCGACGGGGCGTGAGGATGAGTGGAATCCCCTCCGCGTGAACGATGATGAGTGTAATCCCACCGTAAGGTAATGGTTGTGTTGGACGTGAGTTCCAACGTTTTATCCGTGTATTCGAGTCATAGCTAGGTGTCAATATGAGATTATATGTTGCCAATATGGTTTATTATATGTGTTTACATATGATGTGGTTGGACTTGTTGAGCATGGCATAATATTGAATATATGTCCATGCATCATTTGTATTTTGGCTCATGTGGGTCGAAGGTAAGATCATGCATTCTACCTTGGTTGTGCTCGTGCTTGGACCCTGCATTGTCGAGGTTTATTTTAATGAGCTTACCCTCACTAAGCTTTATGCTTACGCTCTCTTTGTTCGACAATGCAGATCCGTAATTCGTGGGTTGCTAGAGCAAGAAGGGGGGCTCCAAGTGTGCTTGTGTTGCTTTTGGTTAGCTCAAGTATGAACTTTAAATTAAAGGATTGTAATAGTTAAGCAATGGGATTTGAATGTTTTGGGGTTATGTTTATGTTTGGTTTTAGGAGCATGTTAGACTCCAATGTTTTTGGTGGATGTTTGCTTAAGTCTTTCTTATGCTTAGTATGTTGGCTTTATTCCTTTTATGAATGCTTTATGTATGGTTGCTAAGACATGAACCTTAAAATGCTTTGTAATTGTATGGCATCTTGTTAAGCTGATCGAACACTTGCAAATGGCCAAGAGGGGGTAAATTGGCAATTAAAAATTTTGGTGAAGTGAAAGATAGAAAATAAAAGTGACACAAGGGGTTATAGTGGTTCAAGTTCTCCAATTGAACTCTACATCCACTACCTTAGCTACCACTAAGGATTTTCAAACAATTCACTACTAGAATTCGTCCCCTTTTCTTGGATGAGGAGGAAACCTTACAATTTCGATTAAGCTTTCTACCCAAAGCTTAATCCACTCAAATACAAGAGATATTTTGGTAAACTTAAATGTTTCCTCTCAAAGGATGATTGTCTACCCAAATACAATTTAAACAATCCCAAACTCACAATACAAATTGACAATTTGAAATACACTAGAGTTGGGTACAAAGATTTGACTCTTAATAGCTCAAGGGTTTGGATTTTTGCTTTGATGATGCTTGAAGGTTCAATAGTTGTTGCTTGGTCAAATGAAGCTTGTTTTTATACCCTTGCATTGATTTCTAGCCGTTTGGGTAGTTAGGATCATCAATAGAGCCGTTGTGGACATTTTTCCCGCATTAAATGCAGCTCTGCAGCCTACCGTATCGGTACTCGGGAAAGGCGTATCGATACCTGCATCAAAGAGGAAAGAGTCGTTGTGCCTGAAAACAGGGCATATCGATACCCATATAAGGCGTATCGGTACGGTTTTTAAGGGGCGTATCGATACGATGGCAGTATCGATACGGTCCAAAGTTACTAGAATCCCAAGTTTTGTTTGTATGAAAAGTGTATCGATACGCATATCAAGCGTATCGGTACGGTACAACTACCTTTTGAAAATTTGGAAACCAACCAACTGACAAGTAACGGTCAAATAATTAAATGCTCGGATTTTTCAAAGATATGCTTAGCGTATCGATACGGTTACCATGCGTATCGGTACGTGTTCATGAAAACAATTGCACAGATGCATATCGTATCGATACGGTTTCAGGGCGTATCGGTACGGTATGTTCAATAAAATTACAGTGACAAAATAGGGTATCGATACGCTAAGGGTATCGATACTCCTGGGCGTTTTTGCATACTTGTGCTTGGAAAACATAGAAAAGGACTTTGAAAAATATATATATGATTTAAGAGCAGGTCTTTAATTATTATTTTGTTTTAAAAACACTTGTCAATTGAGAGACTTTAAAGGGTACTTAAAAATTTATTGTTTTGCAAATTGGTCCTTAAGATTATGTGTTATATCAAAATCAATTTCGGTTTTACAATCTCCCCCTTTTTGATATAACAAAACCATAAATAAATTTTTAAGTTTTTGAAACTTTGAAAAGCTTTCTCCCCCTTACTTTAAGATAGATTTTCAAAACAAAAATATTTTGACTCTATGATCCTTCTCCCCCTTTTTGTTAGATCAAAATAGAATACAAGGATAATAAGAATATAAAGCAACAATAATTCATTAAACTAAAGGCAAGCAAAGAGTTCAAATCCATAAACTTCAAAATAAGCATAAAGTTTCAAATGCATAAATGTCAAAGCAACCATCATAACCCAAACTCTTAAAATCTAAAAAAAACATAGATAATAGGCATAAACTTCAAATCCTAAAAACAAAAAAAATGCAATAACAATTAGAAAAGACTAAATGGCCTAAGATGAGATGCATGAACTACTCGTCCCCTTCGTCATCATGATCGTCCTCATCATCTTCTTCTTCATCTTCTTGAGAGGGTTGATTCCTTCGGGTTTGATTGATCCAAGCACCATGGAAGGCGGTAAGAGAGATATCCATGGAGTTTTGGCGAGCGACCATGGTATCGATCTTCTTGTCCATGCCTTGAATGCGATCCTCTAAGGATGTGAAACGAGTCTCCATCGCGGTGAACTTCTCATTGAGGAAGGTCGTGAGAGTATCCATGGAGGAGGAATCAAAGGAAGCACGATGAGAACTCGAAGAAGCACGAGAGGCATCGACCGGAGCAACGGGCGGAGGATCTTGAGGAGTGCGAACCCACTCATTATCAACATAAGTGAAACCGGAGCGAGCTAGGGAACGCTCATCAATAGGTAGGCCAAGGGTTTCGGGAAAATCATGTGAACAATCAATGCCAATGGAATGAAATAGAAAACTCAAGGCCGTGGAGTAGTAAAAGGATGAGACTTGTTTGGTATGGGCGTATTGAACTAAAAAGACAAGGTCGGCAAACATGATTTGACACAAATTTGGACGTTTACCTTCTCTAAAACACTTAAGCCAAAAATCATCCGTTTGACGAACAGTTGAATATTTCCCACCCGATGGACGAAGAAACCAAGAAACAAGAAGGTGAAGGATACGGTCATGAGCATCTAAAACTTTTGCGGGACCTAGATAACCCGTACCCAAGGAATGTTCATCATCAATACCAACATCTTCAAAACCAAAGACATTGCATAAAACTTTTTGATCAATTTGAAAACGTTTGCCCATAATGGAAGATTCAATGGCAATAACATGCTCCCTAGATTCATCATGTATACATACGGCATTAGAAAAGAACACAATGACTAGGTTCCTATATAGGATAGGAGGAATATTAAAAAAGGTCAAGAATTTCCATTGCTTAATCAAAGGTAGGTATTTGAATTTGAAGCGGGCAGAACTTAAAAAAGGAATGGACACAACTCGCTCTTCCCTAAGGTTTATTCCTAGAAAAAGTTTATATCGTTCCCTATCAAAAGGTTCGAGAAAACTTGATTGGATGATATAAGGAAGGTTAGGTGTAGGATTACCCTCGACATCCTCGGTAGGATTGGAAGTAGAGCGATGACGCTTAGTCCCCTTTTTCGGTGCCATAATCCTGAAAATACATCAAAAAGGATTCGAATATGTATACAATTAACATCCTATTTGATCCAATAAAATCTGATAATTCAAGGTAATTTGTTAAAAAGAATTTTTAAAAAAAAAATATTCACAAAACAAAAACAACAAAAAAAAAGTTTTAAAAATATATCGAATATAAAATATATTGAGAAAAAAAAATTAACTTTTAAAAAAAATTTTGTGAAAAAGGTGAAACCCACAACAATTAAACAAGGTTTGTACAAAAATTCAGTTGAAACAACAATTAAAAGCAAACGAAAATAATAAAAAAAAGAAAAATTTTATACCTTGAATCTTAGAATGGATGAAAGAGGGGATGTGAATGCACAAGATTTGATGCCCAAGGTTTGCCTTGATGTGTAGAGTAAAAACCCTCAAGAAACTTTGAAGATTGATGGTAAAATTTGATGGATTGAGGGGGTTTATATAGGGTTTCGCGGCTAGGGTTTGTGGAGAGAAAAGAGGGGTTTTGAGTTTTAAAGAGTTTTAACAAAAGCAGCCCTAAATAGCCTCTCCGTCGAGGACGTATCGATACGCTATACATGCGTATCGATACCCATTAACCCTAATTTTATATACGTCAATACTACCGTATCGATATGCGGGGACGTATCGGTACGCTTGACTTTGACTATTTCCCTTGACTTGTTCCGTATCGATACGAGTGGTCGTATCGATACTTGTTCATCCTCAAGAATTCCCAGAAAGCATACCGTATCGATACGCTTTAGCCGTATCGATACACCTTTGTCAGTTTGTGCAAATTTGACAGATTTAAGTGCAAAAAACCAATTTGAAACGTCCCTAAATGCATGTACATGTCATATGAACAAGTTTTAAAGGCTAAATTGAATATATACTCCCCCTAGCAACATGCATATAAGCAAGAAGGATAAAATTAACATAGGCATGAATCACAAACAATTTCAAGCAAGTTTTGACATTTTGGGACCAAAAAGGTGTCAAGAAAGGCTAGTTAAACCTAACTCTCTCCTAAGGGTCCAAAAGCGCTCTTTATCTAAAGGTTTTGTAAATATATCCGC
This sequence comes from Hibiscus trionum, assembly GCA_030270665.1. Lineage (NCBI taxonomy): Eukaryota > Viridiplantae > Streptophyta > Magnoliopsida > Malvales > Malvaceae > Hibiscus > Hibiscus trionum. The sequence goes on from BSYR01000022.1 coordinate 20,071,836, forward strand.
TAATTGGTTCAAGGTGTCAACAAACTCTATAACAACATCATTTTTCAAAACATGATCTCTAATGAAATGATGTCTAATTTCTATGTGTTTAGTTCTAGAGTGTTGGATGGGATTCTTAGTGAGACAAATGGCACTAGTGTTGTCACACCTAAGGGGTATGGTTTCTATTTTAACACCATAATCTAAGAGTTGTTGCTTCATCCAAAGGACTTGAGCACAACAACTCCCTAAGGATATGTACTCCGCTTCGGTGGTAGATAAGGCTACACTATTTTGTTTCTTAGAGAACCAAGATACGAGCATACTACCTAAGAATTGACATGTCCCGGAAGTACTTTTCCTATCTATCTTACATCCCCCATAATCCGCATCCAAAAAAGCATGAAGGCTAAAGGAAGAATCCTTAGGATACCAAAGGCCTAAAGTAGGTGTGTCTCTAAGATATCTAAAAATTCTCTTAATGGCAACTAAGTGTGATTCTCTAGGACTAGCTTGAAATCTAGCACACAAGCAAACACTAAACATAATATCCGGTCTACTTGCGGTAAGGTAAAGCAAAGAACCTATCATGGATCTATAAAGCTTAGAATCAACACACTTACCTCCTTCATCTTTGTCAAGCTTTATGGAAGAACTCATAGGAGTGGCTTGAGGTTTTGCATTCTCCAAGCCAAACTTCTTGAGCATATCATTCACGTACTTAGCTTGATTTATGAAGGTATCATCCTTCCTTTGCTTGATTTGGAGTCCCAAAAAGAATGAGAGCTCCCCCATCATGCTCATCTCGAACTCACCTTGCATTAGCTTAGAAAATTCCTTACAATAACACTCATTAGTAGAACCAAAAATAATATCATCAACATAAATTTGAACTACTAAGATGTCATTGTTATATCTTTTTATGAAGAGTGTTGTATCCACCTTTCCCTTTTCAAAACCCTTTTCAATTAAGAAATTTGAAAGTCTCTCATACCAAGCTCTAGGAGCTTGTTTTAAACCATAGAGAGCTTTTGTAAGTTTAAACACATGGTTTGGAAATTTTAAATCCTCAAAACCCGGTGGTTGTTCAACATACACCTCTTCATTTATGAAACCATTTAAAAAGGCACTTTTCACATCCATTTGAAAAAGCTTGAAATCATGATAACATGCAAATGCAAGTAACATCCTAATAGCTTCCATCCTAGCTACGGGTGCATAAGTCTCATCAAAATCAATTCCCTCTTCTTGTGTATAGCCTTGAGCAACAAGCCTAGCCTTGTTTCTCACTATATTACCACTTTCATCTAATTTATTCCTAAAAACCCATTTTGTTCCTATAGTAGATTGATCATTAGGCCTTTCAACTAATGTCCAAACTATACTCCTCTCAAATTGATTTAATTCCTCTTGCATGGCCAAAATCCAAAAATCATCTTTTAAAGCTTCTTTAATATTTTTAGGCTCAATGCATGACATAAATGCAACATGATTCATTAATTTGAGAGAGGATCTAGTAGTTACCCCCTTGGATGGATCACCCAAGATTTCACCACCTTTGACATAGTTTAACTCCCTTGGGTAAGACACCTCCCTTTCCTCAAGAGCCAAGTCCTTCAAGGCTTCAAGAGGTGGATCTTGTGAATTCTCTTCTTTGGTTGGAATCTCATCCACCTTTGACGTTTGTCCTCCATCAATGGCATCAATGATTCCTGCATCATCACCATCACAAGATTCCTTCCTCGGAAGGAGGTTATCATCGAAAACAACATGTATAGACTCTTCAACAACTAGAGTTCTTTTATTAAATACACGATAGGCTTTAGAGTTTAAAGAATACCCTAAGAAAATAGCTTCAACACTTTTAGCATCAAATTTACCTAAATTTTCTTTACCATTATTCAAAACAAAACACTTGCAACCAAAAGGGTGAAAATAGCTAATGTTAGGCTTTTTGGATTTTAAAATCTCATAAGGTGTTTTCTTCAAAATTGGCCTAATCATTACTCGATTTATAATATAGCAAGCGGTATTTGTGGCTTCCACCCAAAAATATTTAGGTAAATTATTTTCACAAAGCATGGTTCTAGCCATTTCTTCTAAAGTTCGATTTTTCCTCTCAACTACCCCATTTTGTTGAGGAGTGCGAGGTGCAGAAAAATTGTGGCTAATCCCATTTTCATTTAGGAACTCATCGAAACCTAGATTTTGAAATTCAGTTCCATGATCACTTCTAATGTGAGAAATTTTAAGTTCAAGATCATTTTGAGTTATTTTAGAAAATGTGATGAATTTTTCTAAAGCCTCATCCTTTGTACTTAAGAATAGAACCCAAGTATACCTAGAGAAGTCATCTGCAAGTACAAAAGCATATGATTTTCCACCCAAGCTTATTGTTCTAATTGGCCCAAAGAGATCCATATGGATCAATTGTAAACATCTACTAGTAGAGACATCATTTATGGATTTAAAAGAATTTCTATGTTGTTTACCTTTTGAACATGCGTCACAAATTTTATCATTGGAAAATTTAAGTTTGGGTAAACCTCTAACTAGGTTAAGGGAAATTAATTTCTCTAAGACACTCATGCTAGCATGTCCTAATTTTCTATGCCAAAGTCATGAGTCATGTTCATCATGTGCAACTAAGCATGTATGGGATGATTGAATGTCATCTAAATGCACCATGTAAATATTGCCTATTCTATGTCCTATGAGCATTAGGTCGTTTGTTTTAATGTTAACAATTTTGCAACCACTTTTATCAAATAGAACATTAAAACCCTTGTCACACAATTGACTAATACTCAACAAATTATGCTTAAGACCGTTGACATACAAAACATTGTCAATGAAAATAGAAGAGTTATTACCAATGGAGCCTATTCCTTCAATATGGCCTTTGGAGTTGTCACCAAATGTTACCACTCCACCACTTTTAGGCTTTAGTTTCACAAATTGACTCTTGTCACCGGTCATGTGTCTTGAACATCCACTATCAAGGTACCAAGAATTTTTGCTTGAAGCTTTAGCCTTGTAGCAATGCTCCCCCTACAAACAAAGAAATTAGGCTTTGATTTTTGGTACCCAAATCATTTTGGGTCCATGAGTGTTAGCCTTCAACATTTTGGTTCCCTTAGGAATCCAAGAAGCAATAGCATTTATATCATTAGAAATAATGAGTTCCTTAGGAACCCAAACACTCCTAACTCTATGACCTCTAGTTTGCTTATTAAAATTTCTTTGTTTAGGTACAAAATGTTTTCTTTTTACATATTGGGATTTAGAGTGATTTCCTTTTTCAAACTTGTTTTTCCCAATAGCAATAGATGTTTTAAGATTATCCACTTCCTTTGTGTGATAATCTTGAAATTCGGAAAGAAGTTTTTCAAGCTCAAGGTTTTTAGTTTTAAGATCATTTGAAAGATTAACTAAAAACAAAACCTTCTTTTCCAATTCGGAGTTAGATTTTGAAAACGTCTCATTTTGAATTTTTAAATCGAAAATTGTTTTCTTGTTTTTCAAAATGGACTCTTTATATTTTCCTACTAACTCATCATACACTTCTTGCAATTCATCGTAAGCATCTTGAAGTTCATCTATAGTAAAATCAAAATTGGATGAATTAAAATTTACCTTAGGTTCATCATCGATGGCCATGAGACATAGGTTGGCCACTTCATCCTCTTCCTCGGAAGACTCATCGTCACTCCAAGTAGCTACTTGTGCTTTGAGGTTCTTCTTCTTCCCAAAGCTTTTCCTCTTCAATTGAGGACACTCGGAACGGATGTGACCCGGTTTCTTGCATTCATAGCAAGTAATTGGATCCTTCTCCTCTTCCTTGCTTTTACTCTTGAAGTCTCCCTTTCTAATGAACTTTCTTCCATGATTTGACTTCATGAACCGAGTAAAGCGTTTGGCCAACATAGCCATCTCCTCATCTTCATCCTCACTAGAATCGCTTTCTTGATATGAAGCTTTTAGTGCGATTCCCACTTTCTTCTTCTCAACTATCTTCTTCTCTTCTTCTCTTCCCTTCCTCATGATCTCATGGGTGAGTAGAGATCTAACAAGAGCATCAAGCTTGAGAGTCTTCAAATCTCTAGCTTCAATAATGGCTGTTCTCTTGCCATCCCATGACTCCGGAAGAGAGTATAACAACTTTCTCACTAGTTTGTCTTCGGGAATGATTTCCCCGAAACCTTTCAAACCGTTGACAATGACCGAGAAACGATCAAACATCTTGGAGACGCTTTCTTCGGGATCCATCTTGAAGTTCTCATAGCTTAGATTGAGTAGCCCAATCTTTGTCTCCTTGACATCACTAGTTCCCTCATAAGTTGTCTCGAGGGTGTCCCAAACCTCCTTGGCACTTTCGATTGAAGACACCTTGGAGTAGATATCCGGACCAAGTGCACAAAATATTACATGTAGAGCTTTGTCATTCACTTGCATCCTTCTTCTATCATCATCCGTCATCTCGACTTTGACTTTAGGGACAAGTCTTTCTCCATCTCTCTTTATGGGAATGAATGGATCTTCTTCAACTACATCCCACACCATGTAGTCGGTAGACTTGATGAAAAGCCTCATCATATTCTTCCAATAAGGATAGTGATCCCCATTGAAGAATGGTGGCTTGGTGGTGGATTGGGACTCATAGTTTGAGGTGGATGCCATTGCTTGACTTGTTGTTGATCAAACTCGCCTAGAATCGACTCAATAGGGTTGTAATCCTTCCGATGAGTGTAGCTCTGATACCAATTGTTGAGTTGATCGAACACTTGCAAATGGCCAAGAGGGGGGTGAATTGGCAATTAAAAATTTTGGTGAAGTGAAAGATAGAAAATAAAAGTGACACAAGGGGTTATAGTGGTTCAAGTTCTCCAATTGAACTCTACATCCACTACCTTAGCTACCACTAAGGATTTTCAAACAATTCACTACTAGAATTCGTCCCCTTTTCTTGGATGAGGAGGAAACCTTACAATTTCGATTAAGCTTTCTACCCAAAGCTTAATCCACTCAAATACAAGAGATATTTTGGTAAACTTAAATGTTTACTCTCAAAGGATGATTGTCTACCCAAATACAATTTAAACAATCCCAAACTCACAATACAAATTGACAATTTGAAATACACTAGAGTTGGGTACAAAGATTTGACTCTTAATAGCTCAAGGGTTTGGATTTTTGCTTTGATGATGCTTGAAGGTTCAATAGTTGTTGCTTGGTCAAATGAAGCTTGTTTTTATACCCTTGCATTGATTTCTAGCCGTTTGGGTAGTTAGGATCATCAATAGAGCCGTTGTGGACATTTTTCCCGCATTAAATGCAGCTCTGCAGCCTACCGTATTGGTACTCGGGAAAGGCGTATCGATACCTGCATCAAAGAGGAAATAGTCGTTGTGCCTGAAAACAGGGCGTATCGATACCCATATAAGGCGTATCGGTACGGTTTTTAAGGGGCGTATCGATACGATGGCAGTATCGATACGGTCCAAAGTTACTGGAATCCCAAGTTTTGTTTGTATGAAAAGTGTATCGATACGCATATCAAGCGTATCGGTACGGTACAACTACCTTTTGAAAATTTGGAAACCAACCAACTGACAAGTAACAGTCAAATAATTAAATGCTCGGATTTTTCAAAGATATGCTTAGCGTATCGATACGGTTACCATGCGTATCGGTACGTGTTCATGAAAACAATTGCACAGATGCATATCGTATCGATACAGTTTCAGGGCGTATCGGTACGGTATGTTCAATAAAATTACAGTGACAAAATAGGGTATCGATACGCTAAGGGTATCGATACTCCTGGGCGTTTTTGCATACTTGTGCTTGGAAAACATAGAAAAGGACTTTGAAAAATATATATATGATTTAAGAGTAGGTCTTTAATTATTATTTTGTTTTAAAAACACTTGTCAATTGAGAGACTTTAAAGAGTACTTAAAAATTTATTGTTTTGCAAATTGGTCCTTAAGATTATGTGTTATATCAAAATCAATTTCGGTTTTACACATCTTTTGGTAAATGCATGAATCTCTTGAATGAATGATGCTTGTTCATGTTGGTTGCCTCGTATGCTTAGATTTTGGTTGTTAAATGTTGTATGTATGTTTGTATGTGGCTAGGGAAGTCTTAAAATGCATCTAGAGTCGTGTTTGAGAGTCTTAGGCTGCAAAATTGAGCATTGCAGTGCAGGGCGTATCGGTACGCCTGAGGGCCGTAACGATACGGTCCTACACTTCTGGACTCAAGTTTGGCCTAGCGTACCGATACACGAGGGCGTATCGATACGCCAAATCCTCACTGGAAATCCGAGTTATTGAGGAGATTTTGGCGTACCGGTACGGGTCTAGGGTGTATCGATACGGTCTTGTATCATTGACCGTGAGATGTTGACCAGTCATGGCGTATCGGTACGGTCAACCTATGTACCGATACGGTCTCCCTGGTTTGACCTTGGGTCGTTGACCTAGTCAAGGCGTATCGATACCCTCTCTTAGTGTATCGATACGGCCTGCTTTAAAAAGGTAAAATGGGTTGTTTTATGTCTTTTGTTCGTTTGTCCGCCTTGCTTGTTGCTTTCGCTGTCATTTAATCACATAGGATATATAATAAAGCATCTAGAGAAGATAATTGATGAAAAAGTTTTCCTTGGGTCGGTAACCGAAGTGGAGCCTTAACGGGTTTCGCCTTGGTTATCCCCGTGTAGCCCACTCGGATCGGTCAAGCATCCGGACCGGGATGAGGGGGTTACAGGGTTTCCCCTAATCGGATTTCATCACCAAAAACGCACGTCGGTGACCCTTATGTACCGATTCCGAACAAACATACAAAAAACCCATACCCCAAACTTGTACTAACCCCAAAATCTGAGTAATCCCTTACCCCAAACACCAAAGCGACGAGGAAAATCCTAAAATGATATCGAAAATGGTTCGAACGGATTTCGAGCAATGGCGGCGACAAAGACAACAATGAGGGCTGGGTTTTGGTCGTGCGGCCACGGAGAGGTAGTTGTCGGTCTCGGAACAAAGAATGGTCGGTGCTTGGCCCTTGGCCGGACGGTAAACGGAAAAAATAAGATTAGGGGGTTTATTTTCGTAACAAAGAAGAAGAAACAAGGGTGAGGGTTGCGGCGCAAACAATGCCAAAAATTTGAAATAGTGCAAAAAGCGGTATAAATACCCAATCAAAAGGGTAAATTATAAGGCATGCCACTGAAATTTCTAGTGTTCATGAAATGGCACCAAAACTTTGCAACCATTGTAATTTGGACACTGGAATTCCAAAAATACCCAAATTAAAATTTCCCAAAGTTTAGGGTTCTGAATGAGGGATTTTAATCAATTTAGGGTTTAATTTAGTTGTAAATTTTAGGGTGTTACAACTCTCCCCTGATAAAAAGAAATTTCGGCCTCGAAATTTACCTGGAGCAAAAAGATGCGGATACTAAGCTCGGATGACAGTCTTGGGCTCCCACGTAGCCTCATCATGACTACAACCACGCCATAGGACTTTGACCATCTTAATAGTCTTCCTTCTGAGAACCTTTTTATCTTGAGCAAGAATCTCAATAGGCTCCTCCTCAAAACACAAATCAGGACGGACCTCAATATCCTTAACAGGCATAATATGTGACAGATCAGGATGATAATGTCTCAATACTTAAATATGGAGGACATCGTGAATAAGCTGAAGCTCTGGTGGTAGCTGTAGCTGATAGGCAACTGGTCCGACTCGAAGAATAATTCGATAAGAGCCAATGTAACGAGGACTAAGCTTGCCTTTCCGACCAAATCGAAGTACCTTCCTCCAAGAAGATACTTTCAAGAAAACCTCATCACCCACCTCAAACTCAAGATCACGACGTCTCAAATCGGCATAAGACTTTTGTCTGTCAAAAGTAGCCTTAAGCTGATCCCGAATCAATCTGACAGTCTGCTCAGCCTCGTGCACAATCTTCAGTCCTAACAATCCGTGCTCTTTCAACTCAGTCCAACCAATAGGTGAACGACACCTACGCCTATACAGAGCCTCATACGGTGTCATCTTGATATTGGCATGATCACTGTTATTATAAGCAAACTCTGCAAGAGGCAGAAAATCCTCCCAACTGCCTCTAAAATCAAGAATACAACCCCTTAACATATCCTCAAGAATCTGGATCACACGCTCAGACTGGCCATCTGTCTGTGGATGATAAGATGTATTGAAGTTCAACCGAGTACCCAAAGTAAAATGAAGAGACCCCCAAAATTTTGCAGTGAACCTCGGATCCCTGTCAGAAATAATAGATAATGGTACCTCGTGAAGTCGAACAATTTCAGAAATATAAAGCCGAGCTAACTTACTCAAAGAATAGTCAACTTGGACCGGAATGAAATGCGCGGACTTCGTCAGACGATCAACAATAACCCAGATTGAATCCTTCTTCGACGGATTCAAAGGAAGTCCACTAACAAAGTCTATAGTCACGCGCTCCCACTTCCACTGAGGAATCTCAATATGATGTAGTAACCCAGACGAACGTTGATGCTCTGCTTTGATTTTCTGACAAGTAAAACATCTCGATACAAATCTGACGACGTTAGCTTAAGACCTTTCCACCAGTACCTTTCACGAAGATTCTTATACATATTGTCACCACCAGGATGCATAGAATAAGGACTGTCATGGGCCTCACGAAGAATAACCTATTTTAACCCAAATTTCCTCGGAATACAATATCGGCCACGAAAACATAATACCCCGTCTTGATCAGTAGAGAAATCTTGAGATGTACCCTCATGCACCTCCCTTATACGATGCATCAAAACGGATCACTAGGCTGCTCAGCTCAAATATCAGAAATTAATGTAGGAATAACCCGAAGTTCTGCCAACAGACTGCCATCGTCGTACAAACTCATCCGAGCAAACAAAGCTCTCAAATCTAAAATGGCGTTATGACTTAATGCATCAGCAACGACATTAGCTTTACCCGGATGATAGTCTCAGATTAAGTTATTTCTGAGTGATGAGGTATTTCAGACTCTTATGGTCTGTATAGATATAACACTTCTCTCCGTAGAGATAGTGTCTCCAGATCTTAAGTGCAAAAATAATAGCAGCAAGCTCTAGGTTGTGGGTAGAATAGTTACACTCATGCGGTTTCAACTGTCGTGACGCATAAGCCACTACCTTTCCGTCCTGCATCAAAACACACCCCAATCCAGTGTACGAAGCATCACTGTAAACTGTATAAGCCTTACTAGGCTCAGGCTGAATCAAAACTGGTGCTTCAGTCAACACAGACTTAAGCCTCTCGAAACTAGACTGCTGAGCCTCAGTCCAGATGAAGGGAACATCCTTCCTTAGAAGCTTAGTCAATGAAGCTGCAATAGAAGAGAAACTCTCAACGAATCTCCGATAATAACCAGCTAAACCCAAGAAGCTTCGAACCTCAGGAACATTATTGGGCTGCTACCAACTCATAATAGCCTCAACCTGAATACCTTGAGTAGAAACTATATGACCCAAAAACATAACCTCAGAAAGCCAGAACTCACACTTACTGAATTTTGGATACAGTTGTTTCTCTCGCAGAGTCTGTAACACAATCCGAAGATGTTCCTCATACTCTACCTTAGATCTAGAATATACCAGTATATCGTCAATAAATACCATAACAAACTGGTCAAGATAGGGTTGAAACACTCTATTCATCATATCCATGAAAGTGGCATGAGCGTTAGTCAACCCAAAAGGCATCACGAGGAATTTATAATGACCATATCGTGTCCGGAAAGCTGTTTTGAACACATCGGAATCCTTAACCTTGAGTTGGTAATAACCAGATCTTAGGTCTATCTTAGAGAATATCGTAGCTCCCCGGAACTGGTCAAACAGATCATCAATACAAGGAAGAAGATATTTGTTAACAAATAGAACATGAGCTCCCCAAGGAGAAACACTAGGTCAAATGAAACCTCGATCCAACTGTTCTTGCAACTGAATCTTCAACTCTTTAAGTTCTTTCAGTGCCATCCGATAAGGTGCCATAGACACAGGAGCTGTACCCGGATAAACCTCGATGCCAAACTCAACCTCATCCCGTTTCGGCGGTACCCCAAGTAATTCTTCCGGAAAAATGTCTAGAAAGTCTTTCACAACTCGAATCTTATCTAAACCGGAATCAGACTGACTCGGATCAAGAATATAGGCAAGATAAGCGATAGACCCTTTCTTGATCATTTTCTCAGCTTTGAGAGCTGAAACGATATTACATAGGAACCCTCTGCGCTCACCAACCAGAATCACCTCACGATCACCAGAAGTTTTCACTGTAGCCCTTTTCTTTTCACAGTTCAAAGTAACACGGTATGCAGACAACCAATCCATACCCAGAATAAGATCGAACTCCCCAAAGGGTAACTCCATCAAATCAGATGGAAAAATCTCCCCTTGAATCTCAAGAGGACAATTCATGTATACTTTAGTAACCTCAACTGGATTACGCACTGGACTATGTACAGTAACGACACAATATCCTTAACAGAAATCTCAAGACCCCTAGACACATAACTCACGACATATGAATGAGTCGAACCATTATCAAGCAGAGCGAAGTATGAGATAGAATGGATAGAGAATGTACCACAGTAACATCTGGCTCATCATGATCCTTGTGCCTCCTAGTAGAATAAACTAACCCCGGCTGTCTAGCCCCTAATCCTGCTGATCCTCTACTCGGAGCTGGTCTACCTCTACTAGCAGAGCCTGAAGTAACAGATCTGACCTGACCTCTTCCCCTGACGGAAGTATGTACTGATGCCTGAGACTGAGTAGTAGTAAAAGTTGATGGATGTGGAACCGGACAATCTCTGAAACTATGCTCGAATGAACCACATCTGAAACAAGCTCTAGTCTGCCTCATACACTCGTTCGAATGCCACTTCTTACAAAAAGGACACCGTGGCACCCCTCGAGTACCAGTCGAACCACCAGCCCTAGCAGTCGGAACAAAAGGAGTCATTGGTCTAGCTCTCGAATAACTCTGATAGTCTGACTCATCTCTGGCTCTCTTTTTGGACTGATTTCCCTGACTATGCTGAACTGGCACTGACACTGGTCTCTTCCCTCTATCAGATCTATGCGACTCAAGTTGTCTCAACTCTGCCTCATTACGCTGAACTGTCCTAGCTCGTCAAGTAATATATTTGTATTCCTGGTCCATGTGTAAAGCAACACCGACCTTTATCGTATGACGCAATCCCTTTAGAAACAAATCACACTTGTCTTTTTCTGTGGTCACTAACCCTGGGACGTACTGAATCAATCTCATAAACTCGATCTCGTAGTCGTTAACAGTCATATCATTCTGCCTCAAACTCATAAAATCATCTCTGCACTTAGTTATATACTCAGCTCCGACATATCGATCACGGAAAGCCTGTTTGAAATGATCCCAAGTAACCTTACTAGCTAGAGTAACAAGCTTCTCAGCCTTCCACCAATTCTGGGCTTCATCCTGCAGTAGTGAAACGACAACCCTGAGTTTCCGGTCGGTAGGATAATCCATCTCAACAAATAGTCGTTGGAGCTTCTTCAGTCAGTGCTCTACATCTGTCAGGTCTGTAGCCGTCTTTCCATCGAGCATAGTCATCTCGGTAGCTAGAAACTCTATGGATATAAGTCTCTGAACACTCTCAGACTGACGAATGTATCTTAATAGCTCTCTCTGAACAGTAACAGCATCCGTGCCCACTGTCTCACTATCCCCTGAATCACGATGACCACTACTCTGAGCAGGCTGGACATGTGAGTCTCCTCCATCTGTCTGATGAGCTCTAGTCTGCTGAGCTCATGTCTGGTCCACATGTTGTTCCTCCATATTCGCACCCTGAACCTCACCTTGGTTTTGTATCGAACCCTCAGGAGGTGGAACGTCACAATCTGTAGTCGCGGTATGACCTCGACCACGTCCTCGACCGGCCGCTACTCTAGAACTTCTCCGAGGTGGTATAGTAGTATCTCTACAAAAGACAAAATCCTAAGATTATAATTAGTACTTGGAGACCTTATTCAGAATAAGTATAAATATATTCATAAAAGATCATAAGTTTTTCTGAAATTCCCGTTTTACCCGAAAACATTTGATAATGTATGCAAAAATTTATTTTCGATTTAAAATTAATTTAAATCACCTAGGTCGAGTGTTGAACCTGGCTCTGATACCACTAAATGTAACCCCCTAAACCCGACCTGGAAGAAATGGGTCGAATATAAGGAGTCAAGCTCAAAGCTTGTCCCTCACGTAAGTAACCTGATTCAAAAACTTTAATTCCAAAATAGATAATGATAATATCGCATAATATATATTGATAAAATATTTCTAAAAGTATTAAATATTCGAAATGTACGTGCATGATATAACGTAATAACCCAATAAAACGTCTGAAATCCGAAAATTAAATACAATCTGATAAAACGCATAATATAAATAGTTCCAAGTATCATACTTATAATAACAAATAAAGCTGAAAAAGAGGTCATCCAAGTACTGTAGCCTAGACCCGAGTATCTGAAAATAGAAACTAAGGGGAGTCAGCGAAAACACTTAGTGTCTCTACAGTGCAAACAAAACTAATAGAATCATCATATCAACAGATTCAATCAGACATTATCATAATTCAATTTTCCACCAAGAATCAATTCAATCACATAAATAAGTATGAATGAATATGCAACACAATATGACATGCACACAACTACATCACCATCCGAAGAGTAAGGTTCCCCAGAACCACTCTCTACCTCGTCACCTTCCGAAGTGGAATCCAGCTCGTAGGGCGAAACCACTGATCCGAAGTAGACATCATCCAGAAGGATGAAGCTACTGAACTTCCCCGTACAAAATCCCAATCATAATGAGATGACATAAAATCCGAGTTCTGAATCTGAATGCATTGTTTATCAACATAAATGCATAATCATATAATCCGATATACAATAATCTGAATATGATAATATATACAAATATTGTATAATGTAACAAAATGCTGAACAAGTCAAATGTCACAGATCAACAGAATATTATTATCATACATCATCAGACCACATCATGTATACATTTCAGCACATCAACACATTTACATATAGAGCACTACAAACAGATAGCACATAAGAGAACACACCTCAGGTAGCTAACACTCAATGTCGACGGTGACGTCTCCCACGCTCAGCTCTATCTCTAGGTCGGTCAGAGTCAGCTCCTATAACAATTAAGTACACCATTAAAGATACTACTACTATGTCAAGACACTGATAATGTAAATAATGAATATATTATTAATTAAACTCACGAGCGGATCCCGATGTCTGAGCAACAGGAGGTCGTCCAGGTGGAGAAGGAGGAAGGATCTCAGTATCCGAGTCAATGTCGTATGCAAATACGAATAATTCCAATTAATTTCTCGATATTCAAATCTTTAAATACAAAGTATACTCGAACAAAAGTGGTCAAAACGGTCTTTCGAGTTCGAATTTGGAAAAACGAGCCGCGAAAACGGAATCAGGACGTCGAAAAACATAAAAATAACCCTTTTCTGAAAAAGTCAACGGGTCAACGGTCAACGAGTCAACGTTAATGTCATCGCTAACGTCAGCCGGCTCTTTATAAGACAGACCGGTTCAATTCTGTAAACCCGATTCAGCCTTCTGGACCAGTTCAGCCCGGTTCAAACCCAAAATCCCCTTTTACTACTGATTTGAAAATTAGGGTTTCCCTTAATCGGATTTCATCGCCAAAAACATACGTCGGTGACCCTTATGTACAGATTCCAACCAAACATACAAAAAATCCATACCCCAAACTTGTACTAACCCCAAAATCTGAGTAATCTCTTACCCAAACACCAAAACGACGAGAAAAATCTTGAAACGATACCGAAAATGGTTTGAACGGATTCCGAGCAAGGGCGGCGACAAAGACAATGATGAGGGCTAGGTTTTGGTCGCGCGGCCAAGGAGAGGCGGTTGCCGGTCTCGAAACGAAGAACGACCGGTGCTTAGCCCTTGACCGGACGGTAAACGAAAAAAAATAAGTTGGGGGTTTATTTTTGTAACAGAGAAGAAGAAAAAGGGTGAGGGTTGCGGCGCAAACAATGCCAAAAATCTGAAATGGTGCAAATACCTAATCAAAAGGGTAAATTATAAGGCATGCCACTGAAATTTCTAAGGTTCATGAAATGGCACCAAAACTTTGCTACCATTGTAATTTGGTCATTGAAATTCCAAAAACACCTAAATTAAAATTTCCTAAAGTTTAGGGTTCTGAATTAGGGATTTTAATCAATTTAGGGTTTAGTTTAGTTGTAAAATTTGGGGTGTTACATCCAATGTTATTTTGAGTGTAATGTATTTTAAATTCTTTTTGACATAACAAAAAGGGGAGAAATGGTTTGAAAATTTGATTTTTTCAAATGAATAAGTGGAGCTTTAACTTCATCTAATTTTCAAAATCTTTTATTCAAATTTTTAAACGCAAAGGGAGAGAATCTCAAACAATTTTTCAAGTTGATTTTATTATATTAAAAAGGGAGAAATTGTAGAACTAAATGTTTTGATATAAGAGGAATTTTAGTTTGCCTATCTTTATCTCTTGTAGAGAGGGTTTGATCAGGCTTTAGGTTAGAAAGCTTTGATCGTTGTAAGTGTTTCCTCCTAAGCCTAGAAAAGGGGACGAATCAGTTAGTGAATTGGTTGGAAAATTCTTAGTGAGAAGCTAATGTAGTGGATGTACGTGCTTGTTAGAAGGCCGGACCACTTTAAATTATCGCGTCTTTTATTTTTTAGCTTCCACACCTCAATCACTAAAAAATCCAACTTCTCCACCACTTGACAATCCATAACGGTTGAAGGAAATCGAGCTTATCAAGCCTAACAACTTAGCTATTAGCTAATATAAAATACTAACATAGTTTATTAAAAGATTACTTTGCTGGTGTAAAGTAAAGAGTATAAAAAGGAATTAATGAGATTCGAACTCATGACTAATTATTAAAAATAATAAATATCTACTTAAAAAATAAAATAAGAAATATTTATTCAAAAAAATAAAATAATAAATATGTTAATTAAACATATTTATTTTTTATTAAAAATATATTATTAAAATAATATTTATTAATATATTTTCAAATATTTTTAATAATTTAAAAATTATTATTTTCATTAATAATTTAGAAATTATTATTTTCATTAATAATTTAGAAATTATTATTTTCATTAATAATTTAATTTTCTATAATAAATATCAATATAATTAATCATATTTATTATTTCATTAATTGTTACTCAATTCGTATACTATATGTAGTCACATTTTCCTAAGCTATAAGGTTGATTTAGTAGTTTTGTATTTTAGTTTTGTATAATTAGTCCCGAGTTCAAATCCTATTGATTCATTTTATATTTTTTGGTTTATGCCAACAAAGAAATCCTTTAATAAATTATGTTAGTATTTTATATTAACTAAGTGAAGTTGGCTTAGTAGTTAAAGTAGTGTCCTTTTACACGTTTGGGCGTGAGATCAAATCACCTAAGCTCATTTCACTTTAATTTTATACTTTTTAGTTTACACTAATAAAGTAATCTTTTAATAAACTATGTTAGTATTTTATATTAGCAAAGTGAAGTTGGCTTAGTGACTAGAGTAGTTGCCTTCCATGCGTTTAGGTGAGGGATCAAATCCCCAAGCACATTTTGCCCAGTTTTAAATCCTCCCATTATTTACGACTAATTAGATGGTGACATGTCATCATTTGGTTGATCGGTTAAATCAATAAATTAAATAAATTAAATTTAAAAAATAGATGAGACACGTGTCGTTATTTGGTTGGTAATTAAATTAAAATTAACCAACTAAATTGATATAATAGATAAATAACATGGAGTAAATGTGTAATTTTATAAATTTCTGTTAACAGTCATGTCACCCCTCCATCACTCATATGTTAGTTTTTAACGACAATGGTTAAAATAAGTTAATTTAAAAAGTTGAGTGGTCTGATTGATGAGTTAGATAGTTCGGTGGTCAAATAGGTATGCCCCCAAAGTTCGGTGGTCATTGGAGTAGTTTATCCT
This sequence comes from Hibiscus trionum, assembly GCA_030270665.1. Lineage (NCBI taxonomy): Eukaryota > Viridiplantae > Streptophyta > Magnoliopsida > Malvales > Malvaceae > Hibiscus > Hibiscus trionum. The sequence goes on from BSYR01000022.1 coordinate 20,087,957, forward strand.
ATTTTTTATTAAATAAAGAGGTATTACATTCTCATACTAAGATTCGAATCCAAACAAGATGAGACAAGATGAACATCCTTAGCCACTAGGCTGATTAGTGGATCTCAATATTTATATTGACCTTGTTTGGTAAAGAGTGTTTGAGCCAAAATTAGATGTTTGAACTAAAATGAGAGGTTTGACCAGTCAAATCCGCTAATTTGGATGTTTGGTAAAGAGCAAATTGAAATAGCGAATTAGGGTGAAACCTCTAGTTTTTAAAAAGCTGCTGATAAGAGGTTTTGACATAAGAGTTATAAAGACCCTTTTACCCTTAACAATTATAAAAGATCTCGAAATAACCTAAATTTAACCATTTTTATTTTAATTCCTCAACCTCACGTATTTACATTGTGACATTTGTAAACTAGTATTTTTTTGTTTTTTTTTTCTTTTTATTTTGACACATTTATATTTGTATTTAAATTTAATAATTAATTGAATTGTATTAAAAATAATTATATAAATACTAAATTAATATATAGATCATTCAAATATGCTTAGTAATGTTACATTAAAAATTATTTTTTATAATCTAATTAATATTAATAGATACAAAATATTGATAATTAATAAACTATTCAAATAAGTATCGAATATAATCATGTCCTTATGTGTCATTTTGCTTGTTTAAATAATCAATCAACTATGAGTTATTTTTACCAAACATTTTTATACAATCAGTTATCAACTAATGTAATATGATATCAACTATCAGCTATCCGCTAATTGTCAAACAAGGTCATTATTTTTATAGTATCATAGTGTAGTTATGTATTTTACCTAAACAAAAAAAGATTAAAATCTAAATACAAGGACTGGTTTGGGTAAAAAAAAGTGGAGGGTATTATTTTAAACCGACCACATTCGAGTCGCATTGTTTGTAAAATTTATGAGAGTTTCATCTATAATTAAAAATATAATAGATAATCAGAAATGAGAAAAGCTTTTCATATACAAAAACAACATGCGTAAATTTAGGGGTTATGAGTTTAAAGACTTAGAATTTAGGGGTTTGAGTGGTAGAATTTATAATTTTAAGATTTAATGTTATAATTTAGGGTTTAAAATTTAGAGCGTCAAAATTATAATTTTAAAGAAATGTTGTGTAAAAAAATTATATTGTATCAAAATATAACACATCAAAAATTACAAAGAAATCACGTTAATAATGTTATATTATCATACGCAATGTCATGTATATTTTTATATTTTTATCGATTCAATTTATTATTTAATTAATTTTAATCTTGCAAGTTCTTGATATTAATTAAATATCTTATTTAGGAATACTCATGGATCAAATCGTTTTTTTAGTTGACACACTAAACTCGAAAATTAAAAGTTTTTACCCAAATTCAACCCGATATTTGAAAATATTTCTCACAATACGAACCCATATCAACTTTTAAGATAAAAATCCGCCTCCAACCTATATAAAAAAATTAATTTTTCATTCACCAATACATGGGATAATTGAACAAATAAAAATAAAGGGAAATTTATATTATTATCTCGAATCATTTCAAATATTTTTACCTTAAAATCAATTTCAATCATATTTTATTAACATAAAATCTAACTTAAATTCGATTTTTTAAAACTCGATCCAATAAAATCAGATTAGGCCAGAACTCTAAATTTTAAACTAACCTAAAAATATACAACGACGACGTGCGTACTTTAATGTCCTTATTCATTTTTCTTGGGAAAACTATATATTTAGTACCTAATTGTTCTCGCGTTATTATTTTGGTACTCTAACTATTATTTTTGATAAAATAGTACCTAACATTACGTTTTTGTTCTATTTTGGTACCTTCACCGTTTAAAATTAACGAAAATAGTAACATAGCTTGGGTTAATAACAATTTTAATCCAAAACTTATATAATCTATCATTATAGTCTAAAATTCTATCAATTTAAACATTATTGTAATTTTTAGATTAAAATTGTAAATTCCTATTTTTCTTTCTTCTTTTTAATTGAACAATTTTTTGGGTGTTGGGTTTAAAAAACACAATAGGGATACCGACAATAATACGAGGGATGAGAAAGAGATGTGACAAAATGGGATCGAAGCATTGTGAATTTCTCTCAACGAGAATATATATAAGTGTTTTGAACTAAATTGGCAATATTATAAGTGTTTTGGACTAAAATTGTGATTATACCAAGCTATGTCATCATTTCTGTTAATCATTGATTATAGAGTACCAAAACAGAACAAAAAAGTAACATTAAGTACTATTTTACAAAAAGGCTTAAACCAACAAGAAGCCCTCAAACTATACCATTTTTCTGTTTTAAGCCCCTAAACTATGATTTGGACAAAATAAGCCCCTAAATTATTATTTTTGGTCACTTTAAGTCCTTAAATTATCATTTTTGGTCACTTTAAGTCCCTAAACTATTTTTAGTCAAAATAAGTACCTAAACTATGTCATTTTTTCCTTTTATTCCCTAAACTATCTATTTGTCACAAAGATTGAAAAAAAAAATCTTTGTGACGTGTCAACATCTTATTAGTAAAAATAATTTTCTTTTGACTTAAATAACTATCAGACTTATAATGACTCGATCTGATAGGGTGAGATTTTTTTTTGAATTTTTGGGTTTAGGGTCGGGTTTGAAAGGTTTAGAAACAGTTGCCCAACCGGTTGGGGCGAGTTTTTGGCCGCCCCGAACCTGACTCGAAAATTTAAAATTAAAACCAACACGAGTTTAATATATTTTTATCCCCAGCCCAACATGATAAAAAGTATAACCCGACCTCGACCCAACCCCGAAGATTTAATAAAAAACCCGATTAAACCCGACCCAACCCGAAGAAAATTAATTAAAATGTTAAATATAATATATAAAAATAATATATATATATGAATCGGGTCGGGACGGGTCAGTGAATTTCCACCCTAAACCTGAACCCGACCCGACTTAAACCTATTTAAAACCAGACCCGACCCGGAACCCGAAAATTTAAAAAAATCTGACCCTATCGGATCGGGTCATTATAAGTCCGATAGTTATTTAAGTCAAAAAGAAAATTATTTTGACTAATAAGATGTTGACACATCACAAAGATTTTTTTGACAAATAGATAGTTTAGGGACTAAAAGAAAAAATGACATAGTTTAAGTACTTATTTTGACCAAAAAATAGTTTAAGGATTTAAAATGACAAAAAAATGATAGTTTAAAGACTTAAAATGACTAAAAATAATAATTTAGGAGCTTATTTTGCCCAAAACATAGTTTAGAGGCTTAAAACAGAAAAAATGTATAGTTTGAGGGCTTCTATTGGTTTAAGCCTTACAAAAAATAATAGTTGGTACTAAATATGTACTTTCCCTTCTTTTTTCTCCTTTTAACTCCTTTCGTTCCTCCTTGTTTAGTTCCAAAATCCCAAAGCTTCAAACCCTAACCCTAATAATCCATTCGGATCTTGACTAAAACCATCGTCTCTTTTCCTCCTTCTTTTGCTACCAAGACGGATTCCAATAAAGGTTTATCGGTAGTCTCAGAATCTCGTAAGGTAAGTAATTTCCCTGTAACATCCCTATTTTTTGTTTTGATCAATGTTCAAACTTATTGTTCCAAAGGAAAAAAAAAGATTCAGCGAACAATCGCGGTATCTAATGATTATGATTTCTTGATTGACTGCCGATAGAGTTTTAAATTTGTTTAGTTCGATTTTAGTTTCTTTATGATTTTTGTTCCTCCTCCAGGTGTCTTTGCTTGTATCATCGTTCAAATTCTTCCTTCAACTTTTTCACCAGCAATGCAGCCTCCTTTACCAGTGCCGCAAGGAGCCTTGTCGAGTTCCACAAGCTTTTCTTTTTCTCCAAATCCTCAGTTGGTTCAGAATGCTCAAAACCAACCACCTAAATCTGTAAGACACTGATAAAAGTACGGAATTTTAATTTCACTTCGTTGTACTCAACTCTGGTCTTCGAGAATTGCAATGCTCATTTATTTTTGACCTACAGCTGGTAGGACTTTCAGTAAGTTTGAATTGATTGTAGCACTTTTTTTAGGAAGCTTTGCGTTTTCAAGAATAAATGTATTTGTGTGGAGAGGGGGATACAAGGCTATGCATGAAAATAGTATAAAACACATAATTTAATTCTACAAGATTAATATTTTGAAGAGGGAGGAGGGGGTATATATATATATAACTTTGAATTTTCCGGAATTTAAAATATTATAGGAAATTGAGAATTTTTCCTGACTGTATACTGAGTAATTATAAGTTTACAACATCCTTAAAAATGAATACGTGGACTATGTTACAGCACAACAGACAATCTAGGATAGACCTTCAAAATTATCCTTTGATGGTGCCTTAGTTAAACAGTATGCCTCAATTTTAAGCTCTATCCGTTGTCATCAGATTTCATTGAATGGAGTCTGAATGCAGTTATTGCCATAGTTGATATTAGTTCATTACTTCCTAACATGGTTCCTATCCGGCTTTTGGAATTCCATGCAATCTCTTTCAATTCCGTTCTCAATTTAGTACTCCACTGCTTGCAGAATGATGTCTAGCAATTACTTATGCATATCTGTTATGGATTTGATATGGAGTTTTTTGAAAGCCATTGTCTTGCAAGTTGAACTTTTTTTGCTGATTGCAGGATACACCAGCCACTGGTACACAAGCTGCTACTGTATCATCTGCATTAACTGTTTCTCAGCCTGGCCCATTGCCGGTCCATAACTCTTCAGATTTTTCAATGAATGCATCTACCACTCCCAATTTTGCCCCTGTAACTTCATGGAATCCTGCCATTCCATCTTTCCCCATGTCTAGTGGATCTTCTGGAACTGCAGGGGCACCAGCACACCCTGGGTTAGTACCATCTTTTCAGATGATTACTGCCTCTGCTGCTGCGGATTCTCCCTCTTCTGCAGTTCCCGGACCCAGTGCTACCGTTTCATTAAATCTAGCTGTTCAGCAACAAACATACCCTGCCTATACATCCTTACCTCCAATGGTTTCTCCCCCTCAGGGATTTTGGATGCAACATCCTCCAATGGGTGGCTTTCTCAGACCTCCATTTGTGCCTTACCCTACTATTTATCCTGGACCCTTTCCTTCAACATCAAGTGGTATGCCTCTTCCTGCACCATCATCTGATTCTCAACCTCCTGGTGTTAGACCTCTGGGAATGAGTCCATTTGCACCATCCACAGCTGCTCCTGCTAACCAGCCATTGGCAATCCAGACAGGATTACCTCAAGGAATTGGTATGCTCAGGGTTTCCATGCTAGATTACTGATCAACTAACAATGTAAGAACTGTTTAACCTTCATAAATGCACCATGAAGTTAATTTTTTCTTCATTCGTATTTCATGGGGTTCTGCAGATAATAGGAAACTTGTCCATGATGTTGGCACCAAAGCTGAGACTGCTGTCAATGAACAATCTGACATCTGGACCGCCCACAAGACCGACACTGGGGTTGTTTATTACTATAATGCATTAACGGGAAAGTCAACTTATGAAAAACCTACTGGATTTAAAGGGCAGGTACTTGTGGATAATCATGCATATGGTTTCTATTGGTAACTTTATTGGGGTGCACTATTTTATGTTATTGCAAGTATTTAAATTGACTGATACCATTTTCAACAAATTTCCCAAATATTGACATTAGAATTCTTTAACCGATGCTATAGGAAATTTCATTTACCATAAAACAGCCTGAAAATGTTGGAGTATCAAACACTAATCATATGATGCTTTGTTAGTTAATCCAAAGATTCCACATTGTTTAAGTGGTATGAAACTACACAGATATGCATATTCGCATGTGTGTACCTGTGGAGAATATATGATATTATTTCTGGCTCTCCACTGGTATCTATATTGAAGTCGACCTATTAAAAAAATATATTGAAGTCGAAAATCAGTTTCCATGGTTCTTGTGCGTAGTAAATTTTCTGTAACCATTTTCTCCTGGCATCGGTATTTTCCGATGGCTTCTCAGATGCTAATTCAAATTAATGTTAACTTCTTTTTCCTTTCACTTTTATACGCAGCCTGATCAAGTTACTGTGCAGCCAACTCCAGTTTCTGTGTAAGTTCTTTACTTTTACCTCCAGAAGTTGCCATATGGCCTATCTTAGCAGTCCACACTATGATATTGACATTGCTGAATGGGATATACAGTTAATTACTTGGTTGTTAGGGGGGAAATGAACCCTCAATTACCTTCAGAGCACCATAAAAATGCAAATTAATAAATAAAAAAATCAAAATATTCGTTTATTTACTGTTTTATTGTTGGATAATTTTGTAAATATTTCCTAAAAATGGAAATAGGAGAAGTTATATTTTAATTTTTTTCTTAAAAATTGTTTAAAATATTCCCTAAGGTAAGTTACATTTTATATTCAGTATTCTTTTGAAATTTAAGAGAATATTATGTCATTCTGGAATTCTTTTGAAATATTAATAATCTGTATTTCCAAATTGGGCATTATTGTATAATTTTTTTATAATTATTTAATACACTATATAACAGTCCACCCTTTGTGCTTTGGATATCATTTTACTGTCTTGAGAAAGTGTCTTCTTTGTAGATTTTCATCTTAAATGTCATGTCTCTTTCTTATAGGGAGCAATTGGGAGGAACAGATTGGGCATTAGTTACCACAAATGATGGCAAAAAGTACTACTACAACAGCAAAACCAAGGTAGTGTGTCTAGTTTAATATATCTAGCCTGTTTTACTCCAAATGGGCTTGTTTAACTGATTTGTTTGTGTGAATTTTTTTTCCAGATGGTAGAACAATGACATTTTCTTCTGCCATGTATATTTTTTCTGTGCACTCCTAAGTTGGTAGAAAACACATTCACTCGTAGGATATGAATGAGCTGTGTCTGGAATTAAGTGGGTTAGAAATGAAACTATAAGGGATACTGTTAGTTGGAATTGGGGTCGGGTGTAACTGTTGGAGTTGGACATGGGTATGGTTAATTTTTTTCTAAGTTATTCCATATATTTGAAGGATCCTAGGAGGTCATATCCCATATTCATGTGTTGGAACTAGCATTAGACACATGTACTTCACGAAAAATGAAGAGTCCGATCAACATTGATATTGGATTTTATGGTTTATGGTTATAAATGAGAGATTTCCATCTGGGATATTGATTTGCACTGGTTGGGCCTTGAGAATTAAAAAGTGGCTGCTACAAAGATTATGGTTGTGTTAAAATTTGGGAAACAGAAGATCCAGGACTACATTAATATAGTTGCTGTGAAATGCTATTCCTGAACCTTAGAAGAGAAAAGGAAAGAAAAATGTGCAATCAACAATGACAATTTCTTTAGGAACCTTGTCTAGTTGTTCAATCTATTTCTTAAATGTGATACGAAAGAAACACCAGTTCCTTAGCCTTTAATAAGAGGAACTCTATATGGATTAATTATTAATTGCTTTAACAGTAAAAAGCTTTGCTTTCTGAAGACAAAACATAATAACTAATGGAGTTGCCTTCTGTGTAAATTACATTCATCAAGTCTTGTGCAATTTCAAATGAGCAGATAATTATGTTTATGTGCTGTATTCCTTTTACCCCTGTTTCGATTATGATGACTTGTATCCGAGGATTTACATTGTCTTCAAACTTATAAGCGTAGTTTTACAATCGCCCTTTAGGATTTGAGTGAACTTTCAAGGAAACAAATATTGGACATGGTTAACACTGTTGTGCTCGTTGAACTTAATTATATTTCCTAGTTTTTGATATTTTCCCACTTTTCATTGTATTTTTATCTATCAGATTAGTAGCTGGCATATCCCTGGTGAAGTAACAGAGTTGAGAAAGAAACAAGATAGTGAAGTATCAAAGGAGCATGCAGCGCCAGTACCAACTACTGATGTAGTCACTGAAAAAGGATCTACTCCAGTAAGTTTGAGTGCTCCTGCTCTTAACACAGGTGGCCGTGATGCCGTGCCTTTAAGCACCTCAGTGGTGCCTGGTTCCTCATCTGCATTGGATTTAATTAAGAAGAAGTTGCAAGACTCTGGAGTTCCTTCTTCCTCACATGTGCCGGTTATGCCAGTAACAGCAGCACAAGATTTAAATGGCTCAAAAACAGTTGATGTTAAGGGCTTGCAGAGCGAGAACAACAAAGATAAGCTAAAAGATGCCAATGTGGATGGTAACATATCTGATTCCTCTTCAGATTCTGAGGATGCAGACACGGGGCCTTCTAAGGAAGAGTGTATTATGCAATTTAAGGTATCTATAGTGCTATATTTTGTAGCATATTCTTTAATTTGGTTATCCTTGGTTTTATTACTGCAACTCAATCTTGTAGCTGGAATGAATTGTTTATCATGCAAGTGAAATTCACAGGACATGCTCAAAGAACGGGGAGTTGCACCATTCTCAAAATGGGAAAAGGAACTTCCAAAGATTGTGTTTGATCCACGTTTCGAGGTTTGTTGAGGCTAAAGGTTATCTTTTATTTTCTCTTGGTAGTTATAGTGAACTTACCTGCTGTTGGAATTCCTTGAACGGTTATCATATGAATGTTGTTGAATGAGAAAAAAAGAATAGAACTAGCCATTGAACTATATGTCAGTCTTAATTATGATAAAATGATGGCTTAAGTATGCAAATGAAGAGATCTTGCTTTGCTGTTAATAAGTAATTAACATATGCCTTCCCTTTGTTGCATGCTCTTTGAGTTGGTAACAAATTTTGTTTTTCTCTGTGATGTGCTTCATTATGTAGTTTAATTTCTAAAAGTGCATCCTGTTGCAGGCTATTCCAAGTCATTCTGCTAGGAGGTCCTTGTTTGAACACTATGTTAAGACACGTGCTGAGGAGGAACGCAGAGAAAAACGAGCAGCTCAGAAGGCTGCAATAGAAGGATTTAAGAAGTTGCTGGATGAAGCATCAGAGGTTTCTTTAATTGTCCAAAATTCAATGTCATATTTTTGTTAAAACTTGTTGAAAATCTTTTTTAAATTGTTGAACTGTAGATTTTTACTAGCTGATTTTTTAATCTACAGGATATTGATCATGACACCAATTATCAGTCTTTCAAAAGAAATTGGGGGAGTGATCCACGATTTGAGGCTTTGGACCGTAAGGATCGGGAGCTTCTATTAAATGAAAGGTAATTTTACTAGGATAGAATCATATCATTATTTCTTATCTTTACTGTGTGATCTTTATGGTTTCTGCAGAAGTTTGGGTTTTTCTCTATTTATTTTGTGCTGCTTTACATGGTTGTACCATCACATGTGTTGGTTAATTGGTTATTTTGTTACAGTAGCCAAGATGCACCTACAATTGCATAATGCTCAAAGAAATTAGTGCTTGGGTCTTCGTGTGTTTTTTAATGTATTATAGTCTTTAGTTAAAATTTTTATTTCACCATATAAAACTGTCTATGGCACCAATGTGAAAGAGCTACTTGGCTATTCCTTTAAGACATCGTTGACTTAGTTTTAAAAAGCGCGCCTGGGCGCAGCTGGGCGACCTGAGAAACGCCTCACATGGCCAAGGCGAGGCGGCATACGGTGGGCGACAGTAGGCGCACGCCTTTGGCGCTTTTTAATGGGCGAAAAGCGCTGCGCTTTAGGGCTTTTAGGATTTGAAAGGATAAAACTTTTAAGTTGAAGAAGTGGGTTGGTTTTGGTCAACCGACTGTTCACTTTACTGCATTTATTATGTTTTAAAAGTTGTGTTGGTGGGCCTTGGATTGATTCCAAGGCTGTCAGATTTTATTATTTTAATTATTTTTCCTTCACATATTATAAAAAAACGTGCATCAGCTCTTGTTCAAAATAAATTTGAGTTTTTTTTCTGCATTATTCTTTTATTATAGGATTTTGTTATTATTATTTAAATTTTATGAAAATTTATTAATTTTGTTACCCAAATAATTAATCTAAACCAAAATATTAATTTTAATATTATTTTGATATAAACTAATATAATAAAATAACATATATTTTTAAATATTTAGTAATTTAAATAAAATATTAAACTTACATATTTAAATAATATAAATTTATCAATATTTTAATATATTTATTTTTAATAGTTTTGAAATTTACATCTAATTAAAATATTTTGATAGTTTAGAATCTATAATATAAATTATTAGATTTTTAAGTACAAAATATACTCTAGGGTTAATTTATAAATTTTGAGGATAAAGAGTGCGCCTCACCTACGAAAGGCGAGCGCCTTCGCCTAGCGCTTAGCGCTTCGGCTCCAAGGACCTTTTGCGCCTTGGAGCGCCTAGCGCCCTTTAAAACTAAGATCGTTGAAAACCTTTTAGCCTTTTTTCTCTACTATTAGCTTCTATTTTTTTTTGTTTCTCTGATGTTAGAGTACAACATATTCTTTTCTTTCTTTTACTTTGTTCCTTCATTTTGTGTAGCTGTAAGATAAGTGCCCTAGTCTTGTTGTGTTGATCTTTCCCGTGCATCATGTGTTTACTTTTGCTATTATAATCGCATATGATATGATTTGATTCCAATACTTGTTTAAATTTACGTTGAACTTGTTCGGTTGTCGCTAGACACAGGAGGTGTTCTAATGATAACATTGAAAGCAACATTTGTCAGCAGGTAGTAGGCTAGAGACCAGGTTCTAAGATTCAATATGGGTGTGTCCTTTAGCTCTTTATCTCTTTTGGTTTGAATGGTAAATGCCTGATTTTTTCCCTGTACTTCTATCGAACTGGGTCTCTGCTTCTGCCTCAGGTGTCTTCTGTTGAAGAGGGCTGCTGAAGAAAAGGCTCGAGCTATACGTGCTGCTGCTGCTTCTAGTTTTAAGTCCCTGCTTAAAGAGAAAGGAAATATCAATGTTAATTCCCGTTGGTCCAGGGTATGAGAAATTTAAACTAGGACATTTGGTTATTGATTTTACTTACCTTCTGGAGAGAGTATGTTCCTCAACATTAGGCATTTTGCATATCTTTTTCCTTATCAATGGGAATTTATTAGTAGATCATTCTCTCTCTTTTTTTCCAGAGGTTTAGCATCTTCACTGGGTTGCTCATGTTTGCGAGTGTGCAAGCATGTAAAAGATAGAGAGTATTGATTCTAATTATCTTTAATGAATATGATGGAAAATATGATCCATTTTCTTACCTTTTCTTTTTGTTGTTTCAGGTGAAGGATAGCTTGAGGGATGATCCTAGGTATAAATCTGTTAAGCATGAGGATCGAGAGGTTTTGTTTAATGAGTACATATCTGAACTCAGAGCCGTAGAAGAGAAAGCAGAGCGGAAGGAGAAAGTGAGAAAGGAGGAGGAGGTGTGTATATTCTCTCCCTCTCTATTTTTCCTTGCATAAATAAAACAAACTAGTATTGTATGTTTGTTCTGACTTCTGATGCTATTGATTGTGTGCTAAACTTATTTGTAATCTCACAATCCATTGGTTCTTGTTACTTCAGAACTTTCCTGCCACTTTCTGACAAATTTGATTTATCTTCTTCGTAGATGTTTTATGTATAATGGTGTTATTGATAAAATATTGAGAGTATGGCTTGGAAATTTCTTAGAATAGACTTTTTGCCTAGGATCTTTACATTCTAATATCTCAAATTTCTTTCAGCTAAAAATTTGATAAAATTGGCTTGTTTTTGAAGTTATTTTTAGTGGTTGTTTTATGCCCATGCTTGTGTGAAAAGATGTACAAGGCAGTGACATTTCATAATTCCATATGAGACACATGTCCTTTACACTGGATGAAGGGGAGAGAAACTCTCAATAGAGAACTTCCAACTATTGGTGGACCGTGGACCATTCCCATGTTCCAGTTTTCTCCTCTTCCGAAATCTGTTGAGGCCTTTGCTACCTCCTTGTGATTTCCAATGACCATCAGATTTGCCTTTCTTTTTCCACTTCCGTAAATCTTTGTTCAGTTCTCTCAGCCACATCTTTCACAATTTATATTGATCTGCGACTCTACTCTCTCTTTCTTCCTGCATATATGCATGCATAACCTCATGTTTTGGCTCTGTTGATGGTGTTTACTTGTGGTTTTTTGTTGTTATAGATTGTTTAGTCGTATTTATTGTTGTACAATCTAGCAAGTGCAGTTTGATGGTGTCTACTCTATATGAGGATGCATAGCTGTGAAATGGCTGAGCAACAAACAATTGAAAAAAAGTTTTCGAGATGTTTGAAGATTATATTGTGCAACTTCGTGAATTCTACTTGTTGAATGTCTTATTCCCTTGATTTCAACTCTCTTCTCTTTGCGTGTTTAAAACCATTTTCCAAGCATAGCTTAAAATTATCTTTCAGGAATTGTTTGATATGTCGGTGGTGGAACATATGGCCCTTCTCAAAATATTGGAACTATTTTTTGCTTTAAGAAGTTAGATAGCGAGTTAGACAAAGGAAATTAGACAACTCATCTCAGAAGCTTCCTAAATGATAGTTCCGTTATACGTAGAAGGCTGTTCTTTTTATGCCTTTTTTGCAACTTTAGGCAATGTGAGAGCATAATTATGTCATTGTTAACCTCTTTTGATTTATTATTTGTTTCAATAGGAAATTATTTATTAAAAAGGACAGCCATTTATATATCTAAAAGGGCGTGGTGTATTTGATATTTTGTTCCTTTTATTAATCATAATTACAGGAGAAACTGAAGGAAAGAGAGCGAGAGTTGCGGAAAAGGAAAGAGAGAGAAGAACAAGAAATGGAAAGGGTGCGAGTAAAAGTCCGCAGGAAGGAAGCAGTTGCATCTTTTCAAGCTTTGCTTGTGGAAACAATTAAAGATCCCCAGGTATATACTTTTCTCTTACAATTTTTCCTGATGATACAAAACTAAAACAACTGTTGTTTTAAACTTATTTATATTTGCATTGTATAACCATATCTGTCATGTTTTTTTTTATTATTATAAATTTCATAGTCAGCCATATAAGCCTGAATAAATAATTAGAATATATTCATTTAGAATACCAAGAAATATGACATTAATTTGATGTTGAATGATTCAGGATTTTATCTAAGAGTAGGAAATCAAGCCTTTCCCACCAATCCATATGTTAATGTTTCAACTATGACTGCTAAACTAGAAAAATATCCACTAATTAGTGTTTTCAATCTTCTAATATGTTTTAAGACCAAAATTCTTAACTGCCTGGTGTTGGCTCATCTGGAAATTGGAATCTGTCAAGCTGTTGATGTCTTTCTTAACCATATTAATCTTTCTAGGCATCTTGGACTGAATCAAAACCTAAGTTGGAAAAGGATCCTCAGCGACGTGCAGCGAACCCTGATTTGGATTCATCCGATATGGAGAAGCTCTTTCGTGAACACATAAAGATGCTGTTTGAGGTATTATTTCCGAGTACATTATGGCTTTTAACATTCGTGCAATCCTGTCACTGCTAAGTAATACACGTTCTACATCAGTACTATATGAGTGTTCTCTTTGTTTACGAGTCGAAGAAACGAAAGGATTGGACGTTGTAACTTTTTAAGGGATTTATACGTGTTGGTCAATAGTTTTTAAACAATCTTGTCTGACATAACATAACCCTTTGATTTGCCCTTTTATAGAGATGTTCGAGCGACTTCAGAGCTCTATTAGCCGAAGTCGTAACCCAAGATGCAGCTGCTCAAGCGACGGAAGGTGGTAAAACAGTCCTCAATTCATGGTCAACGGCCAAACGTCTTCTGAAGCCTGATCCCAGGTATAACAAAATGCCAAGAAAAGAGAGGGAACTGCTATGGCGCCGATATGCCGAGGATATGTTGCGGAAGCAAAAATCAACGACAGATCAAGAGGAAGGGAAGCACACTGATGCTAAAGGCAGAAGCTCTGCTGGTGATTTTGGAAGATACTCATCAAGTACCAGGAAAATCCATGAACGCAGATAGCTTGTTTTCTTGGAAAACTAGGCATTTGTAGGATTTACTGATTTTTTATATAGATATACATACACATATAATATGAGTTAGGCTCTGACTTGGTGTTTCCGATGCTGATGGAAAACGGGTTCAAAAAGAAATTCACCCATATTTTTATCAGATAATACACCCATTAATTTCTGATATTGCGTGGAATGTGTTTTCAGTTTCAGTAATCAGAATTTTTTGAGATTCTTGAGGTATTTTTTCTGATCATTTAAACACGTGTATAGAGCCGATTGAGTTGGAATCGTTTTTCTCATAACAATATTTGATTTAAATTAATCAATTAATATGTCGAATTATTGAATTTTACTTTTTAATCTATTTTAAATTATTTTATCAGTAGTTTATGATGACATGACATATTTTATTATTATTAAATATAAAAAATGATTTAAAGTAAAAAATAAATTGTATTTAAATATAAAAATTTTAAAAATAAAACTCAAATATCTTAAATTCTAAACACCCAAACTCTCAAATCTTCACTGGTGTCACTCTCACTACCACCACTCCTGCCAACCCTCTTTCTACCGTTTCTACATTAGCAATTCTTTTTCTTATATTTGAAACAGAAGAACAAAGTAATGAAAACTCAAAGCTGGAAACAATTCGAAATTTTACCAGACAATTAGAATACTAATAAAATTTGAGGAACTTAGACGCTGAAAGAATGAAAGAAAAAAATATCAATGAAGAAAATGGGTAGAAGCACGTAGGATTGGCGTTGGTGTAGGAATTGTGTGGATCTTCTCCTATGATATGTACAGAGAATATTAGAAAATTTTAAAATTATTTTCTAGAAAAATGAGGGTTGCTAATGTAAAAACGGTAGAAGAAGGGGAGGTGGTCGGTGATGGCATCTGCGCCGACGAAGGCGGCAGAAGAAGTGGTGGCCAATGAAAATGATGTCAGTGAGGGTTTGAGAATTTATTTTTATATTTAATAATAATAAAATATGTTATGTTATCCTAAAATATTAATAAAATAATTTAAAACGATCAAAATAAGTCAGAAAATAAAGTTCAATGAGTAAATTATTTTTTTTAAAAGTTCAGTGTCCAAAATAGGCGATAGAGCAAAGTTGAGTGATGATTTAAGTATTTTACCTAACTTATTATTTAGTGAAAAATTTTATTCAAGTATATTTAATTTTATTTTAAAATCTAAAATTTAAATCTTTTATCCTTTAATCACAAACTTTTAGCCTATATTACAGTCATAGTGTAATATAGAGTGTAATTTTAAATCTACCTCTTAGGTAATTTCAGTTTAATTTTTTAACAATTATTATTAATGGCATTGCATATAATTAGATTGATATTTATAGGCCTTGTTTGGTAAAGAGAGGTTTGGGCAAAAATTAGAGGTTTGACCAGTCAAATTCGCTAATATTGTTGTTTAATAAATAGCGGATTGAGGTGAACCCGCTAATTTTGAAAAAGCTCATAATACGAGCTTTTTGAGATTAGAGGTTTGATATTAGAGTTGTAAAGATTCTTTTACCCTTACCAGTTACCAAAAATCTCAAAATAACCTAAATTAAATATTTTCTCACCTTATTTATAAGCTAATCTTATTTACTTTTTTCTTTTTATTATCAAATATTTATATGTGTATTTAAATTTATTTATTAATTAAATTATATTAAAATAATTATATAAATAATAAATCAATATATAAATCATTCGAATATGTTTAAAAAAATTATATTAAAAATAATTTTATAGATCTAATTAATATTAATTAAATACAAAATATTAACAACTAATAAATTATTCAAACAAGTATTGAATATAATCATGTCCTTATATGTTATTTTACTTGTTTAAATAATCTAACAGCTATCAGCTATTAGTTAATTTTACCAAACACTTTTATACAGTCAACTAATACAATTCGCTAGTCAAATCAACTAATACAACTAGCTATTCGCTATCAGCTAATGTAATTCGCTATTTGTTATTAACTATCCGCTAATTGCCAAACATGTTCATAGTATTTTTGAACTTTAGCTTCTATCAACAAATTTTTCATAAAATAAATTTCGGAACAGGCGCGCAAAATTATAGTTTAATTCAAGTGATTTCACAAAGCTAAAAGAGGCATATTTGGGTGAAAAAACTTTTTTTATTAATTATATATAATTTTGGCTCATTCTCAGAATTATTTAGAAAAATGACCTCCAAACTTGTCACGTAGTTGAACATCGCGTTCTTTGGCTAGCGAGGCTTGAACACGCGTTCTGCAGAGCGCGAGGTCCATCTACTTGGCATCGTTGTTTGAAATAACAATTTCTAAGGAACTCGCGTTCTGCAGAACGCAAGGTCCCCGAGAATTTGAAAAGGCGGCTGAATATATCGCACATAACTCGCATTATGCAGAATGCGAGGTCTGTGCGATTTTGGGTTAAAAAACAAGGGTGGGTAGGCCTGTTCGAGCCCAATTTCGGGCTTATAAATCGTATTTTTTTAGCGAACATCGAGTTTGGGTTCGTAGTATTGGAAATTCTCTATCGTATGACACCAACACGGTCAATTTCTGTCCATTCTAGACTCGCTTAAAATGGCTTCCAAAACCCTATGTTATCATCCTTTTTTGAATGAAATTGACTTTGAAGAACAATTGATAATTTTGGTTTAGTAATCGCATAAAATTAATAAAAAACTGAAATTAAATAAACATTTAAAAGTTTAATTATAATAGATAAAGAAAATTAAAATACGGTATTTAAAAAAAACCCATATGTCTGGAATAAATATATTGGAAACATAAGTACTAATGCATTAGAAAAAAAGTCTAATGATGTCTATGTCCACCCGTTCCGCAGTCGGGTGGACGACAATCTCGATATGGATTCCTCCGAATAAGCTGTGCTGCATCCTCCTAGTCCTCCTCCTCACCATCATCTGCGATACGCGAACCTGTGCTGGGCCCGGGCGGGGAGTAAAATGAGCTACCCGGTGGCTTTTGCAGGACAATGTTATAGTCAAACTGAGATGCCAACGGTGGAATATCGATCAGCGGAGGACCACTCGTCGGCATATGAGGACGGTAGGCATCGGAGAAGCCGAATTCGGGTGGAGGCCTCATATGCTGGAAAGTCGAAGAATCGATCAAATTCTAAAATGTTGTGGCAGAAGATGAAGCCCCTGTAATGTCAGTTCGCGGTCTCGGACCGCGCTGCTTCGACTAGCTCTGGCTCGCTCGACGTGTAGGGCGTGGGCGGTTTCGGGGACCCTGGGGAAGTTGTTGCTCGCGCTCCTCGGGAGTAAGGATATGCTGCTTCCCATAGAGCCCATACCACTGAAAGTGATCGAAATTGACCGAAACGGACCAATCCAGAATGGGTCGGAGGATGTGTGGGCGACTAGCAAATCGGTCATCCCAAAGATGAATCCAGTCAGCGTGGTAATGGGCCCAGTCAATATCCATCTTCCCCTGGCGCGTCAAAAGGTGGAATTCGTCCAAATTTGGTGGTTCCTCTTGCGGAACCCCTTGGACGTACCCGACCTGTCAAAGAACCCGATCCGTAGGATGCCACACGATAATTTCATAGTTGATCAACGGCACTCGTGCAAGCCATACGTGCTGGTCACGTAAAATCTCGGGTGGAGTAATCTGCTGAATCACCTCAGAACCGTAGGGCATCCAGACGAACTAAAAAAAATTATAACGTTTCTAACAGTTATATGAAATATTATTGGAAAAAAGTATGAAAAAATTCAAATGAATTTTCGGATTACTTGATCGTGCCTCATCTTATCCATAACAAGCCTGTAGTCTTCTTGGTTTTTTGGCTGGCCTAGGTGGGTCAGTGTTTCGCTCCACCTATCATTAATGGAAAAGAAAAAAAATCGTTAAATAAAATAATTTAAAAATAAAACAAATATAATAAATTGAATAGTATCTCCGAAGAAACGGAAATAAATAAAAGGGCGAGCTGTCTAGGCTGCGCGCTTAAAAAAGGCATCCGAAACCGAGCCCAAGACTGAAAGAGTAAACAACATCCTCCAATAGCTGCTCTATCATGGTCAACGTTTCTGCAGAACTCTCTAAAAAGAAACGCCAAGACAGCTGCTCCCTAACATTTTTTTCTAGCTTCATCGAAAATGATAAGATGATAAAGCCACATCACGTGCACTTTGGTGCGGGATTTGTCTGACATTAATATCCCGCCGATAATGCGCAAGATGTGGGCACGCGCAAACCGCTGTGAAAATAATAAATATTTAATAAACGAAATATATTAAAAATGGTAAAATTAGTGAAAAAAATGAAAAAAAAAACTTGGAGTGTTTCGTCATCCGCATGGAGGGGTTTTCAAATTCAGCCTCCAAATAAGATAGTTCTATTTTCCCACCGTCCCACGCATCCGCTGGGGGCGCCACTCTCATTATTTGAGCAAATAGATCTGGCCAATTAGCCAACGCTATACCCGTAATAAAGTTGTTGAAACACCCAAAATTTGCCCTAATTTGAAAATCCCTAAATTTTGAAATCCCTAATTCAAAACCCTAGTAATTTGGAAATTTTAATCTTGAAACTTTAATTTGATTAAGGGATTAATTTGTTTAGATTCAGAATTTGAGGTTTAATTCAGAAATTTGTGGGGTCGATTTATAATGTGGGTAAAGTTTTGGTATCGGTTTATAAACCCTAAAAGGCTCAATGACCTTTTATGTGATTTACCCTTTGGCAAGGGTATTTATACCCCATTATAACACCCAAAACCCTATTCAGCTTCCATTGGAAAACTATCAGCCGCACTCTCTCACCCCACACTCTCTCGATAGCACCCATCTCCCTCACCATCTCTCTTATAGTTTCTGACGAGCCACCAATCGAGCCCTCATCGCCGTTCGTGGCTTGCACGGCCACCACCAGTGCGACCACCATCGTCATGCGAGTCAACCCCGACCATCGGCTCGCCCCCATCGACCACCATTTCTGAGTTTGTGAAAGGAAAACCGTTCGGTTCTCCTTTGCGCCATCGTTCACCGCCGTGTCCTCCATCGTGGTTTCACCGTTTTAGTGTGGGTAAGCTGCCGTTAGTATCTTCTCTTTTGAATAAGTTATCAGCAAGTTGGGTTTTGATTTCTTAAATTATTGTGTTCTCTGTAGAGCTGTTGCCGCTGTACTGTTGTGCTGCTGTCGTTGTCGTGGTTTTTATGCCACCGCTGTTCACCTTCCGTCACTGTTTTTTTTTTCCGTTATCTCTTCCGTGGCCGCCGCCGTTTGGGATTAGTAAACCCTAGGGTTTTGTTGCAGATTAGTGTATGTGAGTGTGGGTTGTGTATGTGGCTTGGGTTGAGCCCTATCTGTGAGGCCCAAGTGTTGGTGTTTGTGAGATGGTAAGCCCAACGAGTTTATGAGTGTGGGTGAATGGAGTTGTGTGTTGTGGCCCGTGTGTGTGTGTTGTGAGCCCATATTTATGAGTAAACCGGACCCATGATCAGACCGGACCATGTGTCAAACCAGTATTGAACCGAACTGGACTAAAAGCAATTTGGACAGTGACTCGAACCTGTTTGACCGTTGACCCGGACCGGTTTTGATAGAACCGTTTGACAACCTGGATCAGTTTGACCTTGGACCTTTGACTAGTTGACTTTTGACCTTTGACCGACTCAGTTGACCAGTTTTGACCGTTTGACCAGAATTGACCTTTGACTTGTTTGATTAGAGTTGACTTTGACCAGAGTTGACCGTTAACCTTGGACATGTTTGACCGGTTGACTTTGACTTTGACCAAAGTTGACCAAGAGTTGACATTTTCAGAAAACGTTCATCTTAACCTTTCTCGACGTTCTGAGCCCGTATCCGCTGCCCGTTTTGCCTAATTAGATCCCAAAAGATCTGTTTTGCTCTTTTTAAGTATTGTTATTGGAATCTGATAAGTTATGGATTTTAGAATCTAATTCAGAATATTCTCGTGTTCAGGTGCCGACCTTGAGACCGTTGGGTTACCTCCAGTTGTTCAGTCTGACCAGGCACATTTTTTTTCGAGATCTTTCCGTGAGTATACATTCAGATAAATCTTATGTTCTTAGTTGGTGGCATAGTGTTAATATTAGTGCTAATATAAAGTTTTTACCTCATAGGTTCTGATTCAGCTAGATCTGAGCGTAAGACGCGCTTTTCTCGGCATTAGAGCTACTGTTGCTTAAGGGTTGTCTCTTCCTGATTTATAAAGTTGTGTGTTTCTTTCTGTGCTATAAATTTTATATGCTAGTATTAATATAAGTAAATGTTTTGTACATTTTAAGTGCATACTCTGTTATGACTGGGTGAATGTTTTCAGACATCATGCATAACATGTTATACTGTGATTTAAGTGAAATATCAGATTTTCGAAATCGTAAAACATCGGTTTTATAGTATTGTGCAACTTGAATTTTCATAATTCAAGTTTCGGATGAGACTCGGATTTTAAAATCTACACCATATCATTGTGGGTATATGGTTTGGGATTTGTTCGGGGAAGTTCAGTGGTTTCACCCTTCGGGTTGAATTCCGCTTCGGATCAGTGGTTCCACCTTTCAGGCTGAGTTCCACTTCGGATGGTGACGATGGAGAAAGTAGGTTATGGGTAACCTTACTTTTCGGTGTATCGGAGATGGGTACTATGATTCATGTGCATCAGACATCATATCATCATGATTCAGTTTCGTTGTGTTTTCAGAAAAGTCTTTATCAGAAAAATAAAATATTGTTTTGATTGTTTTGTTTTCGTTTGCACTTTAGAGACACACTAAGCTCTTTAGCTTACACACCTTAGTTTTTAATTTTTCAAATATCTTAGACTCTTTTAGGCGACTCGGTACTAGGAGCTTCTCGCATTTTACTCAGATATTTTTATCATTCAGTATGAACTTTCTTTTAATTATTTCAGACTGCTGTTTTGAAATATTTTAGAACATTTATGTAATTCGGATATTGGGACTGTTTACTGTTTTTAATTTGGGTTTTATTAAATGTATGCATCTATGGAGTTACATTCAGAATTTTAATTAATTATCGGAACATCGTTTAAAAGATTGGGTTTTATTTTAATCGGAATATTTGTTAAGTTTTACTTATCTAATCGATTCTTTTGAATTACGAAATATTTTAACCTAAATTGTTTCTTAAGGGACAAGTTTCTAATCGCTACTTCCTAAATTCGGCCCATTCCTTCTGGGCTGGGTTTAGGGGGTTACAGTTGTCGTCTGTAGGCAACCCTAGATGATAGGCAACATCCTACAGCGTTATTGTTGCCTCGTCTATCGGGAAATGAAAAGTGTGCGTCTCTGGCTTCTATCGTTCTATTAGCGCGCTAATCAACGATGGGTTACACTTCACACCCTCTAAGATCCTCCCTACGTGGCCAAAACCAGCTCGATCAATCCACATCATAACGGCGAGATCAGGTGCGTGGTTGATACGGTTAAGGTAACAAATTAACCGACGTTCGTATCCCTTCAAAAACAAAAAAAAACAAAAAACAAAATAGTTGGCAAAATGCGTGTAAAAAAAGAAAATAAAAAATAATACCTCTTCTGTTGTCCTGAAATAGTTAGAGCAGTGTTTCACGTCGTTTCGTAAGTCCGACATTGTATCGAAAGAAAATTAAGTATAGTGAAAAACAGAAGAAATCGGGCTCTGTGCGTGGTTGATACGGGGTAGGGCCACCAATTTATAGAGGAGCTCGCGTCCTTTGGGAAGCGATGTTAATGAACCTCGCGTTTTGGGAAATGTTGCGTGTAAAAGAGTCTAACGCAATTGTAGTGCAAGTGTACACGACGCAAGTAGTAAAGTGATACGAAGTATCGGATATCGTCTCCACATGGATTGGGCTAATAGCTTCACCTTATTTCACTGCACGAAGTAAAGAAAATATTTAAGAGAATTGTCACGAGAATAGTAAGGTAAACGTAAATAAAGCAATAGGAATATCAAGATAGAGAGAATGGGCTGGTATTGAATTGCTCAGTAGTGCAGGTATTGTATTGCTTAGGAACTCCAGTTCTGTCGTCGCGCCTGTCGCTGGCAGCACCTGTCGCGGCAGCTGTCCGTTGGTCGTCGCGGCAGCAAACACACCAACTCAGTACGTTCAAGTTTGGCAAGAATCCCAGATCTGCCTTGGCCTATCCTTAGGTCCAAGTCTGTCGATGACCACGTCTTTGATGATACCTCCCGGCGTGAATCGAAGGATGAACACCGATGTGTATGAATTCTTCTTTAGCCACTTAACCTTGCCATATCCCTAGGCACAAGATAGCTCAACTATAAACTAGAGAACTCGCTCTTATTTCTTTCGTATACTTAACTCTCCTGATGCTAAGTAAATAGATAACCTTACAATGCTCTCCCGATGCTCTTGCAAGATATTAAAACCAAAATAAGAGAACTTGACGTTTATTTTATTGAACTTGGAAAATCCTAAAACAAAACAACCCTTGCAACTACTTTACAAAACAACCCGTGGCCCTAGAGGGAATTTAGAACATGTCGACGACGGGTAAACGACGGAGGGTTTTTTTTATCAGTTATGGGGATGCTTCTCCTAGGTTACAATCTATGCCCTTATATAAGCTTTGGGCTCAATTATTCTAGGTAACAAGGATTGCAACTTTAATTAAAAGTAAGATTCTAATAAAGACTTAATCTCTAAGTATCCTACTTTTCAGCCGCCTCCTTGTTTCATGGGATTTCCTCTCCTTGAGCTTTGGCTTGTCATATCTTTTGATCCGGGGCTTGGAAAAATGTATGGTTTTCACACGACAGACGAGCATAATTTTCTCTATCTATCGAGGTCCACTTTGCTTTTCCTCCGCTAACTTGTTGTCGTCCTCTGCTGTCACGGCAGATCCATGGCAGCATCGTCCTTACCATCTGCTTGTCCAGTTCAGCTCTTCTGCTTCTCTGCCCTGCGCCCGCCTTCTCCGTCTACTATGGCAGCAACCTGCAAAATAAGCCCTCTTTTAGTAGAATCCGTGCCTTTAATATATTTGTGATGTTTTGCTGTAAACTAACCTAAATGCAATGCAATGATGCTTGAATGCAGCAGAAATATGGGTTAAAAAGGGTGTAAATAATAGAACTTTTACACACTCAACACACCCCCAAACTCAAGTTTTTGCTTGCCCTCAAGCAACTAAGACCTAAAAGAAAAAAAAGAATAATTTTTTTTTGTGTTGGCCTCCAAACAGCGAACTGTCCCTTACCCGTCGCTCATTCTCTGTAACGGCAGCAACCTGTCGGAAAGATTAGGATCTGTCCGGAATCTCCCTATAGTCCTCGTGCAGTGTGTGCATGCTTGTGAACATTTATATGCCAAGACTCTCTTAGTTTCACTAGAATATTCAACTCTTAACTTGAATTTTTATGCCAAAGTTTATCTTTTTGAAGGCACATTTTCATGCTTCTTTGATTTTCTGTTTTGACTTGATTTTTATTTTTCAAGCTAAAGTTTCACTAGAGCCGGTTTCGGGCACCTCTAGCTAACTTCCTAGAGCTGGTTTCGGGCACCTCTAGGGCTGTTGAGTCTATTTTGCTAAACTTCTTTCCTAGAGCCAGTTTTAGGCACCTCTAGGGGCTATTCAAGTGCTAAGCTTCCTATTCTAGTTTGGCTAAAAGAAGTCTAAGCAGTATAACAGTCACAATGGTGTTTAAGTTTTCAGAACTATAGAAAGGCTCTAAACTTCTCCTTAAACTATCCTAAAGATGCTGCTACGGTAGGGCTGTCATGACAGGTAAGTTTACTTCACAGTTTTAAGCCAACAGTTTTTTTTAAGAGAACTTGAATAAATAAAAGACACAACAATTAATTAAAGAGATGTACTAAGACTCCATTAAAATGGAGGGTTGCCACCCCCAAACTCGAGGGTTGCATTGCCCTCAATGCAAATGACATGTAGAATGAAGGCAGATACATCACAAAATATAAATAAGCAGGCAGCAATAAAAAGAAAAATAAAAACTTAAATTTTAATCGTTGTCTTCACTGCTGCTGCTGACACGGATCAGGCGGCAGCGTCTGGGTTGTTGGGCAGGTTGCTCTTCGACCTGGACATCCGAGCTGCTGCCACTATCCCAAGTGCTGTTGCTGGTTTCACTGGCTTTGGGCATTAGCCGTCTGTCTGCCACGTGTTTCTGCCTCTTGACAGGCGTGAACTCTCGCTCCAAATTCCTCCTAATAGGAGTGTCTGCCTCTAGATCAGCGGCGGGTGGTCGTTTCTTCCCTCGGGCAGAGGTGTCTGCCGGGGGACTGCCAGCTGCTGGCTGGGTAGCTGATGGGGTGGAAGCAGCAGAGTGTGCAGGGGGAGAAGCAGGTGGCGTAGGTGTGTGGACAGGGGAGGGGATGTGGAAATAGTGGGCAGGGAAGGTGGGGAAAATAACATCGGGATAATTTAAAGTGTTGGTAATGAAATTTACCGTCGAGTTGGTGAAATCCCGGATGAATGTCATCAGCCCCATTTGTCTGTCTTCCACCCGTTGTATCGCAGCAAGGATCTGGGCAGATTGGTTGGACTGGGCGGCTGCTGTGGCAGGTTCCTCGGCAGGGTCCTCGGTAGAGGTGGCAAACGGGTCAATCGATTCGGGTTCGGTTCGGGTCATTTCGGTTTCGGTTATTTCGGGTCTGATATTTTCAGTTCAGATTCGGTTTCGGTTTTGGTTCGGTTTTAGTTCGGGTCTATTGTGTTTCGGGTCATTTCGGGTCGGTTGATTTCGGTTCGGTTATTTTCGGTTCGGTTGATTTCGGTTCGGTTATTTTCGGTTCAATGAGAGATCAGTCGTTTTTAATCAAATATTTAGGTTGGTCAGATTTTTACACCATATATATGACTTTATAAAGTCAATATATTTGACATTTTAGTGATTTGTGCGTATGTTCATATTTTATCTTTCTTTATTTCTATTAATCGGGTCCATTCGGTTCGGGTCTATTTGGTTCGGGTCCATTCGGTTCGGGTCTATTCGGTTCGGGTCCATTCGGTTCGGGTCCATTCGGTTTAACTAAATTCGGTTAAGTTTCGGTTCGGTTTATTTCGGGTTTCGGATCAAATTTCGGATCAAATTTCGGGTCAATTGCGGGTTGATTTTCGGTTTCGGTTCGGGTCTGGGTTCGGGTAATTCGGTTCGGGTTTCGGTTCTCGGGTCAAGTTTGCCAGGTCTAGTCCTCGGTTGATTCTTCTAGGGAGGCAGCCGGGTTGAAAGAGGAGATGAGGGTAGCGACTATCAGCTCCATGAGGCTGGTTATGTTGTTGTCAGTCCAGCCTCTGCCTTGGACCAGTTTGTCGGTGGTGGCTTCGGGGACGGCAGCACAGCGGCAGAGGGAAGTGATCATGAATGGGAGGCAAAGGCGGGGAGGTGGAGCGGAATGTGCAATCCAAGATGCTTTCCCTCATATAGCGGCCCACGTTGATAACCCGATCGTGCATGATCGAATGGATAAGGGCTAGCCGCTGCTGATCCACTGTTGTGTGATGGGAGGATGGCAGGATGCGCTTCTTGATGAAAGCGTTCCAGAGTTTGGCTTCGGGGAGTAACTGCCCCCTTTTTACAGAGTGGGGGTTCTTTTTGCTCGTGGTCCATTCTGTTCCTTCCTCTGTCACCTCCGCCATGATAGCTCCGTAGGCAACAGCGTCGAGGGTGTCTAAAAATTGCTGATGGGCATCATCGTTTGGGCCAACATATAGGCCATACATGTGGTTGATGCTGTCAGCTCTAAAGGGTACCTCTACCCCTCGGACGGTGACTGATGTTGCCGTTCTGCTGCCGATGGCAGCATAAAACTCCCTCACCAACGTATCATTTAGTTCAGCAGGTTGTTCTGCGAACTGCTCCCATAGTTGCGCTCGTATGGCCCTCGCGATGAATGGTCGAAGTCCCATGTTCGGAGCCTTGCGGATGTAAATAAAACCTCTCTCTTCCCATAACTCCTTGGTGGCGAAGGCTGACGGTGTGGGTGCTGCTGATGGAGAGGCTGAAGCAGCACCGCGACGGGTCTGTCTAGAAGACATTTTAGTTGCAAGGGTTGTGAAAGTAAAGAAAACAAATAAAACGAGAGGAGAAAGCAAGTAAGAATAAGCAGAAGTGAGGAAAATGAAAATGAAAACGGGATTTTATAGCGGTCGAGTTGCTGCCCATTTAATGCCGTAACGACAGGCGTGAATAACGGGGCGATTGATGAGATTTGGCGTGCCTGACGCTTCTGCGTCTGCCGTGACAGTCTGTGACAGCCTGTCTTATCCGTGTCTGCGGCGGCAGCTGGAACGACAGGCTTCAATAAATGGGCTCTGTTGGGTTGATGGATGGGTGGTGGGCTTGTTTCACTTCTCCTTTTCTTCTTGACTCCTTTATTTCCTAAAAACAGAAATTATAAAAACATTATTCGAATAAAATAAACCTAATTTCCTAATAAATAATAAGTAATAATAATAAAGATAAATAAATAAAAATAAAATTAGGTTAAATCAGGGATGCCTTGTGGGGCATCTCCTAAAGTAACCACTTCTTGTATTCCTGGGGCTTCAATCCCCTGATAATGCTTGAGGCGCTGTTCATTGACTTTGAATTGGTGCCCGTCTTTTAATGATCGGATTGTGATGCCACCATGGGGAAAAACTTGTACCACTTGGAATGGGCCAGACCATCTAGACTTTAGCTTTCCTAGGAAGAGTTTCAGTCTAGAACTGAACAACAACACAAGCTGCCCTGGGCAGAACTGTCGTGGCAGCAACTTCCTGTCATGCCACTTCTTAGTTTTCTCCTTGTAGATTCTTGCATTGTCGTAGGCCATTGTCCGTATTTCTTCAAGCTCGTTCAGATCTAACAGCCTTTTCTGGCCTGCCTTGTCCAAGTCTAAATTTACTGCCTTGATTGCCCAATATGCTTTGTGCTCTATCTCGACAGGTAGGTGACAGGTTTTCCCATAGATCAATCGGTATGGAGACATGCCCAATGGAGTCTTAAAAGCTGTTTTATATGCCCATAGTGCATCATTAAGGAGTAAAGACCAATCTTTCCTAGTTGGTTTAACCATCTTCTCAAGAATGTTCTTAACTTCCCTATTGGATATCTCAGCCTGTCCATTGGTCTGTGGGTGGTATGCTGTCGCGATCCTGTGCTTGACACCATATTTCTTCAAGGCGGCAGCAATAACCCTATTGTCAAAATGTCTCCCTTCATCACTGATAATCGCCTTAGGGATGCCAAATCTAGAAAAAAATGTTTTTGTGCAAAAACTTTTGGACTGTCTTGGCATCATTCTTTTGAGTGACGATGGCTTCAACCCACTTAGAGACATAATCCACTGCTAGGAGGATGTATAAATTTCCACATGAAGATGGAAAAGGTCCCATGAAATCAATCCCCCAAACGTCGAAGATCTCGACTTCCAGAATGTTCTGCAGTGGCATCTCGTTTCTCCTCGAGATGTTACCTGTCCGCTGGCACCTGTCACAGTTCTTGTAGAAATTTTGTGCATCTTTGTACAGTGTCGGCCAGTAGAACCCTGACTGCAGCACCTTGGCAGCAGTTTTATTGCCTCCTAAGTGACCTACATATTGTGAAGCATGGCAGTGATGGAAAATGTCTTCTTGCTCTTCTTGTGGTACACACCTCCTTATAACCTGATCTGCACATAGTTTGAAAAGAAGAGGTTCGTCCCAATAATAATGCTTAACATCATTTTGGAACCTCTTCTTGGCTTGATAATTAAGATCAGAGGGAAGTATTCCGCTAACTATAAAATTAACGAAATCAGCATACCAAGGGAGTTCAGAAGACTTACCTGCCGCCATGGCTGTCACGGCAGCGATTGCGGCAGCAAAGAGCTGCTCATCTGGAAAGGTCTCCAGTATGTTTGTCTCATCAATTGGTAGACTCTGTCCCTTCTCCAATCTTGACAAGTGGTATGCCACCTGATTTTCTGTCCCTTTTTTGTCCTTGATCTCTAGGTCGAACTCTTGCAATAGCAGGATCCACCGTATCAATCGAGGCTTTGCATCCTTTTTCGCGAACAGATATTTGAGGGCAGAATGGTCTGTGTGCACTATCACTTTCGTCCCAAGTATGTAAGAACGAAACTTGTCAATGGAGAACACCACAGCTAATAGCTCTTTTTCTGTGGTGGTATAGTTTACTTGGGCGTCATTCAATGTCTTGCTGGCATAATATATGACATGAAATAGCTTATCTCTGCGCTGCCCAAGTGCTGCCCCGACAGCATAGTCACTAGCATCACACATAATCTCAAATGGCTGTGTCCAGTCTGGTGGCTGTACTATGGGGGCTGTTACTAGTTTTTCCTTCAGAACCTTGAATGCTTCAGTACATTCATCATCAAAGTCAAAGGGTCAGTTCTACTCTAAGAGATGACATAGGGGCTTGGTGATTTTTGAGAAATTTGCAATAAACCTTCGATAAAAACCAGCATGCCCTAAAAAACTCCTAATGCCCTTGACTGTGGTCGGTGGCGGCAGCTTCTCAATTACTTCTATTTTAGCCCTGTCGACTTCTATCCCACGGCAGCTAATCTTATGGCCAAGGACTATCCCCTCATCCACCATAAAGTGGCATTTTTCCCAATTCAACACAAGATTTGCTTTTTCACATCTTTCAAGTACCTTTTGTAAGTTGCCGAGGCAGCTCTCAAAATCGTCTCCAAAGACGAAAAAATCATCCATGAATATCTCAAGGAAGTCCTCTACCATATCGGAGAATATGGCCATCATGCACCTTTGGAAGGTGGCGGGTGCGTTGCATAGTCCAAATGGCATTCTCCTAAAAGCATACGTTCCGTAGGGGCAGGTGAAAGTTGTCTTTTCTTGATCCTCCGGTGCGATAGCAATTTGATTGTAACCTGAATAACCATCAAGAAAACAATAGTAAGATTTACCCGCTAATCTATCAAGCATTTGATCAATAAAGGGTAAAGGAAAGTGGTCCTTTCGGGTAGCTTTATTAAGCTTCCGATAGTCCATACAAACCCTCCAACCGGTCACAGTCCTGGTTGGGATTAACTCATTGTTCTCGTTGGTTATTACGGTCATTCCTCCTTTCTTAGGAACACATTGTACCGGGCTCACCCATTTGCTGTCGGAGATGGCGTAAATAATACCAGCATCTAACCACTTAATTATCTCTTTACGCACCACCTCTTTCATCGCAGGGTTTAGCCGCCTTTGGGTATCAATAGTCGGTTTATGATCTTCCTCTAGGAGGATTTTGTGCATGCATAACGCCAGACTAATGCCTTGAATGTCTGCTATCGTCCATCCAATCGCTTTTTTGTGCTGCCTTAGCATGCCGATGAGCTGCCGTTCCTGTTCCTGCGGCAGCTTAGCAGAGATGATTACGGGCAGTGTGTCATTTGAACCAAGATAAGCATATTTTAACTGCCCTGGCAGGGGCTTAAGTTCTAAGGCAGGTGGTTCAACAGTAGATGGCTTTTGGATTAAATGGTTATCCGAAGTGTAATTCAAAAGGTTCGAATAACTTACCTGGACAATGGCCTAACCAGTTTACCTCCTCATGACCTTCAGTATCAGATGTATCGGATTCAGAGGAGTCGCTGTCGTTGGTGCTGTCATCGTTGATGTCGTGACAGCCATGCAGGTGGCTGTCGCAGCAGTGACCAAATTTTATATCATGACAGCCCGATCTGATGCATGGTTGATCAAGGGTCACTTCAATGATAGCCTTGCATTCCTCGTCCACATCAGCATGTTTCATTGCTTGGAGAACATTCAATTTTATCTCTTGATCGTTCACTCGCATGGTGAGTTCTCCTTTCTCCACATCAATCAGTGATCTTCCCGTGGCTAAGAAGGGTCGCCCAAGGATGACTGGTGCGTTTTCGTCTGCCTCACAATCTAAAACAAGAAAGTCAGCAGGAAAAATAAACTTATCCACTCTTACCAGAATATCTTCAATCTTTCCCTCTGGATGAACGTAAGAGCGGTCTGCCAGCTGCAGAGTTACTGTCGTGGGCCGCGCTTTTCCAATACCTAATTTCTGAAAAACAGACTTTGGCATTAAATTAACACTAGCACCAAGATCACAAAGTGCCTTACCCACAAATTTGTTGCCGATTACACAAGGTATGATGAAGCTCCCCGAATCCTTCTTTTTCTGGGGTGGCTGCCGATGAAGAATACTCATGCAACCTTCTGTCATCTTTACCGTTTCAAATTCCCCAAGTTTAGATTTTTTCGACATAACATCTTTGAGAAATTTAGCATAACCGGGCATCTCTCTAACGGCATCTAACAGCGGAATATTAATATGAACTTGCTTAAAAATATCATAAATCTTTTTAAGTTGAGATTCATGCTTAGCTTGCTGTATCCGTTGAGGGAAAGGTGGTGGAGGACGATAATCAGCAATACGTCCTTCCCACTGCATGCGAATCTGATGACGGTAATCATCTTTTTTCTCCTTTGTCGCTTCTGCTGTCGTGACAGGCTCATCGGCAGCAGTCTGTTTATCACCTGTCGGGGCAGCTTCCTCGGCAGGTTTATCCAAAGCAGGTTCCTTCTCTGTGTCAGCTTCTTTTTCTGGCCCTGGTAGTTTCTTCCCACTCCTAGTAGTAATTGCCTTACATTGCTCATGTGTGGGCTGCCTAGCATTTTCAGTATTGCTAGGGAATCCTCCAGTTTGCCTCGGCTTAATATGTTGGGAAACCTGACCCATTTGTGTCTCCAGAGATTTCAAAGTAGCTTCATGATTTGTCATCCTCATCTCGGTTTTATCCATGAAATTCTCTGTTTTCTTGACAAATTGATTCATAGTCTCAATATAAGTACCTGTCTGAGACATAAAGGTGGCCAGAGTCTGTTCCAGTATACTGCTCGTGGCGGCTGGTGGCTGCTGTTGTTGCTGCTGCGGTTGCTGCTGCGGCAGATGCGGCGGCAGTTGCTGTCGCGTCGGCAATCTAGGTCCTCCCTGATTCTGATTATGTGCTTGAGGATTCAGGGCGTTATTGGGGTTACTCCAAGAAAACTTTGGATCTTTCCTCCAATTGGGATTGTAATTGTTGGAGTTGTAATTCGGCTTGTTGTAATTTCCAACGTACTTTCCCTCTTCTACTTGTATTGGGCACTCATCCCGACTATGATTTCCCTCACAGATATCACATACTTCTTCAACAGCAAATCCTTGTAAACCGTCATCATTCAATAACCTTTTCATTGCTTTAGTAAGGAATGCTACCTGTGATTTCATAGTGCTGTCTGCTTCATAATCCTTGACAGCAAGTACCCGTTTACCCCCTCTTCTTGCAGTCGGAAACTGTTCCTCATTCTTGGCCAGATTTTTCAAAACTTGCAATGCCTCGTCTGGATCTTTATCCAATAACAATCCGTTTGCTGCTGAATCAATTCGAATACGAGTTTGTAAGTTAGTAGCATTATAGAACTTAGTTACCTGATTCCAGACGGGGAATCCATGCATTGGGCAGTTCCGTAGAAGAGTAGTAAATCTGTCCCAGGCCTCGTGCATCGGCTCGTCATCTTCATGTTGAAAAGTAGCAATTTCATTACGTAATCGCTCAGATAAATGCGAAGGATTAAAACGAGATAAGAATTCACGAGATAAATCTGCCCAGGTCATAATTGAACCCGGTGTAAGTTTATTCCACCAAGTCTTAGCTCTGTCCCTCAAAGAATGGGGAAATAACCGAAGCCTCAGTATCTCCGGACTAACTCCTGGCAGTCTAAACGAACCACAGATTTCCTGGAACGTTTTGAGATGCTCCCTAGCATCTTCTGTCACAACACCACTAAATTGTCCGGCATTGTTGATCATACTAAACATGACAGGTTTAAGCTCAAAGTTATCAACTTCAATATCCGGCAGCGTGGTCTCCAGTTCTACATGGTCGTTCAGCATGTAGTCACGACAGGTCCGTCGTCCATCTGCTGCAGGCGGGTCGCCGACAGGCGGTATACCTCCACCAGCGGGCGGATTACGGGCCATCTTCTCTAGCTGCTCCTCAAGGTACTCGTTCCTGTCTAAAAGGTGGCGAAGTTGTTTCTTGAGATTGAAGGAACGTTCAATTTCCGGATCTAATTTATACTCAGGATCTTTGCCTCTTTTAGATCTGCGCATAAACAAGAGAACCTCGTGAAAAGCAAGAGTTGAAAGTACTAACGAAAAATAAAAAAAGAAAAATTAAAAGAAAAACAAAAACAAAAACAAAAACGAAAAGCGCAATAAAAGAAAGGTGTAGTTATGTTGTCAATCCCCGGCAACGGCGCCAAAAACTTGTTGCGTGTAAAAGAGTCTATCGCAATTGTAGTGCAAGTGTACACGACACAAGTAGTAAAGTGATACGAAGTATCGGATATCGTCTCCACAGGGATTGGGCTAATAGCTTCACCTTATTTCACTGCACGAAGTAAAGAAAATATTTAAGAGAATTGTCACGAGAATAGTAAGGTAAACGTAAATAAAGGAATAGGAATATCAAGATAGAGAGAATGGGCTGGTATTGAATTGCTCAGTAGTGCAGGTATTGTTTTGCTTAGGAACTCCAGTTCTGTCGTCGCGCCTGTCGCTGGCAGCACCTGTCGCGGCAGCTGTCCGTTGGTCGTCGCGGCAGCAAACACACCAACTCAGTATGTTCAAGTTTGGCAAGAATCCCAGATCTGCCTTGGCCTATCCCTAGGTCCAAGTCTGTCGATGACCACGTCTTTGATGATACCTCCCGGCGTGAATCGAAGGATGAACACCGATGTGTATGAATTCTTCTTTAGCCACTTAACCTTGCCCTATCCCTAGGCACAAGATAGCTCAACTATAAACTAGAGAACTCGCTCTTATTTCTTTCGTATACTTAACTCTCCCGATGCTAAGTAAATAGATAACCTTACAATGCTCTCCCGATGCTCTTGCAAGATATTAAAACCAAAATAAGAGAACTTGACGTTTATTTTATTGAACTTGGAAAATCCTAAAACAAAACAACCCTTGCAACTACTTTACAAAACAACCCGTGGCCCTAGGGGGAATTTAGAACATGTCGACGACGGGTAAACGGCGGAGGGGTTTTTTTATCGGTTATGGGGATGCTTCTCCTAGGTTACAATCTATGCCCTTATATAAGCTTTGGGCTCAAGTATTCTAGGTAACAAGGATTACAACTTTAATTAAAAGTAAGATTCTAATAAAGACTTAATCTCTAAGTATCCTACTTTTCAGCCGCCTCCTTGTTTCATGGGATTTCCTCTCCTTGAGCTTTGGCTTGTCATATCTTTTGATCCGGGGCTTGGAAAAATGTATGGTTTTCACACGACAGACGAGCATAATTTTCTCTATCTATCGAGGTCCACTTTGCTTTTCCTCCGCTAACTTGCTGTCGTCCTCTACTGTCACGACAGATCCATGGCAGCATCGTCCTTACCATCTGCTTGTCCAGTTCAGCTCTTCTGCTTCTCTGCCCTGCGCCCGCCTTCTCCGTCTACTATGGCAGCAACCTGCAAAATAAGCCCTCTTTTAGTAGAATCCGTGCCTTTAATATATTTGTGATGTTTTGCTGTAAACTAACCTAAATGCAATGCAATGATGCTTGAATGCAGCAGAAATATGGGTTAAAAAGGGTGTAAATAATAGAACTTTTACACACTCAACAGGAAACGCGTTATTCTTAAGACCTCGCGTTCCACAGGACGCGAGGTTTATTGAAAAGACGCGTCACGCAACAGACGCGTGATCTGAACGGGCATAAGGGACCTCGCGTTCTATACAACGCGAATTTCTAAATACCTCGCTTTCTACAGGACGCGAGGTCGTAGGATTTTTAAATGATGACTTCTCGCGCGGGAAAGTCATTTAATATTCTATTAATTATATATTTATTATTATTATTATTATTAAATAAATGTAATAATAGTTATAATAATATTATTAATATTCTAATAAATATAAATTTATTATTATTATTATTAGTAGTAGTAGTAGTAGTAGTAAATAGATTATTATTAGTAATAATAGTTTATATTAGGATTAAAATAAAATGTTATTATTATTATTAATCATTAAAAATAATAATATTTTTTTACAATTGAACGAATTTGAGTATTTCATAACAATTGAATGTATAAAATCATTGTTACACCGAACCCAACATTTCTTAAAAGATCCTCAAATTGTTCTGACGGTGATGATTATCATGAAGGTGGAATTCGTGATGATATTTGTTTATAATGACAAGCAACCTGGCCTTTCAGCATTATGGGGTACCTTAAAAACCTGTATTTAACTTTTGGTAAAATTCGTGCTTGTCTTCTAGATTCCCAGATTCTCGGATATTGCGATTTGTTGATGTCGATCAAGAGCGATGAAAAAATTACGCATAGTTAACCCAAGAGGACGTGGATATGCTGACGTATATATGCAACTACAAATAACAACATATCGTAATATACGGGAAATTAGTTTGAAAATAAACTTCCCAGATACGCGATATGTTGCAATTAGTAGCTGCAATAAAAAATTGCGTATGTGGATATGCTGACGTATATATGCAACTACAAATAAAAACATATCGCAATATCCAGGAAATTAGTTTGAAATTAAATTTCCCAGATACGCGATATGTTGCAATTAGTAGCTGCGATCGAACATTTTATCAATTGATGGGTGGGAGGTCATTCCCTCCCCAAGAGTTGGCTATTTATAGATGGAGGTGGATATGCTGATGTGGCAAACTCGCATTTTGTATAACGCGAGGACTTTGGAAACTCGTATTATACAGAACGCGAGTTCACTGTGACGTCAGATTTCTGTCAAAATCGCTTTATACAGAAAGCGAGGTTGGTTTTTATATTTGCACGCCGATGGATTTTCGTAACCAGGGAAGTTGTTTCATGATTTCGTGTTTTGATGGGTTTTTGAAGCTGGAGTTGTTTATGTATTTTTTGTTCCGCTGGGTTCATGATAGTTGGAGTTGTGTCATGATTTTGTGTTCCACTGGGTTCAGACCCCCGCATGATACGTTGATTGAAGAATACTTACCGACATATCATAATATCCGAGAGCGTGTGGCCTCCTTTCATTTACCGCCAAGAAGTGCCTAGAAAGTTTTCATTTAAACTTTCTAGGCACTTCTTGGCGACTCTTTTCTAAAGTTTGCAGCTTGCCCTCACCATCTGCAAAAAGTTCAGACTGAAAGAAGCGAGTGCGGATTCAGGTCGACCATATTGCAGAAGCAGTCTTATTTTGCTAATGCGGTCGGTGCCGATTACATTTGCTAATGCAGGTCAAAGTTGCTACCATTTCAGAAGATGATGATTATCGCGCTCGCTTCTTTCACTCGAGACTTTTTGCACATATTGTATCGACCGATTGACATGTAGATGCAACCCTATTTTGCTAAGGAAGACTTGTTGAAAGTTTTGTTAAATGAAATGCGAATTAAATGTTTCATTCGAATTAAATTTACTTATGTGGTCTTTTTCCTTTACTATAAATACCACCAATTCCACCATCATCTACTCATTCTTGTATCTCCCAAAACACCAACGCTAATCTTTTCTCCTCTTATGGTAAAATTTCACGCGCCATTTTATTTTATCGGTACTTATTTCGAATCAACAATCACCAGCAAAATGTCACTCAAAGATTTATTAAAGTTGATATCAAGCGAGGTTAGTAAACGCACTGAGAAACAAATTTCTTCCTTGGAATATCGAATCCCAACACTGTCAGCAAACGAAACGCACTACTTCTGAAGCTTACGAACGAAACAAACGTTCGTAACATGTATGGCCAGCTCAATTCTGTTGGAGTTAAATACTTCAATTTAAATGTTAAGTTTGATGAGGTCAACGCCGACGAAGGTAGCATGTCTGCACCCGTACAACCTACTCCGACCAATGAACAAGTTCCGTCTTCACCGGATGTTGATGTAGTTGCCGACGCGCTGCAGCTTTTTAAGTACACGCGTATACAAAGAAAACAACAGATGATCGAAGAACTAAACTTAAGTTCAGATGTGTCAACTGACTACGATGATTCGGATTAACCATAAACTTCTTAAATCATCGTCGAATTATGTTATATGATGTCTTTTTTTATCCTTTATGAATGTTCAAGGGACCTCGCGTTATGTAGAATTTGTATTCAATTACATTTTCTCAACACGTTCCATTTATCGTTAAATGACTCGAACAAATTACATTACTAGTCTCCAATTGTCTCAAATATTCAAACATATACTGAATTATTCAAACATAACACGAGTACACAATATACTGAGTATTATTAACTCTGACGGAATCTCAGCATTCTCAAAGTAAAAGGGACCTCGCGTTCTATACAACGCGTGGTTTCAAGGAACTCGCGTTATGTATAACGCGAGGTCATGGAATCTCCAGGTTCTCGCGTTCTATAGAACGTGAGTTTCACAATGCTGCTTCCCAGTACAATAATTTTCCTTACACACCCGGATTCTCCGTGATTTCCTGTACCAATAATAAGCCATAAGTGTCCCCTTATATGAAACAGAACCATAAACCCTAAATATATGTTTGAATAGCCAAAACAAATCGTCAAAATTTTTAAAATTTTAAAATTTCACAAGTCTTTGAACATATATTCAAATGGCGAGACGAGGATGAGTTACTACTCTAGTATACTACGATGGGTAGATAAACATCGATTTCGAACTCGGTGTCGTTTTTCAGTGCGAAGATCCAGTAACAATAAAGATTCCGAGGAGTTTATCGTACAAGAAGTTGGTTAAGGAACTGAAGAGCAAGGTCTCGTATTTCGAAAACCATCATTTGTCCGACGTGAAGTATCGGGTGCCAATATCTATAGATCCGTTAACGTACTTTGTATGCAGCATTGCGGACAGTGCTAATGTGGAGTTGATGCTGGCTACCCACTTCGAGTATTCATTGGGCGGGCCCCTGGAGTTGTATGCATCGTTTTCGGATTCTAATCCTGCTATCGAAATACCAAGCTGGGGTCGGGCGAATTTCGACTTCGTTCCGAATGCCAACGTTGATAGCCCGACCGCAAGTCTAAGAAATGATTTTAACCTACTGTGCCAAGATAACGAGTTCAGTGCATCGTCATCTGTTGTGCCAAGACATTCGTGCGTAGCTAGTATCGGGTTCGACCTGAACCAACCCCCAAACGATGAATTTGATATGCCAAGAAATACAACGTACGTTCTATACAATCTATATAGTTTTGGAGGGGAGGGAGCGTCACCGTCTTATGTTATGCACGACCATGAAGCATTCAACCCCTTCAATGATTCCTCATATGAACGACACTCAACGTATGTCCCTAGCACGGAGTACGTTCAACCATCTATGAAGAGACATTCTTCTTTTGGTGCTCTTGATTTTGGTCTTGGAAATGCGGTTCCTGAGCGATCTCGTGAGAGGTCTCGCGATCGTCGACAACCATGCTCGCCTCCAAAGGTAGCGATCGACGAAGCTGTACTATACCAGCTCCCGGGGGATGCTTCTGACGAAGAACCGATTAGAGAACCCGGGCCCGACGGTGACGAGCTGGGGCCCTTCTATGAAGAACCAGAAGACTTGACCGTTCCACCAGCATATTTCAAAAAACAGTCGGCAGCAACCAACTTTCATGTATCAGCGGCACCTATTTCTATGTACCATCCACCATCCCACTTCACAACGGTTGATATGGATGCCATGGACGTTCCTAAATTTTCGCATGACCAAACAATTGACGGCAGACTCAACCGTGCTGATGGTGAACTGGCCATTGGTATGACGTTCTTGACAAAAGAACTGACGGTGGCCGCAATTAAGCAGTACAACATTCACCAGGCTGTTGAGACGACAGTGAAGAAAACCCAAGTGAAATACTACAAGGCGCACTGCACCCAAAAGGATCACGGCTGTAAATGGAAAATCCGTATATCACAATTGAAGAAGGCAGGCGACCGTTGGAGAATAACAAAACTTGTAGGGCCCCATACATGCACCGTTGGTAGCCTAAGCCAAGATCACAAGAACCTCGATGCAAAGTACCTCGTCGACATCTTTATGCCACTGGTCAAAGAAAATCCCAAGGTGTCGGTCCCCACATGTCAGGCTTCAGCTAAAGGTGTCACCGGCTACCGTCCTGAATATTACAAAGCATGGTATGCAAATCCCAAGGTGTCGGTCCTCAATTGTTTGTTCGATGGGATGATTCTTACAAAGAGTTGCGCCCGTGGCAAAATTTGCAGCAGAAACACATCCCTGAAATGGTTGTCAAACTTGATACGGTTCCGGCATACGAAAATGGTCGTGTCGTTCGAGGTGTGTCTCAATTCCACCGGTTATTTTGGACTTTCCCGCAGTGCATCAATGCATTCAAGCACTGCAAACCGATGGTCCAAATCGATGGCACATGGTTGTACGGAAAGTATACACAAACCCTACTTCTAGCTATTGCACATGACGCCAATCGAAAATGCGTTCCTGTTACATTCGCAATCGTTTCGAATGAGGATTTGGAGTCTTGGATGTTCTTCCTTCGGAACCTACGAAAATATGTCCTTGGTCATGTAATACGAGCAATGGACGGTGGGGTATGTGTTATTTCTGTCAGAGACACAACGCTCTTGTGGGCGCTAGAACGTTTGGGTGAGTATTGGCAGCCTCCATATATTTACCACCGTTTTTGCTTGCGGCACATAGCCGCAAACTACATGCAGCAATTCAAGAACCGTGATGAACGTGAACTGGTGCTCACAATGGGTACGTCCTTTATGTCATTTTCATTTACTATATTACTTGCTGCTCGCTTTCATTTACGACCTCTTTGTATGGGTTGTTCGCCCATAACTATTCAAATGTCATCCCTTAGGCAACTCGCACTACAAACAAGAGGTGTTCGAGGAACTGAGAGCGAGAAACAAACATGGCGCAGACTACCTTGAAAAAATCCCGAGGGAAAAATGGCTTCGATCGTATGACGAGGGTAAACGATGTGGTCACATGACAACGAACTTGGCCGAGGCAGTGAACTCATCACCGAAGGGAGTGCGGCAGTTGCCTATCACTTCCATTGTCAAAGCGACCTATTATCGTTTGGCTACCCTATTTGCAACCTTGGGAAGGCAAGCAACTGAGTACATGGCAGGTGGACACATAGTTCATCCGGAATTTCGCACAAAACTGCATACTCAATTGCACCAATCAAGACAGATGACTGCAACTCTCTTCTCGCACGAAGGACACAAGTTCTGTGTTTCAGAATATTCCAGGTGGTTGGAAGGCATTCAACACAACGTGTACGTGGTAGATCTCAGGGCAAGAACCTACGAGTGTGGAATATTCCAAACATTCAAATACTCGTGCGCACACGCCATTGCTGCTTGCGCAAACCAATGGTTGATCCGGTATACTTACTCCAAACAATGTTTAAGGTTCACAAAAAAGAGTTTTCTCCAATCGGAAATGAGGTTGATTCGAATGTCGTTGACACTGAACTGACCATACACCCTGATCCAACACTACTAAGAGATAAAGGATGTCCACGGTCTACATGAATATACTGTGTCGAGGATATGGTCGAACATCGAGAAAAAACCGGACAAAAGAAGCATTGTAGTATATGTAAAAATCCTGGACACGCAAAGACCAAGTGTCCTAATCGCTCGGCCCCTCGTCTTAATTAATTCATTGTAATTTGTTTACGCAAGTTCGCCCATATCTATCGATCAATAAAATCAGTCTAATTCGTTTTATAAAATATGCCATCTTATACTTTCAATCATTCAAAAAAATATGATAGGATAGCGTTTTTGAAGCGAATTTAAGTCACTGTAGAATGGACGAAAATTGACCGTGTTGGGGCCATATAATAGAGAATTTTCAGTACTACAAACCCACACTCGATGTTTGCTAAAAATATATGATTTATACGTCTGAAATTCTGCTCGAACATGCCTATCGACCTTTGTTCAAAGGCAATTTTATTCAAAAAAGGATGATAGCATATGGTTTTGGAAGCCATTTTAAGTGAGTTTAGAATGGACGAAAATTGACCGTGTTGGTGTCATACGATAGAGAATTTCCAATAATACGAACCCAAACTCGATGTTCGCTAAAAAAATACGATCTATAAGCCCGAAATTGGGCTCGAACAGGCCTACCCACCCTTGTTTTTCAACCCAAAATCGCACAGACCTCACGTTCTGCATAACGCGAGTTCTGTGCGATATATATATTCAGCTGCCTTTTCAAACTCTCGGGGACCTCGCGTTCTGCAGAACGCGAGTTCCCGAGAAACCGTTATTTCAAACAACGATGCCAAGTAGATGGACCTCGCACTCTACAGAACGCGTGTTCAAGCCTAGGTACCCAGAGAATGCGATGTTCAACTACGTGGCAAGTTTAGAGGTTATTTTTTCAAATAATTCCGAAAGAAAGTCAAAATTATATATAATTAATAAAAAAAGTTTTCGCCCAAATTTGCCGCTAAAACAACTTATATACCTGTTTTAAATATATATGTCAGAGACCAAGGCTAATTATTACAGAAAATAGTAAAATTGATTTCCTAGATATTTTAAAAATTATCATTTTTGTCACTTTCTTCCTCTGATCCCCTTGTCCATGGGCCATGGCATCCAAAGTTCAGAAATTGAAACTCAAAAGCTTATTAATTATTAAAAAAAATGCTAATGTTTCTCCCCCCCCCCCCCTCTTTATTTCTGAGGAAAATTGTCAGTTTATAGGGCGAAAAAGAGACATATAACTTCATTTCCTCTCACTGTACTGTTCATCTCTCAAGCAACAAGCATTGTAGTCAAAATAATAGCTTCAACGCTACCAGTTCAGTGATTCTACCTTCTTCTTCTTCTTTTGTTTTTTTTAGTTTTGTTGTTTTGGAGAGTTAGATTGAAAGCAAATCGATTATCATTTCCATGGATTACGAAAGAATCCAAAAGCCTCTGGTACTTGTGCAGCTTCTCGCAAATCTCATTTTTTTTATGGCTTTCTCTCGTCCAATGCTTTGTTTCTTTGTTATTTTTGGTGAAGTGAGAAGGCGAGCAAGAAAGAAAGAGGATATTTCAAATTTCTTTTTTCGAATTTTCATTTGCTTATCCGTTGCTCAAAAAAAATAAATTCAAATCTGTGTTTTTGAAAATGCGTAGGGCGGAGGTGGATTTCCCCCAGCTAAGCTAAGGACTATGCTATTAGGAGTAGAAAAGAAAAGAAAACAAGAAGAACAAGTTGAATCTTCAATGGATTTAAGATCTCAACTTCCTCACCTTGATGACGATTCAGGTATTTTTCAATTGTATTTATTGCTTTTTATTTTTATTTTTTTCTCTTCCATATGATGCATATGAAAATTGATTCAGCAAAGGAGAAGTTGAAGAGAATGGGAAGAGAGTGGAAACTGTTGATTTTTATTTTTAACTTTCTTTTGTGCAGGGAAAAGTGGTTCTGATAGTTGCAAAGATGTAGATGTGGTGTGTGTTCTTCCAGAATGTTCCACTTCCACAACAGCAGATTCCATGGCTGCTTTGCAGAATGGTAGCGACCAAAAATCAAAGGATCATTCTTTAGGCATTATTCGAAACCGGTTCAATGAGGATCATCCTGGTTTAGATTATGATAGTGGACATGACACTATGAGTGTGTCCTCATCCATCTTTGAGTTTCAGAAGACCGAAGGGGCGCCACAAAGGGTTCCCCTTGCTCCGTTTTCTAAGCCGGCTCCATCTAAATGGGATGATGCGCAGAAATGGATAGCTAGTCCTACTGCGAATCGGCCAAAAACTGGGCAAGGTGGCCAAGGGGTGGGATCAAGAAAAGGGGGTAATTATGGTTATGGAAGACAACCGTCTACTAAGGTGGTTGTTGAAGTTTCAGATCAAAGGATGGTTCCTTTCGAAGAACCGGATACAAAAAGGATTGATATGAATCATGCCAAGAAGGATGATGGGTTGCAGAAGTTTGTGAATTGGGAGAGTGATCCATACCCGGCTGTGGATTCGTATGGGAAGCCTGTTGTAATGATTGAGAATTCTGTTGCAGAGTCAGCTAGTAAGGATTTGTTTTATTTTATGTCCAAAATCCGAATTAGTCTTGGTTACATTTGCACATTTCTATTACATGAATTGGCCTTTATATTCATAATTATCAAACCCACTCATGCTTTTAATCGAAGAAATTAGCCCCTCTTGAGCACAAATCATGTTAAAACTTGGGCATTTTGTTTGATTCTTTTGTGCATAAAAAGGAAGTTCCTTCATATTACTGTCTTAATGATAGCATTAGAAGTATTATGTTCCTCTTTAGTCAACTTTTTGGGGTTAGTTTTTATAGTTTCAAGTAAATGTGCAGTTTTGGTTTTTCTGTCACAACTCACAAGAACAAAAATATCAGCTCTGACCCTTTTAATGCCAATACTTAGCTTATAGGGATTGGCAAGCCATTTTCCCTTTTTTTGGTTTCTCATAGAAAGGTGGATCCAAAGTGTAATTTGCTGCCTTTCTACTAGCTGAAGATGTTTGTTTTCAAAGAAGTTTAGAGAGCAAGTACCATAGTCTTTTAGATCTTTAATCTCCACATTTTAATGCCGCAAGCAGCTCCAGACAATGAGTGAACTTGGCAATTTTCACACAGAGCAGACATGGTGAACTTGCAGTTGTGCTATTTGAATGAAATGACTCAACTTCTATGCATTAAACGTGTCTAACCTGAAGCTTCCTAGTAATTGGCGATGTACTAAGAGATTATTTCTTGATTTCCTTGCAGTCAGTCTTAGCCAGCATGATTCATCAATATCGATACACAGTGCTATGGCGTTTAT
This sequence comes from Hibiscus trionum, assembly GCA_030270665.1. Taxonomy (NCBI): domain Eukaryota; kingdom Viridiplantae; phylum Streptophyta; class Magnoliopsida; order Malvales; family Malvaceae; genus Hibiscus; species Hibiscus trionum. Next base: position 20,130,710 of record BSYR01000022.1, read on the forward strand.
TCCTCCTTCAACAGCTAGATCAGTATCCATGAGAGATATGGGGACAGAAATGACTCCTATTGCTAGCCAAGAACCTTCGAGGACAGGAACTCCTGTGCGGTCAACAACACCAATTCGGAGTCCAAATTCATCCAGGCCATCAACTCCCAGAAGACCTGTGCTGTCTGCATCTCCAGAAAATTCAGGTAAAGATCACTTAGGTCTGAACATGGAGTTGTCAGAGAAGGAACTCCAAATGAAAACAAGGAGAGAAATTATGGTTCTTGGGGCCCAGTTGGGTAAAACAAACATAGCTGCATGGGCTAGCAAGGAGGAGGAGGATAAGGATGCATCCACCTCTCTCAAAACTGTAGCACCAGAACAACCATCTAAAAGTGTCATTGAAACCCGTGCCGCAGCATGGGAGGAGGCAGAGAAAGCCAAGTATATGGCCAGGTATTTTCTTTCTAAATAATTTGTCAAGCATTTTTTTCTTTATTTTGAATCTTTTGGTTATTTTATTAAGCTGAAATATTGATGCTAAGTTTCCACAGATGCATCTCTGTGGGATTTTTATGGAATTTCTTATGTTTCCATGTATAAAAATCTTCATACCACTTATGCATTGGTAGGTTTTTTAGTTAGTATCCGTCTGGAACTTGAATTGTAAAGTTAAGAGGCAATTATCCAGGTTCAAACGTGAAGAAATGAAAATTCAAGCATGGGAGAACCATCAAAAAGCAAAAACTGAAGCTGAGATGAGGAAGATTGAGGTATTAGAGCATTTAATTAAATTTTTGGCTGTCACTATATTATTTCTGTATTGCCTATTGCAAGTCATAAAACTAATAAAATAAAGGTCTTTCTCCATACGTCTTGGAGGTAGTTTTTCTTTCCAATTTTTTTCTCTCGTTTATTGTAATCATAAGGAAAAGTTTACATGCAAGTGTTAAATATGGTACTTGTATTAGAACAGCATAGAGTTGAAAGAACATTCAGAGGAGATGATATGGATTCAAAGTTCAAACGATGAACATTAATAAGGACCGAAGACTCAAGTCAAGCTTGAGCTCAGCTCATTCACTTTTTTGCCATGCTCATAAGCTTAGGCAATTGATTATCTTCAGAACCCTCATAACCGATCTTATATTTCATGTATAGATATATATGACTGACCTAATAAAATGCTACTGGTCTGAGTATACTCGGTTTAAATATTACACATATGCAAGTGAAAATTTTGACTGCTGCTTAGTTTTATGTTGAGGATGAACGAATCTAGTAATTTGCTGTTAACCACACATTTTGAAGATACTGGTAAGAAATTCTATTGTTAATAAGTAGATATAAATTCATATACGGAATGTATGATTTTCGGCTTTCAGGTTGAGGTCGAGAGGATGAGGGGGCGTGCTCATGATAAGCTCATGAATAAACTAGCCGCTGCAAGGCACAAGGCTGAAGAGAAGCGTGCAGCAGCAGAAGCCAAGCGAAACCGACAAGCTGCAGATACTGAGCAGCAAGCCGATTATATTCGAAGAACCGGCCGCGTCCCTTATTTCCGCTGCTGGAGTTGGTGCTCCTGAAAAGATCGGATTTTATTTTTATTCAGATCAATCTGCTACCCACAATGCTGTTTTTTACACTTCCCAAGTTCCATCGAAATGCTGTTTCCAGGTATTCATCACTTTGTTCACTTGCAAATTGAAAATATCATACTATGGATTTCCACTGTAAAGCTAAGCTTTTGTAGAAAAAATCCGATAAACCGAAGATGTTTCGGATTAATTACAATTTCCAAATGTTTTGGATGCTTTAAGTTATATCTAAATTTAGGGTTGTGAGTAATATTAAGTTCAATACCTCTTCAAGGACTCATCTGGTTCTTCCTTGAACCCGGTCTAGCCTTTCGACAAATAATTTTAATTCTTATCAAATCAATGCCTCGATGTTCTGCCTCCCGACAATGGATAAAATGCTGTTAGCAAGTATAATATGAGAGAAAATTTCACAAATTTTAATATTCTAATTACACTATTTTCTTTATACATCTTTATAGCATGATATTTAATTGCAAGGGAGTCGACTCCATGGATGATTATTGTTGATGATAAGTAAATAAGTAAAGAACTTTGGGATAACAAGTGCACGAGTTGAGATTGAGAGTGATGGATTGAATTGAGGCGAAAAGATTTTATAAGCCCCATCCACACCGATGGACGCTGCTGCTGCTGTATTACTATGATTGCCGAACAATCTTGACTACTTGTAAATCCATTCATTCGCACGACCTCCAGACTCGTCCATGTCGATAAATATGCTCACTGCCTGCATCATTCATTAACATTAAACAAGTACCAAAGTAACCATCACGTATATGAATGAATGCCAATGGTGATGCAAACCCAAGTGCACCACAATTCATGACACTAGAAAAATATAATTTTACTCCATCGATTAGACTTCAAAATTGAATGTATCATGTCGAACAATTGACAAGCAAAGCTGAACAAAAGCCTTACCTTCCCTATTCGAGGCCGCTCTTTCAGCTTCGCCAAGCTGTTTCGAATGTGCGAGACTGCTCCCCAACATTTCAACGTGTTTGCCACATCATCGAGCCTTAGGAGATATTCTTCTTCAGTTAAGGGAAATGATCTCTTCACAGCAAGGCAAAGATGAACTCAGAACACGAACATAATGCGAAATTATATAATTAAAAAATGCCCCCAAGGCTACTTTCTTTTCTGTGAACTTGTAATATGCTATCAGTATATATATCCAAGGCATGAATTTGCAGATCAAAATACCTGCTCCATGTACTTCCACATAACATTCAGTGCAAGGAGATTTCTTCCCATGAACTCCTAAATTAAGGCATGCAAAGGTAAACTCTTTAAGTTATACAATAAAAATCTAAAGCAAACACAAATTAGCAGCTGAACAAAGTATTAATCCGATCACCATAGGACGATATTGAATGGAAGTTTAGAATAAGCCCTCGAAGATACGAAAATGGTGATGTGCTCAAAATTTCACCTATTTAGGACAAGTTAGGTGTATTGTTGTCTGTAATAAGAATGTCTTAAATCATAGTCAAATTATGCAATACGCAGAAAATCATATTTCTAATAACAATATGAATGTGCTATCTGCTATTGGTATAGAAAACACATTTTATCTCCTATAATTAGAGAAACAAAGCAGTTTTCATAGAGTCGATATTGGAACTTCATAGTATCCGTTGAAGCTCGGCTCTTGAAACGAATCTTATTATTTTTTAGTTACGGAACTGTGTTGTTTGGCATATAAAAGACATAAAAATCTTCTACATTCTACACAAATACTATACAAATTGGGCAACATGTTGAGGCACCCTTGACAGATTCATCTACATTCTACACATGAAAAGACTCTCGCAAACTTATGTTTAGCAAACTCAAAACTCGTCATAAGTTACCAATTCAAAAAGTATCATCGATAATCCAAGAATCTATAAGTTAAAACAAGTAAAAGTTAGCCGATACAGCCATCATCTTATTCAGAAATGCATACCTTCTTTATCAATTGAACATCATAGGACCTGCCATATTTGTTCCTAATAAGAGTTGCCAGGTCTAAGCCACTAAAGGTGGAATCATCCGCGCCAACTATTCGTTCAAGATTTTCCCGAAGCATATCACTGTTTCCCTGAAACAATTGCAAAAGAGAACTATATAAACAAAGATCATACCAGCAGGCATTAGGATCCTGAATGTAAGAAGAGGAATCTGGAAAAATAAACTTGTCCACAAAGAACAAACCAATAAAGAATATAACACAAATCCACAAAATTACCAATCAAGAACATAACCAGTTTCTCCACTCCATTGAGATACACATATAGAATTATAGATGCTACTCAATCCAACCAGCAAAAACTAAAAAGTTCAACAACCCAAATCCAGAAACCAACAACATGTAGACCTTGACACAAAAGAAGCAACCATACAATTTACAACCCAAAACTAAATTAATCCGGTTTACCAAATTGCCACCTCCATGAATACAGCTTTTTTACTATTTATAAACCAATATTTAAAGAACACTACCCCGTCTTCATGAGTTACAGATTAAACAATTCAAGTGGCAGGCTTGGGCGGGGTTTATAGTTAGAATTCCTAGTGTTAAGTGTTAACTATCAAGTTGTCTTATCCTTATACTTCAAATAAGAATACATAGATATATGTCACTGTAGGATGGTTGTGTTTTTAGTCGGAGAGCCACCCATCAATGATGGTGTGAGGAGAAGAGAGAAAGGAGAGAACAGGACGGTTGGAGAAGATGGTGAACAATGATCTGAATTTTTCCAGCCTCCTCTCCAGTGTGATTGGTGTGGTCTGATTCGTGCCAAACCTAGGATTGATGACTATAGGTTATGTAGTAGAGTCAGCTGGAGGTGGACCAATTGAACTTAGCAGTAATCGAGAAAGTGTAACTAATAGAGGATATAGGGAGACTTCTTCCGAATGAGTCTCGCGGAAGACGAAAGTACAACAACTATGTATGCATAGGAAGGAATTGAGGCTGTAATAGTTATAACTTATAACAGTAATTAACATGGTAAATCAACCCCAGCATACCAATTCAATAAACATGACTATGTTCATCTCAAAGACATCCCAATAAACAAAAGGCCAACCTTTTTTTATTTATTTAACTAATTAAAAAAGAGAGAAGATCAAACGTACTCCTTCATTTCCCCCTTGTGAAGATTCTTTCTCATCATTCCCATCCTCGGGATCATCCGATTCAGCGCCACCATCATCCACGGCGCCGGAAAAGATCGGACCACATCTCCGACGACCCCGCGGCGTACTAGAAACAAAATGTTGGCCCTGGGAAAACCCAAACCCACCGAGACGAAAATACGGACCACAACATCTCAGCCTCGGAGGCTTATGAAACCTTCCCCTGCTGCTGCAAACGTGTTCCGAAACCCCAACCGACAAGTTACAACAATGAGTCGGCACAAAGCTTGTCATAATATCCTGTAAAAAACTACGAAATCCCCAGAGCTTTAAAGGGAAGAAGGGGAGTGAAAGTGAAGTTCAAAGAAGGAGAAATCTGAGACGAAAGAATGAAAGACTGTTTTGTTGAGTGAAGGAAATGTGGTTTGGGTTTGAGATAGCGTGTAAGCTATAATATCTTCCCCAACTCAATTAATCAACACCGTTGCCTTTCCCTCCCAAACTACACTCGGTTCCTTGGAATTTTCTACTGCAATTTTACAAAATAAAATAATAAGATAAAGGATAAATTATGGATATTGCCATCCAACTATTACTGTTTTTCTAATTTGATTTGAGGTGGCAAACGGGTTATTCGGATCGGGTTCGGTTTGGGTTATTTCAGTTCGAATTAAGTTTGGTTTCAGTTCAGTTTGGATTGAGTATTAATTCGGATCGGGTATCAGTCCGGATCTAGTCACATCGGTTCGGTTGATTTTCGGGTCGGATATCAGTCTAGATCAAGTCACATCAGTACGATTATTTTCGGGTCGGTTGATTTCGGGTTGGGTCGAAATTTGTTCAATGGGAGATCAATATGTTTCAGTCGGGTTTTTTAGGCCGGATCAATTTTTCAAACCCATATATGGCTTTATAAAAATATTATATTTGACTTTTTTTGTGAGTTATGGGTCGATTCACATCAAATCTTTCATTATTTCTTTTAATATATTTTCTTTATTTTGGGTTGTCTTCGGTTCGGGTTACTTTCGGTTCGGATAAAATCAGTTCGAGTCCATTTGGTTCGGTTGAAAATCAATTCGGGTATGTTCTGTTCGGTTGAAAAATCAGATCAGATCCATATCGGTTCAACTAAAAATCGGGTCGGTTTCAATTCGATTCGGTTTGTTTCAGATCTCGGATCAAGTTTGGATCATTCTGTTCGAGTCGATATCAAGTCTCGGATCAGATAAAATCAGTTTGGGTCTCGAGTCAATTTGTCACCTCTAAATTTGATCACTAAATTGTTTTTTTTAGTAAACTACAACAAAGGTCAATCAATTATGGGTAAAGTTACATTTGGGTCATCGAATTATTAAAAGTTACACTTGGGTCACTCAGTTATGGGTAAGACACCTAATTATTAAAGGTTACATTTGGGTCACTCAATTATGTGTAAGGTTACATTTGGGTTACCCTTCATATTTTTAAAAATATATCAATTTAGTCATATTTTCTCTTAAGTGTAACTTTTAATAATTAGACGATCCAAATGTAACCTTACTTATAATTGAGTAAGGTATATTGTAGTTTACCTTTGTTTTCTTTAATCACCGGGGTTACATTTTTTTCTTTCTATTTTTATTTGTTACATGAATTTTTCTAAATGTGTTATTTTTGTTAAAATGAATGTATTGTGAGTTTTCTTTTTTACATTCAATTAAGGTGTTTTAAAATATGTTGAAATGATAATTTACGGTCTATTTTTTGTAAGAAAAAATTTCAACTTAAAAATATTCGGATCCCATTTAATAGTTGTTGTGAGTCAGTTGATGCTCTAATCTTTAAAAACAATTTTAATATTTTTGTTCTAGATAAATTATTTTACTCATCTCATGCACGTATCAAGTAATTATTTGATAAAATTAGAAAAACATAGTGATTAAAAATAAGGTTATATTTTGATACACAAGCTGGGTAAAAAAATTACACAACTTTTTTATATTTAAGCTATAAAATTTAAAACATAAACCTTAAACTCTAAATTCTAACCTTAAACCTTAAATTTTACACCTAAACCCTAAACTTAGGGACGGAGTCAAAATTTGGGGTTGGAGGGACAAACTATAAAAGTTTGAAAGTTGGGGGGGCAAATTCATAAATATACCAATTTTTAAAGAAATTTAAATAAAGGGACAAATGTGAAAAAAAAATTCTTCAGGGTGGAAGTAAATCCGCCCTGCCTAAACTACAACTTAAATATCTAAACCTTAAAGTTAAAAAGCTTGTGTAAACTTTTCTTAAAAATATATATTAATATATTGAGTTTTGTGTGAAATTATTTAGAAGTTACAATTATTTCTATAGTAATCGGTGAAGTGTCTTAATTTGAAAATCAGGGAGCGGGAAAAATCAGATCTTAGATTAGAAATTGAAATTACATGATGGAGCAAACTGTGTTTAGGGTCTTCTCTATGTACGAAACCTCCATAGCTCTAAGGTTTTCGGTTGAGCGAGTCAGTCATGACAAGAGGGTTGTTGAAAGGTTTCTCGGTCCTATGCGTTGGATCTTCCTGCAGGTCAACACCACGATTCCTCCGATACTCGTGACGAGTGCATCGTTGTGGGACTCAGAGTTAAAAGGGGGTGATGTGCTGAGAAAGGAAACAACACAGGTTTCTCCGGTTAACACCATGGGCTCTCTCGTGGTCGGGAAGGGAGCTCCGCCGTAGGGCTCAAAATCTAAAGACGTTTTCTCATAGTGGAATGTGTCGCTGTGGGCTTCTCTGTTGGGGGGCGTTCCTCGGCAATGTTGCGGAAACCAAGATGTTCCACGGCCGGAGTCCTACCATCTCTTGAACGCTGGACGGCCCGAGTCCCTACTGGTCTTGGTGTCATTCCATCCCGGCGACGTCGTTTGTTTCAGATCTCAGTCCCTGACAATGTTGCGGAACCAAGCTTTCCGACGCCTGATTTAGTGTGTGTGGGGGAGAAGGAGATGATGGCATTTTTTTACTTTGTCCCTTTTCCCTACTTTGTTTGTCGAAACATGCATGCAAAGGAGTTTTTTTGGCCCTTTGACTTTTTGCCTAAGGGCCCGTTTAGGATTGAGTTTTAAACCAGATTTTGGGTCAAATGTTGGTTTGAAAATGATAATCAATGCTAAACAACTCAAAAAGCATTCTCAACGCTGGTTTGAAACGGTAATTGGGAGCCAAACTGAAACGTTAATTTTTTCAGCTTTGGGTGGTGGATAATCTCAGTTGGAAAGGTAAAGACAATTTTACCCTTATTATATGCTACTAATTTATTGGTTAAAAATATATTTATTAATAAAAATATTTTATAATAATTTAAATTGATATATTTCATATATTATAACATTAGAGAATTTGAATATATATATAAATATAAATAAATAATATATATATACACACATATATCTTATAATATCATGTCTAAAATAGTCATTTATCTTCTTAAAATCACTTTTTGACAGCAATGTCAAACACTAAAATCTTACAACCAACTTTTTAAAATCTCTTTTTAAAATCTCTTTCTAACAGCAACTTTAAAAATCACTTTTCAAAAGCAATGCTAAACTAGCCCTAAGCCTAGGCTGCAGTGGTGGGGCCATTTTAGAGAGTTTGACGTCGGTTTTTCAGGGATTGCAAATCCCATTAGGTTGTTCCTATATGACTTTTCATGGGACAATTCAAAAGGTGGGCCAACCTGCTCATGGTTTTCACGTGTTTTGGTTCCCCAATACGCGAGTTGCTGCCATCTTGTCCTTAATCTCCTCAAAAAATTATAATCCTTGCCTAATTAGTGGTCCCAGCACTAGGATCTTTTGGCTCTCTTTTCAGATCAATTTTTTGATCCAGATCTATGTGCGGGCTGAAATGGTGGGCCGAGGGTATTCCCCCTACTCGATCTTTCTTGGTGGCTTGTTCGTCTACGGCTTCGCGGATATCCCTGATCAGGAATATCCGCAAGTACCATGAATCTCTTGTTTCCAACTATGCTCGAAAGTTAGAAGGATCGTATCATAGCAATGGATCGTGTTCCTTCCCCAAGGATCATCGTTGGAATTCCTTTCGGTGGTGATCTATGATTTTTCGACGACCTCTCTTTTTTTGGTTCTCAGGTTTGCTTAAGCTCCTTTTCACGGCTAAGGCTCGTTAGCGGAACTATCCTTTGCCAGCCCAAGCATGAGAGTACCTCAACATCGTTCATGATAACAAGAATTTTATCCAGTCTGGATGAGGAAGCCTGCCTCTGGATGAAGCTCTCGCTTGAGCATAGTTGGAGTCAAATCTTTCATTGTCTCGTCGTGGCGTCTGCTTGGTTCATTGGTGGTTGTCGGGTACTTCTTTTGCCCGATTCCTTTTATTGCAAAGTTTATTACCCTTTCGTTTTATGTTCAAGGCTTGTTGTGCCTTTATGTTTTTACTTGGTTTTCTTTGTTGTTTTTTGGTTTGTCTTTGCCTGTGTTGTGTACGGGGTCAAGCCTTTATTTGTCTCATGTTTTTCGTTTCTTTGAATGAAATTTAAGATTGTTTTTGATAAAAAAATAAAATCGGTGAAGTGTCAAGTTTTTAGATGTTGATAAATTTATCAATGATCAAACAATTTTAAAAAATTTACAATAAAATTACACATCAAATACTTCACTAATTTAGTAATTAAATATCGAACCTTCAAATTCGACAATTTTTCCCAAAATGTATAAACTTATTTTTATGTATTTATTGCTTCTCTTTTTATACGATACCTCCATGACCAGCACAGTAGCAGTTCAATCAAATTCCCAAATTCCTCAAAAATGATTCGCACAAATCCCTAATTTCAAACCCTCTCCCCTTTTATTTTACTTTTTCAGAAATGATTAATGGTAGCGATGATGATGCAGCAGCCGCAGGCGCCGTCGCCGAATCCTCCACCACCTACTTCCGAGGCTTCACTTAGATCCCCTACACCAACTCCCACGCAATCCCCTTTCCCTCTACGCCCACGTCAGCCCCTCGAGCATGTCGCCGTTCCGATCTCCACCGCGCATCCTTCCGGTGAGCCTATCGTAACCATGGGGAACGCCCAACTCCCACTCGCCAGGGTTAGACTATCCGATATTTCTCCCTATGATGGTGCCCCTTCTGCTTCCTACGTGAGGGCCGTAGACACTTTTTCCGGTTCTTTGATGCGACATAATGCGGCGGTAATTGAGTTCGGGAATGAGGACGCCGCATTGATGCGTTGCGCGGTGGAAGCGGCGCGGTTGTACTTTAGGAGTAGGGCAAATACTGTTGGAAAAGGAAGCCGTGGGGTTTACATGTATAGAGCTGGAAGGTATAGATATATATTTCTCTCTGGTCTGGTGAAGAAAATTTAATGCTTAGTCTGTTCAAACGACTGCTTCAGTGTCTAAGTTAGTTAAAGTTTGTCACTTTGGCTTAACTACGTTTAGCAATAATTCTTCAACTCGAGCAATTGAACGTATTATCAAAGCTCATTACGAATTGAAACAACATTCAACAATGGTTTTCCTTGTGCGATTTTATTATATCACCATGAATCATATTGCTTATCAAAATCTTTGAAAACCAAGAATAATGTATGAAGAACACAAACTGAACAAAAATAAGCTTGTTTATGTAGTTCTTCTTTCTTTCCTAGTTCTATACAAATTTGCAGCGTTGATAGTAATAACTTGACGTTCTTTTGGTGTCAAGCTTTTTACTTCAATCATTTTGACACAATAGTTGTACCCTTTTCCATGTGAAGAAGCTTGCAAGTTGTAATCTCTTAATTGCTGCCATTGTCTCAAATATATATTTAGTATTTACGCAATAGTTTATATATATATATATATATAGGGTTAGGATCAACTTACACTGTGTAAAACTCAATTATTTTTACACAGTTTTTGGACTGTTGGATGATGGTAATTAATGGCTCAGATTATTTCCTTATCTTTTTTTCCTAAGTGATAATCTTCACATTTTTTACTGTTAATCTCATCCATCCATTTCCCTTATCCAATGGTCCTAGATTAGTGTAAAACTAAATGAGTTTTACACCATGTAACTTGATCTCATCCCATATATATATATATATTACTTTTTGGCCAATTGGTGACAAATCATTAGCTTCTTCTGGTAGGGCTTTGGAAGATTGTGACTCGTCTCCACCATGCATGGCTGATATATTTAGGTGCATGGGGAAGGCAGCTCGTGTTGCTTTATGTGCAATAGCAAGGCACCTGCGTTTACAAAGCGAGTAAGGATGGTGATGCTGATGGTGAATTATTATACTCATATTAATTTGCTTATATTTATCTTTCTTCTTAGTGCCTTGGCATGGATACTGAATTGCTAATTATGTATTATATACAGCGTGTTCAATCATTTACTTGATGATACTCCATTACCTGCTAATGAGGTGTCTTCATCAGTGCTTGTTGCAACCTACTCTCACATGTCTTTGCAAAATGGAAAGGGGGTTTTTGGAGGAGGGAAGCCGGGAACAACCGCTGAAGTTGAGAAGGGGTTATTGACATTGATTTCTTCAGATGGTCCTGGTCTACAGGTCTCTTTATTTTTCTCTCTTGGCATAAGAAAAAAATGATTCTTTGATCTAGGGATTTTCATAATCATTTTTTTTCTTCTGAATATGATACTGTGCATATATATTTTTCTTGAATAAACACAAAAACATGTAGAAGTAGGGAATATATACTTGTATGCACATGTATGCATAATTTGTTTGGGGTGTTTGGTTATATGATCCTTTTGGGGCATCTGTTAAATATTTTCTGCCATAGGTTTGTGACCCCAATGGTCGTTGGTACCTAGCAGATGCTGGATTAGCTCCTGGGGATATGTTGCTTATTACTGGCAAGGCACTTAGCCATGCCACTGCCGGTCTTCGTCCTGCTGCCTCCTATAGAGCTGCTCCTGAGTACCTATCCGGGATTGATAATGGTGGCAGGTAACATGTAGTCATGTTTTGTTCATGCTTTGCTACTTCTACTGTGGTAGCAAATTATTCAACTTCCACTTCTCGACTTAAGTGAGTAACCCTTTTCAGCACTTGGTGTCAGGACATCACTTGCATTTAGGCTCATGCCACAAGGCAATGCTATATTGGACTGCTCTCCAGTTGCTGCTGCTGGTCATGTAATTCCACAGAGCTATGTACCAATATCTGTTAGCCAGTTTATGGATGAACTCTCTGCTGAAGAAGATGTAGTGTGCAACCGTTCTGATAATACTTGTGTAAGTCGTCCTGACTTGTATGTGATGATTCTCTGGTGCAAAAGTAGAACATAGAAAACAAATTGAAGGTGAATAACTCTCTATCACATGAGTTTTTTTAACTGATTTTAAGTTGTTTAAAATAGTCCTTTGAAGGATTTGAAAGCTGATTTAATGTATAAAATTATTCTGTACCATGCTGGGTTGCTTCTCCTCTTTTAGGAAATCAATATTCGACTTTGTTTACATTTTTTATTTGGTCCTGAGTTTATTGAAAACTTTTTACTGGTTGCACAACATTTTCCCCTTTTCAATGAACCTACTTTATTTTTGTTGCTTGCAATTGCATTTTGAACTTCATATTTTGGCTGCAATTCTTGTTAGAAATCCTTATTATGAATTGTGGATTCCCAGGGAGCTCGAAACAATTTGAATAAGCAGCCTTCATTAAGAAGTGTTCTCTCCGACCCCTTGTCGTAAGTTGTCTCAGTTTCGCTCTCCTCTCTGTCCATTCCTTTGGTTAAGCTTCTTTGTGTCCTTTCTTTAAGTCGTGATTGAAATGCATCCCTAGCATGTCTTAGTATCAATAAAATTGTTTATAATCATATTGTGAGTGAATCAACGTAACTAAGTCATTGTTGAAACTCCCAACTCATGTTTTCTCTAGTCTTTCCCTCCACCTTTGAACTGGGGCCTCTTCTGTTAACTCACATCTTTTATAGGACTTTTCTAGGCTTTTCTCACTCATGCATGGTAGGCCTTATAATTACTTTTCTCATTTTGTGCTTAATTGGCACTGCATCCACCTTTCCTAGGATGTGCTATCCATTTTAAGCCTTTCTGTAATACAATGAGCTGAGGTATTTGTATAAAACTAGTAAGGAAAGTGAAACGTTCTTGTTGATACATTTCTCTTTCCACATGTACCATGGAAGGATACTCTGCTGATTTATTTTGTTGGTTTCTTGATTCATAGTGGTGCGTTCCTTGAAGATGCTATGGTTGTTTCTTGTGGACATTCATTTGGTGGTCTCATGCTGAGGAGGGTTCTTGATATGGTAAGCAGAATGCTACAATTAAGGAAAACAGAAATGTTGTTTGGTTTTCAGGCCTCATGGATTACACGATAAAATGATGGTTCTCATCTATCTTGGGGATTTAGGTGAACCATTTTTTAACTGCAGGATTAGTTACAAAATAGACATTGAATAGATTATTTGATTAAAGAATAAAACCAGCATCTCTCTTTTCTGGGAGCTTGTAATGCTCTATCGCCAACACTAATACTAACGAGTAACAACTTCTTGTCCTTCGAAAAGGGAGCAAATGGGAGGTAGGCAAAGGCTAGACCTATTACTTTGAAATTTAACCAGTCTTTCGACTCTCTAGACATGTTAGGAGGCAGTTGCATTTCATTTTTGAGGAAAAAAACTAAAACCTTTTTAGGTCAAAAGATTTCCCACTTGTTTGAAGCTGCTGTATTTTTTATGGAAAGAATTCTTAAGATACAGGTTAGATGAATAAATGTTGGTTTTCTCAAACTTGGAGGCATGTGACCACACCAAATCCAGTCTTCTAGAACGATGTGTCTATTGGTAAAATTGAACTATTCTTATCACCTAATGCATTTTTTAATCACCTTCAAAGTCTACTTAAGTCTATAGTTAAAGTGGGTTAATTCCATTTTCTTCTTTTGGTGTGAAATTCTAACCAGGCAGCCTGCAAACTCATATAGTAGAGGAGTTAAAATATAAATCTGCCAAGAACTTTTGATGCAAACTCATATAGTTAAAGTGGGTTAATTCCATTTTCTTCTTTTGATGCGTCATTTGTGGCATATAGAAGCTGTTTTTATCTTATTGTGCATCTATTGTTTGTTTATATGTATGCTTGTACACAGACATGCACAAGATTGTCTGTTTTTTTTTTCTCTTAATTCTCTTACTAGATTTCTGCTGCTTTGTATGTTAAGGCACTTTGTTGATTGTCACTGCTGTTTGTTTTCATTACTGTTTACAATGGATTTATTACCTTTAGATGGGAAGAGGCAAGATCCATAACTACAATTGTTGTTTGCATCACAGTCGAGATGTACACTTTGCAGTGCAGCCATCGACTCTGGATCATTGATCCCTAATATTGGTACATTCTGATAACTTCATTAATTTTCTCCAGCCTTTTGTGCCTAGTTTTACTATGTTTCATTTCATTCTATCCCACTTCTCTCCCTCCCTCTTTTCTTCCTTCTAGCAATTTGATTTCCCTGTGTGTGTTCTCTCTGTATCTCCCTTTCCCCCCTTCTTTAAACCATTTTTCTCCCTTTTGTCCTACAGATCTGAGAGCCGCTGCTGCAGCTGTGAAGCAAGAGGATAATCGAAGGCTATTCTATAATGCAGCTCTCCGTAAACGACGGAAAGAGATGGGTGACCAAATGGATTTATCCAAGAGATCAAGCAGGGTATACTCAATAATTTTCTTGACATAGTCCTTTCAAACTTTTGTTCGGCGTGCATAAACTGTCATAAGCATGATAGGGATATTAAACTCAGTTTATTTGCAAATGCAAATAGGAGGAGATGCATGATTTTCTGTATGGGCAAAAGATATTGCTTGAATTTACTAAGTTAGCAGTTATGCTTCTAGAAATCTGGTAATTATCTAGGAAATACTCTTTATCATTGTGTAAAGGGGGATTGGGTCTGAGTGAAATGCAGTTATTTGATTCATTTTACTTTGTTGTGCTAAAATAAAACGATCATGTGATATAATTACTCAACCTGGCTACTTGGTGTGAATTGATTTTTACATTGATGCATCTTTGTGAACTTCCTATCCTGTAGGTTAATGTCTCAATAGGGTAACCGTAGTTGTTGATTGTTTCTTTTGGGATTTGAGCTCTTCATTTCTTACGAAATGAATTTGAAGTGACAGTCATTTAAAATGTTTGTAGAAAAAAGGGGATATTTGCAACGGATTTTATTCAAAATGCTTTTAGCACAGGCATTGAACTTTCCTTTTTTTTTGAGGAACTCATTGAACTTTCCAAATGTATTTGTTAGAGCTGTATTCAACTTCGAATCTGATTCTCGTCAAATGCTTTTCTGTAGGAAAATGGAGAGGTTGGTGCGGATGATGGGTTGCATAGGGTTTTGCAATTTCCATTTTCGGTGAACGAGAAGGTGTTAATTAAGGTGTGCATTTTGCCATCTATTTATTGCAAAATTTTGTTGATTACTTTTCTGACTTAAATATTAGATTGAAATTTGAAACGTATTGTTCACTGACTGTATAGGGAAACAGACGGACACCAGAAAAGTTTGTTGGAAAAGAAGCAATTATTACATCCCAGTGTCTCAATGGCTGGTGAGTTGGCTTGATCCGAGATCATACGGTTACTGATGCACAAAACTTAATTGGATAAGAATTACAAATTAAGATACCAAATCCTAATGTAAATGTAGAAAACCAAATGTAACTCGAGATCTATAAAATATTAAAATTAAGCCTCATAGATACAACATTAGCTACAAAATAGAAGATTTAAGTAAGCTAATCTCTCAATTAGCATCATAATGTTTTATAGTTGAGCACATCTTTAAAATTTCTCTAGACGAGATTTTAAGTTTGAAAAGTTGATATGCATCTTTTTTAAGGTACACAGCTTTTTTCTCTCGATGCTATCATTTCATTTTTATCGAGTAGTTTTCTTTTCGTTTCCAAGAAAAATAAAAAAGCTACGTAGACATGTGAGTGCACGGCAAAGAGAGAATCATTGGGGCTTAGATATTAGTGGTGAGAGATCTCGGTTGGGCAGTAAGGGTCGGAGAAGGGAAATTACTCATTCTTAAAACCAGCATTCTTAATGGCTTTGATGAAATTCTTGCAGGTATTTGCTTAAGATCATTGGAAGCGATGAGAATGTTCGTCTACAATATCGATCTCTTTGTAAGATCATCAACCCTCAACCCACCATCGAAGAAGATAGATGTCCTTCGCAACCGATTCAGAACAGTAGCTCATAGTGATAGATGTAATTACCATTTTACCCACGCCATAAACTCGAAATACCTAGAGGAATAGTGAACTCGTCCGGCTGCCATAGCGATATGTAATTTTCTTCTTTTTTTACAATGCCATTGTATTTGAATGTTGTTCATTTATCCAGGAAAAGTCAGTTATTTCACTCCCAATGTCATGTAAGAAACTCTGCTTAGAAAAGAGGAACCAAGGAATATGCGTATTAATACGACCAGCTTTTTCTTTTTTGCTCAATGTTTAGAAATGTTTTCAGATTTATTTATTTTATATAGATTTTAAAAATGTATCATTTAAATTAATAATTTGAGGTGAGCCGTGTTGGTTTGGATTATAAAAACAGCCAAACCACTTTACACAAAGCAAAATATTGTTTATTTAATGTTGGAAAAAGTGAAGAGGTCCTACAACCTAAAGCATATGGATACATAAGCACTATAATTTAAGAGAGCAAAAATATTCCATAATAAGCATTATTATTTTAATAAAAAATCAATACATATGAAACTAAATTTTATACTGATTTAGGATAATTGAATTAACTAACTTTAATATTGAGATTAAAACTTTTAAATTTAAAAATATATATTTTAAAATAGTTTAAGTACGCACGAACCAACTTGACTCAGTGGTTAAGGGAACGGTTGTTGTTCCTAGAGGTCACGGGTTCGAGCACCAGCAGCTGCAGCAGGGTGATTGAGTGTTCATTGTCAAATGGTTGAGAGTATATTTAGAACAGATACTACTTGTAATCACTTTAGCTTTCATAAAAAAAAATGGTTTAAGTACTTAAAATGATTAGGAATAATAATTTAAGTATTTATTTTGATAAAAATAGCTTAAGTACTTAAAACAATGACAAAAAAACATAGTTTAGAAGGCGATTTTCATTTAAGTTATTTCTTTTTGTTTTAAAAATTTAGGGGTCAAAGAAATTATTTTTACTTAGTTTGATGACTATTTGTAAACTTCATTTAAAATTAACTAACTTTAATGATTGAGATTAAATTTTTTAAATTAAAAAATATATTTTTAAAATGGTTTAAGTACTTAAAATGATTAGGAATAATAGTTTAAGTATTTATTTTTGATAAAAATAGCTTAAGTACTTAAAACAACACCAAAAAACATAGTTTAGGAGGCGATTTTCATTTAAGTCGTTATAGTAATTTTTAAAAGTTTAGGGGTCAAAGAAATTGTTTTTACTTAGTTTGGTGACTTCTTGTAGAATTGATCGAAAATTGGGAAAAGGAGCAAAAATCCAAATAGACAAAAATCAGTTGTCATAATAATACACCATAACCGCAAACAGTATATGTCGTCTTCGGCAACTCATTGAGGATCCCCATTTGTTTGTTTGTTAAATAAATATTATTAATAATAATAAAAAGCAATAATTAATAATCACGGGGATGAGATATAAACCAGTTGCCATTATTATAATTTATAATTAATCACATGAAGTTGTTGGTTGACAGACACGTCCATGTCCATGTCGGTTTAGCAAACCCACCGAAGCCTCCCCACGGTTTCCTCGCTTACACTCTTGGCCTTTTCCTCCCACCATTCCCCTTTCTTATTTTTTTTTATGCTCTAATATATTTCTTTTATAATCACTTATTAGTTCACTAATTCGAATTGAATATTATAATGACTCGTTATAAGAACAACTCTCTCAAAATAATTTGTTTTATTCACAACGTCAGAATTCGAAACTTTAACTTTATTTAAGGATTTAATGTCTTATTCCACAACACCAACTAGTTGTTTGATTTATTTTTTAATTTTTATATATATTACGTATTGGTAAAATATAGATTTATATACAATAAAAAACCAATTAAAACTAATTTTTTATATACATATTGTGTAAAAAATTACATAAATATCTATATTTACTCTTTAAAAATATAAATTTTCAACCATATAACGTAAACTCTAAAATTTAATAAACCCTAAATTCTAAAATCTATGAACCAAACCTCTGAATCCTAAAATAAATTTCTAATATGAAAATAGTGGTAGAACGTCTATGGGACTAAAGGGGCATGACCCCCAAAAAAATTTGAGAAATTTGAATTTTGCCCCTAAATTTTTTACAAGTTTTAATTTGGAAAAAATAGAAAGGTTGTGTAGTTTAGACTTTAGACTACACATCATGTGTATTGAATAATTTTAAATCAAATAATGTTACCTTATAAAAATTGAAGATAAAATAACTTTTAATTTCTAAGTTTGATTTTTTTCAACTTGATCTTTGAATTTTTTATCATATTAATCTTTTTTTGAATATTTATCATATTAATCTTTGAATTTGATATATATATATATATATATATATATATATATATATTTATTGTATTTAATCATTTGAATGATATGTTAAAAAATCATTTGAATGTTGTGGCACTCTGAGATTATAGTAGATGACATAACATTTAAGTGTCACATCACTCAAAATGTTAAATATCCAAGTTTATAAATTAGTTTGGATAAAAGAATCAGGGGTCAAGATAGCAAAATTATTAAATTTGGTGACTAAATATCACTATATCCCTTAAAACTTATAATACATATACATACACACTGCATTTGTTTTTACGCAAATTGGTTCTATTGTTTAAGAACTACTTTCTTGTAAAGATCTGTATTTTCTTTGGTTAATGTGTAATTGATTATATATATATATATATATATTTGTAGATTCGTACTTTCAAAAATTATATTTAATTTAATAATTTGTTATTTATATTGAGTTAAATATTTATAATTACGTAGAGAAAAAGAATACTCGAACAAATAATTACATGGTGATATAATAAAGCGAACCCAGACAATACATATTAAAAAACCAAACATTATGGATGCACCAAATCTTCGTGCAGTAGAGACATAACCTCATGAGGTGTGGTAAATCGTCGGCACTTATAGTTACACTTTTATTGATGCAATATACATTTTTGTTGCACAATTTTTTTTTTCAAATACAAAATTACAAAAGTAATTTAATATTATATACTTTTCAAAGTTATCATACATTTTCGCAAACCAAATTTAAAAAAAAAAAGTCAATCTCCTTTTCTCCAACTTATCAAACACTAACCCCTTTTCTCCCAGTAATGTCAACAAAATCTTGGCAAATTTCCATTGTAGAAAGGGAAAATGGCACTGTCATGCCTTACCAACTTTGACATCTGTCCCTTCATCTCTTTACATGCTTTCTCCAACTCCACAACTCTCCATTGCATCTTCTGCAAATTGAGTTTCATATCTTCAGCCCCTTCTGATGATGATGAATCCATGCTGTTGTCATTGAACAACACCACGTGTCCATGTGAGTTCTTGCCATTGGGACTCCTCTGATATAAAAAATCAACTTGGGGGACTTTAGATTGCTGACAAATAAGTGCTTGGACTGAAACATTTGGTGGGATTCTGGGATTTTTAGCAAGCTCTTTGCTTGCTTCAAATGTCAGCTTTTCATAGTTAAGACATCTGCAAAGTTTTGATCTTTCCTCAAATGAAAGTGTTGGATGGGACTGCAATGGCCATTTATTTGATTAATTAGCACGAATCAAATGAAATTATGGAGGGGGAAAAAGGGTTTTAAAATGGTAACCTGAAGATAGAAATCAATGGCTCTATAGACTCCATCAAAGCAATCTCTTGCAGAATCTGGTAAACTGTCTGCAACTGCAAGGAACTTGGAGATGTTAAGGTTCTGGTCTGGAGATATTTCTCTCAAGTACTTATCTATCAATCTTCCAAGCTTCTTCATCTTCTGTGGATTCATCTCTTCATTATTGACAAACACTCTAATCAATCTTATTACAAGATTGACATCATAAACACCCTTGTTATGTCCTGACACCAACAAGTCATCCACAGTTGCTTCTTCAAGATTCTCACCAATTAATCTCTCCAAGCCTGTCCTATAGTCTTTGCTGAGATTAAAACCAGAAACAAGTCTCAAAACCCAGAAAAGTTTCCTGCAAGAAAATTTGGTTTTCCCCACAAAAATAACCCCATGAACAGCTGTGTCAGCTAAGCCACTGTACTCAGATTTTGAGCTTGGGGAAGAAGAGCCTTGGGGTCTGGTTTTGAGGTAATGGAGAAGGAACCTTGTGAGTGTAAAGCTGTTGTTTTGATTCCCATAAGCACCCAAATTTCTGATGATTTTTTCAATCATCTTTGGACTCAGTACTGTCAAGTCATCAAACCACCAATCCTTGCCTGATTTAGTACATGGACTGGCTGGCTCAGGAGAGGCTTTTGATGTTGAAGAGAATCTGAAACCAGAACTTGTCTCAGGTGAAGATGTTGAAGAAGAAGAAGAAGAAGCTATGAAGTTCATGTCTGAATTCTGACCAATCTTTCCTAAAAGTGCAAAAATCAGCTTTTGGATCAGACCATAAGAATCTGCATATGAAAAGAATGGTTCACAGCTCCTAAGACACATCACTATATCATTCCAGGACCAATAAAACATCCCTTCAAGGAACTTTTCAGTTTGTCTCAAAAGATTGTTGGTTGAGGCTTTCTCTGTCATGCCTAGGAAAAAAGCACAGCAATAAAGAAGAGACACATTTAAAACTGTGATTTCAACTCTGCCATGGCTGTAACAGAACCTTGAAACCTGCTCGAATCCATCTGGTCCACCAGGGAAATCATTGAGCTCTATGATGGAATCCTCAATCTGGGTTTTCCTCTTTTCTTTTCTTATTATCTTCTTCAACCTTCCTGAGAAAGCTGACACAACATTCTGGGAAAAAATTTTCCCCAAAGAAACAAATTTACAAACAGTTGTTCCACTTCTACAGACATAAATGGAAAGAGAATCAGAAAATGAAAGAAAATTTACCTCATGAAGAAAGAAACTTTGTTCATCATTAATGATGATTTGGAGATTGATAAACTGAGACATTGCTATTTCTAATTCCCTTTCTTTTTCCAGACTTTAGCTGTGCATTGAATGAATCAAAGAAACCAAAATAAAAGGAAAGCTTTGTTGGTATGTGAATATGTTTATATATTAGAGAGAGAGAGAGCAGCCATAGCCTAGAACTCCAAGCAGAAATTATTGAGCCATTTAGGTATGGATAAAACCAGCAATCTTATGCCATGTTGCCAAACATGCTCCGGGATGTGCGCTGCCAATATATATATATATATATATATACACACATAATTTTGCCAAAAAGAATCCTACTAGACTGTTAGGTTAAAGACAAAAACCTTTAGAAACCCTTCATGCATGCATACGATACATAAATATATACACCCCAAAATTTTTTAGAAATCGTATTTTTCTATATAATTTATATATAAAAAAATTGAAAATTATATAATTGACAACCATTTATAAATAAAATGACACCCTTAATAAATAAAATGACACCTCTTTATAAATAATTAACTCCTCTTAAATACAGTTTAAGAAAATGACACCCCTTAGAAAATTTTTGGCTCCGCCCCTACTAAAAACCAATTGTCCTTAGAAGATTAGATGTCCATCTTTTCTTGCTCGAAATCTTTGTCTAAATTGTTAAGGTAAAACATCCTTAGAAGCAGATTATTTGTTCTTTGTAATTCGAACCAAATCATCTACCGTCAACTTCTATAGTGGTTGCCTGCAGCGGATTTGAGTTCCTGGAATGCGAATGAATTTCTCTACATCCGAAGATATAAAGAAGTTTAAATTGGATGAGATTTTGTTCACATTCGATGAACTCAAAGCGGCTGTAGACTTCCAGTCAGATCATATCTCTCTTGGCTGCAGGCGGAGGATTTTGGAAAAGTTTTTTAGGGTTTCTTGGAGAAAACCAAGCAACCTTTGCTATCAAGAAACTTGAACGTAATGGTCACAAGGGCATCAAGCGATTCGTTGTTCAAGTATGCATATGATTAAGCTTGTTGGACCACCATATATTGTTAAACTGCTAGGGTTACGAGTACATGATTGGATGGAAATAGCAGCTGGTTTAATTTTAATTTATATAAAATTATAATATTAATTAAGTCACGATCTTTTTATTATTATGTTATACAATTTTATATATTGTTTAAGAGGTATTTTTAATAAAATAGTACATTTTAATATACATTAAAATATAAAGTGTATTTTTACTAATTAAAAATTTTCTTTAAACTCCTACTTTTATATAAAGTTTGGCTTAAGAGGTGTTTTAACCTTTGAACTCGTACCAAAAAATTAATTGCGTCTCTCCCCAAAAATTACACCGTAATTGCACCCTTGAACTACTTCATTTATCGACAACAATGTTGAGAATCTATACCTAAAAGCAACAGTGGCAGAAACACAGACAACTTTGAACTTTGAGACAAACAGACACAATACTAAACTATTTAGTTTGTATATCAGCTTGAATCAACCAAGTGATTCACAGCCAGTAATGGAGACTGAAAGACAAAAGGATGCCATATCAGCTTCTCCACGGTCCAACGTTGACGATGATCCCTATGAAAGCACTTGTTCAAGAAATCTTTCCCTGCCGCCGACATGTCTCCGGGAATATCCGGTGTATCAGTCGACCAACCAATCTTCTCTTCAAGGTCATACCAATCGGTGACAGATGATCCCCACGGTGGTTCTCCGGTCATCATCATGACAACAACACACCCTAAGGACCATATGTCCAAAGCAGCAGTGATTTCCCCAAGCCTCACGGATTCCGGCGACATGTAACGAGCCGTACCTCGACTCACCTTAGTCTCTCGTTCACCGGGCTCCTTGGCCAAGCCGAAATCAGCTAACTTGAGAGTAGAACGAGAGCAAGACTCGTCCGATGGATAAACAAGAATATTGTGTGGTTTGATATCGCAATGTACATAACCTTTCCTATGAATGTAGAAAAGCCCTTGGAGTATCATCGCCGTATAATGTCGAACGTCAGGTTCCGGTATTTTACCACCATATTTCTTGATCAAATCCTTGAGGCTTCCACCGGAGGCATACTCAAGAAACAATTTATCGTATTTAGAGCTAAACAATGCACCGTGGCATTGAACGATATTGGGGAGACCAAGAAATTGTGGAAGGATCCGGAATTCCTTTTGAAGAGATGAACTCGGGGAGGGTGAAGATTTAACAGCAAGTAACATGGGAACGGGTTTCGTCATTTTCACCAATTCAACCACACCATGGCTTCCACGACCAAGATTCTTCACTTCAATAAATTCCATCTTCTTACCAATACAGAACGGTGAGATATGTGGGTATATATATATCCTACAAAGTCCAGTTCTAAGTCGGATTAGGATAACCATTCTAGGTTAGGAAAATTGGCTTTTGTGTTTTCTTCATGTAAAAGTAATTACTCCTATTAGATAAGTTTTATTTAATAAACAACACAAGATGATATATGATTGCATATGAAACAATAATTAAAGAGGATAATGATGTTAAAAAATAGTATACCAACCTCACACAATGCACTATTTTTCTAAACCAATCATAAATATATCAAAGTTCATATTAATATGTTACACTGAACACAATTATATATAAGACGTGGAATATATAAGAGAAAATGATGTACAAAACTATCAATCGATTATGTTATACAGATTTCAATTAGGTTTTAAGTGTAATTTTGTCCATGTAATAATGACATATAAGTAATTTTAAATTTCTTTTTTAATCATCGGTATTCGACTCATTAACTGATTAATTAGGATCAAATTTTGTAAATGTCTAATATGGGACAACCTTCCTAACTCATTTTTTTTTCCATTCACAGCGTCATGATTTGAATCCATGACCTTGTTTAAGGGACCTAACGCATCATCCCGCTAGACCAACATGTTATTGGTATTTTGTCCCCCTAATTGCATCAATTTAGCCATCGTAGTCTTCTAAAATTAGCAATGTTGTCCCTCCTTTTTAATTGCATCAATTTAACTCTCAAACTCTTGAATTGCATTAATTTTACCCTTTGCCATGTCAAACACTTCATCGTTAAATAATTAAGTTAGAATATCTATATGTTATTTTCTTTAATAAATTAATGTCCTCCAATAAATAATAATGAATCAATTTTGATGACAAACAATAAGGTTGACATTAATTTATTTTTAATAAAAACTATAATTTTAAAATCATTAATTAATTTTAAAACTCTCTATTCGTATACGTATCATCACGTCATCAAAACTGACTCACTATCATCGACATGACAAGAATTTGGCGATAACGACTGATGTGAAAGTAAATAGCGACCACATGCACAAAATTTAACGGTTCTATCAATCAATGACAGTTAAAGGGCGAGATGAATATAAGTTAAATTGATGAAATTTAAAAAAATGACAACATTGATATTATTAAAAGATTACGAGAGCTAAACTAATACATGAAAAAGGAGAAATAACAATCCTAATTTAGAATTGATACATCAAATTACCCCTTAAGCCTTTAAATCATGTTATTAGGTGTATCAGTAGTATAATATTTTAATAGTATTTTTGAAATTATTTTTTATTATTAATGAACCAAATAATTATCCATAAAATTATAGATAGAACGTGTTTTATTTGTAAGCATATAAATTTTTACATTAATTTTAAGCGTATAAATCCAAAAAAATATATTAAAGCATTACTACAACCATATTTAATAGTGTTGGGATTTTGTCCTGTAAATATCCGGTTGAAAATATTATATTCATATAAAACATCGAAAAAAGCATAGTTAGGAATAGATAATTTTTATCCTTTCGAGACACTTAACTTTATATCATTAATGTTTATTAGGGTTAGTTCGTTATGTTAGTTAGGATCAGTTTACAGTTGTTGTATCAGTTAGTAACTTAGTATATAAGTTGGATTAGAGTAGGTAAAAACTCAACTTGAGTTTTATTGTAATTCATTTTTTTTGGTTAGTAAAATTTTTCTTCTTCCGTATCAATCAAGAGAAGTTGTTATATGATATCAGAGCAAGAATAAGATTGGATTTGTCGATGGTTCTATTCTTGCGCCAGCAACAACTTTTCTAAATTACAGTGCTTGGACGCGTGCTAATAACTTGGTAAACTCCTGGGTTCTCAATTCTGTAGCAAAAGAAATTGCTGCAAGTCTTTTATATCATACACATGCTTCAGCTATTTGGAAAGATCTTGAAGATCGTTTTCCCCAAAATAATGGCCCTCATATTTTTTAATTGAAAAAAAAGTTGGTTGAACTGGTTCAAGGGAGTATGTCTGTTAGTGCATATTATACGAGTCTGAAGATAATTTGAGATGAAATAGCTTCTGTCAAGCCTATGTGCACTTGCTCCCAGTGTTCTTGTGGAGGTCTTCTCAACATTCTCAATGATCGGCAACAAGAATTAACTATGCAATTCTTGATGGGTTTGAATGGGTCTTTTGCTCATGTTCGTGGTCAAATTCTCCTAATGGATCCTCTGCCAACAATTACCAAAGTCTTTTCATTGGTAGTTCAAGAAAAAAATCAAAGAATTTTGGGGTGAATAATTCTGTGTCTGAGGCTGCATTTGTTGTCAAAATGCATTCTAATATGCATAATTCCAATGCTCGCAAGTCCCGTCCTCAGTGCAGTCATTGTCATCTTCTTGGTCATACAAAAGAAAGGTGTTACAAGCTTCATGGCTATCCACCAGGGTATTTTCGATTCAAACAAAATTCAACTCAAACAAGTGCCAATGTTGTTCATTCTAATATCAATGCTAGTCCTGTTAATGCTATGAATCATACCTCTACCTCAAATTCTGCATCGTCAACAACTGATTCTTTAACCATGGCGCAATGTCAACAGTTGATTTCCATGCTTACTAATCAACTTTATACTGCCTCAAATTCTGAGCTACCTTCTACCTCGATCAATATGGCTATGCAAGGTAAAATCTTATCTTACATTAATTCTTTTCAAGCCTCGAGTATAGGTTCTTATTGGATTATCGATTCTGGTGTCTCCAGGCATTTTTGTCATTCTAAGGAGTTATTTGAACAATTAAATCTTATTTCTAGTGGCAACATTATGTTACCTGATAAAACTATTATTCTTGTTTGTTTTTCAGGAATAGTTAGGTCATCTTCTCAACTTGTTCTTAAGAATGTTTTATATGTCCCTGAATTTTCTTTTAATTTCTTAACTATTAGTAGTTTGCTTAAAGGTACTAATATGCAGGTGTTGTTTTCTGAACAACATTGTTTAATTCAGGACCTGGGGCATGTGATTGGGAAGGCTGATCTCTGTCAAGGATTGTATCTTTTGCGATTTCATGAGCCTACTGTTTCTGATGAATTGTTTCATTCTTCTTCTGTTAATGCTGTTGATTGGCATGTAAGACTGAGACATCCCAGTGATAGAGTTTTGAATTCTTTAAAAAATGTATTGCCTAATTATGTTCATATAAATAAAGATAAATTCAGTTCATGTTCTATTTGCCCTATTGCCAAGCAGCAACGATTGCCTTTTTCTTCTTCTGATACACATACACATGCACCCTTCGAGCTACTGTATTGTGATATTTGGGGACCTTTTAAAGTCTCAACCTATAATAATTAGCGTTTCTTTCTTATGTTGGTTGATGATTTTACTAGGTCTACATGGACGTTCCTTCTTCAACATAAGTCTGATGTTGCATCTATCATTCCAAATTTTATAAACATGGTTAATAGGCAATATAAGTTTAATGTTAAGGTTTTCAGGTCTGACAATGCTCCTGAATTGAAATTTACTGAGTTGTTTTCAAAGCTGTGAATTCTTCACCAATTCTCTTGTGTTGAAACACCACAACAAAATTCCACTGTTGAAAGGAAGCATCAGCACTTGTTAGCTGTTGCTCGTGCTTTGTTTTTCACTTCTCATGTTCCTCTTAAGTTTTGGGATGATTGCATATTAACAACTACTTTTCTGATAAATCGTCTTCCTTCTCCTTTGCTTCACAACAAGACTCCCTATGAAATGCTTCATTCTTGTGCTCCATCTTACCATAACATTAGGGTTTTTGGCTGCATGTGCTTTGTATCTACATTAAAAAGTAAAAGGCATAAGTTTTCTGAACGTGCTCTTCCTGGGGTATCCTTAGGCTATGTTTCTGGCATTAAAGTATACAAAGTGTACATTTTACAATCCCATAGCATTGTGGTTTCCAGAGATGTTTTTCATGAAATTTTTTCTTTTAAATCTATTTCTTCTTCTGGTGTTATGGTTGATCCCTTTCCACATGTTCCTTTACCATCTATAAGTCATGAACCTTTGCACATACAGTCTCACAATTCTAATAATTCTAATGAACCTGTTATCACATGTGATACAAGTTTGTGTGACACTAATACTAGCATACCTGAAATTAGTATGCATGATGCCAACGTGCATAATAATAACATGCCTCATATCAATATACATGATAGCAATGTCCATGACGTTAACGTACATGCTTCTGATGTGCATGCTTCTGACGTGCATGCTTCTGATGTGCATGTTGATAATGCTATAATCAGTGATCATGTTGTGCAAGACAATGATAATACTTCTTTAGCTGCTTCTTCTACAATTAATTTACAGGATAATGCTTCTTTCGAGACTTCTCTTGATGTTGGTGTGCAGGACAATGGTAATAATGTGCAGGATAATGGTAATGTACATGACAATGGTAATGATGTGCAGGACAATGGTAATGATGTCTCGATTCCTCAGCAGCCTTGTGTTCGACGTTCAGCTAGAATTCCTCAACAACCTTCCTTATTTAAAGAGTTATTACACTAACACTCTTTTGTCTCCAAATTATCCTATCGAACAATATGTTTCTTCCTCTAAACTGTCTTCTTCTTTTCTTACTTTCATTTCTAACATCTCTTTACTTACAAGCAAGCTGCCAAATCTCCAGAATGGAGACACGCTATGGATGAGGAATTACAAGCTATGGATAATTTGCAAACGTGGTCAGTTGTTCCTTTACCAGAAGGCAAACAAGGTATTGATTGCAAATGGGTTTACCGCATCAAGCATAAGGTAGATGGAACCATTGACAAATACAAGGCTCGCCTTGTTGCTAAAGGTTTCACCCAGGTTGAAGGCATTGACTTTACAGACACATTTTCTCCTGTTGCTAAGCTCACTTCCTTCAAGGTTTTGCTCACGCTTGCAGCCAAGTTTGACTGGCATTTGCTTCAACTCGATGTGAACAATGTCTTCCTTAATGGCATGCTTGATGAAGAGGTGTACATGAATTTACCTCAAGGGTATGTTACTTCTGTTCCGGGTACCAATTTGGTTTGCAAATTGCAAAAATCCATCTATGGACTAACGCAGGCCTCCAGACAATGGTTTACCACCTTCTCTAAAGTGGTCCTTCAATATGGTTTCATTCAATCTCCTTTAGACCATTCTTTATTTGTTAAAGGATCATGTGACACATTGGTTGCATTACTTGTCTATGTGGATGACATAGTGATTGCGGGAAAAGAACGTGATCTCTTGGTCGAAGTACAAGACTTCCTTGATTTTGAAGTAGCTCGTAACAGTACTGACATCTCTCTTTCTCAGAGACACTATGCTTTGCAGCTTCTTGAAGACATTGGTTCCCTTGCAGCAAAACCAGCAGACTTACCTATTGTTGCTAATCGAAAACATATCAAAGATGATGGAGAACTATTGGAAGATCCTCATGTGTACAGACGATTGGTTGGTCGACTTCTGTATTTAACACATACCAGGCCTGACATAACCTATGATGTTCACATGTTTAGTCAGTTTGTTTCATCTCCTCGGAAGCCTCATCTTGATGCTGTACATCATCTTCTTTCATACATAAAAGGGTCTCCTGGTCTTGGTTTATATTTCTTCAAAGACTCCAATCTACATTTGAGTGGTTTTGTAGATTCAGATTATGGATCATGCCCTGATACGAGGCGTTCCATTACTGGCTTCTGCACTTACTTAGGCAATAATCTTTTGTCCTGGAAATCTAAGAAACAGAACGTTGTTAGTCGATCCTCTTGTGAAGCGGAATATCGCGCCATGGCCACAGCTACTTGTGAACTTGTATGGTTGCATGCATTACTTTCTTCATTCCAGATTCTAATTCCTCATGTTATCTTATACTGTGACAACAAATCTGCCATTCATCTTGCAATGAACCAAGTTTTTCATGAGCGTACTAAACACATTAAAATCGATTGTCACTTTATTCGTGACAAGATCAATGCTGGTTTTCTCAAGTTACTACATGTTCGATCAGCAAACCAGTTGGCTGATGTTTTCACCAAAGCTTTACATCTCCCAGCTTTCCGATCAATCTTGTCCAAGTTGGGCCTCTTGAACATTCATCAACTACCAACTTGAGGGGGGGCTGTTAGGGTTAGTTCGTTATGTTAGTGAGGATCAGTTTACAACTGTTGTATCAGTTAGTAACCTAGTATATAAGTTGGATTAGAGTAGGTAAAAAATCAACTTGAGTTTTATTGTAATTCATTTTCTTTGGTTAATAAAAATTTTCTTCTTCCTTATCAATCAAGATAAGTTGTTATAATGTTTTTAACCTCGGAATCATTAGGTGCAAGAATTAGTGACATTAACGTGCACATATTGAACCAATATGTACAGTTCCGCAATCAAGCTTATAAATAATACTCGGTAGGAGCATGATCATTCTCTAATACGTCGAGTTCAGATATTACTTAGAAGAGTGATGTACTCAAATCAAACATGTCTTTTGTTCGCGACACACTTCCTTGTAAAAAAAGGAAAATGCATGTTAAATGTTTTGTCCATGATTTAAGTCCCTCCTAAGAAACAACAAGAAATTGTTTAATAAGATAATTTTGTTTTTTTATCGGAGAAGGATAATTCTGCAATAAACGTCATGTACCGCAATGTACTATTTGTTATTTCAATTACTTTTAAAATTATAGGGTCCGAAAACGTTATACTATTGTCTTTTTCTTTTTGGCTAAAGTACACAAATGACAACTGAACTTTGGTAAATTATTCAATTTGGTAACCAAACTTTCAATTGGTTCAATGTTACTATTAAACTTTTAGTTTTTCTCCTAATTGGTCACTGACCCGTTAATAGACGTTAAAAGGGTGACGCGGCAGTTAAAATATTTTGTATAGTAACACATTTAGTCCTTCATGTTTGCACATTCAAACAATTTTTTTCTAATTCGAAAAAAATAACCTTCATTATTTATATATTATTTCAGTTTGACATTATTTTTAATTAAAAATAATTTAACCCTAAAACAAAAGGAGGATTGTTAATGTGTCCACTCTAGTTGATTCTTACAATGGTATAAGCGTTTCAAATCCTGCTAAGCTCACCTCGTAGTGTTGTTATTGCAGGTATTTGGATGGATGCAGCATAAGTTACGTACATGTAATATTAAAACTTTTTTTTTTCTCGAAAAAATGAATTTATTAAAATTAAATCATACATGTCTTAATTCGTATATGTGTCTTAGAAGAAAAGTATGGCGCATACGAGATATGAACAATCAACGCCTCAAAAACATTATAAATAGTCAGCCTGCAATACAATTAACACTGCCACTAATTACTAATTACCAATCCCTTAATAAACCACAACTCCAGCTGCAGCCTGCAGCATGATAAGCAGAAGCAAAGTAACCAAACCAGGACTGATATTCTCAACCAAGCTTCATTTCCAGCGTTGCCAATAATCCTAACCCCAATTTTCTTTCCCAACTCTAAAGCTGCCTTTGCCTCATTCAACAATACCTTTTTATGATTTATAAAATCAGTTTCCAAATTTTTAGCCGCCCTGTTTCCTTTTTGTGCTTTTGATTTTTTCTTTTAACTTATCTTCATGCTTTCTCCATCTTGGTATTCATAAACACTCTTCACCTTTCTAACCTCATCCAAAGCTGTGTTTCAACCAAGGCATCTACAGACTCAACCGACCCCATTTTACTAAGGTTGTCTAATGCCCGATCAGAAAGTGAATCCGAGACTTCCAACACGCCCCTGTTACTCTACGATTAAAGGATCCTTGGAGTTGCCAAAATCTCTAATCACTATTAGATGTTAGACTGCAAACATCTAAGGTGGGATCTACATCCTTATTAAATCCAACCTGAAGTAGCTGTAGGCAGCTGAAGACCGATAAGGTCGGCTCTGCAGCATTGGATGCCACCGGCCTTATTAAAAGAAAGCTTCTGATTTCCTTAGAAATAGTCTCTTCAAATAACTTTAGGAGATAGGTTACCAACGAACACTGAAAAGCACCTACTCCTAGGCCCTCCCCGCCGTGGAGTAAGCAATCCTCATTGCCAAGTTTTCCAAATCGCTGCAGTCGACAGTTGATTCCCACGGTCCTTTTCCGGTCATCATCTCGACCACAACACATCCCAACGACCAGATATCCAAAGCAGCCGTGATTTCCCTATGCTTCACAGATTCCAGCGACCTCGGAAACAACCTTCAGTCAGCCAGGTGTCGTCACCGGGTTCCTTGGCCAGGCCAAAATCAGCTAACTTCAAATTAAAACGAGAACCGGATTCATCCAAAGGATAAACAAGGATATTTTCTGGCTTGAGGTCGCAATCCTTGGACTATCATCTTCGTATAAGATCGCACATCGTATTCCGGTATTTCTTGATCACCACCAGAAGCATAATCAAGAATCAAGTTGTCACGTCCGGAATTCGTGTATTTAAGGTGGCATTGAACGATATTTGGGCAACCACAAAATTGCCGGAGGATCATGTATTCCTTTTGAAGCGAAGGACATGGAGAAGCTGAACATTTAACTGCAAGTAACCTACAAATAGGTTTTGTTATCTTCAGTAAGTCGACAACCCCATGGGATCCCTTGCCAAGATTCTTCACTTTGATCCATAGCCGGTGATGATCTTGACCTCGACTCCATTGTTGTGCTCTCCATAATAATCAAACCCTGATCTGCAGCAAAGAGACGGTGAGCGCCACAGAGTAGGATGAGAAAGAAAGATTTGGTTTTCGAAATGTTTGCTCTCTCTCTCTCTCTCTCTCTATATATATATATATACATATGATTGTATAAGAAAATTTTCCTAATCCAAGTTTTTGTTAATCAAATTTCCTAATCCAAGTTTTTGTTAATCAAATTTCCTAATCCAAGTTTAATTCTATATCTCCGGATAATGTCAGTGTAATTAAATTCTATTTGGTTTATGAAAACTAGCATTTAATCGCTATTTTCTTTATCATACCCAACCTGATAACATATGATTGTAGAAGAAAATTATTAAAATACTTTATCAACTATGACACGAAAAATGTATTTCAATATGGATAATTATCTCATATACCGCGGTGGAAATTTTGTTTCTATATACGCCTTAATTTTAGGGTTTAGGGTTTTAATTTAGGGTTTAGAGTTTATGTGTTTTATTTTATGAGTTTAGAATTTAGGGTTTAGTGTTAAAATTTAGGATTTAAGGTTAGCATTTAGGGTTTAGTGATAGGGTTTAGGGTTTAGGTTAATATGGTTGGGATCTAGGTTTTAACCTATCATCCCTAAATTTTAACCCTAAACTTGAAATTCTATCAACAACCCCTAAATTCAAAACTAATGCACTTAAACCCCTAAACCCTAAACGAAGTCACAAGCCCTAAAACTAAGGCGTTTGTGTAAATAAAGTTTCCACAAGCGCTTGTGCATGAAATAATTACCCTTTGTATTATGTGAAGGATAATTATTTCATACACAAGCGCTTGTGGAAACTTTGTTTATACAAGTGTCTTAATTTTAGGTTTAGAGACTTTGTTTATGATTTAGGGTTTATGAGTTTGAGTGTAGTAGTTTTGAATTTAGGGGTTGTAAATAGAACTTCAAGTTTAGGGTTAAATTTTAGAGTTTATAGGTTAAAACCTAAATCCCTAACCATATTACATTAAAACTTAAACCCTAAATTCTAAACTCCTAAACTCTAGACTTTAAATTAAAACTTTAAACCTTAAAATTAAGGCGCTTGTAAAAACAAAAAAAAATTATCAACAGTGTATAGGATAATAATCATTATGTGAATACACAAAGATTACAAAAATATGATTATAAATATTTCGAAATACCATTGTAACCAATGGAATGATGCAAACATGATACGAACGTACAAGATAATATATATTTTAAGTAATAGAATTTTTTTTGTCTCTTTTCTGTGCCCTTTATATGTTCTACCAGTAATTTTATTCCACATGTATTAATATTTTTTATATTATTTTACTAATTATATTTTATTAATAATACATGTATCATAAAATCATTTGTAGGACATGTAAAGAGTAAAAAAACGATGAGTTATATATTTTATGTGATATTCAACCTAATATGAATGGATGACCATGCTTCATTTTGCTGCAAATAGTTTTAACAATATTAGTTAAGTATAATATAATAAGTTACTAATCCTTTTTATTTAATTTTTAAAATTTTTACCATGTGCTATGCATCATGATGAAATTTGTGGCATTTATGCTTTTATTTTCAATTCGTTAATAGAATTATTTATTAAATATATTTTTTTTTGGAAATTTAAAGTAATATAGATAATTGAAGTTATTTATCCCAAAAAAAAATTGAAGTTGCTGGAAAAGGAAAGCAAACAAAACAACAAATTGATAATTGATATTTTTTTTATCTTGAAACGATATTAAACTGTATTAAAATAAAAGAATGTAGAACCGTAAAAATCAACCACACAAAGAAAGAAAATTAGGGGACTATGTCCACCAAAAACTTAAACAAAAAATACAATGAAAAGGAAAATCTAGTCGCACTGTTAGTCGAACCTTCTTTTGAATCTGAAGCCCATCATTCATAGTAATTCAGTAATCGTCAATAATACTCATTTGTCTCTATCCATCTAGACGCTTTTGAGATAATAGAGTGGCGAGCGACCTAAAGTAAACTTACAGGTTACTTTTAAAAACATATCTGAATACATTGACAAACAACCACAGATAAGGGATCTAACTTTTGAAAGAGCACCAATAATCACAAATCAGATATGAGCAATGTAAGAATTTCTACACGATCGCAGATCTACTGTAGAATTAGGCGAAAAATAAGCCATAATGCAGAGGAGACGTGCCACAAGTGCAGACGAAAGCGTGCCATAAAGACAGATAAACATGCGCAAATATGCGAATCAAACAAATTTTTTTATTTATTAAAAGTAAAGATAAAAACAAAAAAATAATAGATTCGGTGGTCGACAATCAATACTGAATTAGTAGTCGACCACCGATTAAGAGGACAAAAATGAAGGAAGGTAGCGGCATTACACTTAAGATAGAGAGAAAAGTATGGTTTTTTTTAAAAATCACTCTGTGTTTAGCTAGCGTAAAATAGATATTTCTATTAATTGATAATTGAATTTTATAATGGAATAAATTAAATTGGAAAAATAATAAACCTCTACAATGTTCGTACTGAGTTAATTAACCAATAAGTCGAATACCGATATCATTCCGAGTTTCGAAAATGCTAAAAAAGAAAAGCAAGAAAGCTTAGAAATAGCATTTGGTTTCAATTGCAAGGAGATAAACATAGAGTTAAAAACTGTTAAATTTGAGACTCTAAAACTCCTATAGCAGCTTAAAACTGTGTCGTATAGCACTCCATCAAGCTAAACCGAGAAATACATCGAATTCTAGAGCGTAGTCTTGGCTATCAATCAACTTAAAAAGTTCCAATCAAACTGCCATACTCCAGCCCAAAGAGGGCATATTAAGGACATTAACAAGACATATTCTTCCTTTCTCAGTAGTACCTGCTTCGGTCTCGGTTTTTATCCCGCCCATAATCTCTATCTCGGTCATAATCATAATCACGGCTTCGATCCTTTCTCCTATCTCTCTCTCTGCTCCGACTACGGCGTCTTTCCCTATCTTCACGGTCTCTATTCTTGCTACTTTCTCTATCATCCCTTTCGCCTCCTCTATCTCTGCTTCTTTCTCTTCCATCCCTGTCAATCACACCTGCGGGGTACCACTTCTATTAGAAAATTATGATACTCCGAAACATTAATACAGTGCAGAATATCTAAGGAAATACCTTGTTATATATACATATAAATATAAATATAGCTTTACATAGGCAGGGACGGAGATAGGATTCAATGTTGGGAGGGGCAAGAGTATATTAACCTTTAAATCTAAAAATTGGGAGGGGCAAAAGCCTTATTTGATTAACATTTAAACTAAAAAGGACTAAATATGCAATTATACCCAAATATTTATGCAGGGTTCCATCCCATGGACATAGGTATAGAATACTCATACAAACTTTTTCAACCTAAATATAGCAACTCATTTTTAATCTTTTTTTGAATAACCAATGGTATCCAACCTATTGGTGGACTAATCCAGCTGGATAGGGTATTGCTGGGGGCCATTATGGAATGGCCCTCCGAACCCAGTTTGTTCCATTCATAACGTCAGTATTCGAACCCAGGATGTTGTTTAAGGGACCTAGCGGTTCATCCCACTAAACCAACTAGTAGCTTATACTCTTTTTCTAATCTTTACCCAGTGAAAACACTGTTCCTTTTTTCAGTTTGTTCAGTTAATTAAAAAACCTTGACAATTATGACAATCATCGTCTAAAAACAACGCATCCCCATATGAAATAGTTGTTAACATAATGAACACAATACCTAGTTCCTCAACTTCCCAACCAGCACGGCCTGAACCTGGTAGCACTCGAGCAGCTTCAGCTTGTTGTGTTTTTGCTCGGAACTTTTTCTTGAGATTGCCAAATTCATCATACATCTCACCATCATCCTGAGATTAACATGTAATTGCCATTAAATTAAGATGTGTAACAAACTAAGCTTCAAGTAATGATAGTGGAGAGAAATTTTACTTCTGCCTCACGTCGACGTCTCCTTGTTTCCTCTATCTCTTCTTCATCAAGTTCTTTGTAACCACCAGCACGTCCTCCTCTGTTAAGAACAAGTTTAAAACAAATGTAAGAAGCTTGCACATAGCAGTAAAAATCAAATGACAAAAGGTGTGAAGGCACAGTAAAACTGCAGTGAAATGACATGACATACAGAACTTATTAGCATTTCACTCCACCTACGAAAAGCATATAAATGAGTCAAATCAATTGGATGGAGTGATTCAAACGAATAGAAAAGAATGCAGAAGAGGAAATGAAACCAATGCTGTAATAATAAAGTTCATTAACAAGAAGAAGAATACTGTGAAAGGACGAAACAAGAATGCATATGCAGTAACGGCACTTACACCAGAACATCAGTAAAGAATCAGGTAAAACTGTTTACAAGGAGCACTGTGTTGAGGAATGGATGCAATTCAGATGATAAGAGAAAACTATTTTCCTTTTCAGTTTTCCCTCCGATGGAGCAAATGTTTAAGTAACTAAATTTAGGGATCTTCTTGCTCCACGTTATGATCATAGCCTCTTGCACTACAGATTCTAACAAGTTCAAATAACAGAAATGGACTAAGGGGAAGATGATGGAACAAACTTTAGATAGTTGGATACCAGTTGTACTACAAATTCCAACATACACGCAGTTGTGTGTCCTCTAATCATGAATAAAATCTGTTAACCATGAAAGAGATGAAGTATAAGAAAATACAAGAATTATCTTCTGTAATGGAATTTTCTTTTACTTTCCACCTCCTTCCGATAAAGGGAAGGTGGTACAAGTTTCTTTTGATAAAAGGGTCTGTAAGCAAAGGTAAATGCATCTGAAAGAAAGCATGTTTTCTTCATACTTGAATTTTTTATGTCACTACCGTCAATGAAACATGGTCCTCCGCTTCCTCACTAAAACTCAGAAAAAAAAAACAAAAGATACCAAAGTTAATCTTAAAGGAAAATGATTTCTTCATACATGAATTAAAGGTCAAAATCACCTCAAGCATACTCTTATAATAAGAATGAAATGAAGCAAATAATTCAGCTACACAAAAACAACATAGAAAAGTAAATCGACAATACAAAGACGAAAGATCAAATTTTCAATGAAAATATCCACAAGACTTTAATTTGTATCTAAGATTAGAATATAGCAAATACTTGTCATATACCTCACATCGCCCTCATTGTGACCGGGTTTATTAGTGTTGCAAATATTGCATTTCATTCGCTTAGCCCAGTTGATGTTACCACACCTGTTAAACAGAAGTTCAAATAACTGATATAAATAACATTGCACAAAAGGTGGCATTGCATTTAAATATATAAACATATCCACATATCTTAACATTGGAAGAGTTGAAGTGTTAAAATGTTTTAAGCACCACAAAAACCACCACTAGTGGCTCCTAGCCAATTTGCATAGTCCATCAAAATATTAAAGGAGTCAATTTGGCTTAGCTCCAGTGGCAGGAGAGTGGGCATGTTAGTGTAGAGATCTTAGGTTCGAGCAGTAGTGCTCTCCTTTGTACCAAATCAACAGAAACACGAAAACAAAAAAAAACTTGACTTCCCTATGATCACACAAGGACCAGAATAGAAGAAACTATTTCACTCAAGTACTAGAATCATACATAGGGCAGGGCCAATCATTTGGACCAAAAAGTCCACCAGTAGCAGCTACTGCTCGGCCATGGCCTCCAGAGTCAGGGGCACCACGACCCCTCCCACGACCACCAGCCCCTCCACCACTACCAGATGCACCTGTAGGTCGAGCAGTTCCGCATCGGTTGCACACACCACGGAATGAAAAATTGACATTGGAACAACTGCAACAAGAAAAATCATATTGAAGCATGAACATAACAATCAGAGTTCAACACAATTGGGAAAAAAAGTTATAAAAGAGCAAGAAGAAGTTGCTCACCAATATCACATCACAGACCTTGTATTCGGACAGAGCCAGTCTCCCTCCTGTTGCCACATCTTTCCTGAAGCATCAACCCGACCTCTACCTCTTCCACCACCCCCATCCATGTCCTTTGCCGCATTGTCCTCCACCCCACCACCATCAGCAGCCACAGTTGGAAGATCTACACCAGCATTACCACTCTTACTCTCCGCCATAAAAACACCAATTGTGCTCCCATGGAAATCCTTGTCGTTGAACCATTCAACAGCAGCCAATGCAGCATGTGGATCCTCATAAGTAACCGTGGCATCACCTTTTGGCTCATTTGTCACCTTATCTCGGTATAACCATACCTTAGGTCGACCAGTTCGCTTATCTTTCTATAAAATCACCAAAAACAGAACAATAAGCAACAGATAACACACACATAGCTGCGTACATTGTGTTTCCATCAAAAAATTTATATATACCTTTAGCAAGCCAATGGTTCCAAAATATTCAGCTAACATAGTTTCATCGGTTCCCTCAGGTAAATTACAAACATAGATGGAACCATTTGTAGGGGCTCCTCTTCCTAAATTGCTTGCCATAGTTTCTTCACACTCATCAAAATCCTTCTACAAAGTTCTAAACAAAATTAAATGCTTAGCTAAATTTGTAATTAGCAATAAATTAAAAGAAAAAGGAAAGGGGAAATGCTTAAATGATGCTGCATCGTAGCATTAACAGAAATATTATAGATTGCGCCTTAAATTCTTTTTTCTAAGGAAAAAAAAGTGAAATTTAGAGAAAAATAAATCAATTAAAATCGCTAAAAGTTAGGATAATCAGGAAACATAAGATAAAGATCTGAAGCCTACAAAATTAAGGGAAAGGGGATTTGGTATTCTCACTGGTTGTAGTGCTGCAGGCGGAGACGGAAGATCAAATATGTAAATGGGATGACGGCGGTGATTTTGACGACAGCAACACCGGTGGTTTCTTTTCTCTTCGTCGTTACGATACGACTTGTAAATGGATAGGGCTTCAATTTTGTTTTTATCGTCTCCCGCTCCGGTGTTGTTATTAATTAATGGGTAAATTACTTAAATCGATACCGAATTGTATTCTCAAACTTATTCTGATCATTAAAGTTTTAAACGTTAAATTTATTTACTGAAATTTAGACATTTAACGTTTTTATCACTTTTTTGTTAATTTTTTCACAGTGTTATGACGTAGGCACCTTTCACTGTCGACAATTATATATGATGGTCGTTCGGTCTCAAATTTCACCAGTCTTTTCATCTCACGCCCTGAGTCTAAATCTGACTTTTATTTCGTCAAAAAGTGTCTCGAAGTCCATGGATCAAGAAAAAAAATTTGATTTTTCTCTCGCTAATTTCCCTTTTCTTTCGTCGGATGAAACTTGTTTCTCAATATATTGCTTCACGTGTGCCAATAAAGTTTTCCACAGTTCAGATCTTGAAGAAATTTATCCGAAAAAGTGACAAAAACGTTCAATGTCTAAATTTCAGTGAGTAAATTGAATGTTTTAAAACTTTAGTGAACAAAATAGATTTGAGAGTAAAGTACAACAATAATTTACATAATTTATCCTTAATTAATTAAACAATAAAATTATAGCACAATTCACTTTATTATTAGTAAATTTACAAATGAGTGGTTGTATTTTAAAAAGTTGCAATTAATAGATTTGTAGAATTTTTTTTACACAAGCGCATTAATCTTAGGAGTTAAGGACCCTGTTTAGGGTTTAAAGTTTAGAGTTTAAGTGTATTAGTTTTGAATTTAAAGGTTGTTGATAGAATTTCAAGTTTATAGGTTAAAACTTAAATCCCTTCACATATTACCTTAAAATCTAAACCCTAACCCTAAACTTTAAATTCTAACTCTAAACCCTACACTAAAACCCATAAACTCTAAACCATAAATTAAAACCCTAAATCCTAAAATTAAAGTACTTCTAGAAATAAAAAATTTCCAATGCATTTGAATAGGATAAAAATCATTTAATTAATTAATTATTATAATTAGATCATTGATTGTTAAATCCTAAACGGAAATAAACCTTTTATTTACACTTTAATCACATAATTATAAGTAAATTTATGTTTTAATCATTCAATTTTCTATTGTGACTAAATTTTTAGATCTTCTTTTCTATTTTTTTTTGTTATATGCATATTCGTCTTACGGTATATGTACCGGGTGCGATGTTGTCCTTTTTAACAATGTCGTCTTTAAAGTTCGAACTCATATTCTCTCTTTAAAAGTGCAATGTGTCTTACTAATGCACCCAACACTTATTGGTCATTTTCTATTCTTTTAAAAGTAGGCGCAAAATAAATTTTATCATTGTTATTGTGTTCCTCTTAAAACAAAAGTATTTTTAATGTTTGTATACTTTATGAATCTATAAAGGAAAGCTAGAACAATATATTCTACTTGAATTGTTGCCTTTTCATATAGGACATAATAATGTATCTAGACAAGATAATAATAAATTAAAAGGTTTTTCTCGGGTTGTTAACCTGTAACCCCCTAGACCCGCCTATGCGTTACAACGGATCCTAGGAAGTCACATTAGGGTCACAAGAGCGACCCACAGTAAAATACACATAAAAACATTTTTTTAAACACTTATCAAATTGTAAAACCAACTTCTGTTTAAAATATCATTTCGGGATGTCATTAAAACACATAGTAAAAACTTCATAAAATATTTTACATACACTATCATAAAACAGTACGTGACATACATGCCCACTAACTATACAACACCGTACTCCAAGGCAACGTCGAGTGAACTCCGAACACTGATGTCAAACTTGATACCATGATATACTCTTTTAACCTGCGATGGTAAAAACAACGTGAGCTTGGAAAAGCTCAGTAATACAAAACTACCAAAAGATGTTATAAGCTCATGCAGATATATGGTAAGCATAACATTTTCATGATATTCCGCGTAGTAACAGTCTTCATTTCTTTTTTTTGATATTTCAGGGTAACGTTATACTTGAGAATAACGGTACTTGTTCTTTATTCAATTATCGAGAATTAGACGGGAATTAAAGGCTAATAATATACGGAGGTTGAATTAGAGAGTTCGGTTTCTAATGTCTAGTGTGTTCCAACGGTGCAACGCTAATGCATGAAATGTAACAATGCAGTAAACCTTTTTATTTTAAAAACATTTGTTTCAAGTAGCCGTAAAGTTTATTTTAATTCTTTATTTACCCTCCAACCATACTCCAGTATATAGTTTCCCCAGTGCGGTATCATGTACAGGCATTAACCCGAGCCCATTGGGCGTGGGTACCATCCTAAGGATATACCTTAGAATACGGGCGGCCCTTGCCGGAGCATAAGAACCGAAAACGGGCAGACCTGGCCGAAGCCTAGAATCCGAAAACGGGCGGACCTGGCCGAAGCCTAGAATCCGAAAACGGGCGGACCTGGCCGAAGCCTAGAATCCGAAAACGGGCGGACCTAGCCGAAGCATAGGACTGAAAACGGGCGGACTTACCAGCTGGATCATGGCTGAGCCGTTAGCAACTTCATATCATTTCCCAAGTACCCCGGTGAATCAGATCATCAATAGTTCATTAATCAATAACTGTATTTTTAGTAACACATTATCCATATAGCATGTTTGTCATATCGGGTGCATAGACATATATCAAAAATACAGTACGGTCATATTTAATCATAAAACATGCCATGTTCATGTGAGTTCAAGTATTCTATCATATGCACGTGATCGATATTATAACATGTGAATCAGTATGCAAAAATAGTCGTGTAGCACACATGGAACACACTAGGTGGAATAGTTTATTTCCTTGGAGATACTTGTCATTTACGGAGGAGAACACATTAAACTTTTGACCATTTAAACGGGTTTCTGGAACGAGGCCCCTATTCAAAGAGGGGTTTGTACTAACGGTTCAAACTAGATATTCGGGAGATAATACGTCAAGATTTTTGAGAGTTTAAGCATATCATGAGTGATTTACTCATTTAAGCCTACAAGGGCATTATAGACATTTTATCACACAAGGGCATTTTGGTAATTTATACCAACAAGGCATAAACAACGGCTCGGAAAAATTTTAGTTGTTCATCGGGTTTCCAACCAAGCATTCGGAGGTTTCTATGTCCAGACCTCTCACGATATCAGATACATTCAGGGCTATTTTGATCACTTTGGCCAATGAGGGCATTTTGGTCATTTAATTATTATAGGGGACTTTGTAACTTAGCCCAATCGTGAGGAAATTCT
Source organism: Hibiscus trionum (assembly GCA_030270665.1). Taxonomy (NCBI): domain Eukaryota; kingdom Viridiplantae; phylum Streptophyta; class Magnoliopsida; order Malvales; family Malvaceae; genus Hibiscus; species Hibiscus trionum. The sequence continues at coordinate 20,172,765 of BSYR01000022.1, forward strand.
GATTTACAATATTTAAGATTTTCAAAAGTTTATCGAGCCTCCAAAACCATTCGAACTAACATATTCCAACCTTGCAGTACTAACTGACCCTTCTGATGCATCCAACTGAATCGTATATCTGAACGGTTGCTTTCATAATTCACCATAAGATTTGCCACGGAGTAGTCAATTATTATTCTGTGCGGAGAAACTTCCAACCTTACATTAATATCAGGAGTGATTGACATACCAGAGTTATGCTTCAAACCTTAAGGGCATTTCAGTCATTTTCAACCTTAAGGGTATTTCGGTCATTTCGATGTTCGAGATATCCATCATTACTGTCAATTGGACCATTTGTAGTATTTCAATCATATAAGTACTCATGAGTGTTTCAGCCATTCAAGAAATTTCGGTACCTCCAACCACTTCATTCCTTTTAGAACTCAAGGGTTTATCCATCCTTCCAGTTAATTTGCAAACATCGGTGTCTGAGGATACTTCAGCCTTTTTGGTCGATACGACCCTTCCAATTAATTTAACCATGACAGTATTTTCAATACTTTTAGTCATTACGATCAATTCAGTATTTGAGTCGCTTGATCAATTTAGAGGTACGAATAGTTTCCCGTAAATATATATTTTTATATTCAGGGATTCATTCTAAATTCAAGGAAGTCTGACACCTTACAATTCGAACGTTTAAATCTTGTTACCATAACTTACAAGTAGATCGAGGTTTCCAGATGAATCGAGTTGATTTTCCATATCCACTGTAGATTTCTAGATCGCTTACAATTTCAAGGATATTTTAGTCATTCTTATACTTTAAGGGCATTTTCGTAATTTTATATCCAAATATTTTTCACATATTATCATTTGACACTAATAGTCGGATTTGGAGATTAATTGTCTTATTAATTACTTATTGAACTCCAAATCCTTCTGATTTATTGATATTCTTATTCGAGCATTGCAATCTTATCTAGAATATCATACTCATTTCTATATTCGGTTTGACTTGAGCAGAATTAACAGTACTTATCGTCATTTTTATGCATGCATTAACAAATACCAACATGCTCATAAAGCATACAAGAGGTAGTAGTGTATTACCTTAACTCTGAGCTGCAACAGTCGATTTATGATGCCTCATTCGATTGCACTCGAACCCGAGTTCGATGTCCCAAAACATTCTGGATATGGAGATACGTGGGTACCTTCAAAAGAACAATACCCTTAATCAGTCCTCATTTACATCGGTCTTAAACTAGATATTTACCTTATGCACTCTTGGGTTCGAAGTCAAATTTAGAGGCTTTCGGGTTAGAATTTTGCGAAACGGGCTTCAAAATCGGACTCAGGACGTCGAAAAATATAAAATAGGACTTCGAGAAAAGTTGAGTTTTTGGTCAAAGTCAACGGTCAAAGTCAACGCTGACGTCATGCTGACGTCACTGATCCAGGGTTGACTCAGCGAGTTGACTCACTGGGTTGACTCGGGCGAGTTGACTCACTGAGTTGACTCGGACGAGTTGACTCACTAGATTGACTCGGTCAACGGGTCGGGTCGGGTCGGTCAACGGGTCGGATCTTGACCGAGTTGACCGGTTCAACAGGTCCAACCGGTTTAGACCGGTTCAGTCTATGCGGACCGGCTCTCACCTTAAGAAACTCGAAGGTCGCCGGACGGTCGCCGGAACTTCACCGGAAACGTCGATTTCGTCCGATTCACCTGCAAAAATGAATTATTTTCAGCTATATACAACGTCACTCGAACCAAAATGTCAAAAACGCATCGGAATTTAGCCGGATCTTACTCCGAAATCCCAAATCTTGCCGGAAAATAGCGCTACTCCGACGAGGGGCAAAACGGCGGTGAGCGGCAGAGCAACCGGTAGGGTTTTGTTCCCCTCACGACGGGGAGTCTAGGGATGGCAACGGTGCGGCGAACTGACGTCTACGGCGGCCGGAATCGACGAAAAACCTAACGGCTCAACCCTAGGTTCGTCGAACTTTATTCCTTCGATTGGCGGCGATCGGGACGGCAGCTGCGCGAGTGGCTAGATGCGTTTGGCTCGGGGCTCGACGGCGAGCACGGTAGGGGTTACGGTGACGATCACCGGCGGGCGGTTAGGGAGATCGGTGTTGGGTGGTCGATGGGGGAGATGGATGGTCGGGTCGTTTTTTGGAACCTTCTAGGTTTTTTTCTAGTCTCAAACAGGGGGAAAAATAAGGGTAGTTGGGGAGTCATCAAACTTATTTATTTTTTTTTGTTCAGACTAATAAAACATGAATTAAAAGAAATGTGGTGTAAGCTTTAGACAAGGGTTATTCTTAGCTTAACCGGTTAAGGCTTGGGTTTACTTAGCCATGGGTCACAAGTTCGAACCCCTGGGTAAGCAACTCTTTTTTTTTATTCCTTCATTTCTCCCCTTTTTTAGCTCAAAGAAAACTTTAAAAATTTTAGGGGTGTTACAACTCTCCCTCCCTAAAAAGAAATTTCGTCCTCGAAATTTATCAGAGTTGGGGAAATGCAGAAACTACTCTTTCATCCATTCTTGTGCTGAAACTCATCCTTCAGAGTATACTTGCTTCTCAAGATTTTTTTTTTTTGCGGTCACATATCAATTAGTCGCGTCCTTAGTCGCTCAGCTATTCCTTAATGCAATGTCATCCTATCATACAACTCATACAAACTAATCATATTATGGTATTTGAATTCATACAGAACTTTGTACGAAGCCAAACGAACACTTGTCTTGTAACTCTCGTTATATGCGGTCTCAGTCAGGGATGCGAAACCTTTCCAACAACCACAGAAATAATCATACCTCCTAGAAGCATCTCCTCTAGGGTATAAGTTAATCTACTAAGTCAACCATCAATTTATGGATGAGAATCTGTACCTGAAATCCAAGCAAGTAATCCAAGCTTCCAACAGAGCCTTTAATGAAATTTTTAGACAATTGCTTCCTTCGTATATTACAGAGTCACCATAGAGCTTTACACTTTCACCACATTCACAAACATCATTCTTTTAAATTCATAACACTTTTATCAAATTTCCATCAAGATATTTTCAAACATAATCATTATCACCGAGCTACTTTACATGTGATCTTGTATCGGTTACCACATATGATCAAACATTTATTCTTAATATGATTCAGATCTTTAATTCCACACGCATTAACCATCTCAGTTTCTTTATCTAGATTCAAATCCATCAATTTAATCCAATTCATAGACAAACATTACCGATATTCCTTCTAGTACAAATCAATCTATTAAAGACAGAAGGGTTAGATGCACTTATTACAGGAAAGAATTCAACTTCGGAGTCTCGGCACTGAGGAGTACGGTTATAATCTAGGGGCATGCACAAATCAGACACCCTAAGATAGACGATCGGCCGATCTACCCAGAATGACGCAACTCTAAGCGCTGATACCACTAAATGTAACCCCCTAGACCCGCCTATGCATTACAACGGATCCTAGGAAGTCACATTAGGGTCACAAGAGCGACCCACAGTAAAATACACATAAAAACATTTTTTTTAAACACTTATCAAATTGTAAAACCAACTTCTGTTTAAAATATCATTTCGGGATGTCATTAAAACACATAGTAAAAACTTCATAAAATATTTTACATACACTATCATAAAACAGTACATGACATACATGCCCACTAACTATACAACACCGTACTCCAAGGCAACGTCGAGTGAACTCCGAACACTGATGTCAAACTTGATACCATGATATACTCTTTTAACCTGCGATGGTAAAAACAACGTGAGCTTGGAAAAGCTCAGTAATACAAAACTACCAAAAGATGTTATAAGCTCATGCAGATATATGGTAAGTATAACATTTTCATGATATTTCGCATAGTAACAGTCTTCATTTCTTTTTTTTGATATTTCAGGGTAACGTTATACTTGAGAATAACGGTACTTGTTCTTTATTCAATTATCGAGAATTAGACGGGAATTAAAGGCTAATAATATACGGAGGTTGAATTAGAGAGTTCGGTTTCTAATGTCTAGTGTGTTCCAACGGTGCAACGCTAATGCATGAAATGTAACAATGCAGTAAACCTTTTTATTTTAAAAACATTTGTTTCAAGTAGCCGTAAAGTTTATTTTAATTCTTTATTTACCCTCCAACCATACTCCAGTATATAGTTTCCCCAGTGCGGTATCATGTACATGCATTAACCCGAGCCCATTGGGCGTGGGTACCATCCTAAGGATATACCTTAGAATACGGGCGGCCCTTGCCGAAGCATAGAATCCGAAAACGGGCGGACCTGGCCGAAGCCTAGAATCTGAAAACGGGCGGACCTAGCCGAAGCATAGGACCGAAAACGGGCGGACTTACCAGCTGGATCAGGGCTGAGCCGTTAGCAACTTCATATCATTTCCCAAGTACCCCGGTGAATCAGATCATCAATAGTTCATTAATCAATAACTGTATTTTTAGTAACACATTATCCATATAGCATGTTTGTCATATCGGGTGCATAGACATATATCAAAAATACAGTACGGTCATATTTAATCATAAAACATGCCATGTTCATGTGAGTTCAAGTATTCTATCATATGCACGTGATCGATATTATAACATGTGAATCAATATGCAAAAATAGTCGTGTAGCACACATGGAACACACTAGGTGGAATAGTTTATTTCCTTGGAGATACTTGTCATTTACGGAGGAGAACACATTAAACTTTTGATCATTTAAACGGGTTTCTGGAACGAGGCCCCTATTCAAAGAGGGGTTTGTACTAACGGTTCAAACTAGATATTCGGGAGATAATACGTCAAGATTTTTGAGAGTTTAAGCATATCATGAGTGATTTACTCATTTAAGCCTACAAGGGCATTATAGACATTTTATCACACAAGGGCATTTTGGTAATTTATACCAACAAGGCATAAACAACGGCTCGGAAAAATTTTAGTTGTTCATCGGGTTTCCAACCAAGCATTCGGAGGTTTCTATGTCCAGACCTCTCACGATATCAGATACATTCAGGGCTATTTTGATCACTTTGGCCAATGAGGGCATTTTGGTCATTTAATTATTATAGGGGACTTTGTAACTTAGCCCAATCGTGAGGAAATTCTGATTTACAATATTTAAGATTTTCAAAAGTTTATCGAGCCTCCAAAACCATTCGAACTAACATATTCCAACCTTGCAGTACTAACTGACCCTTCTGATGCATCCAACTGAATCGTATATCTGAACGGTTGCTTTCATAATTCACCACAAGATTTGCCACGGAGTAGTCAATTATTATTCTGTGCGGAGAAACTTCCAACCTTACATTAATATCAGGAGTGATTGACATACCAGAGTTATGCTTCAAACCTTAAGGGCATTTCAGTCATTTTCAACTTTAATTGCATTTCCAGAATTTTATCAGATGTAATTTACTTATTCCAATCATGGGGGTATTTCGGTCATTTCGATGTTCGAGATATCCATCATTACTGTCAATTGGACCATTTGTAGTATTTCAATCATATAAGTACCCATGAGTGTTTCAGCCATTCAAGAAATTTCGGTACCTCCAACCACTTCATTCCTTTTAGAACTCAAGGGTTTATCCATCCTTCCAGTTAATTTGCAAACATCGATGTCTGAGGATACTTCAGCCTTTTTGGTCGATACGACCCTTCCAATTAATTTAACCATGACAGTATTTTCAATACTTTTAGTCATTACGATCAATTCAGTATTTGAGTCGCTTGATCAATTTAGAGGTACGAATAGTTTCCCGTAAATATATATATTTTTATATTCAGGGATTCATTCTAAATTCAAGGAAGTCTAACACCTTACAATTCGAACGTTTAAATCTTGTTACCATAACTTACAAGTAGATCGAGGTTTCCAGATGAATCGAGTTGATTTTCCATATCCACTGTAGATTTCTAGATCGCTTACAATTTCAAGGATATTTTAGTCATTCTTATACTTTAAGGGCATTTTCGTAATTTTATATCCAAATATTTTTCACATATTATCATTTGACACTAATAGTCGGATTTGGAGATTAATTGTCTTATTAATTACTTATTGAACTCCAAATCCTTCTAATTTATTGATATTCTTATTCGAGCATTGCAATCTTATCTAGAATATCATACTCATTTCTATATTCGGTTTGACTTGAGCAGAATTAACAGTACTTATCGTCATTTTTATGCATGCATTAACAAATACCAACATGCTCATAAAGCATACAAGAGGTAGTAGTGTATTACCTTAACTCCGAGCTGCAACAGTCGATTTATGATGCCTCATTCGATTGCACTCGAACCCGAGTTCGATGTCCCAAAACATTCTGGATATGGAGATACGTGGGTACCTTCAAAAGAACAATACCCTTAATCAGTCCTCATTTACATCGGTCTTAAACTAGATATTTACCTTATGCACTCTTGGGTTCGAAGTCAAATTTAGAGGCTTTCGGGTTAAAATTTTGCGAAACGGGCTTCAAAATCGGACTCAGGACGTCGAAAAACATAAAATAGGACTTTTCGAGAAAAGTTGAGTTTTTGGTCAAAGTCAACGGTCAACGGTCAACGCTGACGTCAGCGGTCAAAGTCAACGCTGACGTCATGCTGACGTCACTGATCCAGGGCTGACTCAGCGAGTTGACTCACTGGGTTGACTCAGGCGAGTTGACTCACTAGATTGACTCGGTCAACGGGTCGGGTCAGGTCGGCAACGGGTCGGGTCTTGACCGAGTTGACCGGTTCAACAGGTCCAACCGGTTTAGACCGGTTCAGTCTATGCGGACCGGCTCTCACCTTAAGAAACTCAAAGGTCGCCGGAACTTCGCCGGAAACGTCGATTTCGTCCGATTCACCTGCAAAAATGAATTATTTTCAGCTATATACAACGTCACTCGAACCAAAATGTCAAAAACGCATCGGAATTTAGCCGGATCTTACTCCGAAATCCCAAATCTTGCCGGAAAATAGCGCTACTCCGACGAGGGGAAAAACGGCGGTGAGCGGCAGAGCAACCGGTAGGGTTTTGTTCCCCTCACGACGGGGAGTCTAGGGATGGCAACGGTGCGGCGAACTGACGTCTACGGCGGCCGGAATCGACGAAAAACCTAACGGCTCAACCCTAGGTTCGTCGAACTTTATTCCTTCGATTGGCGGCGATCGGGACGGCAGCTGCGCGAGTGGCTAGATGCGTTTGGCTCGGGGCTCGACGGCGAGCACGGTAGGGGTTACGGTGACGATCACCGGCGGGCGGTTAGGGAGATCGGTGTTGGGTGGTCGATGGGGGAGATGGATGGTCGGGTCGTTTTTTGGAACCTTCTAGGTTTTTTTCTAGTCTCAAACAGGGGGAAAAAATAAGGGTAGTTGGGGAGTCATCAAACTTATTTTTTTTTTGTTCAGACTAATAAAACATGAATTAAAAGAAATGTGTTGTAAGCTTTAGACAAGGGTTATTCTTAGCTCAACCGGTTAAGGCTTGGGTTTACTTAGCCATGGGTCACAAGTTCGAACCCCTGGGTAAGCAACTCTTTTTTTTATTCCTTCATTTCTCCCCTTTTTAGCTCAAAGAAAACTTTAAAAAATTGAAGGGTGTTACATAACCGAAGTGGAGCTTTAACGGATTTTGCCTCGGTTATCCCCGTGTAGCCCACTCAGACCGGTCAAGCGTCCGAACCGGGACGAGGGGGTTACAAGACTAATAATAACGTGACTAGCATAACTTATAATATAAATTTTCCTTGCTCTAAGCTTAATTTTAAAATAACATAAGTTCAAAAAATAATATAAGTTCAAAATTACCTACCATAGTTGTTTGGAGAATCCACACGTGAAAACCGCATGATGTTATGTTTCTTTGTCCTATTTGTAGAGCATATATTCTTAGGCTCCATTCGGCGTAGTTGTTGGAAAGATGGTTTGGGTGGAGAAGCGGCATTATGAGAAAAGCTAAAAATTTTAGCTTTTTCAATTGTTACGTTTGAAGCCTAATCAAATGGAGAAGCGGGGTGAAGCAACACAAAAGTGAGGCGTTCCGTGGAGCTTTTTTATTCGGCAACCAAAAGCGATCCCAAACTTTGCGCCAAACGGAGTCCCTCATATTTCTTTATGTAATGGGTTCTATATCCGCTAGGAGTACCATCTTTCTTTTCTTAGAATATGTTAAGATATATGTTTTGATATAATAATTGAAAATTTGATTTGGACTAAATTGAAAAAAGATTTCAAAATGTTTTGTACGTCCAAACAACTTGAAAATATGTTTAAGGGTTTTTACAAGACTTTAAAATGGTTTAAAATGTGTTTTAAGTAGCCAAGCCTACGTTTTCAAAGTCATCGTACCGATACGGTATATATCGTATCGATACGCTTTAGGGTTTCAGCTACTGAGAAATTCTAGTAGCCAAAACTCGTATTGATACGCTTTTGCCGTATTGATACGGAATGCTTTAAGACTCCCTAAAGGTTAGTTCGCGTACCGATACAGTTGTATCATGTACCGATACACCTTAACTGCTTTCAACGATCATTTTCCCAACGACTATTTGAAATGCAGGTCGTACCGATACGCTCGTAAGCGTATCGATATGCATCAACTGGAAGAGCTCAACGACTAGTTCCTGACAAGGACTATATCGATACGGTCATTCGAGTATCGATACGCTAAGCTCTAGAACAACATTGAATGCGGGAAAAATGCACCCCCAACGGCTCCAATTCAATTTCAACGGTCTACAACGGCTAGAAGCTCAATTGAGAGTATAAAAAGGACCTCCAAGCATCCATGAAAGACTAATCTTCAATTGTCAACAACATTATGATGATAATTTGTCTTAGAGCTTAATTTCCATTCCTTGTATAGACAAACACTTGTGAGCTCAAATTGTCAATGTATGCTCAAGTGTTCTAGGATTTGGGTGAGTGCTTTAGTGTGCAAACATCAACCTTTGTATAGGGATTTCGTTTGCTCAGAATTCTCTTGTTTAAAGAGTGTGCCCAAAGCTCAGGTTGTGAGTTTTAGTTGCTAGACTTGGTGAGTGAGTCTAGGTTGTAAATGGTTGTATTCTTAGTCTAGAAAAGGAGAAGAATTCTTAGTGAATTGGTGAAATTCTTGGTGGGTAGCTAAGGTAGTGGATGTAGGTTTTGGTTAGAAACGCGAACCACTCTAAATCGTGTGTCAATTTTTTCTATCTTTTGCTTTCACCATAAACGCCCAAAATCACATCTTCTTCGCTACTTGACAAGCAACGGTTGAGTGATCATCGAGCTCAAATCGTCCTCACCTAGTGAGGTTAGAATTAGGTTTTATCAAAAACAAAAAAAACTAACTCGTCTTTTATTAGTATTTGATTTTATATTGTCTCTCGCTTCATTTGTAAATTATTATATTTTATCACACTTACTTTATAAATGAAATAAAATATTTTATATAAAAATATATATCAAAAATTGCTTACGATGAACCTTGGATAACTTAATAATTATGTGTATTTAAATTTAGTTGTTTCTACGAGTCTTAAATAACATTTTTAATTTATTTTATTTAAAGATTTTATAAAAGAATAATAAAACAAAACAACAACATTGTACTTATATTCCTATTAATATATATTTTTAATATAAACAATAAAATGAATTTTACTAAAATTAAAATAATACAATAAATATAACACATCTAAATCATAAAGAACATCTTGGAAAACAAGTCCACAAAAAGAACTATTTGTAGAACAAAATTAAAATATATAACTTAAAGGGTGTAAAGAATTATTTTTGAATCTTCCTTTAAACATAGGTTAGAAAACACAATAATTATATTGAAAATCATATTATCTCTTCAAACTAGATGTTATGTTGATATATGAGTAGAGTTAGTAAAAATCAATATTATATATTGCTCCATTAAAGGTTATGATTGCATCAACAAACCATTACAAAAAGATATCTAACCATATAGATTGCTGACCTTCACAACCATATCAGGTTGTTGATCTTTTCATCAGAGTGTGTCTTATGTGTTAGAGTATTGTGTATAATTGTAGTTTTTAGTCAGTTGGTCTTAGGCTATTAGATAGCTGGATTTTGTTAGATCTGGTAACTAATCATTATGAGTCTCTATATAAACCATTATAATGATTGTAAAAGTAAATCCAATTTATTTTGAATGAATAACAAAAATATAAAGATTATTTTTATTTGTTTAACCCTAACTGTCTTCTTCCTTACTTTTCCTTTTTTCTAATTTCATAATATTGATTTCTCATATTACTTTCTTTAATCTTGTATGTCATTGTTATCATTTTTGTCATGGTATCAGAACCATTTTTATTCACTGAAGATACTCATTTTATTGCTATCTGGTGTGATTTACCCGTTGTGTGTTCTTCTCGTGCTTTCAGATCCGATTTTGTGTTTCACTATCGTAGCTTCAGATTCAGTTTGATGAGCCGAGTTTGGTGAGAGTTGCTTGTTTTTCTTCTTGATCGTTGCGTGTTTGGATTCTTGTTATCTATCTTTTCATCGATTATGGTAATTTCGTCTCTCGTCTTTCTATTTGTTGTTATACGTCTTGCCTCTTATCTTGGATTTGTGGCTGTGCATTTTTATTTTTCTGCTCTGATTTGCAATTGTGTGTCTTTGATTTACATTTATTTGAAATTAGTGATTCAAGTAGTTGAGAGTTTCTTTGAAAGGTTATCTTGCTTTGTTGTATTTTTTGTGTTGGAATTTTCTTTGTTATCTTTCAGTTGTTATTAATGGTGTCTCCTAATGAGTCTGCTTCAGACAATGTTACAAATACAATTTATTCTAGTACGAGTCATACTTCTCATAGGCTTTCCTTTAATAAGAAGATTAACGTTGTTCTTGATGACAACAACTACTTGCTCTGGCATCAACAAGTAGGGGTGTGCATTGTCGGATACGGATAATATTCGATCCGAATATTTCAGATATCTGAATGTTTCGAATAGTCATAATAGTTATTTCTATTCGATACAGAAAAATCGGATATCCGAAATTTTGGATCGGATATTCGAATTCGAATTTATTATTGAATTTAACAAAATTTTTAGATTTCAAATTTATAATTTTACACATATTTTTAGACTATAAATTACATATTTTCATATTACACAGTACTATAATATATATATATAATTAAAATCAAAAGAAATAAATGTATTAAAAAATTTATATAATGCCACACAATAACATTACAGTGACATTGTGACAGTGAGCAAACAAAATTACAATAACATTATAGTCAACAAACACAACAAGTCAACACTACGTGAATTACAACAAGTCATTAAAATTCTTCAACCATAGACCATTAGGTACTCAAAAATCAAAATAAAGTTCAATACTCAAAGGCTCAAAATAAAATACTACAAGAATCCCAACAAGTCAACAAACACAGTAAAGTTAGAAATTATTTAAACTATTATTTGTTTGATCAATTATGATGTCTCGTTGCTCCAAAGTTAAACCCTTCATGCCTACAACATATGAAATAAAATAAAAACAAGGTTAGAATATGCATTTATATTTAAATATCGAATAAACAATAAAAGTAAACTAACTAACCTTCCTCCAATTTTTCAAGGCAATCAATTTTTCTTCAATTATAAGAGGTGATCGAGAGGTGCGTAACCAATCTTGAGTGCAAACAAGTGCTTCAACCATTTTCGGAGTCAATGAAGTATGAAAAGAATCAAGGACATGACCTCCGGTGCTAAAAGCCGACTCAGAAGCTATAGTCGAAATGGGTATGGCAAGCACATCTTTAGCCATCTTATGAAGAATTAGATTTTTTTGTTGATCTTTTCACCATTATAAGATTTTAAAGTTCGGAGCATGAGACTCACAAGCATCTTCTAAACACTTTTCCAACTCACTTTTGCTGGCAGTAATTAGTTAACAACCTGTATCTCTTTGATATTTTGAAGTCATGAGTTGTTGAAGATCAATCTTATCCACACTTTGAGTCCCACTTTGAGTAAAAGGAGAGATGATAGAAGAAGTAGAAGGAGATGTATCATTTGTCTTTGATCGAGGCATTGAAGAATCATAGAAGTCAAACAAAGATTGTAAAACCATTTTATTCTTGAGGCATAAAAGATTAGCTTTGGTTTCATCATAAGCATCCCGAACAATCCACTCAACATAACTTAACTTGTGCATAGGATCAAGGATTGCAACCACAAACACCAAAACATTGATATCATCAATGTTCCCATAATATTTGTCATACTTAGACATCATTTGAGCTGCCATTTTCCTAACATCATCATCATCATCACCATGTTGTTCAGAATCATTAATCTAGTTTTATAAATCTCGTGCACATAAGAGTTGCAAGTCACATAGTGAGAACCAGATAGCCTTAATGTTGCATCATAAAAAACACTCAAGAAAGGTAAAATACTGCCCACCCTTTTCCAATCATCTTCCTTGGGACCACTACCAAACTTTTTAAGTTCCTTGAAACAAGAAGAATCTTTCATGTATAAACTAGCAAATGCCTTTTTAAACTTGATAGCAGATTCAAGCATTAAAAAGGTTGAATTGAATTCCATCTTGTTTCAACATCTAAAGTAACAAGGTTTTTACTGTCTTTCTTTTCTTCTTCTATGCAAGTTTTAAACTTTTAAAGCCTCGCAGGAGAAGACCTAACATACCTCACAAGAGCTCGGACTTTCATAATTGACAAATCAAGTTCTTTCAAACCCTCTCTAACAATCAAATTCAAAATATGAGACACACATATCTTATGTAAATATTTACCCTCCAACAAACTAGTCTCCCAAATGTTAAGTCTTCTCCTTAAGTAATCAATTGCTAAGTCGTTTGAGTTAACATTGTCTACGATCACAATCATAATGTTTTTCAAACCCTATTCAATCAAACATTTTTCAGTTGCTCTACCAATAAATTTTTTAGAATGACTAGCAATAGGACAAAAATTAATTATCCTCTTATGTAAATTCCAATCATCATCAATAAAATGGGCAATCAAACACATGTAGTTTAAATTTTGACTTGATGTCCAAGTGTCGGTGGTTAAACAAACCCTAGAATGCAAGTTCTTAAAAGAAACTTTCAGCTTATTTCTTTGTTCAATAAAGAGAGCATAGCAATCTCTAATGACAGTAGTACGGGAAGGAGCCTAAAGAGAGAATTTAAAGCCTTACAAAAGTCAGCAAAGCCTTCACGTTAAACAAAAGCAAAAGGCAATTCATCCACAACAAGCATTTTAGCAAGCTTCTCCTTACACAAATTATTATCAAATTCCCACAATTTTGGAACATTAACAGTTTCAGTAGTTCCATCTTCATTTACTAGTGTTTTAGTTTCAAAATTGATCAACTTTTGCTTCTTATCCAAATTTGGGGATACTTTTTGCACCTATTAATGTGATTTACTAATGAAATGGTGCCATTTGTAGTTGAACAACCAATACAGTGTTGGCAATACTTACAAGAAGCATAAGAGGCATCTTCCTCATCAACCGAAAAATGAGCCCACCACTTGGACGTTTTCTTCCTCTTCCCTAAAGTAGTATCACTTGCTGTTGGACCTTTTTTTCTCATTTTTTTTTGTGGTTGCCTTTCCTCCTCATCAAACTCGTCCCTCATCGAATCAGTAAATACAGAGTCACCATCTTCATTCTCATCAAAAGATGATAAAATATTCTGCAACCAAATAATAACAAGACATCAAATGATAATTCTCATGTTTAAGGCATCTAATCTCAACAAGTTACCAAACGTCAAGAAGAAAATCAGAAGCTCCTATAATCTTTCTACTTCAACATATTTCCATAAACATATCTAACTCAAGCTACCTCATCTTTTAATAACCGAGTTGACATTCACTAAGCTAAAAGAACTAGTATCATATACATGCAAAAGTTCCACCTTACATATCTAATCTCAATACACATACTGTAACTTGTTATTATTATTGTAATTTTTCAATCTTCATATTGACAGAAAATTTATTTTTACTTATCCAAGACAGCTTCCCTAACCAAGGTCAGACTATTCTGTTTTCCATCAAACTGCCATGATAGGGCTGAAAATGATAAAAGCACAAACAATTTAAGAGTTGATATGCGAAGCAACAATTTCCTCATCTCAAAGAACATGACAAGAAACATTTTGTTGCTTAAGAAAGTTAAAACTTCAAACTTCTTCCCTTCAAACTTCTAGGATAAGAATTACATATGTCGAGTGAGCCCCAAAAAAACCATCCTTAATATACCTTTAAAATTATAGGAAATAAACTCCTATAATAGCTAAAGACCTGCGATAAGGTTTTTTCTTTTCGAAAAGTCTCCACTTTTTGAAACGTTTAATTTAAAAGGGGATTTTAAAATTTCGCATTTTAGAAAAAAACCTTTAAAATAATCTTTTTGGTTGGAGTCACCACCGACCACTGAGGTAGGTCGGACACCGTAAAAACTCAGAGATTCGTTTGAAAGGGTTCGGGAGTTGGTTACGTGTGGGGAAGGGTTAACACCCCCATCACGCCCGGAAATCGGTACCAAAACAATTGTTGCTTTTAAATGATGGAAATTATCTGAAATTTAAAATGAATTTAATTAGGGGTTCTTAATTGAAAATTGAATTTTAATTATATGAGCTTATCCAAATTGGTGGTTTCGAATTAATTTGTCATTTAATTAAAAAGGATGACGGTACACCGGACCAAAGACTAAACTGACATCATATAAGCCTGACTGTCGTGTTAGTTTAGGGTTCGGATCCCGTACGTCACCTTTATGCATGATGCGAGCAGTTAAAATATGGTGTTATGGCCTTGTTCGTTTTAATTACGGATTTACCTTTAGACGATTCGAATTAATCCGAATATCTGAGGAATATCCAATAAGCTAGGATATTCGACCCGAATACGCGAATTAATAGGTATCTCCTTTTTATGGTTAATATTAATTATCATGCAAATTTAAACATTAAAGAGTCACATGGATGACAATTAAAATGCATGTCACAAATATACATATATTCGAACCATCATAAAAAGACAAAATATGCACATATTAAAAAACATATTAAGCAAAATAATATAAAAACACCTAATCATATACCATAAAATAAATAACTTATACCACAAATCATATATGAATATTAAATGAGCACGACAATATATATGGCCAAAAAAACATATATTCGATATAAATTAAAAAGGCAAATACATGAGCAACAAAACATATAAAAAAATAAAATGCAAAGTAAAAGGAAAGCAAACTGCCAGGGGCCACAAATGCAATAAATCCATTTAAAAAACTGATTACAATGCAAAATAGGGACTCAATTAAAATGATGCGGAAACTTACAGGGACTAAAAGGGTAAATATCTCATTCAAAAATCGATTTAAACCAGATTGGGACGAGATTGAAAACCTTTGGAAAGATGCAGGGACCGTGATCATAGTTTAGAAAGACGGAAGCCCATGCACGCGTAAATATAATGACGCGGAGGGGTTAAAAACATAATTAAACCCTTTTTAAAAAACAAAACCACTATAAAACCGAGTTAAACAAAACAATTCAGCCCTTTTACAATTTTTCTTAACCCTAAAACATATCGAAAGCTTCCTTCCTTTCTCTATTTTTTTTCCGACGTGAAAACCCCAAATGAAACCCAAAGCCTTTCGTTTATCATATCAAAACCCCAAAAAAACCTTTCAAAACCGTTTTTGTTTTAAAACCCGAAAAACCGAAACCAAAAAATCCAAAAAAAAAGACTTTACCCCTTTGAGTTACCTACATCAACGGCTCACCATGCACGACCCCGAAACGGGCTCAAAGGCTTATCGCCGGTAGGGAGGGGAAAAAGACGGAGAAGGAGAAGACGCGAAGGTAAAACTGAGAAAATAAAACCTAACCTACTGTTTTTTATTTTTTACGATATGAAACTGAAATGATAAATATACCTCTAAAACCATTTTTTTTCTTGTATTGCTCTTGAAATTATTTGGTTACAACTTGATTCCCCCCTACATTGCTAGTCTTTCGGGTTTATATAGCCCGATAATACACATTTTTTCCTTTTTTTAATTACATGTAATTCTCTGAAAAACCTGCTATTGGTTGCTGATAATTTTTGGATGGATTCATCTCTGATTTCGTTTGTTATTTGCCTCTGCCATTTTTGTTTTTGGTTGCATTTGTGCATTTTTCTGCCTCTGACATTGGGTTATTTTGTTGCGTGCGAGGGCTCGTACGAGGGGACCAGAAGGCTCAGCCGGACGACGAGGGGCGATCCCAGCCGTTGGTGGAATCTGGACGGCTGTGAGGAATTCGAAAAGGCGTGCGGTGGACTGCACGCGCGCGTCTAGAGACTGGTACGTTGCACGTGGATCATACGTGCCTGGAGGCTTGATCTTGGTCGTTCAATGTCCCAAGCCCGATCGGACGGTTGAGAGGAGTGCGACGCTAGAGCTAAGGCATATGGCTTCTAGGGTTTCTGTTGAGGGGCAATCTGGACCGTTCGATCAGATGCCCTTGATCCGACGGTCCAGATGCGGCTGTGCAACAATAGAAGAGGCATTAGGGTTTTGTTGTTATTAGGGTTTGGGCCAAACGGGCCTCACTTGTAAATGGACTTTGATAAATAAACTATTGGGCTTTATTATTTAGTACATTGGGCTTATGCATATGTATATATCATTCATTTTTTCATTTTTCTTTTCGGTTTTCAAAATTATTTCAGTAATCATAATAATATTAATAATAATATAATGCTAACATCAACATTAATAATATAATAGAAATAGATGATATACGATAATAGCATAAATAATAATAAGTAGTAATAATAGACAAATAATAATAATAGTAACAATAATTAGTAATATAGTAATAATAATTATGATAATAGTAATAATAGTAATAAATAGTAATAACAATAGTAATTATAATAATAATGCTAACATAATATACGATAATAGTGATAATAGTATATATACTGTTTTGTTTCTTTTTTTGGTTCTTTAGTTATTCAATATATATATTTAAGAAAAATAAAGCATGTTATTGTAAAATATAAAAACGGGTTAACACCCCGGACAAAATAGGTGATTACAAGACCAGTAATAAGTGCATCAAATCTAGTGCTACTAAAAACCAACCTGGTAATTCTCATTAAAAACATAGTATGTTGGTTTAAAACCTATATTGTTGCTGCTTAAGTTTTCAATGTTTATTCTAATACATTTATGTGGGGTATTGTTCAATTTGAACCTATATTTTAGATGCTCGCCCGGTGGTGTGCTTGATAAATTCTTTTCCCAAATATTTCCATGTTCATATCTCCTAAATATATATTATCATAGACAAATATATGTGTGTATTACCAGTTTGATGTTGGGTTATAGTCTTAAGTCCTCTGTAATTGTTATTTTATCGTTCAGAACAACATAAAAAACTTTAGCATTATTACCAGATTAACAACATGAATATATTGAAACAAGATATTCGAGATGAGACCCACGATGAAGAACAAATAGAAGTCTAGAAACTAATGTTTCGGCAAAAATCTCACTAAGTGCTCAAAATTTGAAAAAAAAAATAGGAGACCCACGATGAAGAACAAACAGAAGTCTAGAAACTCCAACTTCTTTTAAAGAACTGCAAAAAATAGAATTCTTACCTCGGATTGAGATGGTGGTTCAGGTTCTTGAGGAGGGTTTCGGCCCGTCATTGATCGAGAGTTGAGACTTGAGAGTGTGGGAGGAGACAGAGTCGTAACTCATGGCACGTGAGAGAAGATGACCAGCTGCCGGTCACCGAAAGAGTGAGGCGTGAGCAACGACGGCGAGTAGTTACGACGTCGATGAGGGGCAACGGTGAGTGAGTGGAGGCCGCTGAAGGTGGAGATTTGGAAGTTTCGTTTGGGAATTGGGGGAAATTTTCGAGAGAGAGAGATTTTAATTTTTAATTGGGTTGGCTAAGGCTTACTTACAATTAGAAAAATTTGGGTCTTGGGCTAGCCGTCTAAGGCTAAAAAAATACTAAATTTCTAATCAGGTTTTTGGATAATTCGAATCAACTTTTAGGTTGATCCGTATCCGATCCGATGATCCGATATTTTTACCGGATATCCGATCCGAATTATCCGAAAATTTAAAAACAGATCGGATATCCATATTTTCGAATCGGATCATCGGAAAAACGGATCAGATTACTTGGATCGGATTTTTTTGCACACCCCTATCAACAGGTCTACCTTACTATTAAAACTCATAAACTTTTAAGGTTCATTGATAATAATGTGTTACCTCCACCTAAGTATACTAATAAAGATGATCAAGTTAGTATTAATCCTGATTTCAAGGCCTTTGAGGAACAAGATATGGCTTTGGCCTCATAGTTGCTCACTAGTGTTAGTGAGAGTGTTCTACCTCAATTAATAGGCATAAACACTGCTTCAGGTATTTAGCACACTCTACATAAGATTTATAGTGGAAGAATCACATATAGGTTGATGTACTTTAGAAGATTATTGCATACTCAAAAAATTAGGGAGTTAAGCATGAAAGATTTTTTGTTAAAGGTTAAAATTATTAGGGATAATCTTTCTAATTGTGGTGAGCATATTATTGAGCATGAGCATGTTACAGCCATCTTGAATGGCCTTCCTCTTGAATATGACTTTGTCATCACTGTGTGTTGAGTGGATCAAGGGATTGATCAAAGCCAAGAGGGGGTGAATTGGGTTTTTAAAATTTTGTAGGAGAAGTGGTATGAATAAAAATGAAGAACAGGGCAATTATAGTGGTTTAAGTTCCAAATGAACTCTACATCCACTACCTTAGCTCCCACTAAGAATTTTCCAACAATTCACTAATTGATCTTCCCCTTTTCTAGGCTTAGAAGGAAACCTTAACAAGACCAGTCAATTTTCTACCCAAAATTGACCAAACCCTCACTTGGTTACAAAGAAGAAATTGAAGGCAATAAAGATATCTCTTAATACAAATTTGCCCCTTTGAATACAAGCACTCAACCCAAATTGAAAGACAAGATAAGAATTACACTCAATACAATTTGAGATTTTTACAACAATGAGAATTTAGTCACTTGAGCTTGGTTTTTTTGTATAGATATTTCTCTTGGATGCAATAGTTGTTGTTGGCCTTCAATAGGCTTGATTTTATACCTTCTCCATTAATTCTAGTCGTTTGGGTGGTTAGGGAATTGATTATAGCCGTTGGAACCCTCTCTTTCCACCATAAATGCACTTCTGCAGCCTACCGTATCGGTCCTCGAGGAGGCATATCGATACCTATCTCAAAAAGGAAAGAGCCGTTGTACAATTACAAGAGGGGTGTATCGATACACATGTAGGCATATCGGTACGAGTTAGGGAATCGTTTCGATACAGGTAAGACCGTATCGATACAATTTTTCCTACAAAGCTCACTAGAGGAATTCGTATCGTTACGGGTAAAAGCGTATCGATACTCATTAACCACCTCTTTTAAAAATTGGTTACCTACCAACTGACAAACAATGGTCAAATTATTTAAGGCTTTGAATTTAAAAATTTCTTTTCAACCGTATCGATACGGGTGAGACCGTATCGGTACACCATTCAAACTCCGTGTGATTTTATATAGAGATCGTATCGATACAGATGTAATCTATTTCGATACCTTGTTTCGATACGGTAAGGAGCGTATCGAAACATGTTTCTCTAGTAGCCAAGTTTGTAAAAGAGGTATCAATACGGTAAGGGGCGTATCGATACGCATGAACGTTTTTGAGCAATTTGGCCTTGAAACACTCAGAAAATATTTTGGAGTTTGAGTTTTTCAAATTAGAGCAAAGCCTTGTTGATTTGAAACCTTTTAGGGGACTTAAAAATTTATTTCAAGTTTTACAATTTAGTCCTTAAAACACTTTGTTATATCAAAATCAAACATAGGTTTTACAATCTCCCCTTTTTTGATATAACAAAACCAAAGCTTGAAATTTTTAAGTCTTTTGAAAAACTTTGTAAAACAACTCCCCCTTAATGTTAGCTAGGTAAATTTTAAGTTTAAGTTTTAAGTGAGCTTGTGAACTTCCCTCTCCCCCTTTTTGTTAGATCAAAAATAAGAGACATAGGCTATAAAGGCATACCAAGCAGCATTGAATAGATAAACAAAAAGCTCATAGATTAAAGAAACATCAAACGAAAATCCAAATAACAATACTTAAAGCATAGGTTTTAAATGGTAAACTTAATCCTAAGAACATAATTCAAAGTGCATGAAAGTAAATCCTACGATGACATGAATGATATACAAAGACAATCTACTACTCGTCTCCATCACCATCGTCTTCATCTTCATCTTCGTTGGTATCATCGTTCCTCCTTGATTGACGCCACTCATCATGGAAGGTCGTAAGAGAGATATTCATCGAATTGTGCTCGGCCTCAATAGATGAGATACACTTCTCTACATTTGTCATGCGATCTTCTAGGCTTGTGAACTGTGTATCAATGGCGGAAAACCCCGAATTCATGACTTGATCCATAGAAGTGATTCCCGTGCGTAAGCCCGTGAATTGTTCATTAAGGTAGGTCATGAGAGAATCCATGGATGGAGGAGGAGGTGCTTGAGCAGCCACGATAGGATTTGCAATCTCTTCGGGAATGGCATCACTAGGAAGCTCAGAAAGGCAAAGCCAATTACCATTAAAGTAGTGAAACTTGCCCCGAGAAAGAGATCTCTCATCAATAGGATCGGTAAGGCTTGTCGGATAGTCATGAGAGCAATCAATCTCCTTCTTAGTGAAGAAATAGCTTAAAGTTGTGCCATAGGTGAATGAAGTGACAAGAGATGTGTGACGATGTTGCACGAGAAAGACAATCTCCACAAACATGATGCGAGCAAGGTTAGGCTGGTTTCTCTTGCGAAAGCACCGAATCCAAAAGTCATCAACTTGGCGGATGGTTGAGTATTTTCCTCCCGAAGGCATAAACCACCAAGTGATCATCAAGTGTAGGATGCTTAAAAACATGTCCAAGAGAATTTTCATCTTCGATACCCTCATCCTCAAACTTAAAAACATCACAAAGAGATTGAACATCAACGGTAATCTTTTTGCCCATGAGATAGGAGTTAACAGCAACGACATTACCCGAGGCATCGGCAACACACTTGGCATTTGCATAAAAGATCAAAACTAAATTTCTAAAGAAGAAACTCGGGATTTGTAGAAAATCCATAAACTTCCATTCGTGGAGTAATGGTAGATAGACAAACTTAAAACGCTCCGAATTGAGAAAAATAACGGAAATTACCCTCTCCGGACAAATCTTATAATTTTGAAAAGAGCGAAAGTAATTGAGTTCACCAGGAGTTTTACAACACCTTTGATAGATAAGAGTCAAATTTGGACGAGTTCCATCGCCGGGATTCGATCCTTCACCAACTTCTCTTGTAGTGCGCATTCTCTTTTTAGGTGCCATAGTCTAGAAAAATTGATTAAAACAAAGTGTGTATGCATTAAAGTCCACATTCGATCCCATGGATAAATCAATAATCAAGGTAAAAAAATTGAAAGACAAAAAACAAAACAAAATGTTTGATAAATTTTTTGAAAGAACAAAACAAAACAAAAAGATTTAAAACGAAAATCATAAGGAAAATAGAAAGAAAAAGAGTTTTTATACCTTGATATTGAGATAGGGAGGAATTGATGAAGATTGTGCACTAATTGATGAAGAGCCTTAAGACTCGGCTTGATTTTGAAAAAACCCTCAGGAGATATTAAGTTTTATGGTGAAAGTATAAGGGATTGAGAGGCTTTTATAGATGAAAATCGGCTAGGGTTTTGAAATAGGAGTTTTGATAAAAGTGAAACTCTTTTAATGCCAATAAAAGTTGTCTACGCGATCGCGTATCGATATACCTAAAGGGTGTATCGACACGGGGGTACAAAGGTAATTCCCTAGAACCACGTATTAAGGAACCGTATCGAAACGGATGACATCTGTATCGAAACGCTCACAACTTGTATCGAAACAGATTTAACCGTATTGATACCCGCAAGAGAGAAAATGCAATCTAGAAAGCTAATGAAGTACTCGTATCGATACGCATAAGGCCGTGTCGATACCCTATGCCCAGAAATGTATTTTTTGCTTTTAGAAAAACCAAAGGCTCGATTTTAACATCTACTAAAAGTATGCAAATGATGTATGAGCAAATCTAAGCATATTCTAACAGAAGCATACTCCCCCTAGCTATAAGCATGGTTTCTATCAAGATCAACAACACTTAAACATGAATTTTTACAAGATCAAGCAATTTTAACCTCAAAAAGAGTCTTAAAGGGTCAAGATAGGTTAGTTAGACCTAACTCTCTCCTAAGGGACCAAAAAACGCTATTTATCTAAATGTTTGGTAAAAATGTTCGCTAGTTGGTTCAAGGTGTCAACATACTCTATAACAACATCTTGTTTAAGGACATGATCTCTAATGAAATGATGTCTTATCTCTATGTGTTTGGTTCTAGAGTGTTGGATGGGAATTTTGGTTAGGTATATAGCACTAGTGTTACCACACTTAAGGGGTATGGTGTCTACTTTAACTCCATAATCTAAGAGTTGTTGCTTCATCCAAATAACTTGAGCACAACAACTCCCTAAGGATATGTACTCGGCTTCGGTGGTAGATAGAGTTACATTATTTTTTTTCTTAGAGAACCAAGATATGAACATACTACCAAAGAATTGGCAAGTGCTGGAAGTACTTTTCCTATCAATTTTACAACCCCCGTAATCTGCATCCGAATAAGCATGAAGGTTAAAAGTTGAGTCTCTAGGGTACCAAAGACCTAAACAAGGAGTATCTCTAAGGTACCTAAAGATCCTTTTTACGGCTATAAGGTGAGACTCTCTAGGACTAGCTTGAAACCTAGCACACAAGTAAACACTAAACAATATATTCGGTCTACTTCTGGTAAGGTAAAACAATGATCCAATCATAGAGCGATAAAGCTTAGAGTCAACACACTTACCTTCTTCATCTTTGTCAAGCTTTGTAGATGAGCTCATTGGTGTAGCTTGAGGCTTTGCTTGCTCCAAGACAAACTTCTTGAGCATATCTTTCACGTATTTTGCTTGATTTATGAAGGTGTCATCCTTCCTTTGTTTGACTTGGAGTCTCAAAAAGAATGAGAGCTCCCCCATCATGCTCATCTCAAATTCACCTTGCATTAACTTAGCAAACTCTTTGCAATAACATTCACTAGTAGAGCCAAAGATAATATCATCAACATATATTTGCACTACTAAGATGTCATTTTTATATCTTTTTATGAAAAGTGTAGTGTCCACCTTTCCTTTTTTAATTAAAAAGTTTGAAAGCCTTTCATACCAAGCTCTAGGAGCTTGTTTTAAACCATAAAGGGCTTTGGTTAGCTTAAAAACATGATTTGGAAATTTTGAATCTTCAAAACCCGGTGGTTGTTCCACATACACTTCATTTATAAAACCATTTAAAAATGCACTTTTTACATCCATTTGAAAAAGCTTGAAATCATGATAACATGCATATGCAAGCAACATCCTAATGGCTTCCGTTCTAGCTACGGGTGCATAGGTTTCATCAAAATCTATTCTTTCTTCTTGAGTGTAACATTGAGTAACTAGTCTAGCTTTGTTTCTCACAATGTTACCACTCTCATCTAGTTTATTCCTAAATACCCATTTAGTTCCTATAGTAGATTGATTACTAGGCCTTTCAACTAATGTCCATACATTACTCCTCTCAAATTAATTTAACTCATCTTGCATGGCCATAATCCAAAATTCATCTTTTAATGATTGTTTAACATTCTTAGGCTCAATGCATGAGATAAATACAACATGATTAAGTATTTTAAGAGAAGAGCGAGTAGTTACCCCCTTGGATGGGTCACATAAGATTTCACCACCTTTGACATAGTTGTACTCCCTTGGGTAGCTCACTTTCTTTTCTTCAAGAGACATGTCTTGCAATGCTTCTAGAGGTAGTTCTTGTGCTTCTTCTTCTTTAGTTGGAATCTCACCCACCTTTGATGATTCTCCACCATCATTAGCTTCAATGATCCCTACATCATCATCATCACAAGAATCCTTCCTCGGAAGGAAGTTATCATCGAAAACAACATGTATAGATTCCTCTACAACTAAAGTTCTTTTGTTAAACACACGATAGGCTTTAGAGTTTAAAGAGTAACCTAGAAAAACAGGTTCATCACTTTTTGCATCAAATTTACTCAAATTGTCTTTTCCATTATTTAAAACAAAACACTTGCAACCAAAAGGATGCAAATAGCTAATGTTAGGCTTTTTAGATTTTAAAATCTCATAAGGAGTTTTCTTTAAAATAGACCTAATCATTACTCGATTAATAATATAGCAAGCGGTGTTAGTGGCTTCCGCCCAAAAATATTTTGGTAAATTGTTTTCACAAAGCATGGTTCTAGCCATTTCTTGTAAAGTCCTATTTTTCCTCTCAACTACCCCATTTTGTTGAGGAGTTCGAGGAGCCGGAAATTTGTGGCTAATACCATTTTCATTTAAAAACTCTTCAAAACCTAGATTTTGAAACTCGGTTCCATGATCACTTCTATTGTGAGAAATCTTAAGATCAAGATCATTTTGAGTTATTTTTGAAAATGTGATGAAGTTTTCTAAAGCCTCATCCTTGGTGCTTAAAAAGAGAACACAAGTATATCTAGAGTAATCATCAACAAGCACAAAAGCATATGATTTTCCACCCAAGCTAGTAGTTCTAATTGGCCCAAAAAGATCCATATGAATTAATTGTAAACATCTACTAGTAGAGACATCATTAATGGATTTAAAGGATGATTTATGTTGTTTACCCTTAGAGCATGCATCACAAATTTTATCATTTGAGAACTTAATCTTGGGTAAACCTCTAACTAGATTTAGGGAAACTAATTTTTCTAAAACACTAATGCTACCATGTCCTAGTTTTCTATGCCACAACCATGCATCATTTTCATTTTGAGCAACAAAACATGCATGGGATGTATGAATGTCATCTAGATGCACCATGTATATGTTTCCTATGCGATGACCAATGAGCATTGTTTTATTAGATTTAATGTCAACAATTTTACACTCATTTTTATCAAATAAGACATTAAACCCTTTATCACATAATTGACTAATGCTCAATAAATTGTGTTTTAGACCATTGACATACAACACATTTTCAATGAGTATGGTAGAGTGATTACCTATGGAGCCAATACCTTCAATGTGGCCTTTGGAGTTGTCACCAAATGTCACTACTCCTCCATTTTTAGCTTTAAATCCATGAATTGACTCTTGTCTCTGGTCATATGCCTCGAGCATCCACTACCAAAGTACCATGAGTTTTAGCTTTGTGCTTTGGCCTTGTAGCAATGATCCCCCTACAAACAAAGAGATTAAGCTTTGAATTTTGGTACCCAAATCATTTTGGGTCCATGAGTGTTAGCTCCCAAAAGCTTGGTTCCCTTAGGAATCCAAGGTGACATGGCATCAACATTATTAGATTTGACAAGTTCATTAGGAACCCATAAACTTCTAATTCTTTTAGTATTAGTATGCATATAGGAGCCACTTTGTTTGTAGTTAAAGTTCTTTCTTTTAGGTTGGTTTGTTCTACATGATTCACCTATTTCATTTTTCAAAGTACCAACACTCTTGAAAGACTTTTTGAGCTCATTTAGCTCATCTAACACCTTTTGGTGTTCAATGTTGCATTGAGAAATAAGATTATTTAAATCTACATTTTCATTTTGAAAGTATTCAATTTCATCTTGTAAACCTAAAATCTTTTTCTCAAATTCCAAGTTAGCTTGAGAAATTAAATCATTTTTAGCATGCAAATCCGAAATGACCTTTTTATTTTTCAAACAGAATCCTTATACTTCTCAACTAACTCGTCATACACCTCTTGTAACTCGTCATATGCTTCATGCAATTCATCATATGTAAAATCAAAAGTAGATGAGTTAGAGGTTACCATAGAAGAATCATTCTCAAGAGCCATGAGGCAAAGATTAGCCACTTCTTGTTCCTCATCCTCGGATGACTCTTTATCATTCCAAGTAGCAGGATTAACTTTGAGCTTCTTCTTCTTCTCAAAGCCCTTCTTCTTGAGTTGAGGACACTCGGAACGGATGTGACCCAGTTTCTTGCACTCATAGCATATGATCGGATCATCTTCTTATTTGTTCTTGGTCTTGAAGTCCATCTTTCTTTGAAATTTTCTACCTCGATTGGACCTCATAAACTGTGAGAATCTCTTGGCTATCATAGCCAATTCTTCAAGATCTTCCTCCTCACTAGAAGTGCTCTCCTCATGTAGAGAAGCTTTGAGAGCCACTTTTAGCTTCTTCTTTTTGTCTACCTCAAGCTTCTCCACTCTTTTTTCTTCTTTCTTCTTTTCATCTTCCCTTCCTTGCTTCATGATTTCATGAGTTAGGAGAGAACCAACTAGCTCATCAAGCTTTAGTGTCTTTAAGTTCTTTGTCTCGATGATAGCAGTTCTTTTCCCATCCCAAGACTCGGGAAGAGAGTAGAGTAGCTTCCGAACTAGCTTGTCATCCGGGATAATCTCTCTAAAACCTTTTAGCCCATTGACGATGGTTAAAAAGCGATCAAACATCTTAGATACGGTTTCGTCGGGCTCCATCTTGAAATTCTCATAGCTAAGATTGAGAATTCCAATCAGTGTTTCCTTTACATTGTTTGTCCCTTCATAGGTTGTCTCAAGTGTATCCCACACTTCTTTAGCACTTTCGATGGAAGAAGCTTTGGAGTAGACATCCGGTCCAAAAGCACAAAATAGCATGTGAAGAGCCTTGTCGTTGATTTGAATATTCTTTCTATCATCTTCACTCATTTCTATTTTTCTTTTCGGCACAAGTCTTCCTTCATCGTCACTCTTCATCGGAATGATGAGACCATCCTCTATAGCATCCCAAATAAGGTAATCACTAGACTTTATGAAGAGACGCAACTGGTTCTTCCAAAAAGGATAGTTGTCACCGTTGAAGAAAAGCAGTTTGGTGACCAATTGAGACTCGTGCAGGCTAGAGCCGGAGGTAGACGCCATGGCTTGCTTTGTTGATGATCACACTCTTCCTAGAATCTCCTCTTTCGGTTGTTAATCCTTCAAAGAGGTAGCTCTGAAACCAATTGTTGAGTGGATCAAGGGATTGATCAAAGCCAATGGGGTGAATTGGGTTTTTAAAATTTTGTAGGAGAAGTGGTATTAATAAAATTGAAGAACAAGGCAATTATAGTTGTTCAAGTTCCAAATGAACTCTACATCCACTACCTTAGCTCCCACTAAGGATTTTCCAACAATTCACTAATTGATCTTCCTCCTTTCTAGGCTTAGGAGGAAACCTTAACAAGACCGGTCAATTTTCTACCCAAAATTGACCAAACCCTGACTTGGTTACAAAGAAGAAATTGAAGGCAATAAAGATATCTCTCAATACAAGTTTTCCCCTTTGAATACAAGCACTCAACCCAAATTGAAAGACAAGATAAGAATTTCACTAAATACAATTTGTGATTTTTACAAGAATCAGAATTTAGGAACTTGAGCTTGGATTTTTTGTATAGATGTTTCTCTTGGATGAAATAGTTATTGTTGGTCTTCAATATGCTTGATTTTATACCTTCTCCATTAATTCTAGCCATTTGGGTGGTTAGGGAATTGATTATAGCCGTTGGAACCCTCTCTTTCCACCATAAATGCACTTCTGCAGCCTACCGTATCGGTACTCGAGGAGACGTATCGATATTTGTCTCAAAAAAGAAAGAGCCGTTGTACAATTACAAGAGGGGCGTATCGATACGCGTGTAGGCGTATCGCTACGGGTTAGGGAACCGTTTCGATACGGGTAAGACCGTATCGATGCAATTTTTCCCACAAAGCTCACTAAAGGAATCTGTATCGATACAGGTAAACGCGTATCGATACTCGTTAATCACCTCTTTTAAAAATTGGTTACCTACCAACTGATAAACAACGGTCAAATTATTTAAAGCTTCGAATTTAAAAATTTCTTTTAAACCGTATCGATACAGGTGAGACCGTATTGGTACACCATTTAAACTCCGTGTGATTTTATAGAGAGAGCGTATCGATACAGATGCAATCTGTTTCGATACGGTAAGGAACGTATCGAAACATGTTTCTCCAGTAGCCAAGTTTTTAAAAAGAGTATCGATACGGTAAGGGGCATATCGATACGCATGAACATTTTTTAGCAATTTGGCCTTGAAACACTTAAAAAATATTTTGGAGTTTGAGTTTTTCAAATTAGAGCAAAGCCTTGTTGGTTTGAAACCTTTTTGGGGACTTAAAAATTTATTTCAAGTTTTACAATTTAGTCCTTAAAACACTTTGTTATATCAAAATCAAACATAGATTTTACACTGTGCTTACTGCTGGTAGTGTTACATCTTTTGTTAACGATTTTAGAATTATGTTACTGAATGTTGATGCTAGGCAGTCCACACTTCAAAATCAAATTTGGCTTGTGCTCATATTAGCACTGTCCAGTAGCCTGTTAATACTATTGTTGTCCCTAATATTACTAGTTCTCAACCGTCTATGAATATTATTGTCTCCAGCCCTAATACTAATACCTCTATTGCTACTAATAATTTTGAACACTTTCAAAACTTTGATTATTCTAGAACCGACTATGATGGTTTTAGTTATAACAATAGGGGTAGAGACACGGGTAGATATGGTAGACCTCAATGTAAGTTATGTGGGAAAATAGAACATTTAGCAGAAAGGTGTTACTCTAGGTTTGATATGCCCTTTAAGAATGAAGCATCTAGAGCTACTCAGAATAATCGTTATGTTGTATCCCCTATTAATTTTTTCATGTTCAAGTTCATATTGTGACAGTTCCACCAGCCTTTTCTTCTTATTATTATGCTGCATCAAATCTGCCTTATGTGTCCCAGGGATTTCTTCCCTCTAGTTTTTCTCAATCTGGCACTCAATTTGGTGGTCCTTATGTTCCTACAAGTCATACCTTTCTTTAATCTAATTTTAATCTTTTTCTGCATCTGTTTCATGCTCTTGTATTCCCCTCTCATGCTTCTGTTTCATATGTTTTTTTCTATATTTCTTTCTCCTGCTCCTGTGTATTCTGCTCAAGCACATATTGTCACACTAGAAATTGTAGATGACAATGCTTGGTATTCTAACTCTGGGGCCACACATCTCATCACTAAATATGCGCATAATATTCAACCTGAAATTGTTTGCCCTACAAATGGTAATGTTCAAGTTGGCAATGGTAGTTTTCTTCCTATAACTTTTGTTGGTCATGTCAATTTTTTTACACAGTCTAAATCTTTTTGATTAAAAAATTTACTTTATGTTCCTAAAATTACAAAAAACTTGTTATTTGTTTCAAAGTTTACATAGGAAAATAGTGTGTTCCTTGACTTCTTTCCCACATACTGCCAAGTGAAGGACTTAAGAATTTAATTTTTTTTTGCATAAAGGACAAGAGGAGGCTGGTCTTTATAAGTCTCAGTCTGGTTTGAGTCATGGTTCTTGTATTCTTAGTAGTCATTACAATAAGCAATGTATTTCTTCCACTGTTGTTCCTTCTAGTTTTGCTTTGTGACATCAAAGACTAAGTCATCTTAGTACCGATATTGTTACCATAACTCTAAATAATTGTAATGTTGGTTTTAATAAAAATAAATAACATTTTTTTGTAATGCTCATCAATTAGAAAAAATCCATAAACTTCATTTTCATTGTCTTCCATAATTTACAAAACATCTTTTAGAACTTGTGATTGCTGATGTTTGGGGACCACCTCTTTTGTTGTCTAATGGTTTTAGATACTATCTTGCCCTCACAGATGCTTACACAAAGTATACTTGGGTCTATTTCTTGAAACTTAAATCTGATGTGAAATTTGTTTTTTTATAGTTTTACAAGCAAACTAAAAGAAAAATGGGAGTAAAACTGAAGGCTTTACAAACTGATGGTGGAGGAGAATTTGTTGCTTTACAAGGTTATCTTAAAGACCAAAGTATAGCTCATAGACTTTCATGTCTACACACATCTGAATAAAATGGGCTTGTAGAAAAAAAAGCATCGCCAAATTATTAAGGTGAGTTTGTCTATTTTAGCTAATGCTTCTATACCTTTTATCTTACTGGAATGATGCTTTTTCTACTTCTGTGTTTCTGCTTAATAAATTTCTTATTGTAGCTTTGTCTGACATGTCACCATATGAATTTTTTTCAAAAGAAACACGATTACACTTTTTTTAGAGTATTTGGTTGTCTGTGCTATCTTTACTTGAGAACTTTTAATAAGAATAAATTGTTTCCTCTTGTTTCTTTTTAGGTTATTCTCCTTCACATAAGGGTTATATGTGTTTAGATAAATCTGGTCGTATATATGTATCTAGACATGTTAAGTTTAATGAATTATTTTATCCTTTTCAAGTTGGCAATTTTTCTCATATGATTGCAAATCTAGTGGTCAAACTAACAAACTTGCTACTTTTCCTTCTGAGCGGTTTGCTTGATTTTTTAAAAACAATGTGTCTGATTTTTTTGCCCTTCTATTGTAGCTCTATCACCTCATACATCTTCATCTCATGATGCTTTTATACCAACCTCTATTTCACATTCTTCACCACCATCACTTGTAACTTTATCACTTCCTACATCTTCACCTCATGATGTTTCTATATCATAATATATTCATCCATCTTTATCTTCGCCTCTTGCAGCTTTAGCACCTTCTACATCTACATCTCATGCTGCTTCTATACCACCATCTCCTTCACATTATTTACCACCACCACTTGCAGCTTTATCACATTCTACATCTTCATCTCATGTTCTTTCTATATCACTATCTATTTCACATTGTTCACCGCCATTACTTGCAACTCTATCACCTCCTACATCTCCACCTCATGTTGCTTCTATGTCACACCCTACTTCACAATATTCACTACCATCACTTGCAGCTCTATCACCTCCTACATATCTACCTCATGTTGCTTCTATGCCACACCCTACTTCACAGTATTCACTACCATCACTTGCAGCTCTATCACCCCCTATATTTTCATCTCATGCTGCTCTATCTCCATTAGAGGTGGCAATCGGGTCGCTTGGATCAAGTACGGATTGGGTCACTTTGGGTCGAGTTGCTTTTGGTTTAGGTTTGATTTGGGTCGAATCAGGTCTGATGCAGATTTAGTTCAGGTCTATGTTATTTCAGATCGAGTCAGTTTAATATCAGATCGGTTAATTTTTGGGTCGGGTCAATATCGGATCGGTTAACTTTTTAGGTCGGGTCTATATTAGATCGATTGACTTTTTGAGTCAGGTCAATATCAGATCAGTTGCCTCTCGGGTCAGGTTTATATCGGATCATTCAGCCTTCATTTTGAGTCAATATATGAATATGATCTTTTAAAAGAGAAAAATGATATTAAACTATTACTAAAGGTAGTTGTTAATTAATAATGTAACACAAAATAAGAATAAAACATACATATTTGAGAAAATTAAAATCGGGTAGATTTCGATTCGGTTTCTTTCAATTCTTGTTTCTTTTGGTTCGGGTTGATTTTCAGTTCTGGTTGCTTTCAGTTCGG
The DNA here is from genome assembly GCA_030270665.1 of Hibiscus trionum. NCBI lineage: Eukaryota > Viridiplantae > Streptophyta > Magnoliopsida > Malvales > Malvaceae > Hibiscus > Hibiscus trionum. The sequence continues at coordinate 20,204,494 of BSYR01000022.1, forward strand.
GTTGTTTTTAGTTTTGGTTAATTCTGGTTCGGGTTGATTTTCGGTTTAACTAAATTTGGGTCGGTTTTGGTTCAATTTAGTTTTGGTTCGGATTCAGGTCAAGTTTAGACCATCATATTTGAGTCTATATCGGGTCTCGAGTTGGGTAAATCAGTTCGAGTCTCAAGTTTCAGGTCAAGTTTACCAAGTCTAATCTCTACAATCTATTTCACATTATTCACCACTGTCACTTGAAGCTCTATCACCCCTTATATCTCCACCTCATGCTGCTCTATCTCCACAATCTATTTCACATTATTCACCACCATCACTTGCAGCTCTATCACCTTCTACATTTCCATCCCATGTTGCTTCTATACCACAATATTCATCTCCTTTTATGTCTCTTATTGCTCCATCTTTCACTGCAGCTTCAATTTTATGTTTTTCTTCTGTTGTTAATTCTGTCAGACCAACCCTAATAAAAAATGCTCATCCCATGGTCACAAGAGACAAAGTTGGTATGTTTAAACATAAGGCTTTACTTGCAGAGGTTGAATATCTTGAGCTTGTTGATATCTTTGCAGCACTCCAACATCCTAGTTAGGCTCAGGTAATTTATGATGAGAGCAATGCTCTTGTTAGGAATGATATATTAGATCTGCATATTCTTCTTTCTAATAGAAAATTAGTGGGGGTGTAAATGGCTTTTTTGAGTCAAGAAAAAGCTAGATGGATCTGTTGAGAGACTTAAAGCTCGTTTAGTGGCTATAGATTTTTCTCAGAAGTGTGGCAGTGATTTTATAGAAATATTCAGTCCAATTGTTTGAGCCACTACAATAAGAGTTGTGTTGTCGCTTGCTGTTACAATGGGGTGGTCAGTTCGACAAGTTGACATAAATAATACTTTCTTTAATGGAAAATTGTCGGAGGAGATTTACATGGCACAACCACCTGATTTTGAACACTATGAGCCCTTTGGTGAGAAACTGGTATATAAGCTCAACAAGGCTCTCTATGGGCTACACCAGGCACCTAAAGCCTGGTTTGATACATTAAAAATATTTCTATTTGAACAATAAAAGTTTGTACCTTCCAAAAACAGATTCTTCTCTCAACATTAAAAGTAATAACTCTTCAAAGTTATTTCTTTTTGTATATGTAAATGACATCATTATTAGAGGTAATGATTTTGCTGAAGTCGATAGTCTCATTCAACAACTTAATGAAGAGTTTTCTCTTAAAAACTTAGGTGAACCAAGTTATTTTCTTGGCATGAAGTTTGTTAGTTGTCCCAAAGGGTTGTTACTAAGTTGGAGAAAGTATGCTGCTAATCTTTTTCTTAAAGCTATCGTGCTTGGTACTCATCCTACTTCTACACATATGGTTGTTACTCCTAAAACCTCTTGTGCTAATCAAGATTTGTTACTCCTCACTTGCATTACACCTTTAGGTGTTTAGATTGTTGGTCCAAATGCTTCTCTTTTAGAAGTTTAAAGCGTATTTCTATATTGGCCAATTCAATATCTATACTTCTGGATAGATTTTTATACAAGATCCTCATTATCTTTCTTAACTTCTATAGAAGTTCGTGTAAAATTGTTTGTAAAATCGTTGTCGACAACTTTTCTATTTTAGTTCCATTCTCGTAGTGACATAACTCATCGAGATCTCTTCAAGATTTCAATCTTTATTTCAGGTACTTGAAACTCTTCAAGAGTTTTATAATTAGTTATGTCTTGGGTCTTTTCAGGAGCACCCGCCTCCAATATATGACCATCTCATACTACTTTCTATTTACGAGAATTTTGATCATTAGAACTAATTTCAACTATCATGCTTCAGGCATGATTTACATCCATTCGCTCTAACATGTAATTTAAACTTAGAGCATTTTCAGCTGATATATGAGAATTGATTACTCTCATTAGTTTAGTAAATATGTCTGGCAGTTGACATACAATAACTTGAATCATCTTATGAACTTTTAGTTCATATTCGAGGATCTAAATAATGATAATTCATTTTCTTTCTTTATCCAACTAATTATTCTCTCCCCCTGATGTTAAGAAAAATCATATCATAAATGATTCTCCAATTAATGTTTAAAAGTTTAAACATAAAAGGGGACTCGTACTCAATATATATTCTCAACCCTTTTTATTTACCCATTTTGTGCGTTGTGGTGGAGCAATTCATATCGCACATTCAAAAATTATAAAATGAGAAATGTATGGCTTTTGACCAAAAACCAATCATAACGGGGAGTTTATTATAATCCGTTGGCTTGATGCGTATAAGTGTTGCTATATGGAAAAACCATATAAATAATAACCCTTTTGTTCTCATAGTTTAGCTATTGAAGATGAGGCATCCAATTGAAATTTTTTTAAACTGTATTTTTCATAATCAATAGGCTTTGTAACAACTGATATAGCCTAAATTATAAACCCACTAGCTTTTGCAAGACGAATAGTCTAATTGCATAATTTGAATCCTTTTAGAATCAATCTCACAAACTTATGGTTGTAAGTTGATAAAAACAATGTAGATGCATCTACTAAAATCATATAAAATTTTCCACATGTGTGGATATATGGGCTCATATTTCATTCAGATATGCAAGACATACAGTCTCAACTCTAGTACAAGAACTTCAAGTTCTAGTTCTTTTGGTAAGTGGGATCAACTAATTCCTTTGAGAACAAACAACACAAGAACTTCAGGTTCTTTTAGTAAGTGGAATTTAATCAATTCCTTTAAGCAACACAAGAACTTCATGTTCTTTAATAAACGAAATTTAATTAATTCCTTTGAGAATAAACACCACGAGAATCAAGGTTCTTTTAATATATGTGCATGTAAATCTTAATAATTTTTGCATCATTATTGATCAGGATAGTCTAATCGATCATACCAACTATATACATGTGTGTATATATATTTCTGAATTTGGTAAATTTTTGGTTTACCATAACATGTAATTCAATTTCACACGTACATGTCTAGTACAACCATCAAATTTGTTCCTTTGAATAGAAATATATTTAACTCTTTCGGAGCTTTCAATGGAAATTATCTTTTGGTAGCAATATATAACTCTTCTAGAACTTTCTACTAACTTTTGGCTACTAAAACTTATATCTACATTGGCTTATTTCAAATGTAAATTGATAACATATGTTATCTATAATTCTCGAAAGATTATTTTGCGAACTCATATTGCTTTCTTAAAATTTTCACTTCTAGTGGTGACGATATTGTTACCATCAACGATAATTTTACAATATTCGCAATTTTGCACTTTTCATAATGTGCTTTTTCTCAAGAACTTATTTCTGTTCTGGAGCATCAATATTTTCAGTACTTTGAGATATAGTACTCACATTTTCCCTTGCATTAAATGAGAAAATATATCTTATACTTCTGCTGAACATAAATCGTCACCATAAATTGTATTTGATAAATAATCATGTTAAACAAAATAAATAAATAGCGTAATATATAAATATAAAACGTAAATAATTAATATGTAAAGTAAATAAATAACAAAATAAATAAAAAAGATAAATAATTCTCTTCAAAGTTGTGAAAATAATTAGATGATGATTTATTCCCTTCGAGGGTTATAAGAAAATCAACAACATCCAAATGAGTTGGATCAGTAATGTCTAAATAAATTGGACCAATATCATCTTCATCATTTTTTGCAAACAAAATTTTCTTCTAGTTTCTTTCCTTTATCATTCAATGATTGTTGATTTTTCAGCGTACGACAAGTACGAGACCAATGGGTTATTACATCGCATTGGTAATAAAAAAGATTTTACTTCCTTAGAATGATCTTTTATCACTCTTGTCATCCTTATAAACTTACTACTGTTGGGTAGAAAAATTCTTAAAATGACCATAATGTCTATGTTCATGGCCTCGACCATGACTACAACTACTAATGTGACATTTATTCTTTCTATTATAAAATCTCACATCCACTTCAGGGAAGGAGTAGAGCGAATGGGCTTTTAAAATCTTTTTCACGATATTGTGTCTGAGGCAACATTATTTGTCGTGAAAAGTGGAGTATATTTTTATTAACATATCCTCATCACAAAGAACAAAGATTTAATCCACATACGCGGCATTGTTAAACCAGTTCACAAGGTACTTTAAAAACCTCCTTTGAGACCAGTAGCCTCGCAGAACGGATGTCCAACCAATACACTTGGATTATATCGAAATTATGTCTCTAATTGAATAATGATTTACCATGTTTGTATTCACTTCATGGAATAAAACAGATCCAATAATTGCATGGAATAAATATAATTTTTGCATTCACTTCAGGGAATGTTCCATCATTGATAATCGCATCGAATAAACATCATGTTTTACATTCACTTCAGGGAATGCCTCCCACAAAATTTTTTTTCAAGATGAATTTTTTATAACATGAACTTGGGAGAAGTCTATAGTCGATTTTTTTTCGTCGTAGAATAAATATTGCTTTTAAGCAAAATCACCATGATTTATCGAACTTTAAAATATAATTTAAAGAATAAAAATAAGATTAGAATTTACCGATGTTGATTTTCCTCTTAAGAACAATGAAGACATAACAAACGGTTAAAATGACTTCTCATAATCTCTTTTTTTCGTGTCTCTTACCACGCCATTCAAACATATCATATAAAACGCAAAACACGGTTAAAAATATCAAATATCATCAATAGGATAAAATAAACTAAATATTGATAAATAAATCACAACAAATATGTAGGGACTAAAGTAAATAAACCAGAAAAATGTGAAGAACTTGACAAAAATTTATCCTTTTCTCTTAAAGTTTACGCATATGCAAAACACAACATCGGAAACTATTTTTTCTATCAAAACAGTGAAAAGTACTAACAAAATAAAAAAAATAATTGATTGATACTGAAATTAAAATACAACCAATCATGGTATACCCATCTCTGTTAATTCGTCCTTTGATTTGTGAGAAACCACAAATTCATCTTTACCCAATGCTTAAATACAATCGAACATGCCCCTCTTTGGTTTTTCAAAAAAAAAAAAACCAAGTTAAAATATAAAGAGAAAGATAATGAGTAACAAAAAGAAAATTGAACAAGAAAAAAACTTATCTTTGGTTCACCCTGAAATCGTATTCTTTCTAATAATTTTTTTTAGATTTGAACGACGAAGATCTCAGTTGATTAAAAGCTCGTGCTGATAACGTGTTGTGAATAAAGTAAAGAAGAACAAGAATGACAAAGAGATGAGAGAAAGATGAAGATTTTTATTATTCTTTTTTTTGAAAGGTAATTTGATTGATTAAAAATATCAACCATACAACGAGCGCATATATGAGCCTCGTTAAAAAACCTCCCTAAACCTAGGTGGAGGAAAAAGAGTGCATCATATCTGGCTATATACATACAACGGAGACAGAAAAACACCATGACCATAATCATAATCCCAAAGTCCCGACAATACAACTTTATAACACAACCACCTAACGCAAAACTCCAACCGAAAGCCTAGATTAAATCGGCGGTAGGGAGTGCCTCCAGTCCAAACGCCAATCCCCTTGATCCCGAGGGCCACTGCACGACGCATCAAAAAGCTGCAAAAAAACCTGCAAACAACTACTGGACAAAACGGATGAAAATAAAACATAAATAGAATAAACCATATTCAGAGCCTCGGGCCCAACAAATGACTTGAACCCAGTTAACCTATTAGCCTATGCCTTTTTTGGCTAACCTATCTACCTCAGTATTGCTCGACCTAGGAACCCATCGAAAGCACATCCCTCTTGTCCGAGCTACAGCCACAAGGTTCAGGACCCTATCTCGAATATGACAGGGGGGAGTCACTTTTCCGAGACACCAATCGACCGCTAGCTGACAATCGGATTCGACTACGAGTCTACTATTATTTGACCATCGGGAATTGAGGAAGAGATTGATGCCCCGAATCATCGCTTCAAATTCCAAGATAGCTGGGGGCGCACCGTTAGTGGATTCAGAGAACTCAAGAAGAGTCGCGCCTTCCGAATCCCTAACCAGGCCACCGATCCCACCGACCTCCCTAGATAAAATGGCGGCGGCTGAATTTAGTTTTAAGAACCCAGGAGGGGGGGTCCAACCGCCAGGGGGGACAGCGAAGGGGTTCGGGCAAAGGACGATGCCACCAAGGAGAAATCCATCAAAAGATCAGACAGCGACAGCGGAACATCTGGGAATTTGGCCTTAAACCACGAGGCGAGCCGAAATTTGACCAGGAAATCCAATTGAAGCCAATCCACCTCCATTTTCCTAAATACTATCTCATTCCGGAATAACCAGACGGACCACACCACGGCAAAAGGAACAAGCTTCATCCAGGCCCGGTTTCCTTCCCTCCCTAACCCTTCCCAAGCTTCGAAGAAACTAGGAATATCACAAGGAAAAGCGGCCAAAATCCCGGCCATGTTACAGAACCTCATCCAAATACGCCAAACCCCAGCACACGACACAAAGAGGTGAGCACGCGACTCTGGGAAGGCCTTGCAGAGAGGGCAGAGGATGCTATCCAAGTTTCTCACACCCCGCTTAGCCAGTTCCACTTTAACAGGGATACGACCCAAAATGAGTCTTCAGATTAGAATTTCTACCTTAGGAGGAGCGAAACCAAGCCAGACTTGATTTTTCCAAATAGGGTTAGAGCTCTCACAGGGAGCCATGATCTATCTAAAGGACTTAGAGGAGAAGGAGCCATCACTCGAGCCCTTCCAGCAGACCCAATCCCTTCCCGGGGAGGAAGGTTTCAAAACATCAAGACAATTCATGAATGAATCCCAAATAGGTACTTCCCAATCAAGGCAATGAGGTCTCAGGGGGATGGACCAACACCACCCAGAGTCCATCTTGACCCCAAACTCCGAGATGGTGCCAGATTTCTGAACAGAAAGAGCAAAAATGCGGGGAAATTTCTCCTTTAGGGAAAAATCCCCAAGCCACCAATCGGACCAGAATAGGATGACATTACCATCACCAACCTGTAAAGAAATATTCTGCTTAATCCTGGAACCTATACCGTCATTACCCAAGGATGCATTCGCTATACCTCTCCATAACCAGGAAGCTTGATGGGGCTTCGGAATAGAAGGGAGGAGAGGATTGGACGGATTTGGAATTTTGGCATCTATCACCCGCTTCCAGAGACTATCCGGTTCGTTACCAAATCTGATAATCCACTTGCACAGCAACCCTCTATTTAGCATTTCCAGGTTCGACACTCCCAAACCACCATCCAACCTAGGCTTGCAAATCTGGGCCCAACTGACCCAGTGAATGCATGATTTGTCCTTGTTTCCCCCCAGAGAAACCAGGCCATAAGACTACAGAGTCGATTGCAAACTTGGGTCGGTAAACAAAAAAGGGAGAGGAAATAAGTAGGAATGCTGCATAGGATCGATTTCACCAACGTGAGACGACCACCTATAGATAAGGATTTGGATTTCCAACTGTTTAGCTTAGACGTGACTCTTCTGAGGATAGGATTCCACAGCACTGCCGAGTTCCGACTAGCCCCAAGAGGCAAGCCCAGATATTCTGTGGGAAATTTGTCAAAAGAGCACCCAACATCCAAAGCCCAATTCCTAACTGTTTCCTCACAAATGTTAATCCCAAAGACTCGGCTCTTCTTAAGGTTGAGTTTAAGACCCGAGGCTAGTTCGAAAATACGCAATACTCGTTTCACACTCCGGATTTGATTTTCTTCACCCTCGCAGAAGATTAGGAGGTCATCTGCAAACTGTAGGTGAGAAATTTCTACGAGTGAGCTGCCTCTGCCCACTTTACAACCTGCAAATAAATTTAGGCGAATAGCCTTCCTAAATAGCAGGTTGAGGGCTTCACCAATGAGATTGAACAGTAGGGGGAAAGTGAACAGCCTTGTCTTAAACCACGTGAGATCTTAAAAGCCTCAGTGGGTGAACCATTGACCAGTACTGAGATTGAGGCTGTGGATATGCACCTATAGATCCAATCGCACCATCTTTCCCCAAAATTACATTCCTTCATAACTCGGGTTAAGAAAGCCCAGCTCACCGTGTCGTACGCTTTCTGGAAATCAATCTTGAAAGTGATACCCTTGCTGCCTGATTTAGCCATTGAGTCGATAACCTCATTTGCAATCAGCGAACAGTCGAGGATTTGTCGACCCGGAATGAAAGCGAATTGTTGCTCACCAATGATGTCCCCCAACACAGCGCTTAGACATTTGGCCAGAACTTTTGAAAGAAGTTTGTACATTCCTCCAACAAGACTTATTGGTCTGAATTCGTCAAGGGAATTGGGGTTCTTAACCTTGGGAATGAGGGTGATGAAAGAATGGTTGATTCCTAAATCCCAAGGGCGACCCCAATAAAAGTCCTCAAAGAACTGCATAATTTCCCCCTTAAGGTTACTCCAAAACTTTTTGAAAAAGCCCAGGTTAAAACCATCCGGTCCGGGGGCACGATTGCTGTCTGAAGAGGACAAGGCCGCCCAGATTTCGTCTTCACTAAACCTAACCTGAAGGGCGGTGGATTGAGCTTCGTTTAACTTACAGAAGCCTAAATTAAGGTCCTCCACCACGAGGGCATTGGTGGTATTATAAGCTTCATAGATGTACTCTCTAACCATGCTCTTCACCGAAGATGGATTGTTGATTTCAACCCCGTCTCTTGTCAACTGATTTAACTGGTTAGTCCTTCTTCTTTCCATAGTTGTTAAGTGAAAGAAGCGGGTGTTTCGATCCCCCTCCGAGAACCAGCGCAGACGTGACTTTTGAAGCCACTCACTTTCTTCCTTCCGATAGGCCGCCCACAGTTGAGATCTTAGAGATCTGAGAGTGTCGTGCGAGCCCGGAATCACAAGGCCTTGTTGTAATTGGGTTTCTAGAATTTCTATCTCCTTTGCAATGACCACAGAATTCCTGCTTTTGTTCTTTAGGAGATCCCCAGACCAAGCCTTAACTGCCAATTTAGTGACTTTCAGAATACCCCATATATCAGAAGTTATGCTTTTGTTCCTCTGCTCTTCTATTGTTTTCGTAACTACGTCTTCAAAACCCTCCATCTCCAACCAATAATTGAAGCATTTAAAGGGTTTCGGGCCCCAGTTAGACTTTTCAGACGATAGGTGAACTGCATTATGATCCGACAGCGATCTCGGGAGGACCTTCTGGAGGAAACCCGGCAAAACCAAACTAAGATCAGCTGAGATCAAGAACCTATCAAGGCGTACAAAGGTGGGAGGATCACGGTTATTGCACCAAGTGAATTTCCCACCAACCAGGGGTAGGTCCATAAGCTCTGCTTCCGAGACAAAATTTTGGAAAGCATCGATGAGCTGTATGTTCATTGTCAACCCCAGTTTCTCCTCTTGATCCAGGAAAAGATTAAAGTCGCCTCCTAAGCCCCAGGGAATATCTTTCGATTTTAGGAAGCACAGCAACTCCGCAAGAAAGGTAGATTTTTCCGAGTCAACCGAAGGGCCGTATACGTTAACTAAACCACAACGGAAACCTAAGCTTTTAATTACCCCAGTTATTTCCGTAAACCTTTGGAAGCTAAACTTCTCATCAATTTGGAAGAAGTCAGTGTACCATATACATAGAAGACCACCAGCAGATCCCGACGCAGGAGAGAAAACAAAGTCTAGATCCCCAATGTTCCAAAAAGCTTTGATATCCCTAATGGATATCTCTTCTAATTTAGTTTCCTGAATGAAGGCTAAATTAGGCCTAATCCTACTTACAACTTCTCTAAGGGCTCTTTTTTTCTCCCTCCGCCTAAAACCCCTAATATTCCAGGTTATAGCATTAAAATTCATAATAATAAAAATTCAAAAAAATCGGAGAAAACATACCTTAGCCAACCGAGTCAGACCTTGCACCTCGAGTCCATCTCCAAGCTATAGACCCTCTTGATAACAGCCTCTTTACCACCTTTGAATGAAATTTCTAGTAGGTTGCACAACTCCCAAACAGATTCGGCTTCGAGACCTGCAGCTGAGTCTTCATATTCTATGTTGACATTTTCGTCCAAAGTGGAGGGCAGCAAGGGAATATCATCTATAGAGTCTCTCACGAGACGTCTAACCAATCTCCTGGTCTTAGCCCGAAAAAAACTTCTGTACCCAATTTTAGGGGATGAGCCTAGTTGATTCTGACCATATTGAAATGAAGAACCGGGCATAATTTTATTGCCAGCATCAAGGCTATCCGGTACAAATTCACCTGACCACGATGGAGATTTTTGCGCAGTATTCGAAATTGGGGAAGGGACCAGAATGGGCCAATTAGTCGATAGAGAGGACTGTTGTATCCCCCCCTTGGGCACTCCAACCGCGGCGGCCCATCAATAAGCCCAGGAACAAGAGAGTTTATTATATGAAAGTTTGAATTATTGGAGGGCCCCACAGGAGAGTCATGGGACTGCTGCCTATCGGGTGAGTCAACCCAATTATCCACATTTACTTCATCCTCATCAGCATTATGACCAGGAACATTCTCTGGCTGCACATTGGAACATGAGCCTGCATTCAAGGAATCGCCCGCAATAATGGGCTCGTTATCCCGAGGCGGTGGAATGTCGGCTGCAGCAAAGTCATTCCGAACACCAACCGACGGAGACGAGGGCCGACCAGTAGCCGCTAAACCGCCAGAATCCAAGTCATCGTCGTCATCAAGGAGATTCCACTCCTCACTAGAGCCATCATCACCCACCACCGGATCGAAAACAGCAGATTTCTCAGAGGAATCTCCGATGGAGATGCTAACACGGAACGGGTAGCCCATGGAGGAAATCGTAATCCTCGCCGGAATGATGGCTGTGCTCACCGCCCTAATATACACTTTCGCGACATCCAACCTCTCCTTGTTCAGGGTTTCGGAATCTACTCCGACGAAAACCCCCACCTATTACCCAATTCTTCAAAAAAATTTGAATGCCAGCAACAGAGAGGGACGCCGTGCAGCCCCAAATTAACGAAGTAATGAGGGATGCCACGGATCAGAAGCAGACCAATTTGGGAGAACCAGAACGATAGTTCTTCACGTTTGCCATTCCAGATTGCCTCCATATCCTATTTCGATCTGAACAACAGAATATGGGAATCATTGTCCACTCCCCATTTCGAGACTCTCACGTCAATCTCATCATTCAACAGAGCCCGTTGAGTAAACTCTTGATCAAAACCAGCCTTTAGAATTCCAACCATACAACGATTCAACCAATCCAGGTCCTTCGCCGGAACCTGGAAATTAACTCTTTCTTTCTCTGCACACTCCTTACCACTACCAGAAGCCCCCTAAAGTATAGCATTAGGATCATCGGTTGACTTACCATCAGTAGCCTTAGTCTTGTTATCACCTTCAACCACCTTAGCCTCCTTCATCAGGGAGTCGCGGTAGGAACAGAAAGGAACTCTGGCCTCATAGGGTTGATGTCTGGGAAAACTATTTTCCGGGAGGTTGACGCGGTTCTTGACCGCCGACACTCGGATGAAACTGCCATCGACTTTGAAACCGTCGAGATTTCCAATAGCCCTCTGCTGTTCCACTTTCGACCCAAAAGCGAAAAATGCAAAGGTATGAACAGAATCCTTTAGTCTGGGATTCCTTAAGGGGATAAACAATCTCCTAACCTTGCCATGACTTTCAAACAACTCTTTTACCGTCGATCTAGGAACCCTCTTGCTAAGATTACTCACGAAAACAGTCCATTCCGGCGGTTTCGGGAACACCCTCAACGGTGGATCGCGCCTTGCCGAACGTTGCTTCTGTCTGTTAACCACCGTTCAACCATCCTCGTCTGAAGCAGATTCTTTCCCCTTCCCTGAGACACGATCCCGAGCGTTGGTAGCAGAAGAGATGTTTACATGATTTCCTGGAAAAACTTGACTGTCGGCTGGAACAGGACGGACGGAATTACCTTGACCGTTGAGAGACTCCATTTATGATACTCAATTCATATTTTTAAATTTATCCTAATTTTTTTATTATCTAATACTTTATATACAAATTCTTTCAAATTTAGATTTTTATCAAGGAAATCTAATTTATTTTATCATTAGGAATATTATCTACATTAATTAGAGTTTAATGTATTATGTATTTCTTATGCCTATAAATAGATGCTTTATTGAAGGCATTGTACACAAGTCTATATTTAAGATTTTTATTATTCTTAAATATAGACTTGTGTACAATGCCTTCAATAAAGCATCTATTTATAGGCATAAGAAATACATAATACATTAAACTCTAATTAATGTAGATAATATTCCTAATGATAAAATAAATTAGATTTCCTTGATAAAATCTTTATCATAATAGATATATCCACATAGATAAAAATTCATAACAAAAATATATTTTTAAATCTTTCACCAATTAATTCAGCATCCGATAATCAGATATAACATTTTAATTAAATATTTAATAAATAATTTAATTCGATTTGATTTGATTCGAAGAGCATATACTATGGAGGAATTGAGAAGGCAGAAAAATGTTAAGGGAGTCGGGAGTCGGGACCATAGAATTGAGCGATCAGCTGATGGATTCGTTTCCAATCCAGGCCACGGCCGCATCCTGACGCTACAATAAATATCTTCTCCCACGTTGATGACGTGGCAGCTCTACGGTGCCAGATTTAGTTCAGATTTTTTTCAATTTACTTTGATTTTCGATACGTGCTTGTCACCACTCTTCAACTTTTGCCGCCCCATTTCTTACTAAATTACCAAATCACCACTCTTCTTTTTGTAGATATTTAGGAGAATAAAAAAGGAAACAAATTCTCCGATTCGTAACAAACTTTAGTTCATTCACCGAGGGACTGCATGATTTTGAGTCCGTCGTACTTTTGAAAATTCCAGTTTTTTAAAGCAAATGTTATTACATTTTTATTGATAATTTAAGTTTATATTTTTTTAAAAATTTGTCATTATGTATTTTTAAAATTTTATTATAATTTTATAAAATCTCGCATCTCTAATATAAACATTATGTTCATCCTTAAATTAATCACCAAATAAAATGTTTAGATTAAGTTTTAAATTATAAAGGACAAATTTTGGTAACATAAAAAATACTTTCAATTTATTCATGTGCATTTGGCTTAAATTGTAAATAGAACATGAGAATAGAGAAATTTTAAATTGAAGTCATATCGTATTGAATTCTATTTAAATTTAGGGTAAACTACAACGGAGGTTACTCAATTATGGGTAAGATTACATTTAAGTCACTCAATTATTAAAAGTTACATTTGGGTCACTCAATTATGTGTAAGGTTACATTTGGGTCACCCAATTATTAAATGTTACATTTGGGTCACTCAATTATGGGTAAGGTTACGTTTGAGTCACCCTTCATATTTAAAAAGTATATTAATTTAGTCATTTTTTTCTTCCAAATCACTTGTATATCCTCGTTAACATTAGAGTACTTCATTTGAAATCATTAATTAATCTAATACACGAATTGATATACTTTTTTTTTAAAATATGAAGGGTGACCCAAATGTAACCTTATCTATAATTGAGTGATCCAAATGTAACCGTTAATAATTGAGTGACCCAATTGTAACCTTACCCATAATTGAGTGACCCAAATGTAGCTTTTAATAATTGGGTGACCCAAATGTAACGTTACCCATAATTAAGTGACCTATGTTATAGTTTACCCTTAAATTTATTATTATTCGAGTTTAACAGTAAAAAATTACTTTAATGTATTAAATAATAATTTTTTTATAGTTCATGTACATTTTATAATTCATGTTCGGAATTCGAGATTCTTCCTCCAATAAAGTCGTCTCTAAAATTCGAACTTTAATTCTTTCCTTGGATATTTTTTTTGTTAATAAGATGACAATTCATAATTTGGAAAAAATAATAAAAGGATTTTTATTAATAAAATGATCATTGGAAAAAAAATATAAAACTGTTTTTTAAAAAGCTTATGTATTAAATTGATCATCTAATTATATCAAAAAATTATAAAATATCTTAACGTGAATTATGGATCAAATAAGTCATTATACGAAAAATCGTAATAAAAAATGAGTATCAAATTTTCAACATTTATAAGCTCATTTGATATATAATTTAAATTAAATGTTCGAATAAAATTAGAAAATTTTATTTGATATAAAAGCCTTGAACAAAATATTTAAAAACTTGTTAATTATTAAGAGCCAATTTGACATTATTTTTAAAAAATGTTTTTAAAAGTGCGGTTAGAAAATAATTTTAAAAAGTTAATCGTAAGATTATAGTGTTTGGCATTGCTGTCAAAAAATACGTTTTAAAAAATAAAATATTTATTTTAAACATAATATTATAAAATAAAAATAAATAAATGTAAATAATATTTAAATTTATTATTATAAAATTTATTAATAATTATTATATTTATTATATTTAATAATTATTTTATTTAATATTAAAATATTAGTTTAATATTAAAATACCACTTTAATATTATTTTAATATACTACTATTAATATTAGTGTTAATAATTAAGATAAAAAGTAATTTCATGATTTTTCACCCAAAACCTAGAAATCTTAATTTTTTGAGGTTGGGTGAAAAATTATTTTTAAGTTATTTTTCACACCAATTTAAAAGTGTTTGATTTTGTTTATGGATGAAAAGTAATTTTTTTAAGCAAAAATTATTTTTTAAGCCATGCCAAAGGAGCGAACAAATGTTCGAATATGCAATGGTGGCAAATTTGCAAATATGGTAGGCAAAGAAGGGCATTTTGGAAAAGAAAAATTCAACGCATAAATATCTCCCTTCAACAAAACAAAAATCTTGAAGAAGGGAAAGCCCACACCTCCCATAGAAACAGAGAAAAAAGGAAGGGAAAAAATGTCTAAAGGAGAAGAACTGATGCATAGCAGTGGAAAACGGCAACGATTTGCAAAACACGAAGAAGTAAAACGACAAGAATTGGAAGGAGAAGAAGATGATGACGATGATGATGTTGAAGAAGAAGAGAGCCAGCTTCCTATGAAACCAGGTCTATTATATTATCCTACAACTCCGACTTCTTTCGTTGTTTCCGATGCTTTGGAGCCCGATTTCCCTATTATTTATGTCAACAAAGTCTTCGAGGTTTTCACCGGTTACCGAGCCGACGAAGTCCTTGGTCGGAATTGGTAAGATTTCTTTTAGTTTATTTCCCGTTTTCTTTTTACTATTTGATGCTGATTTTTGGAGTAAATTTAGGGGAAATTTGATGATTTATTGTAATTTGAAACAACTGTCAATAATTGAACAAAAACAAGTTATAAGTGCTTGTTTATTGGAGTCATGCTGCTCGTTTGATGGCGTGAAGGTAATAAATAGGAAATCCAGACATTTATTTCTTGTAAGTAGTCAAATGTGAACGTGATAGGAGCTCAAAACTTTTTACAAAAGGTAATAACGGAACAAACTTTTTACATATCATAAATACTAAACTTTTCTTTTACTGGATAATTAAGGTTGAATATGTAAATCTAGGCTCTAAATTGAAGTCGTAAATATGAATTATTGCGGTGGCAGAAAATGTTTAAGCTACATGGAGCCAACTGCTTAAGTGTAAGAAAGCTAAGATAAAACAAAGCCAACATTAGGTGCATTCAAGTCAAAATAGAAGTAATTCTTATGGAATTATATAAGCCGATATAATATTATATTCTTAATAATGACTGTTTTGGATAATTTGTATCAAGGAATTAGAATGGACTGTATCTTTAGGATGCCGCCTTTGCCCGGAGGGATTGACAATGTGAACAAATACAGAGCCACACCACTTGTGCTCGGATTTAATTAATAGAAAGAATAAAGGTGGCTGGGAGTTGCAGTTTGGATCTTTTGGATGACTACATCAGAAATGATTTGATATCATGTCAAAGAACCTGTAAACTTAATCTTAGCTTATTAAGTCAGGGTTGATTACAATTATTTTGGGACTGAGGAAGTAGAAACTGTTTGTTCTTGTATAGAGTCAATTTGAAGAGTGTGCACTGAATTGCTTAGATACAATCATTAGAGTCACTTTAGTAATCTACTTTTTCAACATAGTGAAAGGTATTCTATAAAGTATTTTCTCCAAGTGAACATTCACCATGATGACTTTCATATAAATGGGAAAAGATTCGTGATCTATGGATCATTTACAGCAACCAGTTTCCATTTCATCTTGTACAACAGTTAGTTCCATTTCCAATCAAGGCTATAAAAAAAGGAAATAAATGCTTGACAATCTTATTGATGATATGAAAATTTTCCAACGTATTCTTAAGTACTATCTTATTTCAGATGTAGATCAGTATGGGATGAATTAAGAAGAGCCAAATGTGGAATGAGCTTTGGTTGTCCCAGTTCTTTGACAATAATTAAGGGTTGCAAGGAGAAGCAGAGAAGTATCTATCTAATTGAACCTATACTTTTGAAAGATAGACTTTAGTGTGTTTAAAGTTAGTCTTCTTTCCAGCTTGAAGTAGAAAAAAAATCTGCCAGGCCCTTAAAATGTGCTGCAAAATTTTCTCTTCCCTCTTTGCCGTGTTGAAAAGGATTTGAGATTTTTATCTTTAGTGAGAGACATCTAGCTTTTGATTGTTTTAATTTTTAATGTGTTAAAAGAATTTGAGATATTCATGCACTCCAGCTTACAAGGAGCAACATGGAGTGGATAAAATTGGTCCAGAGGTTAATTTGTTTCCATGTTATCTTGTTATGGGCATGCTTTTGGCTGGTATTCACAATTTTGGTAATGGAAGTTTTCATTTTCCTATAATGCTTATGCTTCACTATCTAATTGTGATGTTTCTTTATCTTTTAATAGTCACTTGATTTAAAGGATCTAGATTGACCCTCTATGGGATTTTTTTTTTCCAGCCGGTTCTTACAGTATAGGGATCAATGTGCTCAAAGACGGCACCCTTTGGTAGATCCTTTTGTTGTTTCTGAGATCCGAAGATGTCTAAGAGAAGGTATTGAATTCCAAGGTGAGCTTCTGAATTTCAGGAAGGATGGCACTCCATTGGTGAACATATTGAAACTTGCACCTATACGTGATGATGATGGAATAGTCACACACATTATTGGTATTCAAGTGTTTACCGAAGCAAAACTTGATCTGAATCTTGTATCATATCCGGTTTTCAAAGAGACTTGCAATCAGCAGTTGGATGAGTCAACTAAGTACTCTCATTTCAACGATCCACCGTTTAGTCAGCAACGAGAAATATGCGGGATACTCCAACTCTCTGATGAAGTTTTGGCTCATAACATTTTATCTCGGTTGACACCAAGAGATGTCGCTTCTATTGGGTCTGTCTGCCGAAGGATACGACAACTGACAAAAAATGAGCATGTGCGAAAGATGGTATGTCAAAATGCCTGGGGAAGAGAGGTCACTGGTACATTGGAAATGATGACTAAAAAGTTGGGGTGGGGACGTCTTGCCAGAGAACTGACCACTCTTGAGGCAGTCTGTTGGAGAAAACTTACCGTTGGAGGAGCGGTGGAGCCTTCACGATGCAACTTTAGTGCATGTGCAGCAGGGAACCGTCTAGTGCTTTTCGGAGGGGAGGGAGTCAATATGCAGCCAATGGATGACACCTTTGTTCTCAATCTTGATGCTGTAAATCCTGCGTGGCAGCGGGTAAGTGTTGAATCCTCCCCTCCAGGGCGTTGGGGCCATACTCTCTCATGCCTAAATGGTTCATGGTTGGTGGTATTTGGAGGATGCGGAAGGCAAGGATTGCTCAATGATGTCTTTGTTCTCGACTTGGATGCCAAACAACCTACATGGAAAGAAGTTTCTGGTGGTGCTCCCCCTCTCCCTAGATCTTGGCATAGCTCTTGCACGATAGATGGTTCTAAGTTGGTTGTGTCCGGTGGGTGCACAGATGCTGGGGTGCTTCTCAGCGACACTTATCTTTTGGATCTTACTAAAGACAAGCCAACATGGAAAGAGATTCCAACGTCATGGGCACCCCCTTCTAGGCTGGGCCATTCACTTTCTGTTTACGGTCGCACTAAAATTCTTATGTTTGGGGGGCTTGCAAAGAGTGGGAACCTGCGGTTGCGATCAGGTGAAGCCTACACCATTGATTTGGAGGGCGAGGAACCACAGTGGCAGCAACTGGAGTGTAGTGCCTTCACCAGTGTTGGTAGCCAAAGTGCCGTGGTACCTCCTCCTAGACTTGATCACGTCGCTGTAAGCATGCCTTGTGGGAGGATAATTATATTTGGTGGTTCCATTGCCGGGTTGCACTCTCCTTCTCAGCTCTTTCTCCTGGATCCTTCGGAGGATAAACCGTCATGGAGGACTCTCAATGTTCCTGGGCAACCACCAAAATTTGCTTGGGGTCATAGTACCTGTGTTGTCGGAGGGACCAGGGTCCTGGTATTGGGCGGACACACAGGTGAGGAGTGGATACTCAACGAGTTGCACGAGTTGTGTTTAGCGAGCAGGCAGGACTCAGACTCGTGATTCAAAACCGTGGGAGAAATTTTTTCATTAATCTCGCTCCAGCTGAGGTAGTTTCTTCCATAATGTTAAATCTTATTTTTTACTTGTGTTTTAGTTCGGATTCCATCATTGTATATAAATTCCATTTCATGGAGTCGGCTCTGGTTGTACAATGTAAAACAAAAATCAGTACTTGTTCACTGTTTGTGACCCGCTGCATGTTTTATGACTCACTTTGTCTTTTACATATCAAAATGCCTAGGACTTCACTTGGTTGTGAAAATGGTGTATTTATTTCTGCTTTACCTACTTTTTTATTTATTATTTTTGGCCTGTTTTTGAGGAATTAAATTTTGATACAATGATTTTCGGATTATTTATTTTGAAGATAAAAAGAGTAAAAAAAAAGTTGTTTATAGATGTACCAAATCTAACATGAGATGTTCTTTTGTCGTTGTGAAGCACTTCCTCGCTATTTGTCTAATCAGTAGTCACTGCACGTTTATAGTTGAACTTTAATATCGAATATGATTTTTGTATTATTTTCTTGACCTATTTTTGATCTGTTTTTTACCTGCAATTATAGGATGGATTTTGGATTAGGAATGAGTGAATATGATGTATTGTGCATTTCAGATGAGTACCTTTTTCTTTCGCAAGATCTTAAATGGTGAAAGTAAACTCATAGTCCCCGAATTATTACCAATATGCTGTTGTAGATCTAAAAAAAATACTTTTTTATTTTCTTAATTATATTTTAGTTAATTATTTTATAAAGAGATTGATATCAAAAGAGTAAAAAAATGTTTTTTTTTCTTTTAACTTGTTAACATATGATTATTAGGGTTAACTACACTTATGACCACCCAATTATAGGTATGGTCTTATTTTGACCACTGACCTTTCAATTTTATTAATCTCAACAAAAAAGATGATGCAATAATTAACAAATAATTATATAATTATACATTTAATTTTTGTTATTTACATATTATATTAATTTTAATTTAATTTTATCAATTTTATTCTCTATTCAGATGTTGACATATGTCACCGCCCTCTACATTCACCCTCGTTTTCAGACAAATGCCCTTCACTTGGTGTGGAGGGGAACTCTGTTCCTTACTTGTGCGATGGTTGTTCACTCTGCAATTTTGTCCATAAGAAATGCATTTCATTGCCACCCATCATTAAATTCTTTTTCACTCCTATTCCATTAGAAAAGATGACTCTGAGTCTAGGAATTGGGATTGCGTAGTTTGCCTTGATGAGGTGAATACAAAGTATGGGAGTTACTACTGTTCAGAGTGTCATTTTATTATTCATGCCAAATGTGTCATCTTATATTGTCATTGAAAGAAATGAAGGTGAAGAAGCCACTATGATCAAACATTTCAGTCATCAACATAACTTGGTACTAAGTGACAAGTTCCTAGCAAAAAAATACAAGAAAATGAAGCCCTATAAATGTATAGAGATATCATTTCCAAGCCACTGCATCAATCTCATCTCTGGCTGATTTGTAAAGCTCAAGTCTTTTGGCAATTTGCGTTCTCCTCTCCATCAGTTGGGGGTCCTCGTCTAACATTGCACTAAGTCGTTCCTTCTGCATAACCACCACAAAGATTTAGTCGTAATCTAAAAATGTTTCTAGCAAGCCTCGTGACGCAGTAACAAGACAAGGCATGACTCAGTTTCCTTCCTTAATACAGCAGCGCCATAACTCAGTCTCTGTATCCATTTCAGAGCTGCTGTGTCCGAGAAAAGTGCAGATTGAGTAATGTATGTATGTATGTATGTGACATGTCATGCCTACTTTCCCATTTTGGAAGAATGGTATATCTTGGAAAGGAAGACCTTTTATGCAAGTGAAATAAGAATAACGAGAAATTGTCTCAAGTGTTCACTGTTGATGTTTATCAAAGGAAGGCCTTTTATGCAGGGGAAGTTGAGTGTGAAGGGGTTATTAAGAACACTGAGTAAGACTAGCCTCTAAAATGGGTGTACTCAATCAAATTTCTTTAAATCTGCGCATATATATAAGAAGTAAAATTATAAACAATTTAATTTACCTCTCTCCTCCCTATTTGGGCATAAAAGTTGGTGAGCAGTGACCTCTTGGCCTCTCTGACTTGGCAATAAACCACGGCTTTAGGAATCGTATTCTTCAATGTATCGGAAACCAAGGCTATATAAGCGCTAACATTTGATCCTGAACCAACAAACACGTATTTGTCACTACTTGTTAATCAATCTATAGATATATTCCCCTTTAAGACTGATGTTTGAGCATTATATATATTTTTATTATACCAATATACACTCCTACCAAACAAAGCAAAAGTAGTAACAATCAACAAAGAGAACCTCACATACCAATCCTTCTGAGAGAATGATCCTGGTAAAGGTCATTATTTGGGCCAGGTGGAGTTGCATTCTTCTCTGGTTTCCTCTCTGGTTCTGCATGAAGCTTCCGGAAAAAATCAACAGTCAAGTAACTGGACTCCATCTCCACTAACCGTATCACTGTTTTACGGCCTTCTTCACGAAACCTTTCCAGAGCTTCATTTGCAGCAGTAGCTATGTCATTTTGAAGTGTTGGGAACCGCTTCAATTCCTGTAGTTGCATCCAATTAGCATATTATTTATAGGGCCTATTAGTAGTTCGAATGATCTCATAATGAAGATGTTGTAATATTGGGTCAACTTCTAGGAACACACAAAAGTAGCATGTAGCAAAAATCCACTCGCACACATACACTTTTTCTTTTGTCCATTTCATATTTCTAAGAAAATTTTCAATTACAAGTGAAAAATCATGAAAAAGATCCGTTGAAGCCATATTTCTCCCTAAAGATTCATGAAAATGAATGTTTCCAGCTAATAACTACTTACCTCAGTTTCAGCTATCGACTTCCTCACAAGTTCTTTCAAAACAAAATGTACCTGAAGATCAAAGCATTCAAGATAAAAGCTTCACATTTTTGCAAAATTACATAGGAAGGAATAAATAGAAATTGCAATAAAAAACAAGCTACAAAAAGAAACAGACGCTATATAAATCTTCCACAAATAACCTACACAAAAACTTCTTAAAAGAGGATCTGCGGACAAATGTTCATCCTTAAAAGAGGATGAAAAGGAAGGATGGAAAATCAAAAAAATTCAAATTTTTTAGTACATTAAATGTGTATCAATGTGTGTGTCTATTCAAAGTAAAAGAAATTACTAATTGCATCTTCACACAGTTGAAAGTTAACCAAGCAACAGCAGCATTAGTAAAAACATTATAGGATCTACGGTGTGTGTTTGTGTGTGTCTGTACTCAAAGTAAAAGTAACAGCACGGGTAAGAACATTACAGCATCTACAGAGGCTTCAGCTGGCCCCTTGAAATAGGTAATAGAACCATCAATGAGCCTTCTGTATCCTTGTTCTGGAGCAATCAAATGTGGCTGATAGCCATCGGCTTCAGTGACAACTTTCTGAACATTTTTTAATGAAAGATGACGATCAAAGGGGAGCTTCTTCAAAGCAGCTGGCAATTGGTGGTCAAAAACTCCATAAATCCGATCACCGCCGGGTCGCCTGAAGCAGCAACTTACTGTTTAATTATATAAAAAATTAAGGGACAAGTCTAAAATTATACTGCAGGAAATGGCATAGCTGACCACATTCATAGAAAACATACTTTACAACAATAAGAAAATAATGTCACAAGACATATAGAACTTTCTAGGACGCAACCTCATTTTTATAACTATAGCTAGCACCATATACAAGCCAACCAGACAATACTGACTAGTATGTTTCTTAATTCCTATGGAAGTATAGCTTAAATACTGAATAGTAAGAGGTTGGAACAGGAGCTTTAACGATTGAATAATATGATTCCTTAATTGCAAGTTTACAATCACTAGACGCATATCAATATGTGAACATACTTTAAGGAATCAAGCCTCGTAACATAAGAAATTGAACTCAGAAAGTATAGATACTCTAATAAGAATTAAGTGTATAAGCTGACCAAAAAATTAAATCAAACTGGTATAGAAGTGTCAATGCTGAAAAAAATGTGCACTTACCCTCCATCCAGGTGCTCCTTGAAAACACGATCAAATGCACGGCAAAGTTCTAAAATCATGTATAACTGAGCCTGTACATACATAACATTGTTCACATGAACAGTTGAGGAAGTATTCCATTCACAAGTAAAGCAAACTGATTCTGAAAGGTCCAAATTTTTACCCCTCCATCTGCTGCAACAGGCCTGCCAATGCGATCCAACTCTGCATTGAGCTCATCAATTGTCTTATTTATCATAGCAATGATGCTTGGTATGCGCTGCCTGATAACAAGCTCTAAATGCTGAAATAGAAAAATAAAAAATAGTTAAAATAATATATACATACAAGGACTCATAAGCATACAGTGATGCCAAAGTTTCAGTGAGTTAGAAATATTAAAATTAATTGAAGTAAACAAAATAGAAAGATGAAAAACACCTGAGACAAAAGTTTTGCAAGATACTCTGATCCCATCCTACTTGCCAAGTGTCCATAATCAGGGCTTGTTTCAAAATATTCACGTTCTTTTCGACGAGCAACGATCATATCAACATTCTTATTGATGTCAGCTTGAGAACGATTCACAATTCCAACCCAAGGATGTTGTAGCCTATATGCCCTTCCTTCGAGAACCTGAAAGATTTATATTGAATAACTATAATATTTATGTACAGTTTTAACATCTACATGGGAATTGTTCTAACTGATCTGACATTATACATAATGATAATGCCACACAAGAAAGAAAGTATAATAATTTCAAATGGAGCCCTTAGGCAATAAATCAAATTTAAAACAAACCATGGAACGTGACATTATCATGTAGGGTTCCATGTCAATGATGATGATTTTGTATAAATTGTTATCTACATATAAAGCTTCCAGCATATATTATGCAAGCATTCCATGACCGAGCAGCAATGCAGTAAGTATGATTAAATACATACTTCTGTAGCATTTGTTCCCTTATCCATCAGATCAAGTTTTGTTAGCACCCCAAAAGTTCTTTCACCTGAACAAACAAAATATCATGGAAACGTAAATCTTCTTGCTCTTCAGCAACGTTCCCATCACATAACAATGCATCAGAACAAGGCTAAAGAATGCAGCATAAAGCATATGTTCTGAATACCTGATGGATCCACTTCTCTTGCAATTTTAATGGCATCTGAAGTGGCAATGTCTTGATTGGCAGGAGTAATAGCCAATATGATGCAGTTAGGCTACATAATTGAAAACAAGCTCTTAGGCTACATAATTGAAAACAAGCTCAGTAAGAAACATAACAAAAATACAAGAGCTGCAACATTAGGCCAAAAGCAAATCCAGAACTTGCTTGTTGAAGACGATGGAAGCAAAGCTAAAATCAACTGGTCTCGAGTTGAAGGCATAATATGTTGTCAAAGCATAATGTTTTTGTTGCCTGGTTAGTTTATTTTATTTATTCTTTGTTTGTGTTCTAGCATTTCTTACCCAAACCCAAGTGGTAATCCCATTTATTTTAGTTGTTTGTATCAAACCTAAATGTAGCAAAAGTGTTAACTGCATCACATTCATTAAGTTTGAGATTTACTGCAACCTTATATCCAGGTTGTGCGTCCCAAGTCCCTACCCATGGCTAATCGGTTTTGGCATGGGTGTTATTTCTCATTTGTCGCCCAAATTCCTTGTTCATATGATGCCAATTTGTTTTAATTGTTAGTATTGGTCCTATACAGGGGTGGAAGGAACTGGTATTATCATTTATCCTCCACCGTTGAACTATCTTCTCAATTGTTTTAGGTAGGATAACTAACAAGATTGTCAGCATCTTGATATCAATTTTGAAGAAGTAGCTTTGGTGCCACTGCCACTAATCAAGAAATCTAAGACACTTTAAACAAAACTGGATTTTTGTTAACTGTAACCTGTTTTAAAGATTATCTCTATGGCAAACTTTGAGTACAATGAACCAAGCTTAGTTAGAAAACAGCTCCTCTTATTTAAGATAGACGTAAATGTAAAAAATTTGTGGTGCAAAAGCATTGTAATCCAAGAATATTGGGCAAAATACCAGCCATAATCTCCATAAGGAGTTATTAGCAAAGTGGCACCCTATGATGCATGAAACGAAGATTGAAGAGATTGAAAAGATAGTTGTAGTGTAAATTTTTAAGTGTTTCATGATTGCACCAGGGAAGACAGACATGACACAGAGCATTTAATTACTGAGAGCTCCTAATTGCACAATGTATATTTAATGCAAATGCCTGGTCCAGTCTAATAATCATCTATTGCACCATTGTGCACCAGTTCCTAATTAACACATCAGTTCAATCTATCCTCGATTAATTAGTTGCAAATTAATTCCATTCCCATCTATCTTTTTATTGTGTTAGACACAACCAGTTTTTCATCTCCAGTTGGGATATATATTAACTACCATGATTACCGGTTTCCTGGATTTATATGCTCTTACTTGATTGAGTTCTATTTTTCCTTTTTATTGCAAGAATATCATAGTCCGAGTCGTATATATTTTAGCATTAAAAACCGTTTGCCAGTCAACAAGTGTCAAGCAACTCACCTTTTCAACATAAGAACGGACCATATTCTCAATATCTTCAACAATACTATCCGATTGTCCTTCTGCAAAAACCACAATTAAAATCTTCATGGTTAAGGATTCTGTATCATACACTTACAAAGGAGATCAAATCCAAATCACTTTAGCTTTTCAAAATAAAAACAAAATATTTATTTTTACCTACAGCAACCTTTGTCAGCCCAGGAAGATCTATAAGTGTCAAGTTGACAACTGCCAAATAAAAGCAAACATATTACAATCTTATATCAAGAGCATAATTTAATTTGCTCATTAGAATAACTTGCTTCAAGTATAATGGACTACAGTGTAAGAGTGTACAAATGAAGCACATATGAGAATTACTAATCCTTCATTCTTAACATTAGTCAACAATGTCACTACACACAACACATATATATATCAAAAGAAAGTTCATAAACTTAAGATTAGCAAAAGCATCAGAACAGCATGTATCTTTCATTCTTTGTCTTTATTTTTGTCCAATGAATAACTTGCATACAGTATATAATCAAGACAGAGGAGGTATAAGGGCAGACCATTTGGAGAATATATGCTCAAGTGAATTGGAATATTAGAGATTTGCTTTGTTTTCCCAGTTATTCGATCTGTTTCATCTGAAATCTCCTTACGAACAGCAGCTGCATAAACAGTATTCACGTCACTTGTTAATAATATAATCATCTGAATTTTGATACAGAAGAGCATGAAAAGGAAACAGTTACAGGGAAAATGGCTAATGGTAGACCAGCAATCATATTTAAAAGTAAAAATCATTACGATAAGAAAAATAACTGGAATGTGGAAAGCGCAATGTTAGTGAGCAGATGAATAAAACCAATTTAATCTCAAAGGGAAATTTTTCTACTTGCATAGTTGTTAAGAATGCTTGTTGGGTGCATTTGTGCAAGGGGTGATAATCAATCTGAGAGTTTTTTCCCAAAATAAAGTATTATAAGTAAAAGCATCCTTTTTTTGTTCCTTCATAGATATTCCAACCACGAGTACGGTACTTTGTGTATCCCATAAGTTAAAGTTATCAAACCAACACTTATAACAACCTAATCTAGATGTCATAGATATTCCAACTACGAAGCTTCTTACCTTAATGGCATAGCTGTTTTTTTACAAGTTATAGCTCAAACATGAAGTCAAGGGTTTTTGTTTTCTTTTCCCTTTTTAAAATATCTAAATGTATAACAGAATGTGTATTTCATATGCAAGCATTTCTCACTTTAAAAAAGGATGGGAAAAGGGTGCTATCAATTTGTACCATAATGAAAGCAAGCAAAAAAATATGTTGTAAATAACAGGAGGGATAGCTGCCTCAACATAAAACAAATCTACAGCACTAATGTATCAAAGAAATAATATTATTTCAGAAGGTGCAATATGCACTCCTCATAAAACAAGTATACTCTCAAGTCTCAGCTAGTACCTTTAACCTCTCCTATTCCCTAAAGGATGAAGAAACTGAATTTCATGCACGTAGTACCAAAGGAAAAAAAAGGAAACATAAACAGTTAAATGCCAGAAAATAAGCTAGAAATTTTGAGAACAAGAGTAGGTAACAAATTCAAATTCTTAGATAATCGAGCATCCTAATAGTGGTAGTACCGAAATCAGTGAATCTCCTCTTGGGTGCATGAAGAAACTCAGCATATTCAGCCCCTGATTCTGTCTTATGAAGCTGCAACACCAATGGCCTCCGCGTAACAATCCCTTAAAACTCAAGAAAAAACAAAATTTAGATTTTGAAAGGAACATGTTCTTCATCATAACTAAACTAGCTTCACATGTCATATAGGAATATGTGTCTTTTTCTTCTTTTTTTAGGTCGGGAACATGTCATTTTAAATCATAATTACAAGCGAAAACTTCGATTTAATTTTGGAACAAAGATCGCGTCAAATCACGTTCACTATAGTCATGATCTAAAACTATGCTCAAATGATTTATTTGGCTAAAATTAGACATTGAATTAATATGTTTATTGCTAACTATATCACCTTTCAATCAGCAAGATCCGACATTTAAGTGTTTAGTTTTCTAATTATTCGTTATTTTATTAAGATTCCAATAAATAGTCGAAACTTTACCAGATCCACGAGGTAAGAAATCTCTCCCTACAATGCTCTCCAAAACTGAAGATTTCCCTGAACTCTATTTCCGAATGAAAAAAAGTATAAATAAAAATGAAAAAACGACAATAAAAAAGCGAACTAGTAAAGGAATATGTTTAATGGAAATTTGACCTGGCCGCCGACAACAGCAACAGAAGGAAGAGCTTCCCAGAGTGACATTCCTTGGCCGCCATGATCGCCGAGGACAGTGCATGCTCTTTGGATTTTGTTTACGAGACCGATCAAGCTCTCCATTGTCGCCATTTCTCAGCGCGAAAATGGAGGGGATTTGGATCTGACACGAGAAAGCCGGATCGGAAATGGGTCGCTCGGATCTCGGATCAGGAAAAAAAACTGGGAATGGAAGTTCGATGCAGAGAGAGAAAATGGAGTATTTTACTAATGTGCCAGTTTTTTAGCTAAAAACTAGTTTTTCCTCTTTGAAATTTAATATTTTCATAAATAAAAGTGAAAATCAAATTATGGTAATGTAATTCTAAGTTTTTTTTTTCAAATTCTTTTATTAGTCCTTATATTATATATGAATTACATATTCCTTAATTCTTATCTTTTTAATTTATTCATTTTGATTTTTTATAATGATTTAACATTTATCTCATTAATCCAACTAATTACTGATAAATAGGTAAAATTGAGTGATAAAAGTTAAAATAAACCTCATAATTTACACATAAGCGTGTGGTGTCTTCCATTTCTTTACCGTATGCAAAGTAATTTTTAGCCTTAGTAATTTCTTTTCAATTTCGTTCTTAAACTTGTTCTTACATCGGTCTGGATTTTAATTTTTGACCATTTTGATGATATAATACTTTACGATTGTATCAAAATGATAAAAAAAAATTGTTAAGTTTAGAGATTGATATAGACCAAAAAATTTAGAGACCAGGTTGGAAAATATATATTAGAAATTAAATTTTATTTTAAAAAAATTAATTGTACTATATGTCCCTAAATTATGATCCTTGTTCTAAATTAATTCCAAACTTCTAAATATTTCAATTTTATCTTTAAATTATCGGTTATGTCACATTATAAATTTGGCTATAACACTTGAATCCCTCCTATCCATAAATTCATAGATATTGAATGCTTAAGCTTACTCAATCTCATCTTTATATGTATTATACTCATCTTTGTATGTATTATATTGATAAATGACAACTGAACTAAGCTCAATTCGCATCTCTTTTTATTAATGATACAAACATAAATACAACATATATCAAACACAAACAGAATGACATGTATTAAACATATTCGACCATATTCAAGATTAACTCAAGTCAAACCCTAAACCCCGACAATTTAGATGTCAAACCAATTCAAACTCTAAATAGAAAAACAAAAGTCTTCCAATATTATTTTCTATTCATAAAATTTAATTTCAAAATTTTTAATAAACAATAAATTCCTTATCATATTTGTGACTTCTAAATTGATATTCATTTAACACAAAGAAGAGAAGTGGTCCCACCCTCATATTTGACAAGCACTTTTTAACCTTTGCCTACCTTCCATGACAAAGAATCAATCGCTCCCTTGCACGTCAATTTTCCACTAGAAAACAAACAACAAAGTTTTCCAAGGGAAAAACTAATCACATCTTTCTTGTAGAAGATTAAATTTGAGGGCAGTGTGAAGCTTTGATTTAACCTATTTGTCATGCATATTCCTACAATGGGCTTTAGGACTAAGCATTCTGTTTTCCCGGCATGTGATGTTTCATCACTAAAACTAAGAGTTCATCTCTTTACCACGGCCACACATAAACAAGAAAACAAACTCATCATTATCGGATTTACAGGCAAAATATAGCTATTAATGAGGATAAAACACAACCCAACAGAAGAATAGGATTTGGTTACAGGAATATTAACAAACTTCATATTTTCTTTAAGACAAATCACACACTACCTGCACTGCAGATTACAAATATCAACTGCAAAACACAACAATGAAAGAAAACCAAACTACCTACTACCAACATAACCACTGCCCACTCCAAAGAAAAACCTGACAAAAGGTTAGCCCACAGTCAATAGTTCCTTTTTTATCCCCTTTTTCAGCTCATATATAAGCAGAGGAAAATGACAGCACTCTATGTCAGACAGACGCATGCCGATTTGGCAATTTCTTACTCTGATTTACAACCCCTTTTTTTCAGATTTCTTCTCAAATAGATATCAGTGAACATAGGTTCATCGGCATGCAAGTTATATAATCTTATAACCAATCACCAAAGTAGAGGTAAAAATATATAAAGAAAAATAAAACAAAGGACCCAGGAGACCTATGCAAATTTTGCTCCTTGCCGCTGCTGCAACTAAAATTTGTTGTCATTGGGTGCTGCGTGTTAACCCACTTCGAGATACATTTCTGCATAAATTCGAGAACTTGTCAGTCATGTTGAACAACTAGATAGAATCATACTCTTTTTGAGTTTTAATTAGACAATTTTCTTTAAAATGATTATGTAACACTACACAGACAAATCAACTACAAATCAAATTATACTTTCAACTAGGTAATTTACTTTAGAAACCAAAGTCATGTAATCCCACATAAATAAAAACATCAGAAAGAACAAACTTTCAAAACTCAAAGCAAAAATAAAATGCAAACACCATGGCTGCAGTGCTTACCCCGCAAAATATTTGGAAAATGCAACAGAAGCAATATAGAAAATGAAGAAATGTTTAAATCTAAACAAGTAAACTAAAAAAGCACCTTCCGGTAAGCAGCTGAGCAGCAGATCCCTTAGAGTTAGAATTACTAAACCGCTTGGCCCTATTCTCGTGTTCTTTCTCCACACGCATGGCAGCAACCTCTTTCTCCATTGCAGCTACTTCTCTTCTCATCTTTTTAGCCTCAACTTCCATTGCCTTTGTCAATGTTTCCACCTTCTTAGCAAGCATCTGGAAATACAAGAATTACTTCAGCAATATATCCAGAAGGATAAATTTAAATGGTATTGGACTTAAAGAACAAAGCATCAACCTCGATCGCATCATCCTTATCCTTGAGGCTTTGATCTTTCTCGTGACCAGCTTTCCTCAAAACTATGACCTCTTTCTGCAGCAAATCGTACAATACTCCTGGAACATTATCCTCTGTGTCCACAGGTTGGAAATCAGTGGTTTTTTCATCATTTGATGCCTCAATCTCCTTGGTTCTGTCGGAAGGCTGGTTGAATGAACTATTTGAGCTTGTTCCATTTAAAAGTGATTTAGCCCTTTCTAATGATCTCGTGCCTCCATCAAATGACTTGGATGTTCCTTTAGCATGTTTCAGAACTGTACTAGAAGACAAAGAGGATCTCAATTGAGAGCTTGGCGATCTCTTGGATAAAAACCCATTGGATGTAATTTTTGAGAAGTTATCAACTCCACCCAGAGATTGACGCCTAGAAGGCCCATTGCTCATGCTTCTTACATCTGATGTACTGCGACTAAGACTGCTAGGAGTTCCTCTCAAACTTTCTTCAAGAACTTTAAGCCGCAATTGATATTTCTCCTGGAAAATCAAAATAAAAGCCCTTATTTCAAAAGCAGCAGCATCAACATAGAAAACAAAAGGGTAAGTGTCACAATCAGATTATTACTTTCAATTGTGCTTCAGATTTTGCAGTTCGTTCAGTTATAGCGAGCTTGTCGCGAAGTTGCTGCATTTCTCCCTGTAAGAAATAAAATCCACAATGAATAGAGTTGAAGTTAAGGGCCTATATTTGTACTGAATGGGAGAAACCATCCACAAAAACCTGCAAGCATCTCCGCTCTTCGAGCCATTGTTTTACAGGCATCACTTTATCATTAGCATCTTTCCACTCATTTGCTACAACTGTGGCCACTCTATTTGCTGTTACTTTTGCACGTGCCAACTCCCGGTCAAGAGTTTTTCTCTCCTCCTAAGAAACAAAAACAATCACTTATTCAAGAAGAGTTCTAAGAGTATTTCAACATATAAGAATATGGAAAACATGGACACTTAAATGCCAGGCAGATTACATTCATTTCCTGAACTTTCCTCTGGTAATCCCTAACTGCATTTGCAGCAGTAGCACCGGCAAGAACAGCCTCCTCCAGCTCTCTTACTGTTTGGGTAAGCTTCTCAACCTCTGCAACTTTTTGGCGATGCATTTTGTCCAAAATTTTGTTTTCTTCCTACATAGACAAGTCATAAACATGTGACTTTCTTCATTATATAAAATATAGACTAAGCACAAAATATTTGGCACCACTCCTAAGTCCTAAATTTGATGCACCAGACAAAAGGAAACACCAAGAACAACTACCATACCTGGCAAATTTCTATCTGCTTCATCAACTCCTGGTTTTTATTTTGGAGATCCTCCACCATGGACGCTTTGGCCAATGCAACCTGCACAGTCCTTTCAGCTTCAAGTAAAGCTGCTTCTTTTGATTTAGTTAGACGATCAAGGGCTTTATTGTCATCTTGAAGCTTTGCAATCTGCAAGGAACAAACAGAACTAATCAGTGAGAGAATAATCAAACATATAATTTATAAAACATTATCAATTATTTTAGTGAGACAGTAGCAATAGTTCAAAAGCCACAACAAAACCTCTTGCCGAGCAAGCTTCAGTTCGGCCTCCAAGGGTGCAAGAATTGCTTCAATAGGAGGCATATCATCGTCCTTTTGAGCAGCATGAACCCTCCTCAGAGTGGCCTCAGCTGCAAACTGAGCAGCCATCGATGCCTTCTTCTCATCATTTATTTTCTTGATTTCAAGGTTCTGCAAAACATGTTCGTTAACTAATTATAGCCACACAACAACATGAGGCAATAAGCTTGAAAAAAATTCCCACATCAATACCTTGCTTTCCAGAAGAGATTCAGTCAATTTAAGCTTCTCTTCCATTCTCAAGAGCCCATCAGTGAGCTGTTGTTCAAAAGAAGAACAAAGTCAGTATCCATCTCAATCACAAAATATTATAAGAATGCCAAGTCAGACAATGTTAACCCACATTTCAGATGTGTCCAACATTGCAAACAGTCATAGTTATATGGTATGTTAAATTACTACAAAAATGTTGATAAACAAGAGTCTTTGATGCAAGAGCATTGGCAAGTATGTAGAAGAGCAACAAATTACATAAAGATGATGAATTTTCCTGAACAAGACAAGGGATCAAACGTAATCCAGAAATAGTAAGAAGATAAAGAGGGCAATTACTCCATTCAATCATTAGATTCGGATAACTAAACCCCATTACAGGAGAAATTATATATAGGAAGTAGAAAACATAAATGGAAAAATAACATTTCATCTAACAGGAAAGTACGAGACAAGTTCTAGACTACAGGTAGGAGAGAAATCCTAAGACAACTTTGACAGTGCCAAACGACATTAACAGACAGAGCCAAAGCAACTTAAGGGATGAAAAACATGGAAATTATCTACAAATTTAAAATCAGATTATACAGGTACTACAAGGCAACCTGAAAATGAAGTTGGATAAAGCATCACAGAGGATCCATGCTGTTAGATGAGACAGCCCATCAATGATTTTCTAAAACTACCGAGCAACAAATTCCAATGATGAAACTTCCAACCAACATGACTTTGACAGAACAGTTATGAATCATGTATTTCACAGCAAATCACATCCCCAGAGACCAAGAAACTAACTTTCTAACCATCAGGAGCTTAACATACATTTGTCATCAGCAACAGAGACACAAGCAGGCACAAAAAGTTTACTCATAAAATTTGCAGGAACTACTTTCTTCAGTAAATAATAATATGCACTGAAATACAAAAAGCCTCATCTTCTATCATTTTTTATCAGTTATTATCATATCTAAACCGTAATCTGCACCCCCCCCCCCCCAAAAAAAAAAATATATATATATATATATATCCATTTATGAGGGAGGGAAAACAATAGACTTCCATACTAAGATCACACAAAGATTAAAAAAATAAGCAATTTTCCAAATATTTCAAAATAAATCACTACGTAAATTACCATTATTACTAAAGTGCTTCCACCAATCAGTTAAAACTAATTTCTTAAATAAAGACAAATACCAATAATTTTAATTTTTCAAAAAAAAAAAAATAATCAACCTCTTCGACAGCTTTTTCTCTAAGCCTTTCAGACATCCTTAATGCCTTAATTTCCGCTTGTGCTTCTCCCAATTCTCTATCTTTATCTGTAACTCAAACAAAAAATAATAATCAAGACTATAATAAATAAATAAAACGGTTAATGTTAAGTAAAAAAAACAGCTAATTGAGCCGAATCAAGGAGAAAAACAACTAGATCGAGCTACATTCCTCACCTCTAACTTCATTCTCCAACCGATTCAGCTCTACTTTCACCGGATCCGAGCCGTGGAGCAACGTAATAAGATCATTATCTGCATCGAAGCTAGGTCTAACAGGTCTCCTCCTCGACGAACCTTTCCCTCCGCTCTCCTTAAACGACGCCAACGCCGTCAACGACGGAGGAACTCCCGTCGAGGTCGACGTCACCCTCACCGGCGACTCACTCCTCGCATTGGTCCCTACCTCCACCGCTTCGTCGGCAATATCCGACATCTCCGATTCAAACACTCACTCTGACCACTCCCACGCCCAAAATGCAACCCAAAAAAAAAACTATTTCGAAACAGAGAAGCTTGCTTCACATCTAAAACTTCAAGCGGATCCAAATGCTAGGGTTTCAAATCAGTTGAAATACAGCTGTTAAACAGATTCTCAGATATGGAGAAAAGAGAGATAATGAAGATGAGAGAAAATAATGTTTTGCTCCTTTTTTTTATTTCTCTCTCTCTATATTGTGGATTTAAATCTGGTAACAGTGACTGACAAAGTGGAGAGAGAGAGTAATTAGCAATGGAGATTTAATTAGTTGGATTAAATTAATTAATCATGGATTAATTTAATAAGTGTGTTTAAGTTAAGACGAAAGGCTTATACTGGGATACTGTGTAATGTGTATTATCGGACAGTAACTTCAACTTCCAGTCGGCATTTTTGGCATAACGTTGAAGATTAATTAGGTTTCGGTTTAGGATAAACCGAGGGCGCAATGCGCATAGGGGTTGCTAAAATACGCAGCATGTTTTGTTGAATACGATTGACGGTATCGGATGGATGCAAAAACTTGTGAACGTATTAATATTATTAGAATTGTTGATCGTCCATTAATCACTTGAATACAATTGAAAATATTATTTAAAAAACTAATAAATCAATTGACATTTGCATACCTAAAATCGTATATCCTGTCATGTTAATAACTTTTATTTTGAAAGAATTTAAAGCAATTATTTTGTAGACTCGTAGTAGTTTTAAGTGACAAATAAGGTTAAACAAGTGTCTAATATTTTTAACATTATTTAAATAAGTAATAAATTTTACCGTTAATTTTCGTTATTAGACACATATTAGCTTTTTTAAATTTTCAAAATTATATTTAAAAATGAATAAAATAAAATAACCCCAAATTTCACAAAATAGCCGCAAATTTTAAAAGCCCTAACACTCCAAAACTTAAATTCTGATTTCGCCGCCGATTGTCACGTCGCCGAACATCATGATCATTTACCCCCACCACTTCGTCGCCGAAAATCGACCGACGTAGTGCAAAACGTCGAAATCATCGAATTGTTCATTCAAATGATTTGCAACGAACGACGGCATAACGAATGATGAACGGTGTGTGAGTCGTTCGGCGAGAGGAGAGCGTTTCATTCCATTGTCGAAAAACGCGACCAACGCCTGTGGAACTGGGAGTGGCCGAATTTGGGGTTTAAGGATTTGGAGACTATTTTAAGATTATTTGATTTCAGAATATTTTTAAAAAATAAAATTTTAAAAATGTTTTAATATTACCACGTGTCATATTTTTATTGGCTAACAAAAAAATTTAACGGTTGTTAACGGCAATGCACCTATTTGAGTAACGTTGAAAATATTAATACTAGTTTAACTCGAAAAATACTTTGAACATATATCTAAAAAATATAATTTAAATACTTATTTGCTACTTAAGACTTCATATTATTTATTATGTAATACATATCAATTTATCGTAAGTTCGCAGCTGAATTCATTTGGAATCTCTTCCTTCAGCATCTAAGTGAGATTCTACAACAAAGTTAACAACTCTTTATACTAAAACATTAGTCTGAAAGGACCTAAATCAATTTTATCACTTATATGAATATCTAAACACTCGAAACCATTTTAAAATATCACTTTAATTATTGATGTTTTACTAAATATCTCGTAACATTTTAAATCTATTAAAATCACGATTAATGATTTTCAATACAGTGGTATGAACCACCTTCAACCTTTAATATATCTCATTTTATATGAAAAAAAAATTAAGAAAACAAATAAACTTATGTCAATATACAAGTGTTGTCACCTATCTATTGGACAAACAAAAAGAAAATCGACCCTATGATTTTAGTCCAAATCGAAGTTCCAACTCTTTTTTTTCTATTACAAATTGTGGGACAAGTAAAGCAAATGTCAATGTATCCCTAATTTGTGGATATATAATATAATATAATATGTGATTTTATCTTCTTATATGTGGCCAAACATGGCACTGGCAACAATGTCCATTTTCTCAATAAAAGTCATTTGTAGCTTAAAAAGAAAAAATGGGGTCATAACTTAATTAGGTGGATCGATGTTTACGACACGAAGTTCATTGCTGTTGAAACTAACACAAAACCACACTTCAATTCATGGACCATTTTCTATTTTTTTCGTTGAGATTTACATGTAAATATTAATTTACAATTAGTTTAATGAGATAAGTAGTGAGGTTTTTTAAATAAGATTTTATGTTTGAATTATTGATATTATAAATGAAATAAATTGAAATTTTCTGAATAGTCCCAGTGAAAATAAAATATTGTTATTCTATGAGACACGAGTTCGAGCTATTTATTTGCAAGATGTGCGTTATCACACAAATGAACAGATATTACCATCATATCACACCAGATATTCAAAAAATATAACAAAGTGAGTTGTGAGTGTTGTTTTTTATAATATGTCTATATAATATATGATTCAAATGTCAAACAATTCATCGAATAGTGATAATTATAAAAAAATTATTTTAAAAAATACTAAATATTTAGTTTCAGTGTCACATGGTACATTTAATTAATTAATTAAACCACAACTCACTCAATAACAACGGTGAATAAATGAAAATGCTTTAATTGAAGTTGTATGTTGTCATCTCAACTAAAATCATGATTTTTATGGGCTTTAAGCTTCCACTACATTCATGGGGCCCTTCTTAAATCCAAATCTTTAGATTCGTCCCCCATTCAAATAGTAATCTAATAATATCTTTTTGGTGTCCTAGTTTTTTTATACAAAACAAAAAGTGATATTGTATAATCGGATCAATAATCAAATCATTATTCGATTATCGATCCGATCTAATAATAACTAAACAAAAAATAAAATTTATTTTTTTTATCCAAGTCAACTGTTTTTTTTTTACGGTTTAAAATCAATTGGACCATTACATTTAACATTCTGATTCATTAGGATACAAATATAAAATAATATTAATTGTCAAATTAAATATTAAAAAATTAAGTAATGTATTTAATTATAAAATATGTTGGTATTTTACTTAAAATTAAGATTAGATTACTTGATAAATGTAAACGGTAAAAGATAATATCTTTTTGAATAGTCTAAAGGTGATTACAAGTTATTACATGTTCATATATATTTTTAACAGTTTGACAATACATACACCTTACAAGCAAAGAGATTAAACATAAGTCTCCTAAAATGAATATAATCTGCTCTTTCATTGGGTCCACTTATTGAGTTCGTAAAAGATAATATACTTAAAATAAATAAAATAAGTGTTGAATATATATCCATTAACTTATTTACTTAACACTTTTAATACATTCTCATTAAAAGAAACTTTGTCAAATAATTTTCATTTTAATTTATCAATCGTATTTAAAATATTAAATCATTGTTGTTTTCTCTACAAATTATTCCATCTCCTGTATCCAAACTCCAAAACTTCATAATTATATTATATTATATCATAAGTCTTGATATATTAATATTTTTAATCATCATCTTAATTTTGTGCACTTTTTAATGGATAAAAAGAGAATAATTTAAAGGGGAAAAAAGTGGAAATAAAAGCTGCAGTCTTAGCATTATCGAAAACTTTGCTCTCCCTTAAAGAATCAACCTGGAAGTGGACATATTGAGCCATATACTTCATGATGCCAGAAAAAGAAGAAGAGGAAGGGATCTGATCATCTAATAATTTATACATTTATTTCGTGTTCGTATATTATTATATCGTAATTATAAATAAATATAAATTTATAGAAATTTTATATTTACATATATATATATATATATATATATTTGTATGATGTTCATATTTCTTAGCTCTTATTATATTATACAGAAAATATAAAATAATTTATTTTTTAAAACAAAATACATTCATAATTTGAATCACAAACTGTTTATGAATCTAAGATACTTACAAAAGCATGGAGACATATGTACAAATTGCTGCTTGGTATTCGAACAACATATTGATATTGACACCATACCAACTCATTCCTTGATATTGTGCTTTTTCCCATTTTAAATTCAAGTTTCGGGTAATTAGTTTGTACAACTATTTATAAATATATATATATATATATGGTATTTAAATGTTAATTTTGACATTTGTTGTTTTTTATATCAGATTTATTCAAAAATCGAACTATCTGTTTGAACAAATATTTTTCAAACCCAAGATGACTTGAATTATTATTGTTTGAGTTGTATAATATAAATTTTATTTCGGTACAACCCAAGATGTTTATAAAGAAGCATTGGCTAAAGTGGGGGTCTGCCTGCGGTACAGAGCAATTTAAATCCGCGTGAAATTCTGCTTCTCCCTTGGCGTGTTCGATGAAAAGCAAATAACTTATCTCTATAAATAGATACTAGAGATTAATGTTTAAATAGAGGTTGAACAAAACCTTCATCGCGTTTAGAAGCAAACTCTCTTATAATCTATTTTTTTCTTTTTAAAATTTTTATGTAAATCTTAATGTCTTGTTTTTTTCTTCTTATTTTTGCCTTGTGATTGCTTATATTTTTTTTATCGTTCGTAATCGAGAAATGAATTGAATTGAATGTTTTATTAGTGACATTTGGGGTCTTATATTTATGAGGATTTCCAAGTTATAAAGCTTTGGTTTATGATATGTTGATGAAAGTGCAAAATTTGAGAGCTTAGCTTAGTTTGAAGAGCACCGATCTATTATTCAGCTTTTAAGTTATTTTATAATATTAACCTACTAAGGAAGGTGTTCGATTGGTCCGAAAGTATTGGCTTTTTTGAGAGTTTGAACGAACGAAGATGGTAGCAGTTATTGAATGAGAGATCTAAGCTAATCATTAGACCTTATTAAGAAATAATAAACATGTTCAACTCGTTTAAGCAATCATTAAGTTTTATTAATTGATGAAGATACACGAGATGTGAGAGCCTATATCCTCACGCCTTTAAAAAAATAGTATACGCTAATTCATTGAGATTGAATGACCCCCCCCCCCCCCCCAAAAAAAAAAAAAAAAACCAAAAATGAACGTTGATATGTCATTTGAGTTTAAATAATTTCTGTATGGGTTGCATGTATTCTTAGAGATGATAAGAGGGAGAGGTGAGTTTGTGGTCGTCTCGATCCCGACTTAAAATTTAAACATTCTGATTTGACCTCGATTTTAATATAGTTTAATCAAACTAACTTTGACCCGAATTATTCACGTGTATGAATGAACTATATGGAGAGCTTACAAGGGCCTGGCCCCTACGACCCACCCCTAAGGCCCAATGTTTTTTAAACTCGGCCCCGACAAAATTTTAAGTTATAATTTATTTTAGGCATAAGGCTAAAAAATAGCCCATAACGTTTGACTTTATGGTCACCTTAGCCCTCATTCTTTTTTTAGTGCAGTTGAACCATCAACAGTTCGTTTTGAGTTGAAATAGTCCATCTATCAATAAAAAATGTTAGTCAACTAACGTTCAACGTCCTTCGATGACATGTCTGCATTGCGGGACTTGTTGACGTGGAGATGTCATATGCATGGAGATGTTAATGTGGCATTTTGTTGACCTGTCACGTTATCGAAAGACGATGAGCTTTAGTTGACAAACATTTTTTTTGGGGGGAAAGACTATTTTGACTCAAAACGAAACGTTAAGGGTTCAACTACACACAAAAAATGGGGCTATGTGAAAACAGATGCCATATGCATGGAGGTGTTAATGTGGCATTATGTTATATTCTGATGGCATTTTGCAGCAAATAAATTCTATTCTGAATTGCAGATTCATCACCAACAGATGCCAAAGGAATTTTGGATCTTGTCAAATTCCTGTCCCCTGCGCTATTTGTACACGCCGGCCATTCTTACACTTTTACAACACGCTATGTGAAATGTGAAAACAGCTTGAATCCAAATTTCAAGTTCTCAACAATCAACATATATACTTCAGTTGGATTCAAACAACTCGAACACGGTAATTCTCTCCGTATTCCCGACAAACGCGCTTCCATCTCTGGAGAAAACAATGGCCGTGCTAGAATATTTGATGAATCATGCCACATGTCAGGTTGTTATTGGCCATTTTTCTATTTTGAGATGAGAATGATAGTTTAGGGATGAATTGAAAAAACAAAATAGTTTAGGATGTAAAGTGAGAAAAATGTTTACTTTTAGGTGAAAATTGTGAATTAAGCCTTTATTTACATATAAACATAAAATCCACTGTACGGAAAATAAATTAAAATAGGATAAAATTTTAATACACATATAAAACTAATTTTATATAAACTTGCATATTTACACTATAAAATTCAAAACATAAATTTTTAACTTTAAAAAACTAAACCTTAAGCCATGTACTCTAAATTCTAAACACTACCCTTAAATTCTAAACATTACAACCTAACTTCTTAAACTTTATACCTTAAACTAAAACCTTAACTCATAAAACTGAAAGGCACGTGGTTTACACGGCCTGTGTATCGTTGTTTTTTTTTTATATATATTAAAATAAGGGTTATAATTAGATACACAAGCTCTGTAAAAGAATTACGCAATAAGCTATAAAATTTAAAACCTAAATCCCTATACATAACACCTAAAATCCTAAACTCTAAATTCTAACTATAAAACTTAAATTCTACATCATACAACCTAAAACCCTAAACTATAACCTAAATATCTAAACCCTAAAATTAAAAAAAATATGTATCAAAGTATTTTCCTTAAAATAAAAGTACAACCATTTCGTTCTAATATACATGGCGAAGGAATTTCAAACGTCAAGAAGAAACGGGCCGTCGGCGGCCAACGAAGATTTCACGCAAGGATCAACAGAGAAGAATGGCGAATGGACAGTATTCGTGGATAACTTGAGCAAACGTGTTTCAAGAATAGCGCTGAGAGAGCTTTTCATGCATCAAGGTAAGGTGATCAGGGTTTTTATACCAGCAACAAATACCAAAGCTAAGTATAGAGACACGACTTTCGCTTTCGTTACTATGGCTTCAAAGTTAGAGATGGATCGTGCTATTGCGTGCCTGGATAAATCAAAGATTGATGGATTGGTGGTTAGAGTTTCTCAAGCCAGGTTTCCCAGAGGTAAGGTAGAAGGTCAAAAGAGGAAAACACCGATGGGGAGAAACGTCTCTTCTTCGACGAGGAAGGAGTGGTTTCCTCCCCCTCCGGAGGTTGGGGGCCAGTATTTTGAAGAAAAGGGTA
Source organism: Hibiscus trionum (assembly GCA_030270665.1). NCBI lineage: Eukaryota > Viridiplantae > Streptophyta > Magnoliopsida > Malvales > Malvaceae > Hibiscus > Hibiscus trionum. The sequence continues at coordinate 20,245,604 of BSYR01000022.1, forward strand.
GGAAAACCTATAAGGACGTTCTTCTAAACAGAGGCAATGAGGGTGGTGTCAAGAAAGGGGCGGCTTTGTTCGATTTTAAAATCCCAGTCAAGGACACAGAATGGTTGAAACGCTATTTGACAGGTGTTGTTAAGGAACAATTCGATCTTGAGTTTGTGCAGAGAGCTTTAATGAACGACGGAATACAGGTTAAGGTGGTCAAATGGGGATTAGAATGCGAGTCTTGCGTTTTAATTTTCAACTCCATTAAGGATTTGGACGAAGCCTGGAACATTAAGAAGGAAGAACTTAGCTACTGGTTCGATCATATCGAGCCGTTGTTGATTGATGGAGTACCCCATTATCTCGTTTTGGTCAGATTGTATGGTATCTCGTTATTGTGTTGGCATGAATTATTTTTCGAAGCACTTGGAAACAGATGGGGTCGTTATGTTTGCTGCGATTCTGCTACGAAACAGAAAGAGAGATTGGATATGGCCTGCTTCACTATGAGAACAGCTAATTTAGAGACAATTCCAGGCTCTATCAAAATCTCGTCATTGGGTTTCCCGTTCAACATAAAAATCAAAAAAGGGAGAGAAACTTCAGATAATTTTGAGGATGATCGCGATCTCGACGACATAAATTTGCGGATGAATGGTTAGACTCAGTTTCTGACGACCCGACTGGCGGTGATCATATGGCGGAGGAAAAGTCTCATCAGGAGGAGTCGGGTAGATCCGAAGAGTCAGTCCCTTTAGAGAAAGAAAAGTCAGTTCTTGGGAACAGGGAAGCGGCGCGGTCGCCGTTAAATACACCAAATAACAATCACGTTTTTAATATGGCCCTATGCAATCTGGATAATCCCAACGTGGTCTTTCTCTCTTCAACGGATGGCGGGGAGGTGGGTAAGTCACGTGACATGGCCAAAGAATGTGAGGCGGTTTTGGGCTGTTTTTTTTAATTCCCGTGAAACGGTGGTAGATGGGCTTGCTGGAGAGGGTTTGGAAGGGTCCAATTCATTAGCTGGTGTTTGCCAGAACTAGGTGTCACCAGCATCTTCTAACCACGACATCTACGAAAGAAACGATGATAACTAGAGGTGGCAATCGGGTCATTCGGTTCGGGTTCGGTTCGGTTCGTTTCAGTTCAGGTCATTTCGGGTCTATCTAGATTCGGTTCGGGTCGGTTCGGGTTCGGGTCTAATTCGGGTCTGTGATGAGTCGGATTCGGTTCGGGTATTGGATCGGGTCAAAATCGGATCGGTTGTTTTCGGGTCGGGTCAATATCGGATCGGTCGCTTTCGGTTCGGGTCAAAATCGGGTCGTTCGGGTCGCTTTCGGGTCGGGTCAAAATCGGGTCGATTTCGGGTCAATTCGATTTGAGTTGGGTTAAAGGTTTGAGGTTTAGCATTTATGGTTTAGTTTAGAGTTATTGGTGTATGAGATTAATTCTGATTCAACTTGTTAATATATGCATTTGAATTTGATTAAATATTTAAATCAAAGCTTCATGTATCCATATCAATTTTTTTTGTATAATTATATTAAATCAAAGTTTATTATATGTAATAATAATAATAATAATAATGTCTGAAATGAATTAATTTATTAAACTTATTATATAATTGAGCTAACTAAAATCTAAAAAGCATAAATCACGGACATAATTAAAATAATTCTAAAACTAAATGTGAAATTTCAATTAAATTAATCTAAATTAAAACTCAATTAAATTAAGAAAAAGAAAAAGAGAAAGACAATTGGTAAAAATAAAGAGGGAAAATACAAAATTTTGGAGGGAAATAAGCCACCAATTTTTTAAGCTAGATTGAAAAAAAAAAGAAAAAGACAATTGGAAAAAATAGAGAGAGAAAAGACAAAATTTTGGAGGGAAATAAGCCACCAATTTTTAAGCTAGAGATTAATTACTTTTTAGGTCATGTTGCATTTAAAATGTTACATTTTAGTCAACTTTAAGTTTTAGTTTAATTTAATTTAGTCACAAGTATCCCCACGGTTTAGACTTCGGATATAGAAATCCCCTCCCCGTAGTGATATTTAGTCTCTAAAAATTTACTTTTAGTTGAAATTAACTAATTTTTGTAATTTAGTCTATTAATTTAATATAATGATATTTTCGTTCATTTTAATTTCTAATATTTATTTTTTAGCCAAAATTGACCCCTATTTATTTATATGGTATAATTATAAAATTGGTCATTGGACTCTCAAATTTCTCCACTTCCAAATTGTCAATTTAGTCCACAATTTCAATTTTATGCTATATTTTATGGTGAAATTATAAAATTGGTCACCAAGATCTCAAATTTCTATACTTCATTTTATTATTTATTATATTGTTAAAAATAGATATTCGGGTTAAAATCGGGTCAAAATCGGGTCAATATTCGGTTCAGCTTTCGGTTCAACTTTCGGTTCGGGTAGCATTCGGTTCGGGTCCATTTCGGTTCAACAAAAAATTTCGGTTCGGTTCGGTTTATTTCGGGTTTCGGGTGAACTTCAGATCATCATGTTCGGGTCAAAATCGGGTTTTGGTTCGGGTTTCGGGTCTCGGGTCTCGGGTCAAGTTTTCCAGGTCTAATGATAACGGTGCTTTTAGAATGGGTTCCATGGAATGGGTGTCAGACAGTTTTGAAGGACTGGGTCGGAATCCCCCTGATTTCTCTCCACCTCCGTCTTTTGGGATCTATAAAATCGTTGAATCGAATCCCTGTTGCCAAAAATCAATCGGGCTTTTCAGAGCGGGGTCAAGGAGAAAACTCAGGCAAGTGGTAAGAGGGGCATTGGAAAGAAGCACTGCCCCATCTTACAATGTTAGCAAAGAAGCTAGGCTGGGGGAAGAGATGTTGGCAATTGGCCTTGAGGCCGAATCCGTTTGGGAAATAAGCAACACTCTGAAAATCTCTTTCAAAGGAGGTAGGAAGGCGGTGATCGATAGAGTGTGCGAAATGGAGAGAGAATTACATCAGGTAATATAAGGTCCTTATCTCTGGTTATAGTATTTGTTTTATTATGAATTTATCTATTCTATCGTGGAATATCCGGAGTTTACGGAGGAGAGAAAAGAAGAAAGCAGTAAGGGATTTGGGGAGGAGGTGCAAAACTAATTTTATTTTCTTTCAAGAGACGAAACTGAAAAATATGAATTTTGCAGACGTAAAGAAACTTTGTGGGGGGAGGGGAACTTCAAGTTCGCCATCTCCCCTGCAATAGGAATTACAGGTGGTTTAATAAGTTTGTGGGACAACAATTTTTTTTGAGGATTCCAATACTTTCATTCAACCAAGATTCATAGCTATTATTGGGCAATTTAAAAATTCGAACTTCAAATGTGGTTTCGCTAACGTTTATGGCTCCGCGTGTGATGGTGAGAAATAAGATTTTTTTGCGGAATTGCTTCGCTTCTTAAATCAGTGGCAGGTACCTTGGTGCTTAGGAGGAGATTTTAATCTATTCCTTGATTCTGATGAAAAAAATTAGATTCTCGTTGAACAAGTCTCTAATCTCTTTGTTCAATTCGTTTGTTGGCAACGCAAGTCTGTTAGATTTGTCGTTAGCGGGAGGGAAATTTACATGGAGTAACCATAAAGACCCACCGACTTTTATTCGTTTGGATAGGTTCCTCGTGTCTGCAAGTTTTAGTCTGGAATTTTCTATGCTCACTCAAAAATTGTTGCAGAAATCGCTTTCGGATCACATTCCTATACTACTAACAGTGGAGACTGAAAACTATGGGCCTAAACCTTTTAAGTGCTTCAACTCTTGGTTCCTAGAAGAGGGTTTTGATGCAGTGGTCTCCGAGACCATCAAGAATTTGAAGAAAAACAATAAGAAAGGCAGAATTGATAGTGTTATCAAGGGGACTAAAATGGCGTTGAAGTTGTGGAGTGGGAAGCATGGTAATAATTCGAAAACACGCATTCCTGTCTTGGAGAAACAAATTTCAGCAATTGAAGTGATTTTCCAATATGGGAAGGGTAACTCAGAGTTGTATAAAAAACTTTGTAATCCGAGGAGTGAACTGTGGGTGCAGTATAAGAAAGAGGAACTACAATGGCTCCAAAAATCAAGGTTGAACTGGCATCTTCAAGGAGACAGGAACACACACTTTTTTCATCTTGTGGCATCGGGAAGGAGGCGCTCTAATGCCATTCATAGCATTAATATTGATGGAGAGACCTTAACAAATCCGAGAGAGATCAAGATGGCGTGCGTGACTTTTTCTTCAAAAGTTATAATTCCAATAAAGCACTGGAGGTTACGGAATTGAAACTGAATTTTTGAAAGATTAGTGCTGATCAGGAGAAGACCCTTATTGAAAAATTTACCGAAGATGAAGTATGGGTAGCTCTTTCTTGTTCGGACGGTAACAAGGCCCCCGAACCGGATGGGTTTAATCTTAGCTTTTTCAAGAAATTTTAGAAGCCCCTTAAAAGCGACATCATGAGATTTTTCGAGGAGTTTCATGACGGAAGCACTTGGGAAGCCGGGATAAATCATTCTTTTATCACTTTGATCCCTAAGGCTAAGAATCCTTCCTCCTTAGACGAGTTTCGACCAATTAGTCTGGTTAGCAGCATGTATAAATTGCTCTCGAAAGTCCTTGCCAAGAGGTTAAGTATGGTATTGAATTCGATTGTGGGGGATACGCAATTTGCCTTCATTCCGGGCAGGCAAATTCTAGATTGTTTTTTAGTGGCAAAGAAAGCATTAGATTTCGTGAAAAAGTCAGGAAAGACAGGGGTAGCTTTCAAAAAGCTTATGATTCTGTCAGTTGGGAATTCTTTCTAGTAGTCCTCAAGGCTTGTGGCTTCCCGGAGAGATGGTGCAACTGGATTTTTCAATGCATTTCTTCGACGTCTATATCAGTGCTTGTTAATGGTGTGCCGACAGAAGCTTTTTCTATGGCTCGAGGGTTGAGACAAGGGTGATCGTTATCTCCCTTATTATTCAATGTGGCAGGGGAAGCCCTTTAATTTGTTGTAAAAGAAAGCAATGAAGTGCAGTTTATTTGAAGGTTTTAGAATCAGTAATCAATCTTCCTATATTGATATCTCCCATCTGCAATTTGCGGATGATTTTCTTATTTTCTGCGGGGGAAAGGAACTGCAGGTGCGCAATGTTAAAAGAGTTTTGCGAATTTTTGAATTAGCTTCGGGATTAAAACTCAATCTGAAAAAAATAAGGTCTTTGGGATAAACATTGCGGAACAAGTTGTTAGAGAATGGGCGGAAGCAGTAGGGTGCTCATATGGATCTTTCCCCACTAATTATTTGGGACTACCTCTTGGTGCTTCAAGAAATTCTAGTAGCCTATGGGATCCGTTGTTAAAGAAATTCAATGTGAAACTCGAAGGGTGGAAACTGAAGTTCTTATCCATGGGAGGACGTCTTACGCTCATTAAATCTGTGTTGTCCAGTTTGCCAATTTATTTCATGTCTCTTTTCAAGATGCCTGAATCTGTGGTAAGCTCTATAAACAAGACAATTTTGAATTTCGTATGGGGTGGTGACAGTGAGAATTGGAAAATACATTGGGTTAATTGGAACACGGTTTGCGAGACAAAGGAAAAAGGCGATCTTGGGGTTCCTAATATTAAGATTCTCAATTGTTCGCTACTGTGTAAGTGGAGTTGGCGGTATGGGAACGAACAAAAATGTCTTTAGAGGAAAGTTATCACCTCGAAGGTCCCGGGAAGTGAGGCGAATCTTCTCCCTCAAAATGCTAAGAAAAAACATGCGTCTTGGATTTGGTTTGATATTTCAAGAGTGTTGTTTAATAATGATGCAATCGGAAATGCTGTTAGATCTAATCTTGCTTTGAAAGTTGGGGACGGCTCCTCTATCAATTTTTGGCTTGATACGTGGATAGGTAATGTTCCTCTGAAAATTTCTTTCCCAAGAATCTTTACCCTTTGTGTCAATGAACAAGCTGTTATTCAAGATTTTGGTAGGGAGGAAAATGGGAGTTGGAGTTGGGCAATTCAGTTAAGAAGACCCACGTTCGATTGGGAAGAGTATCAATGGAGGGACTTGATAGGGTTGCTAGAAAACTTTAAATCCAGTAATGTTGACAAAGATTGGGTATGTTGGGGTGGGTCGAGCAACAGTAGATTCTCGGTGAAATCACTCCGGGATCTGGTAAATACTTCGCGCCCGAGGGATAGGTTCTGGAAAGATCGAGTGTAGGTGGGTTTTGCGCCTCCAAAAGTGAAGATTTTCCTCTGGAAGATTATTCATGGCCGGGTGCCTGTTAAATCCGAATTGGCAAAGAGAGGAGTGATAAATGTAGAAAATGTTACATTCCCTCTGTGTAATAGTTTTCCCGAAATAGTCGAACACTTGTTTTTCTCATGTTTTGGGGTTTGGAGAATCTGGTGCAAATATTGCAAAGAGGTGGGGCTATATCGGCACTACACGAGAATCCGACCAAGTTTATTGATGAATGGATCTCTTTGGGACCTCGCAAGGCCAGACAATGGTGGTCTTTAATTTCATGCGCGATCATTTGGACAGTTTGGCTGACCAGAAATAAAATTTTATACAAAGGAAAAGTTGTTGATTGGAGCCATGCTGACCTTCTCATTCACTTTAGACTGGCCTTTTGGCTTAAAGCAAAATTTACCGAAAACTCTATCTCCATTGATGCGCTGGTAGCCGATCCTTCTCTCGGAATCTCAATTTGCCAACCGGTCAAGAAGAAACAGAAGCTCCACAAATGGGTACCACCTCCGTCTGGGTATTTGAAGTTGAACGTGGATGAGGCTTTCTCCCATGCGCAACAGGCAGAGGGTATTAGAGGCTTACTAAGAGACAGTGCAGGTAAAATTTTGTTCCAATTTGTTGAAGCTATGAGGAATATTCCCCCTGCGTTGACCGAGCTACTCGCAACACGTACTGGGATAGATTTGTTCCTCAAGTCGGAGTGGGCTAGGAATTGGAGGCTCATAATCGAATCGGACTGCCAAGAATTTTGTGACTGGGCGAATGGGGTGAGCGCGCCCCCTCAGTCATTTAGACAGTTGGTAAGCAATTTAATGAAAATAATTGGTAAGTTCGGGATGAAATTGTTTCACGTTCCTAGATTTATAAATGTGGAAGCTGATACACTGGCGAAATAAGGAATTGGGTGAGTTTTGTGTAATTAGTATTAATACTGTAGTAAAATAGAGGAAGGGGTTGTCTCCCCCTATTTATTTTCCTTGTATGGACTTATGTGATCCACCTCTTATGTAAGTTATCAGTATTAATAATATTTAGTAGTGGGGTACTCTTTTCCCCCTTCACTAGGAAGGTGGGTTTTAACGAGGCCCATTTTTACCTTTCAAAAAAAGAAGTACAACCATTTTATACAAGTAAATGAAACCTTTATCCAAATTCAAATAGGGGAACGTTAAAAAAATACTAAATCACACATATTACTAACATATGCATAAGAATATATACGGTCAATTTACGGTTCTGGTCCCTCTACCAGGCTTAATGTTTAATTTGATATAATTTTTAATCCAAATAATTAACATTGTCAAATATTTTGGATAAATACTGATATTATTATTTCCTTAAAAACATCTATTCCGATACAAAAATCAAGATCAACATGACGAATTGTAAAAGATTAAAAGTTGTTTTTATATAATTCTGTAATTAAATTTAAGTGTTATTTTAAATGTTAAACTACACTTTCACTGGGTTGGAACTTAGATCTAGGGATGTGCATGACCGGGTACTCGGCCAATTTATCTAGAATTGATTGTGTTTTAGTAATCACCAGTTTTTGAAAATTAGAACCAATTTCGGCTTCGGTTAGACCGAGTTCAAAATTTTAAGAACCGGTCCTATACTAGTGAGAATCGGTACCAATATCGGGTACCCGATCAATTAGTCTATTATTAATAAAATTTGAGCCACATTAGAAAAAAATTCAACCATCAATAATAATATTAAATAACAAAGTCAGAATATTGTAGGCTTGAAGGTTGAAGTATTAAAACGAGTCATACACATAATATTCATACATTAAAAAAATAAAAGAGCGCCTGCAGTTGTTTCTAACCTCTTCAACGCCATTCAGTACCAGACCAGTATCAAGTATTTGATATTAGTCTCGATCTCATTAGGTACTTATCGAGTACCGGATCCAAAAAATCAGGATCTAGTCTCGATCCAGTTGCAACTGAGACCTAAATTTTCGACTCAGTCCCAATTCTAGTAAAATCAATTTTGGGTAAAAATTTATCTGAGTTCGACCGGGACTGCCTGCCCCTACTTGCATCGAATTGCATATTTGTAATAGTTTCAGAGCTTTAAAACTCGACCATAGTAGTAATTTTAACCTCGTACAATCCGCCGTGGAATATGTCTCTTTCCGCCGCCTTTAACTCCCTCAAGTCCTCCAATCTCATCTCATGGAAACCGGTACGTTCCGTCAACTCTCCAAACGTCCCTAACATAATCTCTATTTCCATTAACTTCTACCGTGATCACAGACAGGTAAGCTTCAACAAACCCTAGCGGGATGCATCGAACTGGCGGGGAAAACACTTCACACGGGGAAGGTTTCGAAGGTAAAGGTATGGCCGGGATTCGCCGGCGAAGGAAGGTACTTCGAGTTTCAGTCGAAATTGATTCCGGCGTCAATCGATTTTGCTCGAGAATCGCCGTTGTGTACCACTCTCTGCAAAGATGGATACAAGATTCGGACCGTCGAGCATTTGCTTTCGGCTTTGGAAGCTAAAGGCGTCGACAATTGTATTATTCAGATTCAAAGTCTCGATTCTGAGGATTCTGAGGTTGAGGTTGGTGCTATAGTTTCGTTTGGCTATCAAAATTGATTATTTTTGCTTGATTTGCAGCTTTATATTTCATTTGTTTTTTTACAAGAGAAGTGAGTTTCCCATATTAAAAATTGAAAATTGCAAGTTTTTTTTTTTTTTTAAATAGTAATAGAATGCATGACTTTTACTTTTACATGGAACACATATATTCAAATTGCTGTTACAATTTTTTTCCATTTGTTCCTTCACTTCAAAACAACTTTTGAGCAAGCTAAAAGCTCGAAGCAACAAACGATCAGCTGAAAAGAACCTTTGGAGGCCATATTGTATTGTTGGCCATACTGTTTAATTTAACATATATGATAGAAACGCTATAATGATTCTCATAATTTTTTTAGATGTTGATGACGGGGATTTTAACTAACACAGGTTCCTATTTTTGATGGGTCAGCAAGTGCATGGATTGAGGCAATTGAACAGGTTGGCCGAAAAGTGGCCTTGGATCGATGTGGCAACAATGCGGAGAAATTAGCACCGTATTTGAATGAACCATTGCATGTTTTGAGGAATGATTCTTTTATAGTTGGACTCCCTTCTTCAGAGGTTCGCATAACTTGTGGAATTGATTTCCCGAAGGTAAATTCTTTTGTTCTCTGCTACGCTGATTGTTAACAAAATGTAATTCTTGTCCTTTCTTGCTTTATCTTATTTTCTGTTTTTCAGGGAAAAAGAAAATATTTGATTTCCTTTTTTCTGCTTTATTTTCGGAGTTTACTGTCTAAGATAAGGCATCGATGCCTTTGTGATTGCCCCTTTCTAATGAACTAAGCAAAGTTACTATCATTGGGAGTTTTTCAAGTTCATCAAGTGGCTACTTCATTAAGTTGTTAAAATGAATTAATTACTATTGTGAAGATTATCAAGTATATATCTCCTTGCTCTGATGTGGGATGGTGAAAAAGAAATATTCATCAGCCAGCTGGACCCATCGGTGGTTGGACATATCTCTGTACAAACCAGGTTCTTAGGAGATTTTTTTTCATCTGCTAAGCAAGTCAAACTTATCTTTGCACAAATTTGGCTCATTTATTGAAGGAGCTTAGAATAAATGAGCCTAAAAGTCTTGTTCAAGATCATCTGTTATGCTTAATAAATAAACATTAATGAGTTTTTTGGTGCTTGTATATGAGCTCTTCAACAAGCACACTCGTTTATTTACTGCCCATGACCCATCTAGCAGTTTGGATCAACAAGTTTACTTGATTGAATTGTTTTTACCTTGATCATCTGTTTTACCTGGCTTTGTTGGACATTGACTTTACAGATAATTTACTTTGTTTGCTTTTGATTTATGTGGAAAATAGAATTTACATATGATTTGTTATTGGTGTATGCTCAAATACCTTTTTTTACTTTTTATGGCTGTAGGTGCCTGCAATTGGATGCCAATGGTTTTCTTCATCTTTTTTGGATGACTCCTATGAGAAGCATATAGCTTCTTCTAGAACTTTCTGCATCTATGAGGAGGTTGATTCAAACTTCTTTCAATGTGAATTCTTATTGTCATTTCGGTTTTATGTTTTGTTATATAATCTAATTCACCAGAAATGTTTACCCACATTACATGTTGCATATTTTTCTCAATTTTCCTTGTTTTTATCTCTAACATATTTCTCTATTATATATATTTTTATTGCTTTAAGTATAAAAATTAGTGTTTGAATTGATGCATTTTAAAATGCCTTCATTTCAAAATTCCTCAAAAGAATCCCCAAAGGTATCCAAAGAGGGCCATATTTTAAAAAACTGGCGCATAATGATGTCACGTCAATGTTGTGCTGCTGCTTTCACTGGACTTAAGAAATCTATCTATATTTCTATTGGGTTATGGTTTTATGTAAATCATGTTGGGCATTTGATTTCTCAGCTAGATATAGTTCTTTCCTTCACATAGAAATAGTTGCTATTGTTTCTATGCTGCTGTAGCTAAATCTATGTAAAATCCATTCAGGTGGAACATATGCGTGGTGCGGGACTCATTAAAGGGGGATCACTTGACAATGCAATTGTATGTAGGTGAGATGCTAATGCTAAACTTAAGTAAAGTTGGCTGATCACCCGATTCCTATATGCAGTTTCATTATTTTAAACTTAACCGCACACGTATGAAGACAATTTTTACTACATTTACAACAAACTGTGTTTCTTCCTGACAATTGATATGAAGTATGTGTTAGGTTGTAATTTTCATGCTGAACCTCCTACAGTCGTTGCTAAAACAAAGAATGTTTTGACTCGGTAAATTTTTTATTGAGCTTTCTATTTTGTAGCAGTTACACCTTGTAATTGTGAAAAGCAAGTAGTTTTTGTGTGTGGCCAATTAATTATATTATTAGCCTATGAAAGAATATAACGGAATGCAGCATGCTGTTAGTTCTAGGTTGAATAAATTGGATGTACAATAAGGAACATGGATGGAATTTGTTTCTTGACAAACATTCTGGTGTCTTAGATATTTTATGAGGTTTACATTTGAAGTTCAAACATAAGCAGGTCTTGTAAATTTGTTCGAACATCAACAAATCTTGACAAGACTTGCATGCGGTGGGATATTAGTAACCTAGGATCAGTTGGTTTTCTTTCTGTTGAATGTAATATATATTTTTTCTTCTGTAGCGTTACTAAAGGATGGCTGAATCCACCACTTCGTTTCCATGATGAACCTTGTCGCCATAAGGTCTTAGATCTTATCGGTGACCTTTCCCTTTTTGCACAATATGGTAGTCAAGGATTTCCTGTGGCACATGTAGTATCTTTCAAAGTAAGATTTCCACTCTCTTTTCTCTTTCTGTTCCTCTTTTTTTTATCTGTTTATTATTGATAAATATTCTTCCAAGTAAAATGTGGTTAAAGATGATCTTTTCCATGCACCAAGCCAATCTGTGTTCTATGGTCTATTCTTGTAAAATTAATACAATATCAAGCATTAAGTAAAATTTTGGGTTAAGGCAGGTTGGGGGGATAAAGTCTTAAATAATATTGGGTTCAAGTTAGTTCAGGCATATATGCACATGGAAGTTGGTCAAATTCATGGCAAGCAAAAAAAAAGCTCTGCCCTGTTGCGAATCCTACTATCATTTCATTTTAATGAAGATTGACCATAATCTCCTATATATGTGTAGATATTTAGCTCGAATTCCTTCATGTCTGAACTAAATGTTGAGTTATAGAGAGGGAGATTCAGGGAAATGTCTTTTATAGTATTCATCTTGTGTTCACATCCTCATTAGTTCTTAACCAAAACTGAATTCTACTCAAAATCTTTGGAAGCCAGTGAAATCTTCATTTACGGATGGTATCGGTAAAACAATTCTGTTTTAAGTTATTGATTGTCGTCATCCCGAATCTAAACTAATCGTTAAAATTTCCTTTCTTACACCGGTTTAAAACCTGAACATGATACAGGGTGGCCATTCACTTAATGCTGATTTCATACGCCGACTATCGGGAATCAATGTCTAAGGAACTCAATACGCTCTCTCTTCAGAATCCCTCGTTGCATGTCAAGGTGGAAATGTTTGGATCAGAGGTCTTCAACACTCGGTGTTGACGACGGAGATTGTCTTAATTATGGAAACATTACAAGGTAAGGTTAAGAAATGTTCTGCAGCTTCTTAAAATTTCGACGAGTCCTTGCTTTGAAAATGTTTGTCTGAAAGTAGGCTCCCCCACCCCAACCCAAGTATTGATTCCTTCATGTGCAGCTACCAACCGTTCTTTGTTAAATAGGCTATTCAAACACATTTAAAAACTGTCGGACGAAATTTCCATATGATTTGGTTTTTGTTTTCTTCTATTTTCAAGCTTGTTATTTTATTCTATGATTTAACAATGTAAAAGTTAATTTTCTTAATATATATATTTTTACTTCTCTTAATTATTTTTGACAAACAAAGAAACATAAACATTTTTTTACTTCTCTTAAGAAACTCGAAACATCTCAAGTTCTGATTAATGAAACACTCAGGGAGGACGCACAATTTTTACGTTAGTAGTGCGAACTGTTAGGTAGTTATATTAGAAATTTAGCGGTGCAAACTTAAATCATTGATAGAAAATATAAAAAATACATAAATTATGACCATGTTTGGTAATTAGTTGATAGTAGATTATATTAGTTGATAGTTGATTGCATTAGTTGATTTGACTAGCGGATTGTATTAGCTGATTGTATAAAAATGTTTGGCAAAATTAACTGATAGTTAATAATTGTTTGATTATTTAAATAACTAAAATAACATATAATGACATGATTATATTCGACATTTGTTTAAATAATTTATTAGTTTTTAATATTTTGTATCTATTAATATTAATTAAATTATAAAAAATAATTTATTTTAATATAACGTTACTAAGCATATTTGAAAAATGTATATATAAATATAAATGTGTGAGAATAAAAAAAAAGTTAATTTACAAGAAGTTGAAAAATTAAAATAAAAAAGATTACATTTAAATTATTTGAATATTTTTTATAATTATTAAAGGTAAAAGAATCTTTATAATTTTTGTGTCAAAACTTTTAATTTTAAAGACTCGTATTAACAGTTTTTTTAAAATTAGAGGTTTTTCACTTCACTATTTCAATTCGCTATTTACTAAACATTTAAATTAATAGATTTGACCGGTTAAATTTTTAATATTAACTAAAATCTCTAATTTTAACTCTAACTGTTATTTATCAAATATGACTTATATTAAAAAAATTAATTTTTTTAAGAGTGTGATCGCCCTCTATATCTCTTGTTTATGAGCGAATATACTGACAGAAATGCCCACAATTTCATTTTATTAAGAAACTCGAAACATCTTACGAAAAGCCGTCCTCATAGTCATAATTGATTGCTAGGTGACGTCAACTTCAAAATTATGATTTATGCAGCTCCAGTTTCTCGAGTCTACGAATGTGATAAAAGCATATTAAATAATAAATACCGTCATGGATATAAATACTGGATAAACTGCATTCTAAATCGTTTAATTATCGGTTTAATAATAAATATATTATTTTTATCTTAAAAGTTATAAATATATTACTTATTTTTCTATCAATAATAGATTACTTATTGTTGCTGACCTAATAAACTCTTCAAAATTATACATTCTATTAATCTGATTTTAATTTAAAACAAACAAATAAGTTTAACACATTATTTCTTTTTTAATTCACACTGTAAATTATATTTTCAAGTAATAAAATGGATTTATTTACTGTTTAGCTCTGGAAGTGTATCTTTTACATTATTTGTTTTAATTCACACCGTAAATTATATTTTTAGTAAATAAAATAAAAGGAAGAAAGAATAGAATACAAAGTGTATACAGGTTTGAACAAACAGAAACAAAAGATGAGCATCTAACAGTCAACAGCTCAAAAGTCCAAAATCCAAAGACTAAAGTCGAAGCTCTGTCTTCACCCAAAAACGTTCCTCTCTACAGTTTTCCAATACTTCCCAATTCCCATTCCCAATTTCCTCTCCTTTCTCTCAACAGAAAGAGGTGCTAATAACACTTCATTTTCTGTTTCTAAAGATTTTCAACTAAAACCCATATCGAAATTCCCACATGTCTTCCCCATCTTTATCCGAAACGGCGACTGACCCTCACGCGCCTCTCCTCCGCTCCCGCCAACCCGGTGCCTCCTCGGCTCGTCCCGCCACTCTTGCGCTTATGTTGGGGCGGGTCACGGGACGTCGTGGCGCGTCCATGCTGGTGAGGGAGACGGCGGCACGTGAACTGGAGGAGAGGCGGGCGGACTGGGGGTACTCGAAGCCGGTGGTGGCTTTGGATATGTTGTGGAACTCGGCGTTCGTGGTTGTGTCGGTTGTGATGTTGATCTGTACGGTGGATGAGAATCCTAATACGCCTATTAGACTGTGGATATGCGGGTATGCTTTGCAGTGCTTGGTGCATGTTGTTTTGGTTTGGTTGGAGTACAGGAGAAGGAACACTAGAAGAACATCTGCTAGGGATGAGGAGACAGGAGATACTGCTGCTGCTGGAGATGCTAATGACAGTGAAGATGAATTAGATGGGATTGAAAGGAGTACTTTTGATTCAAATCAATCAAGGTTAGTTGTTTTTTGGGTTTTTTCTTTGGTGTTTAATTTGATGCTTTTGAGTGCCTAATTGTTGGTTTACTTAAATTTGGATATGTATTCACTATTCAGGCCTTTCTTTTTAACCAAATTTGTTTTGGAGCATGATTTTTATGCTTTTTGGAGGGGGGGGGGGGGTGCTCAACTGGATGAGGATTCATTCTCAGGGGATTTGAAGGGTTTTTTTTTGGTGTTATCATTTGTTCCAGTTATAGCACTTTTTGAGTGTTCGCGGGAAAATAGCTGGTTGAGTTATCATTATCCTTTTAGTGTTGCTTTCAAGGTGAGCTGAATTTCTGAAACTTATGGAATATATATATCTGAGTGGGGTAAATTGGTCTACTCTAGGTTCTCGAATACTTCCGATTCTCGAATACAAGAACCAAAGCCATGACATCTGAGAAGTGAGTGCTAATAACTATTGAAAAGACTAAGCATTGAGCTTTAGATGATGATAGAATAACTTGAATTGAAATTCGGAACCTCTTCCCTTTTACGCAAGATGCAGAACATTGAGAAAATGATTTGCAGCATTCGTCTGGGTCAATGATTGAATGGTTGAACATGAATTTTGAAGCAGGTAATAGATTGATGGAAATCGATGACCTAAATGTTGAATTCCATTTCAAGATGCGAGTGCCAAGTCTGGATTGTACGAACTGAATTGACCTGTAACTCATCATGCCAACTGATTTACTGACAGTATATAGTAGTGTTTCATGGTTATTTATTTTGATTATCTTATAATACAATTGAACGAGATGTAAAAATTGTTACCATGCTATTATTTGAGTGGAACTTTTCTTGTATTTCCATCTTGATTGTGCGTTTCTTTTCTGTTCTAGAAACCATGATGTAAAATATTAGAATTATTATTCTTGTACTGAATTGATGGTTAATGGGCAGTGTAACTAAACGATGTGAATCAGTGAATACCATGGCATCATTTATTTGGTGGATAGTGGGCTTCTATTGGGTAGTTTCGGGTGGTGACATCCTTCTGCGAAGTGCTCCTCGTTTATACTGGTATGCCTTTAACCAATCTTGTTATTTGACAGGCAACTTATTTGTCAGTTTTTACATTTATTCATTAGTAGCATATATTGACTTCGACGTGATGGAGACCAGAAATTTATACAGGAGTTTTCTGCCTTCGTTTGTGAATTTACTGAAATATTGCAACTATACCAGATTTTCAAATATAGTTTCTATGTTTTGGCTTTTCCTGTCTTCTATTGTTTGTGACATTTATTGTACTATGTTGTAATCGAGAACAACTTAAGGATCTCTATCTCTGATATCTGCAGGTTGGCTGTGGTTTTTCTGGCATTTGACGTGTTCTTTGCGATCTTTTGTGTTGTTTTGGCATGTTTGATTGGGATTGCTTTATGTTGCTGCTTGCCATGCATCATTGCAATTCTTTATGCTGTTGCAGGGCAGGTATAAAAACAACAGTTAAAAGTTATACCGACTCAGAAATTTTAAACAAATTGGTCATGGCATGATGGCATCTTCATTTCTTTTTCTATTGATTAGGAAGGTGCATCAGAAGCAGATCTTAGTATCCTTCCAAAATATAAATATCAGATTATAAACAATGGTGGGAAGCCTTGTGTAGGCGCAGGAAAAATGATTCCCATAGAAACAAGCAGTGAATATTTGGCAAATGAGCGCATGCTCTTACCTGAGGACGCAGTAAGTTACAACTTTATCATGGATCTATTGTATTTTTCACAATTATGTTGATCCATTACAATATTGTTGCCTCATTCCCTTCCTGTCTTGCACATTCATTCTTTTAAGGCTATTCAACAGCAAACAATCATGCCTCGTAATAGTTTGACTAGTGGTCAGATTGACTTAATATATTCTTGTTTCTTTAACCAAAAAACCCCCTTTACGTCTGAGTTCATTGGATATTTTATAACCTACATATTTTTGAGGTCAGATTAAGGTGGTCCTTATTTGGGTGGTCTGAGAGCGCCTGCAAAATAAAGAGAGGAGGTCAAGGGTGCTGGAGTTTGGTCTTTGGAAAGAGGATAAAATAGCTGAGTAGGGGTAAGAAGTAGAGAAAAGAGCCTATCTGGGTACCCTTTGAGGGATATTTATACTAGTCAGACGAGCTTCTTAGTTTTCTTTGTGTCAAGCATTGATTCGGGTTTCATAGAAGAATCATGGATGACCTTGTTTTGGTTGACTAGGAGCTTCCAGGGTGAGTCATGACTTGAAGGTGAAGGGTAGCGTTTTGGTAGGTAGCCACCCATGTGTCCCTCTAGTTGATAGGTCGAGCCATTGAGTCTAATGTCATTGGTCGAGTTTTGGATTTCCTTGCGGGCGATTCCATTGGGTCAATACATGTTAGAAAGAACGTGCAACTTCTTTGGTTGATTACTGAACTATCATTGTCAATGTTCTGTCTTTGTTGTAGGAATGCTGTATATGTCTAAGCTCGTATGACGATGGGGTGGACCTCCATGCTCTCCCATGCAACCACCATTTCCATTCAACGTGCATCGTGAAATGGCTGAAGATGAATGCAACCTGCCCTCTCTGCAAGTACAATATTTTGAAGGGAACCGAACAAGTATGAAATAACGAAACAGAGAGTCGAGCCCCATATGTCGGAATCCAATTCGGTTGTTTAGACTTTCTGCATATATACAGTAGAAAACCAAATCATGAAGAGCAGCACCCCTGGTTAATATCTTAGCCTTTCTTTTCATTTTTCATTTTAAGTGGCCTTTTGGAGTTTAGACTTTGATGTTTTCTTTCCCTTCCGAAGTTGTTCATCATTCTCTTCATCAAAGAATGGATTGATTTTCATGCTTCAAATGTTGTCTGTTGTAATTCACTTCATTATTGGTAGAATGAAAATTTAATGGATGAGATCCTATGTTTACACTATATATATATATATGAGATCTTATGTGATATATATAGAGAGGGGGGATATGATCCGTTTATACCGTGCAAGAGTTTTTAAGTTTCACATGTTTTTTATATCATTGAACGGGTGAAATGAATGGTTAACATTAAGATACGATATGTGGTATGTGAGGATTATCACTTGAAAAGAATGAGTTAATCAGAACTATCTATTTTACTTATTTAATGATAAAAAAATTAAACAATAACTGTACAATTTTTAGTTTTACATTGATTTAGTATCATTGAATTAGTGTAAATTGATGGTTGAGATTAGAATTTAAAAATAAGTAAATTTTTATGAAAAAGAGATGGATAATTTCATTTGTTAATTAACTTATTTAATGATTAAGCTTAAAATTCTTTGGTTGTGAATGGGACAAATTGAGTCCTCTTATAATAGAATTTTACAATACTTAATTCAAACGAATTTAATGTTGTGAATAAGCTTATAATGAATAATTACCGAATTTAAAATAAATTAATCAACTAATAAATTAAAAATTAATAATAATTATCGAATTTAAAATAAATTAATCAACTAATAAATTAAAAGTCGATAGTTTAAAAAATTATTATACAAAAAATATATTTTTTCTATTAAAAAACTTAAAAACCATCACACATTTATTAATTCCACTTTTTTTCGGCCAAATATTGATTCCACTATTCATCATTGAAAACGTTAAAGTGGATTAATCCACCAATTAAGACAAAGCGGATTTGATCTATTCTGAGAGAGAGGTTATTGGGAAAAATAGGCAAGAATTAGATGAAATTTCAGTTTTACCTTTTTGCCCACTCCTCTAAACAGTAACAGTGTAATACCAAAGACTGAAAGAGTAGTTTGGTAATTTCATTTTAATCACCTTTATCTGTTTATCTAAACTAAAAACGACAGAATCCAAAATCCCAAAAATTGGTTAAATTAAATTAATTTTTTTTATAATCAGATAATAAAAGGCTATATTCGTTGATGCAAAATTTCACCAGATCTGAATTCTCCCCTCAATTTCCATTTATCGATCCGAGAAAAACAAACAGAAAACCCTACAAGTACCAAAAGAAGTGAAAAAGGAAATTAAAAGCTATGTTCAGATTCGAATTTGAAAAGATTAGGAAACGGATTTGATTTTATCGAAATATTTTCTTTCCTTTTTTTCTTTAATTTTCTGCTATGGCCGACGCACTCTCCGTGATTCCCGCGTCAGTTCTCCGTAATCTTTCCGACAAGCTGTACGAGAAGCGCAAGAATGCTGCTCTTGAGGTTTTCTTTCCTTTTTCTTGTTGCATTTCAGTGGAATTTAATTTCTAGGTCTTTGTTTCTTTTTGTTTCCTTGCCATGATCGGATTTCTTAAACTTTTTGTTATGGTAACTGTGCAGATTGAAGGAATCTTGAAACAGCTAGCGTCGGCGGGAGATCACGATAAGATATCGGCGGTTATCAACTTGTTGGCCAAGGAATTTACGTACTCTGCACTATCCAATCACCGTAAGGTTGGTGATGATGAGTAATCTTGTGATTTTCTTTAAATTCTTTACGACTTTTTCTATCCATTTAATTTGAATTTTGGCTTAGTTTTGTAAAATTCCGGTGTTGTGTTTATGTAGGGGGGACTGATTGGTTTAGCTGCTGCCACTGTTGCCTTGAGTTCTGAAGCCGCCCAACATCTTGAGGTAAGCTCTAGTTTGCCTTTAGTAGCTGTCTGTTAAACTTAACATGTTTAAATCCTTTAGAAACATGTAGAAGAATGTTTACCATGATATTGCTATTCAGGAGCCAAGAATTACCTCTCAAGGTTTAAAGACTTATGCTCTACGATTGTAATGCTTTAGGGTTGTAATGCAGGTTCTGTATTCGTTTGCTAATAAGAAAGCAATTATTAGTTGTAACCTGAGATGAGCTATGGGTTTTTTCATTATCACTTGATAAATTTAGTGATTAATTTGCTCTTGATGCAATCTCCCAGCAAATTGTGCCGCCGGTGCTGAATTCTTTATCTGACCAAGATAGCAGAGTGAGATATTATGCCTGTGAAGCTCTATATAACATTGCAAAGGTGAAAGAAGATTGGTTTAGCTATGTTTTTCTCGTAATTTCATGTTTTCTTTACTAATTGTAGACAGGACATGCCTTCTTCTTCTGTACAGATTGTCCGAGGTGATTTTATCATATTCTTTAATCAGATTTTTGATGCATTATGCAAGCTATCTGCTGATTCTGATCCCAATGTACAGAGTGCTGCTCACCTTTTAGATAGGCTTGTGAAGGTTCATAATTGCTCTCTCATCTAAATTTTGGCATCTAATTATGTGAAATATGGTAATTCATTGCCCTTCTGTTTTTACTATGTGAAACAGGATATTGTTACTGAAAGCGACCAGTTTAGGTATGCTTTGTTCCCTTCCAATTTTACCTCACGAACCTTGTTTTATTTAGTGGTCTCATTTGAACTTTCTGGGTTCTATCTTTGTAATATTATTTGTATGATTGCTTTGCTTTCAGTATTGAAGAATTTATACCTTTACTACGAGAGCGTATGAATGTCCTGAATCCCTATGTCCGCCAGTTTTTGGTTGGATGGATAACTGTACTGGATAGTGTCCCAGATATTGACATGTTGGGTTTCCTCCCTGATTTTCTTGATGGTAATAAAATCCTGCGTCGTTTAAACCAATGTACTACTTCCCTAGGAGAAGTTATTTTAAGTAATTAGTTCTTGACAACTTTCAGGATTGTTTAATATGTTAAGTGATTCTAGTCATGAAATACGGCAACAAGCTGATTCAGCACTTTCAGAGTTCCTCCAAGAGATTAAAAACTCCCCAGTAAGATTTCTACTAACATGTTCTTTGACTGTTGGATTAACTGCATGGCCACTTGTCTTGAAGTTTCTTATGCTAAGATTTTCTGTTTTACATTTCTTATGGGAATAACATGATTGATTACATCAACTTTTTTACTGAAAAGGATTATGGAATTATTAGTATCATTCCAAAAATATTTCTCATAAAAAGAGATGTTTGGTTCATTTGTAATTTTCTGACTCGAACAGTTCTACTTTTGAAGTCTGTAGATTATGGTCGCATGACTGAAATATTGGTGCAAAGAGCAGCTTCTCCTGATGAATTCACTCGGTTAACAGCTATCACTTGGGTTAGTAGCGTTTGAATTTATGTTGCCATTGATGGGGAATATTTTTAGAGCAGAAAAAAGGAAAATAATCTTGATAATTGATTCTTTCTTCCGCTTGTCAACTTATTTGTTATGGCTATATTTTTTTTTGCCTTGCTGTTCTAAGTTCAATACTTCAATTGTTCCATTACCTTCACATCACATCATAGAAATTTAATTTTCTCTTTTGGACAGATAAACGAGTTTGTAAAACTAGGTGGAGACCAGCTTGTTCCTTACTATGCGGACATACTGGGAGCCATTCTCCCCTGCATATCTGATAAAGAAGAGAAAATTAGAGTGGTAAGTTTATTTCTTTTATAGTATCCTTAATGAATTATAAATAATTTTTTCAATGTCGTTTAGAAACTCAAATAACTTGACTTCTTTCCTTTTACGTGTTTTATTTTATTATTTTTATATTAGGTTGCTCGTGAAACTAATGAGGAACTTCGTTCAATCAAGGCTGATCCCGCAGAGGGTTTTGATATTGGGGCCATTCTCTCCATTGCAAGGAGGTGTATTTTTTTTTTACTTGGGAAAAATGCTAGTTTTGAAATGTTACTAGTAGTCTGCACTTCCACCAGCATATATGTATTTTGAAGAGCTGCTGAAAAGTGCTTAAATGGTGTCTTTGTTTTATTTGATTTCTGAAATAACTTCACGGTACAGTGATTTTGTATTAATTACTATTTTCTTGGACTGATCAGGCAACTGGATAGTGAATGGGAAGCCACTAGAATTGAAGCATTGCATTGGATATCAACCCTTTTAGACAGACATCGTGCTGAGGTGAGGAAGTAGTTATTTGTGATTTTCCGTTTACATCTGGCTGTTTGTGTGTGTTTTCTCATACTATGTTTTTTCAGTTATCTTTCCAGAAACTTCTTTGAATTCCAAGTTTGTATTACTTTCTAAGCATTTAAATTCCTTGCAATAAATCTCAAATCTCTTAAAATTACACATCGAAGTTGTCTGTTTTTTCATGTTGTTACTCCCTATTTTTATCTTCATTTTGAACAAGGAGTGTATATCAATTTATGCATTGGTGCTTAAGATGTTTTTAGTCCTAGTAAAATTCACTGAAGACAGCGGCTGTTAAATTACAGGTAAATGCCAAGTACAAAGGGTTTGAATTAAAGTTCCAGTAGCCTTTTTTTCATTAATACAACTTGACTATATCATGGTACACAATGAGATATTGATTTCTGCCAAAGTCAAAGCTTGTTGACTTCTTTTGGTACATGGATATGCATAGCATCTTCGTCTCAATAGAATTCCTAATTGACCTTTCTTTGGACTATTGTTAGCACTTTTTGTATATGCAAATCAGATGTTGCAACCTGAAATCTTTTCATGTATCAAACATACAACATTGCCTTTTTAAATGCATGAAAATTTCAACATAAATTGAAATAAAAGGTGTATGGCCTCATGTAAAATTTGTAATATGCATGTTATATTTGTCCGCAATTTCTGATTCTAGTGTTTCTCAAATATGCATGATTTTAATTTTTTTTACCTGAATCAGGTCTTGTGTTTTCTAAATGACATATTTGACACCCTTTTGAAAGCTCTATCTGACTCTTCTGATGAGGTATATTTCTGCTTCTGCTTGTGTTTCATATTTAACTGTTACATTAAGAGTTTTTATTTTTTTTCTTTATTCTTCTTTTTCATATTTGTATTATTATAATTACAACATGATGAGCCCTATATGTGTAATGTTGTTTCTTAGATGGAACTGCTATTGAAACTTCCTAGGCCCTAGCTAACTCAGTTGGCCATATCCTTATAGTATCTTCAAGAACCTAAAAAGAGTCTTGCTTTTGCTAGAGATTCTCCTACTCCCCATTATGTCTTTGTAAATGATAGTATTTTGAGGATCAAACCCATAGGAAGATTTACAGATTTCTACATTTTGGATCAAAGTATCAAACGCATAGGAAGATTTACAGATTTTTACAATTTAAACTTACTTCCTAAAAACGGAGACTAGTTGACTAATTAATTGAAGCTTCAGTTGCCAAGTTGTTAGTTGATCTCCTTATAAGCTCACACGAAAGCATATTACAAAAACATGAATGAAACTAATTTCTACAATTATCTAAACAATTAACTAAAGATGAACTAAATTGAATTGTAGACTTAACTCTGAAACTAGAATGGAAGTATGGTTGATTAGTGACTTGGATTTATATCAAAATTGATTAACTTGGATAATGACAAACAAATTGATGGCTCTCAAATTATAAGGTACCTAGGATTCTTTCAATATCCTAGCCTTCACTAGAGGTTACAGATAGTCTCACATCCTAATCTGACCCTCCTAGGATAACTGAACCTAAATTCTCACTGAACTCCCTTCCTAGGACCCACTTCCCCATGCATCTTAGTGAATCTTAGTTCTCAGTATGAAATTTGGAGACAATCTGAGGACCTACTCCCTAATTTGATGATAAAGTTGCCTTGCTTAAAAACTGCAAAATTAAATGTTCTCCTGCTTAAATCCTGCCTGGTGCCAGCGTGCCTTTTGCTCTTCAATTTAATTCATTCCGTGTCCCTTTTTCCTACAACGTAGGTTTGGATTAAATTTTTACATGTACAAACATGACCTTAATTCTAAATCTAACAAAATAATATGAACGATGAGTTTAAAAATGAAATCTAAAGTCTAAATACTATCACAAAAAATGAGCAAAATCAACTAAAATAATCTGGATTTACCTAAGAACAAGCTAATATGTGAAAAATAACTTGCTTTTGGAGAGTTATCATATAATGCTAATTTATTATGCAATTTTGATCCTGCCATCAGGTTGTGCTCCTGGTTCTTGATATTCATGCATGCATAGCACAAGATCCCCCACATTTCCGCCAGCTTGTTGTTTTTCTGGTGCATAATTTCCGAGTTGATCATTCGCTGCTGGAGAGGTAATTCTAGGTCTCTCAAGCACTTTGTTTATTTCTAAATGAAATTTGTTATAAATTTTGATTTTTTTTTTTGTTGAGTTGAGCCCCCAGCCCTCATGCGGCCAACTTGTCTTCTAGTTTTGTACACATGTCTCATCGCTTTCTTTTGTAAATCATTCTCCATATTCTTAGGCGTGGTGCTTTGATAATCCGTAGACTTTGTGTTCTCTTGGATGCTGAACGCGTCTATCGTGAGCTATCCACCATACTAGAGGGAGAAGCAGACCTGGATTTTGCCTGCATCATGGTTCAGGTTCTGTCTTGTATTTAAGGATTCAACTAATGCAATAATGCTCTTCCGTTGAAATAATAGATGAAGCAGCTCTATAACATTAGAATGTGATAGTCATGACATTATTAGAGTTTATATGTTTTTTTATAATCCTTATCTTTAGTAGAATGGTATTTCCATTGTGTCTGATTTTGAAGTTTTTTCCTTTGTGTTTCAGGCTTTGAATTTGATTCTACTCACTTCTTCTGAGCTATCTGAGCTACGGGAACTTTTAAAACAGTCACTTGGTAATGCTGCCGGAAAAGATTTATTTGTTTCTTTGTATGCTTCATGGTGCCATTCACCCATGGCAATCATAAGTCTTTGTTTGCTGGCACAGGTAAGAGACTATAACTCCTTTAATGGCTAGCCGATTCCTCTATTTTCATGTAGCCGGCTGTGGTTGGACCATCTGTTTTCGTTGTTGTTAATCTAGTTTATTTTCTTGATAGACGTACCAGCATGCAAGTTCCGTGATTCAGTCATTGGTTGAGGAAGATATTAATGTCAAGTTCTTGGTTCAGCTTGATAAAATGATTCGCTTGCTGGAAACTCCCGTCTTCACTTATCTTAGATTGCAGGTGCCTTAATAAATGCTAACTGGGGCCTCACTTGTCCTTTTAATATCTTTAATATCTTGAGTTATAGGAATTGTAATATTGCATGTGTTCTCTTTATTTATGATTATTTTTCTACTTAGAACCCCCTCCTCCACCGGCACATATCTTATGCACTGAAAGATTGTTTCAACTTGCCGCTCATTTTACCATGCCAAAATATATTGGATAGATGTGATTGCGTTTGCACTTTTATTATAAGTAACCCCCCCCCCCCCCCTATTTTGGGTGTTCATCTTTTAAATTTAGCTGATCCTTTTTCTGATTTCCAGCTTCTTGAACCAGGAAGACATTTATGGTTGCTGAAAGTGTTGTATGGCCTTTTGATGTTGCTTCCACAGGTATGTCTGTGCTACTTTCTTTTCTTGGCACCCCTGCCCCAAGCCTAAAAAAAGGATGTCATTGCAAACAACTTGACTCATCAAACTGGTCAAACATTTTCTTATACTTCAGCGTCGATATGGGGACATCTGTAGAGAGTTTCTTAGCGACTGTCACGAACTGACGCTCACACACACACATTGTGCATCAGATTTTAATTGTTAAATTATATTGACACTTTAATTTAACTACAGCAAAGTGCTGCATTCAAGATCTTGAGGACTCGTTTGAAAACCGTGCCTTTATACTCTTTCAATGGCGATAAACTCAAACGAGCATCATCGGGCAACTCATACAACCAAAATTTACATTATAGTGGATCCCAAATCATAGAGGATGGTGGTATAAACCAAGATAATGGGAATTTGCATAAGGGAATTAACTTTGCTTCAAGGCTGCAACAGTTTCAGCAAATGCAGCAACAACACCGCATGCTTGAAAAATCACATGCACAAGCACGGAAATGCACGAAAAAGGTAAGTTAGTACATATGATTGTATGTTAAGTAGAGGTTTTTGGTAAGAAGAGTTGGCTTCAAACGCTATGATCATCTTTCTGTTTGCACCGTCTGTTATGGTTTTCTATAGCAGAATCAATTTGTCATCTCTATGCAGGAAGGGCCAGAGGCAGTAGAATCTCAGCGACCTTCGACATCATCTAGACGTGGTCCGGGATAGTCGCTAATTTATTCACCGGTGCTTTTGTGGCCTATTAATAGTTCAGGGTCATTTTGTACTATGATCTCAAGATGGTAGAGCCAGAGGTGATACCAAGTATAGCATGTAAAATTGTATATCATGGTAGTTTGTTTCTATTAAACTCGTGGAGGTCGGGATGGTGCGAAATTGGGTTCTGGATGTAATCTCGGAGAGGCTTTCCGGGCTATTCTTTTTTCCCTTTGTGAACAGGATATACCCATGTGGTTCTGTTATTTTTTATATTGAAATCCACATGGGATTTTAGAGGGAGAAATGCAGTTTTTTCTTTTTCCCTTCATGTCTCAGTAGCAATCTTTATAGAATAAGGGAATCTCTAATTCTTATGCAAATTGATTTTGTTGCCGTGTTGTACCAGTAGACACATGCCTGTATCTGTCTATAAAAAATATTCGATATCAAAATAGTACAACTATCAATGTTTTTTGATTGTGAATCAGGATGCATGATCTTACACCACAAAGACTTTATGCAATTGTACCCAGCAGCCCTCTTTAATGGTCTCTCTAAGTCGCTCCAGAAAACACTGGAAATGTTGTCGGAAAATGAAGTACACGTGTTCGCAAGCGTGCCGACAAGAATCGGTGCCCCGGCAACGGTTTTAGTTTCAGACATCCATGAACTCCCGTTTCGCACAACCACAAAAACTATTGATAAAAATGCTCCACATCATGCTACCCACGTGATCTGAACAACAACGGCGAGAGATATGAAGAGGGACGTAGAATTTAGGAGGCAAAAAATGCGTAAGACCGACATGATCAACTATGTAGGCCTTTCCTTCCGCCCGGTTCACTTGTTACGTATTGGTCCGGCAAGTTGAAGATGACCATCGGCTAATAAACTATTCAAACAAATATCGAATATGATCATATTCTTATATATCATTTTATTTGTTTAAATAATCAAACAATTATTCGTTATTAATTAATTTTACTAAACATTTTTATACAATCAGCCAAAACAATCCGCTAGTCAAATCAGCTAATTGTCAAATATGACTTATAATATAATTAAGGGATAACTACATATTTGGTACCCCACCTTTAACCTATTTTGGTACCCCACCTATATTCTCTTGGCAAAATGGTATTTAACGTTACGTTTTGTTTCTATTTTAGTACCACGGTGTTAAAAAATTAACGGTAGACTGATTTTTTCTTTTAATCAAAATGCCACGTGTGATTTTTTCTCTCCTAATCAACATGTTGTTAATTTTTTTGACGGCGAGTACCAAAATAAGAACAAAACATAACGCTAGTTACTATTTTACAAAAAAAAAGTGACGTACCAAAACATAAAAACAGGTGAAGGTGAGATACCAAAGTATATAATTTAATTTTTAATAATTGCTTAAAGGTTTAGTTTTTAATTGCATCAAACACCCTCAATTATATTATTATAAATTTAATTGAAAAATAAAATAATCACTAATGAAAAAAAAATCTCGTTAGTTTTTATCGATAGCCATCAGGATTCAGGATGCTACATATCAGACGTTTACTGTAAAATTAGCAAAACCCATTTAAATATAGCTTTTAGAAGGGAAAGTAAAATAAATTTTTAAAAAACAGGGAATTCAAGTATTCAACTGCCCAACAACATGCTTCCAAGTTGTTATTTCTCCACAAATTTTGTAGTGTAATCACCGCCTAAACTCCCTCTGTAACTCTCCTTTCCTCTATTTATAGCAATCGGTCAATGATTCTTTGCAAAAAATAAAACAAATACCCGAATTTTCCTTTACGATTCAATTTCCCTTTTTTAATTGCAGTTTTTCCATTGCTCTTCTTCATTGATCTCGAGTGTTTTTGATTACAATCTGATGGGATTTGGGTCGATTTTCAATCGAAAAAAGAAGCGACGTTCCACGAATTCAACTGCTTCTTCACCCGATGGTCCGTCAAAGGAATCGTTGTTTATCCAATCCCCGATGCGATCTTCCGTAGGAAATTTCACCCAGACCCAACTCCAAGAAATCGAAGAAGTGTTCAAAAAGTTCGACGTCAACGGCGACGGCAAGATCTCGGCGTCGGAGCTCGGTTCCATCTTGAAATCGCTCGGGCAGAGGCCCTCCGACGAGGAACTCGAGAACATGATCAAGGAATTCGACGCCGACGGCGATGGGTTCATCGATTTCCACGAGTTCATCGAGCTGAACACCAAAGGGGTCGACTACGAAGAGGTTTTGGAGAACCTGAAGGAGGCTTTCTCGGTGTACGATATCGACGGGGACGGTTCTATCTCGGCGGAGGAACTTCACGAGGTGCTCCAAAGCCTCGGGGACGAATGCTCGATCGCCGAGTGTAGGAAGATGATAAGCGGAGTGGACAATGACGGGAATGGGATGATTGATTTCGAGGAGTTTAAGGTAATGATGATGGCCGGAGCCACTTTTGGTTCCATTCAATCTAATTAGAGAGATACGTGTTGCTGTCTAAATCAATTCATGATTTGTTTTTCCCTCTGCTATTTTCCCCCCTGGATTTCTCTGCTTAATTGATTAGCAGCAGCAGCAGCTTGTTTCTTTCTTCTTAATTACTTACTGATAATCTTATGGAAATTGTGTATATTTTGAACTCTTTCTATGGAATTTTATGGTTATTTTAGCAGTATATTTCCCTTTTAGATTTGGATAAACAAAATGCAAATTGCTGGATTTAAGCGTGAAAGCAATGTGTCATTTTGCATTAGTGAAAGAACTTGCATGGATCTAATCTGATGCAAGTCGTTATCTTTGCTGCATTATTTGGTTTGGTAGATCCAAATTGAGATTTGAGAACATGCTCACTTTCATTTTCCCCACAATTTCTGGGTGTTTCTATATATACACACATATTATAAATTGGATTCAATTTCAGTTGAATTTAAATAAACTGTAATTTCAATATGGGTAATCTTTTCCGGTGCATTCATATTTGCATATGGACGAACTCACATTTTATGTCAGTCCACATTATAAAAACATTTTAATGGTAAAGTTTATGTCAAGGAGTGTTTGATAAAATGCCTAACCGATTCATAATTGTAAAGTTTAATTTTTCAAATCTATAGACATAAACATTAACGTTTTAGACCTACGTAAACTTGAAACTGCAATGTTTTTTTCTTTTCTTTTTGAGTTTCCAACTAATGGAAGATGAAGTCCAATGTAGTGAAAGAAAAAAAAAGTAAAGCATTTGTTAAGGGGAATGCTCATATGAGCGAAAATATAGGGCTGCCATGATGATGGAAATGGATGTGAAGCTATGAATGAGGTTTGGTGATGGAAGACAAGACAATGGTGAGTGGTTCCAAGACTGATTTGGTGGAGTTAGATACGGACGCAAGACTTTATGGGACGGGCGAAAATAGATTTTTAATTGAAAATACATAAAAAAAATTATAAATCATAGACTATTTCAAATTTATAGGGGCGACCAGCCTCCAATGCCCATCCCTAGGTGGAGGTGAATTACTGTGGATTTAGATTTGGTCGAGGTTTAAATGTAGCTGGGATTCCATTATTTGGTCGGTTGGTTAAAGATGTTTATATTGTCGAATCTGACTTGATGGAGGTTTTGGTGAAAGTCAAAATGGGTCATCCCAACAGCAACCTAAGGAGAGAAAACATAAGAAAACAAACAACCAACCTCGATGAAGAAGAGAGGGGGAACCCAGCAATCAAGTTCTACTCCCACAAAAGAGAGCTCTGATGAAAACAAGCTGACAACGCGGTGCAAAGACCGGCAGCGCAACTGCGATCGACATAAAAAAAAGAAGAAGGAAGAGAACTGGTCTTATGAAATTGCAATCAAGGATGCTGCAAGTGTAACAGTGGATCTTATTTGGTGCCCACTTTTTGTACCTTCCGAACAGGCAGAAGTCAAGTCGTCTTAAAGTAATCGTATTCGACATTTATATCCTAAACATAGTGCAGAAGGATGGTTATTGATTGTAGCATCAAAAGACAATAGAATCAGTGGCGTGACCACCACTAATTACAGATCTCACCAAGAGGCTGAAGTTTCTGCTATCCAAAGGAGACCACAACTGGTTCATGTCATATGGAAACATCAACTGCACCTAATTTGCTGTTTCTTTCCCACTTTTTCTCATCTATGTCGGTATCACCGTAAGGGTAAACATCATCATTGGTCATTTAACTATTCTCGCTTTCCTGTTTTGGTTACCAAACTATTATTTTTGGCAAAATAATCACTAATGTTTCGTTTATTTTTCTATTTTAGTTAACAAAACTCATGGAAAAACAAGAAAGCAAAAATAGTTTAGTGACCAAAATAGAAAAGAAGCAATTGGTGAGCAAAACAGGATAAAAAAAGTAACATTTGTGACCAAAATAGAAAAAAAAAACATATAATTAGTGATATTTTGCACAAAATAATAGTTTGGTAACTAAAACAAGAAAGAGAAATAGTTTAGTGATCAATGGTGATGTTTACCCATTTTATAACTATATGATTTCGTGCCGGTACAGATAATTTTAACTTCTTTACGTCTACGCAAAAATTCTGATTTCTTTTTACCTGGTGCCTGGTGGTTATATTTGGTACATCCGATTTGCCTTTGATATCATTATGCCACATTTGTGGTTTCATCCCGGTTTTACTTTTTGGTAAAATGCACACAAAATGATTACTAAATTAAGTAAAAATAATTTTTTTGGTTATTGAAGTTTTAAATTTGTTAAATTATTATAAAAGTGTCATGTTATAAAATAGTGAAAGAATTTTGATTAGTTTAAGGGTTATTTTATAATAGCTCGAGAAGTTTAATGACAATTTAGTAGTAATTTGATAAAATTTACTGGTCATTTTGTAACTGTTTCATAAATTTAATATATTTTTTAACGGTTTGATTAACAAATTTAGGTGACATGCATAATTATCAGAATCATTATATCCAAATTGGTACATACGTTTATTTTCAAAAAAAAAAAAAATTGGTACATACGTTTGGAATTTGGAAATACTAAGGATTGAATTTAGTGAAATTAACCAAACTATGATCCATAAACAGAGCTGGTTTAAGTGTTAAACCCACACAAGAACAAGCTATTAACAGAGAAGAAACAGAAAGTAAGTGTTTTCTCCATAATCATACTTGAGGATATCTACAACAGATAGACCAAATTTCCAGAAACAAAACAAAAAGACACTAATCCTAGAAACCAAACCAACCATTTGTGTTTCTGTGCTTCGTCCCATGTGGTTAATTCCCAACAGAAATGGGTCTGTCGGCGGCTAAGCCCAAAGGCGAAGGAGACCTTTGCCTTGTGATCTCCCGAAGCACTCGTCTCATGTCCGCTTGCTGCAACGACGGGTGCTTGATCTTCTCGAACTCTCTCTTTATCTTCATCACTTGGCTATGAATCGGCAAGTTGCTGATGTTTTCATATCCATCTTCCTCTCTTTTACCTCCTCCGCTGCAGCTGCTGATGTTGTTTTGCTCCATGTGTTGTGAACCTAATTCGCAACCTCTTTGGGTTTCTTTGGCGGATTGCGAATGGCTTCACGCCTTAGGCCTTGTGTACCTGTTTTGTTGTTGTGGAGTTTGGAGGGTTTATATATATATTACTTGAAAATGACATGATTTCTTCATGAATAGCGAGGAAAAGGAAGCTTGTTGGGCAAACCCTATGTAATTGTCTCCATTCTTTTATTATTTAAAATGAGTTTAGTTTTAGGGAAAATTATTCTATTCATGTGTTATTCTTTAGGTTACATAATCATTTCTGTTTTAAGGGTTGTAAATTTGGTTTAGAATTCAGTTTGTATGGTTTAAATTTTAAGATTTATGGTTAAAATTTTAGATTTTATTTTGCATAGTTTTGTATCATTATGCAGGAGTTTAACTCTATATCATTATTTAGACTACCAAAACCTCTTCACATCCTTAAATCAAGAGATATTGGGTGTTTAAGCCCACTCAAGCTTATATCTTCATCAATGTTACATCAACAACTATACCAATCCAGCTAAACTTAATCGATATAAAAATTAAAAAATCAGTTCAATTGAATAACACCATTAAACATTATTATTAAATCACTAATTTAGAACTCAACAATAAAGAATTTGTAAACAAAAATTAACATTTTTTTTATAATAAGTTAGTGAAAAACCAATCATGCAGATCCATATACAAACTAAAATAAATACACTATCAATTTCTCAATTCACATAAAATATAGAGAGAAGATTTACAATTAGACCAATATCATTTCAAAGACATGCAAATAGATAAGAGCTTATTATTATTGTTATTATGGTGGTTGAGAGAGTGGGCAATAATGTAAAACAAGGCAAGTGACAAATTTGGCCTATTGGCCAACATACCATATAGTTAGGTTAATGTATTTTATAAAATAATAAAAAAAACTTAAGGTAAATAGCTTACAAACATTAAATAATTAAAGTCACTTATATGTACCAAAAGATTAGGCAAATCATAATTGGCGATTTTCAAGACACACCACATGTCATTTTACCTACATAATCAAAATGAAGCTAATGTCCCATCACTCGCTTGTTCAAGAGCCATAATTCCCAAACCATGGACAACACAATTGTTATGTTTAATTTCATTTTCTAATTGTTAATTACAAGTTGTTATGTTAATTGGGTCCACAATTCCCATCTTAATCATTCAATTGAATTTGGACAGCACCCGAATTTTCCCCACATTCAAAGTCACGACAGTGCTGTCCCGTCCTAGGAAGGTGCCTATGCCAAATGGTCTTCCACGTGGCGTTCATTTAATATTTGTCGAAAATGACTCTATGGTAGGAGAAATTATATCATATGTGATTCTCACCACGTCATCCATGTGACCAATCAATAGAAACCACTCACTTCATCATTATTTTCCATGTCATTAATCTAATAATAGAATAACTTTTAAAACACAATTTTTAAAATGACATAGAAAAACTTTAGTAAAGATCCATTGGTTGAAAAAAATGACATGAAAAAATCATATTGAAGTGGGTGATTTCTATAGGTTGGTCTCATAAATAACGTGATAAAAATCACCCATGATATAATTTTTCCTCTGATAGAGTTTTGAAATTCTTCTTTGTCACGTTTTTTTTTCGAAATTTAATTTCATACAAATATCGTTTTAAGTTAATTATTAAGATTGTGGGTTTCGCAACCAACTGTTTTTATAAAAAAAATAGTGATTTTATTCTAAAAAATATGGGTTTAAAAAGTATATGAGTGTTTAAAACTTGTGTCTTACCAAATATTTAAAAATTATAATATAATCACATCAATATATTAAAAAATGTGTATTTTTATTTGGTAAAATCTTGTAATTTAAATTAAAAAATATATTTTTGTTGAGTGCATCAAAGCCAAGAGAGGATGAATTGGGTTTTTAAAATTTGTTGTGGAAAGTGGAATAGCAAAAATTGAAGAACAAGACAATTTAGAGTGGTTCAAGTTTCAAATGAACTCTACATCTACTACCTTAGCTACCACTAAGAATTTTCCAACAATCCACTAATTGTTCTTCCCCTTTTCAAGGCTTAGGAAGTAACCTTTACAATACCGGTCAAATTTTCTACCCAAAATTTGACCAAACATACACAAGAATACAAAGAAGAATTTAAGACAAGAAAGATATTAAAAAAATGAGATAAAGTAATACAAAACTTTTTAAACTGAGTTAATTATTTCATCATTTTCTACCAGATCATAAAAAATAGAAAAATTGGCTATTTTGTATTTACTAATATGTTGATATTAACTCTTTTTAAATTTTTGATAATTTTAATTTTTTTTGATAATGTTACAGAAAAAGATAAAATATATTGTGTTAATATTTTAATAAGGATAAAACAACGTTAATGTTCTGTCATGTTTATGTTAATTTTAAAAAGAATGTAATAAAAACTTAAAGGTTAAAAAAATTAAATTGGTAAATAATTGATCAAATAATTGAAAATGGCGAGCGATAATCAAGGAAACCCTACTGCTCTTGGAAACCCTATTGCTAATGGTATGGCCGGTGCCGAAGGACGACCGCCGAACATAGGACACTCTGATCGGCTGGATTAGACGAGTAACCAGATTGCCCACGAGGAAGGAACGAAACAAGGATCTGCTGGCCAGGAGACGGTGGCTGCTGTCGCTACTGACTATTGAAATTCGGATGCCAGCATGATGGAGATTGGAAACATCTTACCGGCTCAAATGGTTCTTGGTGGAGACCAGAATCAGACGCCACACATCTCTACCGCGCACACAGTGGATGGAGTGGCTGCTTCTGGTAGTGTAGGAAGGAAACCTTCGTTTCGTGATATCATGCTGGGGTAAACAACGGAGAATAGGGCTGCATCTGTCATTGATGGTTTGGACGTGGTGGTTCTAGAGGATGATGTATGCATTATATCTGAAGGTGCGCTACCGGAGATTACCTTCTCCGAAAGAGTCCACGCTGAGATCGACAAAAGGTTGGAAAATTCGGTTATCGTGAGACTTCTTGGTAAGTCAATAGGGTACAAGGCTTTGCTCACCAGAATTGAATCGCTATGGAAACCGAAAGGGGAGATGCGGCTCATTGACCTCGATAACGACTATTACCTTGTACAGTTTGCGATGGCGGATGACTGTGAAAGAGTGTTCACGGGAGGACCATGGGTGATTTATGGTTCTTACCTTACAGTCCAGCCATGGAGCCGGAATTTCTCAACGGCGAAAGATCACCCCTCTAAGGTCATGATATGGATTCGCATTCCGGGACTTCCCTACAGGTATTACGCCAAGAGCTTGTTTAGCTACATTGTAGTTCCCTTGGTACAGTGGTTTGGATAGACTACAATACCACGGAGGGGAGCCGGGGTAGGTTTGCTCGTCTTGCATTGATTGTAGACCTAGAGAAGCCACTTAAGAGTGGAATTATTATTGATGGGAAGCGTCAAGTGGTCGAGTATGAAGGACTGTCGTCCATTTGTTTCTCATGTGGTAAATATGGCCATACAAAGGAAAGTTGCGGAGTAAATGTTGCTATGCCTCTTGAACATGTTTCCCAAGGTCTGGTGCTTCCCGAGAAAGAACCGTATGGGCCATGGATGCAGGTGACTAGTAGGAGAAGGAGGGCAGTACCAACTAGGAAGGAACAAGCACCGCTGGCTGCCTCGAATACCCCGGCTGGGCGCGTGCAGGGCTCTCGTTTTACCACCCTGACTGATGCGGTGGAGGTGAATGAAACTGAAATTCCAGTGCAAAATAAGGGCAAGAATATACCCACAAGGAATGTGGAGGTTCCTTTGTATCGAA
The DNA here is from genome assembly GCA_030270665.1 of Hibiscus trionum. Lineage (NCBI taxonomy): Eukaryota > Viridiplantae > Streptophyta > Magnoliopsida > Malvales > Malvaceae > Hibiscus > Hibiscus trionum. Next base: position 20,280,886 of record BSYR01000022.1, read on the forward strand.
CTGGGCAAGTTGGGACTATGCATGTAGGCACAAGCAAACATGGGGCGCAATCAGGGGCAAGGAAAAATATGGCGAAAGAAGTGGTAGAGGTATCGTCCCAAGCTCCTATTGTTACAAAAGATCGAGTGGAGTCAATACCCGGTATGAAAGAAAAGAGTTTACATGTTGCCTCTACGGAGAATGTCATTCCTGTTACCACGACGTTAGACGGAGGGAATCATGCGGTGGTTCATGTGTTAGACAAAGCAGCACTACCAGTGCTACGTGAGAGGAATGGCCGTGTCCTTCATGCTTCTCTTACGAATTCTAGTGCTAAGGGAACCGAAAAAAACAAGGTGGTGATTCCAGGAGTAGCTCTTGCAAAGCTTAAGAAGAAAGTTTCGAAGTCTTCAAGTCAACCGGTGTTACAGGAGTTGGTAACGTCTCTGTCTTTTGATCTTTACCATGCCCAATGAATTCTGGACAAGAAAAAGCAGAATGTCGGGGCTTCGTTTCAATGGCGTAAGAATACAATTTTTTAACAGGCTGATATGCAGGTGTAATCATCACTTATATACTCATCTTTATTTAAATATGGTTAAAATAATTTCATGGAATTCTCAGGGTGCTTTAGACCCTGTTTTCAATCGCTATTTCAAGTTATTTGTGAGAACTAAGTATCCGGATGTTTTTGTCATATTTGAACCTCGCATTGGAGAAGATAAGGCGGATCAGTTTATCCGTCGCTCGGGGTTTGATTTCTCGTATCGAGTAGAAGCAGAAGGTTTTTCTGGGGGTATTTGGGTGATGTGGAAGGCGTCGATTGTGGTCGATGTAGTGGTTGTTTCTTCTCAGTTTGTTCATGCTTTTTGTTCCGTGCCATCGGTGAAGCGTAATTTTTTCTTCACTTTTGTTTATGCCAGCCCGTGTGCTTTGAAGCGTCGTGATTTGTGGCTACAATTGAGGGCTCTTGACCCAGGTATAGGAAGATCGTGGGCCATTGGTGCTGACCTTAATGTAATCGCGAATAGTTCTGAACGTAGTGGTGGTTCTCAGCGTCGTTCAGGTGTGTGTTTGAATTTTACTACGTTCCTTTTTGACAGCGGGTTGATTGATATGGGTTACAGTGGTCCAAAATTTACTTGGAAGAGAGGGGATCTATCACAACGGTTGGATCGATATCTTTGTAACAGAGATTGGTTTGCGGTTTTTGCTAGTTCGGAAGTTTCACATTTACAAAGGATGGGTTCTGATCATTCACCCATCCTTCTTGATACAAGAGATGTATTAGCTACTCATATTAATCGACCTTACTGGTTCTTGGCTACTTGGAATGATCACTCGGACTTCTCGCGCCTTTTGGAGTCGTCATGGTCGGAGTGGATTCTCTAGGAGATAATATTACTCGTTTTTAGGGAAATAGCAACGAGTGGAATAGCTCCACTTTTGGCCATATAGGGAGGCGCAAAAATATGTTATTGGCTCGATTGAGGGGTATCGAAAAATCATTGGAGCTGCGTGAGTCTCCCTTTCTATTAAGCCTTGAGGAATCGCTCAAATCCGAACTCGAAACGATTCTTGAAGAGGAGGAAAAGTTATGGCAACAAAAATCTCGCGCGAAATGGATTAGTGATGGGGACCGAAACACGACATATTTTCATGCATGTGCAATGATACGTAGGAAGAAAAATTCGGTTCGAATGCTGGAAATTTCTGATGGGAAGTAGTGTGATGATCTCATGGTTCTTAAGTAGCATGCGTTACAATTTTTTCAAAGATTGTTTACTGCTGAACCACGGAAATTGCCAAGTACTGCATCTAGGTGTGTTTTCTATCAGTATGGAGAAGCAGAAATGAGGACGTTAGTGGCCCCAGTAACTGTCGAGGAAGTTCGACGTATAGTTTTCAGCATGTCACCTTTGAAGGCGCCGAGTAGTGATGGGCTTCCGATTATGTTTTACCAGCGTAATTGGACTGTGGTGGGACATGCTTTATATCATACAGTTTGCCAATTCTTCGAGGAGGGACGTATGGAGGAATGGATTAACCGAACACTACTTGTCCTTATTCCGAAAGTGGACTGCCCTACGATGATCAATCCGTTCCGGCCCAATAGTCTTTGTAACGTGGCATACAAGGTAATTACTAAGACAATAGTTGATCGGATTAAACTATTCTTGCCTAAATGGATCACTCAAAATCAGGCGAGCTTCGTACCGGGAAGACAGATAACGGATAATATTATATTGGCGCAAGAGGTGATACACTCCATATGCCATAAAAAAGGTCGGAAAGGGTGGATGGCTTTGAAGGTGGATCTCAAAAAGGCCTACGATAGGTTTGAGTGGGATTATATTCAGGAAACACTCGAGCTCACTGGTATGCCACGTAAGCTAGTTGATCGTATTATGCTGTGCATACGTTCAGTATCGACGCAAGTTCTATGGAATGGTGAGGCGTCGGAAACTTTTAAGCCTACACGAGGTATAAGACAAGGGGATCCATTATTTCCCTATATATTTGTTCTATGCATGGATAGGTTATCCCAGTCAATTACCCAGTGTGTTGAGGAGGGGAGTTAGAAGCCGGTAAGATTATCGCGCTATGGGCCTGACATATCCCATTTATTTTTTGCCGATGATCTTGTGCTTTTCTTGGAAGCTTCTCTAGGCCAAATGCAGGTGCTTCATAAGGTGTTAGATAGCTTTTTCCGAGAATCTAGACATCGCGTGAGTGCTACTAAGACGCAAATTTGTTTCTCTAACAATACTTTTGATTTGTTACGGGCAAATATTGTTGTTGGACTGGGATTTGAGGAGGTAAAGGACCTTGGGAAATACCTTGGTGTGCCGCTTCTTCACTCGCGAGTGACTAAAGGGACGTACGCTTATTTGTTAGATAAGGTGCGTGGATATCTTACGGGTTGGGCAGCCCGCTCTCTCTCGTTAGCCGGGCGAATTACTCTTGCTAAGTCGGTGCTTCAAGCTATCCCGACATATGCCATGCAAACAACATGGCTTCCTAAAGGATTTTGTGAGGGCTTGGAGAAGTTAATAAGGCGATTTGTTTGGGGGAACGGTACAAATAACCTTGGGATTTCTCTTGTGAGTTGGAATGCTATGCAGCACCCAATCGAGGGTGGGGGACTTGGCTTCCATCTCGTATCAAATGAAGATAAGCTATGGGTGCAGGTGGTTAAACACAAGTATGGTTGGGGTGATTCTTTGCCGAGATCCTTGAGGAGGCAAAACTGCTCAAGGATTTGGCAAGGGCTCTCGCATGTGTGGGATGATATTTGCAGCAACATATGTTGGAACATTTGCGATGGTGCCAAGACAGATTTTTTGCATGATAATTGGTTAAATTTGCCGGAGCCGTTGGCTAGCTATTGTACGTAGGGTGTGACACCGGCACCTACCACAGTTTTTTCATTTGCCATTCAAGATGGAGAGTGGAATTGGAGTCTCCTGTCACAGGTGCTACCGGACATCATATTATAACATATTGCTGCAGTTAGTCCACCAGACTGTTCTGCGAGTGATGACACGGCAGGTTGGCGGTGGGAGGAGACTCGATTGTTCTCCACAAAGTCCGCCTATAGAGCATTAACCTCAACCATACCGTGTGAGTTGGCTAGCAAATGGAAGTCAATATGGAAACTGCAGGTACCTCAACGAGTCCGTGTTTTCCTTTGGCTAGCTTTGAGGGGAAATTTGTTGACAAATGTGGAGCGTTTTAGACGTCACTTAACCATGTCTAGTGTTTGTCGGCTGTGTGGATGTGGTGATGAGGATGTTAATCATGTACTACGCTACTGTACAAGAGCACGATCCACTTGGGCACGACTGGTTTCGCCCAGGGATTTTCAACATTTTATGAGCATGGATTTCGACTCGTGGTTGCTGCGGAATATTCATGCTGTTGGAAATGGTGCGCAACAAATTGATTGGCAGGTGTGTTTCGCTGTAATCTGTTGGCGGCTATGGAAGCGAAGGTGCAACATTATAATGGATGAGAACTATGTGGAGAAAGGTGATTTTGTAGACTCGTGTATCCAGTTCGCGCCAGCGGTCTCTATCAACAATGTACTGCACTCGACGTTGCCTGTGGTAGGGGATATGCCGGCTGGCTCGTGGCGTTTACCGGAGGAAGGGTGGATTAAGGTGAATGTGGATGGTGTCGTTAACACTTTGGATGGTTCAGCCGCTACAGGGGTGGTGTTGAGGAGTGATAATGGTGGTTAGGTCGCTGGATATTCACGGTGTATTGGAGTGTGTTCAGTTATATCGACTGAGTTGTGGGCTGCTCGAGACGGACTTCGCCTAGCATGGAATCATGGCTATCGACATGTAGAGTTGGAAACGGATAATGTGGAGGTCTCTCGCATCCTCTAAAGGGCTTCATCGGCGCTTCATGGCTCGGCACTAATGAATTCGATACGTAGATTTTTGGCTCTACAATGGGAAGTGAAGGTTCGATGCATCCGTTGAAGTGCGAACAGTGTTGCTGATGGATTAGCAAGGATGGCTCGTGGGGCACATATTGGAGACTGTTTGTTTCAAGAACCACCTCCAAGCATTGCTGGTTTTGTCACAGCAGACATGCAAGGAGCTGTGTAAGCTCCGTTTAGCTCAGTTTTACCAAAAAAAAAAAAAAAACTAAATTGGTAAAATTAAGGGGGCAAAAAATTACGTTGCGTTATATGTATGAAATTATAGGATTACTTTTAAAAATTCGATCGATATCAAACATTCAAACTTAAATTTGAATTTAAATGCCAGCAGTAGCAACCACTTGCTTGAAGCAAGAGGATGCAACGTGGCGCTTCAGGATTTGATCTTCCTTAACTGAAAAGGAAAATAAAATAAAAACAATTTTCTTTTGGTTGGTACAATTGGAGCCTTATTGGCTGACATCTGTCACTCAATTAAGCTTCCACTTATTTATCTCATTTTTCTTATTTCCCCTTACGACTTCGTGTAATATTTTAGATATTTATTTATAGGGTAAACTACACCACATACACTCAACTATAGTTGTTGACTCGAAAATGTCACCGAACTTTAAAAAAGTTTAAAACTAATACTGATCTTTAGTTTGTGACTCAAAAATAGCACTATGTCGTTAACTTTTAACACCCCGTTAAGTAAAAACGACGTCATTTTGAAGTCTAATTTAGCCCGAACATAATTCAATCAATTTAATATAATTTTAATTTTTTTATTTAAATCGTACACTAAATATAATTTAAAATATATACAGAATATTGTTAACTTTAATTTAATTATTAGATTTATTTAATTGGATTAGCTGTTTTTATGCATCATAAGTATGTTGTGTTCGAGTTTCCTAAAACCGCATTTCCTCCATTCTCCATGCATTAACAGTAATACAACATTTATATTATATGTTGTATTTCATATGACAAAATAAGCTTAGTTGAATGGCAAACACATCCTTCTTTCTACCAATGGAGCCTTGGTTTGAATCCTTTCAGCCCCAATTTTGTTACTTCCAATTTTTCCAATCATTAATAACAATATAAACATATATTATATGTGGCACTTCAAATCACAAAAGTAATTTTACCTTAGTGGCAAGCTTAGCTTATTTTCACCAATCTAACCTTGGTTTGAATCCCCCAGCCTTAATTCTTTGCTTTCATTTTTCCTTGTCCAATCATATAACACGTGTCACAACCTAATTGGAGGGGGAAATTAATTAATTAAATAAAATAAAATTGATTAAAATCCTCCAATAAGGTGGTGACATGTGTCACTAAATAATTAAATAATTAATTTATTTTATTAAATTAAAATTAGGGTCAAATTAATAGAGTGTATAAGTAATGAGGACAAAATGTGTAATTATACCCTTATTTTTTAACTGCCATGTCACCCTTCCGTTAACCTCTAACGACTGTTGGTCAAATTCCATCCAATTTAATAGTATGACGGTTTAATTTTTTCGAAAAAAAGTAAATAAGGTGGTCAAATCACGACTTTTGTAATAGTATGGTGGTCATTTATATAGTTTACCCTTTTTAACGGGACTTCATATAATATTTTAGATATTTATTTATAGGGTAAACTACACCACATACCACTCAACTATGGTTGTTGGCTTAAAAATACCACTGAACTTTAAAAAGTTCAAAACTAACATTGAACTTTAGTTTGTGACTTGAAAATACCACTATGCCATTAACTTTTAACACCCCGTTAAGTAAAAATGGCGTCGTTTTGAAGCCTAATTTAGCACGAAACGACGTCGTTTTGTTGGAAGAAAAATATTAAAATTATGTGCTTGGAAAGGGTTGAACCAAAACCTTCAAAATATAAAGGCTAAACCTTTATCACTAAACTAACTTGCAATTAAATAATGCTTTACCACAAATATTATATATCTCAAACTATTTGAAATTAATTCAAATTATTTTATGAAATAAATAATACTATAAATAATATTAATATATAAATAATATAAAATATATTATTTGTATTATATATATATCAATATATAAATAAAAGTGTATTGTTTTTATTTTTTACTTCATATAATATTTACAATATATTATTTACAATATAAATATATTATTTTAATATATATATTATTTTAATGAATATATTGATATTATAAATAATATATAAAAACAATAAAATAATATATTTTTATTGATATATATATATAAACAATATATTTTATATTATTTATATATAATATTATTTAATGTATTATTTTTTCACAAAATAATTTGACTGGACTAAATGGATAAGTTTTTATAATTTAAATAAAAATATATTATTTTATATTTTTATATATTATTTATAGGGTAAACTACACAGATGACCACTGAACTATGAGTTTGGTGTCAAAATGACCACTATATTATTTTTTGCGGCAAATGCACCACACAACTATTTAAATGGTTCCATTTTAGCCACACGCCGTTAAAAAAACGAAAAAGTTGACGGAACTGTTAAAAAAATTGGTATAATTACACATTTGCTCCTCTATATTCATACAATATATCAATTTAGTCCTAATTTTACTAATAAAATAAATTAATTATTCAATAAGATGGTGACACGTGTCACCACCTTATTGGGGGATTTTAATTATTTTTATTTAACTAAATTAATTAATTTCCCCCTCCAATCAGGTGGTGACACGTGTCACCCTGATTGGAGTAGGAAAAATAAAAAACAAGGAATAACCCTTGGTAAGAATTGAACCTAGGACCTTCACACATGAGTTTGCCACTGAGCCAAGCATATACATGTGATATGCAATACTAATAATAATATATGTTTTATAGATATGGAGAAAGAAAAAACAAACAATATACTCACCCTTTTAAGGGTTGTGGCATGGGTTTGCCACTAGGCCAAATAAATATTTTTAATATGAAATAATAACTATAATATATATCTTATTCGATTGTAATTTAGTTTGGAATATTATATATAATAATATTAAAATAATCAAATTTTAAAAGAAAAACAAACATAAAATATTAAAAAATAATTTTAAAATTTTAATTATTTTAACATAATTATATATTTAATATTTCAAATTAAGTTTTCCTTGAATTATTTTAACATAATTATATATTATTTTAATATCATTATATATATATATATATAATATTCCAAACTAAATTACAATCAAATAAGATATATATTAAAATTAGTATTGCATATAAAAAATACTTATTTGGCCTAGTGGCAAACTCATGCCACAACCCTTAAGGATTCCCAGCTTTGAATCTTGCTAAGGGCGAGAATATTGTTTGTTTTTTCTTTCTCCATATGTATAACACATATATTATTATTAGTATTGCATATCACAAGTGTATATGCTTGGCTCAGTGGTAAACTTGCGCGCGCTACACCCCCAAGGCCCTAGGTTTGATTCCTACCAAGGGCAGTTCTTTAGTTTCTTTTTTCGTTTTTTAACGGCGTGTGGCTAAAATTGAACCATTTAAATAGTTGTGTGGTGCATTTGCCGCAAAAAATAATATAGTGGTCATTTTGACACCAAACACATAGTTCAGTGGTCATATGTGTAGTTTACCCTTATTTATAATAGAAATATATTTTTTAAAACTCAAAATATTCATAACATTAATATATAAAAAATTCTTAAACCCTAAATCCTAAACTCTAAAATTTAGGGTTTAAATTTGAGGGTTGAGGTTTGTAGTTAATAGTTTAGGGTTTTTATATTATTAATAATATAAATATATTATTTTTATGAATATTTTGGTGGGTTTTTAAAAATAATATATTTATATTATTAATAATATATAAAAATATATTTTATGTTTTTATATATTAATATCATTTATAGTATTATTTATTTCATAAAATAATTTGAATTAATCTCAAATAATTTGAGATGTATAATATTTATGGTAAAGCATTATATAATATCATATTGGTCCAGTGGTTAAGGCTTAGCCCTTATATTTGAAGGTTATGAGTTTAAACTCTTTTAACCGCTTAGTTTTAATATTTTTCCTCCAGCAAAACGACGTTGTTTTAGGCTAAATTAAGCTTCAAAATAGCTGTACTAAAATGATGTCGTTTTGACTTAACGGGGATACTAAGAGTTAACGGCAGAATGCTATTTTCGAGTTACAAGCTAAAGTTCAATGTTAGTTTTGAACTTTTGTAAAGTTCGATGGCATTTTTGACTCAACGACCATAGTTGAGTACTATGTGGTGTAGTTTACTCTTATTTATAACTAGAATAATATTTTTAACGTTTGATTTAATTTAATGGTCGTTGGTAAATAAAAATTTGGTTCAGACGTAACCCTTCGGTAATTTTAGTGTAAAAGATAATATTGTTTTTTAGGAGAATTAAATTTGAATAATCTGTCTATAAAATATGTGCGTATTATTAAAAATTTAAGAAAAATAAGCAAATATTACCACATGATTACATTAAATGCTCAAAAATTGATTTGGAGATATTCGACACATTCGACAAAGTTAACAAGGGATGGACGGTGTAGAGTTGGAGTAAACGTGAGTATTACGAAATTTTAAAAGTTTAAATCCTAATCTTATGAATGAAACAAATTAGTTAAGAAGATCTCTCCCATAATAGATTTTTACAGCACATAATTCATATCAATCAATTAAATACTAATGATTATATCATAAAATATACGAATACCAATTATTTGAATCTACTTAATTTTTATGGATAATATATTTATATTCAAATAGCTATTATTTAAAATTTTTAGTGGGCTTATTTAATATTATCATCTCTAAAGAAAATAGGCCGAATCCAATTTAGCTGTTCAACCGGGGCCTGCCTTCACAAGTCACAAAGTAGAACAAATGAAAACACCCAAAATTTATTTTTCTTTTTCTTTTCCCAAAAGAAAACACCCAAAATTTTGCCCACTTATCATTTTGGGTTTTCATTATTTCGGCCTCAAGTGACAAGTATTGCTTTGAATCATTATTCTGACTTCGAATTTTATAGTTTTAAGTTAATTGTACACCCTTCAAATTATAATTTTTATTTTAAATTAGTTTTTAAAATTTTTAAAATTTTAATTTCATCTTCAAATTATGGTTTTTATTTATTAGCCCTTAAATTTTTTAATATTTTAATTGTATCCTCAAACTATAACCTCATTTTAAATTGGTGCCCAAACTTTTAAGCATTCTAATTTCATCATCAAATTATAAGTATATGCTAATTATATCTCATGTTAATAAAATCGTTATAAAAATTATTAATTGTCATGTAAACATTGATGTGCATTATATAATAATATGTTGTGACATAAATGATAATTTGAGTATAAAATTGGAATGTTCATAAGTTTGATGACCAATTTAGAACGATTGTTATAATAATTAGTATGTCAGCAAACATATTCATGAATATGTTCATTTAATGTTTGTTGTGAACATGTTTATTTAACTTTTGCCAAACATTAAACAAATTAACGCAAATACATATATTTTAAAATAAACTAATACAAACACATTTTTTAAAATTATTAACAAACACAAACTAAATACAAACATATTTAAAAATAGACAAACGAATGTAAAACATATTTATTCATTCAAGCTACATTCAAGAGTACTTTGAAATTAGTTGCTCTTCCTAGGATTTGCCAAATGGCTGGAAATTAAATAGGATGAGTTACCACGCGCGACGAACATTGATGAACACCACTAATGATGAACACCGATGAACACCATTAAATTAATTAATAAAGATTTAAAATTTCAAGGATCCATCATACAATTAATAATTATTTTAAAAATTCAATTAAATTATTTTTTATATATATTAAAATTTTATTTTATTTAATAAGGGTAAACTATATATTTAGTACCTCACTTATTTCTGTATTTCTATTGAACCCTCGTTATTTAAATATTATTTCAATTTGACCATGTTCTTTATAAAAAAATAATTTAAACCCTTAACCTAAAACCCTAAACTATTAAACCTTAAAACCTTAAACTATTAAACATATACCCTAAACTATATACCATTGAAAATAATTTCACCATCATCGATTCAATTCAATTCAATGAATCGTTGAAAATAATGGTTGAAATTTATTGTACAGGGCTGCTGCAATTGGTGCTGCAATTGCATCAGGGAACTGTAATCGATTACAGATAACCGAGAGCCCCATTGATCATCTCGGCGTCTCGACATGGTCTGATTTTTGGTGGCATCAGGAAACTGTAATCGATTACAGATAACCGAGAGCCCCATTGATCATCTCGGCGTCTCGACATGGTCTGATTTTTGGTGGCTTTGAAGCATTACCAAGATTCGCAGCCAGTTGCGTCATCTTTCGGTATGCTCGAAAAATGCTTGGATACACTTGTTGTGAGGCTGGCCATGGTCAGAGATGCAATGCAAGTCCTTGTGGATCTGTTTCTTCTACCAAATGCAGCACCAATTGCAGCAGCCCTGTATAATAAATTTCAACCATTATTTTCAACGATTCATTAAATTGAATTGTATCGATGATGGTGAAATTATTTTTAATGGTATATGTTTTAGGGTATATGTTTAATAGTTTAAGGTTTAATAGTTTAGGGTTTTAGGTTAAGGGTTTAAATTATTTTTTTATAAAGAACATGGTCAAATTAAAATAATATTTAAATAACGAGGGTTCAATAGAAATACAAAAATAAGTGAGGTACTAAATATATAGTTTACCTTTATTAAAAAAATAAAATTTTAATATATATAAAAAATAATTTAATTGAATTTTTAAAATAATTATTAATTGTATGATGGGTCCTTGAAATTTTAAATCTTTATTAATTAATTTAATGGTGTTCATCGGTGTTCATCATTAGTGGTGTTCATCAATGTTCGTCGCGCGTTGTAGAATTTTCCAATTAAATATATTTATATTTTCATAACTAATGTGAAATATGATTTATTTGTCGTTTGACATTAACATGATCCATTTCTAGAAAGTCAACCTGCCTCAGTTAACCACAAAATTAATTGTCCCATTGATTTTATTACCTAAATTGACTAAAATGTTTGAATTTCGAGCACCGTTATCTGGATGACAATGAAAGATTTCGTAAAGAAAGAATTGGAAGAAAAATATGCATGCGAAATTCCAGAAAACTTTTAATTTCCAGAACATATATATGGTGGGCGGAAAAGTTGGACAGTTTCACATTTTCTTTCTTTCTTAAGTGAATGATTGCTTGATTTCTATAAATTTAGAAGATTCTTGTCCACTATTTAAATTCAATTTGTCAATTTCATTTTTCCTTCAATTTCACACCATGGCAATGTGAAACGAAATGTAGGTTTGATATTTTAATTGATTTTTTAACATTGTATATTATTCATATCCTTTTTCATCTCATGTAAATAATATTGTTCGAATTGGGGTTATTGAAGAAAAATACCATTCCATAGATTCTTTTAATTGAATTTCTTTAATAAAAATAAAATAGAAATTATAACTATAATTAAATTTATTAGATTCATCAAATTATTTTAATTGAATCTTGGTACAAGTTATGAAAATATAAGTTATAATCGCAACTAAATATTATATTCATATAATTTTGAAATTTTATAAGAGACTGTTGTAGTATTTTAATAAAATTTATGGAGAATAGATGAAGTATAACTTTGAAAATTTTATTGACTCGCCTATGTTTTTTTTAATAGGCATAATGTTAAAAATGTCACTAACGTTTAACTGAATAGTTATTTTGACCCATATTTTTTGAAGCAATTTAGCCCTCAATGTTTCATTTTAGGTCAAAATGACCCTTCCGTGAATGAAAACTCTTAGTCAACTAACGCTAAACAACTTGAAACGACTTGACAGAATGACACGTCAAAAGAAAAAATATTTTATATTTTATACAATTTTAATAAATTATTTTTTATTGATGTGTCATTATGTAAAATCAACATATTTGCTTATATGACACTGTTATCGCGGTGTGCAATGCCATGTAAGTTTGCCACTTCATTTCAAGTCATTTAGCGTTAATTGACTAACAGTTTTCATCTGCAGAGGGGTCATTTGACCCAAAATAAAACGTTGAGGGTTGAATTGCTTCAAAAAAGGAATAATGGCCAAAGTGACTATTCAGTCAAATGTTAGGGACATTTTTTTGACATTATTATATTAATTTTTTATCACCAAGGATGAATTAATTTATAATCGAGCTCAAGAAATGGTCCTAATGGTATAAGGTAATTTATTTCCCCCAATCATCGGAGTTTGAATAACATTGTCTTCATAAAATATGAATGAGATACAAGTAACATAGGGTGATAAAAAAATTATAATTGTGACTTAACAATATTCTCTATCGATTCAAGAATTATCATATGATTCAGGTTTTACAATTATAAATGCAAATGAAACCCAGCTAGGCTTACTATTTTAGCCACCACATTGGAAATATATGCCATAAGATACTATGCACTTAAGTTTCTAGTATTACGATACTGCCATTGAACCGAAACCAAGATTTAAGATTATAGGATTTGTAATGGAAGAGAAAAATAGGAAGAGAGACGGTACTCTTATTGTTTTATTGATAAAGCTCGTAATATTTCGAAAATGAGACCGAGTCATATTTTTACAAGTGTTGTATGTATCAGTCATAGAATGGCAATCCTAACAACCTTTCTTAATCATTCTAACTGACTCATAACAACTTTAGTTGATACATTTTACAAACCTTACCTATGCTTATAACATTCACCTTGTTTTCTTCACGTTCAAACCTCTTTGACAATCTTGAGATTAGATTATCATCATTCTTGATCACCTAGTACCTTTATTTCATGCCTTACTGAAACTGTCTTCTTGAATGAACATCAACCTGCAACATAAAGCAAGAAAAAACCCAGAACAAAAAATAGCACACGAATATCCTAAGACGAACTAGACATGGATACCACTGCTAACTTGTCGCAAAAACGACAAAATAAATTTACTAAAAAGGGCTTCGTCAATATGCCAGAAACTTGTTCACAAGCTAGAATTTTATTCACCATTAGTTTTTAGCTGCAACTTATTCCCGGAAAAAATATAAATCAAGTTCAACATGTTTGAACTTTGAGTGCATCATAGGATTGGCCGAGACATCAACCGCACTAGAATTATCACACCATAAGACTGGTTGGCCATCTTACAACGAACAACTCACTAAGAAAGGACTCAAGCCATAACACTTCAGTTGTAGCACAAGCAAAACTCTGATACTCTGCTTCTATTGTAGATCGAGAGACAAGAGGTTGTTTCTTTGAACCCCAAGCAACAAGATTACTACCAATAAACACATTGAACCATGTGATGGAGCGACGATCATTCAAGTCCGAACCCCAATTCATATTAGCAAAAGTTGTGATAGTTATCCGATGAGAGGGTATAAAGCGAATGCCATAATTAATTGTTCCTTGTAGGTAGCGTAAGATCCGTTTAACAACCTACATATGAGTATCTAATGGTTCTTGCATAAACTAACACATGCGATTTACAGCAAACACGATCTCGGGTCTAGCGATTACCACATATTGTAATGCACCAACGATGCTTCTGTAGTCCGTAGCATTAGAAATTGGACTTCCAACACTTGCACACAATTGACAATTAGCTATCATAGGTAAGGGCAATTAACCTGCACACATCGAAAGATATACCAGAGCATCACATTTTCCACCAACTAAGCAATTAAAGATAATCAAGCATGGCAAGGAAGAAAACAATGTAAATATGCATGAATGACTAGATATGCAACCTCAATGAGCCTAAGTCTAACAATAATTGAGATGAAAAATGGTAAAAAAATTAGTACTTTTATACACTTAACAGTGGGTAACCCTTTGGCATTATCCAAGCCACTCATTTTCAACAACTCACCATTATATTTCTTTTGACTTAGAACAAGTCCCTCCTTAATATAATGAATTTCTATACCCAAAAAGAAATGTAAAGAACCTAAGTCCTTCAAAGAAAAAACTTTGTTCAACCTGTCAATGACTCGTTGCACTTTCTCATTGTTGCTTCTAGTGAGTATGATGTCATCAACATACACGAGAAGGTACACCACCATGTTGTCTGACCTTTTAATGAATAAAGAAGAGTCTTATTTCGTCAAAACAAAACCTTCAGAAAACAAGTACTCTCTTAGTTTTTCAAACCAATCCCGTGGGGCTTTTTTAAAACCATAAATGGCTTTATAAAGTTTGCAAACAAACCAATGTTTGTCCCCTTGTTCATACCTAGGAGGCTGAACCATATAAACCTCCTCGGCCAAGTCTCCGTTCAAAAACGCATTATTATTATATACTTACCGTAAAACCCATTTCTTTGTGAAATCAATAGACAATACAATTATAATTGTTACATGCTTAATAACAGGACTGAAAGTTTCATGAATGTCATACCCGGCTTGTTAAAAGTACCCTTCTGCCACCAGTCTGACCTTATATCGAGAAATCGAGCCATTGATATTCCTTTTCACTTTGAATCTCCATTTGCAGCTTACAACTTTCCTGTGTGGAGGCAATTCCACCACTGACCAACTATTATTCCCGACTAGGATTTTGATACTCATCATGTGTTGCTTTCTTCCAATTTTCACTCACCATGACTTCGTTGATGTTATGTGGTTCAACAATGTAATCCAACGGAACAGACGAGGCCAAACTTGTAGTATAAACCTTTAGTTTTCGTATGCCACTCTTTCCCCTTGCTACCATTGGATGCACATTCACAATGAAAGTACTAGAAACATCTGCATACCCACCAGTAGTAGGCGACATCGTGCTAGAGAATTTAAGATCGCAAGAGAAGTAGGAAACCCCTCTGTAACACCCGTATTTTGGGGCTAGAAGTTAGTCGGGTTTGTAGTCCGAGTCAATGAAATTAATTAAAATAAATTCAACTTAAATTGTGATGTAATTGAGCTTTATTAAAGAGGGAGGGACCCATGTTGCAATTTTCCCCAAAACATTTTAAAAGGATGACAACTTTTGAAAGTTGTCATCTTCTCCCCTTTTCCCATTATTTCCAACGTGAAAAACCCTACACCCACTTTCAAACTCTCCCAAATTTTCAAGCTACTATTCCATTCGATTTCAACTTCGATTCAAGGGGTTTTTGAGAGGTAAACACGTTTTCTTACTCTCCTCTTCATTCCCTTTTCATACATGGTCTTAAATTTGAAAAATATGAACTCTTGAAAATTAGGGTTTATATCAAAGTTTGGATTTTTAAGGGGTTTTTCATTTTGTTTTGATAAATTGAGTTGGGGCTTTGTTTAATCATGTTAAAATACACATGATATGTTAATTTGGTTAAGTTTTGGTAAAAATCCGAAGTGAGCCCTTATACCCATTTTTGAGTTGTCAAAAACACCATTTTTGGTGGGTTTTAGGGTGTAATTAGAGGGCTGATGGTTTATGTATGTTAGGAGGGTGTTTTGGGACCTTTTAGATGTCATTTGGGTGTTTAAAAACATGATTTTCTGCTGGGTAAAATATGAGTGCGAAAATGGAGTCTTGGAGGGTTTTGGGTGAGTTTTGAGGGTTGTTTTAGGTGGGAATTGATAGCCCAATGGTAGTACTATGGTTAGGGATTGATTTGGGATCATTTGTGGGTGCAATGGATGTTGGAAACATGGTTTTTGGAAGAGGCATTGGGGCTGTCCGAAATTGCTAAGTATGGGGTTTGGTCATGACTTGAAACGTTGAGTTTGATATTTGAATTTGTATTCCGGGTTGATATTTTGATGTTGGGCTGATTGAGGATTACTTGAATTGTATTGAGGTTGTTTAGAAGCGAGAGCTTGCGTTGGAGAAGCTTCGGGAAGAAATCCGGAAACTTGAAGGTGATGCATGCTTGGTAGTTGAGCTTGGAGTAGAGGTGAGTGGTTAATGTTTTTAAATCGATTTTTAAGTGGTTGGTCCAAGCTTGTGGACTAGGTTGGGCTTGGTAGACCCACCTAGAGTTAGGATTAGGGTGGTAGCCTAATCCTAAGCTTTAGTTAGAGACCTTGGATGTACTCTTTAATCATTGTTATGCCTCATGATGAGTATGTATGATGTGATACACATGTATGTGAAAGTATGGCTTAATGTATTGATTTTATATGCATGTTGATGTCAAATAAATTGTGGATATATGATGAGATAATTGTTCGGTTGACATACATGTGGTGTTGATTTGTGAAATGAGGTTATGTTGTAAATTGTACATGATAATGATCATGGTGAGTACATGCTAGGCATGGAAATGGGTTGTGAAATACATGTATGTGAGACATGATATTTGATGCATTGTATTATGCATGTAGCTATGAAAATGGATTGCGTTTAATATTGGCACTAGTATGCTTGGGTACAATGATCGATCATTAGGATGAGTGTGCACACAAATTGAGTCAAAACGTACGTGGCCTTGGTGGCGTTATGGCACCAAGGAGGAGTACGGTGATGTAATATTCCACCGAAAGCTTTTATATATTTCTACGTGATGATGAGTGGAATCCCATCCGTAGGGCATGTGGCGATGAGTGGAATCCCGCCCATGCAAGGACCGGTGATGAGTGGAATCCCACCGAGGTAATGTTGTTGTTGGAAATGCGTTCCAACGGGTTATCCGCGTATTCGGGTCATAGCTAGGTGCCAATATGAGGTTGTATGTATATACCAATGTGGGATTGTGCTTATGTGCTTATATGACATGAAATGTGATGCCTTATGAATTGATATTTGATGTGGTTATTGCTTTGGATTATGTATCATGGTAAGTTGAGCTTATGGTTGTTGAGCATGGCATAATGTTGACTATATGTTCATGCATCATGTTCATTTTGGCTTGGCGGACCGAAGGTAAGACCATGTATTTCATCTTGGAAATATCTCGTGCTTGGACCCTGCATTGTCGAAGGTTTGTTTTATGAGCTACCCTCACTAAGCTTCCATGCTTACGCTATCTTTTGTTCGACAATGCAGATAAATAGCTTGTGGGTGGCAAAGGCAAGGAAAGGTCACCAAGTGTTGCTTTTGGTGAGCTCAATGTGTGAATTTTAAGTAAAAGAATGTAATAGTTAAGCAATGGGATAGGTGTTATTGATTTGAGTTTTGATGTATGTCGTTGTTAGCTTGGTTCGTGGATGCCTTGTTTGATTGTAAATATTGCCTATGTTACATGCCATGAATGTCTACATGTTTTGGTTGCTAAGGCATGATATCTTAAGTGCTTGAGTGACCATGTATGCATAAATTGCTCTTTTGTTAGAATGCTATGTATGAATGCTTTAATCCATTTTTGAATGATTTCTCTGGCTTAAATATGTGTGCTTACATGCTAGAATATGCTTAGGCGAGTCGAGAAATGTATTTAGAGTCGTTTTGGGGTCGTTTAAGTTGATTTTGAGGAATTGCAATGCAGGGGGTATCGATACCCTTGGCTAGGGTATCGATACTCTCTTTCCCAAAGGCCTCAGATTTTGCCTGGGGTATCGATACCCTAAGGGTATCGATACCCTCCAAAGTTACTGGAATTTGGAATTTTTGAGTAAGAGTAGAGTGTATCGATATGGGGTCCCCGAGTATCGATACGGATCTATTCTGTTGACCAAGGAAGGTTGACCGAGAAAGGGGGTATCGATACCCCTGGTAAGGGTATCGATACGGTCTTCTCGTGTTGACTTCTTGGGTTGACTTTGAAAGGGGGTATCGATACCCCTGTCAAGGGTATCGATACTGCCTGCCTTATAAGCTTAAAAATTGACTGTTTATGCGTGGCCGTGGTTCGAATGTGTTTTCCTTTGAATGTTTTTCGCTGTTGTGAATCACATAGGACTTAATATTCATCTAGGCAAGATTAATATAAAAATGATAGAAAAAAAAATAATAGGGTTGCTAACCGAGGGGGAATCCTTGGGGTTTCGCTTCGGTTTTCCCCGAGTGACTCACTCGGACCGGTCATCCGGCCAGACTGGGACGAGGGGGTTACATTTGTTGGTATCAGAGCCTAAGGTTACCGAGACCTTGGGCAGGTAAGTGAGGTAAGTTTAAGTTTTGAATTGATATGCACGGTGTTTGCTTGCTTTGTAAGTATGATTGCTTGTATGACAAGTGTGTTGATTGTTTGTTTAAAAGCATGTTGCTCGTTACTCGTGTATGCCGTGATGTGTGATTCTTTGATTGAGAACGTATGTTGTTTGATCGTACACATATGTTTGCTTGTTTAACAAGCATGCCTTGTTATATGCTTGGTTGAGCATGTATGTGTGCTGATTTGTTTGAAACATGTTTAGTAGAGTCCCATTGCTACTATTACATCGGAAAAGAGATTTTAAGTGAGGAAATCATACTTGAGCCACTTGGAAGCCTTGCCTTGCTAACCTGATCTTGTATGTTTTACTGTTGATGTTGTTGCTGATTTAATTGCTTTTCGGTAAGTAGAAGTTGTAGTTTCTGAAAGGGTGGACGATGTAGAGGGAGTCCATCACTTTAGTTAGGGAGGTATGATTGTACCGGAGCTGAGGTACCCTTGGTTTGGTTGAGCTAGGATGTATGTGGGTTGATTCTCGTTGACAAGGGACGATGTGATCGTTTCTGGTATTAGTTGGTAAAAAGAAGTGAAGACTTGTGAGTGAGGGTCAGAGTAGTATTGATGTTACAGTAGATAAGCCCTTGGTGCTGATTCGAGTCTGCCCCTTTTGATTGATTCTAAATTCGTGCTTTTGTATATCGTTAGCAAGTATGCAAGTTGAATATGCCCGGTGAAGTGTTGGAGGTGGGTACGAGTGCCTTAGTTCTTTTAGGGAGATCAGGATAGGGGTCTCGTGTGAGTAATCTGAAATTCAGAAGTGTTAGTTGGTGACCGTTGGGGTTCGGCCTATGATTTTAATGCAAGACAGCCGATCAGTGTCAGTGAGTGGGAGCTAGTTTGTGTGATTGGGTCGGTGTACGTTGAGTTGTCCTCCAGCAAGCGGAAGAGATGAAGTCACTTCCGATACAGTTGAGCCGAGAGGGGAGTCTTGAGCTTTGACTCCAGATTGTTTGGTAGGGGTAGAACAAGTCCAGCATGACTGTTTGTGTGTGATCAGAATTGAGTCTTGAAGTTACGAGATGCTCTAAGAACAGTTTAGAAGAGTTGGATTTTGTTGAAGAACCAGTCTGAAAACAAGAGGACCGAAGACTATCAGTTGTGTACATGTTAAGTTGCAATTTCTGAGGATACCTTTTTTTGTGTGAACATGTAAGAAATTAGATATCTTTGTTGAGACCTTAGATGTAGGGACACCTGTGACTAGCCTTTGGGAGATAGTAGTGATCAGAAAGATGTACAGAAGATGTTGTTGGTGGTTCAGAGTTACTAGTTTCTAGTAGATGTGAAGTGATTGTCTTCCTACGGTTTCGATGTACCTTTTTGACATGGTTTGGCTTGTAGAGCACAGAGTTAGTGTATACATTGAGACGAAGAGAGAGTTGCCTTGAAGTCGCAGATTTTTGTGAGACTGTAGTAGTAGATAAGGATGTGAACTCCTTATTGAATGTTGATCCAGCTTTGGAGGTCGAAGATTGATTGGGTTTAGTTGGCAGACTTGCTTAGCAAGTGTGATGAATTTAATTTTGAATGAAGATTAGACCGCAGAATGTTAGAATAGTTTGTGTTTTCCTAGAAGTGTTTGGAAGAATTGTCGGCTTACCTCTTGTTAGAGGAGAAGAGTTTGTTATTGAGACCGTCTCCGAGGTTGCTTTAGTTTTATTTGCTCTGTAACTTATGAATCCCGGAAGAATTGAGAATGTTGAAGAAATACCTTCGAGGTTAGTTGGACCTTAGACTCATTAGGCCTAGTACGTCATCTTAGAGTATGACAATGCAATTTGTGAAGAAGAGAGAGGACAATACAAGAATATGTTTAGATTTCAGACAATTGAAACAAGTGACAGTGAATGATTAGTATATGTTTCCGAGTGTCAGTGAATTGTTGATCAGTTAGTGTGTGCTTCAGTCTATTTGAAGATTAGCTTGAGATCCGTTTACTACCAGTTGAAAGTAAGAAAAGTTGAAGTACCGAAGACAGCTTTAGGGGCAAGATGTGACCACCTTGAGCTTTGAGTTATGCCGTTTTGTCTGACTAGTGTAGTAGTTACCTTCATAGAGGTGTTGAGCAGAATATTTTCCTGAGTTTCTTGATCGGTTGTAGTAGCTCTTCTAGATGTCACATGAGTATATTCAAGTACCGAGGAAGATCAGGGCAAGCTTTGAAGTTAGTGTGGTAGATTCTAGTAGAGAATTAATTGTATACCAAGTTGAGCAACGTGAACTTCGAGTTAATGAAGATGTTCTCCTAGGACATGTAGATCAGCCGAGAGTGTTAGAGTAAATCCTGAGTAGGCTAAAGAAGATATGAGTTGGAAGAAATTGAAGATTGTGACAGATATCTATAGTTCTTAGGTCTAGCATTGTTACTTTCAGAGAATTGTAAATAGTCTTTTGAAGATAGTTGCCCCATTGATAGATTGCTACCGAAGAATGTTCAGTTGTGTGGTTAGATGCGAGACAATGAGCCCTTGAGAAACCAAAAGAAACTTTGAAGAGAGCTTCGACCTTGAATCAGCTTATGCCAGAGAAAGAATGTGTGAACCATAGTGATGTGTTACATGTAGAGTTAGGTTGTGTGCTTATGCAAGACAGAAGATTGTGGCTTGTTCATCAAGATAGTTGAAAGACCGAGAAAATAGTTATCTCACACTAGACTTAGAGTTAGTTACAGTGTATTTGATTCGAAGACTTAGAGACAGAACTTGTATAGTAAGAAATGCACAGTGTGTATGTACATATCTTCAGAACTTGAAATATTTGAAGACTTAGGAATGGTTGGAACTTGAACAACATGAGTAGTTAGAATTGCTTGAAGACTGTGATCTCAAGATTGAGTACTATCTGAAGAGAGTCTACGTAGTAACCGATGTTCCGAGTTATATTGTTGCTAGACTAGTAGTTGAGATGCAAGTTGTATTTGCCAGATTCGGTTTATCTAATGGTAGTAGTTCTGTGACCGAGTTTCACGTCAAACCCACTTTGAGTCAGAATATTTGAAGAGAAACAGTTGCAAGACAGATTCTTGGCACCTCACGTGCGAGACATAGCGGAAAAAAAGGGACCTTCAGAATACAGTTCAGAGAGGATAGAGTTTGTATTGTTAGAGATATAATTGTGGCATTGATTAGCATAGTGTTTTGAGACGTATCATTTTGGTCGAAGCACACGACAATTTAATTTATATTGCATTTGAGTAGCACGAAGACATATTGTGGGTTGAAGATGAATGCTTCTGAATTGAGTGGATGAATGATGTGGTTTCGTATGAGAGTAAGTGTATGGGTTGCCAGTGTGTCAAGACCGAGCTTCAGTTGTCTTCTAGTTTGCTACATTCGTGGAAGATTTTTTTTAATGAAGGTGAGTAATAGAGATTCAAGATTTCAGCTAGATTATTTTTGAAGACGTTTGTATAGTGTTTGGTTACCTGTTGAAGTCAGATGGTCAGTTAGAGAAAGTTATGAGTCAAGTGTTCAAGCAGTGTTGTATGAGATTGTGAATCGGGCTAGTACAGTTGTTTATTTGTTGCGGTTACCACCAGGGTTAGAAAGAGGTTTGTGATGTGTCTGTGAATCTATGATTCGGGGACGTGAGACAGATCTGCTCCGTGCTATGTTTGTTGAAGAGATCGAGTTGAGTTGGAAATTGGCATGCCTTGAAGAATCAGTTGAGATCTTAGTGTAAGATAGCAAGTGTTGTGTGGTAAGTCTTTCGAGTTGATGAGTATGTTGTGGTGAGAAGGAAAGTGTGGAGTAGCATGTTTCAGTGGCTCTTCATGTTCGATGAATTTCGGGGACGAAATTTCCTTAAGTGGGGGAGAGTTGTAACACCCGTATTTTGGGGCTAGAAGTTAGTCGGGTTTGTAGTCCGAGTCAATGAAATTAATTAAAATAAATTCAACTTAAATTGTGATGTAATTGAGCTTTATTAAAGAGGGAGGGACCTATGTTGCAATTTTCCCCAAAACATTTTAAAAGGATGACAACTTTTAAAAGTTGTCATCTTCTCCCCTTTTCCCATTATTTCCAACGTGAAAAACCCTACACCCACTTTCAAACTCTCCCAAATTTTCAAGCTACTATTCCATTCGATTTCAACTTCGATTCAAGGGGTTTTTGAGAGGTAAACATGTTTTCTTACTCTCCTCTTCATTCCCTTTTCATACATGGTCTTAAATTTGAAAAATATGAACTCTTGAAAATTAGGGTTTATATCAAAGTTTGGATTTTTAAGGGGTTTTTCATTTTGTTTTGATAAATTGAGTTGGGGCTTTGTTTAATCATGTTAAAATACACATGATATGTTAATTTGGTTAAGTTTTGGTAAAAATCCGAAGTGAGCCCTTATACCCATTTTTGAGTTGTCAAAAACACCATTTTTGGTGGGTTTTAGGGTGTAATTAGAGGGCTGATGGTTTATGTATGTTAGGAGGGTGTTTTGGGACCTTTTAGATGTCATTTGGGTGTTTAAAAACATGATTTTCTACTGGGTAAAATATGAGTGCGAAAATGGAGTCTTGGAGGGTTTTGGGTGAGTTTTGAGGGTTGTTTTAGGTGGGAATTGATAGCCCAATGGTAGTACTATGGTTAGGGATTGATTTGGGATCATTTGTGGGTGCAATGGATGTTGGAAACATGGTTTTTGGAAGAGGCATTGGGGCTGTCCGAAATTGCTAAGTATGGGGTTTGGTCATGACTTGAAACGTTGAGTTTGATATTTGAATTTGTATTCCGGGTTGATATTTTGATGTTGGGCTGATTGAGGATTATTTGAATTGTATTGAGGTTGTTTAGAAGTGAGAGCTTGTGTTGGAGAAGCTTCGGGAAGAAATCCGGAAACTTGAAGGTGATGCATGCTTGGTAGTTGAGCTTGGAGTAGAGGTGAGTGGTTAATGTTTTTAAATCGATTTTTAAGTGGTTGGTCCAAGCTTGTGGACTAGGTTGGGCTTGGTAGACCCACCTAGAGTTAGGATTAGGGTGGTAGCCTAATCCTAAGCTTTAGTTAGAGACCTTGGATGTACTCTTTAATCATTGTTATGCCTCATGATGAGTATGTATGATGTGATACACATGTATGTGAAAGTATGGCTTAATGTATTGATTTTATATGCATGTTGATGTCAAATAAATTGTGGATATATGATGAGATAATTGTTCGGTTGACATACATGTGGTGTTGATTTGTGAAATGAGGTTATGTTGTAAATTGTGCATGATGATGATCATGGTGAGTACATGCTAGGCATGGAAATGGGTTGTGAAATACATGTATGTGAGACATGATATTTGATGCATTGTATTATGCATGTAGCTATGAAAAATGGATTGCGTTTAATATTGGCACTAGTATGCTTGGGTACAATGATCGATCATTAGGATGAGTGTGCACACAAATTGAGTCAAAACGTACGTGGCCTTGGTGGCGTTAAGGCACCAAGGAGGAGTACGGTGATGTAATATTCCACCGGAAGCTTTTATATATTTCTACGTGATGATGAGTGGAATCCCATCCGTAGGGCATGTGGCGATGAGTGGAATCCCGCCCATGCAAGGACCGGTGATGAGTGGAATCCCACCGAGGTAATGTTGTTGTTGGAAATGCGTTCCAACGGGTTATCCGCGTATTCGGGTCATAGCTAGGTGCCAATATGAGGTTGTATGTATATACCAATGTGGGATTGTGCTTATGTGCTTATATAACATGAAATGTGATGCCTTATGAATTGATATTTGATGTGGTTATTGCTTTGGATTATGTATCATGGTAAGTTGAGCTTATGGTTGTTGAGCATGGCATAATGTTGACTATATGTTCATGCATCATGTTCATTTTGGCTTGGCGGACCGGAGGTAAGACCATGCATTTCATCTTGGAAATATCTCGTGCTTGGACCCTGCATTGTCGAAGGTTTGTTTTATGAGCTACCCTCACTAAGCTTCCATGCTTACGCTATCTTTTGTTCGACAATGCAGATAAATAGCTTGTGGGTGGCAAAGGCAAGGAAAGGTCACCAAGTGTTGCTTTTGGTGAGCTCAATGTGTGAATTTTAAGTAAAAGAATGTAATAGTTAAGCAATGGGATAAGTGTTATTGATTTGAGTTTTGATGTATGTCGTTGTTGGCTTGGTTCGTGGATGCCTTGTTTGATTGTAAATATTGCCTATGTTACATGCCATGAATGTCTACATGTTTCGGTTGCTAAGGCATGATATCTTAAGTGCTTGAGTGACCATATATGCATAAATTGCTCTTTTGTTAGAATGCTATGTATGAATGCTTTAATCCATGTTTGAATGATTTCTCTGGCTTAAATATGTGTGCTTACATGCTAGAATATGCTTAGGCGAGTCGAGAAATGCATTTAGAGTCGTTTTGGGGTCGTTTAAGTTGATTTTGAGGAATTGCAGTGCAGGGGGTATCGATACCCCTGGCTAGGGTATCAATACTCTCTTGCCCAAAGGCCTCAGATTTTGCCTGGGGTATCGATACCCTAAGGGTATCGATACCCTCCAAAGTTACTGGAATTTGGAATTTTTGAGTAAGAGTAGAGCGTATCGATACGGGGTCCCCGAGTATCGATACGGATCTATTCTGTTGACCAAGGAAGGTTGACCGAGAAAGGGGGTATCGATACCCCTGGTAAGGGTATCGATACGGTCTTCTCGTGTTGACTTCTTGGGTTGACTTTGAAAGGGGGTATCGATACCCCTGTCAAGGGTATCGATATTGCCTGCCTTATAAGCTTAAAAATTGACTGTTTATGCGTGGCCGTGGTTCGAATGTGTTTTCCTTTGAATGTTTTCCGCTGTTGTGAATCACATAGGACTTAATATTCATCTAGGCAAGATTAATATAAAAATGATAGAAAAAAAATAGGGTTGCTAACCGAGTGGGAATCCTTGAGGTTTCGCTTCGGTTTTCCCCGTGTGGCTCACTCGGACCGGTCATCTGGCCAGACCGGGACGAGGGGGTTACACCCTCATTGGACTGCACATCCAAACCTAGTTGCGAACCAGTCGAGCTGGGATGAGTTCCAGACAAGCCATGATCACCTAAACCATCTGAGTTAGGTAAACCCAAGCACGATGAAGAGCCAGCGTTTTCAGAAAAAGAAGGAGAAAGTCTCTCATCTGCTTAAACACCTAACTCTAGTTGTGAGCTGGTGTTTATTGTATCATCATTTCCATTAGAGCAGCGTTCTGAGCTTGAACCATTAACTGGACCTTCAGCCCAACACATCTTAGAAGCCTCTAGGAAATTATTATTATTATTATTATTATTGACTTGAGATAGATTCAAAAGGGCCATGTCATTTAGCTGACAAGTAATAGCAGGTGCATTTTTTGGATTGACATTTTCAGGATTGAGACTTGATATTGTGCTTAGTGATCGAACATCAACATGTTCAGGAATATGAACCATGTGAGGACTCAAGGAACCTTCCTAGATTGGACTGATGTTGGCCGAACGTTGATTGGGATTATAATTTGAAATATTCTCAGCACGCGGTCTTACACCGGGTCCATTACCAGACCTTGAATCAGATAATGACACAAGAACCAAAGGCACTTCACTAGAGGACTTACCACTGCAACTAATTGAAGTATTTTGGCTCTTACTTATTTCTTGAAAAGGAAAAAGGCTTTCATCGAAGATTACATGCTTAGAGACCACAACTTTTCCCTCAGTGCTAAGATACGTGTATCCCTTATGAGACGAGCTATTTCCCAAAAACACACAATGTGTTGTTAGAAACTCAAGCTTGTGTCGTTGAAAAGGTCGCAACAAGGGGATAACAAGCGCACCCAAAGGCCCTTAGAGCCTCATAATCTGGTGTATTCTTACGTAGCACCTCATATGAGATCCGTCCTTCTAAAAATGGAGTTGGTAACCTGTTAATCAAGGAAATCGCTGTGATAAAAGCGTGACTCCAAAATTTTAGGTTAAAGCCTGCTTGAGACAACAAAGTTAAGCCCATTTCTATTATATGACGATGCTTTCTTTCAGCTTTCCCATTCTGTTCTGACGTGCTAGGACAGGTGAGGCGATGTTGTATACCATTTACACTCAACCAATTTACTAGAGCTTGAAACTCACCACCACCGTCCGTTTGTAGAGCTTTGATTTTGTGCCCAAACTGAACCTCCACCATCTTATGATAGTCAACAAACACTGATAAACATCAAATTTTCGTTTGAGGAGATACATCCAAGTGTACCTGCTATGAACATCAATGAATGACACATAATAACAATAACCATCAAAAGTAACATGAGTTGGTCCCCATACATCGAACACAACTAATTGAAAAGGGGAGTCATAGACAGCGGTGGATAACTGAAAAGAAAGTATGTGTGCCTTTACATGTAAGCAAGAAGAACAAACAAATATCATTTTGTAATCATCGAAAACTATATTACAAGATCTTAGAGCAGTCTTGAGAACACTCAAAGAAGGATGTTCTAGACGTTTATGTCATAATTCCAAGGGTAAAACAGATTTAAAAGCAGTGTAAGTTTGAGCACAAGGTTTATTAACAAAAAAGGAAAAATCTAGCTTATTAGCAAAGGAGAAAGAATTCGGTTTATCAGTAACAATAGTGCGAGAAGATAGACCGAGCTATATTTGTACAAGTGTTGTATGTATCAGTTATAGAATGACAATCCTAATAACCTTTCCTAACCATTCTAACTAACTCATAACAACTTTAGTTGATTCATTTTACAAAGACCTTATCTATACTTATGACATTCACCTTGCTTTCTTCACGTTCAAACCTCTTTGACAACCTTGAGATTTAGCTCTTAACAAAATTCACATATATTTTATAATTACAGGTGATGTTGTTCGAATTCGAATTTCCTAAAATAATTATTAATTCAGTTTTATTGGGATCACTTGTTCACGTAAAGCTATTTTGAAACTATTGAGCAACATTAATTTAATTATATTTCACGTGCGCACATATATATACACACGCACGTAGTCCATTCATAATTATTATCATATAATCCTCCATGTTCCCCTCTTTTATTTTAATTTTTTCATTTTGAGGAAAATTAACTAATTTTTTAATAAAACAATTGAGTGAATATAAATATAATTCAAGTTTAAAGTAATATTAATTAGTGAATAATGATGCTAAACTGCTAGTAAAATGTAATTCAGAGAAAGGAATGTCATTGATGGTTTCTTTTTTGGATTCGATGAAAATAATACTTGAAATATTTTTTTTAAATGATATCAAATCTTAAAATTTGTATAGGTGCAAAACTCTTAAATATTAATATGATCCATGGATTAAATATATTTTATTAATTGTATTTAAACGCGTTGTATCATATTATTAAAAATTATTTATAAGTGTAGTTATAATGAAAAGGTATATTGCACAATCAATGATAGAATATAAGTCCATATATTAGAAACGATATGGTTAGAAATAACAATTACAAACCTTAAAATAATATAGACAGAAAACGAACATATGAAAAATATATGTACAAATATTTACGTATTTAAATTATATTCAAAATGGGACTAGGGTCGTGCTTATTGAGCTAGTAGATCGCGAGTCGAGTAGTGTTCGACTCGTGCTCGTTAAAAAATTTCGTTGCTCGTTAAGCTCGCTAAAATTTTGCTCGACTCGTGCTCGTTAAAAAATCTCGTTGCTCGACTCGTTGCTCGTTAAGCTCGCCAAAATTTGTACCTTATTTTTTAAAATATAGGTAAAATCTAGTGATACTATTAGAACTTGATATAAACAAATTCAAAGAAAAAAACGTGAGGACTGAAGAGATAAATAAAAGAACATGTCATGACTGAGTTAGAGATGAAGTCGTTATTCGAGTTGAGATTCTTTTTAGTTTCTAAACAATCTCCGGTGAACAAAAAATGAGAGAAAGCCTTAGAGATTTCGATATTTTAATTCTCAATCGTATTTTATATATGTCAACTAAAGACTTTTTTCATTGTTTACTTTTATACATACAATAATAATAATAAATGTTTTAATATAAAAAGAAAAGACTAACTATTATAATTTAATTTTTATTGATACAAATTAACTTTTGAAATTCTCGAAAAATATAAACGTTTTGAAAATCTGAAACAAAATATTTTATTGGTAAATTATCTAGCAAGTCACTAATTTTTTTAGAGTTTTCAACTAGCATTTATAATTTTTGGAACATAGTTTTTTAAGGTAGCACCAAAAATTATTAAAAAATTTTATATATAAAAATAACGAGTTGCTCGCGAACTTATCGAGTTGAGTTGGACCTTGCTTGACTCGACTCGTTGAGATCTCGAGTTGAGCTCGAGTTCGAGTCGAGTCAATTCAAGTCAAATATTAATCGAATTTTACTGAGTCGATCTCGAACTATTTACGAGTTGCTCAACTCAATAAGTATCCCTCAATGGAACCCATCAGTGACCTAGTAGTGCCCATGAGTTTGCATTTCTCTCTCCCATTAATAGAAAGGAAAATTTTAATGCGTTTGACGAGCACTGATGAGCACCACTAATGACGAGCACCGATGATCACTATTAATTTAATTTATAGAGATTTAAAATATAAAGGAATCACGTATAATTATAAATTATTTAAAATCAAAAGGTAAATTAATTAAAATACTTTATTTTATTTTTAATTTTAATTAAAATACCCATGAATTAAAAAACCCTAATTTTTGTTTATTTGCAATTCAAGCTGTCGTCGCCGCCCTGTCGCCGATGTCCAACAACATATTTTTCTCTCTATCGGCCACTCTATTTTGTATTTTGCCGTCGATGTCAAGCAACATATTTTTCTCCCCTACATGATATTTATGCATCCATATCCAGCAACATAAGTGTTTGAGTATTTTGCATGCTTGTTGTTGCCTCAACGACGATAAGGCAGCGATGACGGCAACTTGAATTTCAAATGAACAAAGATTAAGGTTTTATTATTTATGGGTATTTTAATTAAAAATAAAAATAAAATAATGTATTTTAATTAATTTACTTTTTAATTTTTAAATAATTTATAATTATACGTTGAGTCCTTTAGATTTTAAATCTTTATAAATTAAATTAATAGTGCTCATCTATGCTCGTCGTTAGTGGTGCTCATCGGTGCTCGTCAAGCGCTGCAGACTCATCCTTAATAGAAATCTTCTGCATTGTTTATGCCCCACACAAAAAATTATGTTTATAGTTTAAGATTAAAGTTTAGAGAACTAGGAGTAGGATATATTTTTAGGGCTTAAGGTTTAGAATTTAGATGTTATGGTAAGACTTAAAATCTAAATTTTTAATATTAGGACATAGAAAGGGACACCGATAAATGTCAGAGAATTTTTGTTCCTCTCTCGTACCGGATTCAATGCCCAATATAATAAAAAAATTATATATATTCCCATTAATTTATTTATTTATTTTCATGATTTGTAAAATTTTAAAATAATTTGTTTTCACAACTCGTTTAGGGTGGACCGAAGAAAAAAATCAACATTATCTGCTTCTTTCTAATTTATTTATTCATTTATTTCGAGATTAATTTCACCAGCCATAATAAATACTGAGCAATAATTCCATACGTTCATACCATGATATTCGTAGTCCATATTTGACCTTATTATATAGAAGTTTGGTTATCGACTTCGTGGAAAATACTTCCATAAATGAACAAATAAAATATATTAGTATATTATTTTAACTATTTTTCAAATTTTCAACTAAAAATATGACAATTATGATAAAGTAAATTCTACAGAGATGACAATAGTCATGACATTAATACATGTATTGCATGTTTCCTGACGTATTTGATCTACAAATTAACTATAATTTCAACGCCAATATGATATATTTATTTAATCTAGAATAATAAGCATGCCCGACGTGAAACACATATATACTAAAAGAATTAATATCTTATACACTAGCGGTATAAACTGAAAGTT
Source organism: Hibiscus trionum (assembly GCA_030270665.1). Classification (NCBI taxonomy): domain Eukaryota; kingdom Viridiplantae; phylum Streptophyta; class Magnoliopsida; order Malvales; family Malvaceae; genus Hibiscus; species Hibiscus trionum. The sequence goes on from BSYR01000022.1 coordinate 20,311,434, forward strand.
TCCACAAGCGTCTTAGTTTTAAGGTATATGGAGTTTGTTTAGGGTTTAAGGTTTAAGTGTATGGGTTTAGAATTTAGGGATAGTTGTTTCAATTTAAGATTTAGGGTTATAATTTAGGCTTTATAAGTTAGGGTTTAGTTTTTAGGGTAATATGGTGAGGATTTAGGTTTTAACCTATAAACCCTAAATTATAACCCTAAACCTTAAATTAAAACAACTATCCCTAAATTCTAACCCCTACACCTAAACTCTATACCCTAAACTAACTCTCTATACCATAAAACTAAGGCGCTTGTGGAAACTTTTAGTTTCCACCGCCTGTGTATAAAATATTTATCCATACTAAAAATGATAAAATTATAATTTGACACTTTTAAAAATTGAAAAGTTATTAATTAATATGATGGTAGAATTACGTTCTAACTCTAAAAATTTATGATTCAACTTTAATCTTAATATAAAAAATGTTGACTTCACCCCGTGCATCAACTAAATGAAATGTTGATTAACTTTAAAATATTTTCAAAACACCCGTTAATAAATTGGAATTTAATGTCCACAAAACAAATAGAATTTAGATAATCGACATTTTTTGAACAATTTCTACTTAGGTGAATTTTTTTTTTTTTTTTTTTTTTTTTACATTTATTGAGTCTTGAACCTATAACTTAAAAGAGAAGAAAGATGTTAACTGAGTACTTTAATAACTGACTCTAGATTGTTAACAAATAATTGACATCTAAATCTATTATCTACAAAAGTAAAATATGTTTAGATTATGAATACCTTTCATGACAACTAATATTCACATTTATTTTGAACATGTCGTAAATAATGATTACAATGTCTAAATTAAATATTTATTTTCAAATCTACCCTAAATAAAACAAAACAAATCATTTATACAGGGAAATTGTTCCCTTTTATCTTTTGTCTCATTTCCTTTGTTCATCGAGGGTTCCACCAAGTTCCCTAACCTCAAGACTTAATTTAATTAATTAATAATTTAGATATTTTGTTTTTATTTTCCTTGTATCCTACTCCATGTGATTATCACCTTCTTTGTCTCCTTGACTTGGGAGGTTTATTACGCTAATATTTCAAAGACCCCAAAGAACCATAAGGAACAACATTTTAATTAACTTATAATTTATTTTTATTAATAAAAAAATCAGAAAATGTTTTTTTACAAGAAAATGTTAAGACGGTTGGGAGTTGGGAGATTAATAAATCTTGTTATTCGAATAACTTGGAATCCTTTGCCTGCTTGGTCAATGTGAACCACATGGGCATTCATTGCATGGATCGTACATTTGTTTGGAAATAATCCAACATTTCCTCAGATCATGACCATTTATATGTTCAATCCCATGTCATTACAATGTATGTTTTCAAAAACAACTTTCTTAAATTATTAGAATATACTTAAGTTCGAGATTTTTGAAAATTTGGGTTTGAATTTTATATTACATAAGTTATGCGTGAGATTTTTAATTATGAACTTTCTTATATCTGGTGAGATCTTGTAAAGAATGAGTTCGAACTAATATATATCATATCAGTTAACCTTACAATCAGGGCGAAGTCATGAATTAAAAGTTAACGAGACCAATAATAAAATGTTGACGTAAGACTTATGAAGACATTCAGAAAAAAATAAGATAAAAAAATACTAATAATAAAATTTGATCTATTAACTTCAAGTAAGAATAAATTTACTTTCACTTATATTTGACCACTAAGGCAAAAACTATTTTATAACACTAAAGTAAATAAAATATATTATAATTCAAAAATTTTAAAGGGTAAAATTAAAACAAGTGAATCTTAATAGTAGAACAATAGACTAAAAAAGTGAGCCGCGGGGGTCAGGACTCTGCCAACACCTCATATAGCTTCGCCACTAATTGTTTTTTTAAATGAACGTGGGATAGAATTAAGGGTGAGCGTTCGATCGAGTCAAAAAATTTTGAGTTATTCGAGTTGACGAGTCATATTTTAAAACTCAACTTTATTTGAAATTTTTTCGATTCGAGTCGAGTTTAAAAAATTCGAGTCGAGTCGAGTTTTCGAGTTCCTATAAAAATTTAACTGTAATTATTTATCCTGTTATAGTAGGGTTTGATTCTAATTTAAACTCATTTCTCTAATCATATAAGATATGCATATATATATTTTTTCACATGTGACAATATTTTTTCATATTTTTATATATCAGTATGTATATATCATAAAAAATAGAGGGACTCGTCTCAAACTTAAAAATAAATCCACTAATTACTAAAAATTTCGAGTTATTCGAATTTTCATTTTACAACTCAAACTTTATTTGAAATTTTTTCGAGTTATTCGAGTTTATGAAATTTTGAGTCGAGTCAAGACGAGTCGAGTATTTTTGCCTCGAGTCGAATCGAGTTATTCGATTTTTTCGAGTCGAGTTTTGCTCACCTCTAAATAGAATAAGGGTGGGATGGATATTTTCCGGACAGTGAAGAAAGAGTAATTATGGTAATAATGTTGCAATTTATGGAAAAAAATCAAGTGTTTGAATTTTTTCGCCAAATAAGCGTTTAGACCAATAAATTTTATTAATTAAGTCATTTGATTAATTTCGATCATTAAATTTTGATAAGTTTTTTTTTTAAATATTATTGTCACATTATAAATTACATTTCTATTAGGTGGAATTTACATAATATTTAAGAAATATATTTTTTTATGTTTTTTACAAATTTTTTACATGATTTTTAAAAAATTTTAAAGAAATTTTTAAATAAAATAAAATAAATTTGAAATGTCAAATGATAAATATTGTTACACAATACATTGCACCAGCTGGTAAAAAATTGTTAGATTCAACATTCAATGTTGGTTAAAGAATTTAGTTGATTTAATTTATTGGTTCAAAGGCTTAATTGAGTAAAAAATACAAAAACTTAATTAATTTTTTTTCTTTCAAAAATTTCAAAAATTTCTTATATCCTTAAGCCTTATGGTAATTACTTGTCTCGCTCCAATCATATGAAAATTGACATTTTATCACTATTAAAAGGTATTAAAATAACCCTTACTTATTCTAAAAAATTAAACTTTTACACCAATTGATGAGCAAGTATGTATTGGTACATCTCGGTATTGACTGAAATAGGTCGAAACATTTTGAAACGGCTAAAACTTAATAAAATTTTAACCGACGTAGTACTTAAATTATTCAGTACCAGCCTTAAAACCGGTACCAATATAATATTAACTTCTATTCTTCTATGACCAAGAAAACAATGTGTATCTCCTTCGATATTATTTTTCATGTGGTATAAGAAGCTTTTTAAACTTTAAAAAAACAATTAAGCTTTTGAGTTTTTTCCCAAACAATTAAGCTTTTTGAATCAATAAATTTATAATTAATTTTAATATAATAAAAAATATTTTATATAGTAAATATAATTTTAAAATTCTTATAAAATAAATAAAAATTTTCTCCAAATTTGATCCAAAGTAAATCGTTATCATCTCTATAGAAGGAGTGGTGGTCATCGATGGACTGAAAGGGTGTTGAAGGAGACAATCGCATCCCCTAAAAGTTTCAAATTCTTATATAGTTTAAATATTTTATTTATATTTTCTATTGATGATTTGATTTCATACCCTTATAATTTTAATATAACTTTCAAATAGTTCACAATTTTGTGACATAAAATCCAGCATTCATATCTAGTGGTGGTTGAACCTCCAAAATTGAAGTGTTCATGAAACTAAAGCACTAGAAACCACACTCCCAACTAGGTTAGACTTGGACAAGAGAAAAGAGACCAGACGGCAGACCTCGTAGACTTGTTCTCTTCTATTATTATTATTTGCCTGCAAAGAAAAACAGCCGACAAGGGAAAGAAGTTGAGAAGTTAGGCATGCTCCAACACGTGCCCCTGTTTTGTTTTCTATTTTTCTTTAGTTTTTTAAAGCCAAGTCAACGGGTTTTATACATCAGATCCCATTATTAACACATACCAACCGTGTCCGTGTTGGCTGAAAGGCCTTAGAAAATCAAAATCTTTCAACTTTTTGGGTAAAAGTTTCGTATTAGTCCCTATACTACGAATATGTTTTGGATTTAGTCTATGTGTTCTAATTTGATCATGTTTAGTCATTATATTGTATTTTTCAAATTTTAATTTCTTTTGTAGTAATCAAAAGACATTGTCTCTTCTATTAGTTCTAATATTATGCTTAAGGTGCATAAATTCATTTATCGTTCTTCAATTTGATCATTTTAAACCCTATATTCTAGATATATCATCTCTTTGTTATTTAAGTTATGACTTAAATTTTAAAATTTAAAAGAAAAAAATAAAGTACAACGACTATATCCACAATTTATGTATACTAAAATGATTAATGAAAAAATTTGACTTTTTTCCTTCTCAATGAAATTTTAAATATGAAAATAACGACTTAATACTTAATTCAACTCTCAAACTATACTCATTTTCACACTTTAATGCCTACTTTGACAATAAACTATTTTTTTTTTCAATTTACCCCAAAGTTAAAAATAATACAACACGCCACATGTATATTTATAGATATTATAGATGATGTCATTTTCTACTTGTTACATTTTTATCAACCATCATTGTTGATTAAAATAATAGCTCAAGTACCAAAATGACAAAACGAGAATAACAGAGGACTGATTTGAATATTAAGCCTAAAATAAATAAACGGGACGGCAGCGAAGCTAATAAAAAGAGGCGCGTCTCAGTTCAGCACCTGCCGTTTCTGATTTAAAAACATATTTTTCATAATTATTACTCACTAATTGATTAATTAATTAAATAATTAAATGTATTGTCTTCGTTGTTTTCTTCTATAAATACCCGTTCTTTATTTGCCCCAACATCATCCATTTCCATTTCAAGTTTCAGTTTCAAACCTCTTCGGTCGTCTTCTGCCTGTCGGTATTTATCAGATTCCGATACTACAAAAGGAACCACTGTCGTTATTTGGATCGTTTGCAGCAATAAATCCAAAAAAAATCTTGTTAAATTTCATTTGCCGCTAAGTTTGTTCGAATCGTTCCGGTTGTCTTAAATATTTTTTATACAATTGTCCCTTTGGATATCATCGAAGATGGTTTGCTTGGTTTCTCGCACCGGAAGGCACTTGCAGCGTTACGACAACCTCGGACGCCGCCAAGTCGTCGGGTGAGTTCTAATGTTACTTTTTCTGGTCAGAAAAGAAAGGAAATTTACCCTTTGCTTAATCTCATAAATTTCGATGATTTGCAGGTGCATTCCCTATAGATTCAAACGCAGTAATGATGGAACCATTACTGAAGAGCTGGAGGTTCTTTTAATCTCTTCACAGAAAGGTCAAAAAATGATGTTTCCCAAGGTGATTACAACAAACAAATACTGGATTTTCATTTTTAGTATAAAGATAAAGTACCCATTAAACAATGAATTATTTATTCAATTATCAGGGTGGTTGGGAGCTTGATGAATCTAGAGAAGAAGCTGCTGTAAGAGAATCCATTGAAGAAGCTGGAGTTATTGGCAATGTTGAGGTTAGTCCGGAAACAAAACTTTCCCTAACATTACTCAATTAAAGTAGTGATTTTAGTTTTTGATTTGATGAACACAGTGTGAATTGGGGAAATGGTACTTCATAAGTAAAAGCCATGGCACATTTTATGAAGGTCACATGTTCCCTTTGCTTGTGAAGGAGGAGCTCGAGTTTTGGCCGGAGCAGAACGTTCGCCGACGAACTTGGGTAAGCCGTTTTACCACGTGAATTAAGTAACATACGGATCGACGAATTGCGGGTTTTAATTCTTTGAATTGTGCTGCAGATGAATGTGGAAGAAGCAAGGGATGTATGCCAGCATTGGTGGATGAAGGAAGCCCTGGACATATTTGTTGAAAGGCTGAGTTCCTTGCAGCAATAGAAAGGAAAAAGACACCATTGTCTGTAAATAGGGCTTTTGTCTTGTTAGAGAAGCAGAGGATTGAAGGGCCAAGGAGACAGTGGCAGCAAGGGTAGATGTTTTTAGGAAATAATTGTGAATTCATGGATTTGCATGGTTTGTGCACCTTCCATAATGGAGAAGACAAAACCAAGCCATAACACACCAGAATGATTCATTTGATGAGAGTTTTAAGTTTTTGCATGAGCCAGGTTCTCTATGCTTTCTTTCACGTCTTCTAATGTTATATACTTTAGAAATATATTCTATTCTATTTTGGTATATTCACCAATAGTCGGATTATTTACGAATTAATTCGAATCCTGTATTATAGAAGTTTGTTATAAAGGTGATTATGTCAATTTAGTTTGTTTCATATACAACGTCACAGTTTAATATTATTTAAATAATTAAATATTTTATCTCTACCTACTCAAACAATAGTTTGCAACATTTCCTTCTCTCTTCCATATATCCATCGTTGGTGGAAAATAGCATGAAAGAAAAATGTTGGGGGCAAAGCCAAAAAGGTTCCTTCATTCAATTATTTGAGTCTTAATTTAGATTATTTCAACACAATTTTCACCAAATTATGCTCAAATAAATGTTTATTAAAAAATAATAATAAAATTGCTATTTATTGTTTATTAATGAATATTTCTATGTAAATTTGATTATAAACATATAAATTATTATTTAAATTTTAAGAGTATTCAAGCTCAAACGAGCGTTAAACCGATAATTTTTCCGCCAAACAAAATCAAGCTTAGATGATGAAGATTTTTAGAACCAGCTACAAGTTTCTCTATACTGCTCTCGAAACCCATTTCCGGAAATCTGATTTCCTTTTGATTCCCATTTCATATATCCATAGTTCTACCCAAATCCAATATCCGGATTCAAAATTTGATGTCGTTCTTAATGAGCTTGATGAGCTCAATTCTTCAAACCCCAGTCCCCACGGTGGCCAATCGCCGCCGGAAATCGACGTACCGTTTGATAAGGAGAGACCCAAGACGCTGAATGAATCAACGGTCCAGATTTCTCATCCGTGGCAGGAGTGGGTGGATTTGATGGAATGCTTATTGAGGAGAGGCTATTTCGATGCAGATGGAAACCCTTTTGAAAACGGTGAGTTGGGTTCGAAAGAAGCCAATAGTATCCGCACTGCTTGCCTTAATTTCGCTAGAGATCGCTTTAGTCTTATAAGGTAATGAAGAATTTCAAGTTTTCATAGTGTTGATGGGAGTTACTTTCTCTTTTGCCCTCTATTTTTATCAGAGTTTGTATGCATATAACCTGTTTGATAATATTTTCCATTGGTAAAATATGTAGCTTTTTTGTGTTCTTTTCATGTTTATGAAGAGCCTTTAGCTTTCAGGTACTTCTCAAGGAAAGATATTCAAGTCATTGTAGGATGCGGATGCCCGAGCCTTGATCGAAAAGTTGTCAATTCTGGGAAGCGGCTAAGAGCTCATGTGGGCATTGATGAAGGAAATGTATGCACTTGGCTTTCTTCAATGTATTGTTTCATATAGTTGATGTGCTAAGTGAAAGATATATTCTCTGTTTTTCTTTTTCCTGATTACTGTTTGTCTATTTTTTTTTTCTTTGTAGGTATGCAGCTCCTGCAATTTGAGAGGAAACTGTGATAGGGCGTATGTAAAGGCACGTGAGGATGAAGGTGGGAGGACCGTGGATGTGATGCGCATTTTGTTGACATACGGTCTCGACTCTGTCACCGGTTCTGTCGAGAACAAACTATGTCAAAATAAATTAGTTAAAGAATCCGTAAGAGGATTGTTGAAAGAAATGGTTGATTATGGCAGCGAGGATCAACAAGCTGACATACCAAATGCTGCACCCTCAGGAGGGGATGCTTCACTACAAGATCATTCAAGTACACAAGGACACATAAAAGTTCCGATGAAGCCAGGCGATTGGTTTTGTCCCAAGTAATTTGATAGCCTAATGTTATAGCAATTTGGATATTTGATTATCCAAATGTTTGTGCATTGTGACTCCAATTTGTGTTTCCTTTCCATTTGTTAGATGCGACTTCCTGAATTTTGCAAGAAACATTAAGTGCTTGCGCTGTGATGGTTTATTCGAAGAAAGACTGAGGCAACTACGGGAGGATCGGGATCATCTGCCATTAAAGAAGGGAGATTGGATATGTAACAGGTACTGATTCCTAAAGGTCTTTTGAGTTTCTAATGGTGTATTCCTCATGGAGACTTTCAATTCTTACAGATGCAACTTCCTGAATTTTGCGAAGAATACAAGATGTCTGCAATGCAAAGAGAAGCCTCCAAAGCGACATCTCAATCCCGGGGAATGGGAATGTGAATCGTGAGTTTTCTCTTGCATTAAATTTCATTTGAATTTACCAAAGCTTGAATATAACAGCCTTGTTTGATATCATGGCATGGATTTGAATGTCTGGAATTATACAGGTGCAACTATATTAACTTTAGACGAAATATGATATGCTTGAAATGTGACCACAAACGGCCAAAGGGCTCAAATGCTTCAATTACATCCACTGGTGGATTTGAAGGCAACATCGATAGATTCAAAGGGAAAGACAGAAAGCGATATGAAGGTTCAGATAGATGGAGGTTTGTACATGAAGAGGATGAAGAATGCTTAGATTCAGGGATTGAGAATTCAAAGTTCTTTGATTTTCCCATTACTAGAAGTAAGCCTACTGTGTCGCTTGACACAGACGGGAAATGCAAGTCAACGTTGGAGATGTCGGAGATGTACAAAAATCCCACAAGGATAATGCAGAATGATGAATCTAAATGCAGTGACAGTCGGAGAAAGTTGGAATTGGAATCTTCAGACGATGAAGAGATGGCTGGCTGGTTTCGGCATCGATAGAAGGGCTAGATGAATATTTTTTTTCCCGAAAACATAGTGACGAGATTGGTTTATTATAATATACCATTCAAAGTTGAGAACCATATTTTTAACTATTGCTTTTGCTTCTTGTGGAACTTTATAATATGCTATTTCTTGATAAAAAAATATTCTAAAGCTCAGTTTTGAGCAAGATAAATTACTGGCAGAAACACAGTTTGGGCATCACTATACTATGAGATCTTACAGGTTATCTTGCTTGAAATGTTCTTATCACAAAGGTTGGTCGATGTCTACTTCAGCATCAATTTTTTTATTAAATAAAAAATCAACGGTGACATGTCTTTTTGTTAACAAAAAAATCATGTATAAATCCCAAATAAAATGAAACTATATAAATGTTGTCGGTCGTTTTCATGAAAACCATATGTTTCCGTAATTAGTTGAGTGATAAAAAATAATTATATTATTTTATTTTATATAAGTTTAAATCACAATATTTACTTTAAAAAAATGTAATTACATATTTACTTAATAAAAAACATATATTCCCATGGTCTCTTTGCGTTATCATTGTTTCCTTTTTGAAGTCGCATATGTATAATTAATATTTTCCTAACTTTCCTAACTAAATTAATATAATAATTTGTATTTTTTTAAACATGTAAAGCTAATTTTATTAGTATGTGAGAAAAATAACTGTTTTTCTACTAGAACCACTTGTTAGGTTCATTATCGAATTATATATATATATATATATATATATTATTTATGATTAATAATATGTATACTCTAAACATATTCACCCAAACAATATGGATATGATATAACATCTAATGCATATTATTATATTATGCAAGATATAGATTATATTTAATAATTTAACGACATAAAATATTTTGTACCAATAGAATCTTATTATAATACGTGAGTAATGCAAATTATGTATATGTATTTTATTGAAATTAAATTATATTGATGTATAAACACTGATATATTTATAATTAACTTTTTTTAAAATAATGTATTTGTGTGTACTCATGTCAACTTTTGGTTCGACAATTGGATCTCAGCTCTTGGCTCGTTGGTTGCCTATGTCATGGTCTCATTTTATGCCCAGTTGGTTCCTACGTCAGTGGCGAGCATGTCTGATGATCACGGGAACTGGTTGTGGCCATTATTTTAACACCTTTTACCATTACAAGTGTTGCTGCATGTCGCAGCTTTAAAAGGGCCATCTCGAGCCCTACCGGCGGATATTTTTGGATGGAAGGGTGCTGCATCGTTGCGCTTTTCAGTTAAATCTGCGCACTCAGTGCGAATGTCTTCTAATGTTGAGGATCCGATAAGGTTTGGGGTCTTGTTCATAAATTTAGGGGACTCCAACGAATTAAAATTTTCATGTGGTTAATTTGTTGCGGTAAGTTGATGACCAATCCCGAAAGGTTTAAACGCCACTTTGCACAGAATAGTCGTTGCTCTCTCTGTCAGGCAGATATTGACGATGTTCTCTGTTTTTGTCCCCCAGCGTACTCAATATGGTACCAATTGATTTGCTCGGATAGACTTGAGTTGTTCTTAACTGTCGACATCAAGAATTGGATTCGAATTAATTACTAAGGTGAGTCGAGGTTGTTTTCGAGGTACGGCTCGTTACATGTCGCCGGAATCCGCGAGGCTTGGGGAAATCACTGCTATTTGGACATATGGTCGTTAGGGTGTGTTGTTGTCATGATGATGACCGGAGAACCACCGTGGGGATCATCTGTCACCGATTGGTATGACCTTGAAGAGAAGATTGGTTGGTCGAGTGATACACCGGATATTCCCGGAGACATGTCGGCGGCAGGGAAAGATTTCTTGAACAAGTGCTTTGATAGGGATCCTCGTCAACGTTGGACCGTGGAGAAGCTGATATGGCATCCTTTTGTCTTTGAGTCTCCATTACTGGCTGTCAATCACTTGCTTGATTGAAGCTCATATACAAACTAAATAGTTTAGTATTGTGTCTGTTTGTCTCAAAGTTCAAAGTTGTCTGTGTTTCTGCCACTATTGCTTTTAGGTATAGATTCTCAACATTGTTGTCGATAATTTAAGTAGTTTTATTAAAATTAGAATCTGTACTCTAAAGTGGGATAAAATTCGTCTGCCCCTTTTTGGTGCCTTTATATATGCCTCAACATTAAAAAACACTACAAAATTAAATTTTAAGTCTTAACCCTAAATTTTAAATCTTAAACTTTAAACCTTATACCCTAAAAAATAAATCTTACCCTAAATTCCCTAAACCCTAACCACAACACATAACCTAAAACATTAAACCCTAAACCCTAAAGTTAATTTTGAGCGTGAGGGCATATGTAGGGTACCGAAAAGGGTAGAAGATTTCTATCCCTCTGAAGTGCACTATATAAATTGGTCGAGCATCGAATTGAAAGAGTCAAAATTTATATCCCTCTGAAGTGCACTATATAAATTGGTCGAGCATCGAATTGAAAGAGTCAAAATTTACCCAAATTTAATTCGATTTTTGTTTTTTTCTTAAATTTTTTTTCTTAAACATATTTTTAATGCATACTCAAATATGGGTGTAGGGTTATGATCGTTTGAATACTCTCGAAATATATATATATATATAATCTTTTAAAAAAAGTGGATATACGAATGTTAAATACATGTCTAACACTCACACCAAAATATAAGTAAACATAACACACTACTTTGAGACATGTTAACTAAGATTCTTTCCATGTTTGTAAATCTCAACTGGTTGTCTTCTTATGGTCTTTTTTGGTTTAATTATCAATATCTGATTCATTGTTCGATTTATAATCATGACCGAATTTTGTAGAAACTTAATATGGGGCGCCATCTTTATCATCTTCATCGTCCTCTTCATGTGCATCATCATTCCTCCGAAATTGACGCCACTCGTCATGAAAAACGGTAAGAGATATGTTCATCGAGTTATGACCGCCTTCAAGAGAAGTGAGACACGTCTCCACATTCTTCACACGATCTTCAAGGCTTGTAAAACGTGTGTCTATAGCAACAAACCCTAAATTCATCGCTTGATCCATGGAAGCAATTCCCGTGCGCAAGCCCATTGAGAAAAGTCATGAGGGCATCCATGAAAGGTGGAAGAGGAGCTTGAGGATTAGCAATTTCTTCCGGAATAGCATCGTTATGGAGCTTGGAGAGACGAAGACAACTACCATTGAAGTACATGAACTTTCCCCTTGAAAGAGATCTTTCATCAATAGGATCGGTGAGGGGAGTCGGGTAGTCGTGAGAACAATCTATCTTCTTTTGGGGTGAAGAAATAACTCAAGGCCGTTCCATAAGTGAATGAAGTGACAAGAGTAGCGTGGCGATGTTGCATGAGATAGACAATCTCCGTAAACATAATCCGAGCAAGGTTTGGTTGTTTTCTTTCACGGAAGCATCGAATCCAAAAGTCGTCAACTTGGCGGATAGTTGAATACTTGCCTCCCGAAGGCCTAAACCACCAAGAAACCATCAAGTGAAGGATTCGATCTTGAGCATTAAGAGCCATCACGAAACCTCCAAGACATGGCCAAGAGAATTCTCATCATCAAGACCCCCATCCTCTAATTTGAACACATCACAAATAGATTGAACATTGATGGTGATCCTTTTACCCATTAGATAAGAATTAACGGCCGTAACAACACCCGCTTGATTGGCAACACATTTGGCATTAGCATAGAAAATCAAAACCAAATTGCGATAGAAAAAGTCGGGAATTTGAATGAAATCCATAAATTTCCATTCTTGGAGCAAAGGTAAGTAAACAAATTTGAAGCGCTCCGAGTTGAGAAAAGGAGCAAAAATTACCCTCTTCGGACGGATTTTGTAGTTTTGAAATTGTCGGAAATAGGTGAGATCTCCGGTGGTCTTAAAGCACTGTTGATAGATAAGAGTGAGGTTTGGGCGAGTGCCATCTCCGACATTGAAACCTTCACCGACTTCACTAGTACGCGAACTCTTTTTAGGTGCCATTGACTAGAGAAATAGATCAAAAACAGTGTATGCATTAACTTTCTCATTCAACCCATTGAAAATCAATAATCAAGGTTTGTTAATTTTTTTGAGAAATAAAACAAAAATAAAAAGTTTGAAAAAGTTTGTTTTTGAGAAAACAAAACAAAATAAAAGAAAATTTAAAACGTAAATAAAATAAAATAAAAAGAACAAAGAGATTTATACCTTGATATTGATAGAGAGGAGTGGGAGAAGAACTTTGCACCAATTTGATGAAAAGCTTGAAAAGCTTGGTTTGATGTTGAAAACCCTCAAGAGATTTTGAGTTGTGTGGTGAAAAATATGAGGAATTGAGAGGCTTTTTATAGAGTGAAAACGGCTAGGGTTTTAAAATTGCAATTCTGGGAAAAGTGAAACTCTTTAAATGCCATTAAGAAGCTGTCTGCGCAATCGCGTATCGATACACCCTCAGGTGTATCGATATGGGGGTAAAATCGTAATTCCTTGGAAACGCTCGTCAAAGGTCTGTATCGAAACGGATGTTATCCGTATCAAAACGCTTTTAGATCGTATCGAAACGAGTTTAACCGTATCGATACCCGTTTTAGGCAGAATGTAGTCTGGAAAGCTAATACAGTACTTGTATCGATACGCAGAAGGCCGTATCGACACCCTATGCCTAGAAATGCATTTTAGGCTTTAAGAACAACCAAAGGCTCGATTTTAACACCTCCTAAATAAATGCAATTGATGAATGAGCAGTTCTAAGCATATTTTAACAGAAGTATACTCCCTCTAGCTATAAGCATGGATATTTTCAAGATCAACAACACATAAACATGCAATTTCACAAATTCAAGTCTTTTTAACCTCAAAAATAGTCCTAAAGGGTCAAGGAAGGCTAGTTAGACCTAACTCTCTCCTAAGGGACCAAAAACGCTCTTTGTCTATGTAACCCCCTCGTCCCGGTCCGAGTGACTGACCAGTCCGAGTGGGTTACACGGGGATAACTGAGGCGAAACCCGTTAAGGCTTCACTTCGGTTAACAACCCGAGAAAACTTTTTCATTTATTATCTTGTCTAGATGGATTAAATTAAACCTATGTGTGAAGCGACAACGGAAAACAAGACTCACAAGAAGTCTAACAACAAACAAGGCCTAAGCCCAACCTTAGAGAACCTTTAGAGATGTCAAAAAGCCCCATTTCAGGCCTGGGTTTCGAAACAGGCATTGCCCGTTCCGAAACATGGGCCCCAGTTTAAAAAGCCAGATACCCATACCGAAACGCATCCACCCCGTTTCAGAACAAGGGTCCATTTCGCCTAGACGTTCCGAAACACGTTCCGGAACAGGATCTCACAGTAGCCAAAGCGTTTCAAGACTCGTATCGGAACAGGGGCTCACAGTAGCCAAACCGTACCGGAACGCGTTCCGGTACGGGTGTCCCTAGAACCACACCCGTTCCGAAACAGTCTGAATCGTTCCGAAACACCTGCAGTCTGTGAGTTTCCAAAACCAACTTTAATCATCTCTAAATGACCCCAAACGCCCTTAACGACTTCAAGAAGCAAACACAACATGCACACATAAACTCTAGAGGCATACACCCTATTACATACATGCTCACAACACATAACATACATGTAAAGGTCATACATTCAAAAGGATCATGCATTCACCATAAAAAGACATACATTGCATTCAAGGTTTCATGCCTTAGAAACAACATTCACAAGAGCATTCAAGATACGCATTAAAAGCATGGGTTACAATCCAAACAAGGCATCAACAAGCCATACCAAAACATCAACATATCAAGGAGTCTAAACAATGCTCATACACAAAACAACAACATAAATCCCATTGCTCATCTATTACATCTATAACTTAAAAATTCATACTTGAGGATAGCAAAAGCACAACTAGCACACTTGGAGGCCCTCTCCTTGCACAAGCAACCCACGAACTACAAATCTGCATTGTCGAATAAAAGAGAGCGTAAGCATAAAGCTTAGTGAGGGTAAGCTCATAAAACAAACCTCGACAATGCAGGGTCCAAGCACGAGCAACACAACCAAGGAAGAATGCATGATTTCTTACCTTCGAAGCCACAAGAGTCAAATATAAATGATGCATGAACATAATCTCAATTATCATGCCATGCTCAACAAGTCCATAAACACAACCATATGGAAACACATATATCAAACGTATTGGCACCTAGCAATGACCCGAATACGCGGATAACAACCGTTGGAACTCACATCCAACAACACAACCATTACCTTACGGTGGGATTACACTCATCACCGTTTCACGCGGATGGGATTCCACTCATCCTCACGCCCCGTCGATGGGATTCCACTCATCACCGACTAATCATAAAAAGAAGATTTTCGGGCGTACCCGTACTCCATCTTGATGACTACCATCATCAAGACCACGTGCGCATTTTGACTCTCGTGTGCACACTAAACATCCTAATGATCGATCATTGTACCCAAGCATACTAGTGCCAATACTTAACTCATTTCATTTATCAACCTCACAACTTCCTTACCAATTTCCGTGCTTAGCACGTACTCACCATGATTCACCATCATGCACAAACCACATTCCATAACCACATGCATATAACAATGCATCAAATATCATGCCTCGACACACACGTATATCACAATATACATAACCACATTAATCACAATTAATATGAAACAAGAGGCATAACAAGCATTTAGAAGTTCAACCAAAGGTCTCCTAAACTAAGCTTGAGATTGGGCTACCACTCTAATCCCAACTCTAGGTGGGTTTAACAAGCCCAACCTAGGTCCACATGCTTGAACCAACATTTGAAAACCAATTTAAACCAATTTGAAATCATTAACCACTCACCGACTACTCCAAGCTCAACAACTCTAGCCGATCAATCCACCAAGCTATCCGGATTCGATCCCGAGGCTTCACCAACACAAAGCCTTGGTTCTAGTCATCCAAACACAAACAAAAGCAACCACAAACAATGGAACAAACCCGAATTACAATTCAAGCAATTAAACTAGCCAAAAACACTCCCAAAACATTGATTTCCGAGCAGCCCTATAGCACAGCCAAAACCCACTGATTTCAACACTTTTAACACACCTAAAGGCTTCCAAAACAACCCTTAAACATCAACCAACCATCAGCCAACAATTTCCCACATCAAACAGCCCCAAAACTCAACCTTTGAACTCTCTAAAACCTCCATAAAACCCAAATTCGTGAATCATTATAAAACCAAGTAAAAATCATGTATGGTGGACCATTTGGGCTACCAAATACATAAATAACGATAAGGAATCAAAAGCTTAACTAAAAGCTAACAAAGTTAACATTTTTAATCCAAAACCTCAAAACTCCAAAATGAAAAATCATGGGTTTTAATGAAAACTAAAGGTATAGATATGTAGAGAATAACGATGACAACTAAAAAATACGCTTACCTTTCAAAAACCTTCAAGGATGAGGAAGAAAGGTGATGGAATAGTAACTCCAATGGTAGAGAAGAAGTTGTCGTTGGAAACTTGGAAGAGAAGGGGGAAGAAGATGATAAAATGGGTGTTTTAAAATAAATGGGGTTTTTATTTTTCAAGACCAAATATTTACAAAACTGCCATTAATGAGAATGACCATCTTTCAATTTCTAAATCCCATGGAATTTGGGTTTTAAATCAAAACAAGCCCAACATAAAATTTATTTGTTTTGAAAACATGAGGCCCAAAATAATATTTTAATATTTTAATTTCACCCGACCCCCAAACCCGGGTGTTACAGTCTAGAGGTTTAGTAAAAATGTCCGCTAGTTGGTTCAAGGTATCAACGTACTCTATAACATCTTCCTTAAGAACATGATCTCTAATGAAATGATGCCTTATTTCTATATGTTTGGTTCTAGATTGTTGGATGAGATTTTTAGTTAAGCATATGACATTAGTGTTGTCACACTTAAGGGGTATGGTTTCAACTTTAATACCATAATCTAAGAGTTGTTACTTCATCCAAAGGACTTGAGCACAACAACTCTCTAAGGATATATACTCGGCTTCGGTGGTAGATAGAGCTACACTATTTTGTTTCTTAGAGAACCAAGATATGAGCATACTACCTAAGAATTGACATGTTCCCGAAGTACTCTTTCTATCGATTTTAAACCCCCTATAATCCGCATCCGAATAAGCATGAAGGTTGAAGGTTGAGTCTCTATGGTACCAAAGACCTAGACAAGAGGTATCTCTAAGGTACCTAAAGATTCTCTTAACGGCTATAAGGTGAGACTCTCTAGGACAAGCTTGAAACCTGCACACAAGAAAACACTAAACAAAATATCCGGTCTACTTACGGTAAGGTAAAACAAAGATCCAATCATAGAGCGATAAAGCTTAGAGTCAACACACTTACCTCCTTCATCTTTGTCAAGCTTTGTAGATGAGCTCATTGGTGTAGCTTGAGGCTTTGCTTGCTCCAAACCAAACTTTTTGAGCATATCTTTTACGTACTTTGCTTGATTGATGAAGGTGCCATCCTTCCTTTGCTTGATTTGGAGTCCCAAAAAGAATGAGAGCTCCCCCATCATGCTCATCTCGAATTCACCTTGCATTAAGTTAGCAAACTCTTTGCAATGATACTCATTAGTAGATCCAAAAATAATATCATCAATATATATTTGTACTACTAAGTTGTCATTTTTATACCTTTTTATGAAAAGTGTAGTGACCACCTTACCTTTTTTAAAACCTTTTTCAATCAAAAAGTTTGAAAGTTTTTCATACCAAGCTCTAGGAGCTTGTTTTAAACCATAAAGTGCTTTAGTTAGTTTGAAAACATGATTTGGAAATTTTGAATCTTCAAAACCCAGTGGTTGTTCCATATACACTTCCTCATTTATAAAACCATTTTAAAATGCACTTTTCACATCCATTTGAAATAGCTTGAAATTATGATAACATGCATATGCAAGCAACATCCTAATAGCTTCCATTCTAGCTACGAGTGCATAGGTTTCATCAAAATCAATTCCCTCTTCTTGAGTGTAACATTGAGCAACTAATCTAGCTTTTTTTCTCACAATGTTATCACTCTCATCTAGTTTATTCCTAAATACCCATTTAGTTCCTATAGTAGATTGATTACTAGGCCTTTCAACTAATGTCCATACATTACTTCTCTCAAATTAATTTAACTATTCTTGCATAGCCATAATTCAAAAATCATCTTTTAATGCTTCTTTAATGTTCTTAGGCTCTATGCATGAGATAAAAGTAACATGATTCATGAGTTTAAGAGAAGATCTAGTAGTTACCCCCTTGGATGGATCACCCAAGATTTCACCACCTTTGACATAGTTGTACTCCCTTGGGTAGCTCACTTCTTTTTCCTCAAGAGCCAAGTCCTTTAAGGCTTCAAGAGGTGGATCTTGTGCATCCTCATCTTTAGTTGGAATCTCATCCTCTTTTGAAGTTTGTCCTCCATCCAAGGCATCAAGGATTCCTACATCATCATCATCACAAGATTCCTTCCTTGGAAGGAGGTTATCATCGAATACAACATGAATAGACTCTTCTACTACTAAAGTTCTCTTATTAAATACATGATAGGCTTTAGAGGTTAAAGAATACCCTAAGAAAATAGCTTCATCACTTTTAGCATCAAATTTACCTAAGTTGTCTTTTCCATTATTTAAAACAAAACACTTGCAACCAAATGGATGAAAATAACTAATGTTAGGCTTTTTAGATTTTAAAATCTCATATGGTGTTTTCTTTAAAAGTGGCCTAATCATTACTCGATTTACAATGTAGCAAGCGGTGTTTGTGGCTTCTATTGCGTGTCAAAAGTCCTATCGCAAATAGTGCAAGTGTACATGACGTAAGTAGTAAAGTGATACTTGGAGTATCAGATATCGTCTCCACAGGGACTGGAAATAGCCTTATCCTAGAATTGCTACACGAGAGAGAGAAAGAGTTTAGATTGATTGTAAAGTGATATTGGGAAACAAATAATATAAAAGATAAAAGAATCAGGTTTAAGAAATAGGCCGATATTGAATTGCTTAGTAGTGCAGGTGTTGCACTGAATAGAAACTTCTGTGCTGTCGTCGTCCCTGTCGCGGCAGAAGTCTGTTGTTGTCGCGGTCGCGATCACACAACTCTGCACTTCAAGCTTGGCAAGAATCCCTGCTATGACTTGCCCTATCCCTAGGCCCAAGTTCTGTTGATGGACACTTCTTAGATGATACCTTCCGGCGTTAATCGATGGGTGAACACCAATGTTGTTGAATTCTTCCTTAGCCACTTAACCTCGTACTTATCCCTAAGCCGAGATGGTTTAACCATAAGTTGGAAAACACGTATTTATTCCGTTCGTATGCTTGACTCTCCTGATGTAAAACAAATGGATAACCTCACAATGCTCTCCCGATACTCTTGCGAGATATGAAAACTAGAATAAATAAACTTGAAGGTTTTATTGCTTTGAACAGAAAATTCCCAAAACAGTACAATCCTTGCAACTACTTTACAGAATCAACCCTTAGCCCTAGAGGGAGTTTAGAACATGATGAAGATGGGAAAACGACAAGGGTTTTGGGGAAGACGGCTAGGAATGAGATATCATTCCCTAGGTCGAATTACATGCCTTTATATAGGCCTTGGGTCCAAGTTTTCTAATATGGCAAGAATACAAGTTAAAACTAAAGTACAACTCTATTAAAGATTAAATCTTCTGAGTAGATGCCTTTAATTCGTCATCTTTTCTTGCTTCGGGTTTCTTCCTTGGACTTTGGGCTTGGCCTTTATTCTGGCTTAGGGTTCAGAGAAATATAGGAGTGGTCCCAGACAGACCGGCTTGAATTCCTCTATCTGTGGAGCTCCACTTCACTTTTCCACTTCACCAATGTTGTTGTCATGGCTGCCACGGCAGTGGCCACGGCAGCATGTGCTTCTTGACTCCAGTCCTGTGATCCAGTTCTGCTCCCTTGCTGCCCTGAGTCTTCTACAACAGATACCTGTGAAAGTGACCAAAATCAGTAGCAACTGTGCCATTTTATCTAATTGTGATGTATATGCAAAAATCTACCTAAATGCAATGAATTATGCTTGAATGCAGCAGGAATATAGGTTAAATAAGGGGTAAAATATAGAACTTTTATACACTCAACACACCCCCAAACTCAAGTTCTTGCTTGTCCTCAAGCAAATAGGACTTAACTAAAAATAAAAACTTTTTGGTTTGGCTTAATTCAGTGAACTTTTCATTACCTACCACACATTCCCTATCACGAGCAACACCTTGTCGGGTGTTTTTGGAATTATTCGGAACCATGCTATAGTTCTTGTGCCGTGTGTGCGGGTTTTGTGGCCAAATATGAGCTTAGACTTTTTAGCAACCAGAATAGTTACTTAACTTACTTGAGTTTTACTTGAAAAATAATTCTTTTAACTAGAGTAATTTTTTGGGAACCTCTAGTTTTCTTCTAAAGTTGTTTTATTTTTTACTAGAGCTAGTTTTCGGGAACCTCTAGTTTAATTTCCTAGAGCCAGTGTTAGGCACCTCTAGTTTAATTTCCTAGAGCCAGTGTTAGGCACCTCTAGGAGTACGACTGAATCTAAGTTTTCTAACTCAAGTGGCTAAGCTTCCTATTCTAAGTTTACTAACAAAGTCTTAACATCATATAAGTCACAAAAGGTGTTGTAAAGTTCAGAAATATAACAAGGCTCTAAACAGTTCCTAAAACTTCCCAAAGGTGCTGTCACGACAGAGTATGTCGCGACAGGTAAGTTTAGTTCAAAGACTTAAGCCAATTTTTTTAACACAAAAGTAAACTTAAAATTAAACTAATAAATAGACAAAAATTTAAGACACAACTAATAACTTCATTAATGGAGGGATGTCACCCCCAAACTCGAGGGTTGCATTGCCCTCAATGCATGACAATGAAAAATAAAAACGGAAAAAATACATCACAAAATAAATAAAACAACAAATACATCAAAATATAAGAAAGAAACTTAATTTGAGGAGATGTCGTCGTTGCTGCTGTTGATTTGAAGCTGCCGGCGGGCATTGACTTTCATGGCAGGGGCTGACAGTGTGCTGGGGGAGGCAGAGGCTGTCTTATTCTTTGCCTCCCGAGGTGGCTGGACATGTGTCGGTGAGATGTGTGGGGGCTTGTCCAGAACCTCGATGTCATCATCGGAGCTACTGCTACTGCTAGCAGATCTGCCTTGGCCGGAGGGTCCTTCGATAGTCTTATTGAGTTTCTTCCTCTTCATCGGAGGGTAGTCCTTGGAGATGTCTCGGGTAACCGATGGCTCGGAGTCAGAGTCCTGCCAGACAAAAGAAGAGGAGAACCCATTCTAATATTTGGGGTCGATTTCCGGGAGGGGGTCCTTTCTCTTCTCTTCTCTGGCTGTGGCAGACTGCCTGCCGTCTTCTCCTGTCGTGGCAGGGGTTGGTGTGGAAGCAGTAGAGGGGGTTTTCGGGCTTGCAGCAGGGGTAGGTGTGGGGGCAGCAAAGAATTGTTATGGGAAGGAAGGGAATGACACATGAGTAAAATGTAAATCATTTTGAATGAAATTTACCGTTGTGGCCATGAAGTCCCTCATGAAGCCCATCAGTCCGAGCTGCCGTTCCTCCATCCTTTTTAGCGTCGATAGAATCTGGGCGGAGGTGTCTGGTGGAGGTGCTGCTGCCGTCTGCTGTTGTTCTGCTGTGGCAGGTTCTAGGGAACTGGGGCCTGCCGTCTGGTCTGTCGTGGCAGAGGGGTTGAAGTATGACAGCGAGGTGGCATCTTTTAACTCCATTAGGCTGTAAATGTTCCGCTGCATCCACCCTTTTCCTTAGACTTTGACATCTTCATCAATCTTCGATACACTGTGGCCCCAACAGATAATGGTGATGAGGTATGGGAAGACGAGGGGACCCGACGGTTGGAGGGCACATTCAAGTATTCCATCTCGTATGTAGCGGCCGACATTAATTTGTCTTTCATTTAAAATGGAATGAACAAGGGCTAACCTTGGTCTGTCGACCGTTCTGTTGTGGGAGGATGGCATGATGCGCTTCTTGACAAAGTGATTCCACAGTTTGGCTTGTGGAGTCAGCTGGGTTCTCTACACAGTCCATCGATGTTTAGGTTCGTTATTCCATTCCGTCTCTTTTTCGGTGACTTCTGCCATGACCGCGTCGTAGTCTGCCGACGACAGACTATTCACGACCCTTTTGTGGGAGTCCTCCTTCTTACTCACGTACAATCCGTAGAGTGTGTTGATGTATGTAGGCTCGATGGAGAGTTGCTTTCCTCGAACGGTTACTGTCTTGGTGTCTTTGTTGTCGACGACAGCGTAGAACTCTTTGACGAGGGTTATGTTCATCTCCTCGGGTTGGGCAGCAAATTGCTGCCATTTGAGGGCTCGAATTTTCTTGGCTATGAAGTTCTCGAGCCTAGATCTCCCGTTGGTTGTGTGTAGATAAACCCTCATTCCTCCCACATGTCCCTCTTTTGAAAGGAACTGTAGTACCTCGAGGCAGACTCGGTGGAGGCGAAATGGTTCGGAATGGCATTATGACTCGGGGTTGATACTGCCGTAGCAGAAGTTGAGGCAGCACTGCGGCGGGTTTTTCTGCTAGCCATTTGCAAGGATTGTAGAAAATATGAAATGAAAATTTTGAGATCTAAAACAGAGAAAGCAAGATGAGAGAATGAGAATGAGATGAAAAATGAATAGTGAGTGTGGGTTTATATAGAATGGGGATTTTCTGCCCGTGGGGTCTGTAACGGCACGCGTGAATAATGGGGCCAGCTGTTACGCGGTTTTTGATGCGTTTGTTACGCGTTTCCGTGTCTGCTGCGCATCTGTTACGCGTTTGCGTGTCTGTCACGACAGCTCCGTGACAGGCTATCTTCTCAGCGTCTGTCGCGACAACTGATGAAAAGCTGTGACGACAGACTCACCCGTTGGGCTTTTTGGACTGTTGTGAATGTGGTGGGCTGGTTCATTCATTCTCTTTGCTTTGCTTCCTTTGTTTCCTAAAAAATATTTAAACAAATAACTAAATTAAAAATCTTGATTTCTAAAATAAGTAAATAGATAAATCTTAATTCCTAATAAATAATTAAATAAAAATAAAATAAAATAAAAAACTAAGTTAAATTAGGGATGCCTGGAGGGGCATCTCCTAAAGTAACTACTTCATGCATCCTTGGGGCTTTAGTCCCCTAATAATGCTTGAGTCTCTATCCATTGACCTTGAACTGGTGCCCATCCTTTAGGGATTTGATTGTAATGGCACCATGTGGGAAAACTTGGACAACCTGGAAAGGACCAGACCATCTAGATTTAAGCTTCCCTGGGAAAAGCTTCAACCTAGAGTTGAACAACAACACCTGCTGCCCTGGGCAGAACTGTCGTGGCAGCAGCTTCCTGTCGTGCCACTTCTTAGTTTTGTCCTTGTAGATCTTGGCATTGTCGTAGGCCATTGCTCGAATTTCTTCAATTTCATTCAAGTCCAGTAGCCTCTTTTGTCCCGCCTTATCCCAGTCCACATTTACTGCTTTGATAGCCCATTAAGCTCTGTGTTCTATCTCAACAGGTAAGTGACATGTTTTCCCATAGATGAGTCTATAAGGTGACATCCCCAATGGTGTTTTGAACACTGTTCTCTAGGCTCAGGGTGCATCATTGAGATGTAGAGACCAATCCTTTCGAGTGGGTTTAACCATCTTCTCAAGTATGTTCTTTACTTCTCTGTTGGATATCTCGGCCTGCCCGTTGGTCTGAGGGTGGTATGCTGTTGCAATCCGGTGCTTTACTCCGTATTTTCTCAAGGTGACAACAATTACCCTGTTATCGAAGTGTCTCCCTTCATCACTAATTATCGCCCTTGGGATGCCAAATCTGGAGAATATGTTCTTGTGAAGAAATCTTTGAACAGTCTTGGCATCATTCTTTTGGGTGGCGATTGCTTCTACCCACTTAGATACATAATCCACTGCCAGTAGGATGTATAAGTTCCCACATGATGCTGGGAATGGTCCCATGAAGTCGATTCCCCATACATCTAAGATCTCGACCTCTAAAATGTTCTGCAGTGGCATCTCATGTCGTCTCGAGATGTTCCAAGTCCTTTGGCATTTGTCACAACTTTTGTAGAAGGCTTGTGCATCCTTGAACATTGTGGGCCATTAGAGACCAGATTGCAGAACCTTGGCAGCGGTTTTGTTTCCACCTAGGTGTCCTCCATACGGGAAAGCATGGCAGTGGTGAAGCACAGCTTCCTGTTCATCCTGTGGTACACATCTCATGATAATCTGATCTGCACAGTGTTTGAAAAAAAGAGGTTTGTCCCAATAATAATGTTTTGCATCATTTTTGAACCTCTTCCTTGCTTGGTAGTTAAGTTCAGAAGGTAGTACCCCACTAACAATGTAATTAACAAAATCAGCGTACTAAGGGGTCTCAGAAAGCTTACCTGCCGCCATGGCTATCGCGGCAGTGCTGGTGGCAGCAAACAATTGCTCATCTGGGAAGGTCTCCAATATGTTGGTCCTATCTGTAAATTGACTCTTCCCCGTTTCCAACCTCGACAAGTGGTCTGCTACTTGGTTCTCTGTTCCCTTTTTATCCTTGATATCAATGTCAAACTCTTGCAACAGCAGAATCCAACGTATCAATCTCGGTTTTGCATCCTTCTTCGTGAACAGATACTTCAGTGCTGAATGGTTTGTATGAACCACCACCTTTGTTCCAAGTATGTAGAGACGGAACTTGTCGATTGAGAACACCACTGCTAACAATTCCTTCTCTGTCGTGGTATAGTTGACTTGGGCATCATTTAATGTTTTATCGGCATAGTAAATCACATGGAAGAGCTTATCCTTCCTGTGCCCTAGTGCTGCCCCGACAACATAGTCACTGGCATCACACATTATCTCGAATAGCAAACTCTATTCTGGTGGCTGTACAATCAGGGCTGTTACCAACTTCTCCTTCAGAATTCTGAATGCCTCAGTACATTCAGTATTAAAATCAAAGGGACAATTCTGCTCCAATAGGTGGCATAAGGGTTTGGTAATCTTCGAGAAATTTGCAATAAATCGTTGATAAAACCCGGCATGCCCTAAGAAACTTCAAATCCCCTTGACTGTGGTGGGTGGCGGAAGCTTTTCGGTAACTTCTATTTTGGCTATGTCCACCTCTATGCCGCGACAGCTCACTTTGTGGCCTAGTACTATCCCTTCATCCACCATGAAGTGGCACTTTTCCCAGTTCAAAACCAGGTTCGCCTCTTCGCATCTTTCAAGAACCTTCTGCAAGTTGCTTAAACAAACTTCAAAACTGTCTCCAAAGACGGAAAAGTCGTCCATGAAAATCTCTAGGAAATCCTCCACCATGTCGGAGAATAGGTCCATCATGCACCTTTGGAAGGTTGCTAGTGCATTGTAGAGCCCAAATGGCATTCTTCGAAAAGCATAGGTGCCGTATGGGCATGTGAAGGTAGTTTTCTCCTGATCCTTCGGTGCAATTGCTATCTGATTATAACCTGAGTAACCATCAAGAAAACAATAGTAAGGTTTCCCCGCTAATCTATCAAGCATTTGATAAATAAAAGGTAGGGGAAAATGGTCCTTCCGGGTAGCTTTATTAAGCTTCCGATAATCCATACAAACCCTCCAACCGGTCACAGTCCTGGTTGGGATTAGCTCGTTTTCTTCGTTAGTTACCACGGTTATGCCTCCCTTTTTGGGCACACACTGCACCGGGCTCACCCACTTGTTATCCGAGATGGCGTATATGATTCCAGTGTCAAGCCATTTGATAATCTCTTTTCTCACCACTTCTCGCATAGCCTCGTTCAAACATCTTTGGGCATCAATAGTCGGCTTATGATCATCCTCCAAGAGAATCTTGTGCATGCATAATGCCGGACTGATGCCTTGGATATCAGCTATAGTCCATCCAATGGCCTTCTTATGCTGCTGTAGCATTTTGAATAGCTGCTGCTCATGTTTCTGCATTAACTTGGAAGAGATGATTACGAGCAACGTATCATTTAAACCAAGAAAGACATATTTAAGCTGCCCTGGAAGGGGCTTAAGATCTAGAACATGTGGCTTTTCAATTGAGGGCTTCTGGATTATATGTTCATTTGAGGTATAATTTAGGGGCTCGAAGAACTTACCTAGACGATTTGCCTATCCAATTTACCTCCTCATGACCTTCAGTGTCAGATATTTTTGAATCGAAGGAGTCACTGTCGTCATTGCTGCCGTGACAGTCTTCCAGATGACTGCTGTGGCAGTGACCAAACTTTATGTCATGGCAGCTCGACCTGATGCAGGGTTGATCAAGGATTACTTCAGTGATGGCTTTGCACTCTTCTTCTGCATCAGCATGTTTAATTGCTTGGAGAACATTGAGTTTGATTTTTTGATCACTCACTCTCATGGTCAGTTCTCCTTTCTCCACATCGATCACAGTTCTGCCTGTGGCTAGGAAGGGTCGCCCCAGGATGATCGGTGCGTTTTCATCTGCTTCATAGTCTAAAACAAGAAAGTCAGCAAGAAAAATAAATTTATCAACTCTTACCAGAATATCTTCGATCTTCCCTTCTGGTTGCACGTAAGAGCGGTCTGCCAGCTGCAGCATGACTGTCATGGGCCGTGCTCGTCCAATACCTAATTTCTGAAACACAGATGTGGGCATTTGATTTATGCTAGCACCAAGATCACAAAGTGCATTACCCACGAATTTGTCGCCAATTATGCACGATATGATGAAGCTTCTGTTGCGTGTAAAAGAGTCTATCGCAATTGAGTGCAAGTGTACACGTCGCAAGTAATAAAGTGATACTAGAGTATCGGATATCGTCTCCACAGGGACTGGGCTAACCCTTTCCTTCACTATCTGCACAAGGGGAAAAGAATAGATTAAGATATTGTCACGAAAATAATAAAGAATACATAAATAAAAGAGTCGAGATATCAAGATAGAGAGAATGGGCTGGTATTGAATTGCTCAGTAGTGCAGGTATTGTATTGCTTAGGAACTCCAGTTCTGTCGTCGCGCCTGTCGCTGGCAGCACCTGTCGCGGCAGCTGTCCGTTGGTTGTCGCGGCAGCAAACACACCAACTCAGTACTTCAAGTTTGGCAAGAATCCCAGATCTGCCTTGGCCTATCCCTAGGTCCAAGTCTGTCGATGATCACGTCTTTGATGATACCTCCCGGCGTGAATCGAAGGATGAACACCGATGTGTATGAATTCTTCCTTAGCCACTTAACCTTGCCCTATCCCTAGGCACAAGATAGCCCAACTATAAACTAGAGAACTCGCTCTTATTTCTTTCGTATACTTATCTCTCCCGATGCTAAGTAAATAGATAACCTCACAATGCTCTCCCGATGCTCTTGCAAGATATTAAAACCAAAATAAGAGAACTTGAAGTTTATTTTATTGAACTTGAAAAATCCTAAAACAAAACAACCCTTGCAACTACTTTACAAAACAACCCGTGGCCTTAGGGGGTTTTTAGAACATGTCGACGACGGGTAAACGACGGAGGGGTTTGGTTATCGGTTATGGGGTATGGGATATGGAGGTTGAGATCTCCCTAGGTTAAAATACATGCCCTTATATAAGCTTTGGGCTCAAGTTATCTAATTTAACAAGGATTACAACTTTAATTAAAAGTATGATTCTAATAAAGACTTAATCTTCAAGGAATCTACTTTCCAGCCGTCCTCCTTGTTTCTTGGGATTTTCTCTCCTTGAACTTTGGGCTTGACATATCTTTTGATCCGGGGCTTGGAAAAATATATGGTTTTCACACGACAGACGAGCAGAATTTTCTCTATCTATCGAGGTCCACTTTGCTTTTTCTCTCCACAAAACTGCTGTCACCATGCTGTCACGGCGGCAACATGGCAGCATCGTCCTCTTTGTCTGCTTGTCTAGTTCAGCTTTTCTGCCCAGCGTCTGCCTTCTCCGTCAGCTATGGCGGCAACCATGGCAGCAACGTCCTCCTTGACTGCTCATTCCAGATTTTCTGCATCGCTGCCCAGCGCCTGCCACGATTGTTGCCATGGGTGTTGTCACGACTGTTGCCCTGGATGCTGTCACGACTGCTGTCACGGCAGATACCTGAAAAAGTAACCAAATTTAGCAGTATCTGCGCAGTTTTATCTAAATGTGATGTTTATGCAAAACTTAACCTAAAATGCAGTTAAACATGCTTGAGTGCAGCAAAAATAAGGATAAATGATGGGTAAAATATAGAACTTTTATACACTGATCACACCCCCAAACTCAAATCTTTGCTTGTCCTCAAGCAATTCAGACCTAAAAGAAAAAAAATGAAATATTTTTGTTTTGGCTTTCAAATAGTGAACTTTCCCTTACCCGTCCTTCGTTCCCTGTGACGGCAGCAACCTGTCGGATAATTTAGGATCTGTCCGGAATCTCACTATAGTCCTCGTGCAGTGTGTGCATGCTTGTGAACAGTTATATGCCAAGACTCTCTTAGTTTCACTAGAATATTCAACTCTTAACTCGAATTTTTATGCCAAAGTTTATCTTTTGAAGACACTTTTTTATGCTCCTTTGATTTCTTGTTTTGACTCGATTTTTTTTAAGCTAAAGTTTCACTAGAGCCGGTTTCGGGCACCTCTAGCTAACTTCCTAGAGCCGGTTTCGGGCACCTCTAGGGCTGTTGAGTCTCTTTTGCTAAACTTCTTTCCTAGAGCCAGTGTTAGGCACCTCTAGGGGCTATTCAAGTGCTAAGCTTCCTATTCTAGTTTGGCTAAAAGAAGTCTAAGCAGTATAACAATCACAATGGTGTTTAAGTTTTCAGAACTATAGAAAGGCTCTAAACTTCTCCTTAAACTGTCCTAAAGTTTCTGCCACGACAGAGCTGTCACGACAGGCAAGTTCAGTTCATAGTTTTAAGCCAATTTTCAATATTTTCATTTTTTTTTGCATAAAATAAATGCGACACAATTAAAACTAAATGCAATATTATATTAATAATTAGGAGGACTGCCTACCCCCAAACTCAAGGGTTGCATTGTCCTCAATGCATGACACAAAAGATGAAAAAACAGAAAATAAAAATGATAGAAAAGTTAAACATCACAAAAAGATAATATATATAGCAGGCGACAGAGAAGAAGAAAAAGAAAACTTAAGTTGTGCGGCTGTCGTCGCTGCTGCTGGGGTTTTGGATGAGGAGCTGTCGGCAGGCAGTCTCTTTGAACTTTGTCGGAGGAGCTATGGGTGCTGCCCTGAGAGTATGAGTGCTGCAGCGGCAGGGGTGGAGGCAAAGCTTCCTCGGGTTGCTTGTATCGTCATTGCAAGGATTTTTCTTTGTTTACCTAATAACAAAAACAAACTAAAAACTAATATCAAATTTCTAATTCCTAAAATAATAAAGATAAAATAAGATAAAAATAAAATAAGTTAAATTAGGAGTGCCTTGAGGGGCATCTCTTAAAGTAACTACTCCCTGTTCTATTGATGCTTGATGGGTCGTTTCCGGTACTTCTTGAAGTCCATCCGTACCCTCCATCTGGTGATTATTCTCAAGGTGGGGGCTCCTTTCTTTCTCTTCCCTTTGTAGTCCATGAAGTCCTCCCTTCTTGGTAATGTTTCTGAGGGCATGAATATATGATTAGAAAAAATCAAATTGACATTTGTCCACAAACTTACCTTGTTTTCGTTGAATGTTGTTGTGGTTGAATGTAGCCCTTGCTGTCGTGTCTGCTGTTGCGGCAGCCAGTTATTTTGACAGTCCGTTGTCAGGTTACTTTGCAGGTCAATGGGACATTGGTAAGTGCCATCACTCTCTATACCAAATTCTGTTGACCACTCATAGATCTCCATCAGTAGAGACATTGATGATTCTGTGTCCACCGGCGTTGGTTCCTCAAATACCTTTGATGTGGTTGCTGCTTCAGCATCAGTTGCTGCCGAGGCGGCAGTTGCTGCCGTGGCGGCAGTTGCTACCGAGGTGGCAGTTTCTGCTGAGGCGGCAGTTTCCGCTTTAACTAGGGTTTCTGCCTCAGAAGTGGTTGCTGTCGTGACATTCTCTTGAATTTCACTCAGCGTTGTCGCGGTGTTGCTCCATTCCGGCTCCTTGATCATTGCCATGGCAAGTTGTTGCTCAGACTTATCATATGTTTGGTATTCCTTCACATGGGCGTCCTCGTCATCTTGCCTCGGGATTTCAGGTTCAGTCGTGGCATGAATGAGGACCGGTCTGCTCAAGAGTGCATCCATCTTGGCGATACTTGCGTCCATAGAAACCGACACTTCTTGAGTGAGTGCCATGAAGGCTTGCAGTGTGTCTTCTAAGGATTTTGACTGCTCTTGAGGATGGTGACATTGCCAGGGCAGGTCGGGTTCTGCAGCAAAACTGTTATGGTATAAAAAATTTTGCGGGTTTTGATCGTACCATAAAAAATTTTGCTGCTGTGGCATCGGCAGTTGCTGCCCCTGTTGCTGTTGTGGCAGCATATCTTTACGGTAATTGCAAGAACTTTCCCACATCAACTCTCGAATGGTTTTTCCTGGCATGTTGATGCCCTTGAACCTGTATTTTCACCTGAGTTTTTTTTTTGTTAAAAAAATAAAAAATAAAAAAAAATAAAAAAAAAGAAAAGTGCAGAAGCTAGGGTAAGAGTGTGTTGCCAGTCCCCGACAACGGCGCCAAAAACTTGTTGCGTGTAAAAGAGTCTATCGCAATTGAGTGCAGGTGTACACGTCGCAAGTAATAAAGTGATACTAGAGTATCGGATATCGTCTCCACAGGGACTGGGCTAACCCTTTCCTTCACTATCTGCAGAAGGGGAAAATAATAGATTAAGATATTGTCACGAAAATAATAAAGAATACTTAAATAAAAGAGTCGAGATATCAAGATAGAGAGAATGGGCTGGTATTGAATTGCTCAGTAGTGCAGGTATTGTATTGCTTAGGAACTCCAGTTCTGTCGTCGCGCCTGTCGCTGGCAGCACCTGTCGCGGCAGCTGTCCGTTGGTTGTCGCGGCAGCAAACACACCAACTCAGTACTTCAAGTTTGGCAAGAATCCCAGATCTGCCTTGGCCTATCCCTAGGTCCAAGTCTGTCGATGATCACGTCTTTGATGATACCTCCCGGCGTGAATCGAAGGATGAACACCGATGTGTATGAATTCTTCCTTAGCCACTTAACCTTGCCCTATCCCTAGGCACAAGATAGCTCAACTATAAACTAGAGAACTCGCTCTTATTTCTTTCGTATACTTAACTCTTCCGATGCTAAGTAAATAGATAACCTCACAATGCTCTCCCGATGCTCTTGCAAGATATTAAAACCAAAATAAGAGAACTTGAAGTTTATTTTATTGAACTTGAAAAATCCTAAAACAAAACAACCCTTGCAACTACTTTACAAAACAACCCGTGGCCCTAGGGGGTTTTTAGAACATGTCGACGACGGGTAAACGGCGGAGGGGTTTGGTTATCGGTTATGGGGTATGGGATATGGAGGTTGAGATCTCCCTAGGTTAAAATACATGCCCTTATATAAGCTTTGGGCTCAAGTTATCTAATTTAACAAGGATTACAACTTTAATTAAAAGTATGATTCTAATAAAGACTTAATCTTCAAGGAATCTACTTTCCAGCCGTCCTCCTTGTTTCTTGGGATTTTCTCTCCTTGAACTTTGGGCTTGACATATCTTTTGATCCGGGGCTTGGAAAAATATATGGTTTTCACACGACAGACGAGCAGAATTTTCTCTATCTATCGAGGTCCACTTTGCTTTTTCTCTCCACAAAACTGCTGTCACCATGCTGTCACGGCGGCACCATGGCAGCATCGTCCTCTTTGTCTGCTTGTCCAGTTCAGCTCTTCTGCTTCTCTGCCCAGCGCCTGCCTTCTCCGTCAGCTATGGCGGCAACCATGGCAGCAACATCCTCCTTGACTGCTCATTCCAGATTTTCTGCATCGCTGCCCAGCGCCTGCCACGATTGCTGCCCTGGGTGCTGTCACGACTGTTGCCCTGGATGCTGTCACGACTGCTGTCACGGCAGATACCTGAAAAAGTAACCAAATTTAGCAGTATCTGCGCAGTTTTATCTAAATGTGATGTTTATGCAAAACTTAACCTAAAATGCAGTTAAACATGCTTGAGTGCAGCAAAAATAAGGATAAATGATGGGTAAAATATAGAACTTTTATACACTGATCAGCTTCCAGGATCCTTCTTCTTCAGGGGTGGATGCCTGTGCAAAATAGTCATGCCTCCTTCTGTCATTTTTACCGTTTCGAATTCCCCAAGTCTAGAACTTTTTGATATGGCATCCTTGAGAAATTTCGCATAACCGGACATCTGCTTGATGGCCACTAACAGCGGTATGCTAATGTGTACCTGCTTAAAAATATCATAAATCTTTTTGAGCTGGTACTCCTGTTTCTTTTTTTACAACCGCTGTGGAAAAGAAGGTGGAGGATGGTAATCTTCAAGACGTCTTTCACATGGTATTCGGATCTGAGGAGGTTTAGGTTATTCAGCATCCTCTATTTTCTCCTCTGTCCCTTCTGCTGTCGTGACAGGTGTGTCGGCAGTAGGTTGTTCTTCCTCTGCCGGGGCAGTGTTCACGGCAGGTGTATCTAGGGTCGGTTCCTTACTTGGTATGCTCTTCGTCTCCGGCCCTTGTAACTGTTTCCCACTCCTAGTTGTGATTGCTTTACACTACTCATGTGTGGGTTTTCTAGTGACCTCAATATCACTAGGGAATCCTCCGTTTTGCCTTGCCTTGATATGCTGGGAAACCTGGCCCATCTATGTCTCCAGCGATTTCAGGGTAGCCTCATGGTTAGTCATCCTCATCTCTGTTTTGTCCATGAATGACTCAGTTTTCTTGACAAAGTGATCCATATTCGCCATGTAAGCTCCTGTTTGTGACATGAATGTGGCCAATGTCTGCTCCAATATACTAGGTGCGGCTATCGGCTGCTGTTGCGGCTGTTGCTGTGGCTGCTGTCGCGACAGGATTCTGGGTGCCCCTTGGTTTTGGTTGTTCTGCACTTGAGGATTCAGTGCATTGTTTGGATTGCTCCAGGAAAACTTAGGATCTTTCCTCCAGTTGGGATTGTAATTGTTGGAATCATAGTTTCTTGGTTTGTTATAATTCCCAACATACACCCCTTTTTCTAACTGTAATGGACAATCTTTCGAACCGTGGTTCCCACTACAAGTCTCACATACCTCTTCTGCAGAATATACGAGTTTAGAATCTTTCCGTTGCAGATTTTCCACCACCTTTGTGAGGTATGTAACCTGTGATTTCAGGGAATTGTCAGCTTCATAATCCTTTACAGTTATCCCTCGTTTGCCCCCTCTCCTAGCTGTAAGAAATTGCTCTTCATTCTTTGCTAAGTTTTTCAACACTACCATTGCCTCGTCTGGTTCTTTATCCAATAATAGCCCATTTGCTGCTGAATCTATTCTCCTACGAGTGTGTGTATTGGCAGCATTGTAGAATTTAACGACGTGATTCCACATGGGGAATCCATGCACCGGGAAGTTCCTTAGAAGAGTTGTAAATCTGTCCCATGCCTCGTGCATTGGTTCGTCATCCTCCTGTTGAAAAGTAGCAATTTTGTTACTTAGTCTCTCAGATAAATGAGAAGGATTAAAACGAGATAAGAATTCACGAGAGAGATCTGCCCAAGTTCGTATTGAACCCGGTGTTAGTTTATTCCACCAAGTTTTAGCTCTGTCTCTTAGTGAATAAGGAAATAACCGGAGCCTCAGTACTTCCGGATTTATTCCTGGCAATCTAAATGATCCACAGATTTCTTGGAACGTCTTCAGATGTTCTCGGGTATCCTCTGTTGCATCACCACTAAACTGGCCAGCGGAATTTATCATGCTGAACATAACAGGTTTCAGATCGAAGTTCTCAGCTTCCACATCTAGCAAGGTGGTCTCCAGTTCAACATGGTCATTGATCATGTAGTCGCGGCAAGACTGCCGTGCGGCAGCGGCAGTGGTAGGCCGTTCATTACGGACATCTAGGGGAGGATCTTCAACAACCCTCTGGTTATCATCTACCCCATTGTTCTGCATTGCTTCTAGATGTTCCTCAAGATAGTCGTTTCTTGCTATCTAGAGTCGGACTCGGTTCCTAAGGTTGTATGTGCGTTCGATATCAGGGTCTAGTTCGTACTCAGGGTCTTTGCCTCGTCTGGATCTGCGCATAAGCAAACAGAAAACCTTGTGAAAAGCACAGGGTAAATAATACCAATAAAAATAGAAAAATTTAAAAAAAGAAAAAATAAAAGTGCAGTAAGAGTAAGGGTAAATATATGTTGCCAGTTCCCTGCAACGGCGCCAAAAACTTGTTGCGTGTCAAAAGTCCTATCGCAAATAGTGCAAGTGTACTCGACACAAGTAGTAAAGTGATACTTGGAGTATCGGATATCGTCTCCACAGGGACTGGAAATAGCCTTGTCCTAGAATTTCTGCACGAGAGAGAGAAAGAGTTTAGATTGATTGTAAAGTGATATTGGGAAACAAATAATATAAAAGATAAAAGAATCGAGTTTAAGAAATAGGCCGGTATTGAATTGCTCAGTAGTGCAGGTGTTGCATTGAATAGAAACTTCTGTTCTGTCGTCGTCCTTGTCGCGGCAGAAGTCTGTTGTTGTCGCGGCCGCGATCACACAACTCTGCACTTCAAGCTTGGCAAGAATCCCTACTATGACTTGCCCTATCCCTAGGCCCAAGTTCTGTTGATGGACACTTCTTAGATGATACCTCCCGGCATTAATCGAAGGGTGAACACCAATATTGTTGAATTCTTCCTTAGCCACTTAACCTCGTACTTATCCCTAAGCCGAGATGGTTTAACCATAAGCTGGAAAACACGTATTTATTCCGTTCGTATGCTTGACTCTCCCGATATCAAACAAATGGATAACCTCACAATGCTCTCCCGATACTCTTGCGAGATATGAAAACCAGAATAAATAAACTTGAAGTTTTTATTGCTTTGAAAAAAAATTCCCAAAACAGTACAATCATTGCAACTACTTTACAGAATCAACCCTTAGCCCTAGGGGGATGTTAGAACATGATGAACAGGGGAAAACAACAAGGGTTTTGGGTAAGACGGCTAGGAATGAGATATCCTTCCCTAGGTCGAATTACATGCCTTTATATAGGCCTTGGGTCTAAGTTTTCTAATATGGCAAGAATACAAGTTAAAACTAAAGTACAACTCTATTAAAGAATAAATCTTCTGAGTAGATGCCTTTAATTCGTCCTCTTTTCTTGCTTTGGGTTTTTTTCCTTGGACTTTGGGCTTGGCTTTTATTCTGCCTCAGGGTTCAGAGAAATATAGGAGTGGTCCACGGCAGACCGGCTTGAATTCCTCATTTGTCGAGCTCTACTTCACTTTTCCACTTCACCAATGCTGTCGTCATGGCTGCCACGACAGTGGCCACGACACCATGTGCTTCTTGACTCCAGTCCTATGATCTAGTTCTGCTCCCTTGCTGCCCTGAGTCTGCCACAGTAGATACCTGCGAAGGTGACCAAAATCAGTAGCAACTGTGCCATTTTATCTAATTGTGATGTATATGCAAAAATCTACCTAAATGCAATGAATTATGCTTGAATGCAGCAGAAATATGGGTTAAATAAGGGGTAAAATATAGAACTTTTATACACTCAACAGCTTCCACCCAAAAATATTTAGGTAAATTGTTTTCACAAAGCATGGTTCTAGCCATTTCTTGTAAAGTCATATTTTTCCTCTCAACTACCCCATTTTGTCGAGGAGTTCGAGGAGCCGAAAAATTGTGCCTAATACCATTTTCATTTAAAAACTCTTCAAAACCTAGATTTTGAAATACGGTTCCATGATCACTTCTAATATGAGAAATTTTAAGTTCAAGATCATTTTGAGTTAATTTTGAAAACGTGATGAATTTTTCTAAAGCCTCATATTTAGTACTTAAGAATAAAACCCAAGTAAATCTAGAATAGTCATCAACAAATACAAATGCATACGATTTACCACCCAAGCTCATAGTTCTAATAGGCCCAAATAAATCCATATGAATTAGTTGTAAACACCTACTTGTAGAAACATCATTAATGGATTTAAAGGATGATCTATGTTGTTTACCCTTAGAGCATGCATCACATATTTTATCATTTGAAAATTTGATCTTGGTAAACCTCTAACTGGATTTAGGGAAACTAATTTTTCTAAAACACTAATGCTAACATGTCCTAGTTTCCTATGCCATAGCCATGCATCATTTTCATTTTGTGCAACAAAACATGCATGAGATGTATGAATGCCATCTAAATGCACCATGTAAATGTTACCTATGCGATGACCAATGAGCATTATATTGTTTGATTTAATGTCAACAATTTTGCATCCATTTTTATCAAATAAGACATTAAATCCTTTATCACACAATTGACTAATGCTCAATAAATTGTGTTTTAGACCATCGACATATAAAACATTTTCAATGAGTATAGTAGAGTGATTACCTATGGATCCAATACCTTTAATGTGGCCTTTGGAGTTGTCACCAAATGTCACTACTCATCCACTTTTTGGCTTTAAGTCCATGAATCGACTCTTGTCTCCGGTCATGTGCCTCGAGCTTCCACTTTCAAGGTAACATGAGTTTTGGTTTTGTGCGTTGGCCTTGTAGCAATGCTCCCCCTACAAACAAAGATATTAAGCTTTGATTTTTGGTGCCAAAATCATTTTGGGTCCACGAGTGTTAGCTCCCAAAAACTTGGTTCCCTTAGGAATCCAAGGTAACATGACATCAATATTATTAGACTTGACAAGTTCCTTAGGAACCCATACACTTCTAATTCTTTTTGTCCTATTATGCCTATGGAAGCCACTTTGTTTGTAGTTATTGTTCTTTCTTTTAGGTTGGTTTGATCTAGATGATTCACCTATTTCATTTTTCACATTACAAACACTATTGAAAGATTTCTTAAGCTCATTAAGCTCATTTAACACCTTTTGGTGTTCACTATTGCATTGAGAAATAAGATTGTTTAAGTCTAAATTTTTATCTTGAAAGAATTTAAGTTCATCTTGTAAACCTAATATCTTTTTCTCAAATTTCAAGTTAGCTTGAGAAAGTGAGTCATTTTTAGCATTTAATTCCGAAATGATTTTTCTATTTTTTAGAACTGACTCCTTATACTTCTCAACTAACTCATCATAAACCTCTTGTAACTCATCATAAGCATCATGCAATTCATCAACTGTAAAATCAAATGAAGATGAGTTAGAGGTTACCATGGAGGAATCCTCCTCAAGAGCTATGAGGCAAAGGTTGGCCACTTCGTGTTCCTCATCCTCGGACGACTCTTCATCACTCCAAGTAGCAAGCTTGGCTTTGAGCCTCTTCTTCTTATCAAAGCCCTTCTTCTTGAGTTGAAAGCACTCAGAACGAATATGACCCGGTTTTTTGCACTCAAAGCAAATGATTTGATCCTTCTCTTCTTCTTTGTTTTTGGTCTTGAAGTCCATTTTTCTTTGAATCTTTCTACCCCGTTGGACCTCATAAACTGTGAAAATCTTTTGGCTATCATAGCCAACTCTTCTAGGTCTTCCTCTTCACTAGAAGTGCTCTCCTCATGTAGAGAAGCTTTGAGAGCCACTCCTATCTTTTTTTCTTGTCTACCTCAAGCTTCTCCACTCTTCTCTCTTCCTTCTTCCTTTCATCTTCCCTTCCTTGCTTCACGATCTCATGAGTTAGGAGAGAACCAACTAGCTCATCAAGCTTGAGTGTCTTCAAATTTTTGGCCTCAATGATGGCGGTTCTCTTTCCATCCCAAGACTCGGAAAGTGAGTAGAGTAGATTCTGGACTAGTTTGTCTTCTAGGATTATCTCTCCAAAACCCTTTATCTTATTGACGATTGTTGAGAAACGATCGAACATCTTCGAAACGGTTTCGTCGGGCTCCATTTTGAAATTCTCATAGCTAAGATTGAGAATTCCAATCTTTGTCTCCTTCACATCACTTGTTCCTTCATATGTAGTCTCAAGTGTATCCCACACTTCCTTAGCACTTTCGGTGGAGGAAACTTTGGAGTAGATATCGAGACCAAAAGAGCAAAACAACATGTGAAGAGCTTTATCATTGATTTGAATCTTCTTTCTCTCTTCTTCACTCATCTCATTTTTCTTCTTTGGCACAAGTCTTCATTCGTCGTCTCTCTTCATTGGAATAGAGGGAACATCTTCAATGGCATCCCAAACTAGATAATCGTTGGATTTAATGAAGAGACGCATCCGATTCTTCCAAAAGGGTAGTTATCACCGTTGAAGAAAGGTGGTTTGGTAGTTGATTGAGACTCGTACATGCTTGAACCGGAGGTAGATGCCATGGCTTGCTTTGTAATTGATTGTGGAAAGTTGAATGGCTAAAAATGAAGAACAAGAAATTTTAGAGTGGTTCAAGTTCCAAATGAACTCTACATCCACTACCTTAGCTACCACTAAGGATTTTCCAACAATCCACTAATTGATCTTCCCCTTTTCAAGGCTTAGGGAGGTAACCTTTACATTACCGATCAAATTTTCTACCCAAAATTTGACCAAATCCTCACAAGAGTACAAAGAAGAAATTTAGGCAAGAAAGATATCTCTCAATACAAGATTACCCCTTTAAATACAAGCACTCAACCCAAATTTGAATACAAGATCCGAATTGAATACAACACAATTTGGGATTTTACAAGAGATAGGAAAATAGACACTTTGAGATTATATTTTTGTAAGGATGTTTATTTTTGATGCAATAGTTGTTGCTAGTCTTCAATTGGCTTCAATTTATACATTCTCTATTAATTCTAGCCGTTTGGGTGGTTAGGGTATTGAATATAGCCGATGGGACCCTCTCTTTTCACCATAAATGCACTTTTACAGCTTACCGTATCAGTACACGAGGACACGTATCGATACCTGTCTTGTAACACCTGTGTTTTGGGGCTAGAAGTTAGTCGGGTTAGTTGGTTCGAGTCGGTAAAATTTATTTTAATCAAATTGACCTTAGTGTGAGCAAATTGAGTTTAGAAAGAAAGGGAGGGATCATTTTGGTAATTTAACCAAAATAAAAATAATGACAACCTTATCATAAGATAAAGCTATCATCTTTCTCATTTCCTCCCCTCCTCACCGTGTAAAACATCCCAAACTCTCCCAAACCCAAATTTGATAATTCATCAAATTTCTTCATCAATTCAAGGGGTTTTTGAAAGGTAATTATGTTTTCTTAATCTCCTCTTCATCCTCTATCTATCTATAGTCTTAGATTTCAAAGTTATGGAGTTTTGAAAATTAGGGTTCATATCAAAGTTTGGGTTTTTAAGGGGTTTTTCATCTTGTTTTGATAAATTGAGTTGGGGCTTTGTTTAATCATGTTAAAATACACATAATATGTTAAAATGAGTAATTTTGGGTAAAAATCCGAAATTGGGTTTTGGTGGATTTTTAGGAAGGTTTTTAGATGAGTTTGGGTATGATTAATGTTGGAATTTGAGGGTTGATGTTAGAGTAATAGTTGGGGGTTGTTTTGGAAGTGTTTGAATGTGTTAAAAATGTTGAAATCACAAGTTTTGGACTGTTTTTCATGGCTGCTCGGATTTGGTGATTTTGGGGATTGTTCATGGCTTAAATTGTGTGTTTGATGTTGGAAATTGGGGGTTGATGGTTATACTATAGTTGGGCAGTGTTTTGAACATGTTTAAGAGTGTTTTGGATGACTACAATTCTGATTTTTGACGGGTTTTAGTGGAAGTACGAAAATGAGAAATTGAAGAATGAACTTGACTTTGAATTGTGAGAATTGAAGTGGATTTGTGTGTGTTGATGCTAAACTTTGGGTTTGTGACTGATTTTGAGGTTAATATATTGTTTTTGAATGGTTAGAAGCAAGAGAAATCAATGGTGAAGCTTCGGGCTCGAATCCGAAAACTTGGATGCTTGGTAGGCTTGTCGGCTTGTGCTAATGAAGTAGTCGGTGAGTGGTTAAAATATTTTAAATGGTTTTGAGCAATTGGTTCGAGCATGTGGACTAGGTTGAGATTGGTAGACTCACCTAGAGTTAGGATTAGGGTGGTAGCCTAATCCTAAGCTTTAGTTAGAGACATTGGATGATCTCTTTAATTGATGTTATGCCTCATGATGATTTGTGTTATGATGATTATGTATAATGTGTTATACATGTTGTTGAGGCATGGTTTGATGCATTGCTATGCATGTGGGTTGGATTGTAAATTGTGCATGATGATGTTGAGCTTAATATGATGTAAGATGCCATATTATGACTCTTGAAAATAACATTATGATATTATGTTGTTGAGATATTTGATGTTGAGCTTAATATGATGTAAGATGCCATATTATGACTCTTGAACATCAAAGGTTGTGAAATTTGATTATTATTGGCACTAGTATGCTTGGGTACAATGATCGATCATTAGGATGAGTGTGCACACAAATTGAGTCAAAACGTACGTGGCCTTGGTGGCGTTAAGGCACCAAGGAGGAGTACGGTGATGTAATATTCCACCGGAAATTTATATATATTCTACGTGGCGATGAGTGGAATCCCGTCCGTAGGGCATGTGGCGATGAGTGGAATCCCGTCCATGCAAGGCCGGTGATGAGTGTAATCCCACCGAGGTAAGGTTGATGTTGGAAAATGCGTTCCAACATGTTATCCGCGTATTCGAGTCATAGCTAGGTGCCAATATGAGAAAGTATGTTTATGCCAATATGAGATTATGCATACATGCTAATATGAATTGATATGTGTATCAATGTGATATGAAATGTGTTTTCAAATGTGAAGCGATATATGATGTGGTTAATACATTGAGTTATGTATCATTGTATGATGAATTTATAAGTTGTTGAGCATGACATGAATTTGGTAATATGTTCATGCATCATTTATATTTATGGCTCATGTGGATCGAAAGTAAAATCATGTATTATATCATGATCGTTGCTCGAGCTTGGACCCTGTATTGTCGAAGGTTTGTTTTATGAGCTTACCCTCACTAAGCTTTTATGCTTGCGCTCTCTTTTGTTCGACAATGCAGATGAATAGCTTGTGGGTGGCAAGGGAAAGGAAAGGTCTTCAAGTGTTGTTTTGGTGAGCTCAATGTATGATTTATAAATTAAAAGATTGTAATAGAAAAGCAATGGGATAAGTGTTGTGTGTCTTGATACTTTGATGTGTGTTGATTTGGTTTGGCACTTAGATGCCTTGTTTGATTTGTAAATATTACATATGATACATACCTTGATGAATACTTGAGTGGTGCATGCCTTGATGAATGATTGTGTGTGATGGCATGTCCTTTTTGGATGATTAGGTTGCTTAGTTGATATGTCTAAGTCTACTATGTGTTAATTTGTATCTTTGGTATTGTTGAGATTTTTGTATGTCCATATATGCATAAATTGCTCTTTAATTGGAATGATATGTATGAATGCATTATTCCATGTTCGAATGACTTCTTTGGCTTAAATAGGTGTTCTTGCATGTTTGTATATGCTTTATTGCTTCCTAAGATATGTTTCAAACGATTCTAACTTTAGCCGAACCTTTTTTCAAAACATCTATGATCCGTTTTTGCACTAAAGCTGTTTTTCCAGTCTCCAAGGCAAAAAGGATCGATCCCCTGGAAAAAGGGATCGATCCCTTCGTTGGCAGAAACTTTCCAATTTTTGCTTCCAGCCTCCAAGTGCAAAAGGATCGATCCCCTTGTTTATGGGATCGATCCCTTGTGATATAGATGCTAAATTTTTAAAAATTGAGGTTTGCAAGCTTTACGTTTTAGTCCTGATTCTCGTATGTGCAATTGCTTGAGTTTGAGATGTCCGTTTGAGTTGAAATTTGGCAGAGAGGCATGAAACATGACTAATTTCATAATGGTAACTTCAAATTTGGTAAAGTCCTCTTAATTTCCAGAATTTACAAATTGGTCCCTAAATTCGTATTTTGTTCAATTGAGTCCCTTATTGTTTTCCGATTGCTGTGATTTTTGAGTATGCTTATCTCAAGAATATGCCTAGGTTTAATGTGCATCTAGACAAGTTTAAAAAGAAAAAAAAAGGGTCGTTAATCAAGGTTGACTTTCGGGTTGACTTTGGTTTTCCCCGTGTAATCTTCGTAGTTCGGGTCAGCCGTCTAGGCCGGGCTACGGGGGTTACATTTGTTGGCATCAGAGCTTAAGGTTTCCGAGACCTTGGGCAGGTAAGTGAAGTAAGTTATGTTTTATGATTGATATGCACGGTGTTTGCTTATCATGTAAGCATGTTGCTTGTTATTCGAGTATGCTGAATTGAATGATTGCTTGCTTTGTAAGTATGATTGCTTGTGTGAAAAATATGTTGATTGTTTGTTTAAAAGCATGTTGCTCGTTACCCGTGTATGCGGTGATGTGTGATTGTTTGATGGAGAAGATATGTTGTTTGATAGTACGCATACGTTTGCTTGTTTAGCAAGTATGCCTTGTAATATGCATGATTGAGCATGTATGTGTGTTGAGTTGCTTGAAGCATGTTGAGTAGAGTCCCATTGCTTCTATTACCTCGGAAAAAGAGATTTTAAGTGAGGAAATCATACTTGAGCCACTTGGACCTTTTCCTTTGCTAACCCAGTTTGTATGTTAATGTGTTGTTGTTGTTAGTTTATTGCTTTTTGGTAAGTTGAGGCCAAAGTGCGGATTGTGAATCGGTAAGTGGAAACTGTGGGTTCTGAAAATGTGAATGATGTTGAGGGAGTTCGTCGCTTTAGTCAGAGATGTATGGTTGTACCGGAATTGAGGTACAAATTGGTTGACTGAGTTAGTGTGTGTATGTGGGTTGGTCCCTGTTGATGAGGAACGGTGTGATCGGTTCTGGTGTTAGTGATGAAAGAGGTGACGACCTATGAGTGGGAGTCAGAGTGGCATCGATGAAATAGTAGGTAAGCCTTGGTACAGTTTTGAGCTTGTTCCCTTTTGATTGATTCTGAATCTACATTTCTATATATTGTTAGCAAGCATGCAAATTTGAATGTGCCGATAAGGTGTCAGAGGTAGGTATGAGTACCTTAGTACTTTGGGGCGAGATCAGGGTAAGGGTCTCGTTTGTGTAATCTGAAAATTCAGAAGTGTTAGTTGGTGACCGTTGGGGTTCAACTTATGATTTTAATACAAGATAGCCAGTTAGTGTTCGCGAGTGGGAGCTAGTTTGTGTGGTTGGGTCGGTGCACGTTGAGTCGTGTTTCAGCAAGCGAAAGAGATGAAGTCACTTCCGATATAGTTGAGTTAAGAAGGGAGTCTTGAGTTTTGACTCTAGTTTGTTTGTTAGAGGTAGAGCAAGACCAGCATGACTGTTTGCGGGTGTTCAGAATTGAATCTTGAGGTTACGAAAAGCTTAAGGAATAGTCTAGAAGAGTCAGATTTTGTTGAAGAACTAGTCTGAAAACTAGAGGGCCGAAGACTGTCAGCTGTGCACAGATGTAGTTACAATTTCTTCAGATTTGTCCGTTTCGTGTGAGCATGCGAAAAAAAAAATTATGTACGTGTTGAGACCTGGGAAGTAGGGACACATGTGACTAGACCTTGTGGTGAGATAGTGGTGGTCAGAAAATGTGCAGAAGATGTTTGTTGATGGTTCAGAGTTATGTGTATGCAGTATAGGTAAAGTGATCATCTTCCTACAGTTTTGATGAACCTTCTGGCAAGGTTTGGCTTGAAGAGCACACAGTTAGTGTATACGTCGAGACAAAGAGAGAATTGCCTTAAAGTTGCAGATTTCTGTGTGACTGTAGTAGTAGGTGAGGAGGTGAACTTATTGTTGAATGTTGATCCAGCTGTGGAGGTCGAAGATTTATTGAGTTTAGATGGCAGGCTTGCTTACCAAGTGTAATGAATTTGATTTTGAATGAAGATTAGACCGCAGAAGGTTAAAATGGTTTGTGATTCTTCCTAGAAGTGTTTAGAAGAAATGCCCAGTTTGTCTCTTGACAGAGAAGAAGAGTTTATTATTGATGTCGTCTCCGAGTTTGCTCGTGTTTTAGTTTGCTCTGTATCATATGGTTTCTGACAGAATTGAGAATGTTGAAGAATTAAATACGAGAATTGTTAGGCCTTAAATTCGTTAGGCCTAGTGCATCATCTCAGAGTTCTACAACATAATTTGTGAAGAAGTGAGAGTGGCAGTACGAGGATGTATTTAGATTCAGACAGTTGAAACCAGTGGCAGTGAATGATTAGTATCCACTTCCAAGTGTCAGCGATTTGTTGATCAGTTAGTGGGTGCTTCAGTCTTTCCGAAGATTAATTCGAGATCCGTTTACTACCAGTTGAAAGTGAGAAAAGTTGAAGTATCGAAGAAGGCCATGACGAGTTTTGAAGTTAGTGTGGTAGCACCTTTTAGAAAATCAGCTGGATGTCAAGTTACACAACGTGAACTTCGAGTTAATGAAGATGTTCTCCTAGGACATGCAGATCAGCCGAGCGCATTAGAGTAAATCCTAACTATGCAGAAGATGATGTAAGTTGAAAGAAACTTTAATGGAAGCTTCGACCTTGATCCGAAAAAAAAAACCATAGTGATGTGTTACATGTAGGGTTAGGTTGTGTGCTTATGCAAGACGGAAGATTTGTGGCTTGTTCATCGAGATAGTTGGAAGACCGTGAAAAGAGTTATCCGGTATGAGACGTAGAGTTAATTACAGTTTTGTTTGCTTCGAAGACTTGAAGACTATGATCTCAAGATTGAGTACCATCCGAAGAGAGCCAACGTAGTAATCGATGATTCGAGTTGTGTTTGTTGGTAGATTAGTAGTTGAGTTGCGAGATGTAATTGTCGAATTCAGTTTACCAAATGATAGTGGTTTTGTGGCCAAGTTTCATGTGAAGCCTACTTTGAATCAGATATTTAAAGAGAAACAGTTGCAAGACAGGTTCTGGGCACCTCACGTGTAAGATATAGCGAAAAGAAGACCTTCAGA
Organism: Hibiscus trionum; assembly: GCA_030270665.1. Taxonomy (NCBI): domain Eukaryota; kingdom Viridiplantae; phylum Streptophyta; class Magnoliopsida; order Malvales; family Malvaceae; genus Hibiscus; species Hibiscus trionum. The sequence continues at coordinate 20,356,361 of BSYR01000022.1, forward strand.
ATACAGTTAAGAGATGATAGAGTTTGTATTGTTAGAGACAGAATAGTTGTGCCGATTGACATAATGTTTCGAGATGCATTGTTTTGGCCGAAGCACGCGGCAGTTCATTTGTATTGCATCAAAGTAGTATGAAGACATATTGTGGGTTGAAGATGAGTACTTTTGAATTGAGTTAATGGATGATGTGGTTCAGTATGAAAGTAAGTGTGTAAATTACCAGTGTGTCAAGATCAAACATCAATCTTCTTTTAGTTTATTACATCCGCGAGAGATTCATATTGGAAGTGAGTAATAGATTTAGGAGATCTTGTGTCTGATTCGCCTCCGATTTCCTCAGTGAAAACTTAGTTGAGTAATCAATGTTAGCTGCACTGTATGTGATCCTTTATACAAGTTCACGTTACTTGTACCGTGGATAAGATAACAGAGTTGTGCCTTTGCAAGAGTGTGAGTTGTACAGAGTCTTGAGATCGATAGTGACCGATAGAGATTCGAGTTTTCGACTAGATTTTTGAAGTTGTCTGTATAGTGTTTGGTTACCTGTTGAAGTCTGATGGTCAGTTAGAGAAGGTTATGGGTCAAGAATTCAAGCAGTGTTGTATGAGTTTGTGAATCGGGCTAGTTCTGTTGTTTATCTATTGCAGTTACCACCAGGGTTAAAAGAAGTTATGATGTGTCCTGTGTATCTGTGATTTGGAAGTGTGAGTCAGATCTGTCCCGTGCTATGTTTGTTGAAGAGATTGAGTTGAGTTTAAATTTGACATGCCTTGAAGAACCATATGAGATCTCAGTAACGGATAGCAAATGTTGTGTGGCGAGTCTACCGAGTTGGTTAGTATGTTGTGGTGAGAGAGGAATGTGTGGAGGAGCATGTTTCAGTGACTCTTCCTGTTCGATGAATTTCGAGGACGAAATTTCCTTAAGTGGGGGAGAGTTGTAACACCCGTGTTTTGGGGCTAGAAGTTAGTCGGGTTAGTTGGTTCGAGTCGGTAAAATTTATTTTAATCAAATTGACCTTAGTGTGAGCAAATTGAGTTTAGAAAGAAAGGGAGGGATCATTTTGGTAATTTAACCAAAATAAAAATAATGACAACCTTATCATAAGATAAAGCTATCATCTTTCTCATTTCCTCCCCTCCTCACCGTGTAAAACATCCCAAACTCTCCCAAACCCAAATTTGATAATTCATCAAATTTCTTCATCAATTCAAGGGGTTTTTGAAAGGTAATTATGTTTTCTTAATCTCCTCTTCATCCTCTATCTATCTATAGTCTTAGATTTCAAAGTTATGGAGTTTTGAAAATTAGGGTTCATATCAAAGTTTGGGTTTTTAAGGGGTTTTTCATCTTGTTTTGATAAATTGAGTTGGGGCTTTGTTTAATCATGTTAAAATACACATAATATGTTAAAATGAGTAATTTTGGGTAAAAATCCGAAATTGGGTTTTGGTGGATTTTTAGGAAGGTTTTTAGATGAGTTTGGGTATGATTAATGTTGGAATTTGAGGGTTGATGTTAGAGTAATAGTTGGGGGTTGTTTTGGAAGTGTTTGAATGTGTTAAAAATGTTGAAATCACAAGTTTTGGACTGTTTTTCATGGCTGCTCGGATTTGGTGATTTTGGGGATTGTTCATGGCTTAAATTGTGTGTTTGATGTTGGAAATTGGGGGTTGATGGTTATACTATAGTTGGGCAGTGTTTTGAACATGTTTAAGAGTGTTTTGGATGACTACAATTCTGATTTTTGACGGGTTTTAGTGGAAGTACGAAAATGAGAAATTGAAGAATGAACTTGACTTTGAATTGTGAGAATTGAAGTGGATTTGTGTGTGTTGATGCTAAACTTTGGGTTTGTGACTGATTTTGAGGTTAATATATTGTTTTTGAATGGTTAGAAGCAAGAGAAATCAATGGTGAAGCTTCGGGCTCGAATCCGAAAACTTGGATGCTTGGTAGGCTTGTCGGCTTGTGCTAATGAAGTAGTCGGTGAGTGGTTAAAATATTTTAAATGGTTTTGAGCAATTGGTTCGAGCATGTGGACTAGGTTGAGATTGGTAGACTCACCTAGAGTTAGGATTAGGGTGGTAGCCTAATCCTAAGCTTTAGTTAGAGACATTGGATGATCTCTTTAATTGATGTTATGCCTCATGATGATTTGTGTTATGATGATTATGTATAATGTGTTATACATGTTGTTGAGGCATGGTTTGATGCATTGCTATGCATGTGGGTTGGATTGTAAATTGTGCATGATGATGTTGAGCTTAATATGATGTAAGATGCCATATTATGACTCTTGAAAATAACATTATGATATTATGTTGTTGAGATATTTGATGTTGAGCTTAATATGATGTAAGATGCCATATTATGACTCTTGAACATCAAAGGTTGTGAAATTTGATTATTATTGGCACTAGTATGCTTGGGTACAATGATCGATCATTAGGATGAGTGTGCACACAAATTGAGTCAAAACGTACGTGGCCTTGGTGGCGTTAAGGCACCAAGGAGGAGTACGGTGATGTAATATTCCACCGGAAATTTATATATATTCTACGTGGCGATGAGTGGAATCCCGTCCGTAGGGCATGTGGCGATGAGTGGAATCCCGTCCATGCAAGGCCGGTGATGAGTGTAATCCCACCGAGGTAAGGTTGATGTTGGAAAATGCGTTCCAACATGTTATCCGCGTATTCGAGTCATAGCTAGGTGCCAATATGAGAAAGTATGTTTATGCCAATATGAGATTATGCATACATGCTAATATGAATTGATATGTGTATCAATGTGATATGAAATGTGTTTTCAAATGTGAAGCGATATATGATGTGGTTAATACATTGAGTTATGTATCATTGTATGATGAATTTATAAGTTGTTGAGCATGACATGAATTTGGTAATATGTTCATGCATCATTTATATTTATGGCTCATGTGGATCGAAAGTAAAATCATGTATTATATCATGATCGTTGCTCGAGCTTGGACCCTGTATTGTCGAAGGTTTGTTTTATGAGCTTACCCTCACTAAGCTTTTATGCTTGCGCTCTCTTTTGTTCGACAATGCAGATGAATAGCTTGTGGGTGGCAAGGGAAAGGAAAGGTCTTCAAGTGTTGTTTTGGTGAGCTCAATGTATGATTTATAAATTAAAAGATTGTAATAGTAAAGCAATGGGATAAGTGTTGTGTGTCTTGATACTTTGATGTGTGTTGATTTGGTTTGGCACTTAGATGCCTTGTTTGATTTGTAAATATTACATATGATACATACCTTGATGAATACTTGAGTGGTGCATGCCTTGATGAATGATTGTGTGTGATGGCATGTCCTTTTTGGATGATTAGGTTGCTTAGTTGATATGTCTAAGTCTACTATGTGTTAATTTGTATCTTTGGTATTGTTGAGATTTTTGTATGTCCATATATGCATAAATTGCTCTTTAATTGGAATGATATGTATGAATGCATTATTCCATGTTCGAATGACTTCTTTGGCTTAAATAGGTGTTCTTGCATGTTTGTATATGCTTTATTGCTTCCTAAGATATGTTTCAAACGATTCTAACTTTAGCCGAACCTTTTTTCAAAACATCTATGATCCGTTTTTGCACTAAAGCTGTTTTTCCAGTCTCCAAGGCAAAAAGGATCGATCCCCTGGAAAAAGGGATCGATCCCTTCGTTGGCAGAAACTTTCCAATTTTTGCTTCCAGCCTCCAAGTGCAAAAGGATCGATCCCCTTGTTTATGGGATCGATCACTTGTGATATAGATGCTAAATTTTTAAAAATTGAGGTTTGCAAGCTTTACGTTTTAGTCCTGATTCTCGTATGTGCAATTGCTTGAGTTTGAGATGTCCGTTTGAGTTGAAATTTGGCAGAGAGGCATGAAACATGACTAATTTCATAATGGTAACTTCAAATTTGGTAAAGTCCTCTTAATTTCCAGAATTTACAAATTGGTCCCTAAATTCGTATTTTGTTCAATTGAGTCCCTTATTGTTTTCCGATTGCTGTGATTTTTGAGTATGCTTATCTCAAGAATATGCCTAGGTTTAATGTGCATCTAGACAAGTTTAAAAAGAAAAAAAAGGGTCGTTAATCAAGGTTGACTTTCGGGTTGACTTTGGTTTTCCCCGTGTAATCTTCGTAGTTCGGGTCAGCCGTCTAGGCCGGGCTACGGGGGTTACATGTCTCAAAACAGAAAGAGCTGTTGCACAATAACAAGAGGGCATATCGTTACACGTGTAAGCGTATCGGTACGGGACACGGACCGTTTTCGATACGGGGAACATCCGTATCGATGCAATTAATTCCACAGAGCTCACTGGAAGTTTTCGTATCGATACGACAAAGGGCGTATCGGTACGGGACAACCACCACTTTAAATTTCGATTACCTAACAACTGAAACCAACGATAAAAAACATTAAAAGCTTTCGAATTTAAAATCCTATTAAATCTGTATCGATACGGGTGACACCGTATCAGTACGCCATTCAAACTCCTTCAGTTTTACAGAGAGAGCGTATCGATACAGATGCAATCTGTTTCGTTACGTTGTTTCGATACGGTAAGGGGCGTATCGAAACGCGTTTCTCTAGTAACCAAACTTGTAAAAAAGGTATAGATACGGCTGGACGCGTATCGATACGACGTTTTTCAATAGTTTGGCCTTGGAACACTTAGAAAATATTTGGAGTTTAGGGTTTAGAGTTTATGGTTTAGGGGTTTATGTTGATGATTTAAGGGCTTAGAGTTTAGGGTTTAGTGAAAATTCATTAAGGGTTTAGGGCTCAGACATTGATAGGTATATACATATATACATAGTTATATATATTGGGTTTTAGGGTTTAGGGTTTAGGGGTTTAAGTTTAGGGTTAATGTGAGATTCATTAAGGGTGTAGGGTTCATACATTGATAGGTACATACATACACACGTACATACATTAGGGTCTAAGGTTTATGGTGTAGGGTTTAGGTTTATGATTTATGTGCTTAGGGTTTAGTGAAAATTCATTAAGGGTTTAGGGTTCATACATTGATAGATACATATATATACTTGCATACATTAGGGTTTAGGGTTTAGGATTTAAGGTTTAGGGTTTAGGGCTTATGGGTTTAGGTTTATGAGTTAAGAGTTTAGTGTTCATATATTGATACATAAAATCAAAAGTCAAAACCATAAACCCTAAACCAAAAAATGAAACCTTAAACCCTAAACTAAAACAAATAAAATAAAATCCCTAAATATAATCCCTAAATCTAAACCTTTAAACTTTAAACCCTAGAACACTAAACCCTAAAAACTTTAAACACTAAACCTTTAAAACAAAACCCTAATTTAAAACCTTAAACCCTAAAAAATAAAACACTAAAACCCTAAAGCCTTCTCCGTCTCCATTGTCCGGCACCACCATGTTTATTCTTTTTTCCTCCTCTCTACGAAGAATTTAGCTTTGGTTTTTAAGGTGAAAATGGCAACGAAACTAGAGATATTAATTAATAGGAGAAAAACTCTGCAGGTTAAATTGACGACAATGTTTGTCAGCTGTCTTAACTCTAAACTCCAAAGCACAAGGATATATTGCCACGTTGCGTTTGCTTTTCTCACTTTTTACCATTTGTAGCTATACTTTCATTGTCTCCACCTAATCTAAACCCCTACATTTAGAATTAGAGATGAATTACTAAAGGTTAGATAAGAATAATCAATAACTTTACAATTTTGTTCGGTTAATAAGAAAACAATTTTCCTGAATTTGTTATAACTTAACATATATTTTGTTATAATTTGTTAATCTAAAATTTTATTTAAGTTACTGAGAAAAAAATCAATCTAATTTATTTTGCAACGCAATTTTTTTTTGAATATGGTAAGTAACGTAAATATTGGTTAAAAATAATTGATAAATTATCAATTACTTAATATTTTTAATAATTGAAAAAAAATAAAGGGTAAACTACATAAATGACCACCATACTATTGGTAAAGTCGCGATTTGACCACCTTACTTTTTTCTAAGCAATTAAACCATCAAATTATTTAATTGGTTGCAATGTGACCATCAGCCGTTAAAAACTAACGGAATGAGTGACGTGGCAGTTAATAAAATTGGTATAATTACACATTTGGTCCCAATTATTTGTACATTTTATAAATTTGGTCCTAATTTTAATAAATAAAATAATTTTATTATTTAATTAGGCTACGACACGTGTCACCGTATTATTGGAGGACTTTATTTATATATTTTTAATTTAATAATTTTTATTTTGCTCCTCCAAACAGGTGGTGACACGTGTCACCAGATTGAAGGAGCAAAATTAAAGAAAAACGCACCTTACATCTAACAGGGATTGAACCTGAGTTTACTGGGTTGAGAGTGAACGTATTTACCACTTGGCCAAAGCTATCCTTGTGATACATTGTACAAAATCCAATATATATTTTAGATTTTTACTCATGCCAGAAAAAAAAAACAAGAAACATAATACCTCTAGCAAGATTCAAACCCAAGTTTTTAGGGTTAAAGATGAGCATGCGTACCACTAAACCAATATTATTCTTATGATACAATGTACAAAATCTATTATATAACTTAGTTTTTTGCTCATGCCATGAAAAAGGAAATAAATATAGATTAAAGAAACTCGAATATGACACTTTTGGGATGCATAAAAATATTTAAACCACTGACATATATCTAATAATTAAATTATTAACCATTTTATTTTTTTATTAAATTTTAATTAAATTATTATATTAAAAAATAAAAAATTATATTAAAATTTATTTAACGAATATAAAATTAATAAATTATTTTTGTGAGTATTACTTAGAATGAGCGGAGCAAGGAAGAGTGGCCGCCGGCAGACTTGGACAGTTTATTTGGGTAGGATATCGGAAACGTTGCACTGGAAAGGCTTATGGCAAGTGTTCGATAGGCATGGCGTGGTGCTCGACGCTTTCATCCCTCGGAAAAGGGCAAAGGATGGAGGGCGATTTGGCTTTGTTAGGATGGCGAGTAGGGTGGATGCTGATCGGGCAATTGAGCGCCTAAACAACAAATGGATATATGGGTCTCGCTTGATGGTGAGTATGGCAAAATTCGCGGATCAAGGATCGTTCAGGAATCAAAGAACTAGGGGCTTGGGTGAGTCTGATCGGAAGAATAATGGGGAAGAAAAGGGGCAATCGGAAAGAAACAGTGTGAATTCGAAGAGAATTCATATAACGGCAAAAGTGATTCAAGGGAATGTGGATGCAGCTAAAGAGGATATCCTTCAACATTGTATGGTGGGCTGGTGTACTCGTCATTGGAGTTTGAAGGAATTGGCATTGAGGATGAATGTTCCGAATCACCAAGGATTGTCCATCCTGCGAATTGCTGGACCGACAATTTTGCTGATGTTCAAGGATGCGAAATCAAAGGCAGAGGTGCTGGCAAAGACGAGTTTTAATGAGTGCTTCTCAAAGTTAGAACGTTGGGATCCGGGGATGACATTAAAGACTCGACGGGCATGGATTTCAGTCCGAGGAGTACCAATTCACGCCTGGTCACTTGAGACATTTGACAACATTGCGAAGACTTGGGGTTCGCTTGTTCGGATGGTGGAGAACACAGCATCGCCGACATCGTTCGAATGCGGCTGGTTATTGATTGAGACGGATTCGATGGACTCCATCGATACTAGAATGGTGCTGGAAGTCGGGGGAAATTTACACCATATTTTCATCAAAGAGGTGACCATCTTTGGGCCTCCTGTGGACTGTGAATGCACAATGGCTAGTGATGCTAGTAGCGACGAGTCATCGGAGTGTAGTACGTCGGAGTATGTGCCGGAATCGATCATGGCAGATTAATATCAACATGAAATTTTTGAGGATGTGGGAACAGGGTTGCAAGATTGGAGGTGCAATCAGCTCTAGAATGATGGTGAACGTGGGGACCAGGTTGTAGTTGATGACACACCGGCCGTCGCGCCTGGGAGTATTATATCGGCGCCGGTGTACGGTGGATTGCTGTTGGACGGCAGTGGTGATAGGCAGGTGGGAGTTTCACCGATACTAGGAGAGTGTGATAATCCAAGGAGTCCTAGAGATCTAGAGTTCCAAAAAACTGGAACTGTAGAGGCACATCTGATCAAACAACCTCCAGTGGTTGAACAAAACAAGCAGGCTGCTATACCCGATATTCACGACCAGCAGGGTGAACCGATGACGGGAAATCGAGCAACGGACGGTTTGGTCTCTGTTCCAATAACGACAAACACTGTTGAACAAATTGGCTTGATCCCCATCCCTGTTGAAGAGCTGAGTGGTGAACAGGCAGCACGCCAAAGTGGTGAAGCAGACTCCGTTATTCCAATTTGGATTAATGGGGTATTAAAGAAGACAAAATCGGTGAATGCGTTGTCAGGGGTGGTGAAAAATCTGAAATAGGGAAGGGGTCGACCGAGGAAGAGTGGTGGCCGTGAATCGCAAATTATAGTCGCTGACGCTTCGATAACGGACTCAGATTTTCATCGTAGACAGCAAGCGCTGTATCGTGAAGCTACAGCGACAGCGGCATTGGGTAATCTGGTGGGGGTGACATCTTTGGGTCGTGAGGAAGAAATCTTGCATGATTTGTCACGAGTGCTGCAAGACGGCATTCGAAATTTGTAATAATGCGACTAATGAGCTGGAACGTCAGGGGGTTGGGTTCGTTGTTGAAGCGAAGACGGGTGGGGGATGTTATTAAGAGGCATCGTTTTGATATGGTGTTGATGCAGGAATCGAAATTAGAGGAGATGGTGCCGTCGGTTGTTGCTGGAATGTGGTACAATGATAGTTTTGAGTTCTCATTTTCGGCATCCATGGGGGCGTCAGGTGGATTGTTAGTGATTTGGGAAGGTGATCGCTTTGCACTGGAATCGGTTGAGTTAGATAGGCATTTTATTATGCTTCAAGGGCGATGGAAGCCGGAGGATATAGTGTGTTGTGTCATGGCGGTATATGCACCTTGCGAGTTATCAGAGCATGAAGCTTTATGGCAACGGTTATTGACAGTGATCGAAGGTTTTTCGGGACCATGGTGTGTCGCGGGCGACTTTAATTCGGTGTTGCGGCCGTCAGAGAGAGCGGGTTGTAGCACGATGTCGAGAGGTATGGGTTCTTTTGTTTCATTTGTGAATGCCGCAAGTTTGATTGATATACCGTTGCGAGGAAAACAATTTACATGGTTTGGTAGAGATAATCGAAAGAGCCGTATTGATAGATTTCTGGTTTCATCGAGGTGGCTAGATTGTTTTGCTAGGATAAAATAGTTGTCCCTGCCGAGAGGCATATCAGACCATGCTCCAATTTTGTTGATGTGTGATGATATTGATTGGGGTCCTAGGCCTTTCCGTTTTATTAATGTGTGGTTGGATGAGAGGCGGAATGTTAGTCGTATTGCTGAGGAATGGTGCCGGTTGATAGGAATGGGTGTTGGCAATTCTAACATCTCGATTAAGCTTAGACATTTGAAGCAATTTCTTCGCCAATGGAATAAAACGGATTTCGAGGATGTTGAGAAAGAAATTTCACATATCCAAAGCCATATTGAGTGCTTGGACAATGGTGAGGAGGAGCAGGCCGTGGGGGAGGGAAATGAGCTGTGCGATCGAAAGCGAGCTTGGTTGCAAGTCTTGTGGCGTGCGATTCGCAGAAAAGAGTCGATGTGGAGACAAAAGTCGCGAGCGACTTGGATTAAATTGGGTGATAGGAACACTGCGTTCTTTCACAGGGCAGTGAAGTTGCGTGCGATACGCAATGCCATTGTTGGGTTGACTATTGGTGGTATTTGGGTCACTGATCCGATTAAATTACGCAAACATGTTGTGAGCTTTTTCTCTAAACATTTCACTGCGGAAGAGAGATCGTGTAGTTGGTTGTTCGAGGGAGCTTTTAACAGGGTAACTGCAGCTGAGAACTTGGCTTTGATTGCGCCGTTTACTACTGACGAGGCATGGGTTTTTGTGCGAGGGAGTGAGGGTTCGAAGTCTCCGGGTCCGGACGGATATAGTATGGAGTTCTTCAAGCGGTGTTGGGAGGTTTTAAGTGGTGATGTGGAACGGTTCTTGGCTGATTTCTTCTCCACCGGCAAGTTGCCTGTAGGTGTTAACAACACTTTTATTGTGCTACTACCTAAAGTGGATTCGCCGGTTTCTTTGCATGAGTACCGAACGATCAGTCTGCTAAATTCAATATATAAGATTTTAGCTAAAATTTTAGCTAAAATGCTACAAGTGGTGTTGGGTGGTTTGATCAATGACCATCAGTCAGCTTTTGTCCGCGATCGACAGATAGTAGATGGGATATTGTTGGCCAATGAAACGATACACTCTATGCGGCAGAGTCGGGTAGGGGTGTGTGTGCTGAAGCTTGATTTTGCGAAGGCTTATGATTGTGTCCGATGGGAATTCTTGGATCAAATCATGTGTTCGATGGGTTTTAGCGAAACTTGGCGGGGATGGGTGAGGGAGTGTATTGGTATTGTTCGTTTGTCTGTTCTGCTAAATGGGAGCGCGACGAAAGAGTTCGACATGGGACGTGGGTTGCGACAGGGCTGCCCATTGTCGCCATTATTATTTGTCATAGTAGCTGAGGCGTTGCATCGGCTGTTAGTACAAGCGGAGGTAATGGGGCTGATTCGTGGGGTTACAGTGGCTCCGGGGGTGACATTAACTCACCTTCAGTTTGCCGATGATACCGTTTTATTCTTTGAAGCATCAGTTGAAGCGGCATTGAACATACGCAGGTTACTCTGTTGTTTCCAGGTGTGTTCAGGTTTGCGTATTAACTTTTCAAAGTCTTCTCTTTATTCGATTGGTGTGGATGGGGATTTGGTTGCATCCATGGCAGATGTTTTGTGTCGTCGTCAGGGGGAGTTACCGTTTGTGTACTTGGGATTGCCGCTGGGAGTGAATCCGCGTAACATAGCTGTATGGGAGCCTGTCATTGCATCTGTCCGCCGGAAGCTTGCGGGTTGGAAGAGGACATCGTTATCGTTTGCGGCACGCGTCACTTTGGTAAACTCTGTTTTATCATCACTCCCAGTATATTATATGGGCTTATTTCGTGTGCCGAAAGGGGTAATTGCTGCCATTGATAAGTTGAGGCGAGCATTCTTATGGGGCGGGGTCAATTTACAACGAAAAATGAGCAGAGTGAGTTGGAGTTTGGTGTGCCGGCCTCGCCATCTTGGCGGATTGGGGGTGGCTGATTTGGAGGTTCGAAACAAGGCACTATTGGCGAAATGGTCGTGGCGATATGCTAGTGATGTAACATCGTTATGGCGAGCTATTATTGTTTCAAAGTATGGTGAGGCGGCTCAGTGGTGGCGGTTTAATACTTCGGTTAGGGGACCGATGTCTATGATTTGGAAACAGATTGTGCAGACTGTTAGTTCGGAGGGTGTGCAAAAGCACATGGGTGCGGATCAGTTTATTTGGAAGGTGGGCTCGGGGGAACGAGTGTTGTTTTGGTTTGATGCTTGGTGTGTTGAGCAGCCGCTAAAAGATGTTTTTCCTCGCCTGTTCTCGATTGTGGTTGATCGGTTAGCACTAGTAGTGGACGTTGCTATCGAGGGGCAGTTTCAACATGATAGGTGGGGGGATTTGTTCCGTCGTAGCCTACGTTCCTTTGAGGCGCGGCAACTGCAGGATCTCCGGTCATTGGTGTGTCGTGTACAGCTGCGACAAGGTGAGCTAGATATGCTTGTCTGGACGCCGGATAAGCATGGGATTTTCTCCGTCAAAGGGCTGTCCCGTTTACTTATGATTGACAAGGTGGGAGAAAGCGATTTTGGGGACTGTTTTGCGTGGAAAGTCTTGGTTCCCCCAAAGGTCCAGGCGTTCTTGTGGTTTGCTTGGTTACGTCGCTTGCCTACGTTTGCGTTTTTGCGGATACGTGGGATTGATTTGGGCGAACACCAAGGCTTGTGTAGATGGTGCCGTGAGAGGGAGGAAGACATTGAGCATTTGTTTTATTCATGCCCGTTTGCTCAAGGCTTGTGGAATTGGTTTCGAGGGTGGTTGGTGATTTCTTTGCCATTGCCTAAATCTTTAGCGGATTTCCTTCTACCGGATATGCATTGTTCGTTCACAGGTATTTTGAGGAAGCTCTGGGTGTCGAGTATCGCGGCACTGTTGTGTTCGTTGTGGCTTGCGCGCAACGACTTTGTGTTTACTGGAAAGTTTATCCCGACAGCGGAAATAGGCTTCTTGGTCAAGTTACGTTCCTTTTATTGGGTGAAGACCCTTAAGGAGGGGTTGTCGGTCAGTGAATCTCTTTGGTGGGACTGTCCGAGTTTGTATCGGGAAGGGTTTGACAAACCAATGGACCGGTTAGGAGTGTGTTGGGAACCCCCGATCGGGGTAGCATTAAAATTTTCAGTGGATGGTTCTGCTCGTGGGAAGCCGGGGCCTGCGGGCTTCGGGGGAGTGTTGCGGGATGCTCAGAGTCGTATTCTCGCATTGTTTTCAGGGCCGCTTGGTTCTCTTGATTCTAATGTTGCTGAGATTCGGGCGATAGCTTTTGCTTTGGACTACTTTGTTGCGTCTAAATGGGCTGATCGCCCTCTTATTGTTGAGTCGGATTCCAAAGTGGCAATTGGGTGGGTGTTGTAGGTGGAGCGTCGCCCATGGCGATTGTGGGAGTATTTCTGTGTGATCGACCGTGCTTGTTCGACGTTAAGATCCGTGTGCTTTTCTCACATTTTTCGGGAGGCGAATGGATTAGCTGACGCGTTAGCGAAGGAAGGGGTGTCTCGTGTCTCTTTATTTCAGGCTTCGATCTGATGATTTGTAAGGGGAGGGGTCCTTGTTTTCTTGTTAAGTCGACATGTCGTACTCTTTTCCTCCGTTAGGCTTAGGGAGGTTTTTGATGAGGCGCATGTTTCGACTTGCGTTGTATATTTTCATTAATAATATACTTCGCTTGCTGATCAAAAAATTTTGGGATTCATAAAAATATTTAAACCACTAAAATATATCTAATAATTAAATTATTAACCGTTTTATTTTTTATTAAATTTTAATTAAATTATTATATTAAAAAATAAAAAATTATATTAAAATTTTATTTAACGAGTCTAAACTCACAAACATAATTTATTAATTTTATATTCGTTAAATAAATTTTAATATAATTTTTTATTTTTTAATATAATAATTTAATTAAAATTTAATAAAAAAATAAAATGGTTAATAATTTAATTATTAGATATATGTTAGCGGTTTAAATATTTTTATGCATCCCAAAAGTGTCATATTCGAGTTTCTTTAATCTATAATTATTTCCTTTTTCATGGCATGAGCAACAAACTAAGTTATATAATAGATTTTGTACATTGTATCAAAAGAATAACATTGGTTTAGTGGTAGCTAGGCATGCTCATTTTTAACCCAAGAAACTTTGGTTCGAATCTTGCCAGAGGTATTATGTTTCTTTTTTTGGTGTCTATTCCTAACTATGTTTTTTTGGTGTCTTATATAAATATAATATTTTTAACCGGATATTTATGGGACGAAATCCCAACACTATTAAATATGGTTGTAGACTTGTAGTAGTGCTTTAATACATTTTTTTTGAATTTATACGCTTAAAATTAATGTAAAAATCTATATGCTTACAAATAAAAACACGTTCTATTAACTTATCATTAATATTAATGAGTTAATACATTTTTTTTTGAATTTATACATTTTTACGAATACATACTATATTAGGAAGCAATTCAATCATAATTACTCCTCAATTTCAAGCATGAACTCATATTCTCAAATCTGACTTTCTATCAAACTAGTCGGAGGACTAGTTAGTGTTTTGATCGTATCTTTTTAATTACTAATCCAAAATTAACTTATCATTTACCTTTGGAAATTTATTAAACTCAATTTTATACTCATGTGAACCTCATATTTTTAACTTATTCGAATCAATACAGTTTATTTCTTAATTACACTCCTTTCGGTAAATCTGGGCAGCCTGTACTGTCCAACTTTAAAAATTCATATCTCCTAATTTACATACTGAAATTCAGTTCCGTTTTCTGTAAATGATTCTAGACATACCAAAGTTTATACAGTAAAAATTTCAACTCGAAATACCTTATATCCAATTTTCGGTGAATTTCCAAAGTTACTGTTTATAAGTTGTATACCACTGGACAGCTTACTTAATTTTCACCTTAAGCTTAAAATTCATCTTACTACATTATTCAATATATAAATTCACTCATGGCATGACTTGCACTATCCTTCCATGACATTTTACAGTCCATATTAACTTTTAATTTCAACAATTCGGTACTCAATTTTACCGATTTTCTAGTTCAGTCCCTAATCTCCATTAATTTCGAATGCATGTCCACTTTTAGTTCTAATCGAATTTTCATCTTTTTAATTCATTTTTCCAGCAACCAATAGTAATTTATAGTAGAATCCTTATTTCTTCACAACTTTCTCCTAGTGAGAATTTTCTAATTTTAATCTCTAAGTATACAAATTTTCCAACTATCCAAGATTTTACATTTTCTTTCAAAACAGCCCCCTTATGGCTCTATTCATATTTTCTCAAGAAACTTTCAAGGATTCCATTAGTTCATCTTATTATTTCCATCAAGACTCTCATAATTTCATGTTCATACAAATTTGAGGTTTGCATGCATGGTGATTTACATAACCGAATAGCTACAAGGAGAAGGAACTTACTTTTGATTTCCTTGATAACACTAGCTATCCCTTCCAAATCCTAGCTTAATCCATCCACCATACAAGCCAAATCTTCACCCTTTAAGCTCTAGAATTTTTCAGACTTTTGAGCTTCTCTTCCTCCCCTTTTTTCTCTCAACCTCACGGCAAAGAAGAAGAAAATGATGAGGAGAGACAAGCTTCCTTAATCTAGGTGATTTGATGGCCTTAGAAATTACCCTAGTGTCCCTTTGTCTATAACTTTTATCATTATTTTACTAAGGGCAGCCCTAAGGATATTTTATTTTTAACATGAAAATTTCAATCTTTATAAACATTTTAAATTGGTCATCAAATTCCCCTGTTCCATGCTTTCTTGAATTTTCTCAATTTGATCTGATTTCCTCAAGGAAATGCAACATTACTTAATTTCTTTTCATTCTTTTAATTTTACACTTTGTATCTTGTTATCACTAATTCAAATTCACTAATTTACCAATTGGCTAATTTTCTTAAAATCAGAGCTAAGTTTCTTTCTAATTTGAATTGGTGCACTAGTTGCCCAAATAAGAAATTTAAGGACCAAATTGCATAATTCACTAAATTGCAAACTCAATTGCTTCTAAAAATAAATAAATAATTTAATTTTAACAACCTTAAATTCTAGGACGGAAATGTGGGTGTTACAAATATGTTTCGATACGTTGTTTCGATACGGTAAGGGGCGTATCGAAACCCGTTTTTCCAGTAACCAAACTTGTAAAAAAGGTATCAATACGGCTGGAAGCGTATCGTTACACCTGGACGTTTTTCAATAGTTTGGCCTTGGAACACTTTGAAAATATTTGGAGTTTGAGTTTTTCAAATTAGATTAAAGCTTTGTTGATTTAAAATCTTTTGAGGGACTTAAAAATCTATTTCAAGTTTTCAATTTAAGACTTAACATACATTGTTATATCAAAAATCAAACATAGGTTTTACAGGTTCATACATTGATAGGTACATACATACATACTTACATGCATTAGGGTTTAGGGTTTAGGTATATGATTTAAGTGCTTAAGGTTTAGGGTTTATGGAAAATTCATTAAGTGTTTAGGGTTTATACATTGATAGATACATACATGCATACTTATATATATATATATATATATATATTAGTGTTTAGGGTTTAGGGGTTTATGTTGAGGATTTAAGGGTTTAGGGTTTAGGGTTTAGTGAAAATTCATTAAGGATTTAGGGCTCATACATTGATAGGTATACGTATATATAGTTATATACATTGGGGTTTAGGGTTTAAGGTTTATGGGTTTAAGTTTAGGGTTAATGGGAGATTCATTAAGTTTTTAGTGTTCATACAATGATAGGTACATACATACATACTTACATACATTATGGTTTAAGGTTTGTGGTGTAGGGTTTAGGTTTAGGATTTAAGTGCTTAGGGTTTTACGAAAATTCATTAAGGGTTTAGGGTTCATACATTGATAGATACATATATATATATATATATATATATACTTGTATACATTATGGTTTCGGGTTTAGGGGTTTAAGTTTAGGATTTAAGGTTTAGTGTTTATGGTTTATGGGTTTAGGTTTAGGAGTTAAGGGTTTAGTGTTCATACATTGATACATAAAATCAAAAGTCAAAACCATAAACCCTAAACCAAAAAATTAAACCTTAAACCCTAAACTAAAACACATAAAATAAAATCCCTAAATATAATCCCTAAATATACTCCCTAAATATAATCCCTAAACCCCTAAACCTTTAAACCTTAAACCCTAGAACACTAAACCCTAAAAACTTTAAACACTAAACCTTTAAAACAAAACCCTAATTCAAAACCCTAAACCCTTCTCCGTCTCCATTGTCTGGCACCACCATGTTTATTCTATTTTTCCCTCTCTACGGAGAATTTAGCTTTGGTTTTTAAGGTGAAAATGGCAGCGAAACTAGAGATATTAATTAATAGGAGAAAAATTCTGCAGGTTAAATTGACGACAATGTTTGTCAGCTGTCTTAACTCTAAACTCCAAAGCACAAGGATATATTGCCACGTTGCGTTTGCTTTTCTCACTTTTTACCATTTGTAGCTATCCTTTCATTGTCTCCACCTAATCTAAACCCCTACATTTAGAATTAGAGATGAATTACTAAGGTTAGATAAGAATAATCAATAACTTTACAATTTTGTTCGGTTAATAAGAAAACAATTATCCTGAATTTTTTATAACTTAACATATATTTTGTTATAATTTGTTAATCTAAAATTTTAAGTTACTGAGAAAAAAAATCAATCTAATTTATTCTGCAACGCAAATATTTTTTTTTGAATATGGTAAGTAACGTAAATATTGGTTAAAAATAATTGATAAATTATCAATCACTTAATATTTTTAATAATTGAAAAAAATAAAGGGTAAACTACATAAATGACCACCATACTATTGGTAAAGTCGCGATTTGACCACCTTACTTTTTTTCTAAGCAATTAAACCATCAAATTATTTAATTGGTTGCAATGTGACCATCAACCGTTAAAAACTGACGGAATGAGTGACGTGGCAGTTAATAAAATTGGTATAATTACACATTTGGTCCCCATTATTTGTACATTTTATAAATTTGGTCCTAATTTTAATAAATAAAATAATTTTATTATTTAATTAGGCTACGACACGTGTCGCCGTATTATTGGAGGACTTTATTTATATATTTTTAATTTAATAATTTTTATTTTGCTCCTCCAACACGTGGTGACACGTGTCACCAGATTAAAGGAGCAAAATTAAGGAAAAACTCACCTTACATCTAACAGGGATTGAACCTGAGTTTACTGGGTTGAGAGTGAACGTGTTTACCACTTGGCCAAAGCTATCCTTGTGATACATTGTACAAAATCCAATATATATTTTAGATTTTTACTCATGCCAGAAAAAAAACAAGAAACATAATACCTCTAGCAAGATTCGAACCAAAGTTTTTAGGGTTAAAGATGAGCATGCCTACCACTAAACCAATGTTATTCTTATGATACAATGTACAAAATCTATTATATAACTTAGTTTTTTGCTCATGCCATGAAAAAGGAAATAAATATAGATTAAAGAAACTCGAATATGACACTTTTGGGATGCATAAAAATATTTAAACCACTAAAATATATCTAATAAATAAATTATTAACCATTTTATTTTTTATTAAATTTTAATTAAATTATTATATTAAAAAATAAAAAAAATATATTAAAATTTTATTTAACGAGTCTAAAACTCACAAAAATAATTTATTAATTTTATATTCGTTAAATAAATTTTAATATTATTTTTTATTTTTTAATATAATAATTTAATTAAAATTTAATAAAAAAATAAAATGGTTAATAATTTAATTATTAGATATATGTCAGTGGTTTAAATATTTTTATGCATCCCAAAAGTTTCATATTCGAGTTTCTTTAATCTATATTTATTTCCTTTTTCATGGCATGAGCAACAAACTAAGTTATATAATAGATTTTGTACATTGTATCAAAAGAATAACATTGATTTAGTGGTAGGCATGCTCATTTTTAACCCAAGAAACTTGGGTTCGAATCTTGCAAGAGGTATTATGTTTCTTTTTTTTCCTGGCATTAGTAATAAACTAAGATATATATTAGATTTTGTACAATGCATTACAAGGATAGCTTTGGCCTAGTGGTAGACACGCTCACTCTTAACCTAGTTAACCCGGGTTTGATTCTTGTTGGAGGCAAGGTGTGTTTTTATTTAATTTTGCTCCTTCAATCTGGTGACATGTGTCACCGCCTGATTGGAGGAGCAAAATAAAAATTATTAAATTAAAAATATATAAATAAAGTCCTCCAATAATACGGAGACACGTGTCGTAGCATAATTAAATAATAAAATTATTTTATTTATTAAAATTAGGGCCAAATTGATAAAATGTACAAATAACAAGGACCGAATGTGTAATTATACCAATTTTATTAACTGTCACGTCACTCCTTCTGTTGTTTTTTAACGGGTGGTGGTCACATTGCAACCAATTAAATAATTTGGTGGTTTAATTGCTTAGAAAAAAAGTAATGTGGTCAAATCGCGACTTTACCAATAGTATGGTGGTCATTTATGTAGTTTACCCAAAAATAAATATGTTTAATGTATTAGATTAGAAGTATAATATAATGTCTAATTGAATATTTCTTAATTTCATAAATTATTTGTATTACTTGACTCAATAATTTTATT
Source organism: Hibiscus trionum (assembly GCA_030270665.1). Taxonomy (NCBI): domain Eukaryota; kingdom Viridiplantae; phylum Streptophyta; class Magnoliopsida; order Malvales; family Malvaceae; genus Hibiscus; species Hibiscus trionum. Next base: position 20,375,340 of record BSYR01000022.1, read on the forward strand.
TTTTAGTATTCACTCTTTATTAAGTTTTTGTAGTTGATAAATTATCAATTACTTAATATATTTTTTTTCAATTTTAGTACTTAATATGTATATATGTGTGTGCGCGCATATACATCATATATGTATATCAATATATGTAGGTGTACATGTATATATATCATATATGTATATCAACTTATGAAAGTTTTTAATTCATCAAGTCATAGATTTCGGGTCAATATCAGTTCAGGTCAACAACGGGTTAGGTCACTTAACATGTCGAGTTTAAAACAGGTCGTGTTCAAAACAGGTCGGGTCCAAAACAGGTCGGGTCCAAAACATATCGGGTTCAAAACAGGTCGGGTAAAATCGGATCTCGGGTCAATTCAGTCGGGTAATATCGGTTATCTGCCAGGTCGGCTTCGGGTTCGTTTCAATCGGGCGTAGGTCGGGTTTCAAGTCCACAGTAACAGGTCCAATTCGGGTTCGGGTCGTTTTTAGTCGGACGCAGGTCAGGTTCGGTCACTACAGTAACATGTCGAATTCAGGTTCGGGTCAACAACAGTCGGTTACTGATCGGGTTTGGATCATTAAATTTTCAGGTCAAATTAGGTTCTAACTCGAAAAGGTTTTAGTCGAATTTTCAGGTCGGGTCAGCTTTTTACATCCATACTTAGGAGGGACTTGAATCATGGACAAAACCTATGACATGCATTTTCTTAAAAAAAAAAACAAAGTGTGTCACGATGTTAACTTCACAAAAGACATGTTTAATTTGAGTACATCGTTTTTTTAAGTAATATCTGAACTCGACGTATTAGAGAAGGATCGTACTCTTATTGAGTATTATTTATAAGCTTGATTGCGGAACTGTACCTATTGATTCAATATGTGCAGGTTAATGTCACTAATTCTTGCACCTAATGATTCAGAGGTTAAAATATTAATGAGTTAAAGCCACGTGTCTTGAAAGATGAAAATCGTCTATTCCTAACTATGTTTTTTTGGTGTCTTATATAAATATAATATTTTTAACCGGATTTTTAACGGACGAAATCCCAACACTATTAAATATGGTTGTAGACTTGTAGTAGTGCTTTAATACATTTTTTTTGGATTTATACGCTTAAAATTAATGTAAAAATCTATATGCTTACAAATAAAAACACGTTCTATCTATAATTTTATGGATAATTATTTGGTTCATTAATAATAAAAAATAATTTCAAAAATACTATTAAAATATTATACTACTGATACACCTAATAACATGATTTAAAGGCTTAAGGGGTAATTTGCTGTATCAATTCTAAATTAGCATTGTTATTTCTCCTTTTTCATGTATTAGTTTAGCTCTCGTAATCTTTTAATAATAACAATGTTGTCACTTTTTTTTTTTAATTTCATCAATTTAACTTATATTCATTTCGCCCTTTAACTGTCATTGATTGATAGAACCTTAAAATTTTGTGCACGTGGTCGCTATTTACTTTCACATCAGTCGTTATCGCCAATTGTCTTGCCATGTCGATGATAGTGAGTCAGTTTTGATGACGTGGTGATACGTATACGAATAGAGAGTTTTAAAATTAATTAATGATTTGAAAATTATAGTTTTTATTAAAAATAAATTAATGTTAACCTTATTGTTTGTCATCAAAATTGATTCATTATTATTTATTGGAGGACATTAATTTATTAAAGAAAATAACATATAGATATTCTAACTTAATTATTTAACGATGAAGTGTTTGACATGGCAAAGGGTAAAATTAATGCAATTCAAGAGTTTGAGAGTTAAATTGATGCAATTAAAAAGGAGGGACAACATTGCTAATTTTAGAAGACTACGATGGCTAAATTGATGCAATTAGGGGGACAAAATACCAATAACATGTTGGTCTAGCGGGATGATGCGTTAGGTCCCTTAAACAAGGTCATGGATTCAAATCATGACGCTGTGAATGGAAAAAAAATGAGTTAGGAAGGTTGTCCCATATTAGACATTTACAAAATTTGATCCTAATTAATCAGTTAATGAGTCGAATACCGATGATTAAAAAAGAAATTTAAAATTACTTATATGTCATTATTACATGGACAAAATTACACTTAAAACCTAATTGAAATCTGTATAACATAATCGATTGATAGTTTTGTACATCATTTTCTCTTATATATTCCACGTCTTATATATAATTGTGTTCAGTGTAACATATTAATATGAACTTTGATATATTTATGATTGGTTTAGAAAAATAGTGCATTGTGTGAGGTTGGTATACTATTTTTTAACATCATTATCCTCTTTAATTATTGTTTCATATGCAATCATATATCATCTTGTGTTGTTTATTAAATAAAACTTATCTAATAGGAGTAATTACTTTTACATGAAGAAAACACAAAAGCCAATTTTCCTAACCTAGAATGGTTATCCTAATCCGACTTAGAACTGGACTTTGTAGGATATATATATACCCACATATCTCACCGTTCTGTATTGGTAAGAAGATGGAATTTATTGAAGTGAAGAATCTTGGTCGTGGAAGCCATGGTGTGGTTGAATTGGTGAAAATGACGAAACCCGTTCCCATGTTACTTGCTGTTAAATCTTCACCCTCCCCGAGTTCATCTCTTCAAAAGGAATTCCGGATCCTTCCACAATTTCTTGGTCTCCCCAATATCGTTCAATGCCACGGTGCATTGTTTAGCTCTAAATACGATAAATTGTTTCTTGAGTATGCCTCCGGTGGAAGCCTCAAGGATTTGATCAAGAAATATGGTGGTAAAATACCGGAACCTGACGTTCGACATTATACGGCGATGATACTCCAAGGGCTTTTCTACATTCATAGGAAAGGTTATGTACATTGCGATATCAAACCACACAATATTCTTGTTTATCCATCGGACGAGTCTTGCTCTCGTTCTACTCTCAAGTTAGCTGATTTCGGCTTGGCCAAGGAGCCCGGTGAACGAGAGACTAAGGTGAGTCGAGGTTGTTTTCGAGGTACGGCTCGTTACATGTCGCCGGAATCCGTGAGGCTTGGGGAAATCACTGCTGCTTTGGACATATGGTCCTTAGGGTGTGTTGTTGTCATGATGATGACCGGAGAACCACCGTGGGGATCATCTGTCACCGATTGGTATGACCTTGAAGAGAAGATTGGTTGGTCGACTGATACACCGGATATTCCCGGAGACATGTCGGCGGCAGGGAAAGATTTCTTGAACAAGTGCTTTCATAGGGATCCTCGTCAACGTTGGACCGTGGAGAAGCTGATATGGCATCCTTTTGTCTTTCAGTCTCCATTACTGGCTGTGAATCACTTGCTTGATTGAAGCTGATATACAAACTAAATAGTTTTATTAAAACTAGAATATGTACTCTGAAGTGCACTATATAAATTGAAAGAGTCAAAATCTAAGTAAACATAACACACTACTTTGAGACATGTTAACTAAGATTCTTTCCATGTTTGTAAATCTCAACTGGTTGTCTTCTTATCGTCTTTTTTTTTGTTTAATTATCAATATTTGATTTATTGTTCGACTTATAATCATGACCGGATTTTGTAGAAACTTAATATGGGGCGACTCTCTCAAATCAATTTTTTCCATTCACTATGTCAGAATTTGAACACATGACTTTGCTTAAGGGATCTTACTGCTCATCCCGCTAGAACCTTCTCATGATCTTTGATTTTATCCCTATAATAGTTTAAACAAGTATGCATTTGAAATTGAATCAAAATTAAAATTATTACAACCTATGAGTGTTTAGGTGCAGTAGTGAGCATGTTACACTTGATAAGAGAGTTGAATTTTAAATTTTAGATATAATATTTTCCTAATAAGATCCATGGAACGTACACAAAAAATATCGGAAAAAATTTAAAATTAATGCTCTTAGAGGACCCAAAACTTTGACACGAAAGTTAAGATACTCACGTTATTTCATTTTGTATTGGTTGAATTTCAACATTACGTATGTTAAAGGACAACATTGATAAACTTTTGGAGTTCAAGAGTGCAATTACGATGTAATTTTCGGGGAGAGGCGCAATTAATTTTCTGGTACGAGTTCGAAGGTTAAAATACCTCTTAAGCCAAACTTTATATAAAAGTACGAGTTTGAAGAAAATTTTTAATTAGTAAAAATACACTTTATAGTTTAATGTATATTAAACTGTACTATTTTATTAAAAATACCTCTTAAACAATATATAAAATTGTATAACATAATAATAAAAAGATCGTCACTTAATTAATATTATAATTTTATATAAATTAAAATTAAACCAGCTGCTATTTCCATCCAATCATGTACTCGTAACCCTCGGCACAAAACCCTACCAGTTTAACAATATATAGTGGTCCCACAAGCTTAATTATATGCATACTTGAACAACGAATCGCTTGATGCCCTTGTGACCATTACGTTCAAGTTTCTTGATAGCAAAGGTTACTTGGTATTCTCCGAGAAACCCTTAAAATTTTTTCCAAAATCCTCCGCCTGCAGCCAAGAGAGATATGATCTGACTGGAAGTCTACAGCCGCTTTGAGTTCATCGAATGTGAACAAAATCCCATCCAATTTAAACTTCTTTATATCTTCGGATGTAGAGAAATTCATTCGCATTCCAGGAACTCAAATCCGCTGCAGGCAACCACTATAGAAGTTGACGGTAGATGATTTGGTTCGAATTACAAAGAACAAATAATCTGGTTCTAAGGATGTTTTAACTTAACAATTTAGACAATGATTTCGAGCAAGAAAAGATGGACATCTAATCTTCTAAGGAAAATTGATTATGTACAAAGATTATGTACAAGGTCGACAATATATATATTGATTATGTACAAAGATTATGGCAGCATGTGCTCCTTGACTCAAGTCCTGTGATCTAGTTCTGCTCCCTTGCTGCCCTGAGTCTGCCACAACAGATACCTGCGAAAGTGACCAAAATCAGTAGCAACTGTGCCATTTTATCTAATTGTGATGTATATGCAAAAATATACCTAAATGCAATGAATTATGCTTGAATGCAGCAGAAATATGGGTTAAATAAGGGGTAAAATATAGAACTTTTATACACTCAACAGCTTCCGCCCAAAAATATTTAGGTAAATTGTTTTCACAAAGCATGGTTCTAGCCATTTCTTGTAAAGTCATATTTTTCCTCTCAACTACCCCATTTTGTTGAGGAGTTCGAGGAGCCGAAAAATTGTGGCTAATACCATTTTCATTTAAAAACTCTTCAAAACCTAGATTTTGAAATTCGGTTCCATGATCACTTCTAATATGAGAAATTTAAAGTTCAAGATCATTTTGAGTTAATTTTGAAAACGTGATGAATTTTTCTAAAGCCTCATCTTTAGTACTTAAGAATAGAACCCAAGTAAATCTAGAATAGTCATCAACAAGTATAAATGCATACGATTTACCACGCAAGCTCATAGTTCTAATAGGCCCAAATAAATCCATATGAATTAGTTGTAAACACCTACTTGTAGAAACATCATTAATGGATTTAAAGGATGATCTATGTTGTTTACCCTTAGAGCATGCATCACATATTTTATCATTTAAAAATTTGATCTTGGTAAACCTCTAACTAGATTTAGGGAAACTAATTTTTCTAAAACACTAATGCTAACATGTCCTAGTTACCTATGCCATAGCCATGCATCATTTTCATTTTGTGCAGCAATACATGCATGAGATGTATGAATGTCATCTAAATGCACCATGTAAATGTTACCTATGCGATGACCAATGAGCATTATATTGTTTGATTTAATGTCAACAATTTTGCATCCATTTTTATCAAATAAGACATTAAATCATTTATCACACAATTGACTATGTCTCAATAAATTGTGTTTTAGACCATCGACATATAAAACATTTTCAATGAGTATAGTAGAGTGATTACCTATGGATCCAATACATTTAATGTGGCCTTTGGAGTTGTCACCAAATGTCACTACTCCTCCACTTTTTGGCTTTAAGTCCATGAATCGACTCTTGTCTCCGGTCATGTGTCTCGAGCATCCACTATCAAGGTACCATGAGTTTTGGTTTTGTGCTTTGGCCTTGTAGCAATGCTCCCCCTACAAACAAAGATATTAAGCTTTGATTTTTGGCACCCAAATCATTTTGGGTCCACGAGTGTTAGCTTCCAAAAACTTGGTTCCCTTAGGAATCCAAGGTGACATGGCATCAATATTATTAGACTTGACAAGTTCTTGAGGAACCCATACACTTCTAATTCTTTTTGTCCTATTATGCCTATGGAAGCCACTTTGTTTGTAGTTATTGTTCTTTCTTTTAGGTTGATTTGATCTAAATGATTCACCTATTTCATTTTTCACATTACAAACACTATTGAAAGATTTCTTAAGCTCATTTAACACCTTTTGGTGTTCACTATTACATTGAGAAATAAGATTGTTTAAGTCTAAATTTTCATCTTGAAAGAATTTAAGTTCATCTTGTAAACCTAAGATCTTTTTCTCAAATTTCAAGTTAGCTTGAGAAAGTGAGTCATTTTTAGCATTTAATTCTGAAATGATTTTTCTATTTTTTAGGGCCGACTCCTTATACTTCTCAACTAACTCATCATAAACCTCTTGTAACTCATCATAAGCATCATGCAATTCATCAAATGTAAAATCAAATGAAGATGAGTTAGAGGTTACCATGGAGGAATCCTCCTCAAGAGCCATGAGGCAAAGGTTGGCCACTTCGTGTTCCTCATCCTCGGATAACTCTTCATCACTCCAAGTAGCAAGCTTGGCATTGAGCCTCTTCTTCTCCTCAAAGCCCTTCTTCTTGAGTTGAGGGCACTCAGAACGAATATGACCCGGTTTTTTACACTCAAAGCAAATGATTTGATCCATCTCTTCTTCTTTGTTTTTGGTCTTGAAGTCCATTTTTCTTTGAATCTTTCTACCCCGGTTGGACCTCATAAACCGTGAAAATCTTTTGGCTATCATAGCCAACTCTTCTAGGTCTTCCTCTTCACTAGAAGTGCTCTCCTCATGTAAAGAAGCTTTGAGAGTCACTCTTATCTTTTTTTTCTTGTCTACCTCAAGCTTCTCCACTATTCTCTCTTCCTTCTTCCTTTCATCTTCCCTTCCTTGCTTCATGATCTCATGAGTTAGGAGAGAACCAACTAGCTCATCAAGCTTGAGTGTCTTCAAATTTTTGGCCTCAATGATGGCGGTTCTCTTTCCATCCCAAGACTCAGGAAGTGAGTAGAGTAGCTTCCGGACTAGTTTGTCTTCCGAGATTATCTCTCCAAAACCCTTTATCTCATTGACGATTGTTGAGAAACGATCTAACATCTTTGAAACGGTTTCGTCGGGCTCCATTTTGAAATTCTCATAGCTAAGATTGAGAATTCCAATCTTTGTCTCCTTCACATCACTTGTTCCTTCATATGTAGTCTCAAGTGTATCCCACACTTCCTTAGCACTTTCGATGAAGGAAACTTTGGAGTAGATATCGAGACCGAAAGAGAAAAACAACATGTGAAGAGCTTTATCGTTGATTTGAATCTTCTTTCCCTCTTCTTCACTCATCTCATTTTTCTTTTTTGGCACAAGTCTTCCTTCGTCGTCTCTCTTCATCGGAATAGAGGGACCATCTTTAATGGCATCCCAAACTAGATAATTGTTGGATTTAATGAAGAGACACACCCGGTTCTTCCAAAAGGGTAGTTATCACCGTTGAAGAAAGGTGGTTTGGTAGTTGATTGAGACTCGTACATGCTTGACCCGGAGGTAGATGCCATGGCTTGCTTTGTAGTTGATCACACTCTTCCTAAGAACTTCTCTTGTGGTTGTTAATCCTTCAAAGAGGTAGGCTCTGATACCAATTGGGGGGTGAATTGGGTTTTTAAAATTTGTTGTGGAAAGTTGAATGGCTAAAAATGAAGAACAAGAAATTTTAGAGTGGTTCAAGTTCCAAATGAACTCTACATCCACTACCTTAGCTACCACTAAGGATTTTCCAACAATCCACTAATTGCTCTTCCCCTTTTCAAGGCTTAGGGAGGTAACCTTCACAATACTGATCAAATTTTCTACCCAAAATTTGACCAAACCCTCACAAGAGTACAAAGAAGAAATTTAGGAAAGAAAGATATCTCTCAATACAAGATTACCCCTTTAAATACAATCACTCAACCCAAATTTGAATACAATATCCGAATTGAATACAACACAATTTGGGATTTTACAAGAGATAGGAAAATAGGCACTTTGAGCTTGGATTTTTGTAAGGATGTTTCTTTTTGATGCAATAGTTGTTGCTAGTCTTCAATTGGCTTCAATTTATACCTTCTCTATTAATTCTAGATGTTTGGGTGGTTAGGGTATTGAATATAGCCGTTGGGACCCTCTCTTTTCACCATAAATACACTTTTACAGCTTACCGTATCGGTACACGAGGACACGTGTCGATACCTGTCTCAAAACAGAAAGAGTTGTTGCACAATAACAAGGGGGCATATCGATACGCGTGTAAGCGTATCAGTACGGGACAGGGACCATTTCGATATGGGGAACATCCGTATCGATGTAACTAATTCCACAGAGCTCACTGGAAGTTTTCGTATCGATACGACAAAGGGCGTATCGGTACGGGACAACCACCACTTTAAATTTCGATTACCTAACAACTGACACCAAAGGTCCAAAACATTAAAAGCTTTCGAATTTAAAATTCCATTAAATCCGTATCGATACGGGTGACACCGTATCGGTACGCCATTCAAAATCCTTCAGTTTTACAGAGAGAGCGTATCGATACAGATGTAATCTGTTTCGATACGCTGTTTCGATACGGTAAGGGGCGTATCAAAACGCGTTTCTCCAGTAACCAAACTTGTAAAAAAGGTATCGATACGGCTGGAAGCGTATCGTTACACCTGGAAGTTTTTCAATAGTTTGGCCTTGGAACACTTAGAAAATATTTGGAGTTTGAGTTTTTCAAATTAGATTAAAGCTTTGTTGATTTAAAATCTTTTGAGGGACTTAAAAATCTATTTCAAGTTTTCAATTTAAGACTTAACATACATTGTTATATCAAAATCAAACATAGGTTTTATAGGTTTATACATTGATAGGTACATACATACTTACTTACATGCATTAGGGTTTAGGGTTTATGTGATTTAAGTGCTTAAGGTTTAGGGAAAATTCATTAAGGGTTTAGGGTTTATACATTGATAGATACATACATGCATACTTATATATATTAGGGTTTAGGGTTTATAGTTTATGGTTTAGGGTTTTATGTTGAGGAATTAAGGGCTTATGGTTTAGGGTTTAGTGAAAATTCATTAAGGGTTTAGGGCTTAGACATTGATAGGTACATACATATACATATAGTTATATACATTGAGGTTTAGGGTTTAGGGCTTAGGGGTTTAAGTTTAGGGTTAATGGGAGATTCATTAAGGGTTTATGGTTCATACATTGATAGGTACATACATATATACTTACATACATTAGGGTTTAAGGTTTATGGTGTAGGGTTTAGGTTTAGGATTTAAGTGCTTAGGGTTTAAGGTTTAGTGAAAATTCATTAAGGGTTTAGGTTTCATGCATTGATAGATACATATATATATACTTGCATACATTAGGGTTTAGGGGTTTAAGTTTAGGATTTAAGGTTTAGGGTTTATGGGTTTAGGTTTAGGAGTTAAGGGTTTAGTGTTCATACATTGATTCATAAAATCAAAAGTCAAATCCATAAACCCTAAACCAAAAAATGAAACCTTAAACCCTAAACTAAAACACATAAAATAAAATCCCTAAATATAATCCCTAAATCTAAACCCTAAACCCCTAAACCTTTAAACCTTAAACCATAGAACACTAAACCCTAAAAACTTTAAACACTAAACCTTTAAAACAAAACCCTAATTCAAAACCCTAAAACCTAAAAATAAAACACTAAAATCTTAAACACTAAACCCTAAAATGGCAGGGAAACTAGAGATATTAATTAATAGGAGAAAAACTCTGCAGGTTAAATTGACGACAATGTTTGTCAGATGTCTTAACTCTAAACTCCAAAGCACAAGGATATATTGCCACGTTGCGTTTGCTTTTCTCACTTTTTACCATTTGTAGTTATCCTTTCATTGTCTCCACCTAATCTAAACCCCTACATTTAGAATTAGAGATAAATTACTAAAGGTTAGATAAGAATAATCAATAACTTTATAATTTTGTTCGGTTAATAAGAAAACAATTATCCTGAATTTGTTATAACTTAACATATATTTTGTTAATCTAAAATTTTATTTAATTTACTGAAAAAAATCAATCTAATTTATTTTGCAACGCAAATATTTTCTTTGAATATGGTAAGTAACGTAAATATTGGTTAAAAATAATTGATAAATTATCAATTACTTAATATTTTTAATAATTGAAAAAAATAAAGGATAAACTACATAAATGACCACCATACTATTGGTAGAGTCGCGATTTGACCACCTTACTTTTTTTTCTAGGCAATTAAAACATCAAATTATTTAATTGGTTGCAATGTGACCATCAGCCGTTAAAAACTAACGAAATGAGTGACGTGACAGTTAATAAAATTGGTATAATTACACATTTGGTCCCCGTTATTTGTACATTTTATAAATTTGGTCCTAATTTTAATAAATAAAATAATTTTATTATTTAATTAGGCTACGACACGTGTCACCGTATTATTGAGGACTTTATTTATATATTTTTAATTTAATAATTTTTATTTTTCTCCTCCAATCAGGTGGTGACACGTGTCACTAGATTGAAGGAGCAAAATTAAAGAAAAATGCACTTTGCATTTGACAGAGATCGAACCCGAGTTTACCGGGTTAAGAGTGAACGTGTTTACCACTAGGCCAAAGCTATCCTTGTGATACATTGTACAAAATATAATATATATTTTAGTTTGTTACTCATGCCAAGAAAAAAAACAAGAAACATATTACCTCTGGGAAGATTCAAACCCAAGTTTTTAGGGTTAAAGATGAGCATGCCTACCACTAAACCAATGTTATTCTTATGATACAATGTACAAAATCTATTATATAACTTAGTTTTTTGCTCATGCCATGAAAAAAGAAATAAATATAGATTAAAGAAACTCGAATATGACACTTTTGGGATGCATAAAAATATTTAAACCACTAAAATATATCTAATAATTAAATTATTAACCATTTTATTTTTTATTAAATTTTAATTAAATTATTATATTAAAAAATAAAAAATTATATTAAAATTTTATTTAACGAGTCTAAACTCACAAACATAATTTATTAATTTTATATTCGTTAAATAAAATTTTAATATAATTTTTTATTTTTTAATATAATAATTTAATTAAAATTTAATAAAAAAATAAAATGATTAATAATTTAATTATTAGATATATTTCAGTGGTTTAAATATTTTTATGCATTCCAAAAGTGTCATATTCGAGTTTCTTTAATCTATATTTATTTTCTTTTTCATGGCATGAGCAACAAACTAAGTTATATAATAGATTTTGTACATTGTATCAAAAGAATAACATTGGTTTAGTGGTAGACATGCTCAATTTTAACCCAAGAAACTTGGGTTCGAATCTTGCTAGTGGTGTTATGTTTCTTTTTTTTCCTGGCATGAGTAACAAACTAAGATATATATTAGATTTTGTACAATGTATTATAAGGATAGCTTTGGTTTAGTGGTAGACACGCTCACTCTCAACTTAATTAACCCGGGTTTGATTCTTGTTGGAGGCAAGGTGTGTTTTTCTTTAATTTTGCTCCTTCAATCTGGTGACATGTGTCACCACCTGATTGGAGGAGCAAAATAAAAATTATTAAATTAAAAATATATAAATAAAGTCCTCCAATAATACGGCGACACGTGTCGTAGCCTAATTAAATAATAAAATAATTTTATTTATTAAAATTATGACCAAATTGATAAAATGTACAAATAACAAGGACCAAATGTGTAATTATACCAATTTGATTAACTGCCACGTCACTCCTTCTGTTATTTTTTAGGGTAAACTACATAAATGACCACCATACTATCAGAAAAGTCGCGATTTGACCACCTTACTTTTTTTCGAAGCAATTAAACCACCATACTATTAAATTGGATGCAATTTGGCCACCAACCGTTAAAGGTTAACGGTAGGGTGACGTGGCAGTTAAAAAAATAGGGGTATAATTACACATTTGGTCCTTACTATTTACACATTCTTTCAATTTAGTCCTAATTTTAATTTAATAAAATAAATTAATTATTTAATTAGATTGTGACACGTGTCACCAGATTGGAGGAAGAAAATAAAAGTAAGGAGCTCTTGCCTTTACCAAGATTCGAACCAAGGTCACCCATATTGGGGTGCTATGTGTTTACCACTAAGCTAAGCGGGTTTTTATGATATGTAATACAAAATATCCTATATGTCTTAATTCGATTTTCATACCAGGAAAAAAGGGAATAAATAAGAATACACAATACAGCTTCACATACCTCAGTTTTTGCAGAAGTGAAACATGCTTCAACGCGAAATCGCAGCAGCTCTCGACAAAATCGTAGCAAGATGAAAGAACCAATTCAGCAATATATCCTTTTACCTGTTTCATATCCAAACAAAGCTTAAGATGTTCAAATGTTCAAAAAAGGTCAGCACAAAAAATACACATGCAAACTTGAAACCTTAGTATTCCGCTATTAATCATTCTAGAATCTTTTTAGAAAGGATTAAAAATAGAAATAACAATTTTTCAAAAGAAATTACCCTTCCATAAGCATTAGTATCAAGGCCATTAGCGAGCAGATCAGCTACATCTTTCTTCATAAACTTAAGCGTCGCAGTCTTCTTCCTCCTTATGACCTCGATCCGGCTCTTGATCAGCTTTATCAATGACTTACTGCAAGAGAAAAAGAAATCTCATCAAATTAATTTTCCAAAATATGAAAAACGAAACAATGCGTTTATTCGAAGAGAAAATAGAAACCATTTAGAGGCAAAACCACGGCCTAAGATTCCGTCCAGCATCTCCGATCAGAACGATTCAACTCAGCTAACTCACAAAAACGAGGCCATAAACTCAAAATGCAAGTCAATAAAAGGAGAGATCTGCCATTAAAGGAGAAGAGAAAAAAGACTGCTTAAAGCTTTTTCCAGTGCCGGTTCTCAGGCATGAAAATCAAACTAAGACATATAGTACGTTTTGTTATACATTTCATAAAGACCCAGTTGGCTTGGTGGTAAACACACATCAACCCTATATGGGTGACCCTGGTTCGAATCCTGGGAAAAGCAAGAACTCTTTGCTTTTATTTTCTTCCTCCAATCTGGTGACATGTGTCACCAAATGATTGGAGGAGAAAAATAAAATTAATAAATCAAATATAAATAATTAAAAAGTCCTCCAATAAGGTGGTGACACGTGTCACAATCTAATTAAATAATTAATTTATTTTATTAAATTAAAATTAGGACTAAATTGAAAGAATGTGTAAATAGTAAGGACCAAATGTGTAATTATACCCCTATTTTTTTAACTGCCACGTCACCCTACCGTCAACCTTTAACGGCTGGTGGTCAAATTGCATCCAATTTAATAGTATGGTGGTTTAATTGCTTCGAAAAAAAGTAAGGTGGTCAAATCGCGACTTTTCCGATAGTATGGTGGTCATTTATGTAGTTTACCCTATTTTTTAACGGGTGGTGGTCACATTGCAACCAATTAAATAATTTGGTGGTTTAATTGCTTAGAAAAAAAGTAAGGTGGTCAAATCCCGACTTTACCAATAGTATGGTGGTCATTTATGTAGTTTACCCAAAAATAAATATGTTTAATGTATTAGATTAGAAGTATAATATAATGTCTAATTGAATATTTCTTAATTTCATAAATTATTTGTATTACTTGACTCAATAATTTTATTTTTTAGTATTCACTCTTCATTAAGTTTTTGTAGTTGATAAATTATCAATTACTTAATATTTTTTTTCAATTTTTGTACTTAAGATGTATATATGTGTGTGTGCGCATATACATCATATATGTATATCAATATATGTAGGTGTACATGCATATATATCATATATGTATATCAACTTATGACACTTTTTAATTCATCAAGTCATAGATTTCGGGTCAATATCAGTTCAGGTCAACAACGGGTGGGGTCACTTAACAGGTCGGGTTTAAAACAGGTCGTGTCCAAAACATGTCGGGTTCAAAACAAGTCGGGTCCAAAACAGGTCGGGTAAAATCAGATCTCGGGTCAATTCAGTCGGGTAAAATCGGTTATCTGCCAGATCATCTTCGGGTTCGTTTCAGTCGGGCTCAATTCGGGTTTCAAGTCCACAGTAACAGGTCCAATTCGGGTTCGGGTCGTTTTCAGTCGGACGCAGGTCGGGTTCGGTCACTACAGTAACATGTCGAATTCAGGTTCGGGTCAACAACAGTCGGTTACAGATCGGGTTCGGATCATTAAATTTTCAGGTCAAATTAAGTTCTAACTCGAAAAGGTTTTAGTCGAATTTTCAGGTCGGGTCAGCTTTTTACATCCCTACTTAGGAGGGACTTGAATCATTGTAACCCCTCGTCCCGGTCCGGACACTTGACCGGTCCGAGTGGGCTACACGGGGATAACCGAGATGGAACCCGTTAAGGCTCCACTTCGGTTACCGACCCTAGGAAAAACTTTTTCATTTTATCTTATCTAAATACATCAATTAAACCTAAGCGGAAGCCCAACAACAAACAGGGCCTAATCCCAACACTTGGAACCCTTTAGAGATGTCAAAAAGTCAGACACCCGTTTCGAAACGTATCCACCCCGTTTCGAAACAGGGTCTCGTTTTGCCTTGCCCTTTCGATACCAGTTTCGAAACAGGCGATTCCAGTAGCAAAAGTGTTTCGAAACTGGTTTCGAAACAGGGGCTCACAGTGGCCAAAACGTATCGAAACGAGTTCCGATACGGGGGCCCTGGAATCACACCCATTACGAAACAGGACAGCCCGTTTTGAAACACCTGCTGTCTGCAAATTCCTAAAATCAGTTTTAGACATCTCCAATGGATCCCAAACGTCCGAAACGACCACACGAAGCATACAGATCATACAAGAACATTCTAGAGGCATGCACCCTATAGCAACATACTCAAAGACACAAGGATACATGGTAGAACATTCAAACACAAGGTCTTACATAACATTAAAGGAAGCATATATCAACAAGGTCTACACTTAGATATTTAAGATAGGCAAATCCAACATGGTTTACAAGCATACTATGGCATCCAAAAGCCAAACTAACACAAGCATTTAAAGGAGTCTAGCATGCTCCTAAACAACCAACATCATCATAATTCAAAAAGGCTCAAACAACATATACATGTCCCATTGCTTGACCATTACATCATAACTAAAAAGTCCATACTTGATAGCTAACTAGCACCACAAAGCACACACTTGGAGGATCCTTCTTGCACTAGCAACCCGCGAACTAAGGATCTGCATTGTCGAACAAAAGAGAGCGTAAGCATAAGGCTTAGTGAGGGTAAGCTCATTAAAAACAAACCTCGACAATGAAGGGTCCAAGCACGAACACAACCAAGGTAGAATGCATGATTTACCTTCGACCCTCAAGAGCCATAATGTCAATGATGCATGCACAATTATCCAATAATATACCATGCTCAACAAGCTCAATTTACATCATATGTAAACACATACAATCATCCAAATAGGAAATCACATTCCATAACACATTGATACACATATCAATCTCATATTGGCACCTAGCTATGACTCGAATACGCGGCTAAACCCGTTGGAACTCACATCCAACACAACCATTACCTTCGGTGGGATTACACTCATCACCGGTCTCGTAGAGGGGATTCCACTCATCCTCACGCCCCGTCGATGGGATTACACTCATCACCGACTAACATTTATATAAGAAGAATTTCTGGGCGAACCCGTACTCCATCTTGATGACTACCATCATCAAGACCACGCGCGCATTTAACTCACGTGTGCACACTACATGCTAATGATCGGTCATTTGTACCCAAGTGTACTAGTGCCAATATTACACAATCCACAACATAACTCATTTCACTACCGTGCTTAGCACGTACTCATCATGATCTCAATCATGCACATACCACATGCATATCACAATGCATCAAACCATGCCTCAACATACATGTATAATACATTTATACATAACCATTATCAACACAAATCATCATGAGGCATAAACATCAATTAAAGAGTTCAACCAATGTCTCTAACTAAAGCTTGGGATTAGGCTACCACTCTAATCCCAACTCTAGGTGGGTCTACCAAGCCCAACCTAGTCCACATGCTTGAACCAAAGTATTTCAAAGACCATTTCAAAAACATTAACCACTCACCTTCACTTCCAAGCTCAACTACTAAGCAAGCAACACCTTCAAGCTTCTGGATTCACTCCCGATGCTTCACCAACACAAGCTCTTGCCTCTAAACAACCTCAACACAAACCAAACAACCTCAAATCAGCTCAAACATCAAAGTAGCTAACCCGGAATACCATTCAAACATCAAACACAACAATTCAAGCCATGGACAACCCCCAAAATTACCAAACTTGAGCAGCCCATAAACCTCAACCAAAACTCATGTTTTCAACATTTTAATACCTCCAAAAGATTCCAAAACAACCCCCAACCATAGTACTAACCTCAGCCCACAAATTCCAACCTAAAACAACCCCAAAACCACTCTAAAACCCTTCAAAAACCCTCATTAAACCCAAATCCGGGAATGAGTATAAAACCATGTAAAAATCATATATGTTGGACCATTTGATTCACAAACATCATATCTAACTTTATTAAATCAAAACTTTAAGTTAAACATAATAAAGCTACCATTTTTATTCAAATCTTTCAAAAACACAATTTCTAAAACATGGATGAAAATGAAATCTACTTGTACTTTTGAAGAGAGGAAGATGAGGACAAGTTGGAAATGTATTTACCTTTCAAAACCGAGCTAAAATGGAGAAGGGATGAAATGGAATAGTGAAAGGGGGAGGGGAGCTTCACTTGTCATGGGATAGAAGAAGGTGAATAGTGGAAAAGATGATAAAATGGGTGTTTTAATTAAAAAAAAGGCTTTTTAAATTGAAGTCCACTTTATTACAAAAATGCCATTAATGAGATGGCAATTCTCCCTTACTTTAAAATCCATGTAATTTGAGTTTCATTTCGATTTGGTTCAACATAAATTGTTTGTTTTGAAAAACACGAAGTCCTTATAATATGTATATATAATATTATTTAAATATTATTTTCGCCCGACCCCTAAACCCGGGTGTTACAACTCTCCCCCACTTAAGGAATTTCGTCCCCGAAATTACCTGAAGGAAACAAGTACGGAAACTGCTCAACCATATCAGTTTTTCTCTCCCACGTGGCCTCTTCCATACCTCTATGTCTCCACAACACCTTGACCAACTCTATGGTCTTGCCACACAACACCTTGCTATCAGAAGCAAGTATCTCGACAGGCTCTTCATTGTAAGACAAATCTGGATTCAGCTCTATCTCTTCAACAGGCATAACATGAGAAGGATCTGATCTATATCTCCTAAGCATCGACACATGAAAGACATCATGGATCTTCTTTAACTCAGAAGGCAATCTCAAACGATAAGTTATAGGCCCAATCCGCTCAACTATCTCATACGGACCAATAAACCTCGGACTCAACTTGCCTTTCCGGCCAAATCTCATCACCTTCTTCTACGGAGATACTTTTAGAAACACTTTCTCACCCACGGAGAACTCAATCTCTTTTCTCTTCAAATCTGCATAAGACTTTTGACGATCGGAAGCTGCTTTCAAACGGTCGCAAATCAACTTCACTTTATCAGTAGTCCCCTTAAGCAAATCTAGCATTGGTAACAATTTCTGACCCATTTCAGCCCAACAGATAGGAGTCCTACATCGTCTACCATACAAAGCCTCATAGGGAGCCATCTGAATACTAGACTGATAACTGTTGTTGTAAGCAAATTCAACTAAAGGTAAGTGCTTCTCCCAAGAACCCTGGAAGTCAATCACACAACAATGAAGCATATCCTCTAAAATATGTATCACTCGCTCTGACTGCCCATCGGACTGCGGATGATAAGAAGTACTAAAGTGCAATCGGCTACCTAAAGCACTATGCAAACAACCCCAGAACCTCGAAGTGAATCTAGGATCTCTATCTGAAACAATAGACTTCGGAACTCCATTAAGTCTCACAATCTCACGGATATACAAGTTTGCCAACTTGTCTAAAGAATCTGTAGTGTTCACTGCTAAGAAGTGAGCACACTTAGTGAATCTATCAACTATTACCCAAACAAAATTCTTCTTCGAATGAGACAACGGTAACCCCGAAACAAAGTCCATGGTGATCCTCTCCCATTTTCATTCCGGAATCTTCAAAGGCTGTAACAAACCTGAAGGAACCTGATGTTCTTCCTTCACTCTCTGACAAACCATACAACGGCTCACATACTCGGCTACATCCTTCTTCAAACCAACCCAGAAGTAATCATTCTTCAAGTCACGGTACATCTTGGTACTATCCGGATGCATAGAAAAAGGACTCGAATGTGTTTCACTCAGAATCTGACGTCTCAACTCAACATCTTCCGGTACCACAACTCTATCTCTGAAGCACAACAAATTCACACCACTGAAACTATACTCGGTCAGTCTACCTTCGGCTATGTCCTGAACATGAGGAACTAAACACACATTTTGCAACTGCTTCTCTCTAATCAACTGAATCAAAGAAGGCTTCACTTGCAACTCTGTGATCAAACCACCATCATCGGATACACTCAATCTAGCAAACATAGCTCTCAACTCAACTGCAACTTTTCTACTCAAAGCATCGACTACTACATTAGCCTTACCCGGATGGTACTCAATGGTCAAATCATAACATTTCAATAGCTCAAGCCATCTTCTCTGTCTCAAGTTTAACTCTCTCTGTGTCATCAAATACTTCAAGCTCTTGTGATCGGTGTAAACTATACACTTCTCACCATACAAGTAATGTCGCCAAATCTTCAATGCAAACACAACCGCGGCTAACTCTATATCGTGAGTAGGATAGTTCTTCTCATGAACTTTCAACTGTCTAGAAGCATAGGCAACAACTCTTCTTTCTTGCATTAGGACACACCCTAAACCTATGTAGGAAACATCACTATAGATCACAAATTCTTTACCCAAAACTGGTTGCACTAACACTGGAGCATTTGTCAAAGCTTCTTTCAATTTCTCAAAGGCCTTCTGTCTTGCATCTGACCATTCAAACTTAACTCCCTTTTGTAACAATTTGGTCAAATGAGCAGCTACCTTAGAGAAACCATCAACAAATCTCCTATAGTAACCGGCTAATCCTAGGAAACTCCTAATCTCGGTCACGAACTTAGGTTGTTTCCACTCAACAATAGCCTCAATCTTCAACGGATCAACACGGATACCTTCGGCCGAAACAACATGGCCAAGAAATACAACCTCTCGAATCCAGAACTCACATTTACTAAGCTTCGCATACAACTGGTTGCTTAACAATCTCTGTAAAACAAATATCAAATGCTCATCATGATCTTCTTCTGATTTCGAGTATACAAGGATATCATCTATGAAGACAGCTACAAAACGGTCTAGATAGTCTCTAAAAATTCTGTTCATCATATCCATGAATGCTGCAGGTGCATTCGTGAGCCCAAACGACATCACAAGAAACTCCTAGTGACCATATCTAGTTCTAAAAGCTGTTTTCGGAACATCACACTCTTTCACTTTCAACTGATAGTATCCAGATCTCAAGTCTATCTTTGAGAACACTGAAGTACCTCTCAACTGATCAAACAAATCATCTATACGAGGCAACGAATACTTGTTCTTCACAGTCAACTGATTCAACTGCCTGTAGTCAATACACATACGCATACTGCCATCTTTCTTCTTTACAAACAACACATGAGCACCCCAAGGAGAACTACTAGGCCTAATGAAACCACGGTCTAATAACTCTTGCAACTGACTCTTCAATTCTTTCAACTCTTTCGGAGCCATACGATACGGAGCTATCGAAACTGGAGTAGACCCTGAAACAGTCTCAATCACAAACTTAACATCTCTGTCAGGAGGCAAACCTGGTAACTCTTTAGGAAACACATCCGGAAAATCACAAACTGTTCTAATATCTTTTGGTCTAGTCTCACTCATATTCGGATTCATCACATAAGCTAAGAAAGCCCCACATCCGGAATCCATCAATCTATGAGCCTCTAAAGCTGACACAACATTAGACAAGAACTTAATGTTCTCGCCTACTACTACTACCTCATAGTCATCAGAAAGTTTCAAAGAAATCCTTTTCGTCTCAAAATCCACACTAGCTCGGCTCAACCAACCAGTCCATACCCAAAATAATATCAAAACCATAGAAAGGAAGCTCCATCATATCAACAGAAAACACATGACCCTGAATCTTCAGCGGACATCTCCTATACATACGTCTAACCAAAACCGTCTCACCAAAATAACTAGTCACATGCATACCTACATCTAAGATCTCAACAGGTATATCTAACTTTCGTGCATGCTCACTCAAAATGTAGGAATGCGTAGAACCCGAATCAACCAAAGAAAGCAAAGACATAGATTGTAACTCAAAATTACCTGCTATCACATCAGTGTCGTTCCCGGCCTCTCTCTGAGCATAAACCCTCGCTGGTCCTCCTACCTCTGGTTGTACGACTACAACATGAGCAAGGTTTCTCTGAGCATCTACCCTAGGTGCATCAGCCCTAGGCTGGAAGTAGCCACGACCGCGCCCACGACCTCTCTGGTAATCAGTCGCTCTCACAGGAGCCTGAGCAATGTTTGGTGCCTGTGCCGCCTGATGCGGACACTCCCTCCTAAAGTGGTCCCTCGAACCACAGTTCCAACAAGCATGGAAGTTACCCCAACACTCACTAGTAGGCTGCCTCCCACACCGTGTACACTCGGGCAAACGCCCTCCTCCTCTATGGCCCTGGTGGCCACCGCCACGTCTATGCCTCTTGGCATCCCCACGGTCAAAGTTATTGTTCCTCTTACCCGAACTAGATCCTCCAAAACGCTTGGTCAGCCCCAAGCTATGCTCAATGTCTTTGGAACTAGCAACCAAGACATCAAAGTCTGAGTAATCAGAAGCCAACGTATACCTCTTAACCTCTTCATGCAACCCATATCTAAAACGGTTACAACGGTCCCTCTCAGTAGGAACCAACTCTGGTGCATACTGACTCAAACAAACAAAGCGGATCTCGTAGTCAGTCACAGAAGCCTCTCCCTGAACTAGGGCCATAAACTATCGCTTCTTCTCATCTAGATACCTCGGACCCAAGTACCTCTTCCGGAAAGCAAACTCAAAGAAGTCCCAACCAATCTCGGCCTCCGGAACTCCGGCAGTAATGGTGACCCACCAGGTGTAGGCATCACCCTGAAGCAAAGAGATCACACAACCTAATCTACGAGCACCCACACAACCCATCTTGGCTAAGATGTGAACGGTCTTATCTAACCACAGCTCGGATCTCTCAGGAGTAGACCCTCTAAACTCTTCGACCCCTAGGCTACGGAGCCTCTCCAACGGTAAACTGTTATCATCCCCTCTAGGCTGAGCTGCAGCCTGTGCCCTGGCAACTGCGGCCTGAAATGCTCCCGCTATGGCTTGCACAAGCGGAGTCATATCTATTCCAGCTGGACCTTGGCCACCTTGGCCACCCTGAGGTCTCTCTCCTTCTCCCTCGACTCCAGCCTCGCCTCCCCCACCAGGCGGAGGAGGTGGTGGTGGTGGTGGAGCTCCAACTCCAGCAGCAGCATGCCCTTCTATATGAGCCTCAACTCCAACCACCGGCTCGACAGGAGCCGCAACGCGTGGTTCCTGACGAACCACTCTCGGCCTACCCCTCGGCATCGACATCGCGCTCACAAACAACAACTACACACAACAACAAGCACAAAAAGAAAAGGGTTAGCAAGGCAAGGGCTCCAAGTGGCTCAAGTATGTTCCCTCACTTTAAAATCTCTTTTCTGATGTAATAGTAGCAATGGGACTCTAAACATCATGCTTCAAGCAAAACAACAAGCATACATGATAAACACGCAAACATGCTTACATGGCAAGCAAATATCGTGCTTATCAATACAAAAACTCAACTTACCTCACTTACCTGCCTAAGATCTCAGAAACCTTAGGCTCTGATACCAACAAGTGTAACCCCCTCGTCCTAGTCCGGACGCTTCACCGGTCCGAGTGGGATACACGGGGATAACCGAGATGAAACCCGTTAAGGCTCCACTTCGGTTACTGACCCTAGGAAAAAAAATTTCATTTTATCTTATCTAAATACATCAATTAAACCTAAGCGGAAGCCCAACAACAAACAGGGCCTAAGCCCAACACTTGGAACCCTTTAGAGATGTCAAAAAGCCCAAAAATAGGCCTGTGTTTCGAAACAGTCAAAGCCCGTTTCGAAACACAAGCACCGATTTGAAAATTCAGACACCCGTTTCGAAACGTATCCACCCCGTTTCGGAACAGGGTCTCGTTTTGCCTTGCCGTTTCGATACCAGTTTCGAAACAGGCGATTCCAGTAGCAAAAGTGTTTCGGAACTGGTTTCGAAACATGGGCTCACAGTGGCCAAAATGTATCGGAACGAGTTCCGATACGAGGGCCCTGAAACCACACCCGTTTCGAAACAGGACAGCCCGTTTCGAAACACCTGCTGTCTGAAAATTCCTAAAATCAGTTTTAGACATCTCCAATGGATCCCAAACGTCCGAAACGACTACACGAAGCATACAGATCATACAAGAACATTCTAGAGGCATGCACCCTATAGCAACATACTCAAAGACACAAGGATACATGGTAGAACATTCAAACACAAGGTCTTACATAGCATTAAAGGAAGCATACATCAACAAGGTCTACACTTAGATATTTAAGATAGGCAAATCCAACATGGTTTACAAGCATACTAGGGCATCCAAAAGCCAAACTAACACAAGCATTTAAAGGAGTCTAGCATGCTCCTAAACAACCAACATCATCATACTTCAAAAAGGCTCAAACAACATATACACGTCTCATTGCTTGACCATTACATCATAACTAAAAAGTCCATACTTGATAGCTAACTAGCACCACAAAGCACACACTTGGAGGCTCCTTCTTGCACTAGCAACCCGCGAATTAAGGATATGCATTGTCGAACAAAAGAGAGCGTAAGCATAAGGCTTAGTGAGGGTAAGCTCATTAAAAATAAACCTCGACAATGCAGGGTCCAAGCACGAACACAACCAAGGTAGAATGCATGATTTACCTTCGACCCTCAAGAGCCATAATGTCAATGATGCATGCACAATTATCCAATAATATGCCATGCTCAACAAGCTCAATTTACATCATATGTAAACACATACAATCATCCAAATAGGAAATCACATTCCATAACACATTGATACACATATCAATCTCATATTGGCACCTAGCTATGACTCGAATACGCGGCTAAACCCGTTGGAACTCACATCCAACACAACCATTACCTTCGGTGGGATTACACTCATCACCGGTCGCGGAGGGGATTCCACTCATCCTCGCGCCCCGTCGATGGGATTACACTCATCACCGACTAACATTTATATAAGAAGAATTTCCGGGCGAACCCATACTCTATCTTGATGACTACCATCATCAAGACCACGCGCGCATTTGACTCACGTGTGCACACTACATCCTAATGATCGATCATTTATACCCAAGTATACTAGTGCCAATATTACACAATCCACAACATAACTCATTTCACTTCCGTTCTTAGCACGTACTCACCATGATCTCAATCATGCACATACCACATGCATATCACAATGCATCAAACCATGCCTCAACATACATGTATAACACATTTATACATAACCATTATCAACACAAGTCATCATGAGGCATAAACATCAATTAAAGAGTTCAACCAATGTCTCTAACTAAAGCTTGGGATTAGGCTACCACTCTAATCCCAACTCTAGGTGGGTCTACCAAGCCCAACCTAGTCCATATGCTTGAACCAAAGTATTTCAAAGACCATTTCAAAAACATTAACCACTCACCTTCACTTCCAAGCTCATCTACTAAGGAAGCAACACCTTCAAGCTTCCGGATTCACTCTCGATGCTTCACCAACACAAGCTCTTGCCTCTAAACAACCTCAACACAAACCAAACAACCTCAAATCAGCTCAAACATCAAAGTAGCTAACCCGGAATACCATTCAAACATCAAACACAACAATTCAAGCCATGGACAACCCCCAAAATTACCAAACTCGAGCAGCCCATAAACCTCAACCAAGACTCATGTTTTCAACATTTTTAATACCTCCAAAAGATTCCAAAACAACCCC
Organism: Hibiscus trionum; assembly: GCA_030270665.1. NCBI lineage: Eukaryota > Viridiplantae > Streptophyta > Magnoliopsida > Malvales > Malvaceae > Hibiscus > Hibiscus trionum. Next base: position 20,399,886 of record BSYR01000022.1, read on the forward strand.
CAACCATAGTACTAACCTCAGCCCACAAATTCCAACCTAAAACAACCCCAAAAACCACTCTAAAACCCTCATTAAACCCAAATCCGGGAATAAGTATAAAACCATGTAAAAATCATATATGTTGGACCATTTGATTCACAAACATCATATCTAACTTTATTAAATCAAAACTTTAAGTTAAACACAATAAAGCTACCATTTTTATTCAAATCTTTCAAAAACACAATTTCTAAAACATGGATGAAAATGAAAACTACTTGTACTTTTGAAGAGAGGAAGATGAGGATAAGTTGGAAATGTATTTACCTTTCAAAACCGAGCTAAAATGGAGAAGGGATGAAATGGAGTAGTGAAAGGGGGAGGGGAGCTTCACTTGTCGTGGGATAGAAGAAGGTGAATAGTGGAAAAGTTGACAAAATGGATGTTTTAATTAAAAAGGGGCTTTTTAAATTGAAGTCCACTTTATTACAAAAATGCCATTAATGAGATGCCAATTCTCTCTTACTTTAAAATCCATGTAATTTGAGTTTCATTTCGATTTGGTCCAACATAAATTGTTTGTTTTGAAAAACACGAAGTCCATATAATATATATATATATAATATTATTTAATTATTATTTTCGCCCGACCCCTAAACCTGTGTGTTACAATCATGGACAAAACCTATGACATGCATTTTCTTTTTTTTTTAAAACAAAGTGTGTCACGATGTTAACTTCACAAAAGACATGTTTAATTTGAGTACATCGCTCTTTTAAGTAATATCTGAACTCGACGTATTAGAGAAGGATCGTACTCTTATTGAGTATTATTTATAAGCTTGATTGCGAAACTGTACCTATTGATTCAATATGTGCATGTTAATGTCACTAATTCTTGCACCTAATGATTCAGAGGTTAAAATATTAATGAGTTAATGCAATGTGTCTTGAAAGATGAAAATCGTCTATTCCTAACTATGCTCTTTTTGTTTTCTTATATAAATATAATATTTTTAACCGGATATTTATCGGACGAAATTCCAACACTATTAAATATGGTTGTAGACTTGTAGTAGTGCTTTAATACATTTTTTTTTGGATCTATACGCTTAAAATTAATGTAAAAATCTATATGCTTACAAATAAAACACGTTCTATCTATAATTTTATGGATAATTATTTGGTTCATTAATAATAAAATTTAATTTCAAAAATACTATTAAAATATTATACTACTGATACACCTAATAACATGATTTAAAGGCTTAAGGGGTAATTTGCTGTATCAATTCTAAATTAGCATTGTTATTTCTCCTTTTTCATGTATTAGTTTAGCCCTCGTAATCTTTTAATAATAACAATGTTGTCACTTTTTTTTTAATTTCATCAATTTAACTTATACTCATCTCGCCCTTTAACTGTCATTGATTGATAAAACCGTTTAATTTTGTGCATGTGGTTGCTATTTACTTTCACATCAGTCGTTATCGCCAATTGTCTTGCCATGTCGATGATAGTGAGTCAGTTTTGATGACATGATGATACGTATACGAATAGAGAGTTTTAAAATTAATTAATGATTTTAAAATTATAGTTTTTATTAAAAATAAATTAATGTCAACCTTATTGTTTGTCATCAAAATTGATTCATTATTATTTATTGGAGGACATTAATTTATTAAAGAAAATAACATATAGATATTCTAACTTAATTATTTAACGATGAAGTGTTTGACATGGCAAATGAGAAAATTAATGCAATTCAAGAGTTTGAGAGTTAAATTGATGCAATTAAAAAGGAGGGACAACATTGCTAATTTTAGAAGACTACGATGGCTAAATTGATGCAATTAGGGGGACAAAATACCAATAACATGTTGGTCTAGCGGGATGATGCGTTAGGTCCCTTAAACAAGGTCATGGATTCAAATCATGACGCTGTGAATGAAAAAAAAATGAGTTAGGAAGGTTGTCCCATATTAGACATTTACAAAATTTGATCCTAATTAATCAGTTAATGAGTCGAATACCGATGATTAAAAAAGAAATTTAAAATTACTTATATGTCATTATTACATGGACAAAATTACACTTAATACCTAATTGAAATCTGTATAACATAATCGATTGATAGTTTTGTACATCATTTTCTCTTATATATTTCACGTCTTATATATAATTGTGTTAAGTGTAACATATTAATATGAACTTTGATATATTTATGATTCGTTTAAAAAAAAGTGCAAGGTCTTATAACGTGGCAATCATGTTGGAGGGGCTGCTTAAACTATGGCGAATAATTAAAGTCTGGTAGATATTAGTCCATGAAGATTGGTTAGGCTAGACGACCGTCATTGTTGAATCTGAATCTCCCCGAAATTTTTTACCGGTGCTGTTCGTGTTTGTACCAAGAGCTATGTACGGATTGGCGGACCACTTAGCAAGGGAGGAAGGTATCGATTTGAGTTGTTCAAAGCTAGGTGGGAACTGGGTTCGAATAAGTAAAGGTGTTGAGAACCAAAATTCATAGGCGTCACTGCCTGGGTGGGAAGAAGCATTCGATCAGTATAGTAAAGTGGTTTTGCTGTTTTTTGTTGTTGTACTCATACCTAGTTGTGTTGTACTCTTTTCCTTCATTTAGGATTAGGAAGGTTTTTAACGAGGCTCACAACTTAGGTAGAAGGGTTTTAGCACCCTTTAATTTTAATAAAATCATATTTGCCGAGCAAAAAAAATCTTGTGTTGTTTATTAAATAAAACTTATCTAATAGGAGTAATTACTTTTTTTTTTGCTCAATGATGTCGTATATTAAGAAACAAATATACAACCAAAATTCCACAACGGTCGCCTCGTTAAAAACCTCCCTAAAGCCTAACGGAGGAAAAGAGTATGAACCGTATGTGGTAAAACAAAGGTCCAACAAACCACAATCGGAAACAAAACCAAGACGCTAACACTAACAAGCACAAAATAAAGAAAACCGTGTAACCCCCTCCTTTGCCAACGCGTCTGCTAAGCCATTTGCCTCACGGAAAATATGGGAGAAACATACCGAGTGTAATGTAGAGCAGCAACTGTCAATCTCACGAAATACCTCCCAAAAGTGCCATGGTCGTTTGTCCATATGTAGCACCCAACTGATAGCAACCACAGAATCCGACTCTACTACCAAAGGAAAAGCTGCCCAAGCTGACTTCCGAAAGTACGATAGCGCAAAAGCAATCGCTCGCAGTTCAGCCTCATTTGAGTCAATACAACCAAGAGGGTCAGAAAATAACGCCAAGATACTACCATGCTCATCGCGTAACACGCCCCCAAAGCCTGCAGGACCCGGCTTACCACGTGCAGAACCATCCACCGAAAACTTCAAGATCCCCCGCGATGGTGGTTCCCAACAAATACCAAGCCGTGCTGATCGCGAAAGTGATGGTTCAGGGTAAAGACTCGGACATTCCCACCACATCGCCTCGCCAATGCATAGATCATTTCTCAAAGTACGCATCCAATAAAACGAACGTAACTTAATCAAGAAACACACCTCCTCGACCGGTAAGAATTTCTTGTTGAAAACCATCTCATTCCGTGCTAACCAAATCGACCATAACATCGCTGCTACGCATGACACCCACATGCAGCGACGCGTACCCAAAAACGAGCAGTGGAAGTCGGGTAAAAATAAATCAGCCAACGTTTTCGGCAGCGGTAAACACACTCTCCACCAGCAGCGAAACCAGTCCCAGATATGCTGAACCACGGGACACGAATACAATAAGTGATCGGCGTCTTCCTCCCATTCCCTACACCAGAAGCACAACGTGCATTGCCCCTCAAAAACAACACCCTTACGGCTCAAAAAATCAAATGTCGGCAGGCGACGCAGCCAAACAAACCACAGAAAAGCCTGCACTTTCGGTGGAACCACAACTTTCCACGTGAAACAAGCCCAAAAATCGCTCTCCCCAGCCTCATCTAACATCAAAATTTGAGAAATAGCTTTAACCGTGAACATACCTCTACTATCTGGAGTCCAAATCAGCTTGTCGCGGATTCCTCTATGAATATGAACGTCGCCTATCATTGCCCGCAGCTCGCGCAACAGCCTCGCCTCAAAAACGCGAAGCGGACGACGGAAAAATTCTGCCCATCGTGAGTGGTGAAAACCCCCCTGCACTGAATAATCCACGACCAGTGCTAATTTATTGATGACACAAGAGAATAGCCATGGAAAGATGTCTTTTAAAGGCTTGCTCGCACACCATGAATCAAACCAAAAAAGAACTCGACTACCCTCCCCCACTTGCCATAAAAGCTTCTCATGGAAATGTCGCTGCACCTCAGTCGAACAAGCAGTTTGCACAATCTGTTTCAACACCACCGACATTGCACGCTGACGGGAGGAATTAAATCTCCACCATTGAACATCCTCCCCATATTTAGCCACTATAATGGCCCTCCAAAGTGACGATACATCCGTGGCATATCGCCACGACCATTTAGATAACATGGCCGTGTTGCGCACCTGTAAATCCGCTATACCCAGACCACCCAAGTGTCGCGGTCTACACACCAACTTCCAGCTAGCTCTACTCATTTTACTATGTAAATTGACGCCACCCCAAAGAAAAGCACGGAGAATCTTGTCAATTGCTGCGATAACCCCTTTGGGAATGCGAAACACACCCATGTAATATATCGGCAAAGAAGAGAGGACAGCATTAACCAAAGTGACTCGTGCCGCAAATGACATCGAATTACGCTTCCAACCTGCTAATTTCCGACGAACATTTGCAATAACCGGTTCCCAAACCGCCAAACTTCGCGGATTAGAGCCTAGCGACATCCCCAAATAGGTGAAAGGGAAAGAACCGCGTCTACATCCCAACGCCTTAGCACACGAATCAGTGAACTCCTCTTCAACCCCAACAGCATATAATGACGACTTGCTGAAATTTATTTGCAAGCCTGAACATACTTGGAAGCACTGGAGAATACGTCTGATAGAGTCAGCACAGCCAGGAGTAGCCTCAAAGAACAAAACGGTATCATCTGCGAATTGCAGGTGCGATATGGATACCCCTGGTGCAACACGAACGCCTTTTATTAAACCAGCCATCTCCGCCTGAACCAATAAGCTGTGAAGCGCCTCCACAACAATAACAAATAACAATGGCGACAGTGGACAACCCTGTCGCAATCCACGCCCCATTGTGAACTCAGACGTAGCACACCCATTTAACAACACTTACATGAAGAAAACACAGAAGCCAATTTTCCTAACCTAAAATGGTTATCCTAATCCGACTTAGAACTGGACTTTGTAGGATATATATACATATACCCACATATCTCACCGTTCTGTATTGGTAAGAAGATGGAATTTATTGAAGTGAAGAATCTTGGTCGTGGAAGCCATGGTGTGGTTGAATTGGTGAAAATGACGAAACCCGTTCCCATGTTACTTGCTGTTAAATCTTCACCCTCCCCGAGTTCATCTCTTCAAAAGGAATTCCGGATCCTTCCACAATTTCTTGGTCTCCCCAATATCGTTCAATGCCACGGTGCATTGTTTAGCTCTAAATACGATAAATTGTTTCTTGAGTATGCCTCCGGTGGAAGCCTCAAGGATTTGATCAAGAAATATGGTGGTAAAATACCGGAACCTGACGTTCGACATTATACGGCGATGATACTCCAAGGGCTTTTCTACATTCATAGGAAAGGTTATGTACATTGCGATATCAAACCACACAATATTCTTGTTTATCCATCGGACGAGTCTTGCTCTCGTTGTACTCTCAAGTTAGCTGATTTCGGCTTGGCCAAGGAGCCCGGTGAACGAGAGACTAAGGTGAGTCGAGGTTGTTTTCGAGGTACGGCTCGTTACATGCCGCCGGAATCCGTGAGGCTTGGGGAAATCACTGCTGCTTTGGACATATGGTCCTTAGGGTGTGTTGTTGTCATGATGATGACCGGAGAACCACCGTGGGGATCATCTGTCACCGATTGGTATGACCTTGAAGAGAAGATTGGTTGGTCGACTGATACACCGGATATTCCCGGAGACATGTCGGCGGCAGGGAAAGATTTCTTGAACAAGTGCTTTGATAGGGATCCTCGTCAACGTTGGACCGTGGAGAAGCTGATATGGCATCCTTTTGTCTTTGAGTCTCCATTACTGGCTGTCAATCACTTGCTTGATTGAAGCTGATATACAAACTAAATAGTTTTATTAAAACTAGAATATGTACTCTGGAGTGCACTATATAAATTGAAAGAGTCAAAATCTAAGTAAACATAACACACTACTTTGAGACATGTTAACTAAGATTCTTTCCATGTTTGTAAATCTCAACTGGTTGTCTTCTTATCGTCTTTTTTGGTTTAATTATCAATATTTGATTCATTGTTCGACTTATAATCATGATCGGATTTTATAGAAACTTAATATGGGGCGACTCTCTCAAATCATTTTTTTCCATTCACAATGTCAGAATTTGGACACATGACTTTTCTTAAAGAATCTTACGGCTCATCCCGCTAGAACCTTCTCATGATCTTTGATTTTATCCCTATAATAGTTTAAACAAGTATGCATTTGAAATTGAATCAAAACTAAAATTACTACAACCGATGAGTGTTTAGGTGCAGTAGTGAGCATGTTACACTTTATAAGAGAGTTAAATTTTAAATTTTAGATATAATATTTCCCTAATAAGATCCATGGAACGTACACAAAAAATATCGGAAAAAATTTAAAATTAATGCTCTTAGAGGACCCAAAACGTTGACACGAATGTTAAGATACTCACGTTATTTCATCTTGTATTGGTTGAATTTCAACATTACGTATGTTAAAGGACAACATTGATAAACTTTTGGAGTTTAAGAGTGCAATTACGGTGTAATTTTCGGGGAGAGACGCAATTAATTTTCTGGTACGAGTTCGAAGGTTAAAATACCTCTTAAGCCAAACTTTATATAAAAAAACGAGTTTGAAGAAAACTTTTAATTAGTAAAAATACACTTTATATTTTAATGTATATTAAACTGTACTATTTTATTAAAAATACCTCTTAAACAATATATAAAATTGTATAACATAATAATAAAAACATCGTCACTTAATTAATATTATAATTTTATATAAATTAAAATTAAACCAGCTGCTATTTCCATCCAATCATGTACTCGTAACCCTCGACACAAAACCCTAGCAGTTTAACAATATATAGTGGTCCCACAAGCTTAATTATATGCATACTTGAACAACGAATCGCTTGATGCCCTTGTGACCATTACGTTCAAGTTTCTTGATAGCAAAGGTTACTTGGTTTTCTCTGAGAAACCCTTAAAATTTTTTCCAAAATCCTCCGCCTGCAGCCAAGAGAGATATGATCTGACTGGAAGTCTACAGCCGCTTTGAGTTCATCGAATGTGAACAAAATCTCATCCAATTTGAAGTTCTTTATATCTTCGGATGTGATTTTCTCAAGGATGTAGAGAAATTCATTCGCATTCCAGGAACTCAAATCCGCTGCAGGCAACCACTATAGAAGTTGACGGTAGATGATTTGGTTCGAATTACAAAGAACAAATAATCTGGTTCTAAGGATGTTTTACCTTAACAATTTAGACAAACATTTCGAGCAAGAAAAGATGGACATCTAATCTTCTAAGGACAATTGATTATGTACAAAGATTATGTACAAGGTCGACAATATATATATATATATATTGATTATGTACAAAGATTATGGCAGCATGTGCTCCTTAACTCCAGTCCTGTGATCCAGTTCTGCTCCCTTGCTGCCCTGAGTCTGCCACAGCAGATACCTGGGAAAGTGACCAAAATCAATAGCAACTGTGCCATTTTATCTAACTGTGATGTATATGCAAAAATCTACCTAAATGCAATGAATTATGCTTGAATGCAGCAGAAATATGGGTTAAATAAGGGGTAAAATATAGAACTTTTATACACTCAACAACTTCCGCCCAAAAATATTTAGGTAAATTGTTTTCACAAAGCATGGTTCTAGCCATTTCTTGTAAAGTCCTATTTTTCCTCTCAACTATCTCATTTTGTTGAGGAGTTCGAGGAGCCGAAAAATTGTGGCTAATACCATTTTCATTTAAAAACTCTTCAAAACCTAGATTTTGAAACGCCCTCTTCCTCTATGGCCCTGGTGGCCTCTACCATGGTGGTCACCGCCACGTCTATGGTCAAACTGTTGTCCGCCACCTCTATGCCTCTTGGCATCCCCACGGTCAAAGTTATTGTTCCTCTTACCCGAACTAGATCCTCCAAAACGCTTGGTCAGCCCCAAGCTATGCTCAATGTCTTTGGCACTAGCAACCAAGACATCAAAGTCTGAGTAATCAGAAGCCAACGTATACCTCTTAACCTCTTCATGCAGCCCATATCTAAAACGGTTACAACGGTCCCTCTCAGTAGGAACCAACTCTGGTGCATACTGACTCAAACGAACAAAGCGGATCTCGTAGTCAGTCACAGAAGCCTCTCCCTGAACTAGGGCCATAAACTCTCGCTTCTTCTCATCTAGATACCTCAGACCCAAGTACCTCTTCCGGAAAGCAGACTCAAAGAAGTCCCAACCAATCTCGGCCTCCGGAACTCCGGCAGTAATGGTGACCCACCAGGTGTAGGCATCACCCTGAAGCAAAGAGATCACACAACCTAATCTACGAGCACCAACACAACCCATCTGGGCTAAGATGCGAACGATCTTCTCTAACCACAGCTCAGATCTCTCAGGAGTAGACCCTCTAAACTCTTCGGCCCCTAGGCTACGGAGCCTCTCCAACGGTAAACTATTATCATCCCCTCTAGGCTGAGCTGCAGCCTGTGCCCCGACAACTACGGCCTGAAATGCTCCCGCTATGGCTTGCACAAGCGGAGTCATATCTATTCCAGCTGGACCTTGGCCACCCTGAGGTCCCTCTCCTCCCTCGACTCCAGCGTCGCCTCCCCCACCAGGCGGAGGAGGTGGTGGTGGAGCTCCATCTCCAGCAACAGCAGGCCCTTCTATATGAGCCTCAACTCCAACCACCGGCTCGACAGGAGCCGCAACGCGTGGTTCCTGACGAACCACTATCGGCCTACCCCTCGGCCTCGACATCGCGCTCACAAACAACAACTACACACAACAACAAGCACAAAAAGAAAAGGGTTAGCAAGGCAAGGGCTCCAAGTGGCTCAAGTATGTTCCCTCACTTTAAAATCTCTTTTCCGATGTAATAGTAGCAATGAGACTCTAAATATCATGCTTCAAGCAAAACAACAAGCATACATGATAAACACGCAAACATGCTTACATGGAAAGCAAACACCGTGCATATCAATACAAAAACTCAACTTACCTCAATTACCTGCCCAAGGTCTCGGAAACCTTAGGCTCTGATACCAACAAGTGTAACATCTCGTCCCGGTCCGGACGCTTGACCGATCCGAGTGGGCTACACGGGGATAACCGAGATGAAACCCGTTAAGGCTCCACTTCGGTTACCGACCCTAGGAAAAACTTTTTCATTTTATCTTATCTAAATACATCAATTAAACCTAAGCGGAAGCCCAACAACAAACAGGGTCTCGTTTAGAGATGTCAAAAAGCCCAACAACACTTGGAACCCTTTAGAGATGTCAAAAAGCTCAAAAATAGGCATGTGTTTCGAAACAGTCAAAGCCCGTTTCGAAACACAAGCCCCAGTTTGAAAAGTCAGACACCCGTTTCGAAACGTATCCACCCCGTTTCGGAACAGGGTCTCGTTTTGCCTTGCCGTTTCGATACCAGTTTCGAAACAGGCGATTCCAATAGCAAAAGTGTTTCGGAACTGGTTTCGAAACAGGGGCTCACAGTGGCCAAAACGTATCGAAACGAGTTGCGATACGGGGGCCCTGGAACCACACCCGTTTCGAAACAGGACAGCCCGTTTTGAAACACCTGCTGTCTGAAAATTCCTAAAATCAGTTTTAGACATCTCCAATGGATCCCAAACGTCCGAAACGACTACACGAAGCATACAGATCATACAAGAACATTCTAGAGGCATGCACCCTATAGCAACATACTCAAAGACACAAGGATACATGGTAGAACATTCAAACACAAGGTCTTACATAGCATTAAAGGAAGCATACATCAACAAGGTCTACACTTAGATATTTAAGATAGGCAAATCCAACATGGTTTACAAGCATACTATGACATCCAAAAGTCAAACTAACACAAGGATTTAAAGGAGTCTAGCATGCTCCTAAACAACCAACATCATCATACTTCAAAAAGGCTTAAACAACATATACATGTCTCATTGCTTGACCATTACATCATAACTAAAAAGTCCATACTTGATAGCTAACTAGCACCACAAAGCACACACTTGGAGGCACCTTCTTGCACTAGCAACCCGCGAACTAAGTATCTGCATTGTCGAACAAAAGAGAGCGTAAGCATAAGGCTTTGTGAGGGTAAGCTCATTAAAAACAAACCTCAACAATGCAGGGTTCAAGCACGAACACAACCAAGGTAGAATGCATGATTTACCTTCGACCCTCAAGAGCCATAATGTCAATGATGCATGCACAATTATCCAATAATATGCCATGCTCAACAAGCTCAATTTACATCATATGTAAACACATACAATCATCCAAATAGGAAATCACATTCCATAACACATTGATACACATATCAATCTCATATTGGCACCTAGCTATAACTCGAATACGCGGATAAACCCGTTGGAACTCACATCCAACACAACCATTACCTTCGGTGGGATTACACTTATCACCGGTCTCGCGAGGGGATTCCACTCATCCTCACGCCCCGTCGATGGGATTACACTCATCACCGACTAACATTTATATAAGAAGAATTTCCGGGCGAACCCGTACTCCATCTTAATGACTACCATCATCAAGACCACGCGCGCATTTGACTCACGTGTGCACACTACATCCTAATGATCGATCATTTGTACCCAAGTATACTAGTGCCAATATTACACAATTCACAACATAACTCATTTCACTTTCGTGCTTAGCACGCACTCACCATGATCTCAATCATGCACATACCACATGCATATCACAATGCATCAAACCATGCCTCAACATACATGTATAACACATTTATACATAACCATTATCAACACAAATCATCATGAGGCATAAACATCAATTAAAGAGTTCAACCAATGTCTCTAACTAAAGCTTGGGAATAGGCTACCACTCTAATCCCAACTCTAGGTGGGTCTACCAAGCCCAACCTAGTCCACATGCTTGAACCAAAGTATTTCAAAGACCATTTCAAAAACATTAACCACTCACCTTCACTTCCAAGCTCAACTACTAAGCAAGCAACACCTTCAAGCTTCCGGATTCACTCCTGATGCTTCACAAACACAAGCTCTTGCCTCTAAACAACCTCAACACAAACCAAACAACCTCAAATCAGCTCAAACATCAAAGTAGCTAACCCGGAATACCATTCAAACACCAAACACAACAATTCAAGCCATGGACAACCCCCCAAAATACCAAACTCGAGCAGCCCATAAACCTCAACCAAAACTCATGTTTTCAACATTTTTAATACCTCCAAAAGATTCCAAAACAACCCCCAACCATAGTACTAACCTCAGCCCACAAATTCCAACCTAAAACAACCCCAAAAACCACTCTAAAACCCTTCAAAAACCCTCATTAAACCCAAATCCGGGAATGAGTATAAAACCATGTAAAAATCATATATGTTGGACCATTTGATTCACAAACATCATATCTAACTTTATTAAATCAAAACTTTAAGTTAAACACAATAAAGCTACCATTTTTATTCAAATCTTTAAAAAACACAATTTCTAAAACATGGATGAAAATGAAATATACTTGTACTTTTGAAGAGAGGAAGATGAGGACAAGTTGGAAATATATTTACTTTTCAAAACCGAGCTAAAATGGAGAAGGGGTGAAATGGAATAGTGAAAGGGGGAGGGGAGCTTCACTTGTCGTGGGATAGAAGAAGGTGAATAGTGGAAAAGATGAAAAAATGGGTGTTTTAATTAAAAATGGGCTTTTTAAATTCAAGTCCACTTTATTACAAGAAGGCCATTAACGAGATGGCAATTCCCTCTTACTTTAAAATCCATGTAATTTGAGTTTCATTTCGATTTGGTCCAACATAAATTGTTTGTTTTGAAAAACACGAAGTCCATATAATATATATATATATATATATATAATATTATTTAAATATTATTTTCGGCCGGCCCCTAAACCCGGGTGTTACAATCATGGACAAAACCTATGACATGCATTTTCCTTTTTTTTTTAAAACAAAGTGTGTCACGATGTTAACTTCACAAAAGACATGTTTAATTTGAGTACATCGCTCTTTTAAGTAATATCTGAACTCGACGTATTAGAGAAGGATCGTACTCTTATTGAGTATTATTTATAAGCTTGATTGCGGAACTGTACCTATTGATTCAATATGTGCAGGTTAATGTCACTAATTCTTGCACCTAATGATTCAGAGGTTAAAATATTAATGAGTTAAAGCCATGTGTCTTGAAAGATGAAAATCGTCTATTCCTAACTATGCTCTTTTTATTTTCTTATATAAATATAATATTTTTAACCGGACATTTATCGGACGAAATTCCAACACTATTAAATATGGTTGTAGACTTGTAGTAGTGCTTTAATACATTTTTTTTGGATTTATACGCTTAAAATTAATGTAAAAATCTATATGCTTACAAATAAAACACGTTTTATCTATAATTTTATGGATAATTATTTGGTTCATTAATAATAAAAAATAATTTCAAAATATTATTAAAATATTATACTACTGATACACCTAATAACATGATTTAAAGGCTTAAGGGGTAATTTGCTGTATCAATTCTAAATTAGCATTGTTATTTCTCCTTTTTCATGTATTAGTTTAGCCCTCGTAATCTTTTAATAATAACAATGTTGTCACTTTTTTTTTAATTTCATCAATTTAACTTATACTCATTTCGTCCTTTAACTGTCATTGATTGATAAAATCGTTTAATTTTGTGTATGTGGTCGCTATTTACTTTCACATCAGTCGTTATCGCCAAATTCTTGCCATGTCGATGATAGTGAGTCAATTTTGATGACGTGATGATACCAATAACATGTTGGTCTAGCGGGATGAGGCGTTAGGTCCCTTAAACAAGGTCATGGATTCAAATCATGACGTTGTGAATGGAAAAAAAATGAGTTAGGAAGGTTGTCCCATATTAGACATTTACAAAATTTGATCCTAATTAATCAGTTAATGAGTCGAATACCGATGATTAAAAAAGAAATTTAAAATTACTTATATGTCATTATTACATGGACAAAATTACACTTAAAACCTAATTGAAATCTGTATAACATAATCGATTGATAGTTTTGTACATCATTTTCTCTTTTATATTTCACGTCTTATATATAATTTTGTTCAGTGTAACATATTAATATGAACTTTGATATATTTGTGATTCGTTTAAAAAAAAGTGCATTGTGTGAGGTTCGTATACTATTTTTTAACATCATTATCCTCTTTAATTATTGTTTCATATGCAATCATATATCATATTGTGTTGTTTATTAAATAAAACTTATCTAATAGGAGTAATTACTTTTACATGAAGAAAACACAAAAGCCAATTTTCCTAACCTAAAATGGTTATCCTAATCCGACTTTTTTTTTTATCGGCAACCGTATGTTTTTATTGAAAAATAGAAAAACATACAGCTTGACGAAATCGCACGCCTCGTTAAAAACCTCCCTAAACCTATTGGAGGAAAAGAGTACGATACGATCCGTCGATTACAAATGAAAAATAAAATCACATAAGTCCAAGTCACAAACATGCCACAAACGTCGAATGTCTATCTACTCCCTCTTTTGCAATTGCATCCGCAAATCCATTCGCTTCCCTCGGCACGTAGCAGAATTGTATATCATATATGATTTGACAAGCCTGATCAATTACCAAAAATACCTCCCATAGACGCCAAGGGCGTTTCGCGGCCTGAGTAATCCTGCTCAACGCGACTTGAGAATCCGTCTCCAAAACCACACAACCCTGCCTCCATTCCCTCTCATGTACCATACCCAAGGCAAAAGCTATCGCTCGCACCTCTGCTTCGTTCGACTCCATCACGCCTAAAGAGCCTGAAAATAACCCCAAAATACGACTGTCTGCATCTCGTATCACACCACCGATACCTGCCGGGCCTGGTTTTCCTCGCGCCGATCCATCCGTGTTAAATTTTAAAACACTTCGTAACGGGGGCTGCCAGCATCTTTCCCCCCTCACCCTTTTCGGATGGACACTAACCTCAAATTTTGAAGGACAAGTCCACCAAATTGCCTCTGATACCAATTCCCCCCACCTATCCGCTTTTATCCAATAATATGATCTCAATTTTACCAAGAAACAGAATTCAGCCAAATTCCAGCGTTTCCCACGAAAAATAAATTCATTCCTTGCAATCCATAACGACCACAATAAAGCAGCAACACACGCTATCCACCACAAATTCATGCATCCCGTAAAAACACTATGAAAACCAAGAACATAAAACGCATCAAAACTAACCGGTAAGCTTGAGTCAATTTTCCACCATTGTCGCATCCATAACCATGCTGATTGCGCAAAAGAACATTCATAGAGGATGTGAGCGATGCTCTCCTCTACCATCGCACACCAAGGGCATCGGCCTTGGTCATCCGGCAGTGGAACCCCACGTGCTCGCAAGAAATCTGCAGTCAGTAGTCGACGCAACCATGTGAACCATAGGAAAGCTTGAACTTTCGGCGGCACCATCACCTTCCAAGCGAAACAGTCCCCGAACTCCATTTCCCCCGCCTTATCGAACATGAGCAGTTTCGATAATGTCCCAACTGAAAAAATTCCACGCTCGTCCGGCCTCCAAATTAGCATATCTAGCTTGCCTTCTCATGCGCGAAAATTGGACACCATTTTAATTAAATCTCGTAGCATTTCCAATTCAAAAACTCGCAATGGACGCCTAAAGAAGTCTGCCCATATGTGATGCGCAAAGTTACCCTCCAACATGTAATCACACACCCTCGCTAATTTGTCACTTGCCAACGAGAATAAGCGCGGAAATACATCTTTTATGGCCACTTGTTCTACCCACGGATCGAACCAAAACAGTATCGATCTACCATCACCAAGTTTCCATAAAAAACCGGTCATACCCATGTGTTTTTCAACCTGTGCATCGCATGAGAGTGCCACAATTTGTCGCCATACAAGCGACATCGACGACATCTTTTCCGTGTTGAAACGCCACCATTGCGGATGTTCTCCATATTTTGCTACTATCAAACAACGCCATAGCGAATCCCTATCTCGCGCGTATCGCCACACCCATTTTGATAGCATCGCCATGTTCTTAACTCGCAAATCCGCAACCCCCAAGCCCCCTAACTGTTTTGGACGACATATCACATCCCACCCTACTCTGCTCATCCGCCGTTCCAAACCGACACCCCCCATAGGAAAGCTCTTCGAATTTTATCAATCCTCTCAATTACCCCTTTTGGGGCGACAAACAAACCCATATAGAAAATCGGTAACGAGGAAAGGACCGAATTGACCAAAACCACCCGAGCCGCAAAAGACAAAGAGGATCTTTTCCATCCCGCTAATTTTCGCCTGAAATTTGCAATGACCGGTTCCCAAGTAGCTATCAATCTCGGACTTGCGCCTATTGGAAAACCCAAGTAAACGAACGGAAAATCAGCTTTTCTACACCCCATTACCTCGGCCACGCTAGTGCCCAAAGCCTCCTCTATGCCAATTGAGTACAATGAGCTTTTGCCGAAATTAATCTTCAACCCCGAGCAAACTTGGAAACAATGCAGGATCCGTTTCAAGTTTTGCGCGACTTCTAATGAGCCTTCAAAGAACAAAAGTGTGTCGTCGGCAAACTGCAAATGTGTCACAGAAATCCCAGCCGCTACTTCCACACCCCGTATTAAACCCCCCCAATTCAGCCCTTCGCAGCATCAAATGCATTGCTTCCGCGACTATCAAGAAAAGTAAAGGCGATAGCGGACAGCCTTGTCGCAAGCCTCTACCCATTCTGAATTCTTTGGTGGCATTACCGTTGAGAAGCACCGACAACCTGACTAAACTAATACATTCCTGAATCCATTGTCGCCATATGTCGCAGAAACCCATTCTTCCTAGCACCTCATCCAAAAAGCTCCAACTAACGCAATCGTACGCCTTGGCGAAATCAAGCTTCAATAAAAAACCACTTGCGCCCCGTTGTCGTAAGGAATGCACCACCTCGATGGCTAGAAGTACACCATCTACTAGTTGACGACCTTTTATAAATGTTGATTGTGTATCGCTTATCAAATCCCCCAAAACCGCTTGTAGTCGATTCACAAGGCATTTTGCTAAAATTTTATATACCGAGTTGATTAAGCATATAGGCCTATATTCGCCAAGAGTCGTGGGGGAAGTTACCTTAGGTAATAAGACAATGAAAGTGCAATTCACATCCTTAGGTAACCGCCCACTAGCATGAAAATTGTCGAAGAAACGTAGGATATCTCCATTGAGCACCTCCCACCCCTTTTTATAGAAATCCAACGTAAAACCATCCGGGCCCGGTGCCTTCGAACCATCACAGCCCCTCACTATACCATGTATCTCTTCCAAGGAGAATGCCGCCACCAAATTCACCCTCGCTGTCGGCGGTATATGCCTAAAATCCCCTTCGAATTGCCATACACATTCCCTCTTGTCGCGAGAAAAATGTTTCATGAAAAATTATACTACATGTCTACGTGTAAGTGATGGTGAATTGATCCAAATGTCATTAACCACGAATCCTGGGATAAAATTTCTTGCCGCTATCAGCTTAGCGGATCGGTGGAAAAATGCTGTACTTCGGTCACCTAATCGCAACCATGTCGCTCGTGATTTTTGTCTCCACATCGCCTCCTTATGTCTCATAGCTTTCCACAAAGCTTGTAACCATTTTCGCCTTTCCACCTCTATTTCCTCATCAACATTAGACGTGGTTGCTGCTATGTCCGCACGATCAATTCTGTCTTGCATCTCAGATATTATTGCATTCACATCCCCAAAGCTATCCCTATTCCATTGTTTCAAAAATAACTTCAAATGTCGCAGTTTCACCATGATATTTACTGTTCCAATATCCAACTTCGTTAGTCGAATCCATTCCTCGACGATTTGCCTCATATGGTACCTGCCCTCCATCCAACAATTAAAAAACCGGAAAGGACGAGGACCCCAATCGTTCTCATCACACCTCAACAATAGTGGCGTGTGGTCGGATACACCCTGTGCTAGTGCCTCTTGCTGGATTGAGCTGAAAGCATCCATCCAACTTGCTGGATCCACCCAATCGTTCTCACGTCTGTTCTTTGGGCCAAACCATGTATAACGTTTCCCCGAAAGTGGTAAATCCATCAACCCTGCTTGTAACACAAAATCGCCAAAAACTTCCATCTCCATATTCCTGTCCGATGTGCCAATTCTATCCGACTCAAGAAGTATGACATTAAAATCTCCCGCTATGCACCACGGACCCTCTTGATTGCTAATTTTACTCAAAATCGCTGCCCATACAGCTTGCTGCCCTTCCAAGTCGGATGGGGCATATACCACGACTAGACCACAACATAAATCATCATGCAACCATCTACCTCTCATCACAATGAAATTTCGTTCTATCTCGACAACATCTAATTGAAATTTACTTACCTCCCATATCACTAAAATGCCGCCCGAAGCACCAATTGATGGCGCGATCACTGATTTGAAGCTATCGGTTCCCCATAGACTTGCTAGCCACAAATTCGGACACTTCTCCAACTTTGTTTCTTGCAACATTGCCATATCCGCAGCATTCTTCCTTAACACATCTTGAACAAACCGGCGTTTAGCACTCCCTCCCAAGCCCCTAACATTCCACGATAGCAATTTCATGAGTCACAAACCCCGACGATCGCCGGTAATCACTCTTGATATGTCTCGAATAATCTCTTCTTCCCGGCCGTTGGAATTAACCCCAATCAATGAACCCAGCTTCACCGTTTCTATTGCTTCTATTTCTATATTGTTTATTGCTTGATCGTCGTCCACCTTTCCCGTATTTGATATTTCTTGTCTCACATTATTCAATCGGCTGTTCTTCTTTTTTCTATAAAACCGACAACCTTCCAAATTTCCACCTAATATCCGCCTGATTTTGCAATAAGCCTGACCCACCTGAATTATTTCGGTTTTGCCCAAGTCTGACTGTGCAATTGTCGAAAAAATAGGAGGAATATAATTTAATTCAGAGTTTAATTTAGAATTAAATTCTGAATTATCCACAGCATGATTAGACTCCTGTTCTTTGGAATCACTAGATTTAGAGTTAGCAATCCCTGCTATATCCGAACTCTTGCAATTTTGAATGTCTCCTATCTCTGTAGGACTCCTATCACAACAGTCCTTCTCCCCGCTCAGACTTCTTTCCGTCACCTCCGTTGTCTGTGCCGGCAGACTCGCCGTTGGCCTGTCCGGCGATCGAGTGGATTTGTTTGATGCCCCTTGTTCTTCATTGCAATTCCGGTCACAATGTTGTTCTTCATTGGTTTCTTCGGACGGATCACCCTGTTGACCTTCCCATGCTTCATTCGCAAGCCATAACACCGAATTTGGAGTTTCCTTTATTTTTTTGTATCTTCTACGTTTTCCACTATCTTAGGCGGTGATGTATTGTGATCGCTACTTCCTTCTTCGTCCGACGAATCTAATTCCCCGCAATCACATTCCACAGCGGGGGATGTGCCATCCATCTCGAACGCGCGGATAATATATGATTCTCCCTCAAATTGAACTTCAATGTGTTCTTCTATCCGATTGAATATGGATGTTTCTACCATAATTCTACCGCTATCGAATGAAGATGGTGTTTCCGTTGCATCATCCATTCGAATGAAAACACCCCATATATTTGCAATGTTCATGAAAGTCCTCTTGTGCCATAAGTGTATCAGAAGACCGATTATCGACATCCATACCCGTCGCGATTCCACTTTGATCGCTGGAGACCATTTTTCTACCTTCGCGAAACATTCTTTCACACGTTCAAGTTGCATGATTTTATCACGTATAGTTGCCGATGTACACATTAGCAAGATCATTGAACCGGATAGTCGCATGATAGAGAATCCATCATGTTTGTCGACCTCCAATCGTTCCGCTAGAGTCTTTATGCTGCATGGATTCAGGCACCAGCCCACCGCACACCATTGTAATATTGCCCATTTGTCTTCATCCACTATCCCTGGTACTTTCGTTCTGTTTTGTTTCGCCTCTTCTCTCCCTATCGACGCTTCTGATTTTCTTGATTCCTCATTTTCCTTCTTCCCATGTTGTTCTGTGTTTCCCACTCTCTTATGGTACCACGTCGTTTTGCCCTTCCACGCCATAGAAACTCTCAATCGGCCGCCATAGATCCATTTACCGTTTAATCTCTCTATCACCCTGTTTGCATCTTCTTTCGACGCCATTCTAACGAACCCAAACCGCTGTCCATCCCTGGCCCTTTGTTCGGTATGAATGCATCTTTGACAACCCCATGTCTATCACACACTTGCCACAATCCTTTCCAGTGGATTGTCCGAGAGAGACCTCCGATGAATAGAGTCCAAACTTGCTGATTTTCCTGGTCTCGTTGCACCGATCTGCTGCCTGTGTGTGATTCACTGTTCCGGCCGGTGATATTTTCCTGCTCCGCGGCGAGGCGTTTCCAAATTCCCGTGGAGAGCATTTTTCCTTTCAGAATCATCAGTAAATTGTTTTTTTTCCTAATCCGACTTAGAACTGGACTTTGTAGGATATATATACATATACCCACATATCTCACAGTTCTGTATTGGTAAGAAGATGGAATTTATTGAAGTGAAGAATCTTGGTCGTGGAAGCCATGGTGTGGTTGAATTGGTGAAAATGACGAAACCCGTTCCCATGTTACTTGCTGTTAAATCTTCACCATCCCCGAGTTCATCTTTTCAAAAGGAATTCCGGATCCTTCCACAATTTCTTGGTCTCCCCAATATCGTTCAATGCCACGGTGCATTGTTTAGCTCTAAATACGATAAATTGTTTCTTGAGTATGCCTCCGGTGGAAGCCTCAAGGATTTGATCAAGAAATATGGTGGTAAAATACCGGAACCTGACGTTCGACATTATACGGCGATGATACTCCAAGGGCTTTTCTACATTCATAGGAAAGGTTATGTACATTGCGATATCAAACCACACAATATTCTTGTTTATCCATCGGACGAGTCTTGCTCTCGTTCTACTCTCAAGTTAGCTGATTTCGGCTTGGCCAAGGAGCCCGGTGAACGAGAGACTAAGGTGAGTCGAGGTACGGCTCGTTACATGTCGCCGGAATCCGTGAGGCTTGGGGAAATCACTGCTGCTTTGGACATATGGTCCTTAGGGTGTGTTGTTGTCATGATGATGACCGGAGAACCACCGTGGGGATCATCTGTCACCGATTGGTATGACCTGGAAGAGAAGATTGGTTGGTCGACTGATACACCGGATATTCCTGGAGACATGTATGCGGCAGGGAAAGATTTCTTGAACAAGTGCTTTGATAGGGATCCTCGTCAACGTTGGACCGTGGAGAAGCTGATATGGCATCCTTTTGTCTTTGAGTCTCCATTACTGGCTGTCAATCACTTGCTTGATTGAAGCTCATATACAAACTAAATAGTTTTATTAAAACTAGAATATGTACTCTGAAGTGCACTATATAAATTGAAAGAGTCAAAATCTAAGTAAACATAACACACTACTTTGAGACATGTTAACTAAGATTCTTTCCATGTTTGTAAATCTCAACTGCTTGTCTTCTTATCGTCTTTTTTGTTTAATTATCGATATTTGATTCATTATTCGACTTATAATCATGACCGGATTTTGTAGAAACTTAATATGGGGCGACTCTCTCAAATCAATTTTTTTCCATTCACAATGTCAGAATTTGAACACATAACTTTACTTAAAGAATCTTACGGCTCATCCCGCTAGAACCTTCTCAGGATCTTTGATTTTATCCCTATAATAGTTTAAACAAGTATGCATTTGAAATTGAATCAAAACAAAAATTATTACAACCGATGAGTGTTTAGGTGCAGTAGTGAGCATGTTACACTTTATAAGAGAGTTGAATTTTAAATTTTAGATATAATATTTCCCTAATAAGATCCATGGAACGTACACAAAAAATATCGAAAAAAATTTAAAATTAATGCTCTTAGAGGACCCAAAACTTTGACACGAAAGTTAAGATACTCACGTTATTTCATCTTGTATTGGTTGAATTTCAACATTACGTATGTTAAAGGACAACATTGATAAACTTTTGGAGTTCAAGAGTGCAATTACGGTGTAATTTTCGAGGAGAGACGCAATTAATTTTCTGGTGCGAGTTCGAAGGTTAAAATACCTCTTAAGCCAAACTTTATATAAAAGTACGAGTTTGGAGAAAATTTTTAATTAGTAAAAATACACTTTACATTTTAATGTATATTAAACTGTACTATTTTATTAAAAATACCTCTTAAACAATATATAAAATTATATAACATAATAATAAAAAGGTCATCACTTAATTAATATTATAATTTTATATAAATTAAAATCAAACCAGCTGCTATTTCCATCCAATCATGTACTCGTAACCCTCGGCACAAAACCCTAGCAGTTTAACAATATATGGTGGTCCCACAAGCTTAATTATATGCATACTTGAACAACGAATCGCTTGATGCCCTTTTAACCATTACGCTCAAGTTTCTTGATAGCAAAGGTTGCTTGGTTTTCTCCAAGAAACCCTAAAAAACTTTTCCAAAATCCTCCGCCTGCAGCCAAGAGAGATATGATCTGACTGGAAGTCTACAGCCGCTTTGAGTTCATCGAATGTGAACAAAATCTCATCCAATTTAAACTTCTTTATATCTTCGGATGTAGAGAAATTCATTCGCATTCCAGGAACTCAAATCTGTTGTAGGCAACCACTATAGAAGTTGACGATAGATGATTTGGTTCGAATTACAAAGAACAAATAATCCGGTTCTAAGGATGTTTTACCATAACAATTTAGACAGATTTCGAGCAAGAAAAGATGGACACCTAATCTTCTAAGGACAATTGATTATGTACAAGGTCGACAATATATATATATATATATATATATATATTGATTATGTACAAAGATTATGGCAGCATGTGCTCCTTGACTCCAATCCTGTGATCCAGTTCTGCTCTTTTGTTGCCCTGAGTCTGCCACAACAGATACCTGCAAAAGTGACCAAAATCAGTAGCAACTGTGTCATTTTATCTAATTGTGATGTATATGCAAAAATCTACCTAAATGCAATGAATTATGCTTGAATGCAGCAGAAATATGGGTTAAATATTGGTAAAATATAGAACTTTTATACACTCAACAGCTTCCGCCCAAAAATATTTAGGTAAATTGTTTTCACAAAGCATGGTTCTAGCCATTTCTTGTAAAGTCCTATTTTTCCTCTCAACTACCCCATTTTGTTGAGGAGTTCGAGGAGCCGAAAAATTGTGGCTAATACCATTTTCATTTAAAAACTCTTCAAAACCTAGATTTTGAAATTCGGTTCCATGATCACTTCTAATATGAGAAATTTTAAGTTCAAGATCATTTTGAGTTAATTTTGAAAACGTGATGAATTTTCTAAAGTCTCATCTTTAGTACTTAAGAATAGAACCCAAGTAAATCTAGAATAGTCATCAACTAGTACAAATGCATAAGATTTACCACCCGAACTCATAGTTCTAATAGGCCTAAATAAATCCATATGAATTAGTTGTAAACACCTACTTGTAGAAACATCATTAATGGATTTAAAGGATAATCTATGTTGTTTACCCTTAGAGCATGCATCACATATTTTATCATTTGAAAATTTGATCCTGGTAAACCTCTAACTAGATTTAGGGAAACTAATTTTTCTAAAACACTAATGCTAACATGTCCTAGTTTCTTATGCCATAGCCATGCATCATTTTCATTTTGTGTAACAAAATATGCATGAGATGTATGAATGTCATCTAAATGCACCATGTAAATGTTACCTATGCGATGACCAATGAACATTATATTTTTTGATTTAATGTCAACAATTTTGCATCTATTTTTATCAAATAAGACATTAAATCCTTTATCACACAATTGACTAATGCTCAATAAATTGTGTTTTAGACCATTGACATATAAAACATTTTCAATGAGTATAGTAGAGTGATTACCTATGGATCCAATACCTTTAATGTGGCCTTTGGAGTTGTCACCAAATGTCACTACTCCTCCACTTTTTGGCTTTAAGTCCATGAATCGACTCTTGTCTCCGGTCATGTGCCTCGAGTATCCAATATCAAGGTACCATGAGTTTTGGTTTTGTTCTTTGGCCTTGTAGCAATGCTCCCCCTACAAACAAAGATATTAAGCTTTGATTTTTGGTACCCAAATCATTTTGGGTCCACGAGTGTTAGCTCCCAAAAACTTGGTTCCCTTAGGAATCCAACGTGACATGACATCAATATTATTAGACTTGACAAGTTCCTTAGGAACCCATACACTTCTAATTCTTTTTTGTCCTATTATGCCTATGGAAGCCACTTTTTTTGTAGTTATTGTTCTTTCTTTTAGGTTGGTTTGATCAAGATGATTCACCTATTTAATTTTTCACATTACAAACACTATTGAAAGATTTCTTAAGCTCGTTTAACACCTTTTGGTGTTCACTATTGCATTGAGAAATAAGATTGTTTAAGTCTAAATTTTCATCTTGAAAGAATTTAAGTTCATCTTGTAAACCTAAGATCTTTTTCTCAAATTTCAAGTTAGCTTGAGAAAGTGAGTCATTTTTAACATTTAATTCCGAAATGATTTTTCTATTTTTTAGAACCGACTCCTTATACTTCTCAACTAACTCATCATAAACCTCTTGTAACTCATCATAAGCATCATGCAATTCATCAAATGTAAAATCAAATGAAGATGAGTTAGAGGTTACCATGGAGGAATCCTTCTCAAAAGTCATGAGGCAAAGGTTGGCCACTTCGTGTTCCTCTTCCTCGGATGACTCTTCATCACTCCAAGTAGCAAGCTTGGCATTGAGCCTCTTCTTCTTCTCAAAGCTCTTCTTCTTGAGTTGAGGGCACTCGGAACGAATATGACCTGATTTTTTGCACTCAAAGCAAATATTTGATCCCTCTCTTCTTCTTTGTTTTTGGTCTTGAAGTCCATTTTTCTTTGAATCTTTCTACCCTGGTTGGACCTCATAAACCGTGAAAATCTTTTGGCTATCATAGCCAACTCTTCTAGTTCTTCCTCTTCACTAGAAGTGCTCTCCTCATGTAGAGAAGCTTTGAGAGTCACTCCTATCTTTTTTTTCTTGTCTACCTCAAGCTTTTCCACTCTTCTCTCTTCCTTCTTCCTTTCATCTTCCCTTCCTTGCTTCATGATCTCATGAGTTAGGAGAGAACCAACTAGCTCATCAAGCTTGAGTGTCTTCAAATTTTTGGCCTCAACGATGGCGGTTCTCTTTCCATCCCAAGACTCGGGAAGTGAGTAGAGTAGCTTCTAGACTAGTTTGTCTTCCGGGATTATCTTTCTAAAACCCTTTATCTCATTGATGACTGTTGAGAAATGATCGAACATCTTCGAAACGGTTTCATCGGGCTCCATTTTGAAATTCTCATAGCTAAGATTGAGAATTCCAATCTTTGTCTCCTTCACATCACTTGTTCCTTCATATGTAGTCTCAAGTGTATCCCACACTTCCTTAGCACTTTCGATGGAGGAAACTTTGGAGTAGATATCGAGTCCGAAAGAGCAAAACAACATGTGAAGAGCTTTATCGTTGATTTGAATCTTCTTTCTCTCTTCTTCACTCATCTCATTTTTCTTCTTTGGCACAAGTCTTCCTTCGTCGTCTCTCTTCATCGGAATAGAGGGACCATCTTCAATGGCATCCCAAACTAGATAATCGTTGGATTTAATGAAGAGATGCTTCTGGTTCTTCCAAAAGGGTAGTTATCACTGTTGAAGAAAGGTGGTTTGGTAGTTGATTGAGACTCGTACATGCTTGACCCGGAGGTAGATGCCATGGCTTGCTTTGTAGTTGATCACACTCTTCCTAAGAACTCCTCTTGTGGTTGTTAACCCTTCAAAGAGGTAGGCTCTGATACCAATTGGGGGTGAACTGGGTTTTTAAAATTTGTTGTGGAAAGTTGAATGGCTAAAAATGAAGAACAAGAAATTTTAGAGTGGTTAAAGTTCCAAATGAACTCTGCATCCACTACCTTAGCTACCACTAAGGATTTTCCAACAATCCACTAATTGCTCTTCCCCTTTTCAAGGCTTAGGGAGGTAACCTTTACAATATCGATCAAATTTTCTACCCAAAATTTGACCAAACCCTCACAAGAGTACAAAGAAGAAATTTAGGCAAGAAAGATATCTCTCAATACAAGATTGCCCCTTTAAATACAATCACTCAACCCAAATTTGAATACAAGATCCGAATTGAATACAACACAATTTGGGATTTTACAAGAGATAGGAAAATAGGCACTTTGAGCTTGGATTTTTGTAAGGATGTTTCTTTTTGATGAAATAGTTGTTGCTAGTCTTCAATTGTCTTCAATTTATACCTTCTCTATTTATTCTAGTCGTTTGGGTGGTTAGGGTATTGAATATAGTCGTTGGGACCCTCTCTTTTCACCATAAATACACTTTTACAGCTTACCGTATCGGTACACGAGGACGCGTATCGATACCTGTCTCAAAATAGAAAGAGCTATTGCACAATAACAAGAGGGCATATCGAAACGCGTGTAAGCGTATCGGTACGGGACAGGGACCGTTTCGATACGAGGAACATCTGTATCGATGCAATTAATTCCACAGAGCTCACTGGAAGTTTTCGTATCGATACGACAAAGGGCGTATCGGTACGGGACAACCACCACTTTAAATTTCCATTACCTAACAACTGACACCAACGATCAAAAACATTAAAAGCTTTCGAATTTAAAATTCCATTAAATCCGTATCGATACGGGTGACATCGTATCGGTACACCATTCAAACTCCTTCAGTTTTACAGAGAGAGCGTATCGATACAGATGCAATCTGTTTCGATACGCTATTTCGATACGGTAAGGGGCGTATCGAAACGCGTTTCTCCAGTAACCAAACTTGTAAAAAAGGTATCGATACGGCTGGAAGCGTATCGATACACCTGGACATTTTTCAATAGTTTGGCCTTGGAACACTTAGAAAATATTTTGAGTTTGAGTTTTTCAAATTAGATTAAAGTTTTGTTGATTTAAAATCTTTTGAGGGACTTAAAAATCTATTTCAAGTTTTCAATTTAAGACTTAACATACATTGTTATCTCAAAATCAAACATAGGTTTTATAGGTTCATACATTGATAGGTACATACATACTTACTTATATGCATTAGGGTTTAGGGTTTAGGTTTATGACTTAAGTGCTTAAGAGTTAGGGTTTAGGGAAAATTTATTAAGGGTTTAGGGTTTATACATTGATAGATACATATATGCATACTTATATATATTAGGGTTTAAGGTTTAGAGTTTATGGTTTAAGGGTTTATGTTGAGGATTTAAGGGCTTAGGGTTTAGGGTTTAGTGAAAATTCATTAAGGGTTTAGGGCTCAGACATTTGTAGGTACATACATATATGCATAGTTATATACATTGAGGTTTAGGGTTTAGGGTTTAGGGGTTTAAGTTTAGGGTTAATGGGAGATCCATTAAGGGTTTATGGTTCATACATTGATAGGTACATACATACATACATACTTACATACATTAGGGTTTAAGGTTTATGGTGTAGGGTTTAGGTTTAGGTTTTAAGTGCTTAGGGTTTAGGGTTTAGTGAAAATTCATTAAGGGTTTAGGGTTCATACATTGATAGATACATATATATATACTTGCATATATTAGGGTTTATGGTTTATGGTTTAGGATTTAAGGTTTAGGGTTTATAGTTTATGGGTTTAGGTTTAGGAGTTAAGGGTTTAGTGTTCATACATTGATACATAAAATCAAAAGTCAAAACCATAAACCCTAAACCCAAAAAATGAAACCTTAAACCCTAAACTAAAATCCCTAAATATAATCCCTAAATCTAAACCCTAAACCCCTAAACATTTAAACCTTAAACCCTAGAACACTAAAACCTAAAAACTTTAAACACTAAACCTTTAAAACAAACCCCTAATTCAAAACCCTAAACCCTAAAAAATAAAAAAAATAAAACCCTAAACCCTTCTCTGTCTCCATTGTCCGGCACCACCATGTTTATTCTTTTTTCCCCACCCTACGAAGAATTTAGCTTTGGTTTTTAAGGTGAAAATGGCAACGAAACTAGAGATATTAATTAATAGGAGAAAAACTCTGCAGGTTAAATTGACGACAATGTGTGTCAGCTGTCTTAACTCTAAACTCCAAAGCACAAGGATATATTGCCACGTTGCGTTTGCTTTCCTCACTTTTTACCATTTGTAGCTATCCTTTCATTGTCTCCACCTAATCTAAACCCCTACATTTAGAATTAGAGATAAATTAATAAAGGTTAAATAAGAATAATCAATAACTTTACAATTTTGTTCGGTTAATAAGAAAACAATTATCCTGAATTTGTTATAACTTAACATATATTTTGTTATAATTTGTTAATCTAAAATTTTATTTAAGTTACTAAGAAAAAAATCAATCTAATTTATTTTGTAACGCAAATATTTTTTTTAAATATGGTAAGTAACGTAAATATTGGTTAAAAATAATTGACAAATTATCAATTACTTAATATTTTTAATAATTGAAAAAAATAAATGTAAACTACATAAATGACCACCATACTATTGGTAAAGTCGCGATTTGACCACCTTACTTTTTTTCTAAGCAATTAAACCATCAAATTAATTGGTTGCAATGTGACCAGCAGCCGTTAAAAACTAACGGAATGAGTGACATGGCAGTTAATAAAATTGATATAATTACACATTTGGTCCCCATTATTTGTACATTTTATAAATTTGGTCCTAATTTTAATAAATAAAATAATTTTATTATTTAATTAGGTTACGACACGTGTCGCTATATTATTGGAGGACTTTATTTATATATTTTTAATTTAATAATTTTTATTTTGCTCCTCCAATCAGGTGGTGACACGTGTCACCGGATTGAAGGAGCAAAATTAAAGAAAAACACACCTTGCATCTAACAAGGATCGAACCCAAGTTTACTGGGTTGAGAGTGAACGTGTTTACCACTTGGCCAAAGCCATCCTTGGGATACATTGTACAAAATCTAATATATATTTTAGTTTGTTACTCATGCCAGGAAAAAAAAAGAAACATAATACCTCTGGCAAGAGTCAAACCCAAGTTTTTAGGGTTAAAGATGAGCATGCCTAGCACTAAACAAATGTTATTCTTATGATACAATGTACAAAATCTATTATATAACTTAGTTTTTTGCTCATGCCATGAAAATGGAAATAAATATAGATTAAAGAAACTCGAATATGACACTTTTGGGATGCATAAAAATATTTAAACACTAAAATATATCTAATAATTAAATTATTAACCATTTTATTTTTATTAAATTTTAATTAAATTATTATATTAAAAAATAAAAAATATATATTAAAATTTTATTTAACGAGTCTAAACTCACAAACATAATTTATTAATTTTATATTCGTTAAATAAAATTTTAATATAATTTTTTATTTTTTAATATAATAATTTAATTAAAATTTAATAAAAAAATAAAATGGTTAATAATTTAATTATTAGATATATTTCAGTGGTTTAAATATTTTTATGCATCCTAAAAGTGTCATATTCGAGTTTCTTTAATCTTTATTTATTTCCTTTTTCATGGCATGAGCAACAAACTAAGTTATATAATAGATTTTGTACATTGTATCAAAAGAATAACATTGGTTTAGTGGTAGGCATGCTCATTTTTAACCCAAGAAACTTGGGTTTGAATCTTGCCAAAGGTATTATGTTTTTTTTCCTGGCATGAGTAACAAACTAAGATATAAATTAGATTTTGTACAATGCATTACAATGATAGCTTTGGCCTAGTGGTAGACACGCTCACTCTCAACCTAGTTAACCTGGGTTTGATTCTTGTTGGAGGCAATGTGTGTTTTTCTTTAATTTTGCTCCTTCAATCTGGTGACATGTGTCACCACCTGATTGGAGGAGCAAAATACAAATTATTAAATTAAAAATATATAAATAAAGTCCTCCAATAATACGGCGACACGTGTTGTAGCCTAATTAAATAATAAAATTATTTTATTTATTAAAATTAGGACCAAATTGATAAAATGTACAAATAAAAAGGACCAAATGTGTAATTATACCAATTTTATTAACTGCCACGCCACTCCTTCCGTTATTTTTTAACGGGTGGTGGTCACATTGCAATCAATTAAATAATTTGGTGGTTTAATTGCTTAGAAAAAAAGTAAGGTGATCAAATCGCGACTTTACCAATAGTATGGTGGTCGTTTATGTAGTTCACCCAAAAATAAATATGTTTAATGTATTAGATTAGAAGTATAATATAATGTCTAATTGAATATTTCTTAATTTCATAAATTATTTGTATTACTTGACTCAATAATTTTATTTTTTAGTATTCACTCTTCATTAAGTTTTTGTAGTTGATAAATTATCAATTACTTAATATTTTTTTCAATTTTAGTACTTAATATGTATATATGTGTGCGCGCGCATATACATCATATATGTATATCAATATATGTAAGTGTACATGTATATATATCATATATGTATATCAACTTATGAAAGTTTTTAATTCATCAAGTCATAGATTTCGGGTCAATATCAGTTCAGGTCAACAACGGGTCGGGTCACTTAACAGGTCAGGTTTAAAACAGGTCGTGTTCAAAACAGGTCGGGTCCAAAACAGATCGGGTTCAAAACAGGTCGGGTCCAAAACAGACCGGGTTCAAAACAGGTCAGGTAAAATCGGATCTCGGGTCAATTCAGTCGGGTAAAATCGGTTATCTGCCAGGTCGGCTTCGGGTTCGTTTCAGTCGGGCGCATGTCGCGTTTCAAGTCCACAGTAACAGGTCCAATTCGGGTTCGGGTCGTTTTCAGTCGGACGCAGGTCAGGTTCGATCACTACAGTAACATGTCGAATTCAGGTTCGGGTCAACAACAGTCAGTTACAGATCGGGTTCGAATCATTAAATTTTCAGGTCAAATCAGGTTCTAACTCGAAAAGGTTTTAGTCGAATTTTCAAGTCGGGTCAACTTTTTACATCCCTACTTAGGAGGGACTTGAATCATGGACAAAACCTATGACATGCATTTTCCTTTTTTTTTAAAAAAACAAAGTGTGTCACGATGTTAACTTCACAAAAGACATGTTTAATTTGAGTACATCGCTCTTTTAAGTAATATCTGAACTCGACGTATTAGAGAAGGATCATACTCTTATTGAGTATTATTTATAAGCTTGATTGCGGAACTGTACCTATTGATTCAATATGTGCAGGTTAATTTCACTAATTCTTGCCCCTAATGATTCAGAGGTTAAAATATTAATGAGTTAAAGCCACGTGTCTTGAAAGATGAAAATCGTCTATTCCTAACTATGCTCTTTTTGGTGTCTTATATAAATATAATATTTTTAACTAGATATTTATCGGAAGAAATCCCAACACTATTAAATATGGTTGTAGACTTGTAGTAGTGCTTTAATACATTTTTTTTTGGATTTATACGCTTAAAATTAATGTAAAAATCTATATGGTTACAAATAAAAACACGTTATATCTATAATTTTATGGATAATTATTTGGTTCATTAATAATAAAAAATAATTTTAAAAATACTATTAAAATATTATACTACTGATACACCTAATAACATGACCTAATAACATGATTTAAAGGCTTAAGGGGTAATTTGCTGTATCAATTCTAAATTAGCATTGTTATTTCTCCTTTTTCATGTATTAGTTTAGCTCTCGTAATCTTTTAATAATAACAATGTTGTCACTTTTTTTTTAATTTCATCAATTTAACTTATATTTATCTCGCCCTTTAACTGTCATTGATTGATAGAACCGTTAAATTTTGTGCATTGGTCGCTATTTACTTTCACATCAGTCGTTATCGCCAAATTCTTGCCATGTCGGTGATAGTGAGTCAGTTTTGATGACGTGATGATACCAATAACATGTTGGTCTAGCGGGATGAGGCGTTAGGTCCCTTAAACAAGGTCATTGATTCAAATCATGACGTTGTGAATGGAAAAAAAATGAGTTAGGAAGGTTGTCCCATGTTAGACATTTACAAAATTTGATCCTAATTAATCAGTTAATGAGTCGAATACCGATGATTAAAAAAGAAATTTAAAATTACTTATATGTCATTATTACATGGACAAAATTACACTTAAAACCTAATTGAAATCTGTATAACATAATCGATTGATAGTTTTGTACATCATTTTCCCTTATATATTTCACGTCTTATATATAATTGTGTTCAGTGTAACATATTAATATGAACTTTGATATATTTATGATTGGTTTAGAAAAATAGTGCATTGTGTGAGGTTGGTATACTATTTTTTAACATCATTATCCTCTTTAATTATTGTTTCATATGCAATCATATATCATCTTGTGTTGTTTATTAAATAAAACTTATCTAATAGGAGTAATTACTTTTACATGAAGAAAACACAAAAGCCAATTTTCCTAACCTAGAATGGTTATCCTAATCCGACTTAGAACTGGACTTTGTAGGATATATATATACCCACATATCTCACCGTTCTGTATTGGTAAGAAGATGGAATTTATTGAAGTGAAGAATCTTGGTCGTGGAAGCCATGGTGTGGTTGAATTGGTGAAAATGACGAAACCCGTTCCCATGTTACTTGCTGTTAAATCTTCACCCTCCCCGAGTTCATCTCTTCAAAAGGAATTCCGGATCCTTCCACAATTTCTTGGTCTCCCCAATATCGTTCAATGCCACGGTGCATTGTTTAGCTCTAAATACGATAAATTGTTTCTTGAGTATGCCTCCGGTGGAAGCCTCAAGGATTTGATCAAGAAATATGGTGGTAAAATACCGGAACCTGACGTTCGACATTATACGGCGATGATACTCCAAGGGCTTTTCTACATTCATAGGAAAGGTTATGTACATTGCGATATCAAACCACACAATATTCTTGTTTATCCATCGGACGAGTCTTGCTCTCGTTCTACTCTCAAGTTAGCTGATTTCGGCTTGGCCAAGGAGCCCGGTGAACGAGAGACTAAGGTGAGTCGAGGTACGGCTCGTTACATGTCGCCGGAATCCGTGAGGCTTGGGGAAATCACTGCTGCTTTGGACATATGGTCCTTAGGGTGTGTTGTTGTCATGATGATGACCGGAGAACCACCGTGGGGATCATCTGTCACCGATTGGTATGACCTTGAAGAGAAGATTGGTTGGTCGAGTGATACACCGGATATTCCCGGAGACATGTCGGCGGCAGGGAAAGATTTCTTGAACAAGTGCTTTGATAGGGATCCTCGTCAACGTTGGACCGTGGAGAAGCTGATATGGCATCCTTTTGTCTTTGAGTCTCCATTACTGGCTGTCAATCACTTGCTTGATTGAAGCTCATATACAAACTAAATAGTTTAGTATTGTGTCTGTTTGTCTCAAAGTTCAAAGTTGTCTGCGTTTCTGCCACTGTTGCTTTTAGATATAGATTCTGAACATTGGTGTCGATAATTTAAGTAGTTTTATTAAAACTAGCATATGTACTCTAAGGTGGGATAAAATTCGTCTGCTTCTTTTCGGTGCCCTTACATATGCCCCAACACTAAAAAATACTACAAAATTAAATTTTAAGCCCTAACTCTAAATTTTAAATCCTAAACCATAAACCTTATACCCTAAAAAATACATCCTATAACACCCGAGTCTGGAGGTCGGGTGAAATAAATAAATAAAATAATGTCTCTGATTTGTCTTGCAAAAATTTAATTGAAGGGTTGGACAAAATTTTTGATGACAAAGCCCAATAACCATTTTAATGGTATTTTTGTAAATAATGAGTCTTCCCAAATAAAACCCATTTCAAATAAACAATTTCATCATCTTCTTCTTCAAAACACCAAAACCAACGACAAGAGGAGCCTCCCTCCCCTTTTACTATTCCATTTAATCCCCTCTTCATTTTGGCTCGGTTTTAAAATGTAACTACATTTCCAACTTGCTCTCATCTTCCTCTCTTTGGAAGTACAACTAGTTTTCATTTTGGTCCAAGTTTTAGAAATTGAGTTTTTAGAGGATTTGAATAAAAATGGTATCTTTATTGTTTTTAACTTAAGGTTTTGATTTAATAATGTTAGATAGCAAGGACTACAAGGACGGCGTCTAAAAGCTACAGGAATCAGGTAGATGGCAGAGGAATAGTCACGTTGTTTGTTAGCAACTTACCAACAAAGCTGCACTGGAGTGGATTACGCCAGACATTTGGAAGACATGGAGACTTAGTGGATTCTTTCATCGCGAATAAACTGGACAGAACTGGTAAAAGATTTGGATTTGTGCGTTTCCCAAATAGAATGGATGCAGATAGAGCCATAGAAAGGTTAAATGGATTCAGATTATATGGTTTTCGATTGTCGATTTCGGTGGCAAAATATAAAGGAAGAGATTCATATTGGAGAAAAGTCAGGGAAAAAAGCGAGGCTAAGGTGAAAGCAAAAGAGGGAAAAGGTCAGGAACCGCTGAAGCCAACGGAGGTGAAAAAGAGTTACGCACACATTGCAAACAACATCAAAAACCAAGTAGAAGGGCAAGGCGAATCCAGTAAGACAGAAGACCAATCACCCAAGTTGATACAAGGGCACGTAGAGGAAGAGACACTGTGGAAACTGAGCAAGTGTCTAATAGGATCCATGGCGACGGTCTGTTCAGCAGAAAATGTTAGGGACAGATTGCAAAGATGGGGCCTTGGAGAACTCATTGTCACAAGTTTGGGCGGACAAAAGTTCCTGGTGGAAGTTCCGGATGAGGAATTACGAAACCTGCTGGAAGAACAAAAATGGTCTCTTCTTGAGGAAGTGTTTGTCAAAATTGAATATTGGTCAGAATCCTTTAGAATATCTGAAAGAGTCACTTGGGTTGAGTTTAGAGGAATTTCGTTGCATTGCTGGAATCAAGAAACTTTTAGAAGGATTGCAGAATTATGGGGTTCCATAATCGCTCTAGGGGAAAACGCTGCACAATGTTATGATGGTGAGAAACTATTGGTGTTAATCTCGACAAAGATGATACAGAGAATTGAAGAAGTTGTGGAGCTGGAGGCAGGAAAAGATATATTCCAGATTAATGTATCAGAAGTCACTACAGTATTGTCAACGGGTAGAAGACAAGAGCAGAATCACAGTGAAAAACTAAAAAAGCAGTCCGGAACGTTGTCAAACGGAAGTTCAACGGAATCTACGGCGAGCACATCTCAAAGGGAGAAGTCCAAAGGTTTGGGAGACAGGATTCTTGATGATGGGGTTCGAATAAATGCAGACTTAATGAGAAGAGGATTGAATAATCAAAATCTTAATGAAGATAGAGAAGAAGGAAGTCACTCGAGAAAAAAGAAGGCTGAGGGTGACAAGTCCGAGGTTGTTGTCGACATAGAAATTCCTGCCAAAAGTAATGCCGGTGTCAGAGAGGAAGATTTGCTGGCAAAAGTCAACTTGAGTAGTCCATCAAGGAGTGGACCGAGTTGGGCCGAAATTGTTCAGAATAAAGTGGACGGGAGACAAAATTCAGAGGAGGACGTTACCAAAAGCCCATTCTCGAAGAAAATAATGGATGATCTGGAATTAATGGGATTCAAAAAAAATGAAATTCAACAAAATGAAGAAGCTTCAGACGTTGAAATGAATGAATTTACTGGGCCAGCTAGTCAAACGGGTCAAAGGGCATCTTGGGAAAAAAAGGTGGATAACTTAAACAACCCAATTGAAGAGGATTTAGAAAAAGAGGGGAAGACAACAATCGATTTTTCTGAGGAAGACAGTGATCCGAAAGAAGGTGCACAAAAGCTTAATCTCCCCGAGTTTGAAGGGTCAAAGAAGGGTGTTGGTAAAAAAGAAAAAAGATATGGATCGCTCCAAGAATACCAAGATAAAGCTCTAACTGAAACGGAAAGGAAAAAAAGGGATCGAGCGAAGAAAAGATTCAAGAACAAAGGCAAGGAGTATGACAAATGCGAGATAGAAGGAAGATCGTTAACGGATTCAGATTTGCAGACGAGATGGGAAAAATTTACAAGAGAAGCGGAAAAGACTTTAGAGGTGGGGAAAGAGTTAGGGATTGAAAACAGAGGAGAAGAAATTGAAGTAGTGCAAGAAATAGCGACACTGGAGGAAAGTGATTACTGAAATAAGGGGATTTAAAGCAAGCCAAGAAGTGAAGGATGAGGGTGCTCTCATGGAACACGAGAGGCTTGGGATCGGCTGTTAAGATGTCGACAGTAAGGAAGGTAATCAGAGTCAACAAAGTAGAGATGGTGATGCTTCAGGAAACAAAGAAGGAATCTTTTAGTGAAGAAGAGGTGGGGCGTTTATGGTATGATGATGATTTCGATTATCTGTTCTCAGCGGCGTCAGGGCGTTCGGGAGGCTTAATCACAATATGGGATAAAAAGAAATTCACAGTAGAGAAGAGCGAAACGAAAAACAGGTATATCATTGTTACTGGCAAATGGGTTGATATTAACTTAGACTGCACCTGGATTAATATCTATGCATACTGTGATTTTTTGAATCAAAAACTCTTATGGAATGAACTAGTGCTATTAAGAAAAATCTGGTATACACCCTGGTTTAAGCGAAGAATCAAGCGTTACTAGCGAAGTGGGGCTGGCGGTTTTTAACAGAAAAAGAAGCACTTTGGAGGAAGATCATATGTTCAAAGTATGGGAAACAAGAACAACACTGGATTGCGGATTGTAATTTAGGAAGAAAAGCATCGACCATTTGGAAGGGGATTGTAAGTAATTTGTTAGATGATAAAGTGAATAGATGGATGGCACCAAAAGAGTTTAGATGGAGATTGGGAAATGGGGAAAGTGTGCTGTTTTGGGAGGATCGATGGAATGGGGAAAAGGCTCTATGCGAAGAGTTTCCCAGGTTGTACAGACTTGTAGGGAAAAAATACATTAGAGTGGCTGAAATGGTGGACAATCGAAGCTTTGAAGGGATAGAGTGGCAGAGCATTTTTTCAAGAAATCTTTTAGAAAGAGAAATGGAGATGCTGCAGGTATTGAAAAAACAGTTAGAAGAACAGCAACTAAAAGAGGGAGTCGAAGATAGAATCATTTGGCTACATGACCAAGCTGGTAGGTTCTCGGTTGGGAAATTGTCGGAGTTATTGGTTTCTGCAGATTTGGAAGTTCCAGCTTTCAACTATGACTTAATATGGAAGATGAAGGTTCCACCTAAAGTGAGAAGTTTTATGTGGATGCTCAAATTAAAAAGGATTCCAACAAAGAAATTCCTAAGAGAAAAAGGTGTAAAGTTGAGTGACGATTCTTGCGGCTGCCCTTGGTGTGGACAAACGGAAGAGACTATTTCACACTTGTTTGTGGAATGCAAATTTGCAAGCTGCTTTTGGAGAAATTTCTGTAATTGGTGGACGATTTGCTGGCCAAAACTATTGAATATAGATGAGTTTTTATCATTTTGTTTCTCTTGTTCTTGGACAGGTTCGAAAAAATCTCTATGGCATATTACGATAGCAGCGGCCATGTGGACATTATGGCTAGCCAGAAATGAGAAGGTGTTTAATGACAAATCTACTTCTAAAAAAGATGTGCTTTTCAACGTGAAGATGAGAGCCTTGATATGGATTAAAGCAATAAACAACAACCTGCTGGTGAATGATGGAAATTGATGGAACAACCCAAATTGCTGCGTGTCATCCAAAATGATTGAAGAAGCTGCACGGTGGATACCTCCACAAGAGGGAACAACAAAATTTAACGTAGATGGAGCTTATTCCATGGTTGCAGCAGGATGTGGTGGCGTGTTGAGATCAAGTTCGGGAGATGTACGAGCATTATTTTCAGGACCAGTAGAAGTTATTGGAGCAGACTATGCAGAGATCGTGGCTATCAAGACGGCCCTTATTATGTTCGAAGAAGCTGGATGGGTAGGGAAGACAAATCTAATTATTGAATCGGATTCTCAAGTCGCCTTGAATTGGATAGAAAACCACATTTTAAGGCCTTGGCGTTGGTGGAATATCTTTGAGGAAATAGATGATCTGGTAAGTAGAATTAAGAATATCAAGCTTGAGTACGTACCAAGAGCGAGAAATGAAATGGCAGATCACCTAGCAAAATGTGGAATGGCTCGAGCCAAATTATTCAAAGCTTGGTGGTAATTCAGATTTTAGTGGCTTGATAGGATTGAATGTGTATTGCCTGTGTAGATTGGATGCAGTGAATCGGATTTGTAATTGAGTTGTTGTGCTCCTTTGTTGTAGTCTAGTTGGGGTGTACTCTTTTCCTCCACCTAGGATTAGGGAGGTTTTTAATGAGGCTCCCAACGACGACAAAAATTTTATTACTAATAAAAAGCTTGCTTAGCAAAAAAAAATGGTCCAACATATGTGATTTTTACATGGTTTTGTAAACATTCCCGGATTTGGGTTTTGTGGGGGGTTTTTGAAGGGTTTTGGTTTGGTTTTTGGGGTTGTTTTGTGTTGGAAATTGTGGGCTGAGGTTAGTATAATAGTTAGGGGTTGTTTTCGAATCTTTTAGAAGTATTAAAAGTGTTGAAATCATGATTTTTGATTGAGGTTTGTTGGCTGGTCGAGATTGTGGTTTTTGGGGTTGTCCATGGCTTGAATTCTTGTGTTTGATGTTTGAATAGTATTTCGGGTTAGCTACATTGATGTATGAGCTGATTTGAGGTTGTTTGGATTGTGCTGAGTTGTTTAGAGACAAGGACGTGTGTTGGTGAAGCCTCGGGAGTGAATCCGGAAACTTGAAGGTGTTGCTTGCTTGATATTTGAGCTCGGAAGTGAATGTGAGTGGTTTAATGTTTTCAAAGTGGTTTTAAGTGTTTGGTTCAAGCATGTGGACTAGGTTGGGCTTGGTAGACCCACCTAGAGTTGGGATTAGAGTGGTAGCCTAATCCCAAACTTTAGTTAGTGACATTGGTTGAACTCTTTAATTGTTGTTATGCCTCATGATGATTGTGTTTATGATGGTTATGTATATGATGTTATACATGTATGTTGAGGCATGGTTGTGATGCATTGTTATGTGCATGAGATATGGGCATGATGTTAATCATGGTGAGTACGTGCTAAGCACGGAAATGGTTATGAAATGATATTGTGGGTTGTATTGGTTATTGGCACTAGTATGCTTGGGTACAAATGATCGATCATTAGGATGTTAGTGTGCACACGTGAGTCAAATGCGTGTGTGGTCTTAATGATGGTAGTCATCAAGATAGAGTACGGGTTCGCCCAGAAATTCTTCTTGTATAAATGTTAGTCGGTGATGAGTGTAATCCCATCGACGCGGCGTGAGGATGAGTGGAATCCCCTCCGCGAGAACGGTGATGAGTGTAATCCCACCGCGAGGTAAAGTGGTTGTTGGATGTGAGTTCCAACATGTTTATCCGCGTTTTCGAGTCATAGCTAGGTGCTAATATGAGATGATATGTGTATCAATGTATTTTGGAATGTGATTTCCTATTTGGATTATTATATGTGTTTACATATGGTGTGGAATCGAGCTTGTTGAGCATGGCATATTATTAGATAATTGAGCATGCATCATTGACATTTTGGCTCTTGAGGATCGAAGGTAAGGGCATGCATGTACCTTGTTGTGCTCGTGCTTGGACCCTGCATTGTCGAGGTTTGTTTTTAATGAGCTTACCCTCACTAAGCTTTATGCTTACGCTCTCTTTTGTTCGACAATGCAGATCAGTAGCTCGTGAGTTGCTAGTGCAAGAAGGAGCCTCCAAGTGTGCGTGCTTGTGGTGCTATCTTAGCTATCAAGTATGAGTATTTTAATTTAAGGATGTAATGGTCAAGCAATGGGACATGTATATGTTGTTTGATCCCTTTGAAGTATGTTGATGTTGTTGTTTAGGAGCATGTTAGACTCCTTTAAATGCTTGTGTTGCTTTGGCTTTTGGATGCCATGCTTGGCCTGCAAAACCATGTTTAGATTGCCTTATATGAATGTTTTATGTTTGTTTGTTAAGGCATGAACCTCATATATGCTATGTATGCCTTCTTTTGAATGAATACATGAATTCCTTGGTTGAATGATGTTTGTTCATGTTGGGTGCCTCGTAGGTTTAGATTTTGGTTGATAGGTGTTGTATGTATGTTTGAGTGTGGCTAGGGAAGTCTTAAAATGCATTTAGAGTCGAGTTTTGTGTTGTTTTGCTGCAATTTAGTGTCTTGCAGTGCAGGGCGTATCGATACGCCTAAGGGTCGTATCGATACGGTCCTACACTCTGGGACACAGACTTGGCTAGGGGTACCGATACTCGGGGGTGTATCGATACGCCCAAAGCTCACTGGAATTCTGAGATTTTCAGGAGAGTTTGACGTATCGGTACGGGTCTTTGGCGTATCGGTACGGTTTTATCTCGTTGACCACGAGATGTTGACCGAGAAGGGCGTATCGATACGCTCAAGGGCTGTATCGATACGGTCCTCCTGTGTTGACTGTTGGATGTTGACCTGGTCAAGGCGTATCGATACCCTTGACAGGAGTATCGATACGGCCTGCCTTATAACCTTAAAATGGGCTGTTTAACTTGTTGTGTTAGGTTCGGTTGTGTTTCTTCCTTGTTGTTTCCCGCTGCCATTATCACTTAAGTAACGATATGCCTTTAGACAAGATTAAATTAAAAGGAATTTTCTAGGGTTGCTAACCGGGGGGGACCTTAACGGGTTTCGCTTCGGTTTTCCCCGTGTAGCCTACTCGGACCGGTCATCCGTCCAGACCGGGACGAGGGGGTTACACTTGTTGGTATCAGAGCCTAAGTTTACCGAGACCTTGGGCAGGTAAGTGAGGTAAGTTAAGTTTTTGTATTGATATGCACGGTGTTTGCTTGCCTTGTAAGCATGATTGCTTGTGTAACAAGTATGCTCGTTGTTTTGTTTTAAAGCATGATGTTTAGAGTCTGATTGCTACTATTACATCGAAAAAGGATTTTTAAAGTGAGGGAAACGTACTTGAGCCACTTGGAGTCCTTGCCTTGCTAACCCAATCTTGTATGTTTTGTTGTTGTGGTTGTAGTTATTATCTGTAAGAGTGATGTCGAGGCCGGGAGGTAGGCCGAGGGTGGTTCGTCAGGAACCACGTGTTGCGGCTCCTGTTAATGAGCCGGTGGCTGGAGTTGAGGCTCATGTAGTGGAGCCTGCTGCTGGAATTGGAGCTCCTTCACCACCTCCTCAGCCTGGAGTTGGAGGCGAGGATGGAGTTGAAGGAGAGGGACCTCAGGGTGGCCAAGGTCCTGCTGGAATAAATATGGCTCCGCTTGTGCAAGCTATAGCGGGAGCATTTCAGGCCGCAGTTGCCGGAGCTTAGGCTGCAGCTCAGCCTAGGGGTGATGATGCTAGTTTACCGTTGGAGAGGCTCCGTAGCCTAGGGGCTGAAGAGTTCAGAGGGTCTACACCAGAGAGGTCTGAGTTGTGGTTAGAGAAGACAGTTCGCATCTTAGCTCAGATGGGTTGTGTGGGTGCTCGCAGATTGGGCTATGTGATCTCTTTGCTTCAGGGTGATGCCTACACCTGGTGGGTCACCATTACTACCGGAATTCCAGAGGGTGAGGTAGGTTGGGATTTCTTTGAGTATGCATTCAGAAAAAGGTACTTGGGTCCGAGGTATCTAAATGAGAAGAAGCGAGAGTTTATGGCTCTTGTTTAGGGAGATGCTACTGTGACTGACTACGAGATCTGCTTTGTTCGTTTGAGTCAGTATGCTCCAGAGTTAGTTCCTACTGAGAGGGACCGTTGTAACCGGTTCAGATATGGGCTTCATGAGGAAGTTAAGAGGTACACCTTAGCTTCAGACTATTCAGATTTTGATGTCTTGGTTGCTAGAGCCAAGGACATCGAGCATAGCTTGGGGCTGACCAAGCGTTCTGGATGATCTAGTTCTGGTAAGAGACATAACAACTTTGACCATGGGGATGCCAAGAGGCATAGAGGTGGCGGACAGTAGCTTGACCATAAGCGTGGCGGTGGCCACCATGGTAGAGGCCACCAGGGCCATAGAGGAGGAGGGCGTTTGCCCGAGTGTACCCGTTGTGGGAGACAACATATCGGTGAGTGTTGCGGTAACTTCCATGCTTGTTGGAACTGTGGTTCGAGGGACCACTTTAGGAGGGAGTGTCCGCATCAGGCGGCACAGGCACCGAACATAGCTCAGGCTCCTGCGAGGGCCAATGATTATCAGAGAGGCTGTGGGCGCGGTCTTTGCTACTTCCAGCCTAGGGATGATGCACCTAGGGTAGTGCTCAGAGGAACCTTGCTCATGTTGTGGCAGTACAGCCGGAGGCAGGTGGACCAGCGAGAGTCTATGCTCAGAGAGAGGCCGGGAACGACACTGATGTGATAGCAGGTAATTTTGAGTTACAGTCTATGTCTTTGCTTTCTTTGGTTGATTCGGGTTCTACACATTCCTACATTTTGAGTGAGCATGCACGGAAGTTATATATACCTATTGAGATCTTAGATGTAGGTATGCATGTGACTAGTTCCTTTGGTGAGACAGTTGTAGTTAGACGTATGTATAGGAGATGTCCGCTGAAGATTCAGGGTCATGTGTTTTCTGTTGATATGATGGAGCTTCCTTTTTATGGTTTTGATATTATTTTGAGTATGGACTGGTTAGTTGAGCACCGAGCTAGTGTGGATTTTGAGACGAAGATGATTTCTTTGAAACTTTCTGATGACTACGAGGTAGTAGTAGTAGGCGAGAACATTAAGTTCTTGTCTAATGTTGTGTCAGCTTTAGAGGCTCATAGGTTGATGGATTCCGGATGTGTGGCTTACTTAGCTTATGTGATGAATCCGAATATGAGTGAGGCTAGACCGAAAGATATTAGAACAATTTGTGATTTTTCGGATGTGTTTCCTGAAGAGTTACCAGGTTTGCCTCCTGACAGAGATGTTGAGTTTGTAATTGAGACTGTTTCAGGGTCTACTCCAATATCTATAGCACCGTA
This sequence comes from Hibiscus trionum, assembly GCA_030270665.1. Lineage (NCBI taxonomy): Eukaryota > Viridiplantae > Streptophyta > Magnoliopsida > Malvales > Malvaceae > Hibiscus > Hibiscus trionum. The sequence goes on from BSYR01000022.1 coordinate 20,442,366, forward strand.
TCGTATGGCCCCGAAAGAGTTGAAAGAATTGAATAGTCAGTTGCAAGAGTTGTTAGACCGTGGATTTATTAGGCCTAGTAGTTCTCCTTGGGGTGCTCCTGTGTTGTTTGTAAAGAAGAAAGATGGTAGTATGCGTATGTGTATTGACTACAGGCAGTTGAATCAGTTGACTGTGAAGAACAAGTATATGTTGCCTCGTATAGATGATTTGTTTGATCAGTTGAGAGGTGCCTCAGTGTTTTCGAAGATAGACTTGAGATCAGGGTATTATCAGTTGAAAGTAAAAGAGTGTGATGTTCCGAAGACAGCTTTTAGGACTAGATATGGTCACTATGAGTTCCTTGTGATGTTGTTTGGGCTCACGAATGCACCTGCAACATTCATGGATTTGATGAACATAATTTTTAGAGACTATCTAGATCATTTCGTAGTTGTCTCCATAGATGATATTCTTGTGTACTCGAGATCAGAAGAAGAGCATGATAAGCACTTGAGATTTATTTTACAGAGATTATTGAGCAATCAGTTGTATGCGAAGCTTAGCAAATGTGAGTTCTGGATTCGAGAGGTTTTATTTCTTGGCCATGTTGTTTCGGCCAAAGTTATCCTTGTTGATCCGTCGAAGATTGAGGCTATTGTTGAGTGGAAACAACCTAAGTCCGTGACCGAGATTAGGAGTTTCCTAGGATTAGCCGGTTACTATAGGAGATTTGTTGATGGTTTCTCTAGGGTAGCTGCTCCTTTGACTAAATTGTTGCAAAAAGGAGTTAAGTTCGAGTGGTCAGACGCAAGACAGAAGGCCTTTGAGAAATTGAAAGAAGCTTTGACAAATGCTCCAGTGTTAGTGCAACCAGTTTCATGTAAAGAATTTGTGATCTATAGTGATGCTTCTTACATAGGTTTAGGGTGTGTTCTAATGCAAGAAAGAAGAGTAGTTGCCTATGCTTCTAGACAGTTGAAGGTTCATGAGAAGAACTATCCTACTCATGATATTGAGTTAGCCGCAGTTGTGTTTGCATTGAAGATTTGGCGTCATTACTTGTATGGTGAGAAGTGTATAGTTTACACCGATCATAAGAGCTTGAAGTATTTGATGACACAGAGAGAGTTGAACTTGAGACAGAGAAGATGGCTTGAGCTGTTGAAAGACTATGATTTGACCATTGAGTACCATCCGGGTAAGGCAAATGTAGTAGCCGATGCTTTGAGTAGAAAAGTTGCAGTGGAGTTGAGAGCTATGTTTGCTAGATTGAGTGTATCCGATGATGGTGGTTTGATCACAGAGTTGCAAGTAAAGCCTTCTTTGATTCAGTTGATTAGAGAGAAGCAGTTACAAGACGTGTCTTTAGTTCCTCATGTTCAGGACATAGCCGAAGGAAGACCGACTGAGTATAGCTTCAGTGGTGAGAATGTGTTGTGCTTTAGAGATAGGGTTGTTGTACCAAAAGATGTTGAGTTGAGACGTCTGATTCTGAGTGAGGCACATTCGAGTCCTTTTTCTATGCATCCGGGTAGTACTAAGATGTACAATGACTTGAAGAATGATTACTTATGGGTTGGTTTGAAGAATGATTACATTCTTTATTTGGTCATTTTTTTCAGTTGAAAGAAGTTGATTTTAAAGCCTTGGAAAAGTCACCTTTGGATAGACCGTAAGTACCACAGTTGTCTTCCTTAAAGTGACCCTCTATTCCTACCTTCTTGTTACATACAAATGAACAATATGGTTATCATTCTGCAGGTTGACAAATCTCGATGAAGAAGGACATCTTTATGGTGTCTCAGGAAGCTCTGGAGGTTATGCAGAAACTGCCTTCCGCAATGCTGCTAAAGTTCTCTTTGGAAGAGAAATTGATGGCCCTTTGGACTTTAGAATGATAAGAAATTCTGATTTCCGTGAATTGAGTTTAGAAGTAAGTTTGCTTTTTTATTATTTATTTTATAATTTGACAGTATACTTTTTAGCCTGAAGAGTTCCCTTCTTCTGTAATCTTAGTTCACAATGGTTGTATTGAAATTAAATCATGGATATATTATTTAACATATATGGATCAAAAAGTCATGGCAGCAAGTTCAACACTACATTTTATTTTATTTTTCTTTGTTGATATCCTGACAGTCCACTGTGTAGGTGGAAGGGAAAACTGTGCTGAAATTCGTCCTATGTTATGGCTTCCAAAACCTGCAAAATATCGTCAGGAAAGTTAAAGCACGGAAATGTGATTATCAGTATGTGGAGGTTATGGCATGCCCTTCAGGTTTATGTTTCATTGTACCCTTCAATTTTTTTTTTCTAATAATGAATTGGATTTGAAACATTAGCTTGCAAATTTTTATTAGAATCTGGATATTCATTTTTAGCATAAGAGTTGGGTATTGTTAATATCTGCAGGTTGCTTGAATGGTGGAGGGCAAATCAAGCCAAAAGCCAGGACAATCTCCAAAGGAGTTAATCAAATCATTAGAAACTGTTTACATGGAAAATGTGAGTTTCTACGTTCAGTTAAGAATTTGTTCACACGTTTTTAAAAGTTCTATGCTTGCAATGCTGCACTGCTAAAATTGAACTGATTTCAAATGCTACATGAAGCTTAACGTTTACATGAACATGCAATCAAGCTCTCTTCCGAATATCCACATAGCACTAAAGTTCTAAGTTAATATGGGGCGACTCTCTCAAATCAATTTTTTCCATTCACAATGTCAGAATTTGAACACATGACTTTGCTTAAGGGATCTTACGGCTCATCCCGCTATAACCTTCTCATGATCTTTGATTTTATCCCTATAATAGTTTAAACAAGTATGCATTTGAAATTGAATCAAAACAAAAATTATTACAACCGATGAGTGTTTAGGTGCAGTAGTGAGCATGTTACACTTTATAAGAGAGTTGAATTTTAAATTTTAGATATAATATTTCCCTAATAAGATCCATGGAACGTACACAAAAAATATCGGAAAAAATTTAAAATTAATGCTCTTAGAGGACCCAAAACTTTGACACGAAAGTTAAGATACTCACGTTATTTCATCTTGCAATTACGGTGTAATTTTCGGGGAGAGACGTAATTAATTTTCTGGTACGAGTTCGAAGGTTAAAATACCTCTTAAGCCAAACTTTATATAAAAGTACGAGTTTGGAAAAAAAATTTAATTAGTAAAAATACCCTTTACATTTTAATGTATATTAAACTGTACTATTTTATTAAAAATACCTCTTAAACAATATATAAAATTGTATAACATAATAATAAAAAGGTCATCACTTAATTAATATTATAATTTTATATAAATTAAAATCAAACCAGCTGCTATTTCCATCCAATCATGTACTCATAACCCTCGGCACAAAACCCTAGCAGTTTAACAATATATGGTGGTCCCACAAGCTTAATTATATGCATACTTGAACAACGAATCGATTGATGCCCTTGTGACCATTACGCTCAAGCTTCTTGATAGCAAAGGTTGCTTGATTTTCTCCAAGAAACCCTTAAAAACTTTTTCAAAATCCTCCGCCTGCAGCCAAGAGAGATATGATCTGACTGGAAGTCTACAGCCGCTTTGAGTTCATTGAATGTGAACAAAATCCCATCCAATTTAAACTTCTTTATATCTTCGGATGTAGAGAAATTCATTCGCATTCCAGGAACTCAAATCTGCTGCAGGCAACCACTATAGAAGTTGACAATAGATGATTTGGTTCGAATTACAAAGAACAAATAATCCGGTTCTAAGGATGTTTTACCATAACAATTTAGACAGATTTCGAGCAAGAAAAGATGGACATCTAATCTTCTAAGGACAATTGATTATGTACAAAGATTATGTACAAGGTCGACAATATATATATATATATATATATATTGATTATGTACAAAGATTATGGCAGCATGTGCTCCTTGACTCCAATCCTGTGATCCAGTTCTGCTCTTTTGCTGCCCTGAGTCTGCCACAGCAGATACCTGCGAAAGTGACAAAAATCAGTAGCAACTGTGTCATTTTATCTAATTGTGATGTATATGCAAAAATCTACCTAAATGCAATGAATTATGCTTGAATGCAGCAGAAATATGGGTTAAATAGGGGGTAAAATATAGAACTTTTATACACTCAACAGCTTCCGCCCAAAAATATTTAGGTAAATTGTTTTCACAAAGAATGGTTCTACCATTTCTTGTAAAGTCCTATTTTTCCTCTCAACTACCCCATTTTGTTGAGGAGTTCGAGGAGCCGAAAAATTGTGGCTAATACCATTTTCATTTAAAAACTCTTCAAAACCTAGATTTTGAAATTCGGTTCCAAGATCACTTCTAATATGAGAAATTTTAAGTTCAAGATCATTTTGAGTTAATTTTGAAAACGTGATGAATTTTCTAAAGCCTCGTCTTTAGTACTTAAGAATAGAACCCAAGTAAATCTAGAATAGTCATCAACAAGTACAAATGCATACGATTTACCACCCAAGCTCATAGTTCTAATAGGCCCAAATAAATCCATATGAATTAGTTGTAAACACCTACTTGTAGAAACATCATTAATGGATTTAAAGGATAATCTATGTTGTTTACCCTTAGAGCATGCATCACATATTTTATCATTTGAAAATTTGATCTTGGTAAACCTCTAACTAGATTTAGGAAAACTAATTTTTCTAAAACACTAATGCTAACATGTCCTAGTTTCTTATGCCATAGCCATGCATCATTTTCATTTTGTGTAACAAAACATGCATGAGATATATGAATGTCATCTAAATGCACCATGTAAATGTTACCTATGCGATGACCAATGAACATTATATTGTTTGATTTAATGTCAACAATTTTGCATCTATTTTTATCAAATAAGACATTAAATCCTTTATCACACAATTGACTAATGCTCAATAAATTGTGTTTTAGACCATCGACATATAAAACATTTTCAATGAGTATAGTAGAGTGATTACTTATGGATCGAATACCTTTAATGTGGCCTTTGGAGTTGTCACCAAATGTCACGACTCCTTCAATTTTTGGCTTTAAGTCCATAAATCGACTCTTGTCTCCGGTCTTGTGCCTCGAGCATCCACTATCAAGGTACCATGAGTTTTGGTTTTGTGCTTTGGCCTTGTAGCAATGCTCCCCCCCCCCCCACAAACAAAGATATTAAGCTTTGATTTTTGGTACCCAAATCATTTTGGGTCCACGAGTGTTAGCTCCCAAAAACTTGGTTCCCTTAGGAGTCCAAGGTGACATGGCATCAATATTATTAGACTTGACAAGTTCCTTAGGAACCCATACACTTCTAATTCTTTTTGTCCTATTATGCCTATGGAAGCCACTTTGTTTGTAGTTATTGTTCTTTCTTTTAGGTTGGTTTGATCTAGATGATTCACCTATTTCATTTTTCACATTACAAATACTATTGAAAGATTTCTTAAGCTCATTAAGCTCGTTTAACACCTTTTGATGTTCACTATTGCATTGAGAAATAAGATTGTTTAAGTCTAAATTTTCATCTTGAAAGAATTTAAGTTCATCTTGTAAACTTAAGATCTTTTTTCTCAAATTTCAAGTTAGCTTGAGAAAGTGAGTCATTTTTAGCATTTAATTCCGAAATGATTTTTTTTTTTAATTTTTAGAACCGACTCCTTATACTTCTCAACTAACTCATCATAAACCTATTGTAACTCATCATAAGCATCATGCAATTCATCAAATGTAAAATCAAATGAAGATGAGTTAGAGGTTACCATGGAGGAATCCTTCTCAAGAGCCATGAGGCAAAGGTTGGCCACTTCGTGTTCCTCATCCTCGGATGACTCTTCATCACTCCAAGTAGCAAGCTTGGCATTGAGCCTCTTCTTCTTCTCAAAGCCTTTCTTCTTGAGTTGAGGGCACTCGGAACGAATATGACCCGGTTTTTTGCACTCAAAGCAAATATTTGATCACACTCTTCTTCTTTGTTTTTGGTCTTGAAGTCCATTTTTCTTTGAATCTTTCTACCCCGGTTGGACCTCATAAACCGTGAAAATCTTTTGGCTATCATAGCCAACTCTTCTAGGTCTTCCTCTTCACTAGAAGTGCTCTCCTCATGTAGAGAAGCTTTGAGAGCCACTCCTATCTTTTTTTTCTTGTCTACCTCAAGCTTCTACACTCTTCTCTCTTCCTTCTTCCTTTCATCTTCCCTTCCTTGCTTCATGATCTCATGAGTTAGAAGAGAACCAACTAGCTCATCAAGCTTGAGTGTCTTCAAATTTTTGGCCTCAATGATGGTGGTTCTCTTTCCATCCCAAGACTCGGGAAGTGAGTAGAGTAGCTTCCGGACTAGTTTTTCTTCCGGGATTATCTCTCCAAAACCCTTTATCTCATTGACGATTGTTAAGAAACGATCGAACATCTTCGAAACGGTTTCTTCGGGCTCCATTTTGAAATTCTCATAGCTAAGATTGAGAATTCCAATCTTTGTCTCCTTCACATCACTTGTTCCTTCATATGTAGTCTCAAGTGTATCCCACACTTCCTTAGCACTTTCGATGGAGGAAACTTTGGAGTAGATATCGAGACCGAAAGAGCAAAACAACATGTGAAGAGCTTTATCGTTGATTGAATCTTCTTTCTCTCTTCTTCACTCATCTCATTTTTCTTCTTTGGCACAAGTCTTCCTTCGTCGTCTCTCTTCATCAGAATAGAGGGACCATCTTCAATGGCATCCCAAACTAGATAATCGTTGGATTTAATGAAGAGACGCATCCGGTTCTTCCAAAAGGGTAGTTATAACTGTTGAAGAAATGTGGTTTGGTAGTTGATTGAGACTCGTACATGCTTGACCCGGAGGTAGATGCTATGGCTTACTTTGTAGTTGATCACACTCTTCCTAGGAACTCCTCTTGTGGTTGTTAACGCTTCAAAGAGGTAGGCTCTGATACCAATTGGGGGGTGAACTGGGTTTTTAAAATTTGTTGTGGAAAATTGAATGGCTAAAAATGAAGAACAAGAAATTTTAGAGTGGTTCAAGTTCCAAATGAACTCTACATCCACTACCTTAGCTACCACTAAGGATTTTCCAACAATCCACTAATTGCTCTTCCCCTTTTCAAGGCTTAGGAGGGTAACCTTTACAATACCGATCAAATTTTCTACCCAAAATTTGACCAAACCACCACAAGAGTACAAAGAAGAAATTTAGGCAAGAAAGATATCTCTCAATACAAGATTGCCCCTTTAAATACAATCACTCAACCCAAATTTGAATACAAGATCCGAATTGAATACAACACAATTTGGGATTTTACAAGCGATAGGAAAATAGGCACTTTGAGCTTGGATTTTTGTAAGGATGTTTCTTTTTGATGCACTAGTTGTTGCTAGTCTTCAATTGGCTTCAATTTATACCTTCTCTATTAATTCTAGCCGTTTGGGTGGTTAGAGTATTGAATATAGTCGTTGGGACCCTCTCTTTTCACCATAAATGCACTTTTACAGCTTATCGTATCGGTACACGAGGACACGTATCGATACCTATCTCAAAACAGAAAGAGCTATTGCACAATAACAAGAGGGCATATCGATACGCGTGTAAGCGTATCGGTACGGGACAAGGACCGTTTCGATACAGGGAACATTTGTATCAATCAGGTGGTGACACGTATCGATACATGTGTCGTCTTATTATTGGAGGACTTTATTTATATATTTTTAATTTAATAATTTTTAATTTGCTCCTCCAATCAGGTGGTGACACGTGTAACCAGATTGAAGGAGCAAAATTAAAGAAAAACACACCTTGCATCTAACAGGGATCAAACCCAAGTTTACTAGGTTGAGAGTGAACGTGTTTACCACTTGGCCAAAGCTATCCTTGTGATACATTGTACAAAATCTAATATATATTTTAGTTTGTTACTCACGGGTCCCTTAAACAACATCCTGGGTTCGAATACTGACGTTATGAATGGAACAAACTGGGTTCGGAGGGCCATTCCATAATGGCCCCCAGCAATACCCTATCCAGCTGGATTAGTCCACCAATAGGTTGGATACCATTGGTTATTCAAAAAAAGATTAAAAATGAGTTGCTATATTTAGGTTGAAAAAGTTTGTATGAGTATTCTATACCTATGTCCATGGGATGGAACCCTGCATAAATATTTGGGTATAATTGCATATTTAGTCCTTTTTAGTTTAAATGTTAATCAAATAAGGCTTTTGCCCCTCCCAATTTTTAGATTTAAAGGTTAATATACTCTTGCCCCTCCCAACATTGAATCCTATCTCCGTCCCTGCCTATGTAAAGCTATATTTATATTTATATGTATATATAACAAGGTATTTCCTTAGATATTCTGCACTGTATTAATGTTTCGGAGTATCATAATTTTCTAATAGAAGTGGTACCCCGCAGGTGTGATTGACAGGGATGAAAGAGAAAGAAGCAGAGATAGAGGAGGCGAAAGGGATGATAGAGAAAGTAGCAAGAATAGAGACCGTGAAGATAGGGAAAGACGCCGTAGTCGGAGCAGAGAGAGAGATAGGAGAAAGGATCGAAGCCGTGATTATGATTATGACCGAGATAGAGATTATGGGCGGGATAAAAACCGAGACCGAAGCAGGTACTACTGAGAAAGGAAGAATATGTCTTGTTAATGTCCTTAATATGCCCTCTTTGGGCTGGAGTATGGCAGTTTGATTGGAACTTTTTAAGTTGATTGATAGCCAAGACTACGCTCTAGAATTCGATGTATTTCTCGGTTTAGCTTGATGGAGTGCTATACGACACAGTTTTAAGCTGCTATAGGAGTTTTAGAGTCTCAAATTTAACAGTTTTTAACTCTATGTTTATCTCCTTGCAATTGAAACCAAATGCTATTTCTAAGCTTTCTTGCTTTTCTTTTTTAGCATTTTCGAAACTCGGAATGATATCGGTATTCGACTTATTGGTTAATTAACTCAGTACGAACATTGTAGAGGTTTATTATTTTTCCAATTTAATTTATTCCATTATAAAATTCAATTATCAATTAATAGAAATATCTATTTTACGCTAGCTAAACACAGAGTGATTTTTAAAAAAAACCATACTTTTCTCTCTATCTTAAGTGTAATGCCGCTACCTTCCTTCATTTTTGTCCTCTTAATCGGTGGTCGACTACTAATTTAGTATTGATTGTCGACCACCGAATCTATTATTTTTTTGTTTTTATCTTTACTTTTAATAAATAAAAAAATTTGTTTGATTCGCATATTTGCGCATGTTTGTCTGTCTTTATGGCACGCTTTCGTCTGCACTTGTGGCACGTCTCCTCTGCATTATGGCTTATTTTTTGCCTAATTCTACAGTAGATCTGCGATCGTGTAGAAATTCTTACATTGCTCATATCTGATTTGTGATTATTGGTGCTCTTTCAAAGGTTAGATCCCTTATCTGTGGTTGTTTGTCAATGTATTCAGATATGTTTTTAAAAGTAACCTGTAAGTTTACTTTAGGTCGCTCGCCACTCTATTATCTCAAAAGCGTCTAGATGGATAGAGACAAATGAGTATTATTGACGATTACTGAATTACTATGAATGATGGGCTTCAGATTCAAAAGAAGGTTCGACTAACAGTGCGACTAGATTTTCCTTTTCATTGTATTTTTTGTTTAAGTTTTTGGTGGACATAGTCCCCTAATTTTCTTTCTTTGTGTGGTTGATTTTTACGGTTCTACATTCTTTTATTTTAATACAGTTTAATATCGTTTCAAGATAAAAAAAATATCAATTATCAATTTGTTGTTTTGTTTGCTTTCCTTTTCCAGCAACTTCAATTTTTTTTTGGGATAAATAACTTCAATTATCTATATTACTTTAAATTTCCAAAAAAAAATATATTTAATAAATAATTCTATTAACGAATTGAAAATAAAAGCATAAATGCCACAAATTTCATCATGATGCATAGCACATGGTAAAAATTTTAAAAATTAAATAAAAAGGATTAGTAACTTATTATATTATACTTAACTAATATTGTTAAAACTATTTGCAGCAAAATGAAGCATGGTCATCCATTCATATTAGGTTGAATATCACATAAAATATATAACTCATCGTTTTTTTACTCTTTACATGTCCTACAAATGATTTTATGATACATGTATTATTAATAAAATATAATTAGTAAAATAATATAAAAAATATTAATACATGTGGAATAAAATTACTGGTAGAACATATAAAGGGCACAGAAAAGAGACAAAAAAAATTCTATTACTTAAAATATATATTATCTTGTACGTTCGTATCATGTTTGCATCATTCCATTGGTTACAATGGTATTTCGAAATATTTATAATCATATTTTTGCAATCTTTGTGTATTCACATAATGATTATTATCTTATACACTGTTGATAATTTTTTTTTGTTTTTACAAGCGCCTTAATTTTAAGGTTTAAAGTTTTAATTTAAAGTCTAGAGTTTAGGAGTTTAGAATTTAGGGTTTAAGTTTTAATGTAATATGGTTAGGGATTTAGGTTTTAACCTATAAACTCTAAAATTTAACCCTAAACTTGAAGTTCTATTTACAACCCCTAAATTCAAAACTACTACACTCAAACTCATAAACCCTAAATCATAAACAAAGTCTCTAAACCTAAAATTAAGACACTTGTATAAACAAAGTTTCCACAAGCGCTTGTGTATGAAATAATTATCCTTCACATAATACAAAGGGTAATTATTTCATGCACAAGCGCTTGTGGAAACTTTATTTACACAAACGCCTTAGTTTTAGGGCTTGTGACTTCGTTTAGGGTTTAGGGGTTTAAGTGCATTAGTTTTGAATTTAGGGGTTGTTGATAGAATTTCAAGTTTAGGGTTAAAATTTAGGGATGATAGGTTAAAACCTAGATCCCAACCATTTAACCTAAACCCTAAACCCTATCACTAAACCCTAAATGCTAACCTTAAATCCTAAATTTTAACACTAAACCCTAAATTCGAAACTCATAAAATAAAACACATAAACTCTAAACCCTAAATTAAAACCCTAAACCCTAAAATTAAGGCGTATATAGAAACAAAATTTCCACCGCGGTATATGAGATAATTATCCATATTGAAATACATTTTTCGTGTCATAGTTGATAAAGTATTTTAATAATTTTCTTCTACAATCATATGTTATCAGGTTGGGTATGATAAAGAAAATAGCGATTAAATGCTAGTTTTCATAAACCAAATAGAATTTAATTACACTGACATTATCCGGAGATATAGAATTAAACTTGGATTAGGAAATTTGATTAACAAAAACTTGGATTAGGAAATTTGATTAACAAAAACTTGGATTAGGAAAATTTTCTTATACAATCATATGTATACATATATATATATATAGAGAGAGAGAGAGAGAGCAAACATTTCGAAAACCAAATCTTTCTTTCTCATCCTACTCTGTGGCGCTCACCGTCTCTTTGCTGCAGATCAGGGTTTGATTATTATGGAGAGCACAACAATGGAGTCGAGGTCAAGATCATCACCGGCTATGGATCAAAGTGAAGAATCTTGGCAAGGGATCCCATGGGGTTGTCGACTTACTGAAGATAACAAAACCTATTTGTAGGTTACTTGCAGTTAAATGTTCAGCTTCTCCATGTCCTTCGCTTCAAAAGGAATACATGATCCTCCGGCAATTTTGTGGTTGCCCAAATATCGTTCAATGCCACCTTAAATACACGAATTCCGGACGTGACAACTTGATTCTTGATTATGCTTCTGGTGGTGATCAAGAAATACCGGAATACGATGTGCGATCTTATACGAAGATGATAGTCCAAGGATTGCGACCTCAAGCCAGAAAATATCCTTGTTTATCCTTTGGATGAATCCGGTTCTCGTTTTAATTTGAAGTTAGCTGATTTTGGCCTGGCCAAGGAACCCGGTGACGACACCTGGCTGACTGAAGGTTGTTTCCGAGGTCGCTGGAATCTGTGAAGCATAGGGAAATCACGGCTGCTTTGGATATCTGGTCGTTGGGATGTGTTGTGGTCGAGATGATGACCGGAAAAGGACCGTGGGAATCAACTGTCGACTGCAGCGATTTGGAAAACTTGGCAATGAGGATTGCTTACTCCACGGCGGGGAGGGCCTAGGAGTAGGTGCTTTTCAGTGTTCGTTGGTAACCTATCTCCTAAAGTTATTTGAAGAGACTATTTCTAAGGAAATCAGAAGCTTTCTTTTAATAAGGCCGGTGGCATCCAATGCTGCAGAGCCGACCTTATCGGTCTTCAGCTGCCTACAGCTACTTCAGGTTGGATTTAATAAGGATGTAGATCCCACCTTAGATGTTTGCAGTCTAACATCTAATAGTGATTAGAGATTTTGGCAACTCCAAGGATCCTTTAATCGTAGAGTAACAGGGGCGTGTTGGAAGTCTCGGATTCACTTTCTGATCGGGCATTAGACAACCTTAGTAAAATGGGGTCGGTTGAGTCTGTAGATGCCTTGGTTGAAACACAGCTTTGGATGAGGTTAGAAAGGTGAAGAGTGTTTATGAATACCAAGATGGAGAAAGCATGAAGATAAGTTAAAAGAAAAAATCAAAAGCACAAAAAGGAAACAGGGCGGCTAAAAATTTGGAAACTGATTTTATAAATCATAAAAAGGTATTGTTGAATGAGGCAAAGGCAGCTTTAGAGTTGGGAAAGAAAATTGGGGTTAGGATTATTGGCAACGCTGGAAATGAAGCTTGGTTGAGAATATCAGTCCTGGTTTGGTTACTTTGCTTCTGCTTATCATGCTGCAGGCTGCAGCTGGAGTTGTGGTTTATTAAGGGATTGGTAATTAGTAATTAGTGGCAGTGTTAATTGTATTGCAGGCTGACTATTTATAATGTTTTTGAGGCGTTGATTGTTCATATCTCGTATGCGCCATACTTTTCTTCTAAGACACATATACGAATTAAGACATGTATGATTTAATTTTAATAAATTCATTTTTTCGAGAAAAAAAAAAGTTTTAATATTACATGTACGTAACTTATGCTGCATCCATCCAAATACCTGCAATAACAACACTACGAGGTGAGCTTAGCAGGATTTGAAACGCTTATACCATTGTAAGAATCAACTAGAGTGGACACATTAACAATCCTCCTTTTGTTTTAGGGTTAAATTATTTTTAATTAAAAATAATGTCAAACTGAAATAATATATAAATAATGAAGGTTATTTTTTTCGAATTAGAAAAAAATTGTTTGAATGTGCAAACATGAAGGACTAAATGTGTTACTATACAAAATATTTTAACTGCCGCGTCACCCTTTTAACGTCTATTAACGGGTCAGTGACCAATTAGGAGAAAAACTAAAAGTTTAATAGTAACATTGAACCAATTGAAAGTTTGGTTACCAAATTGAATAATTTACCAAAGTTCAGTTGTCATTTGTGTACTTTAGCCAAAAAGAAAAAGACAATAGTATAACGTTTTCGGACCCTATAATTTTAAAAGTAATTGAAATAACAAATAGTACATTGCGGTACATGACGTTTATTGCAGAATTATCCTTCTCCGATAAAAAAACAAAATTATCTTATTAAACAATTTCTTGTTGTTTCTTAGGAGGGACTTAAATCATGGACAAAACATTTAACATGCATTTTCCTTTTTTTACAAGGAAGTGTGTCGCGAACAAAAGACATGTTTGATTTGAGTACATCACTCTTCTAAGTAATATCTGAACTCGACGTATTAGAGAATGATCATGCTCCTACCGAGTATTATTTATAAGCTTGATTGCGGAACTGTACATATTGGTTCAATATGTGCACGTTAATGTCACTAATTCTTGCACCTAATGATTCCGAGGTTAAAAACATTATAACAACTTATCTTGATTGATAAGGAAGAAGAAAATTTTTATTAACCAAAGAAAATGAATTACAATAAAACTCAAGTTGATTTTTTACCTACTCTAATCCAACTTATATACTAGGTTACTAACTGATACAACAGTTGTAAACTGATCCTCACTAACATAACGAACTAACCCTAACAGCCCCCCCTCAAGTTGGTAGTTGATGAATGTTCAAGAGGCCCAACTTGGACAAGATTGATCGGAAAGCTGGGAGATGTAAAGCTTTGGTGAAAACATCAGCCAACTGGTTTGCTGATCGAACATGTAGTAACTTGAGAAAACCAGCATTGATCTTGTCACGAATAAAGTGACAATCGATTTTAATGTGTTTAGTACGCTCATGAAAAACTTGGTTCATTGCAAGATGAATGGCAGATTTGTTGTCACAGTATAAGATAACATGAGGAATTAGAATCTGGAATGAAGAAAGTAATGCATGCAACCATACAAGTTCACAAGTAGCTGTGGCCATGGCGCGATATTCCGCTTCACAAGAGGATCGACTAACAACGTTCTGTTTCTTAGATTTCCAGGACAAAAGATTATTGCCTAAGTAAGTGCAGAAGCCAGTAATGGAACGCCTCGTATCAGGGCATGATCCATAATCTGAATCTACAAAACCACTCAAATGTAGATTGGAGTCTTTGAAGAAATATAAACCAAGACCAGGAGACCCTTTTATGTATGAAAGAAGATGATGTACAGCATCAAGATGAGGCTTCCGAGGAGATGAAACAAACTGACTAAACATGTGAACATCATAGGTTATGTCAGGCCTGGTATGTGTTAAATACAGAAGTCGACCAACCAATCGTCTGTACACATGAGGATCTTCCAATAGTTCTCCATCATCTTTGATATGTTTTCGATTAGCAACAATAGGTAAGTCTGCTGGTTTTGCTGCAAGGGAACCAATGTCTTCAAGAAGCTGCAAAGCATAGTGTCTCTGAGAAAGAGAGATGTCAGTACTGTTACGAGCTACTTCAAAATCAAGGAAGTCTTGTACTTCGACCAAGAGATCACGTTCTTTTCCCGCAATCACTATGTCATCCACATAGACAAGTAATGCAACCAATGTGTCACATGATCCTTTAACAAATAAAGAATGGTCTAAAGGAGATTGAATGAAACCATATTGAAGGACCACTTTAGAGAAGGTGGTAAACCATTGTCTGGAGGCCTGCGTTAGTCCATAGATGGATTTTTGCAATTTGCAAACCAAATTGGTACCCGGAACAGAAGTAACATACCCTTGAGGTAAATTCATGTACACCTCTTCATCAAGCATGCCATTAAGGAAGACATTGTTCACATCGAGTTGAAGCAAATGCCAGTCAAACTTGGCTGCAAGCGTGAGCAAAACCTTGAAGGAAGTGAGCTTAGCAACAGGAGAAAATGTGTCTGTAAAGTCAATGCCTTCAACCTGGGTGAAACCTTTAGCAACAAGGCGAGCCTTGTATTTGTCAATGGTTCCATCTACCTTATGCTTGATGCGGTAAACCCATTTGCAATCAATACCTTGTTTGCCTTCTGGTAAAGGAACAACTGACCACGTTTGCAAATTATCCATAGCTTGTAATTCCTCATCCATAGCGTGTCTCCATTCTGGAGATTTGGCAGCTTGCTTGTAAGTAAAGAGATGTTAGAAATGAAAGTAAGAAAAGAAGAAGACAGTTTAGAGGAAGAAACATATTGTTCGATAGGATAATTTGGAGACAAAAGAGTGTTAGTGTAATAACTCTTTAAATAAGAAGGTTGTTGAGGAATTCTAGCTGAACGTCGAACACAAGGCTGCTGAGGAATCGAGACATCATTACCATTGTCCTGCACATCATTACCATTGTCATGTACATTACCATTATCCTGCACATTATTACCATTGTCCTGCACACCAACATCAAGAGAAGTCTCGAAAGAAGCATTATCCTGTAAATTAATTGTAGAAGAAGCAGCTAAAGAAGTATTATCATTGTCTTGCACAACATGATCACTGATTATAGCATTATCAACATGCACATCAGAAGCATGCACGTCAGAAGCATGCACATCAGAAGCATGTACGTTAACGTCATGGACATTGCTATCATGTATATTGATATGAGGCATGTTATTATTATGCACGTTGGCATCATGCATACTAATTTCAGGTATGCTAGTATTAGTGTCACACAAACTTGTATCACATGTGATAACAGGTTCATTAGAATTATTAGAATTGTGAGACTGTATGTGCAAAGGTTCATGACTTATAGATGGTAAAGGAACATGTGGAAAGGGATCAACCATAACACCAGAAGAAGAAATAGATTTAAAAGAAAAATTTTCATGAAAAACATCTCTGGAAACCACAATGCTATGGGATTGTAAAATGTACACTTTGTATACTTTAATGCCAGAAACATAGCCTAAGGATACCCCAGGAAGAGCACGTTCAGAAAACTTATGCCTTTTACTTTTTAATGTAGATACAAAGCACATGCAGCCAAAAACCCTAATGTTATGGTAAGATGGAGCACAAGAATGAAGCATTTCATAGGGAGTCTTGTTGTGAAGCAAAGGAGAAGGAAGACGATTTATCAGAAAAGTAGTTGTTAATATGCAATCATCCCAAAACTTAAGAGGAACATGAGAAGTGAAAAACAAAGCACGAGCAACAGCTAACAAGTGCTGATGCTTCCTTTCAACAGTGGAATTTTGTTGTGGTGTTTCAACACAAGAGAATTGGTGAAGAATTCACAGCTTTGAAAACAACTCAGTAAATTTCAATTCAGGAGCATTGTCAGACCTGAAAACCTTAACATTAAACTCATATTGCCTATTAACCATGTTTATAAAATTTGGAATGATAGATGCAACATCAGACTTATGTTGAAGAAGGAACGTCCATGTAGACCTAGTAAAATCATCAACCAACATAAGAAAGAAACGCTAATTATTATAGGTTGAGACTTTAAAAGGTCCCCAAATATCACAATACAGTAGCTCGAAGGGTGCATGTGTATGTGTATCAGAAGAAGAAAAAGGCAATCGTTGCTGCTTGGCAATAGGGCAAATAGAACATGAACTGAATTTATCTTTATTTATATGAACATAATTAGGCAATACATTTTTTAAAGAATTCAAAACTCTATCACTGGGATGTCCCAGTCTTACATGCCAATCAACAGCATTAACAGAAGAAGAATGAAACAATTCATCAGAAACAGTAGGCTCATGAAATCGTAAAAGATACAATCCTTGACAGAGATCAGCCTTCCCAATCACATGCCCCAGGTCCTGAATTAAACAATGTTGTTCAGAAAACAACACCTGCATATTAGTACCTTTAAGCAAACTACTAATAGTTAAGAAATTAAAAGAAAATTCAGGGACATATAAAACATTCTTAAGAACAAGTTGAGAAGATGACCTAACTATTCCTGAAAAACAAACAAGAATAATAGTTTTATCAGGTAACATAATGTTGCCACTAGAAATAAGATTTAATTGTTCAAATAACTCCTTAGAATGACAAAAATGCCTGGAGGCACCAGAATCGATAATCCAATAAGAACCTATACTCGAGGCTTGAAAAGAATTAATGTAAGATAAGATTTTACCTTGCATAGCCATATTGATCGAGGTAGAAGGTAGCTCAGAATTTGAGGCAGTATGCAGTTGATTAGTAAGCATGGAAATCAACTGTTGACATTGCGTCATGGTTAAAGAATCAGTTGTTGACGATGCAGAATTTGAGGTAGAGGTATGATTCATAGCATTAACAGGACTAGCATTGATATTAGAATGAACAACATTAGCACTTGTTTGAGTTGAATTTTGTTTGAATCGAAAATACCCTGGTGGATAGCCATGAAGCTTGTAACACCTTTCTTTTGTATGACCAAGAAGATGACAATGACTGCACTGAGGACGGGACTTGCGAGCATTGGAATTATGCATATTAGAATGCATTTTGACAACAAATGCAGCCTCAGACACAGAATTATTCACCCCAAAATTCTTTGATTTTTTTCTTGAACTACCAATGAAAAGACTTTGGTAATTGTTGGCAGAGGATCCATTAGGAGAATTTGACCACGAACATGAGCAAAAGACCCATTCAAACCCATCAAGAATTGCATAGTTAATTCTTGTTGCCGATCATTGAGAATGTTGAGAAGACCTCCACAAGAACACTGGGAGCAAGTGCACATAGGCTTGACAGAAGCTATTTCATCTCAAATTATCTTCAGACTCGTATAATATGCACTAACAGACATACTCCCTTGAACCAGTTCAACCAACTTTTTTTTCAATTAAAAAATATGAGGGCCATTATTTTGGGGAAAACGATCTTCAAGATCTTTCCAAATAGCTGAAGCATGTGTATGATATAAAAGACTTGCAGCAATTTCTTTTGCTACAGAATTGAGAACCCAGGAGTTTACCAAGTTATTAGCACGCGTCCAAGCACGTAATTTAGAAAAGTTGTTGCTGGCGCAAGAATAGAACCATCGACAAATCCAATCTTATTCTTGCTCTGATATCATATAACAACTTCTCTTGATTGATACGGAAGAAGAAAAATTTTACTAACCAAAAAAAATGAATTACAATAAAACTCAAGTTGAGTTTTTACCTACTCTAATCCAACTTATATACTAAGTTACTAACTGATACAACAACTGTAAACTGATCCTAACTAACATAACGAACTAACCCTAATAAACATTAATGATATAAAGTTAAGTGTCTCGAAAGGATAAAAATTATCTATTCCTAACTATGCTTTTTTCGATGTTTTATATGAATATAATATTTTCAACCGGATATTTACAGGACAAAATCCCAACACTATTAAATATGGTTGTAGTAATGCTTTAATATATTTTTTTGGATTTATACGCTTAAAATTAATGTAAAAATTTATATGCTTACAAATAAAACACGTTCTATCTATAATTTTATGGATAATTATTTGGTTCATTAATAATAAAAAATAATTTCAAAAATACTATTAAAATATTATACTACTGATACACCTAATAACATGATTTAAAGGCTTAAGGGGTAATTTGCTGTATCAATTCTAAATTAGCATTGTTATTTCTCCTTTTTCATGTATTAGTTTAGCTCTCGTAATCTTTTAATAATAACAATGTTGTCACTTTTTTTTTTTAATTTCATCAATTTAACTTATATTCATTTCGCCCTTTAACTGTCATTGATTGATAGAACCTTAAAATTTTGTGCACGTGGTCGCTATTTACTTTCACATCAGTCGTTATCGCCAATTTCTTGTCATGTCGATGATAGTGAGTCAGTTTTGATGACGTGATGATACGTATACGAATAGAGAGTTTTAAAATTAATTAATGATTTTAAAATTATAGTTTTTATTAAAAATAAATTAATGTCAACCTTATTGTTTGTCATCAAAATTGATTCATTATTATTTATTGGAGGACATTAATTTATTAAAGAAAATAACATATAGATATTCTAACTTAATTATTTAACGATGAAGTGTTTGACATGGCAAAGGGTAAAATTAATGCAATTCAAGAGTTTGAGAGTTAAATTGATGCAATTAAAAAGGAGGGACAACATTGCTAATTTTAGAAGACTACGATGGCTAAATTGATGCAATTAGGGGGACAAAATACCAATAACATGTTGGTCTAGCGGGATGATGCGTTAGGTCCCTTAAACAAGGTCATGGATTCAAATCATGACGCTGTGAATGGAAAAAAAATGAGTTAGGAAGGTTGTCCCATATTAGACATTTACAAAATTTGATCCTAATTAATCAGTTAATGAGTCGAATACCGATGATTAAAAAAGAAATTTAAAATTACTTATATGTCATTATTACATGGACAAAATTACACTTAAAACCTAATTGAAATCTGTATAACATAATCGATTGATAGTTTTGTACATCATTTTCTCTTATATATTCCACGTCTTATATATAATTGTGTTCAGTGTAACATATTAATATGAACTTTGATATATTTATGATTGGTTTAGAAAAATAGTGCATTGTGTGAGGTTGGTATACTATTTTTTAACATCATTATCCTCTTTAATTATTGTTTCATATGCAATCATATATCATCTTGTGTTGTTTATTAAATAAAACTTATCTAATAGGAGTAATTACTTTTACATGAAGAAAACACAAAAGCCAATTTTCCTAACCTAGAATGGTTATCCTAATCCGACTTAGAACTGGACTTTGTAGGATATATATATACCCACATATCTCACCGTTCTGTATTGGTAAGAAGATGGAATTTATTGAAGTGAAGAATCTTGGTCGTGGAAGCCATGGTGTGGTTGAATTGGTGAAAATGACGAAACCCGTTCCCATGTTACTTGCTGTTAAATCTTCACCCTCCCCGAGTTCATCTCTTCAAAAGGAATTCCGGATCCTTCCACAATTTCTTGGTCTCCCCAATATCGTTCAATGCCACGGTGCATTGTTTAGCTCTAAATACGATAAATTGTTTCTTGAGTATGCCTCCGGTGGAAGCCTCAAGGATTTGATCAAGAAATATGGTGGTAAAATACCGGAACCTGACGTTCGACATTATACGGCGATGATACTCCAAGGGCTTTTCTACATTCATAGGAAAGGTTATGTACATTGCGATATCAAACCACACAATATTCTTGTTTATCCATCGGACGAGTCTTGCTCTCGTTCTACTCTCAAGTTAGCTGATTTCGGCTTGGCCAAGGAGCCCGGTGAACGAGAGACTAAGGTGAGTCGAGGTACGGCTCGTTACATGTCGCCGGAATCCGTGAGGCTTGGGGAAATCACTGCTGCTTTGGACATATGGTCCTTAGGGTGTGTTGTTGTCATGATGATGACCGGAGAACCACCGTGGGGATCATCTGTCACCGATTGGTATGACCTTGAAGAGAAGATTGGTTGGTCGACTGATACACCGGATATTCCCGGAGACATGTCGGCGGCAGGGAAAGATTTCTTGAACAAGTGCTTTCATAGGGATCATCGTCAACGTTGGACCGTGGAGAAGCTGATATGGCATCCTTTTGTCTTTCAGTCTCCATTACTGGCTGTGAATCACTTGGTTGATTCAAGCTGATATACAAACTAAATAGTTTAGTATTGTGTATGTTTGTCTCAAAGTTCAAAGTTGTCTGTGTTTCTGCCACTGTTGCTTTTAGGTATAGATTCTCAACATTGTTGTCGATAATTTAAGTAGTTTTATTAAAACTAGCATATGTACTCTAAAGTGGGATAAAATTCGTCTGCCCCTTTTAGGTACCCTTACATATGCTCCAACACTAAAAACACTACAAAATTAAATTTTAAGCCCTAACTCTAAATTTTAAATCCTAAACCATAAACCTTATACCCTAAAAAATACATCATGTAACACCCGAGTCTGGGGGTCGGGTGAAATAAATAATTAAAATAATGTCTCTGTTTTGTCTTGCAAAAATTTAATTGAAGAGT
Source organism: Hibiscus trionum (assembly GCA_030270665.1). NCBI lineage: Eukaryota > Viridiplantae > Streptophyta > Magnoliopsida > Malvales > Malvaceae > Hibiscus > Hibiscus trionum. The sequence goes on from BSYR01000022.1 coordinate 20,463,722, forward strand.
TGGACCAAATTTTTGATGACAAAGCCCAATAACCATTTTAATGGTATTTTTGTAAATAATGAGTCTTCCCAAATAAAACCCATTTCAAATAAACAATTTCATCATCTTCTTCTTCAAAACACCAAAACCAACGACAAGAGGAGCCTCCCTCCCCTTTTACTATTCCATTTAATCCCCTCTTCATTTTGGCTCGGTTTTAAAATGTAACTACATTTCCAACTTGCTCTCATCTTCCTCTCTTTGGAAGTACAACTAGTTTTCATTTTGGTCCAAGTTTTAGAAATTGAGTTTTTAGAGGATTTGAATAAAAATGGTATCTTTATTGTTTTTAACTTAAGGTTTTGATTTAATAACGTTAGATATGAAGTTTATGAACCAAATGGTCCAACATATGTGATTTTTACATGGTTTTGTAAACATTCTCGGATTTGGGTTTTGTGGGGGGGGGGAGGGGGTTTTGAAGGGTTTTGGTTTGGTTTTTGGGGTTGTTTTGTGTTGGAAATTGTGGGCTGAGGTTAGTATAATAGTTAGGGGTTGTTTTGGAATCTTTTAGAAGTATTAAAAGTGTTGAAATCATGAGTTTTGATTGAGGTTTGTTGGCTGCTCGAGATTATGGTTTTGGGGGGTTGTCCATGGCTTGAATTCTTGTGTTTGATGTTTGAATAGTATTTCGGGTTAGCTACATTGATGTATGAGCTGGTTTGAGGTTGTTTGGATTGTGTTGAGCTGTTTAGAGACAATGACGTGTCTTGGTGAAGCCTCGGGAGTGAATCCGGAAACTTGAAGGTGTTGCTTGCTTGATAGTTGAGCTCGGAAGTGAAGGTGAGTGGTTTAATGTTTTCAAAGTGGTTTTAAGTGTTTGGTTCAAGCATGTGGACTAGGTTGGGCTTGGTAGACCCACCTAGAGTTGGGATTAGAGTGGTAGCCTAATCCCAAACTTTAGTTAGAGACATTGGTTGAACTCTTTAATTGTTGTTATGCCTCATGATGATTGTGTTTATGATGGTTATGTATATGATGTTATACATGTATGTTGAGGCATGGTTGTGATGCATTGTTATGTGCATAAGATATGGGCATGATGTTAATCATGGTGAGTACGTGTTAAGCACGGAAATGGTTATGAAATGATATTGTGGGTTGTATTGGTTATTGGCACTAGTATGCTTGGGTACAAATGATCGATCATTAGGATGTTAGTGTGCACACGTGAGTCAAATGCGCGTGTGGTCTTGATGATGGTAGTCATCAAGATGGAGTACGAGTTCGCCCGAAAATTCTTCTTGTATAAATGTTAGTCGGTGATGAGTGTAATCCCATCGACGGGGCGTGAGGATGAGTGGAATCCCCTCCGCGAGAACGGTGATAAGTGTAATCCCACCGCGAGGTAAAGTGGTTGTTGGATGTGAGTTCCAACGTGCTTATCCGCGTTTTCGAGTCATAGCTAGGTGCCAATATGAGATGATATGTGTATCAATGTATTTTGGAATGTGATTTCCTATTTGGATTATTATATGTGTTTACATATGGTGTGGAATCGAGCTTGTTGAGAATGGCATATTATTAGATAATTGAGCATGCATCATTGACATTTTGGCTCTTGAGGATCGAAGTTAAGGACATGCATGTACCTTCTTGTGCTCGTGCTTGGACCTTGCATTGTCGAGGTTTGTTTTTAATGAGCTTACCCTCACTAAGCTTTATGCTTACGCTCTCTTTTGTTCGACAATGCAGATCAGTAGCTCGTGAGTTTCTAGTGCAAGAAGGGGCCTCCAAGTGTGTGTGCTTGTGGTGCTATCTTAGCTATCAAGTATGAGTATTTTAATTTAAGGATGTAATGGTCAAGCAATGCGACATGTATATGTTGTTTGAGCCCTTTGAAGTATGTTGATGCTGTTGTTTAGGAGCATGTTAGAATCTTTAAATGCTTGTGTTGCTTTGGCTTTTGGATGCCATGCTTGGCCTGTAAAACCATGTTTAGATTGCCTTATATGAATGTTTTATGTTTGTTTGTTAAGGCATGAACCTCATATATTCTATGTATGCCTTCTTTTGAATGAATACATGAATTCCTTGGTTGAATGAAGTTTGTTCATGTTGGGTGCCTCGTATGTTTAGATTTTGGTTGATAGGTGTTGTATGTATGTTTGAGTGTGGCTAGGGAAGTCTCAAAATGCATTTAGAGTCGAGTTTCGTGTTGTTTTGCTGCAATTTAGTGTCTTGCAGTGCAGGGCATATCGATACGCCTAAGGGCCGTATCGACACGGTCCTACACTCTGGGACACAGAATTGGCTAGGGGTACCGATACTCGGGGGTGTATCGATACGCCCAAAGCTCACTGGAATTCTGAGATTTTCATGAGACTTTGACGTATCGGTACGGGTCTTTGGCCTATCGGTACGGTTTTATCTTGTTGACCACGAGATGTTGACTGAGAAGGGCGTATCGATACGCTCAAGGGCTGTATCGATACGGTCTTCCTGTTTTGACTGTTGGATGTTGACCTGGTCAAGGCGTATCGATACCCTTGACAGGAGTATCGATACGACCTGCCTTGTAACCTTAAAATGGGCTGTTTAACTTGTTGTGTTGGGTTCGGTTGTGTTTCTTCCTTGTTGTTTCCCGCTGCCATGATCACTTAAGTAACGATATTGTTGAGTGGATCGAATGATCGATATGAACCAAGAGGGGGGTGAATTGGATTTTTAAAGATTTAGGTGGTGGAAATTGCAAATTAAAAGGATGGACAAGGAATTTTAGAGTGTTTCAAGTTCCAAATGAACTCTACATCCACTACCTTAGCTTCACTAAGGATTTGCAACAATTCCACTAATTGCTCTTCCCCTTTTCTAGGCTAAGGAGGCAACCCTTACAATTTCGGTTAAATTTTCTACCCAAAATTTAAACCAATCCTCACACAAAGAAAACAAAGAGTTTAATGGCTAAGATAGTATCTCTCAATACAAATTTGTAGCCCAATTACAAGCACTCAACCCAATTGAAAATGATAAAAATTAAAATTACAATTGGGGTTTCTAGACAATTTGGGATTTAAGCACAAATGCTTGGATTTGATGTTTGGATGTTTGCTTTTGGATCAATAGTTGTTGCTGGAGCTTTTAGAGGTCCATTTTATACCTTCTCATGATTTCTAACCGTTGTGGTTGTTGCATTCATCAATAGAGCCGTTGGGAGTGTTATCTCACCTCCATAAATGCAGTCTGCAACCACCCGTTTCGGAACGCGGGAACCTGTTTCGAAATGGACCAAAATAGAAAGAGTCGTTGGGGTTGCATTTAAGAGCCCGTTTCGAAACGGATTGAACTCGTTTCGAAACACTTTTGCCACTGTCAAGGGTCGTTTCGAAACAGCTTGAGCCCGTTTCGAAACACCCTAACGGTTTCTGAAAAATCAGTTAAAAACTTTTGCAACGTTCATATTTTTCAAATCAAAATGAAGAACCGTTTCGAAACACTTGAAATCGTTTCGATACGGGTTCTTATGTTCTAAAGCCGTTTCGATACCCGTTTCGGAACAGGGGTTGGCAGTGGTGAAATCGTTTCGAAACGCCTTAGGCCGTTTCGAAACATGGACTTTGAAAAACACTGTTTCGGCTTTAAACACTTAGAAAACATTTGAAAATCTTAGTTTTTAACTTTGGCATTTTCTTAAAATCATATGGGGATGTTTGAGGACTTAAAAATTCGTTTTGACATTTTCAATTTAGTCCTTAGGTTCTTTAGTTATATCAAAATTAAAATATCGGTTTCACAATCTCCCCCTTTTTGATATAACAAAACTAAAGTTAGAATTTTTAAGAGTTTTGAAAATTTTGAACATATTCTAACTCCCCCTTAATTTTTTTTAATTTTTAAAAATGTTTTAACTTTGAAATTCAAGTTTTAAAACTTAAAAACTCTTTAAACATCTAAAACGAATTTTTGTGGCTCTTAAATTTCTTCTCCCCCTTTTTGTTAGATCAAAAATAATAAATAGGCTCATAGAGAAGAGAAAGGGTTAGTACCAATAAGCATAAATAATAAGCAACAATAATATTAATTTATAAAATTAAAATATCCAAAACATAAATCAACATTAAGTTCAAAACATAATCCCAAATAAGATCAAAAGCTTAGGTTCCTAAAACATAATGAAACATAAAGATGCAAACTTAAACCTAAAATGCATAGATAATATGATATGATATGAATATCCTAGGCCTCGTCACCACCATCATCATCATCCGAAGTCTCATCATCGCTCTTGACTTGAGAACGGCGAAACTTCGTCCATTGGCCATAGAGGGTAGAGAAGGACAAATCCATGTTCGAGTGAGAAGCCTCAAGGGATTGGAGTCGATCCTCTACATTTTGCATACAAGGATAATAGCAATATAAAGCAACAATAATTCATTAAACTTAAAGCAAGCATAAGAGCTCAAATGCATAAACTTCAAAATAAACATAAAGGTTCAAATGCATAAATTTCAAAGCAACCATCATAATCCAAACTTTTAAAATCCTAAAAACATAGATAATAGGCATAAACTTCAAATTCAAAAAAAATGCAATAACAAAGATAAAAGACTAAATGTCCTAAGATGAGATGCATGATCTACTCGTCCCCTTCTTCATCATCATCGTCCTCGTCATCTTCTTCGTCATCTTCTTGAGAGGGTTGATTCCTTCAGTTTTGATTGATCCAAGCACCATGGAAGGCGGTAAGAGAGATATCCATAGAGTTTTGGCGAGCGGCCATGGTGTCTATCTTCTTTTCCATGCCTTGGACGCGATCCTCTAAGGATGTGAAACGATTATCCATCGCGGTGAACTTCTTATTTAGGAAGGTCATGAGAGTATCCATGGAGGAGGAATCAAGAGGAGCACGGTGAGAGCTCGAAGAAGCACGAGAGGCATCGTCCGGAGCAACGGGTAGAGGATCTTGAGCATTGCGAACCCAATCATTATCAACATAAGTGAAACCGGAACGAGCTAGGGAACGCTCATCGATGGGTAGGCCAAGGGTTTCGGGAAAATCATGTGAACAATCAATGCCAAGGGAATGAAATAGAAAACTCAAAGATGAACTAAAATTTTTTCGAGATGAAAATGTTGACCTTAATAATCTTTTGTCTCAATGTAATAATGAACACCAAAAGGTGTTGAATGAGCTAAATGAGCTCAAAAAGTCTTTTAAAAATGTTGGTAGTGTCAAGCATGAAATAGGTGAATCTTCAAGAACAAACCAACCTAAGAAAAGACTAACTACTACAAACAAGGTAGCTTTCCTAGACATAGTAGGACTAAAAGAATTAGAAGTGTATGGGTTCCTAAGGAACTTGTAAAATCTAATAATATTGTTGCTATGTCATCTTGGATTCCTAAGGGAACCAAGGTTTTGGGAGCTAACACTCATGGACCCAAAACGATTTGGGTACCAAAAACAAAAGCTTAATATCTTTGTTTGTAGGGGGAGCATTGCTACAAGGCCAAAGCACAAAGTCAAAACTCATGGTACCTTGATAGTGGATGCTCAAGGCATATGACCGGAGACAAGAGTAGATTCATGGATCTAAAGCCAAAGAGTGGAGGAGTGGTGACATTTGGTGACAACTCCAAAGGCCACATTAAAGGTATTGGCTCCATAGGTAATCACTCTACTATTCTCATTGAAAATGTCTTGTATGTCGATGGTCTTAAACATAACTTATTGAGCATAAGTCAATTGTGTGATAAAGGATTTAATGTTTTATTTGATAAAAATAGATGCAAAATTGTAGACATTAAATCTAATAATATTATGCTCATAGGTCATCGCATAGGGAACATATACATGGTGCATCTAGATGACATTCATACATCTCATGCATGCTTAGTAGCACAAAATGAAAATGATGCATGGTTGTGGCATAGGAAACTAGGACATGCTAGCATTAGTGTTTTAGAAAAACTAGTTTCCCTTGATCTAGTTAGAGGTTTACCCAAGATTAAATTTTCAAATGATAAAATTTGTGATGCATGCTCTAAGGGTAAACAACATAAGTCTTCCTTTAAATCCATTAATGATGTTTCTACTAGTAGATGTTTACAACTTATCCATATGGATTTATTTGGGCCAATTAGGACTATGAGCTTGGGTGGTAAGTCTTATGCATTTGTACTTGTTGATGATTTTTCTAGATTTACTTGGGTTCTATTTTTAAGTAATAAAGATGAGGCTTTGGAAAAATTCATCACATTTTCAAAACTAACCCAAAATGATCTTGAACTTAGAATTTCACACATTAGAAGTGATCATGGAACCGAGTTTCAAAATTTAGGGTTTGAAGATTTTTTAAATAAAAATGGTATTAGCCACAATTTTTCGGCTCCTCGAACTCCTCAACAAAATGGGGTAGTTGAGAGGAAAAATAGAACTTTGCAAGAAATGGCTAGAACTATGCTTTGTGAAAATAATTTACCTAAATATTTTTGGGCGGAAGCCACAAACACCGCTTGTTATATTGTTAATCGAGTAATGATTAGGCCAATTTTAAAGAAAACACCTTATGAGATTTTAAAATCTATAAAGCCTAACATTAGCTATTTTCACTCTTTTGGTTGCAAGTGTTTTGTTTTAAATAATGGAAAAGACAACTTAGGTAAATTTGATGCAAAAAGTGATGAAGCTATTTTCATAGGTTACTCTTTAACCTCTAAAGCCTATCGAGTATTTAACAAAAGAACTTTAGTAGTAGAAGAATCTATTCATGTTGTATTCGATGATAACCTCCTTCCAAGGAAGGATTCTTGTGATGATGATGATGTAGGAATCATAAATGCCTTTAATGGAGGACAAACTTCAAAGAAGGATGAGATTCCAACAAAAGAAGAAGACACGCAAGATCCACCTCTTGAAGCCTTGAAGGACTTGGCTCTTGAGGAAAAGGAAGTGAGCTACCCAAGGGAGTTCAACTATGTCAAAGATGGTGAAATCTTGGGTGATCCATCCAAGGGGGTAACCACTCGATCTTCTCTTAGATTAATGAATCATGTTGCATTTATCTCATCCATTGAGCCTAAGAATATAAAAGAAGCATTGAAAGATGACTTTTAGATTATGGATATGCAAGAGGAGTTAAATCAATTTGAGAGAAGTAACGTTTGGACATTAGTTGATAGGCCTAGTAATCAATCTACCATAGGAACTAAATGGGTCTTTAGGAACAAGCTAGATGAGAGTGGTAACATTGTGAGAAATAAAGCTAGACTTGTAGCACAAGGTTACACTCAAGAAGAGGGAATAGACTTTGATGAAACCTATGCACCCGTAGCTAGAATGGAAGCCATTAGGATGTTGCTTGCATATGCATGTTATCATAATTTCAAGCTTTTTCAAATGGATGCTAAAAGCGCGTTTTAAATGGTTTTATAAATGAGGAAGTGTATGTGGAACAACCAACGGGTTTTGAAGACTCAAAATTTCCAAATCATGTTTTCAAACTCACTAAAGCTCTTTATGGTTTAAAACAAGCTCTTAGAGCTTGGTATGAAAGACTTTCAAACTTTTTAATTGGAAAAGGTTTTGAAAAAGGTAAGGTGGTGGACACTACACTTTTTATAAAAATGTATAAAAATGACATCTTAGTAGTTCAAATTTATGTTGATGATATTATTTTTGGTTCTACTAACGAATGTCATTGTCAAGAGTTTGCTAAGCTAATGCAAGGTGAATTTGAGATGAGCATGATGGGGGAGCTCTCATTCTTTTTGGGACTCCAAATCAAACAAAGGAAAGATGGCACCTTTATAAATCAAGCTAAGTACGTGAATGATATGCTCAAAAAGTTCGGCTTGGAGAATGCAAAACCTCAAGCCACACCTATGAGTTCTTTAATAAAGCTTGACAAAGATGAAGGAGGTAAGTGTGTTGATTCTAAGCTTTATAGATCCATGATAGGTTCTTTGCTTTACCTTACCGCAAGTAGACCGGATATTATGTTTAGTGTTTGCTTGTGTGCTAGGTTTCAAGCTAGTCCTAGAGAATCACACTTAGTTGCCATTAAGAGAATTTTTAAATACCTTAGAGACACACCTACCATAGGCCTTTGGTATCCTAAAGACTCTTCCTTTAGCCTTCATGCTTATTCGGATGTGGATTATGGGGGGTGTAAGATAGATAGGAAAAGTACTTCCGGGACATGCCAATTCTTAGGTAGTATGCTCGTATCTTGGTTCTCTAAGAAACAAAATAGCGTAGCCTTATCTACCACCGAAGCGGAGTACATATCCTTAGGGAGTTGTTGTGCTCAAGTCCTTTGGATGAAGCAACAACTCTTAGATTATGGTGTTAAAATAGAAACCATACCCCTTAGGTGTGACAACACTAGTGCCATTTGTCTCACTAAGAATCCCATTCAACACTCTAGAACTAAACACATAGAAATTAGACATCATTTCATTAGAGATCATGTTTTGAAAAATGATGTTGTTATAGAGTTTGTTGACACCTTAAACCAATTAGCGGATATATTTACAAAACCTTTAGATAAAGAGCGCTTTTGGACCCTTAGGAGAGAGTTAGGTTTAACTATCCTTTTTTGACCCTTTTAGGTCCCAAAATGTCTAAATTTGCATGAAATTGTTTGTGATTCATGCTTGTGTTAATTTTGTTCCTTTTGCTTCTATGCATGTTGCTAGGGGGATTATGTATTAAGTTTAGCCATTAAAACTTGTTCATATGACATGTACATGCATTTAGGGACGTTTCAAATTGGATTTTCTGCACTTAAATCTGTCAAACTGCATAATCTGGTAAAGGTGTATCGATACGGCTGCAAAGTGTATCGATACGGGTTGATAACTGGGAATTTTTTAGGATGAACAAGTATCGATACGGCCACGCGTATCGATACGGTACAAGTCAAGGGAAATAGTCAAAGCCAAGTGTACCGATACGGCCCCGCGTATCGATACGGTAGTATCGACGAATATAAAATTAGGGTTAAAGGGTATCGATACGCGCGTATAGCGTATCGATACGGCCTCGACGGAGAGGCTATTTAGGGCTGCAATTGTTAAAACTCTTTAAAACTCAAAAACCCTTTTTTCTCTCAAAAACCCTAGCCGCGAAACCCTATATAAACCCCTTCAATCCTTCAAATTTTACCATCAATCTTCAAAATTGCTTGAGGGTTTTTACTCTACACATCAAGGCAAAGCTTTGGCATCAAATCTTGTGCATTCACATCCCCTCTTTCATCCATTCTAAGATTCAAGGTATAAAACTTATCTTTTCTATTTTCTTTAATTTTCGTTTGTTTTTAATTGTTGTTTCAACTGATTTTTTGTACAAACCTTGTTTGATTGTTATGGGTTTCAACTTTTTCATAAAAAAATTTCAAAAAATTAATTAATTAAAATTTTTAATTCGAATATATTTTATATTTGATTTTTTAACTATTTTTCTTTAAATTTTGAATATCTCTTTAAAATTGAAATTCTTTTTACAAATTACCTTGAATTATTAAAATTTATTGGATTGAATAGAATGTTAATTGCATACATATTCGAATCTTTTTAATGTATTTTCAGGGTTATGGCACCGAAAAAGGGAACTAAGCGTCATCGTTCTACTTCCAATCCTATTGAGGATGTCGAGGGTAATCCTACACCTAACCTTCCTTATATTATCCAATTAAGTTTTCCCGAGGATGGTGATATAGAACGATATAAACTTTTTCAAGGAATGAACCTTAGGGAAGAGCGTGTTGTGTCAATCCCTTTCTTAAATTCTGCTCGTTTCAAGTTTCAATACCTATCTTTAATTAAGCAATGGAGATTTTTAAAGATTTAGGTGGTGGAAATTGCAAATTAAAAGGATGGACAAGGAATTTTAGAGTGGTTCAAGTTCCAAATGAACTCTACATCCACTACCTTAGCTTCACTAAGGATTTGCAACAATTCCACTAATTGCTCTTCCCCTTTTCTAGGCTAAGGAGGCAACCCTTACAATTTCGGTTAAATTTTCTACCCAAAATTTAACCCAATCCTCACACAAAGAAAACAAAGAGTTTGATGGCTAAGATAGTATCTCTCAATACAAATTTGTAGCCCAATTACAAGCACTCAACCCAATTGAAAAAGATAAGAATTAAAATTACAATTGGGGTTTCTAGACAATTTGGGATTTAAGCACAAATGCTTGGATTTGATGTTTGGATGTTTGCTTTTGGATCAATAGTTGTTGCTGGAGCTTTTAGAGGTCCCTTTTATACCTTCTCATTGATTTCTAACCATTGTTGTTGTTGCATTCATCAATAGAGCTGTTAGGAGTGTTATCTCACCTCCATAAATGAAGTCTGCAACCACCCATTTCGGAACGCGGGAACCTGTTTCGAAACGGACCAAAATAGAAAGAGCTGTTGGGGTTGCATTTAAGAGCCCGTTTCGAAACACTTTTGCCACTGTCAAGGGTTGTTTCGAAACAGCTTGAGCCCGTTTCGAAACACCCTAACGGTTTCTGAAAAATCAGTTAAAAACTTTTGCAACGGTCATATATTTCAAATCAAAATGAAGAACCGTTTCGAAACACTTGAAATCGTTTCGATACGGGTTCTTATGTTCTAAAGCCGTTTCGATACCCATTTCGGAACAGGGGTTGGCAGTGGTGAAATCGTTTCGAAACGCCTTAGGCCGTTTCGAAATAGGGACTTTGAAAAACACTGTTTCGGCTTTAAACACTTAGAAAACATTTGAAAATCTTAGTTTTTAACTTTGGAATTTTCTTAAAATCATATGGGGATGTTTGAGGAGTTAAAAATTCGTTTTGACATTTTCAATTTAGTCCTTAGGTTCTTTAGTTATATCAAAATTAAAATATCGATTTCACAGATATGCCTTTAGACAAGATTAAATTAAAAGGAATTTTCTAGGGTTGCTAACCGGGGGGACCTTAACGGGTTTCGCTTCGGTTTTCCCTGTGTAGCCTACTCGGACCGGTCATCCGTCCAGACCGGGACGAAGGGGTTACACTTGTTGGTATCAGAGCCTAAGTTTACCGAGACCTTGGGCAGGTAAGTTAAGTTTTTGTATTGATATGCACGGTGTTTGCTTGCCTTGTAAGCATGATTGCTTGTGTAACAAGTATGCTCGTTGTTTTGTTTTAAAGCATGATGTTTAGAGTCTCATTGCTACTATTACATCGGAAAAGGATTTTTAAAGTGAGGGAAACGTACTTGAGCCTCTTGGAGTCCTTGCCTTGCTAACCCAATCTTGTATGTTTTGTTGTTGTGGTTGTAGTTATTATCTCTAAGAGCGATGTCGAGGCCGGGAGGTGGGCCGAGGGTGGTTCGTCAGGAACCACGTGTTGCGGCTCCTGTTAATGAGCCGGTGGCTGGAGTTGAGGCTCATGTAGTGGAGCCTGCTGCTGGAATTGGAGCTCCTTCACCACCTCCTCAGCCTGGAGTTGGAGGCGAGGATGGAGTTGAAGGAGATGGACCTCAGGGTGGCCAAGGTGGCCAAGGTCCTGCTGGAATAGATATGGCTCCGCTTGTGCAAGCTATAGCGGGAGCATTTCAGGCCGGAGTTGCCGAAGCTCAGGCTGCAGCTCAGCCTAGGGGTGATGATGCTAGTTTACCGTTGGAGAGGCTCCGTAGCCTAGGGGCTGAAGAGTTCAGAGGGTCTACACCAGAGAGGTCTGAGTTGTGGTTAGAGAAGACAGTTCGCATCTTAGCTCAGATGGGTTGTGTGGGTGCTCGCAGATTGGGCTGTGTGATCTCTTTGCTTCAGGGTGATGCCTACACCTGGTGGGTCACCATTACTACCGGAGTTCCAGAGGCTGAGGTAGGTTGGGACTTCTTTGAGTCTGCATTCAGAAAAAGGTACTTGCGTCTGAGGTATCTAGATGAGAAGAAGCGAGAGTTTATGGCTCTTGTTTAGGGAGATGCTACTGTGACTGACTACGAGATCCGCTTTGTTCGTTTGAGTCAGTATGCTCCAGAGTTAGTTCCTACTGAGAGGGACCGTTGTAACCGGTTTAGATATGGGCTTCATGAGGAAGTTAAGAGGTACACCTTAGCTTCAGACTATTCATATTTTGATGTTTTGGTTGCTAGAGCCAAGGACATCGAGCATAGCTTGGGGCTGACGAAGCATTCTGGAGGATGTAGTTTTGGTAAGAGACATAACAACTTTGACCGTGGGGATGCCAAGAGGCATAGAGGTGGCGGACAGCAGCTTGACCATAGGCGTGGCGGTGGCCACCATGGTAGAGGCCACCAGGGCCATAGAGGAGGAGGGCGTTTGCCCGAGTGTACCCGTTGTGGGAGACAGCATACCGGTGAGTGTTGGGGTAACTTCCATGCTTGTTGGAACTGTGGTTCGAGGGACCACTTTAGGAGGGAGTGTCCGCATCAGGCGGCACAGGCACCGAACATAGCTCGGGCTCCTGCGAGGGCCAATGATTATCAGAGAGGCCGTGGGCGCGGTCGTGGCTACTTCCAGCCTAGGGCTGATGCACCTAGGGTAGATGCTCAGAGGAACCTTGCTCATGTTGTGGCAGTACAGCCGGAGGCAGGTGGACCAGCGAGAGTCTATGCTCAGAGAGAGGCCGGGAACGACACTGATGTGATAGCAAGTAATTTTGAGTTACAGTCTATGTCTTTGCTTTCTTTGGTTGATTCGGGTTCTACACATTCCTACATTTTGAGTGAGCATGCACGGAAGTTAGATATACCTGTTGAGATCTTAGATGTAGGTATGCATGTGACTAGTTCCTTTGGTGAGACAGTTGTAGTTAGACGTATGTATAGGAGATGTCCGCTGAAGATTCAGGGTCATGTGTTTTCTGTTGATATGATGGAGCTTCCTTTTTATGGTTTTGATATTATTTTGGGTATGGACTGGTTAATTGAGCACCGAGCTAGTGTGGATTTTGAGACGAAGAGGATTTCTTTGAAACTTTCTGATGACTACGAGGTAGTAGTAGTAGGCGAGAACATTAAGTTCTTGTCTAATGTTGTGTCAGCTTTAGAGGCTCATAGGTTGATGGACTTCGGATGTGGGGCTTACTTAGCTTATGTGATGAATCCGAATATGAGTGAGGCTAGACCGAAAGATATTAGAACAGTTTGTGATTTTTCGGATGTGTTTCCTAAAGAGTTACCAGGTTTGCCTCCTGACAGAGATGTTGAGTTTGTAATTGAGACTGTTTCAGGGTCTACTCCAGTATCTATAGCACCGTATCATATGGCCCCGAAAGAGTTGAAAGAATTGAAGAGTCAGTTGCAAGAGTTGTTAGACCGTGGATTTATTAGGCCTAGTAGTTCTCATTGGGGTGCTCCTATGTTGTTTGTAAAGAAGAAAGATGGTAGTATGCGTATGTGTATTGACTACAGGCAGTTGAATCAGTTGACTGTGAAGAACAAGTATATGTTGCCTCGTATAGATGATTTGTTTGATCAGTTGAGAGGTGCCTCAGTGTTTTCGAAGATAGACTTGAGATCAGGGTATTATCAGTTGAAAGTAAAAGAGTGTGATGTTCCGAAGACAGCTTTTAGGACTAGATATGGTCACTATTAGTTCCTTGTGATGCTGTTTGGGCTCACGAATGCACCTGCAGCAATCATGGATATGATGAAAAGAATTTTTAGAGACTATCTAGATCATTTCGTAGTTGTCTTCATAGATGATATTCTTGTGTACTCGAGATCAGAAGAAGAGCATGATGAGCACTTGAGATTTGTTTTACAGAGACTGTTGAGCAATCAGTTGTATGCGAAGCTTAGCAAATGTGAGTTCTGGATTCGAGAGGTTTTATTTCTTGGCCATGTTGTTTCGGCCGAAGTTATCCGTGTTGATCCGTCGAAGATTGAGGCTATTGTTGAGTGGAAACAACCTAAGTCCGTGACCGAGATTAGGAGTTTCCTAGGATTAGCCGGTTACTATAGGAGATTTGTTGATGGTTTCTCTAGGGTAGTTGCTCCTTTGACTAAATTGTTGCAAAAAGGAGTTAAGTTCGAGTGGTCAGACGCAAGACAGAAGGCCTTTGAGAAATTGAAAGAAGCTTTGACAAATGCTCCAGTGTTAGTGCAACCAGTTTCATGTAAAGAATTTGTGATCTATAGTGATGCTTCTTACATAGGTTTAGGGTGTGTTCTAATGCAAGAAAGAAGAGTAGTTGCCTATGCTTCTAGACAGTTGAAGGTTCATGAGAAGAACTATCCTACTCATGATATTGAGTTAGCCGCAGTTGTGTTTGCATTGAAGATTTGGCGTCATTACTTGTATGGTGAGAAGTGTATAGTTTACACTGATCATAAGAGCTTGAAGTATTTGATGACACAAAGAGATTTGAACTTGAGACAGAGAAGATGGCTTGAGCTGTTGAAAGACTATGATTTGACCATTGAGTACCATCCGGGTAAGGCAAATGTAGTAGCCGATGCTTTGAGTAGAAAAGTTGCAGTGGAGTTGAGAGCTATGTTTGCTAGATTGAGTGTATCCGATGATGGTGGTTTGATCACAGAGTTGCAAGTAAAGCCTTCTTTGATTCAGTTGATTAGAGAGAAGCAGTTACAAGACGTGTCTTTAGTTCCTCGTGTTCAGGACATAGCCGAAGGAAGACCGACTGAGTATAGCTTCAGTGGTGAGAATGTGTTGTGCTTTAGAGATAGGGTTGTTGTACCAGAAGATGTTGAGTTGAGACGTCTGATTCTGAGTGAGGCACATTCGAGTCCTTTTTCTATGCATCCGGGTAGTACTAAGATGTACAGTGACTTGAAGAATGATTACTTATGGGTTGGTTTGAAGAATGATTACATTCTTTATTTGGTCATTTTTTTCAGTTGAAAGAAGTTGATTTTAAAGCCTTGGAAGAGTCACCTTTGGATAGACCGTAAGTACCACAGTTGTCTTCCTTAAAGTGACCCTCTATTCCTACCTTCTTGTTACATACAAATGAACAATATGGTTATCATTCTGCAGGTTGACAAATCTCGATGAAGAAGGACATCTTTATGGTGTCTCAGGAAGCTCTGGAGGTTATGCAGAAACTGCCTTCCGCAATGCTGCTAAAGTTCTCTTTGGAAGAGAAATTGATGGCCCTTTGGACTTTAGAATGATAAGAAATTCTGATTTCCGTGAATTGAGTTTAGAAGTAAGTTTGCTTTTTTATTATTTATTTTATAATTTGACAGTATACTTTTTAGCCTGAAGAGTTCCCTTCTTCTGTAATCTTAGTTCACAATGGTTGTATTGAAATTAAATCATGGATATATTATTTAACATATATGGATCAAAAAGTCATGGCAGCAAGTTCAACACTACATTTTATTTTATTTTTCTTTGTTGATATCCTGACAGTCCACTGTGTAGGTGGAAGGGAAAACTGTGCTGAAATTCGTCCTATGTTATGGCTTCCAAAACCTGCAAAATATCGTCAGGAAAGTTAAAGCACGGAAATGTGATTATCAGTATGTGGAGGTTATGGCATGCCCTTCAGGTTTATGTTTCATTGTACCCTTCAATTTTTTTTTTCTAATAATGAATTGGATTTGAAACATTAGCTTGCAAATTTTTATTAGAATCTGGATATTCATTTTTAGCATAAGAGTTGGGTATTGTTAATATCTGCAGGTTGCTTGAATGGTGGAGGGCAAATCAAGCCAAAAGCCAGGACAATCTCCAAAGGAGTTAATCAAATCATTAGAAACTGTTTACATGGAAAATGTGAGTTTCTACGTTCAGTTAAGAATTTGTTCACACGTTTTTAAAAGTTCTATGCTTGCAATGCTGCACTGCTAAAATTGAACTGATTTCAAATGCTACATGAAGCTTAACGTTTACATGAACATGCAATCAAGCTCTCTTCCGAATATCCACATAGCACTAAAGTTCTAAGTTAATATGGGGCGACTCTCTCAAATCAATTTTTTCCATTCACAATGTCAGAATTTGAACACATGACTTTGCTTAAGGGATCTTACGGCTCATCCCGCTATAACCTTCTCATGATCTTTGATTTTATCCCTATAATAGTTTAAACAAGTATGCATTTGAAATTGAATCAAAACAAAAATTATTACAACCGATGAGTGTTTAGGTGCAGTAGTGAGCATGTTACACTTTATAAGAGAGTTGAATTTTAAATTTTAGATATAATATTTCCCTAATAAGATCCATGGAACGTACACAAAAAATATCGGAAAAAATTTAAAATTAATGCTCTTAGAGGACCCAAAACTTTGACACGAAAGTTAAGATACTCACGTTATTTCATCTTGTATTGGTTGAATTTCAACATTACGTATGTTAAAGGACAACATTGATAAACTTTTGGAGTTCAAGAGTGCAATTACGGTGTAATTTTCGGGGAGAGACGCAATTAATTTTCTGGTACGAGTTCGAAGGTTAAAATACCTCTTAAGCCAAACTTTATATAAAAGTACGAGTTTGGAAAAAAAATTTAATTAGTAAAAATACCCTTTACATTTTAATGTATATTAAACTGTACTATTTTATTAAAAATACCTCTTAAACAATATATAAAATTGTATAACATAATAATAAAAAGGTCATCACTTAATTAATATTATAATTTTATATAAATTAAAATCAAACCAGATGCTATTTCCATCCAATCATGTACTCGTAACCCTCGGCACAAAACCCTAGCAGTTTAACAATATATGGTGGTCCCACAAGCTTAATTATATGCATACTTGAACAACGAATCGATTGATGCCCTTGTGACCATTACGCTCAAGTTTCTTGATAGCAAAGGTTGCTTGGTTTTCTCCAAGAAACCCTTAAAAACTTTTCCAAAATCCTCCGCCTGCAGCCAAGAGAGATATGATCTGACTGGAAGTCTACAGCCGCTTTGAGTTCATCGAATGTGAACAAAATCTCATCCAATTTAAACTTCTTTATATCTTCGGATGTAGAGAAATTCATTCGCACTCCAGGAACTCAAATCTGCTGCAGGCAACCACTATAGAAGTTGACGATAGATTATTTGGTTCGAATTAAAAAGAACAAATAATCCGGTTCTAAGGATGTTTTACCATAACAATTTAGACAGATTTCGAGCAAGAAAAGATGGACATCTAATCTTCTAAGGACAATTGATTATGTACAAAGATTATGTACAAGGTCGATATATATATATATATATATATATATATATATATATATATATATATATTGATTATGTACAAAGATTATGGCAGCATGTGCTCCTTGACTCCAGTCCTGTGATCCAATTCTGCTCTTTTGCTGCCCTGAGTCTGCCACAGCAGATACCTGCGAAAGTGACCAAAATCAGTAGCAACTGTGTTATTTTATCTAATTGTGATGTATATGAAAAAATCTACCTAAATGTCAATGCTTGAATGCAGCAGAAATATGGGTTAAATAAGGGGTAAAATATAGAACTTTTATACACTCAACAGCTTCCGCCCAAAAATATTTAGGTAAATTGTTTTCACAAAGCATGGTTTTAGCCATTTCTTGTAAAGTCCTATTTTTCCTCTCAACTACCCCATTTTGTTGAGGAGTTCGAGGAGCCGAAAATTTGTGGCTAATACCATTTTTATTTAAAAACTCTTCAAAACCTAGATTTTGAAATTCGGTTCCATGATCACTTCTAATATGAGAAATTTTAAGTTCAAGATCATTTTGAGTTAATTTTGAAAACGTGATGAATTTTCTAAAGCCCCATCTTTAGTACGTAAGAATAGAACCCCAAGTAAATCTAGAATAGTCATCAACAAGTACAAATGCATACGATTTACCACTCAAGCTCATAGTTCTAATAGGCCCAAATAAATCCATATGAATTAGTTGTAAACACCTACTTGTAGAAACATCATTAATGGATTTAAAGGATAATCTATGTTGTTTACCCTTATAGCATGCATCACATATTTTATCATTTGAAAATTTGATCTTGGTAAACCTCTAACTAGATTTAGGGAAACTAATTTTTCTAAAACACTAATACTAACATGTCCTAGTTTCCTATGCCATAGCCATGCATCATTTTCATTTTGTGTAACAAAACATGCATGAGATGTACGAATGTCATCTAAATGCACCATGTAAATGTTACCTATGCGATGACCAATGAGCATTATATTGTTTGATTTAATGTCAGCAATTTTGCATCTATTTTTATCAAATAAGAAAATAAATCCTTTATCACACAATTGACTAATGCTCAATAAATTGTGTTTTAGACCATCAACATATAAAACATTTTCAATGAGTATAGTAGAGTGATTACCTATGGATCGAATACCTTTAATGTGGCCTTTGGAGTTGTCACCAAATGTCATGACTCCTCCACTTTTTGGCTTTAAGTCCATGAATCGACTCTTGTCTCCGGTCATGTGCCTCGAGCATCCACTATCAAGGTACCATGAGTTTTGGTTTTGTGCTTTGGCCTTGTAGCAATGCTCCCCCCACAAACAAAGATATTAAGCTTTGATTTTTGGTACCCAAATCATTTTGGGTCCACGAGTGTTAGCTCCCAAAAACTTGGTTCCCTTAGGAATCCAAGGTGACATGGCATCAATATTATTAGACTTGACAAGTTCCTTAGGAACCCATACACTTCTAATTCTTTTTGTCCTATTATGCCTATGGAAGCCACTTTGTTTGTAGTTATTGTTCTTTCTTTTAGGTTGGTTTGATCTAGATGATTCACCTATTTCATTTCTCACATTACAAACACTATTGAAAGATTTCTTAAGCTCATTAAGCTCATTTAACACCTTTTGATGTTCACTATTGCATTGAGAAATAAGATTGTTTAAGTCTAAATTTTCATCTTGAAAGAATTTAAGTTCATCTTGTAAACTTAAGATCTTTTTCTCAAATTTCAAGTTAGCTTGAGAAAGTGAGTCATTTTTAGCATTTAATTCCGAAATGATTTTTCTAATTTTTAGAACTGACTCCTTATACTTCTCAACTAACTCATCATAAACCTCTTGTAACTCATCATAAGCATCATGCAATTCATCAAATGTAAAATCAAATGAAGATGAGTTAGAGGTTACCATGGAGGAATCCTTCTCAAAAGCCATGAGGCAAAGGTTGGCCACTTCGTGTTCCTCATCCTCAGATGACACTTCATCACTCCAAGTAGCAAGCTTGGCATTAAGCCTCTTCTTCTTCTCAAAGCCCTTCTTCTTGAGTTGAGGGCACTCGGAACGAATATGACCCGGTTTTTTGCACTCAAAGCAAATATTTGATCCAACTCTTCTTCTTTGTTTTTGGTCTTGAAGTCCATTTTTCTTTGAATCTTTCTACCCCGGTTGGACCTCATAAACCGTGAAAATCTTTTGGCTATCATAGCCAACTCTTCTAGGTCTTCCTCTTCACTAGAAGTGCTCTCCTCATGTAGAGAAGCTTTGAGAGCCACTCCTATCTTTTTTTTTCTTGTCTACCTCAAGCTTCTACACTCTTCTCTCTTCCTTCTTCCTTTCATCTTCCCTTCCTTGCTTCATGATCTCGT
Source organism: Hibiscus trionum (assembly GCA_030270665.1). Lineage (NCBI taxonomy): Eukaryota > Viridiplantae > Streptophyta > Magnoliopsida > Malvales > Malvaceae > Hibiscus > Hibiscus trionum. Next base: position 20,483,217 of record BSYR01000022.1, read on the forward strand.
GAGTTAGGAGAGAACCAACTAGCTCATCAAGCTTGAGTGTCTTGAAATTTTTGGCCTCAATGATGGTGGTTCTCTTTCCATCCCAAGACTCGGGAAGTGAGTAGAGTAGCTTCCGGACTAGTTTTTCTTCCGGGATTATCTCTCCAAAACCCTTTATCTCATTGACGATTGTTAAGAAACGATCGAACATCTTCGAAACGGTTTCGTCGGGCTCCATTTTGAAATTCTCATAGCTAAGATTGAGAATTCCAATCTTTGTCTCCTTCACATCACTTGTTGATACGGACACGGCCCCGTATATGCGAACGTTGAGCTTGCGGAAGCAGATAAGGATATTGGCGTGAATGTTGGATCGGTGAAAAGATGGCTGAAGATAGGCGATGACGATGGAGATGAAAGATATATGGATAAATTGTCCTCGGCACCCTCTTGATCGCAATTAACCAAGCAAGCAACCTCAAGCGGCTCTAACCCCCCTCCTAGACGCAGTTACCTAGGCAAGCAGGAGTGTGAAGATCAACAACAAATTCTGACGAACTTGAAGAATTGCTTCTAAAATAAAGAACACAAGTTATACTTCTTGCAAGTCTGAACTCAAAAGAGAACTTTATTTAATCATTCAAATCTTCATTACAATGTTGTTGAAGCCTCCTTATATAAGCCTTGGAGAAGTTCTAATCCTAGTAAACTTAGGAAATTAAATACAATAAATAAATGCTAAAATCTAATCTCCTAATTACATAAGTAACTTCTAATAATAAATAAATATTAAAAATAAAATCCTAATTAAATAAATCTGATCCTAATAGATATTGCAGAATCCGATATTGATTTAAATTAGAAATAATCAAATAAAATCATGAAAATTCGTAATTATCCAAAAATCTCGTACTAATCTCGTATAAGAATTTCTGCATGCGCTGTCTTTGCTAAAATAGACATATCTTAAGTTCTAGATGTTCGATTGAGGCGTTTCAAGATCCGTTGGAAAGATAATTGATAGCCGGACAAGTTTTAAGAAGACATGTTGACCCAAATATGCCTGGATCCCATCCAAAAAGGGGTCGCAAGTTGACCGACGTTTCTGACTTGCAAAACAGTTTTAACTTCTTTTCCAAGATGATTAGTTTCACCCCTCTCATGCATGTATCACTTGTTCCTTCATATGTAGTCTCAAGTGTATCCCACACTTCCTTAGCACTTTCGATGGAGGAAACTTTGGAGTAGATATCGAGACCGAAAGAGCAAAACAACATGTGAAGAGCTTTATCGTTGATTGAATCTTCTTTCTCTCTTCTTCACTCATCTCATTTTTCTTCTTTGGCACAAGTCTTCCTTCGTCGTCTCTCTTCATCAGAATAGAGGGACCATCTTCAATGGCATCCCAAACTAGATAATCGTTGGATTTAATGAAGAGACGCATTCGGTTCTTCCAAAAGGGTAGTTATCACTATTGAAGAAATGTGGTTTGGTAGTTGATTGAGACTCGTACATGCTTGACCCGGAGGTAGATGTCATGGCTTACTTTGTAGTTGATCACACTCTTCCTAGGTTTTTAAAATTTGACTTAAAATTTGTTGGGGGTGAACTGGGTTTTTAAAATTTGTTGTGGAAAATTGAATGGCTAAAAATGAAGAACAATAAATTTTAGAGTGGTTCAAGTTCCAAATGAACTCTACATCCACTACCTTAGCTACCACTAAGGATTTTCCAACAATCCACTAATTGCTCTTCCCCTTTTCAAGGCTTAGGGAGGTAACCTTTACAATACCGATCAAATTTTCTACCCAAAATTTGACCAAACCATCACAAGAGTACAAAGAAGAAATTTAGGCAAGAAATATATCTCTCAATACAAGATTGCCCCTTTAAATACAATCACTCAACCCAAATTTGAATACAAGATCCGAATTGAATACAACACAATTTGGGATTTTACAAGCGATGGGAAAATAGGCATTTTGAGCTTGGATTTTTGTAAGGATGTTTCTTTTTGATGCAATAGTTGTTGCTAGTCTTCAATTGGCTTCAATTTATACCTTCTCTATTAATTCTAGCCGTTTGGGTGGTTAGGGTATTGAATATAGTCGTTGGGACCCTCTCTTTTCACCATAAATGCACTTTTACAGCTTATCGTATCGGTACACGAGGACACGTATCGATACCTGTCTCAAAACAGAAAGAGCTATTGCACAATAACAAGAGGGCATATCGATACGCGTGTAAGCGTATCGGTACGGGACAGGGACCGTTTCGATACGGGGAACATTTGTATCGATGCAATTAATTCCACAGAGCTCACTGGAAGTTTTCGTATCGATACGACAAAGGGCGTATCGGTACGGGACAATCACCACTTTAAATTTCGATTACCTAACAACTGACACCAACGGTCAAAAACATTAAAAGCTTTCGAATTTAAAATTCCATTAAATCTGTATCGATACGGGTGACATCGTATCGGTACGCCATTCAAACTCCTTCAATTTTATAGAGAGAGCGTATCGATACAGATACAATCTGTTTCGATACGGTAAGGGGCGTATCGAAACGCGTTTCTCCAGTAACCAACCTTGTAAAAAAGGTATCGATACGGCTGGAAGCGTATCGATACACCTGGACGTTTTTCAATAGTTTGGCCTTGGAACACTTAGAAAATATTTGGAGTTTGAGTTTTTCAAATTAGATTAAAGCTTTGTTGATTTAAAATCTTTTGAGGGACTTAAAAATCTATTTCAAGTTTTCAATTTAAGACTTAACATACATTGTTATATCAAAATCAAACATAGGTTTTACAAGTTCATACATTGATAGGTACATACATACATACTTACATGCATTAGGGTTTAGGTTTATGATTTATGTGCTTAAGGTTTAGGGTTTAGGGAAAATTTATTAAGGGTTTAGGGTTTATACATTGATAGATACATACATGTATACTTATATATATTAGGGTTTAGGGTTTAAAGTTTATGGTTTAAGGGTTTATGTTGAGGATTTAAGGGCTTAGGGTTTAGGGTTTAGTGAAAATTCATTAAGGGTTTAGGGCTCAGACATTTATAGGTACATACATATATACATAGTTATATACATTGGGGTTTATGGTTTAGGGTTTAGTGGTTTAAGTTTAGGGTTAATGGGAGATCCATTAAGGGTTTAGGGTTCATACATTGATAGGTACATACATATATACATACTTACATACATTAGGGTTTAAGGTTTATGGTGTAGGGTTTAGGTTTAGGATTTAAGTGCTTAGGGTTTAGGGTTTAGTGAAAATTCATTAAGGGTTTAGGGTTCATATATTGATAGATACACATATATATATACTTGCATACATTAAGGTTTAGGGTTTAAGATTTAAGGTTTAAGGTTTATAGTTTATAGTTTATGGGTTTAGGTTTAGGAGTTAAGGGTTTAGTGTTCATACATTGATACATAAAATTAAAAGTCAAAACCATAAACCCTAATCCAAAAAATGAAACCTTAAACCCTAAACTAAAACACATAAAATAAAATCCTTAAATATAATCCCTAAATCTAAACCCTAAACCCCTAAACATTTAAACCTTAAACCCTAGAACACTAGACCCTAAAAACTTTAAACACTAAACCTTTAAAACAAACCCATAATTCAAGACCCTAAACTCTAAAATTAAAAAACTAAAACCCTAAACCCTTCTCCGTCTCCATTGTCCGGCACCACCATGTTTATTATTTTTTCCCCTCTGTAAGAAGAATTTAGCTTTGGTTTTTAAGGTGAAAATGGCAACGAAACTAGAGATATTAATTAATAGGAGAAAAACTCTGCAGGTTAAATTGACGACAATGTTTGTTAGCTGTTTTAACTCTAAACTCCAAAGCACAAGGATATATTGCCACGTTGCGTTTGCTTTTCTCACTTTTAACCTTTTGTAGCTATCTTTCAATTGTCTCCACCTAATCTAAACCACTACATTTAGAATTAGAGATAAATTAATAAAGGTTAGATAAGAATAATCAATAACTTTACAATTTTGTTCGGTTAATAAGAAAACAATTATCCTGAATTTGTTATAACTTAACATATATTTTGTTATAATTTGTTAATCTAAAATTTTATTTAAGTTACTGAGAAAAAAATCAATCTAATTTATTTTGCATCGCAAATATTTTTTTTGAATATGGTAAGTAACGTAAATATTGGTTAAAAATAATTGACAAATTATCAATTACTTAATATTTTTAATAATTGAAAAAAAATAAAGGGTAAACTACATAAATGACCACCATACTATTGGTAAAGTCGCGATTTGACCACCTTACTTTTTTTCTAAGCAATTAAACCATCAAATTATTTAATTGGTTGCAATGTGACCAGCAGCCGTTAAAAACTAACGGAATGAGTGACGTGACAGTTAATAAAATTGGTATAATTACACATTTGGTCCCCATTATTTGTACATTTTATAAATTTGGTCCTAATTTTAATAAATAAAATAATTTTATTATTTAATTAGGCTACGACACGTGTCGTCGTATTATTGGAGGACTTTATTTATATATTTTTATATTAATAATTTTTATTTTGCTCCTCCAATCATGTGGTGACACGTGTAACCAGATTGAAGGAGCAAAATTAAAGAAAAACACACCTTGCATCTAACAGGGATCAAACCCAAGTTTACTAGGTTGAGAGTGAACGTGTTTACCACTTGGCCAAAGCTATCCTTGTGATACATTGTACAAATCTAATATATATTTTAGTTTGTTACTCATGCAAGGAAAAAAAACAAGAAACATAATACCTCTGGCAAGAGTCGAACCCAAGTTTTTAGGGTTAAAGACGAGCATGCCTACCACTAAACTAATGTTATTCTTATGATACAATGTACAAAATCTATTATATAACTTAGTTTTTTGCTCATGCCATGAAAAAAGAAATAAATATAGATTAAAGAAACTCGAATATGACACTTTTGGGATGCATAAAAATATTTAAACCACTAAAATATATCTAATAATTAAATTATTAACCATTTTATTTTTTATTAAATTTTAATTAAATTATTATATTAAAAAATAAAAAATATTAAAATTTTATTTAATGAGTCTAAACTCACAAACATAATTTATTAATTTTATATTCGTTAAATAAAATTTTAATATATTTTTTTATTTTTTAATATAATAATTTAATTAAAATTTAATAAAAAAATAAAATGGTTAATAATTTAATTATTAGATATATTTCAGTGGTTTAAATATTTTTATGCATCCCAAAAGTGTCATATTCGAGTTTCTTTAATCTTTATTTATTTCCTTTTTCATGGCATGAGCAACAAACTAAGTTATATAATAGATTTTGTACATTGTATCAAAAGAATAACATTGGTTTAGTGGTAGGCATGCTCATTTTTAACCCAAGAATCTTGGGTTTGAATCTTGCCAGAGGTATTATGTTTTTTTTTCCTTGCATGAGTAACAAACTAAGATATATATTAGATTTTGTACAATGCATTACAAGGATAGCTTTGGCCTAGTGGTAGACACGCTCACTTTCAACCTAGTTAAACTGTGTTTGATTCTTGTTGGAGGTAACGTGTGTTTTTCTTTAATTTTGCTCCTTCAATTTGGTGACATGTGTCACCACCTGATTGGAGGAGCAAAATAAAAATTATTAAATTAAAAATATATAAATAAAGTCCTCCAATAATACGGCGACACGTGTTGTAGCCTAATTAAATAATAAAATTATTTTATTTATTAAAATTACGACCAAATTGATAAAATGTACAAATAAAAAGGACCAAATGTGTAATTATACCAATTTTATTAACTGTCACGTCACTCTTTCCGTTATTTTTTAAAGGGTGGTGGTCAAATTGCAACCAATTAAATAATTTGGTGGTTTAATTGCTTAGAAAAAAGTAAGGTGGTCAAATCGCGACTTTACCAATAGTATGGTGGTCGTTTATGTAGTTTACCCAAAAATAAATATGTTTAATGTATTAGATTAGAAGTATAATATAATGTCTAATTGAATATTTCTTAATTTCATAAATTATTTGTATTACTTGACTCAATAATTTTATTTTTTAGTATTCACTCTTCATTAAGTTTTTGTAGTTGATAAATTATCAATTACTTAATATTTTTTTGAATTTTAGTACTTAATATGTATATATGTGTGTGTGCGCATATACATCATATATGTATATTAATATATGTAGGTGTACATGTATATATATCATATATGTATATCAACTTACGAAAGTTTTTAATTCATCAAGTCATAGATTTCGGGTCAATATCAGTTCAGGTCAACAACGGGTCGGGTCACTTAACAGGTCGGGTCACTTAACAGGTCGGGTCCAAAGCAGGTCGGGTCCAAAATAGATCGGGTTCAAAACAGGTCGGGTAAAATCGGATCTCGGGTCAATTCAGTCGGGTAAAATCGGTTATCTGTCAGGTCGGCTTCGGGTTCGTTTCAGTCGGGCGCAGGTCGGGTTTCAAGTCCACAGTAACAGGTCCAATTCGGGTTCGGGTCATTTTCAGTCAGACGCAGGTCAGGTTCGGTCACTACAGTAACATGTCGAATTCAGGTTCGAGTCAACAACAGTCGGTTACAGATCAGGTTCGGATCATTAAATTTTCAGGTCAAATTAGGTTCTAACTCGAAAAAGTTTTAGTCGAATTTTCAGGTCGGATCAACTTTTTACATCCCTACTTAGGAGGGACTTGAATCATGGACAAAACCTATGACATGCATTTTCTTTTTTAAAAAAAACAAAGTGTGTCACGATGTTAACTTCACAAAAGACATGTTTAATTTGAGTACATCGCTCTTTTAAGTAATATCTGAACTAGACGTATTAGAGAATGATCATACTCCTACTGAGTATTATTTATAAGCTTGATTGCGGAACTGTACCTATTGGTTCAATATGTGCACGTTAATGTCACTAATTCTTGCACCTAATGATTCAGAGGTTAAAAACATTAATGAGTTAAAGCCAAGTGTTTCGGAGAAATGAAAATTGTCTACTCCTAATTATGTTCTTTTCGATGTTTTATATGAATATAATATTTTTAACCGGATATTTATCTGACGAAATCCCAACACTATTAAATATGGTTGTAGACTTGTAGTAGTGCTTTAATACATTTTTTTTGGATTTATACGCTTAAAATTAATGTAAAAATCTATATGCTTACAAATAAAACACGTTCTATCTATAATTTTATGGATAATTATTTGGTTCATTAATAATAAAAATTAATTTCAAAAATACTATTAAAATATTATACTACTGATACACCTAATAACATGATTTAAAGGCTTAAGGGGTAATTTGCTGTATCAATTCTAAATTAGCATTGTTATTTCTCCTTTTTCATGTATTAGTTTAGCTCTCGTAATCTTTTAATAATAACAATGTTGTCACTTTTTTTTTTAATTTCATCAATTTAACTTATATTCATTTCGCCCTTTAACTGTCATTGATTGATAGAACCTTAAAATTTTGTGCACGTGGTCGCTATTTACTTTCACATCAGTCGTTATCGCCAATTGTCTTGCCATGTCGATGATAGTGAGTCAGTTTTGATGACGTGGTGATACGTATACGAATAGAGAGTTTTAAAATTAATTAATGATTTGAAAATTATAGTTTTTATTAAAAATAAATTAATGTTAACCTTATTGTTTGTCATCAAAATTGATTCATTATTATTTATTGGAGGACATTAATTTATTAAAGAAAATAACATATAGATATTCTAACTTAATTATTTAACGATGAAGTGTTTGACATGGCAAAGGGTAAAATTAATGCAATTCAAGAGTTTGAGAGTTAAATTGATGCAATTAAAAAGGAGGGACAACATTGCTAATTTTAGAAGACTACGATGGCTAAATTGATGCAATTAGGGGGACAAAATACCAATAACATGTTGGTCTAGCGGGATGATGCGTTAGGTCCCTTAAACAAGGTCATGGATTCAAATCATGACGCTGTGAATGGAAAAAAAATGAGTTAGGAAGGTTGTCCCATATTAGACATTTACAAAATTTGATCCTAATTAATCAGTTAATGAGTCGAATACCGATGATTAAAAAAGAAATTTAAAATTACTTATATGTCATTATTACATGGACAAAATTACACTTAAAACCTAATTGAAATCTGTATAACATAATCGATTGATAGTTTTGTACATCATTTTCTCTTATATATTCCACGTCTTATATATAATTGTGTTCAGTGTAACATATTAATATGAACTTTGATATATTTATGATTGGTTTAGAAAAATAGTGCATTGTGTGAGGTTGGTATACTATTTTTTAACATCATTATCCTCTTTAATTATTGTTTCATATGCAATCATATATCATCTTGTGTTGTTTATTAAATAAAACTTATCTAATAGGAGTAATTACTTTTACATGAAGAAAACACAAAAGCCAATTTTCCTAACCTAGAATGGTTATCCTAATCCGACTTAGAACTGGACTTTGTAGGATATATATATACCCACATATCTCACCGTTCTGTATTGGTAAGAAGATGGAATTTATTGAAGTGAAGAATCTTGGTCGTGGAAGCCATGGTGTGGTTGAATTGGTGAAAATGACGAAACCCGTTCCCATGTTACTTGCTGTTAAATCTTCACCCTCCCCGAGTTCATCTCTTCAAAAGGAATTCCGGATCCTTCCACAATTTCTTGGTCTCCCCAATATCGTTCAATGCCACGGTGCATTGTTTAGCTCTAAATACGATAAATTGTTTCTTGAGTATGCCTCCGGTAGAAGCCTCAAGGATTTGATCAAGAAATATGGTGGTAAAATACCGGAACCTGACGTTCGACATTATACGGCGATGATACTCCAAGGGCTTTTCTACATTCATAGGAAAGGTTATGTACATTGCGATATCAAACCACACAATATTCTTGTTTATCCATCGGACGAGTCTTGCTCTCGTTCTACTCTCAAGTTAGCTGATTTCGGCTTGGCCAAGGAGCCCGGTGAACGAGAGACTAAGGTGAGTCGAGGTTGTTTTCGAGGTACGGCTCGTTACATGTCGCCGGAATCCGTGAGGCTTGGGGAAATCACTGCTGCTTTGGACATATGGTCCTTAGGGTGTGTTGTTGTCATGATGATGACCGGAGAACCACCGTGGGGATCATCTGTCACCGATTGGTATGACCTTGAAGAGAAGATTGGTTGGTCGACTGATACACCGGATATTCCCGGAGACATGTCGGCGGCAGGGAAAGATTTCTTGAACAAGTGCTTTCATAGGGATCCTCGTCAACGTTGGACCGTGGAGAAGCTGATATGGCATCCTTTTGTCTTTCAGTCTCCATTACTGGCTGTGAATCACTTGCTTGATTGAAGCTGATATACAAACTAAATAGTTTTATTAAAACTAGAATATGTACTCTGAAGTGCACTATATAAATTGAAAGAGTCAAAATCTAAGTAAACATAACACACTACTTTGAGACATGTTAACTAAGATTCTTTCCATGTTTGTAAATCTCAACTGGTTGTCTTCTTATCGTCTTTTTTTTGTTTAATTATCAATATTTGATTTATTGTTCGACTTATAATCATGACCGGATTTTGTAGAAACTTAATATGGGGCGACTCTCTCAAATCAATTTTTTCCATTCACTATGTCAGAATTTGAACACATGACTTTGCTTAAGGGATCTTACTGCTCATCCCGCTAGAACCTTCTCATGATCTTTGATTTTATCCCTATAATAGTTTAAACAAGTATGCATTTGAAATTGAATCAAAATTAAAATTATTACAACCTATGAGTGTTTAGGTGCAGTAGTGAGCATGTTACACTTGATAAGAGAGTTGAATTTTAAATTTTAGATATAATATTTTCCTAATAAGATCCATGGAACGTACACAAAAAATATCGGAAAAAATTTAAAATTAATGCTCTTAGAGGACCCAAAACTTTGACACGAAAGTTAAGATACTCACGTTATTTCATTTTGTATTGGTTGAATTTCAACATTACGTATGTTAAAGGACAACATTGATAAACTTTTGGAGTTCAAGAGTGCAATTACGGTGTAATTTTCGGGGAGAAACGCAATTAATTTTCTGGTACGAGTTCGAAGGTTAAAATACCTCTTAAGCCAAACTTTATATAAAAGTACGAGTTTGAAGAAAATTTTTAATTAGTAAAAATACACTTTATATTTTAATGTATATTAAACTATACTATTTTATTAAAAATACCTCTTAAACAATATATAAAATTGTATAACATAATAATAAAAAGATCGTCACTTAATTAATATTATAATTTTATATAAATTAAAATTAAACCAGCTGCTATTTCCATCCAATCATGTACTCGTAACCTTCGGCACAAAACCCTAGCAGTTTAACAATATATAGTGGTCCCACAAGCTTAATTATATGCATACTTGAACAATGAATCGCTTGATGCCCTTGTGACCATTACGTTCAAGTTTCTTGATAGCAAAGGTTGCTTGGTTTTCTCCGAGAAACCCTTAAAAACTTTTCCAAAATCCTCCGCCTGCAGCCAAGAGAGATATGATCTGACTGGAAGTCTACAGCCGCTTTGAGTTCATCGAATGTGAACAAAATCTCATCCAATTTGAAGTTCTTTATATCTTCGGATGTGATTTTCTCAAGGATTTTCTCAAATCCGCTGCAGGCAACCACTATAGAAGTTGACGGTAGATGATTTGGTTCGAATTACAAAGAACAAATAATCTGGTTCTAAGGATGTTTTACCTTAACAATTTAGACAAAGATTTCGAGCAAGAAAAGATGGACATCTAATCTTCTAAGGACAATTGATTATGTACAAAGATTATGTACAAGGTAGACAATATATATATTGATTATGTACAAAGATTATGGCAGCATGTGCTCCTTGACTCCAGTCCTGTGATCCAGTTCTGCTCCCTTGCTGCCCTGAGTCTGTCATAGCAGATACCTGCGAAAGTGACCAAAATCAGTAGCAACTGTGCCATTTTATCTAACTGTGATGTATATGCAAAAATCTACCTAAATGCAATGAATTATGCTTGAATGCAGCAAAAATATGGGTTAAATAAGGGGTAAAATATAGAACTTTTATACACTCAACAACTTCCGCCCAAAAATATTTAGGTAAATTGTTTTCACAAAGCATGGTTCTAGCCATTTCTTGTAAAGTCCTATTTTTCCTCTAAACTACCCCATTTTGTTGAGGAGTTCGAGGAGCCGAAAAATTGTGGCTAATACCATTTTCATTTAAAAACTCTTCAAAACCTAGATTTTGAGATTCGGTTCCATGATCACTTTTAATATGAGAAATTTTAAGTTCAAGATCATTTTGAGTTAATTTTGAAAACTTGATGAATTTTTCTAAAGCCTCATCTTTAGTACTTAAGAATAGAACCCAAGTAAATCTAGAATAGTCATCAACAAGTACAAATGCATATGATTTACCACCCAAGCTCATAGTTCTAATAGGCCCAAATAAATCCTTATGAATTAGTTGTAAACACCTACTTGTAGAAACATCATTAATGGATTTAAAGGATGATCTATGTTGTTTATCCTTGGAGCATGCATCACATATTTTATCATTTGAAAATTTGATCTTGGTAAACCTCTAACTAGATTTAGAGAAACTAATTTTTCTAAAACACTAATGCTTAACATGTCCTAGTTTCCTATGCCATAGCCATGCATCATTTTCATTTTGTGCAACAAAACTTGCATGAGATGTATGAATGTCATCTAAATGCACCATGTAAATGTTACCTATGCGATGACCAATGAGCATTATATTGTTTGATTTAATGTCAACAATTTTGCATCCATTTTTATCAAGTAAGATATTAAATCCTTTATCACACAATTGACTAATGCTCAATAAATTGTGTTTTAGATCATCGACATATAAAACATTTTCAATGAGTATAGTAGAGTGATTACCTATGGATCCAATACCTTTAATGTGGCCTTTGGAGTTGTCACCAAATGTCACCACTCCTCCACTTTTTGGCTTTAAGTCCATGAATCGACTCTTGTCTCCGGTCATGTGCCTCGAGCATCCACTATCAAGGTACCATGAGTTTTGGTTTTGTGCTTTGGCCTTGTAGCAATGCTCCCCCTACAAACAAAGATATTAAGCTTTGATTTTTGTTACCCAAATTATTTTGGGTCCACGAGTGTTAGCTCCAAAAAACTTGGTTCCCTTAGGAATCCAAGGTGACATGGCATCAATATTATTAGATTTGACAAGTTCCTTAGGAACCCATACACTTCTAATTCTTTTTGTCCTATTATACCTATGGAAGCCACTTTGTTTGTAGTTATTGTTCTTTCTTTTAGGTTGGTTTGATCTAGATGATTCACCTATTTCATTTTTCACATTACAAACACTATTGAAAGATTTCTTAAGCTTATTAAGCTCATTTAACACTTTTTGGTGTTCATTATTGCATTGAGAAATAAGATTGTTTAAGTCTAAATTTTCATCTTGAAAGAATTTAAGTTCATCTTGTAAACCTAAGATCTTTTTCTCAAATTTCAAGTTAGCTTGAGAAAATGAGTCATTTTTAGCATTTAATTCTAAAATGATTTTTCTATTTTTTAGAACCGACTCCTTATACTTCTCAACTAACTCATCATAAACCTCTTGTAACTCATCATAAGCATCATGCAATTCATCAAATGTAAAATCAAATGAAGATAAGTTAGAGGTTACCATGGAGGAATCCTCCTCAAGAGCCATGAGGCAAAGGTTGGGCACTTCGTGTTCCTCATCCTCGGATGACTCTTCATCATTCCAAGTAGCAAGCTTGGCTTTGAGCCTCTTCTTCTTCTCAAAGCCATTCTTCTTGAGTTGAAGGCACTCGGAACGAATATGACTCAGTTTTTTGCACTCAAAGCAAATGATTTGATCCCTCTCTTCTTATTTGTTTTTGGTCTTGAAGTCCATTTTTCTTTGAATCTTTCTACCCCGGTTGGACCTCATAAATCGTGAAAATCTTTTGGCTATCATAGCCAACTCTTCTAAGTCTTCCTCTTCACTAGAAGTGCTATCCTCATGTAGAGAAGCTTTGAGAGCCACTCATATCTTTTTTTCTTGTCTACCTCAAGCTTCTCCACTCTTCTCTTTTCCTTCTTCCTTTCATCTTCCCTTCCTTGCTTCATGATCTCATGAGTTAGGAGAGAACCAACTAGCTCATCAAGCTTGAGTGTCTTCAAATTTTTGGCCTCAATGATGGCGGTTCTCTTTCCATCCCAAGACTCAGGAAGTGAGTAGAGTAGCTTCCGAACTAGTTTGTCTTCCGGGATTATCTCTCCAAAACCCTTTATCTCATTGAAGATTGTTGAGAAACGATCGAACATCTTCGAAACGGTTTCGTCGGGCTCCATTTTGAAATTCTTATAGCTAAGATTGAGAATTCCAATCTTTGTCTCCTTCACATCACTTGTTCCTTCATATGTAGTCTCAAGTGTATCCCACACCTCCTTAGCACTTTCGATGGAGGAAACTTTGGAGTAGATATCGAGACCGAAAGAGCAAAACAACGTGTGAAGAGCTTTATCGTTGATTTGAATCTTCTTTCTCTCTTCTTCACTCATCTCATTTTTCTTCTTTGGAACAAGTCTTCCTTCGTCGTCTCTCTTCATCAGAATAGATGGACCATCTTCAATGGCATCCCAAACTAGATAATCATTGGATTTAATGAAGAGACGCATCCGGTTCTTCCAAAAGGGTAGTTATCACCGTTGAAGAAAGGTGGTTTGGTAGTTGATTGAGACTCGTACATGCTTGACCCGGAGGTAGATGCCATGGCTTGCTTTGTAGTTGATCACACTCTTCCTAGGAACTCCTCTTGTGGTTGTTAATCCTTCAAAGAGGTAGGCTCTGATACCAATTGAGGGGTGAATTGTGTTTTTAAAATTTGTTGTGGAAAGTTGAATGGCTAAAAATGAAGAACAAGAAATTTTAGAGTGGTTCAAGTTCCAAATGAACTCTACATCCACTACCTTAGCTACCACTAAGGATTTTCCAACAATCCACCCTTTTCAAGGCTTAGGGATGTAACCTTTACAATACCGATCAAATTTTCTACCCAAAATTTGGCCAAACCCTCACAAGAGTACAAAGAAGAAATTTAGGCAAGAAAGATATCTCTCAATACAAGATTGCCCCTTTAAATACAATCACTCAACCCAAATTTGAATACAAGATCCGAATTGAATACAACACAATTTGAGATTTTACAAGAGATAGGAAAATAGGCACTTTGAGCTTGGATTTTTGTAAGGATGTTTCTTTTTGATGCAATAGTTGTTGCTAGTCTTCAATTGGCTTCAATTTAAACCTTCTCTATTAATTCGGTACACGAGGACACGTATCGATACCTGTCTCAAAACAGAAAGAGCTGTTGCACAATAACAAGAGGGCATATCGATACGCGTGTAAGCGTATCGGTACGGGACAGGGACCGTTTCGATACGAGAAACATCCGAATCGATGCAATTAATTCCATAGAGCTCCGTGGAAGTTTTTGTATCGATACGAAAAAGGGCGTACGGGACAACCACCACTTTAAATTTCGATTACCTAACAATTGACACCAACGGTCAAAAACATTAAAAGTTTTCGAATTTAAAATTCCATTAAATCTATATCGATACCGGTGACACCGTATCGGTACGCCATTCAAACTCCTTCAGTTTTACAGAGAGAGCGTATCGATACAGATGCAATCTGTTTCGATACGCTGTTTCGATACGATAAGGGGTGTATCGAAATGCGTTTCTCCAGTAACCAAACTTGTAAAAAAGGTATCGATACGGCTGGAAGCGTATCGATACACCTGGACGTTTTTTAATAGTTTGGCCTTGGAACACTTAGAAAATATTTGGAGTTTGAGTGTAACACCCCAAAATTCCCCCAATTCGGAAATCTAAAATTTGAAAACCCTAATTCGGAAATCCTAGAATTTGGGGAAATTTAAATTCAAAACCCTAATTTGAATTTAAGGATTAAATGGGCTTTAATTATGTTTAGTGGTATTTTTGTGATAAACCAAGTTTTGGTGGGATAATATGAAAAATGGGTTAACTTAAAAACCCTTATGTTGCGTTTTACCCAAAAATGTGGGTAAAATAACCCTAGCATCGTGTTATTCTATGGTCAGCTTTCAATTTGTTTCTGTATCCGCAATTCTAAATCTCCCTTTCTCTCTCGATAACATCGCTCTCTCACCCATCTCCGGCGAAGCTCCGGCCAAGCCCCATTTGTTGTCCGTTCGTCGATCAGAGGCCATCGGTGTGCTCGGGTTTCCTTCGCGATCAAAACCCATCCATCCGTTCAACACGTTCACACGTCGTTTGCTCGGAATCCGAAAGGAACCTTTCGGTTTTCTCTCACCCTCACCCTTGCTCCGATCAAGCCCCGTCGAGAGGGTTAGCATTTCCCGTTCAGATCGCCTCCACCGTCGTTCGGATCCCCTTTGTTGTCCGATCAAAGCCCATGCCTCGATTTCCCCTTTTCGCCGGCCGTTCGCATGGAAATGGTAAGAAACCTTTCGGTTTCCTCACGCCGCCGTCGTCACCGTTCAAGTTTGGGTAAGCCTAGCTAGTTTTCATTTTGTTCATGCGTTGTTGGTTGTGGATTCCTTTGTTTTTCCGTTTATTTCTGATCGGAAACGTTGTTTTGCTCATTGAAATGTATGTTCTTTTGCAAACTGTCGTCGTCGCGTCATCTCCGACGAGTTTGCGTAGCCGCGTCCCTGTTCGTCGGATTGTTAAGCTGCTGCCTTCCTTGTTGATAAGGGTTGCGCCGGCGTTCTCGTCTGGGTCTGCCACCGTCGTTGTTTGGTTGTACCGCCGCTGCCGTGGTTTTGTATTCACGCCGCCGTCGTGGTTTTGTGCTGCCTCCGCCTTTGGTTGCTAAAAAAAACCCTAGCCGCCAGTGGCATTCTAGGAACCCTAGATCTGATTGCAGTAATAAGTTGTGGTTCAGGCCTGTTGTGTGTGGCCCATTTGGGTTGTGTGTATGTATATCTGATGAGCCCTGAACCGAGTATATGGACTAGACCAATTAAACGTACCAAACCCATGAAGCTGAATTGATTGTGTAGACTAAACCGAACTAATTGTGTTGGTTGTGAACTGAACCTATGAACCAATTATTAACTAAATCGAATTAATTAGACCAGACTGATAGAATTGATTCAAACCAGTTTTGACCATAACATGTTGACCAGATCTGAATTGTTGACCGTTTGACCTTGATTAAGCTTGACCCGTTTGACCAAATTGGACACGTTGACAGAAACTTTGACTTCTGACCAGTTTGACCAATTGACTTTGACTTTTTGTCAGAGTTGACTTTGACCAGAGTTGACCTAGAGTTGACTTTCTCAGAAAATGTTCACCTTGACCTTTCTCGACATCCTAAGTTCGTATATGTTGCCTGGTTTGCCTAATTAGTTTCTGAAAGCTCGGTTTTGCTCATTTTAAGTATTGTTATTGGAATCTGATAAGTTATGGTTTCAGAATCTGATTTAGAATATTCATGTGTTCAGGTGATAACGTCTTCGAGGCCGACGAGTTACCTCCAGTTGTACAGACCGACTATACACGTTCTCCGAGATCTTCACTTGAGTATATCTTTGTTCAGTTTTCAGTGTTTTAGTCGGTGGCTTAGTGTTAGTAATAAATACTAATATAGTATTCATACCTTCGTAGGTCCTGATTCAGCTAGATCTGAGCGTAAGATGCGCTTTTCTCGGCATTAGAGCTTCTGTTGCTTAAGGTGTGTCTCTTCCTGTTTTAATAAACTTATGTGTTTCTTTTTGTGCTATGAATTTTATGTGCTTTTCTGGATTAATATAAGTAAATGTTTTGTACATTTTGTGTGCATACTCTGTTGTGATTGGGTGAATGTTTTCAGACATCATGCATAACATGTCATACTCTGATTTAAATGAAATATCAGATTTTCGAAATCGTAAAATATTGGATTTATAGTATTGTGCAATTTGAATTTTCATAATTCAAGTTTCGGATCAGACTCGGATTTTAAAATCTGCATCATATCATTGTGGGTATATGGTTTGGAATTTGTTCGGGGAAGTTCAGTGGTTTCAACCTTCGGGTTGAATTCCGCTTCGGATTAGTGGTTTCACCCTTCGGGCTGAATTCCGCTTCGGATCAGTGGTTCCACCCTTCGGGCTGGGTTCCACTTCGGATGGTGACGATGGAGAAAGTAGGTTCTGGGGAACCTTACTTTTTGGTGTATCGGAGATGGGTACTATGATTCATGTGCATCAGACATCATATCATCATGATTCGGTTTTGTTGTGTTTTCAGAAAAGTCTTTATCAGAAAATAAAATACTGTTTTGTTTTGTTTTGTTTTCGGTTGCACTTTAGAGACACACTAAGCTCTTTAGCTTACACCCGTTAGTTTTTACTTTTCAGATATCTCAGACTTATTAGGCGATCGGTACTTGGAGCTTCTCTTGTTTATTTAGATAAAATATTATTCAGTACGAACTTTTCTATTACCTCAGAATTATTATTTTAATATTGTTGGGAATATCTGTGTAATACGGACATTGAAACTATTTTTAATTTGAGTTTTATTAAATGCATGCATCTACAAAGTTACTTTCGGAATTTTAATTAAATATCGGAACATCGTTTAAAAGATTGTGTTTTATTTTAATCGAAACATTTGTTGAGTTTTACTTACTTAATCGATTCTTTTGAATTACAAAATATTTTAACCTAAATTGTTTCTTGAGGGACAAGTTTCCAATGGTTACTTCCTAAATTCGGCCCATTCTTTCTGGGTCGGGTTTAGGGGGTTACATTTAGTGGTATCAGAGCTTAGGTTCAACCCTCGGACTGTTAGGCTTACAAAAGTTGTTTTCAAAACGTTTTTCGACTTCTGCATGCATTTAAAATATTTTGGGACGGATGATAATTCTGTGGAAAAAAAAATACTATGGTATTCTGTGATTTTGTCTTCAACGTTTTCAATGTGTTTTAAATATGAGACTCCAGTACCGATTATGACTCTAGGTTATTAGCTTCTGGTATATAGTTCTTTATGCCACCGTGTAGGAGTCTTAATCTATCGTTTGTTCGAGGTCGTGATCGAGGCCGTATTGCTACTTCTGGTAGTGATCACCCGCCTTCTGTTCGGGAAGCAGAAATTCAGAATAAGTTACATGTTGATGAGAACCATTTGTTAGGAAGATATCAAATCGGAAGAGATAACTCGCTTGATATTGAGAACACTGATCGATATGTAGGAGCCGAGCTCGTAGCGAAGTGTTAAGATTTCTTTATGAATTTGAAACAGAATATCAAGTCAGTAAATGAGTATGAGATAGAGTTTTTGAGGTTGATAAGTATGCTCCTGGTTAGCTGCGACTGAGAAAAATAAGTGTGATTGGTTTTTGAAGGGACTTTGACTACCGATTCAGAAAGATGTTGCTACGCATCATGATAAAGAATTCAGCGACATGGTTGATCGAGCCAAAACTTTTGAGAGGATAAATTTCACAAATGGAAAAAAAAGAACTTCAGAATTTGATCAAGTCGGGAAGCAACCGGACACATTTGTACAACCAAGTTTTGTCAGCTCGTTTGGAAAGAGACCTAGGGATGAGTTTGTTTCTCAAAGTTATCAGAATGTAAGACCTACAGTATCGACAGTTCGTCTGGCAGCCAGGGTAGTTTAAAAGTTCGTCGGCCTATTTTTGTATGTGGTTTTTACAATAAAAAGCGTAACGGAGAGTGCAGATTGATGAATAGAACGTGTTTCAGATGTGGTTCTCAGGATCACTACTTAAAGGATTGTCCACGTTCAGCTACTGGTTCATCCGTTCAGATTCAGAGTCATGCATCAGTTTAGACACCTCACCGAGGTAGAGGACAATTTAGGTCAGTTGCTTCAGGTACTGCTAGTAGAGGTAGACATGCTCCGGGTGGTGGATCAGCTAGATCCGAGATTAGACGTCCAAGTTCAGTACATCCAATCGGAGCTCGTATTGGATACGATGGTATACCTGATGACATGGAAGGTACATCTTAATATGTTTTGGTTCCATTTTCAGTTCCATGTTTCAGTAATTTTGGTTATGATATATCATGAATTCAGAATGAGAAAGTTATGAATGTTCAGTTGGTTTAGGGGGTTACATTGAGTTTTTCAAATTAGATTAAAGCTTTGTTGATTTAAAATCTTTTGAGGGACTTAAAAATCTATTTCAAGTTTTAAATTTAAGACTTAACATACATTGTTATATCAAAATCAAACATAGGTTTTCCAGGTTCATACATTGATAGGCACATACATACTTACTTACATGTATTAGGGTTTAGGTTTATGATTCAAGTGCTTAAGGTTTAGGGTTTATACATTGATAGATACATACATACATATTATATATATTAGGGTTTAAGGTTTAGAGTTTATGGTTTAGGGGTTTATGTTAAGGATTTAAGGGCTTAGAGTTTAGGGTTTAGTGAAAATTCATTAAGGGTTTAGGGCTCAGACATTGATAGGTACATACATATATACATAGTTATATACATTGGGGTTTAGGGTTTAGGGTTTAGGGGTTTAAGTTTATGGTTAATGGGAGATTCATTAAGGGTTTAGGGTTCATACATTGATAGGTACATATATACATACTTACATACATTAGGGTTTAAGGTTTATGGTGTAGGGTTTAGGTTTAGGATTTAAGTGCTTAGGGTTTAGTGAAAATTCATTAAGGGTTTAAGGTTCATACATTGATAGATACATATATATATATATACTTGCATACATTAGGGTTTGGGGTTTGGGGTTTAGGATTTAAGGTTTAGGGTTTATGTTTTATGAGTTTAGGTTTAGGAGTTAAGGGTTTAATGTTCATACATTGATAGATAAAATCAAAAGTCAAAACCATAAACCCTAAACCAAAAAAATGAAACCCTAAACCCTAAACTAAAACACATAAAATATAACCCCTAAATCTAAACCATAAACCCCTAAACCTTTAAACCTTAAACCCTAGAACACTAAACCCTAAAAACTTTTAACACTAAACCTTTAAAACAAAACCCTAATTCAAAACCCTAAGCCCTAAAAAATAAAACCCTAAAACCCTAAACCCTTCTCTGTCTCCATTGTCTGGCACTACCATGTTTATTCTTTTTTCCCCTCTCTATGAAGAATTTAACTTTGGTTTTTAAGGTGAAAATGGCAACGAAACTAGAGATATTAATTAATAGGAGAAAAACTCTGCAGATTAAATTGACGACAATGTTTGTCAGCTGTCTTAACTCTAAACTCCAAAGCACAAAGATATATTGCCACGTTGCGTTTGCTTTTCTCACTTTTTACCATTTGTAGCTATCCTTTTATTGTCTCCACCTAATCTAAACCCCTACATTGAGAATTAGAGATAAATTACTAAAGGTTAGATAAGAATAATCAATAACTTTACAATTTTGTTCGGTTAAAAAAAATCAATTATCATGAATTTGTTATAACTTAACATATATTATGTTATAATTTGTTAATCTAAAATTTTATTTAAGTTACTGAGAAAAAAAATCAATCTAATTTATTTTGCAACGCAAATATTTTTTTTGAATATGGTAAGTAACGTAAATAATGGTTAAAAATAATTGATAAATTATCAATTACTTAATATTTTTAATAATTGAAAAAAAAAATAAAGGGTAAACTATATAAATGACCACCATACTATTGGTAAAGTCGCGATTTGACCACCTTACTTTTTTTCTAAGCAATTAAACCATCAAATTATTTATTTGGTTGCAATATGACCATCAGCCGTTAAAAACTAACAGAATGAGTGACGTGGCAGTTAATAAAATTTGTATAATTACACATTTGGTCCCCGTTATTTGTACATTTTATAAATTTGATCCTAATTTTAATAAATAAAATAATTATATTATTTAATTAGGCTACGACACGTGTCACCGTATTATTGGAGGACTTTATTTATATATTTTTAATTTAATAATTTTTATTTTGCTCCTCCAATCAGGTGGTGACACGTGTCACCGGATTGAAGGAGCAAAATTAAAGAAAAATGCACCTTGCATCTAACAGGGACCAAACCCAGGTTTACTAGGTTGAGAGTGAACATTTTTACCACTAGGCCAAAGCTATCCTTGTGATACATTGTACAAAATCTAATATATATTTTAGTTTGTTACTCATGCCAGGAAAAAAACAAAAAACATAATACCTCTGGCAAGATTCGAACCCAAGTTTCTAGGGTTAAAGATGAGCATGCCTACCACTAAACCAATGTTATTATTATGATACAATGTACAAAATCTATTATATAACTTAATTTTTTGCTCATTCCATGAAAAAAGGAAATAAATATAGATTGAAGAAACTCGAATATGACACTTTTGGGATGCATAAAAAATATTTAAACCACTAAAATATATCTAATAATTAAATTATTAACCATTTTATTTTTTATTAAATTTTAATTAAATTATTATATTAAAAATAAAAAATTATATTAAAATTTTATTTAACGAGTCTAAACTCACAAACATAATTTATTAATTTTATATTCGTTAAATAAAATTTTAATATAATTTTTTATTTTTACTATAATAATTTAATTAAAATTTAATAAAAAATAAAATGGTTAATAATTTAATTATTAGATATATTTCAGTGATTTAAATATTTTTATGCATCCCAAAAGTGTCATATTCGAGTTTCTTTAATCTATATTTATTTCCTTTTTCATGGCATGAGCAACAAACTAAGTTATATAATAAATTTTGTACATTGTATCAAAAGAATAACATTGGTTTAGTGGTAGGCATCCTTATTTTTAACCCAAGAAACTTGGGTTCGAATCTTGCCAGAGGTATTATGTTTCTTTTTTTTTTCCTGGCAAGAGTAACAAACTAAGATATATATTAAATTTTGTACAATGCATTACAAGGATAGCTTTGGCCTAGTGGTAGACACGCTCACTCTCAACCTATTTAAATCGGGTTTGATTCTTGTTGGAGGCAAGGTGTGTTTTTCTTTAATTTTGCTCCTTCAATATGGTGACATGTGTCACCACCTGATTGGAGGAGCAAAATAAAAATTATTAAATTAAAAATATATAAATAAAGTCATCCAATAATACGGCGACGTGTGTCGTAGCCTAATTAAATAATAAAATTATTTTATTTATTAAAATTAGGACCAAGTTGATAAAATGTACAAATAAAAAGGACCAAATGTGTAATTATACCAATTTTATTAACTGCCACGTCACTCCTTCTGTTATTTTTTAACGGGTGGTGGTCACATTGCAACCAATTAAATAATTTGGTGGTTTAATTGCTTAGAAAAAAAGTGAGGTGGTCAAATCGCGACTTTACCAATAGTATGGTGGTCATTTATGTAGTTTACCCAAAAATAAATATGTTTTTTTATAAAGCAGCCAGCTAGCATTTATTGAATAATAAAAGAACAAAACGGATTACAAGGGAGGGACAAAAAGGTAAAAAGCCATGGAGGAAATAAATTGACAAAAGAAAAAAACGAACGGAAAAGATAAGATAAAAGACCAGACACAAAGAGCTAGGCCAGCAGAAACCCTTGCGACGACCAAATCTAACGAAAGATTCATCAAGACGGAGATTAAGGCAAGGGGAGAGAAGGGTCGGCGATTCAAGCTACACAGAGACCAAACCCTTGATAAAGGACCACAACGGAGACGAGTATAACCCGGAATCAGGGAGGATCGATCCATCTTCTGTCCTCAGCGGCTAAGTGGACGACGGCATCCGGGGCTTCTTCAACCCAAACTCTTTCCGACGAGAAGTTGAAGCTCTCCTTAGCCATTGCATGCACCGGAAAATTTCCGTTTCGTGGTATAAACGAGAAGGTACAAGTTCTGAAATTCTGAGCTAACATTTGGGCATTCCAAACAATTGCGCTGATATCCAATCTGTCATCTAACCCTGATTTTAATTTCTCTATCACTGACAGGGAATCCCCCTCAACGACGACATGACGAAAACCTAGATCGGCGGCTAATCGAAGCCCATGAACCACCGCGTACGCCTCAGCAGCGAAACAAGACGAGATACACTCCATTTTCGAACATTTTGCACCTAAAATAAAGTCCTCACTATCTCGAATCACGATACCCATGTTTGCTGAATTTGTTGCAAGATAGAAACTAGCGTCGACATTGATTTTGACCGCCGGAGCAATAGGAGGACGCCAACGAACGGTGACTTGGGTGCTTCCAGGGGAGAGGCTAGATTGGGTAAGCTGTAAATCCAAGCAGTATCCTTTAACATAGGTAATAATTTCCTCCACTCGTGTGATAATCCCTTCAAAAACTAGTTTATTTCGTGCAAACCAGAGGGCGTAAATAGTAGTTATAATCTCTTGTGTGTTTTGGATGCCATTGATGTTGAAAACTTCCTCTAACCATTCTCTAAAGCTGAGATAAATAGCATTTGTAGGCTCTCTAATCCATAAAGCACTCCATAATTGTTTAGCATAAAAACAGTCACAAATAACATGTATGACGTCTTCAGGAGCTTGAAAACACTTGTTACATAATGGATCTGCAGCTAATTTCCTGAAACATAGATTAGTTCTAGTAGGAACGAAGTTTTTAATAAACTTCCAGCACTGAATATTCATCTTTGCTGGACACTGTGATTGCCAAACCTTACGATAGAGATTACTCTCAATAGGAGGAGTCCCCGTGGAGTCTAGGAGACGCCTATAGCCACTGCGGGCAGTATAGATCCCCGTATGCTCGCCACACCATACCAAAACATCATATTGATAACAACTAGGAAGAGGTATACTAAGGATCACCTCAGCATCATGTGTTGAGAAACTATTCAAAATTAAATCAGTTTTCCACGATCCTGATAATGTATCGATCAAGTCAGCCACATTAGAAATTCCTGAAACTGGAAGAGATGAGACCAACCTAGGAATCCAATCGGGTAACCAGAAGTCATTCCACATGGATATAGATCTTCCACAGCCCACTTTCCATCGAAGGCCCATTTCCAGCAGCCCACGAGCACTCCAAATGCTTTTCCAGATGAGAGAAGGATTAGAACCTAGACGTGCATTCAAAAAGTCTGAAGTGGGATAGTATTTAGCTCGTATAAGCCTAACTACCATCGAGGAATGATTAGTAATTAACCTCCACCCTTGCTTAGCAAGTAAAGCCACATTAAATTTAGCCAAGTCCCGAAAACCAAGGCCCCCACACTCTTTAAGCTGACAAAGATGAGACCAAGTACACCAATGAATTCCGCGCTTGTCCTTAGAATTCCTCCACCAAAAATTAGCTAGGATTCATTCCAATTCCTTGCAGAACGTTTTAGGTAGAAGAAAGAAACTCATCGTATACACGGGAATAGCCTGTAGCACCGCTTTTATTAGGACCTCTTTTCCTCCTTGAGACAAAGACCACGTACACCAATTAGAGATCCAAGACCAAGTTTTATACTTTAATTCCGTAAAAGCTTTCCTCCTATTACGACCCACGACAATAGGAAGACCAAGATATTTCTCAGGGTTAAAACCTTGTGAAATGCCCAAAATTCTACGTACATCAGCTTTATTATCTTCGCTCGAGTTAACACTAAAGAAAATCCCTGATTTTTCAAAATTAATCAACTGACCTGAGCAGCTTGCATAAACAGATAGCAGCTCCTGAATGACAACGGCCCCATGCGATGATGTCTCCCCGAAAATAAGACTATCATCAGCGAAAAATAAGTGGCTGACAATAGGTGCACCTCTAGCTATACGGACCCCAACACTGCCAACAGCTTGTCGAAGTAGTGAGCTTAGCCTCTCACTGCAGATAAGAAACAAAAAGGGGCTTAAGGGGTCACCTTGGCGAAGCCCTCTCAAAGGGATGAATTTTTGCCCTACAATACCATTCAGGACCAC
The DNA here is from genome assembly GCA_030270665.1 of Hibiscus trionum. Taxonomy (NCBI): domain Eukaryota; kingdom Viridiplantae; phylum Streptophyta; class Magnoliopsida; order Malvales; family Malvaceae; genus Hibiscus; species Hibiscus trionum. The sequence continues at coordinate 20,508,223 of BSYR01000022.1, forward strand.
GGAATAAGACACTGAAGAAACGCAATGAAGGATGCGTGACACCCAAGAACTTGCAAAACCCATCTTAATCAGAATTAACTCGATAAACTCCCATTCCACCCTATCATACGCTTTACTCATGTCGAGTTTTAAAGCGAAGAAGCTTTTCTTCCCCTATCGTTTGTTACGTAAAGAGTGGAGAATTTCAAAAGCTTCCAGGATATTGTCAGTAATAAGACGACCCGGAACAAAGGCGCTCAGAGCTTCATCAATGCAAAGAGACAAAACAGCTTGAAAACGAATAACCAAGACCTTTGAAATAAGTTTATAAAGAACATTGCATAAACTTATAGGGCGAAACTGAGACATTGAAGTGGGATCATTTACCTTCGGTATCAACACAATTCTTGTGTGATTTATGTCATCCAAAGAAATTTCCCTATTAAGGGCACTAATACAGAAAGAGGATACATCACTGCCCACTGTGTGCCAAAACCGCTGGTAAAAAATAACACCTAGACCATCTTCTCCAGCTGCCTTCAGAGGGCTCATCGTTAATAAGGCAGCATGAATTTCCTCATGTGTGAACTCTCTCTCCAGGGAGGTATTCATGTCATCAGAAATACAACGATCAATACCATTCAAAATTGTCTCACAATTACCCACGCCATTAGAAGAAAACAAGGATTCAAAGTAATCTCGAGCAACATTACCCATCATTTCCTCATTTGTAACTTCTATATTATCAGGGGATATTAACTTTGACACTCTATTCTTCCTCTTCTTTTGGATGGCAACACGATGAAAATACGTGGTATTCCTATCCCCATGTCGAAGCCAATTGGAATGAGCACGTTGCTCCCAATACAGTTCATTTTTATCCAGTTCTAAATTCAGAGCCAATTTTGTTTCAATTAAATCACCCAGCATGTCATCGGAAGGGGCAAGCTCATTCAGCCTTTCCAGCTTCTGATTTAAATCCGCTATAGTAAACTTTTTCTCCTTTTCCATCTTTCGAAACCATGCATCAAGTCCAGAAGAAACACTGTAGAGATTATCCAGCAGAATATCTCCTGGCAAATGCCATAGTTCAGCAACTGTTGACTCACATGAACTTTCCAATAACCACGAGGCCTCAAAACGAAAATGCTAAACTCTACACTCTCCCTGTCTAATTGAATATTTCTTAATTTCATAAATTATTTGTATTACTTGACTCAATAATTTTATTTTTTAGTATTCACTCTTCATTAAGTTTTTGTAGTTGATAAATTATTAATTACTTAATATTTTTTTTCAATTTTAGTACTTAATATGTATATATGTGTGTGCGCGCATATACATCATATATGTATATCAATATATGTAGGTGTACACGTATATATATCATATATGTATATCAACTTATGGAAGTTTTTAATTCATCAAGTCATAGATTTCGGGTCAATATTAGTTCAGGTCAACAACGGGCCGGGTCACTTAACAGGTCGGGTTTAAAACAGGTCGTGTTCAAAATAGGTCGGGTCCAAAACAGGTCGGGTCCAAAACAGATCGGGTTCAAAATAGGTCGGGTTCAAAACAAGTCGGGTAAAATCAGATCTCGGTTCAATTCAGTCGGGTAAAATCGGTTATCTGCCAGGTCGGCTTCGGGTTCATTTTAGTCGGGTAAAATCGGTTATCTATCAGGTCGGCTTCGGGTTCGTTTCAGTCGGGCGCAGGTCGGGTTTCAAGTCCATAGTAATAGGTCCAATTCGGGTTTGGGTCATTTTCAGTCGGACGCATGTCGGGTTCGGTCACTACAGTAACAGGTCGAATTCAGGTTCGGGTAAACAACTGTCGGTTACAGATCGGGTTCGGATCATTAAATTTTTAGGTCAAATTAGGTTCTAACTCGAACAGGTTTTAGTCAAATTTTCAGGTCAGGTCAGCTTTTTACATCCCTACTTAGGAGGGACTTGAATCATGGACAAAACCTATGACATGCATTTTCTTCTTTTTTTTAAAACAAAGTGTGTCACGATGTTAACTTCACAAAAGACATGTTTAATTTGAGTACATCGCTCTTTTAACCTTTATTGGTCAAATGATTGATAGATTAGCGGGGAAACCTTACTATTGTTTTCTTGATGGTTACTCAGATTACAATCAGATAGCAATTGCACCGGAAGATCAAGAGAAAACTACCTTCACTTGCCCGTACGACACCTATGCTTTTCGGAGAATGCCATTTGGACTATGCAATGCACCAGCAACCTTCCAAAGGTGCATGATGGCTATATTCTCCGACATGGTGGAGGATTTCCTAGAAATTTTCATGGACGACTTTTCCGTCTTTGGAGACAGTTTTGAAGGTTGTTTAGGCAACTTACAAAAAGTACTTGAAAGATGTGAAGAGGCGAACTTAGTTTTGAACTGGGAAAATGCCACTTCATGGTGGATGAAGGGATAGTATTAGGCCACAAAGTAAGCTGTCGCGGCATAGAGGTGGACAGAGCAAAAATAGAAGTCATCGAAAAGCTACCGCCACCCACCATAGTCAAGGGGATTCGGAGTTTCTTAGGACATGCTGGGTTTTATCGACGATTTATTGTCAATTTCTCGAAGATTACCAAGCCCTTATGTCACTTATTGGAGCAGAATCGTCCCTTTGACTTTAATACTGAATGTACTGAAGCATTCAGAGTTCTGAAGGAGAAGCTTGTAACAGCCCCGATCGTACAGCCACCAGACTGGAGTTTGCCATTCGAAATAATATGTGATGCCAGTGACTACGCTGTCGGGGCAGCACTAGGGAAGAGGAAGGATAAGCTCTTCCAGGTGATTTATTATGCCAGCAAAACACTGAATGATGCCAAAGTGAACTACACCACAACGGAAAAAGAACTATTAGCAGTGGTGTTCTCAATCGAAAAGTTCCGTCCATACATACTTGGATCGAAGGTGGTGGTCCAAACAGACCATTCAGCACTGAAGTATCTGTTCACAAAAAAGCATGCAAAACCGAGACTGATACGTTGGATTCTGCTGCTGCAAGAGTTCGACATTGACATCAAGGATAAAAAGGGAACAAAGAACCAAGTGGCAGATCACTTGTCAAGGCTGGAGACAGGGAAAAGTCAATCGACAGATAGGACCAACATATTGGAGACCTTCCCGGACGAGCAGTTGTTTGCTGCCACCAGCACTGCCGTGACAGCCATGGCAGCATGTAAGCTTTCTGAAATCCCTTGGTACGCTGATTTTGTTAATTACATTGTTAGTGGGGTACTACCTCCTGAACTTAACTACCAAGCAAGGAAGAGGTTCCAAAATGATGCAAAACATTATTATTGGGACGAACCTCTTTTTTTTCAAACAGTGTGCAGATCAGATTATCAGGAGATGCGTACCACAGGATGAACATGAAGTTGTGCTTCACCACTGTCATGCTTCCTCATATAGAGGACACCTAGATGGAAACAAAACTACTGACAAGGTTCTGCAATCCGGTCTCTATTGGCCCATATTGTTCAAAGATGCACAAGCCTTTTACAAGAGCTGTGACAAATGCCAAAAGATTGGGAACATCTCGAGAAGGCATGAGATGCCACTGCATAACATTTTAGAGGTCGAAATCTTTGATGTATGGGGAATCGACTTCATGGGACCGTTCCCAGCATCTTGTGGGAACCTTTACATCCTACTGGCAGTGGATTATGTGTCCAAGTGGATAGAAGTGGTCGCCACTCAGAAAAATGACGCCAAAATTGTTCAGAGATTTCTGCACAAGAACATCTTCTCCATATTTGGTATTCCCAAGGTGATCATTAGTGACGAGGGGAGACATTTTGATAACAGGGTAATTGTTGCTGCCTTGAGAAAATACGGAGTAAAGCACCAGATTGCAACAGCATACCACCCTCAAACCAATGGGCAGGCCGAGATATCCAACCGGGAAGTAAAGAACATACTTGAGAAGATGGTTAAACCCACTCGAAAGGATTGGTCTCTACATCTTAATGATGCACTCTGGGCCTATAGAACAGCGTTCAAAACACCATTGGGAATGTCACCCTATAGACTCATTTACGCGAAAACATGTCATTTACCTGTTGAGATAGAACATAGAGCTTACTGGGCTATCAAGGCAGTAAATTTGGACTGGGATAGGGCAGGACAGAAGAGGCTACTGGACTTGAATGAAATTGAAGAAATTCAAGCAATGGCCTATGACAATGCCAAGATTTACAAGGACAAAACCAAAAGGTGGCACGACAGGACGCTGCTGCCACGACAGTTCTGCCCAGGGCAGCAGGTGTTGTTGTTCAATTCTAGGTTAAAGCTTTTCCCAGGAAAGCTTAAATCTAGATGGTCCGGTCCTTTCCAAGTTGTCCAGTTTTTCCCACATGGTGTCATCACAATCAAATCCCTAAAGCACGGGCACCAGTTCAAAGTCAACGGACAGAGACTAAAGCATTATCAGGGGACCGAAGCCCCAAGGATGCAGGAAGTAGTTACTTTAGGAGATGCCCCTCAAGGCATCCCTAATTTAACTTAGTTTTTATTTTTATTTTATTTATTTATTAGGAATTAAGATTAATTTATTTATTTTATTTTAGGCATTAATATTTTATTTTATTTATTTTTAGGAAACAAAGGAAGCAAGGCAAAGAGAAGGAATGAACCAGCCCACCATACCCACAGCAGCCCAAAAAGCCCAACGAACGATTCTGTCATCACAGCCTGTCATCAACTGTCGCGACAGATGCAGAGAAAACAGCCTGTCACGGCGCTGTCGCGACAAACGCGCAGCAGACATGAAAACACGTGACAGACGCGTCAGAAACCGCGTAACAGTTGGCCCCGTTATTCGCGCCTACCGTTACAGCTCCAACTGGCAGAAAATCACCCTTCTATATAAACCCCCTTTCACTATTCACTTCTCACCTCATTCACATTCTCTCAACTTGTATCCTCTGTTTAGATCTTAAAAAAAATTCTTTACATTTTCTACAGTCCTTGCGAAATGGCTAGCAGACAAACCCGCCGAAGTGCTGCCTCCACTTCTGCCACAGCAGTAAGCACCCCAAGCCATAACACCATTCCAGACCGCTTCGCCTCTACCGACTCCGCCACAAGATACTACAACTCCTTTCAGAAGGGGGAGATGTAGGAAGAACGGGGGTTTCTCTACACCGAACCCACGGGAGACCTAGGGCTTGAAAGCTTCATAGCAAAGAAAATCCACGCCCTCAAATGGCAGCAGTTTGTTGCCCAACCGTAAGAGATGAACGTCACACTCGTCAGGGAGTTCTACGTTGTCGTCGACAGTAAAGACACCACGACAGTAATAGTTCGAGGTAAACAACTCTCCATCGAGCCTTCCTACATCAACACCCTCTATGGCTTATATGTGAGTAAGAAGGAGGACTCCCACAAAAGATTCGTCAACAGTCTGTCGCTGGCAGACTACGACACGGTCATGGCAGAGCTCACCGAGGAAGGGACGGAGTGGAACACCAACCAAAACATCGATGAACTGTGAAAAGAACTCAGTTGACTCCACAAGCCAAATTGTGGAATCACTTTGTGAAGAAGCGCATCATACCATCCTCCCACAACAGCACCATTAACAGACCAAGGTTAGCCCTTGTACATTCCATTTTAAATGAAATATAAATAAATGTCGGCTGCTACATACGGGCGGGAATTCTTGAGTGTCCCCTCCGACCATCGGGTCCCTTTGTCTTCCCATACCTCATCACCACCATCTACCGGGGCCACAACGTACCGGAAATTGCTGAAGACGTAAAAGTTCGAGGGAAAGGGTGGACGAAGCGGAACATTTACAGCCTCATGGAGTTGAAAGCTACCACCCCACTGTTCTACTTCAACCCCTTTGTGACGACAGAGCAGACGGCAGGCCCCAGTCCCATAAAACCTGCCACAGCAGAACAACAGCCAACGGCAGCAGTACCTCCACCAGACGCCTCCGCCCAGATTCTGTCGACGCTAAAAAGAATGGAGGAACGACAGCTCAGACTGATGAGCTACATGAGGGATTTCACAGCAGCAACAGTAAACTTTATCCATAACGATTTACATTTTACCCATGTGACATTCTTCTCTTTCCCAGAATAATTCTTTGCTACCCCCACACCTACACCTACCCCTGCTGCAAGCCCTATAACTCCATCTGCTGCCTCCACACCTACACCGGCCACGACAGCTAAAGGTGGCAGACAATCTGCCACTGCCAGAGGCGAGAAAAGAAAAAAACCCCTGCCGGAACTCGACGTAGAATATTTTGAAGGGTTCTCCTTCTCTTCCGTTTGGCAGGATTCTGACGGCGAGCCCTCAGTGGCCCGAGACATCTCCAAGGACTTCACGCCAATGAAAAGGAAGAAGCTCAACGAGACTGGCGAAGGACCCTCCAGCCAAGGCAGATCTGACAGCAGCAGCAGCTCCGACGATGAGGTTGAGGTTTTGGACAAGCCTCCACACATCTCACCAACACGTGTCCAACCACCTCGGGAGGCAAAGAAGAAAATAGCCTCTGCCTCTCCCAGCACACTATCGGCCCCTGCCATAAAATCACTGCCCGCCGGCAGCTCCAGATTAGCAGCAGCAACGATGACAGCTCCTCAACTTAAGTCTCTATCTTATATTTTTTTGTCTTGCTGTTTTATTTATTTTGTGATGTATTTTGTTTTTCTGTTTTATTTTCCATGTTGTCATGCATTGAGGACAATGCAACCCTCGAGTTTGGGGGTGGCATCCCTCCATCAATGAAGTTGGAGTTGTGTCTTAAATTTGTGTCTAAGTATTAGTTATTATTTAGTTTATTTTTGTGTCAAAAAAAACAAAAATTTGGCTTAAGTCTTTGAACTGAACTTATCTGTCGCGACATACGCTGTCGTGATAGTGCCTTTAGGATGTTTTTAGGAACTGTTTAGAGCCTTGCTATAGTTCTGGTCTTTAAAACACCCTTTGTGACTCTTATATGCTGTCTAGACTTCTATTTAACTAGAGTAGGAAAGCTTAACCACTTGAATTGCCCCTAGAGGTGCCTAACACTGGCTCTAGGAAAAGAATATCAGAAAAGAAAAACTTAGACTCAATACCCCTAGAGGTTCCTAATACCGGCTCTAGGAAGATAGCTAGAGGTGCCCAAAAACAGGCTCTAGTCAATTCAAAATAAGAACAACACCGAGTCTATTTTAGAAAAAAAACTAAATGAGCCTAAGAATTGCCTCCAAAAAATGAAATTTGGCATAAAAAAATTCAAGTGAGTAGCTTAACTATTCTAGTAAACTAAAGGAGTCTAGGCACATATTTGTTCACAAAACATGCACACACTGCACAAGACCTATAGCATGGTTCCGAATAAATCCAAAAACGTCCGACAAGGTATAGCTCATGAGAGGGCATGTGTGGTAGGTAATGAAAAGTTCACTGAATTAAGCCAAACAAAAAAGGTTTTTCAATTTTAGTTAGGTCATATTTGCTTGAGGGCAAGCAAGAACTTGAGTTTGGGGGTGTGTTGAGTGTGCAAAAGTTCTATATTTTACCCCTTAATTAACCCATATTTCTGCTGCATTCAAGCACAATTCATTTCATTTAGGTAAAGTTTCGCATATACATCACAATTAGATAAAATAGCACAGTTGCTACTGATTTTAGCTACTTTTGCAGGTATCTGCTGTGGCAGACTCAGGACAGCGAAGAAGCAGAGCTGGAACACAGGACTGGAGTCGAGAAGCAAGATGCTGTCGTGGCAGCCATGACGACAACATTGGTGAGGTAGAAAAATGAAGTGGAGCTCGACAGATAGAGGAATTCAAGTCGGTCTGTCGTGGACCACTCCTATATTTTTTTTGAGCCCTGAGGCAGAATGAAGGCCAAGCCCAAAGTCCAAGGAAGAAACCCAAAGCAAGAAAAGAGGACGAATTAAAGGCATATACTCAGAAGACTTAATCTCCAATAAAGTTGTACTTTAGTTTAAACTTGTATTCTTGCCATATTAGAAAACTTGGACCCAATGCCTATATAAAAGGCATGTAATTCAACCTAAGGGAGTATATCTCATTCTTAGTCGTCTTCCCCAAAACCCTTATCGTTTTCCCTCTTCTCATCATATTCTAAATTTCCCCTAGGGCTAAGGGTTAATTCTGTAAAGTAGTTGCAAGAATTGTACTGTTTTAGGAATTTTCTGTTCAAGTAATAAAAACTTCAAGTTTATTTATTCTGGTTTTCATATCTCGCAAGAGTATCGGGAGAGCATTGTGAGGTTATCTATTTGTTGATATCAGGAGAGTCAAGCATACGAATGAAATAAATACGAGTTTTCCAGTTTATGGTTAAAGCATCTCGGCTTAGGGATAAGTACGATGTTAAGTGGCTAAGGAAGAATTCAACAACATTGGTGTTCACCTTTCGATTAACGCCGGGAGGTATCATCTAAGAAGTGTTCAGCAACAGCACTTGGGCCTAGGGATAGGACAAGTCATAGCAGGGATTCTTGCCAAGCTTGAAGTACAGAGTTGTGTGATCGTTGTTGCGACAACAACAGACTTCTGCCGCGACAGGTGCTGCCGCGACAGGGACGACGACAGAACAGGAATTTCTCTTCAGTGCAACACCTGCACTACCGAGCAAATCAATACTGGCCTATCTCTTAACCCTGAATCTTTTATCTTTTATATTCCTTATTCTCCAATATTACCTTCCAAACAATTTAAACTCTTTCTTTCTCTCGCGCAGCAACTATAGGATAAAGCTATTTCCAGCCCCTGTGGAGACGATATTTGATACTTCAAGTATCACTTTACTACTTGCGTCGTGTACACTTGCACTACATTGCGATAGGACTTTTGACATGCAACAGTTACTTATTTAAGATGATCATGTTAGTAGCTAAGATTAAAGGATAACAAGGTTAGATGTTTATGTCTAAACAAATGATATAATGAGTTACTTGTTAGCTAAATTATTGAACTATAAGCTAAATATTTATGTTAGAATCAGGTCCTAATGAATTAAGAAGCTTAAACTTAACATAGTGTAATCTTCCCAGAAAACTCTATTCTGGGCAGTAACTTTGAAAAAACACCATAAATTGTATAGGTCGAATTAAGGGCTGAAATTTATATGAATTGAGCCTTAAAATGTCTATTTCGTTAGGAGAAAATAGATTTGAAATCTGGATTTTGAGTTGGAGTCTGGAAATAAAAACCTTTGGAAAGTGCATATTGTCCCAAAATGCAATTTCCTTGTCTTTGAACTAAAAATTGTATTAATTGGAAAGTTATTAAAATGAAAGGTCTAAGCGATTGTAAAAAGGGTTAAATAAGCTTTCTAAAGGTATAAATTAATTTAAATTCCGACGTATATATTAAAGGGTAAACTACACTAGTGACCACCTAACTATAGGGTTGGTGTCAATTTGACCACTATACTTTTAATTTTGGAAAATATATCACTTAACTATTTAAATGGTTTCGATTAAGCCACCAACCGTTAAAAAAAACGGAAAATTTGACGGGACTGTTAAAATAATTGGTATATTTACACATTTGGTCCCCTTTATTTATATAATTTATCAATTTGATCCCAATTTTAATCTAATAAAATAATTTATTTATTTTATTAGATTAAAATTAGGACCAAATTGATAGATTGTATAAATAAAGGGGACTAAATGTGTAATTATACCAATTATTTTAACAGTCTCATCAACTTTTCTGTTTTTTTAACAGTTGGTGGCTTAATTGGAACCATTTAAATAGTTAAGTAGTATATTTGCCAAAATTGAAAGTATAGTGGTCAAATTGACACCAAACCTATAGTTAGGTGATATCTTGTGTAGTTTACCCTATATTAAAAGATATGGACGATTTAGAAAAGGGTGTACAAAATTCCATAGACAGAAACAGTTTTAGATTCTAGTAATGGAATGTATACTTGCGTTTTAAAGAAAGGACTTGAATGATTGGTGTTGATAAGTAGAAAGATATATGTGATATTTTGAAAAATAAATACTAATATATTACATGTTTTGATCGAGAAATTAAGTAAATTATAAGTGGACAGATTAAATTATAACCATGAATTACTTAATAAAATGGATTGTGTATGTTAGTTCAATGGCCTTAAAATGAATTAGATCCTAGTCAAGTTGTCGGCTTAAAAAAAGTACTCATCTTCCTCCCCCCCCCCCTTTTTACAACCCAACGTGAAAGAGAACCCAAACCCCTCCCAAAGCTTAAGTTACTATTCCATCCATTTTCTCCATCACTTCAAGAGCTCCTTTGAAGGTAATTTCATTTTTGAACTCTCCTCATCATCCCAAACATTTCCATGGTTTTAGATTTCAAAACCATCACCATTTGTGTTTTTCAAGTTTTTCAAGTTTGATGAAAGTATGGATTTTTAATGGGTTTTCCACTTGTTTTTGGTTTGTTGAGTTAGGTTTTGAGTTAATCTCACTTAAATACACCTAATATCTTAAAATGGAAGGATTTTGGGAAAAATCCCGAAGTGGGTCTTGGGGGCATTTTTCAAAGTGTCAAAACTTGAATTTTTGGTGTGTTTTTGTGTTGGGTTGAAGGGATGATGGTATAGGGTTGTTAGGAAGGTGTTTTGGAAGCCTTTAGATGTCATTTGGGTGTTGGAAATGGTGGATTTTAGCTGGGTGTTTGGGGAGCACGAAACTGAGAGTTTGTGGTTAGTTTGGGTTTGAAATTGTGAAGTTTTGGCTTGTGTTTGTGGGTTGAGATTGTGGCTGAGTTTAGCATTGATTTGGTGAGTAATACTTGTCTTTTGATTGGTTAGAAGCAAGAGGAAACATCGAGGAAGGATCAGGATCGAATCCGGAAATTGTGGAGGCTTGACTAGCTTTGCTTGGTTTGCTAAGGAAGGGTGGTGAGTGAAACTTCAAACTTGTTTAAATTGGTTCAAGTGTGTGTAGTGGAGGTATTGGAATGAGCTTGGTAGGCCATTCCAAGGTAGAAGTTAAATTGGTAGTTTAACTTCTTGTGTGTTAATAAGCTTTAGATGTTTATGCTTATATTGGTCTTGTGAGGTATGAATTAATTATGTGTGAATATACATTGATGTGTGTGATGATGAATGTGTGCTATAAATGATGGTTGATATGATGTGGTTTAAATGTAATTGGCACTAGTTAACTTATCGAGTATAAATGATCGATCATTAGGATTAGTGTGCACACGGTTGAGTTAAATTCGCGCGTGGTCTTGGTGGCGTTAAGTCATCAAAGAGGAGTACGGTGATGTAATATTCCACCGAAAATTGTTTATATTATACGTGATAATAAGTGGAATCCCATCCGTAAGGCATGTGATGATGAGTGGAATCCCATCCATGCAAGGTCCGGTGATGAGTGTAATCCCACCGAGGTAATGTTGTTGTTGAGAGTAAATCTGCATATCCGAGTAAACTAATAGTGGCCAATGTACTTGCTCTTGTGGTTATGATGTTGAGATATTTGCTTTATCTTGTTGAGCTTAATATGAAGTAAGATGTCATATTATTGACTCTTGTGATGCTAGCTAGTTTGCTATGTGATGCCTATGTATGTTGTGTGTGATGATAGGGATTATATGCTTGAACCCTGCATTGTCGTTGTTTTGGTTTTAGGGCATCCTCACTAAGCTTCTAGCTTACGCTCTCATTTTCGACAATGCAAATCAGTAGCGTGGAGTTAGCAAGGAGCAAGGCGAAGGGGCATTCCAAGCTTTGTAGTTGCTCAAGTATGGTTTAGTAAATCAAGTAGTAGTTTAGCAATGGGGCTACTATGTGTTTGTATGAGCGTTGTATTACTCATAGACGTTGAATGTTGTTTATGCTTGGCTTGGATTTGTAAACCATGTTATGTCTTGTTGAATGCTTGTGATGAGAGGCCATGCCTTGGATGCTTATGTTGCTTTTGGTTGAGCATGTTAACCCTATACGTGAAGACATGTGCCATTTGGCTTTTTGAGCTTTTAAGCATGCCTTTTTATGCAATATCTACCTTTATGTGAATGCCTTGTTATAAATGCTTCGTTGATCATTTAAATTGTTCTATATGCTCGTTCTTGGTCGTGCAATGTTGTATGAATGCTTGAATGTGGATAGGGGAGTCTTAAAATGCATTTAGAATTGTGTTTGAGGGTCTTTTTGCTGAAATTTGGAGACTTACAGTGCAGGGCGTATCGATAGCCTAAGGGCCGTATTCCATCCATTTTTTCCATCAGTTCAAGAGCTCCTTTGAAGGTAATTTCATTTTTGAACTCTCCTCATCATCCCAAACATTTCCATGGTTTTAGATTTCAAAACCATCACCATTTGTGTTTTTCAAGATTTTCAAGTTTGATGAAAGTATGGATTTTTAATGGGTTTTCCACTTGTTTTTGGTTTGTTGAGTTAGGTTTTGAGTTAATCTCACTTAAATACACCTAATATCTTAAAATGGAAGGATTTTGGGAAAAATCCCGAAGTGGGTCTTGGGGGCATTTTTCAAGTGTCAAAACTTGAATTTTTGGTGTGTTTTTGTGTTGGGTTGAAGGGCTGATGGTATAGGGTTGTTAGGAAGGTGTTTTGGAAGCCTTTAGATGTCATTTGGGTGTTGGAAATGGTGGATTTCAGCTGGGTGTTTGGGGAGCACGAAAATGAGAGTTTTGTGGTTAGTTTGGGTTTGAAATGGTGAAGTTTTGGCTTGTGTTTGTAGGTTGAGATTGTGGCTGAGTTTAGCATTGATTTGGTGAGTAATACTTGTCTTTTGATTGGTTAGAAGCAAGAGGAAACATCGGGGAAGGATCGGGATCGAATCCGGAAATTGTGGAGGCTTGACTAGCTTTGCTTGGTTTGCTAAGGAAGGGTGGTGAGTGAAACTTCAAACTTGTTTAAATTGGTTCAAGTGTGTGTAGTGGAGGTATTGGAATGAGCTTGGTAGGCCATTCCAAGGTAGAAGTTAAATTGGTAGTTTAACTTCTTGTGTGTTAATAAGCTTTAGATGTTTATGCTTATATTGGTCTTGTGAGGTATGAATTGATTATGTGTGAATATACATTGATATGTGTGATGATGGATGTGTGCTATAAATGATGGTTGATATGATGTGGTTTAAAAGTAATTGGCACTAGTTAATTTATCGGGTATAAATGATCGATCATTAGGATTAGTGTGCACACGGTTGAGTCAAATTCGCGCGTGGCCTTGGTGGCGTTAAGTCATCAAGGAGGAGTACGGTGATGTAATATTCCACCGAAAATTGTTTATATTATACGTGATGATGAGTGGAATCTCATCCGTAGGGCATGTGATGATGAGTGGAATCTCATCCATGCAAGGTCCGATGATGAGTGTAATCCCACCGAGGTAATGTTGTTGTTGAGAGTAAATCTGCATATCCGAGTAAACTAATAGTGGCCAATGTACTTGCTCTTGTGGTTATGATGTTGAGATATTTGCTTTATCTTGTTGAGCTTAATATGAAGTAAGATGCCATATTATTGACTCTTGTGATGCTAGCTAGTTTTCTATGTGATGCCTATGTATGTTGTGTGTGATGATAGGGATTATATGCTTGAACTCTGCATTGTCGTTGTTTTGATTTTAGAGCATCCTCACTAAGCTTCTAGCTTACGCTCTCATTTTCGACAATGCAGATTAGTAGCGTGGAGTTAGCAAGGAGCAAGGCGAAGGGGCATTGCAAGCTTTGTAGTTGCTCAAGTATGGTTTAGTAAATAAAGTAGTAGTTTAGCAATGGGGCTACTATGTGTTTGTATGAGCGTTGTATGACTCATAGATGTTGAATGTTGTTTATGCTTGGCTTGGATTTGTAAACCATGTTATGTCTTGTTGAATGCTTGTGATGAGAGGTCATGCCTTGGATGTTTATGTTGCTTTTGGTGGAGCATGTTAACCTTATACGTGAAGACATGTGCAATTTGGCTTTTTGAGCTTTTAAGCATGCATTTTTATGCAATATCTACCTTTATGTGAATGTCTTGTTATAAATGCTTCGTTGATCATTTAAATTGTTCTATATGCTCGTTCTTGGTCGTGCAATGTTGTATGAATGCTTGAATGTGGATAGGGGAGTCTTAAAATGCATCTAGAATTGTGTTTGAGGGTCTATTGCTGAAATTTGGAGACTTGCAGTGCAGGGCGTATCGATACGCCTAAGGGCTGTATCGATACGGTCTTGCCCTCCAGGACTCAGTTTTGGCTTGGTATATCGATACGCGGGGGTGTACCGATACGCCCAAAGCTCACTGGAAATCTGGGATTTTGGTGAGAGTTTGGCGTATCGATACGGGCTCTAAGCGTATCGGTACGGGTTTGTCTCGTTGACCGGGAGATGTTGAACGAGAAGGGTGTACCGATACGCTCAAGGGTTGTATCGATACGGTCTTCCTATGTTGACTGAGGGCAGTTGACTTGGTCAAGGCGTATCGATACCCTTGATAGGTGTATCGATACGGCCTGCTTAAAAAGGGTAAAGTGGGTTGTTTAACATGTTGTTCTAGGTTCGGCTGTGTTTCTTTCTTGATGTTTTCCGTTTTCGTGATCACTTAGGAAATAATACGCCTTTAGACAAGATTTAATTGAAAGAAATTTTTCTAGGGTTGCTAACCGAGTTGGGACCTTAATGGGTTTCACATTGGTTTTCCTCGTGTAACCTACTCGGACCGGTCAGCCATCCAGACCGGGACGAGGGGGTTACACCGTTCCAATATGGGTGCCCCAAAAGCCTGGTCGTTCCGAAACCACACCACTTGTTTCAAAACGCCTTGGCACAAATTGGCCTGAAACTGCATTTTAGCATCCCCAAACATTCTCAAACTTACCCCGAAAGATCACAAACCACATGGCAACATATTAAGTAAACATTCTAGAGGCAAAAAACCCTAAAACGGGCTTCAAGCATGCATACACACAAATATGAATCTCAACCTCAAAAGCTCATAAAAACACTTTAGCTCAAAACACCAACAAGCCAAAACACCAAGCATTTAACCAAAAGCCAAAGCAAGCCTCAATATAGCATGGTATCAACATTTAAAACATGTAGCAAAAGGTTAACACGTGGGAGTTTACAACCACCTCTCTAACCACAAAAACAAGTATTCTCATTGCTAAATCATTATTACAACTTAAAATCCATACTTGAGCTTAAGCTACGATCGCCGAAACCTTTCCCTCGCCTTCATTTACTTCCTGAAACACTAACGATCTGCATTGTTGGAAAGGAGCGCGTAAGCATAAAAGCTTAGTGAGTGGTACTCAAAACCACAACAACAACAACGTAGTTTTAGCGAAACCTTTTTGAATTGAAAACATAACCACAAGCATAAATGTCATCACATGATTATCAACAATCATACATTCACTTAGCATCTTACATAAAGCAATGCAACAACATATAACAACATGGCATGATTCTCAACATTTACCAAAATAACATTCAACCTTTCAACACAAGAGTATTATGACAATTATGGTTACATTACTCGAATACGCGGATTGGACTCGATGGCATCTTACATCGCCAAATCTATAAGAACAACAAGACTCGCGATGGCATCTTACATCAAGCTTGTTGTTCTTATAGATTCGGTGATGTAAGAAAAAATCAAAACAAAGGAGAAATTACCTTGAAAATTTGTGTGGGTGATGTGCTTGCTCCAATGGAATAGTTGAAAATGGTGTACTTGAGAAAATGACGTAAAATGAGGAAGAATAAGATGAGTGTATTTTGAAAACCCCTTTTCCCCTAATTTTTAAATTCCAAAATCTCCCTTTTTACCCTTATTCATTAAAATCCCTTTTTGTGCTCATTAAAAATGTCTTCTCCCAACTAATTTAGCCCGAACCGATTTAACCAAACTCGGTTATCTCTCGGGCCCTAAACCCGGGGCATTACACCCCAGGTTAAGCCATCTCGATTGATACCTTGACCCTGAAGCTATCTTTTATGGACCCGGAGCAAGGCTTACTATGCTTGAAGTATGATTTTGTAATTACTTTGAAGTACTCCTAGTTGGTGGCTACTAGATTTGTGTATAAGTCATATAGGCCATGCATTTTGATGATTGTAAATATGAAAATGAAACCTTGATCTAATGGTTTGTAATGTTTAAGGATACACTTGGATGTATATAAGTAATAGTTATATGTAAACACTATGACCTTATTTGAACATGAATGAATTAGAATTATGTGAATAAGCTTGTCCAATTCGAGTATAGAAAGGTAATGTGAATACTTGAACTTATTTAATGTAAAGAAAATAGAAAGAACGTGCATGAGACTACTCTAATTAGAACCCTATTCGAAATGGAACTTGTATCTAACATGCCTAATTCGAAATTGAACATGAACCTAATATGTGTTTGTGTTTGAATGTCTAGGTATGTATAAATGTAAATGGTGGTCACTTGGTGATGTTCTAGATGTATCTTGCATTGGAACTTGTCTAATTCAATTTGTGTGCTTTAGAAGTCTAGCCTGTACTAAGTGAATTAAACATGGTAAATCAATGGCTTAGAATGAACTAGTTCCACTAACTTGTAATGGAAGTTTAAAATGAACCTATATCTTGCCTTATAAGTAACTTGGTGTCTAATGAAATCAATACATAATTGGTAAGGTTCCTAATTGGTTTACATAACTGTTTAGTCTAATGGGTAATCTAAAGTGAAAAAGTTTTAAATTGTCCCTAAATTCCTTGAATGCTTGTCACGTTTTCTTGTTGTAACGCTCCTGACCATTTATATAGTTTACCCTTGAAGAAAATAAAAATTAATGGGTCACGTCAGTATTTTCTAACGGAAGGTAACGGGATGGACCAAAATAAAAGCGAAGTAAAAGTTGAGGGACCAAAATGAAAGCGAAATAAAAATTGAGTGACCCTAATAAATTTTTTAAAAGTTTGGTGACCAAAATGAATGCACCTTTAAAGTTAGGTGACCATTGGTGTACTTTACCCTTAAAATTGATGACATTGAATGATCTTAACGGTCGTCTAAACTAAAATATAATGCTAAAATAATATCGATTTTTTTAAAATATAAAATAATATTAATTTTTAGTTTAATAATATAATCGATAGTAAATTTTAAATTTGAATGATATGTGATATAATTTACCATTATTTTAATTGTATTCTCCTAACAACCTTACCTTACCTGACCACGATATACTACAAAGTAGCAGTGGACCATTCAGAAGTCAGTTTTGAACAGTGGTTGTTGGTTTTTCGATTGTAGATTCCAAGCTTTCTCTTTTAACATTTCCCCTTTCTCCTTCTACATCTTTCTTTTCGTTCTTCATTTTATTTTACCATATTTTGTGTTGGGTGTTTATTTTCCATCTCTTTTGAATCAAGGAAAACTATAACTGCTTGTTATTTCTCCCCTCCCCTTTGTGTTGAGAAGATCGAGAGAATAAATGAGTACAGAAGGATCAAGTGTTGTTGGTATGTTTTCGATTTGCAAAGCCCTAGATTTCTCTTATTTGTTACTCAAATTTCCTTTTTTCTGTTTTCCCTGAAATTTTGGTATGTTGCTTTGAAAGTATATGGATCTGGTGGTACTAGGGTTTCGATTTTGATATTGGTGTTCTTTTGTTTAGTTCAAAGTTCTTGCTTTTAGATGCTTGAGAATGGAGTTTTTGTGCTTGGTTTGATATTCAAGGCGAGAATTTTATAGGCTTTGATGGTGAAATTTTTACAATATTTTTTTTAATAATTTTAATGGGTTTTATTCCCAGTGTGATGGGGGATCAAATAATAGAAATATTTATGATTTTTTGTTTGTAGCCTTGTATTTGGAAACTACTTGAAATTGTAGGAATAAAATGAAAGAAGCAAGTTCTTAAATTATTTATGCTTATAATTGTGACAGAGCCATTGCAAGTAACTAACTAGATCTAGCAACATTTGTTTATGTACCTTGTCTCGAGTAAAGAATTCAAAAAGAAGAAGAAATAAAGGTTAAAATGCTTGAGACTTTGCTAAAATAGCCATTTGACTATGATGCATGGACTGTACTTTGAAGTAGCTTTTTATTTTACTCGTTTCATTCATCAAAACAATCGATCCACTCTGAAGGAATTTGATGAGATTAGTCAACAATACTTGTGTTTTGGGATGCATATGTAGCTGTTTATGGAGTGCTAACTGAACATTGAAAACAGATGTTTGTGGTTTACCTTGTATGCTATCGGGATTACTTCAGTTATTTCTGGTATCATGTTGACTGTTTTGCATTATTCGACTCACCGTTCGAGCATTTCTTTTTAGTCTTAGATTTTACTTTTTGCTATTGAAGAAACTGCGGTTTTTAATATTTTTGGGAACTGCAATTTTTAAAGATGGACTTTGTAAAAACTTCATATGTGACTTTGTTACAATCCTGGCCTAGGGACTAAAATGTCTGGTCTTTTGCAGTTCCCAGGAGTTTCAGATTGCTAGAAGAGCTTGAGAGGGGTGAAAAGGGAATTGGGGACGGAACTGTTAGCTATGGGATGGATGATGCTGATGATATATACATGCAGTCATGGACTGGGACTATTATTGGCCCCCCTAATGTGAGTCTCTCTCTCTCTCTCTCCCTTATTCTTTTCGGTAGTCTGTGTGTGTCTCTGAATTTAGGTGGAAAGGTGCAATGACGACGGGTCTAAGCCAATCTCGAAATTGACGACTGCGTGTAGCTAAGCTCATTTTCACAAGTTAATGTCATCCTTGATGAGATATTTGACATGATGAGTAATTAATAATAAGAACTTGATAATGCTTTTCTTTAATAAAAACAATGCTCGTGTTGGATGCCAATAACATGAAAAGAAGCTATGCTTGAGGCAAATTAGTCTGTTGCTCGAATTGGAAGACTGATTTATTCTTTCTGCACCACAGAGTAGAATACAGTTCACTGGCCTAATTTCACCTATAAGATGGCAATTATAGCTTGTTGAAACATATGAGAAGAGAGTAGTGCTTTTCATATTTACAATCTTTTAAAAGACGTTTCTCGGTACTTTTCTATAGCAACATCAGCTATAGAAGTATATTATATAAGCTCTATGATCTAAATCCTTCTTGCAACTCAATTTAGCTGGAACTTTGAACATTTAAAATATACTTCAATTATTCTCACAGCTTATGACAGAGTATACAATGTTTGTATTTAATAATTGCATTGCTTTTGACTAAAATTATAAATCTTCCCAACTTATTTATTTTGAGAAACTATGTTAGGGAAGCACATGCCGATTCAGATATGTTTTTGTTCATGAATGGACATGCCAAAACACCATCAACATTTCACATTTACCCCCAAAATTGTCATTTTTATCATCTCTTTCTTTATGAAATACCTCCTCACTCATAAAACTGTCTCAATTCTTGATAATTTAAATTCGTTTAGGTCTAGTTCGGTGCAAAGGCTAGGATTAGATCGAATGACTTTTTGTTCAATGCTGTAGGTCATTAGATCTTTATAGAATAATGATATGGTTTGATTAATTATCCTACCTGGGTAGTATTAGACAATCTTATGGAAAGGAAAAAGACTATCATACATGGATAAGATTTTTGTATAACGTGATAAGAGCCTTTTAGTTCTGTACACACCAGATGAAAAGCGACGGAGTAAAGAAAATTGACTTGTTAACCTTGTTATTTTGTGCCGTGCATGTCAGACTGTTCACGAAGGACGGATATACCAATTGAAACTGTTCTGTGGCAAGGATTATCCAGATAATCCACCAAGTGTGAGGTTTCAAACACGGATAAATATGACCTGCGTAAATCAGGAAACCGGAGTGGTAGGTGACGTTTTTCTCACAACCTTTTATGCTACGAGGTGATATTTATAGCTCTGCTAAATTGCCAGGTTGAGCCTAGCCTTTTCCCCATGCTTACTAATTGGCAAAGGGAGTATACAATGGAAGACATATTGACTCAGCTGAAGAAAGAAATGATGTCTCCACAGAACAGGAAGCTAGCTCAGCCTCCTGAAGGTGTGTAGATCTTATAATCTCTTCGTATTATGTCGTTTTCTTAAGCCTGTCCCTTTTCTTAAGTGAGTAGTTATTGAGGATAGTCGAATCGTGCTATAGAAAGTATTGGTTGTTGCATAGAATGGTAGTTTATGGTTGTTTGCATATAGATCAACTGGATTTTATTTGTGATATATTGATTCTTTGGTGCCTAAATGTTCTCGCTTTGATGCATGTTATGTAAAAATTAAACTGTGTTAATATTTTCCTAGGCAATGATGAGGCACGGCCTGACCAAAAGGGTTTAACGTTGAAGTGTTGCATCGTCTGAAATCACCGGAGTTGTATGCCAACATTATGTATATAAAAATATATACATTAGGTAATTTCAGCAACCGACTTCGTTCCAAAATGCCAATGGTGGTGAGAAATAAATCGAAACTTGTTAATGAATTTGATTCTGATTGACATTCAAAAACTGTACAAGTTATGCTAATATCGTATCTAAGTCGGTGAGTGCGTTTTACTTTTCTCTGTCTTTCATTTCCTCGTTTATTTACCGTTTCCATGTCATGTAATTTAGAACGAATCTGAGGTTCGGATCTTTACCGGTTTGAGATCATTGTCATATTCCTTCTATGCCTGTGCTTTCTCTTGGATGAATAGAAAACTGTACCATCAGAAGTTTATTATTTCCAGCAATGTTGGAGTTACAGTTCTATTTTCATGCAGAAGCTTCCCTTTTTGGACAGCTTATGTTCTGTACATGTTTATGCGTAGTTTCTTCCATGATTTCTGATCTTCCCAAGTGTTTTTTTTTTTGGCTTTTCTTTAATTCTTAAATTATTTATATAATTTTATGATTAAATTTAAATAAATAAATAAACATTTCATTGCGTAAACAATGATTCGGATTGAATCAAACTCACAAGAAAGTATAATTATTATAAATTATAATAGTAATCACTCATTCTCGTTTTTGGATTAAATTACTAAATGATTTTCCAAAGCTGGAACTTGAAGAAAAGGAATTCAAGTTTGAGTTCTATCAAAGTCGATTTCCCTTGTACGTTTCACATTTACAAATGTCATGCCATATAATATATTATTGGACTGAATTCGAGCTTGATTTAATTAATTAGGAGCTCGAATGAGTTTCTGGTTAATTTAAGAAATTTTTATCAAATATATTGAATTTAAAAAGTTAATATTCATCAATTGATAGTACAACGATGCGTGCAGTGCACTTGTTTTTGTGGCTGTAAAGCAAAGCCAAATAACCAAGGCCGTACATTTTATTTCTTGCATCTGAGAGCAGCTTCCTTGGTTGTCAATAGAAATATCTATGTCGTTTTATCTCATTTTTGGTTCTTCTCATTCCATGTTATTATTATATCCACGCGTTTTTTTTCAAACTATTTATTTACCAAATTTTTTTATACAATATCTAAATTATCAATAATTTTATTAAAAATTTTAAATTAGTAATAATTATGCCATAGTATGTTGAATTCACCGCTTTTAAAAGATGTCAATCTAAGCAAACTCAGTGATGAAAATATTGATTACAGCAAAAGTCGGGCAGGAGCTTTTGTTCAAGACATTACATATACAATTAATACATTGATAATCAGAATATATCTCGGTTTAGAACATAATAAAACTAGACAAATAAATTTCATTATTTATTTTTGAACACTGTCAAAATCGTTAATTCTGTAATAAACTCGACATAAACTCGAAATATTTTTTAAAATAATATAATAAATGTAACATTTATGTATTTAATTACAATCAAAACAAAAAACACATAATTTACCAAAATTCGAAAGAAAATGAAGCTTGTTTTTGCACTGAACAAGCAGTCTTGATCAACCTCCTATTCCAGTATAAATAGCTGTAATAATATTTGGTGATAGAATCAACGAAAAAGCAAAGCAAAGCAACACTATTCTGCACTTATTAGGGTTTCCATTATTTCTTTCTCAAAGTTTTTCTTATCACTTCTTGTAGCTTCTCTTTCTATCTGCCAAACATCTCAGTTTCATATACACCCCACCAATGGCTTCTTCTCTGTCATCAAAAAATCTTCCACAAGGTAGTGTGTGTATATATATTCTTTAAATTTGCAGGGTTTTGTTTTCCTTCTGAAATGGTTTAATTGTGTGGATATTTGCAGGAGTTTATGATTTAGGGCGTAACGATTCAGACCAAACCGTTCTGGAGAAACATGTTTCATTCTTTGACAGAAACCGTGATGGCCTCGTTTATCCATGGGAGACCTTCGAAGGTATATTTTATTGTTATTTTTTATTTTAAGATAAAGTTCTCAAATGATCGCTAAACTTTTAAAAGTTATAAAATGGACATTAAACTTTGAGATTTTTTTACACAATATTATATGTTGAGCTGTTAGATGTCGTTAACAGGGTCACTTAGTAATATATTAGTGATTAAAAAATGATTATTTAAATGTTACAGAATGATAACTGAGCCAAAAACCTTTTCATTTTTTCATTTGAAACAGGTCTTCGAGCAATAGGGGCTGGTTATTTCTTCTCCATGGCTGGTGCTTTCCTCATTCATTTTGCTCTCAGTGGCAAAACTCGCCCTGTAAGATATAATATATTATCTCAAATAATACCATAATTAAACTTAATAAATGATTAGCAATATATATGCAGGGAAAATTTCCTTCCCCAGTCTTTCCAATTGAGGTCAAGAACATCCACTTGGCAAAGCATGGCAGTGACGCTGGTGTATACGACAGTGATGGAAGGTAAATCAATGTAATAATCATGATAATTTGCATGAAACTCGATAATCTTTGCTGCTTTTTGTTTATGCATTAATTAAGGTTTGTTGTTATAATTTTATGTAATGTCAACGAATAATTTAATTCCGAGCTATTACACGATAGATTCGTGGAATTGAAGTTTGAAGAAATCTTCAGTAGATTCGCCCGTACGCATGGCAGCGCCTTAACATCCGGTGAACTCATGGCAATGCTCAGGTCCAACAGGGAACCAGGGGATTACAAAGGATGGTATATACAATTACTCAACTTCATAATATATCGACAGAAGGTCGGAGTTTGAATTTTGACGATGAAATTCGGATCCCGGAATAACCTTTTTCTGAATCGCAGGATCGGTAGCTGGACGGAATGGATGACATTATACAATCTGTGCAAGGATGACCGTGGATTGTTGAGGAAAGAAGTGATTAAAGGCGTTTATGATGGAAGCTTATTTGAACGTATGGAGAGGGACAGGAAACCACACAGAAATAGATGGTAATACCTCAATAATATTAATTCTTCATTTATTTATTATTTTTTTTAAATCAAAATTGACAAAATTAATAATTTGATGAATAAGTTAAAGTTTGGATTATTGATTTTGTTTGTGATGCAGTTGCGTATAAAGAAATGCTTTGTTCGAATGCTAGGTTTGGTTTGATTTGATCCGCCTTTTCGAAAAGATTTGGTTGGGAACATCTAGTTTGATTTTAATTTTCATTTAGAGTGTATAATGGCAGAAAGAAATGTGTCTGCTTGTTGATGGATTCAAAGATTAAATAAGCATGAATTCCCATGGTCAAACATATATACATTTTATATTATATTTTTAATTTACTTTTTTATATTAAGAAATATATTTGAATTCAATATTTATTACATTGAATATTAAATTCGGGATACGGAAAGAGGAAGGCAAACTCGATCGTAATATTTTATGTTTTATTCATACAGATCATGCTCGTCGATAAATTAAAAACGTTTAACTACTTTTTCAACGTAAAAACCTTTAAATTATTAAATAAATATCGTTAAGTATAATATCCTTAATCGAAAGGATAGAAATATCGTATTGATAAAAAAAAAACTATGCATACATGACAAGTTCAATTATTTAAAAAAATTAACAGTTAGGTCGTTAAACTAACAATACAAAAATGCACATAAATATATGAAACTACTTTGATTTTAGTTTTATAGGAATCTCTTCTAATAGTTTTATTTTTGTTATTGTAAGAATCAATCCTAATAGAATTGCAATAACCATTAGGAAAAGACTAAAATGATAATAAAAATAATAGGCCCAACCCAAAAATTATTTTTGAAAAGCCCATTATCATTAATCTTGATATGACCTAATTTATAATTTTAATTTTATATAGAAATTATATAATATTTGACATAATGATAAGTTTAGTCCTCGATGTTTATATTTTTGTCAATTTTTCTTTATTTTTTAACTAAATTTGTTCTTCAATCTTTGAAAGAAAAAGTCAAATTCGAACAACTACTACTCAAAAAAGAGTCGAATTGTTTTTTTAATAGAAACTTGTATAATAGTTTATGTGCACTTCAAGTGTGGCTACAAGGTAATATTTATTTAATTTTCTTAGCCCTTTAAAGGTACAGACAATGTGCACACATGGCGTTCGAACCTGAGTCACCTGAATGAAGTACATCATCCTTTACCGCTGGGACCACTCCACATGTTCATTTTTTAAATTATTTATTGACATAACATATATAAGATAAATAAATAATGTCATGGCAGCCTAAAGTACATATAGATCCATGTCAATGCCATTAAAATTTAATATTTTACTCAACATTTTCTTAAAAAGAATTTAACTAAATAATTAAAGGTCAAATTAATTAGAAATTATATATTAAGGGCTAAAATTTTCATTATTTCTAAATATTTTGATTTGATAAATTTAATCAAATATTTCAATCTTATTAAAACTCTGTTTATTATTCCCTTTGTTGTGCTTTTACGAAATGAATGGGCCTCCCCCTCCCACAGCTGTTACACCAACCTATAAAATATATGAAATAATAGACAAGTCTTTTCATGTATTTTTTGTCTTTGAAATTACTCATCAAAATTCAATCAATTCTTTAATAAAGTTTACTTTTGCTTAATCCTTCGCATGCTCTTCTGGTCTGATTTTGTCTCATCAATTCAATTGAAATCAACAACCATTCGAACAACATAATTTTCAGACAATTAGAATATGATTATATTAATAATGGTAGTAATTATATTATATTTTATACGTCTGAAGCCTCTCACGAGAGAAATTATTATATGCACCGACTCACCACGTCATTCATGGTCTTAACCAATAAAATACATCTATCTCAAAATAACTTTCAAATAACTATTCACTCCTTATTTACATGTAAGAAAAAGGTGAAGATTCACATTAAAAAATTGAGATGGTGGATCCTATTGATCGGGGTTGTTCAATGATCGAATTTATGGTTAATATATGGTTAACCATAACTATTATTTACAATAAGTCATATGATCGAGGATTGTTCAATGACAATTATATTTAAATGTACTCAAACTCACGATTTATAACATGTCTATTCTTTAAATCAAAGACAATTATTATATTTAAATGTACTCAAACTCACGATTTTTTAAATGTCATTTGTTCAAAATTCTTTCAAATATCTTTAGATAGTATTGAAAATTAAAATCCAAAAAAACACATATAATTACAATTTCAATAAATATAACTATAACCTGAATCAATCACTATACAAATAAATGAATTGATAATCAAAATATCTCTGGATTTAAATTATAATAACTAATAATATATCACACATAATAAGACTCGTGATAATTCTAAACTAAGATTTCAACTATATTTACAAATGAACAGAGTCCACATACAGTAAAACTCATAATAAAAGAACAACAAATTTTGTATCGTAAGATATCAGAGAGGGGCTCCAATCATAATAAAAGTTTATCCTCAACTCATCAAACCCTAATAATTTGGTTCCAAGAGCCATGATTGGCAACAACAATGTTGTGTGGCAAGAGACACTAAAACCGTGGCACAATTCCATATATGTATAATGTAAACATATATACATACATAGTGGCGAATCCATGTGTATTTCAAGGTAAATACGTGTCCACTCTAAACTTTTTAAACTTTACACATTTAACTTTAATTTTTTTATTTTTTATGAATTAATCTTTAAATTTCGCTAATCATTTATGAATTATGTCCACCCTGAAATTTTGAGATTTTATATGTGTGTGTCCCACCCTAAAAAAATATTTCTGGATCCGTCACAGTACATACATATATAACGAATGGTACGTATGTATTGCTTTATTATTATGATTATTTGCCAGCTCCAAAGTCGAGAGACATGGCATGATCCAACCCTAAATAAAAGGGGGTGATGGAAAGGGGGCTAGGGGGCATTTGTTGGTGATGAGCTTGGCCTTAAATCTTATCTAATCTAGCAAAATGACAATAGTTTGGTCGGATGTTAAACCCATAGACCTAAAAGTGTTGTGGGCACATGATAAAAGCAAATGACAAAACATTCATCGCCTTTGATAAATATACTTATATAATATGGACATTTTATTTAATTATTGAACGTGACATCCCCCATTCATTATTTCTCTTTGATGGAACACCCCGTTCTTGCTCCTCCACACCTCTTTGTCCAATTCAAGTCCCCATTGATAACATTTCGGTCGGTCCAGACCGAAATTCCTATGAAAACAAAAAATTGTTAGAAAGCATACGAGTTTTATCGTCGAAGAATGCTTCTGTGTTTAAGTCGATAATTTTAATTAATGCATGCATCGTTAATAACTTCTTCACTAGGTCAAATTTTCCACAAGGGAAAGCATAAGAAATTAGTCGATTCTAAGCATTTAATTTCTCGTAGCAATGAGCCAAAGACTTTGAACAAATACTAGTCTTTTGAAGCAACTACTTTTAACATGATAAAAGGAAGCTTCTTGGTATTTGATAAGCACAAATATATATATATTTGTCATGAACATGATTAATCTTTGTTAAAACTACAGGGTTTACTTAAATTCTATATAATTCCAGAGCAAAAAGTTAAGAATTATTGGAAAAGAAACTTCCCTTTTTAAAAAGTAGAAGTTAAAAAATAAATAAAGTTGTATCACTTTACCAAACATTTCCTTTGAATTATCTAAATCTAAATTAAATAGTGACCACTGACCATTCACACAAAAATGATATTGGGGAGTCCAAATGAAATTATAAAATTATAGAAGGCCAAGTTTAAAAATATATAAATTAAAAAGAACTTAAATTGAATTATTGATAATTTACAGGGATCTAAACTGAAAATTTTCCATTCAACAAAAGTGACCTACTTCCACCGGCGTAGCCCCGCCCTGCCTTCTACTTAGACTTTTGGACTTAAAAAAGAGAGGGGGAGAAAATAAGGGTCATTTAATGTTGCATTTTTTTAATCAATCCCTTTTTAAAGGATATATATATATGACATTTTGTGATTTTATTTTTAAAAATACTCTAACAATACCCAAAATAATTTATATATCATATTTTAATTTTGTGATTCAAATTTACTTGACTTTAAGAATAAATATTTTAATAAAATTATTTTCACTAGAAAAAATACCAAAAAAAGATAAACTAAGGGTCTATAAAACTATGTGATTCTGAAAAATAAAATTGGTTGGTGCATTAATTTTTGTGACCCAATCTAGAAGGCATATGCCCTATCTATATAACTATTGTACAATCAAAAGTCTTTGTCAAAGAAAGAGTCTAGATGATTTTCCAAGCACTTTCATAAATATGGGAGCATTAGTGTACCAAACATAGAGGTTCTATTCTTCAATATCAAAGGAAAATGACCCATCATCTATACATCTTACACTTGTTTAAGGATCATACTATCTACCTGATTTGATACATTCGATCGCATACAAATTAAATTTTAAAAAACTACATTTTATAAATTCTATTTGAAAATATATATATATATATATTTCATATAATGGAGTAATTATTTTTTATATTCACACATGTTATACTTATAAAAGGTATGGAAGTCAATAGTCAATCACTTTTTTTATAAATAATAGTCAATCACTTTGTTATGAACAATTATTTCATATTTTTATCAATCTTAGGTCAATAAAGTTAGGTGAGTTGTGGAAGTAAAACACATTGTTCCTTGACAAGATTTGTTCATAAAGGAGTTTAGGTTCAATTTAATTCAACAATTGTAAGTATTAAATCCATTTATTAATTTACAGTTGTAATGAGTAAATCCCATGTTACTTTTGGTTTGTTTCAAAAGGCTATTGATTTATAGAAATCCCCCCAAAGATGATATATATGATGGCCAATTGGCCATAATGTACTCTAAAGGGAAATTTGTACCATATTGTTAATTCAAACTTTAAAAAAAATAAATTATATGAATAAATTTTATGTATGGTGATAAAGCATATTATAATCTGACGAGAGAATTTAAATTCAAACTTTAGAAATAATATTGTTAATATAACTAGATCGAAAGAATCCCTTTCTTAACAATATATATATATATATATACTATGAACCTCGCACCCTACTAATCTACAACAAACTCCTTAACCATTTGTACTATGACAAACTTATTAACATAAGTTTTATTTTTTATGAGTTAATTACATCACACGTCCTCAAACTATAACTCTCATTTTAAATTGTTCTTCAGACTTTTAAATGTTCTGATTTTGTCCTTAAACTATAACCTTCATTCGAATTTGGTCCACGGGCTTTTGAATTGTCCAATTGCATTCTCAATCTATAACCCCAAACTTTTCCACGTTTCAATTTTATCCCATGTCAATAAATTTATTAACTATCATGTAAACATTGATGTGTATTATGCAATGGTATAATACGATAATTGGAAGATGAAATTGGAATGTTCTAAAGTTTGGGGGAGCAATTTAGAATGTGGGTCATAGTTTGGGGATGAAACTAAAATATTCAAAAATTTAGGGACTAATTTAGAATAAGAGTCACAATTTGAGATAAAATTGAAACATCTAAAAATTTAAGGACCAATTTAAAATAAAAATTATAATTTGAGGACGTGTAATACAACGAATTCTTTTATTATTATTATTATTATTATTATTATTATTATTATTGAATTGTGATTCAATAGGTTAAATCGATTAAATCGAGAATCGAACGTCTGATCAGTTAAAATTCTGATCCGATTTTTACAACATTATACTAAACTAAATTGATGTAAACCGAAAATGGAACCAAATGATTAGTAATTGAAAATGGAGTTGATTATGATAGATGAATTATAATGTAGGAGGCATAGGCAAGTCCCGGACCATCTTTGATGTAATACGGGTCAACCGTTACCGGTCCCCTCGAACCTCACCAGCACTTTGTAAGTTTGTCTAATGTCTATTATTTGTTCATTTGTCAATCCCCACCCTTCACTATGTCATTTTCCAACTATTTTCCATTCATAGTAATTCTTAAACCATTACTACAAATATCAATAAATTAATATTATTTATAATTCTTTAAATTATATGGACTCGTGCAGGCATGATTATTTGTCAATAATACTTTCGACAAACTTTTTTAATAAAAAATCACTCATACTAATACTAGAGAGGTTTAATTATGCCCTCACTCCTTTTTCTTTCAAGATTTAATCCATTTAATTATAAGGATTAATATCATATACACAGACGATGGAAACTGAAAGTTTCCACAAGTGCCTTAGTTTTAGGGTATAGGGAGTTAGTTTAGGGTATAGGGTTTAGGTGTAGGGGTTTAGAGTTTAAGAATGGTTGTTTCAATTTAAGGTTTAGGGTTATAATTTAGGGTTTATATGTTAGGGTTTAGTTTTTAGGGTAATATGGTGAGGATTTAGGTTTTAACCTATAAACCCTAAATTATAACCCTAAACCTTAAATTGAAACAACTATTCCTAAATTCTAATCCCCTACACCTAAACTCCTAAACTCTATACCCTAAACTAACTCCCTATACCCTAAAATTAAGGCGTTTGTGGAAACTTTCAGTTTCCACCGCCTGTGTATAGAATATTTATCCTACTTATAATTCTAAGAGTTTAGTACCTCTACTTGTTCGATAAAAGTTTAATTGATAACACTATTAACTGACTCTTGTTAAATTCGAATGTGTATTATTAGGGATGGAACCACATTGATGGTGGAAGGAGACCTACCCACAACTTTTGTTAAGTATGACTCATATACTGTTAAAGACAGATGCTAGAGCAGAGAACGAAGTATTTTGGTAAATGTACCGTGGAGGGTTACTTATATATATGTCTATTATTTGTAACCTAATTTGATTGATTGAATCAATAAGAAAAATAGTCGCTCTTGCTCCTGAGAACGTAAGCAAATTGTTGAACCTCGTTAATCTTTTTGTTCTTGCTTGTTTATTTTTTTGTTCGTTTGCCTAGTTTTCCAACAACTGGTATCGAGAGCCAGGTTGAGATGGCTATGTCCGGTGCGAAATTCAAAGTGGCAAAATTCAATGGTTACGGTAACTTCGAATTGTGGCAGACGAGGGTAAAGGATCTGTTAGCAAAGGAAGGGATTTTAAAGGCTTTACGATCTAAAAAATCAGCATCGATGGATGATGAAGATTGGAAAGAACTGCAAGAGCGAGCGATTGGAACCATACGATTATGTTTGACAGATGAGGTTATGTATCACGTAATGAACCTATCGTCTCCATCAGAAATATGGAAGAAATTAAAGAGTCGGTTTATGTCCAAATCTCTGACAAATAAATTGTATCTAAAGCAGAGGTTGTATGAGCTGAAGATGCAGGAAGGCCATGATTTGGCACAGCATGTGAATGTCTTCAATCAAATAATTATTGATTTGACTCAATTTGATGTAAAGATTGAGGATGAAGACATAAAAATAATCTTGTTGTGTTCATTGCCTTCCTCTTATGAATACATGGTGACTACTCTTACATATGGGAAAGAAACAATTAAAGTTGAAGAGATTACTTCAGCCTTGTTGGCTCACAATCAACGAAAACAGAATACATGTGAAAGTTTTCATGCTGATGGTTTATATGTTAAGAGTAATCAAGACCGTGGAATAAAGTTAGAGAATGAAGGTTATGAAAAACAGAATTTTAGATCAAAGTCTAGAGGGAAGAAAACGATTCATTGCTACAAGTGCAAGGAGCCCGGGCATATGAAGCGAGACTGTCCAAAGTTAAAAAGGCAGACAGATGATAAACATGATGCATCATCCAAAACTGTGAATGTGATGCAGAATGACAATTCAGATTGCAGCGATGGTGATATACTTTCTATTTCGACAACTCAATTCACAAATGCATGGATTCTTGATTCAGGATGCTCTTATCATATAACGCCTAACAGGGAGTGGTTTTCGACTTATATGTCTGTTAATTCTGTTTTGTCTATTTTGGCGATAATAGATGTTGCAATATTGTTGGTATTGGTAAAGTCAGAATTAAGATGTATGATTGTACTATTAGAACATTATGTGATGTTAGACATATACCAAATTTAAGAAAGAATCTAATTTCCTTGAGCACTTTGCATAAGAATGGTTTTATTCTTAAAGCAGATGAGGATATGGAAACCATTAGAATTGTTAAAAGTGCATTGATTGTGATGAAAGGAAAGATAATTGCAGGGTATATCTATAAACTGTTAGGGAGTACAGTTGTAGGTAAAGCTCATTCTGTTAAATCGTATGATGATAATACAAAATCGTGGCACATGCGTCTTGGTCATCTTAGTGAACGTAGAATGGTTGAATTTCATAAAAGAAATTTGTTACATGGTGTTAAAAGTTACAAGCTTGATCTTTGTGAGTTTTGTGTTCTTGGTAAACAGACTAAAGTTAGTTTCACAATTGGAAAGCACAAAACTGAAGAGATTCTTGATTATGTGCATTCTGATGTATGGAGGCCTACCAGGGAATCATCATTGGGTGAATCTATGTATTATGTTACTTTTAGTGACGATTTTTCTAAGAAAGTTTGGGTGTATTTTTTGAAACAGAAATCTGAAATTTTTGCCAAGTTCAAGGTGTGAAAAGCTGAGGTGGAGAACCAAATTGGTAGAAAGATCAAATACATAAGGTCTAATAATGGCACAATGGCACAGAGTACACAGATTCACAATTTCAAAAATTATGTGAGGCGCGTGGGATTCAGAGACATTTTTCAATGCGCAAGACACCATAACAGAATGGTTGTAGAACTAAGTTTTGATATAATATTTGAAAAATGTTTTGGACTAAATTACAAAGAATTTAAAATAAGTTTTTAGTCAAAAACAACTTGAAAATATGTTTAAGGGTTTTCAAAAGGCTTTGGAATGATTTAAAGTGTATTTTAAGTAGTCAAAACCATGATTTTCAAGTGACCGTACCGATACGGTATTGGACCGTACCGATACGCCTTAGGGTTTCAAACTACTAGATTTTCCAGTAGCCAAAACCCGTATCGATACGGTGTGCTTTGAAAGAGCCCAACGGCTAGTCGCGTATCGATATGGTTGTATCGCGTACCGATACGCCTAACTACCCCAACGGTCATTTGAATTTGCAGGACCGTACCGATACGCTAGGCAAGCGTATCGATACGCATCAGCTAAAGAAGCCCAACGGCTCTTTCCTCATTGAGACCGTATCGATACGGGTTGACGAGTATCGATACGCCAAGCTGCAGAACTGCATTTATGGTGGGAAATAAAGGCTCAAACGGCTCCAATTCAATCTCAACGGCTAGTAACGGCTACAAACTCAATTGAGAGTATAAAAGGGACCTTCAAGCATCTTGTAATGGTTAATGCTTCAATTGTTACAACATTATGATGTCAAAATTTGTCTAGAGCTTAAATTGTAAATTCCTTGCTTAGACAACACTAGTGAGCTTACATTGTTATATTTGCTCAAGTGTTTAGGTTTTGGGTGAGTGCTTAGAATTGCAAACAAACACCTATCAGAGGGATTTCTAGTTTGCTAAGTCTTTCTTTGTACAAGAGAGTGTTCTTTCAAGCTTTGGGTAGAAAGCTTTGAGGGTTGTAACGGTTTCCTCCTAAGCCTAGAAAAGGGGACAAAATTCTTAGTGAATTTGTTTGGAAATCCTTAGTGGGGAGCTAAGGTAGTGGATGTAGACCTTGGTTAGAAGGTTGAACCACTATAAATCCTTGTGTCAAATTGCCAAATTTTCACCTCCCACTAAAACACTCAATTATCCTACTTCTCCACACTTGGCGAGCAAGAACGGTTGATCGAATCGAGACCCCTAAATCTCAACAATTGGTATCAGAGCTTGGTTCAATTGAAGGGGATTCACATCCTATTGAGAAGATTCGGCAAGCTTGATCAACATTTCACCAACTGGCTCAATGGCACAATCAATCGACAAACCGCCTTTCTTCGACGGAAATCACTATGCCCATTGGAAGACAAAGATGAAATTCTTCTTGAAGTCAAGAGACTACAAGCTATGGGACATAGTTGAAGATGGTCCGTTCGTGCCCCAAGGAAGCAAAGCGGAATGGAGTGCCGACGATCGCAAGAAGATGGAGCTTAATTGCAAAGCCTTGCACATGTTCTTTTGTGCATTTGGCCCAACCATCTATGAGAAGATGTCTTCTTGTGAGAGTGCCAAGGAGGTATGGGACAAGCTTGAAGTCACATACGAGGGAACCGATGAAGTCAAGGAGACCAAGATTGGGCTCCTCACCTTAGAGTATGAGAACTTCAAGATGAATCCGGAAGAGAACATCGAAAAGATGTTTGATAGGTTCTCCACCATCACCAATGGTCTTAAAGGTTATTGTTGAGTTGATCGAACAATTGCAAATGGCCAAGAGGGGGGTGAATTGGCAATTAAAATTTTGGTGGAAAGAAATGGGTGAAAAATAAAATTGACACAAGTAGTTAGAGTGGTTCAAGTTCTCCAAATGAACTCTACATCCACTACCTTAGTTCCACTAAGGATTTTCAACCAATTCACTACTTGAATTCTTCCCCTTTTCTTGGATGAGGAGGTAACCTTACAAATTCGATTAAGCTTTCTACCCAAAGCTTAATCCACTCAAATTACAAAGAGAAGTTGTGGTAAACTCAAATGATTCCTCTCAAAGGATAATTGTCTACCCAATTACAATTTCAATCACCCCAAACTCAGAATACAAAATGACAATTGAAAAACACTAGAGTTGGGTACAAGAATTTGACTTTGAAGAGCACTAGGGTTTGGATTTTTGCTTTGATGATGCTTGAGGGTTCAATAACTGTTGCCTGGTCAAATGAAGCTTGTTTTTATATCCTTGCATTGATTTCTAGCCGTTTGGGTAGTTGGGATCATCAATAGAGCCGTTGGGAGCAATTTTCCTACATCAAATGCAGCTCTGCAGCCTACCGTATCGGTACTCGGGAAGGGCGTATTGATACCTGCATCAAAGAGGAAAGAGCTGTTGTGCCTGAAAACAGGGCGTATCGATACACATAGAAGGCGTACCGGTACGGTTTTAAGGGGCGTATCGATACGGTTTTTGCTCACTGGAATCCCAAGCCAAGTTTACATAAAAAGTGTATCGATACGCATACCAAGCGTATCGGTACGGTATAACGACCTTTTGAAAATTGGGAAACCAACCAACTGACAAGTAACGGTCAAATAATTAAATGCTCAGATTTTTCAAAGATATGCTTATCGTATCAATACGGTTGCAAGGCGTATCGGTACGGTTTCATGAAAATAGTTGCCCAGATGAATATCGTATCGATACGGTTGCAAGGCGTATCGGTACGGTATGTTCATTAAAATTCCAGTGGCAAAATAGGGTATCGATACACATAGGGGTATCGATACGCCTGGGCGTTTTTGCATACTTAGGCTTGAAAAACATAGGAAAAGACTTAGGAAATTTTGTATGTTTAAGGGCCAGTCTTCAAATATTATTTTGTTCAAAAATACTTGTCAATTTGTGAGACTTTAAAGAGTACTTAAAAATTTATCGTTTTGCAAATTGGTCCTTAGGTTTATGTGTTATATCAAAATCAATTTCGGTTTTACAGTTATAGAGAAGCCATCCCGGAAGAGAAGCTTGTCCGAAAGCTCATCTACTCCCTTCCCGAGTCATGGGACTCAAAGAGGACTGCCATCATCGAAGTCAAGAATCTTAAAACCTTGAAGCTTGATGAACTCATGGGGTCACTTCTCACTCGCCAAATAATGAAGAAAAACAAAGAAGAGGAGAAGAAGAAGGAAGAGATTAAAGCGATGAGGAATAAGAAGATTATGGAGCTAGGCATCAATGCAAGTGTCGTAGCTCTCAAATCCTCCACATGCCATCATGTAGATTCAATTGAGGAGGAAAGTGAAGATGAAGAGATGGCATATCTCTTCAACAAATTTGTCCGGTTCATGAAGAGCAAAATGGAAAAATCCAAGCATGAATCGATGAAGAAGATGAAGGACTCCCACAAATCCAAAAAGAATGGATCATCTTCAAAACAAGCATATGTGGCCACATGGAGTTATGAAGACTCCACCGATGATGAAGTAGCCCATCTATGCTTGATGGCCCTCAATGAGGGGAGGTAACTTCTAACTCATCTATTTTAAATTCATATACATTTGATGAGTTACAAGATGCCTATGATGATTTGCTTTTGGAATTCAAGGCATCATTTTCCAAGAACAAAAATTTGATTTCAAAAATAAAAATTGAAAATGATTTGCTTTCCAAAACAAATCTTGAACTTGAAGCAAATTTGAAAGATTTTGAACAAAAATGTTTTGATTTACAAAATTTGCTTCTTAAAGTTCAAAAAGAAAAAGATTTGATTTCCAATGAACTTGAAAAGAAAAATAGTTTTGGAAAATCAAACTTTTATGTAAGACAATCTAGTGCCCCTAGATTTGTGAATGGAAAATGTTTTAGAAGTGTTTGGGTCCCAAAAGAACTAACCACTTCAACTAAAAATGATGAAATTGAAAAATGGATTCCTAAGGGGACTAAATTTTGTGCTACTAATGTCTATGGATCCAAAGCAATTTGGATACCAAAAATTACTTGATTGTCTTTTGCTAGGTGTGATGGAGAGTGATCAACAAGTCGAAAATTGAGGGGGAGCTCCATGCGCACAAAGGAAGAACACTTGAAGAAGAAGGCTTCACATTCTCCCTTGAGTTCAAGTGTGGTAAAATCTAGTTGTTTTTGTGTTTATTTGATTTATTTTCTTTTATGTCAACTAGATAATCATATATGTTGAACTATCTTAAACCAAAATTTTAAATGTGTCAATTTTTTTTGCCTCCTAAGTTATTTTGAGCTCAATGTCATTTTAAATTCTTTTTGATATAACAAAAAGGGGGGAGAAATTAGTTTGAAAATTTTGAATTTTCAAATGAATAAGGAGGAGCTTTATTTGATTTCATATCTTAAATCTCTTATTCACAATTTTAAAGTTAAAGGGGGAGAATTCCAAACAATTTTCAAGTTGGTTTTATTATATCAAAAAGGGGGAGATTGTAGAACTAGGTTTTGATATAATATTTGAAAAATGTTTTGGACTAAATTGCAAAGAATTTAAAATAAGTTATTAGTTAAAAACAACTTGAAAATATGTTTAAGGGTTTTCAAAAGGCTTTGGAATGATTTAAAGTGTATTTTAAGTAGTCAAAACCATGATTTTCAAGTGACCGTACCGATACGGTATTGGACCGTACCGATACGCCTTAGGGTTTCAAACAACCAGATTTTCCAGTAGCCAAAACCCGTACCGATACGTTTAGCCGTATTGATACGGTGTGCTTTGAAAGAGCCCAACGGCTAGTCGTGTACCGATACGGTTGTATCGCGTACCGATACACCTAACTACCCCAACGGTCATTTCCCAACGGTCATTTGAATTTGCAAGACCGTACCGATACGCTAGGCAAGTGTATCGATACGCATCAGCTGAAGAAGCCCAACGGCTCTTTCCTCATTGAGACCGTATCGATACGGGTTGACGAGTATCGATACGCCAAGCTACAGAACTGCATTTATGGTGGGGAAATAAAGGCTCAAACGGCTCCAATTCAATCCCAACGGCTAGTAACGGCTACAAACTCAATTGGGAGTATAAAAGGGACCTTCAAGCATCTTGTAATGGTTAATGCTTCAATTTTTACAACATTATGATGTCAAAATTTGTCTAGAGCTTAAATTGTAAATTCCTTGCTTAGACAACACTAGTGAGCTTACATTGTTATATTTGCTCAAGTGTTTAGGTTTTGGGTGAGTGCTTAGAATTGCAAACAAACACCTATTAGAGGGATTTCTAGTTTGCTAAGTCTTTCTTTGTACAAGAGAGTGTTCCTTCAAGCTTTGGGTAGAAAGCTTTGAGGGTTGTAACGGTTTCCTCCTAATCCTAGAAAATGGGACAAAATTCTTAGTGAATTTGTTTGGAAATCCTTAGTGGGGAGCTAAGGTAGTGGAATGAGACCTTGGTTAGAAGGTTGAACCACTATAAATCCTTGTGTCAAATTCCCAAATTTTCACCTCCCACTAAAACACCCAATTATCCAACTTCTCCACACTTGGCGAGCAAGAACGGTTGATCGAATCGAGCCCCCTAAATCTCAACAATGGTGTTGCTGAAAGGATGAACAGGTCATCAACTAAAAGGACTCAATGCTTGAGACTGAATGCAGGGCTTCCTAAAAGCTTATGGGCAGAGGCTGAGTATGACATGCTATCTCATTAACATGTCACCACGGGCATCTTTGGGCGGCAAAGTTACAGAAGAGGTATGGACAGGCAATGTAGTTCATTTTTTACACTTACGATTTTTTAATTGTCCTGGTTATGTGTATGTACCTAGTGATGAAAGATCAAAAGTTGATGCAAAATCAAAGAGGTGCATCTTTCTGAGCTACAGAAAATGTAACAAAGGATACAAGTTTTGAGATCTGGTTGCAAGGAAAATAGTGATCAGTAGAGATGTAATTTTTGACGAGCAGTTCATGTTGCAGCAGAACCGAGACAAGGCGCTGGTAGATTTCGAACAGTATCCAGGAGCAGCTGAGAAAGGTGTAACATCTGAGAAAGGTGAAAGTTCTAATTCAACATCTGATGGTTCTAATACAGTTTCTTTACAGAATTATAATTTAGCCAGAGATAGAGAAAGATGCACCAATATAAAGGTTTCATGCATATTAGGTTTTGAAGACATGGTGTCTTTTACACTTCACATTAGCAGTGATGATCCGACTACTTTTCAAGGGGCTATCACTAGTCCCGAGAAAGAAAATGGATGGCTGCAATGGTTGAGGAGATGAAATCTTTGTAGAAAAATCATACATGAGAGCTAGTTAGTTTTCCTGAGGGAAAGAAGGTTATTGGTTGCAAATGGGTGTATAAAAAAATCAACAGTATCAGAAAAAGAGGGAGAAAAGTTCAAGGCTCGATTGATAGCAAAGGACTTTTCACAACAGAAAATAGTTGATTATGATGAAATCTTTTCTCCTGTGATTAGGCATACTTCAATCAGGGCAGTACTTGCACTCGTAGCTAGTTCAGATTTGTATTTAGAGCAGATGGATGTTAAAACTGCCTTTTTGCATGGTGATTTAGAGGAGCAAATTTATATGTATCAATTAGAAGGGTTCACTCAATCTAGAGATGAGCATCTGGTTTTCAGGTTAAAGAAATCTTTGTACAGGTTGAAGCAGTCTCCAAGACAATGGTACAAACGATTCGACTCCTACATGATTCAGATTGACTACAAGCGATATGAGTATGATTATTGTGTTTATGTTAAGAGCCTTGATGA
The DNA here is from genome assembly GCA_030270665.1 of Hibiscus trionum. Classification (NCBI taxonomy): domain Eukaryota; kingdom Viridiplantae; phylum Streptophyta; class Magnoliopsida; order Malvales; family Malvaceae; genus Hibiscus; species Hibiscus trionum. Next base: position 20,546,877 of record BSYR01000022.1, read on the forward strand.
TGGTTCTTTTATTTTTCTACTATTGTATGTTGATGATAAGTTACTGGCTGTGAAGAATATGCATGATATTGTCGGTTTGAAAGCTTTATTAAGCCATGAATTTAAAATAAAAGACATAAGAGCTGCAAAGAAAATTCTTGAAATGTAGATTCACAGAGATAGAGGCTCAAGAAAACTGTGGTTATCTCAGCAAAGGTATGTTGAGTAAGTGTTAAATGGGTTTGGGATAAGCAATGCAAAGCTCGTGAGCACTTTATTGGCAAATCATTTTAAGCTTTCTTCAGAACAGTGTCCGAAGACAGATAAAGAAATTGAAGAGATAGCAAAGATTTCATATGACAGTGTTGTTGGTTGTCTGATGTATGCAATGGTATATAATCACCCTGATTTAATTCATGTTATTGGTCAAGTCTGTAAATACATATCTAAACCAGGTAGATCACATTGAGAAGCAGTCAAGTAGATTTTTAGGTATTTGAAGGGTACTGTGGGACATGAAATTATTTTTGGTAGTAGCAACATGATCTTTTGGTTATAAGATATGTGGATTCAGGCTATACAGGAAGCAGAGTACATGGCAGTAGTTGAAGCTGCAAAATAAGTCATATGGCTCATTGGGCTAGTGAAAGAATTGGGTATTTAGCAAGGTGGAGTTTAATTGCATTGTGATAGCCAAAGTGTTGTTCATTTGGCTATGTATTATGCTAGAACTAAACATATTGATGTGAGGTTTCACAAGATTAGAGAGTTGATTGCATCTGGTGAGATATTTTTACAGAAGGTGCATACCACAGACAATGCAGTTGATATGTTGACCAAGTCTGTTGCTACTGACAAGTTTTCATGCATTGCTTTAGACTTGTTGAATGTTTTTTTTTTTTGAAAATGCTAGAGAAACATGATAGCAACCTACTTTAATGTGTGAGAAACTCCATGTTTATCTCTTAAGGGGCATGATATTTGCAAAGGTGGAGATTTTGTTAAGTATGACTCATATAATGTTAAAGGACATATGCTAGATCGAAGGCGGAGTGAGCGAAGCGAGAACATCTGTCCCATAAAAAAATTCTCGAGTTAGATTGCGGGCTTGTACTAAGTGGGTTGGGGGTGCGGGGGCGAAGCCCCGCGATACGGTACGGGGTATTTTTGGTAAATGTACCGTGGAAGATTACTTATATATATGGCTATTATTTGTAATCTAATTTGATTGGTTGAACCAATAAGAAAAATAGCCGCTCTTGCTCCTAATGACGTAAGCACATTGCTGAACCTCGTTAATCTCTTGTGTTCTTGCTTGCTTATTTTCTTGTTCGTTTACCTAGTTTTCCAACAACTTTTTTGGTTTAATTGTTTTTAGATCCCTATATAGTATTTAGATTAATCAAATTAGGCTATGACCTCCATTTTTTATTTAAATACTTCTTAAGCCCCGGACAATTTTGACATTAAGCAATTTGGCCCCCATGATTTTATCCTTGTTATGTCCTTCTGTATTAACAAATACATGAAGATAGAAACAGAGGGAGTAAATTTCAAAAGTGGTTAAAATTTGTTTGTCAAAATTCTTAGATTAGTTAAAGCAGTTGGTAAAATATGAAGCTAGTGTCCTCCTTACGTAAATTCCCCTCAAAGCAACAATCCTCACACAAAACAGTGTCGTCCATTTGTTTTTAATACTCTGAAAGCCTCTCCTTTAAGCCATCCCTCCTTCACTTCTCCTTTCTATATTCTCTTTCAAACACTTCTTTTTCCTACAATAACTTTACCCTCACCATGGCTTTAGCAACGAAAGAACCGTCGCTAATTCCATTTATTCTTCTGGTTTTAACGCTTTTCTTCATTTCGCCGTCGGATTCAGCCACCGATTCCTTCGTTTTCGGTGGCTGCACGCAGCTTAAGTACACGTCGGGCTCACCGTATGAGTCCAACGTGAACTCCATACTCACTTCACTGGTTAACTCCGCCATGTACACCTCCTACAGTAATTTTACTGTCCCTGCTACAGGCACGGCCTCTCAGGACACCGTCTACGGCCTGTTCCAGTGCCGTGGAAACCTCAACGGCGGTGACTGTAGTCGGTGCGTGGCGAGGGCCGTGAGCCAACTGGGTACTCTTTGCCTTGACTCGACGGGTGGGGCGTTGCAGCTCGAAGGGTGTTTCGTTAAGTATGATAATACGAGTTTCCTGGGCATGGAGGACAAGACCGTGGTGGCGAAAAAATGTGGGCCGGTGATGAGTTCGTCTTACTCGGACGAATTGACTCGTCGTGATGCGGTGTTGGGTTACTTGGGGTCGAGTGATGGGACGTACAAGCCGTTCCGAGTTGGCGGGTCAGGGGATTTACAGGGTGTGGCTCAGTGTGTGGGGGATTTGAGTCCGAGCGAGTGCCAAGATTGCTTATCGGAGGCGATCGGACAGCTCAAAACCGAGTGCGCGGGGGCCAAATGGGGTGACATGTACTTAGCCAAGTGCTACGTGCGCTACTCGGAAGGTGGAAGCCACTTCCACGCCCAAAACGGTGACTTTCGCCAATCCCCAACTCTAAAATATTACAACAACAATGACATTAAAATAAAATTTTATTTTAAAAAAAATAATATAATTTTATATGAAACTTACGATATAAAATTTCTGATGATTATTTATTCAAAATATTGCAAATTCTTAACTTTTTGCTTGTCATTTTTCTATTATTTTATATTTCAAGTGTGAGATTGTGATTATACGTTTCTTTTTGTGTGGTACCAAAATTTTAAAGTGATTTTTATCATATTGCTTCATATTTTGTGGATTGATTAATTTGACGGAGATGTGGTCAATGTTATAACTTTATATTTTCCCCTTACTTTGATAAATATATACATAACTCACACGTATCACTGTCATAGACTCACATTACAATTAAAACAATTTTTTTAATTCGAATTCATTCCTCATGACCAGTAAACTAAATATTATATACTTAAATTTGAAATTCTAATTATTGAAATATTCTTTAAATACATTTAAAGAAGACCTTGTATTTTTTAATATATATATATATTTATAAATTTCTTCCAATTTTTGTGTATATGTTGTAGATACAAATGATGATGACGATGAGATCGAGAAGACACTGGCAATTCTAATAGGACTCATTGCTGGAGTTGCTTTGCTCATACTCTTTGTATCATTTTTATCAAAGCTATGTGAAAATGGCAAAGGTAATTAATTTCAAATTTCACTTCCACTCTTAATTTATTGCCTTTTTTCATGTTTTATTTAAAAATTTGCAGGTGGTAAATGAATGCATGGATATCAGTAAAAAAAACCCTTTTCAGCTGGTAATTTCCTTTGCTTCTTTAATGGCTCCCTTTGAACAAAGTGAGAAGAAAGTTGCAGTTTAAGAGGAGAAAAGGCCTAAGAACTGCACCCACTTGAGCTTTTCAACCATGGCTACAACCCTGTTTATGAGTGTATAATTAGTGGAAAGAAGAAGTGTTCTTTGTAGTGATGTAATTACAACTTTTGCTAACTTTATGGTTAGCAAAAGATTGATTTCATCGTCTATACTTTTGGATTAAGATTACATATAAGTTGTTTACTTTATGTAGTTTTCTTTAATTTATATTCGAAATCAATCATTATAATATACAATCTGAATGATAATCAATTTCAGAAGACAATAACTTAAATTAAAATAGATTTGTATACGATTCACACATGATGAGATTTAAACTTTAATAAATTTAAAAGGAATTAAAATATGATTTATATGTGATGAGACTTGAACCTGAATTCTGACAACTTTTAATAACTCAATCTTTCATTAAACTAATCTGCATTCATTTAATGTTAAATTAGCTTTGATTTTTGCAACTATACATGTTTCCCACTTCCGATATATGTAACCACCCATACAATAGTTTTCTTTTTATTATTGTTTTGGTATAAGATGGTTTATAATTTGAGTGTAAAAATTATAATTATTACTCTTAAATATAACTATTATGAAGTATTAACAAAGTTGATAAAGGGTGAAGTCCTTGATCCTTAAGTATTTATGTTCAACTCTATCTTTTAGGGACAAAATTAGAATCAAATATTGAAAATAACAAAAGTCTATTAAGTTTTTATATCAAAAAAATTGGGATGAATAGAGGTCTTATTTAACTAATATTTAAACTAAAAATGACCTAAAATATTATTATATCAAGAAAAATTGAGAGCACCCATCCACTAAATGGCTCCATTATTGTCTCCTTGTGTAAATCATGTTCATACAAATTTAATAGTTGATCTAGACTTCGTATAAAGTGAGTTCAAAAAAGTCAAAGTCAAACAAACAAAAAAAATTACAAAAAAAAATAGAAAATTATTGAATACATTTAAATTTATTAAACAAAACTAACAATCCAATAAAATTAATGATAATAAACTAACAAGAGTCTAAATATTATCTTTCTTTCTTTTTTTAATAACTGTCCTCGACAATTAATGACTTTGCCTAGTAAAAAAATAAAACTTTAAAATAATTTGAATTATTTTAACCAAAATAATTTGAAATACTAAAGAATTTAACCAAGGGGGCACTACCATCTTTTACTCCACTTTTGTAGATATTAGTTTTAATTTTTGTTTGAGTTTGACACTTTAAGTTCCATATAATGAATCAAGTAGGTTCAAATACATTTAAATATTGTTTTCACTCCCAAACTTTTCTACTTTTTACAAGAATTTTCTATAACCAAGTGGGGTCAATTGACCCGCCAAACTACATGTAAATCCGCCTATGTACAAATTCTTAACCATTTGACATTGCACACACATCTTGCGAACAAAGCGAATTGAACCCAAATTTTCTTGGATGAACATCGTACTATTTTCCACCGGGATCACTCGTTAAGTTTTAGTACAACTAGTTCAATTCTAGTACATTGGGATTATTATATAACCCAATTGAATTAAACTTTTAAACATATAATAATCCTCAATCAGCAATAATTAAGACAACATTCCCTGTGTTTGAATGCTAATAATTTAATGGTTTAAAGTTTATGAATCAGCTAAGAATCTTCTCTCTCATCAATTATCAAAACTAATATCGGCTTTGCTTTTTATCACAAGAGCTTTAATCTCTGTCCCATTCTAAAGGGGAAAATCCCATTGTCACTTTGTAATTTCTTTTCTGGTTTTCTTGTATCCCACAATTCACTCTTTTTGGCACCTTTTCTTTATATATTTTTTTCCAATGGAAAGAGTGGGCTCAAAGGGATTTGATGGGTATTGGATTGTAATTGATGTCGTTAATGCAAATTCTAAAGCCCTTTTTGTGTAATTATTCCAAGACAAATGGATGGAGAAGAAATTAGATAAAGACTAACTTTAAATAAAGGCAAAAGCAAAGCAAAAAGATATGACAAATTTTGAGGATTGTGAAAATGAAAGTTATTATATATATATATATAAGCCGCGTAAATTTAGACTATATAATTTTGTTTATTTTAGTATAATTAGTTGGTCTAGTTGGATGAGGCACTAGATCATTTAAGTAAGGTTAGTAATTCGAATCCTGGTATTGTGAATGGAGAAAATTAGGTTGGGAGGATCGCCCCTATAATGGGCCTCTGTAAAATTTAATCTGGATTAACCGATCAATAAATCGAAAACTAATGGTTAAACAAAAAAAAAATATTATATAGTTTAAATTTTAGATAGTATGTGTATGAATAATTTTCCTTACAGAAATTAGGATTTGAAAATAAAAAAAATGTAATGTTGAAGAATCTCTTGAACATCATTTTCATCTCTTGCTTTTGGCTACATGTATAATCCATCAAATGTTTTTGCATTAACTTATTGGTTTAATCATATCACCGCTTTACACATGGCAAGTTGTTGCGTTGGAATTTATTATTTTTCTTTGAGTCCCCCACATAAATTTTATTTCTTCTTTTTTGTGAATAGGAATTGATTTTGGGTTTTATTTCTGTCCTTTTTAGGAGATAAATCATTTTGAATTGTGGTGTGAAAAAAAAACAAATTAGTAGTTGCATTCATCTTTTTAAGGTGGAACAAATTTATGCAAATTTAAAGAAAGGTGGGAGTTTTGATCCCTTGGTTAATGGAATAATTTCATTTAAGTCTCTTTAAAATTTAATAATTTAATTTAATCTCTACTAGTTCCTTAATTAAATGAAACAAATTAAATTAAGATGTTTGAACATAAAAAAGTGTAGTTTAAATCTCTAAAAAAGCTCAATTAATTTCAATCTCTAAAACAAAACTCCTGACCTTGTTTTTTTCTTTTTAAATATAATTCATTCATTTCATAATATAAGATAGTATAAAAAATTAAATCAAACAACTCAAAAAATATATAAGATACAAATAAGCACTTCTATTAGCGACAATGATAAATTTCATCAATGTGTAATTGACTAATTCAAATCAAATACTACAAAAATTCATCTTGAAATAAAAATTAACATTAACTTTTGACACAAAAGTTTAGGATATGGATTAAAGCCTAAAGGTAGCAATAATGACACTGAAAAAGAAGTCTCTAGAATCCCTTTTTTTCATTAGCTTTCAGGGTAAGTAGGAAATTAAATATAAAATAATATTTGAACGGATAATTAAAAGAAAGTGTTAAACCTAGACAAAGGAATGAGTTGGAAGTCGTTGTGTTTGTGAAAATGCCGCAAAGAATCTCCTTTGCATAATTACATGTAACGTAAACGTGGCACCTATGACAACTCAGATGAACCTTCTAGTAAATGTAAAAAATATCTTATGTAATAATGGAAGGTGGAGAGGTAGGGATGTTGACCACCGGACGTGAAAAAAAGCAGTGCATGGTTAGGCTTTCTGATAAGCTAATCTAGTCCTCACACGTGGTTCAGGTTAGTTGTACTTAATTTACTACAATTTTGACCTTAATTTGGTTGCACTACTTTTCTTTTTCTTTGGGTAAAGTTCATCCATGTTACTATACTATAATAAAAAGTATTTATGTGATTATCAAATCCTCAAATGTTATAAAATTGTTATTAAAGTTTTGATTTTATTATAAGATGGTTATACAGTCGTCAATTGTCGTTAATGAATGATGCGACAATTAATAAATTTTGTATAATAATACATTTAATTTTTTATATTCACACGTTAAATTAATTTTTCATAATTAAAAAAAAATCTTCATTATTTACACATTCTATCAATTTGATTATATTTTTAATTAAAAATAATTTAATATTTTTTCTCAAATTAGTTAGCGACACATGTCATCTAGAGAAATTCAAACCTGAGTGGGTGAGGGGTAAGGAGAGCAAAACTCGACTCGAAAAAATTTATTTTTTTACTCGACTCTATGCTAAAAACTCGACTTGACTCGGTTTGTAATTTCATAAACTCGACTAAAAAAATTCAAATAAAGTTTGAGTTATAAAATGAAACTCGAACAACTCAAATTATTTTTAGTAATTAGTGGATTGATGTTCAAGTTTGAGCCGAGTTATAGAAAGCCGTTTGAACTTGACCAATTAATATCATAACATTATAAATATTTTACAGTTAGATTTGAATAAAAACTCGAACAACTTGACTTGACTCCACTCGAATTTGATAAACTTGGCTCGACTTCAATAAACTTCAAATAAAGTTTGAGTCATAAAATATGACTTATCAACTCGAAGTTTCTTTTACTCGACTTAATTGAATACTCACCCCTAACCCAACCACTAGAAAAATAAATGAATGAAAGTAGGGAAAAAGATTAAGAATTAAAATTAAAAATCCAAGAATTCAATCAATCAATAGTATGACCGTTTCGATCACTATCTAGTTCTTATAACATCGCTCGTACAACGCCATGGCAACAAATTGAATGAAGAAGAGAACATCTCGTTCATTTGGACGTGGAGAAAATTCGAGCCCAACCTTCGGGGGACTGTTTCTGTCAACTACGTGAGATTTAAGCCCATGATCTTTGGACTTGATAATTAATATGATGGACGGGTCGTCGGTCCATAGTATTTTACTTTGATTTTAAATTTGAACATCAATAGATTTTATGTTCGAACTCGAATCACTTAAAAAAATAACATCATCTTCTACGACTGGACCATTCAATGAGTTATATTTTATAATTACTTTTTTTAAATATGTTTTTAGAGTTAAAAATATTTTAAGGACTAAAGTAATATAAATATGTAGTTTTTTATGTTAAAAGTACTTTTTAAAAGTAAAAATATTTATTTATTCGTATTATTTATATTAAAGTTTTTTTCAAAAAATATTTAAAATTATTTTATTTATTTAAAAATACATCTTGATAGCAATGTCAATATTATCAAAACACTTAAATTTTAGAGCAAACAATTTAAAAACATATTTGAAAAATACTTTTTTCATCTTAGTTTTTAAAACTAATGCGGAATTTTCCTAAATATTACCTTGATTTTAAAAAATATAATAAATTGTGATATATTGAGACTCGACTAAAATATTTTGATATTTAAGGACCAATTTGAAATATAGACGATAACTCGGGATTGTTTGATAATTAATCCCAAAAACAATGTTGGGATAAAATTGGGCCAAAATCCAAATGAATGAAAAGCCTAATTCCTTCTTAGCCGGCCATGTGCTCCACCAATGCCACGTGTGCCTCGATGCCTTTGAAAAATAAAAGTAAGGGTAAATTACAAAAGAGGTTACTCAATTATGTGTAAGGTTACATTTGGGTCACTCGATTATTAAAAGTTACATTTGGATCACTCAATTATAGGTAAGGTTACATTTGGGCCACCCAATGATTAAAGGTTACATTTGGGTCACTCAATTATGGGTAAGGTTACGTTTGGGTCACCCTTCATATTTAAAAAAGTACATCAATTTAGTCATTTTTTCTTCCAAATCACTTGTATACCCATGTTAACATTAGAGTACTTCATTTGAAATCATTAATTAATCTAATACACAAATTGATATACTTTTTTAAAAAATATAAAGGGTGACCCAAATGTAACCTTATCCATAATTGAGTGACTCAAATGTAATTTTTAATAATTGAGTGACCTAAATGTAACCTTACCCATAATTGAGTGACCTAAATTTAACCTTACCCATAATTGAGTGACCAAAATGTAACTTTTAATAATTGAGTGACTCAAATGTAATCTTACCCATAATTGAGTGACATCCGTTGTAATTTACCCTAAAAATAAAATAAATCCGTTCTTCATTTTATTTCCTTCTTCCTCGCTAAGAAAAGCCCATTCAAAGTTCAGAAAAATCAAAACCTAAATCAGATTCAACAGTTTTTGTTCCGATTTCCCGCGAAAATGGCTCTAGAATGGGTAGTGCTAGGCTACACCGCCGGCGCCGAAGCCATCATGTTGCTCCTCCTCACAGTTCCAGGCCTCGATGGGCTCCGCAAGGGCTTAATCGCCGTCATACGTAACCTCCTGAAGCCGTTCATGTCGGTTGTTCCTTTCTGTCTCTTCCTCCTCATGGATATATACTGGAAATACGAGACGCGACCTAGCTGTGACGAGGAGTCATGTACCCCTTCCGAATATCTCCGTCACCAGAAATCCATCATGAAGAGCCAACGCAACGCGCTTCTCATCGCCGCCGCTCTTATTTTGTACTGGCTCCTTTACTCTATTACTAGCCTTGTTGTTAAGATCGAGCAATTGAACCAGCGACTCGAGAGGCTTAAGAATAGCGATTGAGATAAGTGATGCGAATTTTAGATCTGTTGTATTTGGACTACCACTTTCTTTTCCTTTTCCTTTTTTTTAATAATCTTTTGTTTGAATTTCCTCACGGATGTGCTTGGATGATTTGGAATGTTTATCTTACGAGAATCATATGATGTTATTATTGCATCTCTGTTTTTCCATTTATGATTTGATTACGAAAGAAAGTCAAATTACTGTTATTGCTTCAATATTGAGAACTGCTTCTGGAGTTCTAATTTAGGCTTTTTACTAATTTCCTTATGCTTGGCCCTGCAGTATAAATTAGAACAAGTTGATTATCATTTGGGATTTAGCTATGCAAGGCTAGATGATGATCGAATGGACATAATTGAAGGTTGAAACTGCACTATCCAATGCCTCAATTTGTATACTCATCTATAGCTCTCTACATCAGTCGCCCTAAGAAAATTTTGAAATATGCATTTGAAACTAGGCAATGGCTTTGTTTAGCTTTTTTATTCTGATGGTGTTCGTTTAGGACAATTGCCTTACCTGTTGTTATTCATTCTTGAATGAAGATGGTGCCTTTTGGGTTTGACCGAGTTTGCTTCAAGTCTTTATCGGTAAGCCCGAGTTTTGAGTTACTTTGCTAATTGCTATATCAACTTGTACCATATGATCATCCATTCATGAATCATGATGACTGATGAGTTTTCAAGCTACTGACTCTGGTTGAACTCGGTACTTTGAAGAAGGAATGAAAGTCCCCTCCCGATGCTTGCACTATTCCAGTAAACTATACTTAATCCCTTTATTTATATGTGGATGGTATTTGCTTGACTCCCCATCAGTGTGAGGAAAACGTCTGACCGATAAAGAAAAGCCTATTCCTCCCAAGCTCAGACCGCTTCTCCAAAGCCAATTCCTCCACCATCGTCTTCTTCTTCTAATTCCAAGCCTTCTTTGCCTTCAAAACCGAAAAATTCCGAGCAAAACAAGCACCTTTCCACTGATACCGAACCGACTCGGGAAACCGGAAAATGGGTTCGATTTCGATCCTTACGGTTCATTTATCACTTCTAGCAAGGTATCCAAAAATGGGTTCCCCTTGAATATGTTGGAGCAGGGACGGAGCCAAAATTTGTGGTGGTGGGGGGCAATCTATAAATGTTTGAAAGTGGGGTTTAAATTCATAAACAAACCAATTTTTTTTTAAATTAAATAGGGGACAGGTGAAAATAAAATTCTTCGGGGTAGGGAGGGGCAACATAGTTTCGTCCGTGTGTTGGAGTGTCCGATATGTGGTGCTCCTTATAGGACCGAGGAAGAGGTATCTGAACATGTAGAAATTTGTGTTAATACTATTACATCCGATAGAAAAGGCGGCGATACTGATACAGAATCAAATGGGAATGAGCACAAAGAGTCGTCGAGGGTTGAATTGGAGGTTTGTGTTGGTTCATATCCTTTAGGGAATCCCCCCGGAAGGGTCAGTTCCGGTGGTTCTTAGGTTGTTGAGTAACATGGTTAAGGAACCTGGGAATGACAAGTTCAGGAAGATTCGGAAGAGTAATCCGAAGATAAGGGAAGCTGTGGTGATGTGTCCGGAGGAGTTGGGCTGTTGGAACATGTTGGATTTGTGTTGAAGGAAAAAGGAGAAATGTTTTCAGTCATGGATGTTCCTGAAAGGGAGAGGATTACTTTGATAAATAGGGTGATAATGTTGTTGGAACCGGTGAAGACGGATGATGTTAAGACCAGTGATAGTTAGAAAGAGGAAAAGGTTGAACCAAAGAAGATTGACAGGCAGGTAAATAATGTTTTATCCCATTCCATCTTTGTCTGTATTTTAGCCTATTGATTGCCATATAATCCTTTGCCTATGCATTTGGAAATCCTGTTCTAAGTAATGCATTGTTTGCTGCCGATTTCATCGATTTGTCAGAAAAGCAATAAACTGTGTGCATTCGTTTATGATTGTCAATAATGATGCTTTGTAAATTATAGGAAACTCGGTCGTATTGCTTCCAGTTCGATTGTTTCGTTTCTGTGTTTTCGCTTTTCTCTGTAAACTCGGTCGTATTGCTTTCATTTCAGTAGTTCATCCTAGTTTATCTTGTTGCATGTTGATGTTCATCAAGTATGCACAAGTTAGGCAATATTTCGTTAGTAAAATATGTGATTAATCAAGATTATCAGGTGTCCATTACCACCCCCGTGGCCTATCTTCCGTTGTACCATATATCCGAACTCGTAACATGAATCTTGTCATTATAGATCCGGGTCTTCTTCTCTGTACCTGAGAGTGTAGCAGTGAAAATCGAACTACCGGATTCTTTCTATAGCCTATCAGCTGATGAGTTGAAAAGAGAAGAAGAATTGAGAAAGAAGAAGATTGCAGAATCCGAGCTATTAATCCCTAAATCTTACAAGGAAAAGCAGGCAAAAGCAGCCCGGAGGAAGTACAGAAGAACAATGATTCGCATCCAGTTTCCCGACGGAGTCGTTCTTCAAGCTGTTTTTGCTCCTTGGGAACCAACTAGCAATCTCTACATGGTTAGTCCTCTTTTTCTAATTGTATGTATCACTTATCTAAAAATGAAAGTTGAGACCATCTTAAAACATTAAATTAGTTGGTTGTTTCCGGACATCAGCAGTACCGGTTTCATTTATGTCCTGTATCACATTCGTAAATTCGGTTTGCTTCGAGCTAAAATCGTTTAACCTTTCATCCCGGACTATTCTTGTTTGTGCAACTTTTGTCTTCAATGTGATTTGGAAGCCTACACATGCTTTTATTCATCATGTTAGAATATGTGAAATGATTTTGTGTTCTTTATGATCTCCAGTTTGTCAGCTCATCACTGAAAGAACCCTCCTTGGAGTTCGAGTTGTTAGATCCGGTTCTGGTCAAACGGCGAGTGATCTCTTCTTTTCCGGCAGCCGGCCAGAAACCGCGTACACTAGACGACGAGAATTTGGTCCCTTCAGCACTTATCAAGTTCAAGCCTATCGAAACCGATTCTATCGTCTTCACAGGGCTTACGAATGAACTCTTGGAAATGAGTGAACCCCTTGGAACCAATTGAAACATATGGCTCAAACTATTAACCTTTTGGTCCACCTTTCTCTATTGATTGAGGAAAAATCGTAGCATTACTTTAAATTCTTTCATTGTTTTAAAAAAATGCCCCTTGGGGGTAGGAGGGTAATCGGATTGTTGTCGTTTCGGACGTTTTTCCCCCCCCAAACAAACCGAATTCAACTTACAAAAATTGAATGGATTGAATTTCATATTTTAAACAGAAAGAATCGAATCGTTTGATTGGTTAATCGATTTACTTTAATAATTCTCACTAGATTCAGGAGAGTTCATAATTATAATTTTGACACAAGAATCCCATGTGCCAAACAAACCAAGGTGGGTGGAGTGCAATAAAACCAAACCAAATATATGGAAATCTGAGGTTGTGTGGGAGCATATCACATGGGAAATATTGTCGAAACAGGATCCAATGGACCCTACCAAAAAAGACACATCTAAAACTGGTATCTAACTTAAACTCACATGTGCTCCAAAGAAGGGTCAAGACACTAGCATGTGACTGGTCTGTTCTATAGTACTCCCCACTTCCATTTCTTGTATTCCTCCATAACTCTTTAAAGATTTTGACACATTTCATACATTTGATTACCTAGGTTTGTACATTTCATAGTGATCATAATATCGGTCTTTCTGAGATAATATCATTAATAAAATGATATTAACTTCGATAAGTCACTGGATTCGTTCCAATAGATATCTTGAGAAATATAAAATAATACTATTAATATTGTGAACATCGTCTTTAATGTACGGTAATGATATTGAATATTCCGTTACCGACACATGTTATGGTATCATGTTGAAAGTTATGGTCGTGTAATGGCATCGGAATCACTTTCATGTATTGGGGGTTTATAAACAAAGGCAGTCGAAAAAACACTAACGATTGTTTCCCACTTTTTCTTTTTCTGAACAAGCCAATTGATGTAACGTAGAGAAATAAAAAAGACTGATGCAGGCTCGGCGGACATGTTCTTTTTCGCATGTCTTGTTCAATGGTTTGTTTTTAACCATTTATATTCTCAATGGACTTCGATCTTAAATTTAGCACTCTTACTTTCGTTTTTTAAAGAATATTATAAAAAATAAAGTTTTATGAAAATAAGAAAATGTACAATGCAACATACAGTACATACTCAAAACATAAAGAGAATTTTGGAGATCAAGTCCACAAAACAACTTATGGAGAAAAAAATTAGAATACACGTGAAAAAACCTTCTATTAGTTTCAACGATCATCATTAAAATATCTCCGTCTCTATCAAACTAGACGTTATGTAGATGTAGAAATGATAAGTGAGAAAATAAATATTGCATATTGTTTCACTAACGACTCTAATTGTATCGGTCATAAATAGGGATCTAATTATATTAGACCACCAACCTTCCCTAATCAAAGAGTGTCGTGTTGACTGCTACAAGCAGGGGCGGAGCTAGAAATATATTTAAGGGGTGTTATTTTTTCAACGATATTTAAAGATGATTAATTACTTATAAAGATGTGTCATTTTATTCATAAAAGGGGTGTCATTTGTTCATATTTTTAATATTTTATATACAAATTATATAAGAAAAATAGATTTTCCAAAAATTTTGGGGTGTCATGGACTCATGAGACACCTATATTCAAAGGGTGGCTCCGCCCTTGGCTACAAGAACACTAAATTTTTTAAAGATACACGAAAATCGTGTCATATAGACAAATGAATAAACAACAAAATATAAGAATAAAAAAATTTAAAATAGAGAAATTGTTATTTAAAACTAAAACTAAAGAAAAAAGAAAGAAAAAAAAATCAGACAACCATGTTTAAGAACGTCGTCGAAAACAATATCCTTGAAATAGAAAACTATTTTTTAATGATTGATGTATCACTTTTATTAACGGGTAGTTCTGCGGTAAGGCGGCTAATATACGGCGTAACCGGATAGAAAGGTGATCGGTTAAAGATAACAAAATCGGTAAAAGTTACCGATTTTGTTGATCCGAATATCAATATATTCGGTAGCGCCTAATTTGTTGTTAATGTCGAGCTGATGGGGCCTCGGAAATTCCCACGATAACAAAACCGGTAAAATTACCTATTTTGTTGATCCGAATATCAATATATTCGGTAGCGCCTAATTTGTTGTTAATTTCGAGCTGATGGGGCCTCGGAAATTCCCACGATAACAAAATCGGTAAAATTACCTATTTTGTTGATCCGAATATCAATATATTCGGTAGCGTCTAATTTGTTGTTAATTTCGAAAGTATCCATATAATCTAACCGGTAAAATTAGACATAACCGGTTACATTATTAATTCATATAATCTAACCGGTAAATGTTTACCGGATATCTTGTTTGGTGTCGAAAGAATCGACACAATTCAAAAAAGT
Source organism: Hibiscus trionum (assembly GCA_030270665.1). Lineage (NCBI taxonomy): Eukaryota > Viridiplantae > Streptophyta > Magnoliopsida > Malvales > Malvaceae > Hibiscus > Hibiscus trionum. The sequence goes on from BSYR01000022.1 coordinate 20,562,053, forward strand.
ATCGAAACTTGGGGAATTGTATCGATTAAATATATCATAATGATATAATCGGTTAAAAGTATCTACTCTGCCTTTGTATTGCTTGCATTTACAGAAAACCTAAGAGAGGACAGTATTTGAAATCGACCCGAGTTTGGTTGCTGCGAAATACAAGGTAGGTGTTCTTGGAGTCGTGTTGTATCAGAATCGAAAGGAAAGGAAAGGTTTTGGGTTTGGGGACTTTGAAGTAAAAGGTATGTTGTCGAAACCCTAGTTTTTTGGTAATGTAGTATTGGGTAGTTGGGGATAATATTTTGGGTTTAGTGATGTTGAAGTAAAATCGGAATTCGGATCGATTTATAGGTCGAAATTGTGTAATTATATTTAGGAAATAAATATCGGTAGAAATTATCGGTAGAACCCGTAGAAATTAATAATATCGGTAGAAATTAAATATCGATACTTTTTTCAGAGAACTGAAGCGAGATGGGTGCTAAGGATCATGAAGATGTTGTTGAAGATGAGACTGAAATGGTTGAAAGGGAGCCGGAAAGTATCGAAAGTGAGGAAAATCAAAAGCAACCAAAGGGTGGATATATGTACTTCTAGTAAGTAGCAATTGTCAAATGATTGTTCTGTAAATTGTAATTGGATGAAAGTATTTAAAAACATTTAAACTTTCCTATCATGACAGTATGAAAGAATGTCAGAGGATGAAGGATTGTGGTACTTATACTGTCGGTTCGGTATATAAAATGAATTTATAGTGAATATATTGTAGGTTGAATATTTTGATTGTTGATGGTTTATGCATAATTTTCAGGTGAAAGACATTGTGGTGAATAAATGAAACACGATGAGTGAAACTGAGAAGCAACCATTCAACATGTTGTCCACAAATGATAGAGAAAAATATTCGGCCAAGAAGAAAGCAGAAAGAAAAATTGTGAAGAAGGTATTCATTATACTTGTAAATATGTTGATAAATGATATATAAAACTCTGACATTATATGTATATTATTTACATAGGAAGTGTCGACTAGGTGTAGCATAAAAAGAGTGCACCACATAATAGAGGAGTTGAAAGCGAAGGATAAAGCAAATGTGTTGGAAGAAATGAGGTTTGGATCTCTTATTGGGATGAAGGACCGACCAATTTGGAGGGAATTGTGTCGCTTGTTGATGGGAGATTTTGATTTGCACAAGTGTGATGTTCGATACAGCAAATATTCATTTCATTTTAGTGTCCGATTTGTTGAAGCCGTATTGGGGCTACAAAACAAAGGGCAGAGTGTGGATGAAGTTATTAAGAGGGAGGATTGGAAAATACTTGTGGAGAAGTATGGCCTAACGTCGAAGGTGTCATTTGCTACACTTGAGGACGATATAAAAAGCGGCAAGTATGAGGGGGATGATCTGAAGGCCCGAGTACTATTGTACATTGTCGGAGTATTCCTTTGTCCAACGGGTGATACATCCCCGAGCAAGGAAAGTATGAAGTTGATTTGCGACTCCGGGTTGAAAGGTGAATTAAATTGGGCGTCATATGTCAGTGACAAATTAATTGATGCAATCAAGAGTTTTCAAAAGGCCAAAAACCCCCTACATACCTCAAAGGATGCATAGCTGTCTTAGAGGTAAATGAGTTGAATCTTGGTGTTGGTTTAGAAAACTTTGTAAATAGTTATTATAGAAAATGATAAAGTTTATTATAAATGCAGGTTGCATTGTTTGATTTTTTGTCAGATTCTTCAAGTGTGCCGACATTCCAAAAAACCGGAGTGGCACGCATCACTGCATGGGACAAGGAAGAAGTTGCTTGAGTTATGGCAAAGTTAAAGTTAGAATTACCGAAAAAGAAAGTAAAGGTAATTTAAGTATTTATAGATTAATAAGGACTTAAAAAAAGAAAGATGCTCTAATAATGTAGTTTATTTGTGAAGGTTGACGAGGAGGAAGAGGAGGAAGAGGAGAAGGTAGAAGATAAGGTGAAACAGAATGAAGGGGGAAGTAAATATGACATATTGATGGATGAGTTGGTGGAGGTTAAAAAAGCCGTTTCTGATTGTTTGCAAAGACAATCCAGAATCGAACAGACGATTGAGAGCTTAAAGAGGGAAGTAGGGGAAAAGGTTGATGGTGTTGTGAAAGAAGTGGTGGAATTGAGGGGTGAGTTGAAGGGGGTGATTGGAATGGTAGAAAAAAATGGATGATGGGATAAATTTAAGTTCTGAAATAAACAAAAAGAGGAGTTATGTTGAGGAAAAATATGATGAACTTAGAAAAAATGATGAAGAAAATTTAGAAGAATTGAGTAAGAGGGAGGAAAATATAAGAGAAGTCCACCATGAAGATATGAGGACACCGGATCATGCAATAAATGTAGATCTCGATTCAGGGTGTCCTGCACCAAAGAAGAAGAAGAATAAAAAGGTAAAATGAATAATACAAATGACATCCATTTTGATTATTGTGTTGTGGCTAATATCTATTGATATATCATAGGCTGCAAAGGTCAAAATACCAAGTGGAATTGATTCGATGGAGGCTGCGATGTGTGATTATGTATGGAATAGTGGATTGTTAGAAGATGCGTAAGTAATATATATTGCTTTGCGAGTGATATTTAAATAATTTTGGGGAAAATTAATAGAGAAAATTGCTTGTATAGAGATGTTATCTTAGATTACGGCGTCGAACACGGCACAGTAGGCGACCTTTGCTCGTTAAAACCTGAAGAATGACTTTACAGTCCGATTATTGATTTGAAAGGTTGGTTGTTGGGTTACGACTCGATGAAGAATAGTTCAGCGAACCGGAAGATTTGCTATATATCAGCCGCTTTTGTGGTAAGTTACATTTTTACACATTTTCGTGTCAAATTTGTTCATGGCTTGTCAATTAATAGAGATTATTTTTTTTAAATGCAGACCGAGTTGATAATGGACGATCAAAATGTGCCGAATCTTATAAGCTTCTTTTCTAATACATTGATCGACCATAATAAATTCACCGATTGTGACATGGTAAGATATTTTTGCGTACATGTTGTTCAGTATTTAAATAATAACAATAAATGTTCTAATATCTTGTGTGACATTTATTGTAGATCTTCATGCCAATAAACGATGAGAATAATCATTGGTGTCTCTTGGTGTTGGATATGGTTGATCGTGTAGCATCGTTTCTTGATAGTCTACATAACTCTATCCGGCACAGAACTAGAGTGGAACAAAGCAAGAAAACAGTATGTGTCGATACATTTTATAATTTATAATGCATAATTTCTTCGTAATTTAATTTAATATTTTTTTGACGCAGCTGGAATGTTTACATAAATTTAATGAGGACGAGGCCTTTTGTGCCCAATTTGGGAAGATTAAGGTCCTACCGACGGATTTAGAATTCGTGGTCCGTAAGACGAAGGTGCAAACGAACGGGTATGAAATTTGAGTATTTAAAAAGTCAAAAATTTATTGTGCTTATCTAACTATTTGACATTTTGCGGCATTATAACAGATATGATTGCGGAATGTATGTGATCATGTGGATGGAAGCTATTTTTTATGGGAGGTCACCGGATGATTTGGTAAGTGGTTCGAAAAGGACTTTTTGAAAAAAAAAAATTGGCACTGACATTGATTCCTAATTTGAATGTAGGTTGTTGGGGAAAATGATCGTCCGAGAGTTTTAAACGATCTCATAAATCACGAATGTAATAAAAGGAGAGCTAAGTTCACAACTGCTTGCCTGGAACGTATGAAAAAATAATTCCTTCTGAAAGCAAATATATGTACATTATGTTACCATAATTTTTCCCACTATGTAATTGTTTATCATAGTTACTTTGTTGTAAATTATGTAATTGGAATAATAGCTTATTTGCAAAAATGTAACACTAATTATGGAGACTTTAATAACGCTATAAAAATCAATTTAAACAAAACATCGAAACTTTTTAAATTAATGCTTGCCATAGTTTACTGCAATTATCGATTCTTTTTGAAACAGAAGAAATTACATAGCTTACTGGATTCAAACTTTCGATTCTTTTGTGCTGCTATGAGAACAAATATCGATACTTTTAAGCGAAAAATATGGATTCGGATAAAAAAATCCCGAAAAAATCGATACTATTTTTCCTTTATGATGAAATTATCGAAACTTTTTGAAACAGAGGGACTGACATAGCTTACTGGAATCAAAGTTTCGATTCTTTTGTGCCGCTATGAGAACAAATATCGATACTTTTAAACAAAAAATATGGATCTGGATTAAAAAAATCCCGAAAAAATCGATACTTTTTTTCCTTTATGATGAAATTATCGAAACTTTTTGAAACAGAAGGACTGACATAGCTTACTGGAATCAAAGTTTCGATTCTTTGCTTCCTCTAAGAGTAAAAATATCGATACTTTTAAAAGAAGTATAAGTCTCCGCTTAAAAAAAGTTCCCGAAAAAATCGATACTTTGTTCCATATATGATAAATTTATCGATACTTTTTGAAACAGAAGGATTGGCATAGCTTACTGTAAAGAAAGTTTCGATCCTTTTTGACCCTATGATTGAAAGTGTCGATAAAAGTAAACAAAATCAATGTTTCCGGTTGCGTCTTTACCGTTTTCATTACTGACTACATCAATGTTACCGGTACACTTGTCAATGTTTCCGGTAGCGATCTGAATCTGAAATTTAGGCGGGATTTCTATTTAACCCAGCCCTAAACTTAAATCCTCCATTTCGAAATTTTATCGATTCTTTAGCAGAGATCTCTTCAACTCCAACGACGATTAGCGCAGTTCAGAGAAATTGCACCGTGCAACCTGGGTATAAAATCAACACCGACGAGGACGATTACTAAGATCAGATTTACAGGTTAGTAAAAGAGACTGATTTTGCGTACTTTAGGGTTATGGTTTTGCACGATTTTGAAGTAATCGTTCCTCTTGTGCATATAACAGTAGTAATGGCACCCAAAAAAGTGGCACCCAAACGTAAGAGAGGTACTGCTTCCAAGATAAAGTCATCTTCTAAAGCAAGGTCTGATGGTCAAGTAAGTTCTTCTGAAGAAAATTTGTCTTTTGAAACGCAAAACTTTAGAAGCAAGGAAGAGTTTCTGAAATATGATAGCAATTTCAAAACAAGAAAGATTCGTCCAGAACGTGTTATTGACATGGACTTCATCTTCGATGAGAAAAACAAATTTGGGTTTAAACAAAAATTTACAGATTGGGGCTGGCTTGAACTGCTTGGTGTAGAACCAAAATATTACTCCAATCTTGTTAGAGTTTTTCTACAGTAATGCAAAATTAGACCTCCAGCCTAGTACGGGAAAAATATTAGGAATTACGACTTCTGTTATGGGTAAGGAGATATAGATAGATGCGTCCTCTATTTCTGCTGGTATAGGAGTGAAGAATATAGGAGATTCCGATGAACATGTTTTAGATCCTACCATTAAACGTGTGGATCGGAATAGTCCCATTAACCTTGGTGCGGAGAGCAGATTGTTCCACCTTCTTGTCACTTGGTTTCTTTGGCCTTCCGGTGGGAAATTTTCACAAATTCAAGATAGTGATTACTGGTGGTTGTTTAAATATAAATCAAAAACCGCTCCAAACATAGCAAAACTGATATATGAGACAATTCTAAATATAGTGAAGAAGGGTCCCTCCATTACAACCTCACTACCATATGGATGCATAATTAGCCATATATTGAGGGAGGAAGGAGTGCAATTCAATCTTGACTACCCTCTTCGACTATCTCGGAAGATCGACATGATTACGTTGACAAAAGCGGGATACGATTTTATTGAAAATGTCGGTTGGATAAACAAATATGTAATTGGAGCGGAACAAGGCAACGACCAAGTGGACAACATTGAAGCAGAAGACCATGAGCGGATGCAAGAAGATGAGATCGAAGGGGTGATTACGCTGAAGTCAGTGTTGGCTTACATGGTTCATTTCCTCGAGCATATGGATGCTCGTTTTGGCGAGATTAATGACCAAATCGGCCAAATGCGAGCAGATATTTCGTCACTTTGTGCTGACTTCTCCAACTTCCGTAATCAATGCCTTCAAAAAACTTCTCCACTGGTGCCTAAAGAGGAGAATACAGAAAAGGAGAATCCAGTGGTGCCTGAAGAGGAGAATGATGAAGAGGTAGACAGTTCAGATGATGATGAGAGTGAAGACCCCAACAGATATATGATTTCTCTAACACAGAACAAAAAACTTGTCATTTTTTATGTCAACGGAGTCCTTGCATATTATACAAAACAAACTCCTAGAGGTAATTAAATGTCTTCAAATTTGTTTAGGGCTGTGTTAAGCTATAAAGAAAACAATTATGTTGAATTTATTTTCATGTTGTAGATGTTATAATGAGGCCAGGTGTAGAAGAATTTATGCAATTTTGTTTAGAGAACTTTGTTGTTGGAATATGGTCATCGAAGTTGAGGTACGCACCGTTATGATTAAATTTGTTAACATTTAACGATGAACTCTTAACGAATTTGATGTTTATCGTGGTAATTGTTCACGTTTGCAGGCATAACATTGAGCTTGCTCTTAACAAACTACCTGTACAATATGAACAATATATATTCATCTGGTAAGATGCTTCTTATTTGCGTTTGGTAATTGAATTTGTTATGATTCTTACAAATTGGTGTTTCACAATTTACTATAAACAGGATCAAGCAAAGTGCATACATGAAGAGGAATTCACCTTCTGCAAAGATTTGAATGACGTTTGGAATGAGTTTCCTCAATTCAACCCGGACAATACACTTTTGGTGGATGATTCTACCGAGAAAATGAAATATAATCCAGTGAGTTATATTTTTTCCATGCAATTTATTTTTAGGGTAATATGTTATTATTTTGTTAATTTATGTTTTCTTTATAGCAATACAGCTACATATGTCCGCATCCCTATAACCATTCATCTTGCAACGACAATGCGTTAGGTATGACAGTTACATATGTGACTTATTCCATTGGTTTATTAATATATTGAACAGTTTGACAGTCTGCTAATTTGGCTTATTTTTATGTATCTACAAAAAAGGGCGGAAGCATCCGAGAATATTTCGAAAAGTTGGCGAAGGAGCAGAGTACTGTTCACGAATTTGTTAAAAAGAACCCTTTTAACATTTGAATTTTATTTCATTTCTATATGTAACAATCTTGAATTATATATTGTTGTATGTCAGATACATACCATATAGTCACAATGTCTGTTGATCGGTACTTGATGTATTCCAAATGTCATCGTTGCCCTGAGACATAAAGGAGTGATTGATATTATAATTAACCATAAACAATTGAAAACATAATTGTAGAATAGATATTACTCACATTATAATCCTCATCTACGCAGCCATAGGACCATTCCGTATCATTATCAAAAAAGTCAGACGAGGTAGGTTGTGTAAAAGAATCCAGACCCAGCTTTAATTTAGGACACGTTACTTTGTTATGTCCCTCAATCTTGCAGAAAGAGCAATGCCTACTTTTCTTCTGGACCATCTTCTTCTGGACTACTTTTCGCTTTCCTTGTCTTCGTTTAGGGTCGCCAACGCGAACCCCATTATCAACATTTCGTCGTTTACTTGAATCTTTCAAACCGAACGAGTGTTCAAATTCGGCAATTAATCTTTTCATCTCATCTCTTGCGGTTATGAAAGATGCATCTGTCTTTGATGCAATGTAGCAAAAATGACTTGACGTTGCACGTAGGGCAGCGAACCATGCCATTTGCATAACTTCAGGTGCTACATTGAAGTCAAGGAAACTTGGTGCAGCAGCCTTTGCATCCTTAGTCCATCGACTTAGAATCAAAGACTTTGGAATACATGTGTAATCCAAGTGCTTCAGAACATGCAGTTGATGGCAACATGGAATTCCTACAGTCTCAAATTTCATACACGAGCATGTGACGCTTTTCGAGACAACATCAAAAGATACGTCAAATCTCATGTTCTTTTCCTTGTACTTTGACAGAAAAAAATGTTGACATTCATCAGATAAGGACTAAATTTGTTCGTCAATCCTGTACAAGGTCTCCTCTTGCAGTTCGTCTTGGAATAGACCAAATGATGCTCGCGTATAAATTTCACCGGCATGGCTTTTTAGGTCTGTCAGTTTAGTGATCTGGAAGGGCGTTGTCTACGAACTTAAGAACTCTGCTTGCAACTCGTTGATACGCATTTTACCAATAGATTGTTCAATTGTACGAACAACATCTATATATGTCTTCTTCTTTATCAGGGCACGTCCGAGTTCAGCATTCAAGGACTCGCTTCTTTGTGTGGATCGCAAATTCGCAAAGAAATGACCCGTTTGATATGCTTGAGCTCATAAGTTTCGAGTATTTCCCTTCTCAATCACCCATGGATGCTTTTCGACTTTGAATTCAGAAATCATTGCAGACCATTCACTATCAAATTTGCTTCTTGTCCACCACGAACTCATACATCTATTAAATGTTGTGCTAAATTTGCTGTCACCAATGTTAGCTTGTACATTGCGAGATAGATTCCACGAACATAATCTGTGCTTAGCATAAGGGAAAACACATTTGATAGCCCTCTACATTGCCCTATCCCCATCTGTCACAACTGAAAGAGGCGATTTATTCATCATGGCTTGTAGAAAATTTCGCAGCACCCACTCGAACGATTGAGTCATTTCGTCAGCTATGATCGCAGTAGCAAATACTATTGTGCTATGGTGATGATTGACACCGACAATAGGCATAATTGGTCGTGCATAGTAATTACCTTTGTAAGTTGTGTCGAACGCAATAACATCACCGAAGCAAGTGTAATCTGATCTCGATGTTGAATCAGACCAAATAAGATGCTGCAATGCCCCTGATTCATCTGTGGAGTATGTCATAAAAAACCCCAGATCATCTTCTTTCTTGTAATCAAAGTAAGCAATGAGTGCATTCACATCCCCATTGACAAGCTCCTTTGCTTTTCCTCTATCAAGTGCATTGTACAGGTCTTTACTAGTAAATCCAACATTATGAAAACCCCCTGCCTGATTCATGAAATAATTCATTACCTTTGATGTCCCAACACCAACATCTTTCAACGTTGTTGCCTCAGCCACATCAGCCTCACTCACAGCTCTATTTGAACGCATAAATGGTGTTATAAGAGGTGTGCACAAGGCATGATTATGTTCGTCGAAAGACTTACTTACAACCCACTGATCTTTTGTTTTTGTTGCTGTGACAACGATTTTGGCCTTGCATCCTGTTCGTGTGATTGCCGTATGACCACGTTGACGATTAACAGTTTCGACTTTCGATGACCGAAACCCTTCTTTTGAACAACAAAATTCTTTTGTCTTCACATTCCCTTCGCCATCCAGCCGTGTTGTTCCTCGACGTGCACTAAAACCATGTTTCATTGCGTATTCCTTGTAAAAATATCAAGCTTCCTCACGTGAAGAAAATACCTGACCTACCAACCATTCCGAATCATCAACGGTCAACTTTTCATCTTGCAAATTCCCGCTACCATTAACATCTTTGGATGTAATATCTTCCATTTTCGTAAACACGATCAGTTGAAGTGGTCCAAACTTTGCCTGGACAGGAGTTGTGTGTTGCTTTCATTTTCAGGTACTAAATTCGGTAGGTGGTGGTGGTTGATGGTGGTTGAAAGCAGTAACAGCATTTATTTCTTCCTTCCTACAAAGTTAGTTGTGCAATAAATTGTAGTATATTATCGATACTTTCTGCCCAATATTATAAAAATATCGGTACTTTCAGAAAAAAAGGATTACCATAGCTTACTGGAAATAAAGTTTCGATACATTTTTCCCCTTTCTGAAAAAGTTTCGATCCTTTTGTAAAATTTCATGATACGTTAGCAAATCTGCTCGAAAATATCGATTCTTTCTGTTCGTTACGATAAAAATTATCGATATTTTCAGAAACAAAGGATTCTCATAGCTTACTGGAAATAAAGTTTCGATACATTTTCCCCCTTTCTGAAAAAGTTTCGATCATGTTGTAAAATTCCATGATACGTTAGCAAATCTGCGCGAAAATATCGATTCTTTATGTCCTTTACGATAAAAATTATCGATACTTTCAGAAACAAAGGATTCTCATAGCTTACTGGAAATAAAGTTTCGATACATTTTCCGCCCTTTCTGAAAAAGTTTCGATCCTGTTGTAAAATTCCATGCTACGTTAGAAAATCTGCGCGAAAATATTGATTCTTTCTGTCCTTTACGATAAAAATTATCGGTACTTTCAGAAACAAAGGATTCTCATAGCTTACTGGAATTAAAGTTTCGATACATTTTTCCCCCTTTCTGAAAAAGTTTCGATCCTATTGTGAAAATCCATGATACGTTAGCAAATCTGCTCGAAAATATCGAAACTTTATGTCTCTGTGAAAAAAATTATCCATACTTTTGAAAGAAAATCAATGTTTCCGGTACGAATTTCGATCGAAAATTTCGATACTTTTAAAAAATATCGATAATAAACAAAAACTAAAGGATTCCCATAGCTTACTGTAAACAAAATTATCGATAAATTTTCCCAGGTTTGAATGTATTTATCGATACATTTGCAAAAACATTAATGTTTCCGGTAATATTTTACTGTTTTCATTATTCATTACATCAATGTATCCGGTTTATTGTTACCGTTTTCATTATTCACTACATCAACTTTAAATTGCAGTGTTATGTCTTTTCACTTGTATCACATGCACCGTTTACTGCTCATCTTGTATAAAGCTGAAACCCTTAATCCCCGGAACGAATCTGATTCTTCCTTTTCAGTTTCTTGTCTTTTCACTTGTATCACATGCACCGTTTATGACCTTCATTTATTGGGTAGTTCTCCTCATTTATTTCTATAACCTCGGAAATGAGGAGACGAACGAATCTGATTCTGCCTTTTCAGTTTCGTGTCTTTTCATTGTATCACATGCACCGTTCTGTTCATGTACCTTCTTTTCATTTATTTCTATAACCCCGGAAACGAGGAGAACGAACGAATCTTTGAATCTGCCTTTTCAGTTTCATGCATTATCACTTTCCCTCCCACTTTCCCTCCCAAACAGAAATTGCCTATAAATTAACAATTTCTCTATTTACTCTTCACAACATCTTCAAATTAATCTACTCAACCCTTTCGTTTACTTCTATAATCAGTTCTCTTTCACCATCTTCTATTATACAATGAGTTCTAGCAGAAGTTCGGGTAAAAATCCTCAGCCTTTGGCAAAGAGGAAGATTGATTACGAGACATCATCAAACAGTGATGATGATTTCTACCTTGATTCTGATTCTGATAATGAGGAACAACTAAGCCATGAGTCAATGAAAACCAGCAAATGCTTCAACAAGTTCTTCCAGTCCTTCGATCGAATGAACTCTATCAACGACCCTTCTACTCAATGGCTGTGTCCAGCATGACATGGAGGTCATGGTGCCTTTCACAAGTTTCGTGGCCTTCAGTCCCTAGTCACACATGCAAAAACCAAAGGAGGACCAAAGCTGAAAATTCATCGCCTCCTTGCTCAGCTGTTGGAGGAGGAATTGCGTAGAAGGGGTACTTCGGCTACTCCTCAAGGTCAAGCTATTGGCCAATGGAGTGGTTTGAGAGATGATGATGCTATTGTCTCCCCCCCCCCCCCACCACCACCTTCAACCAACCAGGAAGTTGATCACCAAATACTCTGGCCACCCATGGTGATGATAATGAACACAAGGGATCATAAAGATGGAGATGGGAAGGTAGTTATATAAGTTATGTTTTCATTAATATTATAATACTTACTTAACTTCTTATTTCTTTAATTTTCTGCTTCAGTGGATTAGTATGGGAAACCAAGAGCTTCTCGACTATTTCAGTTCCTATGATACTGTTGCCAAGGCTCGCCATTCATACGGTCCAGAAGGCCATCGTGGGATGGGCCTTCTGATTTTTTAGAGTACGGCAAGAGGTTATCTAGATGCTCAGCGTCTGCATACCCAGTTTGCTGCCCAAAGTTTCGATAGAGATGCTTGGCAACGTTGTCAGCGATTAATGTATGGTCCATCCAGCCAGCACCAACTATATGGTTATATGGCTGAAAAAGAAGACATACACATCTTCAACCGTCATCTCCAAAGTTTTCTCTATCATTTTTTCTATTATTAATAACAAGATACACTTCTACTCATACTTATGCAAACAAATTTTGTTCATTAGGCAACCAAAAGGTCAAGTTTGAGATGCGACCATATGCACAGATGGTTGGACAGAAACCTGGAGCTGGAACAAGTGCCATGGGTGGCAGGGGGACTTGAAGGGAGGAGGCTTGAAGGGAGGAGGCTCATTGTTTTACTTTCATTTTTTTATTTACTTTAGTAATTTGTAATTGAAGCACTGGGACTTCATTTTTTTAATGATCATTTTTCTTCATCCTTATGCATTATTAAACTTTTCATTGGGAACTTTTTTTTTTCATAAATATAATTGATATAAACGATTTAATAAAAGTATTCATACTTTTTCGAAACATATAAGGAAAGTATCCATATTTCTAATAAAAGTATCGAAACTTGTAATATAAGTATCCATATTTTTTATTTAAGTATCCATACTATCGAGCCACAATTGAACCAGTTCCAATGTTTTTATTAAAATATCAATATTATTGTTTAAAGTATCGATTCTTATTGCCTACCTATTACGTTACCCTAGTATCGGTTTGTTTAAATGTTTAATATTAATGTAAACGATCAAATAATAACAATTTAGGCGCTACCGAATATGTTGATATGCGTATCAACAAAATCGGTAATTTTACCGATTTTGTTATCGTGGGAATTTCCAAGGCCCTATCAGCTCGAAATTAACAACAAATTAGGCGCTACCGAATATATTGATATTCGGATCAACAAAATAGGTAATTTTACCGGTTTTGTTATCGTGGGAATTTCCAAGGCCCCATCAGCTCGAAATTAACAACAAATTAGGCGCTACCAAATATATTGATATTCAGATAACAAAATAGGTAATTTTACCGGTTTTGTTATCGTGGGAATTCCCAAGGCCCCATCAGCTCGAAATTAACAACAAATTAGGCGCTACCGAATATATTGATATTCGGATAACAAAATAGGTAATTTTACCGGTTTTGTTATCGTGGGAATTCCCAAGGCCCCATCAGCTCGAAATTAACAACAATTTAGGCGCTACCGAATATATTGATAATCGGATCAACAAAATAGGTCATTTTACCGATTTTGTTATGTTTGACCGATAACTTAAATTTGCCGGTTACCATTTTTTTCATTTTTTTCATATTTTTTACCGGATACATCATTTCATATCAACATATCCGGTAGCGCTTTACCGGATACATCATTTATCTTATAATGTTTTTGGTAACACCGTTTCTTAGCCGTATATTAAGCGGCCGCATACTAGAAAAGTCCTTTATTAACCTATCTAAACCAATTTACTTATTATAATCTACATAAAAAAATATAATCGTTATATATTCTAGCATGAGCGGGCTAAATAATAACAATAATAATAATAATAATAAGGAAAATTCTATAATGTGCGACGAATATCGATGAACACTACTGATGCTGAACATCGCTGAACACCATTAAATTAATTAATAAAGATTAAAATTTTAAAGACTTAACATATAATTAATAATTATTTTTAAAAAATTCAATTAAATTATTTTATATATATTAATTTTTTGATTTTTTAATAAGGATAAACTATATTTTAGTACCCCACCTATTTTCGTATTTCTATTGAACCCTTATTATTTAAATATTATTACAATTTGACCCTATTTTTTATAATAAAAAATAATTTAACCCTTAACCCTCAACCTAAAACCCTAAGCTATAAACCTTAAACCCTTAAACTTTTTTTTGAAAAGTAGACAGCTGATTCTAAAATTAAGTTTCTCTGCGAAATAACAATTAGTAAAGGAATGCTAACAATTAAGTTTTGCATAACTTTAGAAAACAAGGGCTTAAGTTCAAAAATTAATAAATTTTATATCACTAGAAAGAGTGATATAATTAATTTAAAAATCATGTTCATGAATATTAATTACTATAAAACCTTTTACCATTCAATCTACTTAAACCGCTTAATTTGTTAAAAAAAAAACTAATTGTTATCGTCACATATTGTCTAACTTAATGTTAAATCTAGTTGCATAATAAAATTAAATTTAAAATTAAAATTAAGTAAGGCAAATTGGGGTTAAAATATGTAAAATAATACTTTGGCCTTGAGATACGCTAGAAGTATGGCTTGGGGGGTTCATGAGCTTATTCCAGCATTGATGATGATGTTGGATCAAGCATCCATCCCGTATGATGCAAAAATATGAAAATCGAGCAAGGGAAAGCGAAAAAAATAAAAGAGCAGAAGACATGATACAACATCACAGCAGAGGGGAGAACCCGGGCAACCTTTGTGCGAACTCCCCTCAAAAAACATTAAAAAAATTAAATTTTATTAAGTTTGGGTGATGTGTCATGCAAGCGTACCTGTCATGAAAAAGGTCTTGGACGACAAAAATAGATCAAGACTCAGTCCCATGACAAATTAAATATCATCAGTAGAACCTTCTGCCCTAACATCTTACACATCCTTTCAGAAACAAACCACTCAATCCCACATCGCCGGTTCACAGCTTCAGACGCCTCGCTAATCGCCACCGTACAGCTGAAAACAATAAGCACCTCCAAATCTCAGCCGCAGAAGAGACAACCCTTTAAAAGTCAGAAACGATTAATTTTTTAAACATGTACCCTAAATCATATACTCTCATGAGATAACTATTTACTTAAACATAAAAGCGATCATTACAAATTCCAAGACAAGATGAATCCAAATAAATAAATAAAGGAAAATAGTTCAGCATACTTCTAGAGTAAAATGGACCCAAAGCCCATTTATACTGTAACTTAACAAAAAAATATTAAACATCGCTAATAAAAAGTTGTGTTGCTTAGGGGTAAAAAAACTAACGTCGTATTCATGAACAAAAATTGTGGGAAATAAGGATTTATGAGGTATATGGTTTAGGATATATGTTTAAGAGTTTAAGGGTTTAAGGTTTAGAGTTTAGAGTTTTAGGTTGAGGGTTAGGGTTAAATTATTTTTTTTACAAAAAATAGAGTCAAATTGAAATAATATTTAAATAATAAGGGTTCAATAGAAATACAAAAATAGGTGATGTACTAAAAATATAGTTTACCCTTATTAAAAAATTCAAAAATTTAATATATATATATATATATGATTTAATTGATTTTTTTAAATTATTATTAATTGTATATTGAGTCCTTGAAATTTTTAATTTTATTAATTAATTTAATGGTGTTCAACGGTGTTCAGCGTTAGTGATGTTCAATAATGTTCGTCGCACGTAGTAGACTCATCCTAATAATAATAATAATAATAATAATATAATTCAATTGTTAATTGATTATGTATTACAATTTAATTTCTCAATAATTATATTTTATCGATACATTAAATATATGTCTAAATTTTTTACATCAAATTGGTTGAGACTTTAGGTCGAAACTTAAAAATTAAAATATATAAAAAAATTAGCGTAAGATAAACATGTATATTATCAAAAAGTGGACAACAAAAAAAAAACAAGAAAGAGGAATTAATCAATTAAAACAAATTGTTTTTAAAGTAAAAATATTTTAAGATTTATTGGAAGAACCCATTGGATTGTTTATCTCGCTAATAATTTATACATTATTTCATTAATTTTTTTATGTCATCTTTTTATTAAATAGATTTTTAGTTCTTCACTCATATTTATTGTAAATTAAATTTAAAAATAATTTTTACTTATAAAAAATACATAGAAAAATTAATAAAATATATACTTTTTATTTGTTTGCCTCGTGAAGTACATATAAAAATAATAATTTTTCGTATTCAAAAAATGGAAGGTTTTACACACGTTTTTTCCGTGTTGTCTCTGTCGGGCATTGAAAAATATTAACTTGATAGGACAGCAATTGCTGTCCAAGGGATAACCACCCAAATGTTAATAATTATCCATTAATTATTTAGTCACGTTTTACTTCATACAAAATAAAGTAACTTTATGTTATAAGTTCTTTTAAACTTAAAAAATAATTCAAGAATTCATATCAAAGTTATTAGATTAAACCCTGAAATTATAACAACCTAAAATCTTTTTTATTGAATTTGATTAAGCAAATGATAATCATTGTATATTAAATCTCACTTTAACTTTTTCTTGTGTTTCCTCGGTTTGAGTTTAATTAATTGTTTTGCATTTGTAATGATATTTATTGTATAATTTTTTTTATCGAATTGGTGTCACGGGATGATTAAATATTAACTTAATTTAAAAAAATAAAAAATAAAATAAAAATAGATGTTATTATAGAATATTTTCTTTCACTTACATTGTACAAAAATATAATCTAACTGACTTTAATTAATTGCTTTGCTTTGCTTCTTGCCATGCTCCTGCATTGACCATCGTCTTCATCTTTATCTCCAACTCATATCTTTAAACTCAAACACCACAATTTATCAAAGGCATAAAGCCAAAAAAAAATCCTAACATCTTATTGAATAGTCATTTTGGCCACATATTCTTTTTTTAATTAATTTAATCTTCAACATTTTATTTTGGGTCAAAATGACCCTTCTACATATGAAAACTGTTAGTTAAAACAATAAATGGCGTGGCCAACATACATAACAATGCACACTGATTTGACAATGCCATATAAACAAAGATATTGAATTGAAAGAATATCACATCAATCAAAAATAATTTTATAAAATTATATAAAATATATAATTATTTTGTATGTTGCTGTGTCATTTTTTCAATTCATTTCAAGTTGTTTATTATTAGTTGACTAACAGTTTTCATCCGCAGAGGGCTATTTGATCCAAAATGAAATGTTGAGGGGTTAAATTAGTTCAAACAAGAATATAAACCAAAATAACTATTCAGTCAAACGCTAAGAGATTTTTTACATTATACCTTTATCAAACCCAATCTAACCATTTACTATTTATGTTTTCCTCAATTTTTTAATCAATAAAATGACAATATGTATTGTTAGTTTATTAAAGAAGAGTTAAATCTACTTATACCATCTAAATTTCATTTAATTTATATGTTTTTTCCCTTAAATAATGATAAATAAATGACTGAATTTTTTTCTATTTCCCCGTAAAAATATATTTTTCAATAATCCATTTACTCTTATCAGGTTATTCAACTTCATTAAAAGTATTAATTTATTAATGACATATAAACATTAATTTATCGTTTCCACGACCATTAATATAGTTTACTATTTCTCTAATGAGTGGGATGGAAGGTATTCACCTAATGGTAAATTACACTGCATACCATTTAATTATGGTCCATGAGTCAAAATTACCATCAAATTTTAAAATTGTTCAGAACTATCTCTGAATTTTAATATGTGAGTTGAAAATACTACTATGCCGTAAACTCTTAATGCCTCCGTAAAGTCAAAATGACGTCGTTTTGGTGCGGCTGTTTTAAAGCCTAATTTAACCCAAAATGACGTCGTTTTGCTAGAGAGAAAAATATTAAAATCATGCACTTAGAGGATTTTGAACCCAGGACATTAAGGAGAAAGAACTAAACCTTAACCACTAAACCAACATATCATTATCTAATATTTTACCACAAATATTATGGCCTTGTTTGGCAATTAGCGGATAGCTGATAGCGGATTACATTAGTTGATAGTTGATAGCTGATTGCATTAGCTGATTTGACTAGCGGATTGTATTAGGTGATTGTATAAAAGTGTTTAGTAAAATTAACCGATAACCGATAGCTGTTAGATTATTTAAACAAGCAAAATGACATATAAGGACATAATTATATTCAATACTTGTTTGAATAGTTTATTAGTTATCAATATTTTGTATCTAATTATTATTAATTAGATCTATAAAATTATTTTTAATATAACTTTTCTAAACATATTTGAATGATTTATATATTACTTTATTATTTATATAATTATTTTAATATAATTTAATTAATTAATACATTTAAATACACATATAAATATGTGATAATAAAAAGAAAAGAAGTAAATAGGATTAGCTTATAAATAGGGTGAGAAAATATTTAATTTAGGTTATTTTGAGATTTTTGATAACTGGTAAGGGTAAAAGAGTCTTTACAACTCTAATATCAAACCTTTAATCTCAAAAAGCTCTTATTATGAGCTTTTTCAAAATTAGCGGTTTTACCTCAATCCACTCTTTCAATCCGCTGGTTACCAAACAATAATATTAGCGGATTTGACTAGTCAAATCTCTAATTTTTGTCCAAACTTCTCTTTACCAAACAAGGCATATATATCTCAAACTAGTTAAGATTAATTCAAATTATTTTATAAAATAAATAACATTAACATAAAAATATAAATATATATTATTTGCACATATATATATATATCAATATATATAAATAAAAATATATTATTTTATATATTATTAATAATATAAATATATTATTTTTAAAAAATCCCTATATTCATAAAAATAATATATCTACATTATTAATAATATGTAAAAAACTCTAAATCTTAAATTGGTAACCCGCAAACCCCAACCCTCAAATTCAAATTCTAAACCTTTGTGTTTAAGATTTAGGATTTAAAATTTTTTTATATATGGATTTTATGTTTTTTAAAATAATATATTTATATTATAAATAAAATATAAAAATAAAATATTTTTATTTAAATTATATACTTATCCATTTAGTTCAATCAAATTATTTTATAAAAATAATTCTATAAATAATATAAAATACATTGTTTTTACACATATCAATAAAAATATATTATTTTAAAAAATAAAAAATATTCATAAAAATAATATATTTATATTATAAATAATATATAAAAAACTATAAACTCCAAACCTTAAATCATAAGATTTAAAGTTTGAGGTTTGAGTTTTGTAGTTTAAGATTTAGAATTTTTTATATAATATTTATAATATAAATATATTATTTTTATAAATATTTTGTGGTTTTTTAAATAATATAGTTATATTATAAATATTATATAAAAATAAAAACAATACACTTTTATTTATATGTATTATACATATTTTATATTATTTATAATATTATTTATTTCATAAAATAATTTGAATTAATCTGAAATAGTTTGAGATATATAATATTTGTGGTAAAATATTTTATAATATAATGTTGGTTCAGTGGTTAAGGTTTATTTCATTTCTTTAAAGGTCTTGAGTTTAAACCCCCTAAGGGATAAACGCATAGTTTTAATATTTTTCTCTATTAAAACGACGTCCTTTTAACTTAACGGATAAGTGATATTTTTGACACAAATATTATCACTGGTTTGATTTAGTATATAGTGTAGTTTACCGTGCAGTTATTTCCCGATTAGTCGGCCACCAAAATTAAAATTGGCCAATTCAATGCAATCAAGTACACGAGTGAGGAGGAGTAAACTCATCACGTGTCAACCTCTCAGACCAAATACATGGAGAAATTATATTATGGGTGATTTTCATCACGTTATTTATGAGACCAACCACTAAAAATCACACACTTCATCATTATTTTCTATGTCATTAATCTAATAATAGAATAACTTCCAAAAAACAGTTTTTAAAATGACATGAAAAAACTTTAGTGAAGATTCATTGGTTAGAAAAAATGACATGAAAAAATCATAATGAAGTGGGTGATTTTTAGTGATTGGTCCCATAGATGACGTGGTGAGAATTACCTAATATAATTTTTCAAATACAACACACAAGTGCAGTCACCACCCACCACCGATGTAACACCCGGGTTTAGGGGTTAGGTGAAAATAATATTTTAATATTATTTTGGGCTCTGTTTTATACTCTAAATAATATTTCGAGTTGTTTTCAAAATAATCTACTTGGGGTTAATCATGTTTTGAGATTTAACCACATTTAACCATGGATTTACCTCCCTTGTAGATATTCCATTTCATTAGGGATAAACTAGACTTTTGAGCCTCAAATTATACCACATGTTAAATAAAACACCCATCTCTCTCTACTATTCATCTTCCCTTCAAAACTCACCAACGGGAAACCCAAGTTCACTACCCAAATCACTGTTCCATCCCATTTCTCACTCATTTCAGCCCCAAATCGAAAGGTAAGAGTGTTTTTGACTTCCCCTCATCCTCCCCTTCATAAAAGTACCATTCTTTTTCATTTTCATGAAGTTTTTGGAAAGTGAAGGTTTTGAATGTTTTGATTAAAAATGATGTCTTTATGTTGCAAAGTTAAATGTTTTGATTTAATATGTTTAGTAATGATGTATAGAGGCCAAATGATACTACATATATGAATTTCGAATGATTTTAATCAATTTTCGGATTTTGGCTTGAGAGGGTTTTTGGAGGGTTTTAATGTGGGTTTGGGGGGGCTGTTAAAGGTTGGAATTTGGGGGCTGTAGGTAGTATGATGTATGAGGATCATTTTGGGTGTAATTGATGCTTGTTTGGGTGTTGGAAATGAGGGAATTCAGTGGGTAAAGTGGGCTGCTCGAAAATCCTGTTTTGGTCTTGTTTTGAGTGTTGGTTGCTTGGTAATGTAATCCGGGTTAGTTTCGATGACAAGTTATTGATCGTGAATGTTTTGTTTGTGTTTGGGATTGATTAGAGTCAAGTTTGGGCATCGATGAAGCTTCGGAAGTGAATCCGGGAAATTGAAGACAATCGCTTGCTTGGTCTTGTGCTTGGAAGTTTAGGTGAGTGGTTAATTGTTTTAAACGGTTTTAAATTGGTTGGTTCGAGTATGTGGACTAGGTTGGGCTTGGTAGACCCACCTAGAGTTAGGATTAGAGTGGTAGCCTAATCCTAAGCTTGATCTAGAGCCCTTGGATGAACTTAAATGTATGAATGTATGTGCCTCGTATGTGTTGTGATATGAATGCTTATATACATTGTATTATGCATGTGAGATGAGGCATGATTTGTATTGCTTAATGCATGCATGGTGTTGGTTCATGATTGTATTCATGGTGAGTACGTGCTAAGCACGGAAATGATTGAAATGAGTAATGTGGAACGAGTAAAATATTGGCACTAGTAAACTTAAATACAAATGATCGATCATTAGGATGTTAGTGTGTACACATGAGTCAAAGTCGCGCGTGGCCTTGGTGGCGTTGAGTCACCAAGGAGGAGTACGGGTACGCCCGGAAATGGTATTTAAATATAGTCGGTGATGAGTGGAATCCCATCGACGGGGCGTGAGGATGAGTGGAATCCCCTCCGCGAGACCGGTGATGAGTGAAATCCCACCGTCAGGTAATGGTTGTGCATTGGACGTGAGTTCCAACGGTTATCCGTGTATTTGAGTCTTATCTAGGTGCCAATGTTGATTGATATGTGTATTAATGTGTGAGATATATGAACTGTTGGGATGTTTATATGTGGTTACATGTATGGTAGCATTGAGCTCATAATTGTGACATACATGTGATATATTGCTCATGCATTTATACCTTGTGGACTCTTGGTATATGTAAATGGCCTTGGTTAGATCGTGCTCGGACCCTGCAATGTTGAGGTTTGTTTTTAGAGCTTACCCTCACTAAGCATCATTGCTTACGCTCTCTTTGTTCAACATTGCAGATTCTTAGTTCGTGGGTTGCTCGGGCAAGTGGAGGGCCTCCAAGTGTGATTTTGATTTGAGTGCACCAAGTATGGAATTTAGAATTTAAACATGTAATGGTTTGAGCAATGGGGCATGTATGAATTTGTTGGATTGTTGTTGGTTTTTGGGGAGCATGTGTAGACTCCTTTAAGTATATTGCTTTTGCATGGTTGTGTTGCCATGACGAATGTTAACTCATGTTTATCGTTGCTTGCTTGAATGTTGGCCTTATGCCTTAAGAGTTTACATATGTGCTTGGATAATGTTTGAATGAATGCATGTGTGGATCGTTGCTCTAGTGTAGGACATGTCTAAATATTTTTGAAGCATGCTAGCATGATTAGTATACCTTGTGTACAATTTGTATGCTGTTGTATGGTGTTTTGGAGGTGTTTGGGGGCATCCTTGTGCCCCAAAACAGTCCAGGAAAGTCTGCAGACAGGGGGTGTTTCGGAACGGGTCCCCCTGTTCTGGAACGGTCCCTGCGTAATAGGCCTGCCGTTTCGAAACGGATGAGGGCCGTTCCGAAACGATTTCGCTACTGGAATTTTGAGAAATTGGCGAGATGAAGTCGTTCCGAAACGGGCCTTTGGTGTTTCGAAACGGTCAAATCTCGTTGACCACGAGATATTGACCGTCAAGGTCGTTCCGATACGGGTCACCCCCATTTCGGAACGGTCACCTAGGGGCGTTTCGAAACGGCCTGCTGTAATAAAGAAAAATGGTCTGTTCATGCTTTGTTTGGTCGGTGAATGTTCCGTTGATTGTATCTTCCGCTGTTATGTTCCACTTAGGAATTAAATGTGCATCTAGACAAGATTAAAGTAAAAAGAAATTTTAGGGTCGTTAACCGAGGGGAAATCCTTAAGGGTTTTCACTCGGTTTTCCCCGTGTGGCCCATTCGGACCGGTCATCCGACCAGACCGGGACGAGGGGGTTACACTTGTTGGTATCAGAGCCTAAGGTTACCGAGACCTTGGGCAGGTAAGTGAGGTAAGTTTAAGTTTTTAAGTTGAATTGCACGGTGTTTGCTTATTCTGCAAGAATGGTTGCTTATGTGATGAGTATGCTGATTGTTTTATTTTAAAGCGTGTGTGTGTGGGTCCCATTGCTACTATTACATTTGAAAATGATTTTTAAGTGAGGAAACATACTTGGACACTTGGAAGCCTCGCCTTGCTAACCCAACTTGTATGTTTGTATGCTGTGGTTGTAGTTAATATCTGTGAGAGCAATGTCTAGACCGAGAGGTAGACCGAGGTTGGTTCGTCAGGAACCGCGAGTTGTGGCTCCTGTTGAGCCGGTAGTTGGTGCGGGAGCTCACATAGAGGGACCGGGGGCCGCGGAAGTTGGCGCTCCTCCACCACCTCCGCCACCACCACCTCCACCACCTGGAGCTGGAGGTGAAAATGGAGCCGGAGGAGATGGACCTCAAGGTGGCCAAGGTGGCCAAGGTCCAGCTGGAATTGATATGGCTCCGCTAGTGCAAGCGATAGCGGGAGCGTTTCAAGCCGCAGTTGCGGGAGCTCAGGCTGCAGCTCAGCCTAGGTATGATGATGCTAGTCTACCGTTAGAGAGGCTCCATAGCTTGGGAGCCGAGGAGTTCAGAGGATCTACTCCGGAGAGGTCGGAGTTATGGTTGGAGAAGACAGTTCGTATTTTAGCTCAGATGGGTTGTGCGGGCGCACGTAGATTGGGTTGTGTGATCTCATTACTTCAGGGTGATGCCTACACCTGGTGGGTCACCATTACTACCGGGGTTCCAGAGGCCGAGATAGATTGGGAATTCTTTGAGTTTGCTTTCCGGAAGAGGTACTTGGGACCGAGGTACCTAGATGAGAAAAAGAGAGAGTTCATGGCTCTCACTCAGGGGGATGCATCTGTGACTGATTATGAGATTCGCTTTGTTCGCTTGAGTCAGTATGCCCCAGAGTTGGTTCCTACTGAGGTAGAACGCTGTAACCGATTCCGCTATGGCTTGAATGAAGAGGTTAAGAGGTACACGCTAGCTTCTGACTACTCAGACTTTGATGTATTGGTCGCGAGGGCCAAGGATTTGGAGCATAGTTTGGGTGCGGCCAAACGATATGGTGGTTCCAGTTCGGGTAAGAGGCACAACCACTTTGATGGTAGAGATGCTAAGAGGCACAGAGGTGGCGGACATCAGTTTGATCAGAGACGTGGCGGTGGCCACCATGGTAGAGGCCATCAGGGCCATAGAGGAGGAGGGCGTTTGCCCGAGTGTGCACAGTGTGGGAGGCAGCACACTGGTGAGTGTTGGGGTAACTTTCATGCTTGTTGGAACTGTGGTTCGAGGGACCACTTTAGGAGGGACTGTCCACGTCAGGCAGCTCAGGCACCGAACATTGCTCAGGCTCCTGCGAGAGGTAACGATTTTCAGAGAGGCCGTGGGCGCGGTCGTGGCTACTTCCAGCCTAGGGCTGATGCACCTAGGGGTGATGCTCAGAGAAACCTTGCTCATGTTGTGGCTGTGCAGCCAGAGGCGGGAGGACCAGCGAGAGTTTATGCTCAGAGAGAGGCCGGGAACGACACCGATGTGATAGCAGGTAATTTCGAGTTACAGTCTATGTCTTTGCTTTCTTTGGTTGATTCGGGTTCTACGCATTCCTACATTCTGAGTGAGCATGCACAGAAGTTAGATATTCCTGTAGAGATCTTAGACGTAGGTATGCATGTTACTAGCTCTTTTGGTGAGACAGTTGTGGTTAGACGTATGTATAGGAGGTGTCCACTGAAGATTCAGGGTCATGTGTTTTCAGTTGATATGATGGAACTTCCTTTCTACGGTTTTGATATTATATTGGGTATGGATTGGTTGGTTGAGCATCGGGCTAGTGTGGATTTTGAGACAAAGAGGATTTCTTTGAAGCTTTCTGATGACTACGAGATAGTGGTAGTAGGCGAGAACATTAAGTTCTTGTCTAATGTGGTGTCAGCTTTAGAGGCTCATAGGTTGATGGACTCTGGATGTGGGGCCTATTTGGCTTATGTTATGAATCCGGACATGAGTGAAGCTAGACCGAGGGATATCAGAACAGTGTGTGACTTTCCAGATGTGTTTCCTGAAGAGTTGCCGGGTTTGCCTCCTGACAGAGATGTTGAGTTTGTGATTGAGACAGTTTCAGGGTCTAACCCAGTTTCGATAGCTCCGTATCGCATGGCTCCGAAAGAGTTGAAAGAATTGAAGAGTCAGTTGCAAGAATTATTAGACCGTGGTTTCATTAGGCCTAGTAGTTCTCCGTGGGGTGCTCCAGTATTGTTTGTGAAAAAGAAAGATGGTAGCATGCGCATGTGCATTGACTATAGACAGTTGAATCAGATGACTGTGAAGAACAAGTATTCGTTGCCTCGTATAGATGATTTGTTTGATCAGTTGAGAGGTGCTTTAGTATTCTCGAAGATAGATTTGAGATCCGGGTACTATCAGTTGAAGGTGAAAGAGTGTGATGTCCCAAAGACAGCTTTTAGGACTAGATATGGTCACTATGAGTTTCTCGTGATGCCATTTGGGCTCACGAATGCACCGGCAGCATTCATGGACATGATGAACAGAATTTTCAGAGACTATCTAGACCAGTTTGTGGTTGTCTTCATTGATGATATACTTGTGTACTCGAAGACAGAAGAAGAGCATGATGAGCACTTGAGATTTGTTTTACAGAGATTGTTGAGCAATCAGTTGTATGCGAAGCTTAGTAAATGTGAGTTCTGGATTAGAGAGGTTGTATTTCTTGGCCATGTTGTTTCAGCCGAGGGTATCCGTGTTGATCCGTCGAAGATTGAGGCTATTGTTGAGTGGAAACAACCTAAGTCCGTGACTGAGATTAGGAGTTTCCTAGGATTAGCCGGTTACTATAGGAGGTTTGTTGATGGCTTCTCTAGAGTAGCTGCTCCATTGACTAAATTGTTGCAAAAGGGAGTTAAGTTTGAATGGTCAGATGCAAGACAGAAAGCTTTTGAGAAATTGAAAGAAGCTTTGACGAATGCTCCAGTATTAGTGCAACCTGTTTCAGGTAAGGAGTTTGTGATCTACAGTGATGCTTCCTACGTAGGCTTAGGATGTGTTCTGATGCAAGATAGGAGAGTTGTTGCTTATGCTTCTAGACAGTTGAAGATTCATGAGAAGAACTATCCTACTCATGATATAGAACTAGCCGCAGTTGTTTTTGCATTGAAGATTTGGCGACACTATTTGTATGGTGAGAAGTGTATAGTTTACACCGATCACAAGAGCTTGAAATACTTGATGTCACAGAAAGAGTTGAATTTGAGACAGAGAAGATGGCTAGAGTTGTTAAAAGACTATGATTTGACCATTGAGTACCATCCGGGTAAAGCAAATGTAGTAGCCGATGCTTTGAGTAGAAAAGTGGTCGTTGAGTTGAGAGCTATGTTTGCTAGATTGAGTGTGTCCGATGATGGTGGTTTGATCACCGAGTTGCAAGTAAAGCCTTCCCTGATTCAGTTGATTAGAGAGAAACAGTTGCAAGATGCGAGCTTAGTCCCTCATGTTCAAGACATAGCCGAAGGAAGACCGACTGAGTACAGATTCAGTGGTGAGAGTCTGTTGTGCTTTAGAGATAGAATTGTTGTACCAGAAGATGTTGAGTTGAGACGTCAGATTCTGAGTGAAGCACATTCGAGCCCCTTTTCTATGCATCCGGGTAGTACTAAGATGTACCGAGATTTGAAGAATGATTATTTCTGGGTTGGTTTGAAAAGAGATGTAGCCGAGTATGTGAGCCGTTGCATGGTCTGTCAGAGAGTGAAGGCGGAACATCAGGTTCCTTCAGGTTTGCTACAGCCTTTGAAGATTCCGGAATGGAAATGGGAGAGAATCACCATGGATTTTGTATCCGGGTTGCCCTTGTCTCCTTCGAAGAAGAATTCGGTTTGGGTGATTGTTGATAGGCTCACTAAGTGTGCTCACTTCTTAGCAGTGAACACTACGGATTCCTTAGACAAGTTGGCAAACTTGTACCTTCGTGAGATTGTGAGACTTCATGGAGTTCCGAAGTCTATTGTTTCAGATAGGGATCCTAGGTTTACTTCGAGGTTTTGGGGTTGCTTGCATAGTGCTTTAGGTAGCCGTTTGCATTTCAGCACATCGTATCACCCTCAGTCCGATGGGCAGTCAGAGCGAGTGATACAGATTCTAGAAGATATGCTTCGTTGTTGTGTGATTGACTTTCAAGGTTCTTGGGAGAAGCACTTACCGTTGGTTGAGTTTGCCTACAACAACAGTTATCAGTCTAGTATTCAGATGGCACCTTATGAAGCTTTGTATGGTAGACGGTGTAGGACTCCGATTTGTTGGGCTGAGACAGGTCAGAGATTGTTACCTATGCCAGACTTGCTTAAGGGAACCACAGAAAAAGTGAAGTTGATATGTGACCGCTTGAGAGCAGCTTCCGATCGTCAAAAGTCTTATGCAGATTTGAAGAGGAAAGAGGTTGAGTAATCAGTGGGTGAGAAAGTATTTCTGAAAGTGTCTCCGTGGAAGAAGGTAATGAGATTTGGCCGTAAGGGCAAATTGAGTCCGAGGTTCATTGGTCCGTATGAGATTGTTGAGCGGATTGGGCCTGTAGCTTATCGTTTGAGGTTACCTTCGGAGTTAGAGAAGATCCATGATGTCTTTCATGTATCTATGCTTAGGAGATATAGATCGGACCCTTCTCATGTGATGCCCGTTGAGGAGATAGAGTTAAATCCGGATTTGTCCTATAATGAAGAGCCCGTTGAGATACTTGCTTCTGATAGCAAGGTGTTGCGTGGCAAGACCATAGAGTTGGTCAAGGTGTTGTGGAGACATAGAGGTGTGGAAGAGGCCACGTGGGAGAGAAAAGCAGATATGGTTGAACAGTTTCCGTATTTGTTTCCACCAGGTAATTTCGGGGACGAAATTTCCTTAAGTGGGGGAGAGTTGTAACACCCGGGTTTAGGGGTTAGGTGAAAATAATATTTTAATATTATTTTGGGCTCTATTTTATACTCTAAATAATATTTCGAGTTGTTTTCAAAATTAATCTACTTGGGGTTAATCATGTTTTGAGATTTAACCACATTTAACCATGGATTTACCTCCCTTGTAGATATTCCATTTCATTAGGGGTAAACTAGACTTTTGAGCCTCAAATTATACCACATGTTAAATAAAACACCCATCTCTCTCTACTATTCATCTTCCCTTCAAAACTCACCAACGGGAAACCCAAGTTCACTACCCAAATCACTGTTCCATCCCATTTCTCACTCATTTCAGCCCCAAATCGAAAGGTAAGAGTATTTTTGACTTCCCCTCATCCTTCCCTTCATAAAAGTACCATTCTTTTTCATTTTCATGAAGTTTTTGGAAAGTGGAGGTTTTGAATGTTTTGATTAAAAATGGTGTCTTTATGTTGCAAAGTTAAATGTTTTGATTTAATATGTTTAGTAATGATGTATAGAGGCCAAATGATACTACATATATGAATTTCGAATGATTTTAATCAATTTTCGGATTTTGGCTTGAGAGGGTTTTTGGAGGGTTTTAATGTGGGTTTGGGGGGCTGTTAAAGGTTGGAATTTGGGGGCTGTAGGTAGTATGATGTATGAGGATCATTTTGGGTGTAATTGATGCTTGTTTGGGTGTTGGAAATGAGGGAATTCAGTGGGTAAAGTGGGCTGCTCGAAAATCCTGTTTTGGTCTTGTTTTGAGTGTTGGTTGCTTGGTAATGTAATCCGGGTTAATTTCGATGACAAGTTATTGATCGTGAATGTTTTGTTTGTGTTTGGGATTGATTAGAGTCAAGTTTGGGCATCGGTGAAGCTTCGGAAGTGAATCCGGGAAATTGAAGACAATCGCTTGCTTGGTCTTGTGCTTGGAAGTTTAGGTGAGTGGTTAATTGTTTTAAACGGTTTTAAATTGGTTGGTTCGAGTATGTGGACTAGGTTGGGCTTGGTAGACCCACCTAGAGTTAGGATTAGAGTGGTAGCCTAATCTTAAGCTTGATCTAGAGCCCTTGGATGAACTTAAATGTATGAATGTATGTGCCTCGTATGTGTTGTGATATGAATGCTTATATACATTGTATTATGCATGTGAGATGAGGCATGATTTGTATTGCTTAATGCATGCATGGTGTTGGTTCATGATTGTATTCATGGTGAGTACGTGCTAAGCACGGAAATGATTGAAATGAGTAATGTGGAACGAGTAAAATATTGGCACTAGTAAACCTAAATACAAATGATCGATCATTAGGATGTTAGTGTGTACACATGAGTCAAAGTCGCGCGTGGCCTTGGTGGCGTTGAGTCACCAAGGAGGAGTACGGGTACGCCCGGAAATGGTATTTAAATATAGTCGGTGATGAGTGGAATCCCATCGACGGGGCGTGAGGATGAGTGGAATCCCCTCCGCGAGACCGGTGATGAGTGAAATCCCACCGTCAGGTAATGGTTGTGCATTGGACGTGAGTTCCAACGGTTATCCGTGTATTTGAGTCTTATCTAGGTGCCAATGTTGATTGATATGTGTATTAATGTGTGAGATATATGAACTGTTGGGATGTTTATATGTGGTAACATGTATGGTAGCATTGAGCTCATAATTGTGACATACATGTGATATATTGCTCATGCATTTATACCTTGTGGACTCTTGGTATATGTAAATGGCCTTGGTTAGATCGTGCTCGGACCCTGCAATGTTGAGGTTTGTTTTTAGAGCTTACCCTCACTAAGCATCATTGCTTACGCTCTCTTTGTTCAACATTGCAGATTCTTAGTTCGTGGGTTGCTCGGGCAAGTGGAGGGCCTCCAAGTGTGATTTTGATTTGAGTGCACCAAGTATGGAATTTAGAATTTAAACATGTAATGGTTTGAGCAATGGGGCATGTATGAATTTGTTGGATTGTTGTTGGTTTTTGGGGAGCATGTGTAGACTCCTTTAAGTATATTGCTTTTGCATGGTTGTGTTGCCATGACGAATGTTAACTCATGTTTATCGTTGCTTGCTTGAATGTTGGCGTTATGCCTTAAGAGTTTACATATGTGCTTGGATAATGTTTGAATGAATGCATGTGTGGATCGTTGCTCTAGTGTAGGACATGTCTAAATATTGTTGAAGCATGCTAGCATGATTAGTATACCTTGTGTACAATTTGTATGCTGTTGTATGGTGTTTTGGAGGTGTTTGGGGGCATCCTTGTGCCCCAAAACAGTCCAGGAAAGTCTGCAGACAGGGGGTGTTTCGGAACGGGTCCCTGCGTAATAGGCCTGCCGTTTCGAAACGGATGAGGGCCGTTCCGAAACGATTTCGCTACTGGAATTTTGAGAAATTGGCGAGATGAAGTCGTTCCGAAACGGGCCTTTGGTGTTTCGAAACGGTCAAATCTCGTTGACCACGAGATATTGACCGTCAAGGTCGTTCCGATACGGGTCACCCCCGTTTCGGAACGGTCACCTTATGGTTGACCCAGGGCCGTTGACCAAGTCAAGGCGTTTCGGAACACCCTAGGGGCATTTCGAAACGGCCTGCTGTAATAAAGAAAAATGGTCTGTTCATGCTTTGTTTGGTCGGTGAATGTTCCGTTGATTGTATCTTCCGCTGTTATGTTCCACTTAGGAATTAAATGTGCATCTAGACAAGATTAAAGTAAAAAGAAATTTTAGGGTCGTTAACCGAGGGGAAATCCTTAGGGGTTTTCACTCGGTTTTCCCCGTGTGGCCCATTCGGACCGGTCATCTGACCAGACCGGGACGAGGGGTTACAACCGACAAGCGGTGTCTGTCCGGGAGTTAAAGCCCCAAAGCACGTGTTGAGTTACCGGCTTATCCGGTTACCTACCTGTTTTTCACTGGTAATCTTCACCCTTATCTAAATAGTAGGAATTCAAATTATATTGTCGGTCTAATGCTATAAGACACTAGATTTTTTGCAAATGTTAAAATTAAAATTTATGACATTATAAATGGAGCATATTAGGTTAAGAAGGTTATTTCATAACAAATTTTTACAATACTCTATCTGAATTAAACAACAAATGTTTGATAAAAAAAGAATTAAACAACAATATTTTTTTTTAAAAAAATTAACAATAAATTAGATATTGATGATTATACCCAAAAAAAATAATCAAAATATATGAAATTAATAAATTTATATACAAATATTAAAAAAAAAATCGTGTGTATAAAACTTTTACTACCCATCCTAACAAAATATAATTACAGATTGAAATGATATTTTCAAATAATTAATACTCTATTTTTTCACTTCAACGAAAATGACACCTTAAAATTTAAAATGTAATTTTAAAAAAATGATAAATAAATAGTTCTTTAAAGGACGTGATGGTTAGGCTGATTTATGCTATAAAACAACCATCTCTCTTTGCCTTCATTATTTTTTTCCAGCAGTAGTAAATCATTTCGACTTTGATTTTTTTTCATGCTTGGTGAAGAAATAACAAACGATAGGAGGGGATTCGTAAGAACTGAAATATTTTTGTTTATGTGGGTTTTGGGTTGATTTTTAAGATGGGTTTTGCTTGAATTCTAAAATAAGAGAGTTGAAGAACAATGGAGAGAGATTTTCTGGGTTTGAATTCAAAGGAAGTGGTTAACACTGATTGGTACAAACAAATAGGTATGTATGCTCTTCTTTTCTCTTTTATTTGCCCGGTAATTCTTTAAAGTTTGGTTCTTTTGTTTTCTGCTGGGATTCTAAAATCTGGGTTATTGTTAAATTTTGAGTTGAATTATGATATCTTAGTGGAAAAATTGAAGGGATTAAGTGAATTGTTTTTTTTTCTTTTATGTTTTAGTTAAATGAATGGTATTTGTTAGTAGAAGTGTTTGTTTAATTCAATTTATTTATTTCTTAGTTTGAACCATGTTAGCAATTACATGGAAAAAAGAAGAAGAATAAGAAGATAGGTTTGGTTACTGGTGATTGTTCATATATAATTATGCCAGTTTATTTAGTTATGAGAATTGTGCCTGTTTATAGCTATGCATTTGTCTAATATTTGTGGTGTTTTATTCATTTTTTAGGTTTTGCTAAAAGCTCAGGAATACAATGGCCCTTTTCAAACAAGGTTTCTCCTGTTCCACAGCTGATGAACTTTAATTTCGTTCAAGGGGATAAAACTAAACATGTTGGATATGATCCAAAAGTATCCCCTATGTTCATGCCTACCTCAACAATCGATGCTATTGAAGTTCAGGTTTGGCACTATCCCCTTGATTTCGCTGTTGTGGATTAGGCTGCTTGATTACCGTTCGAATCGAGTCTTTAGGCATTTTTTCATTATGCAGATAGAGATGCACCTTGATTTACATGGTTTTTGTGGAAAGTTTTTTTATTCTATCGGTTTGCAATGTCTCGAACTGATATTGTTTTCGCTTTCCCCTTTGACCTTTTGCTATCTAGAAATCATTCAACTATGGTAGGATAGGTGGGAGTCATTTTTCATTGACACCTTCCTATGTTCAACACGATGGTAAGATGTTTCTGGCCTCAAGCCATGCACCGTTTACAAGGAATCATTATGCTACTACCAGTCAAAATTTGCCCGTTAATTGCATGAGACCACAATTGCTTGGAGGGATTCCGGTGACGACCCCACAAACGATTCTTCCCTCACTTGGTTCTGCTGGTGGAAGTGTTGAACCGTGGTAAAGTCGAAAATTCTATGCTTTAGTTCAGTTACTGCAGCAATATTGTTGACAGTAAGATATTGGGACTTGGTTCGAAGTTGTTTATTTTTGTAATTAGGAAAAGCGTCAAGGCCTCTGGATCACCTGCTCAATTGACGATCTTTTATGCCGGCGAAGTGAATGTCTTTGATGATATTACCCCTGAGAAGGTGCCCTGCTTTCTTTCCATATTAGTAAAAATGCTTTGTTTTTTACGGCCTTTAAGTCAGTGGAAAACTTTGAAAGTTAACCCTTTTTTCGTATCTAATACTACAGGCTCAGGCTATAATGTTCTTGGCTGGGAATGGGTCTTCCCTGGCTTCTAATTCAGCTTATCCAAAAGCTCAAGTCCAGACACCTGTTTTGAAGCCAGTTCAAGTTGAAAGTGTTCTGGCAAACCAGATCATAAATACACAACTAAACTCCGGTATGTCGAGCCCTCACGCTGTTGCTGCTCAGTCCGGGAGTGGGTCCACTAGTACCGAAGATCAGATGATATGCAAGACCTCAGGAACTCCAACTCCATCTACCCCTATTAGCAAATTGGAGGCTCCAAAATTGGTGAATACCATGGGATCTGTTGCTGCCACTGGCATGATGCCTTCCGGTATACACACCCTTATGCTCTTACAAGATTATAGGTTCTTGTATGCATATTTTTTTGCTAGTTTTGTAGTTTGGAACATGACACCAATGAATTTCGTTTATTAACTGACTTTGAAATGTTTCCCTCCAGTTCCACAGGCTCGCAAAGCTTCCTTGGCTCGGTTTTTGGAGAAGCGCAAGGAAAGGTTAGTTCTTATTCAAGATACTTGTTCTTGAAACTATTTCAAACCGCGTTTAGATTGTACTGTTGTAGAAAGCCAAAAAGTTGCTAGCTATATAGGATGCGAATGCGATCTAATGATCCTTTACTCAAGAGTGTTTAAATGCCAATCCTTACATGGTTGAATATGATTTAGCCATGAATCCAGATTATTTGTGGGGTTAATGGCTTGAGGATTTGGTCTCAGGGAACTGAGGAAACGATTGCTATATCGATTGGATACGTGATTATGGTTAAGTACAATTAATTAAAGCTCAATGTCTGATTTTGTGCTTGAAATCTCCGTGATTTGTTGTTGTAGGGTGATGAATGCAGCATCGCCATACAACTTCAGCAGGAAGTCTATAGATTACGCAACTACCATGGAATCGAACGCGTGAACTTGGCCGCAATCCTCCGGGGCAACAACAGCGTTCTCTCTCGGCAAAGGAGGGTAAAACTTCATGGTTTAAAATTTGGAATTAGAAGGAAATTAATGGAAAGTTTATATTATGTCTGGAACTGCCATCAACTAAAGTTTATTCAGTTATTATAGCCTTTTTGTTTTTCTTTATAACGTTAATGTGGATGTTTTAGCTACGTTGTAACACCATTCAATTGTTATTACATGGTGGAAATAAAGCATTACTAAGATTTTGTATTTTCTTCGAATATTGAACGTTTAAACATGTTCGATTCTATGTCATCTATGTTACACCAGCGATGTCAACCGAGAGAAATCTAATTGACATTTTTATATTTATATTTGAATATGTATTAGGGATTTATATTCGATACACGGGGAATAGAAACTAAAAGTTTCTACAAGCACTTTAATTTTCGAGTTTAAAGGTTTAGAGATTTTGTTTAGGGTGCAGGGTTTAATGGTTTAGAATTTAGGGATAGTAGTTAGAATTTAGGGTTTAGAGATTATGGTTTATTTTTGGTAATATGATGAGGATTTAAGTTTTAACTTGCAAACCTTAAAATCTAACCATAAACCTTACATTATAACTACTATCCCTAAATTATAAACCTTTATGTCTAAACTCTTAAACCTTACACCATAAAATGAATTTTTAAGCCCTAAAATTAATATGTTTGTAGAAACTTTTAGTTTCTACCGTTAATGTATGAAATAATTACCCATTCTATTAGAGTCGAGTATAATATGAAGGTGTCTTTGAAATAAAACCATATCTACCGTATTACTATTTTTCCGATTAATAATAGAAAAGCGGATAATGTTCAATTTTAAGAGACAATGATTAAATTGTTTATCTACAAAATGTATGTGTTGCCAAATAGCTAAAGATGGGACAATGGCGATGGGATCAGTTCGATCAACTGTTGCCGCTGCGGGTTTTGTGGGGTATTGTGGCGATAAAGCCCCCTGGGGATGGAATGGTTACTGATCGTCCGGGGTGGGATCTTGAAAAGTCTCGTAAATTTACGGTTAAATCCGCGTATCGGATGCAAGAATCTTTGAGCGCTGCGCCGAGGGATAGGGTATGGATGGTGCTATCAGAGTACAAGGGGCTGCCGCGGATTAAAACATTTATGTGGCAGGTTTGTCATGGGAGGCTCATAACTAATGCTGAACGAGTACGGCGGCATCTTGCAGATGACTCTGGTTGTGCAATTTGTGGAGCGGCCGTTGAGGACCTATCGCATGTCTTACGTGATTGCATTGAGATCAGAACTGTATGGAACAGGATCATACGTTTGGATCGGTTACAATGGTTTCTTAGTTTGGAGATCAAGGACTGGATCATGGTGAATCTTTCGAACGGGGTTGATTTTACTACGGTTACGGTTGATTGGGATTTGCTTTTTGGTGCCATTATTTGGATCGCATGGCAGCGACGAAATAAGTTTATTTTTGAGCCTACGGGTGAGGGCCAAGAGAGTTTGTTGCACGCGGCGAGTAGGCTCTGCCAGGAGATTGTTCACGAAAGGAGTTTGGGCCAGCTTTCGACGGGGATGCTGCAACAACGGAGGGAGGTGGTTCGATGGAAACGGTCGGACATAGGATGGATAAAAATCAATGTTGATGGAGCTTGTAATACGACGTCGGGTATGGCGTACTGTGGTGGAGTTGGGCGAGATTGTATACGTGGATGGCGGTTTGGGTTTACAAAGAAGTTAGGAATATGTTCTAGCTTTGAGGCCGAGGTTTGGGCAGTTTACGAGGGGCTCACAACGGCTTGGTCTTTGGGCCACACTCGTATCGTTATTGAAACGGATAGTAAGGAGGTATACGATGTGTTGGCGATGGGTGATCCGAATAGGCTTTCGTCTTCGCTTAGGGGACATATTGCTGCCATGTTGGATCGAGAGTGGGAGGTTTGTTTTTCGTGGGTGCAACGGGAGGCGAACTCGGCGGCGGATGCTATCGCGAAGGTAGCAAAGGATCTTCCTATGTCATATTACCGTTTTCTTGATCCTCCTGCGTGTGTATTGGATGTCTTGAATGCAGATTGATCAGGGGGTTAGTTGGTGCATGGTGTGGTCCGGGGTTTGCTTGCTGCATGTTGCTGGAGGGGCACATATGTACCTCGAGTTTGCGGGGCGGACAAGATGCTGGTTGCGCACAGGGAAAGCATGGGGCTGAGTTTCGGCTTGTTGCGTAGGATAGGGGGTTGGTGGTTCTTGTTTGTCTTACGGGTTAGTAGTAGTTGCTGGGATCGGTTAATGCCGTGTGGAGGTGTTGGGTGTAGCAAGGTTTAGGTTTGGTTGGGTATTTTTTATGTTCGTTTTGTGTTTGTTTGATCGTTGTTACATGATTCATGTCTTGTTTCTTTATCGTCCTACGTCACGTACTCTTTTTCCTCCATTAGGATTAGAGAGGTTTTTTAATGAGGCGTGAGGTGGGTGCGTATCCTTTTTATTCAAAAAAAAAGATATGTATAAATATATACTACATTATAATTATTTTTAGACTATTAAAAATATAATAGATATGTTTATATTATATTTTTATTTTTGAAAATATTTTAAAAAAATATATAGCCTATAAAAGGAATTGCATTGGTAACGTGTTATGAAATGTGTGGTTTGAAATCCTTGTGGTCATCTATAATAAGGACCAACCATAACACCTCTGATGTATGTAATGATTTTGTATAGTTCACTTTAATACTCTGATTTTGACATTAACTCATCCTTCTTGTAATTATTGAATAAATTGTCTTTAGAAAACTTTAAAATATTGGCAAAAGTTCAATGGAGAAATTTTCCTTCATAAAAAAAATGAAATACTTCACAATATAAAAAATAAAAAAATTAATTAAATAACACACAACCTAAAATATTACCATATAATCGATACTCTTTAATAAAATTTTAAGTTTTGTGTGTTCACGACAAGTTTTAAAATTTGTCATAAATTACAAACCAAGTTTCCGAAAGTTCTAAAAAATCACAACCTAAAATATTATAAAAAAATATAACATATTAAATTGTTTGATAACATTTTAAGTGGCATGTTTTATAATATTTTAAATTACGTCGTTTTAACCTTAAATTAGACTGGTATATCATAGACTCACTCCTCGAAACATATAAATAGGGATGGCAACGGGGCGGGTTTTTGGCCGCCCCGAACCCGCTTCGATCTATAAGATATTAAACCCGACCCCGCCCCACCCGAATTAAAATATTAATTTACCCGCCCCGCCCCGAAATAATAACCCTTAAACCTGACTTCGCCCCGAAAAATTTTAAAAATTTTAATTTTCGTCGACGATAAATGTTAGATTCGACCAATCTTCCACCACAATCACAAATTATGATTTCAAGAGACTTCAAACCTATATAAAAAATAAAATAAAACTAATTTTAAATTACCCACATGTTAAATTACATATTTAAAAGAATAAACTTAAATCATTGACCGTTAGAATCGAATATATTAAAACTTGAACAACATCTAACAAAATTTTACGATAAGCACGAACCAAAAACAAAAAATAGCTTTTATATATAGTGATATTTTTTATAAATATAATAAATATCTATATATATATATATATATATATATAAATATATAAATGTATCAGGGCGGGGCATTTCTAGCAAATACCCGAACCCGCCCCGCCCCGCCCCGACCTGCCTTCATGCTTTTTATGCCCCGCCCCGCCTTGATTCCCAAAATTTTAGAAAAAAATACCCGATTAGGTCGGGGCACCCCGGGTCGGATCGGTACCGAATATTTTTGCCATCCCTACATATAAATATGAAACATCGAATTGGGTGCAGGCAGGCAGGTTGTTAACGTCAGTCACGTTTTCACAATGTATGCGTTTCTTTCAATAATTTAATCCTTTATTTGGTTGACCGTACACGGTACAGCCCCACTGGTTCATGGGCCCCACAGCAAGTTGTGTGGACATGAATAACCTAATCTCTCTCTACCATGGGAGGTTAGAATTTTTATTTATTTATTGGAACTGCTTTTTTCTCCAGCTGTCAAGTATTTTTTCGTTGTCTTCCTAATTTTTCAAGATTCTGTTGTAATTAATCAGAATCTATTTATATCGCATATTTAATTTTGATACGTGAGTCTTTCCATAAAATTTTTTTGTATACGCATGACTTTAAATTTAAAATTTATTTAAATAATATCAATTTATTTATAACTTAAATCAGTCTCGTTGATTACTACTGTCAAATCTTTTTATATTTCTTAACGTATATATTATGTTTATCTCTTGAGCATTTTTGACACATTCAAATAAATTGCAAGAGATTATAATACGGATGAATTATAAAAGTGGAAAGATTTATGTTCGAAATTTGTAATTGATATATATTCAAATAGTAGAATGATGATGTGTCACATCTTTAATTTTGTGATAAGGGTGTCATTTTGGTTTAAAATAACGACAATAACATATTGTTATTCTCGGTTATTATTATATTTGTAATCACGATAAATGTGACATAATTAAAAACACGATTGTAAATACAATTTAAATTTTATGTTTTATTAGTATCGTCTTTAAAGTTTCAACATTTCTTTAAATGTAAATATCTTATTAATGCAACTAACATTTTGTTTATTAATCTATTTTCTTTAAGTTTAAAAAAACAAATATCAATAGGTGAAGCATGTGACGTACTAATAAAAGACATCATCTTAATTTTAGTTGATGTTAAATCTTAGGTAAACTACTCCAGTGACCACTCAACTATTGGTCGCGTTTTATTTTGATCACCCAACTAAAATTTTTTAAAATTTGACCACCTAACTATTTAAATAGACATATTTTAACAATCGGCCGTTAAAATCTAACAGAAAGGTGACGTGACAGTTAAAGTAAAATTTGTATAATTACACTTTCAGTCCCTGTTAATTACCTATTATATTAATTTAGTCCTAATTTTAATTTAATTAAATAAAATTAATCAACTATTCAGATAACGACGTGTGTCTTTTATTAGTACATCACATGCTTCACCTATTGATATTTTTTTAATTAAATAAAAGCCAAGACTTAACCACTACACCAAATACTCCTTTGGTGATGTAAACTGCACCGTTATGTATATATCTTATAATGAAGTAAGTGCTAGGAAAAAAAAGAAGAAAAACTATTTGAGAGGAGACTCGAATATGGGTCACATGAGATATATAAAAACATGCACTAAATCAAATATATTCGATTTAATTAAAATATAAAATTATTCAATATTCCATTTTTAAAAATATTAGATTTAAAAGAAAAGAAATTCGATTTAAAATATTCGAATATTTTTTTTCATATTTTAATTAAATCGAATATTTATTAAAATATTAAATCTTCGATTTAAAAAAGTATTCGAATATTTTAAAAATTCAATTTAATATTTTAAAATCAAATATTCGAATATTTTTAAAAATATTTGAATACTTTTTAAAATCAAAATTCTTTTCATTTAAATCTAATCCTTTTTAAATCGAATATTTGGCTTTGTTTTTTTAAAGTATTAGATTTAAAGAGTATTCGAGTTAAATGAAAGGAAATTTGATTTTAAAAAGTATTCAAATATTTAAAAAATATTCGAATATTTGATTTAAAAATAGTAAATTGAAATTTTAAAACATTCGAATATTTGATTTAAAATATTAAATAAATAAAATTAAAAATAAAATAAATTCATCCAATTGGGTGATGACACGTGTAGCTATTTGATTAGTTGATTAATTTTATTTAATTAAATTAAAATTAGGACCAAATTGATATAATAGGTAATTCACATGGACTAAAAGTGTAATTATACAAATTTTACTTTAATTGCCACGTCCATTTTCTGTTAGATTTTAATGGTGGTCAAAATAGGTCTATTTAAATAGTTGAGTGGTCAAATTTTAAATTTTTATAGTTAGATGGTCAAAATAGGTCGCGGCCAATAATTAGGTGGTCACTATAGTAATTTACCCTAAATCTTAAGATCGTCCCGATATTTTAAGTACTGCATGTTATAACCTTATTGACATTTTTTGTATTTCAAATTAACTTAAACGAAAATGATAATTGAAGTACTACAAATTAATTAGGGGTGAGCAAAACTTAGCTCGAAAAAATTAAATTATTCGACTCGACTTGAGGCGAAAAAATCGACTCGTTTTGACTCGACTCATAATTTTATAAAGGGTAAACTACATAAATGACCACCATACTATTGCAAAAGTCGCGATTTGACCACCTTACTTTTTACGAAGCAATTAAACCATCATACTATTAAATTGGGTGCAATTTGACCACCAGCCGTTAAAGGTTAACGGCAGGGTGACGTGTCAGTTAAAAAAATAAGGGTATAATTACACATTTGGTCCTTACTACTTATACATTCTTTTAATTTAGTCCTAATTTTAATTTAATAAAATAAATTAATTATTTAATTTGATAATGACACGTGTCACTACCTTATTGGAGGGATTTAATCATTTATATTTGATTAAATAAATTTATTTTCATCCTTCAATCCCTCCAATCAGGTGGTGACACGTGTCACCAACTAATTAAAGGAAGAAAATGGAAAAGAAACCTCAAATGCAAGAATGCAAGTGGGGGGAGTCGAACCTGCAACTTTCAGCAAGGAAGGGTGATAGCTTACCACCACGCCAAATGCTACATTGTGATATAATTCCTGTAATATAGTATATGTAAATAAACATCAAAAGAGACGCTGTCAAATATCATAGTGCAGAGATACATTCATGTAATGGAAAAATCCGGGTTAAGCTCTAGTCCACCAAAGCTAAAGTTCAGTTCATGAGCTAGGGATGAAAATCAGCCCCTTCTTTGTCGAAAAACAACCCATACTCAGGAATCCGGCTCAAGCTACAGTTGCAGTACATGTAATTGATCTATTCTAGTTACATTGAAGTTATCGTTTTTACTCGATTTTGATAAAATACATTTTAGTTAAACTACAATGTTTTAATTATCTGGTAAAATCAATTCTCTCTCTTGATGCAGCGAAAAGGATCAGGCTGAAAACTTATTGATTGTCGATCTTCTAAGGAATGACCTGGGTCGTGTTTGTGAACCAGACACTGTTCGTGTGCCTCATCTCATGGAAGTGGAGTCTTATGCAACTGTTCATACTATGGTGAGTACGATCCGAGGGAAAAAGCAGTCAAATGTTAGTGCTGTTGATTGCGTAAAGGCAGCGTTTCCTGGCGGTTCGATGATAGGGGCACCGAAGTTGAGATCAATGTAATATAGTATATGTAATATAGTTTTTGATGTTTATTTACATATAAT
Source organism: Hibiscus trionum (assembly GCA_030270665.1). Taxonomy (NCBI): domain Eukaryota; kingdom Viridiplantae; phylum Streptophyta; class Magnoliopsida; order Malvales; family Malvaceae; genus Hibiscus; species Hibiscus trionum. The sequence goes on from BSYR01000022.1 coordinate 20,603,062, forward strand.
ATATTGCAGGAAATATATCACAATGTAGCATTTGGCGTGGTGGTAAGTTATCATCCTTCCTTGCTGAGAGTCGCAGGTTCAACTCCCCCCACTTGCATTTGAGGTTTCTTTTCCATTTTGTTCCTTTAATTAGTTGGTGACACGTGTCACCACCTGATTGGAGGGATTGAAGGATGAAAATAAATTTATTTAATCAAATATAAATAATTAAATCCCTCCAATCAGGTAGTGACACGTGTCATTACCAAATTAAATAATTAATTTATTTTATTAAATTAAAATTATGAGTAAATTAAAAGAATGTATAAGTAGTAAGGACCAAATGTGTAATTATACCCTTATTTTTTTAACTGACACGTCACCCTGCCGTTAACCTTTAACGGCTTGTGGTCAAATTGCAACCAATTTAATAGTATGATGGTTTAATTGCTTCGAAAAAAAGTAAGGTGGTCAAATCGCGACTTTTACAATAGTATGGTGGTCATTTATGTAGTTTACCCTTTTATAAACTCAACTTAAAGAAATTTCAAATAAAGTTTAAGTTATGAAATAAAAATTTGAATGACTCGAAATTTTTAGTAATTAGTAGATCAGTTTTCATATTTGAGTCGAATTTGTCAATTCTGCATGATATATTATGTATATCACAAGCGAAAAAAATGAAGAAATCTGCATATGTATATCGTATATGCATATAGAAAGCCGTTAAAATTAGAATCAAAATGTTCTCCGCCCAGCCCTAAGTATATGCATATAGAAATATATATATGTGCACCGCTACATATATGCATATAGAAATATACATGTACAATTAAATTTGTACAGAAACTCGAAAACTCGACTCGACTCAAATTTCATAAACTCGACTCGATTCGAAAAAATTTCAAATAAAATTTGAATCATAAAATAGAACTTGCAAACTCAAATAATTTAATTTTTTTTGACTCGACTCAACTCGAAATAATAACCCTATTTTGTCCGATTTATTTTATGAGATGTGCTTACATTTAAAAATTAATTTCAATTTCTAAAAAAAAATAATTCAATTGGATCACGGAATGGCCCGTTGACGTATTTGATGAATATTATTAGAATTGGACTCTAAATAGAGGTGCCACCAATTGGATTTGGAGCCTACTCATTTAATGGGCTTTTCTTTTGGTGGAATTTTCATGATTTTCCCACTAACCAAACAACCTATGATCATATTATTTTGTGTATCCTATTATTAATTTATCATTTCGAATGAGAAATCCCTTTCTCTAGAAATAAATCTATTGAATCCAACAAGTGTTTCGGTAAAAAAAAACGGATGATGTTCATCTTAGAAGACACGAGTTCAAATCGTTTTGTCTACAAAGTGTATACTCATTATCTAAGAATATGTATGAATAGATACTATCTTGTAATCACCTTTAGACTATTAATAAGAGAGAATGAAATCTATTACTTATAACATGTACGATAACATTAAAGAAAATAAAAGAGTAGATTTATAAATAGAATATCAAAAAAATATTTTATTTAACCATGTGATTTAGGTGAAATGATTATAATTTCTCCTACCTTAATTAGTGGTCGAAAGTTCAATACTCATATTGAACATATGTAGGGTATTTGTTTTGATATAATAATTCGAAAAATGTTTTTGAACTTGTTTGAATATTTTGAAAACTTATTTAAAGTCCAAACAACTTGAAAATATGTTTGAAATTGTTTCATAGGTTTTTAACATGTTTAAAACGCTTTTTAAATGGCCAAAATATCATTTTTACAAGTCTCGTACCGATACACCTTGGTCCGTATCAATACCATTTTTAAAAATCATTTCCAGTAAGTAAAACATGTACCGATACAGCTCCTGCAGTATCGATACAGGGCTGATGGTATCAAAACCACCTTGATGGTATCGAAACCAGCCTAATTTTTCAGCCTTCAACGGCTATTTTCATAGCATGCATCGTATCGATACGCCCATGCGAGTATCGATACCGAAGGCACTAGAAGTGAAAATTTTGCATGAAAATCAATCCCCAACGGCTCCAAATCAATCCCAACGGTCACCAACGGCTAGGAACTTATTCCAAACATAAATACAAGCCTTGGAACACTTGAAGATGGTTAGAGAACACATCCAAGCAAAATGATCAAGAGAATTTGGGTTCAAATCTTATTTTTTCATTTCACTTATACATAGTTTTAAATAGTGCTTAAATTGTAATTCTTTGTACACTCTTGTGAGCTTTAATTTGTGTAAACACCCATCTAGTGAGATACTTAGTTTACCAAACAAATTCCTTGCAAAAGGAGAGGTTCTAGTCTAGCCTTAGACAAAAACTAGAGTGGTTCTATCTTAGCCGTTAAAAGATAAGGTTGTAAAGGTTTCATCATAATCCTTGAAAAGGGGACAGATTCATAGTGAATTGGAAAATCCTTAGTGGTGTGCTAAGGTAGTGGATGTAGGTTTCGTTTAGAAGCTGAACCACTCTAAATCATTGTGCAATTTGTCCATCTTTTTTTATCGGTTTTAGCCAATTCATCAAAGGAGCATTTTAACCCTCTTAACACAAGATCAAAAGGGAGCAACAAGGCTTTTCATTAAAAGACTAACATCCGGAAGTAAAGATCATTTGCTCGAAGTTCTCCGATCAAGAAATGACAAGATTTGAAGAAGACCGTTCTATCTCATGTCCTCCGCTCTTCCAAGGAGAAGTATGCTTCCAATGGAGCAATGTCATGAAGTACTACATCAAATCTCATGATTATGAGGTTTGAGACATTATTGAAGATGGCTACTTGGAAGCTCCTAATAAGAAGAAAAAGCAAAGGAGTGAAAACGACAGGAAGACAAAGCTAAACGCAAAAGCGATGCACATCCTTCTTTGTGGCCTCAATGAAGAAGTTTCCACATGCAAAAGAGCCAAAAAGTGTAGAAAAAACTTGAAAAACTGTATGTCACAGAAGAGAAGAAAAATTGTGTTCCATCTTGTGCTAACCTCCTCAAATCACTCAAGGTGGATGGTGTTTTGGCTCTCGATGAACCTAAGGTATCTTCTAACTCTAATGATCCAAATGCATATTTATTTGATGAGTTATAAGATGCTTTCAATGAATTATTTTTGAAATTTGAGACCATGAATTCTAAATTTAAGAAAATAATTTCTAAACTTTTAAAAACCAAAATGAAACCTTGAAAAATGATTTAGAGATTTCAAAAATAAGCAATGGAATTTAAAAAAAAAAAGAAAATCTTGATTTAAAAGTGAAGCTTGAAAGCTTAAAAAAATTATTTTAAATAATTCATCATGTCACATAATGACAAAATGCTCACATTGTCATTATCATGGTCATTCTATATATACTTGTCCTATAAAAAAGAGAAAATATTATAAGATTTGACAAGTATGAATTCTTAAAAAAACTAGAGACATTGAGATTAATGTTATTGTATCTAAAGCAAATTGGATACCAAAATCTAAGTGATTGTCTCTTGTAAGTGCGTTGGATTAATGCTCATGCATTTGAGCTTTTATTTCAATATCTAAATGGCATGACATTATTTGAGTTCTTTATGCATATGAGTCTAATGATTTTATTCATATGTTTTGAATAAAGTTTAAAGTCCTGGATAAATTGAATTTTACGTGATTTTAAATTGTTTTGATCCAATAATGAAATTCAATCTTTTAAGTGCCCAACATTTGAGCCAATTTTTTTTGGAATGCTTTGAGTAAGTGAGGTCCATTTTAAACAAAATTTTTATTTTTGTCAACTTTTATTTTTAAAACCTCCATTGTTATTGAACTTCAAACTACAAAAGTCTTTTTGATATAAACAAGGGATAGTTGTTTGAAATATTAAATTTCCAAATCAATAAGGGAGAGATTTTAAATTTTTTTAATTCTACATTCTATTATTCAAATTTTAATTTTTTAAGGGGGAGAATCACAAAAACAAATTTTCAAGTTGGCTTTATTATATCAAAAAAGGGAAGATTGTTAGGATATTTGTTTTGATATAATAATTTGAAAAATATTTTTGGACTTGTTTGAATATTTTGAAAACTTATTTAAAGTTCAAACAACTTGAAAATATGTTTGAAATGGTTTTATAGGTTTTTAACATGTTTAAAACGCTTTTTAAATAGCCAAAATATCATTTTTACAAGGCTCGTACCAATACACCTTGGTCCGTATCATTACCATTTTTGAAAACTATTTCCAGTAAGCAAAACCTGTATCGATACAGCTCATGCAGTATCGATACAAGGCCGGTGGTATTGAAACCACCTTGATGGTATCGAAACCAGTCTAATTTTCAGCCTCCAACGGCTATTTCCATAACATGCACCGTACCGCCACGCGAGTATCGATACCGAAGGCACCATAAGTAAAAATTTTGCATGAAAATCAATCCCAACGGCTCCAAATCAATCCCAAACGGACACCAACGGTTGGAAATTTATTCTAAACATAAATACAAGCCTTGAAACATTTGAAGATGGTTAGAGAACACATCCAAGTAAAATGATAAGAGAATTTGAGTCCAAATCTTATTTCTTCATTTCTCTTGTACATAGTTTTAGAGAGTGTTTAAATTGTAAATCTTTGTACACTCTTGTGAGCTTTAGTTTGTGTAAACACCTACCTAGTGAGGTTAGAGATGTAAAAATAGGTCAACAGTTGGGTTTCAGGTCGGGCTCTGTCAGGTCGGGTCAAATCGGTTACAGGTCATTTTTTGTATTGACTCGATTCGGTTCGGGTTCGGGTTCATTTCGGGTCGGATTCATTTCAGGTCGGGTTCAATTCAGGTCGGGTTCATTTCGGGTCGGGTTCATTTCAGGTCGGGTTCATTTCAGGTCGGTTCATTTCAGGTCGGGCCAAAACGGTTAATTGACAGGTTGATTTCAGGTCGGTTTCGTTTCAGGTCGGGTTCATTTCAGGTCGGTTTCGTTTCAGGTCGGGTTCATTTCAGGCCGGTTTCGTTTCAGGTCGGGTTCGTTTCAGGTCGGTTTTGTTTCAGGTCGGGTTCTTTTCAGGTCGGTTTTGTTTCAGGTCGGGTTCATTTCAGGTCGGTTTCGTTTCAGGTCAGGTTCATTTCAGGTCGGGTTCCTTCGGGTTTATGGTTTATTGTGTTATGTGTATTATATATATTGACGGATTATGGTTTTTATTTTTACAGTTTAGGGTTTACGGATTAGGGTTAAGGGTTTAGGTTTTAGAGTTCAGGGATATGTGATTACGTATATGTGATATATATATATATAGTTGGGATTATGGGTTTTATTTTTAGGGTTTAGGGTTTAAGGTTTTAGGGTTTAAGGTTTAGGGTATACTGTTCATAAATTGATACATACATACGTACATATGTTGTATTTATATTGATGGATTAGGGTTTTTTATTTTTAGGGTTTAGGGTTTAGGGTTTACTATTTATAAAATGATACATACATACGTACATGTGTTATATTTATATTGATGGATTATGGTTTTTAGGGTTTAGGGTTTATGGATTATGGTTAACGGTTTACTATTCATAAATTGGTACATACATACGTACATGTATTATATATATATTGATGGATTATGGTTTTTATTTTTAAGGTTTAGGGTTTAGGGTTTAAGGTTTACTATTCATAAATTGGTACATACACGCGTACATGTATTATATATATATATTGAAGGATTATGGTTTTTGTTTTTAGGGTTTACTGATCTTAAATTAATACAAACATGCCTACATGTATTATATATATATTGATGGATTATGGTTTTTAGGGTTTAGGGTTTAGGGTTTAGGTTTTAGGGTTTACTGATCTTAAATTAATACAAACATACCTACATGTATTATATATATTGATGGATTATGGTTTTTAGGGTTTAGGGTTTAGGGTTTACTGTTCATAAAATGATACGTACATACGTACATGTAATATATATATATATATTGATGGATTATGGTTTTTGTTTTTAGTGTTTAGCATTTAGGGTTTAGGGTTTAGGGTTTATGGTTTAGTATTCGTTAAACCATAAACCCTAAACCATAAGCATTAAACCATAAACCATAACTTATGAACCCTAACCACTAAACCCTAAAGCATACTTACATGCATTATATTAATATATATATATTGATGGATTAGAGTATTTATTTTTTAGGGATTAATGTTTAGGGCTTAGGGCTTATGGTTTATGGTTTATGGTTTAGAGTTCAAAAATTGATACTTACGCAAGTTAGGGTTCATTTATTATCTATATAATGATGGATTAGGGTTTCTATTTTAGGGTTGTATGGTTTAGAGAGTAGTGGTTATTGTTTAGGGTTTAGGGTTTAGTGGTTAGTGCTTTAGGGATTATTATTATTATTATTATTATTATTATTATTATTATAATATACTTAAATACAATTATTATTATTATTATATATTTACTATGCTTAATATTATTATTAGTTTTATTATTATTATTATTATTATTATTATTATTATTATTATTATTATTATTATTATTATTATTATTATTATTATTATTATTATTATATACTTAAATACAATTATTATTATTATATATTTACTATGCTTATTATTATTATTAGTTTTATTATTATTGTTATTATTATTATTATTGTTATTATTATTATTACTATTATTATTATTATTATTTGTAATTAAATGTATATGGTTTAGGGTTTAGGATTAGGGACTATGGTTCATTGATTAAAGATTGAGGTTTGGTTTTTAAACCCCTAATGTTTAATTATTGACCCTAAGCATTAAACCCTAAAGCATAAGTAATTAACCCTAACCACTAAACCCTCGATCTAGGATTACAGACTATGAGCTATAGATTAAATATTAGGGTTTTATGGTTTAGAGAGTAATGATTATTGTTTAGGGTTTAGGATTAGGGACTATGGTTCATTGATTAAAGATTGAGGTTTGGTGTTTAAACCCCTAATGTCTAATTATCGACCATAAGCATTAAACCCTAAAGCATAAGTAATTAACCCTAACCACTAAACCCTCGATCTAAGATTACGGACTATGAGCTATAGATTAAATATTAGGGTTTTATGGTTTAGAGCATTGGTTATTGTTTAGGGTTTAGGATTAGGGACTATGAGCTATAGATTAAATATTAGGGTTTAGGGTTTAAACCACAACTTACATGCATTATATATATATATATATATATATATAAATATTGGTGGAATGTGGTTTTTATTTTTAGGGATTCATATTTAAGGCTTAGGGTTTAGGGTTTTTATTATTTTAGGGTTTAAGATTTAGGTTTTAGGATCTAGGGTTTATTAAATTCTAAACCCTAAATTAATTAAAATAAACCCAAAACCCTAAACCACAACTTACATACATTATATTTATATATATAAATATTGGTGGAATAGGGTTTTTATTTTTAGGGATTCATGTTTAGGGCTTAGGGTTTTTAGTATTTTAGGGTTTAAGATTTAGGGTTTAGGATCTAGGGTTTATTAAATCCTAAACCCTAAATTAATTAAAATAAACCCAAAACCCAAAACCACAACTTACATGCATTATATATATATAAATATTGGTGGAATATGGTTTTTATTTTTAGGGATTCATGTTTAGGGCTTAGGGTTTAGGGTTTTTAGTATTTTAGGGTTTAAGATTTAGGGTTTAGGATCTAGGGTTTATTAAATCCTAAACCCTAAATTAATTAAAATAAACCCAAAACCCTGAATTAATTAAATGAAATATTAAACCTAAAAATTAATTAAAATAAACCTAAAACCCTAAACATAAACCCCAAACCTTAATTCAAAGACTAACCCTAAACCTAAAAATAATTACACAAATCTAAACCCTAAAACTAAAATATAAAATTTAATTATATATAAAGAAAAACCCTAAACTATAACCCCAAACCTTAAATTAAATCCATAAACTAAAGCTTAAAACTGCATTAATGACGAAATTGAAATGAAAACAAAATTATTAGCTCAATTTCAAATAAAAAAGGACGAAAATGAAAGAATTGAAACTAAGAGTGCTTGCGGAGCAAGACCCGTGCGACCCGTATAATGACGCGCAGATCTTTTGAACCGGAGTCATTCTATAAATAGACCTTCACCCCCTTCATTTTTCACTTTTTTCCCTACCGTTACTCTGCCAAAATATCCTCTCATCTTCTCTCTCCTCTAAAAACACAAAATTCCCAGAAATTTTCATTCTTTTTCGATCAAACTCTTGGTTTTTTACCAAGTTCTTCCGTGTTCTTCCACTTTCCCCTCTCCAGATCCTATACAAACACCTTAGCCCACCAAAAACCTGTTTATTCTCGATCAAAACATCTTTTTTTCAAAGTTCTTCCTTGTTCATCCAATTTCCCCTCTCCAGATCTTATACAAACACCTTAGCCCACTCTCCATCTGTTTGTTCTCGATCAAAACCTAATTTTTTCTCAAGAACAACCATATGTTCTTCCATTTCCATCTTTTCAATCCTTCAAACCTTAATCCCCAATTCAATTCTGTTTTACCCTAAACCCTATTCACCAAACCCTAAACCTTTATCCAGAAACCCTAAACCCTTACCTCTAATCCACAAACCCCAAACCTTATACCCCAATCTTGAAACCCTAAACTCTTACCCCTGATCCTCAAACCCCAAACCTTATTCCCTAATCCTGTAACCCTAAACCCTAATCTGTAAACCCTAAACCTCTTCAGATCCACTCTGACCTTTCTCATTCCACTGTCCAGACTGTTCGTTGTCTTCTTCTCTCTCTCGGTAAGTACAAAACCCTTTCATATTTCATTTAATTATTTAGTTTTTTAAATTTCATTTTACTAACTCTCTTATGCTTTGATCTCAGGATCGTTTCTGGGTTCTTCAAGAGTCTCCTTCCACATCTGCGTTTGGGTTTAGGGTTTATTCTCTTCCTCTTTTATTTATTTTTAAATGTTTATGTCTTGATTTTTGTTTGCATGTTTCTGTTTGCATGTTTCTGTTTGTTATTAGTATTTGTATATATGTTTGCATGTTTTTTTTCTGCTTTGTATATATGTTTGCATGTTACAGTCTTGATTTATGCTTCTGTTTTTCTAGTTTGTATATATGTTTGCATGTTAGAGTTTTGATATATGTTTGTATGTTAGAGTTTTGATATATGTTTGCATGTTTCTGATTTGTATATATGTTTGCATGTTAGAGTTTTGATATATGTTTGCATGTTTCTGATTTGTATATATGTTTGCATGTTTGAGTCTTGTTATATGTTTGCATGTTTCTGTTTTTTATTATTATTTGTATATATGTTTGCATGTCTGTTTTTTATGATTTGTATATATGTTTGCCTGTATTGTTTCTGTTTGTAAGTATGCTTTGTGTTGCATGTGGGTTAATCCGAGTATAAAAGGCTGGAAACTCGTCCTGCGATGCTACTGGTGTCAAAGGAGGCTCTTTTTTAAAGAGCCTTGGGGGCTGGTGTAACAACGCCATGTATGAGGATTAACCCGTTGTTTTAATTTCTTTTTAATAGTTGTTTTAATTTTTTTTACTAACTGTGTTTCCTCTTGATCTCAGGTTCGTTTCTGGGTTCTGCAATGGATTCTGATTCTTTTGAGATGAACTATCCTGGTGAAACTGGTATGTCTCTTTCTTTTTTTATTTTCTTTATTATTTACTTGTTTTTAGTGTTAAAGTTACTAACTCTGTAATTGTTTATTTGAAGGGGAAGCTAATGATCAAGTGTCTGTAGTTGCTCCTTCCTCTAAGAGGAGAGCTGCAACTGACATTGGGAGAAGAACTTCTCCTGTGTGGGATCACTATACATCTATTAAGACTGTTGATGGTGTTATTGCGCAATGTAAGTATTGCAAAACTGCTAGCTATAAAGCTGATTCTTATGTTGGTACTTCTACACCTAAAAGACATACTGATAAATGCCAAGCCTATAAAGATTTTCTTGCTAAAAATGTTAGTAGTAGTTCTGGAATTGTTTTTGATCAAAAAAAATATTGTGAACTGTTTGCTGAAGCTGTTCTCTGTCATGGTTATGCTTTAAGTATTGTTGAGCATGATAAACTTAGGGTTCTGCATCAGTATTTGAATCCTAATGTTAAGCATATTTCTAGGTATACTATTACTAAACATTGTATGTTAAAGCATGAAAAACATAAAAAATTGCTTATTGATTCTATGAGTTCTATTCCTAGTCGTATCTGCTTTACATGTGATGGATGGTCTGCTTGCACTTCACGTTCATATTTTGCTTTGACTGCTAATTATGTTGATAATAACTGAAAACTTCAGTCTAAAATACTTAATTTTAGGCGTTTCCCCCTCCACATGATGGTGAGTCTATATATAAGTTTGTGAAAAAAATGTTATGTGAGTGGGGTCTTGAGAAAAAAGCCTTTACCATTACTGTTGATAATGCTTCTGCCAATGATCGAATGGTGAAGAGGCTTAAGGATGACTTGCATGCTATTTCTCCCCTTCCATGCAATGGTAAGTACTTTCATGTAAGGTGTGCTGCCCATATTTTGAACTTGATTGTTCAAAGAGGTTTGAAGGTAATTGACTCTTCTGTACTTAAATTGCGTGAAATTGTTAAGTTTATTGATTCTTCTGATGCTAGACTTTGTAACTTTGACTCTGCTGTTAAAGATTGTGGTTCTGCTTTTTTTGGTAAATTAATCTTAGATGTCCCTACTAGATGGAATTCTACTTATCTAATGCTTCGTAGGGCCATTGATGCTAAAGTAGCCATAAACTTGTTTGTTAATAGGGAAAATGATTTAGATGTAATTGGTGATGCTGAGTGGGAAACTTCCCAATTAATCTGTGATTTTCTGGAGCCTTTTTTTGAAATAACTACACTGTTTTCTGGTTCTAAGTATCCTACTTCTAACCTTTATTTGGCTAATGTTGTTGCCATTGAGAAGCCGTTGTATGATGTTCACAATGATCCTTGTGAGGCCATTTCTGCAATGGCAGGACCTTGTGAGGCTAATGTTTTGCTTGATCCAAGGTATAAATTACAACTCCTGAAGGAGTTGTATTCTGTCCTCTATGTTGATGATGAGGTTGAGAGAAGGGTAAGTATTGTTTACAATGAATTTGTAAACATGTATATATATTATTCAAAATCTGTCCTTTGCTCTACTGGATCTTCTGTTCGAAGTAACTCCTCTCAAAGTACATCCGAGTCCTCCACTGGTCGGCCTCGAACATTTAAGAAGTCTAACCTTTTTCAGGTTAGTGTTTATTTTTGTTTTAAATTTCAGTTACCTTTATTTTATAATTTCAGTTACCATTTTCTTACAATTACTGACTTTTGTTTTTTTATTCTAGAACTTCGATGCTAATCTAGCTGCTTCAAGGAGTGGGAAGTCAGATGTTGACTCTTTTATTAATTTGCCCCTTCTCCCTCATGCTGATAATTCAGACTTTGATATTTTGGATTACTGGAAAGCCCAATCTGTTTCTTTCCCTGTACTTTCTATCATGGCTAGAGGTATCTTAGCCATTCCCATCACTTCAGTTGCTTCTGAATCCTCTTTTAGCACTGGTGGTCAGATTTTAAATAAGTTAAGGGCTAAACTCTTGCCTAAAAATGTTGAGATATTTGTGACAACCCGTAATTGGTTGTATGGGTTTGAGCCCGAGGAAGAGGATGAAGAATATCTTTCTGTTATGAAAGATTGTGCAGTTGATGAAGATCCTATTGCAGAGTAAGTTTCTGATTTGTTTAACTTATATTTTTTTTTGATTTGTTTTGAATTCTGGACTGATTTGTTCTTTTTTTGTAGGGACCTCTGAAAACAAGGAAGCATAAGATCTGGTTAGGTATGTTTCTGATTTGTTGAAAGCTGGAGATGTTTTGGTAAGTTGTTTTTATTCACTGACTTTTTTTAGTTTTATATTTCTCATTGCTTCTGTTACTTGTTTGGTTATATATGCATGTATGTATGTTTTTGTTTAGTTGTTCACTATGTAATGTGTATGTATGCTTCTGTTTTATGTTTGGTTATATATGCATGTATGTATGTATGTTTCTGTTTAGTTGTTCACTATGTAATGTGTATGTATGCTTCTGTTTTATGTTTGGTTATATATGCATGTATGTATGTATGTTTCTGTTTAGTTTTTCACTATGTAATGTGTATGTATGCTTCTGTTTTATGTTTGGTTATATATGCATGTATGTATGTATGTTTCTATTTAGTTGTTCACTATGTAATGTGTATGTATGCTTCTGTTTTATGTTTGGTTATATATGCATGTATGTATGTATGTATGTTTCTGTTTAGTTGTTCACTATGTAATGTGTATGTATGCTTCTGTTTTATGTTTGGTTATATATGAATGTATGTATGTATGTGTCTGATTATTTGATCAGTATGTAGTGTGTAAGTATGTATGTATGTTATGCATCTTGTTTGGTGATATATGCTTCTGTTTTTTGTTTGGTTGTATAAGCATGTATGTATGTATGTTTCTGGTTATATATGATTTAGTATGTAGTGTGTATGTATGTATGTTATGTATCTTGTTTGGTTATATATGCATGTATGTATGTATGTTTCCGATTAGTTGTTCAGTTTGTAGTGTTTATGTATGTATGTTATGCATCTTGTTTGGTTATATATGCTTCTGTTTGCATTATTTCAGTCTGTTAATGTTCCTAATGATTTTAATTGCTTGTTGCAGTCTATTGCTGGTTGCTGGTTGTCCTTGTTTTAATTATGTTGGTGTCTTAGCTTTTTAAGTTAAGTTGCCCATAATTTAAACTTGGTTGCCCTTCAAAGCTCGATGATGATAATTCTGGTAGCAAAGTTTGTAAAACTTTGTTATAAGATCTGAGAGCTTAAAGTTTTTGTTTCTGCAAGTTAAAGTTTCAATTTGTAAAGATTATTTAGTTTGTATGTTTGTAAGTTTAAACTTTTGTATTATTGAATAAAGTTTTGTAAGTTTAACCCTTTAAATTATTGAATATAAGTTTGCATTATTCTCTTCAAAGTTATTCTTCTTAAGTTTTACCTTATTCTGTTTTTTACTTATAAAAAAAATTGGAAGTATCCCTGATTCCATCCAAAGTTAATGTTTTAATATATTCACTGTATAATTTAATGTTTTATATATTCACTGTTAAATTTAATGTTTTAAACAACTTAACTTAATTAAGTCATTTAAGTTAATCAGTTTTTTATTAAGTCATTTAAGTATGTTATGTTAATAAAAAAATTTAGTCATCTTATATTAATTAAGTATACAGATTTAGTTTAATAACTTTTAACTAAATTTAGTTAAGTATAAAAATTTAATTTAATAATTGTTATTCATTCAACTTAAGTAAATTAGGTAGTTTATCAGAATTCAGAAAGACAATTTGATTTAATAATGTTTAATTATTTAACTTAAAATGAATGCAAGTTAATTAAACTTATTTTTAATCTTAAGTTAAGTTAATTTAATAACTAACTTAACTTCAATTAAAATGAATGTAAGTTAATTATTTAGCATTAATTTATTCATATAATAAAAAATTTAAGTCATCTTATTTTAATTAAGAATATAGATTTAATTTAATAATTTTTATTCATTTAACTTAATTTAATTAAGTATAAAATTTTAATTTAATAATGGTTATTCATTCCACTTAAGTTAATTAAGTATAATAGTTTATCTTTGAAGTTATTTTAAAATAATAGTCAAGTTAATTAGAAATACAATTTATTAATACTTAGAATTATTATTAATTCAATTTATCTTTTAATTGAGGTTAAGTTAGTTAATTTATTAATACTTGAAATTATTATTAATTTTAAAATTTTTCAATACTTGACATTATTTTATATTCATTAAATATAACTTCTTTAAATGTCAGATAATTATCATTATCAGCAAATCAAATAATAGTATTAGTTCAGGTTAATATCAGTTCAGGTCAATATCAGTTCAGGTCAAGATCAGTTCAGGTCAAGAACAGTTCAGGTCAATAACAGTTCAGGTCAATAACAGTTCAGGTCAATATCAGTTCAGGTCAATAACAGTTCAGGTCAATAACAGTTCAGGTCAATAACAGTTCAGGTTCAAAACAGGTCGGGTTCAAAACAGGTCGGGTTCAAAACAGGTCGGGTTCAAAACAGGTCGGGTCCAAACAGGTCGGGTTAAATCGGTTATCTGGCAGGTTAGTCTCGGGTTCGGGTTCGTTTCGGTCGGGTGCAGGTCGGGTTCGGTTACTACAGTAACAGGTCAAATTCGGGTTCAGGTTCACTTCGGTCGGGTGCAGTTCGGGTTCGGTTTCTACAGTTACAAGTCAAATTCGGGTTCAGGTTCGGGTTCGTTTCGGTCGGGTGCAGGTTGGGTTCAGTCTTTGAATTCTCGGGTTAAACCAGGTTCTGACTCGATCGGGTTTCAGGCAGGTTACTAGGTCGGGTCAGTTTTTCACACCCCTAAGTGAGATACTTAGTTTACCAAACAAAACTCTTGTAAAAGGAGACATTCTAGTTTAACCTTAGACAAAAACTAGAGTGGTCTATCTTATCTGTTAAAAAATAAGGTTGTAAAGGTTTCCTCCTCATCTTTGAAAGGGGGACGGATTTATAGTGAATTGGAAAATCTTTAGTGGTGTGCTAAGGTAGTGGATGTAGGCTTAGTTTAGAAGCTGAACCACTCTAAAATTATCGTGCAATTTGTCCATTTTTTATAGATTTTAGCCAATTCATCAAAGGAGCATTTCAACCCTTTTAGCACAAGATGAAAAGGGAGCAACAAAGTTTTTCAACATAAAATTTTAAAACTTGTGGTCAGCGTTTACCCTCTACATGATTCAACAAACAAAACAAAACTTCCCCACTATCTCATTTGATGATGAAGCTATTTTGATTTTATATTAATAAGTTGATTAAGTTTAATTTGATCAATATCATTATCGGTATAATATACAGAAGTATATGTATTAAACATGTTTAAGTGTTCAATATTATTAGATTTAAGGATAAAGAATAGTCTAGATAATCTATGCATTATATTAAAAAAACAAAAATAATACAACAAGAGTGTCCTAATAGAACGTAGGAAGGCTAAAGAGTACTTAAAATATATATTTAAAATCATTAAAAAGAGCTGATTGGGAAAATATGTTATGCATTGGTGGAAAAACGAAATGTTTTTACAATTTTAGTTTTAAGGTTTAGAGTGTATGGTTTTAGGGGTTTAAGTATACGTGTTTATACTTTAGGGTTATTGTTAGAATTTAGGGTTAATGATTAGAATTTATAGTTTAGAGGTTAGAGTTTAGTTTTAGGGCAACATAGTTAGGGATTTAAGTTTTAACCTATAAACCTTAAATTTTAACCACACCCCTAAATTCAAAACTCATCCACTAAAACCCCTAAACATTAGACACTAAACAAAATCAATAAACCTTAAAACTAATGTGCATGTAGAAACAAAATTTTCACATATGCTTGTGCATGGAATAATTACTTATTTATGGAAACTAAAAGTTTTTATAAGCGTTTTAGTTTTAAAGTTTAGTGATATAGTTTAGGGCGTAGGGTTGAAGGGTTTATGTGCATGAGTTTAGAATTTAGGGATATTGTTAGAATTTAAGATTACTGTTAGAAATCAGGATTTATAGTTAAAATCTAAATTCTCACCATATTACTCTAACCTCTAAACCTTAAATTCTAACCCTAAAATTTAACCATCATCACTAAATTCTAAACTCTTCCACCTAAACCACTAAACCATACATCTTAAACTGAATTTTTAAACCCTAAAATTAAAACACTCATAACAACTTTTGTAACCCCCTCATCCCGGCCTAGCCAACAGACCGAACCGAACGAGTTATACGGGAAAAACCGAAGCAAAACCCGTTAGGGCCTTGCTCCGATTAGCAGCCCTATTTTTTTTATCTTGTCTAAATATCACTTTTTAATCCTATGCGTGAAGGCAACAACGGAAAAACAAAAACGGAATACGAACCAAAGAGAGGACATACGATAATTTAACTTACCAAGTAGCTTATTTGTCAAATTTCATGCTCACGAGACAAAACATTTACAAAGGGGTACATATAACTCATTTAGGAAGCATACAAGCAATAGGGACTAAAACGCAACATTTAGAAACCCTCGAAGATGCCATTTAACCGTTTTAACTATTTGCGTTTCGAAACAGGCCTGCATGTTCCGAAACGCGGGCTTCATTTAAAAAGTAGCACCAAGTCGTTCCGGAACGGTCCCACCTTGTTCCGGAACGAGAGCCTCCAGTGGCCAAACGTACCAGAACGACCCTACATGGTTTCAAAATAGGAACCTCCAGTGGCAAATCGTACCGAAACGACACCACCTCCGTTTCGATACGGGTACCCCTTGAGCTCGACCATTCCGAAACCATATCAGGCGTTTCGAAACGCCTGGACACAGTTTGGCCCGAAAATGCATTTCGACATCTCCAAACGTCCCTAAAACTTACCTGAAACATCACGAACCATATGACAACATATTATACAAACAATCTAGATGCAAAACATCCTAAACACATCTTCAAACATGCATACATGTAACAAAAGGATCTCAAACTCAAAGCTCACAAGAACACTTAGTTTCAAAAATACTAACATGTCAAAATGCAAGGTAATCTACCAAAAGTCATAACAAACTTCAACATATCATGACACCAACATTTAAAACATGCTAGCAACTTAAACAAAGCCAAAATATAGGAGTTTAAACACCAAATCCCTAACATAAAAGTCTAGTAATCCCATTGTCTAAGTATTATTACAACCACAAAACCATACTTGAGCTTAGCAAGAACTCCAAGAACTCTTCTCTTGCCCACTTGCCTTCTGGAGCCTCTAACGATTTGCATTGTTGGAAAAAGAGAGCGTAAGCTTAAAAGCTTAGTGAGCGGAACTCTAAAACACAACAACAATGCAGTTTAAAACATATATCTTACTTTAAAAGCAAAACCATTTAAGAAAGAGAGGTAATAACGCAAGCATAGACGAAACATGGTTTGCACATGCACAACTATTCCCGGTGGGACTACACATCACCGTACATAATAACTAGTATCTTTTTCGATGGGACTACACATCACCGTACTCATCTACTAGTCATTACCGGTGGGACTACACATCACCGTATACAACAACTAACCATAATGTGAGGCTAGTATTTTTTTCGATGGGACTACACATCACCGTACTCATCTACTAGTCATTACTGGTGGGACTACACATCACCGTATACAACAACTAACCATCATGTGAGGCTCGACATCAACAACGACAACACAACAACATTAAAACGAGATAAAACAATCCACAAACAACACCACAACACACATAATCGCGAATGCCAACAATCAACTAAACAAGGCGAGAATATATAAACTTACACTCGGGTCTATGTTAGCCCCTAAGGCTCCACCTAAACCCCCAAGAAACCTTCATTGAGCATATTTAAAACCTCAAAACAATTTCCACTCACCGATAGAGCCCAAACAAAAGCTGAAACACCGATCTCAAGCCTCCGTAACACCCGGTGTCGCACCCAAAGTACCCGAGTCAATCTCTTCTGCTTCAAGACAACCCAAAACAGAATATTAGATGCTAATACACTTGTAAACCAGCAACAACCCGGAGATCCAACTCCTTGCAACCAAAACCCATCGATTCAACCCAAACTTCACCAATTTCGTTCTAGACAAACCCAAACTGAATCCATCGATTTCAACCATCAAAACACATCCAAAATCATCTAGAAACATCCCTCAACATCAAAGGAACCACCAGCCACGATTTCAACCCAAAATTAAGCCAAAACCCCTACCTTTTCAACCAAAAAATCTCATTTTTAGACCCATTTCGGGTTTCCTACAATTAGCCATCATTTTATCATTTTTAAGACAATAAAATATGATTAAAAACACCCTTAAACATGACATCAAAAAGACCCAAACGAAAATCTCATAAAAATACCCATTTCTCCAACCTAAAACCAAAAATACATTTTAATGGGTTTAAAAGAAAGTTTTCAATGAGTACAAGTTAAATATGTAAGAATCTAAGCAAGGAAAAGATTACCTTGAAAAATCTTGCTTGGTTGAGGAATTTGAGGCAATAGAATAGTGAAATAGGGTTTAGGAGAGGTTTTTTTGGTGAAAATGGAAATTTTTGGAGAAGATGACACTTTTTAAATTTCTTTTTCTTTATTTCATTTACTTTAAATTATCATTTTACCCCTTTAAATAAAAGACCTCTTTTTATCTATATAAAAAAATATTTTCTTTCAATTAAACTAAGCCGAACCGGTTTAACCAAACCTGATTATCTTTCAGGCTCTAAACCCGGGCGTTACAACTTTTAATTTTCATCGCAATGTATTGAAATATAAATCCATGTTAAGAAAGATCGTAAATATGTAATTTTAAACAGTGACTGCACTTTTTATTAAATATATTTAAGAAAACAGCAAAGATAATAAAAGAGAAGATCCGTGGGAATATGACCGTTGAATTCAACCTGACATGCCACGTCACCAGCAAGACAGTATTTCTCCTCGTAGACCGTGGCTCTACTTTGCATTCGGAAAAACACAGCACGAACACACAATCTAAAAATAAAAGAACATTAAATGGCCGATACATGTACTCTCCTGTGGTAGGCCTTAATCGCTTACAGTGCACTAAGTTTGAATGTTGACCGTCGGATTTCTGACACAACCTCCGATCAACATACATCGAGGATTCTAGGCTAGTAAAAATACTAAAAGCCCCACTCTCTCCTTACAACCCCAGTTCACCGCTTGTTTTATGTCTCTGCTTCCAAAGCCGGGGGTTGTTTTGTTTTTTGGTGGGTGTCTGGGTCCTTTTTGAGGTTAAAGTTCAGAGCTTTGTTTTGGTTTTGAAAGATTGAAGCTTTCATTCAGAAATGGCTGTTTTCTTGCTGCTTTTGATTTTGCTTGTCTCGGCTGTTTCCGGTGATGAAAGTAAGTCTCTTTGAAGTTGTTGTTTATTTTACTTGCAACCCTTAGGCTTTAGCTGTATTTGTTTTCATATATTTGTACAGACCATGTTTGTCTCTGTGGGTACTTATGATTTTCTCTGTTTTCTTTCTAGTTGCTGTTTCAGTTTTCTTGTTTGTTTTTATTTTTGTGGTCCATTAATATGGTTGTGTTCTAAGTTCATGTGCTTTGGTATTATTATGATGGATGGTGCAATGTCATGTCTGATGTCTTGTTGAATGGTTCTTTTAGTTGTTTGAACTGTAATGGAAAATAAATTATCGTATATGTCATATGAAAGCTATGCAGTTTAAACTGATGTTTGGTTTTGATTGTTTATTTGTCTGGTGTGATATGTTACCCACCTTTGAGCTACTTTGATTTAATATTCAAAATTTTGCTCCAAATTCAACATTTGTGCTTCTGTCTACTAAGGGGAAAGAAAGGGACGACTTGAAAATGACTCGGCAACCTTCGAGTCAAAACTTACTGCTGAAGGAAAATATGGGATTGTCTGAGAGATTATATTGGTCCAATGTCGATTTGAAGTTTGGAATTTATCTTGAACTTAATGTATAAGCCTTTATCTTACTGTTGTCAATTTAGATGAAAGTTAATCACTATGAAATTTAGCATCTATGTATGAATATAATCATGTTAATGATATTATGCACTTTATTTCTTTTGTCAGTGTTCTAAAATTGCTATGATATTGACATTGTTATTCTCTTATCGAGATGGAAGACCTTTGATTTTTCGTGGATGAATTTGTCTTAATGTCGGTCTATGGATCTTTCTGTGCAGAAGCCTTTATCGGTGTGAACATTGGTACAGACCTTTCTGACATGCCCAGCCCTACTCAAGTGGCGACCCTTCTCAAATCACAGAATGTCCGACATGTGAGGCTTTATGATGCTGATCGAGCTATGCTTCTGGCACTTGCCAACACAGGCATCGAAGTGGTTGTCTCTGTCCCCAACGAGCTGCTCCTTGGTATTGGTCAATCGAATGCCACTGCAGCCAACTGGGTGGCTCGGAATGTTATAGCCCATGTCCCTGCCACCAACATCACAGCAATAGCTGTTGGATCTGAAGTTCTAACTACACTCCCAAATGCTGCTCCGGTCCTAGTTTCTGCCTTGAAGTTCATTCACTCTGCCCTTGTTGCTTCTAATCTTGACAGTCAAATCAAAGTCTCTACTCCGCATTCGTCTTCAATTATCCTGGACTCTTTCCCACCTTCTCAAGCCTTTTTTAACCGATCATTGGATCCTGTCATGGTTCCATTGCTAAAGTTTTTGCAGTCTACCGGGTCGTACCTTATGCTCAATGTTTATCCATATTATGATTACATGCAATCGAGTGGTGTGATCCCATTAGATTATGCACTTTTCCGTTCTCTCCCTCCAAACAAGGAAGCCGTGGATGCTAACACACTTCTGCATTACACTAACGTCTTTGATGCTATTGTTGATGCAGCATATTTTTCGATGTCTTATTTAAACATCACCAACGTTCCGATTGTAGTAACCGAGTCCGGTTGGCCTTCTAAGGGTGATTCATCCGAGCCAGATGCTACAGTCGAAAATGCTAATACATACAACAGTAACTTGATCAAGCATGTAATTAACAACACTGGGACTCCTAAACACCCGAGGATCGCAGTTAGTACTTACATTTATGAACTTTACAATGAGGATTCGAGACCTGGGCCGGCCTCAGAACAGAACTGGGGGCTATTTGATGCCAACGGCATGCCGGTTTATATTTTACACTTGACTGGTGCTGGTACTGTTTTTGCAAATGACACTACAAACCAAACTTTTTGTGTCGCAAAGGGGGATACCGATCTGAAGATGTTGCAAGCAGCTCTTGATTGGGCTTGTGGACCAGGGAAAGTTGATTGCTCACCTTTGTTGCAGGGGCAACCATGTTATGAGCCTGATAATGTGGTTTACCATTCAACTTATGCTTTCAATGCATATTTCCAGCAGATGGGGAAGTCTATCCGAACCTGTGATTTCAAGGGGGTGGCGACCATCACTACAACTGATCCAAGTATGTTACTATAATATTTGTTCTTGTTGAATAAGTATACTGGAACCTATTCGCTTACTAATGTTGTCTATTGGTGCAGGCCACGGTTCATGCGTATTTCCCGGAAGGTATACATCGATTCTCCTAATCATTACTAGTCCTTCAACCCAAATTATGAATTCATATATGATGGTTTTTTTAAAATCTGATGATAATATGACTTCAATTTTGTCTGTAGTTTTGGGAAAAACGGCACCGTAACTAACGGCACATCACTGGCTCCTTCATTGAATGACACGGGGTCAGGCTGCCCACCGCAATATTTCTATGGGGGTGATTCACTTACAACCTCTGTGATTATAGGCGCATGCATTTTCCTTATGACAGCTGTTTTCTTGTAGTACTTAATTGCACTTTTTCCTTGGGTTTTAGCAGCATTCAAAAGTTTAGAAAAAATTCAGATTCCATCTCTGTGGAATACTTGCAGCCAACCCGATTTTGTTTCTCCTATCGGAGTTGAGTTGAAGGGTGGCAAATTTAACTGAACATATTGATAGCAAGTAGTTGTTTAGACGGAGTTAGTTCATTGTCATTGGATTATTGTACAAAACCAAGAGATTGTTTCAAGATAATTGATTTGAAAGTGTTCATTGATGTTATTTCATTTTAACTAGCTAAGTGCATATATCTCATGTTCAAATAATATATATGTTTTGTTCAAGGCTTGTTTTGCCTTTATGGCTTGTTTGGTTTTTTCTTTTGGCTTTTGCGACGTGTTTGCATGTTTTGTTCTGGGGTTGGACCCATGTCTGTTTCCTGGCTCTCTTTCTGATCTATGATATTTGAAGTTCCTTTTGATAAAAAAAAAATGTTCAAATAATGTATATGTACACATATATTTCTTCCTTTTCGGGTTGGTGGTAACTCGAATCTTGGATAGGTTTATTCAAAACCATCATATTTATAATGACAAACACTACAGATCCACCCGACCGAACTGGTTGAAATTATCTGCATGTTGCTATTATGTTGACTACAACATGGTTTATTACAGAAATTATATTTGGGAAGCTGAATCCAACAATCTGAGCAAAGAGTATCAGCACAAACAGTCTCTTCCAAGTTCCAAGTCTTCATTTTCGACACACTCCCTGCATTCTTCACACCTCGGAACGCAAAACATGCACATCCAACAACCGGTCATCGAATTGTCTTGCTTCCTTTTGCAATCCTCTCTAGGACAATTGAAAACAACCTGTACTTCATTGCACTTGGGACATATTTCCACATCAACAACCCTGTCATGTTCTTCCCATCTGTAAACTGTAATCATGGTATAGCAAAGGCTGTAGTTGGCTGAATCGGCATTGGATTTGTTTGAAGGTAATATTGAATCCTTTTGAGATGTTCTTTCTTCATATTGGCGATGCCATTTATCCTGAAGGCTTTTTAGGCCGTGTTGGCTGCCAGATAGCTTCTGCACTGCTGTTATTGTTGAATTTGTTCTTTTTGATCCACACATATATAAGACAAAAGGGAAACTAATCCCAGCCATTGAAATCCTATCCATTCAAAGGATCAAATTCCATACCTTACTGATAAGAGGGTTTTGGTCGATGACCCTTTGATGACCATCATCTGTAATCTTGGCACAGCACATGAGAACCAATGTTCTTAGCCTACCATTTGCCTTGGAAGTGATTTTCATCAGAATCTCATCCGACAACCGAAAGTTCAACGGCTTTTCGACGATTATGTTTAGCCATGGCAGTACATCTTTTTCTACTGCATCTCGCAGTGACCTGCAAACTCCACTCATGGAAAGTAGCTCAAATCATGGAAGGTAGGCCAAGACAATAAACAAAACATCATGGGGTAATCCTGAAGAAATGGATTCCTCGTGTGAAAGGGGTGCAAGTTCCATGGTTTCTGCAATCTCCATATTAGCTTGGAGAAAGAACTGTTTAGATTTATATAGGAACTGTTATCCTTAACAAAGAAGTAATTAAAATGAAGATGTTGACAGGAAGGTCGGCAAATACCTTAGCATTGGCTAAGTTCGTCGTTTCCAATTACTCCATTATGATACATTTGAATAATTTACTCCTAGAAATTTACAAGATTCAAAGCCAATTTACTTAAAATCCACAAACAAGTGATTGTTGATCTGCATGTACTCGATTGAAATGAGTATCTGATGAGCAGTTATAGGTTGTAAAGGAATTCAGCACTGCTCTCTCCATATCCTTAGCTAATCCTCGTTTCACCAGGGAGACAATGTAATTCATGACGACTGAATCACATGGCAATGTTATAGGCCCATCACTCGGCAGTCCGAACTCCTCTTCAGACATCTTGAAGAGTTCACGAAAAATGCAGTTGCCGAGAAACGCTAAGGGAATCACGAAACGTATCTTATCCATTGTGTATATAACAAAGCAGCCTTTATCAACTACTGGTAACTTATTATAATGATATGCAACAGCTATATTTCTATTAGTCCTAGCTGAAGCAATTCTTTTCCTTACAATGGCTGCTATCTTCTGCCATTTTCTTGTCATTCTGGTAAGCTTCTTCGAGGTAATTGTGCTTGCTTCCATTCGTGTCGCGGATGAAAATCTTAGGAGAAATAAAACAAAAACGGAGTTGATTCATATGTAGCTTCTAGTACTAATGAGGGGAAGGACTTTAGTCTGCAATTTATAGAGGAGGAACAATAACACCTTGTTATGTTGGCCTTGTGATGGTAATTTCAAAGCTGAAGCATAGTAATTTCTAATATTGGTATCTATGTTTACAACTTTTCTAGAGATTCTTTCGATGTTAGTTAACTTCAATTAGGGAATTCCAAGAGTGAAATTTGCAAGATACTGAAAGTTTGCTACATTGGTGCTGTAAATTGACAAGAAACTTTCAGATGACAACAAGATGTAATTGTAAGACTGTTACTAGTTAGTTATTAGTTACATTAAGATGCCGAACAACGAAAGGACATGTGGATCCAACAGGAAAAGAGAATAAACAAAACAATAGCTATGGAATATTGCAAGTTGCAACTAAACTATTGAACTGAATTTTAACAAATTAAACTTAGAGAAGAGCCTGGGGCTGCTTTTTTCAGACCAATGGCTATAATTACACTATGGTAGTTTCAACTATTTACATTTTTTCAATTGTAATTTGTTCATTATCTACAAACAAGGGAGTGCTGACTACGTGAAATGGAACTAAGCAGAGCTTTCTCCTGGTGCCTATTGAAACACCCCAATTTAGCCCCAATTTGTACCTAATTGTGAAAAATCACCAATTGGAAACCCTAGAATTTGGGAGAAATTTCAGAGTTTAACCTAAATTGAATTCGGGACCTAATTGATTAAAGTTAGAACTTGGTGGTTGAATTGTTAGGCGGGCTAAAGTTGAGACCCTTCTTCTGTAATTTACCCATTTGTTAGGGTAAACACCTTTTTGTTATGATTTTCATTTTGTGCGCCGCTTATCTTCCCCTTTTCTCTCAAAAAAAATAAATCGAACACCCCCTTTTTCCGTTGAAGCTCCGGCCAAGGTGCTTTTGTCGGCCGTTCGACGATCCGCAACCATCAGTGGCTTTCCCGTGACCGTCCGATCGAAACCCGAGTTAGGGTTGTCCGTTCGTCGCCTTTTGTCGTCAGAACGGAGAGGCCGAAAGATTTGACCTCTCGTCTTCCGCCGTCGTCTTCCTCGTGCGCCGCTTCCGTCCCGGGTTTGGGTGAGTATCGTGGTCGAGCCTGTTGGGTTTTTGATTTGCCACCGCCGTCGGTTTGCCGACCGCCGTGGATCTTTGTTGGTTGCTGTCGGGTTGGGTTAACCGATTAGGGTTTGGTTTTGGGGGATGTTGTTTAGGGTTTTGTAAAATTAGGGATTAGGGATTTGAATCTAATTAGGAATTTGAATGGCTGAACCGAACCGGGTTGGGGAGTTGGACCGGACCAGAACGCTGAACCAAATCGGTCAGCTTTGATCGAGATGGATGACGTCAGCAGTGACGTCATCTGCTGTTGTAGAGGTGATGCAGGCTGGCGTCAACAATGACGTCATCATGGTCAATGGTGTTTTTCGACGTTCTGGTTTCGTTTCCGCTGTCTGTTTCTTCAAATTCGAACCCGAAATACCTTTTTGGATCAAGTTTATATGTTGAACTCAGAATTTTGGTTAAGTGTTGCATCAAGGTTTGACTCAGTTATTTATGTGTTTAGGTGACGTGGACTTTAACCCCGAGACCTTACCTCCTCCTCCGCCAGGCAGACCTCCGGTGGCACAGTCTTCGAGATATACTAGTAAGATTTCTGTTAAGCGTAGTTTACTCGAATGTGGCATAGTAGAAAATCTTATATAATGTTCTTTGTTTTAGGAGCTGATTCTGTTCGACCTTCCGCTAGGGCTGAGCGTGGGAGACGTCACTATCGACGTTGACAGTTTAGCTGCCTAAGGTGTGTTCTCTGTCTGTGCTACATGTCTTTGCTGTCTGATTGCATGATCTATATGATATATATATATATATATATATGTATGTGTGTGTGTGCGTGTGTGTGTGTGTGTTATTTTGCTCTATTATCTGATAAATATTTTATGACTCGAATGTTGTGATCATGTTATATAACACATATCGAAATCTGACTATTATGTACATGCATCTTAGTTGTTTAACAAGACTACATTTGGACTCTGAAATCGGATAACATGTCATATCATTGAGATGAGATGTTGTATGGAGGAAGCTTAATGACTTCATCATTCGGGTTGAACTTCGCTTCGGATTAGTAGTTCCATCTTTCAAGATGAGTTCTGCTTCGGACATGGTGTTGCGGTGTAGAGTGGTTCATGGGATCGGACGGTGATGTAGATGGGTGCATGTCATGTTATGCTATCATTATGCCTTGCTTGTAATACTTCGGAATAACTATTAAATCTTGATTGTTGATGGACTGTTGGTTATATCTCTGTTATGCACTCTAGAGACACACTGAGCTTTATAGCTGACTCCTCCTTAGTATCTGTTTCAGATTTCCAAACTTAGGATTCGGTACTTGGAGGACCTCATTCGAACGAATTTGATATTATTAATCAGTATGTATTATTCAAGACTCTTTTTATTATTGATGTATTTCAGACTTGGTTGTAATTTGGACTTTGGACTTCTATTTTGGGATTGATGAATTACTTTCCGCATGCATTGTTTTATGACGAAACTTTAAAGGACTTTTTACAGTTTGAATAATAAATTTTGACACATTATTTTATAAGTGATCTTTTTTGAAGGGCAAGTTTTCCTAAAATGACAAATTCAATTTGAGCAAACCTCTTAGGTCAAAATAAGGGGTTATATTTAGTGGTATCAGAGCCAAGTTACACCTCTCGGCCTGTGAGGCTCGACAAAATTAAATTTTAATGTTTTCAAAATTTTGCACGCATAATAAATGTTTTCGGGAACTACGAGATTTCCAGATAAATTTATAAAGTTTAAAGAAGTAATATATGTTTTAATTAGAGACTCCAAGTAACAATTCTGACTTTAGGATTCTTTTTTTGTAGATTGGCTACTATACAACCCCGTAGGAGTACTAGAGTTACGGCTGGCCGAGGTCGAGGCCGTGGACGAGGTCATATCGCTGTGGATACGAGTGACATTAATCCTCCTGATCATTCACCACAACATCAGGAGGACCCACCACACGAGCAGGCTGAGGAGCAACCTGAGGTTCATATGAGTGATCAACAGACCGATCACCCTGGTCAGTAGACTCAGAGTTGAGGTCCCCGTGCAGTCGATAACAGTGAGACTGTTGGAGTTGATGTTGCTGCAGTGCATTTGGAGTTACTTGAGTATCTTCGACAGGGTTCTAGGAGACCCGTATCTGCTGAGTTTTTGTCTACTGTGATGTCGATGTTTGATGGTAAGACGGCTGTAGATCCAGCTGACGCAGAGTATTGGCTGAAGAAATTACAACAGTTATTTGATAAGATGGACTATCCTACTGACAGAAAATTAAGAGCGGTTGTATCATTATTGAAGGGTGAAGCCCAGAACTGGTGGGAGGCTGAGGAGACTGTTATTTCTGCTAGTCGGGTCACATGGGATCATTTTCGTCAGGCTTTCCGAGACAGATATGTTGGGGCAGAGTATCTAGCCTAGTGTCGAGAGGACTTTATGAATTTGAAGCAAAATTACATGACCGTGAATTAGTATGAGATCGAGTTTTTGAGGCTGATACAGTACGTCCTTGGGTTAGTTACTACAGAGAAAGAGAAGTGCGACTGGTTTCTAAGGGGTCTTCGACCTTCGATCAAGACTGGTGTTGCTTTGCATTTGGACAAAGAGTACAAGGATATTACCTTGCGAGCTAGGACTGCTGAATGCAATGAGGCAAAGTTGAGGCAAGTTGAGTCTCAGGATATGGATCGGGGTAAGAGGATGTCGACCGCGTCAGTTCAGTATAGTCAGGGTAATCATACCAGGAAGAGGGCAAGAGATGAGAGTGATTATCAGAGTTATTCCAGAGCCAGACCAGTGACCACTGCTGTTCCGATTTCTAGTGTTGGAGGATCGACTAGCACACGAGGGGTACCACAATGTTCTTTCTGCAAGAAATGGCATTCAGGAAAGTGTATGAGACAGTCTGGGGCTTGTTTTCGTTGTGGGTCGTTCGACTATCTTTTCAGAGATTGTCCGCTTGCACCTTCGTCAGCTCATATGACGAGTCAGTCACATGCATTGGTACAGACTCCTGTTAGGGGTAGAGGTCGAGGTAGACCTGATACTACAGTTTCTACTGGTAGAGGTAGGCTAGCTCATAGTGGAGGATCAGCTGGATTCGGGGTGAGACAGTCAGGTTTGGTTTATGCTACCAGGAGACATGAGGATCGTGATGAGCCAGATGTTTTTGCTGGTGCATTTTCTATTCACTCTATCTCGTATTTTGCATTATTGGATATTGGTTCTACTCATTCGTATGTTGCGAGTTCGGTATCTGGGGGGCTTGAAATTCCGGTTGAGAATACTGTGAATGCGGTTTCAGTTTATAGTCCAGTGGGTGACCATGTCGAGGTTACTAAGGTGTACAAGAATTGCCCTTTGGAGATTCAAAGGAAAATATTTTCTGCTAATTTGATGGATTTACCTTTCAGAGAGTTCGACCTTATTCTCGGAATGAATTGGTTATCCGCTCATCGAGTCAGTTTGGATTGTGAAAAGAAAAGGGCGACCTTGAAAACCTCAGATTGGTGCGAGGTGATCCTGGTGGGAGAGCGTAGAGGTTACATGTCCAATGTTGTTTCGGCTCTCAAAGCAGAAAAGATGATTCGACATGGTGCCATTGCCTACCTTGTTTATATTCTTGACTCGAGGCAGTCAGATTCTGGTTTGGATAAGATCCGGGTGGTTAGGGATTTTCCAGATGTTTTTCCGGAGGAATTGCCGGGGGTACTGCCAAAACGTGATGAGGTTGAGTTTGGCATAAATGTTTATTCGGGTACAACCCCTGTCTCTATGGCTCCTTATAGGATGGCACCGAAAGAACTCAAGGAATTGAAGATTCAGTTGCAGGAATTGCTAGATAGGGGTTTCATCCGACCTAATGTTTCTCCCTAGTTTTATTTGTGAAGAAGAAAGACGGGTCACTTCGGCTTTGTATTGACTATCGGAAGTTGAACAAGCTAACGATCAAGAACAAGTATCCCCTTCCTCGTATTAATGACTTGTTCGACCAGTTCCGGGGAGCTTCAGTATTTTCTAAGATAGACATGAGATCGGGTTATTACCATCTCAAGGTTAAAGATTATGATGTGTTCAAGACCGCTTTTCGGACTCGTTATGGTCATTACGAGTTTTTGGTGATGCCGTCTGGATTGACTAATGCCCCTGCAACATTTATGGATATGATGAATAGGGTGTTTCAACCCTACTTGGATCAGTTCATGGTGATTTTCATTGACGACATACTGGTTTATTCCAAATCGGAGGCAGAATATGAGGAACATCTCCGGATTGTCCTACAGACTTTGCGAGAGAAGCAGTTGTATGCAAAGTTCAGTAAATGTGAATTTTGGTTGACCGATGTTACCTTCTTGAGACACGTGGTTTCTGCTAATGGTATTCAGGTTGATCCAAAGAAGATTGAAGCTATTTTGAGCTGGAAGCATCCCAAGAATGTTCCTAAGATTCGAAGCTTCTTGGGTTTAACTGGCTACTATCGGAGTTTTGTGGAAGGTTTCTCGATTATTGCAGCTTCTTTGACTAAACTTCTGAGGAAGGATATTCCTTTTGTCTAGTCAGTTGAAAGCGCATGGGTGTAACTACCCTACCCATGATTTGGAGCTTGCTGCTGTGATCTTTGCTCTGAAAATCTGGAGACACTATCTCTACGGAGAGAAGTGCTATATCTTCATCGATCACAAAAGTCTAAAGTACCTCCTTACGCAGAAAGAGTTGAATCTGAGACAGCGTCGCTGGTTGGAACTTTTCAAGGATTATGACTGTGAGATAGAGTACCACCTAGGGAAGGCGAACGTGGTTGCCGACGCCTTGAGTCGTAACACCATCTCGGATTTGAGGACCTTGTTTGCTCGGATGAGTTTGTTTGAGGATGGTAGTTTGGTGGCAGAACTTCAGGTTATTCCTACGCTGATATCTGATATTCGAGCTGAGCAGCCTACTGATCCTTTTCTTATGCACCGTATCAGAGAGGTTTTTGAGGGTACATCTGTGGATTTTACTATTGACTAGGATGGTGTTTTGTGTTTCTGAGGCCGGTATTGCATTCCGAGGAAATCTGGGTTGAAACAGGTTATTCTTCGCGAGGCACATGACAACCCCTATTCTATGTATCCTGGTGGTGATAAGATGTATAAGAACCTTCGTCAGAGGTACTGGTGGAAAGGTCTTAAACGGGATGTTGTTGGATTTGTGTCTAAGTGTATGACTTGTCAGAGAGTCAAGGCAGAGCATCAGCCTCCATCTGGGTTGCTTCAGCACATCGAGATTCCTCAGTGGAAGTGGGAGCGTGTGACTATGGATTTTGTTAGTGGTCTTCCGATGACTCCGTCTAAGAAGGACTCAATCTGGGTTATAGTGGACTGTTTGACTAAGTCTGCGCATTTCATTTCAGTTCGAGTCAACTATCCTTTGAGTAAGTTGGCTCGGCTTTATGTTTCTGAGATTGTTTGACTTCATGGGGTATCGATATCGATTATTTTTTATCGTGATCTGAGATTTACAATGAAGTTCTAGAAGGCACTTCACTCTGCTTTGGGTTCCCGGTTGAACTTCAGTACATCTTATCATCCGCAGACTAATGACAGTCCAAGCGTGTGATTCAGATTCTTGAGGACATGTTGAGAGGTTGTGTTCTCGATTACAGTGGTAGTTGGGAGGATTTCTTGCCGCTCGCAGAGTTTGCATATAATAACAGTTACCAGGCCAGTATCAAGATGGCACCGTATGAGGCTATGTATGGACGTAGGTGTAGGTCACCGATTGGATGGACTGAACTTAATGAGCATAGACTGTTGGGACCAAACATAGTCCGTGAGGCCGAGCAGACAATCAAATGTATTCGAGATCAGCTTAAGGTTGCTTTTGATAGACAGAAGTCTTATTCTGACTTGAGATGTTGAGATCTTGAGTTTGAGGTCGGTGACGAGGTTTTCCTGAAAGTATCTCCTTGGAGGAAGGTACTTCGATTTGGACGGAAGGGCAAGCTGAGTCCTCGATTTATTGGCCCTTATCGAATTCTTCGTCGGGTTGGACATGTTGCCTATCCGCTTGAGTTACCACCAGAGCTTCAGCGTATTCATGATGTTTTCCATGTTTCTGTGTTGAGACGCTATCATGCTGACCCGTCTCATGTTTTGCCTGTGGAGGAGATTGAGGTTCGTCCTGATTTGCGCTTTGAGGATGAGCCTATCGAGATTCTTGCTCAGGATAAGAAAGTTCTCAGAAGGAAGACCATTAAGATGGTCAAAGTCTTGTGGCGTGGTCGCAGTCATGATGAGGCTACCTGGGAGCCCAAAGCTGTCACCAAAGCTCAGTATCCACATTTGTTTGCTCCAGGTAAATTTCGAGGCCGAAATTTCTTTTTACGGGGGCAGAGTTGTAACACCCTAATTTAGCCCTAATTTGTAAACCCTAATTGTGAAAAATTCATAATTGGAAACCTTAGAATTTGGGGGAAATTTCAGAATTTAACCTAAATTGAATTCGGGACCTAATCGATTAAAGTTAGAACTTGGTGGTTGAATTGTTAGGCGGGCTAAAGTTGGGACCCTTTTTCTGTAATTTACCCATTTGTTAGAGTAAACACCCTTTTTGTTCTGATTTTCATTTTGTGTGCCGCTTATCTTCCCCTTTTCTCTCAAAAAAATAAATCGAACACCCATTTTTTCTGTTGAAGCTCTGGCCAAGGTGCTTTTGCCGGCCGTTCGACGATCCGCAACCATCAGTGGCTTTTTCGTGACCTTCTGATCGAAACCCGAGTTAGGGTTGTCCGTTCGCTGCCTTTTGTCGTCGAAACGGAGAGGCCGAAAGCTTCGACCTCTCGTCTTCCGCCGCCGTCCTCCTCGTGTGTCGCTTCCGTCCCGGGTTTGGGTGAGTATCGTGGTCGAGCCTGTTGGGTTTTCGGTTTGCCGCCACCGTCGGTTTGCCGGCCGCCGTGGATCTTTGTTGGTTGCTATCGGGTTGGGTTAACCGATTAGGGTTTGGTCTTGGGGGATGTTGTTTAGGGTTTTGTAAAATTAGAGATTAGGGATTTAAATCTGATTAGGGATTTGAATGGCTGAACCGAACTGGGTTGGGTAGTTGGGCCGGACCAGAACGCTGAACCAAACCGGTCAGCTTTGACCGAGATGGATGACGTCAGCAGTGACGTCATCTGCTGTTGTAGAGGTGATGCAGGCTGGCGCCAGCGATGACGTCATCATGGTCAATGATGACGTCAGCGTTGACTTTTGGGTTGACTTTTTCGGCCGGGTTCACCTATAAGTTTTTCGACGTTCTGGTTCCGTTTTCGCTGTCCATTTCTTCAAATTCGAACCCGAAATACCTTTTTGGATCAAGTTTATATGTTGAACTTAGAATTTTGGTTAAGTGTTGCATCAGGGTTTGACTCAGTTATTTATGTGTTCAGGTGACATGGACTCTGACCCCGAGACCTTACCTCCTCCTCCGCCAGGTAGACCTCTGGTGGCACAGTCTTCGAGATCTGCTAGTAAAATTTCTGTTAAGCGTAGTTTACTCGAATGTGGCATAGTAGGAAATCTTATATAGTGTTCTTTGTTTTAGGAGCTGATTCTGTTCGACCTTCCGCTAGGGCTGAGCGTGGGAGACGTCACTATCGACATTGACAGTTTAGCTGCCTAAGGTGTGTTCTCTGTCTGTGCTACATGTCTTTTTTGTCTGATTGCACGATCTGCATGATATATATATATATATATATATATATATATATATATATATATATATATATATATATATATATATATATGTGTGTGTGTGTGTGTGTGTGTGTGTGTGTGTGTGTTATTCTACTCTGTTATCTGATAAATATTTTATGACTCGAATGTTGTGATCATGTTATGTAACACATATCGAAATCTAACTATTATGTACATGCATCTTAGTTGTTTAACAAGATTGCATTCGGACTCTGAAATCGGATAACATGTCATATCATTGGGATGAGATATTGTATGGAGGAAGCTCAGCGACTTCATCCTTCGGGTTGAACTTCGCTTTGGATTAGTAGTTCCATCTTTCGAGACGAGTTCTGCTTCGGACATGGTGTTGCGGTGTAGAGTGGTTCAAAAGAACCTCACTCTTCGGACGGTGATGTAGATGGGTGCATGTCATGTTATGCTATCATTATGCCTTGCTTGTAATACTTCAGAATAACTGTTAAATCTTGATTGTTGATGGAATGTTGGTTATATCTCTGTTATGCACTCTAGAGACACACTGAGCTTTATAGTTGACTCCCCCTTAGTATCTGTTTCAGATTTTCAGACTTATGATTCAGTACTTGGAGGACCTCATTCGAACAGATTTGATATTATTAATCAGTATGGATTATTCAAGACTCTTTTTATTATTGATGTATTTCAGACTTGGTTGTAATTTGGACTTTGGACTTTTATTTTGGGATTGATGAATTACTTTCCGCATGTATTGTTTTATGACGAAATTTTAAAGGACTTTTTACAGTTTGAATAATAAATTTCGACACGTTATTTTATAAGTGATCTTTCTTGAGGGACAAGTTTTCCTAAAATGACAAATTCAATTTGAGCAAACCTCTTGGGGGTTACACCTATCCAAGTCCAACCCTTGTTGAATAATGAAGACTATGTATCCGAGCAAGGCTGAATCGCACGGTAACACTATAGGACCATGACTTGATAGACCAAACTCTTCCTCAGAAAGCCTTAAGAGTTCAACAAATATGTTGTTGCTGAGACATGACAAGGGCACTCTGTGGTGTAGATGACAAAATGACCTTTTTCAGCCACCGATGATTCATCGACGCTGCCTGACTCCGGTAAAGAAATTCTTTTTCTGCCACTTCCTTGCTAGTATGTTGAGTATCTTGCTTCTGCTGATCATTCTTGCTAAAATCTCCAATTTATAAATTGAAATTATGCCTTTTCTAAAGAACCCTGAAGCGGTATATTGATGGTTGGAAGCAATCAGTTTCTACTTCACCTATATGTACACATACAAGATCGAGGACCGAAAAAAGTCTTTTCTTGAAGTTGTCTACCTTCGAATGCAGAAGTACAGTTCGTTATTACTATTTTTCAAGGAAATACATTGCATTGTTTTGATACAAACTAAGGAATCACCATATGTTGGTTAAAACCTATGTCTTGGAATTCTTATTATGGTTTTGTCACCATAGAGAACTTGTTAAGAATAATTAAGTTACTATTTGTAATAATATTTTATAATATCAATAACCCTTCAGTTTTACAAGAATCCTGGTATTAAGAGAAGTACTTGTACCCAACACTCTAATTTTCCATAAAATTCAGTCATAATTTGTAATACATTATGGTACATTTGAATAATTTACACCAGAAACATTTACAAGATTCATAGCCAATTTACTTAGAATCCACAAACAAGTGATTGTTGATCATCATTACTTGATTGAAACAAGTATCTGAACAGCGGTAGGTTGTAATGGAATCGAGCACTGCTTTCTCCATATCCTTGGCTAATCCTCGTTTTACAAGGGAGAGAACGTAATGCAAGATTACCGAATCGCATGGCAATGTTATAGGCCCGTCACTCGGCAGTCCGAACTCCTCTTTAGACATCTTGAAGAGCTCGCGAAAAATGCAGTTGCTGAGAAATTCCAAGGGGATCACAAAACGTCTCTTATCTGTTGTGTAGATAACAAAGCAGCCTTTATCCACTACTGATGATTTATTAGAATGATTTGCAGCAGCTATACTTTTCCTTCCAAAGGCTGTTATCTTCTGCCACTTTCTTGTCACTCTGATAAGCTTCTTTGAGCTCATCATGCTTGCTTCCATACGTTTTGCGGACGAAAATCTTAGAGAAATAAAATAAAAACCGAGTTGATTCGTATATAATTGCAAGTACTAATGAGGGGAGGGACTTTAGTCTGCAATTTATACAGGAAGAACAATAACATTCCTCTATGCTGGTCTTGTGATGGTAATCTCAAAGCTAAAGCATTGTAATTTTTAGTATTGGAATCTATGTATGCAACTTTGCTAGAGATTCTTTCGATGTTAGTTAACTCCGATTAGGGAATCCCAAGAGTGAAGTTTGGAAGATAATGAAAAATTCTCATGTCCTATAGAGTAGCGTTTTTGTACGGAATCCATGCCTTGATGCTGTAAACTGACAAGAAACAAAACGGAATCAAACGAAATACTAAACTTTGTCTTGTGTCGTGGATCCAAAGCCAGCGGTTAAAACAATGTAAACAAGAAACTTGCAGATGACTGCAACATGAAGTTGTCAATGTAAGATTGTTATTAGTTAGTTTTAGTTACATTAAGATACCGAACAACGAAAGGACATGTGGAACCAACAGAAAAAGAAAAGAAATGCATTGGAAGGTTTATACTTCTACCTATTGGAAATTGTTTATATACATAGATAATGGAAGGTATGCCAAAACGATAATGCAAGTTCTATGCTCTCTGCAATCTCCATGTTATTTTGGTGAAAAACTCTTAAACGTTCTCACCAAAACGATGATCTAAACAGTTCTTTCACCAAAATAACATGGAGATTTAAAGCCGATTTACTTAGAATCCACAAACAAGTGATTGTTGATCTGCATATACTTGATTGAAACGAGTATCTGATGAGCAGCGATAGGTTGTAATGTGAATTCAGCACTGCTCTCTCCATATCCTTAGCTAATTGTAATTCCTGACGACTGAATCACATGGCAAAGTAATAGGCTCATCACTCGACAGTCCGAACTCCTCTTCAGTCATCTTGAATAGTTAGTGAAAAATGCAGTTGCCAAGAAACACCAAAGGGATCGCCGAACGTCTCTTATCCGTTGTGTAGATAACAAAGCAGCCTTTATCAACCACTGATGATTTATTAGAATGATTCGCAGCGGCTATGTTTTTATTAGTCCCTGCTGAAGCAATTCTTTTCCTTCGGATTTGGCTGCTATCTTCTGCCACTTTCTTGTCATTCCTATAAGCTTCTTCGAGGTAATCATGTTTGCTTCCATTCGTGCTGCGGATGAAAATCTTACGAGAAATAAAACTAAAACGGAGTTGATTCGTATGTAGTTTCTGGTATTAACGAGGGGAAGGAATTCAGTCTGCAATTTGTACAGGAGGACCAATAACTCCTTTGCTATGCTGGCCTTGTGATGGTAATTTCAAAGCTGAAGCACTGTAATTTCTAGTATTGGAATCCATGTCTACAACTTTGCTAGATACTTTCTCCATGTTAGTTAACATCAATTAGGGAATTCCAAGAGCGAAATTTGGAAAATAATAGACTTAAGACTGTTATTTGTTAGTTATTAGTTACATTAAGATACCGAACATGATAGGCAAAACGGATACCGACGGAACCTATCATTCATTTATACTTAGCAAATATAACATGAATGTTGAAGAATCAGCAATAGACATGTTTATCAGTTCAGCACTCTGTAGTTGTACATGTAACGTCAAAATGGAAATTAGTAAATTTGTTACCAACACAAGAAATGTGTAGAACACACAAATCTGTTGAAATCATCAATGGTTTAAGGGCTCGACAGCGGTCTTGAAGAGAAGGATGTAAACCTTGTCGATTGAAAAATACAAGAAACCTCCTAGCGAATGTGTCACGTATGAGCCGAAACTAGTTCCCACGATGCAGTGCCAAGCAGGACCGTATGTTGAGTCGAATTCCTGAAAAAGCCAATGGATCATTGTCATGGTCTATTCAATATCATAGTAAAAGTAAAAAAAAAAAAAAAAAAATCCATAACATTGAACTCCAAAAGATTTTATACTACATGGTTTTAGCAAACTTTTAACTAGAACACTGAATCATAAACTGGTAAGAATAAAAAATCACACAAACTCAACTTTATGTTACACTAGTTTGAACACCCTCACACTATCCGTCTTCTACATCTAACAAAATTCAGTGCTCTCTGTCCCGTTTTTTGTTTCGGTTAACATTTTATGCACAAGAAGATACGTAAACTAGAATTTCCAATTGGTAGCTCACAAGCTAGAACCAAAACTATGTACAAGCAGATTCATTATCATCTCCACTGAAAAGGACCGGAAGACGGAACTAAATACCCTATCTCTTCGAGCCACAAGTAGTTACTCTTGAGTCAAATGCAAGGCTACTCTCAAGGCAAGCGTATACTAATATTTGCAAACATTGCATACACAGTAGGTGATCAAATTCTATGAATGACATAAAGCTTGACAATAATGAATCAAAGCTAATATAAGCTGCATCTTCTTGCTGTTGGAATAAGTGCTTAAGCAATGTGGTTTAAATTTTAAAGCAACAAAAAACACTGGAATTCACATGAACATTTACAAGCAGGATATCAAATTCAATCCGGTACAAAAAGAAAAGGAATTAAGAGTAAACCAAAAAGGGATAAATCATAAAACTGGAACTAAGAAAGGCAAAATTTGGCTTGGATAACTAGAAATAGAAAACTTCTCAGCCAATTCTCATTAGGATCATTAATATCTGTAACTACTACGAACCAAAGTAGCCTTATAAATCCAAACCATAACATTCAACCTTACCCAATATTCTTTACCAAAACACCATGCCAAAAATCAATTACACCCAAAGGAACTAATTTATCCAACATGCAAAAGTTAAAACAGTCGAATGAGAAATTTAAACAAACCCAAAACAAGAATCTAACAAAGGATCACTGTAACAGGAAAATGGGCAAGAAAGTTCGATTTTTTAACCTTCTTAAGGGCAAGAGCTAGGCGTTTACTATCAACTTTTCCAGGCATATAGTCAAGCTGGTCTCGGGCACATTTAAAAGCCTTGTTTTGAAGAGCTAAAGGCATGTCAGAAGCTCGGACTTTAACATTAAGGCGTTCAGATTGCTCTTGTTGTTCTATAGCTTTCTTCTTTTGAATCAAACTGCTTAAGAACTTGCTTCTCCTCTCTAGCTCCAACTCTGCTCCATCCATTTCCTCTTCTTCTTCCTTTTCTCTTTCTTCGATTTCCCGACAATATAAGAAATACCCAGAAAAAATAAAGATCAACGAAGCTAAACAGCAAACCTAAAACAAAAAGTTTCTTGATTTGCCAATTGGCACCGCTATGCGTGCCACTCGTTTGATAAAAAGCCTTAAAGGTGAAAAAAGAGAGGTAAATGCATGGGAAGAACAAAGCTATAAACGTTTTTTAAAAAATAGGTGAAGTAAAATATTTGGTTTTTAAAATTTGTTGGGGTTGGGGTTGAGGAAACACAATGAATTAAAGTATTAATATTGTTTGGAAAGTGGGAAATGAAGTAATGAGAATTGAGAAACGATGCCCTACTTCTAGCTCATGTATTTTCCATCATTGTACTTTGCTAAGATTTGTTTGATCCATAAAGATTAATTCTTTAGAATTATACAAACCGTGGGTTTATTTGGCATTTCTTGAGTTCTCATTAGTATTGAAAACAAAAGCAAGATGCCGAATCAATGGCGCTTCTCAAGGTCGAAGGGGACCCCCTGAATTCATTTGTTTGGGGGCAGACAAGCGGCAATCACGGTGTCAAAAGAAGGGTCTGATCTGATGGATTGTCCTCCCCAAACCGGCACTCGAGACTCGACACCAGCTAAAGTTTGCTTCTTCTTTTTTCCCAATAAATACAGCACCGACGGTTCTTTTTGCTGCTCGTGTCGTTGCCCTGCCTCTATGCTGTGTAAAGAGAGAGTTTCAGTGCCCTCCAACTTTGCTCAAATGACTTGACATGACCATCCATTTGCTTTTACTGTATTAGGCTATTAGCCATCGATCAATCCAAGTTCAGGCAGGACAAGGCAACACACACATTAGCAGATTGGTCGCTCTATTAGTCCGAGGAGTCAACTCGTACAACAGGGTGATGGTACGACTATATTGCGATACAACTGAAATATTACAAAACACGAAACTTAAAATATTATCCACCAACATAAAATGTTACACTTTTGATAATATTTTAAGTTAGTGATCTCACGACAAGTATCGATACTTAGAGACAAATTTCGATACTTAACATCAACCTAAAATGTTATTAGAATCAACAAATATTGATACTCCAGAACCAAGTTTTGATACTTGTCACCAACTTAAAATATTACAAACAAATGTAACATTTAAGGTTGTGGGTAACATTTTAAGTTTTCTATTTTGTAACATTTCAGTTGTGTTGCGTCGTGGCTGTGGCCGTACTGTAATCCTGTTGCACCCATAATCACCCATTAGCAGAGGAGCAAGTCTGTCTGCAACAATAATTACATCCTTTCGCAGCTGATGACATTATATAAGTAGAAGTAGAACAATCTCCCTTAAACATGGAAGGGCAATAGCAGGAGTTCAAAACCAGTGAACATTCGATTTTGATAATATTAATCAACCAAACTAAATTAGTTTGGTTAATTGGTCGATTATTGATATTAATTCATTAGTAGTCTATCACCAGATTTAAAAGTAATTAATTAACTGAATTAACCGTTTAAATCTTTATGTCTAAACCATGAATAATGCTTTGAACTAACTTAGATTCATTTTATTAGTTGAGTACTTATTAATACCTTGAATAGAAAACAAGATTCCAGTCCGATTTAACAATGCTATGTATATAACATTTTTCTTACCGTAATTTCAATGTTTTTAAGTATCAAATGGGCCTTACCATTACTTTAACAAAGGGCCGAATGGGATTCACCAATTACCAACTGTATTGGGTTAGTGGATTTCTCTCTCTTTTATTTCTAAAACTTTTTGAGATTTTGGGCTTCTAAATTGCAACGACTCTTCCGATAATGTCAACTCTCGTGGATAGTGTGACAGCGCGATAAAATTTAAATTTTTTAAGATGAATTATCACCCATTTTTTTATATTAAAATTACTTATTAATTCTTAAAAAATTATAACAATAAACATTTATAATAGCCTATCTAAATTAGTAAAAAAACAGTCTATCTAAATTGATTAATATATTAAATATTAATTATCGATAATGATTATAAAAGGCAACACAACCTTCTATTAACCTTAGAATTTTTTATACACCATTTCTCATGATTTATGCGATACCAACACTGAGAAATCTTTAAAAGCAAAACAGTAGTAGTACAATTTACAAATCCAAGATAAATTACACTTGCAAGTTGCATCACAATTAGGCATTAGCAATCATCAAGCTTATATTCTGTAATTTTTATATAAATGGTGGGCACTGAGATAAATATAAATGACTACCAGTGGCAGTGCTACTTTAACAAGATGTTCACTTGACGTCTTCCTCATCGGCTCATGCCATCTTCCACCACCGGCGGCATCGGAGTCATTGCCACTTCACGACTCTGCTTTTCCATATTCCCATGCCAACCTACACAAAAACGAACAAACGATTAATTTACACGATTACACCGAAATAAACTGTAAACGATTACATATTTGATACATATACGACAAATGACATTAGATTACCTATGGATAGATCGTAACCACGGGTTCTAAGCTCGCGGTACTCTTGGCACAAGGCGCAGTACTCGCAGAAGCAATGGACGAGGCAATCCCCGCAGGGATGTTTCTTCAGCATGTACTGTTGCCTCATCTTGGCTCGGTAGAAGCACGAGTAGCAACACGCGCACCCGGTCACGCATGCTATCAAGGTGTAAAGTGCTCCGTTCACCCCACATGCTGTTCATATTAAAGTTCTTCAGATTCCGACAGAATATTTGGTATCATGTGAGCTTAATTATGTTTTAAACCCATTGGTTCAACTTACATGATGATCCTTTGTCTACTATCTCTGCAATCTGACCAAACGTTACGCAAGGGCACCAACATGTGATGCAGCCTGTAAAGAACAAGAACACATACGAATTAGTTCGGTCGCAGCGCGTGAATGCAAGCGCCGCCGTAGAAAAGATTAGTTAACTTACAGTTTCTCCAGTCAGAGAAGCAGTCGCAGAGCCCTGAAGACCAAGGGACTCGAGTTTTGGTCTTGAGACGGGTGTTGGTCTGATAACTGTCGGCGTAGTATTCTTTTGAGGAGCTGAACGGAACCCCAGTTGTGGCAGCTTCTTGGCCGAGCTTCGGTGGTGCTGACGGCGGATCTGAAAACTTCTCATACCCACTTGGGTTGAAGGACGCCATGGCTAAAGCTCTTTACAGTAGAATACGAAACAAAAGCTATAGGAATTTGATATTTACTTGATTAATTGATGCAAATCCAGGGAAATGAAATGGGATTTTCTTGGAAACCAAACAAGAATTTGGATGAATATATACGATGAAAGGAGTAATGGCTAAGGCTAAGGCTAAGGCAAGTCAACAAGGCATGGAAGTGGAACAGGTCAAGTCTTCGCGCTTGTTTATCACGCACTCTCACGTTGCGGGCATTTGGAAAAACCATGTGAATCGTATATATGTGGCACATTTTTATTTGCTGAGGAACTTGAACTTATCTGAGGTGTTTTATTTGTTTATTGGGTAAAATACACTAGAGGTCACTTAGTTATAGGTTTAATAACAAACATGCGACTATTCTTCTTCTTTTATTGAATGTTCTAAAGGTGATTACAAGGTAGTATTTGTTCATATATATTCTTACACTTTAACAATGCGCATACACTTCGTAGACAAAGCGATTTGAACATGTATCTCCTAGGATGAACATCATCCGCTTTTCTACTAGGACACTTGTTGGGTTAACATGCCACTCTTCTTCTAAAATTAACCATTTAATTACTCAATTATAATTTTAGGACTAAAACCGTTAGTATACCAAGCCCTTGTTCCAATTTTAATGATAGAGTAATTTATTTGCCATAAATTTTAATTGAGTGACTTGTTTGTTTCTAAACCTATAATTGAATAATTAGATTGTTACTTTAGAAGAAAAATATCATATTTGTTCTTAAACTTAAATTAAATGACTAAATTAGTACTTTTAGAAGAAGAGTACATGTTCGTTGCTGAACTTATAACTAAATGACTAGTAGTGTAATTTACCCTTATTCATTTTTTCTAAAAAATATTTTAGATTACGCACATCGGACAAAAAAGTCAACACGAAACTCGAAAGGAAATAAAATAACCGAAACATGCTGAGTGGCAAGGCAATTCACAGTGTTGAAAAAGTCCATTATGCTCTCAATTTCATTTTTACACATTTGAAATTTATTTTTTTATCCTTTTAATTCATTCACTTTCTATGATAATGTATTTATAAGGAGAGGTGATAAAGAATTAAGGATTGTTCAATAATAAATTCAGAAATTACACATCGATTTAAGATTAGAATTTAATAGTGTTATGAAACCCTAGTTGCAATCATTTTTTTTCTCTCCGCATCTGCAATTTTTCTTTCGCTTTTTATTTTTTATATGACCAGGGCGGTATCAGCTTTAATGCTGGTTGTCGACTGTCGGTAATTTTTTTTCCGTTTTATATTTTTAGTTTTTGAATTTAATAAATCTGTCATTGTGACATATTTTTCTTTACCATTTGGTACGCATACTCTACCTTTTGACACATTTTTCTCTGTTAATCAGTTGCTTAGTCGTTTCTTTTTTATTTGTTTTTGTATCAGACATGGCCGATCCTGAGTTTTTGGAGGCCCGGGGCGAACTTAAAAAATGGGCCTTAAGTTAAGCATTTAAATTGTAATTATAGTTACAATCATATTTTCGGTTGTGTTGTGTTTATCATGATTGTGAATATAATAGATGTTATTTTGTTTATTGCGAGTATCGCGGTTATGAATTTTTTTAGTAACATATGCTATTGTGGACATAATGGTTCCATATATCCC
Organism: Hibiscus trionum; assembly: GCA_030270665.1. NCBI lineage: Eukaryota > Viridiplantae > Streptophyta > Magnoliopsida > Malvales > Malvaceae > Hibiscus > Hibiscus trionum. Next base: position 20,645,653 of record BSYR01000022.1, read on the forward strand.
GGTTTTAGATGATGCCACTACCGTCATATAACGATCGTTGTTGTGGTTGCATGTTACTATTTAAATCTTTGTCCCTAATAGCAATCAATGAAAGAAATTAAATTTTAAGAGTTGGTCCACCGTAACAAGTATTGAAAAAATTGATCTCCTAATAACAAGTATTGAAAAAATTAAAATTTAAAACTATTAAAAAAAACTTTGATGCACATGTCGTGAAAACTTTAGTTTACACGTGTCTTTTAGTTTTAGGGGTTAGGGTTTTGGTTTAGGGTTTAAAGTGTAGGGTTTATGTTGTAGGGTTTAGAATTTAAGATTAGTGTTGAGAATTTATGGTATATGGTTTAATGTTTATGATTTAATTTTTTAGGGCTAGGGTTAGAATTTAGGATTTGAGTTTTATAATGTAAATATGCAGGCTTGTGTAAAATTAGTTTTACCAGCATGTATATCAAAATTTTACCTTAAAACTATGCCCATAATAACAAATATTGGAAAAAACTGGAGCCCTAGTAACAAGTACTAGAAAAAATTTGAATATTAATAGTAGATCCTTAATAATAAATATCGGAAAAAACTCAGCCCCTAATAACAAGTATTAAAAAATGGGCCCTCAATAATAAGTATTAGAAAAAATTGAATATTAAGAGTAGACCCCTACTAATAAATATTGAAAAATAACCAGCCTCTAATAACAAATATAAAAAATAGACCCATAATAACAAGTATTAGAAAAAAATAAATATTAAGGGTAGATCTTTAATAATAAATGTTGAAAAAATCTTAACCCCTATTAACAAATACTAAAAAAATAGGCCCTAATAACAAATATTAAAACAAACTAAATCTTTAATTATAATTCGAAAACATATAATATTTAATTTTCCTAAGCAATGGGCCTTGGGCGGGCGCCCTTGCTGCCCCTGCCTAGGGTCGGCCTAGGTATCAGGGTTGAACTACATGTCGCGACGACTGATCAAGATGTCACACTTTTGTTTATCCTGTTGATCTCTTTGTTTTGGTCCTTTTAACAGAATTTGGATACGAGCTCACAGTCACCGCTTTTGTTCACGATTGAGTTGTGGTAATGATCGTATTGTCAACATGCCTTATTATTGTAATATACATTTTTTTAATGTTGTTTGTTGTTTGGTTTTACCAATTATTTTTACACTATCTGTTAAGTGATGAGTTTTGCTTGAGTTCTAAGTTTAACACTGCCTGCTGTACCTAATGAAAATTTCTTAATTTGATACAGGATTGCCGCCACGGCAACATAGGGCAGTAGCACAAAAATGTTCAAAACTCTAGAGGTGCCCAAAACAGGCTCTAGAAAGGATGCTTAATACCCTAGAGATGCCCGAAACAGGCTCTAGGAAGGATCATGAGCAAGGACACTACGCTGCTATCAAAGTCCAAGTATCTGAAATTAATTGAAGTGACAGACAAATTAGCAAGAGTGAATGAAAGCCTTCATGGGATGACTCTATTCAAAAGGGTTCAGAGTTTCGTAACGTGCACCTATCTTAGCTTCAGACCTAAATAATAGTTGTGATGAGCTGAAGCCCTTAAGGCCATGATCAGAAAAAGCGAAAAAGAAGTGCTTAACTGTGCTGCCAAGGCAGCAACTCATATCCTTTTAAGTATCTAATTATTTTAGCATTCTTTGTTTGCTTAGTATACTCAACATTTTTAGCATGGACACAAGCCTACACATACTGCACTAGCAATAAGAAAAATTAATTCTAAGTTATTTCATGATATTCCCTATCGCTAACATAAAATAGGTGTCACGGCCTTGAGGCAAGAAATCAAGTTAAAAGCTAAGTTTCTGTAAATTTTGTGCAAGGGGCATGTTTACTAGTTAGGTTGCATTGCTTGAGGACAAGTAATAGTTCGAGTTTGGGGGTGTGTAGAGTGTCCACAAGTTCTATATTTTGTACACATCCCTGCCCTTATTATTGTTGTCCTTAAGCTCGTTTAGGCATATTTAGGTGCATTGCAGGCATAATAACAATATTTGCTCTTTCACCATGCTTTTATCGAATTTTCTTTGTTTGGTTAAGAAAAGATAATGTTTTAGTTTAGTTTTCATTTTCAAGTGTTATAGCTAAGTAGAGGAGGAAAAGACATGAAGGCATGAAGAAAAAAAGAGCTGTATTGAAGTAGTTTCAGTTGCCGCCAAGGACGCCGCCGCAGCAGCAGTGCCGCTGAATGCCGCCCAGACAAAAGTTAAACCGACTTAATCAAGATGGGTTGCGATTGAAAGAGGGAAATTCACTGAGCCCAGTCTTGCAATTTTCTGAAGCATGTAGCAGCCTAAAGAGCTAATTAAAGATTGATAAGTAGGAGTACTTATCTTTACTTGCTGAAGAAGGCAACATCCAAAGAGTCCACATTCAAGTAAAAAGGAATCAACATTTAATGTAAAGTTACTTTAAGAACTCCTACTCCAAGGAGGACTCAACTTAGGCTATGAGCCCTATATATACTCATGTATGTAAGGGTATAGAGGCATAGCAGAGAAGTAGATAGATAGATTTAGAGGGGGTTTTGGAGGTCGCGACCCAATTCTCCTAGGGTTTAGGTTTTTTGTATGTAAAGTAGTTGTGAGAAACGATTGTAATAGTTTAAGTGTGTTTTCAATAAAATACTCTCAAGTTTGCTTAATTCATGTTCTTCACTTCTTCAATTAGTTCCAAAAGTCCAGTTGAAGAAATCCATTTGTCGGGCACGAGAGTGTCAAACTCACGAAATAATTAAGTACGGTCTCATCATGTCGAGGTGTTGACTAATTCGGCTTAGACATAAGTTCGAATTTCAGTGGCTAAAAGGAGCAACCAAACGTCGACTGCTTGTGTTAGGTTTACGTTGAGATTGCTAGGTATTGCCTACATCACGTGGTGACAGAATCCTTGCCTAGACATAGGAAGGATCACTTTAGAATTGCTCTAACGAACTTGGAGTATCTTCCAGACTTACCGCCATGACTTCTCTCCATTCCACCTACCAAGACAACGAAAGTTGCAAGAGCAGAGATCCGCCGCGGCAGCGAAAGGGTCGCGGCCTCAATCCGCCATTACCTGCCAAGGAAGCATATCGTGGCAGCGCAGAACACACTCAAGATTTACAACGTAGTCTACACACTATTGAGCTGCAACTACCTGACCCGATCTATCAACCTTCTCTCTCCCTATCATTTCTATCTTAATTTACTTGTGTTTTTATTTTTATGCTTTTCCACATTCAGAATTTAATTGTGCAATTTACTATTTCCTTGTGCAGGAAAACACTCATAGTAGCTGCTCCAATCCCTGTGGAAGACAATATTTTTTATACTATAACTTGACAAGAGTTTGCACTTGCGCTCATAAATAGAGAACACTAAAACGCTCTGCAAGTTTTTGGCGTCGTTGCCGGGGATTGGCAACAACAACTGCGTTTGAATTTCTGCACTTCTATTTTAGTTCTTGCACTTACATTTTTGTTTATTTTATTTTAATTTTTTTGCCTCTTGTTTGTCTTTGGGGTATGTCCCGCCAGGGCGGCAAAGCTGACAGCCAACACCCACATGAGGAAGGGAAGGACATACCTGGACGAAAACTCAAACACAAAACCCTCAGGAAGTAGTTATGTTTGGGAGCTGCGCAACCCAACATAACCTGATTTTTATTTTTAATTTATTTTTATACATTAGGATTAGATTTAATTTTTAGTTATTTTTATTTTTAATTTTCGCATTTAATTTATTTCAGGTTAGAAAAGAAGGCAAGACCAAAAAGGATAAAGAATAAATGAGAGGCCCAACCCAGCAGCCAAGGCAGATGAGCATAACGGCTAGCCGCAACGGCTACATTTGCAGCAGCTGGCGAAATGGATATCTGCGTAACGGCTAGAATTGCGTAAAACGCGCTGCAATCATTGCCGCCCGTTGGCAGCGTGCCCGCCAAGGCAGCAGAGAGTAGCGGCTATATAAGTCCAACTATTATCTTCTCATTCTTCACTTTGCTCTCTCTTTTACTCTCAATTCTTCTTGTCATCTTTGCTTTGAAGATTTCGTTTGCTTTACTTTCTTGCAAATTTTGTCTTCTTTAGGAAACACAACCGTTCTCACACCTATGGCAACATCAAAACCAACTGCCTCATTCTCCAAGCCAACCTTCCAGAGGTTCTTAAATGCTGACATAGCGGCATCCTATCGGCAGTACTTCGCGAAACGGCAACTATGGGAAGAGATAGGCTTCCAATACACCAGGCAAGATGGGGATCTTGGCCTGGAGCCCAACATATTCGAAAGGGTTCATACATTGGGATGGGATATTTTTGTACGGCAGCCAAAGGAGATAAACACAAACCTGGTGCGAGAATTCTATGCCCACAAACCTACCCCGGGAAACCCTTCGTCTATGTTCGTGGCGAGGGTGTCAAGTTCACAGCGGCAACAATCAATAGCTTCTATGGCATAGAAGTTAGAAGGAATCCGTATGACGAATGGAGGCCGTATTTAATGGCATCAAACTACGAAAATATTAAAAAAAACCCGCCAGCTCAATGCCAAATGGCTGACCGACAAGAATAACGGTTCAGTCAACTGCTGCAACCTGCTGCTAGAAGCAAATCTTTGGAGTAACTTCGTCCAGCGCCGCCTAATGCCCACTTTGCATGGTTCGACAGTCAACAGGCCGCGACTGGCTCTCATCCATAGCATAATGAAGGGGCGTCCGATCAACGTTGGAAAGGTTATTCTTGAAGAAATTTATGCCCACGCAGCCAAGCCCAACTCCAAGGGGCCACTCGTCTTCCCCACACTTATCACAGGCCTCTACGCCAACTTTCGTGTGTTGTCGCACCCAAAAGACACCATCATTGCCGCTAAGAAAGGGTGGACAAGGAAGGCGCGCCTCCAGATGATGCAGGAGCCAAACCCGGAAACGCCAGCAACCACCCAGCCGCCGTCCCAACCTGCCGCCACCCTAGCCGCAGCGGGCAGTACTGATGATGCCCTTTTCTCCGTCGTGATTCCCCTGCTGCGTAGCCTCATAGAAAGCTGCCAAAGAATTGAGCACAAGCAGGTAATATTTATGGAATACATTGCGGAGGTGCAATAGGCCTTTGTAGCCTACTTGCTAGACAAATACCATGATGTCGGCCCACAGTTGCTCGCCTTCCCTTCGGAGTTAGCAACTTCCAAACCAACCCAGATCACACCCAGACCAACTGCCACTCCAGCCGCCCCAACCAGCGAAGGGTCGTACATCCGCTCCAAGAGAAGGACCTCGCCCATTCCCATCCAGCCATAAAACCTTACCTCCTTATTTGAGTCTAAGAAAGAGGAGGAGACTACCGTCGCCTCCCCAGCAGTAAAGAAGGCAGCTGTCAAAGAAGCTGAGGACTCAGACATGGAGATATATGATTCCTTCGATGACGAACCGGCCGAGGCAGCAAGGAAAAGAAAGCGGCTCGTTGATGTGACCAAGCCTCAAGGTGAAGGGTCTGATACTAAACCAGAAGCACCATCGAAAGGACCCACTCCTAGCCGCATCCAGCCGCCAAGTCTACCGCCATATGCCGCCTCGTCCTTCTCGCCTCCTCAGATGCAGTAGCAAAAAAAAGGGGAACTCCCTTGATCTATAACACCCTTTTCTTTATTTTCTTTTATGTTTTCTTTTAAATTTCTATTTTTTTTTGTTTTTATATTTTATTTTGTGTAAGGCATTGAGGATAATGCCAGCCTTGAGTTTGGGGGGATAGTCCTCTATGTCTCCTTTAGATGCATTTAGTAGCATATATGAGCATATGTAAATTCTGCCATAACACTTAATGAAATAGAAATTCTTAGCTTAAAAACCTGTGCCTATGATAGTTAGCCGATTACTTATATTCGCACCACACTTAAAATTTAACTTAACCATAGGGAAGAAGCATGAAAAATACTTAATTTTTTTGAAATTTTACCAATTATTTTTACACTATCTGTTAAGTGTTGAGTTTTGCTTGAGTTCTAAGTTTAACACTGCTTGTTGTACTTAGTGAAAATTTCTTAATTGGATACAGGATTGCCGCTGCGACAGCACAAGGCAGTAGCACAAAAATGTTCAAAACCCTAGAGGTGCCCAAAACAGGCTCTAGGAAGGACGCTTAATACCCTAGAGATGCCCGAAACAGGCTCTAGGAAGGATCATGAGCAAGGACACTCCGATGCTATCAAAGTCCAAGTATCTGAAATTAATTGAAGTGACGGACAAATTAGCAAGAGTGAATGAAAACCTTCACGTGATGACTATTCAAAAGGGTTTAGAGTTTCGTAGCGTGCACCTATCTTAGCTTCAGACCTAAAGAATAGTTGTGATGAGCTGAAGCCCTTAAGGCCATGATCAGAAAAAGAGAAAAATAAGTGCTTAACTGTGCTGCCAAGGCAGCAACTCATATCCTTTTAAGTATCTAATTATTTTTAGCATTCTTTGTTTGCTTAGTATACTCAACATTTTTAGCATGGACACATGCCTACACATACTGCACTGGCAATAAGAAAAATTAATTCTAAGTTATTTCATGCTATTCCCTATCACTAACATAAAATAGGTGTCACAGCCTTGAGGCAAGAAACCAAGTTAAAAGCTAAGTTTCTATAAATTTTGTGCAAGGAGCATGTTTACTAGTTAGGTTGCATTGCTTGAGGACAAGCAATAGTTCAAGTTTGGAGGTGTGTAGAGTGTCCACAAGTTCTATATTTTGTACACATTCCTACCCTTATTATTGTTGTCCTTAAGCTCATTTAGGCATATTTAGGTGCATTGCATGCATAATAATAGTATTTGCTCTTTTCACCATGCTTTTATCGAATATTCTATGTTTGGTTAAGAAAATATATTGTTTTAGTTTAGTTTTAATTTTCAGGTGTTATAGCTTAGTAGAGGAGGAAAGGACATGAAGATATGGAGCACAAAGGAGCTGTACTGAAGTAGTTGCAGTTGCCACCAAGGACGCCGCAGCAGTAACAGTGCCGCTGAATGTCGCTCAGACATAAGTTAAACCGACTTAAACAAGATGAGTTGCGATTGAAAGAGGGCAATTCCCTGAGCCCAGTCTTGCAATTTTCTGAAGCATTTAGCGGTCTAAAGAGCTAATTAAAGATTGATAAATAGGAGTACTTATCTTTACTTGATGAAGAAGGCAACGTCCAAAGAGTCCACATTCAAGTAAAAAGGAGTCAACATTTAATGTAAAATTACTTTAAGAACTCATACTCCAAGGAGGACTCAACTTAGGCTATGAGCCCTATATATACTTATGTATGTAAGGGTATAGGGGCATAGCAGAGAGGTAGATAGATAGATTTAGAAGGGGGTTTTGGAGGTCGCGACCCAATTCTCCTAGGGTTTAGATTTTTGTATGTAAAGTAGTTGTGAGAAACGGTTGTAATAGTTTAAGTGTGTTTTCAATAAAATACTCTCAAGTTTGCTTAATTTATGTTCTTCACTTCTTCAATTAGTTCCAAAAGTCCAGTTGAAGAAATACATTTGTCGGGAACGAGAGTGTCAAACTCACGAAAGAATTAAGTATGGTCTTATCATATCGAGGTGTTGACTAATTCGTCTTAGACATAAGTTTGAATTTCAGCGGCTAAAAGGAGCAACCAAACGTCGACTGCCTGTGTTAGGTTTAAGCTGAGATTGCTAGGTATTGCCTATATCAAGTGGTGACAGAATCCTTGCCTAGACATATGAAGGATCACGTCAAAATTGCTCTGCCCAACTTGGAGTATCTGCCAGACTTGCTGCCAGGACTTCTCTCCATTCCACCTGCCAAGACAGTGAAAGTTGCAAGAGCAGAGATCCGCTACGGTAGCGAAAGGGCCCCAGCCTCAATCCGCCAATACCCTCCGAGGCAGCATATCGTGGCAATATAGAACACACTTAGGCTTTACAACGCAGTCTACACACTAGTGAGCTGCAACTACCTGACCGATCTATCAACCTTCTCCCTCTCTATCCTTTCTATCTTAATTTACTTGTGTTTTTATTTTTATGCTTTTCCACATTCAAAAATTTAATTGTGCAATTTACTATTTCCTTGTGTAGAAAAACACTCATAGTAGTTGCTTCAATACATGTGGGAGACGATATCTTTTATACTATAACTTGACAAGAGTGTGCACTTGCGCTCATAAATAGAGAACACTAAAATGCTCTGCAATAGCTTTACTAAAGTTTAATAAGTCATATGTGACTCCTCAACTACCCCATAATTATCATATGTTCGAATATAAAAGTGTTAGAAATTTCTAGAGAAATCTCCCCCAACCACCATAATCGTCACTGGCTCGATCTCAGCCACCGACAGTCTGTGGCGTACACTGCCAACATCGATAAAACCGTCGCTCCTCTCCGATCGCAACACCTTAACCATTCACGGGGATACGTTTTCGTTCGACGTGGATGTTGAGTTGAAGGTTCGGCGTGAAACCTAAAAGTTGCGCCACATATCCTTGTCGTTTCTGGCCACCTCTGCCGTCGTTGGGGGCACATCGACGGTCTGAGTGTGTTCAGTGCGATTGGGCGAACAAAACTTGACCGATCGATCATTTTCCTGACGCTGGTAAGACTGTCATCGAAGCTTCGTCAATTACGGCCATCTCGGAATCGTTTTAGGTGAGATCCGATTAAATTTCGGCTTGTTTTGATGAACTTTGAGTTTAGTTGAATCATATGTCTGATGGGCTATATTTTTCCGATAGAGCAACGACCATTGGAGTCACCAGCGATGATTTCAATGTACCGCCGACAAGTCTGCAAAGTTTGGGTAAGTGAGCCTGAATCGGTTTAAGCCAATCGTCTAAACCCAGTCTGAACCGGTCTGGCTACTGGTCTGGGCCGGTTTGATAAAACCAGGCTTATTATAAGCCAGTGGGCTGGCCTTAACCCATACCTATTTGGCCCAAACTCGACCCGATAACCAACCGGTCCAACCCGTGTATGAGCCTGAAACCTGAGCTCGACTTGAACCTGCCCGACCCGACTCGATGATCTGAGTCTAAACCCGACCTGAATGAGTCAACACATTGATCGAGTCAACTAGCCCAAGTCAACCTAGTCGACTAATGATGTTAGCATGACGCCATCATTGACTTTTACCAAAAAGTCAAATTTTCTGAAAATTCATATTTCATGTTTTTCGACGTCCTGAGTCCGTTTTGAAAAATTTTAACCCGAAAGCCTCCAAATCTGACATTGAACCTGAACTCGTATATGTATTTAATTATTCAGTTAAGAGTAATATGAATAAGGACTTAAATTAAAAATTGTGCAATTGTAGGTATTCACAGCTCTTTGTATACGAGATGTCGAGGGACGACGAATTCGGGTTCGGGAGTGATCTAATGGAGTATCATGGATTAACTCGTGTAGTTCGAAGTCGAGGTAATACTTGACTACCTCATGCATGCTTATGGAACATGTTGGTAATTGGTTAATGTATGAACAATTAAGATTGCTCGGTTGATCATTTTTTAAATAGTATTGCTACGGTAAAATGATATTAAATTGGTTAAGACCGAATGAATCGAATAAGAAATTGATTATCGGTAAGAAATCCAACTTCAGTGAATTATCGATAAAACATTTCACCTCGCAACTTTCAATTTAAATTATTTTCTTGATAAAAGATCTAATGCTCGGAATGCTTGGATGAGAAATGACAAAAATGCCATCGAGGTAAAAGAATGACTAAAATTACCCTGACATGGAAAGCTATCTGGAAATTTACACTAGATTTGGTAAAACGACATGATTCGTCTAAAAAACCTCAAACTACTTGGAAAATGTTGGTAATAAGATTTAAACCTTCGAGATTGTTAAGTGCTTGGTTTCCTTGAATTTTGAATAAATCTCCGAAGATAGATTTACGGAAAGCTATTCGTACGTCTGAATTAATCAAGTGACTCAAAATACTGAATCGATGGAAATGACTAAAAGGATTAGAAATACTGTTAAGGCTAAATTAATCATAATTGTCGTAATGACCAAAAAGATTGAAGTATCCTCAGTCACCGAAATATCTAAGTTAACTGGAATGATGGCTAAACCCTCAGGTTCTGGAATAAATAAATTATTTGGAAATATCAAAAGTATATGAATGACTGAAACACCCTCGAGTACTTAAATGATTGAAATACTATAAATGGTTCAATTGACAGAAATGATGGATATATCCTAAGCTCCAAAATGACCGAAATACCCTCTTTATTGGAATAAGTAAATTGTCTTTGATAAAATTTTGTAAATGCTAATAAAGCTTAAAATGACTGAAATGCCCATAAGGTTTATGAAGCATGGCTCATATACGTCAACCACTCCAGATATTAATATAAGGTTGGAAGACTTTTTGCGCGGAATATAAATTGGACTACTCAGTGGTAAGTCCTGTGGTGAAACAATGAAGGCGACCTTTGAGATATACGATACAATTGGTATTTGGAAATGATACACGTGAAGTGCATACACCTGAATGTTTGGTAAGTATTGCAAGGTTGGAATATGTTAGTTCGAATGAATTGGGAGGCTCAATAAATTGTTTAAAATCCTAAAATTTGCAAATCATTGTTTTGTCATTATTGGGATAAATTATAAAATTGCCCTTGATAGTAAAATGACCAAAATTCCCTCGTTGGCCAGAAAGATCGAAACATTCTTAAGATATCTGATATCCTGAATGATATCAATATAGCATTTTCCGAATGCTTGGTTGGTGACGTCGGCTACCAAGTACCCTTTAATCGGGACCTCGTTACTGAAATCAGTTCGAAACTGTCAAAAGCTCAGTGATTTCTTTTTTTTTTCTTCTTGTAATGTCAAGTATCCCATAGAAATAAATTGTCCCATTTAATGTGTCCCAAGTGCACATGAATATTCTACCATTCTGAACCCAAGACTATCTCTTGATCTGAAATATGGCTTTTATCTTACCGAGATATATCTTCGATCTGAACGGAAAATCGTGCTCTCTATTCACTGAAAACTAAAGTGTGCTTTATATCTACCGATTATTATTATTATCGTTATTACTATTATTACCTTTATTATTGTTATTATCGTTATAACTGTTATTACCGTTATCACTAATTCACTATTATTACCGTTATTGGGGTGTTTGGGATAGAGTATGAAGTTACCGCAGGTTCGACCCTAATCAAGCTAGTAATTCCTTACCGTTTCATGTTCTTATGCTTTGGCTAGGGTAATTCCTTACAGTTTATTCCTATGCTTTGGGTAGGGTGATTTCGACTGTACCTAAGGTATCCCCTTAGACTGGCACCTACGACTAATGGGCCTGGGTTAACACCCCTTATAGATGCAGTTATGGGAGACTGTATATTGGAGTTTGATTGGAGGGTAGTTAGGAAATCTAAAATGAACTTTATCATGAACTTTACCGCTACTATTATGTGTCTGTAAAATAAAATGTTCATTGCACCGTTACATTGTATGTGTTAATTGTGCACTGTTGGAACACACACTAAACTTTCTGGTTTAACTACCGTAATCTACCTCTCTTCCGATTCTATGGTCTATATGTTCCTCGTGTGATACTCGATGAATAAATAAAGAAAAATTCTGTTATCTTTAAGTATATCGCTTCGTTGACATATTAAATCATAATTGGAGTCTGTTGTTGCCTGGAACATCATGATAATGTTATGCTTGCCATATACCTGCATGTACATACAACATCATTGGGTAGTTCTGTATTACTAAGCTTTCTCAAGCTCATGTCGTTTTTACCATCGCATGTTAGACGACATCCATCATGGTAAAGTGACCGACATCAGTATTTAGAGTTTTCTCGGTGTTGCTTTTGGAGTACGATATTGATATAGTCAGTGGGCATGTATGACGTGTATTGTTTTATACTAGGGTCTGTGATATGTTGTTCGAACTAATGTTCTATGTTTACATGATTTTTGAAATGATATTTTATACATAAGTTTGTTTTATAATTTTAAAGTATTTAAAAAGGAGTTTTATATGGATTTTATAGTGGGTCGCTTTTGTGACTCTAATGTGACTTCCTAAGATCCATGGTAACACATAGGCGGGTCCGGGTTATAATTATAAACTCTTATTATATTTTTAAATTTTTTCCTCTTTAATAAAACTAACGTAATCATATTTAAAAAAATTAATATAAATTTTTTTTTCTCTCATAAAGATGAAACAAATATAAAAAGCATAAAACTTAAATTTTAGATCTCAAAATATTTGCACCTCATCTTTGACACATGAAATAAGCCTCATGGAATAGGGAAGAATTAATATCCAATATCCAAGTTGATAAATAAATTATCATGTGCAGTAATAAGAATTAAATAGCCAACTGTTGATTGGGTCGCACCTTTCTTCAAGTAGACCCATTTCGGCCAACCCTCTTAATTACAATTTTTGTATTTTTTTATAGTTCATATTTATATATGAAATATCTTATGATGGTCATCCACCTAATTAAACCAAAAAGTAGATCCCTCAAATTGGTTGGTTCATGGACTTAGTCAGCAGATTATTATTATTATTATTATTATTATTATTATTATTATTATTATTATTATTATTATTATTATTATTAAACAATTTGACAATGCTTATAATTCTTTTAATATAAAATAACCATACTTTTAATGTTAAGTTTAGGTCAATTTTAAGTTTGCAGAAGCCAATACACAAATATATATTACATATATTTCAGCTAAACTTAAATGCTAAGTCACCGACTAAATATATATATCCCCAAATTTGATCATTAGACGATCATAGTAAAAAAATAAATGGTAAAAATAGGTTTTTTCATGATTTAATTGTTAAATCATCGATTTATGGTTAAAAATTAAAAATTAGAGTTTAGTTTATTTAATTTTAAATTTATAGAGACCTAACTAGTATTTAAACTAAAAAGATGAAGGAGAGAGGTTACGGCTTTATTTCATTAATTTTAATGTCAGTGGAAATTTAAAAAGTATTTAAATAGAAATAGAAGTTAAAATTTGATTTATCCAGTTTCAAAACTATTGAACCAAAAGAAATTAACAGATCAAATATTGAATTATTAAATTTCAAAACTACAAAAAAAAAACCTATCCAATTTTGTTTCATTTATAGGCGTTATTATGTGGTCCTTTATGTATTTTCTTTGAGGGTTCATATAACTCTCCAATTTTGTAATCCTATTTATGGGGACTTTTTAGATCGAATAAAGGCAAAAAAAATCTATCAAAATAGTTCTCCATTCATTATTAATGAATCAAGATTTGAACCCTAATTCTACCAAAACTTATGAATCAACTTATAATTAATATTCACACGATATATATTAATATAAACATCCATATTCATGTTAATTGGGAAAAGAAAGAAAAGAGTCCAACAATTAAAGCTAAAGATTTATATCATGAAAACCTAAATTCATTTTCATAATAACCAGCAAATTGCGAAAAATATTTGTCCACGTGAACAAGAATGGACAGAGGGTGGCTAGAGGGGCTGTCGTTCCTATAGAAATTTGAAATTCATATATAATTAATTTTTAAAATTTTTTTCATGTATTTTCTATTAAAAATTTATTTTCGCCCCTATAAAATTTTATAAGTTCGCTCCCTAAAAATTTATAGGTTCCCCACCAACTCACCGTTATTATTCATTTAAAGAAAAGACAGAGGAAATTACACTTCTTTTTGGTCCAAATCCTTTAGGTCTCAACACATAGAAATAAACATTCAAGAAGAAGATGATGAAAGTCATCACTCTCTTCTTTTTATCTTTATCTGTTCATCCCATCTTCCACCACCGGAGGCACTGACATTTGCATTGCCTGTTGATGCAACTTCTCCATGTTGGCATCCCATCCTACATATATCGATCCCACCACATGCAAAATAATCACGTATACTTTCAGACAGAAACGTATATAAATATTTCCATGCAAGTATGGAGTAAAAGTTGTCTTTATATGGATTTACCGATGAACATGTCGAAGCCGCGGTTCTTGAGCTCGCGGTATTCTTGACACAAGGCGCAGGGCTCGCAGAAAACATGAAGGCACCAATCCGGGTAGGGTGTCTCGGCCAACAGGTATTGTTTCCTCATTCTCGAGCGATAAAAGCATGAGTATATACAGGCTAGCCCCGAGAACCATAGGATTACTGTGTAAAGCATTCCATTTGCTATGGATGCTGCACCTCCAGCATTTTTAATTAAGACGGTTCAATGAAATCGAACTCGAAAAAGAGATAATTAAAACATGACACAGAAAAAAAAGAATGTGAATTGAAGCTTACAGACTGATACATGATCGACAATCTCAGCAATCTGCCCAAAGGTGACGCAAGGACAAAGCAATGTGACGATACCTAAGTAAATAAAATCATTTCAACAATGATAAAAGAAGAAGAAGAAAAAAAAAGAAACCCTGTTTTTTATTCAGAAAAAGAAAATAAATTACAGTTTGGCACATCATAGAAGCAATCACAGACTCCTGTCGACCAAAGGACTTTCCCGGCAGGGTGCATGTAATAAGTTTGCATAGGGAATTGTTGGTTTGGTACGTTCACCGCACCGACATGCGGTGGAGCCGGCTGTCCGTATTGATAATCTGGTGGTGCTGCAGGCCCCTGCGGTGGTTGGTCCGCTGGGTTTGGGTACATGGCCGTGTGCCCTTGTGTCTGTGTATTTTCGTTTCAAGAGTTTATCCTATTGATTCAAATCTTTGCCAATTTGCTGTATATGTACGTATTTTTGTCAATAAAACCAATTCCACAGCGGTTAGAACGTTGACACAAACTACAATGGTCTGTTTTGTTTACGAAATCAAGACAATTTGACAACGTTATTATAACCAAACTTGATCGACTGCTTAATTACAAACATCACATAATGCAAATAACATAACACATAACATAACAAATATCAGCAACAATCATCCAAAACATTGGTGAAATTATGTAATATCTCATCAAACACGTAAGCTTTGCATTATTTATCTCTTCATGCCGGTGTCCATCACCGGAGCCGTCGGCATTGGAACACCTTGATTTTGTTGCCTCGCCATGTTGCCATGCCAGCCTACATGTTCCACCACGGGATTAAGTGAGATTAATGCATATAAACTGTGATGAATGAGTAAAACTGTACGCAAAATGTGGTTTTGATGTTATATATTACCGAGGGCCATGTCGAAGCCACGGTTTTTGAGCTCGCGATATTCTTGGCAGAGGGCGCAGGTCTCGCAGCAGAAATGGAGGCAGCAGTCATTGCAGGGACGATCTTCCAACATGTATTGACTCCTCATTCTTTGGCGATAGAAGCAGGAGTAAATACAAGCACACCCCGTGAATATACCGATCAATGTGTACAGTGCTCCACTTGCTCCACATGCTGCCATTCATAAACACAATTTATTATTTTTGTGCCCAACCCATATCTGCCACTTGCTCTACTTACTCTAATTTAATTACTGAGTAGAATTGACAATTTTTTTTAGGTAAATACACAAATGGTCATTAAATTAAGTTAAAACAAATTTTTGGTCACTCACGTTTTATAAATTATAAAATGGTCTTTAAATTTATCGAACTATTTTAAAATAGTCACTGAATTTTATCAAACTATTACAAAATTATCATAAAAACTTATCAGACTATTACAAAATGGTCCTTGAACTTATTGAGATTTATCACTATTTTATAACGTGTAGTGACCATTTTGTAACAATTCAATATGATTAATTACCATTTGTAACTTTCGAAACTTAAATGGTCAAAAAGATTGTATTTGTTAAGTTTAGTGATAATTTGTGTACTTTACCCAAAATATTATATAAATAAGGCTTAAATGAAAAACCAACCCTTAAACTATGCCTTTTGTTTGTTTTTAGCCTTTAAATTATTCTTTGGTCAAAATAAGTTCCTAAACTATTATTTTTGGTCACTTTAAGTCCCTAAACTTTTTTTTTGCTCAAAATAAGTACCCAAACTATGTCATTTTCCTTCTTTTAGTCCATAAACAATCTATTGGTAAAAAAAATCTTTGTGATGTGCCAACATCTTATTAGTCGAAATAATTTTTTTTGACTTAAATAACTATTAGACTTAAAGTGACCAGAAATGATAGTTTATGGACTTATTTTGACCAAAGAATAGTTTAAGGGCTAAAAACAAACAAAAGGTATAGTTTAGGGGTTGATTTTTCATTTAAGCCTATAAATAACAAGTAAAATATTTTTGGTATAATCACTGATATTACTTTAACTCATTGACTGACTAATACCAGATTTTTCAGAATTTGAACCAAGTAATGATTACTTTGCTTGAAGGAGAGAGAAGCTTACAGGTTGATCCTTGGTCGACGATCTCAGCAATTTGTCCAAAGGTGATGCAAGGACACCAACATGTGATGCAGCCTGCAATAGAATTCAAGCAAATTAAACAACATTACAACGATCTGAGTCCAACTTAGAATTAATATGATCAAGGGGTCATTTTGGGTATGATATTGAAAGGAAAAGCTTTACAGTTGGAAACATCAGAGCCGCAGTCACAGAGTCCCGTCGACCATGGGACCTTCCCCGCCGGTTGCTGCATATGATATTGCTGGTTCGTTGAGCCAACAGGAACACCGGTTGCTGGTTGGTTTGCGTACATGGTGATGCCTGATGAGTTCTTTGAGAGTTAACCTACTGATTGCGAAATGAAAATTAAAAGTTTTGAAGAGGCTTCAAGGGAAAAAGAAACGATAGGGTTATGTTTATATAGTGAAACTGAAACCACGAGAATCCTTCCAAAGTTGTACGAGTCAACTCAGCTGCCGTGAAGATTCAAGTAACCACAAAACACGTTGTCACCACATAAATAGGCTTAATGAATTAGTTTAAGACCAATTCCAAAGCATCGTTTAGCGCGTAGAGACAAATCTACAATACAAAGGCATGTTTTGTTCACCAAACAAAGGAAACTGGTTAACATTACTGCATTAACCTCTTTTTAAGCAAACTCATGGAAACAATAGCTGAGAAACACAAACCATATGCCATAGATGGAAAGAATGAGACTTTTCTACCAAATTTCCATGTAGCCACGTGTATATGAGATAAAAAGCACGTTGAACTCATCAAAACCAGACCGGACAGCCGCCATGGATGAAGCCAAAGTGCCAATAAGTAACGCGTTTACAACATGATCTCTTACTTTTGCTCATCACATGGGCAGCTCCAGTCGTAAACGACCCGAAAGTTCCCCGAAACATGATTCATGTCCTGGTCAACCAGACCGGAAAGTGCAGTAAAAAAACAAAAAAAATTAAGTGAAATGGTTTTTTAATAGTTTTAAAGTGGATAAAAATACTTAGTCCCTTTTCGGTGCCCCTTTCTATGGCTAATACTAAAAAGACACTAAAAAAATTAAATTCCAAGCCCTAACCTCAAATTCTAAAGTCTAAACCCAAAAAAAAGACATCTTACCCTAAATTCCCTAAACCCTAACCACAAACCTTAACCTTAAACTCTAAACTTTAAATATAATTTAAGGTATGATGTACTTTTAAGTTTAGAGTTTAGGATCTAGAAATTACAGTTAAGGTTTAGAATTTAATTTTTCAATGTTAGGTATATAGAAAGGGCACCGAAAATGACAAATTTTTTTTATCCTTCTTATAATAAAATTTATAATAATTAAGACATAGGTCTAATTATAATCATTTAGCTAAAATAATATATCAAACGAATCCAACAAGTGGTCCAAAGGAAAAAAATATTACATATTTTTGAAGATACAAACCAAAAATCTTAACATAAAAACAAAATTTATTGGGAAACTTGAATGAATTTTTTTTAACTAGGGATGTTATTCATCTAACAATTTAAGTAGATCATATTTTTATCGAATTAGATCATATTTTTTTTGAATATGAATTAGATTATACTACAAGTACAATAAAATTATTCCATCAATTATTGAATGCTACTATATTTTCGAATACTCGAACCAAAAATCTTAGTTAAACTAGAATAATTCGTACCAATTCAGACCCAAGGGAGTTGAAACTAGTAGTTATTAATTCAAGTTAATGGACAAGTTGCAACCAGGCGGTCCCCAGTACGTACGAGTGGGAACAACAAGGCTTTATTTAAATAAGACACGAAAACAGTAGGCCAATCAAGTCTGGAGGCTATTGACTTTGTATTCTCTCTTTATCTCTTCAAATTTAAGATATACATTTTGAATTTATCAACTTTTTCCTATCCATTTCCTGCCTTACAATATTCCATCCAAGTCTATAAATAAGGGCTTGTTCCGTTTGCAGAAATATCCATAGAAAACAATCCAAATTCATCAATTTTCATACATTTCTCTCTCGTTTAACCTAATTCCTCAACCATGTCAAAGTCTCAAGATGCTCCATGGTCCGTCGGATTCTGTGATTGTTTATCGGACATGAAAACTTGTAAGTCTATGTCTTTTTTCTTTATTCAAAATCAGTTGTGTCATTTCAAATGTAAGTTTATGTATGTTTTGAACTTTCAGGTTGTACTGCATGCTGGTGTCCATGCATCACCTTCGGCCAGATTGCTGAGATTACTGACAAAGGGTCGACTTGTAAGTAAAACATTTCCGAATTCGAAATGTCTTTGAATTAAGTTTGCAGATAATTGAAGAGGAATCAATGTTGAAAAAACACTGTTTTTGATGGTGCAGCATGCGGGGCAAGTGGGGCATTGTACACATTGATATTGTTCATCACAGGGTGTCCATGCTTGTACTCTTGCTTTTACCGATCCAAGCTCAGGAACCAGTATAACTTGAAGGGTGGCGGTTGTGGCGATTGCATGCGCCATTTCTGGTGCGAGACTTGTGCCTTGACTCAAGAGTATCGGGAGCTCAAGAACCGTGGATTCGACATGTCTATCGGTAAGTACTACATATACCGATATGTTAAACCTTTTGTTTTTAGTATTTTTGATGTCTGTTTTATGGTTTATGTTTGAGCTTCGGGATTGTTACTACCAAATTTATTAGTTTATGTCATTAATTTTGTGGGTTTTACGTGCAGGTTGGCATGCAAATGTGGAGAAAAACCCAGGGCTGGCAATGGCTCCACCGGTTGAAAAAGGGATGAACAGATAGATAATGATGGGATTTCTACATTAATGCTATCTGTTTATTCAGTGTCTTCCTCAATGTCACAAATACAATGCTTCTTTTGTAAACTTAATTTCGTTTGCTTTCCAGTTTCCATTATAGGATGATTGTACGGCTCGCAATTTGATTTTGAATATATGTATGTATGCTTGTGAATTGTGATTGTGTTCAAGATATGTTGATTTAAGTTTTTTCCCTTGATGTTAGATATTCATGAGTAAGTGAAATATAAATAAAACTTGTTTTTAACTATAAATTTTGTATTTTGTCGGTGGTTTGTATTTTCAAGAGAATAAATTAGGTGAATTATTTTTACAATACTTGAATTAAAGTTGTTGATTGGTTGGCCGAATGGAAAAGAGTCATGGTTTGGGCGGTAGCGAGGGAATGGACCAATAGTGGAGATGAGGAGAGATTTTGGTTTTGTTACTGAAGGCTTTTGGTGGGTGTTGTGAGGGGGTATTTTCCTTGGCTTATAAGGGCTTATCACATGTGTCGATAGATGTGGTCATGTGTAAATGTTCAAGGAGGATTACGTGTATTCTCATGCAGTCCAAGATAGTAGCGACAGTTATATATTGTGTTCGCCAGAGTTCATTCGCACGCCATGAGGTTCGCACTCTGAACGGTTCGCGTAGTGGTAATTCGGATGATACTAACAAAAGTAATCTATTAATAGAACGAATACTTATTGTTATAAAATAAAAGTAGAAGGTCAAAAATAACTTCCAACGTTTTATTTTTTTGTTAATTTTAGCCCTATTCTTTTTGTGTGTGTGCAAACATTCACCTAAGGTTTTATTTTTCGTTCAAATTTCACCCTTGTTGGATGAAAATCGTTTTTCAACTAACGGTTAACGCCTGAGACTGACGTGACATGTCTACAGCGCATGGGGAGATGACGTGACACTATCACGTGGCATTTTTGCTGACATGACAATTGGTTAAAATATTTAAAAATATTTTCTTTAAAAAATAATTAATTTTTTAATTTTTAAAAATGTCATATCGGTAAAAAAGCCACATGGTAGTGCCACATCATCTCCACATGCACTGCAAACATACCACATCAGTCTCAAGCGTTGACTGTTAGTTGATTAACGGTTTTCATCCAACAATAGTGAAATTTAAACGAAAAATGAAACATTAGGTGGTTGTTTGCACCAAACAAAAAGATATGGCTAAAATGACCAAAGAGTGAAACGTTGGGAGTTATTTTTGACTTTTGCCTAAAATAAAAACAAATAGGCCACCAAAATCCAAGCTTGATTACATGAAAGCCTAAGCCCACACAATTGGTTTTAGGGTTCATTTTTTTGTTGGTACCGATCGTAGGTGAGTAAAACTCAACTCGATACGAAAAAATTTAACTCGAAATTTTATAAACTCGATGCAAAAAATATCCAATATATTTAGAAATTAGTTAGATTGAATTTTAAGTTCGAGTCGAGTCCCTTAATTAATTATGCATGATATATAATATATATATATACCACATATGAAAAAATATATATGTGTGTATTTTATATGGATATATGTAAAGCGATTAGGTGTTCTCTAAATATGAGCGCAAGTGCACACTCTTGTCAAGTTATAATATAAAAGATATCGTCTCCCACGAGGATTGGACATCGAACTCGAAGATAAATTCCTGCACAGAAAATATTAAATGCACAAGTAAATTTCAGTTGGTTTAAAAGAAAAGTAAATAAACACAAGCAATTAAGAGAAGAGATCATATTGATAGAATGTGTCAGGTTATGCTGCTATGTAGTGTGAAACTGCGTTGAATAGGTTAAGATGTATTGCGCTGACAGACTTTGATGCCTCGGCGGGAGATGGCAGATTGGTGCTTCAACAACTTTCGCTGCCTCGGTAGTGGAACGGAGGGGTGGCTCGGCAGCAAACTCGGCAGACCTTCAAGGCTAAGCAAAATGCTTCGACGATGATTCAGCTTATGTCTAAGTTAGAATATTGTTGATGCCAACTGCAGATAATACCCGTCGGCGTGAATCTTGCAATGAACATCAACTTTTGGTTCGTCCTCTTTTAGCCACCTTAAACCCTAACCTATGTCTTGACTGGATTGATCAACACATGGTATGGATGAGATCGTACTTACTTTTTTCGTGAGTTTGACTCTCTCGATGCCAAACAAATGGATTTCTCACAATCGATCTTTCGAACTCAATTGAAAACAATGAAGAACATGAAATAAGCAAACCTTGAATTTATTGCAATAACAAACTTAAACCTAAACAACCGTTCTCACAATTACTTTACAACACAACCCAAACCCTAGAGAATTTAGAACATAACGACGACAAGAAAACACAAGAGAAACTAAGCTATGCCAAGATGTCTAGATTGTTTCAAATACAAAATATGATGGGGTATATATAGGGCATGACCTATGTTAAGTCCTCATTGGAGTAGAAGTCTTCCTCATAATAAAGTAGCTTTTGCATTAAATGCATCCTTTAATTCTGACTTCTTTGACTTGAATTTGGACTCCTCTTGTCGTTGCCTTGTGCCGTAAGCAAGCTTCGATCTTCTCTTTTGGCGGCTCTGTCCGCTATTTCTGGCATCAGTAAATTGCGTGGACAGGCTCATTGGACTCCAAAAATTATGCTCTTCCAATCGTACTCCAATTCACCAATTCCTCAAGTTGTTGCCCTGGGCGGTAGATATGGCGACGACATCTACTTGGCAGCATCTCTCTCTATGTTGAACTGCTTCAGTACAGCTTCTTGATCTGCTGCCTCAGCATCAGCTCCTCTGATTTCTCCTCCTCATGACAGCTTCTAGCATCTGAAACTAAAATTAAACTAAAATAGTATCTTTTCTTACCAAATCAAAGATATTCAATAAAAACAAGGCAAATCAAAGAATACTGTAAATTATGCATGCATGCACCTAAATATGCCTAAAATGTACTTGAGAATAGCAATAATATGAGATGGAATTTATACAAAATATAAGACTTATGAGCACTTTACACACCCTCAAACTTGAACTATTGCTTGTCCTCAAGCAATGCAATCCTAAATATACTTGCCCTTGCACTAATCAGAAAAGAGAAAAACCTGTTTTAAACTTGATTTAGCACCTCAAGGCCGTGGCACCTAAAATTAGATTAATGAAAGGAGAATAACATGAATTATCTCAAAATTAGACTATGATGCCATTGCAGTGTGTGCAGAAACTGTGTACAAGCTGAATCTGAAGAATATTCTAAGTAAACAAAGATACTGTGAAGGTAATATAAGGTTGTTGTCGAGGCAGCACAATTAAGCACAATTTATAATCATGACAGTAAGGGCTTTAGCTTATCACAACTACTCTTTAGGTATGAAATTAAGATAGGAGCAAACTACAAAACCCCGAACCCATTGAGTAGAGTCATCCCGTGAAGACTTTTATTCACTCATGCTAATTTATCTGTCACTTCAAAAATTTTCAGATACATGGACTTTGATAGCAGCGAAGTGTCTTTGGCACATGATTCTTCCTAGAGCCTGTTTCAGACACCTCTAGGGAAAACAACATATATATTTTTTTCTACCGTGGCAGTGCTTTTCTTTTTTCTGTTTGTTGTCTGCCGCGACAACTTCCTGCAACCATGTTAGAATTTTACAAATAATTCAAGCATGCAGTGTTTATCAGAAATTCAATCAAATTCAACAAATAACAATAACGTTTTTTATTGTTGGAAATTATAGAAAAATTCTAAGTTTTCTTCATGCTTTCCCTAAGATTAAGTACTTTTTATTATTGTGCGAAAAATTTAAAATCGGCTATCCTATCATAGGTACAAGTTCTAACAATTTTGTTTTCTTTTGATTAATCTTTAAGGCAAGTACATTGCAACCTAAATGATCTAAATAATGCATAAACAATGAATGAGTGCTAATCCTCCCCCCAAACTTGAGATGAACATTTTCCTCAATACACAAAATAAAAAACTGTAAAAAATAAAAGACAAGAAAAATAATTATAACGAAAATAAAAAGAAAGAAAAAGAAAGAAAAGAAAACAACGCTAGAAGTTGCCTGATTGGGGAGATGTTGCTGGAGTTTCTGAGGCGGAGGAGGAAGATGACGATTGGATGACTAGGTGGCAGATGGCAGAGGTCCTGGCAGCAGGCTTGGCAGGTGAAATCTTTGATGTGTGCGGCGGCTGGACTTTCTTGGGCGTAGGGTGAGGGGCTTCAATGTGGACCGGTTCAGTTTCTAAGTCCTCATCCTCTGGCGCCGGTTCGGTCCATATTATATGCCGCTTCCTTTTCCTACTTGGTTCCGCCATGAGTGATGTCGATGGCTCTGCTGTGGCCATTGGTTCCCTTGTTTCTACCGTCGGCTGCCCAGAATCTTTAGAAGGAGAGGTGTCTGCCACTATTGCCGCTGTGATGGCTGGAAAGTATTGTTGGTGATGCCTCTCTAGAGTGTCGGCCACCGTGTGAGAGGAAGAGGTGGCAGAGTAGGACGGGTATCGTGCGGGAGAAGGCATCTGGCGGCAGAAGGCGACGTTGCAGGCAGCTGCTTCTGGGGGTGTAGCCTCGATTGGTTCAGCTGCGGCGGCCAAATCCTTTGGAAATCTGGGTAGTGAGAGGCCGTCATTTTGGAACTTCTGCAACAGATTGGCCACAAAGGCCTCTTGAACTTCCCTCACCTACTTCATGAAGGTCAGTTGCTGCTTCTCAATTCTCTTGTTGCTTTCGACCAGGGTGTGGAGCAGCTGGATGACATCAGTGTTTTGGGCAGCCTCAGTTAGGGGTGCTAATGAGCCGTGTCAAGCCCGAGCCTAACCAAGCTCAGCTCAGCTCGGAAACAATATTATTAGGCTCGACTCGAGCTCAAGAAATTTAGGCTCGAGCTCGGCTCGGAAATAATATTATTAAACTCGGCTCAACTAAAAAAATCATGCTAAACTCAAGGATTATTAAAATAATCCTAACTTTGAAAGCTCAAATTTAAAGCCATTTCAACTAAAAATTCATGGACACAAAAAACCTATGTTTACTTTATCTCAACCAAAAGGCCAAGAGTGAATTAGCTAATTGTTTAAAGTTTAAGCACCTATTTATAAGATGTTTGCTCTCCTTGCTTTATGTATGTTAAAGATATGGGATATTGGGTATGTATTGTAAGTGTAAGTTGTTTTCTCCCCCTTCAAGCTTTATAGGGATGGGTAAATACTCATTTCAGCCATGTTACTTTTTAGTTTTATTATTTTAGTCCTTTATTTTTTTAATTTAGAGTGTAAAGTTTACTTTAATTTAATTCAGTCAATAAATTTTAGTAATATACTAATATAAGTGTTAGAAAATAATCTAAAAATTATTAGAAGTGAATTTAAATAATTAAAACTATAATTATTATTTAATACAACTATAATTTAGAAGTGATTTTTTCTTAATGGTTGTATCTTTTGCTAAACAAATTACTTTTAGTGCATACACACACACACATATATATAATTATTTCGAGCTTGTTCACAAGCTTTTCGAGCCGAGCTTGGGTCGACTCAACTCGACTTGTTAAGGTCTCGAGCCGAGCCCGAGCTTGAGTCCAAGTCGAACTCACTTGAGTCGAGCTTTGACCAAGTCGAGCCTGAGTAACTCGCGAGTCGGTCAGGCTCATTATCACCCCTAGTCATAACTACGGGTGCTAACGAACCAAGCCGAGCCCGAGCTTGACCAGACTCGGCTTGGGCTCGAGGCTCGCCGAGCTCAAAATTTTAAACTCAAGCTCGACTCCGAAACAATACTATTGGGCTCGACTCGAGCTCGAAGCTCGTTAGGCTCACCTCAAGCTCGGCTCAAAATAAACCATTCTAAGCTCAAGGATCATTAAAGTAATACAAACTTTGTAAACTCAAATTTAAAGTCATCTCAATTAAAAACCCATGGGCACAAAAGGCCCATGTTTACTTAATCTCAACCGAAAGGCCAAGAGTAAATTAACTTATTGTTCTAAGTTTAAGCACCTATTTATAGGCTTCTTGGTCTCCTTGCTTTATATATGTTAAAGATGTGGGATATTGGTGTATATTGTAAAGCTATTTCTCCCCCTCAAGCTTTATAGGAATATGTAAATACCCATTTCAGCCATGTTACTTTTTAGTTTTATTATTTTAGTCCTTGATCTCTTCTTAATTTATAGTGTAAAGTTTACTTTAATCCAATTTAGTCATTTAATTTTAGTAATCTACTAATATAAGTGTTAGAAAACAATCTAAAAATTATTAGAAGTGAATTTAAATAATTACAATTATAATTTAGAAGTGACTTTTTTCTTAATTGTTATATCTTTTGCTAAACATATTACTTTTAGTGCATACATATATAATTATTTCGAGCCTGTTCACGAGCTTTTCAAGCCGAGCTTGGGTCGGCTTGGCTCGCCTTGTTAAGGTCTCGAGCCGAGCCCGAGATCGAGCTGAGCTTTGACCGAGCCGAGCCCGAGTAGCTCGCGAGCCGGTCATAAAAATCCCTAAAAATAAGCAAGAGGGGTGATGGAATAGTGAAATGGAGAAGGGGAGGTTTTTCACGTCTGAAGTTGGGGGGTAGAAGATGGTGAATAGTTTGGGTGTTTTGAAATAAGAGTGTTTTTATTCTACAAGTCTCAATAATTACAAGATTGCCATTAATGAGATGGCAATCTCCCAATTTCTAAAATCCATGGTTTTGGGTTTGAAATCAAAACAAGCCCAACATAAATTTTATTTGCTTTGAAACCAAGAGGCCCAAAATAATATTTTATTATTTTAATTCACCTGACCCCCAAACCCGAGTGTTACAAGGTGTATCGAAACACCCTCTAGGCATTCTGATACGACCTGCAGTTTAAGTTTAAAATGAGTTGTTTTTGATTCGTTCTTTGGATGTTTGCCTCGCTTGTTGCTTCCACTGTTGACCTTTTCACATAAGACATAATAATGCATCTAGATAAGATAATAATAAATGAAAAATTTTCTCGGGTTGTTAACCGAAGTGGAGCCTTAACGGGTTTCGCCTCGGTTATCCTCGTGTAACCCACTCGGACTGGTCAAGCGTCCGGACCGAGACGAGGGGGTTACACTTGTTGGTATCAGAGCCTAAGGTTTCCGAGACCTTGAGTAGGTAAGTGAGGTAAGTTAAGTTCTTGTATTGCAATTGCACGGTGTTTGCTTGCCATGTAAGCATGTTTGCTTGTTTATCAAGTATGCTTTGTTGTATGCTTGTTTGATCGTATATGTATGTTGTTTGAAGCATGTTGAGTAGAGTCCCATTGCTTCTATTACATCGGAAAAATGATTTTTAAGTGAGGGAACATACTTGAGCCACTTGGACCCTTGCCCTTGCTAACCCTATCTTTTATGTTGTTGTTGTATTGTAGTTGTTATCTGTGAGCGAGTATGTCGAGGCCTAGCGGTAGGCCGAGGTTGGTTCGTCAGGAACCACGTGTTGCGGCTCCTGTTAATGAGTCGGTGGTTGGAGTAGAGGCTCCTGTGGGAGAGCCTGCTGTTGGAGTCGGAGCTCCTCCACCACCACCACCTCCTCAGCCTGAAGTAGAAGATGAGGCTAGAGCTGAGGGAGCGAGACCTCAGGTTGGTCAGGGTGGCCAAGGTTCTGCTGGGTTAGATATGGCTCCGCTAGTTCAAGCTATAGCGGAAGCGTTTCAGGCCACAGTTGCCGGAGCTCAGGCTGCAGCTCAACCGAGAGGTAAGGATGCTAGCTTACCATTAGAGAGGCTTCGTAACCTAGGGGCAGAAGAGTTTAGAGGATCTACGCCTGAGAGATCAGAGTTGTGGTTGGAGAAGACAATCCATATTCTAGCTTAGATGAGATGTGTTGGAGCTCGTAAGTTGGGTTGTGTGGTTTTGTTACTTCAGGGTGATGCCTACACCTGGTGGGTCACCATTACTACCAGTGTGCCTGAGGCTGAGAATAGTTGGAACTTCTTTGAGACTGCTTTTAGGAAGAGGTATTTGGGGCCGAGATATCTGGATAAGAAGAAGTGGGAGTTCATGGCTCTTGTTTAGGGAGATGCATCAGTGACAGACTATGATATCCGTTTTGTCCGTCTGAGTCAGTATGCTCCAGAGTTGGTTCCTACTGAGAGAGACTGTTGTGATCGGTTCAGATATGGACTTCATGAGGAAGTCAAGAGGTACACCTTGGCTTCAGATTATTCTGATTTTGATGTCTTGGTCGCTAGGGCCAAGGACATCGAGCATAGCTTGGGGCTGACCAAGCGTTCGGGAGGATCCAGTTCAGAGAAGAGGCACAAGAACTTTGATCATGGTGATGCCAAGAGGCATCAGGGCGGTGGACATCAGTTTGACCATAGGCATGGCGGTGGCCACCATGGTAGAGGCCATCAGGGCCATAGAGCTGGAGGGCGTTTGCCCGAGTGTGCCCGTTGTGGGAGACAGCACTCAGGAGAGTGCTGGGGGAACTTTCATGCTTGCTGGAACTGTGGATCGAGATACCACTTGAGGAGAGAGTGTCCGCATCAGGTGGCATATGCACTAGTTCAGGCTCAGGCTCCTGCGAGAGCAATTGACTATCAGAGAGGTCGTGGGCGCGGTCGTGGTTACTTCCAGCCGAGGGCTGATGCACCTAGGATAGAGGCACCGAGGAATCTTGCTCATGTTGTGGCAGTACAGCCAGAGGCCGGTGGACCAGCTAGAGTCTATGCACAGAGAGAGGCAGGGAATGACACAGATGTGATAGCAGGTAATTTTGAGTTACAATCCATGTCTTTTCTTTCCTTAGTTGTTTCGGCTTCTACGCATTCTTACATTTTGAGTGAGCATGCAAAGAAGTTAGAATATCTGTTGAGATCTTAGATGTAGGGATGTATGTGACTAGTTCCTTTGGTGAGACAGTTGTAGTTAGACGGATGTATAGGAGGTGTCCGCTGAAGATTCAGGGTAATGTGTTTCCTGTTAATATGATGGAACTTCCGTTCTATGGGTTTGATATTATTTTGGGTATGGACTGGTTGGTTGAGCACAGAGCTAGTGTAGATTTTGAGATAAAGATAATTTCGTTGAAGCTTTCTGATGACTACGAGGTAGTGGTAGTAGGCGAGAACGTTAAGTTCTTGTCGAATGTTGTGTCAGCTTTAGAGGCTTATAGGTTGATAGATTCCGGTTGTGGGGCTTATTTAGCGTATGTGATGAATCTGAATATGAGTGAGGTTAGACCGAAAGATATCAGAACAGTTTGTGATTTTCCGGATGTGTTTCCAGAAGAGTTACCAGGTTTGCCTCCTGACAGAGATGTAGAGTTTGTGATTGAGACTGTTTCAGGGTCTACTCCAAATTCTATTGCTCCGTATCTTATGGCTCCGAAAGAGTTGAAAAGTCAGCTTCAGA
This sequence comes from Hibiscus trionum, assembly GCA_030270665.1. Taxonomy (NCBI): domain Eukaryota; kingdom Viridiplantae; phylum Streptophyta; class Magnoliopsida; order Malvales; family Malvaceae; genus Hibiscus; species Hibiscus trionum. The sequence goes on from BSYR01000022.1 coordinate 20,674,193, forward strand.
AGTTGTTAGACTGTGGTTTTATTAGGCCTAGTAGTTCGTCTTGGGGTGCTCCCGTGTTGTTTGTGAAGAAGAAGGATGGCAGTATGAGAATGTGTATTGACTACAGGCAGTTGAACCAGTTAACAGTAAAGAACAAGTATTCGTTGCCTCGTATAGATGACTTGTTTGATCAGTTGAGGGGTGCCTCATTGTTTTCGAAGATAGATTTGAGATCAGGGTACTATCAGCTGAAGGTAAAAGAATGTGATGTTCTAAAGACAGCCTTTAGGACTAGATATAGTCACTATGAGTTCCTTGTGATGCCGTTTGGGCTCACAAATGCACCAGCAGCTTTCATGGATATGATGAACATAGTTTTTCGAGACTATCTAGACCGATTTGTAGTTGTTTTCATAGATGAAATCCTTGTGTACTCAAGATCAGAAGAGGAGCATGATGAGAACTTGAGACTTGTTTTGCAGAGATTGATGTGTAATTAGTTGTATGCTAAGCTTAGTAAATGTGAGTTCTGGATTCGAGAGGTTGTGTTTCTTGGCCACGTTGTGTCAGCTGAAGGTATCCGTGTTGATCTGATGAAGATTGAAGCTATTGTTAAGTGGAAACAACCTAAGTTAGTGACAGAGATTAGGAGTTTCCTAGGACTAGCCGGTTACTATAGGAGGTTCGTTGATGGTTTCTCTAGAGTGGCTACTCCGTTGACTAAATTGTTGCAAAAAAGAGTTAAGTTTGAGTGGTCAGAAGCGAGACAGAAGGCATTTGAGAAATTGAAAGAAGCTTTGACGAATGCTCCAGTGTTAGTGCAACGAATTTCAGGGAAGGAGTTTGTGATCTATAGTGATGCTTCCTACGTAGGTTTAGGTTTTGTTCTGATGCAAGAGAGAAGAGTTGTTGCCTAAGCTTAGAGACAGTTGAAGGTGCATGAGAAGAACTACCCTACGCACAATATTGAGTTAGCAGCAGTTGTGTTTGCGTTGAAGATTTGGCACCACTACTTGTATGGTGAGAAGTGCACGGTTTACACTAATCATAAAAGCTTGAAGTATCTGATGACTTGAGACAGAGAAGATGGCTTGAGCTGTTGAAAGATTATGATTTGACTATTGAGTACCATCCGGGTAAGGCAAATGTAGTAGCCGATGCGTTGAGCAGAAAAGTTGTAGTTGAGTTGTGAGCTATGTTTGCTAGACTGAGTGTATCTAATGATGGTGGTTTGATTATCGAGTTGCAAGTGAAGCCTTCTTTGATTCAAATGATCAGAGAGAAACAATTGCAAGATGTATCACTAGTTCCGAATGTTCAGGACTTAGCCGAAGGTAGACCAACCGAGTATAGTTTCAGTGGTGAGAATGTGTTGTGTTTCAGAGATAAAGTTGTAGTACCTGAAGATGTTGAGTTGAGACGTATGATTCTGAGCGAATCACATTCGAGTCCTTTTTCGATGCATCCGGGTAGTACTAAGATGTACCGGGATTTGAAGAATGATTATTTCTGGGTTGGGTTGAAGAAAGATGTAGCCCAGTATGTGAGTCGTTGCATGGTTTGTCAGAGAGTGAAGGCAGAACATCAGGTTCCTTCAGGTTTGTTATAGCCTTTGAAGATTCCGGAATGGAAATGAGAGAGGATCATTATGGACTTTGTGTCGGGGTTACCGTTGTCTCCTTCGAAAAAGAATTCTGTTTGGGTGATAGTTGATAGATTCACTAAGTGTGCTCACTTCTTAGCAGTGAACACTACAGATTCTTTAGACAAGTTGGCGAATTTGTACATTCACAAGATTGTGAGACTTCATGGAGTTCCGAAGTCTATTGTATCAGATAGAGATCCAAGATTCACAGCGAGGTTCTGGAGTTGTTTGCATAGTGCCCTAGGTAGCCGTTTGCATTTCAATACTTCTTATCATCCGCAGTCAGATGGACAGTCAGAGCGAGTGATACAGATTTTAGAGGATATGCTCCGTTGTTGTATGATTGACTTTCAGGGTTCTTAGGAGAAGCATTTGCCCTTAGTTGAGTTTTCTTACAACAACAGTTACCAGGCTAGTATCCAGATGGCTCCTTATGAGGCTTTGTATGGTAGACGATGTAGGACTCCGATCTGTTGGGCTGAAACGGGTCAGAAATTGTTACCTATGCCGGATTTGCTTAAGGGGACTACAGAAAAAGTGAAGTTGATTTGTGACCGTTTGAAAGCAGCTTCCGATCGTCAGAAATCTTATGGGGATTTGAAGAGAAAAGAGATTGAGTTTTCAGTGGGTGAGAAAGTATTTCTAAAAGTATCTCCGTGGAAGAAGGTAATGAGATTTGGCCGAAAAGGTAAGTTGAGTCCGAGGTTTATTGGTCCGTATGAGATAGTGGAGCGGATTGGGCCAGTAGCTTACCGTTTAAGATTGCCTTCTGAGTTAGAGAAGATCCATGATGTCTTTCATGTGTCGATGCTTAGGAGATATAGATCATATCCGTCTCATGTTATGCTTTTTGAGGAGATAGAACTGAATCCGAATTTGTCTTATAATGAAGAACCAGTTGAGATACTTGCTTCTGATAGCAAGGTGTTGTGTGGCAAGACCATAGAGTTGGTCAAGGTGTTGTGGAGACATAAAGGTGTGGAAGAAGCCACGTGGGAGAGGAAAGCTGATATGCTTGAGCAGTTTCCGTACTTGTTTCTGTCATGTAATTTCGGGGACGAAATTCTTTAAGTGGGGGAGAGTTGTAACACCCGGGTTTGGGGGTCGGGTGAATTAAAATAATAAAATATTATTTTGGGCCTCTTGTTTTCAAAGCAAATAAAATTTATGTTGGGCTTGTTTTGATTTCAAACCCAAAACCATGGATTTTAGAAATTGGGAGATTGCCATCTCATTAATGGCAATCTTGTAATTATTGAGACTTGTAGAATAAAAATACTCTTATTTCAAAACACCCAAACTATTCACCATCTTCTACCTCCCAACTTCAGACGTGAAAAACCTTCCCTTCTCCATTTCACTATTTTATCACCCCGCTTGCTTATTGTTGGGGATTTTTCAAAGGTAAACCCATTTTTGACTTGTCCTTATCATTCTCTACAAGTCTATAGTTTTATTTTTCATTAAAATCCATGATTTCTTATTTTGGAGTTTTGAAAGTTTGGATTAAAAATGTGAACTTTATTAGCTTTAACTTAAGATTTTGATTTATTAATGTTAGATAAGATGTTTACAATAAAAAAGGTCCAACATACTCGATTTGTACATAGTTTTATGATGTTTCCCGAAATTGGGTTTTATGGAGGTTTTAGAGAGTTTAAATGTTGAGTTTTGGGGGTGTTTGATGTGGGAAATTGTTGGCTGAGGGTTAGTTGATATATAAGGGTTGTTTTGGAAGCTTTTGAGAGTGTTAAAGGTGTTGAAATCAATGGTTTTGGGCTGTGCTTCATGGCTGCTGGGGAATGAAGGTTTTGGGGTTGTCTTTAGCTTGAAAACATGTGTTTTGTGCTTGGTTTGTGTTCCGAGTTTACTACATTAATTTGTGAACTGATTTGAGGTTATTTTGATTATGTTGGGATGATTAGAAGTAAGGATTTGTATTGGTGAAGCCTCGAGAACGAATTCGGAACCGTTGGAAGCTTGATCGGCTTGTGTTGTTGAGCTTGGATTAGTCGGTGAGTGGTTAATGATTTCAGCATGGTTTAAAATTGATTTTTTCAAATGTTGGTTCAAGCATGTGGACTAGGTTGGGCTTGGTAGACCCACCTAGAGTTGGGATTAGATTGGTAGTCTAATCCCAAGCTTTAGTTAGAGACTTTGGTTGAACTTTAAATGTTGTGTATGCCTCGTATTTAAATGTGATTGTGGTGGTTATGTATATTGTGTTATACATGTATGTTGAGGCATGATATTGATGCATTATTATATGCATGTGGGTTGTGCATGATGGTAATCATGGTGAGTACGTACTAAGCACGGAAGTTGGTAAGAAATTGTATTGTGAAAGGTTGTGGAATGAGTTAGTATTGGCACTAGTATGCTTGGGTACAATGATCGATCATTAGGATGTTTAGTGTGCACACGAGAGTCAAATGCGCTCGTGGTCTTGGTGATGGTAGTCATCAAGATGGAGTACGGGTTCACCCAGAAATCTTCTTATATATATGTTAGTCATTGATGAGTGTAATCCCATGGACAGGGCGTGAGGATAAGTGGAATCCCTTTCGCGTGAAACGGTGATGAGTGTAATCCCACCGTAAGGTAATGGTTGTGGTTGGACGTGAGTTCCAACAGTTATCCTCGTATTCGGGTCATAGCTAGGTGCTATGACGGATTGAGGAATGTGTTTGATATATATTGATATATGCATTTCCATGTGTTGAGCTTATGAGTTGTTGAGCATGGCATGATGTTGATAATTGTGTTCATGCATCATTTATATGTTGGCTCATGTGATTCAAAGGTAAGATCATGCATTCAACTTTGGTTGTGTGCTCGTGCTTGGACCCTACATTGTCGAGGGTTGTTTTCATGAGCTTACCCTCAATAAGCTTTATGCTTACGCTCTCTTTTGTTTGACAATGCAGATCCGTAGTTCGTGGGTTGCTAGTGCAAGAGAAGGGCCTCCAAGTGTGCTAGTTGAGCTTTTGCTATCCTCAAGTATGAACTATTTTATGTTAATGATGTAATAGTCAAGCAATGGGGACTTATGTGGTTATTTTGTTTTAGGAGCATGTATAGACTCCTTGTTATGTGGATGTTATGTTTAAGGTTTGCTTATGCCTTGTATGTTGGCCTTGTGCCCTTATGAATGCTGAAGTGTATGTTCTTGTCTAAGCATGTGATCTTGAATGCTATGTATGAATCTTTTGTTGAATTAATGATCCTTTTAATGAATGGCTTTTAAATGTATGTTGGGTGTTAAGTATGCTTGCTTTAGGGTGCCTTGCACCTAGGGTTAATGTATGTTTGGTTGTAGGAGGTTTTAGTAGGTGTTTGAGGCAGCCTTGTGCCATAAACTAGTTAAAACCTGTTTGTTCACAGCAGGTCTATCGAAACGGTTGGTCCTATTTCGATACGGCCTCTTGTTTCAGGCCAGGCGTTTCGATACGCAAAGGGGACGTTTCGATACGATTTTGCTACTGGAATCTGAGATTTTGGCGAGAAATTAAGGGTATCGAAACGGTCCTAGGCGTTTGGAACGGTCTTCATAGCGTTAACCACGAGAAGTTGACCGTTGAGGGCGTTTCGATACGGTCCACCCCCGTTTCGATACGGTCTCCTCGGGTTGACTCTGGCCAGTTGACCTAATCAAGGCGTATCGAAACACCCTCTGGGCGTTTCGATACGACCTACATTTTAAGTTTAAAATCGGCTGTTTTTGATTCGTTCTTTGGATGTTTGCCTCGCTTGCTGCTTCCGTTGTTGCCCTTTTCACATAGGACATAATAATGCATATCAAAACTTCATAAAGATGGATCTTTGAATTCTTTTGTTTTCGAACAATTGAATATATGTGAACCTTGCTTAATGGGAAAAATGACCAAATCACCATTTAACGGTAAAAATGAGCGAGCAAGTGATTTATTAGGTCTAATACATAGTGATGTATGTAGACCGATGAATACACAAGCTAGAGGAGGGTTTCAATACTTCATTACTTTCACTGACGACTTCAGTATATATGGGTATGTTTACCTAATGCGTCATAAATTTGAAGCCCTTGAAAAGTTCAAGAAATTTAAGAATGAAGTACAAAACCAGTTAGAAAAGAGTATCAAAGCTCTTTGATCATATCGGGGAGGAGAATACTTAAGCCTAGAGTTTGATGAACTCCTTAAAGGATGTGGGATTGTCTCACACCTTACACCTCCAGGTACTCCACAACACAAAGGAGTCTTTGAAAGGAGAAATCGAACATTGTTAGACATGGTTCGGTTAATGATGAGTCATGCTAATCTTCCAACTTCTTTTTGGGGACATGCGCTAGAAACAACTGCTTTCACACTAAATCGTGTCATGTCTAAATCGGTTCAAAAGACACCATATAAGATGTGGATTGGGAATCGTCCTAGTATATCTTTTATGAAAATTTAGGGATGCAAAGTTTATGTTAAAACTCAGATGTCTACAAAACTCGAACCCAAATCTCATAAATTTAATTTTGTAGGGTATCCTAAAAAAACTAAAAGATATTATTTCTTCAATCTATCTGAGAACAAAGTGTTTGTTGCTCAAACACGAGTCTTCCTCGAAAGAGAATTTATTCTCAGAAAGGGAAGCGCGAGAGAAATATTGAACTTAAAGAAATTAAAGATTAACCACAGATCACTGAACCAGAGATTGAACAACCATTAGTTCCACAAATAGTTGAGGAACATCCAATCGTTCTTAAAACACAACCACTGCGGAGATCTATGAGAGAACATAATGCGCCTGAGAGATATGAATTTCTTGTCACATTGCATGGAGACGTTCTTCTCATAGACCAAGATGAACTTAAGACTTATCAGGAAGCAATGGAGAGCCCAGGCCTTGAGAAATGGCTAGAAGCCATGAAATTCGAGATGGATTCCATGTCAGAAAACCAAATATGGACTTTGGTCGACCCACCTGAAGGATTTAAGCACATAGGGTGCAAATGGGTTTTCAAAAAGAAAAACGACATGAATGACAATGTACAAACATACAAAGGGCAATTGGTCGTTTTTAAGTGTATAAAAGTTCTATATTTTACCCTTCATTTACCCATATTTTTGCTACATTCAAGCATGATTCATTGCATTTAGGATAGATTTCTGCATATACATCACAACTAGATAAAATGGCACAGTTGTTACTGATTTTGGTTACTTTTACAGGTATCTGTTGCGGCAGACCCAAGGCAGCAAAAGAGCAGAGGCGAACTGCAGAGCTGGAGTCAAGAAGCAAAAGGCTGTCGTGACATCTGCAGTGGCAGCCATGACGACAGAATGCTGAGGTGGAAAAGTGAAGTGGAGCTCTACAGATAGAGGATTTCAAGCCGGTCTGTCGTGGACCACTCTCATATTTTTCTGAGCCCTGAGCCAGAATGAAGGCCAAGCCCAAAATTCAAGGAAGAAACTAAAGGCAAGAAAAGAGGACGAATTCAAGACAACTACTCAGAAGATTTAGTCTTAATTAGAGTTTCACTTTAATTCGAAATTGTATTCTTGCCATATTAGAAAAACTTGAACCCAAGGCCTATATGAAGGCATGCAATTCGACCTAGAGAAGGATATCTCATTCCTAGCCGTTTTCCCCTAAACCCTTGTCGTTTTCCTTTCTCCACCATGTTCTAAACTCCCCATAGGGCTAAGGGTTGATTCTTTAAGGTAGTTGCAAGGATTGTATTGTTTTAGGAATTTTCTGTCAAGTAATAAAAACATCAAGTTTATTTACTCTAGTTTTTCATATCTCATAAGAGCATCAGGAGAGCATTGTGAGGTTATCCATTTGTTTGATATCGGGAGAGTCAAGCATACAAAAAGAGTAGATACGCGTTTTCCAGTTTATGGTTAAATCATCTTGGCTTAGGGATAAGTACAATGTTATGTGGCTAAAGAAGAATTCAAAAACTTTGGTTTTCACCCTTTGATTCACGCTGGGAGGTATCATCCAAGAAGTGTTCATCAACAGAACTTGGGCCTAGGGATAGGACAAGTCATAACAGGGATTCTTTCCAAGCTTGAAGTACAGAGTTGTTGATCGCTGCCGCGACATCAACAGACCTCTGTCGCGATAGGAACGACGACAGAAGACAGAAGTTTCTCTAACAGTGCAACACCTGCACTACTGAGCAATTCAATATCGACCTATTCTTTAAATATGATTTCTTCATCTTTTACTTTAGTTGTTTTTTCAAAATTATTACACCCATTCAATTAAACTATTTCTCTCTCTTGTGCAAAAATTCAAGGATAGAGTTATTTCCAGTCCCTGTGGAGACGATATCCGATACTCTAGTATCACTTTAGTACTTGCGTCGTGTACACTTGCACTATTTGCGATAGGACTCTTTTACACGCAACAAGTTTTTGGCGCCATTACCGGGGACTGGCAACATATATTTACCCTTTTTTATTACTACACTTTTTCTTTTTCTGTTTTTAGTGGTGTTATTTACCCCGTACTTTTCACAAGGTTTTTTATTTGCTTATACACAGATCTAGATGAGGTAAAGAACCTGAGTACGAATTAGATCCAGAAATCGAACGCACGTACCAACTCAGGAACCAAGCCTGACTCTTGATAGAAAGAAACAACTATCTTGAGGAGATAGTAGAAGCAATGGTGAACGGAAGGTAAGATGATGGGATAAATGACCCAACAACAATAACCATAGGGTTCTTCTTGATCCTCCTCAAGATGCCCGGAACGAACGACCGCCTACCACTGCCGCACGACAAACCTGTTGAGACTACATGGACACTGAACTTGTTGAGCTGGAAACTACCTTGCCAGACGTGGAAGCTGAAAATTTCGAACTGAAACTTGTCATGTTCAGCATGATAAATTCCGCTGGCCAGTTTAGTGGTTTTGCTACTAAGGATGCCCGAGAACATCTAAAAACGTTCCAAGAAATCTGTGGATCGTTCAGACTGCCAGGAATAAATGCGGAAGTACTGAGGCTCCGGTTATTTCCTCATTCATTGTGAGATAGAGCTAAAACTTGGTGGAACAAATTAACGTCGGGTTCAATAAAAACTTGGGCAGATCTCTCTCGTGAATTCCTTTCTCGTTTTAATCCTTCTTATTTATCCGAAAGATTGCGTAACGAGATTGCTACTTTTCAACATGAAGATGATGAACCAATTCACGAGGCGTGGGACAGATTTACAACTCTTTTACGGAACTGCCCGATGCATGGATTCCTCGCGTAGAATCAGGTCGTCAAATTCTACAACGCTGCCAACGCACATACAACAACCGTCTGCAACACCTAGTATATTGGAATAGACCTTGGCGACATTTATGTCACAGAAGGGAGCATACACGGCAAACTTGGATCATTTTCTCAAGAAAACTGAATCATTCATGGACAAAACAGAGATGAGGATGACAAACCATGAGGCTACCCTAAAATCTCTAGAGACACAAATGGGCCAAGTTTCCCAATATATCAAGCCGAGGCAGAACGAAGGTCACTAGAAAAAGGACATACTGAGTGAGGAACCAACCCTAGAGACACCTGTCGTGAACACTGCCCCGGCAGAGGAAAAACAACCTGCTGTCAACACACCTGCCGCGATAGCAGAAGGGATAGAGGAGCAGACAGAAGATGCTGAAGAACTCAATCTTGCATGTAAAATAGTCTATCGCAATTGAGTGCAAGTGTACACGACGCAAGTAGTAAAGTGATACGGAAGTATCGAATATCGTCTCCACAGGGACTGGGCTAATAGCTTCACCTTGAATTACTGCACGAGAGTAAAGAAAGTAATTAAGAAGTTGTCACGAGAATAATAAAGAAAACTTAAATAAAAGAGTAGAGAAATCAAGATAGAGAGAATGGGCTGGTATCGAATTGCTCAGTAGTGTAGATATTGCTAAGTCTAGGAGAATCAGTTCTGTCGTCGTCCCCGTCGCGGCAGCACCTATCGCGGCAGCGAACACTCAACTCTGTACTTCAAGTTTGGCAAGAATCTCTGCTGTGCCTTGGCCTATCCCTAGGTCTAAGTCTGTCGATGAACACGTCTTTGATGATACCTCCTGGCGTGAATCGAAGGATGAACACCGATGTTGTTGAATTCTTCTTTAGCCACTTAACCTCGTCTTATCCCTAGATCCGAGATAGTTCAACTATAAACTAGAGAACTCGCAATTATTCCTTTCGTATACTTAACTCTCCCGATATTAAGTAAATAGATAACCTCGCAATGCTCTCCCGATACTCTTGCAAGATGTTAATAACCAGAATAAGAGAACTTGAAGTTTATTTTATTGAACTGAAAATTCCTAAAACAAAAACAACCCTTGCAACTACTTTACAAAACAACCCGTGGCCCTAAGGGGAATTTAGAACATGATGAGAGAAGGAAAACGGCTAGGGTTTTGGGAAGAAGGCTAGAGAATGCGTGTTCGTCTCCTAGGTCGAAATACATGCCCTTATATAGGCTTTGGGTCCAAGTTTTCTAAAATAGCAAGAATACAACTTTAAATTAAAGTACAACTCTAATAAAGACTAAATCTTCAGAGAATCTAACTTTAAATCGTCCTCCTTCTTGCTTGGAATTTTCTCTCCTTGAACTTTGGGCTTGGCATTCCTTCCGATCTAGGGCTTGGAAAAACATACTGTTTTTCCACGACAGACGGGCGTAATTTTCTCTATCTGTCGAGGTCCACTTTGCTTCTTCTCCTCAAAACTGCTGTCGTCCTCTGCTGTCACGGCGGCAACCATGGCAGCATCGTCCTCCTTGATTGCTCGTACAGTTCCAGCTCTTCTGCTTCACTGCCCAGCGCCTCCCTCTTCATCTGCTACAGCAGCAACCTGCAAAAGCAACCAATTTCAGTAGAAACTGTGCTTTTTAATATATTTGTGATGTCTAACTGTAAACTAACCTAAATGCAATGAATAATGCTTGAATGCAGCAGAAATATGAGTTAAATATGGGGTAAATAATAGAACTTTTACACACTCAACACACCCCCAAACTCAAGTTTTTGCTTGCCCTCAAGCAATTCAGACCTAAAAGAAAAATAAAATATTTTTGTTTTGGCTTAAAAATAGTGAACTTTCCCTTACCCTTCATTCGTTCCCTGTGACGACAGCACCCTGTCGGATAATCTAGGATCTGTCCGGAGTCTCACTATAGTCCTCGTGCAGTGTGTGCATGCTTGTGAACAGTTATATGCCAAGGCTCTCTTAGTTTCACTAGAATATTTCAGCTTTTAACTCGAATTTTTATGCCAAAGTTTATCTTTTGAAGGCATTTTTTATGCTCCTTTGATTTTTTTGTTTTGACTCGATTTCATCTATTTTTTAAGTTAAAGTTTCACTAGAGCCAGTTTTAGTCACCTCTAGCTAACTTCCTAGAGCCAGTTTCAGGCACCTCTAGGGCTGTTGAGTCTCTTTTGCTAAACTTCTTTCCTAGAGTCGGTGTTAGGAACCTCTAGGGGCTATTCAAGTGCTAAGCTTCCTATTCTAGTTGACTAGAAGAGTTCTAAGCAGTATAACAGTCACAAATGTGTTTAAGTTTTCAAAACTATAGAAAGGCTCTAAATTTCTCCTAAAACTATCCTAAAGGCACTGCCATGACAGAGCTGTCACGGCAGGTAAGTTCAGTTCACAGACTTAAGCCAAAATTTTCATATTTTCAAATTTTTTTAGAGCAAAAATAAACTAAGTAAAGACACAATTTTAAGACTAAGATGGACTCCATTAATGGAGGGACGCCACCCCCAAACTCGAGGGTTGCATTGCCCTCAATGCAAATGACAAGTAAAAATAAAGATAAAGACAATACATCACAAAATATAGAAGCAGACGGCAAAATAAGTTAAGAAACTCAAATTTTCAAGCGCTATCGTCGCTGCTGCTGCTGACTCTGATCTGGCGGCGGGCACGAGCTTTCGGAGCTGGCTGGCGGATGGGGGAGGCAGATGTGTTCTTTGTTTTGGCCTCCCTTAGTGGTTGGATTCTGGTTGGGGAGATATGAGGAGGTTTCTCCACAACCTAGACTTCAGAGCTGCTGCTGCTGTCCTCACCGCTGCTGCTGTCACTGCTGTTGTTGTTGGCTCTTGGCATATTGTTTTTGTCTGCCATTCGCTTTTTCCTTTTCACAGGTGTGAACTCCTTCGATAGATTCCTCTTAATAGAGGGTTCATTGTCGCTTGCGGCCCAAACGGAGGAGGATGAAAAATCGGCAATGAAGGCGTCAAGCTTTTCCGATGTCATTCTGCGTTTCGTTCCACGGGCAGACGTCTCAGCACGGTTGCTGCCAGCGGCTGTCGGGGCAGGTGATGGTGTTGATGCGGCAGAGGGTGTCCGTGGTGTGGCAGCAGGAGTTTGAGTGTGGGCAGGGGTAGGTACAGTCAAATATTGGGCAGGGAAGGTGGGGAAGACAATATCAGGGAAATTTAAAGAGTTATGGATAAAGTTTACTGTAGATGCAGTAAAATCCCTGATGAAGGTCATCAGACCGAGCTACCGTTCCTCCATCTTCTGGATAGCAGCTAAGATTTGGGAGGAGGAGTCGATCGGGGCTGCTGCTGCTGGTTGTTGCCTGGCTACTGTGGCAGCTGGTTCAGTCTCTGGCTGCTCTGTCGTGTCGGCTGTCGTGGCAGTTGGATCAAATGAGGACAGAGGGGTGGCAGCAGTCAGCTCCATGAGGTTGAGTATGTTCTTTTCCGTCCAACCCTTCCCTTGGACTCTAAGATCAGTGGTCACTTCAGGTACGCCATGGTCACGGTAGAGGGATGTAATAAGGTATGGGAGGTAAAGCGGACCCGTCGGTCGGTGTGCGTATTCCAAGATACTTTCACAGATAAAGCTGCCCACGTTAATGGGTCTCTCATGTAGAATGGAGTGAGTTAAGGCTAACCTTGGCTGGTCGACCGTGGTATTGTGTGACGACGGGATGATACGCTTTTTGATAAAAGCATTCTATAATTTAGCCTCCGGTAGTAGTTGAGTCCTCTTTACCGTCCTTAGGTTCTTGCGGCTGGTGTTCTATTGAGTTCCCTCATCTGTCAGCTCTGCCATGACAGCATCATAGGCAGCAGGGTCTAGGGTGTTGAGGAACTGTTGATGAGCGTCATCGTTGCTGCCGACGTAGAATTCATACAGTGTGTTAATGTACTCAGCTTCGAACGACACTTCCTTTCCTCGTATGATCACCGCTGTCGTCGTCCTACTGTTAATGGCAGCGTAGAACTCTCGTACCAATGAGACGTTCATCTCGTCAAGCTGTTCGGCAAAGATTTTCCACTGTAGAGCTCGAATTTTCCAGGCTATGAACGGCTTTAGGCCCAGATTTTCCTCCGTTGGCGTGTAAATGAATCCCCTTTCTTCCCACATATCTCTGATCTGGAATGAGCGTGGGGTGGTTGCTGTCGGGGTGAAGCTGGAGGCAGCATTCCTACGGGTTTTCCTGGAAGACATTGTTGCAAGGGTTGTGAAAATGAAAATGAAAGCAAGTAAAATCTAGAGGAAGCAAGTAAGAAGAGTAGAAGTGAGTGAAAATGAAAAATGAAACGGGGTTTATATAGAAAAAGGATTTGCTGCCCGTTGGAGCTGTAACGGCAGGCGCGAATAACGGGGCTAGCTGTTACGTGTTAGCGTGTCTGGCGCGTCTGTCACACGTTTCCGTGTCTATCGTGACAACGTGTTGACAGCCTGTATTTTCCGCGTCTGTCGCGGCAGCTGAAACGACAGGCTCCAAGATTTGGGCTTTGTTGGGCTGGTGGATGGTGGGCTGTGTTCACTTCTCCTGTTCTTCTTGACTCCTTTATTTCCTAAAAACAGAAAAATAAAAACATTATTCAAATAAAATAAATCTTATTTCCTAATAAATAATAAGTAATAATAAAACTAAAAATAAAAATTAAGAATTAGGTTAAATTAGGAATGCCAGGTGGGGCATCTCCTAAGGTAACCACTTCCTGCATTCTTGGGGCTTCAGTCCCCTGATAATGCTTTAAGCGTTGTCCATTGACTTTGAATTGGTGCCCGTCTTTTAAAGATCTGATCGTGATGGCACCATGGGGAAAACCTGTACGACTTGGAACGGGCCAGACCATCTAGATTTCAGCTTTCCTGGAAAGAGTTTTAATCTGGAGTAAAATAACAATACTAGCTGCCCTGGGTAGAATTGTCGTGGCAGCAACTTCTTGTCATGTCACTTCTTAGTTTTATCCTTGTAGATTCTTGCATTGTCATAGGCCATTGTCCGGATTTCTTCAATTTCGTTCAGATCCAATAGCCTTTTATGCCCTGCCTTGTCCAAGTCCATATTCACTGCCTTGATTGCCCAGTATGCTCTGTGCTCGATCTCGATAGGTAGATGACATGTTTTCCCATAAATCAATCGGTATAGAGACATTTCTAATGGAGTTTTAAAAGCTGTTCTATAAGCCCATAATGCATCATTAAGGAGTAAAGACCAATCTTTCCTAGTTGGCTTGACCATCTTTTCAAGAATGTTCTTGACTTCCCTATTGGATATTTCAGCTTGTCCATTGGTCTGTGGGTGATATGCTGTTGCGATCCGATGCTTAACACCATACTTTTTCAAGGCAGCAGCAATAACCCTGTTGTCGAAATGTCTCCTTTCATCACTGATGATCGCCTTAGGGATGCCAAACCTAGAAAAGATGTTTTTGTGTAAAAACCTTTGAACTGTCTTGGCATCATTTTTTGAGTGGCGATAGCTTCAATCCACTTAGATACATAGTCTACTGCCAGGAGGATGTACAAATTCCCACATGAAGATGAGAATGGTCCCATAAAATCGATCCCCCAAACGTCGAAGATCTCGACTTCAAGAATGTTCTGCAGCAGCATCTCATGTCTCCTTGAGATGTTTCCTGTCCTTTGGCACCTGTCACAGCTCTTGTAGAAGATTTGAGCATCTTTATACAGTGACGGCCAATAAAACCCTGACTGCAGCACCTTGGCAGCAGTTTTGTTGCCTCCTAAGTGTCCTCCATACTGTGAAGCATGGCAGTGATGAAGTATGTCTTCTTGCTCCTCCTGTGGTACGCATCTCCTTATAACCTAATCTGCACAGATTTTGAAAAGAAGAGGTTCGTCCCAATAATAATGTTTAACATCATTTTGGAACCTCTTCCTGGCTTGATAATTAAGGTCATGGGGAATTATTCCGCTAACTAAGAAATTAACGAAATCAGCATACCAGGGGAGTTCAGAAGACTTACCTGCCGCCATGGCTATCGCGGTAGTGACTGCGGCAGCAAAGAGCTGCTCATCTGGGAAGGTCTCCAATATATTTGTCTCATCTGTCGGTAGACTCTGTCCCTTCTCCAACCTTGACAAGTGATCTGCCACTTGATTTTCTGTCCCTTTTTTGTCCTTGATTTCAAGGTCGAATTCTTGCAATAGCAGGATCCAACGTATCAATCGAGGCTTTGCATCCTTCTTCGCGAACATATACTTTAAGGCAGAGTGGTCTATGTGTACAATGACTTTCGTTCCGAGTATATAAGAACAAAACTTGTCAATGGAGAATACCACAGCTAATAACTCTTTCTCTGTGGTGGTGTAGTTCACTTGGGCGTCGTTCAGTGTCTTGCTGGCATAATATATGACATGAAAAAGTTTGTCTCTCCGCTGCCCAAGTGCTGCCCCGACAGCATAGTCACTAGCATCACACATAATCTCAAATGGCTATGTCCAGTCTGGTGGCTGTACTATTGGGGTTGTTACCAGCTTTTCCTTCAGAACCTTGAATGCTTCAGTACATTCATCGTTAAAGTCGAAGGGTCGGTTCTGCTCCAGAAGATGGCATAGGGGCTTGGTGATTTTTGAAAAATTCGTAATGAATCTCTGATAAAAACCAGCATGTCCTAAGAAACTTCTGATTCCCTTGACTGTAGTGGGCGGTGGCAGCTTTTCGATCACTTCTATCTTGGCTCTGTCGACTTCTATGCCACGGCAGCTAATCTTATGGCCAAGGACTATCCCTTCATCCACCATGAAATGACATTTTTCCCAATTCAAAACTAGGTTTGCTTTTTCACATCTTTCGAGTACCTTTTGTAAGTTGCCTAGGCAGCTGTCAAAATCGTCTCCAAAGACCGAAAAGTCATCCATGAAAATCTCTAGGAAGTCCTCCACCATATCGGAGAATATGGCCATCATGCATCTTTGGAAGGTGGTTGGTGCATTGCATAATCCAAATGGCATTCTCCTAAAAGCATACGTTCCGTAAGGGCATGTGAACGTCGTCTTTTCTTGATCTTTCGGTGCGATAGCTATTTGATTGTAACCTGAATAACCATCAAGAAAACAATAGTAAGGTTTACCCGCTAGTCTATCAAGCATTTGATCAAAAAAGGGTAAAGGAAAGTGGTCCTTTCGGGTAGCTTTGTTAAGCTTCCGATAGTCCATACAAACCCTCCAACCGGTCATAGTCCTGGTTGGGATTAGCTCATTGTTTTCATTGGTCACCACGGTCATTCCTCCTTTCTTGGGAACACATTGCACCGGGCTCACCCATTTGCTGTCCGAGATGGCGTAGATTATTCCATCATCTAACCATTTGATTATCTCTTTTTGCACCACCTCTTTCATCGCATGGTTCAGCCGCCTTTGAGCATCTATAGTCGGCTTATGATCATCCTCGAGAAGGATTTTATGCATACATAATGCCGGACTAATGCCTTGACTATCGGCTATCGTCCATCCAATAACCTTTTTGTGCTGCTGCAGCATCTCTATTAACTGATGTTCTTGTTCCTGCATCAACTTGGAAGAGATGATTACGGGCAACGTATCATTTAAACCAAGAAAAGCATATTTTAGCTGCCCTGGCAGGGGCTTAAGATCTAAAACAAGGGGCTCAACAGTTGATGGCTTTTGGATTGCATGGTTATCCGAGGTATAATTTAAAGGCTCAAATAACTTACCTGGACGATTGCCTATCCAGTTTACCTCCTCCTGATCTTCAGTATCAGATGTATCAAATTCTAAGGAGTTGCTGTCGTCGGTGCTGTCGTGACAGTCTTGTAAGTGGCTGCCGAGGCAGTGACCAATTTTGATGTCGTGACAGCCCGACCTGATGCAGGGTTGGTCAAGGGTAACTTCAGTGATAACTTTGCATTCTTCTTCTGCATCAGCATGCTTCATAGCTTGGAGAACATTCAACTTTATCTCTTGATCGTTCACTCTCATGGTGAGTTCTCCTTTTTCCACATCAATCAGTGATCTTCCCGTGGCTAAGAAGGGTCGCCCCAGGATGATTGGTACGTTTTCATCTGCTTCACAATCTAAAACAAGAAAGTCAGCAGGAAATATAAACTTATCCACTCTTACCAGAATATCTTCAATTTTTCCTTCTGGATGAACGTAAGAGCGGTCTGCCAGCTGCAAAATTACTGTTGTGGGCCGAGCTTTTCCAAAACCTAATTTTTGAAAAACAGATTTTGGCATTAAATTAATACTAGCACCAAGATCACAAAGTGCCTTACCCACATATTTGTCTCCGATTACACAAGGTATGATGAAGCTCCTCGGATCCTTCTTTTTCTGGGGTGGTTTCTTGTGAAGAATACTCATGCATCCTTCTGTCATCTTAACTGTTTCAAATTCCCCAAGTCTAGATTTCTTCGACATGGCATCCTTGAGAAATTTGGCGTAACCGGGCATCTCCCTAACGGCATCTAACAGCGGGATGTTGATATGAACCTACTTAAAAATATCATAAATCTTTTTAAGCTGTGATTCTTGCTTCAATTGCTGTAATCGTTGAGGAAAAGGAGGTGGGGGGCGATAATCAGCAATACGTCCTTCCCACTGCATACGAACCTGAGGAGGTTTGGGTTCATCATCTTTCTCCTCTGTCGCTTCTGCTGTCGTGACAGGCTCATCAGCAGCAGGTTGTTTGTTACCTGTCGGGGCAGCTTCCTCGGTAGGTATGTCCAAAGCTGGTTTCTTCACTATTTCAGCTTCCTTCTCTGGCCCTGGTAGTTTCTTCCCACTCCTAGTAATAATAGCTTTACACTGCTCATGTGTGGGCTGCCTAGCATATTCAGTATTTCTAGGAAATCCTCCAGTCTGTCTTGGGTTGATATGCTGGGAAACCTGACCCATCTGTGTCTCCAAAGATTTTAGAGTAGCTTCATGATTTGTCATCCGCATCTCTGTTTTATCCATGAATGTCTTAGTCTTCTTGACAAATTGATTCATGTTCTTAATGTAAGTTCATGTCTGAGACATAAACGTAGCCAGAGTCTGTTCTAGTATACTGTTTGTGGCAGCTGGTGGTTGTTGCTGCTGCTGCTGCGGCTGCAGTTGCTGTCGAGTAAGCAATCTAGGTCCTCCCTGATTCTGATTATTGTGTGCTTGAGGATTCAGGGCATTATTAGGATTACTCCAAGAGAACTTGGGATCCTTTCTCCAGCTGGGATTGTAGTTGTTGGAGTTGTAATTCTGCTTATTGTAATTGCCAACATACTTTCCCTCTTCTAACTGTATAGGACATTCATCCGAACTGTGATTTCCTTCACAAATTTCACATACCTCTTCGACAGAAAATACCGGCTGTGAATCATCGTTCAAAAGCTTTTTCATTGCCTTAGTGAGGTATGCCACCTGTGATTTCATCGTGCTGTCGGCCTCATAATCCTTAACAGCTAAGACCCGTTTACCCCCTCTTCTTGCTGTCAGAAACTGCTCCTCATTCTTGGCCAGATTTTTCAATACTTGCATTGCCTCATCTGGGTCTTTGTCCAGTAGTAATCCGTTTGCTGCTGAATCAATTCGAATACGAGTTTGCAAGCTGGCAGCATTATAAAACTTGGTTACCTAGTTCCAGACGGGGAATCCATGCATTGGGCAGTTTCGTAGAAGAGTGGTAAATCTGTCTCAGGCCTCGTGCATTGGCTCGTCATCTTCCTGTTGAAAAGTAGTAATTTCATTACGTAATCGCTCAGATAAATGTGAAGGATTAAAACGAGATAAGAATTCATGAGACAAATTTGTCCCTCAATGAATGGGGAAATAACCGAAGCCTCAGTATCTCCGGATTAACTCCTGGTAGTCTAAACGAACCACAGATCTCCTGGAACGTTTTTAGATGCTCCCTTGCATCCTCTGTAGCAGCACCACTAAACTGACCGGCGTTGTTGATCATGCTAAACATAACAGGTTTCAGCTCGAAGTTGTCAACATCTATATCGACAGCGTGGTTTCTAGTTCTACATGATCACTCAGCATGTAGTCTCGGCAGGACCGTCGTGCGGCAGCGGCAGGCGGGTTGCCGACAGGAGGTATAATCTCTCCATCTCCGACATGAGGGTCATTACCCTGGGGGTTCCCTTGGTTTTGCATCGTCTCTAACTGTTCCTCAAGGTACTCGTTCCTGGCTAGTACGTGACGAAGTCGGTTCCTAAGATTGAACGAACGTTCGATTTCAGGATCTAATGGATACTCAGGTTCTTTTCCTCGTCTCGATCTGTGCATAAACAAGCAACCTTGTGAAAAGCAAGAGTTGAACAAACCAAATTAAAACAGAAAAATAAAAATAAAAAGAAAAGTGCAGTAAAAGGAAAGGTAGAGTTATGTTGCCAGTCCCCGGCAACTGCGCCAAAAACTTGTTGCGTGTAAAATAGTCTATCGCAATTGAGTGCAAGTGTACACGACGCAAGTAGTAAAGTGATACGGAAGTATCGGATATCGTCTCCACAGGGACTGGGCTAATAGCTTCACCTTGAATTACTGCACGAGAGTAAAGAAAGTAATTAAGAAGTTGTCACGAGAATAATAAAGAAAACTTAAATAAAAGAGTAGAGAAATCAAGATAGAGAGAATGGGCTGGTATTGAATTGCTCAGTAGTGCAGGTATTGCTAAGTCTAGGAGAATCAGTTCTGTCGTCATCCCCGTCGTGGCAGCACCTGTCGCGGCGGCAGTCTGTTACTTGTCGCGGCAGCGAACACTCAACTCTGTACTTAAAGTTTGGCAAGAATCCTTGTTGTGCCTTGGCCTATCCCTAGGTCCAAGTCTGTCGATGAACACGTCTTTGATGATACCTCCCGGCGTGAATCGAAGGATGAACACCGATGTTGTTGAATTCTTTTTTAGCCACTTAACCTCGTCCTATCCATAGGTCCGAGATAGTTCAACTATAAACTAGAGAACTCACACTTATTCCTTTCGTATACTTAACTCTCCCGATATTAAGTAAATAGATAACCTCACAATGCTCTCCCGATACTCTTGCAAGATGTTAATAACCAGAATAAGAGAACTTGAAGTTTATTTTATTGAACTGAAAATTCTTAAAACAAAAACAACCCTTGCAACTACTTTACAAAACAACCCGTGGCCCTAAGAGGAATTTAGAACATGATGAGAGAAGGAAAACGGCTAGGGTTTTGGGAAGAAGGCTAGAGAATGCGTGTTCATATCCTAGGTCGAAATGCATGCCCTTATATAGGCTTTGGGTCCAAGTTTTCTAAAATAGCAAGAATACAACTTTAAATTAAAGTACAACTCTAATAAAGACTAAATCTTCAGAGAATCTAACTTTAAATCGTCCTTCTTCTTGCTTGGGATTTTCTCTCATTGAACTTTGGGCTTGGCATTCCTTCCGATCTAGGGCTTGGAAAAATATATTGTTTTTCCACGACAGACGAGCGTAATTTTCTCTATCTGTCGAGGTCCACTTTGCTTCTTCTCCTCAAAACTGATGTCGTCCTCTGCTGTCACGGCGGCAACCATGGCAGCATCGTACTTCTTGACTGCTCGTCCAGTTCCAGCTCTTCTGCTTCACTGCCCAGCGCCTGCCTCTTCATCTGCTACAGCAGCAACCTGCAAAAGCAACCAATTTCAGTAGAAACTGTGCTTTTTAATATATTTATGGTGTCTAACTGTAAACTAACCTAAATGCAATGAATAATGCTTGAATGCAGCAGAAATATGGGTTAAATAGGGGGTAAATAATAGAACTTTTACACACTCAACACTCAAGCCTCCTCAGATCTGAATTCCATGTGAAAGACGCCTTGAAGATTACCGTCCTCCACCTCCTTTTCCATAGCAGTTACAGAAACAAAAATAGGAGTACCAGCTTAAGAAGATTTATGATATATTTAAGCAGGTACACATTAACATACTGCTGCTAGAGGCCATTAAGTAGATGCCTGGATATGCTAAGTTTCTCAAGGATGCAATGTCCAAAAGGTCCAGACTTGGGGAATTTGAGACAGTGAAGATGACAGAAGGATGCATGACAATCTTGCACAAGCATCCACCCAAAAAGAAGAAGGACCCTGGAAGCTTCATCATACCATGCATAATTGGCGATAAATTCGTGGGTAAGGCACTTTGTGATCTTGGTGCTAGCATAAATATAATGCCCAAAATTGTATTTCAGAAACTAGGTATTGGACAAGCAAGGCCCACGACAATCATGCTGCAGCTGGCAGACCGCTCTTACGTACAACCAGAAGGGAAGATCGAAGATATTCTGATAAGAGTGGATAAATTTATTTTTCCTGCTGACTTTCTTGTTTTAGACTGTGAAGCAGATGAAAATGCACCGATCATCCTAGGGCGACCCTTCCTAGCCACAGGCAGAACTGTGATCGATGTTGAGAAAGGAGAACTGGTGATGAGAGTAAATGATCAACAAATCAAACTCAATGTTCTCCACGCAATAAAACATGCTGATGCAGAAGAAGAATGTAAGGCAATCTCTGAAGTAGTTCTTGACCAACCCTACATCAGGTCAAACTACCACGACAGACAGTTTGGTCACTGCCACCGCAGTCACCCAGAAGACTGTCACGGCAGCAATAACGATAGTGACTCCTCAGACAAAGAAACATCCGACACTGAAGGTCCTGGGGAGGTAAATTGGATAGGCACACATCCATGAAAGTTCTTCGAGCCTTTAAATTATACCTCGAACGAACATGTAATCCAGAAGCCTTCCATTAAAAAGCCACATGTTCTAGATCTTAAACCCCTGCCAGGACAACTTAAATATGTTTTTCTTGGTTTAAATGATACGTTGCCCGTAATCATCTCTTCCAAGTTAATGCAAGAACGGGAGTAGCGGCTAATCAAAATGCTACAGCAGCATAAGAAGGCCATTGGATGGACTATAGCTGATATCCAAGGCATTAGTCTGGCATTACGCATGCACAAAATCCTCTTGGAGGATGATCATAAGCCGACCATTGATGCCCAAAGACGATTGAACGAGGCTATGAGAGAGATGGTGCGGAAAGAAATTACCAAGTGGCTTGATGCCGAAATAATATACGTCATCTCGGATAGCAAGTGGGTGAGCCCGGTGCAATGTGTGCCCAAAAAGGGAGGCATAACTGTAGTAACCAACAAAGAAAACAAACTAATCTCGATCAGGACTGTGACCGGTTGGAGGGTTTGTATGGACTACCGAAAGCTTAATAAAGCTACCCGGAAGGATCACTTCCCCTTACCCTTTATTGATCAAATGCTTGATAGATTAGCGGGGAAACCTTACTACTGTTTTCTTGATGGTTATTCAGGTTATAACCAAATAGCAATCGCACCAGAGGACCAAGAGAAAACCACTTTCACATGCTCGTACGACACCTATACCTTTCGAAGAATGCCATTTGGGCTTTGCTATGCACCAACAACAACCTTCTAACGGTGCATGATGGCAATATTCTCCGACATGGTGGAAGATTTCCAAGAGATTTTCATGGACGACTTTTCTGTCTTTGGATACAACTTCGAGGATTGTTTAGGTAATTTACAGAAGGTTCTTGAGAGATGCGAAGAGGCGAACTTGGTTTTAAACTAGGAAAAATGCCACTTCATGGTGGATGAAGGTATAGTACTGGTCCACAAGGTGAGCTGCCGCGGCATAGAGGTGGACAAAGCGGAAATAGAGGTTATTGAAAAGTTGCCGCCACCCACCACAGTAAAAGGGATTCGAAGTTTCTTAGGGAAAATAGAGGTTAGCGAAAATAGATGCGAACTTGGTTTTATCGACGATTTATAGCTAATTTCTCGAAGATTACCAAGCCCATGTTCCATTTGTTGGAACATAATCGTCCCTTTGATTTTAATACTAAATGTACTGAGGCATTCAGAATACTGAAGGAGAAGCTGGTAACAGCCCCGATCGTACAACCACCAGACTAGAGTTTTCCATTTGAGATAATGTGTGATGCCATTGATTACTCCGTCAGGGCAGCATTAGGGCAGAGGAAGGATAAGCTCTTCCATGTGATTTACTATGCCAGTAAAACACTGAATGATGCCCAAATCAACTACACCACAACAGAGAAAGAGATATTAGTAGTGGTGTTTTCAATTGACAAGTTCCATCCATATATACTTGGAACGAAGGTGGTGGTCTATACAGACCATTCAGCACTAAAGTATTTGTTCACAAAAAAGGATGCAAAACCAAGATTGATACGTTGGATTCTGCTGCTGCAAGAATTTGACATTAACATCAAGGATAAAAAGGGAACAGAGAACCAAGTAGCAGACCACTTGTCAAGGCTGGAGATGGGAGGAAGTCAATCAACAGACAAGACCAACATACTGGAAACCTTCCCAAATGAGCAATTGTTTGTTGCCACTAGCACTGCCGCGACAACCATGGCGGCAGGTAAGCTTTCTGAAACCCCTTGGTATGCTGACATTGTTAATTACATTGTAAGTGGGTTATTACCTCCTGAACTTAATTACCAAGCAAGGAAGGGGTTCCAAAATAATGCAAAACATTATTATTGGGACGAACCTCTTCTTTTCAAGCACTGTGCAGATCAGATTATCAGGAGATGCATACCACATGACGAACAGAAGGCTATGCTTCACCACTTTCATGCTGCCCCTTATAGAGGACACATAGGGGAAATAAAACTACTGCCAAGATTCTGCAATCCGATCTCTATTGGCCCACACTATTCAAGGATGCACAAGCTTTTTACAAGAGCTGTGACAAATGCCAAAGGACTGGAATATATCGAGAAGGCATGAGATGCAATTGCAGAACATACTAGAGGTCGAAATCTTCGATGTATGGGGAATCGACTTCATGGGGCCATTCCCAGCATCTTGTGGGAATTTGTACATCCTACTGGCAGTGGACTACGTGTTAAAGTGGGTAGAAGCGATCGCCACTCAAAAGAACGACGCCAAAACTGTGCAAAGATTTCTTCACAAGAACATCTTTTCAAGGTTTGGCATCCCAAGGGCGGTAATTAGCGATGAGGGGAGACATTTCGATAATAGGGTAATTGCTACTGCATTAAGGAAATACGGAGTGAAGCACCGAATTGCAACAGCGTACCACCCTCAAACCAATGGGCATGCCGAGATATCAAACAGAGAAGTAAAGAACATACTAGAGAAGATGGTTAAACCCACTCGAAATGATTGGTCTCTACATCTCAAATGATGCACTCTGGGCCTACAGAACATCGTTCAAGACACCATTGGGGTTGTCACCCTATAGACTCATTTATGGGAAAACCTGTCATTTACCTGTTGAGATAGAACACAGAGCTTATTGGGCTATCAAGGCAGTGAATATGGACTAGGATAAGGCAGGACAGAAAAGGCTACTAGACTTGAATGAGATTGAGGAAATTAGAGTAATGGCCTACGACAATGCCAAGATCTACAATGACAAAACCAAGAAGTGACACGGCAGGAAGCTGCTGCCACGACAGTTCTGCCCAGGGCAGTAAGTGTTGTTGTTCAACACTAGGTTGAAGTTTTTCCCAGGAAAACTTAAATCTAGGTGGTCTGGTCCTTTCCAAGTTGTCCAAGTTTTCCCTTATGGTGCCATTACAATCAAATTAATGAAGGATGGGCACCAATTCAAGGTCAATGGACAGAGGCTCAAGCATTATCAGTGGACTGAAGCCCCAAGGATGTAGGAAGTAGTTACTTTAGGAGATGCCCCTCAAGGCATCCCCAATTTAACTTAGTTTTATTTAATTTATTTATTTATTTATTTATCTATTAGGAATTAAGATTTTTATTTATTTATTTTAGGAAATAAGATTTTAATTCAGTTTATTTATTTAATTATTTTTAGAAAATAAAGGAAGCAAAGCAAAGAGGAGGAATGAACTAGCCCACCGCATTCACAACATCCCAAAAAAGCACAACGGACAAGCTTGTCGTCACAGCCTATCATCAGCTGTTGCGACAGGCGCGGAGAAAACAGCCTGTCACGGAGCTATCGCGACAGACACGCAAACGCGCAGCAGATACGGAAACGCGTGACAAACGCGTCAGAAACCGCGTAACAGTTGGCCCCGTTATTCGCGCCTGCCGTTACAGTCTCAACGGGCAGAAAAACCCTGTTCTATATAAACTCTCACTCCTTTTTCATTTTCATTCTCTCAATTTGCTTCCAAGATTTTAGATTTCAGAAAACTCTCTTTCATTTTGCTACAGTTCCTTGCAATGGCCAGCAGAACAACCCGACGCAGCGCTGCCTCCACCTCTGCCACGGCAGTGTCAACACCAAGCCACAGCGGCATACCCAACCGTTTCGCATCCACAGACTCAATAAAGAGGTACTACGGTTCTTTCCAGAAGAGAGAAATGTGGGAAGAACGAGGGTTTATTTATACCCAAAAGACGGGAGAGCTAAGGCTAGAAGGGTTCATCGCCAAGAAGATACTCGCACTCAAGTGGAAGAAGTTTGCTGCCCAGCCTGAGGAAATGAACATCACCCTCGTTCGTGAATTCTACGTTGCCGTCACCGACAAGGATGCCCCGACAGTGACTATCTGAGGCAAAGAAATCTCCCTCGAGTCGGCATACATCAACACACTATATGGGCTGTATGTGAGCAAGAAAGGGGACGCCCACCGAAGGTTCATGAATAGTCTGTCACCGGTAGACTATGACGCGGTCATGGAAGAAGTGACATAGAAGGGTACGGAGTGGAATGATGACCCGAAGCATCGGTGGACCGTGATGAGGATCCAGCTTACCCCACAAGCCAAGCTGTGGAACCATTTTGTCAAAAAGCGCCTCAAGCCTATCTCCCACAACATCACTGTTGATCGGTAGAGATTAGCCCTCGTTCACTCCATTCTCAACGAGAGGCAAATCAACGTCGGCCGCTACATCCGAGACAGAATCCTCGAGTGTGCTCTTCGACCTTCAGGCCCCTTAGTCTTCCCCTATCTCATCACCACGCTCTGCCAGGGAAACAATGTGCCAGAAATCAACGAGGATATCAAGGTCCGAGGGAAAGGGTGGACGCAGGAGAATCTCTAAAGTCTAATGGAATTAAAAGCTGGCACTCCTCTGTCGTATGTGAACCCCTCTGCCACGACAGAACCGACGGCAGACCCTGAACCTTTCGCAGTAGAACCAGAGCAAACGACAGCAGCACCACCGGCAGACACCTCCAGTTAAATCCTGAAGATGCTGCAGAAGATGGAGGAACGATAGCTCGGCCTCATGGGTTTTATGAGGGACTTCACTGCCGCAATGGTAAATTTTATTAAAAATGAATTGTCATAAAACTCAAGTTTGTAAGCATAACTATTCTGGTAAGCTAAAGGAGTCTAGGCACATATTTGTTCACAAAACTTGCACACATTGCACAAGAATTATAGAATTGTTCCGGATAAATCTAGAAACACCCGACAAGGTACTGCTCTTGATAGTGAATGTGTGGTAGGTAATGAAAAGTTCACTGAATTAAGCCAAGCCAAAAAGTTTTTATTTTAGTTAGGTCGTATTTGCTTGAGAACAAGCAAGAACTTGAGTTTAGGGGTGTGTTGAGTCTATAAAATTTATATATTTTACCCCTCATTTACCCATATTTTTGCTACATTCAAGCATGATTCATTGCATTTAGGATACATTTTTGCATATACATCACAACTAGATAAAATGGCACAGTTGCTACTGATTTTGGTTACTTTTGCAGGTATCTGATGCGACAGACCCAGGGCAGCAAATGAGCATAGGCGGATTGCAGAGCTAGAGTCAAGAAGCAAAAGGCTGTCGTGACATCTGCCGTGGCAGCCATGACGACAGAATGCTGAGGTGGAAAAGTGAAGTGGAGCTCGACAGATAGAGGATTTCAAGCCGGTCTGTAGTGGACCACTCCCATATTTTTCTAAGCCCTGAGCCAGAATGAAGGCCAAGCTCAAAGTTCAAGGAAGAAACTAAAGGTAAGAAAAGAGGACGAATTCAAGACAACTACTCAGAAGATTTAGTCTTAATTAGAGTTGCACTTTAATTCAAAATTGTATTCTTGCCATATTAGAAAAACTTGAACCCAAGGCCTAAATAAAGGCATGTAATTCGACGTAGGGAAGGATATCTCATTCATAGCCGTCTTCCCAAAACCCTTGTCGTTTTCCCTTCTCCAACATGTTCTAAACTCCCCCTAGGGCTAAGGGTTGATTCTGTAAAGTAGTTGCAAGGATTGTATTGTTTTAGGAATTTTTTTGTCAAGTAATAAAGCTTCAAGTTTATTTATTCTGGCTGTTCATATCTTACAAGAGTATCGGGAGAGCATTGTGAGGTTATCCATTTGTTTGATATCGGGAGAGTCAAGCATACGAACGGAGTAAATATGTGTTTTCCAGCTTATGGTTAAACCATCTTGTCTTAGGGATAAGTACAAGGTTAAGTGGCTAAAGAAGAATTCAACAACTTTGGTGTTCACCCTTTGATTCACGCCGGGAGGTATCATCCAAGAAGTGTTCATCAACAGATCTTGGGCCTAGGGATAGGACAAGTCATAACAGGGATTCTTGCCAAGCTTGAAGTAAAGAGTTGTTGATCGCTGCCGCGACGACAACATACCTCTGCCATGACAGGTGCTGCCGCGACAGGAACGACGACAGAAGACAGAAGTTTCTCTAACAGTGCAACACCTACACTACTGAGTGATTCAATACCGGCCTATTCTTTAAATCTGATTTCTTCATCTTTTACTTTAGTTGTTTTTTCAAAATTATTACACCAATTCAATTAAACTATTTCTCTATCTTGTGCAGAAATTCAAGGATAGAGTTATTTCCAGTCCCTGTGGTGACGATAATCGATACTCTAAGTATCACTTTACTACTTGTGTCGTGTACACTTGCACTATTTACGATAGGACTCTTTTACACGCAACAGTCACTAAAGTATTTCATCATATTCATGGTATAGACTATGATGAAACTTTTTCCCCTGTTGCTATATTTAAATCTATCCGGATATTACTTGCAATAGCTACATATTACGATTATGAAATCTGACAAATGGATGTCAAAACCACTTTCCTTAATGGAAAATTAGATGAGGATGTGTACATGACACATCCTGAGGGTTTTGTTAATCCAAAAGATGCCCTAAAAGTATGCAAACTACGAAAATCCATTTATGGGTTGAAGCAAGCTTCTCGAAGTTGGAATCTTCGTTTTAATGAAACAATCAAAGAGTTTGGTTTCATTAAAAATGAAGATGAGCCTTGTGTTTTCAAGAAAACTAGTGGGAGCACTGTTACATTCTTGGTATTGTATGTGGATGACATACTAATAATAGGAAATGATATACCTACCTTATAGTCTGTAAAGACCTGGTTAGAAAAAAAATTTCTATGAAAGACTTGGGTGAAGCAACCTACATATTAAGAGTCAAGATTTATAGAGATAGATCAAGACGACTCTTAGGACTAAGTCAAAATACATACATAGACAAAGTAATGAAAAGATTCAGTATGGAAGAATCTAAAAGAGAATTCTTACCTATGAGACATGGTATTTTGCAATCGAAAGAAATGTGTCCTTCAATGTCTCAAGAGAGAGAACGCATGAGTAAGATTTCATATGCTTCAGCCATTGGTTCTATTATGTATGTCATGTTGTGTACACGTCTGGATGTATCATATGCACTAAGTATGACAAGTCGATACCAAGTAGATCCTGGTGAAGGTCATTGGGTTATAGTCAAAAACATCCTTAAGTACATAAGAAGAACTAAGGATACATTCCTTATGTATGGAGGTAAGGAAGAACTAAGTATAAAATGTTATACTAACGCAAGCTTCCAAACTTATAAGGATGATTCTCGATCGCAATCAGGTTTTGTGTTTTGCCTTAATGGAGGTGTTATAAGCTGGAAAAGTTCAAAGCAAGATACAGTAGTAGATTCTACAACAGAAGCCGAGTATATTGCAGCAAGCAATGCTGGAAAAGAGGCTGTTTAGATCAAAAAGTTCATATCTGAACTAGGGGCCGTGCCTAGCATATTAAATGATATAGATCTGCGTTGTGACAACAAGGGAGCCATCACACAAGCAAAAGAACCCAGATCTCACCAGTGATCCAAACACATACTTAGGTGTTACAATCTTATTCGTGAAATCATTCATCGAGGAGATGTTGAAATATGCAGAGTACCAACAGATGATAATGTCGTTGATCCACTAAAAAAGCCTCTAACACAAAAGAAGCATGAACGTCACACTAAGTCTCTTGGTGTTAGATACACGAGTGATTGGTCTTAGTGCTAGTGGGAGATTGTTGGAGTATGCCCAAAGACCAATCATGAGATGATTGTTAAAGACATACTTATTTTATCTTGCTTATTAATAAAGCCATTATTATTATTATTCCAGTCTTATTCTATGCATCTATAAATAAACTGAATTATAATAAAGTCTTTAGAATAATATAGTTATTCTTGAATGTCCTTAGTCGAGAATTATTGTGGGCGTGGACAACAATAATGTATTAAGACTAATATGTAGTTGATTGATAACAAAGTGTTGTTATTGACATATAGATTTCAAAATTAATACATAAGTATGTGTTAGAGAACGACATATTGGACTGACTCGCTATGAGCATGTTTCTTGGATTATTATGTGACAGCCACAATATTGCTCATGGTGATAACTAAGTGTATGATCCTCTGACTTGAGATCATCATTATTTCAATATCGAGAGTGACATATTTTGATGCGGTCAAACGTATGTTGTAACAGACTACACTATAAAGACTAATATTAGATATGTCACACTCTATATAGCGAAATATGATTGATCAAGAAAGGATTTGTCCATCTCACATAATAGGAGTAATATCGTAGGCCACTTGATTGAGTGAGACTAGAAAATGCATGGTCATGCTCGAATAAATTGATATGAGATATCATAGTTATTCGTTTATCATAGTCTACTCAAGATATCAAGAAATATTAGATGGACTATACAAGTGTGACTAATCCATGACTTGTGTTCGATCTAGATATAAGGACAAAAGGATGTAATACATAAAAGAAGTTAATCACGAAAAAAGGTAAAATCGAACCACGACTTCATGTAACTTAGGTAGCAATGATGTATTGCTATATGTCACTCATTGTTAGTGATATTAGAATTGTTCTAGATATTACTACTAATGTTACATGAACCTACAAGGGTCACACGATATGATTGAAACGAACAAATATCGACTAGATAGCATGTGTACAAACTTGTTGAACACGTAATAATTATTAAAGACGAAATTATTATAATTATTGTAATTATAGATAATCTCGTTTATATATTTTAATAATTAGATAATTATTGTAATTATCAAACACTATTAAAATATATGTATCCCTAAAGAAACCTAATTAAAGTAGAATCATGTTCTACATATTTAATTGTATTCGGTTAAATATATTGTAGATTTAATGAATTCGAATTAAAGTAGAATTAGATTTTACATATGTAATTATATTTGGTTAAATATATTGCATATTTAATGAATCCGAATTTAATTAGAATTAGGTTTTTGAATGCTATATAAAGGAATAAGGTCTAGCAGCCAAAGTATGCTTTTTCGGAAAACCTCTCTAACAATTAGAGAAGAGAAACTAGCGACTGCGTAGAGGTCGGAGCGCTACTGTGACGACTCAGATTTGATTTGGTTTATCCTAACTCCTTAAGGATATCAAGATACCAGATTTATTAAGGTAATATTTCATCTCTACTCACCCGTCCCTTGTACATGGATAACTGGCGAAATTCGCCAAATAATTTTTCGCAGCGTCATGGGGTGTACCGACCTTTCCCAACATGGTTAGCTCATAATGAGCTGATGTTTAACAAAAAGAGTCTAACCGTGAGTGAGATATTCTTCTTGGTTAAATTGCGTTCGTTGTATTAGGTAAAGGCGACTACCGAGGAGTATGAGATTTCCGAGTCGCAATGGTGGGACAGTCCGCATTTTTGTGTTACTTTACCTGTTGTTCGTACGCTGCTGAAGGGTGTTGTATGGGTGCCGCTGGGGTCGAGTGTGATTAAGTTCAACTTGGATGGATCAGCTAGGGGCAAGCCTAGGCTGGCGGGTTGTGGGGGTCTGTTGAAGGACTCAAAAGGTGGAGTTTTGGCTTTATTTTCGAGACCGCTATGAGTGCTTGATTCTAATGAGCAGAGGTCCGCACAGTTGCATATGCGCTTTAGATGTTAATTGATTCGCCTTGGCGTGCAACGACGTCAATAATCATTGAGTCGAATTCAACAATGGCGGTTGCATGTATTTTGCACAATGAGCGGATGCTGTGAAAATTTTGGTGTTGTTTTCAGCAAATAGGTGTGGCGTGCCGGGACCTATTGTGTGTGTGTGTTTTCATAATATTTTACGTGAGACGGACGGTTTAGTTGATGCATTGGCTAAAGCGGGTGTCGAGCGTACATCTTGGTTTTGGATGATGCAATAGTTGAGTTTGTTTTGGTGTAGTTGCTGGTTTGGTTTTGGATGGTGTATTAGTTGGGTTTGTTTGGGTTTAGTTGCTGTAGGTTTATGTTTGATTGTTTGTGTGGGACGCGGTGTCCTTTTGTAGGGGTGTTCAAAAAAATCTGATCCGATTGATCCGATCCGACTATCCGTTGATCAGATCCGAAATTTTGAATATCCGATCTATTTTTTATTTTTTTGATAATTCGGATCGGATATCTGAAAAATTCGGATCGAATACGGATAATGATTTTACATTCGGATCGGATATCTGAAAATTCAAATTTTTTTATAGATATAAATCTTGTTATATTCAATATTTTTACTTGTTATATATAAAAAATTGAAATTTCCATAGATACAAATATTGTTATATTCAATAGTTTATTGATTTTTATATTCGAAAACCTAAAGTTTTCATGGATAGAACCATTAAATTAAAAAAATAATCAAATAAATTCATAAATTTCGGATATTCGGATATCCGAGTATCCGATCCGAAAATTCGGATATCCGGATTTTTAGATATCCGATTTTTTCAGATCGGATACGGATCGCTATTTAAGTGATCCGAATTTTTGGATCGGATCTGATATCTGAAAATGAACGCCCCTACCCTTTGGTGGTTGGTTGTGGGTGTAGTTGGAGCTATGGTGTCGGGCAATGGGGAGACTAGGGTGCTGGTGTCCTCTGGTTATTGTTGGGGAGCTGCGGCATGCCCTTGTGGGAGGTGCCTTTGGTTGCTTCTTTTGATTTTGGTAGTGGGTGTTTGTTCGTTTTGTTTCTTGTTGTTCTTTTATCAGCGTGTTATACTATTTTCCCACTTAGGTTTAGGGAGATTTTTAAAGAGACATTTACTAAATATTTTATATGTTTTCATATCTTAATTAAAGCACATTTGATATAAAAAAAAGTATATGACCATTAATTAATTTCATTGTATCGAAGATTCTAATTCAAGAATCAAGATCATTCTATTAAGATTAAGTGGGATAAATATGTATGCCTAAAACATTAAAAGCAATTTTAAAACAGTGGTGCATAGCGGGGACTAAAAAATGATTAATTTTATGTCGAGTTTATGAGAATTTTAATATTTATATAATAGTCACTAAAAAGTTGATGGTGTGTTGAAAGGATTTAGAGAATGAAACAGAAAACAGAGAAACAAACTAAAGGTAAGGAAGAGAGTCAAAGCTCTCACAAATTTTATTAATCAAGCCCGACAAATAACGAAGTATTCGCTTAACAGCCTGAAAATGAGTGTCCAAAGGAGAATGCATAAACTAACAGACACGATTTACAGAAAATGCAATCTCTGGACGAGTGATAACCACATATTGGAGAGCACCAACAATGCTCCTGTACTCAGTAACATTAGAAATGGGACTGTCATCATTCAAAGACAAATGACAGTTTGATATCATCGGAGT
Source organism: Hibiscus trionum (assembly GCA_030270665.1). Taxonomy (NCBI): domain Eukaryota; kingdom Viridiplantae; phylum Streptophyta; class Magnoliopsida; order Malvales; family Malvaceae; genus Hibiscus; species Hibiscus trionum. The sequence goes on from BSYR01000022.1 coordinate 20,707,000, forward strand.
AGGCAACCCATTCGCAGACTCCATACCTCACCGATGCAGTAAATCACGGATATACTTTTGCTGACTCAAAACAAAACCATTAGCAACATAGGTAACTTCAATCCCTAGAAAATAAGACAGAACCCCTAAATCTTTTAAAGAAAAAACCCTATTCAATTCATCAATAACAACTTGAATAGAGGATGAATTATTACCAGTCAAGATAATATCATCGACGTAAACGAGAAGATACATTACCTCATCCACCGAATGTCGGACAAAAAGTGACGAATCTGACCTGGTCATGACAAATCCAAGCGAAAGTAGATGAGCCTTTAACGTCTCAAACCAGGCACGAGGAGCCTGTTTCAGGCCATAGATGGCCTTATTAAGTTTGCAGACAAACCGAGACTTGTCCCCCTGCTCATAACTCGACGGTTGAGTCATGTAGACGTCCTCAGCAAGTTCACCGTTCAGAAACGCATTGTTGACGTCCAGTTGCCGAAGCTCCCAACGTCGTGTAACAGCAAGAGACAAAACAGTGCGAACCGTCACGGGTTTAACCACCGGACTGAAGGTTTCGTGAAAGTCACAACCAGCCTGCTGAAGAAACCCCTTCGCAACCAATCGGGCTTTAAACCGGGACACCGAACCATCCGGATTTCTCTTAACCTTAAAAATCCATTTACACTGAACCGCACGGCGATCGTCGGGAAGCTCAACAATAGACCAGGTGTTATTCCGAATTAAAGCGTCATACTCCTCCTGAGCCGCCCGTCGCCAGTGATCACTCTTCAAAGCCTCCTTGATAGTCCGCGGCTCCACAAAATCCTCCACAGACCGAGAAACAACAGTGTGAAACACCCTGGGTTTGCGAACACCATTCTTACTGCGAGTAATCATCGGATGAGTGTTCGCAGCAATAGACGACGGTACCCTACCAGAAATTACAGGAACGGAAGAGGGAACAGAATCCTGGGAGTCAATATCAACAAGAGAAATCGGAACACTCGAAGAAGGCAGAGGGAGAGAGGAGGGACAAGAAGCAGGCAAAGAAGAAGGAGACAATGAACCATCAGTGACAGGCTGTGATGAAGACGGCGGAGAAATTACCACAGATTCAGAAACAACACAAGAGCCATCCGCACAAACCCTAGCAATAGGCAAGATCAGATCTTGTATCTCACGACCCACACCCAAAGGTATAACCGAATCACTTATCTGATGACCCACAAGCTCAGGCAAGACTGGATCACTCATAGGCACAGGCCCATTATCACGCACAGGAGAACTAGGCAAAGACAGCCCACCAGAACCAACCACCCCAGGGGACCCAGACGGAGAATCAAAAACACTAACACCCGGCTCAGTGGACTGTGGCCCGGGAAACGAACCATCAGCCTGGGACGATATGAGCGGCCCAGCAGAACTAGGTTCCCCAACAACACATTCTGGAACAACAGATGCCTCCACCATATGAAACGGCTCAGAAGACTGGGCTGTATCACCATTAGTGCCAGAAACAGGCCCAACATCAAAGATCCCAAGACGACTATTGTGGGTATCAGTACCAGGTTGGGCTTCCTCATGAGAACCACCAGGTTGGGCCTCCACATGAGAACCAGGTTGGGCTTCCATATGAGAACCACCAGGTTGGGCTTCCACATGAGAACCATCCTGCCCATTAGACATATTACCAGACTGCCCAAAAGTATCAACTGAAGGAGAATTAGTATAATCAGGAAGAGACGGATAAACCACCAACGGAAAGCTACTACTATGCCACAGATTAGAGTCAGCAGGACATGTGCTGGACTCAGAAGAAGAAGAATGTAGACGAGGAAACACCATCTCATCAAATATAACATGCCGAGAAATAATAATTTTGCCGGACTGATCAAGGCAACGATAACCCTTATGACACGGGCTATAACCAAGAAAAATGCAAGGCCGAGTCCGAAAATCAAATTTATGCGTATTAAACGGACGAAGAAGGGGATAACACGCACAACCAAAAATTCGTAAAAAACCATAATCCGGTTTTTGTTTGTAAAGTATTTCAAAAGGTGAAGAATTGTGTAACACTCCAGTAGGTAGACGATTGATTAAAAAGATGGCCGTGACAAAAGCATAACTCCAAAATTTAGTTGACAATCCCGCTTGAGCTAACAACGTAAGTCCCATATCAACAACATGACGATGTTTTCGCTCAGCTTTGCCATTTTGTTCCGAAGTACTCGGACATGAAACACGATGTACAATCCCATTACGAGTCATCCACGCAACTAAGGCTTGATATTCGCCCCCACCATCGGTTTGAAGAGCCTTAATTTTTACACCAAATTGAACTTCAACTAGTTTATAGAAATTAACAAAACAATCAAAAACATCCGATTTCTTCTTAATCAAATATAACCATGTAAAGCGACTGAACACATCAATAAAGGTAACATAATAGGAAAAGCCGTCAGAGATTAACGGAGCAGGGCCCCACACATCGGAAACAACAAGTTGAAACGGACTAGTGTAAACAGTCGAAGACAATGAAAAAGGTAACTTGTGTGCTTTCCCTTGCAAACAAGAAGAACAAACAGTAGGTAAAGCATCATTATTTACAACAATATTATTTGACGGTAACGCACTCTGAAGAGTAGCCAAAGACGGATGTCCAAGGCGTTTGTGCCACACATCTAAAGACAGCAGCTTTGAAGAAACATTAAAAACCGTGGGAGAAACAGCTGAAGACAATGGAGCCTTTATTCGATCACCAGCAGACAACACAGAACTAAGTTCATAAAGACCTTCAGGAGTGAGCCTCCCTTCCAGAAGTACAGCTGAAGTCTGGGCATCCTTAACAAAGCAACCATGAGAATGAAACTCAAAGTAGACGGCATTATCGCGAGCAAATTGAGACACAGATAGTAAATTTCTTTTAACATCAGGAGCACATAATAAATGATGCAAATAAAGAGGTGTAGCAGCAGAAGAAACTAACCCAGAGCCCACATATGTTATGGGAATTGAAGATCCATTACCCATAAGAACAGAACTCGTACCTGTGTATGGTGTAGTAGTTTGCAAATTGGCTCTGTCATTCGTAATATGGTGTGTCGCACCAGAGTCAGCACACCATACCACCTCACGCGATCCAGACTGACCAGAGGAGTTCCCCGAAAAGGAAGAACCTGCACCAAACACAGCAGGAGAACCAAATGGTGCAGAAGGAACTACATTGGATGTATTAGAAACGTCATGTGAACCAGGAGAAGCAAAAAACGCAGTAGGATGCTGCATTTGAGAAGAACCATAAGATCCATAGGAATAGTGTGGAGAAGCAAAAGTAGAAGAAGGCACCGATGGAACAAAGCCAGGGGAAGGGCTAGAAAATGAGTGCGAGAACACTTGTACTGGAGCAGGTGAAAACCCAGAAGAATGCACCATAGGAGAAGACTGATTTCCAGACTCATGAGTCCCAAACGACGCTGAACGTTGCACATTATAGTTCGACTTCGAAACATTATTACCAGAACCATTGCCTGGATACCCCTGCTCATACCTATACCAGCACTTTTGAGCAAGATGCCCAAAACGTTCACAAATTTGACACTGGGGTCGGTTAGAATTAAAACGACCACGCCCCCTTCCTCGATAAGAATTACTAGCACGTTGATCACCTTTAGAGAACCCAAAACTAGTCAAAGATGCATTTGCCACAGAATATTCCTCCTCCAAATCTTCACTAGTGGTCAACCTTTTCGAATCTTGTTTAACAGCAACATTAGCTTGAACTGAAAAATCAGCAGCCAAAAAATCCTTCTGCCGCATCTCACAGTCTATCAACATCTCAGTTAAGTTTTCAAGAGACTGAGGTTCCTTCGAAGCAATGGCAAGAACCGACTCAAACTCAGCTGTGAGTCCAGAAAGTATCACACTCACTTGCTCCTGTTCAGATACAATATTACCAGACGCATTCAAAGAATCACAAATCAGCTTGATTTTCGCAAGATATTCTGTAACAGTGAGACCTCTTTTCTTTTGAGAATGCAGGCTATGTCGTAAGGAAGACTGTTTTGCTGTGGACCTAGCAGCATACAGTCGAGAAAGAGAACTCCATATCGCTCTAGTAGTGCGCAAGCCCGTGAGATGTGGAAGTACATCAGCACTGACAGTGGACATGAGCCAGGAAGCAAGAAGCTTATCCTGCTTCAAGTACATCGAGAACACAGGATTCACAACACGCTGGCCAGCAGTATTGGTAATATCCTTTGGAGGGGGTGTATGTTCAAAAAGGAAATCAAGTAAACCATATCCTTCAATAATAATAAGAACTTGATGCTTCCACAATATATATGTACTTTCGGTGAGCTTGATTGTTTCAAGCTTAGGAAGTTGTTGAGGAGTAGACAAAGAAGACATCACATCCTCTGCAATCACAGAATCCCTAGAGTCTTCGGAAGTAGTCTCACCAGCCATGAAAACGGGAACAAGCAACTAATTCCAAACAGACAAATCGTCGAACACGTTGTGTGCACAACCACTCCAAGTAAACAAGTAAAACAGGCAACGATACGCAAGACTAATTCCAAACAGAAACAAACAGAAACCTCCCCAAACGAATCATAACAAGCAATCACAGATCCAAAAGAACTTCAACAGGTAACACGACGCAAAACAACAGCACACAAATCAACTGCAGAACTACTCAAATCTCAGGTAAAAAACACCACAAGATTTATCCTCTGATTTTAAAGATATCACAACACATCACTACTCTGTTTAATTCCAATAATCAACACGAAACAGAGATGCTTATGACCAGAATTAGATATCTTGAACTGAAAAACAGAGAATCAATGACAGATTGAAAGAACAGCGAGGACGGAAATCTCACCAATTCAGGCCAGTTCGCGATGAAAACCAGAACGCCAAAACTGAAACCAGAATAGGAATGGATTATCGAGTCACTGGTACAATCTGTAGACGCAGCTCAGCAGGAATCCAAAGAAACACCACAAACGGAATAGAGCGAAGCGGAAACTACCAGGATTTTGGCGAAAGATACCATGAAAGGATTTAGAGAATGAAACAGAAAACAGAGAAACAAACTAAAGGTAAGGAAGAGAGTCAAAGCTCTCACAAATTTTATTAATCAAGCCTGTAATATCTCAAAACGAGACCAGGTTATTTATACAATGTGAAGACTATGTGAACTGGCAAGGAACGGCACTAACTACCACACTTAACAGTCTAACCATATTTCCTAACTCCCTAACCACTCCTGCCAACTCAGCATAATCTGGTTACAATTCACACTCTAACTCTAATATGTGTAGCGTTAGTGGAATAGTTGTGTGTGTCGCCCGTTCTAGATTTTTCCTTGTTGTATTATAATAAATGTTCAAAACCCATGTACTTTTCACATATTCGAAATTTAACCCTCCTATTTAGTTTATAAGAAACTAATCTCTCTACTTTTCAAATTTAAAAAAAACAAGTCTAATTGTAACATCGTTAAAGTTCTTTTATTAAACTCAAGTCTATTACATTTTTTTAACAATTCTTTCCTAAGGGAAAGGGAAAGGGGAAGGAAAAAATTACTTATAACGAATCTAGTACCCACAACCTAGAAAAAATGGAATGTGCTAACTGAGAATTTTTAACCACTTACTCTAGTGGTTGTTAACCTATTACAACATTTTTTGTTACATGACTATCAGCATAATATTTTTTTTTCAATTTCAAAATGTCACATCAGTAAATTTAATAAAATAAACTTAAAAATGTTAACCATTGGACTTAATTTTGTAAATAAAAAAAGGTAAAAAGATTAAAATCTTAAAAACTAAATTAAGATAACTAAATTCTAAATGCTCGAAGAGTATATTTAACCATTTTTAAAATTAGTAATGGCTATGGAACTAATGAGGCGGTGATTGGTAAAATAAATTAAAGCTTCATGAGGTTTCTCTCATAGATTTTATACTGCTCATCAGAGGTCGATTGTGTTGGTGTTAAATTGTCGGATTTTTTATATAATAGGTATGATTCTATAAATAATACTTTTTACGGACTATATAGGGAAAATTTAGGGTTTCTTTTAGGGGAATAATGCTTTAGAAATGAATTTTAGGAAAATTTTAAACTTTAAATCTGACAGTGGCGGAAGTTGATGGCAGAGTTTGGAGTAGGGGTGATAACGAGCCGAGCTGAGCTCGAGCCTGGCCAGGCTCGGCTCGGCTCGGGCTCGTCAGGCTCGACTCGGCTCGAAATGAAAAATTTTGCAATAGTTTTTTTATATAAAATATTCGTTAAAAATCCCTTTCATAACCAACACTAAAACGAAATTCAATGACCGGAAAGAGGAAAAAAGTGCCAAAAATTAGATTAATCCAAATAATCAATAAATATTCTTATAATACAAACACATAATTAAAGAAAATACAAAATCAAACAACAATCAACTAATGAAAGAAAATACAAACACATAATTTATTTTAGTGCATATGTAGATTCCGAGCCTGTTCACGAGCTTTTCGAGCCGAGCCTGGCTCGGCTTATTAAGGTTTCGAGCCGAGCCCGAGCCCGAGCCGAGCTTTGACCGAGCTTTGATCGAACCGAGCCCGAGTAGCTCGCGAGCCGGTCAGGCTCATTATCACCCCTAGTTTGGAGGTAACTTTAAACTTTAAAAAATTTAGAGGTTTAATTAAAAAAATTCAAAAAAAATTTAAGACTTAAATTTAATTTTTTTTCCAGAAAAGTTGGGGTTTAACTAAATTTTTTGAAAATTTGAGAGGCTTAATGAGAATTTTTAAGAATTATGGGAAGGGCTTAATTAAAAAAAATCACAAATTTTAAAACTTAATCTGAATTTTTAAAAATTTTGTAGGGACCAAATTAATATTTTTAAAAATTGTAAGGGTCAAAAATAAAATTTTACAAATTTTAGGAGGGGTCGTGGCCCCCACCTGCCCTTATTGTGTTACTCCACTGTTCTTGGGGTATATTTTGGTATCTGCGGTGAAAATTACAATGTTTCGAGGCGTCGTCACCTGGCGATTTCAATTTTTTAATATTTTTACTTAGAGGTCGTTACTAACATTCACCTTAGATAGGGGGTGTTTAAATTCAGGTATTCGGGTACTCTAATTTAAACACCCGAAGTACTGGGTACCCAAATCTTCGTGTAGTTGTTTGACTGGCCTATGTTTCGGTATGTGTGTTGCGGGTACCCGTTAGTCGAATATTTGAATATTACGAGTATCCGTAAAATTAAATATTTAGGTACTCGATTAAACCAAATTATTGAATCGAAATTTACTCACAAATAAATTTACTCTCAAATAAGATCGAAACTGAGCATACCTTTTACTATTAAACTAAACCATCAACTAAACCAAACCAATAACTAAATAATTCACCCTTTATCTCTATCCTTTTCTGGATTTATCAACAAATAATTAACTGCCTTGAATTTCAAATTGTCCAGTCATGTATATAAATAATTGAATATAAAAAATAATTTAAATATAAAAAATAATTAGTTTACTTTAATAGGGTGAACTGGAAGGTGGAAATGTAATAGGGGGAGAGGTAATTTTTAAGATTTTTTAATTGGTTTACTTTAATATAAAAGAATAATTAAAATACATCCGGATAGTTGGATACTCAAAAAATTTTGATTTTGTGACCCGGGCCCGACCCGTGAAATAGCGGGCCGAATACCCAACCTAAGATGTAAATTTTTGTAAAAAAAAATACTCAAATTTTGATCGGGTCGGTAAGTCAACGGGCCGAGTCATCCAAATCAGGTACTTTTAAACACCCCTAACCTTATATACCAAATTATACCCCCTTTACCTCATTTCCCTAAAATTTGTGTCTAAAAACATTATTTCGCTAAAAAGCCGGTAAATTTAGTATAGTGAAGTAATTGTACATGTTATTTATAAATTTCTTTCAATTTTTTCATTATAGCATATATATATATATTTAATTTGAATGAATTAAATTAACAATTTATAAAAGAAAAACTGCAATATACTCAAGGATTTGTTTACAAAAAAATTATAGTTGAACTCTCGAAAAGAACCTGAATCAAACGCCTGACGACCGAACTTATCGCCGCGTTATTAATAGGTTCTTATAATAAAAGACACGTGTCTAATTATAATCATTTAGTTACTAAAAAGTTTATGTAAACTTTACAGTTTTTTAATTTATGTGGGTAGTAACTTTTACGAAACCCTAGCCGCTCCTTTGCTCTCCCCCCAACTTTCCCCTTACCCCCAAACAGGTGCAGATCCAGCGGCGGTCAACTGTCCCGTTCTTTGGCGGTTGGCCTCTCATCCCTCTTTGTTTCTTTTTCTCTTTTCTTTTTTTCCTTTTTTTTGATTTTATCCCTCGTCTCTCTTCGGAAGTTGGTTGTTGATGTCTCGACTCCGTCATGTTTCGTTGGGATTCTTGTCCCCGACGACCGTGGTTCATGAACGGGACCGATTTTGCTCGGAGGACCGTTGGGGAGCGGAAGAAAAGGTTTTCCTTTCCTTTTTTTTCTCTTTTTTCTCCCCTCTCTGAATTCTTTCAGAGAGGTTTTAGTTGCTCGATTCCTTTGCTTGTAAGCAGTCTGATGTCTCGTCAGCATGGCTCTCTGGTGGTGTGCCTTTTGCTGTCTCCCTGGAGGTTCTTCTCTTCTTTAGGGTTGAACCGCTCGACTGTAGCCCATTTACCGGTCATTGCGGCCTGATTTTGTCGTTCTCTTCAGCCCGACCCCTTGGATCAACGGTCGATAGACTACCAAGAATTTCTCGTACGGTGAATCTGCTTATGGATTCGGAAGTTCGGCTCCTCACTCTGCCGCCGTCTGCCAGCACTGTTTATTTGCTTAGGTTTCTTTGTTTGGATTCACAAGATCCCCTTTGTTGTTGCTTTCGTTTAAGGTCTTTGGTACTCTTTGTTTGTTTCCAGGCTTTTGTTCTGATGCCTATGTTTGTATATGTTTCTTTGTTTGAATGAAATTCATGTTTGATCAAAAAAGCTTTACAGTTTCTTTTCAAATAATATATCCATATGTGTATATATCAAAGTGACAGACACCTTAAGACTCATTCAGGGATCCGAATTGTGTTACTTATGAATAAAAATCATCTGAATTTTTTTTGTGTCTCTATTTATACTCTACAATAAAAAAAAATTAGTTTTAGGATTTAAGGTTTAAAGTTAGAGATAAGGTTAAGATTTATGAAATTATGGGTAAGGTATATCTTTTTAGTGTTTATGGTTTATAATTTAGAGTTAAAGATTGGAATTTATTTTTTTTAATGTTAGACATAAAAAGGAGCATCGAAAAGAGATACTTAAAAGATTTTTATTCGTAACTTATTAATTTATTGGCTATTAACTATAAATATATTACTACATCATTATCAACATATTTAATAATTAAATTGAAATTTACTAAAAATTTTAATTGAACTAAAAACAAATTGTTAAAATAATAATTAGAACCCTAAAAATCAAATTATAAAATAATTTACCCTATTAGAATCTGTTGAGAAACTCAGTGACATAAAAGTTTGGGTGAAGTACACAGATGGTCACTGAACTTTGATAATAAATAAATAAAATGGTAACCAAACTTTCAAAAATCACGAAGTAGCAATTAAACTTTAGATTTTGAAACAAAACGGTAAATGGGACGTTAAACCCCGTTAACCCCTAACGGAAATTTGACTGGGTATGCCACATCCCCACCCAATTTTCCACCTCATATTTAAAAAATAATAAAACTATATTCCACGTCATATTTAAAAATTAAAATTAAATCATTTTCGAATGGAAACCCTAATCCTCGCCCGAATCATTTGACTGGGTTAGGGCATTTCGCCTTTTTGTGAGTACCCGATTATCAGCATTGGTCATGCTTTCACTCTACCTAGTGTTGCCCATACGCCAAGTTTCTGAACCCTTCACCCACACCATCTTGTTTGTTTCCTTGAATGTTCATAAAATTGTTACCAATCCCAGCTTGCACCCCATGATAAGTGCCACTGGGGGCAGCAGACCTTAACCCCACCTGTGGCTCAGTTGTTGCTGTTGGAGATACATTGGCTGCTCTGGTTGCTGCTGCTGTTGATCATTCAAATGGAAAGGCAACTTTGAAGCTAAGAAACCCGGATGCTGCTTAGCCATTGCAGCTTGTGCGGACTGAACATGTTGCTCTTGCTGCATATTGGACTGCGGAGGCATCTGCAACATTTCACAAATTAGTTCAAATAAATAAAATGCATATTGGTTTATCCAAAGATACTAAACCGAAAAATTCTCCAAGACACAACCTGGGAAGATGTTGATCCCTGCGGCTGTGCATCAGCAAATTTAGCTAGATACATTAGGTTCTGCTGCAGCTGTGCTTGATACCTGAATCATTTTATTTTATTTTTTTATAAAATGAGAATATATATCATAATTTACAGTACTGATTAACTCACTGTATTACTCACAAAGACTTGCTTTGACAACCAAGCTCTTTCGTAGTAGAAATTAGGCACCGGATTTGCTTTGACAACCAAGCTCTTTCGCAGTTGCTTAAGGGCCGCTTCTTGCTCTTCATGCTTAAGGGCCTCATACTGTTGTCTCTCGGCCTCCAGAGCTTGGTGTTTTTCCTCCAACTTCTGGTAAAACTGGATTGACGAAAAATATGAATATTATCAATTGTTTGATCAAACAGAATGCAAATATCGGTTGTCTGATCAAAGAATGTACCTCATTCCGTTTCTCGGCACGTTCAGCACTTCTAAATGTTGGAGCAGTCCCAACTGTTACCCTTGATCTAGCAGTTCGAACAGATGCTGTAGTACTAGACAAAGCTAAGGGTAATTCGACTAAAACAATAACAGCTAATTACAATACAAACCTTTCTGCTAGAAGAGTTTAAAAAATAAAAGAGAGTTTCGATAAGTCCCTCAACCATAGTTATAAAGATAACTGCAAATAACATCGAATGGAGGATACGAGGAAGCGACAGACCAATTATCATCAGCAGCAGCATGCTTCCTTGTCAACAAAGGAGTCTATGGAGAGCTTGCATGAAACAAACGTAAAAATCTAGAAGATCAGCACCGCGTGCACTTATCACCGTTGTATCATTTCAACATGCCAAAAAGACTTTAAACCACACATAAGAATAGGAATGAAAAATTCTACATTATTGCTAAGTTTCCCTTCAGAAATCTCCTACTGAAGATAAAAAAGGCGAAATGCCCTAACTCAGTCAAATGATTCGGGTGAGGATTAAGTTTCCATTCAGAAATGACTTATTTTTAATTTTTAAATATGACATGTAATATGATTTTATTATTTTTTAAATATGAGGTGGAAAATTGAGTGGAGATGTGGTATACCCAGTCAAATTTCCGTTAGGGGTTAACGGGGTTTAACGCCCCAGTTACCGTTTTGTTTCAAAATCTAAAGTTTAATTGCTACTTCGTAATTTTTGAAAGTTTGATTACCATTTTATATTTTTTATCAAAGTTCAGTGACTGTCTGTGTACTTTACCCTAAAAGTTTTGTTATACGGAACCTGGGGACTAATATAAATAACAATTATCAACATCCATATCATTAAAGTTTATTTTACTTTTCAATAGAATGTTTTTATTTGCTTAGTATAAATAAAATTTTATTAGTAAAAGAACTAAGTTCCTGAAGAAAAAAAACCACACTCGAACATTCAAATGACTATAAACCATCAACTTAAACCTAAACATTAGAAATTATTAACTATAAACTCTAGACACTAAAAATAAAATCTTATCCTAGAACAATAAATTTTAAATTTTAAAACCATAAACACTAAAACTTAAACCTTAAGCCCTAAGAACCATAAGCCCTAAAAAAATAAACTTCAACCCTTTTAGATAAGTATTAATTACATTAAAGACATTAAACTCTAAACCATAAAACACTAAATACTAAATCCTAAACTTTAAACCCATAAATCCTAAACTCTAAAAACTAAACACTAAACCATAAAAAATCTTAAATATTAAAATATTAAATCTTAAACCTTTAAACCCTAAAAACCCTAAACTCTTAAAATTTTAAAACTTAAAAACTATAGGACCTAAACTTTTTTAGGTAAATGTTAATTACATTAAGCCTCCTAAATTAATGAAATACAACTTTTTAAGAATATAATTAATTATATTATAATATATTTTATTAAAAAGTAAAATAATCATTAATGATGAGAATCTTGCCAACTGTATATAACAAAATAATTTTTAAAGAGCGTTATTTACAGAATTTTTGACCATAATATTATAATTGAAAATTTTTATTCTAAAAATAAAAAACCCCACACATTATTTCTCAAACTAGGGATCATTACTAAAGACCAATAGATCACTGCCCGTTTTTTAACAGTATTTTTAGGGTGTTGGTACTGTTCAAACTCGGGTTGAAAGCCCTCCATTTTGCAACCAGACTACATTGCCACGTGGCTTGAGCTGGGTGTGTCTAGCACTGTTCAAAGTCGGGCTGCTCTCGCCCCGTCTTTAAACAGTGCACCGAATATTGGTGCATAGTGGCAGGCGGGTCAGCTTTATTTTATCTGAATTTTTTTTAATTGGTTGAATGGGGGGTTATAATTTTGTGGTTGAAATTGAAATGAGTTGGAGATAAATAGGGGTTCTGTTGAAGGTTGAAGAAAGAAGGTAGAAGGTAGAAGATAGAAGAGGAAGATTATGAAGAAATTTTGTGAGTATTTATATTTTATTTGAGAAAATTATGTTAAATTTATATTTATATTTGTAATGTATGTATTTTTTGTAGTTACCATTTTTTTTATTTTTTCAGATTAATTTTTTTAACTTTATATATGTTAGAATTTTGAAGTTAATGTTTGAAATATTAAAATTTTTGTGTTAAATAGGTTGTTGTAGAGGAGAAGAAAAAATTTTGTGAAGAGTTTGAGAAAGAGAGATTTGAAGAAATATATTAAGTATAATGCAATTTTATTTGAGAAAGTTATGTTAAATTTATATTTATATTTGTAATGTATGTATTTTTTGTAGTTACAATTTTTTTATTTTTTTAGATTAGTTTTTTAATTTTATATATGTTAGAATTTTGAAGTTGATGTTTGAAATATTGAAATTTTTGTGTTAAATAGGTTGTTGGAGAGGAGAAGAAGAAATTTTGTGAAGAGTTTGAGAGAGAGATTTAAAGAAATATAGTAAGTATAATGCAAATTTATTTGAGAAAATTATGTTAAATTTATATTTATATTTGTAATGTATGTATTTTTTGTAGTTACAATTTGTTTTTTTTTTGTTTTTTCAGATTAGTTTTTTTAATTTTATGTATGTTAGAATTTTGAAGTTGATGTTTGAAATATTGAAATTTTTGTGTTAAATAGGTTGTTGAAGAGGAGAAGAATAAATTTTGTGAAGAGTTTGAGAAAGAGGGATTTGAAGAAATATAGTAAGTATAATGCAATTTTAATTTGGTGGTTGAAATTTTTTAAATTTATGAAGAGATTAATTTGTTGTTTTTTAAAATTTTGGAGTTGATATTTGAAATTTTTAATTTTTGAATATTTCTATTGCTGTTAATTTTATGTTAGATTTTATAACATTAATGTTGAAAATGTTTATATTTAGAGTATATTGGGAGTAAAATGAGTATATTTGAAGTTGAATCAAAAAAGTAAAAAAAACATTTTTAAAATTTATTTGTAATTTTGAAAAAAAAAACTTAGGAGTTTACATAGTAAAAAATATTAAAGTTTTTTAATTTAAGATTTATTAGTAAAAATATGTTTTTTTTTTAATTTTATTTGTAATTTTGAAAAAAATTAACTTAGGTTAGGAGTTGGTTTAGGATAAACAATATTAATGTTTTAATTTAGGACCTTTTTTAAAATATTATGTATATACCGATTCTAATTAGGGTATTTATTATAAGTAGATTAGTGACTAGTTTGTAAAAATGTTAAAATTGAAGGTTATGAAGTGAAAGTAGTAAATTAGTGAGTAATTCGTAAAAAATTTAAAGTTGAAGAGTTTTAAACGAACATTAGTGAATGATATAGGGACTAAGGATTAAAGTTATATTAGTAATAGTAGTAGTAGTAAAAAAGATGTTTTTAAATTTTATTTGTAATTTTGAATAAATTGTTTTATTTAGGAGTTGTTGAAAATTAGTAAATAAATTCGGTAAAATTAATTTATAAACTTCAAAGAAATTTAATGAATTTGGGAGTTTTTTAATTCTAGCTTTATTTTTAATTTTGAAGAAATTATTTTAAATTCTAGTTTTATTTTTAATTCGGTAAAATTCAACGAAATTTAAATTCTAAGCATTTATTTAGTTATTTAGTAGTGTGATAAATGCAATAAAAATATTAATGAATTTGAGAGTTTTTTAATAATTAGTGACCTTAAAATTGTATGTGTTAAAAAATATGCATGTTATTAGTCTTTTAATAGTAGTGTAGTTGAATTGAAATTTTTAAAAAATCAATTTATAATATCTAGTATTATTTTTAATTCGGTAAAATTCAACGAAATTTAAATTCTAAGCATTTATTTAGTTATTTAGTAGTGTAATAAATGTATTAGAATAAAAATTTTAATTGCGTGAAATTTTACAAAATTGAGTCTCGAGTTATAATATATTCATACTTATCATGTAGGATGGCTGAGCAAGCTCCTCTATTGAGATTTCAGGATGAACACATTAGTAGTTTGCCGGTTCCTGAGATGGTACAATTTTGTTAATAATTGATTTATTAGAAATTCAATTCAATTATGTTAATAATATTTTGTTTGGTTTATCCCTTATTTATTGATGTGTTAATTACATGATTTTGAGGATACATTTAAACATCACCTAACCATGGTAAAAAATCCTCGGCACCATCGAATCACTGAATGGTTGCAACAATCTGAATTTTATTATGCGACATTCCTTCGAGGGTACAAGTTGGTGCTCGGGTTGATTGTTGCTCTGATTGAGCGCTGGAGGCCGGAAACACATACATTTCATATGCCGTGTGGGGAATGCACGATCACACTTGAAGACGTGATCATGCTTATTGGGGTGCCGATAAATTGGGCACCATTGATCGGGGCACCATTGACCAGGGAACCCTCGATCGACCAGACTGAAGTTAGAGCTGAAGCACTTTGCAGTTATTTCCTTGGGAAAGTGCCGGACAAATCAAATTTGTCAAGAAGTCATGTGAAACTGAGTTGGTTGCAAAAAGAATTCAATCTCAGTGAATATAGTTCGATTGATGCGGTTTATAATGCTAGTCGAACTTATATTCTGTAGCTCATTGGTGGTATATTCTGCACCTGTTTCCCTTTGACGACTCAAACCTTAGCCAAACAGTAGTATGTCTTTGTTACCAAGTTGGCTATAAGGAGATGATGTGACTCTTTGAGTACTCCATTAATGCACTTCACAAGGTTGGTAGTCATTTGCATGTATCGTCTACCACCTTCATCATATGATTGGGCCCATCTCTCTCTCGATGTTGTTGGCCCAACTCCAAACAAGCTCTCTATATTTCATTAAACTCGTCATCTTTCTTTTAAATTCTGGCCGTAGTAATTGATACCTTGTGCCATAATATTTGTTTGACTTAGCATCAACATAAATCAAAACACATCATGCATACACATATATAACAGAATTTGAAAGAATGCCACTTACCCATGCTCATAATCTCATTGCGAAGGTACTAATTTTTTAACCTTTCAACGACATTCTTTTCGATGTGACGAACATAGTATGCAGGGTATGCATAGGGAGGTGTCCAACGACTTTTCTCTCGATTAATTGTTACTTTGATAGTTGTCCCTTGATCAGAGATAATACAAACCCTGTCTTCTTGGACCACATGCTCACGCAAATTTGTCAAAAAGAAATCTCAAGCTTCAGCAGTTTTCCCCTCAACAATTGCGAATGCAATCAGAATGACATTGCTCTCACCATCTTGCATAACAACAACCAACAGTATGTGAGAGTATTTCTTATAAAGCCACGTTTCATCCACTTAGATTATGATCTTACAATACGGAAAGTCGTCAATGCATGGCTTGAAAGCCTAGAACAGTCGATGGAAAAATTTATACCATTGAAGCAATTGCCCTTGTCGGCCGCACGCATTATTTGTTTGATACTTGACTATGGTGCCTGGGATGAACTGTGTCATTGCCATCAATAACGCTGGTAGCTCATTATACGATCTGTCATAATCACCGTACACTGAATGCAATGCCTTATCCCTTGCACGCCACCCCTTCTTGTATTGTATTTGATATTGAAATAGTTGTGCAACGGTTGCTTTAATGGTTGAAACTGGAACCCTTGGATTTGATTCGACTAACTTCATCATGTGATGGCTTATTACGCTGGAGTCCCAATTTGATATAGTCCTGGTCGATGGTTGTTCGTAAACATGTGTGATCGCCTTTGTACTTCGTGACCTCCCAACGACCACTCTTCTTAAGCTCCGTTACACGAATCTTCTAGTTGCACCCTGCTCCGTACTTCACACACTTCGCAAGGAAAGTTTTCGTGTTGGATTCTGCAACCGCATAATCTACATGTTGTCTGATGTTATACTCTTTAATTGCTAATATAGCTTCATCTTTTGCCTTAAATTCTAGCCCCTCAAACAAGTCGTCATTCTGACTCGAACGTAGTTGGGGCATATCTGAAAATTGTGGCGCCCTCATCGCATCGAAATCCGCCAAGTGCATATGAGCAAGAGTTTCGTATAATGTAATGTCGCCCCCAGTCGGGACAAATTCTCCAACACCGAAGTTAGGGGCTTGACCAACGTTATTCGGGAACAAATCAGGATCCCAATATCTTCATCTTCGCTGGAATCTTCTAATGATTCTTCCCATCGGCCATATTCCAGTGCAATATTAGCATCAACATTTAGTCCGTACGATGGATCATATGTTGACGGCCCACCTTCATGAAATCCACTAGATGTCTGTAACCCCCTCGTCCCGGTCTGGCCGGATGACCGGTCCGAGAGAGCCACACGGGGAAAACCGAAGCGAAACCCGTTAAGGTTCCCCCTCGGTTAGCAACCCTATTTTTTTTTCTTTAATTATTCTTGTCTAGATGCCTTATTAAGTCCTATGTGGAACATGACAGCGGGAACACAGACACCATAGCAACGACCAACCCATACAGCCCCTTAAAACAGCCCATTTACCCTTTTTAAACAGGGCGTATCGATACACCTTCAGAGGGTATCGATACGCCTTGACCGGGGTCAACACCCTATGGTCAACGCCGTTGGACCGTATCGATACGCTTGAACACCGTATCGATACGCCAAGCACTCTACAACTCCCCAAGATTTCAGAGAGTTAAGAGGGTATCGATACACCCTTGCGTATCGATACGCCCAGCCTAACCTGAATTACAGAGAGTTTGGACCGTATCGATACACCCCACGTATCGATACGCCCAGCCAAAACTGTTTTCTCAGAGCAAGGCCGTATCGATACAGCCCTTGGGCGTATCGATACGCCCTGCACTGTAAGACCACAAAACTTAGCTAAACGACCTCAAACATGACTCTAGATGCAACTCTCGACTCACCTAAGCATATACAAACACGTAGGCACACATATACAAGCCAAGGGAAACATTTAAACATGGACTAAAACACTCATGCATAGCATTCATGTCAAAGAGCAATTCATGCAACCTTGACATACACAAGAGCTCAAAAGACCTTAAAAGGAACAAGACAACTTGAAAGGTTTGCATTCATACACAAGGCAACCTAAGCATTCTAAAACATGCCATCAAACATCGAAACATTCATCAGAGCGTAACGTGCTTACAAACCAAACATCAATCCAAAACAACATCAATTAAATGAGTCACACATGCTCATACAAGACCTTTGCCACATTGCTAGCTAATACAAAATCGATAACCATACTTGAGCTACAAACTTGGAAGCCCTTCTTGCCTTGCCTTGTGCTAACGCCACGCTAATGATCTGCATTGTTGAACATAGAGAGCGTAAGCTATAAGCTTAGTGAGGGTGCTCTAAAGTGAAAAACAACAACAATGCAGGGTCCAAGCATGTTAATCCTAGTCTACATACATCAAACATAGGTATAATATCAAGTAGACTTAGCTAGTCTTTCAAGTGGCATATATGGTCTCTCATTCCTAACAAGATTAAACATCAATATCATCAACATACAACAATACCATATATCACACTCACACATCACCATCATATATCACAATACATGATTTAAGTTTAATTGGCCACTTTAATTTCCCCGATTGTGCGGATATAAACCTCAACAATACTTTACCTCGGTGGGATTACACTCATCACCGGCCCTTGCATGTGCGGGATTCCACTCATCGCCACATGCCCTACGGATGGGATTCCACTCATCATCCCGTAGAAATATATGAATAGCTTCCGGTGGAATGTTACATCACCGTACTCCTCCTTGATGACTTAACGCCATCAAGGCCACGTACGTTTTGACTCAATTTGTGTGCACACTATCCTAATGATCGATCATTTACAACCGGTAATTTTAGTGCCAATTATTATAACCACAACATGTATCACCAACCACATATCATCAATACATTCATGCTCAACACATATATCCACAACATGATATACATATACATGCACCATCTAATCACAAGCATTTGAGCATAGTCATCGAGCACATAGCATTCAAAGAAAATTAGACTAAGTTAACTACTTGGATTAAAAGGAAGCGGCCTACCAAGCACACTTGCACACACACACACTACTCATGCTCGAACCAACTTCAAAACAAGTTTAGACCACTCACCGTCCTCCTTTAGCAAATCGAACAATCCTCCTACGCACCCGGATTCGGTCCCAAAGCTCCTTCAACGTTTCCCCTTGCTTCTAGCCAAACAAAATACATTCATCACTTCCCAAATCAATGCTAATTCAATCATCAATCCACATCGCAAAACACAACTCAATTTCCACAAATTCCAAATCACATAGCATCCCAAAAACCCAATTTTCGGACTCCCACAACCAAGGGCTGAAATACCCAAATTCAAGCATCCAAAAGACTTCCAAAACATCCCAAATCACCCTCCTAACATAACTAGACCATCAGCCCTTCAATTCCCACACAAATCCTCTCAAAAACCTAATTTTTCAAACCCTAAAATTGGCCCTAAAGACCCCCTACGAAAATTCATCCAAAATTGATCAAATTCATATATGTTGTATACTTTAGCATGATTAACAAAAACCCCAACACAATTTCTTAAGACCAAATGAAAAACCCCATTTAAAACCCAATTTTTCATCATAAACCCTAATATTTCAAAACCCACATTTTTGAAATCTAAGACAATAAGCAAGTAGAGGATGGAGAGGAGGTTGAGAAAATACAATTATCTCTTAAAATGGTGTGGAAATCGGGTGCTAAAATTGATGGAATAGTAATTCCAAGCTTGGGAGGTTTTAGAAATGGTGGGGGTTTTCAAAATGGGAAAAGGAGGAAGAATGGAGGAGGAAGACAACTTTACCATAAAGTGGTCTTCCTTTATTTAAAACTTGGGTAAATAGCCCCATAGGTCCTTCCCAACTTAATAAAACTCAATTTGGTCATTATCTGAAGTTGGTTTATTTTAATTTAATTTTATTAGACTCGAACTGAACCCGGCTAACTCCTAAGCCCAAAACACGGGTGTTACAACTCTCTCCCACTTAAGGAATTTCGTCCCCGAAATTACCTGTCTGAAAGAGATACGGAAACTGCCTTTCCATATCCTCCTTCCTCTCCCAAGTGGCCTCGTCCACACCTCTACGTTGCCACCGCACCTTTACTAGCTCAATTGATCTACCCCTCAACACTTTACTGTCAGAAGCTAAGATCTCCACTGGCTCTTCTTCATAAGTCAAATCCGGATTCAATTCAATTTCTTCTACGGGCATAACATGTGATGGATCGGACCTATACTTACGAAGCATTGACACATGGAACACATCATGTATCTTCTCAAGCTCGGATGGCAAACGCAACTGATAAGCAACGGGACCAACCCTCTTCACAATCTCATACGGTCCTATGTACCTCGGACTCAACTTTCCCTTTCGGCCAAACCTCATTACTTTCTTCCACGGAGATACCTTCAAGAATACCTTCTCACCCACTGAGAACTCAACTTCCTTCCTCTTCAAATCGGCATAGGACTTCTGCCTATCCGAAGCAGCCTTCAAACGGTCGCAAATCAATTTTACCTTGTCGGTTGTCCCCTTGAGCAAATCTGGCATAGGTAACAATTTCTGTCCTACCTCGGCCCAACACACTGGAGTTCTACACTTCCGGCCATACAAGGCCTCATACGGAGCCATCTGAATGCTCGACTGAAAACTGTTGTTGTACGCGAACTCTACTAGAGGCAAATGCTTCTCCCAAGTACCCTGAAAGTCTATGATACAACATCGCAACATGTCCTATAGGATCTGAATAACTCTCTCTGACTGACCATCTGACTGAGGATGATAAGAAGTGCTGAAGTTCAAACGGGTACCCAAAGCGGTATGCAGACTCTCCCAAAATCTAGAAGTAAACCGCGGATCTCTATCTGATACAATGGACTTCGGTACACCATGTAACCTCACAATCTCACCAATGTACAAATCGGCCAATCTATCCAAAGTGTAAGTAGTGTTGACTGCCAAGAAGTGAGCACATTTTGTAAATCGATCCACTATCACCCAAACTGAGTTCTTCTTCGTAGGAGTCAAAGGCAAACCCGAAACAAAATCCATGGTGATGTTCTCCCACTTCCATTCCGGTATTCTCAACGGCTGTAACAAACCTGAGGGAACCTGATGTTCCGCCTTCACTCTCTGACACACTAGGCACTTACTCACAAAGTCGGCTACATCTCTCTTCAAGCCAACCCAAAAGTACTCATTCTTCAAATCGCGGTACATCTTCGTACTTCCAGGATGCATAGCAAACGGACTATTGTGGGCTTCAGTCAAGATCGTACGTTTCAAATCACTGTCTTCAGGCACAACTATTCTGTCTTTGTAACATAAAACCCCATCGGAACTGAAACTGTAGTCTGAAGATCTACCCTCGGCTATATCTTGCACGTGAGGTGCCAAAGATCTGTCTAAGAGTTGTTTCTCCCTAATCATCTGACCTAGAGTAGGTCTAACCTGAAGCTCGGCTATCAAGCCACCATCTCCAGACAAACTCAATCTAGCAAACATAGCTCTCAAATCCACGGCCATCTTCCTACTCAAAGCGTCGGCCACTACATTGGCCTTACCCGGATGGTACTCAATGGTAAGATCATAGTCCTTTAGTAGCTCTAACCACCTACGCTGTCTGAGATTCAAATCTCGCTGAGTCATAATGTATTTCAAACTCTTGTGATCGGTGTACACTGTGCATTTCTCACCATACAAATAGTGCCTCCAGATCTTCAGAGCAAACACAACTGCAGCTAACTCTATGTCATGGGTCGGATAGTTGCGCTCATGGGTCTTCAACTGTCTTGAGGCATAAGCCACTACTCTTCGGTCTTGCATCAAAACACATCCTAACCCTACATACGAGGCGTCACTATAAACCACATAGTCCTTCCCGGACTCAGGCTGAATCAAGATCGGAGCTTGGGTCAAAGCTTCTTTCAATTTTTCAAAGGCTCTCTGTCTTGCATCTGTCCACTCAAACTGAACACTCTTCTGAAGTAACTGTGTCAAAGGAGCGGCTAATTTAGAGAAACCCTCTACAAACCTCCTATAGTATCCGGCTAAGCCTAGGAAGCTACGTACCTCCGTCACAGACTTTGGTTGCTTCCACTCAACAATGGCTTCAATCTTCTTCGGATCAACTCTAATGCCTTCAGCTGACACTACATGTCCTAAGAAGACTACTTCATGGATCCAGAATTCACACTTGCTGAGCTTCGCATACAACTGATGATCTAGCAAAGTCTTCAAAACAAGTCTCAAATGTCGGTCATGGTCTTCTTCAGTTCGCGAGTACACCAAAATGTCATCAATAAACACAACTACAAACTGATCTAGATACTGGTGGAAGATTCTATTCATCATGTCCATGAAAGCTGCCGGTGCATTAGTCAACCCAAATGGCATGACTAAAAACTCATAATGACCGTATCTAGTCCTAAAGGCCATCTTCGGTACATCAACCTCTCTAACCTTTAGCTGGTAGTAACCTGATCTCAAATCAATCTTCAAAAAGACCGATGCTCCTCTCAACTGATCAAACAAGTCATCGATTCTAGGCAACGGATATTTGTTCTTCACTGTCAACTGATTTAACTGTCTATAATCTATGCACATTCTCATACTTCCATCCTTCTTCTTCACAAACAATACTGGTGCACCCCAAGGTGAAGAACTAGGTCGAATAAAACCTCTATCTGTCAATTCTTGCAACTGAGTCTTCAACTCCTTCAATTCTTTCGGTGCCATACGATACGGAGCAATCGAAACAGGAGCTGAATCAGAATAAGTCTCAATGCTGAACTCTACCTCTCTGTCCTGTGGTAACCCTGGCAACTCTTCTGGAAACACACTAGGAAAATCACATACTGTCCGGATGTCCTGAGGTCTAACCTCACACACGTTAGGGTTCATCACATACGCTAAGTATGCTTCACACCCTAACTCAACTAATCTCTTAGCCTCTAACACTGAAACCACATTGGATAAGAACTTCACATTCTCACCCACCACAACAATCTCATAATCATCTGTGAGCTTCAAAGAAATCCGCTTAGTTTCAAAATCTATCCTAGCCCTATGCTCCGTGAGCCAATCCATACCCAGAATCACATCGAAACCGTAGAAAGGAAGTTCCATCATATCCACTGGAAACACATGCCCCTGAACCATCAACGGACACCTTCGATACATCTTCCTAACCACTACCGTGTCCCCAAAAGAACTAGTAACACTAACTCCTACCTCTAACAACTCACAAGGCAAATTCAAAGACTGTGCATGCTCACTCAATATGTACGAATGTGTAGACCCAGAGTCAATCAAAGAAAGCAAACCCAAAGACCGTATCGAGAAGTTACCTGCGATCACATCGGTGTCATGCTGCTCCCCGCGCTGAGCGTAAACCCTAGCCTGTCCTCCGCCCTCCGGCTGGACTGCAACTACATGAGCTAAGTTTCTCTGACCATCGTTCCTCGGCTGGAAATTACCTCTACCGCGCCCGCGGCCTCTCTGAAAGTCGTTGGCTCTAGCAGGAGCCTGAGCTGGTGCCTGTCCCACCTGATGTGGACAGTCACGTCTAATGTGGTCTCTAGCACCACAACTCCAACAAGAATGGTAGTTCCCCCAACACTCACCGGTGTGGTTCCTCCCGCAAGTAGCACATGTGGGCAACTTCCCTCCAGCTCTCTGACCCTGATGGCCCCTACCGTGGTTACCGCCACCACGCCTATGATCAAACTGATGCCGGTTGTCCCGATGCCTCTTGGCATCACCTCTATTGAAGTTGCTGGACCTCTTACCCGAACTAGATCCACCTGACCGCCTGGTCAAACTCAAACTGTGCTCTAAGTCCTTGGCCCTCGAGACCAAGACATCAAAATCAGTGTAGTCTGAAGCTAGAGTATAAGTCTTGATTTCTTCATTCAGCCCATAACGGAAACGGTTACAACGCTCCACCTCAGTAGGTACAAGCTCGGGTGCATACTGACTCAGTCTAACAAATCTGATCTCATAGTCGGTCACCGACATACTCCCCTGAAGTAGAGCCATAAACTCTCTCTTCCTCTCGTCGAGGTATCGCGGACCCAAATACTTCTTCCGGAACGTTGTCTCAAAGAACTCCCAAGTAACCTCAGCGTCATCCATCCCCGAAGTAACGGTGACCCACCAGGTGTAGGCATCACCCTGAAGCAAAGACTCCACACAACCTAACTTGCGATCACCAGTACATCCCATCTGAGCAAGAATACGGACGGTCTTCTCAAACCACATCTCTGACCTCTCCGGAGTAGCACCTCTAAACTCTTCGGCCCCAAGGCCCCGAAGTCTCTCTAATGGCAATCCGGTGCCCTCACCCTGATGATGAGCTGCCTGACCTCCAGCTACTGCAGCCTGGAATGCTCCGGCTATTGCCTGAACCAACGGAGCTAAGTCGATTCCGGCCGGTCCTTGGCCACCTTGGCCACCCTGGCCTCCTTGTGGTCCCATTCCTTCGGGCCCGGCCTCGCCTCCCACTCCCGGTGGAGGAGGTGGTGGTGGTGGAGGTGGTGGAGGAGCTCCAACTCCAACCACTGGCTCTCCCACTTGAGCCTCAACTCTCACAACTGGCTCGACTCTCGGAGCCTCTGCCCGTGGTTCCGGTCGAACCATCCTAGGCCTCCCACGTGGTCTCATGGTCCAACTAGCAAGGTAAACTACAACAAGAAACAGATAAGGATTACGTTAGTCAAAGCAAGGGTCCAACAGTGCTCAAGTATTCCTCTTTTCAAAAATCCTTTTAAATTAAGTAGTAGTAGCAATGGGCACAACTCACACCAGACACGACAATTCATGCTTCAAAACAGCATACTATCAAGCAAACATCAAGGATTCATGGCAAAGCATGCATCGAACATCATAAGCACTTAACACATTAAGCTTACCTCACTTACCTGCCCGAGGTCTCGGTAACCTCAGGCTCTGATACCAACAAATGTAACCCCCTCGTCCCGGTCTGGCCGGATGACCGGTCCGAGAGAGCCACACGGGGAAAACCGAAGCGAAACCCGTTAAGGTTCCCCCTCGGTTAGCAACCCTATTTTTTTTCTTTAATTATTCTTGTCTAGATGCCTTATTAAGTCCTATGTGGAACATGACAGCGGGAACACAGACACCATAGCAACGACCAACCCATACAGCCCCTTAAAACAGCCCATTTACCCTTTTTAAACAGGGCGTATCGATACACCTTCAGAGGGTATCGATACGCCTTGACCGGGGTCAACACCCTATGGTCAACGCCGTTGGACCGTATCGATACGCTTGAACACCGTATCGATACGCCAAGCACCCTACAACTCCCTAAGATTTCAGAGAGTTAAGAGGGTATCGATACACCCTTGCGTATCGATACGCCCAGCCTAACCTGAATTACAGAGAGTTTGGACCGTATCGATACACCCCACGTATCGATACGCCCAGCCAAAACTGTTTTCTCAGAGCAAGGCCGTATCGATACAGCCCTTGGGCGTATCGATACGCCCTGCACTGTAAGACCACAAAACTTAGCTAAACGACCTCAAACACGACTCTAGATGCAACTCTCGACTCACCTAAGCATATACAAACACGTAGGCACACATATACAAGCCAAGGGAAACATTTAAACATGGACTAAAACACTCATGCATAGCATTCATGTCAAAGAGCAATTCATGCAACCTTGACATACACAAGAGCTCAAAAGACCTTAAAAGGAACAAGACAACTTGAAAGGTTTGCATTCATACACAAGGCAACCTAAGCATTCTAAAACATGCCATCAAACATCGAAACATTCATCAGAGCGTAACGTGCTTACAAACCAAACATCAATCCAAAACAACATCAATTAAATGAGTCACACATGCTCATACAAGACCTTTGCCACATTGCTAGCTAATACAAAATCGATAACCATACTTGAGTTACAAACTTGGAAGCCCTTCTTGCCTTGCCTTGTGCTAACGCCACGCTAATGATCTGCATTGTTGAACATAGAGAGCGTAAGCTATAAGCTTAGTGAGGGTGCTCTAAAGTGAAAAACAACAACAATGCAGGGTCCAAGCATGTTAATCCTAGTCTACATACATCAAACATAGGCATAATATCAAGTAGACTTAGCTAGTCTTTCAAGTGGCATATATGGTCTCTCATTCCTAACAAGATTAAACATCAATATCATCAACATACAACAATACCATATATCACACTCACACATCACCATCATATATCACAATACATGATTTAAGTTTAATTGGCCACTTTAATTTCCCCGATTGTACGGATATAAACCTCAACAATACTTTACCTCGGTGGGATTACACTCATCACCGGCCCTTGCATGTGCGGGATTCCACTCATCGCCACATGCCCTACGGATGGGATTCCACTCATCATCCCGTAGAAATATATGAATAGCTTCCGGTGGAATGTTACATCACCGTACTCCTCCTTGATGACTTAACGCCATCAAGGCCACGTACGTTTTGACTCAATTTGTGTGCACACTATCCTAATGATCGATCATTTACAACCGGTAATTTTAGTGCCAATTATTATAACCACAACATGTATCACCAACCACATATCATCAATACATTCATGCTCAACACATATATCCACAACATGATATACATATACATGCACCATCTAATCACAAGCATTTGAGCATAGTCATCGAGCACATAGCATTCAAAGAAAATTAGACTAAGTTAACTACTTGGATTAAAAGGAAGCGGCCTACCAAGCACACTTGCACACACACACACTACTCATGCTCGAACCAACTTCAAAACAAGTTTAGACCACTCACCGTCCTCCTTTAGCAAATCGAACAATCCTCCTACGCACCCGGATTCGGTCCCAAAGCTCCTTCAACGTTTCCCCTTGCTTCTAGCCAAACAAAATACATTCATCACTTCCCAAATCAATGCTAATTCAATCATCAATCCACATCGCAAAACACAACTCAATTTCCACAAATTCCAAATCACATAGCATCCCAAAAACCCAATTTTCGGACTCCCACAACCAAGGGCTGAAATACCCAAATTCAAGCATCCAAAAGACTTCCAAAACATCCCAAATCACCCTCCTAACATAACTAGACCATCAGCCCTTCAATTCCCACACAAATCCTCTCAAAAACCTAATTTTTCAAACCCTAAAATTGGCCCTAAAGACCCCCTACGAAAATTCATCCAAAATTGACCAAATTCATATATGTTGTATACTTTAGCATGATTAACAAAAACCCCAACACAATTTCTTAAGACCAAATGAAAAACCCCATTTAAAACCCAATTTTTCATCATAAACCCTAATATTTCAAAACCCACATTTTTGAAATCTAAGACAATAAGCAAGTAGAGGATGGAGAGGAGGTTGAGAAAATACAATTACCTCTTAAAATGGTGTGGAAATCGGGTGCTAAAATTGATGGAATAGTAATTCCAAGCTTGGGAGGTTTTAGAAATGGTGGGGGTTTTCAAAATGGGAAAAGGAGGAAGAATGGAGGAGGAAGACAACTTTACCATAAAGTGGTCTTCCTTTATTTAAAACTTGGGTAAATAGCCCCATAGGTCCTTCCCAACTTAATAAAACTCAATTTGGTCATTATCTGAAGTTGGTTTATTTTAATTTAATTTTAGTAGACTCGAACTAAACCCGGCTAACTCCTAAGCCCAAAACACGGGTGTTACAATGTCCCAGTTGCCAACATTGCAACAAAACTGCCTCCGGACATATCAATTTCGTTACCGACACCCATTTGACTAGATTCCCCGGTTGCGTTTCTAGAGGGGCCGAAAATATCAAGCATCTCAGCAAACAATTCGACATTTCGAATTCCCATTGACTCGTGCTTTGCGATCATAATTGTGACATCTTCATTCTCTTTGAGAGCAATCGCGGAATATATGATTAGATTCGAACATGTCATCCACCGGTACCGCAAAATATGAATCGGAGCTCCAATTTTCTCCGATATCTCCTCTTTCAATACTCGGAGTGTGATTTATTTGTTAATTCTCATCTTCGTAGGCCTCTCCGAATGAAATACGATACCAACATCAAATTTTACCATTTGTCCATTGTAATAGACAATCACAAAACAGCCGCTGTTGCTTATTTTCTCTGCATATTCGGAAAAAAATTCAATCCACAATTAATTTTCAAACAACGTCAAAAATATACAGATAAAAAATAATATTTCAAAACAACTTACATTTTTTCTTTCAACTTTCTTCTTCTACTACTTCTTCTCCCTCTTTACTCAAATATAACTTAAACGGTTTTTTATCAAACTACATTCTTCAACACTAACATAACATATTTAAAAAAAACCCCAACTTGAATATTTCCCTACAATAGCCGTACACGAAAATTAATATTCACTAACAGATTTCTAATAAAAAAAACTACACTATCCCTATATAATTTAAAATTATTATAACAATTAAATTTTTTTTACTACCCTACACCTGTACCTACACTACTATTATTTCGCATCACTGAAACCTACATCTGCACATACACATGCACCTATATCACATCACTGAAACCCTACACCTGCACCTACACCACTATTATTTCACATCACTGAAACACTACACCATTATTATTTCACATCACTTAAACCCTACACCCGCACCTATATCAATTAAAAATATTTTAAATCAAATTAAAAAATATTTTAGAAATACATATATCACATCACTGAAACTCTACACCTGCGCCTACACCACTATTATTTCACATCACTAAAACCCTACACCTACACCAATATCAATTAAAATAATTATTCAAATATTTTTTTCAGTCTGAAAAGACTGATCACTGAATTAAAAATTAAGTTATATTTTAGTACATAATTAGTGTAAAAAAAAATTTCAAATAAAATTAAAAATTAAGATCTCATATTTATAATATTTAATATTCAAATAATAATTATTTATTATTTTATATTCGATCCAAAATAAAAATAAAAATTATCACCTCCCATTCAACCAATTTAAAAATCAAACATAAAGCCTGACCCGCTTGCCGCTCTGTACCATTAGTCGGTGCATTGTTCAAAGACGGGGGTGGGCAGCCCGACTTTGAACAGTGCCAGCCGCCAGGCACGCCCAGCTCACGTCACGTGGCAGTGTGGCATCTTAGAAGGGGGAGGATCACCATCCGACTTTGAACAGTACTGGCACTGAAAAAGTACTGTTTAAAGACAGGTTGTAGTGCACCGGTCTTCTAAATTTGAACCGTAATCATCCCCAATTCTGAAATTAATGTTAGCGGGTCTTTATTTTGAGAATAAACAAATTTCAAACTAATATTCGGGTAAATCTTCCGTTATTTACATATTTGTTTAAAGTTAAATTTTATCAAATCAGACAAAACTCTAAAGATAGTAAAACTATTTCATCAAATACTGAATGCCGCTGCATTTTAAAGATTCGAACAGAAAAACTTAGTTAAACTAAAATAATTCGTACCAATTTTGATCCAAGGGCGTTTTTCTCTCATGCAACTAGTAATTATTACAGGGAGTATAACGTGTGAGATAGTAGCGATGCGGCACCAACAAAAATGTTAAAAGACACAAAATTTAAAATAATAAATGTTACACTTTTTAAAATAAAAATTTAGTTTCAAGTATCGATATTCATTTCTTACGATAACATTTTAGGTTTTTGTAAGTATCAAAACTTGTCTTTTAGTATCGATACTGTCGTGAGACCACCAACCTAAAATGTTATCAAAAAGTATAACATTTCTAATTTTTAAGTTTCATGTTTTGTAACATTTTCAGTTGGTACCACACCGTAGACGTAACGCATACGTACCCAATTGTTACTCATTAAAGTTAATGAACTAGTTGCAAGCAGTCAGTCCCCCGGGGATGGAAATCATCTACCCCTAACTATGTCCCTGTTGGTGCCTCCATTTTAAAATAGTGAGTTTAGAGTTTAGGGTTTGGGGCTTAAGGTTGGGGCTTAGGGTGTATTTTTTAGGGTTTATGGTTTAGGATATGTAAATTAGGGTTATGACTTAAAATTTAATTTTTAAATAATTTTTAATAAGAGACATATAAAAAGGCATGACTAGGGGCAGAAAATTTTTACTCGTCACCAGGACGTACGAGTGAGAACAAGACTTTATATAAGACACGAAAACAGAACGTCAATCAAGTCTGGAGGCTATTGATTTTGTATCCTCTCTTTATCTCTTCAAATTTAAGATATATATTTTGGATTTATCAACTTTTTCCTATGAATTTCCTGCCTTGCAATATTCCATCCATGTCTATAAATAAAGGCCTCCACAGTTTGGAAAAATATCCATGCAAAACAATCCAAATTCATCCTTTTAATACATTGCTCTCTCGTTTAACCTAATTCCTCAACCATGTCAAAGTCTCAAGATGTAGCTTCATGGTCCGTCGGATTCTGTGATTGTTTATCCGACATGAAAACTTGTAAGTCTGCTTTTTTTTATCAAAACCAGTTCTGTCATTTCAAATGTATGTTTTGAACTTTCAGGTTGTACTGCATGCTGGTGTCCATGCATCACCTTTGGCCAGATAGCTGAGATTGCTGACAAAGGGTCGACTTGTGAGTAATCCATTTCTGAATTGGAAGTGTCTTTGAATTAAGTTTGCAGATAATTGAAGAGAAATCAATGTTGAAAATCACTGTTTTTGATGGTGCAGCATGCGGGGCAAGTGGGGCAATATACACATTAATAAGGTTCATCACGGGGTGTCCATGCTTGTATTCCTGCTTTTACCGATCCAAGCTCAGGAATCAGTATAATTTGGAGGGAGGCGGTTGTGGCGATTGCATGCGCCATTTCTGTTGCGAGATTTGTGCCTTGATTCAAGAGTATCGCGAGCTCAAGAACCGTGGATTCGACATGTCTATCGGTAAGTACTACATATACCGATGTATTAAACCCTTCCGTTTTTAGTATTTTTCATGTTTATTTTACAGTTTATATCTGAGGTCTGGGTATAAACCCCTTTAATTGATCTTAGCTTAATTGTTTTTGGTGTTGATGTTATTAATTTTGTGGAGTTTATATGCAGGTTGGCAAGCAAACGTGGAGAAGAACCCAGGGCTGGCAATGGCTCCACGGATTGAAAAAGGGATGAACAGATAGATAATGATGGGATTTCTACATTAATGCTACTATATGTTTATTCAGTGTCTTCTTCAATATGTATGTATGTCCGTCCGTTTGTGAATTGTGATTGTGGTTAAAATAGTTTGATGTAAGCGGTTTCTATTGATGTCAGATAGTCAAGAGTAAGAATGAAAATCTAAATAAAAGTTGTTCCTTCGGATAAATTTTATTTCATCTCTAGTTCAAATCCAACATTGTGAATGAAGCAAATTAAATTTGGATGGCATCTCTTATAACGACCATCTATAGTATTTGATCTGAATTAATAGATCAATAAAACAAATATTAATTGTTAAATGATGGACTACCACGGAAATCCATTAATTGGTCGAGTGGTGAAAAATGATCATATTTATTTAATATATGGGCTACCTAAAATGAGGCCCATCAGTACCAAAGGGTGCTCTTTCGGCTTACACAGGCCTTGCTAACAGTGGAAAATGGATGATTGGATATTTGGGCAAAGATAAAACACTTTGTTTCTATTGTTTTTGTAATCTAAACATACTTTGAAACTTGACAATGATATTTGAGCTTTGTCCTCAAAGAAAAATAAAGGTGCAATCTTTAGTGTACAACTTCAACTTTCTTGGTTAATTGGGAACAATTGGAATCTTTTCATTTCACAATAATAGGGCAGGGTGACCATTTTCGCACACCACTTCCGGTTCAACATCGTTGCTTGGGGGGAAACAATTCAAGGGTGCGCTGAAAAGAATGCCAACAGACCCACCAGCGGTGCATTGATGTACGTTGTGGGCTCGGACTCTTGAAAATAAGGTCTTGAATCCGGAAAAGCATCCGACACATTAGGTCCACCCACCACTGCTCCCACCAGTAAATTCGGGTTTGGGTTCGGAGTCGAGTAATATCGAGATCCAGCTTTACAGCCGATGCGAGCTGGATGGGCCGCCACTGATGGCAACGAGCTGCCCCTGTGATGAATCCTCCGAGGGAAGCGTGAACCGTACCCAACCATGTAGGACATCCCTAGTGGATTATCTCCCAGAATATAGTTCACCTAAAATTCCCACAATTATCATCAATTATTAACTCTATGGGGTACTTTTTTCTATTTGTACAAATAAAAAGACCCAAAAATCACGTGAGGGGTTTTACTACTTTAGTGATCATGCAAATCAAACATTCCTATATATAAAAAACAAAACAAAACCTACCCGTTGATTTTGTCTGATTTAGGATATGGTCCCCTTGATTAAAAATAAGAAAACAAAACAAGAATGTGGTAACTGATAATATTACCTGGCGTTTAGCCAACTGTTTGAGAAAGGCAGGGGAGGCTGATCTTTCACCACATGGCACCACCTTGTTCGCGTGGCTTAGGTAATTAGAATAGGCTAGCAGTAGGAAAGACAGTGACGTTACATGCTGCATGTTACTCCCCCCAGCTTTGAAGATCAGCCCACCTTTTTCATTTTTCCATCACAAGAACAAAAAGGGTTAGTTTCTTTAATTCTTAATTAGCAGAAAGCCACCTGGATTAAGAAATTGCTTAGCAGTTAATTACCATGTGACAAACCTAATCATTTTGCTATCCAATGCTAAATGTACAAAGAAATAAACCATTTCTTTACCTGGAGAGTATTGGACTTGAGGATGAGAAATTCCAGGCAATAAAGAACAGATAAAACCATCAGCATTTTGCTTGAAAGACTCGAAATATTCAGCTTTTCCCATCAGCACTTCCTGCAACATAGGTAATAGTAATATATTAAGTATTAACAACTTCTAAGTTCATGCACATAATAGGAAGTAAATTAAATGCATGAATACGACGAAACTGCATAAGATGTGTATAAGGGGAAGGAAAAAAGATAATGGGATATAGTATTGTAGGGAACCGTTGCCCCAGACTTTAGGCACATGCATGTAGCAGTAATTTACAGATCGGGGGACCCACCGAGAAAAACTAAGATGCTTATGGACTTTGATGCCACCTCCAGGCTCCAGTTCAGCACAAAACTTTGGTTTATGATTGAAGAAACAAAGTAGCTTGAATCCACTCCATAAAAACACAGATTTATGTTTATTTAATTTTTTAGTTGTTAAAGAGAATGTCCAGATTGGGTTTGTCAAAGCATAATTTATGCTTCACATGAAACCCAAATTCTATGCTTAGTTGCTTACACCATCATGTGCAATGATCATACTCCCATCTAGCTGTACGGCCATTACCCTTTATCTTCTACATTTTTTTATGTTAGAAAAGTGTGGAAATCTAACCAGCAACTTGTCTTTGGTTTTAAAAATCTGGGAAAATAAAATCTAACCTTTTTTTTCTCTTGACCATGATAATAAGTCCAAGATTTCCCAGCTTGCAAACTGTTTTCAGTTGTTCTAAAAGTCTTAAAAAAGGGACCTCACTGATAGGGTTGGAATTTGGAAAATCAGGAAGAAGATGAGGGTCCACCAAGAAAAATTATCAAAAGTTATTCCCCAGCCACGTGACACTGAGCCAGATTTTCTATATACTTTTCTTAGGAAAAATAATATTAATATTCCTACATTCCCCAACAAAGAACACAGGACAAGAAGAATAAGAACACTGCACTAGAGAAAACATTATAATACTAAACAAATCAAATAAGAAAATGATAAGCACACAAGCATATGTACATTATGCAAACAAAATTAAACCAACCCCATTTCCAAATTAAAAAAAAAAACAATCGTATCATTAGAATAATTAAAACATAAACAGATATATAATCCAGGGATTAATTAAGAGAGTGAGACTATCGTTTACCTTGGAAATGAGGACGTTTATCCCGGCATGCTTGTTATCCCAACCAAACTCATTAATGGTATCTCCGGCTCTCAAGATGACCTCGTTTTTCACTATGTATTCTCGGTATCCGCGCCTCCTTGAGGCTTTGTGCAACCAAGCAGCTGCCCAAAGCAATTCGTCCTAAAAATATACATATTTTTTTAGTATATCACCATATATCATAATCCAAGTGTGAAAAGGAAGATCAATTACCTGATAGCCGTTCACGTCGCAGTAAAAAGGGCAAACTGCAGCGTGCAGGCTGCTGCTATATGCACCCCGGTGCTTGTCAGCAAAGTTGAACACCTACAGTAAAATTCCATTTTCATCCGTCTAACGGTTATTTCATTTCTCCACCATTAGAATTGCACCGTTAGAAAACGTTAACGACCCGTGACTCCAGGGTACATTACCAACTTACAATGCGGAAAGGTAAAAAAAATGCTCGTTTTGACGGCGACAAGGTAAAAAAAACCTTTGTTTTTAATCTTCTGAAGTTAACAGTTATGGTAAAAGTAATAAAATGTATAATCGTTATGGGGAGTGACAGTGACGTACCCTAACGGCTCGATTGAGGAGCAACCTCGAGTAAGCGGGGTCACGTGACCTGAACACAATGGAAGCGGCGGCCAATGCAGCGGCGGTTTCGCCGGCCACATCCGAACCAGGATGCGCATTGTCGATTTTGTACACCGTGCGTAGCGTGTCCATATCCTCCGGTCTCTCCCAGCAGCTATGATCCGAGTACGCATCTCCGACTTGTACGTACACCACTCCAGGCTTCGACGTTGCTTTCAGAAGATAATCCGTCGACCACTTCACGGCTTTAACGGCGTTCTTTAACTCCGGCCCCATGTTCCTCCCGAAATCTATGATACTCCAGGCTAATAGTGTCGTTGTAAACGCCATTGGGAAACCGAACTTCACGTTATCTCCGGCGTCGTAGTAACCTCCCGTTAAGTCCACCTGAAAAAAGAAAACAAAAATCAAACGTCATTAACGATTTAACTAGACATTGTCAAAAAGGAGAATGTACAGTGCCGGAAGTGAACACGTACGCCGGCAGTAGAGCCGTCGCGCAATGCAGAGTCGCGGCGCCATTTGACGCGTTGGTCAGGAGGAAGTCTGCCGGATCGTTGGCCTTCGAAAAAGAGAATGCTCTTCCGGAGGGCATCGCGGTAGTCGTGGCCGGCTGCAATTGGAGTAGCAGAGAGGAGTAAAGCAAACGAAACGGCAAGAACTGCCGGGAAAAACACCGGAATCAAGAACGATTTTCGCGCCATTAGATACTTGTTTACACTTTAACTAATACCGCTCAGAAAAGAGCCTGGCCAACGTGGTTTTTTATACTAAAAAAGTGTCATTGGATACCAGAGAGTAGACCATTGGGGATGTGCTACGTGTATATACATGACTGGCAGGAGTTGGGATTCCAATGCCTTGACCGGGTTCAGATTATTCGGGTCTGGGTTTGCCCGTCCGTTCGACGCTGTAGGGGAATAAAGGAGGGCACATGTGGGCACCGCCTTATTAATGGCTGACACGTGGAAAGAGGTAAGATATGTGGGCCTTTTGATGGAAAGATCAACCAGATGGCGCATTGTGGAACGTCCGATGTATTAACATATATGTGGAGATTGCTTTGATGACGGTTTGGGCATGTGAGCAGCGGCAGGCAGTTAGGAAAGGTAGGATAAAATAACTAAAATAAGAAGAAAGTTTGATTGGGTTGAGAAGATTAAAGGTAGGATTCGACTTGAATTTTAATTTGTTGAGGTGATGATACTCGGAGGTTCATTCCTTTTTGCTTAGACCAAGAGTCCAGTTAATATTGACGATGAAGAACATTTTTAGAGAGCGTGCCAATTATTTTTGTTTCATTCGTTCTCCCTTAAGCTTTATATTACCTGAGGATGTCAAATTTAAAATTTATAATACATGATGATATGATAAATTAATCCTAACTGTCAATTAATAGGGTTACATAGATTTAATACTCATTTTATCCGGCTACAATGATACATCATTCTGAATATTCTAAAAAATTTTAAAATTCTATGTCTGATAAGATGTGAACATACAATATTAACAAAAATGATTATGACGGAAGACACATTAAATATAATAAAAATGATTATAAATTATTACATATAAAAAATTTATATTTTAGTAAAATCTGCGTTCACTTGAATCCATTTTCAGATTTTGCAAAATTAGAGGAAGAGGTAGGTGGGTGCATTAAGATTTTGTGCAACTATAATACCAATATACCATAGTGTTGTTGTAATAGTACTTGGGCGGTTTTATGTTGAAAAAAAAATTGGACGGTACAATGATGGGAAAACGTGTGATATTTTGATAATTAATGTAGGATTTTGATCTCTAAACTTGACGGATGAGTCTATTACGTGCGACGAATATTGTTAAATACCATTAATGATAAATATTGTTGAACACCATTAAATTAATTAATAAAATTTTAAAATTTTAAGGACCCATCATATAATTAATAATTATTTTAAAAAATTCAATTAAATTATATTTTATATATATTAAAATTTTATTTTTTAATAAAGGTAAACTATATATTTAGTACCTCGCCTATTTCCGTATTTCTATTGAACCTTTAATTATTTAAATATTATTTCAATTTGACATTATTATTTATAAAAAATAATTTAACCCTCAACCTAAAACCCTAAACTATTAACCCTTAAACTCTTAAATCTATACCCTAAATCATAGAGTGCTTATAATAAATCTAGATGTATATATATAGGAGATATTCGTAGTCTTTATACAATATGTTTTGCCTGTTCAATTATGATTATAATAAATCTAGACAAATCATATAAACTTCAAACCAAAACAACTCAAATATATATCAACTACAATTTCATATTCTAATATCTCTACTTCAGAAATCCAACCAAAAACTTAGGAAGAATAATCGAGAAAATCAGTTCCAACTGCAAATATCAGTAAACCATTGACATTGAACTCGAAAATTGTAAACAACTATGAAGAACAATGGTTAAGATCACTGAGAAAGAAAGGAAAAACACATGTAATTAACCAGTGAAGTACATTGAAAATGCAGGACCACAACCAAATTTATTACTCTTGTTTGATTTGAAGAACTCATTCATTCCAATATTTTCCCATTTTCAGATACTCAACATAGATAGCTTCTTCAGATCACTGAGATTGCCCTTTAATTTTCATGTTTTAGATACAAATACGTGTTCGATACGATATTAGACACAAATATCGTATCCGAATGCTTCTTTTTTGTTTGGAGGTAATTAGTTCAAGATTAAGTTTGCATATTAAGCAAGTTATGTGTGATGACAAATTATTTACTCGTTTATTAGTTCATTGATTTGTAGTGACTTACATATACGTCTAATGGCATTAATCACTCATATGATAGGGATTGTACAGCTGATGGATTTGGTTGACTGCAACTAGTAGGCCTCTAGACATTTTCAAAGTTCGAATATTTTTTGATTTATCGACCAAGCTTCATGTTCGGTACTTGTAACGGTTTGCCCAGAAGAGGTAATGGAGGAAATTTAGACTGCTGAGTACGCACATCAACCAATAGAACCTCTCTAGGTGGTAGTGATTCAAGTTGCTCCCCGAAAGCCACGGTGTGTGTCGAAAGATGCTGGTCAATGTCTCAGATTTGTATAATCATCAACAATGCAGGTGTGTTGGTCGTGTATTTGATCATCATCGGCGATGTTATGTCAGGTTCGCTTCATCATCATCATCATGGAGTTTTGGATCAATGGTTAAGCCATGGTTTTTGGGACCATAAGAAGATATTGGTGTTGGTCATCATGGTGATGTTCTTTGCACCACTCTGTTCATTAAACAGAATCGATTTGTTGTTCATTACTTCGGTTGCATCAGTTGCGTTGGTCATCATGGTTTAGCGTATATGTTTAAGAGTTTGTTGAGTGGATCGCAAGATCGAAATTGACCAAGAGGGGGGGTGAATTGGAAATTTAAAGGTTTGTGGTGAAAGTTTGCAAATTAAAAATTGATGGACAAGAGATTTAGAGTGGTTCAAGTTCCAAATGAACTCTACATCCACTACCTTAGCTTCACTAAGGATTTGCAACAATTCCACTAAATCGTTCTTCCCCTTTTCTAGGACAAGGAGGCAACCCTTTACAATTTCAGTTGATTTTTCTACCCAAAAATCAACCCAACCCTCACACAAGAGAACAAAGAAATTTGAAGGCTAATAAGGTATCTCTCAATACAAATGATAGCCCCAATACAAGCACTCAACCCAATTTGACAAAATATGAATGAAGATTACAAATGGGTTTCAAGAAAATATGAATTTTGGCACAATTGCTTGGATTTGATGAATAAGTGTTTTCTTGAAGATCAATAGTTGTTGCTGTAGCTTTTGGATGTCTTTTATACCTCCTCATTGATTTCTAGCCGTTTGGGTGGTTGGAGACATAAATGGAGCCGTTGGAACCCTCTCTTACCACCATAAATGCACTTCTGCAGCAACCGGTATCGGTACGCGGGAAGGGGTATCGGTACCTGTCTCAGAAAAGAAAGAGTCGTTGTGTGCATTTAATAAGGGGTATCGATACGCGCGTAAGCGTATCGGTACTGGGTATCGAAACGGCAAGGGCCGTATCGATACTATTTTCTGAACTTAGCTCACTGTTAAAACTCGTATCGGTACGGGGGTTAGGCGTATCGATACGGGTCAACAAACTTTTAAAGTTTGGTTACCAACCAACTGACACCAACGGTCATATTTTTAAACCGACTTAAATACTTTAAAAATTATAAAGCCCGTATCGATACGGGGGTTTGCCGTATCGGTACGCTATTCAAACTCTTTGAGATTTAACACAGGGGCGTATCGATACGAGGGTTTACCGTATCGATACGTGTTCCTCCAGTAACCAAGTTTGGTAAAATGGTATCGATACGCTTGGTGCTGTATCGATACGCCTGGGCGATTTTCAATGGTTTTGCCTTGGAACACTTAGAAAATATTTTGAGTTTGAGTTTTATAAATCAGTTTTAAAGAGTTGGTGTTTTAAAACTTATTAAGTGATTTATAAAAACAATTTTAAGTTTTTCAAATTGATCATTAAAGATCTAGTTATATCAAAATCAAACATAGGTTTTACAATCTCCCCCTTTTTGATATAACAAAACTAAAACTTAAAATTTTTGACACTTTTGAAAAACTTTACAAAGTTAACTCCCCCTTAATATAAGCTTGGTAACCTTTGAGTTAAAATCAAAATATTTAAAGTGTGAGCTAGTTCCTTCTCCCCTTTTTGTTAGATCAAAAAACAATCTTTGAGACAATTAAGTGCATCAAGAAATCAAAGGTATAATAAGCAACATAGATATTATTCATTAAGGCAACATACTTAAAATCCAAACAAAGGCAAAATAGAAATCAAAGCATAGGTTTTAATCCTAAAACAACCTTAATCCTAAGAACATAAAACATAGGTGCATAAAAATATAAAATCCTAAATGATATGCATGACAAACAAGAGAAAACGTCTAAGCATCGTCTTCGTCGTCTTCATCATCTTCATCATCAAGTCCCAAGGGCTCATTAGAGCGCATGCTATTACGCCATTCATCGTGGAAAGCGGAAATGAAAATATTTAAGGAATTGTGCCCGCTCTCAAGAGATGTAAGGCGATTCTCCATACCCGTCATCCTAGTGTCAAAAGTAGTTTCCATGGAAGTGAGACGAGTATTCATGTCCGTGCGCAACCCGGTAAATTGCTCATTGAGATAGGTCATGAGAGCATCCATATTGGGTTGTTGGACTTGAGGAGCTTGAGGAGCTTGAGCCTCTTCAAACATGGCGGCGGCTTCCGGTGGTAACTCGGCAAGACGTATCCATTCACCATTAACATAAGAGAATTTTGCCCGAGCAAGAGATCGCTCATCAATGGGATCGGTGAGAGAAGTTGGATAGTCATAAGAGCAATCAATATCCTTTTTAACAAAGAAATAGCTCAAAGCTGTACCGTATGTGAAGGAGGTGACATAAGGAGTGTTACGATTTTGAACGATATAGACGATCTCCGCGAACATGAGACGAGCTAGATTTGGTCGCTTGGCTTCACGGAAGCATCGGATCCAAAAATCATCCACTTGACGGATGGTGGAATATTTCCCTCCGGAAGGACGAAACCACCACGACACCATCAAATGTAGAATTCGATCATGGGCATTAAGGGCGGTGACGGAACCACTAAGAACATGCCCTATACCATGCTCATCATCAAGGCCTTCATCATCCAACTTAAAGACATCACAAATAGACTTGACATCAAGAATCAATTTCTTCCCCATAAGAAAAGAGCTAATAGCCACAACTTCCCCATTACGAGAAATACATCTTGCATTAGCATAGAAAATCACAACCAAGAGACGATAGTAAAAACCCGGAATAGAGAGAAAATCCATGAAATTCCAACGATGAAGCAAGGGGAGGTATTCAAACTTAAAACGCTCCGAATTGAGAAAAGGAATGGATATTACCCTTTCGGCACGGATCTTATAATTCTAATATTGACGAAAGTGAGCGAGACCCCCATTGCTGGGAAAGCATTGATCATAGATGATGGAATAGTTTGGACGAGCAATTTCTCCACCGGTGGAGGAATCACCGGCTTGATTAGTCCTTGGTCGCTTCCTCGATGGATCTTTTGGTGCCATGATCTAAGAGAGAAAAATAAGCAAGGGAGATTTCTTCAATTTGAGTAAAAATCAAGGTAAGAGGAATTTTTTTTTAAAAAAAAATTGAAAATAAAAGAAAATCAAGAAAAAGTTTGAAGAAAAACAAAGTTTGAAAAAAAATAAAATAAAATAAAAAGAGAAAGAAGGAGATTACCTTGATAGAAACTTGAAGATTTGAAGAAAACTAGCACAAGGATGAGAAAGAGAGCACAAAGCCTTGCTTGATTCAAAAACTCTTTTAGGTTTGAGTTGAGATGTGAAAAATATGAAGGAGGAAGGGCCTTTTTATAGGCAAAAACGGCTAGGGTTAATTAGGTTTTGAAAAGTTTGAATTTTGGTAAAAGTTGAATACATTAAAAGCCTAATTAAAGCCATCAGCGCAGACGAGTATCGATACGCCCGTTGGGGTATCGATACGGGGATATAGATGTCTTTTTGCAAAAATGCCCGTTGGAAAAGTCGTATCAAAACGGAGGGGTCCGTATCGAAACGACCCGTATCGATACGGGATGAATCGTATCGATACACGTGAAGCGAAGAGAATTCTGGGAAACGGAATG
This sequence comes from Hibiscus trionum, assembly GCA_030270665.1. Taxonomy (NCBI): domain Eukaryota; kingdom Viridiplantae; phylum Streptophyta; class Magnoliopsida; order Malvales; family Malvaceae; genus Hibiscus; species Hibiscus trionum. The sequence continues at coordinate 20,748,065 of BSYR01000022.1, forward strand.
AAGAACAGATATCGATACGCGTAGTGTAGTATCGATACGGTATGCCTAGAAATGCATATTTGGTTCAAAGAACAACCAAAGGCTCGAACCTAACCTCTCCTATGAGTATGCAAATGATGTATGAGCAGTTCTAAGCATATTTTAACAGAATCATACTCCCCCTAACTATAGGCATGGAAGAAATTGGGAGTCTAAGCATACAAACATGGCATTTCACAAGATCAAGCATATTTAAGCACAAAGGAGGTCCTAAAAAGATCAAGATAGGCTAGCTAGACCTAACTCTCTCCTAAGGGACCAAAAACGCTCTTTGTCTAAGGGTTTTGTAAATATGTCCGCTAATTGATTCAAGGTGTCTACATACTCTATAACAACATCTTCCTTAAGGACATGATCTCTAATGAAATGATGCCTAATTTCAATGTGTTTGGTTCTAGAGTGTTGGATGGGATTTTTTGTTAAACATATTGCACTAGTGTTGTCACATTTTAGGGGTATGGTTTCAACTTTAATACCATAATCTAAGAATTGTTGCTTCATCCAAAGGACTTGAGCACAACAACTCCCTAAGGATATGTACTCGGCTTCGGTGGTAGATAAGGCTACACTATTTTGTTTCTTAGAGAACCAAGATATGAGCATACTACCTAAGAATTGACAAGTTCCCGAAGTACTTTTCCTATCGATTTTACAACCCCCATAATCCGCATCCGAGTAAGCATGAAGGTTGAAGGTAGAGTCTCTAGGATACCAAAGACCTAAACAAGGAGTGTCTCTAAGGTATCTAAAGATTCTCTTAACGGCTATAAGGTGAGACTCTCTAGGACTAGCTTGAAACCTAGCACACAAGCAAACACTAAACAATATATCCGGTCTACTTGCGGTAAGGTAAAGCAAAGATCCAATCATAGAACGATAAAGCTTAGAGTCAACACACTTACCTCCTTCATCTTTGTCAAGCTTTGTAGATGAGCTCATAGGAGTGGCTTGAGGCTTTGCATTCTCCAAGCCAAACTTCTTGAGCATATCCTTTATGTATTTTGCTTGGTTGATGAAGGTGCCATCCTTCTTTTGCTTGATTTGGAGTCCCAAAAAGAATGAGAGCTCCCCCATCATGCTCATCTCAAATTCACCTTGCATTAACTTAGCAAACTCTTGACAATGACATTCATTAGTAGAACCAAAAATGATATCATCAACATAAATTTGAACTACTAAGATGTCATTTTTATACATTTTTATAAAGAGTGTAGTGTCCACCTTACCTTTTTCAAATCCTTTTTCAATCAAAAAATTTGAAAGCCTTTCATACCAAGCTCTAGGAGCTTGTTTTAAACCATAAAGAGCTTTGGTAAGTTTGAAAACATGATTTGGAAATTTTGAATCTTCAAAACCCGGTGGTTGTTCCACATACACTTCCTCATTTATAAAACCATTTAAAAATGCGCTTTTAACATCCATTTGGAAAAGCTTGAAATTATGATAACATGCATATGCAAGCAACATCCTAATGGCTTCCATTCTAGCTACGGGTGCATAGGTTTCATCAAAATCTATTCCCTCTTCTTGAGTGTAACCTTGTGCTACAAGTCTAGCTTTATTTCTCACAATGTTACCACTCTCATCTAGTTTGTTCCTAAAGACCCATTTAGTTCCTATTGTAGATTGATTACTAGGCCTATCAACTAATGTCCATACATTACTTCTCTCAAATTAATTTAACTCTTCTTGCATAGCCATAATCCAAAAGTCATCTTTCAATGCTTCTTTTATATTTTTAGGCTCTATGCATGAGATAAATGCAACATGGTTCATTAATCTAAGAGAAGAACGAGTGGTTACCCCCTTGGATGGATCACCCAAGATTTCACCATCTTTGACATAGTTCAACTCCCTTGGGTAGCTCACTTCCTTTTCCTCAATAGCCAAGTCCTTCAAGGCTTCAAGAGGTGGATCTTGTGATTCCTCTTCCTTTGTTGGAATCTCATCCTCCTTTGAAGTTTGACCTCCATCAAAGGCATTTATGATCCCTACATCATCATCATCACAAGAATCCTTCCTAGGAAGGAGGTTATCATCGAATACAACATGAATAGATTCTTCTACTACTAAAGTTCTTTTGTTAAATACTCGATAGGCTTTAGAGGTTAAAGAGTAACCTATAAAAATGGCTTCATCACTTTTTGCATCAAATTTACCTAAGTTGTCTTTTCCATTATTTAAAACAAAACACTTGCACCCAAAAGGGTGGAAATAGCTAATGTTAGGCTTTTTAGATTTTAAAATCTCATAAGGTGTTTTCTTTAAAATTGGCCTAATCATTACTCGATTTACAATATAACAAGCGGTGTTTGTGGCTTCCGCCCAAAAATATTTAGGTAAATTGTTTTCACAAAGCATAGTTCTAGCCATTTCTTGTAAAGTTCTATTTTTCCTCTCAACTACCCCATTTTGTTGAGGAGTTCGAGGAGCCGAAAAATTATGGCTAATACCATTTTCATTTAAAAACTCTTCAAACCCTAAATTTTGAAACTCGGTTCCATGATCACTTCTAATATGTGAAATTCTAAGTTCAAGATCATTTTGGGTTAGTTTTGAAAATGTGATGAATTTTTCCAAAGCCTCATCTTTAGTACTTAAAAAGAGAACCCAAGTAAATCTAGAAAAATCATCAACTAGCACAAAAGCATAAGACTTACCACCCAAGCTCATAGTCCTAATTGGCCCAAATAAATCCATGTGAATTAATTGTAAGCATCTACTAGTAGAAACATCATTAATGGATTTAAAGGAAGACCTATGTTGTTTACCCCTTGAGCATGCATCACAAATTTTATCATTTGAGAACTTTATTTTAGGTAAACCTCTAACTAGATTTAGAGAGACTAGTTTTTCTAAAACACTTATGCTAGCATGTCCTAGCTTCCTATGCCACAACCATGCATCATTTTCATTTTGAGCAACTAAGCATGCATGAGATGTATGTATGTCATCTAAATGCACCATGTATATGTTTCCTATGCGATGACCTATGAGCATAATATTATTAGATTTAATGTCTACAATTTTGCATCCATTTTTATCAAACAAAACATTAAATCCTTTATCACATAGTTGACTTATGCTCAATAAATTGTGTTTAAGACCATCGACATATAAAACATTTTCAATGAGAATGGTAGAGTGATTACCTATGGAGCCAATACCTTTAATGTGGCCTTTGGAGTTGTCACCAAATGTTACTACTCCTCCACTTTTTGGCTTTAGATCCATGAATCGACTCTTGTCTCCGGTCATGTGTCTCGAGCATCCACTATCAAGGTACCACGAGTTTTGACTTTGTGCCTTGGCCTTGTAGCAATGCTCCCCCTACAAACAAAGATATTAAACTTTGATTTTTGGTACCCAAATCATTTTGGGTCCATGAGTGTTAGCTCTCAAAACCTTGGTTCCCTTAGGAATCCAAGATGACATAGCAATAATATTATTAGATTTTACAAGTTCCTTAGGAACCCATACACTTCTAATTCTTTTAGCTCTACTATGTCTAGGGTAGCTACCTTGTTTGTAGTAGTTAGTCTTTTTCCTAGGTTGGTGTGTTCTAGATGATTCTCCTACTTCATGCTTAGCACTACCAACATTCTCTAAAGACTTTTTGAGCTCATTTAGCTCACCCAACACCTTTTGGTGTTCACTATTACATTGAGATAAAAGATTATTAAGATCAACATTTTCATCTTGAAAGAATTTAAGTTCATCTTTTAATCCTAAAATCTTTTTCTCAAATTTAGAATTAGCTTGAGTAAGTGAGTCATTTTTCTCATTTAGTTCTAGAATGATCTTTTTATTCCTAATGACCGACTCCTTATACTTCTCAACTAATTCATCATATACCTCTTGTAACTCATCATATGCATCATTTAATTCTTCATATGAAAAATCTAAAGTAGATGAGTTAGAGGTTACCATGGAGGAATCTTCCTCAAGTGCCATGAGGCAAAGGTTAGCCACTTCTTGTTCGTCATCCTCCGATGACTCCTCATCACTCCAAGTAGCAAGCTTGGCTTTGAGCTTTTTCTTCTTCTCAAAGTCCTTCTTCTTGAGTTGAGGGCACTCCGAACGTATGTGGCCGGGTTTATTGCACTCAAAGCAAATGATTGGATCCTTTCCATCTTCCTTGTTCTTGCTTTTGAAGTTCATCTTCCTTTGGATTTTTCTTCCCCGGTTGGACCTCATAAAGCGTGAGAATCGTTTGGCTATCATAGCCAATTCTTCAAGTTCATCCTCATCACTAGATGAGCCTTCATCTTGTTGTGAAGCTTTAGCCTTGAGAGTTATTCCCATCTTCTTCTTCTTCTCAACTTCAAGCTTCTCTACTCTTTTCTCTTCTTTCTTCTTCTCATCTTCCCTTCCTTGCTTCATGATCTCATGAGTAAGGAGAGAACCCACAAGCTCATCAAGCTTCAATGTCTTCAAGTTCTTTGCTTCGATGATAGCGGTTCTCTTCTCATCCCAAGACTCGGGAAGTGAATAGAGTAGTTTCCGGACAAGCTTGTCTTCCGGTATGACCTCTCCAAATCCCTTTAGACCATTGACGATCGTGGAGAATCGATCGAACATCTTTGACACCGTCTCATCGGACTCCATCTTGAAATTTTCATAACTAAGATTGAGAATTCCAATCTTAGTTTCCTTGACATCATTGGTGCCTTCATAAGTGGTCTCAAGAGTGTCCCACACTTCCTTGGCACTTTCAATTGATGAGACCTTTGAGTAGATGTCCGGACCGAAAGCACAAAATAGCATGTGGAGAGCTTTATCATTGACTTGAATCTTTTTCCTCTCCTCTTCACTCATTTCGGCTTTCTTCTTCAACACCATCTTGCCTTCACCATCTTGCTTCAATGGAATGTATGGCCCATCCTCAATGACATCCCACACAAGATAGTCATTTGACTTGATGAATAGACGCATTCTATTCTTCCAAAAAGAATAGTTATCACCGTTGAAGAAGGGAGGCTTTGTGGTCGATTGTGACTCGTACATGCCGGAACCGGAGGTAGAAATCATCTCTTGATAATTTGATGATCACACTCTTCCAAGGATCTCCTCTTGTGGTTGTTAATCCTCAAAGAGTTAAGCTCTGATACCAATTGTTGAGTGGATCGCAAGATCGAAATTGACCAAGAGAGGGGGTGAATTGGAAATTTAAAGGTTTGTGGTGAAAGTTTGCAAATTAAAAATTGATGGACAAGAGATTTAGAGTGGTTCAAGTTCCAAATGAACTCTACATCCACTACCTTAGCTTCACTAAGGATTTGCAACAATTCCACTAAATCGTTCTTCCCCTTTTCTAGGACAAGGAGGCAACCCTTTACAATTTCGGTTGATTTTTCTACCCAAAAATCAACTCAACCCTCACACAAGAGAACAAAGAAATTTGAAGGCTAATAAGGTATCTCTCAATACAAATGATAGCCCCAATACAAGCACTCAACCCAATTTGACAAAATATGAATGAAGATTACAAATGGGTTTCAAGACAAATATGAATTTTGGCACAATTGCTTGGATTTGATGAATAAGTGTTTTCTTGAAGATCAATAGTTGTTGTTGTAGCTTTTGCATGTGTCTTTTATACCTCCTCATTGATTTCTAGCCGTTTGGGTGGTTGGAGACATAAATGGAGCCGTTGGAACCCTCTCTTACCACCATAAATGCACTTCTGCAGCAACCGGTATCGGTACGCGGGAAGGGGTATCGGTACCTGTCTCAGAAAAGAAAGAGCTGTTGTGTGCATTTAATAAGGGGTATCGATACGCGCGTAAGCGTATCGGTACTGGGTATCGAAACGGCAAGGGTCGTATCGATACTATTTTCTGAACTTAGCTCACTGTTAAAAATCGTATCGGTACGGGGGTTAGGCGTATCGATACGGGTCAACGAACTTTTAAAGTTTGGTTACCAACCAACTGACACCAACGGTCATATTTTTAAACCGACTTAAATACTTTAAAAATTATAAAGCCCGTATCGATACGAGGGTTTGCCGTATCGGTACGCTATTCAAACTCTTTGAGATTTAACACAGGGGTGTATCGATACGAGGGTTTACCGTATCGATACGTGTTCCTCCAGTAACCAAGTTTGGTAAAATGGTATCGATACGCTTGGTGCTGTATCGATACGCCTGGGCGATTTTCAATGGTTTTGCCTTGGAACACTTATAAAATATTTTGAGTTTGAGTTTTATAAATCAGTTTTAAAGAGTTGGTGTTTTAAAACTTATTAAGGGATTTATAAAAACAATTTTAAGTTTTTCAAATTGATCCTTAAAGATCTAGTTATATCAAAATCAAACATAGGTTTTACAGAGTTTAAAGGTTTAAGGTTTAATAGTTTAGGGTTTAGGTTAAGGGTTAAGGGTTAAATTATTTTTTATAAAGAATAGGGTCAAATTGAAATAATATTTAAATAATGAAGGTTCAATAGAAATACGGAAATAGGTGAGGTACTAAATATATAGTTTACCCTTATTAAAAAATAAAATTTTAATATATATATATATTAATTTTTTAAAATAATTATTAATTATTTGACGAGTCCTTGAAATTTTAAATTTTTAATAATTAAATTAATGATATTCAGCGGTGTTCGTCGCACGTTGTAGAAATTTCCAAATTTGACCGATCAAAATTGTGTGGTTTATGTTTTCAGGTTATATTAATTTTTAGTTTTATGAATCTGAACAATACTTTATAGATGTTTTTTTTTGAATAAAAGGATATGCACCCACCTCACGCCTCATTAAAAAACCTCTCTAATCCTAATGGAGGAAAAAAAGTACGTGACGTAGGGCGATAAAGAAACAAGACATGGACATGTAACAAAGATCAAACAACCACATAATAAACATAACAAACACCCAACCAAGCCTAAGCCTTACTACACCCAACACCTCCACACGGCAGCTGCCGATCCCAGCAAATACCACCATCCCGTGAGACAAGCCAAAACCTGCCAACCCCCTATCCTGCGCAACAAACCAAAAACACAGCCTCATGCTCTCCCTGTGCGCAGCCAGCACCTTATCCGCCCAGCAACATCGAGGTACATGTGAGCCCCTCCAGCAGCATGCAGCAAGCAAACCACGGACCACTCCATGCACATCTACTCCCCTGACCAATCTGCATTCAAGACATCCAAAATGCACGCAGGTGGATCAAGAAAACGGTAATACGACAATGGAAGATCCTTTGCTACCTTCGCAATAGAATCCGCAGCCGAGTTCGCCTCTTGTTGCACCCACGAAAAACAAACCTCCCACTCTCGATCCAAAATGGCAGCTATATGTCCCCTAAGCGAAGACGAAAGCCTATTCGGATCACCCATCGCCAACACATCATATACATCCTTACTATCTGTTTCAATAACAATACGAGTGTATCCCAAAGACCAAGCCGTTGTGAGCCCCTCGTATACCGCCCAAACCTCGGCTTCAAAGCTAGAACATATGCCTAACTTCTTTGTAAAACCAAACCGCCATCCACGTATACAATCTCGCCCAACCCCACCACAGTACGCCATCCCCAACGTCGTATTACAAGCTCCATCAACATTGATTTTTATCCATCCCATATCAGGCTGTTTCCATCAAACCACTTCCCTCCTTTGCCGCAGAAGCCCCGTCGAATGCTGGACCAAACTCCTTTCACGTACAATCTCCTGGCAAAGCCTACTCACCGCTTGCAACAAGCTATCTTGACCCTCACCCGTAGGCTCAAAAATAAACTTATTTCGCCGCCGCCATGCGATCCAAATAATGGCACCAAAAAGCAAATCCCAATCAACCGTAATCGTAGTAAAATCAACCTTGTTCGAAAGATTCACCATGATCCAGTCCTTGATCTCCAAACTGAGAAACCATTGTAACCGATCCAAACATATGATCCTATTCCATACAGTTCTGATCTCAATGCAATCACATAAAACATGCGATAAGTCCTCAACGGCCGCTCCACAAATCACACAACCAGAGTCATCCGCAAGATGTCGCCGTACTCGTTCAGCATTAGTTAGGAGCCTCCCATGACAAACCTGCCACATAAACGTTTTGATACGCGGCAGCCCCCTGTACTTCGATAGCACCATCCATACCCTATCACTCGACGCAGCGCTCAAAGTTTCCTACATCCGGTATGCGGATTGAACCGTAAATTTGCGAGACTTTTCAAGATCCCACCCCGGACGATCAGTAACCATTCCGTCACCAAGGGGCTTTATCACCGCAATCCCCCACAAAACCTGCTGCGGCAACAGTTGATCAAACTGATCCCATCGCCACTGTCACATCTCATCAACCATAGTGTACAGAGGAGTGGCCCGTTGCACTAAACTTATACCATCCACCCTGTGGTCTCGCAATGGTCCAAAATCCGCAACCCATGCATCATCCCAAAAATCAACCGAGCGACCATCACCAATATTCCAAACAACATACTTCCGAACATCCTCTCATACTAAACATAATCCTTTCCACAGCCTCGACCCATTCCCCCTAGGCAACACCCGTGGAACCGCCTCAACCATCTTGTACTTCGACCTCAAAGCCCTCACCCACATTCTATCCGGTTCTTCTATCATCGTGAATGCCAACTTGGTAAAGAACGCAACATTTTGTTGCTCAAGATGTCTAATCCCTAACCCACCATCCGCAATCGATAAACAAACCGTATTCCAATTTACACCATGAAACCCTCGTAAAGTGCTTGTATGACCCCATACAAAATTTCGTATAATCCGTTCTATATCATCACACACATTCTTAGGCAATCGTACCGATTGCATTGCATACATGGGAATAGAAGCTAAAACTGATTTCGCAAGAACAACACGCCCCGCAAAAGAGAGACAATTAATTTTCCATCCTGCTAACTTATCCGCAACCCTCTGAATGATATAATTATATGTCGCCTTAGTAACACGGCCATGAAAAAGCGGCACACCCAAATAGCGACCAAGATTCGAAACGCATTGAAGCCCAAAAGCATCACTAATATCCTCTTGTAGCGCCATATGAACATTACGCGAAAAGAAAATATTAGTTTTGGCGATACTTACTTTGTGCCCAGAACAGTCGCAGAAATCCCGAAGAACCCGATGGATGATGTCAAATTGATCGAGAGATGCTTCGGCGAACAACACCAAATCATCCGCAAAGAAAAGGTGCGAAATCAATGGGCCATTACTCTTGAAACGGAAAGCTTTCCAGTTCCCCTGCTCGACTTCACCCTGAATGGCGTGCGCAAGTCGTTCCATACAAAGAACGAAAATGTAAGGGGAGAGCGGATCCCCCTGACGAATACCCCGCGTTGGCTTAAACGCCATTGACGTGCTCCCATTCCAAAGAATTTGAGTGGAAACCATAGAGATGCAGCTCATAAGCAAAGTTCGCAGCCTCATTGGAATATCAATCTCTCTCAACGTATCATCGATAAAAGACCATTCAAGTCTGTCATAAGTTTTTTCGAGATCCACTTTAATTGCAAGCCATCATTTCGTCCCCTTCTTAGATCGCATCGAATGAATAATTTCTTGTGCCAACACCACATTATCCGTAATAGACCTCCCGGGAACAAAACTTGTCTGGTTCTCTGATATCCAACGAGGTAAATAAGGTTTAAGTCTATTGACCAGCACCTTACTAAGAATTTTATAAACCACCGTACACAGACTGATAGGACGGAACTGCGAAAACATCTCAGGCGAATCAACCTTGGGAATAAGGACAAGTAACGTTTTATTCAGATTCGGATCAACCACCCTTGTATCAACAATATCCTGGATCACTTTACAAACAGCATCACCCACAACACTCCAGTTTTTTTGAAAAAACATCGCATGAAACCCATCAATCCCTGGAGCCTTAGACAGAGCCATTTGAAATAGAGCATGCCGAATTTCCTCTTTTGAAATGGATTGTTCCAATCTACCCATCTCAATATGAGAAAGCTGAGAAAACTTATCACGGTAGTTATACATGTAACCGTTAGACCCCTCTGACGTAAATAGCTTCCCAAAAAAATCCATACCCATTTGCTTTAATATATCCGCATCCGAAATCCATTCACCCTCCTCATTCCTAAGAGTAAAAATCGAGTTACGTTTCCTCCTTCCATTCGCAATCGCATGATAATATTTAGTGTTTCGGTCACCACTACTAATCCAATCACATCTCGCCTTTTGGCGCCAGATACTCTCTTCCAAGCAAACAATCTCATTCAACTCAAGTTTAAGCGATTTTTCCAGCTCACTTAAAAAAGCCGAATGCCTCCTTTCCAACGCTCTATCAATGCCCCGAAGCCGAGCAATAATACGATTCTTCCTTTTTGCTAAATTATTGAAATTTTGTTTATTCCATTGTGTCAATCCATTCTGAGTCCTCTACACATTCTCCTCATATGACAGCGAACTATCCCATAACGAATCAACCACCGACCCAAAATCATCTGCCTGCTGCCATGCAAAAATATAACGGAATGGCTTCTCATCCACCCTTGGTGCAAAGGGCTTTATGCGTAATAACAATGGGCGGTGATCAGACCTAACTCGATCAAGATGATGCACCAGAGTATCCGGAAACATAACAGACCATTTAGAATTCATAAGAAAACGATCTAAACGTTCGAGTAAATTACCTCGAGACCAAGTGAAACGGGGCCCTTTAAACTCCACATCGATTAAAGCCTCATCAAATACGAAATTCTGAAAATCGCGGCTCACATAGTTTACCCCAACAACTCCTCCACATCGATCCTCCAAATGTAAAAGAGCATTAAAATCACCACCAAGAATCCATGGGTGATCAATCCCTGGATTCAGATCATGCAACTGCGACCAGAGATGTCGTCTATATTGCACATGAGGGCTCGCGTATACCACGGTCCAAAAACTACTATCAGAAAGAGTAGCTCCCTCAATTTTTACATGAATATACTGATTAGCCACAAAGACAAATTGCACCTTCCAATTACCATTCCACAGAAACCATATACCCCCACTAAAACCCTGAGCTTCAATACGAAAAGAATACTCAAACCCAAGACGGCTAATAATCCGATCAGCCTTCACCTTACTTACTCGAGTTTCCAAGAGAGCGACAAACGGCAGTTTATGTTCAGCTACCAAACGACGTAATTATCCCTAAACGTGGAGCAACCTGCCCCTTGAACATTCCACACAACAAAACTAATCATCAAAAAAACAAAGAAAAGGAACAAAACCGAAGCTAACCTAATCAACCACCATGGTGGTCGTCGACACGCCATTTCCACCATCATCCACCAACGCTTCCACCTCATCAGCATTGCCGCTCCCTGTAGTTATAATCCCATTCCCGGGCCCGGTAGTTGTATCCTCCATCCGAACTGAGGCATCAGAAGGACGCGAGTTAGGCGAAACATCCTGCAAAGCATCCAATCTGTTGGTTGCCGCCTGAACCCATTCCGACAACAAAGGTCTTGACTGAGACTGATCTGATTTTTTCTTCCCCCGAGCTAGAGGCTTACTTACATTTCTACTGCTCTTCTGTACCCCTTGAAATCTAACTTTCGCTCCACTTTTACTACTCATATGCACTTTCCGCCCATCATTAAGAATTGAAATCGCCGTATGTTTCGAACTCGCCCCTATCGTTTCATGTTCACGCACCACCTGAACATGGCCCGGAACTGTTGGAGATATGCTCATAGTGGAGAATGTCGCCGTCTTAGCGTTATTAGCTTTGTCCAATGACCCCACATCACCCATGTCCAGAGCATTATCTTCCGAAATCACAACCTGCTTCCCTTTTTGTTTCCTCGCCTCATATCCGGGTCCACTACTTGTGCCTCCAACCTCCCCCTTCTCTTCTGTTACTGTTTCTTCCCTATCCAACTCTCGTAGTATTTCAAATCTGGACGGCCCTTGCTCCTTCGCACCACTACCACTCGAAATACCACCACCCCCATTGTTTCGGGGACGACGTTTCTTATTTTCCACCACCATCCACGACCCATAAAAATCCTCCCGCTCACTGTTCTTAGCCTTCTCTACCTCTAGATTTGAAGATGCTGCCTCAATCTCCGATATCTTGGTAGCGCAAAAATCCATAGTATGTCCATACATTCTACAATGGAAACAAATTTGATTCAAACCCTCATATTCCAGTTTTTGAATAAAGCTATCGATCCCAATACACGGTAAGAGCGGCTTAGTGAGATCAACCATGACTGCCAGCCAAGCAAATTTACCTCTGTCACCAGCAATAGTGTTATAATCAACCTTAATGACCTTCCCTATGGCATCCGCAATTCGGCGAAACAAACTCTTGGTATAGTATCGTATAGGCAACCCCGGTAGTCTCACCCAAACCACCACATGCGAAGGGTGTGCTTTGTCAGTAGAAAACTCCCTATACCAAGGTTATACCGTTAGGTAACTACCAAAAATTGTCCACGGACCAGTCGTTAAAACTTTAATGTAATCCTCTTCCTTTTCAAACCTCACCAAAAAATACTCGTTGGCAAGATCAACGAGTTGAAATCGCCCAACTAACTTCCACAATGAGTGTAACTGATTCCACAGCACCCTATAACTAATAGTCCTTCCAAGCAGGCAAACTATCAACGCTTTCCCCATACTACGATCAATGGACGCATGGACTCGCTCCGAAAATCGGATAACTGGGAACGGTTCATCCTCCTTCACTATCACATCTTTATCCATAACAACAATCTCATAGTCCGTGCTTCCCTTATTCTGGTTGTCCGAAGAACTTCCTGTACCCGTGAGAACCGTCGCATAAGACTTCTTCTCCCCTAGTCCTATCTTCTCCGGCATAGTAGCAGCCGTATCATCCACCTGGATAGCCTCACTACCTATCCCGACGTCGTCCACCATTGTATTTTCCACGACCATCATAGCGTCCTGACTGTCCCCACTCACATTCAACATCCCAGCGCCGTCATTCACTCCCTGATTCAACACACCCACGTCTCCTCCCTTTGATCGTTTCCCATCACGCTGAGCAGCGTTCTCTAGAGGCGAAATCGGCCTCTCCAAAACACTAGACGTTGCGATGATAGGAACAAGCAATCCTCCATCTCCCACAGCCGTCGCATCCTTCTTCCTACATGGGCCAAATCTTCCGTCTCCCGGCGGCCGGCCCCCTGAGTCCGTAAAAGCCAACGATCCCGGCGAAACCCTAGACGGGATATTAGGGTTCTTATTCTCTATCGTGTCCTGAAAACCCGGAGTAACCATTATGCGTATTTGTTGGTTCTTTCTTTATAGATGTTTTTTTAATAAAGATTAGTTAGAATTTTTATTATATTGTGCGATAATAGACCTCTGCTAATTTCTTTATAAAAAATTCATTAATTAATTAAGTGGTCAAAGATGCTTATGTTGTTTTACCTCATGTGGATTCAAATTTCCGTATTTGTCTAGGAAATATAATATCTTTCTATTTAATAAAAAAATTGTGTGTTAATATTTTTAAGAGTGGAGCGTATTATACATCCTCAAACTATAATTTTCATTTTAAATTGATCCTTAAACTTTTAAATATTTCAATTTCATCTTCAAACTAAGGCTTTCATTCTAAATTGGTCCTCAAACTTTTGAGCATTTTAATTTTATCATCAAATTATCGTTTATGCAACATCATGTTATTGCATAATACACGCCAATGTTTACACGACAATTAGCGGCTTTTATAATTATTTTATTAACATGCGAGTCATAATTTGGGGTGAATTTAAAATGTTCAAAAGTTTGAGGACCAATTTAGAATAATTGTTATAGTTTGAGAATGAAATTGAAAATTTCAAAAATCTAAGAACCAATTTAAAATGAAAATCATAGTTTGAAGACGCATGGTATAATTTTCATAGTTTGAAGACGTGTGGTATAACAAACTCTGTTTTTAACATATCTTACATGTTTAGGCTCTCTTTAGAAGCAACGAATTTAATTATTGGATGAGAATAAAAATTCCCGGCCCTTATTTGTTGCCTCTTTCTATACCCAACACTATAAAATTAAATTTTAAGTTATAATCGTAAACCCTAAAAATATAACCTAGCTCGAGTTCTTTAACCCCTAAAATTTAAACCTGTTTTTCTAGTACATGGGCATAAATAAAACACCAAAAATGATAGAAAGTTACTATTCATTGGTTGAAATGGCAGTCATGAACAGTTAACATCTCCCTCTCTGGTCTGTCTTTCTTTATTTTTCCTCCCCTATTTTCTTACATTGAATCCATAAAAAGAAAATAAAAAGTTGTGGACAAGGAACCTGAAAAACACATACTGTCTATGATTGAAAATGTTCATCCACTCCCACCCAGATAAAGTAAAACAAAATAGAAACGAATAGAACTTTGTTTCATTAGATTTCCACACATCATAAAACATAAAAACAGAGTTTTGATTTGGCTTAATACACAATTTTCCCTTGAAATATACCATGTTGTCATAATTATGACAAAACTAGTCCTCGATTCAATCAAAAGCACAAAACATGGAAAGCAAGGACGTCGTGCTGAAATTATGTCACCTTAAAGACATGTTCAATCTTAAATCTTGATGAAATTATCTCTTAATCCCCCCGCTAATTCAGAACCAATCTTGTCACTAACAGCAAAAGATTAGTTTTGGGCTTTGGGGTATCAAAATTGGACTAAATGCCGTGAAAAAGCTTGTCAAACAACCAATAATGGCAACACTTTAGGGGCCAAAAGGAGAAAAAAAGCCAATAATGAAGGGCACTTGAGCTCGGAAAAGAAAATCAAGGGGAAATGGGGCAAGAAAATTTGGTAATCAGTGAGGCCACGTGCCCCTCATATGTGGAATTTCAATCCAAAACAACATGGCGTGGGGGGACCTGTTTTGTATTCCGATAAGGTTTTCCATCTTTTAACCAAATTTCCCTTTCTTTTTTGCAATTTTAATGAAGATAAGATATGGGGATTGGTCTGAGCAATGAAGATGACAATGGCAAAAACGTGGCTCCACTGCTTCCGCCTCGTGGGAAGCTCCATTTCTGGTGCTTTCGTCGTAACATGAGAGTTGGTCTTCGGTTAACTCGGCCGGAGTCGAATGATTTACGGTTCATATAATTTATGATTTACAATGATAAATCTTTTTATGATAAGTTGTACTAGTGGTATTCAAACGGTTAATTCGATCGATTTTTAAATTAATCAATATTGTTTAATAATTTTTATAGTTGATTTAAAATAGTAATTTAAGTATTAGTAAATTAAAAATATACTTGTTTTGTAAGATATTTTTATTTTTAGAATTTATTTTTTTCCTTTTGGATTGAGCTTAAAATTAAGATTAAAATATAAATATTTGGTTATAAATATTATGGGTAATTGTGAGGATTTAGGCTTAAAATTTTAAAAATATTAATTATATAATCAAATTTTAATTAATTTAATTAATTCAACTAATTAACCGATAACTGAACTTTAAAAAATATTAATTATTAATTACTGAACACTTAATTAATCCAATTAAATCTTAATTAATTCGATTTTAATCAAACATTGAGCAGTCCTAGATCACAGTACCTTCGGAAAAATATAAACATTTAGGTTAAAACTAAAACAGGGCAACTTATGTGTTTTTTTTCAGGTTTCACTATACATTTCACCCTTCTCATTGGGTAAAGGAACATTGGCTTTAAATCTTGGAATATGTAAATATTATTATTATTAATATCTTTATATAAAGTATAAACAATCATAACATCTATGAGTAGAGATGTCTAAGAAATAAGCGTGGCTTATGATTTTTTTTTTAACATAAAAACCTTAATTAAACTCAAAAACAAACATTACAACAACAGTAGTATCTCATTAGGGACTGAGTTGAATTCTTTTCATCATTTTTTTTGCCCTCCGAGTTCACCCAGTTTTATCTTGATTAATTCAGACTGATTCGCATCGCACATTTAATTTTAGTGATTCTCTCAATAAATTCTTTTTACATACACAAGGCTTCGGACTCGAGAGTTACTTAAATAATATAAAGCTGCTTGCCACTTCAAATAAATATTTTTTTCTCTTTAAAGTTGAGTTGGAAACGAAATAAATATTTTGCATGAAAATAAACAAATGCGAAATCTATTAAAATTTTGTATTCTTCAATTCTTTCAATATAAATGAACTAATTTGAAACAGTCTCAATAATAAAGGGATATAGTAGGTACTTTCACCATAATATTCTATGTAACATAAATTATGATTCAACTTCAAATAAAAATTTGGTAATGTAAGAACTTCAAATATTAATAATAAATTTTTAAAAATTCAATTTAATAAAACTAATGGCTTTTGCTCTAAATAAAAGTTGTGCTAAATTTAACGATACACAATTAAAATTACTCATATTAGGGGTGAGCAAAACTCGACTCGACTCGAAAAAATCGAATAACTCGACTCGAGGCAAAAATATTCGACTCATCTTGACTCGACTCGAAATTTCATAAACTCGAGTAACTC
Source organism: Hibiscus trionum (assembly GCA_030270665.1). Lineage (NCBI taxonomy): Eukaryota > Viridiplantae > Streptophyta > Magnoliopsida > Malvales > Malvaceae > Hibiscus > Hibiscus trionum. The sequence continues at coordinate 20,764,620 of BSYR01000022.1, forward strand.
GAAAAAATTTCAAATAAAGTTTGAGTTGTAAAATGGAAATTCGAATAACTCGAAATTTTTAGTAATTAGTAGATTTGTTTTTAAGTTCAAGACGAGTCCCTCTATTTTTTATGATATATACATACTGATATATAAAAATATGAAGAAATATTGTCACATGTGAAAAATATATATCTGCATATCTTATATGATTAGAGAAAGGAGTTTAAATTGGAATCAAACCCTACTATAACATGATAAATAATTACAGTTAATTTTTTATAGGAACTCGAAAACTCGACTCGACTCGAATCGAAAAAATTTCAAATAAAATTTGAGTTGTAAAATATGACCCGTCAACTTGAATAACTCAAAAATTTTTGACTCGACTCAATCGAACGCTCGCCCCTAACCCATATTTAGCTAAGGTAAACTTGCAATAGCTGGAATGGAGAGCTATGCACTGGACACGGTCTCTGGTGTGCAGTAAATCAAGCCCATTAAAGAAATTTTATTTGTAGTCTTATGGGCTAACCTTCAATATCTTTGGGCTTTAAATTTAGAATTTGCAGCCATTCAGTTAGTTTGGATAATTATACAAGTAATATAAAGGTGAAGTTACAATTAAAGGAGAAATTATAATGATAATAGTGATTAAATTAAAACCCATAAGTTATAATATATTTAAGACAACTCATTAAAATAATTTTATAATCAAATCTATAGAAGTTAAAGTTTGGGACATCTTTGCTCATCCTTGTGTCCTGGTGGTAAAGGTTGATGTTTATCATCCCTTGGGACCCGGGTTCGAGCACTAGTAATGTCATGTTGTGTGTGCCGTCTTTGAAAAGACTAAGAAAGTTGAACAGATGCTACCCTTGCATCACACCAGCATATTCAAAAAAAAAGTTTGGGACATCTTTGAGATCTACTGAATGACCTAGTGGCTAAGGATACTTATATTACCCCATTTTATATGAGTTCGGATCCCGATATGAGAATGTAATCTCTATTTAATAAAAAAAAAGAGATTGAGACATCTTTTTACCATTAAACTAAAATCTCGTCATAAGGGATAAAAGGTGAAGTTGGAAAAATTATATTATGGGTGGTTACCACCACGTCATCCATGAGATCAACAAATGGAAACCACCCACTTCACCATGATTTTTCCATGTCAATTTTTCCAACCAATGAATCTTCACTAAAGTTTTTCCATGTCATTTTAAAAACTGTTTTTTTAGAAGTTATTTTATTATTAGATTAATGACATGAAAAATAATAATTAAGTGGGTGGTTTTCATTGGTTGGTCCCATGGATGACGTGGTGGGAACCACCCATGATATAATTTCTCGTGAAGTTGAGTTTTGGTTTGTTTCTACCAAAAAAATTAAGGGTAAACTACATAAATGGCCACTATACTATGGATTTAGATTCAATTTGACTACTATACTTTTAATCGCATCAATTAAACCACTGAACTATTAAATTGGACTCAATGTGACCACTAGCCGTTAGAGGCTAAAGGAGGGAGTGACATGGCAGTTAGTAAAAATGTGTATAATTACACATTTGGTCATCATTACTTGTACTTCTATCATTTTGATCCTAATTTTAATTTAATATAATAAAATAATTATTTAATTAGGTGATAACACATGTCACCACCTTATTGGAGGAATTTGATCATTTATATTTGATTTAATAATTTTATTTCCCCCCAATCATTTGGTGACACGTGTCACCAGATTGGAAGAAGAAAATGAAAGAAATGAGCATTTTGCCTCCAATGAGAATCGAACCATGTCTTTGTGACACATGCTACAAAATCTAGTATATATCTTAGTGTATTGCTCATGCTAGGAAAAAAGAAATATATAAGGATTAAGGGGACTCGAACATGACACTTTTCGGATGCATAAAAATATTTAAACCATTGAAATATATCTAATGATTAAATTATTAATATTTTTTTAATTAATTTTTAATTAAATTATTATATTAAAAAATTAAAATTTTAAAATTATATGAAAAATTAATTTAACGAATTTAAACTCACGAACATAATTTAAATTTATTAATAAAACTTTAAATTTTTTTATTAATTTACTTTAAAAAATTTAATAACAGCATGGTTCGATTCCCACTGGAGGCAAAATGCTCATTTCTTTCATTGTCTTCTTCCAATCTAGTGAAACGTGTCACCAAATCATTTGGGAGAAAAATAAAATTATTAAATCAAATATAAATAATTAAAGTTCTCTAATTAAATAATTAATTTATTAAATAAAATAAAATTAGGACCAAATTGATAGAATGTACAAATAATGAGGACCAAATGTGTAATTATATACATTTTTACTAACTACCACGTCACTCTCTCTGTTAGTCTCTAACGGCTAGTGGTCACATTGAGTTCAATTTAATAGTTCAGTGGTTTAATTGCTGCAATTAAAAGTATAGTGGTCAAATTGAATCCAAATCTATAGTATAGTGGCCATTTATGTAGTTTGCCCAAAAATTAAAAGCTTACGCATGATCTCAATCTGACTCGAGATTTTCATTTTTATCTGACTCGGATTTTAGGGTAAAATCTTGTCTTCGACATAATCCAACACGACACATTTTTTTTATTTTTATTATGCAAAATAAGGTATTAATTGAAAACAAACATATATAGAGGGACATTATAATGATTATATTCAAATATAAAGAGGGAATTGTACTATTATTGCTGGTTAGAGATTTTTTTACCATAAATTTAAACTCGACTCGACTTTATCATTCATATAATCTGAATTAATATGAACCTGAATCTTAGAAAATTAACTCTATAAAACCAAATCATGGAAAAACTCATCGTATTCGAATGATTTTGACCATCCCTGTTCATCAATGTAATAGCTATTGAATGATTCGGACGTCGATCACTCGATCGAGCCTCCTTTCCTTTGGTCCGAGCTATCTCTCAGCTCCATAACCGTGAATGTTATATCAAGTTCACATGGGTTCCACTTCCACATGAAGGTAACATAGTAATTGATGTCGTGCTTATAATGGGCTCGACTGGATTTTCGAACATCAACTTTCATCGATGCCCTTGCCTCGATTATTCATCTGCTTAATCGAGACATTTCGAGTTTTTTTTTTGTTGTTGAGGAAGTTGAGTCTTTGATTTAAACCTTCATAATCAGCAAGGGGTTTTGCCCCTCATTCACGGAGTCAAAGTCTCTCGGGTTCCTTTGGAAGACAATGATAAGGTGGGCCACAATTTTGTAATAACATCATCCAACATTGATAAAAACATGACCAATTAGTGTGACCAAAGGCTTCCTGCCTCTTTAGATTCGGTTGCAAGCTTTAAAGTTTAAACCAACATTATTTATGTTCCCCCCAAAAGAAATGCCTTTAAAAATTAGCTTAATAGATTCAATTACGCCGATCGGTCCGTGAAACTACACCAATTGCCTTTTTCTGAAAATGATTTGAAAAAGTTTCCCTTTTTACATCAAATTTTTTTTTGAAAAGAAATTTATATTAGATGGTATGATTGGGGGATAAAACTAGATTTAGGGTGAGGGGTGTCAGATTTTTTGGGTTAGTTTTTTCTTAAGTCCCTATTAGTTATGAAATTAAGTAATTTACGTCTTGGCCTTTCATTTTTTTTAAACATTTTTTAAAATAGTGAAATTAAACCTTATCCTCCGCATTTTCATGGTTTTAATGTCTTAGTTCCTTTAGGTTTTGAAATAAAACAAATTAAGCTTTAGTACTTCATTTTAAAATGTTTCATAAGCCCCTATTAATTTCAAAAGTAGACGAATTAGGTCATAACTCCAAAAATTTAAATTGATGATTTAACAATTAGACTTGATTTTATTTTATTACTATTTATATTTGATCATTCGATGTCTCATATTAGAGGTGGCAATCGTGTTGAGATAATGATTTTGATATAACTTAAATGAAAAATGTTTTTAGACTTATATTAATTTGCAAAAATATTTCAAATGTTCATCAACTTGAAAAATATGTTTGAAATGTTTTCAAAAGGTTTTTGACATGTTTAAATGCTTTCAAAATAGCCAAAATGTCAAAAAAAAGACATGATGCGAGTACTGATACCCCTTTTCAGGTATCGATACCCAATCAACCGTACTGATACCCGTTTTACCTGTATCAATACACCCCCTTTGTTTTTTCAAAACTCCATTTTTCAGAAGCCAAAATGAGTATCGATACGGCTTAGACCGTACCGATACGGAAAGGTCAATGCCGATACGCATGTATCACGTACTGATACCAAGTGCCCAACGACTCTTTCTATTTTGAGGCAAGTATCGATACCCAAACCCGTGTACCGATACGCCATGCTCCTGAAGTGCATTAAATGATGGAAATAAAGTCCCAAATGACTCCAAACCAACCCCAACGGCTAGTAATGACCATAAACTCATTTGAGGGTTTAAAAGACTTAATTAAGAAGCCATGCAATAACAAGAAACAACACTACCAACATTCACGTATAGAGAAAGTGTTTTGTGCTTTAATTGTCAATTTTTTGTAAAACACACTTGTGAGCTTAATTGTTATATTTGCTCAAGTGTTAGGTTTTGGGTGAGTGCTTAATTTGCAAACACACAGCCTTGTTAGGTTTTTTCTTGTTTGCTCATTTATTTTCTCTATGAGAGAGTTTTACAAGACTTTGGGGTATAAGTCTTGTGTTGCAAGGGTTATCTCTTTGAGCCCGAAAAAAGGAAAGAAATTCAATAGTGAATTTAAAAAAATTCTTAGTAGGAAGTTAAGGTAGTGAATGTAGACTTTGGTTAGAAAGTCGAACCACTATAAATCATTGTGTAATTTTTTAAATTTATGCTTCCACCACTATCACTCAAAAATCAATTCACCCCCTTTTGGCTATCTCGGTTGATCGTTTGAGCCTCCCAACAAAATGGGTCGTTCAAGTCGGGTGATTTCGGTTTAGGTCAAGTTTGGTTTTGACTATATTCAGTTTTTGGGTCTATGGTGATTCTGATCGAGTATAGGGTCGGGTCACGTCGATCCGGTTACTTTTTGGGTCGATTGATATCGGGTCGGGTATTTACGGTCGTTTGAATTCAGTTCAGGTCAATATCGGTTCAATAGGATATCGATCTGTTTCAGTCGGGTTTTCAGGCTGGATCAGTTTTTACACCCATATATGACTTTATAAAGCCAGTATATTTGACTTTTATGGTGAGCTGTGCGATAGTTCACGTCAAATATTTCTTTATTTTGGGTTACCTTCGGTTCATGTTGCTTTCGTTTTAGATAAAAATCAGTTCGGGTCCATTCGGTTTGCTTGAAAATCGGTTCGGGTCCATTTAGTTCGGTTGAAAATCGGCTCGAGTCCATATTGGTTCAATTAAAAATCGGGTCAGTTTCGATTCGCTTCGATTTGTTCTGGATTTCGGATCAAGTCCAGGTCATCATATTCTGGACAATATAGGATCTCGGATGGAATAAAATCAATTCAGATCTCGGATCAATTTACCGCCTCTATCTCATATTGACTCAATCATGTTAGTGATGAAGCTAGGGGGCTGTAAGTAGTATCGCCCCTCCCCCACAAAATGGTAAAAAGACAGTTTTAGTCCTCTATATTTTAAAGTTTGAAATTTAGATAATAGTACAATTTGCACAGTACCCCTAATAAATTATAAAAAAAATATCTTAACCCTTTTAAAATTTGGCTTATATAACAAATAACTATCTAAAGTGTACCAACCTTTTCATTTAAGTACTTAATTTTTGTGTGAAAATAAATACCCAACAAATTTTCTACTTCGTCTTTGATCGTGGTGTATAATCAAACTTTCTTTTCCTTTCGAATGTGCCGGGAAGCTAGGTATTAGAAAATGATAAATATTCTATACACAGGCGGTGGAAACCACAAGCGTCTTAGTTTTAGGGTATATGGAGTTAGTTTAGGGTATAGAGTTTAGGGGTTTAGGTGTATGGGGTTAGAATTTAGGGATAGTTGTTTCAATTTAAGGTTTAGGGTTATAATTTAGAGTTTATAGGTTAAAACCTAAATCCTCACCATATTACCCTAAAAACTAAACCCTAACATATAAACCCTAAATTATAACCCTAAACCTTAAATTAAAATAACTATCCCTAAATTCTAAACCCCTACACCTAAACTCTTAAACTCTATACCCTAAACTAACTCCCTATACCAAAAACTAAGGCGCTTGTGAAAACTTTCAATTTTTACCGCCAGTGTACAAGATATTAATCCATTAAAAAATCTTAAACATTTCACATGTTTGCTCTAGCTCGGTTGTCTCATCGAAGAATTACAGGGTCTTATAAAAGAACAAAAATCTTTTGTTTATTTTTTCCCTCTATTCTTCTACACTAAAAAAAAAAACTCTGATGTATAAATTTTAATTTTAAACCACAAATTATATCATGTAATTCTTAATCCTAAACTTTAAATATATTTTGTTTAGTGTGACGGTATGAGTAGAAACAAACAAAATATTTATGTTACTTAAAAAAAACTGATTTGACATCACATTTCTTCACCTTAAATTAAGCCCTAGTCACATGAGGAGATTCTGATTCTCAATGCAATATTAACCCTAAAACCCAATTTATCAAAGTTCCCTCTCCACTCTCGAAAGCAAGAGAATCAAGCAGGACGAAAATGGTTGTGTTGGGGACCTACAGTCGGTTAAAGCAACAGCAAAGAGTGCACGCTTCGCTGTAGTGGGGATGGAATAATAATCGGCGATAGCTATAGTGTGTTAAAAGAAGTGTAAGATAGTGTTTGTTCATATATTTTCTTAATTTTTGGTAATGTATATATACTTTGCAGATAAAATGATCAAATTTAAATTTTTTAAGATAAATATTATCCACTTTTCTACTGATGTCACTTGTTGGGTTCATAAAACATTATCTTTTAAACAATGTTAATATATTTAAATTCTAATATTATAAACGAAATGGATAAAATTAAAAGAATCGTGTGGTCGGGAGAAAAAAAAACTCACTTCCCCCGCCCCACTTACGGAACAAGTACGGGTAACTCACACATATTTCCAAATTTCTAATTTTAAAATTCCCACGTTGGCGTCACTTTGATTTATTTAAGCTAGAATAATTAAGTTAATGAGTGGTGAGATTAATATAATTAATTAATTTTTTTGAAAAAATAAATGTATATTTTATAAACTATGCTTAGAATTTGTGACTTTTCCTTATAATATTGTCTTCTTCAAGATTCGAATTCGAATTTTCTCACTAAAAAACTAATATATCTTATTATTACATCCAACTCTTATTAGTAATATAAATAATTTATTTAATTTTTTGTAAAACAGTATTTAAAAGTTTTGGATTGGAATATTAAATTTTATAGTCTGGTCTTTATCTTTAGCTTCAAGTTTTTTTTTGAAAACTTGCAACTTTTATTGCTAACCGACACTACTTCGGACCTCGTTAAAAAACATCCCTACACCTAGAATGGAGGAAAAAGAGTGTCACGAAGTAATGTATTACAACATATCACCATAAAAAAAAACCCGGTTACAAAATTACAACATATCTTTAGCTTCAAGTTGAAGGCCTCTTAGTAGATATAGAGATTCAAATAGCATGCATTATATATTTGAAGCATTTTAAAGGCTTAAATAATCTACAATTCGGGTTGACGATTAGGTTGCGAGGCACGATATTTTGTTATGGTCCATCAACAGTGAACGTGCTTTGTGAGTCACTTGCGTGTTCTATATAGATATAAATGATGGAAACATAGATAATTCTGGATATACGTAATAAAAAGTTATCGTACAAAATTTCAGAAATATAAGATTTAAAATAAGTTAAGTTCTTACAAGAAAATTTAAAGGATTAGTTATGGACTAGTAATATAGGATATAGAAATAAATTGATGTTATACTTAATAGATTTTGAGTTATGTTATACTCGTCTTTTATTTAAAAATATTTATTATATAAACAATATTTTAATAAATATTTTTTAAAATTAAATTTTATTTTAATGGTGGATCATTGCTTTAGAGTTTAGACCCATTGTCGACTTATAGTTGATTGCTTGGTGGATGGACCGCCTGCTGCAGCCAGCCGCTATTCTAAAAGCCATTTTTCTTTTATTATTTCTCTTCAAATGCCTGCGGTTTCACACTTGCATGCGCCACTTCTCCTTGTCGCTGGTAGTCAAATGTTTTCAATTCACGGGCAGTTTAAATAAGATAAAAAAATAAATGTTAAAAAGATAATATTAAATTTAAATTATTAATTTATTTAGTATTTTTCTTAAAGCTAAATAGTAGATGTTATTAGAGTGTTTGAGAATGCAAATTCTAGCCCGGTTTTAAAAGAAAAAAAAACATGATAAAATATACTGAAAATATTCTTCATTAATTATAAGTAAACTTTTAGACTTAAAAGGAGTAATTTTACCCTTTTAGTAATCTTAAATCAGTACTGTTGTCTTTTTTTTTATTTGTATCAATTTGACTCTTGAATTCTTGAATTGTATCAATCTCGTCCTTTAATTTCTGTTAACTAATAGAACTGTTAAATTTTGTGTGTGTGGTCTCCATCTGCTTCCACATCAATCATTATCACCAACTGTCTTGCCATGTTGATGAGGATGAGTTAATTTTGATGACGTGATATTACGAACAAAGAGTTTTAAAATTAATTAGTTATTTTAAAATTAGTAAAAAAATTCATGTCAAACATACTACTAAGACATCAAAATTGACTTATCGTCATCTTATTGTAAGACATTGACTTATTAAAGAAAATAACATATAGACATGTTAACTCAGACACTGTTAATTATTTAAAGACATAAATTCTATTGAAACATGTTAGTTAACAACAATCAAAAAATAAAATTGAAGCAATCAAAAAATTTAAATGCTAAAAATTAGAAATGAGAGACACTATTTTTGAAATTACTACACGGATAAAAATAGCCTGAAGCCAAATTTTTATATACCAAAACAAAAGAAACTTACAAGTTACAACAATGACATTGATGCAAATCAAATAAACAAAGAGGGGTAAGAATGTAAATGAAGATCGGCTCACGAGTCTACAAAAACCAGTACCAGTGTCCTGGCTCACTCATCCCTGGGAAACCAAAGCAACCACCTTCCGAAGTCCGAAGAGCAACAGCCAACACGAATCCCAAAATAACTTCTCCTCCTCTTCTTCTTCGTAATAAAAACGTTAAAATAACCATAGCCATGAAAACTCTCCTTCTAGCATTCCTCTTCTTCTATCTCCACTCAATCCCAGCTCTCAGCTCCGCCGACTACGACGCCAGCACCACCGCATCTAACGCCACAGACTTCATCCGTACAAGCTGCTCCGCCACCTTATACCCCGACCTCTGTTTCTCTTCCCTCTCCGGCTACGCCAACGCCATCCAGCAAGACCCAGCTCGCCTAGCACGTACAGCTATTGGCGTCAGCCTCTCCAGGGCCCGTCACATGGCGGCTTTCGTCTCCAACCTCTCCCGCGAATCCGACTACGGCGCCGACCCACGAGCCAGCGCCGCCTTGCACGACTGCTTCTCCAACATGGGTGACGCCGTGGACGAAATCCGGGACTCCTTGGACCAAATGCGGAAGCTGGTGGCTCCTGGTTCGGAGTCTTTCAGGTTCCAAATGGGGAATGTCCAGACGTGGATGAGCGCCGCCTTGACGGACGAGGAGACGTGTACGGACGGGTTGGGGGATGTGGGCGACGGGCCGATGAAGGAGGCGGTGTGCGAGAGGGCGGCGAACGTGAAGAAGTTTACGAGCAATGCGTTGGCACTGGTTAACAGTTATGCAGAAAAGGGTACGAATTAGTAGTTGTTTAATATAAGGAAATCTGTATAATTTCTGATCACAAAGCTTTGGTTAATTTCAACTTTTCTATTTCTCTTTTGTATAGTGATTTTAAAGTGTTTTTTTCTTCTTTATTTCGGATTTTACGATCTTCCTTTCGATCGTTGCTGAGAATAGGAAAGCTGCATGTTTTCTTCTTCTTCAGGAAACCGAGTTTGTGTTTGTCGGGTTAAACTGAGTTGAGTGGATTTTTACAGTTTCATATAGCAATTGCCTCTCCTTTCTAAAATTATTAGAAAGTAAATTGAAAAAAATGGTATCTTTTTATTGTGTGTACAATTCTATTCTATATTTCAAAATTACCATCACAAATATTTTTAGCTAACAATTCTTTATATACACTTAAATATTTCAATTGTAAAATCTTATAAGTTATTACAACAATAATAATATTAATCAAACTAAAATTTGATTATTTAGTAAAAAAATATTATAAAATACTTCATTGAATATACATTAACTTTAAAAAATTAAAGATCCATTTAATTAGTTCATCTAATTTCAAATTTTGGAATGTTAATTTCATTAATCTTAAAACATAAAACAAATTACCAACAAGTATATTACTATTAAAGAGAATTTGGATTTAAATATTGTTGTTTTTTAACATACACGAGAATATGAGTCCGAATTCTTTTAACCTCTCATATTTTTCTGATGAATGACTGGAAGCCGTTTTAATAGTTTAAGTAGACATTGTATTAAAAATTATATACAAGGGATGAAGGCATAATTAGGATCTTAGGGTTTTATTGTGCCCAAGGCACTACCTAAAATCTTAAATTTTCAAAAGTAGGACTTTTAAAGTAAACTCGTCGTACCATCACGGCGAGTTTTTAAAAAATGTTCTTATTTTATTCAAACTCGCCGTATCACATAGGTGACTTTTATTTTTTTTTCTTCAAAAATCTCACCATACAATCTAGGCGAGTTTGAATAAAAAATAATATAATTTTGAAACTTACGGCGAGTTTACTGTTAAAGTCCTACGTTTGAGAATTTAAGATTTCGGGTGTTGCGTCGGGCATAATAGGATTCCAAGATCTTATTTTTGCCCTTAAACGCATATATGATTTATATTCAAAAGAATTGTAATTAATTAAACTAATTATAATTAGCATCCATTCATTTCTTCCCGGCAGCTTAATTGCAATATATCTTAGTCATGATTAAAAATTTAAAAAATGTGCATTTAATCATTTATGCTAGATTTCAAGGACCCACGTCAGTACTTTATTATTCGTAAATCGCTTTCAGGTAAAGTGTTCATTTCGTAAATCATATAATTCACATCACATGCAATTATAGTGTTCTTCCTTTAATCCTTTATTTATTTATTTAATTTTGACAATGTTACCTAATCTCGTGATCTTGCTTAGGATAATCATGCACATCACATGCATCAATATAATCAAATTATAAATAGAAAATCAGCCTGTAATTTTTAAAATGAACCCTAAATAAATAATTTGTCACTAGTAATCTTTAAAAGGTATAATGTTAAAAAAATTATTTGACTGTGGAATTGTTTTGGCAACCTTTTAATCTTTAACGTTTCGTTTTAAGTTAAAATATCTCTCCATAGATGAAAGTTGTTTGTCAACTAATGATAAATAACTTAAAATGACTTGATAGAAAGTCACATTAACAGAAAAATATAATATTATATTTTATATAATTTTATAAAATTATATTTTTGATAGATGTATCGTTATGTCAACTCAGCACCTTTATTTATATGACATTGCTATGCCAACTTGCACTACATGTAGGTTTGTCACGTCATTTCAGATCATTTACAGTTAGTTGACTAATAATTTTCATTTAAGGAACGATCATTTTAGCCTAAAATGAAACATTGAAAGTTAGAGTAATTAAAATAAGAATAGAAATCAAAGTGACTATCTAGTCAAACATTAAAAATATTGTTTTGACATTATACTTTTTTAAAACTATAAATGGACAATTTTTATTTAAATATAATAAAAAGCATATTATTATAATATTGCCTGAAGTTTTAAGAGAGAATCACGTCCACATAATATTTTATTTAGAAATGGTTGGAACAATTAATAAACATAATTTATATGTTTTATTATGTAATAGTTTATACAAGAAACCTACATATTCTTTCCAGCAGATCGGTATAGGGTCAAAGCACTTGAGTTGTGTCATCAAGTTATTTATTGATATCAAATCTCAAGTTCGAATTTTAGATAATCTCTACCCCTCTGTTTTGATATTGCAATATATATTATACCCTTTTAAACTATTTAGAAAACAGCATAGCTTTAATTAATTAAATTAAAAAAACTAAACTTCCAAATACGTTCGAACTCATAGTTTTAAGTTAATATAAACGGGTCAACCATAATTATATTAAATTAATTCAAACATATTATACAATACAATAACAACTATGCATGATGCGGTGGTTGTTAATCTGCTTCCCGATTCTGTAAATAGAGTATAAAATAATAAAGTTAAAAAATAAATTTCAAATAATTACGACAATAATAGTACCAATCGAATTAAAATTTATAATTCTAAAACATTATAACTATACTTCACAAAAATGTCTGATAGAATGTGGTATTAATGTTTTTCGTCTCGGGATGGATCGAGGGGGACTGAAAGAGACAGTCACCCTCATGAAAACTTGAAATTTGTATATGATTTAAAAGTGTTCTTTTAAAAAATTGTTATGTATTTTTTATCGAAAATCTATTTTTGTCCCTTAACATAAAGTTTTGCGCGTCCGTCCCTGCCCGTCTCTCTCAGGAGTGAGATTCTGACGCATTCAACTTCGTGACGAGGGCGTCACAAGTCATCCGCTCTCGTGATGGACTACTATTACAACTGTTCACTCAATTTATCTACTCCTGAGATGTTCAGATGGAATTAAATAATGAAGAAGTCGTTTCAATATCATTTGTCACTTAACCATTATTTTTTTTTTCCAATAAACATAAATTATAGACCACCACATTTATATACTAAGACATCTCATTTACTTAGTGATGTGAAAATGATGTATCCCGCTCCTCTCTTACGTAACAATAGACTTGGGTTATTACAGCAATAGCTAAGATAAACCAGTTCCACGACGTAAAATGACTGAAGAGTTACAAAAGCGCAAATGAGAAGGACAGCAAGATAATGTCGGCTGGGTTAGGTTTGGATTCGGAGTCTGAAACTCAAAAGGATTTGGATTTTTGTAAAGAGACAGCGAGACGAGGGAGTCCCGTGACATAGGAATAGTCTGGAAATAGATTAAATCGAGACAGAGACTTGGCTGTTGTTTGTTGCTGCTGTTCATGTCTTGGCTATATCGCTTCGTTAGGACCAGCAGCTTTGTCTTTGGGTTCACGAGACGCACTTACTGACATTATTATTATTAATTTTTTTCAATCTTATGAGTAAATCCAGTATTGGTTTCGGCCTTTGGGTCCCAAATAAACTTCATACTTTCCTCAAACGTACATATTTCAACTTTCGACAACTCTTTTGTTTTTGTATTTTAATAGGCTGTGTATGTACTCATTACTCATATGTTGAGTTTGATTTGTTTTCACACACAATATATATATAAAACAAAGTTGCACTATTTATATTTTAATAATCTGACATTCATATTTTATTTTTTAGTTTGAGCTAAAATATTTATCGCCGATAATAATGATCAATTCTCTCGTCGCGGATGTTTTCAGGTAGATATTCATATTTTATTCTGATTCTCAAAGATAAGGCAGGCTGAGTTTTGAATAGGATGAATAAATATTTTAGAATATGAATTTGGTTTACTGATTAAGTTTAGTACTTAATTTTTTTGGGTAAGGGTGTTTTAGTCTCATGATTTTTTTCCACTAAATTATGTCATTGTACTCTAAATTCTATTAATTCATCCATTTGACTCACGTTACAGTTAAATCTAACAAGTTTTTTTTGGATCAATTGGTGTCATGTATTGTGTCACACTGTTATAAGTTGGTGTATCCAGAAAATTTTATTTTGTTAAAAAATATTTAAAAAAAAAGATGAAACTTCTAAAGATTCTTAAAAATGTTTTTAATCTATAAACATTACATAGTAAATTGCAGTGTTTTATGTGACATCGATATTTTAAAGGAAAATATTATTATTATTATTATTATTTAATAGTCAAAATTAGTAAAAGAGCTTATTTGATTTATTCTATCAGTTCGAGAGCTCAATTAATTTAATTTCTCAAGCATAAGAACGTAATTGAGTGTAAAAAAAGTTTGTGGTCTTAATTAATTTTTTTCTCTAAGGTACAAGGGGATAAAACACCCTTTAGCCTATTTTTATCCAATTAAATACTTGAACTTCACTTCTTGATTCAATTGGTACATGGAGTTCTTTGTATCATTAACCAAATCCGCTTTAAATAGCTACAACCCAGGACTATTATTTCATTTTATACAAAAGGGACCAGTCATGCAATTTACCCTAAATATTAAGAAAATAAAGAAGATGGATTAGGCCATAGCTCCTAGTGGATTTCACCCATAGAAGTGTGAGCCCGTATTTGAAGGAAACTAGTATGGGCTTGTAGTTTAGTGCCAATATTGCGATGCAAATTGAACCATTTGTCCAATAATAGCACAAATATGATGAAATTTTAGCATTGGGTTTTATTTTGATACACAAGGAGTATAATTTTTTTACACAATTCTTCTATAAAATTTAAAATTTAAAATTTAAAATTTAAACTCCAATTTCTAGCATCTAAAAAACCTAAACCATGAACCTTAAACTCTAAATTCTATACTATACACACTAAACCCTTAAACCCTAAACTAAAACTCAAAACCCTAAAATTAAAAGGCTTGTGTAAACTTTAATTTATACAAACTTACGTATAAAAAGTATTTTCCTAAAAAAAAATGTGGTCTACCATTTTAGAAATTTGGTCCGAACCTCCCTAAGAAAACTATATATATATATTGATATATTTTTTTGGACTGACTGTCCGGTGGTTATTCTAGCGATAATTATATAGATTTGACCATTATTATGCTTCTGTTGTGAATAAAGTAAAGAAGAACAAGAATAAGAACAAGAAGAACAAAGAGATGAGAGAAAGAGAGATTTGTATTATTCTTAAAATATAGAATTGTATACAATGCCTTCAATGAATCATCTATTTATAGGCATAAGAAGTACATAATACATTAAACTCTAATTCATAGATATAATGTTCCTAATAATAAATAAATCAAACTCCTTTGATAAAGTTCTAATCATGATAGACATCCACATACATAAATATTCATAACACTCCCCCTTGGATGTCTATGAAGATAATGTGCCTCGTTAAAACCTTACTAAGATAAAAACCCAGTGGGAAAAAAATTCTTTAGTGAAGGAAAAAGAGTACACACATCTTTGATACGCATAACATGTTGCCTCATTAAAAACCTTACCAGGAAAACCCATTGGGACAAAACCTCGGTTAAGGGAAAAAGAGTGCAACGCGTATTTACTACCCCTCATGCAAACATCACAGAAGATCTTTGAATCTTCATAATTTAATCTTGAATATTATTTTTCTAAAGATCGTGAGGGATGAAAACTTTGGAGCAATATGTTCCATGATGTATCCACTTTCAAACTGAGATATACATCTTGTGTTATCTTCACACAAGATAGCTTTTATCATATCTTGTAAAAGTAAATCCACATATCTTTTGGATATGTTGGGTCAATAGTCTTAGCCAAACACATTTTTTTGGCTTGCCTCGTGCATAACAATTATTTTTACGACATTTGAGGAGGCATCAACGAATGTTTAAAGATCTAAATGTAATAATCTTTGTATATTCATAGATATTTCTTGACCAACTAATATATAGTGCTTCAAGACCAAGAAAAGATATAATTATCTTTATTCACATCCAACAATCTTACAACTATTGGGATACTCAATAGATATGCTCTATTCATATTGAATCTTCTTTAAGATTCTTTCAGCTTATGTCTATTCATAGACAAAAGAAATATAAAAAAAATGCTCGATCTTCAGGTCGAGATAAACTTGATGTCAAGATTCAAGTACTTGTATTGAAAATACTTCATGAGTTTCCAATTTGAAGCTCTTTAAGAGTTCTAAAATTATCATAATGGATCTTGATCCAAACTCCTTTATAAAATACATAAGGAAATCTGATCATTATTATAGTATTTTCTCAATTAGTATTCACTAAGGCGATTATACCAAATGCGCCAAAATATTCATGAGACATGTCTAAATAAATTTCCTCAGAAATTTCCAAATGCTTATAGCATTTTAGATCCTTCAAGGATAAATATGGATCCACAAATAATTAGACGCATGTAAAATTTTCAAAACTGCCAAAGTAATTGCATCCACCATGAAGTAATTAAAACTTTTCATAAATCATAGTTCAAGTCGTATTTACGACTACTTATTTGTGCCTCACTTGCATTACACCTTTAGGTGTTTGGACTGGTGGTCCAAATACTTCTATTTTAGAAGTTCAAAGCGTCTTTCAACATTGGCCAATTATCTATACTTCTGGATAGATTTTATACAAGATCCTCGATTTCTTTCTTTACTTCTATAGAAGTATTTTATGTAAAATTGTTTGTAAAATCGTTGTCGACAACTTTCCAATTTTCTAGTTCCATTCTTGTAATGGCATAACTCATCGAGATCTCTTCAAGATTTCAATCTTTATTTCAGGTACCTGAAACTCTTATAGAGTTTTATTATTTGTTATGTCTTGGGTCTCTTCAGGAGCACCCGCCTCCAATATATGACCATCTCATATTACTTTCTATTTACGAGAATTTTGATCATTGGAACCATTTCAACTATCATGCTTCAGGCATGATTTACATTCTCTCGCTCTAACATATAATTTAAACTTAGAGCATTTCAGCTGGTATATAAGACTTAATTACTCTCATTGGGTCAGTAAATATGTCTGGCAGTTGACATGTAATAACATGAATTATCTTATGAACTTCTAGTTCATATACGAGGATCTAGATAACGATAATTCATTTTCCTCTATCCAGCTGATTATTATCCCCCCCTGATGTTGAGAAAAATCATGTCATAAATCATAAAATGGGAGACTCTTACTCAATATATATTCTCAACCCTTTTTATTTACCCATTTTGTGCGTTGTGGTGGAGCAATTCATATCGCACATTCAAAAATCATAAAATGGGAAATGTATGGTTTCTGACCAAAAACCAATCATAACGGGGAGTTTATTATAACTCGTTGGCTTGATGCGTAAAAGTGTTGCTATATGGAAACACCATATAAATAATAACTCTTTTGTTCTCATAGTTTAACTATTAAATAGGAGGCATCCAATTGAAATTTTGCTAAACTATATTTTTCATAATCAATAGGCTTTGTAACAACTGATATAGCCTAAAATATAAACCCACTAGCTTTTCAAGACGAATAGTCTAAATGCATAATCTGAATCTTTTAAAATCAATCTCACAAACTTCTGGTTGTAAGTCGATAAAACAATGTAGATGCATCTACTAAAATCATATAAAACTTTCCACATTTGTGAATATATGGGCCCATATTTCGTTCAGATATGCAAGACATACAGTCTTAACTTCAGTACAAGAACTTTAAGTTCTAATTCTTTTGGTAAGTGGGATCATCTATATCCTTTGAGAACAAACAACACAAGAACTTCAAGTTCTTTTAGTAAGTGGAATTTAATCAATTCCTTTAAGCAACACAAGAACTTCACGTTCTTTAATAAGTGGAATTTAATCCATTCCTTTGAGAATAAGCACCACAAGAACTACAGGTTCTTTTAATACACGTGCATGTAAATCTCAATAATTTCTGCACCATTATTGATCAGGATGGTCTAACCGATCATGCCAACTATATATATATATATATATATATATATATATATATATGTATATATCTCTGAATTTGTAAACTCATTGTTTACCATAACATGTAATTCAATCTCACTCGTACATGTCTAGTACGACCATCAAAATTGTTCCTTTAAATAGGAATATATTTAGCTCTTTCGGAGCTTTCAATTGAAATTATCTTTTGGTAGCAATATATAGCTCTCCTAGGGCTTTCAACTGACTTTTTGGCTACCAGAACTTATATTCATATTGGCTTATTTCAAATGCCAATTGATAACATATGTTATCTATAATTCCCAAAGGGATAGTTTGCGAACTCATATTGCTCTCTTTATGACTTTGACGAGTATAACGCAATGTGAATATGGAATAAAGTTCCATTTGACAATAACATATTTGCTCAACCGGAGCCTTTTGTGATATTAGTACTTCCGGATATAGTACTCACATTATTCCCTTGCATTTTAATCGAGAAATTCATAATTGTGCACTTTTCAAAATGTGCTTTGTTTCATTTACTTCAGGTGATGAAAATATGTACTTTGTATCATTCACTTCGAGGAATGAAAAATATAAAATATATCACATCATATCAAGTCGATTATCTATCAGAGATAAACTTTCAAGTGCTCTTCCGAAGTATTGATATTTTAGTACTTTGAGAAATACTACTCATATTTCCCCTTGCATTTAAATGGGAAAAATATTTCTTATGATTAAGTACAATATGAGTACTTGCATTATCTGCTAGGCATAAATAGCCACAATTCTAGGCATAAATAGCCACAATTCGTTGTATATTTTATTCCGGAAGTAATCATATTCTTCAAATAATAAATTAACATAAAGCGTAAATAAATAATATGTGAAATAAATAAACATAAAGCAAACTAACATAAATAAATAATAAATAAAACGAATTAACATAAAATAAATAAATAAAAAAACCCAATTATTCCTGTTAGAGGTTACAAGGGAAATAAAATAAATGGTAAATTATTCCCTTCAAGGGTTATGAGAAAATTAACAATATCCAATTGAGTTGGACCAATAACGCCATAATTATTTTCGCCATAAACAAATTTTGTTTATATTTTATTTCATTTATCATTCATGATTATGGATAAAGTCCATAATACTTTGGCGTTTAACAAGTACGAAACCAATGGTTTATAACATCACATTGGTAAAAGGATTTCACTTCCTTAGAATGATCTTTATCACTCTTGTCATCCTTATAACTTTACTACCAGCGGGTAGAAGTATTCTTAAAACGACTATATTTTTCATGTGTATATTCATAGCCTCGACCACGACCACAACTTTTAATGTGATTTTTTATTCCTTCCATAATATAATCTCACATTCACTTCAGGGAATGGAGTAGAGCCAGTGGGCCTTTAAAACCTTTTTCACATATCCTTATCACAGAGAACAAAGATTTAATCCTCGTACGCGGCATTTTTAAACCTGTCCACAAGGTCCTTTAAAAACCTCCTTTGAGACCAGTAGCCTCGTAGAACGGGATGTCCAGCCAATTATACTTGGATTATATCGAAATTATGTCTCTAATTGAATAATGATTTACCATGTTTGCATTCACTTCAGGGAATGAAACAGTTCCAATAATTGCATGGAATAAACACCATGCTTGCATTCACTTCAGGGAATGCCCCATCATTGATAATCGCATGGAATAAATATCATGTTTTGCATTCACTTCAGGGAATGCCTCCCATAAAACTTTTTAGATCAAGATGAATTTCGTAACTTGAAATTGGGAGAAGTCTATGGTCGAGTTTTTCGACGAAGAAAAAATATTGCTTTCGAGCAAATATAGACTTTATAATAATCTTCTTGTAAATTCAAAAGCATCATGATTTATCGCACTTTAAAATTGTATTTTAAAAGATAAAAATAAAAATAGAGTTTACCGATATTGAATTTCGTCTCAAAGACAATGATGACGTAGCAATTGAACCAATGCATCTTCTCATAATCTTTTTTTACGCCATGTCTCTTTCCAACTCATTTGAATACATGTAAAACTCAAAACACGGTTAAAAGCATCGACTTTTATCAATAGAATAAAAAAATTATTTGAGACTAGATCAAAAAGTATAAAAGTAGTCATAGATCAAGTTGAATAAACATAACTATAAGTGATGTGATCAAATTATAAACAACCATAGTTAAAATCAAACGATATTTTGATGAATGTATAAACACATCAAAGTAACGTATTTCTTTTGCCTTTGATTCACATACAAAGTAATTGATACAAATAATAAAGTTATTTTATATCTCGAATTTATTCATATAAATTACCATAATAATAATAATAATGATAAAACAAATATATAACAACCACATGGCAACACAATCCTTGAATTGAATCAATTATAAATTAGAATGGAATAATAAAAACTTTGAATAAAACAAATATATTGTGTAATAAAATGTTCCAACTTGTGCGCCCAATAGCATTTAGCCGAAATCCTTGAGGGCTTTAATTCGGTTTGCTTTATCAATCCATCTAATGAAGTACGACGATAATTTTAATTTTCCTTAATTCAAGAGTTACTTCAAGTATGAATAAAATAATAATAAATTAAAATAATAACCAAATAATAGATATGAATATACTAACTTTTGGAGAATGATAAATCAATCATTATATTAGTATATAAATAAGTAAAACATACCATACTTTCCAAGGTAAGCTGAATATATGATAGATGTAGTCACCAATATCAAATTGAAATTCTTTTCGAGAACCACCAACAATAATCACAGTAATTAAGCGAGCGAGATCGTGCTGATAACGTGTTGTGAATAAAGTAAAGAACAAGAATAAGAACAAGAAGAACAAAGAGATGAGAGAAAGAGAGATTTGTATTATTCTTAAAATATAGAATTGTATACAATGCCTTCAATGAATCATCTATTTATAGGCATAAGAAGTACATAATACATTAAACTCTAATTCATAGATATAATGTTCCTAATAATGAATAAATCAAACTCCTTTGATAAAGTTCTAATCATGATAGACATCCACATAAATAAATATTCATAACAGCTTCTTCTTTAAAAGTGCAATTGTGATTAGCCTTACAATTATTATAAAAGATAAATTAGATCACATATCACTTCATTATTAATAAAATAATAAATATATTACTAAAATTTAAAAGTTAGAAAAATTTTACTGTGTCAATTACGGTAAATATGCCACTATGTTGTTAAGCATGTGGCAGACTATGAAAATTTTAATTGTAATCAGGTTATTTTATTTATTGAATTGTAACAATTAGATAATTTTTTTTAAAAAAAGTAAAACTGTATGATTTTTTTAAAGAATATCATACAATACCGATAAAGATATGTACCTTATAAAAAAATTCCTTTAAACTTAAATAAAAAAAAAAGTTTAACATATCAATGTCAACTAAGCATCAAACATCACAAGATACAAAACGAAAGGAGTATTAACCATTAGTTTACAATACGTAACTGCTAAAAAGAATACATTGCAACTATTACCACACCCCATATCAAATATCATTAGAAATGACGACCCTCCATCCAGCAGGACATCACCTTCCATCTCACCATGCCTCAAACCGAATCAAACCCTCGGGTACTATCAACTGTATGCTGCTTTCATCACAGGTTTCTCTCAATACCTGGACCAAATCTACCCGGCGGTTAATACCTTTCTTAGCCAACCTGTTGGCTTCGCCGTTTTCCTCTCTACCAATCAGATTGAATGATCCACCAATTCTGTTAAAGACAAACTGTGTATTTTAAAATAAACATCATCCACTTTTCCACTAATATATTTGTTGAATTTAATTAAAAATAATAATATTTTTGAATTTGATACGTAATTAATGATAAAAAGACATGTTTATAACAATCTATACATAAAATGATACCTTCATATTTTTTTTTAAAAATTTCATAAATCATTTATAATGTTACCGAGTGATTGAAATATTTTGAAAGCAATAAAAATATTAGTTTAATGCTATAAAATCTCAGCCTCTAATTTCTTCTTCCAATATTTTCCAAGACTAGTTTTAATCGGTCCCCCTCCCATGTCAAGATTATCATATTATTTTCTGATTGGGTCAGATTAATTATTCATATTTTTTGACGAGTTCATATATATATATATTAAGAATATAGTATGTTTGATTATTTCATAAAATTTTTAGTATATTTAAAAGATTATGTTGAGTGAATCAATGGATTGATCAAAGCTAAGAGGGGTGAATTGGTTTTTTAAAAGTTTGTTGGAGTAAAAGAATAGCTAAAAATGAAGAACAAAGAATTTTAGAGTGGTTCAAGTTACAAATGAACTCTACATCCACTACCTTAGCCACCACTAAGGATTTCCAACAATTCACTAATTTGTTCTTCCCATTTTCAAGGCTTAGGAGGTAACCTTTACACAACCGGTCAAATTTTCTACCCAAAATTTGACTAAACCCTAACAAGAGTACAAAGAAGAATTTAGGCAAGAAAGATATCTCTCAATACAAGATTGCCCCTTTAAGTACAAACACTCAACTCAAATTTGATGATAAGATAGGAATTAAACACTACACAATTTGGGGTTTACAAGAAATTGGAAAATAAGCACTTTGAGCTTGGATTTAAATTTGGATGTTTATCTTTGATGCAATAGTTGTTGCTGGTCTTCAATTAGCTTCAATTTATACATTCTCTATCAATTCTAGCCGTTTGGGTGGTTAGGGTATTGATTATAGCCGTTGGGACACTGTCTCAAAACAGAAAGAGCCGTTGTACAATTACAAGAGCCGTTGGGGTTTGATGCAATAGTTGAGTGCACTATAAATGCACTTATGCAGCATACCATATCGGTACGCGTGGACCTGTATCGATACTTGTCTCAAAACAGAAAGAGCCGTTGCACAATTACAAGAGGGCGTATCGATACGCGTGTAAGCGTATCAGTACGGAACAGGGACCATTTCGATACGGGTAAGACCGTATCGATACCTTTTACTCAACTTAGCTCACTGGAAGTTTCCGTATCGATACGGCTAAGAGCGTATCGGTACGGGTCAACCACCACTTTAAATTTTAGTTATCTAACGACTAACACCAATGGTCAAAAACATTTAAAGCTTTTCGAATTAAAAATTCCATTAAATTTGTATCGATACAGGTGGAATTGTATCAGTATACTATTCAAACTCCTTCATTTTTTACAGAGGGGCGTATCGATACAGATTCAATGTGTTTCGATACGGTAAGGGGCATATCGAAACACGTCTTTCCAGTAGCCAACTTTGTAAAAAAGGTATCGATACGGCTGGAAGCGTATCGATACGTGTGAAACCAAAATTGATTTTGATATAACATATAAACTTTAGGACCAATTTGCAAAACAATAAATTTTTAAGTACTCTTTAAAGTCTCACAATTGACAAGTATTTTAAACAAAATAATATCTCAAGACAAGCTCTTAAATATATGAAAATTTTCTAAGTCTTTTCCTATGATTTTCAAGCCAAACTATACAAAAATGCCCAGGCGTATCGATACCCTTAGACGTATCGATACAGGCTTTTGCCACTGGAAATGGACTTAGCGTACCGATACGGTATTACCCTGTATCGATACGATATTCATCTGGGCAACTCTTTCAATGAAACCGTACCGATACGCTTTGCAACCGTATCGATACGGCCATCCGTACCGATACGCCCCTTAAAACCGTACCGGTACGCCTTCTATGCGTATCGATACGCTCTGTTTTCAGTCACAACGACTCTTTCCTCTTTGATGCAGGTATCGATACGCCCTCTACGAGTACCAATACGGTAGGCTGCAGAGCTGCATTTATTGCGGGAAAAATGCTCTCAACGGCTCTATTGATGATCACAACTACCCAAACGGCTAGAATTCAATACAAGGGTATAAAAACAAGCTTCAATTGACCAAGCAACAACTATTGAACCTACAAGCAACATCAAAGCATAAAATCCAAACCCTAGTGCCTTTCATAGTCAAATTCTTGTACCCAACTCTTGTGATCTTATTGTAATCTTGTATTGTGAGTTTGGGGAGTTTGAAATTGTATTTGGGTAAACATTTATACTTTAAGAGGAACTTTGAGAGTTTACCAAATTCATCTCTTTGTAAAAGTGAATGGATTAAGCTTTGGGTAGAAAGCTTAATCAATTTGTAAGGTTACCTCCTCGTCCAAGAAAAGGGGAAGAATTCAAGTAGTGAATTGGTTGAAAATCCTTAGTGGGAACTAAGGTAGTGGATGTAGAGTTCATTTGGAGAACTTGAACCACTCTAACCACTTGTGTCACTTTTTATTTTTCACTCTTACATCCCACCAAAATTTTAATTGCCAATTCACCCCCTCTTGGCCATTTGCAATTGTGTGATCAACTCAACAATTGGTATCAGAGCTACACTCATTGGAAGGATTACAACCCTCTTGAGTCGATTCTAGGAGAGTTTGATCAACAACTAGTCACGCAATGGCATCCACCTCCACCTCCAACCTCTACGAGTCCCAATCTACTACCAAGCCACCATTCTTCAATGGGGATAACTACCCATATTGGAAGAATATGATGAGGCTCTTCATCAAGTCCACCGACTACATGGTGTGGGATGTGGTTGAAGAAGGTCCATACATTCCTATGAAGAGAGATACTGAAGCAAGACTTGTCCCAAAGGTGAAAGCCGAAATGACGGAAGATGAACGAAGAAGGATGCAAGTGAATGATAAAGCTCTTCATGTCATATTTTGTGCACTTGGTCTGGATATCTACTCCAAGGTGTCTTCGATCGAGAATGCCAAGGAGGTTTGAGACACCCTCGAGACAACATATGAGGGAACTAGTGATGTCAAGGAAACAAAAATTGGGCTACTCAATCTAAGCTACGAAAATTTCAAGATGGATCCCGATGAGAGTGTTTCCAAGATGTTTGATCGATTCTCGGTCATTGTTAACGGATTGAAGGGTTTCGGTGAGATCATCCCCGAAGATAAACTAGTGAGGAAATTGTTGTACTCTCTTCTGGAATCATGGGATAGCAAGAGAACGGCTATTATTGAAGCTCGAGATTTGAAGACTCTCAAGCTTGATGCTCTTGTTGGATCTCTACTCACCCATGAGAAAGGGAAGAGAAGAAGAAAAGAAAATGGAAGAGAAGAAAGTTGAGAAGAAGGATGCTGAGAAGAAGAAGGTTGGAATCGCTCTTAAAGCTTCATATCATGAAAGTGATTCAAGTGAAGATGAAGATGAGGAGATGGATATGTTGGCCAAACGGTTCACTCGCTTCATGAAGTCCAATCGTGGGAGAAAGTTCATTAGAAAAGGAGACTTCAAGAGCAAGAGTAAGGAAGAGGAGAAGGACCAAATCACTTGCTATGAATGCAAAAAGCCCGGCCATATCCGTTCCGAATGTCCTCAATTGAAGAGGAAGAGCTTTGGGAAGAAGAACAAGCTCAAAGCTCAAGTAGTAACTTGGAGTGACGATGAGTCATCCGAGGAAGAGGAGGAAGTGGCCAATCTTCGTCTCATGGCAATTGATGATGAAGCAAAGGTAAATCCTAACTCATCTAATTTTAATTTTACCTTTGATGAGCTTCAAGATGCTTACGATGAATTGCAAGAGGTTTATGATGAGTTAGTTGAAAAATATAAAGAATCCATTTTGAGAAACAAGAAAAACATTTCCGATTTGAAAAATCAAAATGAAACATTTTCAAAAACTAACTCCGAATTGGAAAAGAAGGTTTTGTTTTTAGTAAATCTTTCAAATGATCTTAAAACGAAAAATCTTGAACTTGAAAAACTTCTTTCCGATTTTCAAGATTATCACACAAAGGAAGTGGATAATCTTAAAACATCAATTGCTATTGGGAAAAACCATTTTGAAAAAGGAAATTCTTCTAAATCCCAATATGTAAAAAGAAAACCTTTTATTCCTAAACAAAGAAATTTTCATAAACAATCTAAAGGTCAAAAGGTTAGAAGTGTTTGGGTTCCTAAGGAACTCATTATTTCTAATAATATGAATGCTATTGCTTCTTGGATTCCTAAGGGAACCAAAAATTTGAAGGCTAACACACATGGACCCAAAATGATTTGGGTACCAAAAATCAAGGCCTAATTTCTTTGTTTGTAGGGGGAGCATTGCTACAAGGCCAAAGCTTCAAGCCAAAATTCATGGTACCTTGATAGTGGATGCTCAAGACATATGACCGGTGACAAGAGTAGATTCGTGGAACTAAAGCCAAAGAGTGGTGGAGTGGTAACTTTCGGTGACAACTCCAAAGGCCACATTGAAAAAAATGGCTCCATTGTAATCACTCTTCTATTTTCATTGAAAATGTTTTGTATGTCAACGGTCTTAAACATAATTTATTGAGCATTAGTTAATTATGTGATAAGGGTTTTAATGTTTTATTTGATAAAAGTGGTTGCAAAATTGTGAACATTAAAACAAATCAACTAATGCTCATAGGATATAAAATAGGTAATATCTACATGGTGCATTTAGATGACATCCAATCATCTCATACATGCTTAGTTGCACATGATGAACATGACTCGTGGCTTTGGCATAGAAAATTAGGACATGCTAGCATGAGTGTCTTAGAGAAATTAATTTCCCTTAATCTAGTTAGAGGTTTACCCAAACTTAAGTTTTCTAATGATAAAATTTGTGATGCATGTTCAAAGGGTAAACAACATAGAACTTCATTCAAATCCATTAATGATGTCTCTACTAGTAGATGTTTACAATTGATTCATATGGATCTTTTTGGGCCTATTAGAACAATGAGATTGAGTGGTAAATCATATGCCTTTGTGCTTGTAGATGACTATTCTAGGTTTACTTGGGTTCTATTCTTAGGTACAAAAGATGAGGCTTTAGAAAAATTCATCATATTTTCTAAAATAACTCAAAATGATCTTGAACTTAAAATTTCTCACATTAGAAGTGATCATGGAACCGAATTTCAAAATCTAGGTTTTGATGAGTTTTTAAATGAAAATGAGATTAGCCATAATTTTTCCGTACCTCGCACTCCTCAACAAAATGGGGTAGTTGAGAGGAAAAATCGAACTTTAGAAGAAATGGCTAGAACCATGCTTTGCGAAAATAATTTACCTAAATATTTTTGGGCGAAAGCCACAAATACCGCTTGCTATATTATAAATCGAGTAATGATTAGGCCAATTTTGAAGAAAACACCTTATGATATTTTAAAATCTAAGAAGCCTAACATTAGCTATTTTCATCCTTTTGGTTGCAAGTGTTTTGTCTTGAATAATGGTAAAGAAAACTTAGGTAAATTTGATGCTAAAAGTGATGAAGCTATTTTCTTAGGGTACTCTTTAAACTCTAAAGCCTATCGTGTATTTAATAAAAGAACTCTAGTAGTTGAAGAGTCTATACATGTTGTTTTCGATGATAACCTCCTTCTGAGGAAGGAATCTTGTGATGATGATGTAGGAATTCTTGATGCCATTGATAGAGGACAAACGTCAAATGTGGATGAGATTCCAACTAAAGATGAGGATAAACAAGATCCACCTCTTGATGCCTTGAAGGACTTGGCTCTTGAGAAAAATGAGGTATCTTACCCAAGGGAGTTCAACTATGTCAAAGGTGGTAAAGTCTTGGGTGATCCATCCAAGGGGGTAACTACTAGATCATCTCTCAAATTAATGAACCATGTTGCATTTCTTTCATGCATTGAGCCTAAAAATGTTAAAGAAGCTTTAAAAGATGATTTTTGGATTTTGGCTATGCAAGAAGAATTAAATCAACTTGAGAGAAGTAAAGTTTGGACATTAGTTGAAAGACATAGTAATCAATCTACTATAGAAACTAAATGGGTGTTTAGGAATAAATTAGATGAAAGTTGTAATATAGTGAGAAACAAGGCTATACCCAAGAAGAGGGAATTGATTTTGATGAGACATATGCACCCGTAGCTAGGATGGAAGCCATTAGGATGCTTTTAGCATTTGCATGTTATAATGATTTCAAGCCTTTTCAAATGGATATGAAAATTTCCTTTTTAAACGTTTTTATAAATGAAGAAGTGTATGTTGAACAACCACCGGGTTTTGAGGATTCAAAATTTCCAAACCATGTGTTTAAACTAACAAAAGCTCTTTATGGTTTAAAACATGCTCCTAGAGCTTGGTATGTGAGTTTTTCAAATTTTTTAATTGAAAAGGGTTTTGAAAAAGGAAAGGTGGACACTACACTCTTCATAAAAAGATATAACAATGACATCTTAGTAGTACAAATCTATGTTGATGATATCATTTTTGGTTCTACTAATGAATGTTATTGCAAAGAATTTTCTAAGCTAATGCAAGGTGAGTTCGAGATGAGCATGATGGGGGAGCTCTCATTCTTTTTGGGACTCCAAATCAAACAAAGGAAAGATGGAACCTTCATAAATCAAGCTAAGTACGTGAATGATATGCTCAAAAAGTTCGGCTTGGAGAATGCAAAACCTCAAGCCACACCTATGAGTTCTTCCATAAAGCTTGACAAAGATGAAGGAGGTAGGTGTATTGATTCTAAGCTTTATAGATCCATGATAGGTTCTTTGCTTTACCTTACCGCAAGTAGACTAGATATCATGTTTAGTGTTTGCTTGTGTGCTAGGTTTTAAGCTAGTCCTAGAGAATCACACTTAGTTGCCATTAAGAGAATTTTTAGATTCCTTAGAGACACACCTAACTTAGGCCTTTGGTATCCTAAAGATTCCTTCTTTAGCCTTCATGCTTATTCGGATGCAGATTATGGGGGATGTAAGATAGATAGGAAAAGTAATTCCGGGACATGCCAATTCTTAGGTAGTATGCTCGTATCTTGGTTCTCTAAGAAACAAAATAGCGTAGCCTTATCTACCACCAAAGCGGAGTACATATCCCTAGGGAGTTGTTGTGCTCAAGTCCTTTGGATGAAGCAACAACTCTTAGATTATGGTGTTGAAATAGAAACCATACCCCTTAGGTGTGACAACACTAGTGTCATTTGTCTCACTAAGAATCCCATCCAACACTCTAGAACTAAACACATAGAAATTAGGCATCATTTCATTAGAGATCATGTGTTGAAAAATGATGTAGTTATAGAGTATGTTGACACCTTGAACCAATTAGCAGATATATTTACAAAGCCTTTAGATAAAGAGCGCTTTTGGACCCTTAGGAGAGAGTTAGGTTTAACTAGCCTTTCTTGACCCCTTCTAGGTCCCAAAATGTCAAAAATTTGCTTGAAATTGTTTGTAATTCATGCTTGTGTTAATTTTGTTCTTTTTGCTTCTATGCATGTTGCTAGGGGGAGTATGCATTAAGTTTAGCCATTGAAACTTGTTCATAGGACATTTACATGCATTTAGGGACGTTTAAAGTTGGATTTTTGCATTTAAATCTGTCAAAAATGCCTTATCTGGTAAAGGCATATCGATACGGCTGAAGCGTATCGATACGGGTTCATAACTGGGAAAACTTTGAAGTTGAACGAGTATCGATACGGCCCTGCGTATCGATACTGTTAAGTCAAGGGAAATAGTCAAAGTCAAGTCGTATCGATACGGTCCCGCATATCGATACGGTAGTAACGACGAATAAAAATTAGGGTTAAAGGGTATCAATACGCGTGTTTAGCGTATTGATACGACCTCGACAGAAAGGCTATTTAGGGCTGCATCTTTAAAAAGACTTTAAAAACAAAAACCCCTCTTTTCTCTTCAAAACCCTAGCCACAATACCCTATAAAAACCCCCTTAATCCTTCAATTTTTACCATCAAACTTAAAAATTCTTTGAGGGTTTTTAATCTCCACATCAAAGCTAAGCTTTATCAACAAATCTTGTGCATTCACATCAACACATTCATCCAATCTAAAGTTCAAGGTATAAAACTCTTATCTTTTATTTTTTTTTATTTTCGTTTGATTTTTATAATTGTTTCAACTTAATTTTTGTACAAAACATAGTTTTATTTTATGGGTTTCAACTTTTTCATCAAATTTTTTCAAAAATCAAAATTTTTTCATTCGAATATATTTTCTATTCGTATTTTTTTAAATCTGTCTTTTTAACATATTTTTCTCAAATTTTTATATATCTTTTTAAAATTAAATTTCTTTTTACAATTACCTTGAATTATTAGAATTTATTGGATTGAATAGGATGTTAATTGCATACATATTCGAATCGTTTTTGATGTGTTTTCAGGGTTATGGCACCGTCGAAAAAGAGAACTAAGCGTTATCTTACTACTTCCGATCCTAGTGAGGATGCCGAGGGTAACCCTAAACCTAATCTCCTATATATTATCCAATTAAGTTTTCTTGATGATCCCGATATAGCTCGGTACAAACTATTTCAAAGCATGACCCTTAGGGAAGAACGTGTTGTGTCAGTCCCATTCTTAAGTTCTGCCCGTTTTAAATTCTAATACCACCCTTTAATTAAGCAATGGAAGTTTTCAACTTTTTTGAGCATTCCTCCTATTCTATATAGGAATCTAGTCATCGTATTCTTTTCCAATGCTTTATGTGTTCATGATGAAGCTAGGGAGAATGTCATTACTATTGAATCCTCTGTTATGGGCAAAACCTTTACAATTGATCAAAAAACTTTATGTAATGTCTTTGGTTTTGAAAACATTGGTATTGATGATGAGAGGTCTTTAGGTACGAGTCCTTTAGGCTCAGTCAAAGTTTTAAATGCTCATGACCGAATTATTCATCTTCTTGTCTCTTGGTTTTTTCGACCATCGGGAGGGAAATTTTCTACTATTCGTCAAGTCGATGATTTTTTGGCTTAGGTGCTTTAGGGAAGGTCAACGTCCAAACCTTTGTCAAATTATGTTTCCCGACCCTGTCTATCTAGTCCAACATCGTCACACCAAACAAGTCACATATTTTTACTACTATACGGATTTGAGTTATCTTTTTCATTCCCTTGACATTGATTGTTCCCATGACTATCCCGAAACCCTTGGCCTACCCATAGATGAGCGTTCTCTAGCTCGTGCCGGTTTCTCTTATGTTGATAATAAATGGGTTCGTAACCCTCAAGCTCCTCCACAAGATGCTCTGGTCGATGCTTCTCGTGCTTCTTCGAGCTCTCACCGTGTTCCGATTGATTCCTCTTCCATGGGCACTCTAATGACATTTCTCAATGAGAATTTCACTTCCATGGAAGCCGAGTTTACTGCTATGGATACTAGATTCACCTCCTTGGAAGATCGGGTCAAAGGTATGGAGAAGAAAATGGAAACCATGGCTTATCGCCAAAACTCCATGGATATCTCTCTTACCGCCTTCCATGGTGCTTGGCTTAACCAAAACCGAAGGAATCAACCCACTCAAGACGATGAAGATGAAGAGGACGAGGACTATGATGATGATGAGGCAGACGAGTAGTTTTTGCATATCATCTTATGACATTTAGTCTTTTATATTCTGTTATTGCAATTTTATTTTAGGATATAAGTTTTTGCCTATTATCTATGTCTTAGGATTTAAGTTTGGATTATAATGTTTGCTTTGAAGTTTATGCATTTGAACTATTATGTTTGCTTTGAGTTTAATGAATTAAGTGTTGCTATTATCCTTGTGTTTATATTTGATCTAACAAAAAGGGGGAGAAGGATTATAGAGTCAATTTTTTATTTTTGAAAATCTATCTTAAATTAAGGGGAGAAAGCTTTTCAAAGTTTCAAAAACTTAAAAATTTATTTGTGGTTTTGTTATATAAAAAAGGAGAGATTATGAAACCAAAATTGATTTTGATATAACATATAAACTTAAGGACCAATTTGCGAAACAAAATTTTTAAGTACTCTTTAAAGTCTCACAATTGACAAGTATTTTAAACAAAATAATATCTCAAGACAAGCTCTTAAATATATGAAAATTTTCTAAGTCTTTTCCTATTATTTTCAAGCCAAACTATACAAAAACGCCCAGGCGTATCGATACGGGCTTTTACCACTGAAATTTTAATGGACTTAGCGTACCGATACGGTATTACCCCGTATCGATACGATATTCATATGGGCAACTCTTTCAATGAAACCGTACCGATACGCTTTGCAACCGTATCGATACGATAAGCTTATCTTTGAAAAATCTTTACATTTAATTTTTCGACCGTTACTTGTCAGTTGGTTGGTTTCCCAATTTTTAAAAGACCGTTATACCGTACCGATACGCTTGGTATACGTATCAGTACACTCTTTAAG
This sequence comes from Hibiscus trionum, assembly GCA_030270665.1. Lineage (NCBI taxonomy): Eukaryota > Viridiplantae > Streptophyta > Magnoliopsida > Malvales > Malvaceae > Hibiscus > Hibiscus trionum. The sequence goes on from BSYR01000022.1 coordinate 20,796,728, forward strand.
AAAACCAAACTTGGGATTCCAGTGAGAAAACACCGTATCGATACGGCCCTCCGTACCGATACGCCCCTTAAAATCGTACCGGTACGCCTTCTATGCGTATCGGTACGCTCTGTTTTCAGTCACAACGGCTCTTTCCTCTTTAATGCAGGTATCGATACGCCCTCTACGAGTACCGATACGGTAGGTTGCAAAGCTGCATTTATTGCGGGAAAAATGCTCTCAACGGCTCTATTGATGATCCCAACTACCCAAACGGCTAGAATTCAATACAAGGGTATAAAAACAAGCTTCAATTGACCAAGCAACAACTATTGAACCTACAAGCAACATCAAAGCATAAAATCCAAACCCTAGTGCCTTTCATAGTCAAATTCTTGTACCCTACTCTTGTGATCTTATTGTAATCTTGTATTGTGAGTTTGGGGAGTTTGAAATTGTATTTGGGTAAACATTTATCCTTTAAGAGGAACTTTGAGAGTTTACCAAATTCATCTCTTTGTAAAAGTGAGTGGATTAAGCTTTGGGTAGAAAGCTTAATCAATTTGTAAGGTTACCTCCTCATCCAAGAAAAGGGGAAGAATTCAAGTAGTGAATTGGTTGAAAATCCTTAGTGGGAACTAAGGTAGTGGATGTAGAGTTCATTTGGAGAACTTGAACCACTCTAACCACTTGTGTCACTTTTTATTTTTCACTCTTACCTCCTACCAAAATTTTAATTGCCAATTCACCCCCTCTTGGCCATTTGCAATTGTGTGATCAACTCAACAATACGCCTAGACGTTTTTCAACACTTTGGCCTTGGAATACTTAGAAAATATTTAGAGTTTGAGTTTTTCAAATCAGATTAAAGTCTTGGTGATTTATAAATCATTTGAGGGACTTAGAAATCTATTTAGAGTTTTCAATTTAGTCCGTAACATACTTAGTTATATCAAAATCAAACATATGTTTTACAATCTCCCCTTTTTGATATAACAAAACCAAAACTTGAAATTTTTGATACTTTGAAAAACTTTGCAAAAATAACTCCCCCTTAATATTAGCTAGGTAAACTTTAAGTTGAAAATTAAAATATTTTAAGTGTGAGCTTGTTTCCTCTCCCCTTTTTGTTAGATCAAAAAGTAGAGACATTGATAAACATAGGCAAAAGGCATATATAATAACCAAGCAACATAATATTGATAATCATTGAGTTCAAAATAAAGATAACATCAATCATAAAATCCAAATAACCGAAAATCAAAGCATAGGTTTGAAAATGTAAACTTAATCCTAAAAACATAAACAAAAGTGCATTGTGATAAGGTTTTTTTCTTACCACTAAAAAGGTCCCCGCTTTTTTGAAAACATTTAATTAAAATGGGGATTTTTTTAAAAATTCGATCTTTAGAAATTACCTTTTAAAAAATCTTTTGGAGTCGCCACCGGTCACTGAGGTAGGCCGGACACCTTAAAAACTATACCGGAGATTCATTTGAAAAGGTTCAAGAGTTGGTTACGTGTGGGGAAGGGTTAGCACCCCCATCACACCCGGAAATCGGTACCAAAACAATTGTTGCATTTAAATTGATGGAAATTATTCGAAATTTAAAATGAATTTAATTAGGGGTTCTTAATTGAAAATTGGACTTTAATCGTACGAGCTTTAACAAATTGATAGTTTCAAATTAATTCTTCATTTAATTAAAAAGGATGATGGTACACTGGACCAAAGACTAAACCGACAACATATAAGACTGAATGTCGTGTTAGTTTAGGGTTCGGATCTTGTACATCACCTTTATGCATGATGCAAGTATTTAAACCGACATCTTTGCTACCTTCGGACAAAGGGTAGCAAAGTTGATTTCACACATTACTTCAAAGAAAAGATTAAAATGCAATGGAATGAAAACAAGCAAACTCGGATGCACTAAAACTCTTATTACTGCTAGGCTGGCCATCCATCTCACCCCTTAAGCTTCTTCGAGGTACTCAACCTCCTTATTGTCTATCAATTCCTGAACCAACTGCTTAAATTCTGGACGAATCTGAATCTCGTGCCTCATTTGGACCCTTCTAAAGTCGTCTTCTAACTTAGCAAAACTCTCCTCCATTTGCTTCCTTTGGTGGCAAGTAAAGTGTGGGTGCGGAATCTTTGGTAGTCACGAATGCTGCCATGACCCTGAACAATTAATCTCATGATTTAATGATGTAATGCATGAAATGTGTATGCATAACTGAAACAAATGATTGAAGGCAACAAATTAAAAAACACAAAATCGAATGCAAGAAAATGTTGATTCGACGAACATCCTCATTAAACAACTTTCCATAACGAAGATCAAGCCTTGTTACAACGAGGCAAGAAAATAAACACATAGGGTACGATTTTCAATAAATTTTGTTCGTCCTCTCTTTCTAAATTAGCGCGCTCCGGGAACTTCGTTGCTATGGACTCTTTTCTCCCGTTGTGAAAGTTTTCAACTTTAGACTGTTCTCGAATCAACATTTCGTATGAAAATGTCATGAATATGCAAAAGCAATTAAGCAAAACAAGACAAGATACAATTGGATTAGTAAAAATAATAATGAATACTGAATAAAAACATATGAAAACAAACCAAAGCAGATTAACGATGCAAGACCTATTAGCATGAATTCTAATTCAACGGTTATCCGCATGGCTCTAATCGGGGTGGGCTTCTTAAATTCTCACACATGTGGTTCGGTTCTAACAAGGGTACCCGAACCTATCTTATCACCTACTAAGGTAACAAGAGCCCCACTTATGGCCCATCACAAGCTTGCGAATGTGTTTCAGTTTGAGGGAAAGCACAACCTAGTGATGTGGAGGGCTGCTCACATGTCAAAGGCATGGATTCCGGAAGTGAATTACCGACCCGTGGAGGGATGCTCACGTGGGTATGGGCGTTTCACTCCCGCTTAAGGGACGAAGCTCGGGTATAGAGCTTAATGATCGTGATGCAACACATGTCGGTGATTCCTTTGAAATTAAATGAAAAATTAATTCAAAGACCAACAATTATCAAAGCTTGTGTAATTAAAGTTCTATTTTCAAGGAAGAACCACCTCGCTAAAGTCAAATTAAATTTCAAAAATTTCCATCGTTAAAAGCAACAATTATTTCTTTGGCTTAACTCTCTTTTTGTTTTGAAAAACAAAATTATCCCTAGTGGAGTCGCCACGCTGCGATAAGGTTTTTTTCTTACCATTAAAAAGGTCCCCGCTTTTTTGAAAACATTTAATTAAAAGGGGGATTTTTTTTTTAAAATTCGATCTTTAGAAAAAACCTTTAAAAAAATCTTTTGGACTCGCCACCGGCCACTGAGGTAGGCCGGACACCGTAAAAACTAAACCAGAGATTCATTTGAAAAGGTTCGGGAGTTGGTTACGTGTGGGGAAGGGTTAGCACCCCCATCACGCCCGGAAATCGGTACCAAAATAATTGTTGCCTTTAAATTGATGGAAATTATTCGAAATTTAAAATGAATTTAATTAGGGGTTCTTAACTGAAAATTGGACTTTAATCGTAAGAGCTTTAACAAATTGACAGTTTCAAATTAATTTTCCATTTAATTAAAAAGGATGACGGTACACCGGACCAAAGACTAAACCGACATCATATAAGACTGACTGTCGTGTTAGTTTAGGGTTCAGATCCCGAACGTCACCTTTATGCATGATGCAAGTAATTAAAGAATGATGCCATGGTCTTGTCCGTTTTAATTACGGATTTACCTTTAGACGATTCGAATTAATCTGAATATCCGAGAAATATCCAATAAGCTAGGATATTCGACTCGAATACGCAAATTAATAAGTATCTCCTTTTTATAATTAAAGTTAATTATTATTCACATTTAAACATTAAGGAGTCACATGGATGACAATTAAAATGCATGTCACAAAAAGCATATTCAAATGACATTAAAACAACTAGGCATGCCAGATGCACATATTAAAAACCACATATCATATGCACATTAAACGAAGACAAATAATATGGCAAAATCTTGCATAATAAAGCATAATATCACAAAAATAAAAGGCTAAGTAAATAATTAAAATGCAAATTGGCAGGGACCACAATGGTGATAAACCCATTAAAAAACTAATTAAAAAGCGAAATAGGACTCAATTAAAATGATGCGGAAACCTACAAGGACTAAAAAGGGAATTTTACCGTCCAAAAATCAATTGAATTAAATCTAGGACGAAATTGGAAACTCCCGAGAAACAAAAGGGACTACGGAGGGAGTTTAAAAACACGGAAACCCTCCCTACGTAATTAAAACGACACGGAGGCCCTTAAGACGCAATTAATCCCTTTTTAAAACATCGAAACTCTATAAAACCTGAGTAAAAATATTTCGTACCCCTTTTTTATTTTTTTAACCTAAACCAGAACCCTTTCCCCCTTCTCTATCGAAACCCTAGCCGCCATCGTTTCGATCGCCGTTGTCGGCGCTGGAACCCCTAAAAAACTTTTTTTTTCGAAACCAAAACAACCTTTTTTGTTATCCTTCGAAATCTCAAACCAGAAACCCTTCGTGAAATCAAAAAACCTTTTTGTTTGAAAACATAACCAAAAATAGTTTTTTTTTTGAATCGAAAAGAAACTCCCCCTTTTTCTTAAAACCTGAACCCCTTTCGGTCACCACTCCGCCGTCTCACCATGCGAGGCTTATCGACGGCGGGTGGATGCGAACCGATGCACAAAGAAGTTCAAGCGTCGAAGGTAAAAATGAAACCCTTACCTCTTCGTATTTTATTTTTCTTTATTCGAAACTGTAAAATAAAAAAGGATGATACCTCTGAAAGTTTGAGGCATTTCGCTTTGTATTCTCTGAAAATTGCTGGTCTTTCGGGTTTATATAGCCCGAATATTACATCTTTTTTACTTTTCTAAATACACGTAATTCCTAAAATATCTATTGTTGGTTGCTGATTTTTGTTGGTATTCGTCTGCTGTGATTCTATTTTTTTGCGTTTCTGAAATTCCTGGTATTGTTGATTCGCGTCCGACACTTTAATTTTTGTTTGCATGCATCGCTCGTACGATGGGGAAGGGACCAGAGAAGGCTGGGACGTGGCCGGTTGTGCGTGCCGTCGATGGGGATCTGGACGGTCTCGGGACGATCTGGTCGGCTGTGAGGAAGCTGATGGGGCGCGCGGTGGATTGCACGCATGCGTCTGGGCATTGGAGAGTCGCACGTGGATCACACGCGCTTGGAAAAGTTGATCTTAGCCGTTCGATGCCAATCCCGATCTAACGGCTCACACGCTGCGGTGTCAAAACCCGTGGAGAGGCTTCTAGGGTTTTCTTCTGAGGGGCCATCTGGACCGTCAGATCTTCATCCAGATCTGACGGCTGGGGTTGGGCGGCTGCAAGACAAGAGAGGCATTAGGGTTTTTTGTTTATCTGATTAGGGCTAGACAATTATTTGGGCCAAACGGGCCTTGTAATATTTTTTGGGTTTTTAATTGTAATGGACTCTAATATCAATGAACTTTGGGCTTTGTTTATTTATTAATACATATTAGTATTTTTTGTTTTCAGATTTATAAATAATAATAATAATAATAATAATAATAATAATAATAATAATAATAATAATACGGTAACAATATAAATAATAATAAGTAATAATAGTAGATAAAGATAGTAATATAAACATAATAATATAATAGATAATACTAGTATACGATAATACTACTAATAATAATATTAATAGTAATAATAGATAATAATATAAACAATAAGGTAATAAAATAGTAATGATAATATGATAACTAGGTATATAACATTAATATATATATATACTGTTTTTTTGTTTTTTTTCCTTTTTTCCTTTTTTCCTTTTTAATTTTTACCACAACATATATATAATTAACATAAATATCAAAGCCCATTACTAAAAAGAAAAAAAACGAGTTTAACACCCCAGAAAAATAGGTGATTACATGCATAAATATCCTAAATGACATAAATGATATGCAAAGATGAACTGCTATGCATCTCCATCGCCATATTCACCATCCTCCTCATTTGCATCATCATTCCTTCTAGTTTGACGCCACTCGTCATGGAAAGCGGTAAGGGATATGTTCATTGAGTTGTGACCGCCTTCAAGGGAAGTGAGACGCGTCTCCAAATTCTTCATTCGATCTTCAAGGCTTGTAAACAATGTGTCAATAGCGGTAAACCCTGAATTCATCACTTGATCTATGGAGGCAATTCCCGTGCACAAACCCGTGAATTGCTCATTTAGAAAAGTCATGAGGGAATCCATAGAAGGTGAAAGAGGAGCTTGAGCGGCTTGAGGATTAGCAATTTCTTCCGCGACATCACTAGGGAGCTCGGATAGACGAAGCCAACTACCATTTAAGTAATGAAACTTTCCCCTTGCAAGAGATCTTTCATCGATAGGATCGGTGAGGGGAGTTGGGTAGTCATGTGAGCAATTTATCTCTTTTTGTGTGAAGAAATAACTCAAGGTCGTACCATACGTGAAGGAAGTGATGAGTGTGGTATGGCGATGTTGCAAGAGATAGACAATCTCCGCAAACATAATTCGAGCAAGATTGGGACGTTGTCTTTGACGGAAGCATCGAATCTAAAAATCATCAACTTGACGGATAGTGGAATACTTTCCTCCCGAGGGCCTAAACCACTAAGAAACCATCAAATGTAGGATCCGATCTTGAGCATTAAGTGCGGTGACGGAACCAATTAGGACATGGCCAAGAGCATTCTCATCATCAAGACCTTCATCCTCTAACTTAAACACGTCACAAAGAGATTGAACATCGATGGTGATATTTTTACCCATTAGATGAGAGTTAACGGCCTTAACAACACCATATCTATTGGCACAACACTTGGCATTAGCATAGAAAATCAATACTAAGGTGCGAAAGAAAAATCCGGGAATTTAGAGAAAATCCATAAACTTCCATTCTTGAAGAAAAGGTAAGTAATCAAATTTTAAACGCTCCGAGTTGAGAAATGGAATGGAAATTACCCTCTTCGGACGGATTTTGTGGTTTAGAAATTTTCGGAAATAGTTGAGATCTCTGGTGGTCTTAAAGGATTGTTGATAGATAAGAGTGAGGTTTGGGCGAGTACCATCTCTGGCAATCGAACTTTCACCGGCTTCACTAGTACGTGCTTTCTTTTTAGGTGCCATTGACTAGAGAAAAGATAAAAAACAGTGTATGCGTTAACTTTCGCATTCAACCCATTGAAAATCAATAATCAAGGTTTTTGTTAAAAAAATTAAAAAACAAAACAAAGACATAAGGTTAAAAAATGTTTTTGAGAAAGCAAAAAAAAAATAGAACGAAAATCAAATAAAATAAAAAGAAAAGAGAAATTTTTACCTTGATATTGATAGAGAAGAACTTTGCTCCAAATTGATGAAAAGCTTGATTAGCTTTGCTTGATTTTGAAAACCCTCAAGAGATTTTGAGTTGTGGTGTGAAAATATGAGGGATTGAGAGGCTATTTATAGAGTGAAAAACGGCTAGGGTTTTGAAAATTCAATTTTGGTAAAAGTAAAACTCTTTAAATGCCATTAAGAAGCTGTATGCGCAATCGCGTATCGATACGCCTGAGGATGTATCAATACAGGGGTAAAATCGTAAATCCCTTTGAAATTCTCGTTGAAGAACTGTATCGAAACGGATGCAATCCGTATCGAAATGCTTGTTGCTCATATCGAAACGAGTTTAACCGTATCGATACCCGTTTTAGGCAAAATATAGTCTGGAAAGCTAATACAATACTCATATCGATACACTTAAGGCCGTATCGATACCCTATGCCTAGAAGTACATTTTAGGCTTTAAGAACAACCAAAGGCTCGATTTTCACACCTCCTAAATGAATGCAATTGATGAATGAGCAGTTCTAAGCATATTCTAATAGAAGCATACTCCCCCTAGCTATAAGCATGAATATTTTCAAGAGCAACAACACATAAACATGTAATTTCACAAATTCAAGCAATTTTAACTTCAAAAAGAGTCCTAAAGGGTCAAGGAATGCTAGTTAGACCTAACTCTCTCCTAAGGGACCAAAAACGCTCTTTATCCAAAGGCTTTGTAAAGATGTCCGCTAGTTGGTTTAAGGTATCAACGTACTCTATAACAACATCTTCCTTAAGGACATGATCTCTAATGAAATGATGTCTTATCTCTATATGTTTGGTTCTAGAGTGCTGGATGAGATTTTTTGTTAAGCATATGGCACTAGTGTTATCACACTTAAGGGGTATGGTTTCAACTTTAATACCATAATCTAAGAGTTGTTGCTTCATCCAAAGGACTTGAGCACAACAACTCCCTAAGGATATGTACTCCCTAAACAAGGAGTATCTCTAAGGTACCTAAAGATTCTCTTAACGGCTATAAGGTGAGACTCTTTAGGACTAGCTTGAAACCTAGCACACAAGCAAACACTAAACAAAATATTCGGTCTACTTGCGGTAAGGTAAAACAAAGATCCAATTATAGAACGATAAAGCTTAGAGTCAACACACTTACCTCCTTCATCTTTGTCAAGCTTTGTAGATGAGCTCATAGGTGTGGCTTGAGGCTTTGCATTCTCCAAGCTAAACTTCTTGAGCATATCCTTGATGTACTTTGCTTGATTGATGAAGGTGCCATCCTTCCTTTGCTTGATTTGGAGTTCCAAAAAGAATGAAAGCTCCCCCATCATGCTCATCTCGAATTCACCTTGCATTATGTTGCGTGTAAAAGTGTCTATCGCAATGTAGTGCAAGTGTACACGACGCAAGTAGTAAAGTGATACTAGAGTATCGGATATCGTCTCCACAGGGACTGGGCTAACCCTTTCCTTCGCTATCTGCACAATGGGAAAAGAATAGATTTGAGATGTTTGTCACGAAAATAAATAAGAATACTGGAAAAATAAAAGTAGAGAAATCAAGATAGAGAGAATGGGCTGGTATTGAATTGCTCAGTAGTGCAGGTATTGTATTGCTTAGGAACTCCAGTTCTGTCGTCGCGCCTGTCGCTGACAGCACCTGTCGCGGCGGCTGTCCGTTAGCTGTCGCGGCAACGAACACTAACTCCGTACTTCAAGCTTGGCAAGAATCCCAGATCTGCCTTGCCTTATCCCTAGGCACAAGTCTGTCGATGATCACGTCTTTGATGATACCTCCCGGCGTGAATCGAAGGATGAACACCGATGTGTATGAATTCTTCCTTAGCCACTTAACCTCGCCCTATCCCTAGGCACGAGATGGTTCAACTATAAACTAGAGAACGCGCTCTTATCTCTTTCGTATACTTAACTCTCCCGATGCTAAGTAAATGGATAACCTCACAATGCTCTCCCGATGCTCTTGCAAGATATTAAAACCAAGATAAAAGAACTTGAAGTTTATTTTATTGAACTTGAAAAATCCTAAAACAAAGCAACCCTTGCAACTACTTTACAAAACAACCCGTAGCCCTAGGGGGGATTTAGAACATGTCGGTGACGGGTGGACGACAGGGGGGTTTAGGTTTCAGTTATGGGGTAGATTGAGGGATATCCCTCTAGGTTAAAATCTATGCCCTTATATAAGCTTTGGGCTCAAGGATTACAACTTTAATTAAAAGTAAGATTCTAATAAAGACTTAATCTCTAAGTATCCTACTTTGCAGCCGCCATCCTTGTTTCTAGGGATTTCTTCTCCTTGAGCTTTGGCTTGACATATCTTTTGATCCGGGGCTTGGAAAAATATTTGGCTTCCACACGACAGACGAGCAGATTTTTCTCTATCTATCGAGATCCACTTTAGTTTTCCTCTTCATAAGTCTGCTGTCACCTTGCTGTCACGACAGGTCCATGACAGGTTCGTTCTTCTTCGGCTGCTTGTCCAGTTCAGCTCTTCTGCTTATCTGCCCTGGGCCTGCCTTCCTCGTCAACCACGGCAGTAACCTGCCAAAAATAGCCATTTTTAGTAGAATCTGTGCCTTTTATATATTTGTGATGTTTTGCTGAAAACTAACCTAAATGCAATGAAATGATGCTTGAATACAGCAGAAATATGGGTTAAAAAGGGTGTAAATAATAGAACTTTTAGACACTCAACACACCCCCAAACTCAAGTTTTTGCTTGTCCTCAAGCAATTAAGACTTAAAAGAAAAATGAAAATTTTTGTGTTGGCCTTCAAACAGTGAACTGTCCCTTACCCGTCGCTCATTCTCTATGGCGGCAGCAACCTGTCGGAAAGATTAGGATCTGTCCGGAATCTCCCTATAGTCCTCGTGCAGTGTGTGCATGCTTGTGAACAGTTATATGCTAAGACTCTCTTAGTTTCACTAGAATATTCAACTTCTTAACTCGAATTTTTATGCCAAAGTTTATTTTTTTAGAAGGCACATTTTCATGCTTCTTTTTCTTCTATTTCAAAGCTAAATTTTTCTAGAGCCAGTTTTGGGCACCTCTAGTTAGCTTCCTAGAGCCGGTTTCGGGCACCTCTAGGTTTTTGTTTTTCTTTTGCTAAACTTCTTTCCTAGAGCCAGTGTTAGGCACCTCTAGGGGCTATTCAAGTTCTAAGCATCCTATTCTAGTTTGGCTAAAAGAAATCTAAGCGATATAACAGTCACAAAGGTGTTTAAATTTTCAGAACTATAGAAAGACTCTAAACTTTTCCTTAAACTGTCCTAAAGATGCTTCCACGACAGAGCCGTCATGACAGGTAAGTTAACTTCACAGTTTTAAGCCAACAGTTTTATATTTTCTGATTTTTTTTAGAGAACTTAAAATAAATAAAAGACACAACAAATAATAGAAAGATGTAGCTAAGACTCCATTAATGATGGAGGGTTGCCACCCCCAAACTCAAGGGTTGCATTGCCCTCAATGCAAAATGACAGAAAAATAAAAACATGAAAAATACATCACAAAAGATAAAAGCAGGCAGCAATAAGAGGAAAATAAAAACTTAAATTTCCAGTCGCTGTCCTTGCTGCTGCTGCTGCTGACACGGATCTGACGGCGGCGTCTGGGCTGTGAAGGAGGCTGGGCAGGTTCAGGGGCAGGCTCAGGGGCAGGTTGCTCCATGACCTGGATGTCGGAGCTTCTGCCGCTGAGAAAGTGGAGGCAGCATTGCGTCGGGTTTTCCTATAAGACATATTAGTGCAAGGGTTGTGAAAAGTAAATGAAAGCAAATGAAAACTAAAAAAGGGAGAACAAGTAAGAAAGACAGAAGTGAGTGAAAATGAAAATGAAACGGGGTTTTATAGCGGTCGAGGTGCTGCCCGTTAATGCTGTAACGGCAGGCGTGAAAAAAGGAGCGACTCTGGGGATTTAGCGTGTCTGACGCGTCTGACACGCATTTATGCGTCTGCTACGCATCTGTCACACGCTTCTGCGTCTGCCGTGTCAGTCTGTTGACAGCCTGTCTTATCCGTCTGCGGCGGCAGGTGAAACGGCAGGCTTCAATAAATAGGCTCTGTTGGGCTGATGGATGGATGGTGAGCTTGGGTCACTTCTTATTTTCTTCTTGATTCCTTTATTTCCTAAAAGCATAAAAATAGAAAAACATTATTCGAATAAAATAAACCTAATTACCTAATAGTAAGTAATAATAAAAATAAATAAATAAAATAAGTTAAATTAGGAGTGCCTTGAGGGGCATCTCCTAAAGTAACTACTCCCTGTTCTATTGATGCTTGAGGGGTCGTTTCCGGTACTTCTTGAAGTCCATCTGTACCCTCCATCTGGTGATTTTTCTCATGGTGGAGGCTCTTTTCTTTCTCTTCCCTTTGTAGTCCATGAAGTCCTCTCTTCTTGGTAATGTTTCTGAGGGCATGAATATATGATTAGAAAAAATCAAATTGACATTCGGCCACAAACTTACCTTGTTTTCGTTGAATGTTGTTGTGGTTGAATGTAGCCCTTGCTGTCGTGCCTGCTGCTGTGGCAGGCAGTTATTTTGACAGTCCGTTGGCAGGTTACTTTGCAGGTCAATGGGACATTGGTAAGTGCCATCGCTCTCTATACTAAATTCTGTTGACCACTCGTAAATCTCCATCAGTAGAGACTTTGATGATTCTATGTCCACCGGCTTTGGTTCCTCTAATACCTGCAATGGAATTGGTGAGTTTTCATATAATTCAAAAGGTTCGTTTATTACCTGCTCATATTCCATCGGCGAGGCATTGTCATTGGGTAGCTCTTCTAGGTGGTCGTGCGAGTGCCATGACAGGGATGGATGTGTGCAATCTTGGTTAGGCATAATCGAGGTCGTGGGTTGAGAGTTTGCCTCTGATGTGGTTGCTGTTTCAGCATCAGTTGCTGTCGAGGCGGCAGTTGCTGCCAAGGCGGAAGTTGCTATCGAAGCGGCAGTTGCTGTCGAGGCGGCAGTTTCTGTCGAGGCGGCAGTTTCTGTCGAGGCGGTAGTTTCCGCTTTGACTGGAGTTTCTGCCTCAAAAGTTGTTGTTGCCGTGACATTCTCTTGAATTTCACTCAGCATTGTCGTGGTGTTGCTCCATTCCGGCTCCTCGGTCATTGCCATGGCAGGTTGTTGCTCAGACTCATCATATGTTGGGTATTCCTTCACATGGGCATCCTCGTCGTTTTGCCTCAGGATTTCAGGTTCATCTGTGGCATGAATGAGGACTGGTCTACTCAAGAGTTCATCCATCTTGGCGATACTTGCGTTCGTAGAGGCTGACACTTTTTGAGTGATTGCCAAGAAGGCTTGCAGTGTGTCTTCTAAGGATTTTGACTGCTCTTGAGGATGATGACATTGCCAGGGCAGGTCGGGTTCTGCAGCAAAACTGTTATGGTATAAAAAATTTGGTGGGTTTTGATCGTACCATAAAAAATTTTGCTGCTGCGGCATCGGCATTTGCTGCCCCTGTTGCTGTCGTGGCAGCATGTCTTTACGGTAGTTGCGAGAACTTTCCCACATCAACTCTCGAATGGTTTTTCCTGGCATGGTGATGCCCTTGAACCTGTATTTTCACCTGAGTTTTTTTTTGTTAAAAAATAATAATAAAAATAATAAAAAAATAAAAATAAAAGAAAAGTGCAGAAGCTAGGGTAAGAGTGTGTTGCCAGTCCCCGGCAACGGCGCCAAAAACTTGTTGCGTGTAAAAGTGTCTATCGCAATGTAGTGCAAGTGTACACGACACAAGTAGTAAAGTGATACTAGAGTATCGGATATCGTCTCCACAGGGACTGGGCTAACCCTTTCCTTCGCTATCTGCACAAGGGGAAAAGAATAGATTTGAGATGTTTGTCACGAAAATAAATAAGAATACTGGAAAAATAAAAGTAGAGAAATCAAGATAGAGAGAATGGGCTGGTATTGAATTGCTCAGTAGTGCAGGTATTGTATTGCTTAGGAACTCCAGTTCTGTCGTCGCGCCTGTCGCTGACAGCACCTGTCGCGGCGGCTGTCCGTTAGCTGTCGCGGCAGCGAACACTAACTCCGTACTTCAAGCTTGGCAAGAATCCCAGATCTGCCTTGCCCTATCCCTAGGCACAAGTCTGTCGATGATCACGTCTTTGATGATACCTCCCGGCGTGAATCGAAGGATGAACACCGATGTGTATGAATTCTTCCTTAGCCACTTAACCTCGCCCTATCCCTAGGCACGAGATGGTTCAACTATAAACTAGAGAACACGCTCTTATCTCTTTCGTATACTTAACTCTCCCAATGCTAAGTAAATGGATAACCTCACAATGCTCTCCCGATGCTCTTGCAAGATATTAAAACCAAGATAAAAGAACTTGAAGTTTATTTTATTGAACTTGAAAAATCCTAAAACAAAGCAACCCTTGCAACTACTTTACAAAACAACCCGTAGCCCTAGGGGGGATTTAGAACATGTCGGTGACGGGTGGACGACAGGGGGGTTTAGGTTTCGGTTATGGGGTAGATTGAGGGATATCCCTCTAGGTTAAAATCTATGCCCTTATATAAGCTTTGGGCTCAAGTATTCTAAGTTAACAAGGATTACAACTTTAATTAAAAGTAAGATTCTAATAAAGACTTAATCTCTAAGTATCCTACTTTGCAGCCGCCATCATTGTTTCTAGGGATTTCTTCTCCTTGAGCTTTGGCTTGACATATCTTTTGATCCAGGGCTTGGAAAAATATTTGGCTTCCACACGACAGACGAGCAGATTTTTCTCTATCTATCGAGATCCACTTTACTTTTCCTCTTCATAAGTCTGCTGTCACCTTGCTGTCACGACAGGTCCATGACAGGTTCGTTCTTCTTCGGCTGCTTGTCCAGTTCAGCTCTTCTGCTTATCTGCCCTGGGCCTGCCTTCCTCGTCAACCACGACAGTAACCTGCCAAAAACAGCCATTTTTAGTAGAATCTGTGCCTTTTATATATTTGTGATGTTTTGCTGAAAACTAACCTAAATGCAATGAAATGATGCTTGAATGCAGCAGAAATATGGGTTAAAAAGGGTGTAAATAATAGAACTTTTAGACACTCAACACATTAACTTAGCAAACTCTTTGCAATGACACTCATTAGTAGATCCAAAAAAAATATCATCAACATATATTTGTACTACTAAGATGTCATTTTATACCTTTTTATGAAGAGTGTAGTGTCCACCTTACCTTTTTCAAAACCTTTTTCAATTAAGAAGTTTGAAAGTCTTTCATACCAAGCTCTAGGAGCTTGTTTTAAACCATAAAGTGCTTTAGTTAGTTTGAAAACATGATTTGGAAATTTTGAGTCTTCAAAACCCGGTGGTTGTTCCACATACACTTCCTCATTTATAAAACCATTTAAAAATGCGCTTTTAACATCCATTTGAAAAAGCTTGAAATCATGATAACATGCATATGCAAGCAACATCCTAATGGCCTCTATTCTAGCTACGAGTGTATAGGTTTTATCAAAATCTATTCCCTCTTCTTGAGTGTAACCTTGAGCAACTAATCTAGCTTTATTTCTCACAATGTTACCTCTCTCATCTAGTTTGTTCCTAAATACCCATTTAGTTCCTATAGTAGATTGATTACTAGGCCTTTCAACTAATGTCCAAACATTACTTCTCTCAAATTGATTTAACTCATCTTGCATAGCCATAATCCAAAAGTCATCTTTTAATACTTCTTTAATGTTCTTAGGCTCTATGCATGAGATAAAAGCAACATGATTCATGAGTTTAAGAGAAGATCTAGTAGTTACCCTCTTGGATGGATCACCCAAGATTTCACCACCTTTGACATAGTTGTACTCCCTTGGGTAGCTCACTTCCTTTTCCTCAAGAGCCAAGTCCTTCAAGGCTTCAAGAGGTGGATCTTGTGTATCCTCTTCTTTTGTTGGAATCTCATCCTCCTTTGAAGTTTGTTCTATATCAAAGGCATCAAGAATTCCTACATCATCACCATCACAAGAATCTTTCCTCGGAAAGAGGTTATCACCGAATACAACATGAATATACTCTTCTAGTACTAAATTTCTCTTATTAAATACACGATAGGCTTTAGAGTTTAAGGAATAACCTAAGAAAATAGCTTCATTACTTTTAGCATCAAATTTACCTAATTTATCTTTTCCATTGTTTAAAACAAAACACTTGCAACCAAATGGATAAAAATAGCTAATGTTAGGCTTTTTAGATTTTAAAATCTCATATGATGTTTTCTTTAAAAGTGGCCTAATCATTACTCGGTTTACAATGTAGCAAGCGGTGTTTGTGGCTTCCGCCCAAAACTATTTAGGTAAATTGTTTTCACAAAGCATGGTTCTAGCCATTTCTTGTAAAGTTCTATTTTTCCTCTCAACTACCCCATTTTGTTGAGGAGTTTGAGGAGCCGAAAAATTGTGGCTAATCCCATTTTCATTTAAAAATTCTTCAAAACAAAGATTTTGAAATTCGGTTCCATGATCACTTCTAATATGAGAAATTTTAAGTTCAAGATCAATTTGAGTCAATTTTGAAAACGTGATGAATTTTTCTAAAGCCTCATCTTTAGTACTTAAAAATAGAACCCAAGTAAATCTAGAATAGTCATAAACAAGTACAAATGCATAAGATTTACCACCCAAGCTCATAGTTCTAATAGGCCAAAATAAATCCATGTGAATAAGTTGTAAACATCTACTTGTAGAAACATCATTAATGGATTCAAAGGATGATTTATGTTGTTTACCCTTAGAGCATGCATCACAAATTTTGTCATTTGAGAACTTAATTTTGGGTAAACCTCTAACTAGATCTAGGGAAACTAATTTTTCTAAAACACTAATGCTAGCATGTCCTAGTTTCCTATGCCATAGCCATGCATCATTTTCATTTTGTGCAACAAAGCATGTATGTGATGTATGAATGTCATCTAAATGCACCATGTATATATTACCTATGAAATGATCAATGAGCATAATATTATTTGATTTAATGTCAACAATTTTGCACCCATTTTTATCAAATAAGACATTAAACCATTTGTCACATAGTTGACTTATGCTCAATAAATTATGTTTTAGACCATCGACATATAAAAAATTTTCAATGAGAATAGTAGAGTGATTACCTATGGATCCAATACCTTTAATGTGGCCTTTGGAGTTGTCATCAAATGTCACTACTCCTCCACTTTTTGGCTTTAAGTCCATGAATCGACTCTTTTCTCCGGTCATGTGCCTCGAGCATCCACTATCAAAATACCATGAATTTTGACTTTGTGCTTTGGCCTTGTAGCAATGCTCCCCCTACAAACAAAAATATCAAACTTTGGTTTTTGGTACCCAAATCATTTTGGGTCCACGAGTGTTAGCTCCCACAAGCTTGGTTCCCTTAGGAATCCAAGGTGACATAGCAACAACATTATTAGACTTGACGAGTTCTTTAGGAACCCACACACTCATAATCTTTTTAGTTCTATTATGTCTATGGAAACTATTTTGTTTGTAGTTATATGTCTTTCTTTTAGGTTGGTTAGTTTTGGAGGATTCACCTATCTCATTTTTCATACTACCAACATTCTTGAAAGACTCCTTGAGCTTGTTAAGCTCATCTAACACCTTTTGGTGTTCACTATTGCATTGAGAAATAAGGTTATTTAGGTCTACATTTTCATCTTGGAAGAATTTAAGCTCATCTTGCAAACCTAAGATTTTTTTTCTCAAATTTTAAATTAGCATGAGAAAGTGAGTCATTTTTAGCATTTAATTCGGAGATAATCTTTTTATTTCTTATGACCGACTCTTTATATTTCTCAACTAATTCATCATATACCTCTTGTAACTCATCATAAGCATCATGCAATTCATCAAATGTAAAATCAAAAGATGATGAGTTAGAGGTTACCATGGAGGAATCCTCCTCAAGTGCCATGAGGCAAAGGTTTGCCACTTCGTGTTCGTCATCCTAGGATGACTCCTCGTCACTCTAAGTAGCAAGCTTGGCTTTGAGCTTTTTATTCTTCTCAAAGCCATTCTTCTTGAGTTGAGGGCATTTCGAACGAATGTGACCGGGTTTTTTGCACTCGAAGCAAATTATTTGATCCCTCCCTTCTTATTTTTTTTGGTTTTGAAGTCCATTTTTCTTTGCATCTTCCTTCCTCGGTTGGACCTCATAAACCGTGAGAACCTTTTGGCCATCATAGCCAATTCTTCTAGGTCTTCCTCCTCATTAGAAGTGTTATCCTCGTGTAGTGAAGCTTTGAGAGCCACTCCTATCTTCTTCTTCTTTTCTACTTCTAGCTTCTCCACTCTTCTCTCTTCCTTTTTCTTTTCATCTTCCCTTCCTTGCTTCATTATCTCATGAGTAAGGAGAGAACCCACTAGCTCATCAAGCTTGAGTGTCTTCAAGTTTTTGGCCTCAATGATGGCGGTTCTCTTCCCATCCTAAGACTCGGGAAGTGAGTAGAGTAGCTTCCGGACAAGTTTGTCTTCCAGGATTATCTCTCCAAAACCCTTAAGCCCGTTGACGATTGTTGAGAAGCGATTGAATATCTTGGACACGGTTTCGTCGGGCTCCATTTTGAAATTCTCATAGCTAAGATTGAGAATTCCAATCTTGGTCTCCTTCACATTACTTGTTCCTTCATAAGTGGTCTCTAGTGTATCCCACACTTCCTAGACACTTTCAATGGAGGAGACTTTGGAGTAGATGTCGAGACCGAAAGAGCAAAACAAAATGTGAAGAGCTCTATCATTGATTTGAATCTTCCTTTTCTTTTCTTCACTCATCTCAATTTTCTTCTTTAGCACCAATCTTCCTTCTTCGTCTCTCTTCTTTGGAACATAGGGACCGTCTTCAATGGCATCCCAAACTAGATAATCGTTGGATTTGATGAAGATGCGCATCCGGTTCCTCCAAAATGGATAATTATCACCGTTGAAGAAAGGCAGTTTTGTGGTTGATTGAGACTCGTACATGCTTGACCCGGAGGTAGATGCCATAATTTATATGTATGTTGCATATGTTAAAATTACCATATAGTTTTATTTGTTAAACAAATTAATCCCCTAGATTAAACATTAAATGTTTAGAGCCTTTGGTATTTAGGTTCTTTAATTAGATTCAATAATTAAAGGGAAAACTACACCTCTGACCACCAAACAAATTGGGGATACCTATTTGAACCACCGAACTATAAAAAACGTCAATTACACAACCAAACTTATTAAATCAACCTATTTTGACCACCTCCGTTAAAAAGTTAACGGAGGGGTGACGGAAGTGCCACGTGGCAGTTAACATGACATTTTTAAAATTACATGTTTAGTCCCTATTATTTACTTATTAAATTAATTTGATCCTAATTTTATTTTAATTAAATAAAAATTAATCAACCAATCAAATGAGGACACGTGTCATCACCAAATTGGATTAATTTAATTTAGTTTTAATTTATTTTGTTTAATATTTAATATATTTTTTCCTCCAATCAGGTGGTGACACGTGTCACCACCTAGTTAAAGGAAATTTAAAGAAGAAAACCATAAGGGGGTTATGGTGGTTTAAAACTGGGACCAAGGGGATAAATCCCCAAGCTTTTACCATTGAACCAAATTGCTCTTAATGCTATTATATGCACCTTTTATATACATATCTTATAGTGTAGTAAAAGTTAGGGAAAAAGAAGAAAACAAGAATGCATTATGGTGGTTTGAACTTGAGACCAAAGGGGTTAATCCCAAGCTTTTACCATTGAGCCAAACTACTCTTAGTGAAATTATTTGCACCTTTTATATACATATCTTATAGTGCAGTAAAAGTTAGGGGAAAAAGAAGTAAAAATGGTTGAAATACGACTCAAACATAGATTACTTGGAATGTGTATAATCACACAAACATCCGAGTTAATTTAAATATGAAAACTATTAAATATTTGATTTTAAAAAATATTCGATTTAAAAGAAAAGAAATTCGATTTAAAATATTTGAATAATTTTTCCTTTTTCATATTTAAATCGAATATTTAAATATGAAAAAGAAAAAATATTCGAATATTTCAATATGAAAGAGAAAAATTACGAAAAAGAAAAAATATTCGAATATTTTAAATCAAATTTATTTTTTAGACATTCGATTTAAATATGAAAAAGGAAAAATATTCGAATATTTTAAATCGAATTTCTTTTCTTTGAAATCTAATATTTAATACTTTTCAAATTTAAATTAAATCGGATGTTTGTGTGATTATACACATCCCAAGTAATCTATGTTCGAGTCGTATTTCAACCATTTTTACTTCTTTTCCCCCAACTTTTACTGCACTATAAGATATGTATATAAAAGGTTCAAATATTTTCACTAAGAGCAGTTTGACTCAATGGTAAAAGCTTGGGGATTAACCTCTTTAGTCCTAGGTTCGAACCACCATAATGCCCTCTTGTTTTCTTCTTTTTCCCCTAACTTTTACTACACTGTAAGATATGTATATAAAAGGTGCAAATAATAGCACTAAGAGTATTTTGGTTCAATGGTAAAAGCTTGGGGATTTATCCCCTTGGTCCCAGGTTTGAACCACCATAACTCCTTTATGGTTTTCTTCTTTAAATTTCCTTTGACCAGGGGTGACACGTGTCATCACCTTTTTGGAGGAAAAAATATATTAAATATTAAACAAAATAAATTAAAACTAAATTAAATTAATCCAATTGAGTGATGACACATGTCATCATTTGATTGGTTGATTAATTTTTATTTAATTAAAATAAAATTAGGATCAAATTGATTTAATAAGTAAATAACAGGAACTAAACATGTAATTTTAAAAATGTCATGTTAACTGCCATGTGACATTTTCGTCACCTCTTCGTTAACTTTTTAACGAAGGCGGTCAAAATAGGTTGATTTAGTAAGTTTGGTGGTGTGATTGACATTTTTTATAGTTCGGTTCAAATAGGTATCCCAATTACTTCGGTGGTCACTAGAGTAGTTTTCCCATAATTAAATTATGAGAGACAATTATAGAAAATAAATAAGTATTAAAAGGGAAGCTTTGAAATTCTAAGTTGGATAGTGTCTCATTGGAATGAGATGTTATTCAGAGGAATTTTTAAGAACATTTGATATTCATTTAAACTTAGAAAATGACAAACTGACTTAGTTAGTTAAATTAAAGCCTTAATTAGGGTTAGTACTTAAACAATTAGAATTCACCAATTTATTTGGGAATATCATTCAATTTAGGGTTTAAAATGAATAGTACTCAAGCAATTGAGTGTTATTACATAAATACCATAAGTTTAATAATATTCATAATTTAAATAACTCAATTAATTAGAGCCTTTTAAATTTGAATTTAAAATTAACAAGAAAATAATTGGTCATGCGTGAAAACCTTTTATATTGAAAATATATTTTTGAATATGAATCGAAGTGTCCTAAAGCAACTGGGCGCCTCTAATCTCATATTCAAATAAAAATATATTTTCTTATAAAATGATATCTCTATTTGGAATTAAAATTCAATTAATAATTATGGTTAAATTAAATTCAAATTGTTATTCAAAATGCCATGTAAAATTAAAAGGTACCGATAACGAGCGTTTGTGGGGATGCTAATCCTTCCCCACACGTAACTGTTGCGTGTAAAAGAGTCTATCGCAAATAGGTGCAAGTGTACACGTCGCAAGTAATAAAGTGATACAAAGTCTAGGATATCGTCTCCACATGGACTGGAAATACTTCTATCCTTAGATTGCTGCATAAGAAAAGGAATAAGTTTAATAAATTGTTTGGAGAAATTTTGAGAATAAGCTAAAATAAAAGATAAAGTAATCAGATTTAGGAAATAAGCTAGTATTCATTTGCTCAGTAGTGCAGGTGTTGCACTGTTTAGAAGGCTTCATGTTCTGTCTGTCGTCGTGCCTGTCGCGGCAGCACCTGTCGCGGCAGAGGTCTGTTGTTGTCGCGGCAGCGATCAACAACTCAGTACTTCAAGTTCAGCAAGAATCCCTGTTGTAACTTGTCCTATCCCTAGGCCCAAGTTCGGTCGATGAACACGTCTTAGATGATACCTCCCGGGGTGAATCGAAGGATGAACACCGATGTTTGTAAATTCTTCCTTAGCTGTTTAATCTTGTACCTATCCCTAAGCCAAGATGGTTTAACCATAAACTAGAAAACACGTATTTACTCATTTCGTATACTGAACTCTTTCGATATTAAGTAAATGGATAACCTCACAATGCTCTCCCGATACTCTTATGAGATGTTGAAACCAGAGTAAATAAACTTGAAGCTTTTATTGCATTGAATAGAAAAACCTAAAAACAGTACAATCCTTACAACTACTTTACAAGATCAACCCGTAACCCTGGGAAAGGTTTAGAACATGATGGAGAAAGAGAAACAACTAGGGTTTTAGGGGAAGACGGCTAGGAGCTAGATATCCCTTGCCTAGTCGAATTACAAGCATATATACGGGCCTTGGGTCCAAGTTCTCTAATATGGCAAGAATACAAGTTTAAATTAAAGTACAATTCTATTAAAGACTAAATCTTCTGAGTAGATGTCTTTAATTCGTCGTCTTTTCTTGCTTTGACTTTATTCCTTAAACTTTGGATCCGGCCTTCCTTCTACTTCAGGGCTCAGAAAAATATGGTAGTAATTCACGACAGACCAGCTTAAAATCCTCTATCTGTTGAGCTCAACTTTGTTTTTCCTCCTCAATGTTCCACTGTCGTCATCGCTGCCACGGCAGATGTCACGACAGGTGGTGTTCTATGTTCTTCTGCTTCAGCTCTGCAGCTCGCCTCTACTCCTTTGCTGCCATGGATGCTACCGCGGCAGATACCTGCAAAAAGTAACCGGAATCAGCAGCATATGTGCAGTTTTATCTAATTGTGATGTGAATGCAACAATCTATCCTAAAATGCAACTAATCATGCTTGAGTGCAGCAAAAATATGGGTAAATGAGGATAAAATATAGAACTTTTATGCACTCAACACACCCCCAAACTCAAGTTATTGCTTGTCCTCAAGCAATTGCAACCTAACTAAAAATGAAATTTGTTTTGGGCTTGGCTTAACTCAATGAACTATCATTACCTACAGCGCCTTCACTATCAAGAACAATACCTTTTCGAGTGGTTATGGGTTTATCCAGAGAAATACTATAATTCTCGTGCAAGTGTGTGTAGGTTTTGTGAACAAATATGTGCCTAGACTCTTTAGTAACTAGAATAGTTATGCTATTCACTTTAGTTTTATTTCAAAATAATTTTGAACTGGAGGCAATTCTTAGACACCTTTAGTTTTTTTTGACTTAGAACCAAGTTTTTCTTATTTTGTTTTTATTAGAGCCGGTTTTGGGCACCTCTAGCTATTTTCCTAAGGCCGGTGTTAGGCACCTCTAGGGGTAACTGAGTCTACGTTTTTCTTTTCTTTTTTTTCTTTTTCTAGAGCCAGTGTTAGGCACCTCTAGGGGCACTCAAGTGGTTAAGCTTTTCTACTCTAAGGTTACTAACATTAGTCTAGACAACATATAAGTCACAAAGGTGTTTTCAAGTTCAGAATGACAGCAAAGCTCTAAATAATTCCTAAAACATCCTCAAGACTCTGTCACGACAGAGAATGTCGCGGCAGGTAAGTGCAGTTCAAAGACTTAAGCCATTTTTTGACACAAAAAATAACTAGAATGATACACAAATTAAAAAGTTCATTTAAATAATAGAGGACTACCTACCCCCAAACTCAAGGGTTGCATTGCCCTCAATGCATGACAACAAAATAAAAATGAAAAACAACAAAAAGGAAAACATCACAAATAGATAAGATAAACAGCAGAGACATCAAGCATAAAAGAAAAGAACTTAAGTTGATGAGCTGTCGTCGCTGCTACCGCTGATGCGGAGCTGCCGGCGGGCAGTCACCTTTGTGGCAGAGGCTGGCTCTGGAGTGGGGGATGGTGAGGCTACCTTCTTTTTGGCCTCTCGAGGTGGCCAGACTCGGGTAGGTGAGATCTTTAGGGCCTTGTCCAGGACCTCGAGTTCGATGTCACTGCTGCTACTGCCGTCCGCTCTGTCGTGGCAGGGTCCCTCAACAGTTTCATTCAGCTTCTTCTTCTTCATTGGAGGGAAGTCTTTGGCTAACTCCCGGATGACAGATGTTTTTGAGTCAGAGTCATCCTGCCAGACTGAGGATGAGGAGAAACCTTCGAAGTACTTTGGATCAATCTCTGGTAGTGGTTCCTTTCGTTTTGCTCCTCGGGGAGTGGAAGATCGCTTGTCACCTTCACCGGCCGTGGCAGAGGGTGTAGTGGAGGCAACAGTTGGCGTGGGTGTTCTAGGGCTAGCAGCAGGTGTAGGGGTGGCAAGATGGGTTTCTAGGAAAGAGGGGAACTACACATTTGGATTATTTAAATCAACTTTAATGAAATTTACCGTGGTGGTGGTGAAGTCCCTCATGAATTCCATGAATCCCCGCTGTCGTGCCTCCATCCTTTTCAGCAGTTGAAGGAGATGGTTGGAGGAAGTGTCTACCGGTTGTGCGGCCTCGGTCTGCTTAGGCTCTGCCACGACAGGTTCGGTGGAGTCTAGCTCTTTCGTTGGCACTGTCCAGCAAAGGGGTCCACATATGCCAAAGGGGTGGCAGGCTTTAGCTCCATAAGGCTGTAGATGTTTTGCTGCGTCCACCCTTTGCCTTGGATCTTCACATCTTCATCAATTTCAGGAACTTTATGGGCTTGGCAGAGGGATGTATGTAATGAGGTAGGGGAAGAAAAGGGGGCTCATTATCCTTGTTGCACACTCATGGATGCCATCGAGTATGTACTTACCAACATTGATCTGCTGCTCATTGATAATGGAATGTACAAGGGCAAGTCTCTACCGGTCCACTGTCGTGTTGTGTGATGTTGTCATTAGATGCTTCTTCACGAAGTGGTTCCAGAGTTTGGCTGCTGGTAAAAGTTGGGTCCTTCGCACCGTCCATCTATGCTTGGGATCATCGTTCCAAGTGGTGCCTTCTTCCGTCAATTCTGCCATGATGTTATCATAGTCTGTCGACGACAAACTGTTGACAAATCTTCTGTGCACATCCTCTTTTCTGTCCACATAAAGGTCATATAGTGTGTTGATGTATGCTGGTTCAAGGGAGATTTCCTTACCCCTAACTGTTACTGTCGTGGCATCCTTGGATGAGATGGCGACGTAAAATTCTTAGACCAATGTGACATTCATCTCCTCCGGTTGGACATCAAACATTTGCCACTTCAGTGCAATAATCCTCCTGGAGATGAAGCCTTCGAGCCCTAGATCTCCTATATTTTTGATGTAGGTGAAACCCTGTTCTTCCCACATCTCTCGTTTCTGGAAGGAGTCGTAGTATCACTTCTCTGAATCTGCCGATGCAAACCTTCTGAGGATTCTGCTATGGCTTGGTGTAGAGACTGTCGTGGCAGAGGTGGAGGCAGCACTCTTTCTAGTTGATCGAGTAGTCATTGTAAGGAACTGTGGAAAATAAAGAAAATTTTTGAGAAGCTAAAATTCTTGAGAGCAAAGTAGAGAGAATAGAATGAGGTGAAAATGAAATGGGAAGGGATGTTTATATAGAACGGGGTTTTTCTGCCCGTTTGAACTATAACGGGTGGCATGAATAATGGAGTTAGTTGTCATGCAGTTTCTTGACGCGTTTGTCACGCGTTTCTGTGTCAGCTGCGCGTCTGTTACGCGTTTCTGTGTCTGTCGCGACAGCTCCTTGACAGGCTATGTTTTCCGCGTCTACCGCGACAGCTGGTAACAGGCTATCACGACAGTTTTGTTCCATTGGGCTCCTTGGGTTGTTGTGAGTGTGGTGGGCTAGTTCATTCATCCTCTTTGCTTTGCTTCCTTTATTTACCTAAAAACTAAAATAAACAATATATTAAAATCTTATTTCCTAAAACAATAAAAATAAATAAAATAAAATAAGATAATAAAATAAAACTAAGTTAAATTAGGGATGCCTTGAGGGGCATCTCCTAAAGTAACTACTTCCTGCACCCTTGGGGCTTCAGTCCCCTGATAGTGCTTTAGCCTTTGTCCATTGACTTTGAATTGGTGCTCGTTCTTGATTGATCTGATTGTAATGGCACCATGGGGAAAAACTCGGACTACTTGGAAAGGGCCAGACCACCTAGATTTAAGCTTTCCTGGGAAGAGCTTCAACCTAGAATTGAACAACAACACCTTCTGCCCCTTGGGCTGAACTATCGTGGCAACAGTTTTCTGTCGTGCCACTTCTTTGTTTTGCCCTTGTAGATTTTGGCGTTGTTGTAGGCCATGGCTCGAATTTCTTCAGTTTCATTTAAATCCAGTAGCCTTTTCTGCTCTGCCTTGTCCCAGTCCATGTTTATTGTCTTGATAGCCCAGTATGCTTTATGCTCTATCTCGACAAGAAGGTGGCAAGTTTTTCCGTAGATGAGTCGGTAGGGTGACATTCCCAATGGCGTTTTAAATGCAGTCATGTAGGCCCATAGTGCATCATTTAAATGAAGAGACCAGTCCTTTCGAGTTGGTTTGACCATCTTTTCTAGGATGTTCTTCACTTTTCTAGGATGTTCTTTACTCCATACTTATCTAACGCACTAGCAATTACCCTGTTGTCAAAGTGCCTACCCTCATCACTAATAATCGCCCTTGGGATGCCAAACCTTGTGAAGATATTTTGTGGAGGAATCTTTGCACGGTCTTGGCATCGTTCTTTTTTTGTGGTGATAGCCTCCACCCACTTGGACTCATAGTCTACTGCCAACAGTATGTACATATTCCCACAAGAGGCTGGGAATGGTCCCATGAAGTCGATTACCCAAACATCAAAAAATTTGACTTCGAGAATGTTCTACAGGGGCATCTCATGTCTTCTCGAGATGTTTCCAGTCCTTTGGCACTTATCACAACTCTTATAAAAGGCTTGTGCATCTTTAAACAGTGTAGGCCAATAAAAACCAGATTACATAACCTTGGCAGCAGTTTTATTTCCTTCAAAGTGTCCTCAATAAGGGGCAGCATGGTAGTGGTTGAGCACTTCTTCCTGTTCTTCCTCTGGTATGCATCTCTTGATGATCTGATCTGCACATTTCTTAAATAGAAGAGGTTCATCCCAATAATAATGTTTTGCATCATTTTGGAACCTCTTCCTAGCTTGGTAATTAAGTTTAGGAGGTAATAAACCACTCAAAATGTAATTTACAATGTAAACATACCAAGGGATTTCAGGAAGCTTACCTGCCGCCATGGCTGTCGTGGCAGCGCTGGTGGCAGTGAATAGCTGCTCTTCTAGGAAGGTCTCCATTATGTTGACTTTGTCCTGAACTTGGTCCTTTCCCATCTCCACAAGTGACCAGCCACTTGGTTTTCTGTTCCCTTCTTGTCCTTGATGTCTATATCAAATTCTTGCAATAGCAGAATCCAACGTATCAACCGAGGTTTTGCATCCTTCTTCGTGAACAGATATTTTAGTGCTGAGTGATCCGTATGGACCACTACATTCGTTCCAAGTATATATGGTCGGAACTTGTCAATTGCAAACACCACAGCTAGCAATTCCTTTTCTGTTGTGGTGTAGTTTATTTGGGCATCATTTAAGATCTTGCTGGCATAATATATAATGTGGGAGAGTTTCTCCTTCTTCTGCCCTAGTGCTGCCCCGACAGCATAATCACTGGTGTCACACATTATCTCGAATGGTAAGCTCCAGTCTGGTGGTTGTACTATAGGGGCTGTTACCAGCTTCTCCTTCAGTATCCTGAATACTTCAGTACATTCAGAGTTAAAGTCAAATGGCATGTTTTGTTCCAACAAGAGACACAGGGGTTTAGTAATTTTAGAAAAAAAAATTCAATAAATCTTCAATAAAACCCAGCGTGTCCCAAGAAACTTCTTATGCCTTTGACTGTGGTGGGTGGCGGCAGTTTTTCAATAACTTCAAATTTGGCTCTATCGACCTCTATGCTGCGGCAGCTAACCTTGTGTCCCAACATTATTCCCTCATCCACCATGAAGTGGCCTTTTTCCCAGTTTAATACGAGGTTTGCCTCTTCACATCTTTCAAGTACATTCTTTAAATTGCCTAGGCAATCGTCGAAACTGTCTCTGAAGACAGAAAAGTCATCCACGAAGATCTCCAGGAAATCTTCCACCATGTCGGAGAATATTGCCATCATGCACCGTTAGAAGGTTGCTGGTGCATTACATAGTCCGAATGGCATTCTTCGAAAGGCGTATGTTCCATAAGGGCATGTGAAGGTTGTTTTCTCCTGGTCCTCTGGTGCAATGGCGATTTGGTTGTAACCAGAGTAATCATCAAGGAAACAATAGTAAGGCTTCCCCGCTAATCTATCTAACATTTGATCAATAAAGGGTAAGGGGAAGTGGTCCTTCCCGGTAGCCTTATTAAGCTTTCGGTAGTCCATACAAACTCTCCAACTGGTCACAGTCCTAGTTGGGATTAGCTCGTTGTCCTTGTTTGTTACCACGGTTATGCCTCCCATTTTGGGTACACATTTCACCGGGCTCGCCCACTTGCTATCCGAGATGGCATAAATTATCCCAGCATCAAGCCACTTGATGATTTCTTTTCATACCACATCACGCACAACTTCATTCATTCGTCTTTGGGCATCAATTGTCGGCTTATGGTCATCCTTCAAGAGGATCTTATGCATGCACAATGTCGGACTGATGCCTTGGATGTCGGCAATGGTCCATCCAATTGCCTTCTTATGCTGCTGGAGCATTCAGATCAGCTGTTGTTCCTGTTCCTGCATCAACTTAGAGGAGATGATTATTGGCAACGTATCATTAAGACCAAGAAAAACATATTTAAGTTGCCCTGGTAGAGGTTTAAGATCTAAAATAGGTGGCTACTCAATGGAAGGCTTTTGGATCACATGTTCATTCGAGGTATAATTCAAAGGCTCTAAGAACTTACCTAGACGTGTGCCTATCCAATTTACCTCCTCAGGACCATCAGTATCAAATGCTTCATTATTTGAAGAGTCACTGTCGCCAATGCTGTCGTGGCAGTATTTAAGGTGACTGCGGTGGCAGTGGCCAAATTTTTTGTCGTGACAATTAGATCTGATGCAGGGTTGATCTAGGATGACTTCTAATATTGCCTTGCATTCTTCCTCTGCGTCAGCTTACTTAATAGCTTGGAGAACGTTGAACTTTATTTGCTGATCATTGACTCTCATGGCCAGTTCTCCTTTCTCTACATCGATCATTATTCTACCTGTGGCTAGGAAGGGTCGCACTAGGATGATCGGTGCATTCTCATATGCTTCACAGTCTAAAACAAGAAAGTCAGCAGGAAATATTAAATTATCCACTCTTACCAAAATATCTTATATCTTCCCTTCCGGTTGTACGTAAAAGCGGTCTGCCAATTGCAGCATGACTATCGTGGGTCTTTCTTGTCCAATACCTAGCTTCTGAAATACAGATTTGGGCATTAGATTAATGATAGCACCAAGATCACAAAGTGCCTTACCCACAAACTTTTCACCAATTATGCGTGGTATGATGAAGCTTCTAGGATCCTTCTTCTTAGGGGGTGGACGCTTAAGTAGGATCTCCATGCATCCTTCTGTCATCATCACAGTTTCAAACTCCCCAAGTTTGGATCTCCTGGACATTGCATCCTTAAGGAAATTTGCATAACCAGGCATCTGCTTAATGGCTTCTAGCAGCGGGATGATGATGTGCACTTGCTTAAAAACATTATAGATTTTCTTAAGATGGTACTCCTGTTTCTATTTTTTCAACCGCTGTGGAAAAGGAGGTGGAGGACGGCAGTCTTCGAGGCGTCCTTCACATGGGAATCGGATTTGAGGGGGCTCACATTCTGTACTTTCCTATGTCTGCTCCTCTGTTTCTTTTACTGTCGTGGCAGGTGTGGCGACAACAGGTTGTTTTGCTTTTGTCGGGGCAGTGTTCTCGGCAGGTGTCTGTGGGGTTGATTCCTTATCAGATGTTTCTTTATTTGTCGGCCCTTGTAATTGTTTCCCACTCCTCGTTGTAATAACCTTGCACTAATCATGTGTGGGTTTTCTAGTGACCTTAGTATCACTAGGGAATCCTCCATTCTGCCTTGGGTTTATGAACTGTGAAACCTGGCCCATCTGTGTCTCTATAGATTTTAGGGTAGCTTCATGGTTTGTCATTCTCATCTCTGTCTTATCCATAAAAGATTCAGTTTTCTTGACAAAGTGATACATGTTTGCCATATATGCTACTGTTTGAGACATGAAGGTTGCCAGGATTTTAGGGAATCCTCCAGTATGCTCGTTGTAGCTGCCGGCTACTGTTGCGGTTGCTGCTGTTGTTGCTGTCGTGACAGAATTCTGGGACCCCCTTGGTTCTGGTTATTCTGGACTGGAGGGTTCAATGCATTGTTTGGGTTGCTCTAAGAAAATTTAGGGTCCTTTCTCCAGTTTGGGTTGTAGTTGTTGGAATCATAGCTTCTGTTCTTGTTATAGTTTCCAACATACATCCCTTCTTCTAGTTGTAAGGAACACTCATCTGTATTGTAATTTCCACTATAGGTTTCACACACCTCTTCGACAAAAAATATAGCTTTAGAATCCTTCCGCAGCAGGTTTTCAACTATCTTAGTGAGGTATGCAATATGAGTTTTGACCGAGTTGTCAAATTCGTATTCCTTTATAGATACTCCTCGTCTACATCCTCTTCGAGCTGTAGGAAACTGCTCATCGTTTTTAGCTAACTTTTTCAACACCAGCATTGCATCTTTTGGTTCCTTGTCCAATAACAAGCCGTTTGCTGCTGAATCAATCCTCATCCGAGTGTGTGTGTTGGCAGCATTATATAATTTGACAACTTGATTCCATACAGGGAATCCATGCATCGGGCAGTTTCGTAAGAGAGTTGTAAATCGGTCTCATGCCTCGTGCATTGGCTCGTCAACTTCCTGTTGAAAAGTAGCAATCTCATTACAAAATCTTTCAGATAAGAGGAAATGATTAAAACGAGAGAGAAATTCGCGACAGAGGTCCGCCCAAGTTCTTATTAAACCCGGCGTTAACTTGTTCCACCGGGTTTTCGCTCTATCCCTCAATGAATGAGGAAATAGCCGGAGCCTCGGTACTTTCGGGATTATTCTTGGCTGTTTGAATGATCCACAGATCTCCTGGAAAGTTTTCAGATGTTCATGCGCGTCCTCAGTAGCAGAACCACCAAATTGACCAGCTGAATTTATCATGCTGAACATCACAGGTTTCAGTTCGAAGTGTCCAGCTTCTACATATGGTAGCATAGTTTCCAGTTCAATATGGCCGTTATCCATGTACTCTCGACAAGTTTGCCGTACTGCTGGGGCAGCAGGCGGCGGCCGATCGTTTCGGGCATCATTAGGAGGATCAACATTACCCCTAGGGTTGTTGTTGTCATCTTCGCCATTGCGTTGTCTTCCGTTCACCATTGCCTCCAGTATTTCCTCAAGATAGTTGTTTCTTTCTATCAAGAGTCAGGCTTGGTTCCTGAGTTGATATGTTGCCAGTCCCCGGCAACGGCGCCAAAAACTTGTTGCGTGTAAAAGAGTCTATCGCAAATAGGTGCAAGTGTACACATCGCAAGTAATAAAGTGATACGAAGTATCGGATATCGTCTTCACAGGGACTGGAAATACTTCTATTCTTAGATTGCCACACAAGAAAATGAATAAGTTTAATAAATTGTTTGGAGAAATTTTGAGAATAAAGCTAAAATAAAAGAAAAAGTAATCAGATTTAGGAAATAGGTGGTATTGATTTGCTCAGTAGTGCAGGTGTTGCACTGTTCAGAAGGCTTCATGTTCTGTCTGTCGTCGTGCCTGACGCGGCAGCACCTGTCGCGGAAGAGGTCTGTTGTTGTCGCGGCAGCGATCAACAACTCAGTACTTCAAGTTCAGCAAGAATCCCTATTGTAACTTGTCCTATCCCTAGGCCCAAGTTCTGTCGATGAACACGTCTTAGATGACACCTCCCAGCGTGAATCGAAGGATGAACACCGATGTTTGTGAATTCTTCCTTAGCTGCTTAATCTTGTACCTATCCCTAGGCCAAGATGGTTTAACCATAAACTGGAAAACACGTATTTACTCCTTTCGTATACTTAACTCTCTCGATATTAAGTAAATGGATAACCTCACAATGCTCTCCAGATACTCTTATGAGATTTTGAAACCAGAGTAAATAAACTTGAAGCTTTTATTGTATTGAACAAAAAAACCTAAAAACAGTACAATCCTTACAACTACTTTACAAGATCAACTCGTAGCCCTAGGAAAGGTTTAGAAAAAGATGGAGAAAGAGAAACAACTAGGGTTTTGGGGGAAGACGGCTAGGAGCTAGATATCCATTGCCTAGTCGAATTACAAGCATATATATAGGCCTTGGGTTCAAGTTTTCTAATATGGCAAGAATACAAGTTTAAATTAAAGTACAATTCTATTAAAGACTAAATCTTCTGAGTATATGTCTTTAATTCGTCTTCTTTTCTTGCTTTGACTTTATTCCTTGAACTTTGGATCTGACCTTCCTTCTTCTTCATGGCTCAGAAAAATATAGGAGTAATTCACGTCAGACCAGCTTAAAATCCACTATCTGTCAAGCTCCACTTTGTTTTTCCTCCTCAATGTTCCACTGCCGTCATCACTGCCACGACAGATGTCACGAAATGCGGTGTTCTACGTCCTTCTGCTTCAGCTCTACAACTCGCCTCTGCTCCTTTGCTGCCCTTGATGCTGCCATGGTAAATACCTGCAAAAAGTAACTGAAATCAATAGCATCTGTGCAGTTTTATCTAATTGTGATGTGAATGCAACAATCTATCCTAAAATGCAACTAATCATGCTTGAGTGCGGCAAAAATATGGGTAAATGAGGGATAAAATATAGAACTTTTATGCACTCAACAGTAACTGACTCCCGAACCCAAATTTTAAGAAATGAATCTCTGGTTTTTTTATGGTGTCCGGTCTACCAAAGTGATCGATGGCGACTCCAAAATATTTTTCAAGATTAAATAAAAGAAAAATCTAATTTAACATGAAAAACCTAATTTTTCAAGATTAAATAAATAAAAGGGAAACCCTAATTTTCAAAGATCTATCGTCAGACAATTTTAACACCCGGATCAAAAATGGTCACGACAAAAAAAGGGATAAGTATAAGCTATCTATGTTCTTTCCTTTTAAATCTATCTATATTCTTTATTTATGCACCTATCTACGTTATTTCCTTTCAAACCTATACTTTAGGATTTAAGTTTGAATATTTGGTTTGATGCATACTTTTAGGATTTAAGTTTGGATTTAATGCTTATTTTGAATTATTATGAATGAAGTTTATGTTGTTTGCTTAATCTTGCTTATATTATCTTGCTTTTATCCTTATTTTGATCTAACAAAAAGGGAGAGGAGTATAAGCTAAAATTTTCAAATTAAACTTTCAAAAATCAAACTTAAACTAAGGGGGAGTACTTAAAAGTTTACTTTGATTTTGTTATATCAAAAAGGGGAGATTGTAAAACCTATGTTTGATTTTGATATAACAAATAGTCTAAGGACCAAATTGCAAAGTGAATAACTTTTTAAGTATTTGAAAGTCTCTCTATTGACAAAGATTTTTAAGCTAAAATGTTTCCAAGTCAAAACTTAAACCCCACAATTTTTTAAGTGTTTTCAAATCCAAACTTCACAAAATCTCTCATGCGTTTCGATACACTATATAAGTATTTCGACACGGCCTTACCTTTACAAAGCCAAATTCTACAAAATTACGCAGTTGTTTTGATACGCTATACCAACGTTTCGATACGTCTCCATCTTAATTGGCTACTAGAATTTCAAGTTTCGATACGGCTGAGTACGTATCGATACGGGTGTTTCGATACGACAATGCCTATTGCGATGCGAAGTTTCATCCGAGTTTAAGATTTTTACTTAAGTGTACCAATACAGACATATATTGTATCGATACGAGTTTAAGATTTTCAAATATTCTCATTTATTATATGACCATTGCCTTGTCAGTTAGAAGACATAAGAAAACTTTTGAATTTCAGTTACCCGTACCGATACACCCTGGTAGCGTATCGATATAGACTTTGGCAATGTCTAAGTTTGCAAAAATTAGATCGATACGGCCCCTTTATCGTTTCCATACGCCTTCCCGCGTATCGATACACCCTCTTTATTACCTACAACGGCTCTTTCTGTTTTGAGACATGTATCAATACGGGTGCCCTGTGTACCGATACGGTAGGTTGCAGAAGCGAATTTATGGTAGGAAAAAGGGAGCTCAACGGCTCTATTGATGATGTCAACCACTCAAACGGCTAGAATTTAATGAGAAGGTATAAAAGCAAGCCTCTAAAGCTACAATAATGACTATTCATCAAGTCAAGCACAATTAAGTAAAAATTCAATTCATTTGGGTCATTTAGAGTCAAACCCTTACGCCCAACTTGTGTAATTCATTTGTAATCTTTCATTTCAAGTTTGGGGAGTGTGCTATTGTAATTGGTGTAAAACCTAATTTGATTTTGATATAACAAATTTGCCTAAGGACTTATTTGCAAATATAAATAAATTTTTAATTATTTCAAAGTCTCACAAAATGACAAGTCATTTGAACCAAAACTGATTTTAAGTCAAAACATTCAAACCAAACAAATTTTTCTAAGTGTTTTTCAAGCTAAGACTAAACAGTTATAATAAGGCGTATCGATACGCTCAAATCGTATCGATACAATTTTATGTTACTAGAATTTTAATGGACTAAAGTGTACCGATACGGTTAACCCCGTATCCATACGATTTTTATACTAAGTTTAGTTTTAAGGCATAGTGTATCGATACGGTAACCCCCGTATCGATACGGTTTGGTTTTATTCGATAAATCTTTGCATTTAATAATATAGTCGTTGCTTGTTAGTTATGAAATCAGCAAATTTCAAACGGTCGTTGGACCGTATCGATACACTTTTTGCTTAAGTTTTTCCTCAGGATTCCAATGAGCAAAATCTGTATTGATACGGTCTTTGAGTATCGATATGCCCCTTGTTTTACACTATAATCGTACCGATATGCCTATACGCGTACACCCCTTTTAAATGTACATGACAACTCTTTCTATTTTGAGATAGGTATCGATACGGGCCTTCGTGTCAGTAACGGTAGTGTTCGGTTATGTGGTGCTCAATTCTTTCAACCGTTCTTGCTCGCCAAGTCGTGGAGAAGTGGAATATTGGGTGAAAGAGCTGTGGAAGCTAAAAAAGATAAAGACAAGATGATTTATAGTGGTTCAATCTTCAAACCAAGGTCTACATCCATAACCTTAGCTTCCTACTAAAGATTTTCAATCAATCCACTATTGATTCGTCCTCTTTTCTAGGCTTAGGAGGAAACCCTTACAAAACCGATCAAGCTTTCTACCCAAAGCCTTGATCAAACCCTCTTTACAAAGAGATAAAAATAAGCAAACTCAAATCCCTCTAATAGGTATTTGTTTGCACGATTAAGCCCTCACCCAATCCTAAAAACACTTGAGCAAATATAACAATTTTGGCTCACTAGTGTTTGTCTATACAATGAATTGACAATTAAGCACTAAGACAAATATTGATCATATGTTGTATTACAATTGAAGCATTAACCATTACTTGATGCTTGGAGGTCCCTTTTATACTCCTAATTGAGTTTGTAGCCGTTACTAGCCGTTGGGGTTGAATTGGAGCCGTTGGAGACTTTATTTCCCACCATAAATGTAGTTCTACAGCCTATCGTATCGATACACGTAGAGGCGTATCGGTACGCCCTTCTCCAGAACTAGTCGTTGGGCTCTTTGTCAGCCTAAGCGTATCGATACGCTTGAGGGCGTATCGGTACAGTATGTCATTTAAAAGACCGTTGGGGTTGTTAAAACAGGGATTGGTACGCTTAAGGGGCATATCGAAACGATCCCTATCCATATCGATACGGTCTCACTCGTATCAGTACGGGTTTTGGCAGATTCAAAACTTGGGCAAAAAGGTATCGATACGGGGTATACCGTATCGGTACAGGCTTGCTGAAAAGTCAAGTTTGACTACTTTAAAACTTTTCCAAAAACCTTTTTAAAGGCCTCAAACTTATTTTCAAGTTGTTTGGACTTCAAGACATGTTTTAAATTCTTTTCAAATTAGTCCAAAACATTTTTCCATTATTATATCAAAACATTAGTTCTACAATCTCCCCTTTTTGATATAATAAAACCAACTTGAAAAATTGTTTGAGATTTATCCCCTTTGTGAAATAAATTTTGAATAAGATAATTAAAATTTAAAATCACTTAATGCTCCCCCTTATTCATTTGAAAATTCAATTTTTCAAACCATTTCTCCCCTTTTTGTTATATCAAAAAGAATTTAAACACTTTTAAGCTCAAAATAACAATAGAGGTTAAAAAACAATGACAAAAATTAAGATTTTTTGTTTTAAAATGGCTCATCCTTACTCAAAGCATCATCAAAAGATGTTAGTCCAACATATGTCATAATCTAGTTGAAAATAAACAATTCAAATTAAACAAATAAAAGCAAGAACAGCTAGATTTTACCACACTTGAACCCAATGGAGGATGTGAAGCCTTCCTTCTTCAAGTGTTCTTCCTTGTGTGTATGGAGCTCCCCCTCAATTTTGGACTTTGTTGAACACTCTCCATCACACCTATCATAAGACAATCAAGTAATTTTTGGCATCCAAATTGCTTTGGATCCATAGACATTAGTAGCACAAAATTTAGTCCCCTTAGGAATCTATTTTTCAATTTCATCCTTTTTAGTTGAAGTACTTAGTCCTTTTGGGACCCAAATACTTCTAAAAACTTTACCATTTATAAATCTAGGGGCATTAGATTGTCTTACATAAAAATTTGATTTTCCAACATTATTTTTGTTTTCAAGTTCTTTGGAAATCAAATTCTTTTTCTTCTTGAACTTTGTGAAGCAAATTTTGTAAATCAAAACATTTTTGTTCAAACTCATTGAGTTTTGCTTCAAGTTCAATTTTGGTTTTAGAAATCAAGTCATTTTGAATTTTCAAATTTGAAATCACTTTCTTGTTTTTCAAAATGTGATTTTTAAATTCTAAAACCAAATCGTAATAAGCATCTTGTAATTCATCAAAAGAATATTAATATGAAGTAGATGAATTAGAAGTTACCTTTGAATCTTCTTCGATGGCCATGAGGCAAAGGTTGGCTTGTTCATCGTCGGTGGAGTCTTCATCACTCCAAGTAGCCACATATGCCTTCTTCTTATGGCTTGAAGTGCTTCCCCTCTTCTTCTTCATGGATTCTCGTTCAAGCTCTTTCAAGGCTTTCTTCATGAAAGGGGCACACTTCTTGAAGAGATGAACTATCTTTTCTTCTTCATTCTTCTCCTCGCTTGAATCTACATGATGGCATGTGAAGAATTTGAGAGCAATGGCATTTGTGTTGATGTCAAGCTCTTTGAGCTTTTTCTCCCCCATAGCTCTAATATTTTCCTTCTTCTTCTCCTCTTCTTTGTTTTTCTTCATAATTTGGTGAGTGAGAAGTGACCCCATGAGCTCATCAAGCTTCAAGGTTTTGAGATTCTTGGCTTCGATGATGGCGGTCCTTTTTGAGTCCCATGACTCGGGAAGTGAGTAGATGAGCTTCCGGACAAGTTTCTCTTCCGGGATGGCTTCTCCATAACCTTTATGTTCATTGGTGATGATGGAGAACCTATCGAACATCTTCTCAATGTCCTCTTTCGGATCCATCTTGAAGTTCTCATACGCTAGGTTGAAAAGCCCGATCTTGGTCTCATTTACTTCGTTTGTCCCCTCGTATGTAACTTCGAGCTTGTCCCAAACTTCCTTGACACTCTCACAAGAAGACATCTTTTCATAGATGTTGGGGCCAAATGCACAAAAAAGGATGCGCAAGGCTTTGCAATTAAGCTCAATCTTCTTGCGATCTTCGGCACTTCAATCCACCTTGCTTTGTTGAGGCACGAACAGACCATCTTCTACTATGTCTCAAAGTTTGTAGTCCTTTGACTTAATGAAGAACTTCATCCTTATTTTTTAATAGGCATAGTGTGTTCCTTCGAAGAAGAGCGGTTTGTCGATGGATTGCACCATTTAGCCGGTTGTTTGAAATGTTGATCGAGCTTGCCGGATCTTCTCAATAGAATGTTAATCCCCTTCAATTAAACCAAGCTCTGATACCAATTGTTGGGTTTTGTGGTGCTCGATTCCTTCAACCGTTCTTACTCGCCAAGTCGTGGAGAAGTGGAATATTGGGTGAAAGAGCTGTGGAAGCTAAAAAAGATAAAGACAAGATAATTTATAGTGGTTCAAACTTCTAAACAAGGTTTACATCCACTACCTTAGCTTCCCACTAAGGATTTCCAATCAATCCACTATTGATTCGTCCCCTTTTCTAGGCTTAGGAGGAAACCCTTACAAAACCGATCAAGCTTTCTACCCAAAGCCTTGATCATATGTTGTATTACAATTGAAGCATTAACCATTACTTGATGCTTGGAGGTCCCTTTTATACTTCTAATTAAGTTTGTAGCCGTTACTAGCCGTTGGGGTTGAATTGGAGCCGTTGGAGACTTTATTTCCCACCATAAATACAGTTTTGTAGCCTACCGTATAGGTACACATGGAGGCGTATTGGTACGCCCTTCTCCAGAACTAGCTGTTGGGCTCTTTGTCAGCCTAAGCGTATCGATACGCTTGAGGGCGTATCGGCACAGTATATCATTTAAAAGACCGTTGGGAAATAGTCGTTGGGGTTGTTAAAACAGGGATCGGTACACTTAAGGGGCGTATCGAAACGATCCCTATTCGTATCGATACGGTCTCACCCGTATCGGTACGGGTTTTGGCAGATTTAAAACTTGGGCAAAAGGGTATCGATACGAGGTATACCGTATTGGTACGGGCTTGCTGAAAAGTCAATTTTGACTACTTTAAAGCATTAAAACTTTGCCAAAAACCTTTTAAAAAGCCTCAAACTTATTTTCAAGTTGTTTGGACTTAAAGACATGTTTTAAATTCTTTTCAAATTAGTCTAAAACATTTTTCAATTATTATATCAAAACATTAGTTCTACAGGTAAGTTACAGAAGTGCATTTATTGCGGGAAAAATTGAGCCCAATGGCTCTATTGATGATCTCAGCCACCAGAACGGCTAGAAATCAATGCAAGAGTATAAAAACAAGCCTCCAAAGCTACGAAAAAAACTATTGAACTTATTTGCAACAATCCAAGCATACATCCAAACTCTTGAGCTTAAAGAGTCAAATTTTTGTAACCCTTGCTTGTATAATTTTCATTGTATCATTTTCTTTCAAGTTTGGGGAGTGGTTAATTGTAATTGAGCAATATATCAACCTTGTGAGAGGTATTTTTCATATTTCCATTTCTTCTTTGTATTGAGAGAGTTTTGGTTAATCTTTGGGTAGAATGATTAAGCGGTTTGTAAGGTTTCCTCATAATCCGAGAAAAAAAGGAAGAATTTCTAGTGAAATTGGTTGAAAATCCTTAGTGGGAGCTAAGGTAGTGGATGTAGAGATTGTTCGAAGCTTGAACCACTATAAATTGTCTTGTCTTTAATTCTTAGAATTTCAATTTGTTCCCTTCAACTTTAAAAAGCCAATTCACCCCTCTTGGCCAATTTCGATTCGATTGATCCACTCAACAATTGGGCAAGTATTTTACCTATTGAGAG
Organism: Hibiscus trionum; assembly: GCA_030270665.1. Classification (NCBI taxonomy): domain Eukaryota; kingdom Viridiplantae; phylum Streptophyta; class Magnoliopsida; order Malvales; family Malvaceae; genus Hibiscus; species Hibiscus trionum. The sequence goes on from BSYR01000022.1 coordinate 20,835,926, forward strand.
GTCTATTTTCTATTTGCCAACATTTTCTTGTAATTGAGTGATTTTGATCAATCTTTGGGTAGAAAGCTTTGATCTTTGTAACGGTTTTCTCCTAATCCTATAAAAGGGGAAGAATTCAATAGTGAATTGGTTGAAATCCTTAGTGGGAGCTAAGGTAGTGGATGTATAACTCATTAGAATCTTGAACCACTCTAAATTACACTATCTTCAATTTTTATTTTACCAATTTACTCCCTTTCATTTTAAAAAGTCAATTCACCACATCTTAACCAAATCAACATTGTTTGATCATCTCAACAGAAAAGTTGAAAAAACCAGCTGTGACGAAAAAAGTCTATAATTTTGTTGTCAAATAATTGTTTTTAGAAAAGTTGGAAAAACCAGCCGTGACGAAAACAAAACCTCTGTTCAACACCCCGAAAAATCTCCCTAAAATTACATTTATATTTTCATTCAAGAAAAAAAATACATTTCTTAAAAAAAATACCATTCAGCTAAAAAAATTCCTAAAATTGACATGTAAGTGTGACAATTAAAGATTTGAAAATTCACCAGAAAATGAGAATAATTTAAGCAAGTTGATAAGGCTAATCACAATTGGTATCTTAAATTACAACCATTAACAGTCAAATTATCTATCAACATCGATAACTATAAAGATTTGACATCTATTATGCCTCCTCTTTAAAAGCGCAATTGTGATTAGTCTTACAATATTATAAATGTAAATTATATCACATATCACTCCATTATTAATAAAATAATGAATAAATTATTAAATTTTAAAAGTTACAAAAAATTAACTCTTGTCAATTACAATAAATATGTCACTATGTTGTTAAGCATGTGATTGCCGATAAATTTTTTAGTTGTAATATATTATTATTTTATTTATTAAATTGTAACAATTACATCACTTAATTATAATAAAAAATTAATATTTTTTATGTTTTTTATACAATTAATAATAAAAAATAGGTTTGTAACCATCGATATTTATAAAATGATACTTTTATATTTTTTTAAAAATTCAAAAATCATTTATAATGTTACTCATAATTGAGTGATTTGTGATGTTATTTACGCTCAAGGATAAGAGCAATAAATATGCAATTTTTTTAAATTTTGAAAGCAATAGAAATATTAGTGTTAATGCTATAAAATCGTAGCCTCTAATTTCTTCGTCCAATATTTTCCAAGACTAGTTTTAATCGGTCCCCTTCCCACGTCAAGATTATCATATTCTTTTCCCATTGGGTTAGATTAATTATTCATATTTTTTTGACGAGTTCAAATATATATATATATATATATATATATATATATATATATATATATATATATATATATATAAAGAATATATATATATATATATATATATATATAAAAAGAATATAATATGTTTGATTATTTCATAGAATTTTTAGTATATTTAAAAGATCACAATATCATATTTATATTTGAAGAATATATATATATATATATATATATATATATATCATGAATATTTCATAAAAAGTAAAAATAAAAATCGTATAACAAATATAAACTTGTTTATGTTTCATAAACTTATTAGTATATATGAGCTAAAACCAATTCTTTTAATCATTCTTTAAAATAGTAACTATCAAATTAAATTAGAGGAGAAATTTGGAAAAACAAATTGCGAAAGGGGTGTTTTCATCATCAAATTTAGGCAGACTCTGGCAATGCATCACAGCCGAGAGAAATGGCGGCTTAATTTCTTCAATGGATTCGCAGTGAAATATATACTTGGATTCTGACTAATGATGGAGATTGAGTTAATCAACTCGTGTCGTTAAAATGCATATTAAGCAACGAGACTAATTAAATTATTGAGATTCATTAATTATTCGAGTGACCAATAACGTTGATATTATTTTATTTTGTATGAATTTAAATATCAATATTTACAGTGAAAATGTAAATTTTGTATGAATTCAAATATCGACATTTACAGTGAAAATATAATTATTTTTCAACTGTAATTAATTTGTTTCCATCAATAATTCTTGTATTGTTGTGAATAAAATAAAGAAGAACAAGAATAAGAACAAGAAGAACAAAGAGATGAGAGAAAGAGAGAGATTTGTATTATTCTTAAAAATAGAATTGTATACAATGCCTTCAATGAATCATCTATTTATAGGCATAAGAAGTACATAATACATTAAACTCTAATTCATAGAGATAATGTTCCTAATAATAAATAAATCAAACTCCTTTGATAAAGTTCTAATCATGATAGACATCCACATAGATAAATATTCATAACACTCCCCCTTGGATGTCTATGAAGATAATGTGCCTCGTTAAAACCTTACTAAGATAAAAACCCAGTGGGAAAAAATTCTTTAGTGAAGGAAAAAGAGTACACACATCTTTGATACGCATAACATGTTGCCTCATTAAAAACCTTACCAGGAAAACTCATTGGGACAAAACCCCGGTTAAGGGAAAAAGAGTGCAACGCGTATTTACTCCCCCTCATGCAAACATCACAGAAGATCTTTGAATCTTCATAATTTAATCTTGAATATCATTTTTCTAAAGATCGTGAGGGATGAAAACTTTGGAGTAATATGTTCCATGATGTATCCACTTTCAAACTGAGATATACATCTTGTGTTATCTTCACACAAGATAGCTTTTATCATATCTTGTAAAAGTAAATCCACATATCTTTTGGATATGTTGGGTCAATAGTCTTAGCCAAACACATTTTTTGGCTTGCCTCGTGCATAACAATTATTTCTACGACATTTGAGGAGGCATCAACGAATGTTTGAAGATCTAAATGTAATGATCTTTGTATATTCATAGATATTTCTTGACCAACTAATATATAGTGCTTCAAGACCAAGAAAATATATAATTATCTTTATTCACATCCAACAATCTTACAACTATTGGGATACTCAATAGATATGCTCTATTCATATTGAATCTTCTTTAAGATTCTTTCAGCTTATGTCTATTCATAGACAAAAGAAATATAAAAAAATGCTCGATCTTCAGGTCGAGATAAACTTGATGTCAAGATTCAAGTACTTGTATTGAAAGTACTTCATGAGTTTCCAATTTGAAGCTCTTTAAGAGTTCTAAAATTATCATAATGGATCTTGATCCAAACTCTTTTATAAAATACATAAGGAAATCTGATCATTATTATAGTATTTTCTCAATTAGTATTCACTAAGGCGATTATACCAAATGCGCCAAAATATTCATGAGACATGTCTAAATAAATTTCCTCAGAAATTTCCAAATGCTTATAGCATTTTAGATCCTTCAAGGATAAATATGGATCCACAAATAATTAGACGCATGTAAAATTTTCAAAACTGCCAAAATAATTGCATCCACCATGAAGTAATTAAAACTTTTCATAAATCATAGTTCAAGTCGTATTTACGACTACTTATTTGTGCCTCACTTGCATTACACCTTTAGGTGTTTGGACTGGTGGTCCAAATACTTCTATTTTAGAAGTTCAAAGCGTCTTTCAACATTGGCCAATTCAATATCTATACTTCTGGATAGATTTTATACAAGATCCTCGATTTCTTTCTTTACTTTTATAGAAGTATTTTATGTAAAATTGTTTGTAAAATCGTTGTCGACAACTTTCCAATTTTCTGGTTCCATTCTCCTAATGACATAACTCATCGAGATCTCTTCAAGATTTCAATCTTTATTTCAGGTACCTGAAACTCTTATAGAGTTTTATTATTTGTTATGTCTTGGGTCTCTTCAGGAGCACTCGCCTCCAATATATGATCATCTCATATTATTTTCTATTTACGAGAATTTTGATCATTGGAACCATTTCAACTATCATGCTTCAGGCATGATTTACATTCTCTCGCTCTAACATGTAATTTAAACTTAGAGCATTTCAGCTGGTATATGAGACTTAATTACTCTCATTGGGTCAGTAAATATGTTTGGCAGTTGACATGTAATAACATGAATTATCTTATGAACTCCTAGTTCATATACGAGGATCTAGATAACGATAATTCATTTTCCTCTATCCAGCTGATTATTATCTCCCCCTGATGTTGAGAAAAATCATTTCATAAATCATAAAATGGGAGACTCGTACTCAATATATATTCTCAACCTTTTTATTTACCCATTTTGTGCATTGTGGTGGAGCAATTCATATCGCACATTCAAAAATCATAAAATGGGAAATGTATGGTTTCTGACCAAAAACCAATCATAACGGGAAGTTTATTATAACTCGTTGGCTTGATGCGTATAAGTGTTGCTATATGGAAACACCATATAAATAATAACTCTTTTGTTCTCATAGTTTAACTATTAAATAGGAGGCATCCAATTGAAATTTTGCTAAACTATATTTTTCATAATCAATAGGCTTTGTAACAACTGATATAGCCTAAAATATAAACCCACTAGCTTTTCAAGACGAATAGTCTAACTGCATAATCTGAATCTTTTAGAATCAATCTCACAAACTTCTGGTTGTAAGTCGATAAAACAATGTAGATGCATCTACTAAAATCATATAAAACTTTTCACATTTGTGGATATATGGGCTCATATTTCGTTCAGATATGTAAGACATACAGTCTTAACTTCAGTACAAGAACTTTAAGTTCTAATTCTTTTGGTAAGTGGGAGCATCTATATCCTTTGAGAACAAACAACACAAGAACTTCAAGTTCTTTTAGTAAGTAGAATTTAATCAATTCCTTTAAGCAACACAAGAACTTCACGTTCTTTAATAAGTGGAATTTAATTTATTCCTTTGAGAATAAGCACCACAAGAACTACAGATTCTTTTAATACACGTGCATGTAAATCTCAATAATTTCTGCACCATTATTGATCAGGATGGTCTAACCGATCATGACAACTATATATATATATATATATATGTGTGTATATCTCTGAATTTGTAAACTCCTTGTTTACCATAACATGTAATTCAATCTCACTCGTACATGTCTAGTACGTCCATCAAAATTGTTCCTTTAAATAAGAATATATGTAGCTCTTTCAGAGCTTTCAATTGAAATTATCTTTTGGTAGCAATATATAGCTCTTCTAGAGCTTTCAACTGACTTTTTGGCTACCAAAACTTATATCCATATTGGCTTATTTCAAATGTCAATTGATAACATATGTTATCTATAATTCTCAAAGGGATAGTTTGCGAACTCATATTGCTCCCTTTATGACTTTGACGAGTATAACGCAATGTGAATATGGAATAAAGTTCCATTTGACAATAACATATTTGTTCAACCAGAGCCTTTTGTGATATTAGTACTTCCGGATATAGTACTCACAGTATTCCCTTGCATTTTAATCGAGAAATGCATAATTGTGCACTTTTCAAAATGTGCTTTGTTTAATTTACTTCAGGTAATGAAAATATGTACTTTGTATCATTCACTTCGAGGAATGAAAAATATAAAATATAGCACATCATATCAAGTCGATTATCTATCAGAGATAAACTTTCAAGTGCTCTTCCAAAGTATTGATATTTTAGTACTTTGAGAAATACTACTCATATTCCCCCTTGCATTTAAATGAGAAAAATATTTCTTATGATTAAGTACAATATGAGTACTTGCATTATCTGCTAGGCATAAATAGCCACAATTCTAGGCATAAATAGCCATAATTCATTGTATATTTTATTCCGAAAGTAATCATATTCTTCAAATAATAAATTAACATAAAGTGTAAATAAATAATATGTGAAATAAATAAACATAAAGCAAACTAACATAAATAAATAATAAATAAAACGAATTAACATAAAATAAATAAAATAAATAAAAAAAACCCAATTATTTCTGTTAGAGGTTACAAGGGAAATAAAATAAATGGTAAATTATTCCCTTCAAGGGTTATGAGAAAATTAACAATATCCAATTGAGTTGGACCAATAACGCCATAATTATTTTCGCCATAAACAAATTTTGTTTATATTTTATTTCATTTATCATTCATGATTATGGATAAAGTCCATAATACTTTGGCGTTTAACAAGTACGAAACCAATGGTTTATAACATCACATTGGTAAAAGGATTTCACTTCCTTAGAATGATCTTTATCACTCTTGTCATCCTTATAACTTTGCTACCAGCGGGTAGAAGTATTCTTAAAACGACTATATTTTTCATGTGTATATTCATAGCCTCGACCACGACCACAACTTTTAATGTGATTTTTTATTCCTTCCATAATATAATCTCACATTCACTTCAGGGAATGGAGTAGAGCCAGTGGGCCTTTAAAACCTTTTTCACATATCCTTATCACAGAGAACAAAGATTTAATCCTCGTATGCGGCATTGTTAAACCTATCCACAAGGTCCTTTAAAAACCTCCTTTGAGACCAGTAGCCTCGCAGAACGGGATATCCAGCCAATTATACTTGGATTATATCGAAATTATGTCTCTAATTGAATAATGATTTACCATGTTTGCATTCACTTCAGGGAATGAAACAGTTCCAATAATTGCATGGAATAAACATCATGCTTGCATTCACTTCAGGGAATGCCCCATCATTGATAATCGCATGGAATAAATATCATGCTTTGCATTCACTTCAGGGAATGCCTCCCATAAAACTTTTTAGATCAAGACGAATTTCGTAACTTGAAATTGGGAGAAGTCTATGGTCGAGTTTTTCGACGAAGAAAAAATATTGCTTTCGAGCAAATATAGACTTTATAATAATCTTCTTGTAAATTCAAAAGCATCATGATTTATCGCACTTTAAAATTGTATTTTAAAAGATAAAAATAAAAATAGAGTTTACCGATATTGAATTTCGTCTCAAAGACAATGATGACGTAGCAAATGAACCAATGCATCTTCTCATAATCTTTTTTTTACGCCATGTCTCTTTCCAACTCATTTGAGTACATGTAAAACTCAAAACACGGTTAAAAGCATCGACTTTTATCAATAGAATAAAAAATTATTTGAGACTAGATCAAAAAGTATAAAAGTAGTCATAGATCAAGTTGAATAAACATAACTATAAGTGATGTGATCAAATTATAAACAACCATAGTTAAAATCAAACGACATTTTGATGAATGTATAAACACATCAAAGTAACGTATTCCTTTTGCCTTTGATTCACATACAAAATAATTGATACAAATAATAAAGTTATTTTATATCTCGAATTTATTCATATAAATTACCATAATAATAATAATGATGATAAAACAAATATATAACAACCACATGGCAACACAATCCTTGAATTAAATCAATTATAAATTAGAATGGAATAATAAAAACTTTGAATAAAACTAATATACTATGTAATAAAATGTTCCAACTTGTGCGCCCAATAGCATTTAGCCGAAATCCTTGAGGGCTTTAATTCGGTTTGCTTTATCAATCCATCTAATGAAGTACGACGATAATTTTAATTTTCGTTAATTCAAGAGTTACTTCAAGTATGAATAAAATAATAATAAATTAAAATAATAACCAAATAATAGATATGAATATACTAACTTTTGGAGAATGATAAATCAATCATTATATTAGTATATAAATAAGTAAAACATACCATACTTTCCAAGGTAAGCTGAATATATGATAGATGTAGTCACCAATATCAAATTGAAATTCTTTTCGAGAACCACCAACAATAATCACATTAATTAAGCGAGCGAGATCGTGCTGATAACGTGTTGTGAATAAAATAAAGAAGAACAAGAATAAGAACAAGAAGAACAAAGAGATGAGAGAAAGAGAGAGATTTGTATTATTCTTAAAAATAGAATTGTATACAATGCCTTCAATGAATCATCTATTTATAGGCATAAGAAGTACATAATACATTAAACTCTAATTCATAGAGATAATGTTCCTAATAATAAATAAATCAAACTCCTTTGATAAAGTTCTAATCATGATAGACATCCACATAGATAAATATTCATAACATGTATTTTAATTTAGATATGGTTGTTGAAAATGAATTATTTCATTCATTGAATATAATGATACATTTACATCTGACTTATATATACACATAAAGCTTTAGTAACTAACTAACCGAATACAACAATATTTACAACTAATCAACTAACTACTTTTAACACTCCCCCTCAAGTTGGAGGGTTAAAAATATTTTTAACTCCCAACTTGGAAACTAGATGCTCATGTTGTTGTAAACCAAGTGATTTAGTCATAATGTCTGCAACTTGATTTGCTGAAGCCACATGCTCTGTTTGTATCAGCCCTTCTTTGATCTTTTCTCGCACAAAGTGGCAATCAACCTTAATATGCTTTGTACGTTCATGATACACCGGATTTGCTGCAATTTGAATGGATGCTTTGTTGTCACAATACAACTTGATAGGCTTCAATTCTGTCAAACCCAACTCTTGAAGAAGTCTTCTTAACCAAATTAACTCAGCTGTTGTCATTGCCATACTTCGGTATTCAGCCTCTGCTGAAGATCTTGCTATAGTATTTTGTTTCTTAGACTTCCAAGAAACTAAAGCTTCTCCAATTTTAATACAAAAACCAGTAATTGATTTTCTAGACATTGGACAAGATGCCCAGTCTGCATCACAGAAAGCTTGTATTTGATAATCTGAATTTGAAGGAAAGAACAAACCTCTGCCAGGTTCTTTCTTAACATACTTCACAATTCTTAAAGCTGCATCCATATGTGACTGTTTAGGCTGATGCATAAACTGACTAAGATGATGTACAAAATATGTAATATCCGGTCTTGTATGTGTCAAGTAGATTAATCTTCCAATTAATCTCTGAAAACATGACTTATCTTCCAATAAATTGTCTTGAGCACTCTGTTGAACCCCTTCATCATACTCAACAGTTGTCATCTTAAAATTCTGTTCAAGAGGAGTAAAGGCTGGTTTTGCATTCTCTAAACCAGTATCACCAATCAATTCCAATGCATACTTTCGTTGATTGAGAACAATTCCCTGTTTTGATCTCAAGACCTCAATACCAAGAAAGTATTTTAACTCACCAAGATCCTTCATCTTGAAATTCTGATGAAGACTAGACTTCAGCTCCTCAATCAAAGTTTCATTACTTCCAGTTATAAGAAGATCATCCACATAAATCAATAGGATTACTCTATCATTTCCTTGTGTTTTAGTAAACAGAGAATAATCGTGCTTGCTTTGAATGAAACCAGCAGAAAGCAAAGCCTCAGTAAGCCTAATATTCCACTGCCGTGAAGCTTGCTTCAAACCATACAATGATCTTTGTAGTCGACAAACCATGCCCACCCCCTGACTACAAAGGCCTTGAGGAAGCTGCATGTAGACCTCTTCATCCAAACGACCTTGAAGAAACGCATTATACACATCTATTTGCCAAATAGGCCACTGAAAAATGGAGGCAAGAGCAAGCACAGTCCTAACTGTCACCATCTTAACAACTGGTGAAAAAGTATCACCATAATCAATCCCTTCCTTCTGATTGTACCCCTTGGCTACAAGTCTAGCCTTGTACCTTTCAACCTCACCATTAGCCTTATATTTGATTCTGTAAACCCATTTGCAGCCAATGGGAATATTGTTACAAGGTAAAGGCACAACAGACCAAGTATTATTAGATTGTAAAGCTTGAAGTTCTTCTTCCATAGCCTTGACCCAAAGAGGATTGTTAAGAGCCTCAGAATAAGAAGCAGGCTCAGAAGTAGAAGAAATGGAAGAAAGAAAGGTTTGAGTAAAAGGAGATAAATGAGAATAGGTAAGAGAAGAAGAAGGAACAGAAGGACACTGAAAATTCTGAAGCCAACCAGGAGGCTTAGAAACTCTAGAGGACCTCCTAGGAACAATAGGAATAGTGGGAGTACTTGTTGAGGGAACATCAGTAGAATCAGGAACAACAGTAGATGAAAGAGGAACATCAGAAGTAGATGACTCAAGATTGAGAAAATCAGAAAAAGAATCTGAAGTGGAAGAAGGGAAAAAAACAGAAGAAGAAGAAAGAGGAAATGAAAAAGGAAATATATTTTCATGAAACCTAACATCTCTACTAATGAAAAAACACTTATTAGTGAGATCAAACAAAAGGTAACCTTTTTTGGTGGAAGAATAACCAAAAAAACAGAAGAAATAACACGAGAAGAGAATTTGTCTTGAATAATAGGATTAGTTGCATAACACAAGCAACCGAACACTCGAAAATGAGAAAAAGAAGGACACACTCACCCCAAAACTTTAAACAATGAATTATTTAGATATGGTTGTTGAAAATGAATTATTTCATTCATTGAATATAATGATACATTTACATCTGACTTATATATACACATAAAGCTTTAGTAACTAACTAACCGAATACAACAATATTTACAACTAATCAGCTAACTACTTTTAACAATGGTCACGTTAGAGTTTTATTAACTTGTAAGGATACAAACTTATCTTTATAGGGTAATGATAAATATAATGATCGCACATTAAAATAGATATTAGAATTTTACGTGAAAAAAATTTGATAAAAAAAACCACATGAAAATTTTATAATGTCGAAAGTTTACAATAAAAATGTAATTATAGTTACATAACTTTACGATGACTTACTAAGTCCTAAATTGAGTTATATAAATACATGTGAATAATTTAATTATAAACTGAATTTCATACTTTTCTCCTCTAACCATAAGTAAAAATTGTTCAAAAAAAATTTATACTTGTAATTAACGTCTAATAAAAATAATAAGATCATATACAGATTTAATGTTTTTGGCTGTTATGGGTAAACAGTTGTTGGTGTTGAACGCCTGTTATCAAAAGCTAAAAAATTTAGTTGTGAGTAAACAACCGTTTGGGCAAAAAAATAGTAGACAAACGCTCGTTGGATGCGTAACCGACACCTGTTTGACGAGAAAATTTAGAGCAAACTCCTGTTTAAGGTAGAACGTAACCAAAAACAAAGTCTAACTGATTTTAAACTTTTTTTACACTTTTATTTCTATTTTTTTAAAAAAAGGGTATGCATTTTTGGTAGTTGTTGACAAGTTCACGTTGGGAAAAATGCTTAATCTCGTCATCAAGAATTGAAATTATATGTCGTTTCGAGAATGATAGTAATAAAGCCAAGTTGAGTTAATTAATTAGTTTTAGCACTTAATTAAACCAAATGCTTGGCTGCCTAAGCTTCTCTCGTCCATTTCACTTAATCATTTAATTTGACTAAGTTTTATCAATATTCTAATCTGGTTAGTATTCCTTGTCTCGTGATTAGATTTTTCAAAGGGTTAAACAAATGATGATGTGATAATAAATATTAAATTTAATGTCATAAAATCTCAGCCTCTAATTTTTCAATATTTTCCAACACTTGTTTTAGTCAATCCCACTCCCACGTCAATCTCGTCTTCCATACCTTTTGGACCATTTTCGTAATCAAGTGTCATCTTTACGAGCATTGTAAGATGTTAATCTTTTCCAACATGTAAGTAGAGTTAGTATTCGATCAGATCAAGTTAAGTCAAACAAAATATATATGAGTTAATCATACTAGTAAATTTTATTTTATGATTCAAATTTTATTTAATTTTTTAAGTTGGATTATTCAAGCTTTTCTTCAAATTTAATTGCAGTTATTTATAATATTATGATACAAATTGGTTACAATTTAAACGAATTCATTTAATCATATAAGATATATATATATGTATTTCTTCATATTCTTTTTCCCATGTGTAAGTAAGTGTAATGTTATTTATAAATCAAATAAATACTAAAATTCTAAAATAAATTTAATGTTATTTTTAAAGAATGAGTCTTTGATAACAAAGTATTGGTGAGAGTATACACGAGTCATGGAATTGATATGAAGAAATAATTTACAAAAAAATGTAATTAAATGACCAAATTGAATAAATGAAAAGTTTATGGACAATTGAAAAAAATAAAATATTTTTTTGTTGAAATTTGAATTAAAGTTGCATAGATATTCTATAGCGGTAGTGGAATACGTTGTTCAAATTTAGTAAAAATAAACTTAAAATGAATGGTGAATTGACGAAATGCAAAAATCATATAAAATTGAAGGATTAAATTTAGAAAAATGTAATTTTATTTTCAAAGAGTAGAACTGAAGCTACATAGATATTCTGAAGTGGTTTAAGAGATTATAGTTCAAAATTGGTCAAAATAGACTTAAAATGAAGAATAAATTGAAAAATAAATAAGTACTAAATCACAAAATAGTAAAACTTGATATTTTGAATCGGCAAAATCAGAACTTGAAAATTCGACTCTTAAATTCAAAACTTGAGTAACTCAAAATTAAAAAAATCGAGCGAGTTTTACTAACCCTATATGTAATTGTGCCTCCCATTTTAATTTCAACTTTTACCGATTAAAATTATTTTTAATTACAACCTTATTTTTAGATAAATTACACAATCTTTTTATAAAATTTAAAACTTAAATTCCAAATCTAGCACCCTAAACTTTAAATTCTCACCATAAACCTTAAATTCTACACCCTACACCCCTAACCTAAAATTATATACCCTAAAATTAAAAAGTTTGTGTTACATAAATTTGTATATCAAAGTATTTTCCTAAATGAATATATATTTCTATAATTCAATCACACGTAAATAAAAACAAATTGAGAGGATTCTTTCCCTTTTTTATGAATAATCACACCACTTTATAACATATGAGTTGAAAAAACCATTACAGCAACGTAAATATTATTATTTTTTTATTTTTTTGAAAACTGAGGTGATTACAAGTAGTATTTGTTCAAATATATTCTCAACTATTTGATAATGCATGTTCAATCATCCTGCTGCAGCTGCTGGTGCTCAAACCCGTAACTTCTAGGAACAACAACCGTTCCCTTAACGACTGAAACAAGTTGGTTCATGCACATAAATATAAATTAATTTAAGAATTATGTGCCTTATTAAAAACAACAACAACAACAACAACAACAACAACAACAACAACAATAATAATAATAATAATAATAATAATAATAATAATAATAATAATAATAATAGTTTGCATACAAAGATCAACCCTGACAAAAGAAACCAAAATCAAACAAAGACAAACCAACAAGAACAACCTCAAGAATTATTGTCCGTAAAAAAATATTAAGCACATCTTCCGGTGGACAAAGTATATCATCAAAAGTAAGCATTGGTTATCTTATTCTGTCTACAGTCGAATATCCCATGATCAATTCAGCAATTCCACAATATGTGGCACATGGATAAGCGGTGAAGAACCAACCTTGAATTGTCGAAAGCGCGTACCACGTCCAAACAATCAACTTTGAAATCCCGATAATCCATGCTGCCAATAAACCCTCAAATATGCCCCATAATTTAGCTGAACATATACCACAATACGCCTTGAGTAAATAAGTACCCAATTTCCTTCATCATCAGTCATCACGTATCACTCCTCCACATGCAGCAACGCTTATCGACCTAAGGACTATATTTTGATACACTTATGTTTACAAAACTTTTTGTATTTAAATTATAAAATTTAAGCAAGCACATTTAGGGATAGTTATGGGTTGGGTCGGGTTTTTGTCGATCTGCACCCGAAAATTTAACACATTCACCCAAATTCGACCCGACCCGATATTTTATGATGTTTCACCCGACTCGAACCCGAATTCTAGAGTAAAAATCTGAACTCAACCTGACCCGACATAAATAAAAATTATCAATTTTCATTATTATTCGATAAAATATGGAGCTAATTGAAAAAATACAAATATAGAGAGAGCATTATAATAATTATTCCATTTTTATTAGACAAAATAGGGGAATTATTGAAATATATAGAGAGAGGGGGGCATTGTACCAATTATACCTAAATATTTAGAATAAAATTAAACTATTATTTTGGGTAAGGTCGGTTAAGGTATTTTTCACCTTAAATCAAAACCCGACCCGACCTTGTCCTAAAAATTTTTGACCCGAACCCGAAATTTTCTTTAAAAAAACCTGGCCCTATAAGATCAGGTCGGGTCGAAAGCCATCGGGTATGGGTCAAATGGCCATCCCTAAGCACATTTGGCCAGTTGGCTAAGTTACTTATCTTTGTTCCATCATATTCACTTAGGTCATGGGTTCTAGACCCTCTAAGAGTACCCATTTCCTTCTCATAGAGTCTCCACTTCTCGTCCCCTCTAGATAGGATTAGGATTAGGATTAGGATTAGAATTAGAATTTGTCAAAAAATTATAAAATGTAAAACATAAATCCCTATCACCCTAGACTATATAGACCCTAAATTATAATCTTAAACTATAACTTCTAAATCATAATATAACTTAAACTCTTAAGCCTAAAACCGCAACCTAAACTATTAAACCACTAAAATTAAAAAATATATATATAAACTAACATTTACACAAACTCATGTATCAAAAATTTTCCCTTAATTCAATACCATTAATGAAGAAGTTTGGAAAACTATTGTTCAATAGTTGAAATCGTGAAAAAGGGTTGAAATATCTATAAAATTTGCAAATTGCCCTTATAGCTCAGTGGTAGAGCGTCAGTCTTGTAAACTGAAGGTCTGTAGTTCAATCCTGCGTGAGGGCATAAATGAAATTATATATCTTTTTGGTAATATGAATATTCGTCTTACGATTCATGTTTAGGGTGCGTAGTTATCTCTTTAAATATTGAACTCGCATTCTCTTTTAGAAGTGTAATATTATAATTTCGATTAAATCGTCTTGAGAAAATAAGCGACAAATGGTGTTTACATCACAGCCAAGAAAAATGGCGGCCCAGTTTCTTCAACGCCACGCTTTGAAAATTACAGTGATAAATAAAAATAATAAGATAATGTACGGATCCAATAAGTGCTGCCGAATAATAGAAAGTTGATAAACATTGAAAGCATCGTAGAGAAAGTGTCCAAGTTTCCACAGTAGTGCATGAAGCAGACATGATCTTAAGCTTTATTTCTACACTTTTCCTTTCACTTTTTGAGAAAAGGGTACCCATTCTTTGGTGGTTGTTGACATGTTCACATTTGGAAGATGTTTAGTCTCGTCATCAAGAATTGAAATATGTTGGTTCCTAACTAAGAAATATAGTGTGATAGTTGTTTACTTCATCCCTTCATTAAAAGGTTAAGGTTTGATTCTGCACCAAAAATTTTATATTTCATAAAAATGTAATACACTCAATAGAACTAGTTACCGGCAATGACAGATTTAGAAATTTAAAATTGGAGGTTCAAGATAAATTTTTTTCTTAAATAAGTATGCAGATTTTCATTTTTTCCTCTTTACACATTAAATTTAATTTTTTAAGAAGAAATTTAACACTAAAAAAATTTCCCCCAAAATATGGCGGTGCAATTGCCCCCCATAGTGGTCATGTAGGTCCGTCATTGGTTACTGAAACTCAACAAGTGGTCTTAATAAAAAAGCTGACGATGTGCATCCTAAGAGACCCGAGTTTAATCTTTTTGTCCACAATGTGTGTGTACATTGTCAAATGGTTAATAATATCTATGAACAAATACTACCTTTAGACTATTAAAAAATAAAATTAGTTATTGTTATCAATGTTGGATACATCCATGAGGTCAAGGATTCGATCGTTTTTATTTTTCTCTTTTTGAAGAAAAAATAAATATTAATGTCATAAAATCTCATCCTCTAATTTTTCAATATTTTCCAACACTTGTTTTAATCAATCCCACTCCCACGTCAATAGTCGCACCTTCCTTACCTTTTGGATCATTCTCGGAATTAGGGATGTGAAATCAGGTAATCGTTTAGGTTTCAGGTCAAGTCATGTCAGGTCAGGTCAAATTGAATACGGGTTATGCTAGGTCAATTTAATGGTTTGACTCGAATCAGGTCAGGTTCAGGTCGACTCAGATTCGAGTCATTTTCATGTTGATTTCAAATCAGATTGAGTTTGGGTTCGGGTCGGGTTAATTTCAGGTCGGGTACGTTTTAGTTCAGGCCAAAACGGTTCAGGTCCGAATCAGTTAATTAACGGGTTAATTCAGATTTGAATGGACTTCAGGTCGGGCCACGTTCAGGTCGAGACACGTTGTTAACGGGTAAAATTCAGGTCGGTTAATATCGGTTTCAATTGAAGTTCAAGTTGGGTATTTCCAATGCCTTAAAGTTTGATAATTGTTTGTAAATTTTGAATAAAAAATAAATTCTTAGGGAATAATATGAACTGAAGTACCCCTTAAGATGGCTATATATATTACAATTTAATATATATATATATATATATATATATATATATATATATATATAATTGTGACTAAATTGAATTAAAATAAAATTTAAATTAGGACTAAAATGAAAAAATTTAAACGGGTAAGGCCTTAAAGGGTAATTAATCTATAAACTAAAAATTGGGCGGCAATAAAATTAAATGGGTTGTAACACCCGAGTTTAGGGGTCGGGTGAAAATAATATTTTAATATTATTTCGGGTTCAGTTTTATAATTAAAATAATCTTTTGGACCTCGGGTTTCAAAAACAAACATTTTATGTTTGGACTAAATTGAAAGGAAATTCAATTTGGATGGATTTTAAAGAAAAGGGGAAATGGCCATTCATTAATGACAATCTTGTAAATAACTCCACTTCCAATTTAAAGCCCCTTTTTAATTTAAAACACCCCTTTTTATCATCTTTCACTATTCATCTTCTTCAACCAACGACAAAGAGAGCCCTCATCCCTCTTTCACTATTCCATTTCATACCATCTCCATTTCAACTCGGTTTTGAAAGGTAATTACGTTTTCGACTTGTCCTCAACTTCCTCTCTTCAAAAGTACAAGTAGTTTTTATTTTCTTCAATGTTTTGGAAATTGAGTTTTTAGAAGATTTGATTAAAAATGGTAGCTTTATGGTGTTTAACTTAAAGTTTCAATTTAATGATGTTAGATATGGTGTTTGTGAGTCAAATGGTTCAACATATATGATTTTTACATGATTTAAACTAATTTTCGGATTTGGGTTTAATGAGGGTTTTTGAAGGGTTTTGGATGAGTTTTTGGGGTTGTTTTAGGTTGGAATTTGTGGGCTGAGGTTAGTACTATGGTTGGGGTTGTTTTGGGATCATTTGGGGTATTAAAAGTGTTGGAATCATGAGTTTTGATTGAGGTTTATGGGCTGCTCGAGTTTGGTAATCTTGGGGGTTGTTCATGGCTTGAAATGTTGTGTTTGATGTTTGAATTGTATTCCGGGTTAGCTACTTTCATGCTTGGGCTGATTTGAAGTTGTTTGGATTGTGTTGAGGTTGTTTAGAGGCAAGAGCTTGTGTTGGTGAAGCATCGGGAGTGAATCCGGGAGCTTGAAAGTGATTGCTTGCTTGGTAATTGAGCTCGGAAGTGAAGGTGAGTGGTTAATGTTTTCAAAGTGTTTTCTAAGTGTTTGGTTCGGGCATGTGGACTAGGTTGGGCTTGGTAGACCCACCTAGAGTTAGGATTAGGGTGGTAGCCTAATCCTAAGCTTTAGTTAGAGATATTGGTTGAACTCTTAACTTGTTGTTTATGCCTCATAGTGATGTGTTTTTATGATGATTATGTATATTGTGCTATACATGTGTGATGAGGCATAGTGGTGATGCATTGTGATATGCATGTGGATCGTTCATGATTGTGATCATGGTGAGTACGTGCTAAGCACGGATTTGGTTGTAATTGATATTGTGGATTAAGTTAAATGTTGGCACTAGTATGCTTGGGTACAAATGATCGATTATTAGGATGTTAGTGTGCACACGAGAGTCAAATGCGCGCGTGGTCTTGATGATGGTAGTCATCAAGATGGAGTACGGGTTCACCCGGAAATTCTTCTTTATATTGTGATAGTCGGTGATGAGTGTAATCCCATCGACGGGGCGTGAGGATGAGTGGAATCCCCCCCCCCCCCGCGAGACCGGTGATGAGTGTAATCCCACCGTGAGGTAAAGTTGTTGTTGGATGTGAGTTCCAACGTGTTTATCCGCGTATTCGAGTCATAGCTAGGTGCCAATATAAATTGATATGTGTATCAATGTGATGTGGAAATGTGTTTTCCTATTTGGATGATTATATGTGTTTACATATGTTGTGGAAATGAGCTTGTTGAGCATGACATATTATTGGATAATTGTTCATGCATCATTGACATTTTGGCTCTTGAGGTTCGAAGGTAAGAGCATGCATTTGCCTTGGTTGAGATCGTGCCTGGACCCTGCATTGTCGAGGTTTGTTTTTAAAGAGCTTACCCTCACTAAGCTTTATGCTTACGCTCCCTTTTGTTCGACAATGCAGATCCTTAGTTCGTGGGTTGCTAGCGCAAGTGGAGGGCCTCCAAGTGTGCTTGTTGGCTTTGAGTTTATCAAGTATGAATTTTAATGCTTTGGACATGTAATAGTTAAGCGATGGGATTTGTGCTATTGTTGGTTGTTTAGGAGCATGTTTAGACTCCTTAATTATGTTGTTTTTGTGTGGCTTGTTGATGCCATGTTTGGATTGTAAAACCATGCCTTAATTGCTTACTATGTGTGTTGGCCATGTGCCTTTTGAGGATGCTTATGTGTATGGATGTTGAAGCATGAGACCTTAAGTGCTTGTTTGCATTCTTTTGAATGAATTCATGATTTCCTTAGATGAATGATGTATGTTCATGTTGGGTGCCTTGTATGACTAGATTTTGGTTAATAGATGTTGTATGAATGCTTGGTTGCGTCTATGGAGGTCTTAAATCGCATCTAGATTCGATTATTGTATGGTTTTGCTGAGTTTTGGAGACTTGCAGTGCAGGGCATATCGGTACGCCTAAGGGCCGTATCGATACGGTCTTGCCTGCAGGACTCAGCTTTGGCTGGGCGTATCGATACACGGGGGTGTATCGATACGGTTTTAGCTCACTGGAATTCTAAGAATTTGGTGAGTTTTTGGCGTATCGGTACGGTGTCTTAGCGTATCGGTACGAGTTCATCTTGTTAACCACGAGATGTTGACTGGGAAGGGCGTATCGATACGCTCAAGGGCTGTATCGATACGGTCATCTTGTGTTGACTGAAGGGGTTGACTTTCGGTCAAGGCGTATCGATACCCTCTCTTAGAGTATCGATACGGCCTGCTTAAAAAGAAGAAATGGGCTGTTTTTTAAGAGTGTTGTTTTGGATGATCGTTTTTATGTTGCTTGTATTTCGGCTGTCGTGTTCCACATAAGATATAATGTTGCATTTAGACAAGATAAATAAAAGAAATTTTCTAGGGTTGCTAACCGAGGGGGAACCTTAATGGGTTTCGCTTCGGTTTTCCCCGTGTAGCCTACTCGGACCGGTCAAACGTCCGGACCGGGACGAGGGGGTTACATGGGTAAATTGCAACTTTGAGTTTCAATTTTAATTTAGAATTAGGGGGAAAAAGCCCGCCATTTAGTTCAGGTTAGGGAAAATTGTAGTTTTGCTCCTTCTAAAATCAAAATATTTTCATTTAAGTCACGAAATTTTACTTGTATGTTTTAATTTAATTCAATTGAGTCATAGTTTAGGTTATAATTGAAATTTGAGCTATAATTTTAGAATTGTTGCAAGGACTTAAAGTTTATTTGGTTTGGACTAAATTATAAAAAAATATAAGATTTGGATTAAATTAAAAAAACACAAAAAATATATGGGTAAGTTTTAGCTAAAAGTAAATTGTAGGGACTATAATGGACAAAAATATTAGACTAAATTACACAAATTAAAAATTAATAAATATTATTTCCAGTTAAATAAATATTTCTAGTGAATTAATTGAACGCTAAACTCCTAAACCCTAAATTTCATCTATAGACCCTAAACTAGTCACATAAACATGTAGTTGTAGGCTATATGACCCCTAAAAAATCTCATCAGTCACGTAACACATATGACGTTATACTTGTATTCACGTATCAATATAGAGTATAGAGTAGGCAATGCATGTAGTATAAATTATATTGTAGACTATTGACTATAATATAAACTTTAATCCTTAAACTACACCATAAAACCTACAGGTCTAGACATTAGCACAAACCCCTAAATCATAAACTGTAACCTTAAGGCATAGAAATTCATCACATAAATTAATTACCCTAAACTACACCATAAAATATAAACCATTAACAATAACCCCCTAAATCATAAATCATAAACATTAAGCCCTAAACTACACCATAAACCTTAAAGGCTTAAACATTAACCCAAACCCCTAAACCATTAACACTAACACCAAACCCTAAATATTGTACTATATGAATTCATCTCATAAACTAATAACCCTAAACTACAACCTATACCTTAAACCATCAACACTAAGACCTAAAACCTAAACTATAAACTAAACTCATAACCCAAATTGACAATTTCAACATAAAATTATAGAATAAAATTGATATTAGGGACTGATTTGACAATTTGACCATAAAAATATATCATTAACCTGAAAATTAGGATTAATTTGACTATTTAAAAGTGGATCAATTTGAGAGTCCAATGACTAATTTACAATATTTGATTATTAAGGACTAATTTGACTAATTTAACAAATAACCATAAACAAAACTACAATCCATAAACCATGAACCTTAAGGATTCATAATTAATCTCATAAACCAATTACTCATAAATTAGGGCTATAAATGAGACGGGGTAAATCATAAGCTACTAAAAATATAATATATATTTTTAAAATTTTAACTAAATTAGTCCTAGGACCTAATTAAAAAACTAAATTCTTAAGGTCGAATTTTAACTGAATTAATCTAAATTATGACTAAATTGAATTAAAATCTAAAATTGAAAGACTAATAAATCATGGCATATATACAAAAGGTTAAATACAATAGGACCTAAATGGTAATTAACTCCTATCATAAAAAAGTGGGCTAGCCTCCCTCCCAAATGCGCCACATATTTTTTCCTAAAACACTTTACAATGCCTTTCTCTTTATATATCCTTGGCTTCTCTTCTTCACCAGCTTTAGCGTCTCTTTCTCTCCAGCATCGACATCTCACAATCGACGGCGATGTAACTTAGGTGAGCATATAAATTTTCTTTCAACTTCTTTATGCTTGTCTTTCTTTGACTTTTGTTCATCTATTCTTTGAAAAAAATTGCCCTAATTTGTTTTTTCTATCTTCCCTAAAATGTGTTGTTTGAGATCTTTAGATTTGTTTGCGATTCATTCATTTCTTTATTTCCTGGACTTGTAGATGCTTTTCTCATTGTGTACTTGTCTGATGAAATTAATTGGAATCATTTGTTCGAAATCGCCATACTTATATATATTTGAGTCACAAATGTAATCATTGATTTCGGTAAAATTCTGTCATTCTGTTTTTTAATGTGATTATGCTCAGCATGTACTTTTTGTAAATCTTTCTCTCAAATGATTATCTAATGCAATGGAGTACCTTATTTGATCTTGGATAATATACCTTTATTTTATTGGTTTTATGTATTAATATTTTCTTCCTTTTCAATGTTCTCAGGGATTAACTTTTCATGCCAAAATTTTTGAATTTTGCACTCTGAGTTTCTCTACAAGTAAATTTGTTCTTCTTAGTCTTTCTTTGGTGTTTTCATATTAACTGTTTGGTTGTCGAGAAAATGAAGAGAAATTTTTTAATGTTATTATTCCAACTTTGCTTCTTGAAAGATATTGAAACTTATCAATTAGTAGAGGCGTGTTCGAATTACAGAGTAATGATTAGTTTCGAGTACAGATAATATTTTTTTAATATTTACTCCATAGCCAAATAGAGAAAAGGTGAAAACCGGTTAGAAAAGTTAAATAAATTGATAGACTTAACTCACCTAAAACTGTTGCTTTTAAAAAAATTTCCCCTTAAAATTATGTCTGTAACGCACTAGTTTCGGGCTTAAGAGTTTCGATAAAGGTTTTGGGGTTCGTTGAACCAGTTTTGATGTTGTGGGTGAGTTTAGGGGAAAATCATCTTTGAGTGTTCTTAAAAAATGCGGAAAATTTTCGTAAAATACTTATTAATTATATATAAGGCGTATGTGAAATCAATTTTAGAAAAACGTTTTTCAGAAATTGGACAATTTAATCTAGTGTCTAAAATGTAAAGTTTCAAAACTATTTTGGTGATTGTTTTATAAAAGAGTCGAAACGTTGAATCTTTAAGAAGATATTTAGCCAAGACTAATTTTTCTCCTAAATATTTTGATTTCTAAAAAAAATTTTAAAAGGGTTTTAATTAAAATAAAAGAAAATTTGAAAAACCCTCATCCTTTTCACGTTATTGTTCTCTTCTCATTTTCCTTCAAACTCTTTTCATCCAAACAACCTTCTTCAATTAGGATTTCAAAGGTAAACCCTCTTTTACATTACTTTTGCATATTAAACCTTATTTCTATGATTTATCTCTAAATCTCATTGTTTTTCTCTAGTCATCTCAAACTTTTCATTTGGAATAAAGGGGAAAATCCACCATTAGAGTTGATCTGCGTTTTTCTCCTCTAATGTAAGGTTCTTTATTGAAATTCTCACGTTCTTAGCTCTTTTATAATGATTATTTAAAAGTCTTTCAATGTGATTAATGGAAATGAGCTAAAATGAGCTTTTTAAAGTGAATTTGTGGAATTTTCGTATGGATTTTGTTTTTCTGGGTTTGAGAACGATATTAGTTATGTTTTTTATGTTAAATAATGTTGGAATAATGGTTTGATTACACAAAACCTGAAACTAGGTGTGTGGGTGATGTTTGAAGTTGAAATTCTTGAGATTTTGGCTTAGGTTTGTGGAAAATCAGTGGCTAGTGGTTCCTTGTTATTGGGTTGATATTTTTATATGTTTATAGATGTGGTTTGATGATAATTTTTCTGGGTTTAAGTTGGAAGTTGCTTAGAGTTAATCTATTGATGTTTTCGGTTATTTTCAGTTATGAATCGATGGGTGTTTGTTGCTAGATGTTGAGTTTTTGAGTTGCTGCAAGTTTGAGGGTTTGAAAACACTCTAATACTCTGTTTTGGATTGATTAGAAGCAGGGGAATTTGATTTGGGTACTTCGGACGCGATACCGGGTGATCTAGAACCTTGATTGTGTGATCGGCTAGCTTTTGGTTATAGCTGGTGAGTAGAATTGTTTTCTAAAGCCTTAACATGGTTAAGGACAAGATTTTGGGGGTTTAGATTGAGCTTGAAAAGCCAATCTAAACTTAAGAGTATGTTTGGTCGTTTTCGCCTTTATTTTCAGCTTTTTACTTAGATTTTGTTGAGTCCAATTATACCTTGTTGCAAAAGATGATGTTTACTGTTTTCACATGTGTTGAGATGTTAAGATGATGAATCATGTAAATCTCATGTCTTGGTTTGTGTTATGAAGAGTTATATGTTTTTGAGTACATGTTATGCATGGAAATGTGTATGAAACAGGATGAGAAATGTTATGCTTGTGGCCTTGCAAAATAATGGGTAAGTGTTGGCCTTGATGAGTATATTGGCACTTGTTGAGATCCTTATTATCGAATATAATTGATCGACCAATGGGATAAAAGTGCACTATAATTCTAAAATTCGCGCGTGGCCTTAGTGATGACAAATTCTACTAAGGAGGAGTACGGTGATGGGCATTCTACCAAAAGTTTATAATTACTAGACGTTGTGAGTACGATGATGGGCATTCTATCGGAAGTTGTCTAGTTGTCTTGGGTACAGTGATGGGCATTTCACCGGAAATTTTTATTGTTGTTATAAGTACGGTGATGGGCATTCCACCGGAAGCTCGTAATGTTGTTATGATTACGGTGAAGGACATTCCACTGAAAGTTATCCGCATAACAGAGTAAAAGTGCTAAAATGTCAATATACTCATGTGACTCAAATTGCTCTTTATGCTTTATTGTGTTGATGTTGTTTAAAAATAAGGGTAAAGTACATAGATGGTCACTAAACTATACCCGAAAAAACAAAATGGTAACCAAACTTTAAAAAATCACAAAATAGCAATTAAACTTTATGTTTTATAACAAAACGATAACTAGACGTTAAATTGCGTTAAGTTTTCGTTAAAACTTTAGTATAATAACACATCTAGTCCTACAATTTTATACAGTCAATCAATTTAGTCTTAACTTGAAACAATTCACTAAATTTAGCCCTCGTTAATTACACATTCTTTCAATTTGGTCATTAAAGCAAAATTTCAAAGTATGGTAACATGATAAATAATTACAATTAAATTTTTATAGGAACTCGAAAACTCGACTCGACTTGGCTCGAATCGAAAAAATTTCAAATAAAGTTTGAGTTGTAAAATATGACGTGTCAACTCGAATAGCTCAAAAAAATTTTACTCGACTCGATCGAACGCTCACCTCTATCTTAAGATATGACGTGTCAACTCGAATAACTTGAAATATTCGAATATTTTAAATCAGTTTTTCTTTTAAATCAAATATTTTTTTTAAAATAGAGCATTTAATGTTTCATATTTAAATCACATTGAATATTTAATACCTACTTTAAATATTCGATTTAATTTAAAAATATTTGATTTAAAATAAAAAAAATTGATTTAAAGTTTTCATTGGTATTCGCCTCGAACAACAGTTCGGGTTTGGTACATCACCTTCCGGTTCAAATTTATCATGTTCTCCCTTTAAAACTGTGTGATGTTAGATTTTGAGATGTTACAATGATCTGATATACAAATTTAAAACATGGCATTGCGGATTGGAATTCTCTATGTCGTGTCTAGATTCGGTGGAAGTGTACTCTCCTTTTTATTTATCCGAAACAACATCTCTGTTGGTGCATTCGGTGCTCTTTTCGGATATTCGAATATTTTAAATTAATTTTTTTAAATCGAATATTTTTAAATTAAATCGAATATTTAAAGTAGGTATTAAATATTCAATGTGATTTAAATATGAAACATTAAATGCTCTATTTTAAAAAAATATTCGATTTAAAAGAAAAATTGATTTAAAATATTCGAATATTTCAAGTTATTCGAGTTGACATGTCATATCTTAAGATAGAGATGAGCGTTCGATCGGGTCGAGTAAAATTTTTTTTGAGTTATTCGAGTTGACACGTCATATTTTACAACTCAAACTTTATTTGATTTTTTTTCGATTCGAGCCAAGTCGAGTCAAGTTTTCGAGTTCCTATAAAAATTTAATTGTAATTATTTATCATGTTACCATACTTTGAAATTTTGCTTTAATGACCAAATTGAAAGAATGTGTAATTAACGAGGGCTAAATTTAGTGAATTGTTTCAAGTTAAGACTAAATTGATTGACTGTATAAAATTGAAGGACTAGATGTGTTATTATACTAAAGTTTTAACGGAAACTTAACGCAATTTAACGTCTAGTTACCGTTTTGTTATAAAACATAAAGTTTAATTGCTATTTTGTGATTTTTGAAAGTTTGGTTACCATTTTGTTTTTTCGGGTATAGTTTAGTGACCATCTGTGTACTTTACCCTAAAAATAATATGAATAGCAATGGGATAGGACCTTTATGTTGTTGGGAGGTTATGTTTGTGACTCCCTATGTTGAGACATGTTTATGATGCCATTTTGGTCTTGTTTGTGACCTTTTCATGTTGAAGTATGGTTTGGTTTGATGTTTGACTGTATTGTGGATTTGTTTATGCTTAAGTTGCTTATATCTAGAATCTTGTTACGTTTGATCATGCTATGTAGATGTTGTTGCCATGGTTGTTGAGGTTTTGTAATATGTTTGAGTTGTATGCATGTTTATGTCTTGATTGGAGGGTCTTTATGGGTTAAGCTTGCAATAAACCAACAAAATGTGTCATTGCAGGTCGAGCGTATCGATACGGTCGAGATTGTATCGATACGTTTAAGGTCCGTTCTGGTACATTTAGCTACTAGAAACTTTGGTTCTGAAACGCCCCCGAGGGTGTTTCGATACGGGCTAGTGTTTCAAGCCCTTCGAATCTGTTTCGATACGCCCGTATCGGTTCAAGGCAACCTGTATCAATACGACCAGTTGTTTTGTTAGTTATTGGAATTTTCTAAAGTTTTGTTTTCTTACATTTTAGTCCTTGTTTGTTATGTAATCGTTGTAATGAGTTTCGAATGGTTGCTTTAAGCTACATTTTGGCATATGGGCATGAAATATGACTAATTGAGGATTGGTAACCTTAATTTCATTCTAGGACCCTAAATCTTATTAGCTTTACATTTCGGTCCCTTGATGTTTGAAGTGCCTTGTTGATGTTCCTTTCTCCGTTTTGGCTTCTTCCATTGCGAGTCTCTCTCATAGGATTTGAATGTACATCTAGAAACGATAAGTAAAAATGAAAATAGGGTTGTTAATCAGAGTGAAACTCTAGCGGGATTTCCTTCGGTTTTCCCCGTGTAACCCGTTTAGTTCGGTCGGGCCGCCAGACCGGGCTAAGTGGGTTACAATGTCATTTTAGTCAATCCATTTCTGTTAAAGTTCATGTTTTAACTATTGATTAAAGTTTACAAAAACGGGTTCTTTAATGGTTGTGTTTCTGACTTTCTGATATCTTTGTTCTCATTCATATTCATGTAGATGTGGCCAAAATTTTCCTCCAAAGATTCTCTCTTCTACTGAGATTTCTGGTTGAATCATTGGGGTATTTGGCAACTAAGAAAATGTTAAAGAAAATGAAGCCATTGTTCATAATCATAATGTGGTCAGTTTTCTTATCTATCCAAGCAGACTCGATTGGAGATAAACAAGTATTATTAGATTTCATTGCACATATTCATCATTCAAGGCCTCTCAACTAGAACAAAGAAGCCTCTATTTGTAGCAGCTGGATTGGTGTGGCGTGCAACCGTGATAAATCCAGAGTTATTGATCTGCATTTGCCTAGAATGGGATTTCAAGGCCACATTCCACTCAACACTCTCAGTAGGTTATCAGCTTTTAAGGTCTTGAGCCTTTGATCCAATGCCATTTTCGGTTCATTCTTATTGAATTTGGTTGAGCTCAAGAACTGGACCACCCTTTATCTTCAATTCAATGAGTTATCTGGTTCATTGCCCGATTTGTCTATTTGGAATTATCTTAGTATTGTTGATCTTTCGAACAATGGCTTCAATGGAAGCATTCCTCCTTTGGTGTCGAAATCGAGTCACTTGACGCTTTGAATCTTTCGAATAACTCGCTTTCAGGTGATATTCCGGATATAGATATCCCTGGATTGCAACATTACAACAAACTAATAAATTAAACTCATTGATATATTAAAATCATGTTTAAATATGTATATTAGATATAATAAAATTTCAAGTTAAATTATATTTAAATTATTAATTAATTATTATGAAAAACTAATAAATTAAACTTGTTGATATATATTTAAAGTCATTTTATATAATCTAATTTTAATCTAAAAAATTAATAATTAATAAATGGATCATTTAATAAAAACTAATTTAATGGTTATAATTAAAAAATTAATATAATGATCATAATTAATAGAGAAAGTAAATTTATTAATTTATTGATCATAATTAATATTTTGTTTTAAATTTTTAAAAAATATTTTTTTATTAACTTTATTAATTTCAAGTTATTAATTTAATAAAACTTAAATATATTTATAAACTATAATTTTTAAATATAAAAAATAAATATATTACTTTAATAATTATAGTTAATTCTATTCAAAAGAAAATTACTTTAAATTGTGAAGATTTGTTTGACACATCCTAATATAATAAAATCATAATTTCACAACTTATCAATTGTAACTTACAAGTCAGGTAAATATTAAGTTAGAGATAAATAACATACCAGTTGAATAACAAGTTGGATCATTTATGGGTTGAGTCAATTACAAATCAGGTTCATAATAGGTCAGGTTAAAACATGTCGGGTAATATTAGTAATTTAATTTCTGGTTCGGGTTCATATCATGTCGGATGCATGTCGGGTTCGGCTATTACATTATCAGGTTCAATTTGTGTTCAAGTCGTTCTCAGGTCGGGTTCAGATCTAAAATTTCCAGGTCCAACTCGGGTTCAGGTCAACACTAATTTGGACATGAATTGATTTCAGATCACCACTACCTCGGGTCACAAGCAATTTTGACTCAAGTCAATTTCAGTCAATTTTGCAGGTCGGATCAATTTTTTACGTCCCTACTCGAAATCAAGTAAGCGTTACTTTTACTACCAATATAAGGTGCAAATATTTTCCTACATGTAATTTTTAACAAGGGTGTTTACATCACCAAATTTAGCTGGACTCTTGCAACGCATCACAACCAAGAAAAACGACGGCCTAGTATCTTCAATGCAACGCTTTGGAAATTGTAGTGATGTATACTCCGGTTCTGACTGCTGGTCGAGATTGAGTTACACAAAGTGTGTTTTTAAAAGGCATATTATGTAGAGAAAAAAATGATGATATTTAATTTAAAATTTTAAATTTAAATATTTGCGTGTGCAAAATATATATACGTTGTTAAAGAATTAATAAAAAAATTTAAAAAAATTTGCAAAATTAAGTAAAAAACTTGTTTATATACCAATGGAAAGTTTCAAATTATAGTTGAATATAGTGTCAAGTGTGTGAGTATAGTTTATGATAAAATATTGCATAACATAATTCATCACTGCAAGTCTGCAAACGTCATGCAAAAAATATATTGGCTAATGTTGATTAACTTGTCAATTAGAGAAAGAGGACCACCAAAGGTTTAGAGCTTATTGAAATTTTAGGGTTAAGTCAAAAAAATTGAAAAAAATTTATTTTTGAGAAAGTGCTCTGCCGAATAATAGAAAGTTGATAAACATTGAAAGTGTCCAAGTCTCCAGTCGTGTATGAAGCAGACATGATCTTAAGCTTTATTTCTACACTTTTCTTTTCACTTTTTGAGAAAAGGGTACCCATTCTTTGGTGGTTGTTCACATGTTCACGTTTGGAAGATGTTTAGTCTCGTCATCAAGAATTGAAATATGTCGTTTCGAAATTATAAGATATGGTATGGTGGACTAGTAGTTGTTTACTTCATCCCTTAATTAAGTGGATTGGAGTTTGATTTTTATCCATTAAAATAAGGATTAATATCTTATACACTGGCGGTGGAAATTTTTTGTTTCCACCCTCAATTATAGGGTTTAGGGTTAGGGTTTATGGTTTAAAGTTTAGTGGTTTTAGTGTAAAGGTTTAGAATTTAGGGTTCATGTTTAGAATTTAGAATTTAGGGTTTAGGGTTAGGGTTAGGGTTTAGTTTTAGGGTAATATGGGTAGGGATTTAGATTTTAACGTATAAACCCTAAATTTTAACCCTAAACCCAAAATTCTATCAACGATCCCTAAATTCAAAACTATTACACTTATACCCCTAAATTTTAAACCATAAACGGAGTCCATAACCCCTAAAACTAAGACGCTTGTGTAAAAAAGTTTCCACAAGTGCTTGTGTATAGAACAATTATCCTTAAAATAAAGGGTAATTGTTCTATACACAAGCGCTTGTGGAAATTTTTTTACACAAGCGTCTTAGTTTTAGGGGTTAGGGACTCCGTTTAGGGTTTAAAGTTTAGGGGTATAAGTGTAGTAGTTTTGAATTTAGGGATTGTTAATAGAATTTTGAGTTTAGGGTTAAAATTTGGGGTTTATAGGTTAAAACCTAAATCCCTATCCATATTACCCTAAAACTAAACCCTAACCCTAAATCCTAAATTCTAACCCTAAATCCTAAATTCTAAACATGAACCCTAAATTCTAAACCTTTACACTATAAACCCTAAACTCTATAGCATAAACCCTAACCATAAACCCTATAATTGAGGCGCTTGTGGAAACAAAAAATTTCCACCGCCAGTGTATAGGATATTAATCCTAAAATAAAATACATTTCATGAAAATGGAATACGTTCAATAGAATATTATTTGAAATTTTTTTCAAGTTTATTCTATATAATTGAAGTCGAGTTGTTTATGTTTTCTTTATATTTAATTGTAATTGTTTACAATATTATTTTATGTATCAGTTTCAATATAATTTTTTTCTTCTAATCATATAATATATACATATGTATTTCTTTATATTCTTTTTTATATATGTAAGTGTAATGCTATTTAATAATCAAATATCTTTTAAAATTATAAAATATATGTTTAATGTTATTTTTCAAGATTGAGTTTTTTGAGAACAATATATTGTTGAGAGATTAAATAAATAAATGTGTTTCAAATTTAGTAAAAATAAAGTTAAAACGAGTGGAAAAATAAATAAATGTGAAAAGCATACAGAATTAAGAGATTAAATAGGGAAAAAATTATTTCAAAAGTGAAACTGAAATTACAAAGACATTTTACAATGATTTAAGAATATGTGGTTCACATTTAATAAAAATAATCTTGCACGAACTAACTTGACTCAGTGGTTAAAGGAATGGTTGTTGTTCCTAGAGGTCACGGGTTCGAGCACCAGCAGCTGCAGCAAGGTGATTGAGCGTTCATTGTCAAATGGTTGAGAGTATATTTAGAACAGATATTACTTGTAATCACTTTAGTTTTTATCAAAAAAATAATAATCTTGAAATAAAAAAATAAAGAATTAAAAAGAAATGATGGGGAAGTGTTAATTTCTGTTAAAACGAAAATATGAGCCAAAGGGTGCTTACATCACCAAATTTAACCAGACTCCGGCAGTGCATCACAGCCAAGAAAGACGGCGGCCTAGTTTCTTCAACGCAACCCTTTGGAAACTGTAGTGATGTATACTTCGATTCTAACTACAGTACATGTTTATTTTATAATTCATGTTCGAAATTTGTGACTCTTTTTCTTAATAATATTGTTTTCATTAAATTATTAGTTGCACACTAATAACTATTGTCAAATTTTCAAAAGAAAATTTCAACATTAAGGGTCTGTTTATTTCACTGTAATTGATTTTTCTGAAAACGTTTTCATAACTTTTTACTGTTAAGTTCATGAAAAATGAAAAAGTCAAAGGAAAATCAACAACGATCAATGAAAAACGGACTTTGTTTTAATGTAAAATGACTTACTCATTGATTTTCGGTAAATCGCTTTCCTTCCTCCCATTCTCTCTACAATTACTAACATAAACCCTAAATACTAACATAAAAACTAAACCCTAAACCTTAGGTCCTAAACATTAAATCCTAAACCATAAGCTCTAAAACCTAAACACTAAATGTTAAACCCTAAACATTAACAAAAAGCCTAACCTTAAACACTAACCCCTGAACCTTAGATGTTTTCTGCAAAATGAATTGTAAAGTGAATTGTACAACATCATCTAAACACCGAAAAATGGTTTCTGTAATTAATTTTCCAAAAGCTGTAGTTCATTTTTCAGAATTTATTTTTCGAAAACAGTTTTCAGTGAAACAAATAGATCTTAGGTAAAAAAACTTGTATAAAAACGAATAGAAAATGTCAAATTACGGAGAAATATAGTGTCAAGTGTGTATTCAGGGACGGACCCAGGACTTTAGGTTAGGGGGGGCGAACCTATAAATTTCTAGGGGGGGCGAACTTATAGAAGTTTAGGGGGGGCGAAAATAGATTTTTAATAGAAAATACATAGAAAAATTTTAAATTTTTTCTAAATCATATATGATTTTCAAAATTTTAGGGGGTGCGGTTGCCCCCCCAGCACCCCCCTCGGTCCGTCCCTGTGTGTATTACAAAGGAAACTATAGCTTATGATTAAATATTGCATAACATAATTCATCACTGCAAACGTCATGCAAGAAAATATATTGGCTAATGTTGATTAACTTGTCAATTAGAGAAAAAGGACCACCAAAGGTTTAAAGCTTACTGAAATTTTAGGGTTATGTCAAAAAATTGAGAAAATTGATTTTTTGATGTTTTGGACACGACTCATGTACTACGGAATATAAAATAGATTAAATTCGGAAGGAGTTCGCATATTATAATAAAATATAAGACTTAAAACCTGAATGCCTAACGTTAATTTAAACTTTATCTTATAATATGTAATTATTTTTAGTTGTCAACAATCTCCAGAGCAAGTGTTTAAAGCTTTCAGTTGACAATATTCCATTCTTCAAAGTATTGGGTTTAAGACCCAGAATTAACAAAATTTTTCTTCCCCTCCCCTAGATAAAAATTGTTTTAAAAAATCGTTTTTAATTATTGTTTGATATAGCTTTAGATATTTTCCTATAATAAATTACTTATCAAGTTATTTTGGGCTACTTTAATTACACTTAAAATGAATTTAGAAATCATTGTAAAATAATGTAACAACAAAATATTTTAAAACAAATGCTTAACAAAATGCATAAAAACTATTACAAATTTACAATATTTTTGTTATAGTAACGTTTCTTGAAGCTTGGGAGTAGGAAGTACTGAACAATAAAGCCAAAGTGGAATTTAGATTAAATTGATAGAGTGATGTAAACTAGTTCAATCGGATTGATTGAATAATAATAATAATAATAATAATAATAATAATAATAATAATAATAATAATAATAATAATAATAATAATAATAATTTCGGTGGACAATGTGTTAGTGGTGGTCTAATGGTAGGTGGGGTGCTTTAAATTTGTGGATTATATTGCTGCCCATGTCTAATATTGCCTTATCAATTCTTTGATAATCCTTATTTATTCTATTTTCCATTGGAATAAATAAATAAAATCCAACTAGGACAAATCTTGCTCACTTTTGTGCATATAAAAGGTTCTAAAAAGTGCAAAAGACCCCAACAACCACTTTTAAACCATATATATATTCATCTTAATATCTCAATCAATCAACAAATGAAAATAAAAACTCTATCCCGAGCAAGTATTTTTAACCGGTTGGCCGAACTGCTCATCTTTGTTTTTACATATTCTTCTTAGGTCATGTGTTCTAAACTTACTAAGAGCACTCTCTTTCTTTCCCTCTACTCTAGATAGAATTAAGATTATAATTACGATTATGTTTTAACGTAAACATCATGTGCATGGCCATGGCCCCAAAACCAATTCTCTATTAAATGTTTTTGAACAAATCCCTAAAACCCCATTCACAATTCCATGCTTACTTTGTCGCACCAGTTTATGCCCCCTTTTGCTACCCTATATAAACCCCTCCTCCCTCCCTCTCTTTCCATCAGTTCAAACTTTGAAAACCTTTAGGGAAGATAATAGTCCCCATGGATAAGCTTGTTACCCTTGCACTCTTCTCTGCTTGTTTCTTCACTTCCTTCCCACTAGGCAAATTTGTGCATGGTGCTACAACAATATCATCATGCAGCCAAACACCTTACCCTGATGTGTGCAACCATTTCATGGGAATTGGTACTGTTAATGTTGCATCAACCCTTGCCCTTGATCAAACCCGATTCTCGTTCCGTGACCTTGCCATTCAGGTCACCCTCGACCAAGCTGTTCAAGCTCACCGGCTCATCTCAACTATGGACTTGAGTTCTTTCGATGAGCGAGCCAAATTGGCTTGGAATGACTGCTTGGAGCTTTACCAAGGCACCATTGTCCATCTTAAAGGATCAAAGAGCACTAACAACCCATTAGATGCTCAAACCTGGTTAAGTGCTGCAACAGCCAACCAACAAACTTGCCAAAATGGCTTCATTGACTTCAACTTGGCCTCTCATTTGCAAACCTTACCAACCATGTTAGGCAACTTCTCCAAGTTGATTAGCAATTCCCTGGCCATAAATAAGCCCACTGTTACCACCAAACAAGTTGGTAACAGACGCCTGCTTGCCCATGAATTCCCTGCTTGGCTTTCGGGTGCCGACCGGAAGCTCTTGCAGAAAACTACTGGTGCACCGTTAAATGCCGACATCGTGGTGGCTAAAGACGGTTCCGGTAACTTCAAGACCATATCCGAGGCTGTGGCGGCAGCTGGCAGTGGCAGAAGAACCGTCATACACATAAAAGCAGGAGTCTACAATGAAAATGTGGATATTCCAAGGTCAGCCAAAAACATAATGTTGATCGGAGATGGAATGGGTGCCACAGTTGTTACTGGTAGCAAAAACGCTGGAACTGTCACAACTTTCCGTACAGCAACTGTTGGTAAGACATCAAACTATCCAAAAGTTCCCCATATATATAGTAATAAATAGCTTTATTATTATTATCCTCAATTAAAATAGAAAACTGACACTCATGCAAATATCCAAAAGTTCCTTTCTTCATCTTCAACAGTAAAAAGTAGTAACTCAACTTTTACAATTAATTGGATATTCTTATGTCTCCTATTTCACCAACAATCACAAAACACTACTTTATACGATATGGAGAAATAGTAAAAATTAATAATCTTTTTCCCTTTCCTTTTGTCAAATATCATTTCTTTTTCCTTCTTTTCAACATAATACAGAAAAAACAATTATTCATAATATCGTTAGATTATTCACTTCAGTTCATTTCTTTCTTCTTTTAGGTGTCTCTGGTGATGGCTTCATAGCTCGTGATATAACCTTTGAGAACACCGCTGGACCCCAAAAGCACCAAGCAGTTGCCCTCCGTTCCGGCTCCGATTTCTCAGTGTTTTACCGTTGCAGCTTCAAAGGTTACCAGGACACCTTATACGTCTATTCTCAACGTCAATTCTACCGTGACTGTGACATTTACGGAACTGTGGACTTCATATTCGGCGACGCCGTTGCCGTTTTCCAAAACTGTAACATTTACATCCGAAGACCGATGAGCGGCCAAATGAACACTGTCACAGCACAAGCAAGAACGGACCCGAATGAGAATACGGGCATAATCATCCACAACTCACGCGTGACGGCATCATCTGACCTGAGAGCAGTTCAGGGTTCATTCAAGAACTACTTGGGGCGGCCATGGCAGAAATATTCAAGAACTGTGTTTATGAAGACTGGTTTGGACGGACTGATTGATGCAGAAGGCTGGTTGCCGTGGAGTGGAAATTTTGCCTTGAGTAGTCTTTACTACGCTGAGCATATGAACACCGGCACCGGTGCAGGCATCGGTGGAAGAGTGAAATGGGGTGGATATCATGTTATAACAGCAACAGATGCCGGGAAATTCACCGTCGGTAATTTTCTGGCTGGGAATGCTTGGATTCCGGGGACTGGAGTGCCATTTGATGCTGGACTGTGAATTTGTTGATGGGGTTGACTTGAGGGGTGTTTTCATCATTTGAAAATATGTAAATTTGACAGTGACCGATATGTTGAAAGTGTGTGTATATATAGTTGAAAATTGAAATTGTCTGTATGTTTGAAGAAATGAAATAATAAATACAAAGGTTTCTTTTCTTTATCTACTTGTACTTTTATTTATTTCATTTTTAAAAGAGCGTAAATAATATATTTCATAATTAAATATTTTAGCAAATGGTTAAATTAAAATTTAAAATATACTTTTAAAAAAAATCTACCCATGATTTTAACTTACAACCCAACTAAACTTCGATTATAATTTCACGTATGATCGGATTATTAAATAGAGTCTATTAATAATATTCATTTATTGTGTATTTTTAAGTAATGGAATTGGAGGAATTAATAATGCGTCGAAACAGAAAATAGATTAAATGGTTTAGATGATAGTGAAGGAAGCCGCCGCCGCCTGAAGCTGTTTTCACATAAAAGTGAGTCCTTTCATTTATACGATGGAGGCTGCATACAAACTTCATAATACCATATTTTGTTTTGGCCAAATGATAAAAGATACTTCTAACATTTGTACATTTTATTATTTGACTTTTTACTTTTTCAGCGAATAAACTCTAAAATTTTAATTTAGTCTAAATATGCTTTTATTGGATAGAAACTGTCAGCCAACTGACGGCCAACGGTTAATGTTGACTGGGCTTACCACGTGTTAAGATCTACTGACATGTCAGCATTATATTCACCACAAGTCAACAACATATTCGTCATGTGTCACCATCCAGTTCGGCCACGTGTCAACATGATAGTCAGCCATGTGTCACTATAAAGAAGGGTATAACAAAATAATTTTTTTTAAATCTGACGTGACATATGTCACGCCAACCGGAACATATTTGGACCAAATTGAAACGTTGGGATTGTTTGCTCCAAAAAAAGGAATAGAAGGCCAAATGACAAAATATGCAAATGCTGGGAGGATCTTTTGTCATTTTACCTACTTTTTTGTCATTCCGGTTGTTCAGGGTTTTGTTCTAACTAATTTGAATCGATTTGTATTGCACAATTGTTTATGTTGAGTGAGTTAAGATTTACTTATACGATATCAAATTGCTTACAGTTGAACAAACCCTATTAATTTCTTAATATCATACTTTATAGTAATATTACTAGAAACTTAAAAGATTTTATCCACACATATTTTAACAAGTATTTGAGATTTTTGGATCGAACTAAATAACAAAAGGAATTAAAATTGTAATTGGAAATATATATTTATAAGTTAGCCCCTCTTGAAGAGTCTAAATTGTTAACTGCAAACGTCATTTAGTCACAATTATTCAAAGATGGAGAGAAGAAAATATATTGGCTATGGTTGATTAAGTTGTGAATTAGGAATAGGACCACAAAGGTTTCAATTTTCTGTTTACTATTTAAAACTAAAAAACCACAAGTTATCCAAGTGAAGATGAATCATATTTTTAGTTAATTGATTTAAATATCATGTTGAATTTTTCGGGTTTTGTTTTTGTATAATTTAGTCTCTAAAAATATTCATTTATATTTGAAATTAATATTTGTGAAATTGATTTCAAATTCAAGTTGGACTAAGTATATATTCTAATATTGCTTGGTCATAATTAGGAGATGCATGATAATTGAAATTGAAAATGAGATATTTGGAGAAAATATTACAAGAGAATGTGTTTGCAGTTAAAGGACTTTACGATGACTTATTAAATCCCATATTGAATTATATAAATTAGGGTATGTACCTTGACTACAAAGAAAATTTGCGTAAATTATTTATATGAACTGAGTTTTATACTTTTAATCAACGTCCAAGTCTCCACAGTCGTGCATGAAGTGGACATGATCTTAAGCTCTTTTACACTTTTTTGAAGAAGAAAAAAGAAGCCATTCTTTGGTGGTTGTTGACAAGTTAACGTATGGAAGATGCTTAGTCTGGTCATCACAAATTGAAATTATATGTGGTATCGAGAATGATAAAGCCAAGTTAATTAGCTTGGATTTCGAGATCCATGTGTTACAAAGTACAAACTGCAGCCGTTGGAAGCTTGGCAAAACGAACGGTATGTGTTTCAAGACTTCCACTGCTGTCTTGACTCTTGAGAGCCGCCAACACGGTGGACATCTCAACACCCTTTAGATTGCATTCAAGCAATACTCAAATTCATACGTAGTTCTAAACATCTCAATAATTAAAAATTAATTTTAACCATTTCTAAATAAACTATTAAAATAATCATATAAATAAATTGTTTTTTAATCGAATTAGTATCGCTGGTCTCGTGACCAATTTTTTCAAAAGGTTTTCGAAACAAATGATGTTGACAAGTGCATTTGATAAGTATGGGATAGAATAAAAAAGAGCAATAGATTTTCTCTTCCCTCTTCCCTTTTCTATTTTTGAAGCAAAATAAATATTAATGTAATAAAATCTCAGCCTCTAATTTTTCAATATTTTCTAACACATGTTTTAATCAATCCCACTCCCACGTCAATAGTCTCATCTTCCTTACTTTTGAATCATTTTCTTAATCGCCGTGGGTCATCTTTATGTGCTAATCTTTTTCTACTTGTAATCGAGGTGAATTTTCGATTAAGTATCTTTAAATTTATTAAATTAGTCAAGTTGGTGAGTTATATACTTTTTGAATCGAATCGATCGGGTTATCTTTAAATTCAATTGTAATTTGATGTTTTTTTAGGAACATATTTTTTCTTAAAAATAATATGAGTCTTAAAGTTAATTTCTGTTAAAACGTCTGGAGAAAATAAGTGCCAAAGGGTGTTTACATCACCAAATTTGGGCAGACTATTGCAAGTTGCAACGCATCACAGCCAAGAAAAATAGCTGCGTAATTTCTTCAAACGCAACGCTTTGGAAATTGCAGTGATGTATACTCCGATTCTGACTACCGATGGAGATTGAGTCGCACAAATTGTGTCGCTAAAAAGCAAATTAAGCAGCGGGAATAGTTTAATTATTAATGTATTACTTTCACCTATAGTCTAACCATACGTACTATTTTCAAATTTTCACAAAAAAATGTAACATAAAGTAAAAAAAACTTTTGTAAACGAATAGAAAATCTCAAATTATGGAGAAATATGGTGTGAAGTGTGTGTATATATTATAATGGACACTAAAGGTTATGATTAAATATTGCATAACATAATTCATCACTGCAAAAATCATGCAGTTGTAAATCTTGGAAGATGGAGGTTGTTGTCATGCAAAATATATATTGGCTAATGTTGATTATGTTGTCAATTAAAGAATAGATAAATGGACCACCCAAGGTTTAAAGCTTATTGAAAAGTTAGGGCTGGGTCAAAAAAATTTAGAAGAAAAATTAAAAATTAAAAATAAGAACAAATACCGAAAGAGTTCACATACGATTATGCAATATAAGACTTAAGCCCTTAATGCTTAACGTTAAATTAAACTTTTATCTTACAACGTGTATTCTTTTTATATATTGTTTGATCTTTCCTTAGCTATCTTTCTTGAAGCTCGGGAGTTCAAGTTTTGATCAATAAAGTTAAAGTGTTAGATTAAATAGATAGAGTGATGTAAACTAATCAAATCAGATTGTTTGAATAATAATAATAATAAATTTTGGTAGACAAATGTATTAGTGGTGGTCTAATGGTAGGTGGGGTGTGCTTTAAACTTGTGGATTATATTGCTGCCCATGTCTAATATAGCCTTATCAAGGCTTTGATAATACATATGTATTCTATTTTCTATTGGAATAAATAGATAAATTTCAACTCGGACAACTCTTGCTCACTTTTGCATGTATTGTCATAAATCAGTATCATCTTCCTAAAAGACATGTTTGATAAGATATACAGCGTCACCATTTATATATTTCAAGACCTCTATTTTTTATTTTAATGTGGGATTAATGTCCTCGCCTCTTTCTAAGTGTGACATTCTCCCCTACTTAACCTCGTGACGCACTCATCGCGAGTCAACTACGCTCGCGATGGGGTATTGTCACGATTGTCCACCCTGCCTACCTTACTCATGGGCGATCAGTGTGAAATCGGGTAATCAAAGGGTCGCTCCGATACCATTTGCCACTGTGCCATTATTTTAATCTCAAAAGACATGTCTGATAAGATGTGCAGCATCACCGCTTATGTATCTCAATATCTGTTTTTATGCTAGATTAATGTTTTTGCCTCTATCCAAGCGTGACAATTTGCAGATATAACAGTATCACAATAAAGCCATGTGGTATCGAAAGAGGTTCTGAAAAGTGCAAAACAACCCAACGACGACTTCTAAACCATATATACTCCTCCTAATATCTCGATCTATCAATCAATCAAAATAAAACCCACATTAAAAATATATCATAATAATCAATAACTCAATTTTTGATAAGGTTTTTGCTTGAAATTATGAATATAATGGTTTGAATACTTTTCAATGTACAAACATCTATTTAATGGTTGATACAATATTAAGTTGTTTAAGAGTAAATATTATCATGAAAATATTATGGTCCAATTAGAACTTTGTTTTGAAAATTAGTAAGTTGTCTCTTGATCCTTCACTTAATTTTCCAAAGCTATAATGGCAAAGACCGATTGAGTGAAGATTTTCATCATTATTATCTTCTTCCTATCAATAAAGTAAAATAAGCAAGAATTTAAATAGTCTCCTTAATAGACCTAAATTCAAAAAAAAATTATCTATAAATTAAAGATTAAAAACTAATAAATATTAATCATAAGACTAGACTAAAAATGTTAAAAAATAAAGAAAAAGAAAATATATATGAAAATTGAATTGGCAAGAAAAACAAATGTTGTGCCGTGAATTAGGCGCATGCATATGTAGAAATAAAAATACTTAGGTGCTGGTGTTGGCCATGAAAAGAAACCCAATGAAAATTCTGTTTTAACGTAAACATCATGTGCATGGCCCCCCGAACCTATTTCTCTATTTGATGTTTTGAACAAATCCCTAAAACCCCATTCACAATTCCATGCTTACTTTGTCCCACCAAATTATGCCCCCTTTTGCTACCCTATATAAACCCCATAACACTTAATTTATGGCTGAAAATTCTCTTGGAACTAATCCATTTGATTTTCATCTTTGGACTCAAGAAACTTTATTAAACATTATTTTCCTTTTATATATTAATAATTAGCATTATTATTATTATTATTATTATTATTATTATTATTATTATTATCCTCAATTAAAATAAAAAAAACTATGGCTTTCATGCAAAATATCTGGAAGTTGTTGTGAATAAAATAAAGAAGAACAAGAATAAGAACAAGAAGAACAAAGAGATGAGAGAAAGAGAGAGATTTGTATTATTCTTAAATATAGAATTGTATACAATGTGTTCAATGAATCATCTATTTATAGGCATAAGAAGTACATAATACATTAAACTCTAATTCATAGAGATAATATTCCTAATAATAAATAAATCAAACTCCTTTGATAAAGTTCTAATCATGATAGACATCCACATAGATAAATATTCATAACACTCCCCCTTGGATGTCTATGAAGATAATGTGTCTCGTTAAAACCTTACTAAGATAAAAACCCAGTGGGAAAAAAAATTCTTTAGTGAAGGAAAAAGAGTACACACATCTTTGATACGCATAACATGTTGCCTCATTAAAAACCTTACCAGAAAAACCCATTGGGACAAAACCTCGGTTAAGGGAAAAAGAGTGCAACGCGTATTTACTCCCCCTCATGCAAACATCACAGAAGATCTTTAAATCTTCATAATTTAATCTTGAATATCATTTTTCTAAAGATCGTGAGGGATGAAACTTTGGAGTAATGTGGTTCATGATGTATCCACTTTCAAACTGAGATATACATCTTGCGTTATCTTCACACAAGATAGCTTTTATCATATCTTGTAAAAGTAAATCCACATATCTTTTGGATATGTTGGGTCAATAGTCTTAGCCAAACACATTTTTTGGCTTGCCTCATGCATAACAATTATTTTTACGACATTTGAGGAGGCATCAACGAATGTTTGAAGATCTAAATGTAATGATCTTTGTATATTCATAGATATTTCTTGACCAACTAATATATAGTGCTTCAAGACCAAGAAAAGATATAATTATCTTTATTCACATCTAACAATCTTACAACTATTGGGATACTCAATAGATATGCTATATTCATATTGAATTTTCTTTAAGAGTCTTTCAGCTTATGTCTATTCATAGACAAAAGAAATATATAAAAATGCTCGATCTTCAGGTCGAGATAAACTTGATGTCAAGATTCAAGTACTTGTATTGAAAGTACTTCATGAGTTTCTAATTTGAAGCTCTTTAGGAGTTCTAAAATTATCATAATGGATCTTGATCCAAACTCCTTTATAAAATACATAAGGAAATCCGATCATTCTTATAGTATTTTCTCAATTAGTATTCACTAAGGCGATTATATCAAATGCGCCAAAACATTCATGAGACATGTCTAAATAAATTTCCAAATGCTTATAGCATTTTAGATTCTTCAAGGATAAATATGGATCCACAAATAATTAGACGCATGTAAAATTTTCAAAACTGCCAAAGTAATTGCATCCACCATGAAGTAATTAAAACTTTTCATAAATCATAGTTCAAGTCGTATTTACGACTACTTATTTGTGCCTCACTTGCATTACACCTTTAGGTGTTTGGACTGCTGGTCCAAATACTTCTATTTTAGAAGTTCAAAGCGTCTTTCAATATTGGCTAATTCAATATATATACTTCTGGATAGATTTTATACAAGATCCTCGATTTCTTTCTTTACTTCTATAGAAGTATTTTATGTAAAATTGTTTGTAAAATCGTTGTCGACAACTTTCCAATTTTCTGGTTCCATTCTCGTAATGACATAACTCATCGAGATCTCTTCAAGATTTCAATCTTTATTTCAGGTACCTGAAACTCTTATAGAGTTTTATTATTTGTTATGTCTTGGGTCTCTTCAGGAGCACCCGCCTCCAATATATGACCATCTCATATTACTTTCTATTTACGAGAATTTTGATTATTGG
The DNA here is from genome assembly GCA_030270665.1 of Hibiscus trionum. Taxonomy (NCBI): domain Eukaryota; kingdom Viridiplantae; phylum Streptophyta; class Magnoliopsida; order Malvales; family Malvaceae; genus Hibiscus; species Hibiscus trionum. The sequence goes on from BSYR01000022.1 coordinate 20,878,157, forward strand.
AACCATTTCAACTATCATGCTTCAGGCATGATTTACATTCTCTCGCTCTAACATGTAATTTAAACTTAGAGCATTTCAGCTGGTATATGAGACTTAATTACTCTCATTGGGTCAGTAAATATGTCTGGCAGTTGACATGTAATAACATGAATTATCTTATGAACTTCTAGTTCATATACGAGGATCTAGATAACGATAATTCATTTTCCTCTATCCAGCTGATTATTATCTCCCCCCGATGTTGAGAAAAATCATGTCATAAATCATAAAATGGGAGACTCGTACTCAATATATATTCTCAACCCTTTTTATTTACCCATTTTGTGCGTTGTGGTGGAGCAATTCATATCGCACATTCAAAAATCATAAAATGGGAAATGTATGATTTCTGACCAAAAACCAATCATAACGGGGAGTTTATTATAACTCGTTGGCTTGATGCGTATAAGTGTTGCTATATGGAAACACCATATAAATAATAACTATTTTGTTCTCATAGTTTAACTATTAAATAGGAGGCATCCAATTGAAATTTTGCTAAACTATATTTTTCATAATCAATAGGCTTTGTAACAACTGATATAGCCTAAAATATAAACCCACTAGCTTTTCAAGACGAATAGTCTAACTGCATAATCTGAATCTTTTAGAATCAATCTCACAAACTTCTGGTTGTAAGTCGATAAAACAATGTAGATGCATCTACTAAAATCATATAAAACTTTCCACATTTGTGGATATATGGGCCCATATTTCGTTCAGATATGCAAGACATACAGTCTTAACTTCAGTACAAGAACTTTAAGTTCTAATTCTTTTGGTAAGTGGGATCATCTATATCCTTTGAGAACAAACAACACAAGAACTTCAAGTTCTTTTAGTAAGTGGAATTTAATCAATTCCTTTAAGCAACACAAGAACTTCACGTTCTTTAATAAGTGGAATTTAATTCATTCCTTTGAGAATAAGCACCACAAGAACTATAGGTTCTTTTAATACACGTGCATGTAAATCTCAATAATTTCTGCACCACTATTGATCAGGATGGTCTAACCGATCATGCCAACTATATATATATATGTATATATCTCTGAATTTGTAAACTCCTTGTTTACCATAACAAGTAATTCAATCTCACTCGTACATGTCTAGTACGACCATCAAAATTATTCCTTTAAATAGGAATATATTTAGCTCTTTCGGAGCTTTCAATTGAAATTATCTTTTGGTAGCAATATATAGCTCTCCTAGGGCTTTCAACTGACTTTTTGGCTACCAGAACTTATATTCATATTGGCTTATTTCAAATGCCAATTGATAACATATGTTATCTATAATTCCCAAAGGGATAGTTTGCGAACTCATATTGCTCTCTTTATGACTTTGACGAGTATAACGCAATGCGAATATGGAATAAAGTTCCATTTGACAATAACATATTTGCTCAACCAGAGCCTTTTGTGATATTAGTACTTCCAGATATAGTACTCACATTATTCCCTTGCATTTTAATCGAGAAATGCATAATTGTGCACTTTTCAAAATGTGCTTTGTTTCATTTACTTCAGGTAATGAAAATATGTACTTTGTATCATTCACTTCGAGGAATGAAAAATATAAAATATAGCACATCATATCAAGTCGATTATCTATCAGAGATAAACTTTCAAGTGCTCTTCCGAAGTATTGATATTTTAGTACTTTGAGAAATACTACTCATATTTCCCCTTGCATTTAAATGGGAAAAATATTTCTTATGATTAAGTACAATATGAGTACTTGCATTATTTGCTAGGCATAAATAGCCACATTTCTAGGCATAAATAGCCACAATTCATTGTATATTTTATTCCGGAAGTAATCATATTCTTCAAATAATAAATTAACATAAAGCGTAAATAAATAATATGTGAAATAAATAAACATAAAGCAAACTAACATAAATAAATAATAAATAAAACGAATTAACATAAAATAAATAAAATTAAAAAAAAAACACAATTATTCCTGTTAGAGGTTACAAGGGAAATAAAATAAATGGTAAATTATTCCCTTCAAGGGTTATGAGAAAATTAACAATATCCAATTGAGTTGGACCAATAACGCCATAATTATTTTCGCCATAAACAAATTTTGTTTATATTTTATTTCATTTATCATTCATGATTATGGATAAAGTCCATAATACTTTGGCGTTTAACAAGTACGAAACCAATGGTTTATAACATCACATTGGTAAAAGGATTTCACTTCCTTAGAATGATCTTTATCACTCATGTCATCCTTATAACTTTGCTACCAGCGGGTAGAAGTATTCTTAAAACGACTATATTTTTCATGTGTATATTCATAGCCTCGACCACGACCACAACTTTTAATGTGATTTTTTATTTCTTCCATAATATAATCTCACATTCACTTCAGGGAATGGAGTAGAGCCAGTGGGCCTTTGAAACCTTTTTCACATATCCTTATCACAGAGAACAAAGATTTAATCCTCGTACGCGGCATTGTTAAACCTGTCCACAAGGTCCTTTAAAAACCTCCTTTGAGACCAGTAGCCTCGCAGAACGGGATGTCCAGCCAATTATACTTGGATTATATCGAAATTATGTCTCTAACTGAATAATGATTTACCATGTTTGCTTTCATTTCAGGGAATGAAACAGATCCAATAATCGCATGGAATAAACATCATGCTTGCATTCACTTCAGGGAATGCCCCATCATTGATAATTGCATGGAATAAACATCATGCTTGCATTCACTTCAGGGAATGCCCCATTATGGATAATGGCATGGAATAAACATCATGCTTTGTATTCACTTCAAGGAATGCCTCCCATAAAACTTTTTAGATCAAGAAGAATTTTCGTAACTTGAAATTGGGAGAAGTCTATGGTCAAGTTTTTCAACGAAGAAGAAATATTGCTTTCGAGCAAATATAGACTTTATAATAATCTTCTTGTAAATTCAAAATCATCATGATTTATCGCACTTTAAAATAATAATATAAAGAATAAAAATAAAACTAAAATTTACCGATATTGATTTTTCTCTCGTGGACAATGAAGACATAGCATATGACCGAGATAGCTTCTCATAGTCTCTTTATATCACATCTCTTTCCAAGCCATTTAAGCATATCATGTAAAACTCAAAACACGGTTAAAAATATTAACTTTTACCAAATAAAATGACATAAATAATAATATGAAAAATATCAAATATAATCATATAAGTAAAAGTATGAATAAGCATACCGCTAATTAACCCTTTTAGGAACAAGAGAAAACACGCGTAATTTACACCAAACGCAACCTCTTCGTCTCTGTCGATTCGTCTTTTGGTTTGTGAGAAGCCACAAATTTATCTCTTTCCAATGTTCGAATAAAATCAAACATACTTCCAAAATTTTCAAAAATTAAAACAAAGTTAAAATATAAATAGAAAGACAACCGGTAACTAAAAAAAATAAGGAGAGAAAAAAAAAACTTATCTTTGATTTATTCTATAATCGAATTCTTCCCGGTAACTTCTTTTGAATTATAACGATGAAGACCTCAGTTGATTAGAGTCTCGTGCTGATAACGTGTTGTGAATAAAATAAAGAAGATCAAGAATAAGAACAAGAAGAACAAAGAGATGAGAGAAAGAGAGAGATTTGTATTATTCTTAAATATAGAATTGTATACAATGTCTTCAATGAATCATCTATTTATAGGCATAAGAAGTACATAATACATTAAACTCTAATTCATAGAGATAATATTCCTAATAATAAATAAATCAAACTCCTTTGATAAAGTTTTAATCATGATAGACATTCACATAGATAAATATTCATAACAACTATTTTTTTTTTCTTTTTCTTCTTCAATTGTAAAAAGTAACTCAACTTTTACAATTAATTGGAAATTCTTATGCCTCCTGTGGCTGTTTCACCAACAATCCCAAAACACTGTACTTTTTTTGCAAATATAATTTATTCTTCCTTCTTTTCAACATAATTCTGAAAAATCAATAATCCATAATATTGTTATATTACTCACTGAGTTCATTTGTTTCTTTTTCTAGGTGTCTCTGGTGATGGCTTCATAGCTCGTGACATAACTTTTGAGAACACCGCTGGACCCCAAAAACACCAGGCAGTGGCCCTCCGTTCCGGCTCCGATTTCTCAGTCTTTTACCGTTGCAGTTTCAAAGGTTACCAGGACACCTTATACGTCTATTCTCAACGTCAGTTCTACCGTGACTGTCATTTACGGAACAGTGGACTTCATATTCGGTGACGCCGTCGCTGTTTTCCAAAACTGCAACATTTACATCCGAAGAGCGATGAGCGGTCAAATGAACACCGTCACAGCACAAGCAAGAACGGATCCGAATGAGAATACTGGCATAATCATCCACAACTCACGCGTGACGGCATCATCTGACCTGAGAGCAGTTCAGGGTTCATTCAAGAATTACTTGGGGCGGCCATGGCAGAAATATTCAAGAACTGTTTTTATGAAGACTGTTTTGGACGAACTGATTGATGCAGAAGGTTGGTTGCCGTGGAGTGGAAATTTTGCCTTGAGTAGTCTTTACTACGCTGAGCATATGAACACCGGCACCGGTGCAGGCACCAGTGGAAGAGTGAAATGGGGTGGATATCATGTTATAACCGCGGCCGATGCTGGAAAATTCACCGTCGGTAATTTTCTGGCCGGAAATGCTTGGATTCCGGGAACTGGAGTGCCATTTGATGCAGGACTGTAAATTTGTTGATGGGGTTGACTTGAGGGGTGATTTCGCCATTTAAATGTAAATATGACAGTGACCTATATGTTCAAAGTGTGTGTGTATATATTGTAGTTGAATTTGTCAAAGTGTAGAAATATAAAACTTGTATAATAGTGGAATATATGGTGAAGTGTTTGTATTTTTTTGAAGAAATTAAATAATAAATACAATGGTTTCTCTTTATTAGATACTTGCACTTGAACCCAACAAATTTTCTAGTGAAAAAATGAAGAATATTTATTTTATTTTTTAAAAGAGTTAGAAATGTAATTAGTATATTTGATAATTACATATTTTAACATACGGTCAAATTGAAAATTAAAATATATCTTTTTAAAAATTCTACAAATAATTTTAACTTACAATCAATTAAACTTCAAAATAATGGTGGTAACGTTTTAGCCAGCTTTATAAGTGACTGCAGATGTGGCTTGACACCGGAAAACAACTTCTCTATTGTCTGGCAATATGCTCGAGAGTGAGAGCAAAGTCCATGACATATTTGTTTGGTCTGTTCTCCATGACACCGGAAAACAACTTCTCTATTCTCTAGGATCCAATTAAAAATTAGAATATATTAACAATAGATATTTTAAAATAACATAATTGATTACTTAGAGGAATTAATAATGCGTAGAAAATAGAAATACATTAGATGATAGTGAAGGAAGCAGCAGCCGCCGGCAGCTGTTTTCACATAAGATTGAGTCCTTTTTGTCCTTCCTTTTATACGACGGAGGCTGCATAGACACTTTTTAATACCAGAGCCGTTTCTGATATTTTGGTGGCCCTAAGGCGAATTTAAAAATTATGCCCTAAATTAAGAATTTAAATTACGGTTTTGATAACATTTTCGGTCGTGTTGTATTTTTCGCCATTGCGGACATAACGAATGTTATTTTGGTCACAACGAGTATCCCACTTGTAATTTTTTAAAAACATATGCTATTATGGATATAACAGTTGCATGTATCACGATTTCGGATGGTGTTGCTACCGCTATATAACGATCGTTGTTGCTATTACAAAATAATATTTAAATCTCTGTACCTAATAGCAAGTTTGAAAAAATTAAGATTATGTCAATAATAACAAGTATTAAAAAAATTAGGCTCTTAATAATAAATATTGAAAAAAATTAAATTATAAGAATATATCCCTATAACAAATATTGTGAAAAAAATGTGTGTCTTAATAATAAGTACTTAAAAATTAAATTTTGAGATAAACTCGTAATAATAAATATTAGAAAAAAATTAATCATGTAATAAAAAAATATTAAAAATTAGGCTCTTAATAATAAATGTATTTAAAAATAAATCATTAATAATAAAATTTGAAAAAAATTAAATTTTAAAGAAGATCGTATAATAAATATTCTTATTGTCATATATATATATACATGTTATAAAATATTTGGGCTCCACTCCTTTTTTTTTCTTTTGAAACGAACTCTTCTTCTCTTTAGATATATTATTCTGATATATACATATATATTATATAAAGTTTTTGGACCCCACTCCTCCTCTTTTTCTTTTTCTTTTTAACTAAGTTCTAATTTTTATTACTTTCAAGTATGTGGCCCCCACTCCTCATCTCTACTCAATTTAAGTGCGTGAAAATCCTTGCTGCTCTATCACTTTTAAAGTCAGGGCCCTGGGCGGGCGCCTCTCTTGCCCTGGCCCAGGGACAGCTCTGCTTAATACCATACTTATAAGTAATATTATTCAATACTTTTGGAGATTTTTAGATTAAATTAAATAATAAAAAGACTTAGACTCGTAATTAAAAACATATTTATAACCTACAAGTATTGAGTGTATTGGTAAGGCACATTGCACTCCCAAAGAGAGGACATCAGTTTAAATCTTGGAGACGATATTGTTGGGAGAGACAGCCTCGCACCCAGAACATGAACTCGTAAGACAAACATGCATATTACCAAAAAAAAATACATATTTATATAGTAATCCAAATATTTTTCATATAAAACGCACGATTAAGTTAATCACACCTCCCCACAAAAATATTAAGCAAAGTTTAGAATTACATTTGAGAAGTGTTTTTTTAACAATGATAAATGGATTTCACTAATAAAATTAATGGAAGGAATTAGAATTATAACGTGTAGAACTAAGTGTTTTGATATAATAATTGAAAAATGTTTTGGATAAATTTAAAAAGAATTTAAAATAAGTCTTTAAGTCCAAACAACTTGAAAATAAGTTTGAGGCATTTTAAAAGGTTTTTGGCAAAGCTTTTAATGCTTTAAAGTAGTCAAACTTAACATTTCAGCAAGCCCGTACCGATACGGTATACCCTGTATCGATACCGTTTTACCCAAGTTTTGAATCTGCCAAAACTCGTACCGATACAAGCTTGTCAGTATCGATACGAATAGGGGTCGTATCGATACACCCTTTAAGCATATCGATCCCTGTTTAACTACCCCCAACGGCTATTTCCCAACAATCTTTTAAATTGCAGACCGTACCGATACGCTCTCAAGCGTATCGATACGCATAGGCTGACAAAGAGCCCAACGGCTAGTTTTGAAGAAGGGTGTACCGACACGCCTCCACGTGTACCGATACGGCAGGCTGCAGAAATGCATTTATAGTGAGAAATAAAGTCTCCAAAGGCTCCAATTCAACCCTAACAGCTAGCAACGGCTACAAACTCATTAAGGAGTATAAAAGGGACCTCCAAGCATCAAGAGAAGGCTAATGTTTCAATTGTTACAACACTGTGATGAAAAATTGTGTCTAGAGCTTTAATTGTAAATTTCTTGCTTAGACAACACTAGTGTTGTTATATTTGCTCAAGTGTTTAGGTTTTGGGTGAGAGCTTATTAGTGCAAACAATTACCTATTAGAGGGATTTCAAGTTTGCTTTAAGAATTTCTCTTGTAAATAGGGTTTACTCAAGCTTTGGGTAGAAAGTTTTAAGGGTTGTAAAGGTTACCTCCTAAGCCTAGAAAAGGGGACGAAATTCTAGAATGAATTTGTTGAAATCCTTAGTGGGGAGCTAAGGTAGTGGATGTAGACATTGGTTAGAAGTTTGAACCACTATAAATCATTGTGTCTTATAGTCTAGTTTTCACCTCCCACTAAAACACCCAAAAATTCATTCTTCTCTGAACTTGGCAAACACATCGGTTGAAGGAATCGAGCATCATAAAACCCAACAATTGGTATCAGGGCGAGGCTCAATCAAAGAGGACTAACATCATATTGAGGTGATCCGGGAAGCTCGATACAACATATCAACCAACCGATCAAATGGCGCAATCCATCGACAAGCCACCAAGGACTACAAGCTTTGGGACATAGTAGAAGATGATCCATTCGTGCCATAACGAAGGAAGGTGAATTAGAGCGCGGATGATCGCAAGAAGATGAAACTCAATTGTAAAGCCTTGCACATCATCTTTTGTGCTTTGAGCTCTAACATCTACGAGAAGATGTCATCTTGCGAAAGTGCCAATGAAATTTATGACAAGCTCAAAGTTACATACGAGGGGACAAACGAAGTAAAGGAGACCAAGATCGGGCTCCTTAACCTAGAGTATGAAAACTTCAAGATGGATCCGGAAGAGAACATTGAGAAGATGTTCGATAGGTTCTCCACCATCACCAATGGACTCAAAGGTTATGGAGAAACCATCCCGGAAGAGAAGCTTGTCCGAAAGCTCATCTACTCCCTTCCCGAGTCATGGGACTCAAAAAAGACCGCCATCATCGAAGCTAAGAATCTCAAGACTTTGAAGCTTGATAAGCTCATGGGGTCACTTTGTAACCCCCTCGACCCGGCCTAGCCGCCAGACATCATCGAATGGGTTACACGGGGAAAACCGAAGCGAAACTCGTTAAGGCTCCACTCCAATTAGCAACCCTAGAAAATTTCTTTTAAAATTATCTTGTTTAGATGCATTAATTATATCCTATGTGAGAGGACAAGCATGGATACAAAACAAGCAAAACAGACAATTAAGATAACCATTTTCAACATTTACAACAGGTCGTATCGATACGCTAAAGGACAGTATCGATACGCATGTACTTGGTCAACACCCCAAAGTCAAACCTAGGGAAATCGTATCAATACCCTCAAGGCAGGTATCGATACGCCCTCAAGGCTCAACTTCCCTTAGTCAACTATGAAGACCGTACCGATACTCTCAGGACCCGTACCGATACGCAAAAATCTCGTCAATTTCTCAGATTTTCAGAGAGCATTTTGGGTATCGATACGCCCCTGCGTACCGTTACGCCTTGCCCAAAACAAGGAACCGTATCGATACCGCTCTTGAGCGTGTCGATACGCCCTGCCCTGCAAAACTAATTTTAGCTGCTAAAAGCACAAGGAACTCAACACAAGAGGCATTAACAAGCATTTAAGCAACATATCAACACACATACAACACAAGACATCCATGGATATACTTATAAAGCAATTTATTCACTCAACGATGCAACATCCAACAAGATAAGATTCTTAAAGGTAACAAGCATACATAGCATTCACCAATAAGGCCGAAAGCTAAACCAAATCATAAATCATCATGGTAAAAGGCATTACAAGCCCAAAGCAACTAAACAAACTTGTCTAAGCAAAAAGGACATGCCAACAACACCTCAAACATAAAGGTCATATCCCATTGCTTAATACTAATTATTGAAGTCTAAACTCATACTTGAGCAAACCAAACTCCCTTGGATTCTTCCTTGTTCCCCGAGCTGCTCCGAAGGTCTAAGGGCATGCATTGTTGGAAGAGAGAGCGTAAGCGTTTAAGCTTAGTGAGCGGTGCTCAAAACGGTAGCTACAATAATGCAGTTTTAAAACATTAGTTTGCTTGAAAACCAAAACCATTTCCAAATCATTTCCACATGCTTGAACACATAACAACATGCATTTACCTTTACGTGCATTTACCGAATGCAACCACAAGTCATAGGCTTACCACATGCTCATTCTCATAACGCAAGCAAAGTAACCAACAATGCATAAGCATAAAAGAAGGAAATCAACAACATGCTTAACATGAGAATTAAAGCATCATGGGTATATTGACATTCATCGTTTTTTTACTCGGATATGCAGATAGTTTCTCAAACCCACTAGACACTTTCGGTGGAATCTCACATCACCGTACTCACCCGTCTAGTAAAAACATAATTTCTGGTAGAATCTCACATCACCGTACTCCCCTTTAGTGGAATTTAACATCACTAAGGCCACGTGCGACTTTCACCTCGAGTGCACTCTAATCCTATTGATCGATCAATTATATTCGGTAACAACTCAACACGTGTCAATATACTCATTCACAACCACAAGCATTACTGATGCTTGAACCACTTACCATGTCCAAACTTCCATGCAAGGCATGTACTCACGATGCAAGTATAAACGCAAGTCATAAGTCTCAACATGTATAACAATGCAAACTAGAACATTATCAACATGACATGTTCACATTGCATTAAGAATCATAAAACACGGATTAATTGCATAAAACCTTTAAAACTTACTCTTGAGCTTGGATTGGCCTTTCAAGCTCAATCCAAACTCCCAAAACATTCTCTTAACCATGTTAAGGCTTTTAAAATCGACCCATTCATCAGCCAACCCACAAACGATGTCCAAGATGCCGAATCAAGCCTCCGAACTACCCGGATTTCCGTCCATGAAGCCTGAATTTGATTCCTCTGTTTTAAGCAACCCAAAACTGAACATTAGAACATTAATACACTCACAAACACGCCAAAAACCCGGAACTCAACAATCTTGCAACAACACACATCGATTCAAGCCCAAACTTCACCCAAATTCGTTCTAATGAAACTTCAAGCTGAACCCACCATTTCCAAACATCAAAACACACCAAATATAGTCTAAAAACATCCCACAACAACAAGAAAACCATCAGTCACGATTTCTCCCCAAAACCAAGCCAAAACTCACCCCTTTTCAACCCAAAAATCCCATATTTTGACCCATTTTGATTTCCCCAAATCCAACCAACATCTGTAGAACTAATGTTTTGATATAATAATTGAAAAATGTTTTGGACTAATTTGAAAAGAATTTAAAACATGTCCTTAAGTCCAAACAAGTTGAAAATATGTTTGAGACATTTAAAAAGGTTTTTGGCAAGTTTTTCATGCTTTAAAATAGCCAAACTTGAATTTTCAGGTTGCCCATACCGATACGGTGTACCCCGTATCGATACCTTTTTGCCTAGATTTTGTCACTGCCAAAACTCGTATCGAAACAGGCTTTGCCGTTTCGATACGGTAAGGGATCGTTTTGATACGCCTAGTAAGCGTACCAATCCCCATTTTAACAACCCCAACGGCTACTTTCCCAACGGTCTTTTAGATGACATACTGCATCGATACGCTAAGGCTTGCAAGAGCCTAACGACTAGTTTCTGAAGAAGGTCGTACTGATACGGGTCATCGCGTATCGATACAGAAGGCTGCAGAACAACATTAAAGATGGGAAATAAAGTCTCCAACGACTCCAATTCAACCCCAACGGCTAGTAACGGCTACAAACTCAAAATCCTCTCTGAAAAAATCCTCCATTGATTTACATTGCATGCGGGTATTTATAGCCCGAAAATTACTCTTTTTCTCTTTTTCTTATTTACATATATTGCTGGAAATTGTTGTGATTTGTTGCTGATGATTTTGGCTGTATTCATGTCTGTGATTCCGTTTGTTGTTGCCTCTGCCGTTTCTGTTTGTCCTCTGTAATTTGTTTATGTGGTTTGTTGTCTGTATGTGCTGCCCGTGAGGAGAGGAGAGGGGACCAAAGAGGCAGGCGTGTCGGCTGAAGAATCGATGATGAAAATTGGCGCGCAGATCCGTTCGATCGACTTGGTGGGGATCTGGACGGTCACCATGGATCTGAGGAAGCTGATGGGGTGCGCAGTGGATTGCACGCGCGCGTCTGGGGGCTAAAACGTCGCGCGTGGCTCACACGCGCCTGGGGGCTCGATTTGAACCATTCGATCTCGATCCGGATCCAACGGCGGATAGACATGCGGCGCTAGGGTTACATCAGAGGGCCTCTAGGGTTTCTTTGTCTCGCGTCATTTGGACCGTCAGATCTAGAACAGATCTGACGGTGAAGGGAAGGCGGCGGCTGCAAAACAAAGAGGAGGGTGTATTAGGGTTTCTTTTTTCAGTAGATTAGGGCTAGGTTATTTGGGCCGAAATAGGCCTTGTAATCTTTTTGGGTTTTTATTATCTGATGGACATTATTAATAAACTTGGGCTTTGCATTTATTAATGTATATTGGGCTTATTTATATTTTCAGATTCATTAGTAATAATAATAATAATAATAGTAATAATAATAATAATAATATGACAATAATTATAATATAATAGATAATAATAATGAGATAATACATAATAACAGTAGATAATATTAATAATAATACTATAACCAATAGATAATAATAGGATAATAATACAATATGGTGGTAATGTTAATGAGAATGATAATACTAGTGGTGGTAATAAATATAACAATAATATATAGTGTACAAATAACACTAATAATAATAGAAGTAATGATGATAATAGTAAATAATAATAACACTAATAATATGATATCTAAGTATTAATTAGACCAAGCCCAATATGAAGCAACAAAGCCCAGTGTGAATAAACAATGTCCACTCTTATTTAAGCATATTTAAGGGCTAATCAGCCCGGACAAAATTAGTGATTACACCAACCGTGGAAGAAAAATTCAAAGAAAGATGGACTTCAAAGGTAAAAACAAAGAAGAAGGGAGGGATCAAATCATTTGCTTCGAGTGCAATAAGCCCGGTCACATTCGTTCGGAGTGCCCTCAACTCAAGAAGAAGGACTTTGAGAAAAAGAAGAAGCTCAAAGCCAAGTTTGCTACTTGGAGTGATGAGGAGTCATCCGAGGATGACGAACAAGAAGTGGTCAATCTTTGCCTCATGGCACTTGAGGAAGATTCCTCCATGGTAACCTCTAACTCATCATCTTTTGAATTTACATTTGATGAATTAAATGATGCATATGATGAGTTGTAAGAGGTTTATGATGAGTTAGTTTAGAAATACAAAGAGTCGGTCATTAGGAATAAGAAAAAAATTTCGGAATTAAATGATAAGAATGACTCACTCTCTCAAGCTAACTTAAAATTTGAGAAAAAAAATTTAGGTTTGAAAGATGAACTTAAATTCTTCCAAGATGAAAATGTTGACCTAAATAATCTTCTTTCTCAATGCAATAGTGAACACCAAAAGGTGTTAGATGAACTTAACAAGCTCAAAGAGTCTTTAAAATATGTTGGTAATGTGAAGCATGAAAAAGGTGAATCTTTTAAAACAAACCAACCTAGGAGAAAGACTAATAACTATAAACAAAGTAGCTTTCCTAGATATAGTAGAACTAAAAAGATTAGAAGTATATGGGTTCCTAAGGAACTTGTAAAATCTAATAATATTGTTGCTATGTCACCTTGGATTCCTAAGGGAACCAAGCTATTGGGAGCTAACACTCGTGGACCCAAAATGATTTGGGTACCAAAAACAAAAGTTTAATATCTTTGTTTGTAGGGGGAGCATTGCTACAAGGCCAAAGCACAAAGTCAAAACTCATGGTACCTTGATAGTGGATGCTCGAGGCATATGACCGGAGACAAGAGTAGATTCATGGATTTAAAGCCAAAAAGTGGAGGAGTGGTGACTTTTGGGGACAATTCCAAAGGCCACATTAAAGGTATTGGCTCCATAGGTAATCACTCTACCATTCTTATTGAAAATGTCTTGTATGTCGATGGTCTTAAACATAACTTGTTGAGCATATGCCAATTATGTGGTAAAGGATTTAATGTATTATTTGATAAAAATGGGTGCAAAATTGTTGACATTAAATCTAATAATATTATGCTCATAGGTCATCGCATAGGTAACATTTACATGGTGCATCTAGATGACATACATACATCCCATGCATGTTTAGTAGCTCAAAATGAAAATGATGCATGGTTATGACATAGGAAACTAGGTCATGCTAGCATTAGTGTTTTAGAAAAATTAGTTTCCCTTGATCTAGTTAGAGGTTTACCCAAGATTAAGTTCTCAAACGATAAAATTTGTGATGCATGCTCTAAGGGTAAACAACATAAGTCATCCTTTAAATCCATTAATGATGTTTCTACAAGTAGGTGTTTAAAACTTATCCACATGGATTTATTTGGGCCAATTAGGACTATGAGCTTGGGTGGTAAATCTTATGCATTTGTTCTTGTAGATGATTTTTCTAGATTTACTTGGGTTCTATTTTTAAGTACTAAAGATGAGGCTTTAGAAAAATTCATCGCGTTATCAAAACTAACCCAAAATGATCTTGAACTTAAAATTTCTCATATTAGAAGTGATCATGGAACCGAATTTCAAAATTTAGGGTTTGAAGAATTTTTAAATGAAAATAGTATTAGCCACAATTTTCCGGCTCCTCGAACTTCTCAACAAAATGGGGTAGTTGAGAGGAAAAATAGAACTTTACAAGAAATGGCTAGAACCATGCTTTGTGAAAACAATTTACCTAAATATTTTTGGGCGGAAGCCACAAACATCGCTTGCTACATTGTAAACCGAGTAATGATTAGGCCAATTTTAAAGAAAACACCTTATAAGATTTTAAAATCTAAAAAGTCTAACATTAGCTATTTTCATCCATTTGGTTGCAAGTGTTTTGTTTTAAATAATGGAAAAGACAACTTAGGTAAATTTGATGCAAAAAGTGATGAAGCTATTTTCATAGGATATTCTTTAACCTCTAAAGCCTATCGTGTATTTAACAAGAGAACTTTAGTAGTAGAAGAATCTATACATGTTGTATTTGATGATAACCTTCTTCCAAGGAAGGATTCTTGTGATGATGATGATGTAGGAATCTTAAATGCCTTTGATGGAGGAAAAACTTCAAAGGTAGATGAGACTCCATCAAAAGAAGAGGATACACAAGATCCACCTCTTGAAGCCTTGAAGGACTTGGCTCTTGAGGAAAAGGAAGTGAGCTACCCAAGGGAGTTCAACTATGTCAAAGATGGTGAAATCTTGGGTGATCCATCCAAGGGGTTAACCACTAGATCTTCTCTTAAACTTATGAACCATGTTGCATTTATCTCATGCATAGAGCCTAAGAATATAAAAGAAGCATTGAAAGACGATTTTTGGATTATGGTTATGCAAGAAGTATGGGTGAGCGTTCGATCGAGTCGAGTCGAGTCGAGTCAAAAAATTTCGAGTTATTCGAGTTGACGAGTCATATTTTACCACTCAAACTTTATTTGAAATTTTTTCGATTCGAGTCGAGTTTAAGAAATTCGAGTCGATTCGAATTTTCGAGTTTCTATAAAAATTTAATTGTAATTATTTATCATGTTATAGTAGGGTTTGATTCCAATTTAAACTCTTTTCTCTAATCATATAACATATGCACATATATTTTTTTTCACATGTGACAATATTTCTTCATATTTTTATATATAAGTATGTATATATCATAAAAAATAGAGGGACTCGTCTCGAACTTAAAAATAAATCCACTAGTTACTAAAAATTTCGAGTTATTCGAATTTCCATTTCACAACTCAAACTTTATTTGAAATTTTTTCGAGTTATTCGAGTTTATGAAATTTCGAGTCGAGTCAAGACGAGTCGAGTATTTTTGCCTCGAGTCGAGTCGAGTTATTCGGTTTTTTCGATTCGAGTCGAGTTTTGCTCACCCCTAGCAAGAAGAGTTAAATCAATTTGAGAGAAGTAATGTTTGGACATTAGTTGATAGGCCAAGTAATCAATCTACTATAGGAACTAAATGAGTCTTTAGGAACAAACTAGATGAGAGTGGTAACATTGTGAGAAACAAAGCTAGACTAGTAGCACAAGGTTACACTCAAGAAAAGAGAATAGATTTTGATGAAACCTATGCACCCGTAGCTAGAATGGAAGCCATTAGGATGTTGCTTGCATATGCATGTTATCATGATTTCAAGCTTTTTCAAATGGATGTTAAAAGCGCATTTTTAAATGGTTTTATAAATGAGGAAGTGTATGTGGAACAACCACCGGGTTTTGAAGACTCAAAATTTCCAAATCATGTTTTTAAACTTACTAAAGCTCTTTATGGTTTGAAACAAGCTCCTAGAGCTTTGTATGAAAGACTTTCAAACTTTTTAATTGAAAAAATGTTTTGAAAAAGGTAAGGTGGACACTACACTTTTCATAAAAAAGTATAAAAATGACATCTTAGTAGTACAAATTTATGTTGATGATATTATTTTTGGTTCTACTAACGAATGTCATTGCAAAGAGTTTGATAAGCTAATCCAAGGTGAATTCGAGATGAGCATGATGAGGGAGCTCGCATTCTTTTTAGGACTCCAAATCAAGCAAAGGAAGGATGACACCTTCATCAATCAAGCAAAGTACATCAAGGATATGCTCAAGAAGTTTGGCTTGGAGAATGCAAAGCCTCAAGCCACACCTATGAGCTCATCTACAAAGCTTGACAAGGATGAAGGAGGTAAGTGTGTTGACTCTAAGCTTTACCGTTCTATGATTGGATCATTGATTTACCTTACCGCAAGTAGACCGGATATCTTGTTTAGTGTTTGCTTGTGTGCTAGGTTTCAAGCTAGTCCTAGAGAGTCTCGCCTTATAGCCGTTAAGAGAATCTTTAGGTACATTAGAGATACCCCTTGTCTAGGTCTTTGGTACCCTAGAGACTCAACCTTCAACCTTCATGCTTATTCGGATGCGGATTATGAGGGATGTAAAATCGATAGGAAAAGTACTTCGGGAACTTGTCAATTCTTAGGTAGTATGCTCATATCTTGGTTCTCTAAGAAACAAAATAGTGTAATCTTATCTACCACCGAAGTCGAGTACATATCCTTAGGGAGTTGTTGTGCTCAAGTCCTTTGGATGAAGCAACAACTCTTAGATTATGGTATTAAAGTTGAAACCATACCCCTTAAGTGTGATAACACTAGTGTCATATGTTTGACAAAAAATCCCATCCAACACTCTATAACCAAACATATAGAAATAAGACATCATTTCATTAGAGATCATATCCTTAAAGAAGATGTTGTTATAGAGTATGTTGACACCTTAAATCAATTAGCGGACATCTTTACAAAACCTTTAGATAAAGAGCGTTTTTGGTCCCTTAGGAGAAAGTTAGGTCTAACTAGCCTATCTTGACCTTTTAAGACCTCTTTTGTGCTTAAAATTGCTTGATCTTGTGAAATTGCATGTTTGTGTGTTATAACTCTTGAAAATATCCATGCCTATATCTAGGGGGAGTATGATTCTGTTAAAATATGCTTAGAACTGCTCATTCATCATTTGTATTCCTTTAGAAGGTGTTAGAATCGAGCTTTTGGTTGTTCTTTAGGCCTAAAATGCATTTCTGGGCATAGGGTATCGATACGGCCCTACGCGTATCGATACGAGTACTTCATTAGCTTCCCAGACTTCATTTTGCCTTAAACGGGTATTGATACAGTTAAACCCATTTCGATACGAGCTACAATCGTTTCGATACAGATTGCATCTGTTTCGATACGATCCTTCAACGAGCATTTTTATTAGAATTATGTTTTTACCCCGTATCGATACACCCTAAAAACCCTAGCTGTTTTCAGCCTATAAATAGCCTCTTCCTTACTCATATTTTCACACCACAACTCAAAATATCAAGAGGGTTTCAAATCAAGCAAAGCTCTAAGGCTTTTTCATCAATTTGGTGCTAAGCTCTTCTTCCATTCCTCTCTAATCAATATCAATGTAAAACCCTTTCTTTTCTCTTTTATTTTTTCTTATTATTTTCGTTTTCAAACTTTTTCTTGTTTTGTTTTTATTTCTTTAACCAAACTTGGTTTTAAAATTTCTTTTCAGAATTTGGTTTTAAAATTTTTTTTAACCTTGATTCTTGGTTTTTCAATGAGTTGAATGAAAAAATCTTAATGCATACATTGTTTTCTCTAGCTCATGGCACTCTCTAGGAAGAGATCATGTCTTAATGAAACCGGTGAAAGATCCAATACCGGAGATGGTGTTCGTCCGAATCTCACTCAAATCTATCAACACTTTTTTCAAACCCCCGGAGCTCTCACCTATTTTCGTCAATTCAAAAACTATAAGATCCGTCCGGAGAGGGTAATCTCTATTCCTTTTCTTAACTCGGAGCGATTCAAGTTTGAATATCTACCTTTGCTCCAACAATGGAAGTTTATGGATTTTCTCTCCATTCCCATATTTTATTTTTCGTATTTTGGTTTTAATCTTTTATTCTAATGCCAAATGTTGTGCCAATCGAGATGGTGTTGTTACGGCTATTGATTCCCATCTTATGGGTAAAAAGGTCACTATAGATGTTAAATCTATTTGTGAGGTCTTTAAGTTGGAGGATTAAGGCCTTGATGATGAGAATGCTCTTGGCCATGTTCTTAGTGGTTCCGTCACCGCCCTAAATGCTCAGGATCGGATCCTCCATTTTATGGTCTCTTGGTGGTTTAGGCCCTCCAGAGGGAAGTACTCTACTATCCGTCAATTGGATGACTTTTGGATTCGATGCTTCCGTGAGAGAAAACGTTCGAACCTTGCTCGTATCATGTTTGCGGAGATCGTCTATCTCGTGCAACATCGCCACACCACACTTGCCACTTCCTTCACCTATGGCACATCCCTAAGCTACTTCTTCCTACAAAAGGAGATTGATTGCTCGCATGACTTCCCAACTCCCCTCACCGATCCCATTGATGAACACTCTCTTGCAAGGGGTAAGTTTCATTACTTTAATGGTAATTGGTTACGTCTATCCGAGCTCCCTAGTGAGGCCGCGGAACAATTTGCAAATCCTCAAGTTGAACAAGTTCCTCAAGCTCCTCCTCCTCCACCTTCCATGGATGCTCTAATGACTTTCCTCAATGAGCAATTCACGGGATTGCGCACGGACATAGCTTCGGGGTTTACCACGATTGATACTCGTTTCACAAGCCTTGAAGAACAGATGACGAACGTGGAAACTCGACTCACTTCTCTTGAAGGCGATCACAATTCAATGAATATCTCTCTCATCGCTTTCCATGACGAGTGGCGTCAAACCTTGAGGAATGATGATCCAGTTGAGGACGAAGATGAAGATGATGAAGAAGGCGATGATGATGCATAGTAGCCTATCTTTGCATACCATGCATATCATCTAGGATATTTATTTTATGCACCTTTGCTTCATGTTTTTAGGATTAAGTTTGAATTATTTTAAACTTATGCTTTGATTTTCTATTGTTTTGGATTTTTAAGTTGATGTTATGCTTATGTTGTTTGCCTATTTATACCTTTTGCCTAAGTTATGCACTTTACATTGTCTCAATTATTTTTTATTTAACAAAAAGGGGAGAGGGAAGCTCACAACACTTAAAAATTTTGTTTTTCAACTTAAAAGTTGCCTAGCCAATATTAAGGGGAAGTTATTTTGCAAAGTTTTTCAAAGTGTCAAAAATTTCAAGTTTTGGTTTTGTTATATCAAAAAAGGGGGAGATTGTAAAACCTATATTTGATTTTGATATAATTAAATTGTTAAGGATTAAATTGAAAACTTGAAATTGATTTCTAAGTCCCTTTAATGATTTATAAATCACCAACACTTTAAAACTGATTTGAAAAACTCAAACTCCAAATATTTTCTAAGTGTTCCAAGGCCAAAGTATTGAAAATTGGTCAGGTGTATCGATACGCTACTACCCGTATCGATACCTTTTTACAAAGTTGGCTACTAGAAAGATGTGTTTCGATATGCTCTTAACCGTATCAAAACAGATTCAATCTGCATCGATGCGCCCCTCTGTAAAAATTGAAGGAGTTTGAATGGTGTACCGATACGGTTTAACCCGTATCGATACGGTTCTAATTGAATTTTTAATTCGAAGTGTTTTAAATGTTTTCGACCGTTGGTGTCAGTCGTTAGGTAACTAACATTTAAAGTGGCAGTTGACCCGTATCGATACGGTAAACCCTCGTGTCGAAACGGAAACTTCTAGTGAGCTAAGTTGAGAAAAAGATATCGATACGGTCTCTTCCGTATCGATACGGTCTATGTCCCATGCCGATACGCTTACGTGTGTTTCGATACGCCCTCTTTATTATGTACAACGGCTCTTTCTGTTTTGAGACATGTATCGATACGGCTCCCCGTGTACCGATACGAATAGCTGCAGAAGTGCATTTATGGTGGAAAGAGAGGGTCCCAACAGCTATAATCAATTCTCTAACCACCCAAACGACTAGAATTGATAGAGAAGGTATAAATTGAAGCTCTTTGAAGACCAGTAACAACTATTGCATTAAAGACAAACATCCAAGCAAAAATCCAACCTCAAGTGTGCCTATTTTTCAATTTCTTGTAAACCTCAAATTGAGTTGTATCCAATTCTTATTCTATCTTTAAATTTGGGTTGAGTGTTGTACTTCAAGGGACAAAATTGTATTTGAGAGATATATTTCTTGTCTAATTTCTTCTTTATTTATTTGTGAGGGTTTGGTCAAATTTTGGGTAGAAAATTTGACTGGTTGTGTAAAGGTTACCTCCTAAGCCTTGAAAAGGGGAAGAACAAATAGTGAATTGTTGCAAATCCTTAGTGGTAGCTAAGGTAGTAGATGTAGAGTTCATTTGGAACTTGAACCACTCTAAAATCCTTTGTTCTTCATTTTTAATCTTCCATTCACTCCCACAAAGTTTTAAAATCCCAATTCACCCCCTCTTGGTCTTGATCATTCAATCGATCCACTCAACATATTTAAATTATTAATTAATTATTATGACAAACTAATAAATTAAACTTATTGATATATATTTAAAGTCATTTTATATAATTTAATTTTTAATCTAATAAAGTTAATAATTAATAAATGGATTATTTAATTAAAACTAATTTAATGGTTATAATTAAAAAATTAATATAATGATCATAATTAATAGAAAAAGTAAATTTATTAATTTAATGATCGTAATTAATATTTTGTTTTAAAATTTTAAAATATATTTTTTTATTAACTTTATTAATTTCAAGTTATTAATTTAATAAAACTTAAATATATTTATAAACTATAATTTTTAAATATAAAAATAAATATATTACTTTAATAATTATAGTTAATTCTATTCAAAAAAAAATTATACAATTAATTATGTACTTTAAATTGTGAAGATTCGTTTGACACGTCCTAATATAATAAAATCATAATTTCACAACTTATCAATTGTAACTTACAAATCAGGTAAATATTAAGTTAGAGATAAATAACAGACCAGTTGAATAACAAGTTGGATCATTTACGGGTTGAGTCAATTACAAATCATGTTCATAATAGGTCGAGTTAAAAACAGGTCGGGTAATATTAGTAATTTACCAGGTTAATTTCAGGTTCGAGTTCATATCAGGTCGGATGCAAGTCGGGTTCGGTTATTACATTATCGGGTTCAATTTGGGTTCAAGTCGTTCTCAGGTCGGGTTTAGATCTAAAATTTCCAGGTCCAACTCGGGTTCAGGTCAACACTAGTTTGGACTCAAATCGATTTCGGATTACAACCACCTCGAGTCACAAGAAGTTTTAACTCAAGTCAGTTTCAGTCAATTTTACAGGTCGGGTCAATTTTTTACATCCCTACTCGAAATCAAGTAAGCGTCACTTTTACTACCAATATAAGGTGCTAATATTTTCCTACATGTAATTTTTAACAAGGGTGTTTACATCACCAAATTTAGCTGGACTCTTGCAACGCATCACAGCCAAGAAAAACGACGGCCTAGTATCTTCAATGCAACGCTTTGGAAATTGTAGTGATGTATACTCCGGTTCTGACTGCTGATCGAGATTGAGTTACACAAAGTGTGTTTTTAAAGGGTATATTATACAGCGGAAAAGATGATGATATTTAATTTAAAAATTTAAATATTTATGCGTGCAAAATATACATACGTTGTTAAAGAGTTAATAAAAAAATTCAAAAAATTGCAAACATTAAGTAAAAAACTTGTTTATATACCGATGGAAAGTTTCAAATTATAGTTGAATATAGTGTCAAGTGTGTGCATGTATTATAAAAGAGACTATAGTTTATGATTAAATATTGCATAACATAATTCATCACTGCAAACGTCATGCAAAAAATATATTGGCTAATGTTGATTAACTTGTCAATTAGAGAAAGAGGACCACCAAAGGTTTAAAGCTTATTGAAATTTTAGGGTTAATTCAAAAAATTGAAAAAAATTTGAGGACCACCAAGTCTCCAGTCGTGTATGAAGCAGACATGATCTTAAGCTTTATTTCTACACTTTTCCTTTCACTTTTTGAGAAAAGGGTACCCATTCTTTGGTGGTTGTTGACATGTTCACATTTGGAAGATGTTTAGTCTCGTCATCAAGAATTGAAATATGTCGTTTCGAAATTATAAGATATGGTGTGGTAGACTAATAGTTGTTTACTTCATCCCTTAATTAAGTGGATTGGAGTTTGATTTTTATCCATTAAAATAAAATACATTTCATGAAAATGGAATACGTTCAATAAAATATTATTTGAAAATTTTTCAAGTTTATTCTATATAATTGGAGTCGAGCTGTTTATGTTTTCTTTATATTTAATTATAATTATTTACAATATTATTTTATATATCAGTTTTAATATAATTTTTTTCTAATCATATAAAATATACATATGTATTTCTTCATATTTTTTTATATATGTAAGTGTAATGCTATTTAATAATTAAATATCTTTTAAAATTATAAAATATATGTTTAATGTTATTTTTCAAGATTGAGTTTTTGAGAACAATATATTGTTGAGAGATTAAATAAATAAATGTGAAAAGCATACAGAATTAAGAGATTAAATAGGAAAAAATTATTTCAAAAGTGAAACTGAAATTACGAAGACATTTTACAATGATTTAAGAATCTGTGGTTCACATTTAATAAAAATAATCTTGAAATAAAAAAATAAAGAATTAAAAAGAAATGATGGGGAAGTGTTAATTTCTGTTCAAACGAAAATATGAGCCAAAGGGTGTTTACATCACCAAATTTAACCAGACTCCGGCAGTGCATCACATCCAAGAAAGACGGCGGCCTAGTTTCTTCAACGCAACCCTTTGGAAACTGTAGTGATGTATACTACGATTCTAACTACAGTACATGTTTATTTTATAATTATGTTCGAAATTTGTGATTATTTTTCCTAATAATGTCGTTTCTATTAAATTATTAGTTGCACACTAATATCTATTCTCAAATTTTCAAAAGAAAATTTCAACATTAAGGGTCTGTTTGTTTCACTGTAATTGATTTTCCTGAAAACGTTTTCATAACTTTTTGATGTTTGGTTCATGAAAAATGAAAAACTCAAAAGAAAATCAACTACAGTCAATGAAAAAGAGACCTTGTTTCAATGTAAAATGACTTACCTATTAATTTTCAGTAAATCGCTTTCCTTCCTCCCATTCTCTCTACAAATACTAACCTAAACCCTAAATACTAACATAAAAACTAAACCCTAAACCTTAAGTCCTAAACATTAAATCCTAAACCATAAGCTCTAAAACCTAAACACCAAACACTATATGTTAAACCCTAAACATTAATAAAACCCTAACCTTAAACACTCATCCATGAACCTTTAATGTTAACATAAACACTAACCCTAAACACTAAACACCAACACAAACCCTAAACTCTAAATACTAACATAAACACTAACAATAAACCCTAAACATTAAACACTAACATAAACCTTAAACATTAAATGAGAACTTAAACCCTAAACCCAAAACACTAACCTAAATCATAAACACTTAATACTAAATGTTAAACCCTAAACCATATATACTAAACTCTAAACACTAGCATAACCCTAAACTATAAACACTAATACCTAAACACAAAACCCTAAACATTATATATTAAACATCTAAACTCTAAACACTAAATATTAAACCCTAACCAATAAATGCTAACATAAAACTTAAACCCTAAATGTTAACCCCTGAATATTAAACCCCAAACACTAACATAAACCCTTGCCCTAAACATTAACCCATAAAACCTAAATGCTAACATAAACACTAAACCATAAACAATAAACACTAACATAAACCCTAAACCATAAATACTAATATAAACATTAAACCCTAAAAACCTAAACACTAACATAAACCATAAACCTTAACATAAACCCTAAATGCTAAATCTTAAACAATAACATAAACCCTATACAATAAACACTAACCCCTAAACCCTAAATGTTAACATAAACACTAAAGTCTAAACATTAAGCACCAACATAAACCATAAACCCTAAATAATAACCTAAACCCTAAACACTAGCATAACCCTAAACTATAAACACTAACACCTAAACACAAAACCCTAAACATTATATATTAAACATCTAAACTCTAAACACTAAATATTAAACCCTAAACACTAAATGCTAACATAAAACTTAAACCCTAAATGTTAACCCCTGAATATTAAACCCCAAACACTAACATAAACCCTTGCCCTAAACATTAACCCATAAAACCTAAATGCTAACATAAACACTAAACCATAAACAATAAACACTAACATAAACCCTAAACCATAAATACTAATATAAACATTAAACCCTAAAAACCTAAACACTAACATAAACCATAAACCTTAACATAAACCCTAAATGCTAAATCTTAAACAATAACATAAACCCTATACAATAAACACTAACCCCTAAACCCTAAATGTTAACATAAACACTAAAGCCTAAACATTAAGCACCAACATAAACCATAAACCCTAAATAATAACCTAAACCCTAAACACTAAACCTTAAACCCTAAACACTAACTTAAACCCTAAACCCTAAAGGATAAGCCCTAACACTAACCCTAAACTATAGGCACTAGATGTTACCATAAACCCTAATTACTAAACCCTAAACCATAAATGTTATCATAAACCTTAAATCATAAACCCTAATTACTCATATAAACCCTAAATCTTAAACACTAACATAACCCCTAAACCATAAACCTTAAATACTACTATAAACCCTAAGCCATAAACCATAAACCATTAATCTAAACCCTAAACCTTAAATACTAATCCCTAAATGCTGCCATAAACCCTAAGTATTGATCTAAACCATAAACCATAAATGATATCCTAAACCTTGAACCCTGAACACTAACTTAAACCATGTTTTGGTTGGAACTTGTTTTTAGCGTTATCGATGCTTGTTTGTGGACTGTTCATGAAATTTTAAGGAAACTCTACTAAACAGTGTAAAATGAATTGTACAACATCATCCAAATACCAAAAAATGGTTTCTGCAATTAGTTTTCTAAAAACTGTAATTCATTTTTCGGAATTTATTTTTCAGTGAAACAAATAGACCCTAAGTAAAAAACTTGTATAAAAACAAATAGAAAACATCAAATTACGGAGAAATATAGTGTCAAGTGTGTATTACAAAGGAAACTATAGCTTATGATTAAATATTGCATAACATAATTCATCACTGCAAACGTCATGCAAGAAAATATATTGGCTAATGTTGATTAACTTGTCAATTAGAGAAAAAGGACCACCAAAGGTTTAAAGCTTATTGAAATTTTAGGGTTAAGTCAAAAAATTGAGAAAAATGATTTTTTGATGTTTTGGACACGACTCATGTACTACGGAATATAAAATAGATTAAATTCGGAAGGAGTTCACATATTATAATAAAATATAAGACTTAAAACATGAATGCTTAACATTAATTTAAATTTTATCTTGTAATGTGTAATTGTTTTTAGTTGTCAAACAATTTTTAGAGCAAGTGTTTAAAGCTTTCAATTGACAATATCCCTTCTTCAAAGTCTTAGGTTTAAGACCCAGAATTAGCAAAAATTTTCTCCCCCTTCCTTTAGATGAAAATTGTTTAAAAAAATTGTTTTTAGTTATTGTTTGATATAGCTTTAGATATTTTCCTATAATAAATTACTTATCAAGTTATTCTGGGCTACTTTAATTACACTTCAAATTAATTTAGAAATCATTGTAAAATAATGTAACAACAAAATATTTTAAAACAATTGCTTAACAAAATGCATAAAAACTATTACAAATTTAAAATATTTTTGTTATAGTAACGTTTCTTGAAGCTTGGGAGTAGGAAGTACTGAACTAGTTCAATGGGATTGATTGAACAACAACAACAATAATAATAATAATAATAATACAAATTAATCTTATAGTTTCGGTGGACAATGTGTTAGTGGTGGTCTAATGGTAGGTGGGGTGCTTTAAATTTGTGGATTATATTGCTGCCCATGTCTAATATTGCCTTATCAATTCTTTGATAATCCTTATTTATTCTATTTTCTATTGGAATAAATAAATAAAATCCAACTCGGACAAATCTTGCTCACTTTTGTGCATATAAAAGGTTCTAAAAAGTGCAAAAGACCCCAACAACCACTTTTAAACCATATATATATTCATCTTAATATCTCAATCAATCAACAAATGAAAATAAAAACTCTATCCCGAGCAAGCATTCTTAACCGGTTGGCCGAATTGCTCATCTTTGTTTTCTCATATTCCTCTTAAGTCATGTGTTCTAGACCTACTAAGAGCACTCTCTTTCTTTCCCTCTACTCTAGATAGAATTAAGATTATGTTTTAACGTAAACATCATGTGCATGGCCATGGCCCCCAAAACCAATTCTCTATTAAATGTTTTTGAACAAATCCCTAAAACCCCATTCACAATTCCATGCTTACTTTGTCCCACCAGATTATGCCCCCTTTTGCTACCCTATATAAACCCCTCCTCCCTCCCTCTCTTTCCATCAGTTCAAACTTTGAAAACCTTTAGGGAAGATAATAGTCCCCATGGATAAGCTTGTTACCCTTGCACTCTTCTCTGCTTGTTTCTTCACTTCCTTCCCACTTGGGAACTTTGTGCATGGTGCTATAATATCATCATGCAGCCAAACACCCTACCCTGATGTGTGCAACCATTTCATGGGAAATGGTGTTAATGTTGCATCTACCCTTACCCTTGATCAAACCCAATTCTTGTTCCGTGACCTTGCGATACAAGTCACCTTAGACCAAGCAGTTCAAGCTCATCGGCTCGTCTCAACGATGGACTTGAGTTCGTTCGATGAGCGAGCCAAATTGGCTTGGAATGACTGCT
Source organism: Hibiscus trionum (assembly GCA_030270665.1). NCBI lineage: Eukaryota > Viridiplantae > Streptophyta > Magnoliopsida > Malvales > Malvaceae > Hibiscus > Hibiscus trionum. The sequence continues at coordinate 20,905,242 of BSYR01000022.1, forward strand.
TGGACCTTTATGAGGATACCATTGTCCATCTTAAAGGATCAAAGAGCACTAACAATCCATTAGATGCTCAAACCTGGTTAAGTGCTGCAACAGCCAACCAACAAACTTGCCAAAACGGTTTCATTGACTTCAACTTGGCCTCTCATTTACAAACCTTACCAACCATGTTAGGCAACTTCTCCAAGTTGATTAGCAATTCCCTGGCCATAAATAAGCCCACTGTTACCACCAAACAAGTTGGTAACAGACGCCTGCTTGCCCATGAATTCCCTGCTTGGCTTTCGGGTGCCGACCGGAAGCTCTTGCAGAAAACTGGTGCACCGTTAAATGCCGACATCGTGGTGGCTAAGGACGGTTCCGGTAACTTCAAGACCATATCAGAGGCTGTGGCGGCAGCTGGCAGTGGCAGAAGAACCGTCATACACATAAAAGCAGGAGTCTACAATGAAAATGTGGATATTCCAAGGTCAGCCAAAAACATAATGTTGATCGGAGATGGAATGGGTACCACAGTTGTTACTGGTAGTAAAAACGCTGGAACTGTCACAACTTTCCGTACAGCAACTGTTGGTAAGACATCAAACTATGCATCATAAATGGTTTGGTCGTTAAGTTTCCACAACACATAATTTATGACTGAAAATTCTTGTCTAACTGTTCCACTTAAGTTTCATCTTTGAACTCAAGAAACTTTATTAAACATTATTTCCCTAATTAGCATTATTATTATCCTCAATTAAAATAGAAAACTGACACTCACGCAAATATCAAAAAGTTCCTTTCTTCATCTTCAACAGTAAAAAGTAGTAACTCAACTTTTACAATTAATTGGATATTCTTATGTCTCCTATTTCACCAACAATCACAAAACACTACTTTATACGATACGGAGAAATAGTAAAAATTAATAATCTTTTCCCTTTCCTTTTGTCAAATATCATTTCTTTTTCCTTCTTTTCAACATAATACTGAAAAATCAGTAAAACACAATATCGTTAGATTATTCACTTAGTTCATTTATTTTTTCTTCTAGGTGTCTCTGGTGATGGCTTCATAGCTCGTGATATAACCTTTGAGAACACCGCTGGACCCCAAAAGCACCAGGCAGTGGCACTCCGTTCCGGCTCCGATTTCTCAGTGTTTTACCGTTGCAGCTTCAAAGGTTACCAGGACACCTTATACGTCTATTCTCAACGTCAATTCTACCGTGACTGTGACATTTACGGAACTGTGGACTTCATATTCGGCGACGCCGTTGCCGTTTTCCAAAACTGTAACATTTACATCCGAAGACCGATGAGCGGCCAAATGAACACTGTCACAGCACAAGCAAGAACGGACCCGAATGAGAATACGGGCATAATCATCCACAACTCACGCGTGACGGCATCATCTGACCTGAGAGCAGTTCAGGGTTCATTCAAGAACTACTTGGGGCGGCCATGGCAGAAATATTCAAGAACTGTGTTTATGAAGACTGGTTTGGACGGACTGATTGATGCAGAAGGCTGGTTGCCGTGGAGTGGAAATTTTGCCTTGAGTAGTCTTTACTACGCTGAGCATATGAACACCGGCACCGGTGCAGGCATCGGTGGAAGAGTGAAATGGGGTGGATATCATGTTATAACAGCAACAGATGCCGGGAAATTCACCGTCGGTAATTTTCTGGCTGGGAATGCTTGGATTCCGGGGACTGGAGTGCCATTTGATGCTGGACTGTGAATTTGTTGATGGGGTTGACTTGAGGGGTGTTTTCGTCATTTGAAAATATGTAAATTTGACAGTGACCGATATGTTGAAAGTGTGTGTATATATAGTTGAAAATTGAAATTGTCTGTATGTTTGAAGAAATGAAATAATAAAGGCAAAATGACAAAAGATGCCCCCAATGTTTGCATGTTTTGTCATTTGGCCCCCTATTCTTTTTTTTGGTCCAAATATGCCCCCAACGTTTGCTTGTTTTGTCATTTGGCCCCCTATTCTTTCTTTTGGTCCAAATATGCCCCCAACGTTTCATTCGTAGTCCAAATATGCCCCCAACGTTTCAATTTGGTCCAAATATGCCCCCGTTAGATGGAAACTGTCAGTCAACTGACGTTCAACAGTTGATGTTGACTGGACTTGCCACGTATTAAGATCGGCTGATGCCACGTCAAAATTTTTTTATAAGCCGTTGACCGTCAGTTGATTGACAATTTACATCCAACATGGGCATATTTGGACTATGAATGAAACGTTGGGGGCATATTTGGACCAAAAGAAATAATAGGGGGCCAAATGACAAAACCATCAAACGTTGGGGGCATATTTGGACCCAAAAAAAGAATAGGGGGCCAAATGACAAAACATGCAAACGTTGGGGGCATCTTTTGTCATTTTGCCAATAATAAATACAAAGGTTTCTTTTCTTTATCTACTTGTACTTTTATTTATTTCATTTTTAAAAGAGCGTAAATATTTTCAAAAAAAAAAGAGCGTAAATAATATAGTTCATAATTAAATATTTTAGCAATGGTTAAATTAAAATTTATAATATACTTTTTTTTAAAATCTATCCATGATTTTAACTTACAGCCCAACTAAACTTCGATCATAATTTCACGTATGATCGGATTATTAAATAGAGTCTATTAATAATCTTTAATTATTATGTATTTTTAAGTAATGGAATCGGAGGAATTAATAATGCGTAGAAAACAGAAAATACATTAAATGGTTTAGGCTTAGTTTGTGGTTGCTTTTAAAAAGTGTGGTGGAAAAAGTGATTTTCAAACTAGCTGTTGAAAAGTAGTTTTGAAAAACTAGTTAGTGTTTGTCATTGAAGTCAAAAAGTGATTTTAATGAGATAAAAAGTCTATTTTAGACATGATATTAAAAAGTAAAAGTAAATTTAGGTGATTGTTCAATTTAATTAATGTTATGGTTTATGAAATAAATCAATTTCAATTATAATAAAAAATATTTTTTTATAAAATTTAATATGAAAATATAAATTATATTCTAGATTATATACGGACATACCACTTACACATTAATAATAAATATAAAATAAAGTACAAATAAAATAATTTTATTCTCAATATAAATATTATAAAATATATATTATTTTACAATTATGCATGCATAAACATTATTTTAACAATAAATTATAATTAAATAATAAGGGTAAAAAGGTATTTTTATTTTCAAACTAGCTTTTCCACCCAAAAAGCTATAAAATCCAGCTTCTTGGTTTGGGTGGAAAAGCTGATTTTAAAAGCAATCAAAAACAGCATGTTTTAACTAAAAGCACTTAAAAAAGTGATTTTTGGTTGCGAAACGCAACCAAAAACAGGCCCTTAGATGATAGTGAAGGAAGCCGCCGCCGCCTGAAGCTGTTTTCACATAAAAGTTAGTCCCTTCGTTTATACGATGGAGGCTGCATACAAACTTCTTAATACAATATTTTTTGGTAAAATGACAAAAAATTCTCCTAATATTTACATATTTTATCATTTGGTCCTTTATTCTTTTTTTTTACCAAACAACCCTTAAAGTTTTAATTTGTTTCAAATATGCTTCTATTGGATAGAAACTGTCAGTCAACTGACGGCCAACAGTTGATGTTGAATGGACTTACCGACTTACCATGTGTTAAGATCTGCTGACATATCAACATCATATTCGCCACATGTCATCATCCGATTCGGCCACGTGTCAGCGTGATAGTCAACCACGTGTCACTATGAAGAATGGTATAGCAAAACAATTTTTTAAAAAACTCTGACGTGGCATATGCCACGCCAACCGATCTTAACGCGTGGCAAGTTCAGTCAAAATTTGCCGTTGACCGTCAGTTGATTGGCAGTTTTCATCCAACAGGAACATATTTGGACCAAATTGAAACGTTGGGATTGTTTGCTCCAAAAAAAGGAATAGAAGGCCAAATGACAAAATATGCAAATGCTGGGAGGATCTTTTGTCATTTTACCTACTTTTTTGTCATTCCGGTTGTTCAGGGTTTTGTTCTAACTAATTTGAATCGATTTGTATTGCACAATTGTTTATGTTGAGTGAGTTAAGATTTACTTATACGATATCAAATTGCTTACAGTTGAACAAACCCTATTAATTTCTTAATATCATACTTTATAGTAATATTACTAGAAACTTAAAAGATTTTATCCACACATATTTTAACAAGTATTTGAGATTTTTGGATCGAACTAAATAACAAAAGGAATTAAAATTGTAATTGGAAATATATATTTATAAGTTAGCCCCTCTTGAAGAGTCTAAATTGTTAACTGCAAACGTCATTTAGTCACAATTATTCAAAGATGGAGAGAAGAAAATATATTGGCTATGGTTGATTAAGTTGTGAATTAGGAATAGGACCACAAAGGTTTCAATTTTCTGTTTACTATTTAAAACTAAAAAACCACAAGTTATCCAAGTGAAGATGAATCATATTTTTAGTTAATTGATTTAAATATCATGTTGAATTTTTCGGGTTTTGTTTTTGTATAATTTAGTCTCTAAAAATATTCATTTATATTTGAAATTAATATTTGTGAAATTGATTTCAAATTCAAGTTGGACTAAGTATATATTCTAATATTGCTTGGTCATAATTAGGAGATGCATGATAATTGAAATTGAAAATGAGATATTTGGAGAAAATATTACAAGAGAATGTGTTTGCAGTTAAAGGACTTTACGATGACTTATTAAATCCCATATTGAATTATATAAATTAGGGTATGTACCTTGACTACAAAGAAAATTTGCGTAAATTATTTATATGAACTGAGTTTTATACTTTTAATCAACGTCCAAGTCTCCACAGTCGTGCATGAAGTGGACATGATCTTAAGCTCTTTTACACTTTTTTGAAGAAGAAAAAAGAAGCCATTCTTTGGTGGTTGTTGACAAGTTAACGTATGGAAGATGCTTAGTCTGGTCATCACAAATTGAAATTATATGTGGTATCGAGAATGATAAAGCCAAGTTAATTAGCTTGGATTTCGAGATCCATGTGTTACAAAGTACAAACTGCAGCCGTTGGAAGCTTGGCAAAACGAACGGTATGTGTTTCAAGACTTCCACTGCTGTCTTGACTCTTGAGAGCCGCCAACACGGTGGACATCTCAACACCCTTTAGATTGCATTCAAGCAATACTCAAATTCATACGTAGTTCTAAACATCTCAATAATTAAAAATTAATTTTAACCATTTCTAAATAAACTATTAAAATAATCATATAAATAAATTGTTTTTTAATCGAATTAGTATCGCTGGTCTCGTGACCAATTTTTTCAAAAGGTTTTCGAAACAAATGATGTTGACAAGTGCATTTGATAAGTATGGGATAGAATAAAAAAGAGCAATAGATTTTCTCTTCCCTCTTCCCTTTTCTATTTTTGAAGCAAAATAAATATTAATGTAATAAAATCTCAGCCTCTAATTTTTCAATATTTTCTAACACATGTTTTAATCAATCCCACTCCCACGTCAATAGTCTCATCTTCCTTACTTTTGAATCATTTTCTTAATCGCCGTGGGTCATCTTTATGTGCTAATCTTTTTCTACTTGTAATCGAGGTGAATTTTCGATTAAGTATCTTTAAATTTATTAAATTAGTCAAGTTGGTGAGTTATATACTTTTTGAATCGAATCGATCGGGTTATCTTTAAATTCAATTGTAATTTGATGTTTTTTTAGGAACATATTTTTTCTTAAAAATAATATGAGTCTTAAAGTTAATTTCTGTTAAAACGTCTGGAGAAAATAAGTGCCAAAGGGTGTTTACATCACCAAATTTGGGCAGACTATTGCAAGTTGCAACGCATCACAGCCAAGAAAAATAGCTGCGTAATTTCTTCAAACGCAACGCTTTGGAAATTGCAGTGATGTATACTCCGATTCTGACTACCGATGGAGATTGAGTCGCACAAATTGTGTCGCTAAAAAGCAAATTAAGCAGCGGGAATAGTTTAATTATTAATGTATTACTTTCACCTATAGTCTAACCATACGTACTATTTTCAAATTTTCACAAAAAAATGTAACATAAAGTAAAAAAAACTTTTGTAAACGAATAGAAAATCTCAAATTATGGAGAAATATGGTGTGAAGTGTGTGTATATATTATAATGGACACTAAAGGTTATGATTAAATATTGCATAACATAATTCATCACTGCAAAAATCATGCAGTTGTAAATCTTGGAAGATGGAGGTTGTTGTCATGCAAAATATATATTGGCTAATGTTGATTATGTTGTCAATTAAAGAATAGATAAATGGACCACCCAAGGTTTAAAGCTTATTGAAAAGTTAGGGCTGGGTCAAAAAAATTTAGAAGAAAAATTAAAAATTAAAAATAAGAACAAATACCGAAAGAGTTCACATACGATTATGCAATATAAGACTTAAGCCCTTAATGCTTAACGTTAAATTAAACTTTTATCTTACAACGTGTATTCTTTTTATATATTGTTTGATCTTTCCTTAGCTATCTTTCTTGAAGCTCGGGAGTTCAAGTTTTGATCAATAAAGTTAAAGTGTTAGATTAAATAGATAGAGTGATGTAAACTAATCAAATCAGATTGTTTGAATAATAATAATAATAAATTTTGGTAGACAAATGTATTAGTGGTGGTCTAATGGTAGGTGGGGTGTGCTTTAAACTTGTGGATTATATTGCTGCCCATGTCTAATATAGCCTTATCAAGGCTTTGATAATACATATGTATTCTATTTTCTATTGGAATAAATAGATAAATTTCAACTCGGACAACTCTTGCTCACTTTTGCATGTATTGTCATAAATCAGTATCATCTTCCTAAAAGACATGTTTGATAAGATATACAGCGTCACCATTTATATATTTCAAGACCTCTATTTTTTATTTTAATGTGGGATTAATGTCCTCGCCTCTTTCTAAGTGTGACATTCTCCCCTACTTAACCTCGTGACGCACTCATCGCGAGTCAACTACGCTCGCGATGGGGTATTGTCACGATTGTCCACCCTGCCTACCTTACTCATGGGCGATCAGTGTGAAATCGGGTAATCAAAGGGTCGCTCCGATACCATTTGCCACTGTGCCATTATTTTAATCTCAAAAGACATGTCTGATAAGATGTGCAGCATCACCGCTTATGTATCTCAATATCTGTTTTTATGCTAGATTAATGTTTTTGCCTCTATCCAAGCGTGACAATTTGCAGATATAACAGTATCACAATAAAGCCATGTGGTATCGAAAGAGGTTCTGAAAAGTGCAAAACAACCCAACGACGACTTCTAAACCATATATACTCCTCCTAATATCTCGATCTATCAATCAATCAAAATAAAACCCACATTAAAAATATATCATAATAATCAATAACTCAATTTTTGATAAGGTTTTTGCTTGAAATTATGAATATAATGGTTTGAATACTTTTCAATGTACAAACATCTATTTAATGGTTGATACAATATTAAGTTGTTTAAGAGTAAATATTATCATGAAAATATTATGGTCCAATTAGAACTTTGTTTTGAAAATTAGTAAGTTGTCTCTTGATCCTTCACTTAATTTTCCAAAGCTATAATGGCAAAGACCGATTGAGTGAAGATTTTCATCATTATTATCTTCTTCCTATCAATAAAGTAAAATAAGCAAGAATTTAAATAGTCTCCTTAATAGACCTAAATTCAAAAAAAAATTATCTATAAATTAAAGATTAAAAACTAATAAATATTAATCATAAGACTAGACTAAAAATGTTAAAAAATAAAGAAAAAGAAAATATATATGAAAATTGAATTGGCAAGAAAAACAAATGTTGTGCCGTGAATTAGGCGCATGCATATGTAGAAATAAAAATACTTAGGTGCTGGTGTTGGCCATGAAAAGAAACCCAATGAAAATTCTGTTTTAACGTAAACATCATGTGCATGGCCCCCCGAACCTATTTCTCTATTTGATGTTTTGAACAAATCCCTAAAACCCCATTCACAATTCCATGCTTACTTTGTCCCACCAAATTATGCCCCCTTTTGCTACCCTATATAAACCCCATAACACTTAATTTATGGCTGAAAATTCTCTTGGAACTAATCCATTTGATTTTCATCTTTGGACTCAAGAAACTTTATTAAACATTATTTTCCTTTTATATATTAATAATTAGCATTATTATTATTATTATTATTATTATTATTATTATTATTATCCTCAATTAAAATAAAAAAAACTATGGCTTTCATGCAAAATATCTGGAAGTTGTTGTGAATAAAATAAAGAAGAACAAGAATAAGAACAAGAAGAACAAAGAGATGAGAGAAAGAGAGAGATTTGTATTATTCTTAAATATAGAATTGTATACAATGTGTTCAATGAATCATCTATTTATAGGCATAAGAAGTACATAATACATTAAACTCTAATTCATAGAGATAATATTCCTAATAATAAATAAATCAAACTCCTTTGATAAAGTTCTAATCATGATAGACATCCACATAGATAAATATTCATAACACTCCCCCTTGGATGTCTATGAAGATAATGTGTCTCGTTAAAACCTTACTAAGATAAAAACCCAGTGGGAAAAAAAATTCTTTAGTGAAGGAAAAAGAGTACACACATCTTTGATACGCATAACATGTTGCCTCATTAAAAACCTTACCAGAAAAACCCATTGGGACAAAACCTCGGTTAAGGGAAAAAGAGTGCAACGCGTATTTACTCCCCCTCATGCAAACATCACAGAAGATCTTTAAATCTTCATAATTTAATCTTGAATATCATTTTTCTAAAGATCGTGAGGGATGAAACTTTGGAGTAATGTGGTTCATGATGTATCCACTTTCAAACTGAGATATACATCTTGCGTTATCTTCACACAAGATAGCTTTTATCATATCTTGTAAAAGTAAATCCACATATCTTTTGGATATGTTGGGTCAATAGTCTTAGCCAAACACATTTTTTGGCTTGCCTCATGCATAACAATTATTTTTACGACATTTGAGGAGGCATCAACGAATGTTTGAAGATCTAAATGTAATGATCTTTGTATATTCATAGATATTTCTTGACCAACTAATATATAGTGCTTCAAGACCAAGAAAAGATATAATTATCTTTATTCACATCCAACAATCTTACAACTATTGGGATACTCAATAGATATGCTATATTCATATTGAATTTTCTTTAAGAGTCTTTCAGCTTATGTCTATTCATAGACAAAAGAAATATATAAAAATGCTCGATCTTCAGGTCGAGATAAACTTGATGTCAAGATTCAAGTACTTGTATTGAAAGTACTTCATGAGTTTCTAATTTGAAGCTCTTTAGGAGTTCTAAAATTATCATAATGGATCTTGATCCAAACTCCTTTATAAAATACATAAGGAAATCCGATCATTCTTATAGTATTTTCTCAATTAGTATTCACTAAGGCGATTATATCAAATGCGCCAAAACATTCATGAGACATGTCTAAATAAATTTCCAAATGCTTATAGCATTTTAGATTCTTCAAGGATAAATATGGATCCACAAATAATTAGACGCATGTAAAATTTTCAAAACTGCCAAAGTAATTGCATCCACCATGAAGTAATTAAAACTTTTCATAAATCATAGTTCAAGTCGTATTTACGACTACTTATTTGTGCCTCACTTGCATTACACCTTTAGGTGTTTGGACTGCTGGTCCAAATACTTCTATTTTAGAAGTTCAAAGCGTCTTTCAATATTGGCTAATTCAATATATATACTTCTGGATAGATTTTATACAAGATCCTCGATTTCTTTCTTTACTTCTATAGAAGTATTTTATGTAAAATTGTTTGTAAAATCGTTGTCGACAACTTTCCAATTTTCTGGTTCCATTCTCGTAATGACATAACTCATCGAGATCTCTTCAAGATTTCAATCTTTATTTCAGGTACCTGAAACTCTTATAGAGTTTTATTATTTGTTATGTCTTGGGTCTCTTCAGGAGCACCCGCCTCCAATATATGACCATCTCATATTACTTTCTATTTACGAGAATTTTGATTATTGGAACCATTTCAACTATCATGCTTCAGGCATGATTTACATTCTCTCGCTCTAACATGTAATTTAAACTTAGAGCATTTCAGCTGGTATATGAGACTTAATTACTCTCATTGGGTCAGTAAATATGTCTGGCAGTTGACATGTAATAACATGAATTATCTTATGAACTTCTAGTTCATATACGAGGATCTAGATAACGATAATTCATTTTCCTCTATCCAGCTGATTATTATCTCCCCCTGATGTTGAGAAAAATCATGTCATAAATCATAAAATGGGAGACTCGTACTCAATATATATTCTCAACCCTTTTTATTTACCCATTTTGTGCGTTGTGGTGGAGCAATTCATATCGCACATTCAAAAATCATAAAATGGGAAATGTATGATTTCTGACCAAAAACCAATCATAACGGGGAGTTTATTATAACTCGTTGGCTTGATGCGTATAAGTGTTGCTATATGGAAACACCATATAAATAATAACTATTTTGTTCTCATAGTTTAACTATTAAATAGGAGGCATCCAATTGAAATTTTGCTAAACTATATTTTTCATAATCAATAGGCTTTGTAACAACTGATATAGCCTAAAATATAAACCCACTAGCTTTTCAAGACGAATAGTCTAACTGCATAATCTGAATCTTTTAGAATCAATCTCACAAACTTCTGGTTGTAAGTCGATAAAACAATGTAGATGCATCTACTAAAATCATATAAAACTTTCCACATTTGTGGATATATGGGCCCATATTTCGTTCAGATATGCAAGACATACAGTCTTAACTTCAGTACAAGAACTTTAAGTTCTAATTCTTTTGGTAAGTGGGATCATCTATATCCTTTGAGAACAAACAACACAAGAACTTCAAGTTCTTTTAGTAAGTGGAATTTAATCAATTCCTTTAAGCAACACAAGAACTTCACGTTCTTTAATAAGTGGAATTTAATTCATTCCTTTGAGAATAAGCACCACAAGAACTATAGGTTCTTTTAATACACGTGCATGTAAATCTCAATAATTTCTGCACCACTATTGATCAGGATGGTCTAACCGATCATGCCAACTATATATATATATGTATATATCTCTGAATTTGTAAACTCCTTGTTTACCATAACAAGTAATTCAATCTCACTCGTACATGTCTAGTACGACCATCAAAATTATTCCTTTAAATAGGAATATATTTAGCTCTTTCGGAGCTTTCAATTGAAATTATCTTTTGGTAGCAATATATAGCTCTCCTAGGGCTTTCAACTGACTTTTTGGCTACCAGAACTTATATTTATATTGGCTTATTTCAAATGCCAATTGATAACATATGTTATCTATAATTCCCAAAGGGATAGTTTGCGAACTCATATTGCTCTCTTTATGACTTTGACGAGTATAACGCAATGCGAATATGGAATAAAGTTCCATTTGACAATAACATATTTGCTCAACCAGAGCCTTTTGTGATATTAGTACTTCCAGATATAGTACTCACATTATTCCCTTGCATTTTAATCGAGAAATGCATAATTGTGCACTTTTCAAAATGTGCTTTGTTTCATTTACTTCAGGTAATGAAAATATGTACTTTGTATCATTCACTTCGAGGAATGAAAAATATAAAATATAGCACATCATATCAAGTCGATTATCTATCAGAGATAAACTTTCAAGTGCTCTTCCGAAGTATTGATATTTTAGTACTTTGAGAAATACTACTCATATTTCCCCTTGCATTTAAATGGGAAAAATATTTCTTATGATTAAGTACAATATGAGTACTTGCATTATTTGCTAGGCATAAATAGCCACATTTCTAGGCATAAATAGCCACAATTCATTGTATATTTTATTCCGGAAGTAATCATATTCTTCAAATAATAAATTAACATAAAGCGTAAATAAATAATATGTGAAATAAATAAACATAAAGCAAACTAACATAAATAAATAATAAATAAAACGAATTAACATAAAATAAATAAAATTAAAAAAAAACACAATTATTCCTGTTAGAGGTTACAAGGGAAATAAAATAAATGGTAAATTATTCCCTTCAAGGGTTATGAGAAAATTAACAATATCCAATTGAGTTGGACCAATAACGCCATAATTATTTTCGCCATAAACAAATTTTGTTTATATTTTATTTCATTTATCATTCATGATTATGGATAAAGTCCATAATACTTTGGCGTTTAACAAGTACGAAACCAATGGTTTATAACATCACATTGGTAAAAGGATTTCACTTCCTTAGAATGATCTTTATCACTCATGTCATCCTTATAACTTTGCTACCAGCGGGTAGAAGTATTCTTAAAACGACTATATTTTTCATGTGTATATTCATAGCCTCGACCACGACCACAACTTTTAATGTGATTTTTTATTTCTTCCATAATATAATCTCACATTCACTTCAGGGAATGGAGTAGAGCCAGTGGGCCTTTGAAACCTTTTTCACATATCCTTATCACAGAGAACAAAGATTTAATCCTCGTACGCGGCATTGTTAAACCTGTCCACAAGGTCCTTTAAAAACCTCCTTTGAGACCAGTAGCCTCGCAGAACGGGATGTCCAGCCAATTATACTTGGATTATATCGAAATTATGTCTCTAACTGAATAATGATTTACCATGTTTGCTTTCATTTCAGGGAATGAAACAGATCCAATAATCGCATGGAATAAACATCATGCTTGCATTCACTTCAGGGAATGCCCCATCATTGATAATTGCATGGAATAAACATCATGCTTGCATTCACTTCAGGGAATGCCCCATTATGGATAATGGCATGGAATAAACATCATGCTTTGTATTCACTTCAAGGAATGCCTCCCATAAAACTTTTTAGATCAAGAAGAATTTTCGTAACTTGAAATTGGGAGAAGTCTATGGTCAAGTTTTTCAACGAAGAAGAAATATTGCTTTCGAGCAAATATAGACTTTATAATAATCTTCTTGTAAATTCAAAATCATCATGATTTATCGCACTTTAAAATAATAATATAAAGAATAAAAATAAAACTAAAATTTACCGATATTGATTTTTCTCTCGTGGACAATGAAGACATAGCATATGACCGAGATAGCTTCTCATAGTCTCTTTATATCACATCTCTTTCCAAGCCATTTAAGCATATCATGTAAAACTCAAAACACGGTTAAAAATATTAACTTTTACCAAATAAAATGACATAAATAATAATATGAAAAATATCAAATATAATCATATAAGTAAAAGTATGAATAAGCATACCGCTAATTAACCCTTTTAGGAACAAGAGAAAACACGCGTAATTTACACCAAACGCAACCTCTTCGTCTCTGTCGATTCGTCTTTTGGTTTGTGAGAAGCCACAAATTTATCTCTTTCCAATGTTCGAATAAAATCAAACATACTTCCAAAATTTTCAAAAATTAAAACAAAGTTAAAATATAAATAGAAAGACAACCGGTAACTAAAAAAAATAAGGAGAGAAAAAAAAAACTTATCTTTGATTTATTCTATAATCGAATTCTTCCCGGTAACTTCTTTTGAATTATAACGATGAAGACCTCAGTTGATTAGAGTCTCGTGCTGATAACGTGTTGTGAATAAAATAAAGAAGATCAAGAATAAGAACAAGAAGAACAAAGAGATGAGAGAAAGAGAGAGATTTGTATTATTCTTAAATATAGAATTGTATACAATGTCTTCAATGAATCATCTATTTATAGGCATAAGAAGTACATAATACATTAAACTCTAATTCATAGAGATAATATTCCTAATAATAAATAAATCAAACTCCTTTGATAAAGTTTTAATCATGATAGACATTCACATAGATAAATATTCATAACAACTATTTTTTTTTTCTTTTTCTTCTTCAATTGTAAAAAGTAACTCAACTTTTACAATTAATTGGAAATTCTTATGCCTCCTGTGGCTGTTTCACCAACAATCCCAAAACACTGTACTTTTTTTGCAAATATAATTTATTCTTCCTTCTTTTCAACATAATTCTGAAAAATCAATAATCCATAATATTGTTATATTACTCACTGAGTTCATTTGTTTCTTTTTCTAGGTGTCTCTGGTGATGGCTTCATAGCTCGTGACATAACTTTTGAGAACACCGCTGGACCCCAAAAACACCAGGCAGTGGCCCTCCGTTCCGGCTCCGATTTCTCAGTCTTTTACCGTTGCAGTTTCAAAGGTTACCAGGACACCTTATACGTCTATTCTCAACGTCAGTTCTACCGTGACTGTCATTTACGGAACAGTGGACTTCATATTCGGTGACGCCGTCGCTGTTTTCCAAAACTGCAACATTTACATCCGAAGAGCGATGAGCGGTCAAATGAACACCGTCACAGCACAAGCAAGAACGGATCCGAATGAGAATACTGGCATAATCATCCACAACTCACGCGTGACGGCATCATCTGACCTGAGAGCAGTTCAGGGTTCATTCAAGAATTACTTGGGGCGGCCATGGCAGAAATATTCAAGAACTGTTTTTATGAAGACTGTTTTGGACGAACTGATTGATGCAGAAGGTTGGTTGCCGTGGAGTGGAAATTTTGCCTTGAGTAGTCTTTACTACGCTGAGCATATGAACACCGGCACCGGTGCAGGCACCAGTGGAAGAGTGAAATGGGGTGGATATCATGTTATAACCGCGGCCGATGCTGGAAAATTCACCGTCGGTAATTTTCTGGCCGGAAATGCTTGGATTCCGGGAACTGGAGTGCCATTTGATGCAGGACTGTAAATTTGTTGATGGGGTTGACTTGAGGGGTGATTTCGCCATTTAAATGTAAATATGACAGTGACCTATATGTTCAAAGTGTGTGTGTATATATTGTAGTTGAATTTGTCAAAGTGTAGAAATATAAAACTTGTATAATAGTGGAATATATGGTGAAGTGTTTGTATTTTTTTGAAGAAATTAAATAATAAATACAATGGTTTCTCTTTATTAGATACTTGCACTTGAACCCAACAAATTTTCTAGTGAAAAAATGAAGAATATTTATTTTATTTTTTAAAAGAGTTAGAAATGTAATTAGTATATTTGATAATTACATATTTTAACATACGGTCAAATTGAAAATTAAAATATATCTTTTTAAAAATTCTACAAATAATTTTAACTTACAATCAATTAAACTTCAAAATAATGGTGGTAACGTTTTAGCCAGCTTTATAAGTGACTGCAGATGTGGCTTGACACCGGAAAACAACTTCTCTATTGTCTGGCAATATGCTCGAGAGTGAGAGCAAAGTCCATGACATATTTGTTTGGTCTGTTCTCCATGACACCGGAAAACAACTTCTCTATTCTCTAGGATCCAATTAAAAATTAGAATATATTAACAATAGATATTTTAAAATAACATAATTGATTACTTAGAGGAATTAATAATGCGTAGAAAATAGAAATACATTAGATGATAGTGAAGGAAGCAGCAGCCGCCGGCAGCTGTTTTCACATAAGATTGAGTCCCTTTTGTCCTTCCTTTTATACGGTGGAATTTTTTTGTTTCCACAAGCGCCTCAATTATAGGGTTTAGGGTTTAAAGTTTAGGGGTTTTAGTGTAAAGGTTTAGAATTTAGGGTTCATGTTTAGAATTTAGGATTTAGGGTTAGAATTTAGATTTTAGGGTTAGAGTTTAGTTTTAGGGTAATATGGGTAGGGATTTAGGTTTTAACCTATAAACCCTAAATTTTAACCCTAAACCTAAAATTCTATCAACAATCCCTAAATTCAAAACTACTACACTTATACCCCTAAATTTTAAAACATAAACAGAGTCTCTAACCCCTAAAACTAAGAAGCTTGTGTAAAAAAATTTCTACAAGCGCTTGTGTATAGAACAATTACCCATTGATTAATTAGAGGAATTAATACTGCGTAGAAATAGAAATACATTAGATGACAGTGAAGGAAGCAGCAGCCGCCGGCAGCTGTTTTCACATAAGATTGAGTCCTTTTTGTCCTTCCTTTTATACGACGGAGGCTGCATAGAAACTTCTTAATACCATACTTATAAGTAATATTACTCAATACTTTGGAGATTTTTGGATCAAATTAAATAACAAAAAGACTTATACCCGTAATTAAAAATATATTTATAACATACAAATGTTAGGTGTATTGGTAAGGCGTATTGTACTTCTAAAGAGAGAACGCGAATTTAAACTTTAGAGATGATATTGTTGGGAGGGACAGTCTCGTACCTCAAACATAGACCCGTAAGATAGAGATGCGTATTACCAAAAAAAAAATATTTTATATGGTAGTCCAAATATTTTTTATATATAACGCACAATTAAGTTAATCACACCTCCCCACAAAAATATTAAACTTAGTTTAGAATTACATTTGAAAAGTGGTTTTTTTTAAACAATTACAACTGGATTTCATTGATAAAAACAATAGAAGGAATTAGAATTATAACGCACCCAAGCATAGAGTGAGAAATGAAAACAATAATCACCAAAAAAAATCATACATAAAACAACAATATTAAATCCAAAAATACGGAAAAAAAAACATTCACTTGAAAGTGACGTCCAACATCAAAAGAACACGGTAACTTTCATAATAAAAAAATTTATCTCTGTCGAACGAGATGTTTTACGAACAGTGACGGAGCCACATGTAGTTTAAAGGGGTCAATTGATCACTTGATTTGTTATTATATGAGATTTTCAAAGAGTTAAATGTGATTTTCAAGGAATTAGTATAAAATTTTTCATGGAAATATTAGAATTGACCCACTTAATTTGTTTGGGTATAGGATCGACAATATTTATATTGTAGTGGCATGAGAATCCCCGTACCTTAAAGTCTATTTTGACCCACTATATAAAAATTATAAATCCGTCACTATTTACGAAGGAATAAATGAGTGATAAACAAACTACATGACAGGCTGTTTCGTTACATAATTCTAATTAAATCAGCAAATAATCTTTTAATAAAGACGATAAAAAGAATACAAAATCCGGTTGTTGGTAAGTAATGGAAGCTGCGTAATCCATGTAGAATTTTTCCAAATCTCCACAATCGTGCATGCAGTGTGTACAATCAGCCTAAAAAATCTGCAACTTGATACACGTAACTTTCAGAGATTAATTACTTTTATTATTTTTCTTGGTGGGTTTAATTATAATCCCTCATAGTCATTGGTCATTTATCTTATTCTTTTTTATACTTTTCGAAAACGGTGGTGGTTGAGAAGTTCTTGTTTGGCAGATGCTTAGTCTCGTCATCAAGAATTGAGTGTACGTGTCGCTTTAAGAATGATAATAATAAAGAAAAAGGCAATTTTAGTTAAGTTAAGGTAAACTACATAAAATACCACTCAATTGGAACATATTACTGAAGTATAATTTGATATTATTATACTATTAAACTTAATTTTAGCTTCAATGTAAACACTTGACCGTTAACTATAACGGGCCGTTAAATCCAAAACGTCGTCCTTTTGAAGCCTAAAATAGGCCAAAATGACGTCGTTTTGCTAGTAAAAAAAATAGAAAAACATTAAACTTTGGGAAGCTTGAACTCAAGACCTTTAAGGTGAAAGACTTATATCAAACCACCAAGCTAACTTAAATATTTAATACTATTCTAACGAAAATAATATATAAATAATACTGCAGTTGAACTTAATTTCATTTATTTCATGATATAATTTTATAATATTTATAATATAATTTTATAAATATATT
The DNA here is from genome assembly GCA_030270665.1 of Hibiscus trionum. NCBI lineage: Eukaryota > Viridiplantae > Streptophyta > Magnoliopsida > Malvales > Malvaceae > Hibiscus > Hibiscus trionum. The sequence continues at coordinate 20,923,032 of BSYR01000022.1, forward strand.
AACTTTATAAATAAATATTATTTATAATTTATATATATATTTTAATAGATATAATATATAATTTAACCCAAACCCTAAATCAAATATTAATTAAAACATCAAACCCAAAACCCTAAAAACTACAAACCCTGAATCATATATTAAATAAAACCCCAATCATAAACCATATATTAACTAAACCCTAAACCATATATATAAATAAATCCCAAACCCTAAAAAATAAACCCTAAACATAATTAAATCATAAATTCCAAACCCAAAATCCTAAAATTAAAATATTATTTATAATATATATATATATATTAGGATTTGTAATATAGGGTTTAGGATTTATTTATGTATATGGTTTAATGTTTGTGTTTAGGGTTTAGGATTTATTTATCTATATGGTTTAAGGTTTGGATTTTGGAGTTTAGGGTTTAATTATATATATTATATCTATTCAAATATATATATATATATAAATTATAAATAATATTTATTTATAAATTTAATATATTTATATATATGGTTTAGGGTTTATTTATATATATTATATCTATTAAATATATATATATATATATAAATAATATTTATTTATAAAGTTAATATATTTATAAAATTATATTATAAATATTATAAAATTATATCATGAGATAAATGAAATTAAGTTCAACTGCAGTATTATTTATATATTATTTTAGTTAGAATAATATCAAGTATTTAAGTTGGTTTGGTGGTTTGGTATAAGCCTCTCATCTTAAAGGTCTTGGGTTCAAGCTTCTCAAAATGTAATATTTTTTTATTTTCTTTACTAACAAAACGACGTCATTTTGGCCTATCTTAGGCTTCAAAACAACGAAACCAAAACGACGCCATTTTGGATTTAACGGCCCGTTATAAGTTAACGGTCGAGTGCTTACATTGAAGCCAAAAGCTAAGTTTAGTGGAATAATAGTATCAAATTATAGTTCAGTGGTATGTTCGAGTCAAAAGATAAAGTTAAGTGGTATTCCATGTAGTTTACCCTTAAGTTAATTAGGTTTAGCACTTAATAATAATATCATAGTTTAGGGATGAAATTGGCATGTTCAAAAATTTGAGAATTAATTTAAAATGAAGATCAAAGTTTAGAGACGTGTAATGCAACTAACTTTAATATGTTGGAACAGTTTTCGAATAATAATAATAATAATAATAATAATAATAATAATAATAATAATAATAATAAAATCTCAGCCTCTAATTTGTTTCAATATTTTCCACGACTTGTTTTAATCAGTCCCACTCCCACGTCAAGATTATCATTTCTGTAGTACATTTAGCTCATATTAATCTATACCATCCTTATATATTGTGAGCTTCAAATATAGATATAAATAAAAAATATACAATATGTTTAATTTTAAATATATTTTGGAGATAATTATATTCTTCCTTTATAGACATGATAAGGAAGATGTTACTACTTACTACATGATTTTGAGCTCTAAATCTAAGATTATAACAAAAGAGTTTTAAACATTATTCCAGTCTCCAAAGGAATATCGATAAAAAAGAAGATCATATTTTTACATGAGGAAATGTTTGATACACTATAATAGAGAAAAACTTTTTACTGTTTTTTTTATAAAAAATAAGAATTTTGAATAATATATAAATAATTTAATACACTTAATATTTCATAAAAAGATTGAAAATTTGAATAATATAAATTAGTTTAATAGAATTAGTGGAGAAGTTTCGAAAAGTGTTGTTGAAAAGTAGAAAGCATGAAACAAAATGTTTATGTCCGTTAAAACGTCTTAAAGAGGATAAGCCAGTTGCCAATGGGTTCTTTTCATCGACAAAACAGCCAAAAAAAAAGGTTTGTTATTGAAATTTTAAATAAATTTTTAAAACATTTTCCATATTTCTTTTTATATTTGTTTACAATTTATTTTTTTAACATTTTTGTAGCTTTTAAACATTTTTTATTTTTGCCAAAAACAATAATTCATGTTAATATTGACAAAAAATAGTTGATATTAACTTAATTGATGAATCTAAGAATTAAAATGATTTTTTCCAAAAAGAATGATGGCTAAAAATGTTATTAGCACAAGAAAATTGACGGCTTAAACGCTTTGAAAATTGTTGTGATATAGACACTTGGATTATGACTACTGACGGAGATGAGTTAATCAAATTGTCATTAAAGCAAATTAAATAATGAGATTAATTATCAACCCAAATAAACGAAAGGGAAGGTTCAAATAGTAGTTTACTCATAATAAATTAATATATATTATAAAATAGAGAAAATATAGTAAGAGATATGAGAATAAAGAGTTAAATTTGTATTATTTTTTCAATATGAGGAGTGTCTATATATATACTATTTTAAACTCCATATTTATATACGTAAAGTATATGTTTAAAAGCTTAATTCTAATTAACTTTAAATTCTAATAATAATGGACACTTATAAGTAATAAATATTTATTACGAAATATATTACAAAGGGAGTTCATGATTAAGAGAATTATAACTATTCAAAAATGGAAGTTGTTTTCGCACAAAGTATATGGGCTAATGTTGATTAAGTTGTCAATTGGAGAATAAAAAATGGACCACAAAGGTTTAAAAGCTTATTGGAAGCTAGGATTAAGAAAAGCAATTTAGAAAATATTAAATTGATTCAAACTTTATAACTACTAAAAATCGATTTAAACAATAATATCCGGTCTAAGTTTATGTTGGGCTCGAATATCTTCAATCGATATAGTCAATGAAAGGTATGAAGGTCTCTTTGAATTTGGGAAGCAAAAAACGAAATAAAAATTATAATTTTGCGCAACCAATTTTAGAGTGGTTCGACCTTCTCAACCAAGGTTTACATCAACTACCTTAGCATTCACACTAAGGATTTTCTATTTCACTCGTGAATTGTTTCCTTTTTATAGGCTTAAAGAGATCACATTTACATGCATATTTTTTTCGAAGGCTAAAATAGAACCTCCCTAATTTTTACTTAGGCTCAACTAGAACTTATCCCTCAGTTACGAGGTCTTGACATTTGGAAATAATATACCTCTCTAGGTGGTTGTATACACATTTTGGCTCACTATGATTGAACTTAATTACAAGATATTACAAAATAAACAATGAAAAACTCTATTGTCTTAATCTTTAAGCTTGAATGTTCATCTTCTTCTTCTTCAAGTGTCATTGGCTTGTATTTATAGTACGTGAAATAAAAATTAGTTGTTTATAGCCGTTGGGATTGTAACCCCCTCGTCCCGGTCTGGCTGATTGACCGGTCCAAGTGGGCCACACGGGGAAAACCGAGCGAAAACCAATTAAGATTCCCCCTCGGTTAGCAACCCTATTTTTTTTTCTTCTTTTCTAGATGCTTGTATTAAATCCTATGTGAGGGGACACGCAGCGAACAAACACGGACACAAAACTCACAAACCTGCAATTAAACAATCAAATTTTCCATTTTAAGCAGGACGTATCGATACGCCTTCAGAGGGTATCGATACGCCTTGACCAAGGTCAACACCCTATGGTCAACATAAGAGGACCGTATCGATACAGCCCATGAGCGTATCGATACGCCCTTCTCGGTCAACACCACTTGGTCAACTAGGTTGAACCGTATCGATACGCCTGGACACCGTATCGATACGCCATGCACTCTACAACTTCCCAAGATTACAGAGAGTTAAGAGGGTATCGATACACCCTTGTGTATCGATACGCCCAGCCTAACCTGAATTTCAGAGAGTTGGGACCGTATCGATACACCCCACGTATCGATACGCTCAGCCTGATTTGAATCTCAGAGAGTTGAGGGTGTATCGATACACAGGGGTGTATCGATACGCCCTGCTTTACAATACTCTGTTTTTCAGCAAAAACATATAAGGCACACACTCTAAATGCATAACTAAACCTCCCTAGACCCAACAACACACAAACACCCTTTAACAACCAAGATGTCAACACACATGGCATTCAAACACACAAGGATCATGCATCTCAAGAATTCATACACCAAGGCAACCTAAGCATTTACAACATGCCATCCCCCTTAACATTCAACAAAGTAATTCATGCTTTACACCCCAAAACATCATATATAACAAAGAGTTATAAAAATTTATACAACAACCCTTTTTGCCACATTGCTAACTAGTACAAAATTACCACCGTACTTGAGTTACAAAACTTGGAAGCCCTTCTTGCCTTGCTCCGAGCTAACGCCACACTAATGATCTGCATTGTTGAACATGGAGAGCGTAAGCTATAAGCTTAGTGAGGATGCTCTAAAACGAAAGCAACAACAATGCAGGGTTCAAGCATGTAATCCCTAAACCTCATATCTAACATGCATAGGCAACATCACAAGTAGTCCTAGCTAGTCCATCAAGTGACATAATATGGCATATTACCTCATATTAAGCACCAAGCATCAATAACAATAGTCATGTTTCACCACCATATATCACCATATATGAATAAGTTAATTGGCCACTTTAAATTACCCCGATTGTGCGGATTTAAAACTCAACAACACGTTACCTCGGTGGGATTACACTCATCACCGGCCTTGCATGGACGGGATTCCACTCATCGCCACATGCCCTACGGATGGGATTCCACTCATCATCACGTAGAAATGAATAAAAGCTTCCGGTAGAATATTACATTACCGTACTCCTCCTTGGTGCCTCAACGCCACCAAGGCCACGTACGTTTTGACTCAATTTGTGTGCACACTAATCCTAATGATCGATCATTTACAACCGGTAATTATTTAATGCCAATTATCATTTACCACAACACGTTTTCCATCAATCATAACTCATGCTCATCACATATATATACACCTCATGAATATACATGTTCAAAACCACCAAGATCACAAAAGCATAGCTAAGTAAGCACAATAGCATATATGGATATCAACGAATAACTAACAACTCGAGTTAACTATAAGTGGCTTACCAAGCACACTTTACACAAGCACACTACACATACTCGAACCAACTTTAGGATAAGTTTAAAACCACTCACCGCCCTTCCTTTGTCAATCGAAACAATCCTCCTACGACCTCGTATTCGGCTCCAAAGCTCCTTCAACGTTTCTTCTTGCTTCTAACCAAACAAAACACACTTATTACACCATAATTCAATGCTAAAACTCAACTAACAACTCACTTCACAAACATAAGCCATATTCTTCAATCTCTCAATCCACAATCATCCCAAAAACTCAATTTTCGTACTCCCCAAACACCTTGCTGAAAACTCCACTTCCAAACACCAAAATGACCTCTAACACATCCCAAATCACTCTCATATCATACCCTAACCATCAGCCCTTAGTTTTCAACATAAACTTCACCAAAAACCAAATTTTAACACCTTAAAATTTAACATATGAACATAGTACGAATTTTCATCCAAATTTAACCAAATTGACATATAATGTGTATTTCATCATGATTAAGTTAAATCCCAACTCAAAACATTAAAACAATTTGGAAAACCACCTAAAATCCAAACTTTAACATAAAACCATAATTTCTCAAAGTCTCATATTTTTGAGTTTTAAGACCAAATATAGATAGAGAATAAGGAGGAGAGTCGGAAAACATAATTTACCTTTCAAAACGATGTTGAAATCAAGTAGCACAAGCAATGAAATAGTGAAAAGCTTGAGAGAGTTATAGAGATGGTGTTTTCTCGTTGGAAAGAAAGATAGAAGGGAAGAAGAAGATGATGACCTTTTATAAATTAAGAGTTATCTTACTTTTAATAAAAGTTTTGGGTAAAATCGCAACATAGGTCCCTCCCCTTTTATTAAAGCTCAATTACACCACAACTTAAGTTGAGTTGATTCTAATTAAATTTTATTAACTCGACTAAAAACTCGGTTTACTCCTAGGCCCAAAACACGGGTGTTACAGGGATGAATTATAGCCGTTGTGGACTAAATTTCTAGCATTAAATGCAATTCTGCAACCTTAGGTATCGTTAACTGTCAAAATAAAAAAGAGTCATTGCATCATTTAAGTATAGTGTACCGGTATACGATACATCCGTATCGATACAATACTTCGGGTATTGATACGGAGGCTTCCGTATCGGTACACGAAGTGTCCTCTGGAATCTTAAAAACAAAAGCGTATCAGTACAGGGCATTGTTGTACCGGTACGAGCAAGTTCGTATCGATATTGGAAGTATCGTATTGGTACCGAAAGCCTATTTTCACTTTTAAATGCTTTTGAAAATATTTGTTTGAGTCAAAAACATTTTAAAACCTTTTAAACATATTATTCAAGTTAATTTAACTTTAAATTAATTTTACAAATTCTATTTAAATTCAAAAACATAATTCATTGAGTTGTATCAAAATAAATATTTCAGCAGTTTATTAAATTTAATTTTATTTGTACTTAATCTTTTAGTTCTATTAATCATTTTAGTTCACAAGATAAAAAAATTATAACTATTTGAATTAAGTGATATAAACTTGGGAGCATTAATTGCTCACTAATCTAGTGACTAGTATGATTTGATTTGCTATACCCTTTCTTAGAACGATTTAATCATTTACTTTAATAAACAAAGTGATGTAAACTATTTTTTTAATAAAGTGATGTAAACTAATTAAATCATATTATCCAAATAGTAAAGATGCAATTTAATTTTGTAATTTTGGTGGACTGAGTATTAGTGGTGGTATAATGGTAGGTGGGGTGCTTTAAACTTGTGGATTATATTGGTGGACATGTCTAATATAACCTTATCAACCCTTTGATAATCCATATCTATTCAATTTTGTATTGGAATAAATAAATAAAATCCAACTCGGACAATTCTTGCCCACTTTGGTAGACAGAGTATTAGTGGTGGTCTAATTGTAGGTGGGGTGCTTTAAATTTGTGGATTATATTGCCGCCCATGTCTAATATAGCCTTATCAACCCTTTGGTAATCCATATCTATTCTATTTAATTTGAATTTTATATTGGAATAAATAAATAAACAAAGTCCAACTCGGACAAATCTTGCTCACTTTTGTGCTTACACACATGGAACTATATCCCAATGCCCCGTCGTGGCATCAAGAGAGGTTCTAAAAAGTGCAAAAGGCCCCAACTACCACTTCTAAACCATAATTATTGAAAGGTGTATATATATATAATTTTGGGAATACGTATATAGAGGGATTTGTTTTTTTAATAGAATATATACATAATTAAATTATAATGACTAAAGTAATTTTTTATTCACGTGTGTAAAAAAATACACAAGTTTCATTATTTATTCTTTATAAATAATTTCTGTTTTTGAACCTAAGTCTAAACTCTAACAATAATCTCAAAATTCTAAATTACTAACCTCTAAAACAGAAAAGATTGTGTAGTAGAGTACATAACATGTATAATGTATATTGAATAATTTAATCAAGAGACTATGGTCCAATTAGAAAAATAACTTTGAACATTTGTGGATTGTCCTTTAAATCTCACCCATTTTCTAAAGGTATAGTGGCAAAGACTTATGAGTCAATAAATGTTTGAAAAATGAAATGGCGAGAAAAATAAATGGCATGCCGTGAATTAGCCGCATGCACATATAGAAATGAGAATACTTAGGTGGGGTGGCAATGAAAAGCAAACCCTAGAAATCCCAGAACCACAAAGCAAGCCCCAAAGATTCTGTTTTAACGTAAACATCATGTACGCATTGTGCATGGCCCCCCCCAAAACTTATATTTGATGTTTTGAACAAAACCCTAAAACCCCATTCACAATTCCATGCTCACTTTGTCCCACCAAATTATGCCCATTTTCTAGCCCTATATAAACCCCTCCTCCCTCCCTCTCTTTTCATCAATTCAAACTTTGAAACCTTTAGGGAATATAATAGTCTCCATGGATAAGCTTGCTGCCCTTGCTTTCTTCTTTGCTTGTTTCCCACTAGGCAAATTTGTGCATGGTGCTACAACAATATCATCATGCAGCCAAACACCTTACCCTGATGTGTGCAACCACTTCATGGGAATTGGTGTTAATGTTGCATCTACCCTTGCCCTTGATCAAACCCAATTCTCGTTCCGTGACCTGGCGATTCAAGTCACCCTCGACCAAGCAGTTCAAGCTCAACGGCTCGTCTCAACAATGGACTTGAGTTCATTCGACGAGCGAGCCAAATTGGCTTGGAATGACTGCTTGGAGCTTTACGAGGACACTATTGTCCATCTTAAACGATCAAAGAGCACTAACAATCCATTAGATGCTCAAACTTGGTTAAGTGCTGCAACTGCTAACCATCAAACTTGCCAAAACGGTTTCATTGACTTCAACTTGGCCTCTCATTTACAAACCTTACCATCCATGTTAGGCAACTTCTCCAAGTTGATTAGCAATTCCCTTGCCATAAATAAGCCCACTGTTACCACCAAACAAGTTGGTAACAGACGTCTGCTTGCCCATGAATTCCCTACTTGGCTTTCGGGTGCCGACCGGAAGCTCTTGCAAAAAATCGGTGCACCTTTTAATGCTGATATTGTGGTGGCTCAAGACGGTTCGGGTAACTTCAAGACCATATCAGAGGCGGTGGCAGCAGCTGGTGGTGGACGACGAACCGTCATACACATAAAAGCCGGTGTATACAATGAAAATGTGGATATTCCAAGATCAGCTAAAAATATAATGTTGATCGGAGATGGGATTGGTGCCACAGTTGTTACTGGTAGCAAAAACGCTCAAACTGTCACAACTTTTCGTACAGCAACTGTTGGTAAGACATCAAACTATGCATCATAAATGGTTTGGTCGTTAGCTATTGAGTTTCCACAGCACTTAATTTATGGATGAAAATTCTCTTGGAACCACTCCATTTTGATTTTCATCTTTGAAGTCAATAAACTTTATTAAACATTGTTTCCCCTATATATATTTAATTAATTAGGAATATTATTATTATTATTATTATTATACTCAATTAAAAAAACAATGACTCTTATGCAAAATATCCCAAAGTCTATTTCTTCTTTAATAGTAAAAAGTAACTCGACCTTTACAATTGATTGGATATTCTTATGTCTCCTATTTCACAACAATCCCAAAACACTACTTTATACGCTATGGAGTAATAGTAAAAATTAACAATCTGTTTCTAACTTAATTATGAAAAATCCTTAATATCATTAGATTACTCATTGTGTTCATTTGTTTCTTCTTCTAGGTGTCTCCGGTGATGGTTTTATAGCTCGTGACATAACCTTTGAGAACACTGCTGGACCCCAAAAACACCAGGCAGTGGCACTCCGTTCCGGCTCCGATTTCTCAGTGTTTTACCGTTGCAGCTTCAAAGGTTACCAGGACACCTTATACGTCTATTCTCAACGTCAATTCTACCGTGACTGTGACATTTACGGAACCGTGGACTTCATATTCGGCGACGCCGTTGCCGTTTTCCAAAACTGTAACATTTACATCCGAAGACCGATGAGCGGCCAAATGAACACTGTCACAGCACAAGCGAGAACGGACCCGAATGAGAATACGGGCATAATCATCCACAACTCACGCGTGACAGCATCATCTGACCTGAAAGCAGTTCAAGGTTCATTCAAGAGCTACTTGGGGCGACCATGGCAGAAATATTCAAGAACTGTGTTTATGAAGAGCGGTTTGGATGGACTGATTGATGCAGAAGGTTGGTTGCCGTGGAGTGGGAATTTTGCCTTAAGTAGTCTTTACGAATTTTGCCTTAAGTAGTCTTTACTATGCTGAGCATATGAACACCGGCTCCGGCGCAGGCACCGGTGGAAGAGTTAAATGGGGTGGATATCATGTTATACCCGCGGCCGATGCCGGGAAATTCACCGTCGGTAATTTTCTCGCCGGAAATGCTTGGATTCCGGGGACGGGAGTGCCATTTGATGCAGGTCTGTGAATTTGTTGATGGCGTTGAGTTGAAGGATAATATGTAAATATGAAAGTGACCATTTCTGTTGAAATTGTGGTAATTGGTATAGCTTTTGTTGGTTGATTACTTAACTTTATGATAGGTTATGCAAACACATATAAAAATGTTGAATTTCTCAAAGTGGAGGAAAATAAATGTATAATAGGGGAATAAATGCTGAAATTGTTGTATTTATGAAGGGAAGAAATAATAAATACGATGGTTTGTTTTGCTTAGCTACATTAACTTTCATTTACACTTTTTTAAAATAAATATTAATATAAGTATAAATACAAATAATATATTCAATAGTTGTTTAAAGCATATATTATAATATATGATCGAATCAAATATCAAAATATTTTTTAAAAAATATATAAAGTAAATTTTTTTATATTTTATATTTTTAAAATAATGCAATGGGCACTTTGATGAATTCATATTGCGCAATAAAAAACATGAATACATTAAAAAGGTTGTTAATTTTAATTAAGTTGAATGATAGTGAAAGAAGAATCCATGGAGTGAGTAGGAATGTCAATGACACAAGTTTATGAAAATTCATTTTTTTCGCACTCATTTAACTAAGTATGGTTATAAATTTTATCGATAGTGGCCAAGAATAAAAATACAAAATTAGATTTGTCTTGGGTAATAAGGCGGATGTGAATAAAATTTTGTATTCGCATCATTCTTATCTGTCTTATTTTTGTTCGCCCAATATATATAATAAGTATATTTTCTCTAAAGAAATTATACTTATTCAAATGATTTTACGTAAGGATGGCAAAAAAAAAAATTAAATCTGACAGGTCTTGACCCGATCCGATTTGGTAGGGTCGGTTTTTTTTTGTATTTTTGATTTTTAGGTTGGGTTGGGTTTTTAAAAGGTTTGGGTCGGATTGGGTTTAAGGTTCAGAGATCAAGGTGGTAATTCTCCGCCTCGCCCTAATTTATTTATAAATATACATATATATTTAATATTTTTATTAATTATCTTCGAGCACGTTGAGTTTAATAGAGTTTTTAATTAAAATTTTGGGATTATTCTGAGTTGAATTATACTTTTATTACATCAGGTCAGGATAAAAAATATTAAATTCGAATCAGATTTAACTAAAATTTTAAATTTTTGAGTCTTTTTCGAGCGGCTAAAAACTCGCCATACTGCCATCTCTAATTTCATTAGCCCAGTCGAAAACAGACATTAAACGGTTTATTCACGCTTACTTTTAAATGTAGTCTTAGGCTCTTAGCCCAATGCTGGTGGACTATATCCTCAATAGTTACGAGCTTATCCCCATTGAGATTTTCCTTATTTTTATGCAAGTATTGAAAGGCAAGCCAAAACAGCCCACATTCCATCTTTCTCACGTATATGATCAGAGCATGCCCACAAATAGATTGTTTTGCAAGCTTCTAACAGTTAAAAAGAGTAAATAAGTCGAGTCGAATTTAAATAGTGTTGCATTCGATTTGATTTGTTAAAAATTGAAATTGAGTCTAATAATATTAAGATCGACTCATTAAAAATTCGAGCTAAATATTTACCGAGTTTTAATTCATTAACCCTGTCGAAAACAGACATTAAACGGTTTATTACTCATTTGCGGTCTTATTCATAATAATAATAATAATAATAATAATAATTATTATTATAATTATTATTATTATTATTATTATTATTATTATTGTTGTTGTTGTTGTTGTTGTTGTTGTTGTTGAATGAATTTATTTAACAACAATAATAATAGTATTGATATTGAATTTGGGAGATGAGTCGCGCCCTTTGCATTAGAATTGAGAGTCTTTTATGGAGAACTTTGTCCTCTATTATTATTATTATTATTGTTGTTGTTGTTGTTGTTGTTGTTGTTGTTGAATAAATTTATTTAACAACAATAATAATAGTATTGATATTGAAATTGAGAGATCAGTCGTGCCTTTGCATTAGAATTGAGAATCTTTTATGGAGAGCTTCGTCCTCTTTTACAATGCTTATTCTCTACGATACTTGAAAATGACAAAGTAGAGAGAATTTGTACTATTACAAACTATTACACCATCTTCATCATCATTATTATTAACATATATTTTAGTTCACTTTATATTAAAAAATTTAATAATTATATTTTTGAGTAGTTCACGAACTTTTTAAGTTGAGTATCAAACAGCTCAGCTCGTTGAAAACTCAATCCGAATTCGAGCTTGAGTCGAATCCAATCAAATTGAGCTTTGACCGAGTTAAACTCAAATACTCCCTCCGTCCCACTTAATATGTCCCTTTTGTATTTTGAAATTTTTCCATTTAAATTGTCTCATTGAAAAAATCAACAACTTTTACAAGATACATTTCTCTTGCTACCCTTTCTTTAATTTTCTAACAAAACAAAATATAACTTTTCAAGGATAAAATTGTCATTTTAATTAATTTACATCAAATTTTTTTTACAAATTTTTCTTCTTAAAACTGCGTGAAAATTAAACAATAGACATATTGAGTGAGACGAATTAAATAACTCACAATTTATCTCGTCTCATTTACAACTTGTTTCATTGTTCCAAAATGTATATTTCATATGATATCCGTTTCATCGAACACTTCCCCATTCCAAAACTTTCGTCTCCACAAATTGAAGATAATCCAGCATCCATTAAATTGCCAAAAAGATTTCAAACCAGTGGACACCTAGGAAGGAATAGATAAATAAAAAAATAAATTTTAAGAGTATAAAGTTTTTCCCCATTGTAAGATGATTTAGTTTTAGAACATCCATTTTGATTCGAAGTTGCAGTACCTGAACAGCATCCTTTGAGAAATAACAACCATCAGCAGGAAAAAAGAAAAAGATAAACATGGTGGATTCACCAACCACAATTTCATCAGCAGTAACAAACAACAGAAAATTGAAGTGGTCAACAATGGATTAAGATTACAAGGGGGAAGGCTTATCTATTTAAAAGAAAATGAATGTGGAAGTGATAAAACCAAGTCTAAATACCCTACACAATTCAACGGATTTACATGCAAATTACCACTCACACTCAAATCTAAACATTTTCCTAAAACATTACATTACAACACTCATTTTCCAGTTCCCACATCAATTTCAAACCCCCCAGCAATAATTAAAACAACCCTAAATCATCAATTAGTGGACAACTAAACAACACCTGAAAATTTAAAAAAAAAAAAGAAGAGAAAATTCAAGCTTTTCAGTGCTTTACATGAAAAAGCCAACGAAGGCTACACTTTCCGTGGGCGACCGCGTCCCCTCTTAACGCCGGGAGCTGGAGGGGCGGTCTCCGCTGTTGTTTTAGCCATCTTAGGGGGGCGTCCGCGTGGCCTTCCGCTTCCGGGAGTGGCTTTGGGTTTAGGCGGAGCAGATGGATCTTTAGGCGGACGACCACGGGGTCTAGGCGGAGAGATGACGGTGCCTGGTGGGAGAGGAGCCTTGGGCTTAGGTGGACGCCCACGTCCACGCTTGGGTGGAGCATTCGGGTCGGGTCTCATGTAATTGTTCTTTAGCATTACAATTTGACCACGTTGTTTCATCTTGTTGAGGTGGTGGGAAAGTAGAGTGGTGTGAGCAGCTGGGAGATCCGAGCGAGTCGACTCAATGTGTTTCGCTATTGTCGACTTATTCGACCCGGCTTTCTCGTTCAATGCGTCTATGGCTTCCAAAATCATCTGCAAAGGAATATCAAAATGAAAAATAAGCTTACATGAAACCAAAAAAGAATAACAAAACACAACTTTGGGATGAAAACTCAAGTACCTGAGAGTAGTCTGGAATTAAAGGTTTCTGAGCACCATTCACAACTTCAGTCGCCATTGAAATCTGAAGCTTTTTTTTTTCCTTTTCTTTTTCGCTGGGAGAGGAGATTGGGTTTTAAAGGAAAAGAAAACGGGAGGAAGAAGAAGGGTATGAGCTATGATCCAACGGCTGTTGTTCATTACATATGAGATCACGAGGATCGGTGACGTGGTTGGAAGCTGAACTATGATTGGAAGGTCTCAGAACTCTGGATTTATGAATTTCTTTCCCTCCTTTTCTTTTCAAATTCATCGAATTAAAAAAAATAGAAAAAGCATATCATAACTTATGTAATTAGTACAAGATAATGTTTATTTATTAATTTAATCGCAATAAATATATGTGAAGGAAAATATTTTGATATGTAAATTGGTGTAAATTTTAATTTACACGAGTCTTTTTAATTTTATGTTTTAGGGATTTTGTTTATAGGGCGTAGAATTTAAGATTTGTAGTTAGAATTTAGAGTTTAGAATTTAAGGTTTAGGTTTTATGGTATTAGGGCTTGAGATTTAAATTTTAAATTTTATAAAAGTGTAAGTTTTTTTACACAACTTATATATCAAAATATAACTCATATATAAATTACTAGAATAAAAATTTATAAAAATAATATTTTTTCACTAAAATCACGCTATAAATCATAAAATATTAATTTCAACAATGTTGTATTTTCCCACCACCCCATGTGCAAAGGAATAAATAAACCTAATAAAAATTTCACCTAAAGAACTCCTCTTGTTTTCCCTTTACTTTTTAACGAATATCAGGCGTGCTCTCAAAAGGAAAACTTGCAGCCATATTTTATTACGAAATGTTATCTGTACAAATTCCTTTTCTGAGTAAAAATATCTGTAAAGTTTCTTAACAATTGATATTTTTTTTTAAAAAAAGAAAAACAGATTCCTCAATATAAATTAGGGAAAACTACACCAGTGACCACCGAAGATATTGAGGATACCTATTTGAACCACCGAACTAAAAAAAACGTCAATCACACCACCAAACTTATTAAATCAACCTATTTTGACCACCGCCGTTAAAAAATTAACGGAGGGGTGACGGAAGTGCCACGTGGCAGTTAACAGGACATTTTTAAAATTACATGTTTAGTCCCTGTTATTTACTTATTAAATCAATTTGATCCTAATTTTATTTTAATTAAATAAAAATTAATCAACCAATCAAATTATGACACGTGTCATCACCCAATTGGATTAATTTAATTTATTTTGTTTAATATTTAATATATTTTTTCCTCCAATCAGGTGGTGACACGTGTCATCACACATTTTATATACATATCTTATAGTGCAGTAAAAGTAGGGAAAAAGAAGTAAAAATGGTTGAAATACGACTCGAACATAGATTATTTGAGATGTGTATAATCACACAAACATCCGAATTAATTTAAAACTGAAAACTATTAAATATTAGATTTAAAAGAAAAGAAATTCGATTTAAAATATTTGAATATTTTTCCTTTTTTCATATTTAAATCGAATATCTAAAAATGAATTTGATTTAAAATATTCGAATATTTTTTCTTTTTCGTAATTTTTCTCTTTCATATTTAAATATTCGAATATTTTTTTCTTTTTCGTAATTTTTCTCTTTCATATTTAAATATTCGAATATTTTTTCTTTTTCATATTTAAATATTCGAATATTTTTTCTTTTTCGTAATTTATGTTCGAATCGTATTTAAATCGAATATTTAATAGTTTTCAGATTTAAATTAAATCGGATGTTTGTGTGATTATACACATCCTAAGTAATCTATGTTCGAGTCGTATTTCAACCATTTTTACTTCTTTTTTTCCCTAACTTTTACTGCAGTATAAGATATGTATATAAAAGGTGCAAATAATTTCACTAAGAGAAGTTTGTCTCAATGGTAAAAGCTTGGGAATTAATTCCCAGGTTCGAACCACCATAATGCTCTTTTGTTCTCTTCTTTTTCCCTAACTTTTACTAAACTATAAGATATGTATATGAAAGGTGCAAATAATAACACTAAGAGCAGTTTGGTTCAATGGTTAAAGCTTGGGGGTTTTATCCCCTTAGTCCCAAGTTTGAACCACCATAACACCATCTTCATTTTCTTCTTTAAATTTCCTTTAACCAGATTGGAGGAAAAAATATATTAAATATTAAACAAAATAAATTAAATTAATCCAATTGGGTGATGACACGTGTCATAATTTGATTGGTTGATTAATTTTTATTTAATTAAAATAAAATTAGGATCAAATTGATTTAATAAGTAAATAACAGGGACTAAACATGTAATTTTAAAAATATCCTGTTAACTGCCACGTGGCACTTCCGTCACCCCTCCGTTAATTTTTTAACGGCGGTGGTCAAAATAGGTTGATTTAATAAGTTTGGTGGTGTGATTGACGTTTTTTTAGTTCGGTGGTTCAAATAGGTATCCCCAATATCTTCGGTGGTCACTGGTGTAGTTTTCCCTATAAATTATACTACTAACTCTAATTATTTTTTTCATCGATAAACTTGTAGGATTTTAATAAGCGATTCATATTATTAACTCTAATTATTCACTGTAATATAGGACAAAATACTACATAATTTAACAGATTTACATGCAAATTACGAGTCACACTAAATCTAAACCCTCCCTGAATACAATATAACACTCTCTCTTTTTTTTAAATTCCCACATCAAATCCAAACCCCAAAAAATAATTAAAATTAAAGAAAAGAGAGACTAAAACATCAATTAGTGGAGAAGAGAACTAAACAACGCTTAAAAAATTAAAAAAAAAAAAAAAAACTCACGCTAACTTCGCCATCTTTTACTTGAAAAGCCACCGTGGGTTACACTTTCGGCGATCGACCACGGCCTCGTTTAACTCCAAGAAACGAAAGTGTATTCACCTAATTTTATCCGGATTCTTTAGTTTTACATATATTACGATTGATGTATTTTATTTATTTTTTGCAGATTACAAAAGATCTTAATTGCATAGATATGGGAAGATTGCAAAAGATTATGTTCAAATATAAAAAGTCAAGCTATGTGCAAGAAATTCTCACTACGGACTTGCGACAAATTTGTGATATGATATGTGCTTTTATGGGTCAGGATGTCTTCTTACGTATTGACCGTCTTTTAGTTACATTTCTAACGCATTTTGGAACGACTCAATCGGACATCGGGAGCTCAAGATATGCTAGTTTTATTGAAAACAACGCGTGCAGAAAATTAGATATACGAAAATTTAATTTTATTACGAATTTTCAATTATTTTATTAATTATTTGTAATTAAATTCAAGCTTAGAGATTTCCCTATTTGTTTTTATTCATTTAGGTTTATATTAAATGTAAGAAAAGTGATTTGATTCTCTTTCTAAATGTATTTAGCATAAATAAAGAATATATTTTTAAGATTTTTAATTTTAGGGTTTCATGGAGACTATAAATAAGCTTAATTCCTTTGTAATTTTTACCACCACCACCAACACAATACAACACACACAAAGAGCATTGTAAGAATTCTAGAGAGAAATAAAATGCATAAATTTTTTCTAGCATATTTTGGGTTCGAAATTTCTCTTTTACTTTTGCTTCGGAATAGTGAAGAACTAAGGCGTTACGACGTGTAAAAATCCCTCTGCTCTAATTTAATAAAATATCTAGCCCTCCCTTTTTATATATTTAATTATTTGGACATTTTTGTTTTATTTTTTTAGATCTTGCACTTTCTTTTTTTAATTTTCGTATTTGAGTTTTGTTTTGTTTTAGTCCTTTTAGGTAATATAATTTTCCTATTTATTTTACTTTCGTAATATCCATGTGCATTCTTTTCTACATTTAGTTAGCTAAATTGTGTCCTACATTAGTGCATACATGCACTTATTATTAAGTGGTTCTTGTGTGTGTGTGATCTAAGACCATTTTTGGCATTAACCTGCACCCACTTATTATTAAGCGGTTCTTGAAAAGTTCGAATCAAATAAAATAATAAACAATTACAAATATCCCAACTACCCACTTTGGTTTATTCAATTGTTGCATGATATTTTTGGGAGTAAGAAACCCAAGATTATCAGACTTTTCACCTCCCCAAACACCCAAACTCCGACCACCGCATCGATCTCATCAATTGCCCGGTCGTGGCCACCATCGCCACCACCATCTTGTCCGTCGTCCTGTCTCGATCTCAACCTATATCGTCACTCGCAATGTCATGCCGTGGTTCGCCGTGAAAGCCGCCTGAAAGATTCAGTGAGAACCTAACCATCGCCCCCTCGATTTTTCTCTATTTTAGGCCTCCACGACCGTCCGTTCGTGGCGAGGGAGTGACAGCTAAACTCCTCACGTCGAGCTGAGCAGAACCCTGCCCGTTGAGCGTTCATCCGTCGTTGTTAGGGGCATCATCGGAGCTACGTAAAATTCGGTTGTTTCCCTCCGTTTTGGGTAAGTTGGTAAGGATTCTAACTTAATTATCAATTTTTGGATGAAATTGCTTGTAGTGGTTGTTGTTTTAGCGTTATTCATGTTGATTTTTGGCCGTTTGAGGCTGCGCGTGGGAGTCAAGCGTCGCCAGGGATGAATTTTGGCCACTGCTCTGTTACCCTATAGTCGAACCGGTCTAACTCACTGAGACAACCGAACCGGCCCACACCAGCCATAATAGATCGGGCTTGTTTGGTTAAAACGAGAGTGGGCCAGCCTATTAAGGCCCAATAACTGAGCCTGGATATCCAACTCGTCTAGCATAACTCCAAACCCGACCCGAATTTGACCTGAACTGAGTCTGACCCGTACCCGACTCGAATTGAGTCAACCCGTCCGAGTCAACTCAGTTGACTTTGAACAAAAAGTCAACTTTTTCCGAAAACCCCTATTTATGTTTTTTGATGGCCTAAGTCCATTTTTAAAGTCCATTTCGCGAAATTTTAACCCGAAAACCTCCGAAACTGACCTTAAACCCGAGCATGCATTTTATCAAGTTTATTTATTTAAGGGTATTTATAGTTGAATTAAGGACTGATAAAAATCTCTGTTGGTTAATGGTACTCACGAATCTCTCTATCGTGCTTGCGCCCAGCCCAGCTCGTCCCGATCAGTACAACCACGAAAACTCATTATAACTCGTATAATTTTATAACTTAGTGGTTTATCCTAGTATTAGTGTAATTATGTAGTGACCATAATCTTTGTCGATCTAGGTTCCAGCACTGCAGCTGAGCGTGGTCCCAATGCTCTGTAGATAATTAGACTGACCTGATATTTTGAGGTGTGTTTCTTATGTGCTATATACATGTTTTGACTGTTTGTTTGAAACAATCATGTGTACATGTCTGATATAATTTGATTTTTTTGTAAAAACATATTTTCCTGATTTAAATATGATCGTTTTATATATCTAATTTATGTTTGACTGAAAGCATGCTCTCTGGTTATTGCTTTACTGAAAAATAATTGTATGCTTATATCTTTTGTTATTACTATATATTACTTAATACTAGAAGTCTAGAACTACTGCTTAGACTGTTTTACTGGGGCACTTAGGATAGGATTTGAAGTCACTGCAGGTTCAGTCCTGATCTGGTTGGTAATCCCTACTGTAACATGTTCCTATGCTTCGGCTAGGTAATTCCTACTGGACATAAGGTATCCTCTTAGGATGGCACCTACGCCCAATGAGAATGGGTTAACGTCTGTATATGATGCAGTTCTGAGAAATTACATTCTGGAGTTCGGTTAGAGGGTAGATAGTTTTTTCATAAAAACTTTGGTTGCTCTTATAACTTGTTTTTATGCTTATATGAATTACATAAAATGTTTTTATATGCACGGTTAGAGCACACCGAGCTCCTAGCTTATACCCTAAATTTTTTCTCTTTCAAATTTTGGATAGGCTTACCGAATCTAGCACTTGAAGGATCGACACATTCACTACACATATTTTATTGTAATGTTTCTATCTTCCAAATTGTCTTATTTACAGTGACATGAGCCTATGTTTTAATATTGCATGCTTTATTACGTTGCCTTATGTGGCTTTATGATATATTTTTATTTAATATGGATTATACCGATTAACTTAGTTTACTTATTATGAATATAATTATTACTCGATTTCGATTTTGAACATTTAAATATTTTCATGAAATGTTTTTGGTAAAAAATGAGACCTCCCAGAGTTGGATATAATGCATAGGTCGGTCTAGGGGGTATAATATTCCCTTAAATATGTGTTCACTTATTTAAATATGATATTTTTATATAGTATATATAGAGTCCATATTTTTTAAGGTGACATATTTAAATTAATTTTTCTACCATATACATGATTCTCCAAGTTAATACTTTAATTTTATACAATATCTATAAATACCTTTAATAAGTATCGTTTTTACCATAATATGCCTTTATTATACATATATATACTTTATCACATATATTTTTTATATGTAATATTTTCTAACGTGTTAATAAGTTTATATATTATGTATTTATCTAAAGATCGTATTTTTTTTTTTTAAAAGTACCTCACTCTTTTTTCAAAAATTTGCATGATACATATTTTTTCGTATTTATCATCAATTATGTATGTCTTACCATTTATTATGTTTACTTTACCTAAGATATACAAATTGTTAATGCGGTGTCCCACTAAATGGGGTAAATTGGGTTAGCGCCAAAAGTGTTGGCGATGATTAATTGTTTACTTTCTGGAGGTGGGCCGATAAAATGAATTCATATTCATAAATGAATAATAATTTAAATTTTTCATGAACTTGCAAATTCCGACATTATGACAACTTGTAATCGTCTAGGTACCAATTTTTGGGCGTTGTGGGGTGCTCACCCTTCCCTACCCATAACTGACTCCCAAACCCATTTTTTGTGTTTTTGTATACCAAAATTGTTGTTTTAATAAAATAAATTGTTTTTTATTAAAATAACTTGTTTTTAGGTGATCCAATCACACCTTGAAAAAAATTGGTGGTGACTCCGTTTTTTAAATGTCGAGCTTCAAAAGGATGCGACATGAGGATTGGCTGTCAATGTTATTTTCGCCATTTTAGGGGACGTCCGTGTGGCCTACCAGTGCTAACGGTGGTTTTGGGCTTAGGAGGAGCAAGTGGACCTTTGGGCGACGACCAAGAGGTCTAAACGGGGAGACGACGTTTTCTGGTGGGAGAGGAACCTTGGGCATAGGTGGACACCTGCATCCACGTTTGGGTGGAGCATTCGAGTTGGGTCTCATGTAATCGTTCTTTAACATTACAATTTGTCCGCTTTGTTTCATCTTGTTGAGGTGGTGGGAAAGTAGAGTGGTGTAAGCCACTAGAAGATTCGAGTGAGTTGACTCGATGTGCTTGGTGATAGTTGACTTATTCAACCCAACTTTCTAGTACAATGCGTCAATAGCTTCCAAAACCGTCTGCAAATACAAATCAAAACGATAAATAAGCTAACATAGAATGACCCAGAAAAAAAAAACTTAAGGGGGATAAAACTTAGGTACCTGAGGGTAATCTAGAAGCAAAGATTGTCGAGCTAGCGGAGGGCCTTGAGTATCATTACTTCAGCAGCCGTCATTGAAATTTGAAGCTTTTTTTATCTTTTCCGAAAGAAAGCGAGAAAAAAGAGGACTTTTTATTGCGAAGTGAGAGAGAGAAGAGATTGTGGGTTTAAAAGGAAAAGAAAATGGGAGAAAAATGATCAAACAGTTGGAAATTCTTAAACTTTGGTTTACATCCAACGGCTATGGTTTATTTCATATGTGACCATGAGGATCAGTGACGAGGGAAAGAGCTGAACTAGGATTGGAAGGTTTTAGTTTCAGACGTCTAGATTTATGAATAAGACTGAATTTGTCGTTGGTGTAGGAAAACGCCTGTCGGCTACAACGGTCGTTTGAGTAAAATTGAAAAATTCAGTTGTGAGAAAAACAAGCATTGATACCTTTACTCAAGTGGAGAAAAGAGCGTTCAGACCAAACTTGAACTCGTTGGGCAACCAAATCACGGCTGTAACAGGTGTTTATAGTCACGACTGCAAGCAAAAACGAAACCTAAGTCTTTTGTTTTCTTGGGTGTCAACATTCTATTGGTTTATCAAAAGGATTTGGATTTGTTAAGGCGAATGAAAGAAGGCCATGTGGTATTGTAAAGTGTCCAAAAGTTCTATATTTCATACACATTCTAACTCTTATTATTACTGTTTTAAGCACATTTTAGGTATAAGTAGGGTCATGCATAGCATTTTACAGTATTTCATTGTTCTGCCTTACTCTATAACTTATCATTTATTTGGTGAACAAGAGATATTGTTTTAGTGTATTCTTGCTTGTAGGTACTAACAGCTGAACGAGGGAACCGAGGAGTGGAAGGCACAATGCTGAGGAGCAAACCCGAGAGTTGTACTGAAGCAGTTCTAGCTGAAGAAAAGTTGCTGCCAAGCACCTACCGAGTATAGTTGCCGCCGACCTTGCTGCCCTCGGCAGCCGACTATGGAAGTTGGGAGAATTGGAGCGCGATTTGTAGAGCAAAAACTCTTGAATCCATCACCGGCGTTCATATGATTTTCCGACATCTGTAGCAGCGGCTAGGGCTGCCAAAGCGAAATTCCCATGTTTACTTGCGGGCTAAGGCAAACGAGGAAGAGTCCATATTCCAAGCAAAGAAGTCAGCATTTAAAGCTACATTAAAGAAGGAAAGCTACTTTAGAAGACTTCTACTTTGAGGATGACTTAACCTAGTTTTGAGTCTATAAATGCCCATTGTACTTCTAGTTTTAAATCATTCTAGGTTTTCTATAGACTCTTCTTGTGTTCTTCTTTGCCACCATGTTCTAAATTCTCTTTGGGTTAGGGTTATGTTGTAACTAGAGCGAAACGGTTGTTTTAGGTTTTTGAGTTATTTCTTCAATAAACTATTCCAAGTATACTTAATCCATTGTTCTTCATTCTTTCAATCTTTCTACACCAGTCGTTTGAGAGAATCTATTTATCGGGCACGAAAGTGCAAGGCTCGCGAAAGGGTTAAGTACAGTCACAACGAGAGGCATGACTAACTTGGTTCCACACTAGTCCACAAGTTTCAGTGGCTAAAAAGGATCACTAACCGAGTTGACTGACTTGGTTCCACACTAGTCCTCAAGTTAGCAATCTCGAGCATCCTAACCTAAACATAGGAGAGATCACTGTCGACTATCCTGCCGAACTTGGAGTATCTGCCAGAATTGCCGCCAGGACGTTTTTCCATTCCACCTACCGAGACAGTACACACCCATGCAGTGGCAGTGACCTGTTGCGGCCGTGTGACAGGGTCGTAGTTTGCCGCCCGCCATACCCGCCGAGGCAACATATCGTGGCAGTAAAGAACAACTCATACCTATTACAACGCAGTTTTCACACTAAATGGCAGCATAACCTTGCCTGCTCTATCAACCATATTCTTTTCTTTTACTTGTGTTTTATTTACTCTTCGATCTCAACCAATCATTCACTTGTGTTTTTACTTTACCATTGTGCAGGAAATACGAAACGAGACAAGTTGTCCAATCCTCGTGGGATTCGACATCTTATATACTATAACTTGATAGGAGTGTGCACTTGAGCTCCCACCAAAAGGGAACACCTACACACCCTACAAGTTTTTGGCGCCGTTGCTGAAGATTGGTAACAGCAAATTTTGTTTTTCAATTTCTGCACCTTTTTACTTTTATTTTTATTTTTAATCGAAAAAAAATTTACTGTGTCCTTTGCAAGTGTATGACCAGGGCCAGCTCTAAAGGAAACTTCATTATTTACGACGATCTTGAGTGTGAAGCTAGAAAAATTAAGAGGGAGCTCAAGGAAGCCTTAAAGAACAAAGACAAAGGCAAGACAAAAGGAAGAGACCATGGTAAACAAGGACCCCACGATTGATGCCATCAATGGTAGGGGCGGGCAGCATGACTTGCCGCCCAGAAGACCACAATAACAGCAGAGGCAGGATCCCCCTGATCCACCCCAAGTGCGGACAACTAGGGACTACCTTGAACATGACTTTCAAAGTTTCGAGCAAATAGTGACGGAACTGGAGATAGGGGCAGACCATTTTGAACTGAAGCCCGTCATGTTCAACATGTTAAACACACTAGGACACTTCAGAGGGGTTGCCACAGAAGATGCTCGGCAGCATCTATGAGGATTCCTGGACATTTGTCGAGCATTCAAGATACATGGGGTACACCAGGACATATTACGGATAAGGCTATTTCCCTATTCACTGAGGGATAGAGAGAAACAGTGGTTGAATAACCAGCCAGTCGATTCTTTCAATTCATGGGCAGAACTCTGCAAGGACTTTCTAGACCGATTCAGCCCATCCAACATCATCTATAGGCTGCAGAATGAGATCACAACCTTTAGACAAGGGGATGACAAGCCAATGTACGAGGCATGGGAGCGGTACCAACAAATGCTAAACAACTGTCCACTTCACGGTCTACCGGCTTGGACTCAGGTATCTATATTTTACAATGGGGTTAACTACCCAACTCGGATGTTGATAGATGTCTCGGTCAATGGGAACATCCTAGACAGAGCTCTAGAGGAAGCACTACGGCTGCTCAACATAGCAACTAAAAATGATTATAAATACTTGACAGCCCGTCGAGGCGGCACAAGGCGGCCAACTATTGTAAATGAGGTAGAAGCTTCTGAATCTGTTAATGCCCGCCTCGACACTCTGACGGAGCTAGTGATGAAGATGGTGCAATCCCCAGGGAAGGTCCATGAAGTAAAAG
The DNA here is from genome assembly GCA_030270665.1 of Hibiscus trionum. Lineage (NCBI taxonomy): Eukaryota > Viridiplantae > Streptophyta > Magnoliopsida > Malvales > Malvaceae > Hibiscus > Hibiscus trionum. Next base: position 20,947,582 of record BSYR01000022.1, read on the forward strand.
CTGTTAAGCCCTTCTATGGCGAATGTGGGGCCAACCATGATTCCTCTGAATGCACAACATCTGCAAACTACATGGGAGGATATGAGATGAATATTAGGCCTGCCCTGAACACCTATAATCCTAATTGGAGAAACTATCCCAACTTCTCCTAGAGCAACCCAAATACAATAGCAAATCCACAACAGCTACAGGGAGGCTACTAGCAGAATCAGTCCTGGTAGCAGACTCAACAGCCACAACACAATAATTCACTAGAAGCAACTCTGCAAACCTTTATGAAACAAACTGGTGAATTTATTGTTTATACAAATAAATTTATTGAGAAAACTGAGTCTTTTATGGACAGGACGAAGATGAAGATGAACAGCCAGGAGGCTGCCATTAAGAACCTAGAGACCCAATTTGGGAAGTTCACCGAAATCTACCACAGCCGGACCATGGGAGCATCATCTAGCAGCCCGCCAGAAGCAGCCAAGCCCACTTATAAACATTGCAAGGCTATATCTACAAGGAGTGGGAAGCAGCTAGATGAACCAAGAATGGTAAAACAACCAGAAATTCAGCTAGAACAGACAAGTAAACCTGCCTCAGCAGCACCGATACTAGCCGCCCCAGCAGCAACACATACTCTAGCTGCCCCAGCAGCAAAACATGAAAGCGACCCTAACAAGGATGATCCTCCCCAGACTAAGCCCCTAAGAAAGGAGCAAATAGAGGACATCCGCGTGCCAGCACCACTTCCCCAAAAGCTCAAGCAACAACAACAGGAGAACCAATTCAGTAAATTCCTAAATATTTTGAAACATGTGCATATCAATATTCCTATGATAGAAGCTATACAAAGCATGCCAAACTATGTTAAGCATCTCAGAGACATGGTTTCTAAGAAGAAGATGATATGGGAATTCGAGACGGTGGTCGTCACTGAAGAATACATGGTTATGCTGCATAACAAGCTGTCGCCCAAGCAGACAAATCCGACAGCTTTGTTATACCATGCAGCTAGGCAGCAAGCACGAGACCAAAGCCTTATGTGATCTAGGAGCCAGCATCAACCTGGTGCCAAAGGCCGTCTTTGACAAAATAGGTATTGGACTTGCCAAGCTAACCTCTGTCATGCTCAAACTTGCTGATCACTCATTTGTGCAATCGGAGGGAAAGATTGAAGACATACTAGTAAAGGTGGGCAACCTAATTCTCCCCACCGACTTCCTCATCCTTAACTGTGAGGCCGACGAGAAACCCCTTATCATTCGTGGACGACCCTTCTTAGCCACGAGAAGAACACTGATAGATGTGGAACTTGGGGAGCTGACAATGAGGGTAGAGGATCATAGCATGAGGATGAACATGCTTCAACCCTCAAAGGAAGGAAAGGAATGCCCGGATGCAAGAGTTGTCAAGATTAGTGTGGAAACAAGACAGGGCAGCAGCTGCCGCGACAGACCTAGGGGTAGATTGAAGGACCTTATTACGCAACATCTGAAAGAACAAGAGGACCCCCCAAGAGAGGGGAAAAAGCTAAACCACCTCAAGAAGTGGTTATGTATGGGAGTTGCACCCAAATGCACTCCCAACATAACTTAATTTTTATTTTTATTTTTATTTCTATGCATTAGGATTAGAATTTATTTTGTTTTAGGATTAGATTAATTTTCAGCATTATATTAATCAAAAGTCATTTAATTTTTATTTTTATTTTTCTTTCAGGATTAAGAATAAAAGAGCAAGATTACAAAGGAAGACCAACAAGAAGCCCGCCCACCATCCTGCCGAGTCAGCAACCAGCGCAGAAAAGCATAACGGCTAGTTGACCGCCAACGGCTCCGAAAATAACGGGCAGAAAAATCTGTAACGTGCGCCAGGAAATCAGACCGTTGATCATTTAATGTCGCCCTGACACTTCTCGGCAGCTTCTATGTAAACCACCCACACACTTCATTTTACTTCACTTCCATCTTTTTGCTAGCCTCTATCTTATTCTTCTGCTCTCTCATAATATTTCCTTTCTATTTTCAGTTAGAATACAACCGTTCACATGACTTCAACATCAACCCAAAAGCCCATCTACTGTAGGTTTTACTTCAAGGCAAACGAGGAGAGATATAGAGCACAATTATCCAAGCAGGCCGTCTGAGAGGAACAAAGCTTCCATTACACGAAACAAACGAGAGACCGTGGTCTAGAGCCCGCCTTGTTCCGAACCATCCACTACAAGGGATGAGAGATGTTCGCTCAACAGCCTAATATAGCGAACATCACTATAGTCAGGGAATTCTACTCCCATCAGCCTTGCCTAGACAAGCCATTCGTCTACGTCTGCAGGGAGGCGGTCAAACTCAACCCTGCTGTCATCGACAGCTATTACGGCCTTGATATGAACGACAATCCGCATGAGGAATGGAGGCAGTCACTGACGGCTACCCACTATGAGGAGATCAAGGCCAGAATCTGCAAGCCCAACACACCATGGCTAGGGGGCAACCATGTGGGATTTGTCCAGCGCCGCCACCTACTGCTTGAGGCTATGTTATGGAACACGTTTGTGAAATGGCACCTACTGCCCACATCCCACAACTCAATGGTTGACCGGCCGCGCCTCGCCTTAATTCACAGCATCCTGATGAACCGGCCGATCAACGTAGGGGAAATCACCTGCACGAAAATATACAACTACTTCAAGAAGAAGAAAGGCAGGATGTACTTCTCATCCCTCATCAGAGGTCTCTGCACCAATTTCCGAGTCTACAAATGAGTTCACAACTGCCAAGGAGGGCTGAACCAAAAAGTTATGCATTTAGATGATGCAGGATGCGGAGAAAGAACCAACAACGCCCAGTCAGCCATTTGCCACAGAGTTTGAAACACCAGCCGCCCCCGACAGTATTGATGTTGCCCGAGACAGAGAATTCCTCCTGCTGCTCCACACACTCCTCGAACACACAAAACGGATAGAGCAGCAGCAGTTGGCCTTTATGAACTACATGGGGGAGGCCCAAGAATCCCTGGTGGCTTATTTCCTACAGAAATTCCTGGGTGATGTGCCCACCATGCCACCCTTTCCTGAGGAGCTTGCAGCAGCAGCAAGAGCACAACAAACTTCACCAGTCGCCACTGCCCACCAGACAAACCGTCAGGTGCCCTCTCCTATGCATTCCCTGCATCACTCAGCTGCCACCCCATCAAACTCAGTGGTAGACTCCCCTGAGAGGCACCAGTAGAATCTCTCCCTAGCCTGCACAACAAATACAATAACAGACTTCTCCTCATCAAAAGAGATTGAGCAGCTGCCGTCGGGACCAGAAACAGTAGTAGTAGCGGCAACAACAGCCGAAGAACTTGTGAACCTAGAGACCGAGTCAGAAGGAAGCAATGCATCTCCCGTTGTTCCCCCTGCCGAGCCTCTAGAAGAGCCACAACATACGCCAAAGAGAGTCTAGCCGCCGCGGAAAGCAAAGACCTCACCTGCTAGAACCACCGCCAAGGCATATGTTAGCCGCCGCTTCGTCATCTAAACATCCTCCTCCTCCTCAGCTAGCTAGAATCCAGCTTCTCAACCCCTCAGCAAACGTTTAATTTAATTTATTTTATTTCATTTATTCTGTTTTCTTTTTAACATGTATGTTTTATTTTCTTAACTTTTCTGTTTTGTGCATTGAGGGCAATGCCCATCTCGAGTTTGGGGGGGATAGCTCTCACATCACGTGTAGGCATTCTTAGTTGCATATAGGTTGTATTGTACTTGCCTTAGTAATAATCGGAAAAGAAAAGTTTGTTATGACTTATGCCTATGATAGGATAGCCGATTACTTTATTTTCGCACCTAATTAAAAATTAAACTTAATCTTGGGAAAAAGCACGAAATATGACTTCGTTTTTATTCTTCTTTTTGCATGAAAATGTTAAACATCTCTGTTACTTGCTGAATGTGTTAGAATATTTGATAAACATTGTCTGTTTGTTTTCTTTGCAAAATTCTAACGATAATTGCAGGTAGCCGCCGAGGCAGGCAAAAGACACAGAAAAATGCAGAACTACCATGGAAGAAAAATCAAACCAAAGAAAAAGTATTGTGTTACCCTAGAGGTGCCCACAATAGGCTCTAGGAAGAATCGTGTGTAATGACACTCTCTGCTATCAAAGTCCATGAATCTAAAAGCCTAAAAGTGATGGACAAATTAGCATGAGTGAATGAAAGCCTTCACGGGATGACTCTACTCTATTCCAAGGGTTCGAGGTTCTGTAGTTTGCTCCTATCTAAACGTCAGACCTGGAAGAGTAGTTGTGATAAACTGAAGCCCTCATTGCCTTGATTAAAAATAATAATGTGTTGAAACTGTGCTGCCTCAGCGGCAACCTTTAAATTACAACAATATATTTGTTTAATTATTTATTATGCATATTCAGCTTGTTTACAGATATGCAAACATCACACAGGCATGAGAAATTTAATTCTGAGTTATTTTCTCGTTTATTTCCCTTCACTAAGTTTTATATATAGGTGCCACGACCTTGAGGCAAAAAATCATGTTAAAACAAGTTTTTCTTTCTAATTATTATTAGAGCAAGTACTTTAGATTGCATTGCTTGAGGACAAGCAATAGTTCGAGTTTGGGGGTGTGTAAAGTGTCCAAAAGTCCTATATTTCATACACATTCTAACTCTTATTATTACTGTTTTAAGCACATTTTAGGCATAAGTAGGGTCATGCATAGCATTTTACAGTATTTCATTGTTCTGCCTTACTCTATAACTTATCATTTATTTGGTGAACAAGAGATACTGTTTTAGTGTATTCTTTCTTGTAGGTACTAACATCTGAATGAGGGAACCGATGAGTGGAAGACACAATGCTGAGGTGCAAACTTAGGAGCTGTACTGAAACAGTTCTAGCTGAAGACAAGTTGCTGCCAAGCACCTGCCGAGTAGAGTTGCCGCCGACCTTGCTGCCCTCGGCAGCCGACTATGGAAGTTGGGAGAATTGGAGCGTGATTTGTAGAGCAAAAACTCCTGAATCTATCGCAAGCGTGCATATGATTTTCCGACATATGTAGCAGCAACTAGGGCTGCCGAAGCGAAATTCCCATGTTTACTTGCGGGCTAAGGAAAACGAGGAAGAGTCCATATTCCAAGCAAAGAAGTCAGCATTTAAAGCTACATTAAAGAATGAAAGCTACTTTAGAGGACTTCTACTTTGAGGAGGACTTAACCTAGTTTTGAGTCTATAAATACCCATTGTACTTCTAGTTTAAATCATCCTAGGTTTTCTATAGACTCTTCTTGTGTTCTTCTCTGCCACCATGTTCTAAATTCTCTTTGGGTTAGGGTTATGTTGTAACTAGAGTGAAACAATTGTTTTAGGTTTTTGAGTTATTTCTTCAATAAAACATTTCAAGTTTACTTAATCCATTGTTCTTCATTCTTTCAATCTTTCTACACCAGTCGTTTGAGGGAATCTATTTGTCGGGTACGAAAGTGCAAGGCTCACGAAAAGGTTAAGTACAGTCACAACGGGAGGCGTGACTAACTTAGTTCCACACTAGTCCACAAGTTTCAGCGGCTAAAAGGGATCACTAACCGAGTTGACTAACTTGGTTCCACACTAGTCCTTAAGTTAGCAATCTCGAGCATCCTAACCTAGAAATAGTAGAGATCACTGTCGACTATCCTGCCGAACTTGGAGTATTTGCCAGACTTGCTGCCTGGGCGTCTTTCCATTCCACCTGCCGAGACAGTACACACCCCTGCAGTGGTAGTGACCTGCTGCGGCCGCGTGACAGGGTCGTAGTTTGCTGCACGCCGTACCCACTGAGGCAGCATATCGTGGCAGCAAAGGATAACTCATACCTACTACAACGCAGTTTTCACACTAATTGGCAGCATAACCCTGCCTGCTCTATCAACCTGATTCTTTTCTTTTACTTGTGTTTGTTGGGTTGTGTGGGGCTCGATTCGATCAACCAATGTTGCTCACCAAGTGGTGGAGAGGTGGATATTTGGGTGGAAGGGTTGAGGAAGCTAAAAAGAAATGTGACACAATGATTTATAGTGGTTCAACCTTCTAACCAAGGTCTACATCCACTACCTTAGCTCCCCACTAAGGATTTCACAATCAATCCACTATTGATTCATCCCCTTTTCTAGGCTTAGGAGGTAACCCTTACACACAATCAAGCTTTCTACCCAAAGCCTTGATTGAAACCCTCTCTTACAAAGAGATAAACAAAGCAAACTTAAAACCCTCTAATAGGTGTTTGTTTGCACAATTAAGCACTCACCCAAAACCTAAAACACTTGAGCAAATTTGACAATTTTGGCTCACTAGTGTTTGTCTATACAATAAATGACAATTTAAGCTCTAAGACAATTCTTGATCATTTGATGTTTGACAATATGAGCATTAGCCTTCTCTTGATGCTTGGAGGTCCCTTTAATACTCCCAAATGAGTTTGTAGCCGTTACTAGCCGTTGGGATCATATTGGAGCCGTTGAGGACTTTATTTCCCTTCATAAATGCTGTTCTGCAGCTATCCGTATCGATACGCGTGGAACCGTATCGGTACGGCCTTCATCAGAAACTAGCCGTTGGGCTCTTGCCAGCCTAGGTGTATCGATACGCTTGAGGGCGTATCGGTACGGGTTCACTTTTGAATGGCCGTTGGGAAATAGCCGTTGGGGTTGGTTGAAAGGGGATCGGTACGCTGACTAGGCGTATCAAAACGATCCCGATCCGTATCGGTACGGCAAAGGCCTGTATCGATACAAGTTTTGACAGTGGTCAAAATGGGGCAAAAAGGTATCGATACGGGTAAGACCGTATCGGTACGGGTACTTTGAAAACACAAGTTTGGCTATTAAAAACATGAAAAATCTTTGCCAAATACCTCTTAAAATACCTCAAACATAATTTCAAGTTGTTTGGACTTAAAAACAAGTTTTAAATTCTTTTCAAATTAGTCCAAAACATTTTTCAATTATTATATCAAAACATTAGTTCTACAATCTCCCCCTTTTTGATATAATAAAACTAACTTGAAAAATTGTTTGGGATTCTCCCCCTTTATCTTTAAAAATGTGAATAAGAGATTAAAGATATGAAATCAAATAAAACTCCCCCTTATTCATTTGAAAATGAAACTTTTCAAACCATTTCTCCCCCTTTTTTTTATATCAAAAAGAAGTTAAAACATTAAGTTCAAAATAACAATAGAGGTAAAAACTTTGACACAAATAAGAATTTGGTTTAAAAATGGCTCCCCCTTACTCAAAGCATCAATAAAATGTTAGTCCATCATTTATGATCATCTAATTGAATGAAATAAAAATTAAGACAAATAAATGCAAAAACAACTAGATTTTTACCAACACTTGAACCCAAGGGAGGATGTGAAGCCTTCCTTCTTCAAGTGTTCTTTCTTGTGTGCATGGAGCTCCCCCTCAATGTTTGACTTGTTGAACATCTCCATCACACCTAGCAATAGACAATCAAGTAATTTTTGGTATCCAAATTGCTTTGGATCCATGAACATTAGTAGCACAAATTTTAGTCCCCTTAGGAATCCATTTTTTAATGTCATCCTTTTTAATTGAAGTGGTTAGTCCTTTTGGGACCCAAACACTTCTAAAACATTTTCCTTTAATAAATCTAGGGGCACTAGATTGTCTAACATAAAATTTTGATTTTCCAAAATTGTTATTCTTTTCAAGCTCTTTGGAAATCAAATCTCTTTCTTCTTGAACATTTTGAAGCAATTTTTGTAAATCAAAACATTTTAATTCAAATTCTTCAAGTTTTGCTTCAAGTTCAAGTTTGGTTTTAGAAAGCAAATCATTTTGAATTTTTAACTTTGAAATCAATTTGTTGTTTTTCAAAATGTGGATTTTAAAATCTAAAACCAAATCATCATAGGCATCTTGTAATTCATCAAAGGAATAGGAACATAAAGTAGATGAATTAGAAGTTACCCTTGAATCTTTTTCGATGGCCATAAGGCAAAGGTTGGCTTGTTCATCATCGGTGGAGTCCTCATCACTCCAAGTAGCCACATGTGCCTTCTTCTTATGGCTTGAAGTGCTTGCCCTCTCCTTTCTTTTAGGTTCTCGTTCAAGTTCTCTCAAGGCTTTCTTCATGAACGGGGCACACTTCTTGAAGAGATGAACTATCTCTTCATCTTCATCATCCTCTTCACTTGAGTAGACATGATGGCAAGTGGAGGATTTGAGAGCCATGGCACTTGCATTGATGCCAAGCCCTTTGATTTTCTTCTCTCCCATAGCTCTAATTTCTTCCCTCTTCTTCTCATCCTCTTTATTCTTCTTCATGATTTGATGAGTAAGGAGTGGCCCCATGAGTTCATCAAGCTTCAAAGTCTTCAAATTTTTTGCTTCAATGATGGCGGTCCTCTTTGAGTCCCATAACTCGGGAAGTGAGTAGATGAGCTTTCGAACAAGCTTTTCCTTCGGGATGGCTTCTCCATAGCCTTTGAGACCATTGGTGATGGTGGAGAACCTATCAAACATCTTCTCGATGTTCTCTTCCGGATCCATTTTGAAGTTCTCATACTCTAAGGTTAGGAGCCCAATCTTGGTCTCCTTGACTTCATTGGTTCCCTCGTATGTGATTTCAAGCTTGTCCCATACCTCCTTGGCACTCTCACAAGAAGACATATTCTCATAGATGGTTGGGCCAAAAGCACAAAACAAGATGTGCAAGGCTTTGCAATTAAGCTCCATCTTCTTGCGATCGTCGGCACTCCACTCCGCTTTGCTTTTTTGAGGCACGAACAGACCATCTTCAACTATATCCCATAGCTTGTAATCTCTAGATTTGATGAAGAACTTCATCTTTGTCTTCCAATGGGCATAGTGGGTTCCTTCAAAGAAAGGCGGTTTGTCGATTGATTGTGCAATTTGAGCCGGTTGATGAAATAGTGATCGAGCTTGCCGGATCTTCTCAATAGGATGTGAATCCCCTTCGATTGAGCCAAGCTCTAATACCAATTGTTGGGTTGTGTGGGGCTCGATTCGATCAACCAATGTTGCTCACCAAGTGGTGGAGAGGTGGATATTTGGGTGGAAGGGTTGAGGAAGCTAAAAAGAAATGTGACACAATGATTTATAGTGGTTCAACCTTCTAACCAAGGTCTACATCCACTACCTTAGCTCCCCACTAAGGATTTCACAATCAATCCACTATTGATTCGTCCCCTTTTCTAGGCTTAGGAGGTAACCCTTACACACAATCAAGCTTTCTACCCAAAGCCTTGATTGAAACCCTCTCTTACAAAAAGATAAACAAAGCAAACTTAAAACCCTCTAATAGGTGTTTGTTTGCACAATTAAGCACTCACCCAAAACCTAAAACACTTGAGCAAATTTGACAATTTTGGCTCACTATTGTTTGTCTATACAATAAATGACAATTTAAGCTCTAAGACAATTCTTGATCATTTGATGTTTGACAATATGAGCATTAGCCTTCTCTTGATGCTTGGAGGTCCCTTTAATACTCCCAAATGAGTTTGTAGCCGTTACTAGCCGTTGGGATCATATTGGAGCCGTTGAGGACTTTATTTCCCTTCATAAATGCTGTTCTGCAGCTATCCGTATCGATACGCGTGGAACCGTATCGGTACGGCCTTCATCAGAAACTAGCCGTTGGGCTCTTGCCAGCCTAGGCGTATCGATACGCTTGAGGGCGTATCGGTACAGGTTCACTTTTGAATGGCCGTTGGGAAATAGCCGTTGGGGTTGGTTGAAAGGGGATCGGTACGCTGACTAGGTGTATCGAAACGATCCCGATCTGTATCGGTACGGCAAAGGCCTGTATCGATACGAGTTTTGACAGTGGCCAAACTGGGGCAAAAAGGTATCGATACGGGTAAGACCGTATCGGTACGGGTACTTTGGAAACACAAGTTTGGCTATTAAAAACATGAAAAATCTTTGCCAAATACCTCTTAAAATACCTCAAACATAATTTCAAGTTGTTTGGACTTAAAAACAAGTTTTAAATTCTTTTCAAATTAGTCCAAAACATTTTTCAATTATTATATCAAAACATTAGTTCTACAGTGTTTTATTTACTCTTCGATCTCAACCAATCATTCACTTGTGTTTTTACTTTACCATTGTGCAGGAACTACGAAACGAGACAATCTGTCCAATTCTCGTGGGATTCGTCATCTTATATACTATAACTTGATAGGAGTGTGAACTTGCGCTCCCACAAAAAGGGAATACCTACACGCCCTACAGGTATAATCACGAATGATTGAATGTAGTGGAATGGTTGACTTTGAACTTTAAAAGGGAAATATAGACATGGTCGTACACTAACACTAGACCCCCAACATCGGTTGTCTCGCACTCTCTCGTCGCTATCTAGTTTTGGAATTCGAAGGTTATCCAAACCATACAATTAAAATAAGGGACTTCATAGTGTGTGTTTTTAATATTTTTCACCATAAAACCTGAACACAACATGACCTTATCACCTAAAAAACTCGATCTAATCCGACTTAGACCTGATTTTTTTAATAAAAAACCTCAACGCATAAGGTCGACTTGGGTCATAACCCGTTAAGTTCGGGTCAAATGACCATTCCTAGTCATAAATGAATCTAATTTGAATAAATAATTTTTTTAAAAAATATTTATGTTTGTTAATTTTTATATTTATTCATGGTTAGTTCGCGTTTGTGTTCGTTTATTTAAAAATTATATGTTTTTATATTCATTTAATATTTGTGGGCATTAAATGAACACAATATATAAAAGCCACTCATGTTTGAATAAATTTATATTTCGACCCAGGGAAACTTGACACGAGACCCGAACCGATTTACCCGACCCGAGACCCAATACGAACTTGAACAAGATGGTCTAAAATTAACCTGAATCTGAATCAAAATCGGCCTGAACTAAAACCAAACCGAATTAGTTAAGCCGAAAATCAACTCGAACCGAAAATAACCGAAACCAAAAATAACTAAAACTGAAAATCAACCAAAATTGAAAGTAACTTGAACCGAAAATCAACTCGAACCGAAAGCAACCCGAATTCAATTTGCTCAAATATGTATGTTTTATTCTCATTTTGTATGATATTACTAATTAACAACTACATTTAGTAATAGTTTGATGGTTTGATATCATTTTTTCTCCTTTAAAAGACTACCTTCATATATTGACTCAAATAAAAAAAACGATTGATCTGATACTAACCCAACCTGAAAAACATTCGATCCGATATTAACCTGACCCTAAAATCAACTGATCCGATATGGATCCAACATGATATCCGACCCGGTCTGAAATAACATAGACTCGAACTAAATTCGACCTTATTCAAACCTAAACCTAAAGCAAACCGAACCAAAAAATAACTAGACTCGAATCCGAACGACCAGATTGTCACCCCTAGTAATCAACTTATCGGATCATAATTTTATTTTATCTATTTATCTTCGTTAAATTAACCACATAATAACTAATATGTTAATATCAAATTCAATCCTTAAATTATAGTTAAAATATCAATTTAACAAAGGGATTAACATGGTATCTTTGAAGAATTAATGTTTTGATATAATAATTGAAAAATAGTTTTGGACTAAATTGAAAAGATTTCAAAAGTGCCTCTAAGTCCAAACAACTTAAAAATATGTTTGAGGATTGTTTTAAGAGGTTTTGAAGTGTTTTCTAAAGCCAAACTTTACAAAACCACCCAGGTGTTTCGAAACACCCTTAGGCATTTCAAAACAACCATTCATAGTTTCAAAACGTTTCGATACAACTCTGTCTGTTTCAAAATGAGCTTTAATCTGGGTGAGGATTTTTACATAGCGTTTCGATACAGGCTTCACTGTTTCGATACACTTGTGTGGCAAAGACCTCAACGGTTAAAATCCCCAACGGCTATTTCCCAATGGTAATTTAATTTGCAGCATAACTGTCAATCGTACTGAAACGAGTTGTAATAGTTTCGATACGTCTAGAAGGGTTTCGAAACGGCCATAGGCGTTTCGATACGGCCTGCTGCATCAGACTTCAACGGCTAGTTCTGAAGAAGGTCGTTCCGATACAGGCTCGACTGTTCCAAAACGGACAACACCAGAACTACAATTAATGTGGGAAATAAAGTCTCCAACGGCTCTAGAACAACCCCAACGGTCCTCAATGACTACAAATTCATTTAGGAGTATAAAAGGGACCTCCAAGCATAAAGAGAAGGCTAATGCTTCAATTGTCAACAACGCTATGATTAAGATTTTATCTTAGAGCTTAATTGTCCAATTTCTTGTATAGACAACACTAGTGAGCTAAACATTGTTAAATTTGCTCAAGTGTTTAGGTTTTGGGTGAGAGCTAAATAGTGCAAAAAAATACCTATTAGAGGGATTTCAAGTTTGCTTAGAATTTCTCTTGTAAAAAGGGTTTACTCAAGCTTTGGGTAGAAAGCTTTGAGGGTTGTCACTGTTGCCTCCTAAACCGAGAAAAGGGGACGGAATTCTTAGTGAATTTGGTTGAAATCCTTAGTGGGGAGCTAAGGTAGTGGATGTAGGTGCTTGTTAGAAGGTTGAACCACTATAAATCCTTGTGTCTTATTGTCCACTTTTAACCTCCCACTAAAACACCCATTATCCAACTTCTCCACACTTGGCAAACACATCGGTTGAAGGAAATTGAGCACAATAAAACCCAACAATTAGTATCAGAGCTTGGCTCAATTGAAAATGATTAACATCCTATTGAGGTGATCTGGCAAGCTCGATCAACATCTCAATCAATCGGCTCAATGGCGCAATCCATCGACAAGCCTCCTTTCTTCGGCGAGACAAATTATGCTTATTGGAAGATAAGGATGATGTTCTTTGTCAAATCTAATGACTACAAGCTTTGGGATATCATTCAAGATGGCCCGTTTGTACCAAATGAAAGCAAATCGGAGTGGAGTGCCGACGATCGTAAAAGATGGAGCTAAATTGTAAGGCTTTGCACTTCATCTTTTGTGCACTTAGCCTCAATATCTACGAAAAGATGTCTTTTTGCGAGAGTGCCAAGGAAGTTTGGGACAAGCTCAAAGTTACACACGAGGGGACAAACGAAGTAAAGGAGACCAAAATCGGCCTCCTCAACCTAGAGTATGAAAACTTCAAAATGGATCCGGATGAGGACATCATGAAGATGTTCGGTCGTTTATCCACCATCACCAATGGACTCAAGGGCTATAGAGAAGCCATTCTAGAAGAGAAGCTTGTCCGAAAGCTCATCTACTCCCTTCCCAAGTCATGAGACTAAAAAAGGACCGCTATCATCGAAGCCAAGAATCTCAAGACTTTAAAGCTTGATGAGCTCATGAGGTCACTTCTCACTCACAAAATAATGAAGAAAAAAAAAGAAGAGGAGAAGAAGAAGGAAAAGATTAGAGCTATGGGGGAGAAGAAGCTCAAAGGGCTTGGCATCAACACAAAAGTCATTGCTATCAAATCCTTTACATGCCATCATGTAGATTCAAGTAAGAAGGAAAGTGAAGATGAAGAGATGGCCTATCTGTTGAGATTTAAGGGGCTCGATTCGATCAACCGTTCTTGCTCACCAAGTGTGGAGAAGTTGGATAATTGGGTGTTTTAGTGGGAGGTGAAAATTTGGCAATTTGACACAAGGATTTATAGTAGTTCAACCTTCTAAACAAGGTCTACATCCACTACCTTAGCTCCCCACTAAGGATTTCCAAACAAATTCACTAAGAATTTCGTCCCCTTATCTAGGCTAAGGAGGCAACCTTTACAACCCTCAAAGCTTTCTACCCAAAGCTTGAGGAAACACTCTCTTGTACAAAGAAAGACTTAGCAAACTAGAAATCTCTCTAATAGGTGTTTGTTTGCAATTCTAAGCACTCACCCAAAACCTAAACACTTGAGCAAATATAACAATGTAAGCTCACAAGTGTTGTCTAAGCAAGGAATTTACAATTTAAGCTCTAGACTAATTTTGACATCATAATGTTGTAACAATTGAAGCATTAACCATTACAAGATGCTTGGAGGTCCCTTTTATACTCTCAATTGAGTTTGTAGCCGTTGCTAGCCGCTAGGATTGAATTGGAGCCGTTGGAGCCTTTATTTCCCACCATAAATGCAGTTCTGCAGCTTGGCGTATCGATACTCGTCAAACCGTATCGATACGGTCTCAATGAGGAATTAGCCGTTGGGCTTTTCAGCTGATGCATATCGATACGCTTGCTTAGCGTATCGGTACGGTCCTGCAAATTCAAATGACCGTTGGGGTAGTTAGGCGTATCGGTCGGTACGCGATACAACCGTATCGGTACGCGACTAGCCGTTGGGCTATTTCAAAGCACACCGTATCGATACGGCTAAGCGTATCGGTACGAGTTTTGGCTACTGGAATTCTGGTAGTTTAAAAACCCTAAGGCGTATCGGTACGGTTCAATACCGTATCGGTACGGTCACTTGAAAATCATGGTTTTGACTACTTTAAATACACTTTAAATTATTCCAAAGCCTTTTGAAAACCCTTAAACATATTTTCAAGTTGTTTTTGGCTAAAAACTTATTTTAAATTCTTTGCAATTTAGTCCAAAACATTTTTCAAATATTATATCAAAACTTAGTTCTACAATCTCCCCCTTTTTGATATAATAAAACCAACTTGAAAAATTGTTTGGAATTCTCCCCCTTTAACTTTAAAATTGTGAATAAGATATTAAAGATATGAAATCAAATAAAGCTCCCCCTTATTCATTTGAAAATTCAATTTTTCAAACCAATTTCTCCCCCTTTTTGTTATATCAAAAAAAAATTAAAATGGCATTTAGCTCAAAATAACATAGGAGGCAAAAAATTTTTGAAACACTTAAAATTTTGGTTTAAAATTGGCTCCCCCTTACTCAAAGCATCATAAGAATGTTAGTTCAACATATATGATTATCTAGTTGACTTAAATGAAAATTAATCAAATAAAAACAAAAGCAACTAGATTTTACCACACTTGAACTCAATGGAGGATGTGAAGCCTTCCTTCTTCAAGTGTTCTTCCTATGTGTGCATGGAGCTCCCCCTCAAAGTTTGACTTGTTGATCACTCTCCATCACACCTAGCAAAAGACAATCAAGTAATTTTTGGTATCCAAATTGCTTTGGATCCATAGACATTAGTAGCACAAAATTTAGCCCCCTTAGGAATCCATTTTTCAATTTCATCCTTTTTAGTTGAAGTGGTTAGTCCTTTTGGGACCCAAACACTTCTAAAACATTTTCCATTCACAAATCTAGGGGCACTAGATTGTCTTACATAAAAATTTGATTTTCCAAAATTATTTTTCTTTTCAAGTTCATTGGAAATCAAATCTTTTTCTTTTTGAACTTCAAGAAGCAAATTTTGTAAATCAAAACATTTTTGTTCAAAATCTTTCAATTTTGCTTCAAGTTCAAGATTTGTTTTGGAAAGCAACTCATTTTCAATTTTTATTTTTGAAATCAACTTTTTGTTCTTGGAAAATGATGCCTTGAATTCCAAAAGCAAATCATCATAGGCATCTTGTAACTCATCAAATGTATATGAATTTGAAATAGATGAGTTAGAAGTTACCTCCCCCTCATTGAGGGCCATCAAGCATAGGTGGGCTACTTCATCATCGGTGGAGTCTTCATCACTCCATGTGGCCACATATGCTTGTTTTGAAGATGATCCCTTCTTTTTGGATTTGTGGGAGTCCTTCATCTTCTTCATCGATTCATGCTTGGATTTTTCCATTTTGCTCTTCATGAATCGGGCAAATTTTTTGAAGAGATAGGCCATCTCTTCATCCTCACTTTCCTCCTCACTAGAATCTACATGATGGCATGTGGAGGATTTGAGAGCTACGACACTTGCATTGATGCCTAGCTCCATGATCTTCTTCTTCCCCATCGCTCTAATCTCTTCCTTCTTCTTCTCCTTTTCTTTGTTTTTCTTCATTATTTGGTGAGTGAGAAGTGACCCCATGAGTTCATCAAGCTTCAAGGTTTTGAGATTCTTGGCTTCGATGATGGCGGTCCTCTTTGAGTCCCATGACTCGGGAAGGGAGTAGATGAGCTTTCGGACAAGCTTCTCTTTCGGGATGGCTTCTCCATAACCTTTAAGTCCATTTATGATAGTGGAGAACCTATCAAACATCTTCTCGTTGTTCTCTTCCGGATCCATCTTGAAGTTCTCATACTCTAAGGTGAGGAGCCCAATCTTGGTCTCCTTGACTTCATCGGTTCCCTCGTATGTGACTTCAAGCTTGTCCCATACCTCCTTGGCACTCTCAAAAGAAGGCATCTTCTCATAGATGGTTGGGTCAAATGCACAAAAGAGCATGTGCAAGGCTTTGCAATTAAGCTCCATCTTCTTGCGATCGTCGGCACTCCATTCCGCTTTGCTTCCTTGAGGCACGAACGAACCATCTTCAACTATGTCCCATAGCTTGTAATCTATTGACTTCAAGAAGAATTTCATCTTGGTCTTCCAATGGGCATAGTGATTTCCGTCGAAGAAAGGCGGTTTGTCAATTGATTGTGCCATTGAGCCGGTCGAGTAGAATGTTGATCGAGCTTGCCAGATCTTCTCAATAGGATGTGAATCCCCTTCGATTGAGCCAAGCTCTGATACCAATTGTTGAGATTTAAGGGGCTCGATTCGATCAACCGTTCTTGCTCACCAAGTGTGGAGAAGTTGGATAATTGGTGTTTTAGTGGGAGGTGAAAATTTGGCAATTTGACACAAGGATTTATAGTGGTTCAACCTTCTAACCAAGGTCTACATCCACTCCCTTAGCTCCCCACTAAGGATTTCCAAACAAATTCACTAAGAATTTCGTCCCCTTTTCTAGGCTAAGGAGGCAACCTTTACAACCCTCAAAGCTTTCTACCCAAAGCTTGAGGAAACACTCTCTTGTACAAAGAAAGACTTAGCAAACTAGAAATCCCTCTAATAGGTGTTTGTTTGCAATTCTAAGCACTCACCCAAAACCTAAACACTTGAGCAAATATAACAATGTAAGCTCACAAGTGTTGTCTAAGCAAGGAATTTACAATTTAAGCTCTAGACTAATTTTGACTTCATAATGTTGTAACAATTGAAGCATTAACCATTACAAGATGCTTGGAGGTCCCTTTTATACTCCCAATTGAGTTTGTAGCCGTTTGTTGCGTGTAAAAATGTCTATCGCAATGTAGTGCAAGTGTACACGACGCAAGTAGTAAAGTGATACGAAAGTATCAGATATCGTCTCCACAGGGACTGGGCTAATAGCTTCACCTTGAATTTACTGCACGAAGGTAAAAAGAATAGTTTAAATTGTTGCCACAAAAATAATAAAGAGAACTGGAAAATAAGATTAAAGTAATCAAGATAGAGAGAATGGGCTGGTATTGAATTGCTCAGTAGTGTAAGTGTTGCAAAGTTTAGGAAAATTTGTTCTGTCGTCGTCCCTGTCGCGACGGCACCTCTCGCGGCAGCGATCACACAACTCTGTACTTCAAGCTTGGCAAGAATCCCTGCTGTGCCTTGGCCTATCCCTAGGTCCAAGTCTGTCGATGAACACGTCTTTGATGATACCTCCCAGCGTGAATCGAAGGATGAACACCGATGTTGTTGAATTCTTCCTTAGCCACTTAACCTCGTCCTATCCCTAGGTCCGAGATAGTTCAACTATAAACTAGAGAACCTGCACTTATTCCTTTCGTATACTTAACTCTCCCGATATTAAGTAAATAGATAGCCTCACAATGCTCTCCCGATACTCTTGCAAGATGTTAACAACCAGAATAAGCGAACTTGAATTTTATTTTATTGAACAGAAAATTCCTAAAACAAAAGCAATCATTGCAACTGCTTTACAAATCAACCCGTAGCCCTAGGAGGAATTTATAACATGTTGAGAAGGGGGAAACGGCTAGGGATTTGGGAAGAAGGCTAGAGATAGATGATGTCCTCTCCTAGGTCGAATTACATGCCTTTATATAGGCCTTGGGTTCAAGTTTTCTAATATGGCAAGAATACAAGTTTAAATTAAAGTACAACTCTATTAAAGACTAAATCTTCAGAGCATAAGTCTTTTATTCGTCCTCCCTTCTTGCTTGGAGTTTCTTCCTTGAACCTTGGGCTTGGCCTTCATTATGATCTAGGGCTTGGAAAAATATAAGGGTAATCCACGACAGACCGGCATAATTTTCTCTTTCTGTCGAGGCAACCCGCCCAACGCTGTCGAACGACGGTCCTGTCGTGACTACATGTTGAATGATCATGTAGAGCTGGAAACCACGCTGCCAGACATAGAAGTTGACAACTTCGAGCTGAAACATGTTATGTTTATCATGATCAACAATGCCGGTCAATTCAGTGGTGCTGTTACAAAGGATGCCAGGGAGCATCTCAAAACGTTCCAGGAGATCTATGGTTCGTTTAGACTACCAGGAGTTAATCTAGAGATACTGAGGCTTCGGTTATTTCCCCATTCGTTGAGGGACAGAGCAAAGACTTGGTGGAATAAACTTACGCCGGGTTCAATTAGAACTTGGGCAGATTTGTCTCGTGAATTTTTATCTCGTTTTAATCCTTCACATTTATCTGAGCGATTACGTAATGAAATTGCTACTTTTCAACAGGAAGATGACGAGCCGATGCACGAGACCTGGGACAGATTTACCACTCTTCTACGGAACTGCCCAATGCATGGATTCCCCGTCTGGAATCAGGTAACTAAGTTTTATAATGCTGCCAACTTACAAACTCGTATTCGAATTGATTCAGCAGCAAACGGACTATTATTGGACAAAGACCTGGACGAGGTAATGCAAGTATTGAAAAATCTGGCTAAGAATGAAGAACAGTTTCCGACAGCAAGAAGAGGGGGTAAACGGGTACTAGCTGTTAAGGATTATTAAGCCGACAACACGATGAGATCACATGTGGCATTCCTTACTAAGGCAATGAAAAAGCTCTTGAACGATGATGCACAACATGGATTTGCCGTCGAGGAGGTATGTGAAATCTGTGAGGGAAATCATAGTTCGGATGAGTGTCCTATACAGTTAGAAGAGGGAAAATATGTTGGAAACTATAAGCCGAATTACAATTCCAACAACTATAATCCCAACTGGAGAAAGGATCCCAAGTTTTCTTGGAGTAATCCTAACAATGCCCTGAATCCTCAAGCGCACAGTAATCAGAACTAGAGAGGACCTAGATTGTTGACTCGACAGCAACTGCAACCGCAGCAGCAGCAACAACAGCCACTTGCTGCCACAAACAGTATACTGGAACAGACTCTGGCTACTTTTATGTCTCAGACAGGTACTTATATTGAGAATATGAATCAGTTTGTCAAGAAAACAGAGACATTCATGGATAAAACAGAGATACGGATGACAAATCATGAAGCTACTCTGAAATCTTTGGAGACACAAATGGGTCAGGTTTCCCAACATATCAAGCCAAGGCAGACTGGAGGATTTCCTAGTAATACTGAAAATGCTAGGCAGCCGACACATGAGCAATGTAAGGCCATTACTACTAGGAGTGGGAAGAAACTACCAGGGCCGGAAAAGGAAGCGGAAACAGTAAGGAAACCAGCCTTGGACAGACCTGCCGAGGAAGCTGCCCCGACAGGTAACAAACAGACTGTTGCCGATAAACCTGTTACGACAGCAGACGCGACAGAGGAGAAAAATGATGAACCCAAACCTCCTCAGATTCGTATGCAGTGGGAAGGACGGATTGCTGATTATCGTCCCCTACCTCCTTTTCCTCAACGGTTACAACAAGCGAAGCAAGAATCTCAGCTCAAAAAGATTTATGATATTTTTAAGCATATTCATTTTAACATTCCGTTGTTGGATGCCGTGAGGGAGATGCCCGGTTACGCCAAATTTCTCAAGGATGTCATGTCAAAGAAATCTAAACTTGGGGAATTTGAAACGGTCAAGATGACAGAAGGATGCATGAGTATTCTTCATAGGCAGCCACCCTAGAAAAAGAAGGATCTGAGGAGTTTCATCATACCTTGTGTAATCGGAGATAAATATGTGGGTAAGGAACTTTGTAATCTTGGTGCTAGTATTAATTTAATACCAAAATCTGTTTTTCAGAAACTAGGTATTGGAAAAGCTCGGCCCACGACAGTAATTCTGTAGCTGGCAGACCGCTCTTATGTTCACCTGGAAGGAAAAATCAAAGATATTCTGATAAGAGTGGATAAATTCATTTTTCCTGCTGACTTTCTTGTTTTAGATTGTGAAGCAGATGAAAACGCACCAATCATCCTGGGGCGACCCTTCTTAGCCACGGAAAGATCACTGATTGATGTGGAGAAAGGAGAACTCACCATGAGAGTGAACGACCAAGAGATTAAGTTGAATGTTCTCCAAGCTATGAAGCATGCTGATGCAGACGAGGAATGCAAGGTTATCACTGAAGTTACCCTTGATCAACCCTGCATCAGGTCGGGCTGTCACGACATAAAAATTGGTCACTGCCTCGGCAGCCACCTATAGGACTGTCACGACAGCAACTCCTCAGAATCCGATATATCTGATACTGAAGATCAGGAGAAGGTATACTAGATAGGCGATCGTCCAGGTAAGTTATTCGAACATTTAAATTATACTTCGGATAACCATGCAATCCAAAAGCCATCTACTGTTGAGCCCCCTGTCTTAGAACTGAAGCCCCTGCCAGGGCGGCTAAAATATGATTTTCTTGGTTCAAATGATACGTTGCCCGTAATCATCTCTTCCAAGTTGATGTAGGAACAGGAACAACAATTAATAGGGATGCTGCAGCAGCACAAAAAGGCAATTGGATGGACGATAGCTGATATTCAAGGCATTAGTCCGGCGTTATGTATGCATAAAATCCTTTTAGAGGATGATCATAAGCCGACTATAGATGCTCAAAGGCGGCTAAACCATACGATGAAAGAGGTGGTGCGTAAAGAGATAATCAAATGGTTAGATGCTGGTATAATTTAAGCCATCTTCGACAGCAAATGGGTGAGCCCGGTGCAATGCGTTCCCAAGAAAGGAGGAATGACCGTGGTGACCGGTTGGAGGGTTTGCAAGGACTATCGGAAGCTTAACAAAGCCACCCGAAAGGACCACTTTCCTTTACCCTTTATTGATCAAATGCTTGATAGATTAGCGGGTAAACCTTACTATTGTTTTCTTGATGGTTATTCAGGTTATAATCAAATAGCTATCGCACCGGAAGATCAAGAAAAAATGACTTTCACATGCCCCTACGGAACGTATGCTTTTAGGAGAATGTCGTTTGGATTATGCAATGCACCTTCCACCTTCTAAAGGTGCATGATGGCCATATTCTCTGATATGGTGGAGGACTTCCTTGAAATTTTTATGGATGATTTTTTAGTCTTTGGGGACAATTTTGAGAGCTGCCTAGGCAATCTACAAAAGGTACTTGAAAGATGTGAAAAAGTAAACCTAGTCTTGAATTGGGAAAATGCCATTTTATGGTGGATGAAGGGATAGTCCTTGGCCATAAGATTAGCTGCCGTGGCATAGAAGTCGACATGGCCAAAATAGAAGTGATCGAAAAGCTGCCGCCACCGACCACAGTCAAGGGTATTAGAAGTTTCTTGGGACATGCTGGTTTTTATCGGAGATTCATTGCAAATTTCTCAAAAATCACCAAGCTCCTATGCCATCTTTTAGAGCAGAACCGACCCTTTGACTTTAATGAAGAATGTACTGAAACATTCAAGGTTCTGAAGGAGAAACTGGTAACAGCCCCAATAGTACAGCCACCAGACTGGACACAGCCATTTGAGATTATGTGTGATGCTAGTGACTATGCTGTCGGGGCAGCACTTGGGCAGCGAAGAGACAAATTATTTCATGTCATATACTATGCCAGCAAGACACTGAATGACGCCCAAGTAAACTACACCACCACAGAAAAGGAGTTATTAGCTGTGGTGTTCTCCATTGACAAGTTTTGTTCTTACATACTTGGAACGAAGGTAATAGTGCACACAGACCATTCTGTCCTGAAGTATTTGTTTGCGAAAAAGGATGCAAAGCCTCGATTGATACGGTGGATCTTGCTATTGCAAGAATTCGACCTTGAAATCAAGGACAAAAAAAGGACAGAAAATTAGGTGGCAGATCACTTATCAAGGTTGGAGAAGGGACAGAGTCTACCAACAGATGAGACAAACATACTGGAGACCTTCCCAGACGAGCAGCTCATTGCTGCCGCAATCACTGCCGCGACAGCCATGGCGGCAGGTAAGTCTTCTGAACTCCCTTGGTATGCTGATTTCGTTAATTTTTTAGTTAGCGGAATAATTCCTTCTGATCTTAATTATCAAGCCAGGAAGAGGTTCCAAAATGATGTTAAGCATTATTATTGGGACGAACCTCTTCTTTTCAAAATCTGTGCAGATCAGGTTATAAGGCGATGTGTACCACAAGAATAGCAAGAAGACATACTTCATCACTGCCATGCTTCACAGTATGGAGGTCACTTAGGAGGCAACAAAACTGCTGCCAAGGTGCTGCAGTCAGGGTTTTACTGGCCGTCACTGTATAAAGATGCACAAATCTTCTACAAAAGAGCTGTGACAGATGCCAAAGGACAGGAAACATCTCAAGGAGAAACGAGATGCCACTGCAGAACATTCTAGAAGTTGAGATTTTCGACGTTTGGGGGATTGATTTTATGGGACCTTTTCATCTTCATGTGGAAATCTATACATCCTCCTGGCAGTAGACTATGTCTCTAAGTGGGTTGAAGCTATCGCCACTCAAAAGAATGATGCCAAGACAGTCCAAAGGTTTTTACACAAAAATATCTTTTCTAGGTTTGGCATCCCTAAGGCGATTATCAGTGATGAAGGGAGACATTTCGACAACAGGGTTATTGCTGCTGCCTTGAAGAAATATGGTGTCAAGCATCGGATCGCGACAACATATCACCTACAAACCAACAAACAAGCTGAAATATCTAATAGGGAAGTTAAGAACATTCTTGAGAAGATGGTTAAGCCAACTAGGAAAGACTGGTCTTTACTCCTCAATGATGCGTTATGGGCATATAGGACAACTTTTAAAACCCCATTGGGAATGTCTCCGTACCGATTGATTTATGGGAAAACATGTCATCTACCTGTCGAGATAGAGCACAGAGCATACTGGGCGATCAAGGCAGTGAATATGGACTTGAATAGGGCAGGGCAGAAAAGGCTGTTAGATCTGAACGAAATTGAAGAACTCCGAACAATGGCCTATGACAATGCAAGAATCTACAAGGATAAAACGAAAAAGTGGCATGACAAAAAGTTGCTGCCACGACAGTTCTACCCAGGGCAGCTTGTATTGTTGTTCAACTCTAGACTGAAACTCTTCCCAGGGAAGCTAAAATCTAGATGGTCTGGCCCATTCCAAGTTGTACAGGTTTTTCCCCATGGTGCCATAACAATCCGATCATTAAAAGACGGGCATCAATTCAAAGTCAACGGACAGCGTCTCAAGCATTATCAGGGGACTAAAGCCCCAGGAATACAGGAAGTGGTTACCTTAGGAGATGCCCCACCTGGCATCCCTAATTTAACCTAAATTTTATTTTATTATTATTATTTATTATTTATTAGGAAATAAGATTTATTTTATTTGAATAATGTTTTTATTTTTATTGTTTTTAGGAAATAAAGGAGTCAAGAAGAACAGGAGAAGTGAACTAAGCCCACCATCCATCCATCAGCCCAACAAAGCCCAAATGTTGAAGCATGTTGTTACAGCTGCCGCGATAGATGCGGAAAATACAGGTTGTCATAACGCTGTCATGACAGACGCAAAAACACGTCACAGACGCATAACAGACGCGGAAACGTGTGTCAGACGCGTCAGACACGCTAACGTACAATAGCTGGCCCCGTTATTCGCGCCTGCCGTTACAGTTTCAACGGGAAGCAATTTCCTCTCTATATAACCCCGTTTCATTTTCATTTTCACTCACTTCTGCCTTTCTTACTTGCTCTCCCACTTTAGTTTCATTTGCTTTTCACAACCCTTGCACAAATATGTCTTCTAGGAAAACCCGACGTAATGCTGCCTCTAGTTCCACACCGGCATCGACTCCCCCACGTTCCTTTTCTAGCAGAGACATGTGGGAAGAGAGAGGCTTTATCTACACACCAACGGAAGATGATCTGGGCCTCAAACCATTCATAGCCCGGAAGATTAGAGCTTTACAGTGGCAAACTTTTATGGAGCAGCCGGAGGAAATGAATGTCACACTGGTTCGAGAGTTTTATGCTGCCATCAGCAGCAGGACAGCGACAATAGTGTTCGTTCGAGGGAAGGAGGTGCCATTTGAAGCAGAATAAATTAATACCCTCTGTGGCTTCTACATCGGTATCAATGACGACGCCCACCAGCAATTCCTGAATACACTAGACACTGCTACCTACGACGCTGTTATGGCAGAGTTGACCAATGCTGGGACTCAGTGGAACACCAGCAGAAAAAATCCAAGGACTGTGAGAAGGACCCAGTTGCTGCCAGAGGCAAAGTTGTGGAATGCCTTCATAAAGAAGAGGATCATGCCGTCATCCCACAACACCACCGTCGACCAACCAAGGTTAGCGTTGATACACTCTATTCTACATGAACGGCCCATTAATGTGGGCAGCTATATTCGGGAAAGTATTTTGGAGTGTGCGCACAGGCCGACGGGTCCTCTCTACCTTCCGTACCTCATCACCTCGCTCTGCCGCGGCCATAATGTCCCAGAAGTGCGCACTGATTTGATAGAAGAAGGAAGAGGTTGGACTGAAAAGAACATCCTCAGCCTTATGGAGCTGACTGTTGCGACCCCTCTGTCGTCATTCGACCATGCTACCGCCACAGCCGATACGACAGAGCTACCAGACACTGAACCAGCTGCCGCAGCAGCTGCCCCGACAGACTCCTCCGCCCAAATATTAGCTGCCATTCAGAAGCTGGAGGAACGACAACTGGGCTTAATGACCTTCATCAGGGACTTTGCTGCCTCTACGGTAAGATTTATACAAAACTCTCTAAATTTTCCTGATGCTACCTTCCCTACTTTTTCTGCATATTACTTTACTGTCCCTACACCTGCCCACACTCCTACACCTTCTGCTACCCCACGGACACCCTCTGCCGCCTTAACGCCATCGCCTGCCCCGACAGCAGCAGGCAGCACCCATGCTGAACCATCTGCCTGAGGCACAAAACGTCGAATGGCATCCGAGGATCTTGATGCCTTTGTTGCTGGGTTTTCCTCATCTTCTGTTTGGGCAGCCAGTGACACTGAACCCTCTATCAAGAGGAATCTGGCGAAGGAATTCACACCGGTAAAAAGGCAGAAGCGGATGGCCAATAAAAATAACATGCCAAAGGCCGGTAGCAGCAGCAGCAGTGACAACAGCAGCGGGGACAGCAGCAGCAGCAGTTCTGATATTCAGGTTGAGGAGCAACCCCCTCACATCTCCCCAACCAGGATCCAGCCACCACGGGAGGCCAAGGCCAAGAACACATCTGCCTCCCCCGTGCTCCAGCCAGCTCCGAAAGCCAGAGCCCACCGCCAAATCTGCCTCAGTAGCAGCAGCGAAGACAACGATTAAATTTAAGTTTCTTATCTTATATTTTGCTACCTGCTATATATTTTGTGATGTACTGCCTTCTATTTTGTTTTTCATTGTCATTTGCATTGAGGGCAATGCAACCCTCAAGCTTGGGGGTGGCAACCCTCCATTAATGGAGTACATCTTAGTTTAAAATCTGTGTCTTTACTTAGTAAAAAAAATGATGAAAATATTGAAAACTTTGGCTGAAAACTGTGAACTAAACTTACCTGCTGTGACAGTCCTGTCGTGACAGTAACTTTAGGATAGTTTTTAGGAAAAGTTTAGATCCTTTCTATAGTTCTGAAAACTTAAACACGATTGTGACTGTTATAATGCTTAGAACTTTTATAGTTAATTAGAATAGGAAGCTTAGCACTTGAATAGCCCCTAGAGGTGCCTAACATTGGCTCTAGAAAAGAAGTTTAGCAAAAGAGACTCAGCAGCCCTAGAGGTGCCCGAAACTGGCTCTAGAAAGTTAGCTAGAGGTGCCCAAAACTGGCTCTAGTGAAACTTTAGCTTAAAAAAAATAGAGAAATCGAGTCAAAACAAAAATCAAAGGATCATGAAAAAGTGCCTTCAAAAGAAAAACTTCGGCATAAAAATTCGAGTTAAGATCTGAAATATTCTAGTGAAACTAAGAGAGTCTTGGCATATAACTGTTCACAAGCATGCACACACTGCACGAGGACTATAGTGAGACTCCGGACAGATCCTAAATTATCCGACAGGTTGCTGCCATCACAGGAAACGAACAACTTGTAAGGGATAGTTCACTGTTTGAAAGCCAAAACAAAAATATTTCATTTTTCTTTTATGTCTTAGTTGCTTGAGGGCAAGCAAAAACTTGAGTTTGGGGGTGTGTTGAGTGTGTAAAAGTTCTATTATTTACACCCTATTTAACCCATATCTCTGCTGCATTCAAGCATTATTTATTGCAATTAGGTTAGTTTACAACAAAAACATCACAAATATATTAAAAGGCACAGTTTCTACTAAGAATGGCTGTTTTTGCAGGTTGCTGCCGTAGCAGACGGAACGGGCAAGCGCTGGGCAGTGAAGCAGAAGAGCTGGAACTGGACAAGCAGTCAAGAAGGACGATGCTGCCATAGTTGCCGCGTGACAGCAGAGGACGACAGCAGTTTTGAGGAAAAGAAGCAAAGTGGACCTCGACAGATAGAGAAAATTCAGCCCGTCTGTCGTGTGAAATCCCTTTATTTTTCCAAGCCCCAGATCAAAAGGAATGCCAAGCCCAAAGTTCAAGGAGAGAAAATCCCAAGCAAGAAAGATGACGGCTGGAAAGTAGATTCCTTGAAGATTTAGTCTTTATTAGAATTATACTTTCATTTAAAGTTGTATTCTTGCTATTTTAGATAACTTGGACCCAAAGCTTATATAAGGGCATATATTTTGACCTAGGAGGCATAACCGATTACCCTAGCTTCCTTCCCAAAACTCTAGCCGTTTTCCTTCCCACGACATGTTCTAAATTCCTCCTAGGGTCACGGGTTGATTTGTAAAGTAGTTGCAAGGGTTGTTTTGTTTTAGGAATTTTCAGTTCAATAAAATAAACTTCAAGTTCTCTTATTTTGGTTATTAATATCTTGCAAGAGCATCGGGAGAGCATTGTGAGGTTATCTATTTACTTAGCATCGGGAGAGTTAAGTATACGAAAGAAATAAGAGCAAGCTCTCTAGCTTATAGTTGAACTATCTCAGACCTAGGGATAGGACGAGGTTAAGTGGCTAAAGAAGAATTCATCGACATCGGTGTTCATCCTTCGATTCACGCCGGGAGGTATCATCAAAGACGTGATCATCGACAGACTTGGACCTATGGATAGGCCAAGGCACATCTGGGATTCGTGCCAAATTTGAAGTACTGAGTTGATTGTTCGCTGCCGCGACAAGCAACGGACTGCTGCCGCGACAGGGACGGCGACAGAACTGGAGTTCCAAGGCTTAGCAATACCTGCACTACTAAGCAATTCAATACCATCCTATACTCTCTATCTTGATTTTCCTACTCTTTTATTTACGTTTACTTTATTATTCTCGTGACAACTTCTTAAATATTTTCTTTTCTTTCGTGCAGTGAATTAAGGTGAAGCTATTAGCCCAATCCCTATGGAGACGATATTCGATACTTCGTATCACTTTACTACTTGCGTCGTGTATACTTGCACTACCATTGCGATAGACTATTTACACGCAACATACCGTAGCTGTAGTGAAATCCCTGATGAAGCTCATGAGGCCGAGCTGTCGTTCCTCCATCTTTTGTATGGCAGCAAGGATCTGGGAGGAGGTGTCGGTCGGGGCTGCTGCTGCTGTGTGCTGCATGGGTTCTGTGGCAGCAGGCTCAGCGTCTGTTGGTTTTGTCGGCTCTGCTGCTGTGGCAGTAGGGTCGAAAGATGAAAGTGGGGTAGCAGCAGTGAGTTCCATCAGGCTGAGTATATTTCTCTCAGTCCAGCCTTTCCCTTGGACTCGTATGTCAGTGGCAGCTTCTGGTACTTGGTGGCCGCGACAGAGAGCGGTGATGAGGTAGGGGAAATAGAGCGGTCCGGTCAGCCGGTGTGCACATTCCAAAATACTCTCTCGGATGTATCTGCCAACGTTAATTGGCCTCTCATTTAATATAGAATAAATGAGGGCTAACCTGGGTTGGTCTACGGTTGTATTATGTGAGGATGGCATGATACACTTTTTGATGAAGGCGTTCCACAGTTTGGCCTCCGAGGTAAGTTGGACTCTCTTCACCGTCCTTGGGTTTTTTGGATCAGTGTTCCATTGTGTACCTTCATCCGTAAGTTCTGCCATGACAGTGTCATAGGCAGTAGGTTCTAAGCTCTCCAGAAATTGCTGATGGCCATCGTTGTTGCTGCCCACGTAGAATCCGTAGAGGGTGTTGATATATTCTGGCTCGAAGGGCACCTCTCTCCCTCTAACGGTTACTGCTGCCGCATTTCTGCTGCTAATGGCAGCATAGAAATCTCGAACCAGAGACACATTCATCTCCTCTGGTTGTTCTGCGAACATCTGCCATTGCAGGGCCTTGATTTTCCTGGCTATGAACGGCTGCAGTCCAAGGTTCCCCTCCTTGGAAGTGTAGATAAAGCCCTTCTCCTCCCACATGTCACGAATTTGGAAGGGTTGTGGGGTGGATGCTGTCGGGGCAGAGCCTGAAGCAGCACTTCTGCGGGTGTTTCTAGAAGACATGGTTGCAAGGATTGTGTAAGAAGAAAAAAATGAAAGCAAGTGAAAATTCGAGAGCAAACAAGTAAGAAGAGTAGAAGTGAGTGAAAAATGAATAGTAAACGGGGTTTATATAGGAGAGAGTTTTGCTGCCCGTTGGAGCTGTAACGGCAGGCGCGAATAACGGGGCCAGCTGTTACGCGGTTTCTGACGCGTCTGTCACGCATTTCCGTGTCTGCTGCGCGTCTGTTACGCGTTAGCGTGTCTGTCGCGATAGCGTGTTGACAGGCGGTATTTTCCGCGTCTGTCGCGGCAGCTGTAACGGCAGGCTCTAAAGTTGGGCTTTTTGGGCTGATGGAAGGATGGTGGGCTGAATTCACTTCTCCTTTTCTTCTTGTCTCCTTTATTTCCTAAAAATAATAAAAATAAAAACATTATTTCCTAAAAATAAAATAAATCTAATTTTCTAATATATAAATAATAAATAATAAAAATAATTAAAAATAAAATTTAGGTTAAATTAGGGATGCCAGGTGGGGCATCTCCTAAGGTAACCACTTCCTGCATTCTTGGGGCTTCAGTCCCCTGATAGTGCTTTAATCGCTGTCCATTGACTTTGAATTGGTGCTCGTCTTTTAAAGATCTGATCGTGATGGCACCATGGGGAAAAACCTGCACCACTTGGAATGGGCCAGACCATCTAGATTTCAGCTTCCCTGGGAAGAGTTTCAACCTAGAATTAAATAACAACACAAGCTGCCCTGGGCAAAACTGTCGTGGCAACAACTTCTTGTCATGCCACTTATTGGTCTTGTCCTTGTAGATTCTTGCGTTGTCATAGGCCATTGTTCGAATTTCTTCAATTTCGTTCAGATCAAGTAGCCTTTTCTGCCCTGCTTTTTCCAAGTCCATATTAACTGCCTTAATTGCCCAGTATGCTCTGTGCTCTATCTCGACAGGTAAATGACACGTTTTCCCGTAAATCAGCCGATAAGGAGACATTCCCAATGGAGTTTTGAACGTTGTCCTGTAGGCCCATAATGCATCATTAAGGTGTAGAGACCAGTCTTTCTGAGTTGGCTTAACCATCTTTTCAAGAATGTTCTTGACCTCTCTGTTGGATATTTCAGCCTGTCCATTTGTTTGAGGGTGGTATGCTGTTGCAATCCAATGTTTGACACCATATTTTTCAAGGCAGCAGCTATAACCCTGTTGTCAAAATGCCTCCCTTCATCACTGATGATCGCCTTAGGGATGCTGAATCTGGAAAAAATATTTTTATGTAAAAACCTTTGAACTGTCTTGGCATCATTCTTCTGAGTGGCGATTGCTTCAACCCACTTGGACACATAATTTACTGCCAGGAGGATATATAAGTTCCCACATAAAGATGGGAATGGTCCCATAAAATCTATCCCCCAAATGTCGAAGATCTCGACTTCAAGAATATTTTGTAGCGGCATCTCGTGTCTCATTGAGATGTTTCCAGTTCGTTGACACTTGTCACAGTTTTTATAGAATATTTGAGCATCCTTGTAAAGTGACGACCAATAAAATCCCGACTACAAAACCTTGGCAGCAGTTTTGTTGCCTTCCAAGTGTCCTCCATACCGTGAAGCATGACAGTGATGAAGTATATCTTCCTGTTCATCCTGTGGTACGCATCTCCTTATAACCTAATCTGCACAAATTTTGAAAAGAAGAGGTTCGTCCCAATAATAATGCTTAACATCATTTTGGAACCTCTTCCTAGCTTGATAATTAAGGTCATGAGGAATTATTCCGCTAACTAAAAAATTAAAGAAATCAGCGTACCAGGGGAGTTCAGAAGACTTACCTGCCGCCATGGCTGTCGCGGCAGTGATTGTGGCAGCAAACAGCTGCTCATCAGGGAAGGTCTCCAATATGTGTGTCTCGTCTGTCGGTAGACTCTTTCCCTTCTCCAACCTTGACAAGTGATCTGCCACTTGATTCTCTGTCCCCTTTTTGTCCTTGATTTCAAGGTCGAATTCTTACAGTAGCAGAATTCAACGTATCAGTCGAGGCTTTGCGTCCTTTTTGGCGAACAGATACTTCAATGCAGAATGATATGTGTGGACTATGACCTTCGTTCCAAGTATATAAGAACAGAACTTGTCAATGGAGAATACCACAACTAATAGTTCCTTCTTTGTGGTGGTGTAGTTCACTTGGGCGTCGTTCAGTCTTTTGCTGGCATAGTATATGACATGAAAAAGTTTGTCTTTCCTCTACCCAAGTGTTGCCCCGACAGCATAGTCACTAGCATCACACATGATCTCAAACGGTAGTGTCCAATCTGGTGGCTGTACTATTGGGGCTGTTACCAGCTTTTCTTTCAGAACC
Source organism: Hibiscus trionum (assembly GCA_030270665.1). Classification (NCBI taxonomy): domain Eukaryota; kingdom Viridiplantae; phylum Streptophyta; class Magnoliopsida; order Malvales; family Malvaceae; genus Hibiscus; species Hibiscus trionum. The sequence goes on from BSYR01000022.1 coordinate 20,978,799, forward strand.
TTGAATGCCTTAGTACATTCAGCATTGAAGTCGAAGGGTCGGTTCTGCTCCAGAAGATGGCATAGGGGTTTGGTGATCTTTGAGAAGTTCGCTATGAACCTCCGATAAAAACCAGCATGTCCTAAGAAACTTCTGATTCCCTTGACTGTGGTGGGTGGCGGCAGCTTTTCGATCACTTCTATTTTAGCTCTGTCGACTTCTATGCCACGACAGCTAATTTTATGGCCAAGGACTATCCCTTCATCTACCATGAAGTGACACTTTTCCCAATTCAATACCAAGTTTTCTTTTTCACATCTTTCGAGTACCTTCTGTAGGTTGCCTAGGCAGCTTTCAAAGTCGTCTCCAAAGACTGAAAAATCATCCATAAAGATTTCTAGGAAATTCTCCAACATATCGGAGAATATTGCCATCATGCACCTCTGAAAGGTGACTGGTGCATTACAAAGTCCAAATGGCATTCTCCGAAAAGCATAAGTTCTGTAAGGGCATGTGAATGTCGTCTTTTCTTGATCTTCCGGTGCGATGGCTATTTGATTGTAACCTGAGTAACCATCAAGAAAACAATAGTAAGGTTTACCCGCTAATCTATCAAGCATTTGATCAATAAAGGGTAAAGGAAAGTGGTCCTTCCGGGTAGCTTTGTTAAGCTTCCGGTAGTCCATACAAACCCTCCAACCGGTCATAGTCCTGGTTGGGATTAGCTCATTTTCTTCATTGGTTACCACGGTTATTCCTCCTTTTTTGGAACGCACTACATCGGGCTCACCCATTTGCTATCTGAGATAGCGTAGATTATTCCAGCATCTAGCCATTTGATTATCTCTTTACGCACCACTTCTTGCATAGCATGGTTTAGACGCCTTTGTGCATCAATAGTCGGCTTACGATCATCCTCTAAAAGAATTTTATACATACATAACGCCGGACTAATGCCTTGGATATCAGCTATCGTCCATCCAATAGCCTTCTTGTGCTGCTGCAGCATCCCTATTAATTGTTGTTCCTGTTCCTGCATCAACTTGGAAAAGATGATTACGGGCAACGTATCATTTAAACCAAGGAAAACATATTTTAGCTGCCCTGGCAAGGGTTTAAGATCTATAACAGGGGGCTCAACAGTTGATGGCTTTTGAATTACATGATTATCCGAGGTGTAGTTTAAGAGCTTGAACAACTTACCTGGATGATTGCCTATCCAATTTACCTCCTCTTGATCTTCAGTATCAGATGTTTCAGGTTTTGAGGAGTTGATGTCGTCGGTGCTGTCATGACAGTCTTCTTAGTGGCTTCCGAGGCAGTGACCAATTTTTATGTCGTGGCAGCCCGACCTGATGCAGGGTTGGTCAAGGGTAACTTCAGTGATAGCCTTGCATTCTTCTTCTGCATCAGCATGCTTCATTACTTGGAGAACATTCAACTTTATTTCTTGATCGTTTACTCTCATGGTGAGTTCTCCTTTTTCCACATCAATCAGTGATATTCACGTGGCTAAGAAGGATCGCCCCAGGATGATTGGTGCGTTTCATCTGCTTCACAATCTAAGACAAGAAAGTCAGCAGGAAAAATAAACTTATCCGCCCTTACCAGAATATCTTCAATTTTTCCTTCTAGATGAACGTAAGAGCGGTCTGCCAGCTGCAGAGCTACTTTTGTGGGCCGAGCTTTTCCAATACCTAATTTCTGAAAAACAGATTTGGGCATTAAATTTATACTAGCACTAAGATCACAAAGTGCATTACCCACAAATTTGTCTCCAATTACGCATGGTATGATGAAGCTCCCAAGATCCTTATTCTTCTGGGGTGGATGCTTGTGCAGAATACTCATGCATCCTTCTGTCATCTTAACCGTTTCAAATTCCCCAAGTCTGGATTTCTTTGACATGGCATCCTTGAGAAATTTGGCATAACCGGGCATCTCCCTAACGGTATCTAATAGCGGAATGTTGATATGAACCTGCTTAAAAATATCATAAATCTTTTTAAGCTGGGATTCTTGTTTCAATTTCTGTAACCGTTGAGGGAAAGGAGGTGGGGGACGATAATCAACAATACGTCCTTCCCACTGCATACGGATCTGAGGAGGTTTAGGTTCATCATCTTTCTCTTCTGTCCCTTCTGCTGTCGTGACAGGCTCATCGGCAGCAGGTTGTCTGTTCCCTGTCGGGGCAGCTTCCTCGACAGTTGACTCCAAGGCTGGTTTCTTTACTGATTCAACTTCCTTCTCAGGCCCATGTAGTTTCTTCCCACTCCTAGTAGTGATAGCTTTGCACTGCTCATGTATGGGCTATCTAGCGTTTTCAGTATCGCTATGAAATCCTCCGTTCTGCCTTGGTTTAATATGCTGGGAAACCTGACCCATCTGTGTCTCTAATGATTTCAGAGTAGTTTCATGATTGGTCATCCGCATCTCTATTTTGTCCATGAAAGTTTTTGTCTTCTTGACAAAGTGATTCATGTTCTCAATGTAGGTTCCTGTTTGAGACATAAACGTAGCCAGAGTCTATTCCAGTATCCTATTTGTGGCAGCTGGTGGTTGTTGCTGCTACTGCTGCGGTTGCTGCCGAGTAAGCAATCTAGGTCCTCTCTGGTTCTGATTATTCTGTGCTTGAGGATTCAGAGCATTATTATGATTGCTCCAAGAGAACTTGGGATCCTTTCTCCAGTTGGGATTATAGTTGTTGGAGTTATAATTTTGCTTATTGTAGTTCCCAACATACATCCCTTCTTCTAACTGTATTGGACATTCCTCTGAACTGTGATTTCCTTCACACGTTTCGCATACCTCTTCAGTAGAGTAGACAGGCTGTGAATCTTCTTTCAAGAGTTTTTTCATTGCCTTAGTGAGATATGCCACCTGTGATTTCAATGAGCTGTCGGCCTCATAATATTTTACAGCTAGAACCCGTTTACCCCCTCTTCTTGATGTCGGAAACTGTTCCTCATTCTTCGCCAGATTTTTCAATACTGTGATTGCCTCATCTGGGTCTTTGTCCAGCAGTAATCCATTTGCTGCTGAATCAATTCTAATACGAGTTTGTAAATTTTCAGCATTATAGAATTTAGTTACCTGGTTCCAAACGGGGAATCCATGCATCGGGCAGTTTCTTAGAATAGTGGTAAATCTGTCCCAGGCCTCGTGTATTGGCTCGTTGTCTTCCTGTTGAAAAGTAGCAATTTCGTTACGTAATCGCTCAGATAAGTGTGAAGGATTAAAACGAGACAAAAATTCACGAGTTAAATCTGCCCAAGTTCTAATTGAACCCGGCGTTAGTTTATTCCACCAAGTCTTTGCCCTGTCCCTCAATGAGTGAGGAAATAACCGAAGCCTCAGTATCTCCGGATTAACTCCTGGTAGTCTAAACGAACCACAGATTTCCTGGAACGTTTTCAGATGCTCCCTAGCATCCTCTGTAGCAGCACCACTAAATTGACCAGCGTTGTTCATCATGCTGAACATAACGGGTTTCAGCTCAAAGTTGTCAACATCTACATCTGGCAGGGTGGTTTCTAATTCTACATGGTCATTAAGCATATTGTATCGGCATGACCGGCGTGCGGCAAGAGGGTCGGCAACTGGATCGTTCCCTCCATCTCCAACAGGATTGTTATTATCCTGGAGATTCTCTTGGTTGTTCCTTCTTTCTTCACGTCTTTCGTTCACCATTGCTTCGAGTTGTTCCTCCAGGTATTCGTTCCTTTCAACGACGTAACGGACTCTCTTCTTGAGATTGAACGTTCGTTCGGGTTCAGGATCTAACTGGTACTCAGGTTCCTTCCCCCGTCGAGACCTGCGCATACGCAAACAAAAGACCTTGTCAAAGGTATAGGTTGAACAATCCAAGTAAAGCAGAAAAATAAAAAGAATGCAGTAAGAGGTAGGGTAAAGTTATATTGTCAGTCCCCGCAACAGCGCCAAAAACTTGTTGCGTGTAAAAGTGTCTATCGCAATGTAGTGCAAGTGTACACGACGCAAGTAGTAAAGTGATACGGAAGTATCGGATACCGTCTCCATAGGGACTGGGCTAATAGCTTCACCTTGAATTTACTGCACGAAGGTAAAAAGAATAGTTTAAATTGTTGTCAAGAAAATAATAAAAAGAACTGGAAAATAAGATTAAAGTAATCAAGATAGAGAGAATGGGCTGGTATTGAATTGCTCAGTAGTGTAAGTGTTGCAAAGTTTAGGAAAATATGTTCTGTCGTCGTCCCTATCGCGGCGGCACCAGTCGCGGCAGCGGTCACACAACTCTGTACTTCAAGCTTGGCAAGAATCCCTGCTGTGCCTTGGCCTATCCCTAGGTCCAAGTCTGTCGATGAACACGTCTTTGATGATACCTCCCGGCGTGAATCGAAGGATGAACCCCGATGTTGTTGAATTCTTCCTTAGCCACTTAACCTCGTCCTATCTCTAGGTCTGAGATAGTTCAACTATAAACTAGAGAACCTGCACTTATTCCTTTCGTATACTTAACTCTCCCGATATTAAGTAAATAGATAACCTCACAATGCTCTCCCGATACTCTTGCAAGATGTTAACAACCAGAATAAGCGAACTTGAAGTTTATTTTATTGAACAGAAAATTCCTAAAACAAAAGCAATCCTTGCAACTACTTTACAACTCAACCCGTAGCCCTAGGGGGAATTTAGAACATGTTGAGAAGGGGGAAACGGCTAGGGTTTTGGGAAGAAGGCTAGAGATAGATGATGTCCTCTCCTAGGTCGAATTACATGCCTTTATATAGGCCTTGGGTTCAAGTTTTCTAATATGGCAAGAATACAAGTTTAAATTAAAGTACAACTCTATTAAAGACTAAATCTTCAGAGCATAAGTCTTTTATTCGTCCTTCCTTCTTGCTTGGAGTTTCTTCCTTGAACCTTGGGCTTGGCCTTCATTCTGATCTAGGGATTGGAAAAATATAAGGGTAATCCACGACAGACCGGCATAATTTTATCTTTCTTTCGAGGCCCACATTGCTTCTTCTCCTCAATACTGATGTCGTCCTTGGCTGCCACGGCAGCGACCATGGCAGCATCGTCCTCCTCGACTGCTCATCCAGTTCCAGCTCTGATGCATCACTGCCCAGCGCCTGCTTCTCCATCTGCTACAGCAACAACCTGCAAAAGCAACCAATTTCAGTAGAAACTGTGCCATTTAATATATTTGTGATGTATAACTGAAATCTAACCTAAATGCAATGAATTATGCTTGAGTGCAGCAGAAATATGGGTTAAATAGGGGGTAAATAATAGAACTTTTACACACTCAACACCGTTGCTAGCCGTTGGGATTGAATTGGAGCCGTTGGAGCCTTTATTTCCCACCATAAATGCAGTTCTGCAGCTTGGCGTATCGATACTCGTCAAACTGTATCGATACGGTCTCAATAAGGAATTAGCCGTTGGGCTTTTCAGCTGATGCGTATCGATACGCTTGCCTAGCGTATCGATGCAGTCCTGCAAATTCAAATGACCGTTGGGGTAGTTAGGCGCATCGGTACGCGACACAACTGTATCGGTACGCGACTAGCCGTTGGGCTATTTCAAAGCACACCGTATCGATACGGCTAAGCGTATCGGTACGGTTTTTGGCTACTGGAATTCTGGTAGTTTGAAAACCCTAAGGCGTATCGGTACGGTTCAATACCGTATCGGTACGGTCACATGAAAATCATGGTTTTGACTACTTTAAATACACTTTAAATTATTCCAAAGCCTTTTGAAAACCCTTAAACATATTTTCAAGTTGTTTTTGACTAAAAATTTATTTTAAATTCTTTGCAATTTAGTCCAATTTTTTTTTCAAATATTATATCAAAACTTAGTTCTACACTATCTCTTCAACAAATTTGTCCGGTTCATGAAGAGCAAAATGGAAAAATCCAAGCATGAATCAAGGAAGAAGATGAAGGAATCTCACAAGTCCAACAAGAAGGGATCATCTTCAAAGCAAGCATATGTGGCCACATGGAGTGATGAAGACTCCACTGATGATGAGGTAGCCCACCTATGCTTGATGGCCCTCAATGAGGGGGAGTAACTTCTAACTCATCTATTTCGAATTCATATACATTTGATGAGTTGCAAGATTCCTATGATGATTTGCTTTTGGAATTCAATGCATCATTTTCTAAGAACAAAAAGTTGATTTCAAAATTGAAAAATGAGAATGATTTGCTTTCCAAAACAAATCTTGAGTTTGAAGCAAAATTGAAGGAATTTGAACAAAAAGTTTCACATTTGCAAAACTTGCTTCAAACAATGGAAAATGATCATCAACAAAAAATTGATGATCTTAAAAAGGAAAAAGGATTTGATTTTCAATGAACTTCAAAAGAAAAATGATTTTAGAAAATCAAATTTTTATGTAAGACAATCTAGTGCCCCTAGATTTTTGAATGTTAAATGTTTTAGAAGTATTTGGGTCCCAAAAGGACTAAGTACTTCAACTAAAAAGGATGAAATTGAAAAATGGATTCCTAAGGGAACTAAATTTTGTGCAACTAACGTTTATGGATCCAAAGCAATTTGGATACCAAAATTTGTATGATTGTCTTGATTAGGTGTAATGCAGGTGTTCAACAAGTCCAATCAATGAGGGGGAGCTCCATGCACACAAAGAAAGACACTTGAAAAGGAAGGCCTCACATCCTCCCTTGGATTCAAGTGTTGGTAAAAATTAGTTAAATTCTTTTTATTTAGTTTTATTTCTTTTAATTCAACTAGTTTAACCATATATATTGGACTAACATTCTTTGATGATGTTTTGAGTATGGGGGAGCCAATTTTAAAACCAAAATTCTTATTTGTGTCACCTTTTTTAATATCCTAAGTTATTTTGAACTTAAAGTTATTTAAAGTGTTTTTGATATAACAAAAAGGTGGAGAAATGGTTTGAAAATTGCATTTTCAAGAGAATAAGGGGGAGCTTTAACTTCTTTTAATTTTTGAAATCTCTTATTCAAATTTTTAAATACAAAGGGGGAGAATCTCAAACAATTTTTCAAGGTAGTTTTATTATATCAAAAAGGGGGAGATTGAAGAACTAACGTTTTGATATAATAATTGAAAAATAGTTTTGGACTAAATTGAAAAGATTTAAAAAGTGCCTTTAAGTCCAAAAAACTTAAAAATATGTTTGAGGACTGTTTTAAGAGGTTTTGAAGTGTTTTCTAAAGCCAAACTTTACAAAACCACCAGGTGTTTCGAAACACTCTTAGGCGTTTCGAAACAACCATTCACAGTTTCAAAATATTTCGATACAACTCTGTCTATTTTGAAATGGGCTTTAATCTGGGTGAGGATTTTTACATAGCGTTTCGATACGGGCTTCACCGTTTCAATATGCCTATGTGGCAAAGACCTCAATGATCAAAATCTCAAACGGCTATTTCCCAACAGCAATTTAATTTGCAGCCTAACTATCATTCGTACCGAAATGGGTTGTAACCGTTTCGATACGTCTAGAAGGGTTTCAAAACGGCCATAGGCGTTTCGATACGGCCTGCTACATCAGACTTCAACGACTAGTTCTGAAGAAGGTCGTTCCGATACGGGCTCGACTGTTCCGAACGGATAGCACCAGAACTGCAATTAATGTGGGAAATAAAGTCTCCAACGGCTCCAAAACATCCCCAATGGTCCTCAACGACTACAAACTCATTTGGGAGTATAAAAGGGACCTCCAAGCATCAAGAGAAGGATAATGCTTCAATTGTCAACAACACTATGATTAAGATTTTGTCTTAGAGCTTAATTGTCCAATTTTTTGTATAGACAACACTAGTGAGCTAAACATTGTTAAATTGCTCAAGTGTTTAAGTTTTGGGTGAGAGCTAAATAGTGCAAACAAATACCTATTAGAAGGATTTCAAGTTTTCTTAGAATTTCTCTTGTAAAGAGGGTTTACACAAGCTTTGGGTAGAAAGTTTTGAGGGTTGTAACGGTTGCCTCCTAAACCAAGAAAAGGGGACGAAATTCTTAGTGAATTTGGTTGAAATCCTTAGTGGGGAGCTAAGGTAGTGGATGTAGGTGCTTGTTAGAAGACTGAACCACTATAAATCCTTGTGCTTTATTGTCCATTTTTCACCTCCCACTAAAACACCCAATTATCCAACTTCTCCACACTTGGCAAACACATCGGTTGAAGGAAATCGAGCACCATAAAACCCAACAATCTTTCTCACAAAATAAATGAATTTAATTATTTTATTTTCTAAAAGTTACTAAATTAAAAATCAATAATAACCGCAATGTTTTAAACTTCAAAGAAGCAACTTCTATGTTCCCTCCCTCTTTTATTGGGTAAATTACTCAGATAAATTATAGGGTAAAGAAAACAAACAATCACTAAACTTTGGTAAAATAAATAAAATGATAATCAAATTTTTAAAAATCACAAAATGGCAATTAAACTTTATGTTTTATAACAAAATAATAACTAGACGTTAAATCATGTTAAGTGTCTGTTATAAAATTTGGTATAATAACACATTTAGTCCTTCATATTTATACATTCAATCAATTTAGTCCTAATTCGAAACAATTCACTAAATTTAGCCCTCGTTATTTACGCATTCTTTCAATTTGGTCCTTAAAGCAAAATTCCAAAGTATGGTAACATGATAAATAATTACAACTAAATTTTTATAGGAACTCAAAAACTCGACTCAACTTGACTCGACTCGAACCGAAAAAATTTCAAATAAAGTTTGAGTTGTAAAATATGACGCGTCAACTCGAACAACTCGAAATTTTTGACTCGACTCGATCGAACGCTCATTTCTATCTTAAGATATGACGCGTCAACTCGAAATATTCAAATATTTTAAATCATTTTTTTCTTTTAAATCGAATATTTTTAAAATAGAATATTTAATATTTTCATATTTAAATCGCATCGAATATTTAATAACTACTTTAAATATTCAATTTAATTTAAAAATATTCGATTTAAAAAAAATGATTTAAAATATTTGAATGTTTAATAACTACTTTAAATATTTTTCTTTTAAATATTCGAATATTTAATAACTACTTTAAATATTCAAATATTTTAAATCAATTCTTTTTCTTGTAAATTGAATATTTTTAAATTAAATTGAATATTTAAAGTAGTTATTAATTATTCGATGTGATTAAAAAAAGATTTAAAATATTCGAATATTTCAAGTTATTCGAGTTGACGCGTCATATCTTAAGATAGAGGTGAGCGTTTGATCGAGTCGAGTCAAAAATTTCGAGTTATTCAAGTTGACGCGTCATATTTTACAACTCAAACTTTATTTGAAATTTTTTCGATTTGAGTCGAGTTTTCGAGTACCTATAAAAATTTAATTAAATATTCGAATATTTAAATCAATTTTTTTCTTTTAAATTGAATATTTAAAGTAGTTATTAAATATTCGATGTGATTTAAATATGAAAATATTAAATATTTTATTTTAAAAAATATTCGATTTAAAAGAAAAAATGATTTAAAATAATCGAATATTTTGAGTTATTCGAGTTGACGCGTCATATCTTAAGATAGAGGTCAGCGTTCGATCAAGTCGAGTCGGAAAAATTTCGAGTTATTCGAGTTGACGCGTCATATTTTACAAATCAAACTTTATTTGAAATTTTTTCGATTCGAGTCAAGTCCAGTCCAGTTTTCTAGATCCTATAAAAATTTTATTAAATACTCGAATATTTTAAATCAATTTTTTTCTTTTAAATAGAATATTTGTTGGGATTGTAGCACTCTCGAATTGATCTTCTAAAACCGTCAAGAGGGTTGAAATAGCTTCCAGAATGAATTAGCTAAAACCGAAAATAGTAGACAATATTTGCACGATGATTTTAGAGTGGTTCGACTACTCAACCGAGTCTACATCCACTACCTTAGCACACCACTAAGGATTTCCCAATTCACTACTATGAATTCTTCCTTTTAAGGCCAAAGGGATAACCTTACAACCCTATCTTTTCAATGGCTAAGATAGAACCACTCTAGTTTTTCTCTCAAGGCTAAACTAGAACCTCTCCTTTTACAAGGGTAGAAAGATGTAAACAAATAAACCTCACAAGGTGGGTGTTTACAAGAATTAAGCTCACAAGAGTGTAAAGAATAAAACAATGAAAAACACTCTCTATACAATATATACAAGAGAAACGAAGAATAAAGACTTAAATGTTATTTCTCTTGATCATGAAGCTTGGATATCATCTCTTACCATCTTCAAGTGTCCTTGTGGTGTTTATATAGTGTGGAATGAGTTTCGAGCCGTTTATGGCCGTTGGAGATGTTTTGGAGCCGTTGGAAGCCATTAAAGTCGAGCTTTAAATGCTCACTTGCACAATGGTTTCGAAACCATTGAAGAGGTTTCGAAACCTTAAGAAGGGATTTGTAAAAACTAGCCGTTTATGGCCGTTGGGGATGTTTTGGAGCCGTTACAGGGCCAAAGTTTCGAAACCTTCATAGAGGTTTCGAAACCTTTGTGCCAAGGTTTCCAAACCTTAATAGAGGTTTGGAAACCTTTGTTAAGGTTTCAAAAACAATAGCTTACTGCCCAGAGAGGTTTCGAAACCTTATAGGGATGGTTTCGAAACTTCCACTTAAAAACACAATTTTGGCTAATTTTTGACTTTAAAATGTATATTCGATATAGGTGCAAAGTCAAAAATATTTTAAACATATTTTTCAAGTTTTAAGGACTTTTGAATTATTTTTGAAATCTTTAAATAAGTCCAAAACATTTTTCACATAATTGTTATATCAAAATATTTCTCAACAATCTCTCCCTTTTTGATATAACAAAACTTCTTTGAAAAATTGTTTTTAACAAAAACTCCCCCTTAATTTTTCACTTACTTCTCCCCTTTTTGTTATATCAAAAATAATTCAAATCTTTATAGTACATAATAACAATAGAGAGTAAGTTAAAAAAAAATTAAGTACAAAAAATTTGAAAAATAAAACTCCCCCTTACTAAAGCATTCCATTAAATTTTTAGCACAAATTTTGACACTTAAAGAGATTGAATTTTCATCATTGAATCAAATCAATTTAAAACACATGAAATTCAATTTATCCAAGACTTTAAAACTTTATGCAAACATATGAATGAAACAATGTGATTCATATGCATAAAGAATCATAAAATGTCATGCACTTGTAAATATAAATAAGCAATGATGCATGAACATTTATCATCAAAGTAGGCAACCGAATGATTTAAAATCAAATACATTAAGATTAGAGGTTACCCATCTTCTTCACTTGTGTGACTAGAGCATTTGAGATTCTTGCTTTTCTTGCCTTTGCTCCAACACACCTACAAGAGACACTTACTTGGATTTTGGTATCCAAATTGCTTTGGATCCATTAAAATTAAACTCAATGTCTCTAGTTCCCTTAGGAACCCATACTTGTCTAATCCTATAAGATTTTTTCTTCTTTATAGGACAAGTATGCAAGGAATGACCATGATAATGACAATGTGAGCATTTTGTCATTGTGGGATGAGATGAATTATTAAAAATAATTTCTTTTTCTTTTGCTAAGTTTTCAAGCTTAACTTTTAAATCAAGATTTTCTTTTTCTAAAATTCCATTGCTTGTTTTTGAAAACTCTAAATCATTTTTCAAAATCTCATTTTCTTTTTCAAAATCTAATTTTGTTTTCAAAAGAAAATCATTTTCAAATTCAAGTTTAGAAATTATTTTCTTAAATTTGGAATTCATGGTCTCAAATTCCAAAAATAATTCATCGAAAGCATCTTGTAACTCATCAAATGAATATGCATTTGGATCATTAGAGTTGGAAGATACCTTGGGCTCATCGAGAGCCAAAACACCATCCACCTTTGGTGTTGAGAGGAGGATTGCACATGATAAAGCATCATCTTTCTTCTCTTCTTTCCCATATAATTTCTCAAGCTTCTCCCAAATTTCTTTGGCACTTTTGGATGGGGAGATCTTCTTGGAAATCTCTTCACTTAGGGCACAAAGAAGAATGTGCATAGCCTTTGAATTGAGATGGTCCTTCTTTGTGTCTTTGGCACTCATTTTCTTCTTCTTCTTAGGAGCTTCCAAATGTCCATCTTTGATAATCATCCAAATGTCGAGGTTGAATCCTTGGATGAAATATTTCATGATGTTGCTCCATTGGAAGTAACCTTCTCCTTTGAAGAGAGATTGGGTAACATCTAAAGTAAGTGAAAAATTAAGGGGGAGTTTTTGTTAAAAACAATTTTTCAAAGAAGTTTTGTTATATCAAAAAGGGGGAGATTGTTGAGAAATATTTTGATATAACAATTATGTGAAAAATGTTTTGGACTTATTTAAAGATTTCAAAAATAATTCAAAAGTCCTTAAAACTTGAAAAATGTGTTTAAAATATTTTTGACTTTGCACCTATATCGAATATACATTTTAAAGTAAAAAATTAGCCAAAATTGTGTTTTTAAGTGGAAGTTTCGAAACCATCCCTATAAGGTTTCGAAACCTCTCTGGGCAGTAAGCTATTGTTTTTGAAACCTTAACAAAGGTTTCCAAACCTCTATGAAGGTTTCGAAACTTTGGCCCTGTAACGGCTCCAAAACATCCCCAACGGCCATAAACGGCTAGTTTTTACAAATCCGTTCTTAAGGTTTCGAAACCTCTTCAATGGTTTCGAAACCATTGTGCAGGTGAGCATTTAAAGCTCGACTTTAATGGCTTCCAACGGCTCCGAAACATCTCCAACGGCCATAAATGGCTAGAAACTCATTCCACACTATATAAACACCACAAGGACACTTGAAGATGGTAAGAGATGATATCCAAGCTTCATGATCAAGAGAAATAACATTTAAGTCTTTATTCTTAATTTCTCTTGTATATATTGTATAGATAGTGTTTTTCATTGTTTTATTCTTTACACTCTTGTGAGCTTAATTCTTGTAAGCACCCACCTTGTGAGGTTCATTTGTTTACATCTTTCTTTTCTTCCTTCTTGTTGCCATAAAGCTTCTCAAGTTTCTCCCATAATTCTTTGGCACTTTTGCATGTGGAGATCCTTTTCGAAACTTCTTCGTTAAGGCCACAATAGAGAATGTGCATCGCCTTGGTGTTTAGCTTTGCCTTCGTCTCGTTGACACTCCTTTGCTTTTTCTTCTTTTTCAGAGCTTCCAAGTACCCATCTTCAATTATGTCCCAAAACTCATAGTCTTGAGACTTGATGAAGAATTTCATGATAATTGCCCATTGGAAGTATGCTTCTCCTTCGAAGAGTGGAGGATACGAGATAGAGCAGCCTTCTTCAAATTTTACCATTTTCTTAAACGGTGGACTACGAGCATTGGATCTTTACTCCCGGATGTTAGTCCTTCGATGGAGACGAGGCTCTGATACCAATTGTTGGGATTGTAGCACGCTCGAATCGATCTTCTAAAACCGTCAAGAGGGTTGAAATAGCTTCCCGAATGAATTGGCTAAAACCGAAAATAGTAGACAATATTTGCACGATGATTTTAGAGTGGTTCGACTACTCAACCGAGTCTACATCCACTACCTTAGCACACCACTAAGGATTTCCCAATTCACTACTATGAATTCTTCCTTTTGAGGCCAAAGGGATAACCTTACAACCCTATCTTTTCAATGGCTAAGATAGAACCACTCTAGTTTTTCTCTCAAGGCTAAACTAGAACCTCTCCTTTTACAAGGGTAGAAAGATTGTAAACAAATAAACCTCACAAGGTGTGTGTTTACAAGAATTAAGTTCACAAGAGTGTAAAGAATAAAACAATGAAAAACACTCTCTATACAATATATACAAGAGAAATGAAGAATAAAGACTTAAATGTTATTTCTCTTGATCATGAAGCTTGGATATCATCTCTTACCATCTTCAAGTGTCCTTGTGGTGTTTATATAGTGTGGAATGAGTTTGTAGCCGTTTATGGTCGTTGGAGATGTTTTGGAGCCGTTGGAAGCCATTAAAGTCGAGCTTTAAATGCTCACCTGCACAATGGTTTCGAAACCATTGAAGAGGTTTCGAAACCTTAAGAAGGGATTTGTAAAAACTAGCCGTTTATGACCGTTGGGACGTTTTGGAGCCGTTACAGGGCCAAAGTTTCGAAACCTTCATAGAGGTTTCGAAACCTTTGTGCCAAGGTTTCCAAACCTTCATAGAGGTTTCGAAATCTTTGTGCCAAGGTTTCCAAACCTTAATAGAGGTTGGAAACCTTTGTTAAGGTTTCAAAAACAATAGCTTACTGCCCAGAGAGGTTTCGAAACCTTATAGGGATGGTTTCGAAACTTCCACTTAAAAACACAATTTTGGCTAATTTTTTACTTTAAAATGTATATTCGATATAGGTGCAAAGTCAAAAATATTTTAAACATATTTTTCAAGTTTTAAGGACTTTTGAATTATTTTTGAAATCTTTAAATAAGTCTAAAACATTTTTCACATAATTGTTATATCAAAATATTTCTCAACAATATTTTTAAATTAAATCGAATATTTAAAGTTGTTATTAAATAATCGATGTGATTTAAATATGAAAATATTAAATATTCTATTTTAAAACATATTCGATTTAAAAGAAAAAATGATTTAAAATATATCGAATATTTCGAGTTGACGCGTCATATCTTAAGATGAAGGTGAGCGTTCGATCGAGTCAAAAAATTTCATGTTATTCGAGTTGACGCGTCATATTTTACAACTCAAATTTTTTTTGAAATTTTTTCGATTCGAGTTGAGTTTTCGAGTTCCTATAAAAATTTAATTGTAATTATTTATCATGTTACCATACTTTGGAATTTTGCTTTAAGGACCAAATTGAAAGAATGCGTAAATAACGAGGGCTAAATTTAGTGAGTTGTTTCGAATTAGGACTAAATTGATTGAATGTATAAATATAAAGGACTAAATGTGTTATTATACCAAATTTTATAACATACACTTAACGAGATTTAACGTCTAGTTACCATGTTATAAAACATAAAGTTTAATTGTCGTTTTGTGATTTTTAAAAATTTAGTTACCATTTTATATTTTTTTCAAAGTTCAGTGACCATATGTGTACTCTACCCTAAATTATATGATTATAACGCGTTTTTTTAGTTGTCTTCAAATTAACGGGATTAAATTGTAATATTAAAATATTGAGGTTTAAATTTTTAGAATTATAACTAAATTATAAAAAAATGTAAATGTTAAGGACTAAATTTGTTATTATACTAATGTTATTAACTATACACCTACTTTGGCTAACTAATCACCCATCAACAATTACGTACTAAAAAAACAAAAACAAAAATTGTTAACGCATCTATTATAATACACAAAGAATAGCCCAAAATAATCCGCAAAACTTCAACTCTGGACTGGGCGCTTTCCATGCGGATCAGATCTCAAGGGGCTTGCAAGAGCTGATGTAGAAGCAGAAGCAGTGTTTGTATTAAAGGTTGATCCAGTTGTATGGGAATCCGAAAGATCCGTCGTTCCGGCAGTGGAAGAGAATCCAGGAGGCCTGCGGGATCTTCGGTATCGAGTAACCGGAACTCCGGGTCTCGTTGGCTCTTCAAAACTGCCAGGTCTCCTTGACAGCAAAATAACAACCCGGCGCACGTCGGGCCGTAATTGCGGATCACCTTGCGTGCATAGTAACCCTATTTGGATACACATAGCTACTTGTTCGGGGACAGCGGAATAAGCGAAGGCAGGGTCCATGAACTCCAAGCTTTTCCCTTTCTTGTAAAGCTTGTAAGCCTGCAACAAGACCCCACAAATGCAAGTTACTAAGTCTTCTCTCTTAGAACCTTTGAATTTTTGATAAAGTTAATGTTTGAATTCTTTTTGTTTAATGGTGTGAACTAGATGAACAATGGGTCCCTGTTTCAAACAAGTGGGGTCTGTATGTACCAAACTTGTAAAGGTTAAACATGGCACATCGTTACGACTCGAAGATCCTTAAAAGTCCACATGACAGCAGACGCACAAGGTGCAAAAGACTCTGGTGCACGTGAGGTCTTACAAGACCAACATTCAAGAACAGACCCCCATGGATAACGACAAGTTACCTCGGTTGAAAGAATGATCGGATCATACTATTTGTTCTTACCCAATCAAGTAGACCTAGACTTTGAGCATCCACATCTAAGTTGAAGGATGAGTTTTTCTGGCCACTTATCAGCTCCAGAACCACAACCCCGAAGCTGAACACATCAGCCTTTGCCGAGAGATGTCCGTTCCTGACATACTCCGGTGCCATGTATCCACTGTTTTCCAAAGATAAATAGAACTCTGTTAAATCAACACTTTAGGGTGTAAGGAATTGGATATCATGAAATTCCCAATGGACCTTGTCATGTTATAGATTACAGAAGATGCTAGATGACATACTTGGTGCCAGCTACACGGGTGTTGACATGCGTTTGATCCTCGGGGAAGAGACGAGCCATGCCAAAATCAGCAATTTTGGGGATCCATTTATCATCGAGTAATATGTTACCTGCTTTGATATCCCGGTGAATGATGCGATTGTGCGAGTCTTCATGAAGGTAGAGCAAGCCCCGTGCCACACCTGAAATTATTTCGTACCTCCGCTTCCAGTCAAGCTCCGATTTTCTATTTGATTCTGCATGAGAAATGAACATCACAATCATGATTATGATCACCATAAAAGCCAAATGATAAATTCTATTCCCACCCATGAAAAGCCG
Organism: Hibiscus trionum; assembly: GCA_030270665.1. Taxonomy (NCBI): domain Eukaryota; kingdom Viridiplantae; phylum Streptophyta; class Magnoliopsida; order Malvales; family Malvaceae; genus Hibiscus; species Hibiscus trionum. The sequence continues at coordinate 20,995,500 of BSYR01000022.1, forward strand.
GTGCCATATCCATGATGTTATTTGTTCACGCTCTTATTCCACCATAAGTGCACAAGGTCTGGAGGTTAGAAACCGACACCATAAAATCAAGATTTGTATTTTGAGGCTAGATATGCAATATAGTGTGGGAGACATAAATTATATATATATATATATATATATATATATATATATATGAAGTAATAAAAACAAGAACAGATTGAGCAAATGTGCTGAAAAAGAGAGGTAGGTAAATTAAAGCAGCATATCAAGGTTCGGTCCGTTGATGAAATCCTTCCAGATATGTTTCAAATAACTTCACTGAACTCTTACAAATCAGTCTACCATTCAATCTCACCATCTTTATGCTAACATACGACCTGTGTTTCATGACACAGATCCTTCGACTAGTTAATGATAAAATTTGACACCAAATTGCCGGGTACTAAATTTCAAGCATACGTTCTAGAAACTAAGTTTCAGAAAAGGGAGTCCAGCAGAACTATCTTTGATCTTGATATATTAGATACGTTTTGGCATTTCCATAACGGTTTAAATTTCAATTACAGGGAACTTAACAACTACAATCAGGTTCAGGTGCATACTATATGTAACTAATAAGTTAGAATTTAAGACTCCAACTTGGAGGTCTCAAATTCGAGTAGAGAAATGGGAAGATTGATCTTAGTGGCATGGGAGAGGATTTATTTCCATTGTGTAACCCAAGATCACATAGTTTCTACTTTCTAAACACAGAACTAAAATTCTTGAAAAATAACAGCAAAGAAATTATGGCAACTTACTGAAAAGAAGCTTGTCTAGACTCTCATTGGTGACGAACTCATATACCAAAAGCTTTTCCTGGCCATGAACACAGTAACCTAAAAGGTTCACAACATTGCGGTGCTGCACTCGAGCTAGCAACCTAGCCTCATTCTCAAACTCCTTTTTACCCTGATTTGAGCTATGAGATAACTTCTTCACTGCAATTTCCCTTCCATCATCTAGTTTCCCCTATAATTTAAGGAACGATCGTTAAGTTCGAAGAAAAAAAAAATCTTCACAGAGTAGGTTAATTAACAAGAAAAAACAGCATTTTGAAACCAGAAAACAACTTAAGAGCAACATGATTGTAAAGCTTGGTGAAAGTTCTGATAACTATAAAAGTAAGGCAGGTTTAATGAACCAACTTAACAACAAAACTCTCGAATGTAAATTTGTATGCATTGCTCTTGTTATTAGCATCAGAGATGAGACAAATCTAAAGGGGGGAAACAGCTTAATGGTTTGACAGGCCTGAGTTATTAAGGGCAAATGGTTTAATCTTTAATAAAGCTGATATTCAAAATGGGATCTTGAAGTAGTTTTAGCCTTTCAGCATTAGGCATTTTCACTATTTGCTGTTCTTTATGTTTTTGATATGCAAAAGTTGAAACTTTGAATACCTACAAAAAGTAGAAAAATTTGTCCTTGAAAGAATCTATAACTATTTTCTAGGCAACCAAGATCAGAAAAAGTTTTCCCTCTATTTTCTAGGCAACCAAACAAGAGTTTCAGCGGTGGTATCTTACCCTATAAACAGGTCCAAAACCCCCTTCACCGAGCTTCTGATGATGGTTGAAATTGTTGGTGGCAACAACTAAAATCTCGAAAGGGAAATGCTTTTTCTCTTGTTGAGCTATTTTCTGCAAGTCATCACCATTCCGCCTATCTGAACACAGACCAAAAACAAGAAAACCCAGAATCACCAAACTTGTAGAAAAGCATCAGACTTTTCTTCTTCCACTTTTTAGTAATTTTCCCATTAAAACCCAAAACAAAAACTGGGTTTTTCATTTTACCTTTAGCTGAGTTGAACTTGAAAGGTTTGATCAGATTTTGAAAGAACTCCTTGGAATTGCTCATCAGATTTAAAAACTTGGTAGTTCTGGAACTGAGGAACTATACACCATGAAATGAACGAATTTTCCAAACCGAATTATAAGAACTAATAAATTCTCGGGGGAAAAATCGAAGCTTTAACAGTTGGAAGAAAGAGAGAAAGATTGGTGTGGAAGCTTTAATTCATTAAATTTTGCATGTACGTTTGTTTTGGTGTTCGTTTTGTTGGAGGCTCAAAACAGAGAAATGTATGTACATACGAACATAACGTGTTGACTAGCTCCTTGACATATGACTATTTCTTTTGTCATATTGTGTTTCCTTCTTCTTTCTACTATTCCGGCCGGTGACGGATACCGCCGGACCGCCGGTGGTTCTTTAACATCGTTAAGTAATCTCATTTTTCTAATTTTCTATAAATATTTGTACCGATAATCGGTTTAAAAAATTCGTAGGTGTAGATTGACTGAGGCATTTCTGATACTATGAAAAAATAAATGAGAAAACCAATGAAGGAAAGGCAGTTACGTTGCCATCAGTCGCTGCTTTTATTATAGTATCATTTGTGGTTTAAATTAAATTCAAAGGATTGAAGAATATTGATTTTATAATTAAGAAAAGGGTAAACTACCGTGATGATCATTTTTGTTTAAGTTTTGTTCACTTGTAGTCATCGATTTAGAAAAACTAATATTTCGGTCACTTAAGTTTTTGTTAGACATCTGACAGCATGCTGACTTGGCAAAATAAAAAGAATAATAAATTGATTAGATAGTTACTAAACTATTACTTCGATCCTATTTTGACCACCGAATTAAAAAAATTGTACAATTACACATTTAGTCTTTCATATTTTTACATATAATCAATTTAGTACTAAATTTAATATGAAAAACGAATGGTGACACTTGTCATCACATCACATAGTTAAAGAAAAATAAATAAATAAGTAGAGGTAGGGGTTAAACCTAGATCCTCTAGGAGAAATCACCATTCTTTAACCACTACATCATCCAATGCCTTTGAAGTCAGATTGCAACATTATTTAAAGTATATGTTATATATCTCGGGTGCTCTATTCACATCTCCAGATCCTTGAATTGTTTCGATCACCATGGCTCAATCTTCTCAAGAGATATTCAGTTGTACTTACTTTAAGAATTCATAATCTTTCATTTTCATAAGCTGTTGCACTGTCTTTTATTTTTTTCCATTTAAACATTTATCACAATTATCTTGTACTCAGCAACTAGGGATGGGCACGGGTCGGGTCGGGTTTTTGGCCCACCCGAACCCGGTCCAAAAATATTAACTCTAAACTCGAACTCGACCCGACCCGAAAAGAAATATTTTAAACCCGACTCCGACCCGACCCGACCTATATAAAAAAAATCAATTTTAGGGACTTAATTGTAAAAAAATAATTTTACGAGACTTAATTGTAAAAAATAATAAATTTAAGGACTAAATTATAAATAAAAAATCAATTTTAAGGACCTAATTATAAAAAAATTATATAAAAAGGGGGTATTATTACAAATATCCCTAAAAAATTATGAAAAAATTACATTATTAGTCTCGGGTCGGGTTGGATTTTTTTCACCCTAAACCCGAACCCGATTTTTTCACTAAAACACTTTAACCCCCTCATCCCGATCCGGACGCTTGACCGGTCCGAGCGGGCTACACGGGGATAACCGAGATGAAACCCGTTAAGGCTCCACTTCGGTTACCGACCCTAGGAAAAACTTTTTCATTTTATCTTATATAAATGCATTAATTTAACTTAAGCGGAAGCCCAAAAACAAACCGGGCCTAAGCCCAACACATGGAACCCCTTTAGAGATGTCAAAAAGCCCAAAATAGGCTTGTGTTTCGAAACAGCCAAAGCCCGTTTCGAAACACAAGCCCCAGTTTGAAAAGCCAGACACCCGTTTCGAAACGCATCCACCCCGTTTCGGAATAGGGTCTCATTTTACTTTTCCGTTTCGATACCAGTTTCGAAACAGGCGATTCCAGTAGCAAAAGTGTTTCGAAACTTGTTTCGAAACAAGGGCTCACATTGGCCAAAACGTATCGAAACGAGTTCCGATACGGGAGCCCTGGAACCACACCCGTTTCGAAATAGGACAGCTCGTTTCGAAACATTTGCTGTCTACGAATTCCTAAAATCAGTTTTAGACATCTCTCATGGATTCCAAACGTCCGAAACGACTACACGAAGCATACAAATCATACAAATACATTCTAGAGGCATGCATCCTATCTCAACAAACTCAAGTACACAAGATATAAGATAGACATCCAAAATACCAATTCATACATAGCATTCAAGGTCCATATTTCAAAAGGTCATACACTTAACCAAATCAAGGTAGGCAAATCCACATGGTTTACAAGCAAGGCATACAACCATAAGCCAAAATCAACATAACATATAAAAGGAGTCTAGCATGCTCCTAAACAACCACCATCAACATACTTCAAAAGGCACAAACAACATATACATCTTCCATTGCTTGACCATTACATCATGATTAAAAAGTCCATACTTGATAGCTAACTAGCACCACAAAGCCCACACTTGGAGGCCCTTTCTTGCACTAGCAACCCACGAACTAAGGATCTGCATTGTCGAACAAAAGAGAGCGTAAGCGTAAAGCTTAGTGAGGGTAAGCTCATTAAAAACAAACCTCGACAATGTAGGGTCCAAGCACGAACACAACCAAGGTAGAATGCATGATTTACCTTTGTTCCTCAAGAGCCAAAATGTACATGATGCATGAACAATTATCCAATGATATGTCATGCTCCACAAGCTCAAATTACATCATATGTAAACACATATAATCATCAATAGGGATCACATTTCATAACTCATTGATACACATATCAATTCATATTGGCACCTAGCTATGACTCGAATACGCGGATAACCCGTTGGAACTCACATCCAACACAACCATTACCTTCGGTGGGATTACACTAATCACCGGTCTCACGGAGGGGATTCCACTCATCCTCACGCCCCGTTGATGAGATTACACTCATCACCGACTATCATTTATACAAGAAGAATTTTCAGGCGAACCCGTACTCCATCTTGATGACTACCATCATTAAGACCACGCGCGCATTTGACTCGCGTGTGCACACTAACATCCTAATGATCGATCATTTGTACCCAAGTATACTAGTGCCAATACTAACACAATCCACAATATCAATTATAACCAATTCCGTGCTTAGCACGTACTCACCATGATCACAATCATGAACAATCCACATGCATATCACAATGCATCGCAACCATGCCTCATCACACATGTATAACACATTATACATAAATTACCATATCACAAATCATCACGAGGCATAAACAACAAGTTAAGAGTTCAACCAATGTCTCTAACTAAAGCTTAGGATTAGGCTACCACCCTAATCCTAACTCTAGGTGGGTCTACCAAGCCCAACCTAGTCCACATGCTTGCACCAAAGCATTCAAAGACCATTTCGAAAACATTAACCACTCACCTTCACTTCCAAGCTCAATTACCAAGCAAGCAACCACCTTCAAGCTTCCGAATTCACTCCCGATGCTTCACCAACACAAGCTCTTGCCTCTAAAAAACCTCAACACAATCCAAACAATCTCAAATCAGCTCAAACATCAAGTAGCTAACCCGGAATACCATTCAAACATCAAACACAACATTTCAAGCCATGGACAACCCCCAAAATTACCAAACTCGTGCAGCTCATAAACCTCAATCAAAACTCATGTTTCCAACACTTTTAACACTCCTAAATGATTCCAAAACAACCCCCAACTATAGTACTAACCTCAGCCCACAAATTCCAACCTAGAACAACCCCAAAAACCACTTTAAAACCCTTCAAAAACCCCTCATTAAACCCAAATCCGGGAATGAGCTTAAAACCATGTAAAAATTATATATGTTGAACCATTTGACTCATAAACTTCATATCTAACATCATTAAATCAAAACTTTAAGTTAAACACCATAAAGCTGCCATTTTTAATCAAATCCACTAAAAACTCAATTTCCAAAACCTTGATGAAAATGAAAACTACTTGTACTTTTGAAGAGAGGAAGTTGAGGACAAGTCGAAAACGAAATTACCTTTCAAAACCGAGTTGAAATGAGGAAGCAAAGTGATGGAATAGTGGAAGGGGTTGAGAGCTTCTCTTTGACGTTGGATTTGTTTTGAGAAGAAGGTGAATAGTAAAACTATTTGATAAAATGGGATTTAAATTGAAAATTGAGTTATTTACAAGATTGCCATTAATGAATGGCTATTTCCCCTTTTCTTTAAAATCCATCTAAATTGAATTTCATTTCAATTTAGTCCAACATAAAATGTTTGTTTTTGAAACCCGAAGCCCAAAAGATTATTTTAATTATAAAACTGAACCCCAAATAATATATTATTTTCACCCGACCCCTAAACCCGGGTGTTACAACTCTCCCCCACTTAAGGAATTTCATCCCCGAAATTACCTGACAGAAACAAGTACGGAAACTTCTCAAGCATATCAGGTTTTCTCTCCCACGTGGCCTCTTTCACACCTCTATGTCTCCACAACACCTTGACCAACTCTATGGTCTTGCCACGCAACACCTTGCTATCAGAAGCAAGTATCTCAACAAGCTCTTCATTATAGGACAAATCCGGATTCAACTCTATCTCCTCAACAGGCATAACATGAGAAGGATCTGATCTATATCTTCTAAGCATCGACACATGAAAGACATCGTGGATCTTCTCTAACTCAGAAGGCAATCTCAAATGGTAAGCTACCGGTCCAATCCGCTCAACTATCTCATACGGACCAATAAACCTCGGACTCAACTTGCCTTTCCGGCCAAATCTCATCACCTTCTTCCACGGAGATACTTTCAGAAACACTTTCTTGCCCACAGAGAACTCAATCTCTTTTCTCTTCAAATTCGCATAAGACTTCTGACGATCGGAAGCTGCTTTCAACCGGTCACAAATCAACTTCACTTTGTCGGTAGTCCCCTTAAGCAAATCCGGCATAAGTAACAATCTCTGACCCGTTTCAGCCCAACAAATCGGAGTCCTACATCGTCTACCATACAAAGCCTCATAGGGAGCCATCTGAATACTAGACTGATAACTATTTTTGTAAGCAAATTCAACTAAAGGTAAGTGCTTCTCCCAAGAAACCTAGAAGTCAATCACACAACAACGAAGCATATCCTCTAGAATCTGTATCACTCGCTCTGACTGCCCATCGGACTGAGGATGATAAGAAGTGCTGAAATGCAAACGGCTACCTAGAGCACTATGCAAACAACCCCAGAACCTCGAAGTGAATCTCGGATCCCTATCTGAAACAATAGGCTTCAGAACTCCATGAAGTCTCACAATCTCTCGGATGTACAAGTTTGCCAACTTGTCTAAAGAATATGTAGTGTTCACTGCTAAGAAGTGAGCACACTTAGTGAATCTATCCACAATCACCCAAACAAAATTCTTCTTCGAAGGAGATAACGGTAACCCCGACACAAAGTCCATGTTGATCCTCTCCCATTTCCATTCCGGAATCTTCAAAGGCTGTAACAAACCTGAGGGAACCTGATGTTCTGCCTTCACTCTCTGACAAACCATACAACGGCTCACATACTCGGCTACATCCTTCTTCAAACCAACCCAGAAATAGTCATTCTTCAAGTCACGGTACATCTTGGTACTACCCAGATGCATAGAAAAAGGACTCGAATGTGCTTCACTCAGAATCTGACGTCTCAACTCAACATCTTCTGGTACCACAACTCTATCTCTAAAGCACAACAAACCCTCACCACTAAAACTATACTCGGTCGGTCTACCTTCGGCTAGGTCCTGAACATGAGGAACTAAAGACACATCTTGCAACTGCTTCTCTCTAATCAACTGAATCAAAGAAGGCTTCACTTGCAACTCGGTGATCAAACCACCACCATCGGATACACTCAATCTAGCAAACATAGCTCTCAACTCAACTGCAACTTTCCTACTCAAAGCATCGGCTACAACATTTGCCTTACCCGGATGGTACTCAATGGTCTAATCATAGTCTTTCAACAACTCAAGCCACATTCTCTGTCTCAAATTCAACTCTCTCTGTGTCATCAAATACTTCAAGATCTTATGATCGGTGTAGACTATACACTTCTCACCATACAAGTAATGACGCCAAATCTTCAATGCAAATACAACTGCGGCTAACTCAATATCATGAGTAGGGTAGTTCTTCTCATGAACTTTCAACTGTCTAGAAGCATAGGCAACAACTCTTCTTTCTTGCATTAGGACACACCCTAAACATATGTAGGACGCATCAGTATAGATCACAAACTCCTTACCTGAAACTGGTTGCACTAACACCGGAGCATTTGTCAAAGCTTCTTTCAATTTCTCAAAGGCCTCCTGTCTTGCATCTGACCATTCAAACTTAACTTCTTTTTGCAACAATTTAGTCAAAGAAGCAGCTACCCTAGAGAAACCATCAATAAATCTCCTATAGTAACCGGCTAATCCTAGGAAACTCCTAATCTCAGTCACAGACTTAGGTTGTTTCCACTCAACAATAGCCTCAATCTTCGATGGATCAACACGGATACCTTCAGCCGAAACAACATGGCCAAGAAATACAACCTCTTGAATCCATAACTCACATTTACTAAGCTTCGCATACAACTGGTTGCTCAACAATCTCTGTAAAACAAATCTCAAATGTTCATCATGTTCTTCTTCTGTCTTCGAGTACACAAGGATATCATCTATGAAAACAACTACAAAGCGGTCTAGATAGTCTCTAAAAATTCTGTTCATCATATCCATGAATGCTGCCGGTGCATTCGTGAACCCAAACGGCATCACAAGAAACTCATAGTGACCATATCTAGTCCTAAAAGATGTTTTCGGAACATCACACTCTTTTACTTTCAACTGATAATACCCTGATCTCAAATCTATCTTTGAGAACACTGAAGCACCTCTCAACTGATCAAACAAATCATCTATACGAGGCAACAGATACTTATTCTTCATAGTCAACTGATTCAACTGCCTGTAGTCAATACACATACGCATACTGCCATCTTTCTTCTTTACAAACAGCACATGAGCACCCCAAGGAGAACTACTAGGCCTAATGAAACCACAGTCTAATAACTCTTGCAACTGACTCTTCAATTCTTTCAACTCTTTCGGAGCCATACGATACGGAGCTATCGAAACTGGAGTAGACCCTGAAACAGTTTCAATCACAAACTCAACATCTCTGTCAGGAGGCAAACCCGACAACTCTTCAGGAAACACATCCGGAAAGTCACAAACTGTTCTAATATCTTTCGGTCTAGCCTCTCTCATATTCGGATTCATAACATAAGCTAAGTAAGCCCCACATCCGGAATCCATCAACCTATGAGCCTCTAAAGCTGACACAACATTAGACACGAACTTAATGTTCTCGCCTACTACTACTACCTCGTAGTCATCAGAAAGTTTCAAGGAAATCCTCTTCGTCTTAAAAGCCACACTAGCTCGGTGCTCAACTAACCAGTCCACACCCAAAATAATATCAAAACCATAAAAAGGAAGCTCCATCATATCAACAGAAAACACATGACCCTGAATCTTCAGCGGACATCTCCTATACATACGTCTAACCACAACTGTCTCACCAAAAGAACTAGTCACATGCATGCCTACATCTAAGATCTCAACAGGTATATCTAACTTCCGTGCATGCTCACTCAAAATGTAGGAATTTGTAGAACTCGAATCAACCAAAGAAAGCAAAGACATAGACTGTAACTCAAAATTACCTGCTATCACATCAGTGTCGTTCCCGGCCTCTCTCTGAGCATAAACTCTCGCTGGTCCTCCTACCTCTGGCTGTACAGCTACAACATGAGCAAGGTTCCTCTGAGCATCTACCCTAGGTGCATTAGCCCTAGGCTGGAAGTAGCCACGACCGCGCCCACGACCTCTCTGAAAATCAGTCGCTCTCGCAGGAGCCTGAGCTAAGTTCGGTGCTTGTGCCGCCTGATGCGGGCACTCCCTCCTAAAGTGGTCCCTCGAACCATAGTTCCAACAGGCATGGAAGTTACCCCAACACTCACCAGTATGATGTCTCCCACATCGTGTACACTCGGGCAAGCGCCCTCCTCCTCGATGGCCCTGGTGGCCTCTACCATGGTGACCACCGCCACGTCTATGGTCAAACTATTGTTTGCCACCTCTATGCCTCTTGGCATCTCTACTGTCAAAGTTGTTATGTCTCTTACCAGAACTAAAACCACCAGATCGTTTGGTCAAGCCCAAACTGTGCTCTAAGTCTTTGGCCCTCGCGACCAAGACATCAAAATCTGTGTAGTCAGAAGCTAAAGTGTACCCCTTGATCTCTTCATTCAACCCATAGCGGAAACGGTTACAACGTTCCACTTCAGTAGAAACCAACTCTGGAGCGTACTGACTCAGACGAACAAAACGGATCTCATAGTCAGTCACATAAGCATCTCCTGAACAAGGGCCATAAACTTTCGCTTCTTCTCATCTAGGTACCTCGGACCCAAGTATCTCTTTCTGAAAGCGGACTCAAAGAAATCCCAACCTCTCTCGGCCTCTGGAACTCCGGTAGTAATGGTGACCCACCAAGTGTAGGCATCACCCTGAAGCAAAGAGATCACACAACCCAATCTGCGAGCACCCACGCAACCCATTTGAGCTAAGATGCGAACGATCTTCTCTAGCCACAGCTCGGATCTCTCAGGAGTAGATCCTCTAAACTCTTCGGCCCCTAGGCTACAAAGCCTCTCCAACGATAAACTGTTATCATCCCCTCTAGGCTGAGCTGCAGCCTGTGCCCCAGCAACTGCGACCTGGAATGCTCCCGCTATAGCTTGCACAAGTGGAGCCATATCAATTCTGGCCAGACCTTGGCCACCCTGAGGTCCCTCTCCCTCGACTCTAGCCTCGTCTCCCTCACCGGGCGGAGGAGGTGGTGGAGGAGCTCCAACTCCCGCAGTAGCAGGCCCTTCTATATGAGCCTCAACTCCAACCACCGGCTCAACAAGAGCCGCAACGCGTGGTTCCTGACGAACCACTCTCGGCCTACCCCTCGGCCTCGACATCATGCTCACAAACAACAACTACACACAACAACAACCACAAAAAGAAAAAGGGTTAGCAAGGCAAAGGCTCCAAGTGGCTCAAGTATGTTCCCTCACTTTAAAAATTCCTTTTTCGATGTAATAGTAGCAATGAGACTCTAAACAGCATGCCTTAAAACAAAACAACGAGCATACTTGTTACACAAGCAATCATGCTTACAAGGCAAACAAACACCGTGCATATCAATACAAAAACTCAATTACCTCACTTACCTGCCCAAGGTCTCGGAAACCTTAGGCTCTGATACCAACAAGTGTAACCCCCTCGTCCCGGTCCGAACGCTTGACCGGTCCGAGCGGGCTACACGGGGATAACCGAGATTAAACCTGTTAAGGCTCCACTTCGGTTACCGACCCTAAGAAAAACTTTTTTATTTTATCTTATCTAAATGCATTAATTTAACTTAAGCGGAAGCCCAACAACAAACCGGGCCTAAGCCCAACACATGGAACCCCTTTAGAGATGTCAAAAAGCCCAAAATAGACCTGTGTTTCGAAACAGTCAAAGCCCGTTTCGAAACACAAGCCCAAGTTTGAAAAGCCAGACACCCGTTTCGAAATGCATCCACCCCGTTTCGGAACAGGGTCTCATTTTGCTTTGCCGTTTCGATACCAGTTTCGAAACATACGATTCCAGTAGCAAAAGTGTTTCGGAACTTGTTTCGAAACATGGGCTCACAGTGGCCAAAACGTATCGAAACGAGTTCCGATACGGGGGCCCTGGAACCACACCCGTTTCGAAACAAGATAGCCCATTTCAAAACACCTGCTGTCTGCGAATTCCTAAAATCAATTTTAGACATCTCTCATGGATTCCAAACGTCCGAAACGACTACACGAAGCATAAAAATCATACAAATACATTCTAGAGGCATGCATCCTATCTCAACAAACTCAAGTACACAAGATATAAGATAGACATCCAAAATATCAATTCATACATAGCATTCAAGGTCCATATTTCAAAAGGTCATACACTTAACCAAATCAAGGTAGGCAAATCCACATGGTTTACAAGCAAGGCATACAACCACAAGCCAAAATCAACATAACATATAAAAGGAGTCTAGCATGCTCCTAAACAACCACCATCAACATACTTCAAAAGGCACAAACAACATATACATGTCTCATTGCTTGACCATTACATCATGATTAAAAAGTCTATACTTGATAGCTAACTAGCACCACAAAGCCCACACTTGGAGGCTCCTTCTTGCACTAGCAACCCACGAACTAAGGATCTTCATTGTCGAACAAAAGAGAGCGTAAGCGTAAAGTTTAGTGAGGGTAAGCTCATTAAAAACAAACCTCGACAATGCAGGGTCCAAGCACGAACACAACCAAGGTAGAATGCATGATTTACCTTCGTTCCTCAAGAGCCAAAATGTACATGATGCATGAACAATTATCCAATGATATGTCATGCTCCACAAGCTCAAATTACATCATATGTAAACACATATAATCATCCAATAGGGATCACATTTCATAACTCATTGATACACATATCAATTCATATTAGCACCTAGCTATGACTCGAATACGCGGATAACCCGTTGGAACTCACATCCAACACAACCATTACCTTCGGTGGGATTACACTCATCACCGGTCTCGCGGAGGGGATTCCACTCATCCTCACGCCCCGTCGATGGGATTACACTCATCATCGACTATCATTTATACAAGAATAATTTCCGGGCGAACCCGTACTCCATCTTGATGACTACCATCATCAAGACCACGCGCGCATTTGATTCACGTGTGCACACTAACATCCTAATGATCGATCATTTGTACCCAAGTATACTAGTGTCAATACTAACACAATCCACAATATCAATTATAACCAATTCCGTGCTTAGCACGTACTCACCATGATCACAATCATGAACAATCCACATGCATATCACAATGCATCGCAACCATGCCTCATCACACATGTATATCACATTATACATAAATCACCATATCACAAATCATCACGAGGCATAAACAACAAATTAAGAGTTCAACCAATGTCTCTAACTAAAGCTTAGGATTAGGCTACCACCCTAATCCTAACTCTAGGTGGGTCTACCAAGCCCAACCTAGTCCACATGCTTGCACCAAAACATTCAAAGACCATTTCGAAAACATTAACCACTCACCTTCACTTCCAAGCTCAATTACCTAGCAAGCAACCACCTTCAAGCTTCCGGATTCACTCCCGATGCTTCACCAACACAAGCTCTTGCCTCTAAACAACCTCAACACAATCCAAACAATCTCAAATCAGCTCAAACATCAAGTAGCTAACCCGGAATACCATTCAAACATCAAACACAACATTTCAAGCCATGGACAACCCCCAAAATTACCAAACTCGTGTAGCCCATAAACCTCAATCAAAACTCATGTTTCCAACACTTTTGACACTCCCAAATAATTCCAAAACAACCCCCAACTATAGTACTAACCTCAGCCCACAAATTCCAACCTAGAACAACCCCAAAAACCACTCTAAAACCCTTCAAAAACCCCCATTAAACCCAAATCCGAGAATGAGCTTAAAACCATGTAAAAATTATATATGTTAAACCATTTGACTCATAAACTTCATATCTAACATCATTAAATCAAAACTTTAAGTTAAACACCATAAAGCTGCCATTTTTAATCAAATCCACTAAAAACTCAATTTCCAAAACCTTGATGAAAATGAAAACTACTTGTACTTTTGAAGAGAGGAAGTTGAGGACAAGTCGAAAACGAAATTACCTTTCAAAACCGAGTTGAAATGAGGAAGCAAAGTGATGGAATAGTGGAAGGGGTTGAGAGCTTCTCTTTGACGTTGGATTTGTTTTGAGAAGAAGGTGAATAGTGAAACTATTTGATAAAAGGGGATTTAAATTGAAAGTTGGGTTATTTACAAGATTGCCATTAATGAATGGCTATTTCCCATTTTCTTTAAAATCCATCCAAATTGAATTTCATTTCAATTTAGTCCAACATAAAATGTTTGTTTTTGAAACCCGAAGCCCAAAAGATTATTTTAATTATAAAACCGAACCTGAAATAATATTAAAATATTATTTTCACTCGACCTCTAAACCCGGGTGTTACAAAAACCCGACCTGATCGGGCCGGGTCGGAACCCGTCGGGCCCGGGTGAAATGCCCATCCCTATCAGCAATGGAGTTAGGATCAAATATTGGAATTGGAAAAATTTTATTAAGCTTTTAAATTTAAAAATTGAGAGATGCAAAGATTTTATTTAACTATTATTTAAATTAAAAATGACCTTAAATGCTAGTATACCAAAAAATGCCCCTCCCACGTTATACGCCCCGTCTCTTCTTGTACTCTTGTTCTAATATGCACATCCACTTTTTTTTATTTTAAAAAGTCATATAATTAAAAACGGATTTAGTGTGAAATCTTTGTTTTGTCATTTTTAATCGATGAGCAGATCAAGGTTGTCAACGGAACAAGGTTACCGGAAGGTGTGGACGGTATTTGTGGGAAATCTCTCGACAACCATTCATTGGAAAGGAGTTTGGCAGGTGTTTGATCGACACGGGGTGGTGGTGGACGTTTTCATCCCTCGGAAACTGGCTAGGAATGGATCTTGTTTTGGGTTTGTGAGAATGGGAAGTCGAGACGATACCGAGCGGGTGGTAGAACGTTTACATGGAAAATGGATTTATGGATCTCGCATCTCCGTGTTCCCAGCAAAATATGGGGACCATGATTCGTTTTGGAGACGGAAACAAGCCAAAACAAGAACAGTGCAGTCGGAACATGCAGGGAATTTGCGATGCAAGATCTCCTTGAAGCAGCGATCGGAGGATGAGGTCAATCAGTGCAACACATTTGATTACTCTGTGCAGGAGTTCATGGCGGCCGACAAGTTGGAAATTCTGCACAATTGTGCAGTGGGATGGTGTAAGCAGCCCTGGAGTATTAAGGAACTTGCAGCGAGATTGCACTTGACAGTGGTAGAGGGTTTGTCGATTTTACGTATCGCTGGTTCTTTGATTCTGCTCATGTTTAAGGATCCATCAACACGTGATAAGGTAATGCAACTAGAATCGGTACGAGGGTGTTTTTCAAAGTTGGAACGGTGGTCACCGGAGCTAGTTGTAGAGACGATGAGGGTTTGGCTCTCGATCAAGGGTGTACCGATTCACGCGTGGTCACAAGACTTATTCGAGAGTATTGCGCACATCTGGGGAAATTTAGTTAGATTAACAGATGCTACTGAATCCCCTCAGTCGTTTGAATATGGTTGGATGTTAATTGAAACGTCGGTCATGTCGTGCATTGAAGCCAAGGTAAAATTGGAGGTGGACAGTGTGTGTTACCCTTTAATCGTCAAAGAACTCAATACGTTTGGTCCATGGATTGATTGTGAGTGCACGGTGGTGATGTCTGAAGGTGATGATATCGATTCATCGGCCTCGGGATCAGATGGGAAGATGATGCGATCGGGTTATGATTGTCCTTTGACGGCGGTAGGGAATATAGAACCTGTTGGGGCAAAAGCTGCATCGGAGCGGATAGAGCAGTGACACTGCAATCACCTTTGGGAAGTTAGTAAATAGTTGGATCATATTGATGTTACACAGGTTGAGTTTGACTTGAAGGGGGCTTCTGAGCCGAGAGAGGTGCAGGAAGGGAAGACCACGGGTTTGACAGATGGGCATGGATCCGATCAGGCGGTGGGCGAGGTTAAGATGAGTCCTACAATTGGCAATCACCTTGTGGTGAATCGTTTGAATACGACTAGGAGTCTGTCGTTGGATTTGAATGCTAGCATTGTGGAGTTGGTTGAGCCAACTTCAAACGCTGTGGAATTAGTGGATAAGGATTTTTCAAACGTTGCAGGGGTGGCGGATAAGGTTTGTTCAGGGGTCAGCTGGTGGTTCGTTCCGACATTGCAAACCAAAATTCTCCACTTTGGATTAATGGTCGAAAAACCAAGTCTATCAATCTTCTTTCGGGAGCTCCTTTGACGCGAAAACCTGGCAGGGGTAGACCGCGAAAACAGGTATCGCAAAGCACAAGTTTCTTCGCAGGTTGTGAATGCCTCTCTATTCGACTCGGATTTCCATAATAGACAGCAAAATTTACACAGAAAAATCGCGGCTACAGTGGCATTAGGCAATATAGTGGGGGTGAAGATCGTGGGGTGCGAAGAAGACATCATAAAGGATCTTACACGTGTTTTTTCCGGGGAGAGGCGTGGCCTGTGAGGATGCGCGTCGTGTCGTGAAACGTCAGGGGGTTAGGTTCATCTTTGAAGCGCAGGGCGGTGAGTGATGTGATTAAAAAACAACGAGCTGATATGGTGATGTTTCAAGAATCAAAGTTAGAGGAAGTGTCCTCTTTGTTGGTTGCGAGTTTATGGGTGTTCGATGGTCGCAGTTAGTTGGGTTCTACACGTGGACAAGCGGTCGTGGCGCCTTTGGGAGGTTTTTCATGAGATTGATCGTGTTTGTCTTAGCTTACTTTTCGTGTGTTTCTCGCATATTTTCCGTGAAGCGAATGGTCTAGCCGATGCTTTGGCTAAGGAGGGGGTATCGCGTGCTTCTTTATTTCTCGCTTGTTAATGTACTTGGTTAGGTGTTGGTCCTTTGTGACGAGGGGTTCCTTGCTGCCCTATTCTTGTCGTCAACGGGCCATACTCTTTTCCTCCGTTAGGATTAGGGAGGTTTTTAACGAGACGACCGTTTTGACGTATCGTTGTATATTTTCTTATTAATATACGACTTATCGATGAGAAAAAGAAAGAAAAATATGTCACAAACGTATGCAATGATGCTGATGCAAATAGAAGGCATTGGACCAGTCACATAATTTGACCTTTACATTTTATTGCAAAATGCAAACCAAATGAAGAAAAACAAATTTGTAGCGAGTAGAAGGAAGCTTCTCGGAAGAATTCCAGCAGTTTTTTTCCCTTAATCGAATCGTTGTTTTGCATATATATATATTGGAAGGAGTCGCACAGCTTAGCTTATCACCAACAGCAGCAACAGCTTTATGAAAGACGATGAGTTCTTAGCAAGTAAATCTGGATATGGCCCCAGAAGATCGAGCCACGGTGATCGAAGATGTGAATAGAGCACTCGGGATATCAAAATATTGCAATCCAACTCCAAACATATTGGATGGTACAATGGTTAAGTCGTGGTGATTTCCCCCAGAGGACACGTCTCACGTATGATTAATGGATTAAAATTATTTTTATGTGTAAATTAGGAGTAAATTGATTTTATGTATAAATAAGGAGGATTAAATGTATAATTATACAAATTATTTTAGTTTGGTAGTCAAAATAAGAGTGAATCAATAGTTTAGAGACAATTTAAGTAATTTATTATTCTCTCTACTGTGTCAAATCAACATACCGTCAGTTGTCTAACGACAGTTAACATTTAAGTGACCAAAAATTTAAAAGCGAAAAATATAAATGACCAAAACGTTTATATATTTAAATTAGTCACTAACAGTGAACAAAATTGATCAGTACAATAGTTTAATGTTAGGAAAAAAAATAGGAAGAAGAAAATGAATTGTCAGCAAGAGACGTCATTTGTCCACCAATTTCCCACCTGCTAGTTATACAGCTAGCTTATTTGTTTTCATTTTCTTCTTGACTAATTATGCTTGTGTTTAGTCTTAAAAATACTTTATATTATTATTTTAATTGCATTAAAATTTTTAATTATGAGAGGAAAAAGGGTTTGTGATTCTTTTGTATTTCCTATGGTTGTTTATAAATAAATATAATAAATTTATGACTTTTTGTTACAATGAATTTATAAATTTTGATTTGGTACAATTGGTGAGATTAATTGCTTACGTGAAATTTTGATTTTTGTTTAGTTGTATACATGCAATCTTGATTTTGGTTCAATTGTATTTATAAAAAATTAATTTTAATCTAATTATGTATATTTCAAAAAATGAACGCATCTATTTATTTTTTATGTTTGATAAATATAATTATTTGTGTACATAATATTTAAACGTAAAATGATACCGTGACAACATCATTTTTAATTATTTGTAAAAAATGAATGAAATTAAAATTCCATATATAAAATTATACAAAATCGAAGATTATCTATAGCATTGCACATTTGACTAAAGCTCATGTATCGTTTTAATATTTATTCCTAAATAAATAACAACATTGCTTAGAAATCTGAAGCCCTCTAAATTTCGGGAGAAAAAACAATTAAGTCCCTAAATTGTCTTTGCATCCAATTAAATATTCGAATCAAGGAATTGAATCAATTAAATTCTTTAAGTAATTTTAACCGATAAATCTTAAAAAAATTTATGAGATGTTTATGTCAAGGGACACATTATGATTCTACCAAGTGGCATTTGCATATTTTATATATATTTTTCTTTAAAAATGTAAATGTCATGAGTTATAATATTAATATGTCACATGGTAATAGTATATCAAAACATATAAGAAAAAAAAATTTGTTCTACTGGGTTTAGAACTCACAATGTAAGAAAAGAGAATGTGTTAACTATATAATTGAGAGCTTTTAACCACTTAATCTAGAGATTGTTGACAAATTAATTAAATTTTTTAATTCTTGATATTTTTCAAATTTTCGATAACTATACCCTTAACATAAGTCAAATCCTTTTACATTAAATGGATACATTACACCCTTCTAATTTCAATGTATATAAAAGTCAATTCTTATTTTTTTTAAAGTCAATTCTGAAAACTAGATGCGATTTTTGCTTGGCCCATAGATTATGTATTTTCGTTAATTAAATAATATTGTCTAAACTTTTTATATACTGTATGAATTAGGGGTGTTCATGAACTCGTGGAGTGGTCTCAGTAATAAAAGATGATGTATTTTATTCATGTGACTCAGTTTCGAGCACTATTTGTGCACGGTGTGTGTGCCTTATTAAAGGGATAAGAAAATTAAACAGATACTACCTTGAATCACACCAGTTTATTCAAAAAAAATTAGGGGTGTTCATGGTCGTACTAGTTAGCTTAAACGGTCGGTTAACCGTTATAGTAGTTATTGAATTTAGCTAACCGTAATCTAACTATTAAGAATCGGTTAACTGATGGTTTGGTTACATGTTAACCTATTGCAATTTTTTTTCACACGTTCACTACCTTTTTTGAGAATAATGAAATGATTTTTCGAGAAAATATTATCTTAAAATGTTCTTAAAAATGTTTAGATAGAGATTCTAAAACCTTAGTCCATACTTGATTAAAAAAATTTATACATACTATAAAGTTTTAACACAACACAAAATACATAAATTCCATACTTAGCTTAAAATATCAAATTTTAACAATGTTCAACACATATAATTACACCATTAAAGTTTTATAGAAAAATCTTTAACTAACATAAAACAAACATAATGTAAATGAAACTTCCATGAGTTAGTATCACAACCCACGAAATAACTCTATGACCAAATCATTCAAGGTCTTCGTCGACTTTCTCTAAAATGAAATATGATTCATCAATCATAATTGTTTGTTGATTAAGTGTTAAACCATTCAATCCTATATTAAAAAATACGAAAAAATTAATACAAGAAATATAATATAATACTAGCAAATCAAAGATAAAAAACAATTAAGAATTAAATTACTAATTAGGGTTTAGAAATTAAAAAAGAGGTGTGTGAGCTGAATTTTTAGTTGAAGCTATTATATTCTTTTAAAAAATATATAAATATTTAACAATGGTTAATTATAGGTTAACCATTTATCAAAGTTCATAATTGTATCCGTAACCATTAACCATTATTTTTAGCGGTTCGATTAATCGAAATCGCTTAGTCTTAACGGTTTGATTAATTAACCTATAAAATGTAACAATTATATCGGTTAACGGTTACGGTTAATTATGCACACTCCTAGCATAAACCACCTTTAAACTCCGAATAAAGTTAATTGTATTTTTAATTAAATAAAGATATTACATTCTCATGTCAGGATTTAAACTCATACAAGATAAGATAATATGAGCATCCTTAGCTACTAGACCAATTAGTGTATCTCTTAAAAGTTAATTGTATTTAAACAGCCCTTAAAATTTCGGTATTCAAATTATTACAATAGTAATATCAACTGATAATATTATTCAAAATTTAAATGGAAATAAAGAAATATAAAAACCATGAAATTTTAAGTATTGAGTAAGCAATTTCCTAAAAACAAGTATTGATTAAGTAATTGTCCAATAATTAATCAACTCTTAAATGGAAAGTGCATTTAATTGTTTAAATAATTTTGCACGTGATTGGTTGATGCAAATAAAGAATTGGGTTCCAACTTGGATTATTTCTTGAACGCCAATCAGAACTATCATCATCTTCTAGAAAAATAAATAAATTCCTCATTAGCATATTAATAAATAGTATAAAAGTTTTGGAATTTTAGCTTCAAAGCAATAAAGCATACAAATCAATTAATGTTATTGAATAAAGGGTTATTTACCCTATTAGTACATGAATTATACCAAATTTTCAGTTTTATACAAAATATTTTAAAATTTTTAGTTTCATATATGAAGTTTTTCACCGTTAACGGGTTTAATCACTTCCGTTATAGAAGCGACCCCTTGAGCCTGTTAAAAAATGATATGTGTTATTTACTTTAATTTTTAAAATTCTCCATTTACTTAAGGATTAATAACAAGATTAATCCTCATTGTTTTATTCATTTTATAATTTAACCTTTCAGAATTAATTTTTTCAAAAATAAAATATTTATTTCAAAATATTATAAATAACAATAGGCTAACCAAAGATCAACACATGGCACCATATTAAAAATATTTTATTTAAAGTATTTTTTTGTTTTTATTTAAAGTGCACACTTTTGAAACTCGTCTTCTCTAACACTCATTCCCCCGCATCATCGACATCGTCGCTCGATTGCTCAGTTGCTGTCTCTACCGTCTCTCCACACCGACTTTAAAAACTAATGAGTTAAGTAGCAAACGGTGGACGACGGGAGCGGCCTGAAGTTTTCTCCCCTGGAATAATATTGTATCTTGTAAGATTTGTTTGGTGGGTCAGGCGAACTGTAGAATCCATAGACTGTTTGATGAAATGATAAGATTTTATGGGATTAAATGGTGAGGTTGTTGCTTGAATTTTGATGGATATTGTGGTTTTGAGCTTGTCAAATCAGACGTTTTGGGTTTTGAAGATATGAATAAGTGTGGGATTCGATTCATGGTTAGAGAAGAAAGAATTGAATCTTTTGACGTTGATTCGATTCCATACATTAAACCTCAACTTGGTGGTTGCTGCACAACATTCTCATCCATTTATTGCAACCTAAATAATTATTTTGCAAACACTTGCTAACTAGAGTATCATGATTTGTGGTCTGTGGAGATCCTTTAATCCATATTATCATCCACTTCTGGGACACACAATTTTCCAGAAATTTTAGCTTCGTCTGTGTTGGTGAGAAAAAAAAAAAAGAAAGAGTAGGAAGTAGAAAAATTGAACAGGGTTAATACAAAAATTTATTGAGGATTAATTTTTTTAAGAAAAAAATTAAAATTACGGTTAATTTTATTTTGAATTAAAGAATTGAAGGTGAGTTTTTTTAATTAACTATATGCCACGCGTTAATCATGGGTTGGTTAATATATATATATTATAATTTTTAAAATAAATTTTGAATTTTGAATTTTTAAACTTTAAGGGTGAATTTAAAAAATCAACAAAACATTGAGGATTAATCTTGATATTATACCTTAAGTAAATGGAAAGTTTTTAAAAATTAAAATAAATGGCACATGTCATTTTTTGACTGGATCAAGGGGTCCACGTCAGCTTCCGTAACGGAAGTGGGTAAACTCGTTAACGACGAAAAATTTTATGTATGAAACTGAGAATTTTAAAACATTTTGTATGAAACTGAGAATTTGGTATAGTTCATGTACCAATAGGGTAATTAACCCTTGAATAAATAATATTTTTTATATTTAAGAATGTTTTCAAATTTAAAAATATAAAACAAGTTTATTAATAATTATTTAGAAAAAAATTCTCACGAGCGGGTTAAATTTATGTGTTAATGATTTAGTTTAAGCTTTAGAGTTTATAGATTTGGTACTATGGTTTATGGTTGCAGTTTAAACTCCTAAACCCTAAATCTTAAATCATGAAATTTAAAAATTAAATTCATATATTTTAAACTTTAAACCATAAACAAAATCTCTAAATCTTAAATTTATTCCACTTGTGAAACTATTTTTTCACGGATAGTGTATTAATTTTTTTTTTTTTACGTTTTAAGAATTAATTGTTATTATTTTTTACATTTTAGAAATCTAGAATTAGTTACTGTGTTGTGAATTGAACGGTGTCATTCAATAGAGCACGTAGAGATTATAAATACATAGTATTCAAATAAACAAGAAAGTGGTATTTACTCCGTACAATCCTTTGAAAATTTACTTTTTCTTTCACTTATGTTTCCTCGAGGCTTTGTTCTAACTAATTTAGACAGACTCATATTGTATATCTAATTTTAGTGAGTGAATTTTCTAACATAAATTTTCTGCATATATAAAACTTCGAGCTACAAACTTACTTAAATGATATTAAATTGCTTACCACTTGAGCCAACATATTGAAAAATTTTGCTTTCTTTAATAATGCCTGGAAAATTTTCATATTTCTTAGTAGTTTTTTATACAAGAAATGATATTGAAGATAGTTCACATAATAGATGAAATGATCTAATGATGATTTTAGTGCACTTGAAGAGTTTCGATAGAGTTTAAGCACAAAGCCATTAAAATTATTTTTATATAATTTTCAAGTCAACAGTTGACAAGAAAACAGATGAAATTTTTAAGAATGATTTTTGTTGTTGTTATTTTTTGGATGTAAAGGGATCAAATTTATTCTTTTTCGATGGAAGAACAAAAATACAATCTGAATTACATTACAATAACTACAATGATTAATTTAACGATTTCTAGTTAGAGAGAGAAAATATGTTCTTAATGAGTTTTGAACCCATAACCTGAAAAAAATAAGAGGGTGTCAACTAAAAGCTTTAACCGAGCTATACCTCACCCTAACTTCATCATTACAATAATTAAGTTTTTTTATTACCCTCCAGATTTCCATAGCTTCGCCCTGACTAATCCAAACCGACCCGCATCGCACATTTAATTTTAGCGAGCAAGTCTTTTAGCGGAGATATCAAATTGCTTACTGTTTGGACCAATCTCGTTGATATAATTAAACTTTTTAATCTGCGCCGAAAGTCATTATGGCATGCAGGCATGCCTTGATAGAATCATTAGAGATCCTAATTGCTTTCTTCCTTTATACTCCATATCTGCCTTCCATTAACCAACACACGAGAAGTGAATAATAAACTAATCAACAGACCTTGTGAAGGTATAATTTCGATCCACCTGCTTAAAATTCTGTATAATGTGACACTATCATTGCCACACCCTGCAAAATCCCTTATCAGCACCCAAATTCTTCATCTCTCTTTTTTATCTTTTAAGTTTGTATTCGAAACATATTTCGATATACTTTATAGTCTATATTTATTTTCGAGTTCGGGTTATATTATATATATACAATAATAAAGTGACAGATATGAGGTGTGTATTATCCAACAATGGAGTTCTATTTGTTTACTATTAATAATTGCTTGGATTATTTTATTGGAAAACCGGTGTCGCCATGTTAGGTGTTGTTTTAAGCTTGAAGCAAAAATCAATTCCGGAAAGCAATCTTTGCTTCTTAATCTGAATATAAAATCAACATATTTTACTATTCCACTCTTGTTTTTATACTTGTTTTGTTCCTTTACAATCTACCTGTCCATGTCCAATGCCAATGGAAGTTTATAACAAACATAAAAAAAAAAGAACAGCTCCAAAACAATACAATCTACCTGTCCATGTCCAATGGAAGTTTTTAACAAACATAAAAAAGAACAGCTCCAAAACAATCTAAATTCTAAACAAACACTCATTTTATATAAACTTTACAAATCGATGCATGTAGTTTACAGGTTCAAACAGGATGAAAATGATGCAAATTCATGGTAAGGAAAATGGGGTTACTTACCCCTTTAATTTCCCTTCCTTGAGAAGATTATATACTAATCAAAAAACATGACAAGAGCTTCCTAGTTCTGTCTGAATACACTATTGCTATGGAGTTTCTCACAACATGCAAAATGATGGTTTGGGAATCTGGAGGACCTAATAGTTCACTCAACATCCCTTTTTGGCCCCTCAAAAATGTGGTGAAGAGTTGAATCCCACAAAAATTTTGGGATTACTTTGGACTGAAACCTGGAAAATGCAATGGGAAAATGAGACTTTCGGTCTCCGGTCTACCACTTCAAGACTTACTGTGTTGGCGCGTCTGTATTGCCGATCGTTGCCTGAATCGGTGTTTTTCTTTCTTTCTTTCTTTTCCAAGTACTAGATTTGCAGGGGTTAAGCAACTCCAGTAGAGGATTCTACAATAATCAAGGACATGAAATCAAATTCGAATAAGTAACCATTATTGATATATTATGGAAGTCTATGATGTGAAATTATGAATACATAGAGATGCAGATTATGGTTTACCGATTGGTTTTTTGAGTGTGTTCTGATGAATTGCAGACTACATGGCAGCATCTTCGATACTCCTTACTCGAAGTTCGACGCTCCTCAAATCACGAAGATGTTGTAAAATCTCTTGAAGAAGATAGATCCCTTTATCTCCTTTCCTCAATGAGCTGATGCAATGTTTTAGGAACTCTCTATCTGCCTCAAGTGCTTGTAATCTCTCATAAACATGATCCACTTCTTCCTCGATTGCGAGCTTTTTGCTATCGAGTTCGAGTAAGGAATGTTGAAAGGTTACGGAATGGAAGCCGTTTTCGTGTTCATTTGATGTCTTATCTTTGATGTCTGCATCAGTGGCATCAAATAGTGGGAGAAGTCTCTTTGCCTTTGCAGCCATGGGAATTATTTTGTCTTGGTGATGTTTCCCGTTCACTCCCTTGAAATGACCATTGGCAACCCCGTTCGTTTCGTGGCCGAAACCGGGACTCTCGTGGAAGCCGTTACCATTCTCTTCAAACAAATACTCGAAATGTTGTTCTGCCTCTTCATCATTCAATGAAACCAATTTCTCTTCCAAAACCTTGAGCTGCTCTAGAATGGATAGCCTCTCTTCCTCGAAGCTGGCCAATGACTCCTCCAAATATAAGACAGCATCAGCAGGGGTATTCGGGTTAACATCCTCTCCGATTTGATGGTTTTCGAAGCTATCTTCTTCCTTCGATTCATGGTTCAAATCAACCGATACACCATCACTGTCCCCAGCATTGCTGCAAGACGCAGAACTCGCACTCCGAGTGCTGTCATCTTTCCTTCTTCTCAGCATTATCATTCTCTCTTTAGCCTCATAATCCAACAGTTTCCTGCGATATATGTCGAGTTCCTTTTCGAGCTCCGCCTTCTCCTTCTCCCTCTTGACCATAAGCTCATTGAGAAGCTGCAAGGCTTCCTGGTCATACTCGGATTGTTCTTCCATCATCCTCTGATACTGCAACGCTTCCATCTGCATTGCTGCTTTCTCTTCTTGAAGCCTATTTATCATGGCCATCGTCTGGCTCGCAGCCACCGCAGAAGCACTCCTCTCTTCCTCGAGCTCCCTATACAAAGCATTTAAGGCCTTCCTTTCTGTTTTTAACGCCGATTTCAACTTCTCAACAGTCAGTACCCCATCAGCACCCTCAATATCACTGAAAACACTTCCATCCAATGAATCTTCGGTTAAAAATTTCTTGTGCAACAGGTGGAAACTGTCGACGGAAGTCGGTGTATCGGGAACTTTATCTTCCTCGATCTCGTAAGGCTCAGAAGATAATGAGAAATGGTTTTTCATAGCTTGGTCACTTGTATCAACTGTTGCAGTTTTTTGCATTTCAATAACTTCAATTGGTTCATTTTCTGCAGAAGTTGCACAAAACTGACAAATTCAACAATAGGCATTTGGTAAAAATTTATATTGAATTGGATTAAACAAGTACCTTGATTAACATCTACATTGATTTCCCCTTCTCTTGTTTCTGCATTTGCTTGAACATTATCTTCTTCTTCCTTCTCATTGGACTCCATTGATTCAACTACTGCAAGGTCTGCAACACTGGCTTCATTTTCACTCTCATGGACCGAAACCGGTGTCACTTTTTCAGCCGAACTGCAACTATTCTCCACCACCAACTTGACCGGCGCCCCACGAAGCAAATCAAAGTCCAAAATAACATCTCCATTATCAGAAACACCTTGATCTTCCTCTCTGAACTTGTATATTTTTTGGCTTCCCTCAGCATCAGAATCCATTAATTCAACTGGAATCAAATGACAGTCATCCCCCTCTATGTAAAACTCCAGATGCTTGGTACAAGCGAGTTGACTCAACTCCTGGTCATTCATTGACAAAATCAAGTCTCCTTCTTCAACTTGATCTTTCTCCAAAACCACATCGCCTCCATTAACAGCCACTTGATCGCAATTGAAACTCGAAACAAAACATGAAAAGTCATCTTTTCCCAGTTCTATCCCTTCTTCACCATCAGAAATGATGCCAAGGCCCTTGTTTTCTTCAATCCTCTGTTCATCAACCACAAAATCTGATCTGATTCCATCCAAAGCATTTGGATTTCCTTTCTGGGGATTTTCCAAAACTTCCCAAGAAGGTTTAATCATGATGCCGCAACAAGAACACTTCAGATTCTCATCCCCACTGTTTTCCGGCGGCGACGAGGACAAGCAATCCCCACACATAACTCGAGATTCAGACAGTCTCCGATGATTCGAGCAGAAACCCAGTTTAGAAATCTCATTGGCATGCTCATCACACACAAGATCTCTGTAAGAATTCTTGTACTTGGATGGCTCGAAAACATGATCAAGCCTAGAACACCAAAGGCAGGGCCTTTTAAGACCAAAGTAATCAGCAAACTTGATGATAAGATAAGAGAACAGGGAATTCAAAAGGAGAAGAGCGATCAGAATCCATTCCAGAAAAACATAGACAAGAACAAGAGTGATCCTGTTAGTGTTTTTATGCAACATGGTAGCGAATTTGTTGGCAGCCATTAATGAAGCTCCACTTTTTTTTCTGCCATGTACAGAGAGAGATTTTACAAGTTATCAAAAAGGGACAAAACAGAACATGAGAAGAATCATAAAGCTCGAAGAAATGGGAATTATATTTTAGACTTGGAAATCATAGAAGGCGGTTTGAACAGGAAATCTCAGGAAAATACATTCATAAACATTGAAAAAGCTTTGAGCTTGAGCAAATAAAGGGTTTCTTTTGTTCTTTTTTTAGAATTAAGTAACCATTAGAATCTCCATAGCTGGTGTTATGGTAGGTAAAAGTGGTAAATTTTTCTTCGTATCTTAAGCTGAAGGTTAAAGGTGAGCCAGCTATGGATGGAGTCCATACAGTCTGGTCTTTTTGTATTGGAACAAACAAAATGGGAAGGTCCCACCAACCTTACCAATGAGTTTGGTGGAGACCACTCTCAAAGCTAGAGGTGGGCTCCATTTTAGGACAGGTTGCTGATCCATGTCCCTGCTTCATTTAACTCTCTGCTCTTTTTCATCCTTTCAACTGTGACAACTTATGCTTTGTGTAAGAAAATATTTACACTTTTGAATTCCAGTTTCTATCTTTGGATTCCATATTTCAGTAGATTACTCTTTTTTCTCTTGCAAGATAATACCAGAAGTTAACCTTTTATCAAATTTTGATCTTTGTATTATATAAAATTTTATGAATTTGTATCGGAAAAAGTTCACAAACATGTTAGTTTTAATGTTTGTGGATTCAGTTTAGGGTTTATAATTTATAGGTTTAGAATATATAAATTGTGATTAGAATTTATAGGTTTTAGGTCATATAGTAATATGACTTATTCAATAGTAATTAACATTAAACTTCAACTTTAATGTTCATGTCAAAAATTTCAACTTCAATGTTATACACTTTCTTAGAAGGAACCTCACTTTTTTCTTTATTTTCCATAGTTTTACTTTAATCAAGATTTATTACTTTTATGGATTACTATTTAATACGAATTTTTTAAATATCAAATAAAAACACATAATGGAATTAAAAGAACCTATAGTTTGTAAAACGTTGTTAAAAAGTTTGGTACAATTATGTTAGAATTTTTCTTTTAAACTCTAATGTCTTAACTAAGATAGGTTTTCTCTTTTTTGTCTTAGTGCCGCCGCTCTCTCTTTGGTTCGAACATAGGCCGACGGCGGCAATAGCTTTCGAATTATTTGTCGACCGCCGGTCACTCTCTTTTATTTATTTCTTTCGTTCTTTTGATTTTTAGTCTTTTTAATTCAATAAATTTGTCTTTATGACACACTTTTTTCTACCGTTTGGTACGTTATTCTACTTTTTAGCATGATTTTCTATCTCTTGGCATGTTTTTCTATTATTTGTTTTCTATCAGGGTTGATTTGACGACGCCACGACTGATCAAGATGGCGATTATTTGTAATCATGTTGATCTTCCCTGCTATGGACCTTCGGTTTGAATTTGGATACGCGATTTGTGCTTGTGAAGAGTTTCTCAAGTGCTCGGCTCTGATTTGCGTTTTCTCGGTGGTCTATCAATAGCTTCATCCCCTTTTGTGGTTCGTTTTACCGATGCAGTCAGGTTTCGTATCTATTTTCGATCGAGTATTTGGATGGGTTTATAACTTTTTCATGTATGGTTCATGTCTAATCTAAAGTGGCTAGTTTTAGGAGGAAGTCTAAATTATGTATTTAGTTTACAATGATAGTTTGTAAACCCTTATTGTAATTTTGAGTATTTTCTCATTAATAAAACTAGTGGTTTATTTTCAAAAAAAGTAAGTTGATTTAACGAGGTGAGACACTAAATTTTTTAAGTAAAATAAGTAATTTAATTTATAACATTATAAATGAAACATACTAAATTAAGAGAATTGTCCTTATAACGCATTTTTATCTTGCTTGATTTAAATTGATTAACTAATAAATTTGATTTCAATTATTATAAAAAATATTCTTCTATGAGTATTCCAACGGTTCAAGCTTAAGCTCCCCTTTGATTAGCTGAAAATTAAATTGAGTCACTCTACACACGATAAAAATTTTCTGTCTCTTTTTGGTGCTTCTGGTTATGCTCTCACGCTTAAAATTAAGTTTATGGTTTATAATTTATGATTTATGGTTTGAGTTTAAAAAATTTAAAATATGGTGTATTTTTTAAAATATAGGGTGTAGAATTTAAGATTTATAATTTAAAGTTGAGACTTAAAATTTAATTTTGTAGTATTTTTTAGTACTGAGGCATAAATAAAAATAATAAAAAGAAATAAATGATTTTTATCCCGATTTTTTTAATTCAGAATATATGGGTTTGAACATTTAGTCATCTTAATCTCTAAATTGCTAAGCGCTCCCTCCTAATTTTTAACATAATTTTTTTCTACATTGTTTTTAGCGCGGCAAGCTTTTTTTCTTTATTTACAATTAATTTTAGTATTAGTTTTCGACCATTATTTTTTATTATTTTTTTAATAAAAATTTTTGTCTTTGTGACACATTTTTATGCCTTTATGGTACATTTTTTCTTTCTTTTTGTAGTTTCGTTTCATTTGTCGTTTTGTCAGGATTTCAACATACATTAATGGTCGTTTGGTGCTAGTACATAGATCTTTACGGCGTTAGTATGTGATTATAATTCTGTCGGTGGTCATAGAAAGATAAATTTCCACTCAATTGATGGTTGTTTGTCGATGTAATTAGTTTTGGGTAGCGGACCAATCTGCCTGATAGTTTGGCTCGCTTACAATTTCTTTTCAACCCGTAATGCGTCTCGTTTGGATAGAGACAATGAGATTCATGAAGGCTTCTGAATTTTGACAGTATGCTAATCTCTATGGAAGAATTTACTTTTTTTGTACTTTTAAGTTTTTATATGAGATTTTGGTGGACTAATTCCTATTATTCTCCATTTTAACTGTGTTGTATTTATTAGGGGTGAGCGTTCGATCGAGTCGAGTCAAAAAATTTCGAGTTATTCGAGTTGACGAGTCATATTTTACAACTCAAACTTTATTTGAAATTTTTTCGATTCAAGTCGAGTTTAAGAAATTCGAGTCGAGTCGAGTCGAGTTTTCGAGTTCCTATAAAAATTTAACTGTAATTATTTATCATGTTATAGTAGGGTTTGATTCCAATTTAAACTCATTTTCTCTAATCATATAAGATATGCACATATATATTTTTTCACATGTGACAATATTTTTTCTTATTTTTATATATCAGTATGTATATATCATAAAAAATAAAGGGACTCGTCTCGAACTTAAAAATAAATCCACTAATTACTAAAAATTTCGAGTTATTCGAATTTCCATTTTACAACTCAAACTTTATTTGAAATTTTTTCGAGTTATTCGAGTTTATGAAATTTCGAGTCGAGTCAAGACGAGTCAAGTATTTTTGCCTCGAGTCGAGTCTAGTTATTCAGTTTTTTCGAGTCGAATCGAGTTTTGCTCACCCCTAATATTTATGATATCTTTCATGATTTTTTTTAATAAAATCTAGTTTTCTTTGTCAAACAAAAAATCTGAATATATGGAAAATGGGTTACTATAAAATTTTAAATAAATAATTTAATAATCAAATCGTTATATGTGTCATGTTGGAAGTTGGGTGGAAAGAGATTTTCATTATACAGAAATATGATTTTGTTATTATTTAAATTCAAGATGATAAATTGGTTAAACTATGGTTTTGGTCCTTTTACTATTCTCAAATTTAGTTATTAGTCTATGTACTTTAATATGACACAATCTTTTTAGGAAATTCGAGTTCAAACAACTTTATATGTAAGGTGTACGTGGATTTTATTAAAAGTTAAAATTGAATAAATATTACTATAATGTCACTTTAAGAATGATCAAAAGAAATGACAACCAATTAAAAAATAAATTTAGTCTTAAGCATTGTGTTATATTAGAAAGGAGCCATTAATATACTTTATAAGAACTCAGCCCTACAAAGCCATCAAAGCTTAACGAGAGCACCAAAAATGGATGAATAAATTTTCAAGTTGAGGGTCTTCTTTCATGCTTAACCTAATCACAATCATTAATTGTAGATTAAGAAAAAAGAGAATAATTCATCTCAATTTTAGAAAAAAAATTAGATGCATTTGTTGATTTGATTTTCCTTTAAATAGGATTAGAATGATGAAATTGTTAATTAATGGGGTGAAATTCAGCAAATTAAATTAAAGGATGGTGTAGGGCTGAAATGCATGGCCTAAAAGCAATGATATTAGTTAAAATAGGTTGCAGTTTTCAGTTGAGAAAAGAATCAGCCATTGTTGAACTGTCTGAATCAATAGCTATTTCAATGTACAGAAAATATTGCTTCTCTCCACCACCATGTAATTGTGTTGGATTTTTCTGGGTTTTTCCTTTCTTTGTTTTACATGTTAAACGTATCGAATATCATGATTTTTCGATGCAAATTTAAACCTATAAATTGACATATTACGAAAGATAATTACGTTTAAACATATTCGAATTTGTATAAAATATCAGCCAAACTTTCAATTAGTGGAACGTCACAACTTTACTAAATTTAACATAAACATACAAGTCTAGTTGTAGTTTTGGTTCCTTTGATCTGTTGAAATTTGAGATTTAATCCTTTCATTTCTATTTTAGCATAATTTGATCCTTTACCTTTAGTATTATCGGTAAGTTTAAATTGACAACACTATTAGTTTTTTATGTTAAAGGGATGATGAGATTTTTTTTGTGTGTGGTTAAAACAACCGTAAGTATTTACTTAATATGTAAATTTATTATTTGTTGAATATGATTAATTTAATTTTGGGTAAAGTACACAGACCGTCATTAAACTATACCCGAAAAAATAAAATGGGAAACAAACTTTCAAAAATGACAAAATAACAATTAAACTCTATGTTTTGTTACAAAATGATAACTGTGTCGTTAACCTCCGTTAAAGAAGTGACATAGCTGTTAATTTTTTTTATAATAGCACATGTAGTCCTTTATAGTTACACATTCAATCATTTTAGTCATAATTCGAAGAAATTTAATAAATTTAACCCCCAATTTTTATACTTTGTTATAATTGAGTCCTAAATTATAGCTAAGAACACACGAGCATATGTGTAATTAGGACTAAATTTAACCCTCAATTTTTACACTTTGTTATAAATTTAACGTTGTTCTTAGTTATAAATTTTGTAGAATTATGACTAAATTATAACAATGTGTAAAAATTGAGGGTTAAATTTAGGCTTAAATGAAAAATAGGTGCCTAAACTATACCAATTTTGAATTTTAGGTGCCTAAAGTGTTTTTTTGTAAAAATAGGTGCCCAAAGTTTCAACCGTTATAATTTTAGGTGCCTTTTGTTAACTACCGTTTATTTTTTAAAATATATATATATATTTTATTTTATTTTTAATTTATTTTATTTTTTAAATTTATTGTAACTC
This sequence comes from Hibiscus trionum, assembly GCA_030270665.1. NCBI lineage: Eukaryota > Viridiplantae > Streptophyta > Magnoliopsida > Malvales > Malvaceae > Hibiscus > Hibiscus trionum. The sequence goes on from BSYR01000022.1 coordinate 21,028,176, forward strand.
TCGAGTTTTGGGGTCGGGTGAAAATAAAAATATGAAAATATAATTCCGGGTTTTATTTTCAAAATAATAAATAAAACAAAAGTGTTGGGCCAAATCTTCAATCCAATTCCATGGATTGGAAGAAGATGACAACAAGCCATTTCATTAATGGCACAATGGTAAATAAGATTTTTGGAGGAATAAAACAATAAGACAAATATTTCAAAACCCTTTTTACTCATCTTCCTCCTTTGTTCATTCTTTCAAACGTGACTTAAGCTCTTCTCTCCATTTCTATTGTTCTATCTCCTTCTCTCACCATTCTTGTGCATTTTTGAAAGGTAAACTTAATCCCATGTTGTCCTCAACTTCCTCTTTCTCTCCATGTTCTTAGTTTTCAATGAAACCCATTGTTTTGTGTTTTGAGTTTTTGAGTTTAATGAATAAAAATCTAAAATTTATTGACTTTTGATCGATATTTTGATTCTTTGAAGTTAGATAAGTGTTTAGTAACCCAAATGGTCCAACATATCTAAATTTTGAATGATTTTAAACTGATTTTCAGATTTGGGTTTGTTGGGGGGTTTTAGAGGGGTTTAGAGTTGGTTTTGGGGCTGTTTCGGATGAGAATTTAAGGGCTGATGTTTAAGTGTTGGTTGAGGGCTATTTTGGAAGCTTATGAGAGTGAAAAAGAGGTTGGAATCAATGGTTTTTAGCTGTGTAAATGGGCTGCTCGAAAATATATGTTTAAGGGTGTTCTTAGTTGGCTAAATGCTTGTTTTGTGCTCCGAGGTTGCTACAATGATTTGTGGGCTGATTTGTGTTTGTTTTGTTGGCTTTGATTGACTAGCATCGGGATTTGGTGTTGGAGAATCTTCCGGAATCAATCCAGGAAGCTTGGAAGTTTGATCGGTTAGAGTTTGTTGAGCTTGGAGTAGTCGGTGAGTGGTTCTTCGGTTTTTAATTGGTTTTCAAAATGTTTGGTTTGAGCATGTGGACCTAGGTCGGACTTGGTAAACCCGCCTAGAGTTGAGATTAGATTGGTAGTCTAATTCCAAGCTTTAGTTTAGAAGACTTTGGTTGAACTTGTAAATGTTGTGTTTATGCCTCATGTATTAATTATGGTTGATGTTGTTATACATATTGTGGCTATGTGTAATGATGAGGCATGATGATTCATTTATGCATTGTGATATGCATGTGTTTGTTGAAATATGGGTTGCATGATTGTAAATCATGGTGGATACGTGCTAGGCACGAGAAATGGTAAGGATATTAAGTTATGATGAGCTTGTGACGAGTTAGTATTGTCACTAGTATGCTTGGGTACAAATGATCGATCATTAGGATGTTAGTGTGCACACGAGTGTCAAAATGCGCGTGTGGTCTTGGTGATGGTAGTCACCAAGATGGAGTATGGGTACGCCCGGAAATCTTCTTTTGTATTTTAGTCGGTGATGAGTGAAATCCCATCGACCGGGTGTGAGGATGAGTGGAATCCCCTCCGCGTGAAACGGTGATGAGTGTAATCCCACCGTAAGGTAATGTAATGCTTGAGTTGTTGGATGTGAGTTCCAACGGTTGTTATCCGCGTATTCGGGTCATAACTAGGTGCCAATACGGTTTGATAAATGCGATTTTCATTTGGTTGTATTGTGGACATGATGAGCATGGCATGATAATTGATGGTTATGTTCATGCATTTTTTATGTTCGATTCATGTGGTTTCGAAGGTAAGGAAACATGCATTCATCCTTGGTTTTGTTGCTCGTGCTTGGATCCTACATTATCGAGATTTGGTTTATGAGCTTACCCTCACTAAACTTTACGCTTACGCTCTCTTTTGTTCGACAATGCAGATCCTTAGTTCGTGGGTTGCTTGTGCAAGGAGAAAGGCCTCCAAATGTGCTTTTTGCTATCATCAAGTATGAACTTTTAAAGCTAAAGATGTAATAGATAAGCAATGGGGATTTGAGTATGTTGCTTGTGTTAAGAAGCTTGTTTAGACTCCTTTAGTATGTTGACGTTTTGGTTGTGGCTTGCTTATGCCATGTATGTTGGCCTTGTGCCCTTATCTCATGCTTTTGTGTATGTTTTGTTCTAAGGCATGAAACCTTAATATGCATTGTATGTCTCTTTATGGTGAATGCTTGATCCCTTTGAATGTGTGCCCTTTTTACGTACGTTGTGTGTTTGATCATGCTTGATATAAGGTGTATGCCTCTAGAGTTTATGCATACATGTTTGGAGGTCCTAGTTGGGTGTCTTTGAGGCAGCCTTGTGCCTTAACCAGCTAAAACCTGCGTGATCGAGTCAGGGGTATCGATACGGTTGGACCCGTATCGATACAGCCTTATTGTTTCAGGTCAAGCGTATTGATACTCGGGAAGGCGTACCGATACCATTTTTGCTACTTGAAATCTGAGATGTTGACGAGAAATTGAGGGTATCGATACGAGCTTAGGTGTATCGATACAGCTTTCGTAGCGTTGACCACGAGAAGTTGACCGTTGAGGGCGTATTGGTACGGTCAACCAGTGTACCGATACGGTCTCCTCGAGTTGACTTTGGTCAGTTGACCTAGTCAAGGCGTATCGATACCCTCATCGAGTGTATCGATACGGTCTGATTTATAATCTAAAATGGGCTGTTTAAAATTGCTTGTTTGTTTGTTTGTTTGTTCCGCCTCGCTTTGTTGCTTCCGTTGTCACTGTTTCACATAGGATGTATTAAAGCATCTAGACAAGATAATGGTAAAAGAAGTTTTTCTAGGGTCGTTAATCGAAGTGGAGCCTTAACGGGTTTCGCCTCGGTTTTCCCCGCGTGTGACCCACTCGGACCAGTCAGTCGCTCATGCCAGGACGAGGGGGTTACACCTGTTGGTATCAGAGCATGAGGTTTCCGAGACCTCGGGCAGGTAAGTGAGGTAAGTTTAATTCTTGTATTGCAATTGCACGGTGTTTGCTTGCCATGTAAGTATGTTCGCTTGCTTATCACGTATGCTTTGATGTTTGTTTAATTGATTGTATGTGTGCGTTGTTTGAAGCATGTTGATGTGTATGATTTTCCCGTTAAGTGTTGAGTAAAGTTCCATTGCTTCTATTATATCGGAAAAAGAGATTTTTTTTAAGTGAGGGAAAAACATACTGGAGCCACTTGGACCCTTGCCCTTGCTAACCCTATTTTGTATGTTGTTGTTGTAGTTGTTATCTGTGAACGGTTATGTTGAGGCCTATAGGTAGACCAAGATTGTTTCGTCAGGAACCCTGAGTCGCGGCTCCTACTGGTGAGCCGGTGGGTGGGGTAGAGGCTCCTGTGGAAGAGCCTGCTGTTGGAGTCGGAGCTCCTCGACCACCACCACCTCCTCAGCTTGATGAGGAAGACGAGGCTAGAGCTGAGGGAGCGGGACCTCAAGTTGGCCAGGGTGGCCAAGGTCCTGCAGGGATAGACATGGCTCCGCTAGTTCAGGCTATAGCTTGAGCGTTTCAGGCTGCAGTTGCCGGAGCTCAGGCTGCAGCACAGCCGAGAGGAGATGATGCTAGCTTACCTTTAGAGAGGCTTCGTAGCCTCGGAGCAGATGAGTTCAAGGGATCTACGCCTGAGAGATTAGAGTTATGGCTAGAGAAGACGGTTCGTATTTTAGCTCAGATGGGATGTGTTGAGGCTCGTAAGTTGGGCTGTGTAGTTTCGTTACTTCAGGGTGATGCCTACACCTGGTGGGTCACCATTACTTTCGGCGTGCCTGAGGCCGAGATCAGTTGAGATTTCTGTTGCGTGTAAAATAGTTTATCGCAATGGTAGTGCAAGTGTACACGACGTAAGTAGTAAAGTGATACGAAGTATCGGATATCGTCTCCACATGGATTGGGCTAATAGCTTCACCTTAATTCACTGCACGAAAGTAAATGAAATAATTGAGAGTTGTCACGAAAATAATAAAGAAAACGTAAATAAAGAGTAGAGATATAAGGATAGAGAGAATGGGCTGGTATTGAATTGCTCAGTAATACAGGTATTGCAATGCCTAGGAAATCCAGTTCTGTCGTCGCGCCCGTCGCGGCAGCACCTGTCGCGGCAGCAGTCCGTTGATCGTTGCGGCAGCAAACACACCAACTCAGTACTTCAAGTTTGGCAAGAATCCCAGATCTGCCTTGGCCTATCCCTAGGTCCAAGTCTGTCGATGATCACGTCTTGATGATACCTCCCGGCGTGAATCGAAGGATGAACACCGATGTGTATGAATTCTTCTTTAGCCACTTGACCTCGCCCTATCCCTAGGCACGAGATAGTTCAACTATAAACTAGAGAACTTGCTCTTATTTCTTTCGTATACTTAACTCTCCCGATGCTAAGTAAATAGATAACCTCACAATGCTCTCCCGATGCTCTTGCAAGATATTAATAACCAAAATAAGAGAACTTGAAGTTTATTTTATTGAACTGAAAATTCCTAAAACAAAAGCAACCCTTGCAACTACTTTACAAATCAACCCGTGGCCCTAGGGGGGTTTTAGAACATATCGACGGCGGGTAAACGGCGGAGGGGTTTTTGGTTGTCAGTTATGGGGTAATCGGCTATGGTATATGAGATCTCTACCTCCTAGGTCAAAATATATGCCCTTATATAAGCTTTGGGCTCAAGTATTCTAAGTTTACAAGGATTACAACTTTAATTAAAAGTATGATTCTAATAAAGACTTAATCTTCAAGGAATCTACTTTCCAGCCGTCCTCCTTGTTTCTTGGGATTTTCTCTCCTTGAACTTTGGGCTTGACATATCTTTTGATCCGGGGCTTGGAAAAATATATGGTTTTCACACGACAGACGAGCAGAATTTTCTCTATCTTTCGAGGTCCACTTTGCTTTTTCTCTCCACAAAACTGCTGTCACCTTGCTGTCACGGCAGCACCATGGCAGCATCGTCCTCTTTGTCTGCTTGTCCAGTTCAGCTCTTCTGCTTCTCTGCCCAGCGCCTGCCTTCTCCGTCAGCTATGGTGGATACCTGCAAAAACAACCATTTTTAGTAGAATCTGTGCCTTTAATATATTTGTGATGTTTTGCTGTAAATTGACCTAAATGTAATGAATAATGCTTGAATGCAGCAGAAATATGGGTTAAAAAGGGTGTAAATAATAGAACTTTTACACACTCAACACACCCCCAAACTCAAGTTTTTGCTTGCCCTCAAGCAACTAAGACCTAAAAGAAAAAATGAAATATTTTTGTTTTGGCTTTCAAACAGTGGATTTTCCCTTACCCGTCGTTCTTTCCCTATGGCGGCAGCAACCTGTCGGATAATTTAGATTCTGTTCGGAATCTCCCTATAGTCCTCGTGTAGTGTGTGCAGGCTTGTGAACAATTATATGCCAAGACTCTCTTAGTTTCACTAGAATATTCAACTCTTAACTTGAATTTTTATGCCAAAGTTTATCTTCTTGAAGGCACATTTTCATGCTTCTTTGATTTTTTGTTTTGACTTGATTTCTCTATTTTTCAAGCTAAAGTTTCACTAGAGCCGGTTTCGGGCACCTCTAGGCCTGTTGAGTCTATTTTGCTAAACTTCTTTCCTAGAGCCAGTGTTAGGCACCTTTAGGGGCTATTCAAGTGCTAAGCTTCCTATTCTAGTTTGGCTAAAAGAAATCTAAGCAGTATAACAGTCACAATGGTGTTTAAGTTTTCAGAACTATAGAAAGGCTCTAAACTTCTCCTAAAACTATCCTAAAGTTGCTGCCACGACAGAGCTGTCGCGACAGGTAAGTTCAGTTCACAGTTTTCAGCCAAAATTTCCAATATTTTCATTTTTTTCAGAGAAACTAAGTAAAAGACACAACAATTTAACTAAGATGTACTTGGACTCCATTAATATAGAGGGTTGCCACCCCCAAACTCAAGGGTTTCATTGCCCTCAATGCAAATGACAAGATAAAAAGCAAAATAAATGAAGGCAGTACATCACAAAATATATAAATAGCAAGCAACAATAAGAAAATAAGAAACTTAAATTTTTAAGCGTTGTCTTCACTGCTGCTGCTAAGGCGGATTTGGCGGCGGATTCTGGGCTTTGGGGCAGGCTGCTGTGGTTGCTCTACAACCTGGATGTCGGAGCTGCTGCCGCTGTCCCAAGTGCTGCTGCTGGTGGTGGTGGTGCTGGCCTTTGCCATAAGCTTTTTGTTGGCCATCTTTTTCTGCCTCTTGACAGGCGTGAATTCTTTCTCCAGGTTTCTCCGAATAGAGGGTTCTGCCTCGCTTTCAGCCCAGACAGAGGAAGAAGAAAAACCAGCGACGAAGGCATCAATGTCATCCGAGGGCGGTCGCTTCGTCCCTCGGGCGGATATGTCGGCCTGAAGGCGGTCGGATGCCGTCGGGGAAGGTGGTTGGGTGGAGGCAGCAGATTGTGTATGAGGTGTGGCAGCAGGTGTAGGTGTGTGGGCGGGGGTGGGGACGGTGAAATAGTGGGCGAGGAAGGTGGGAAAGACAACATCGGGATAATTTAAAGTATGGTTACTGAAATGTACCGTGGAGTTGGCAAAATCCCTGATGAATGTCATCAGACCCAGCTGTCTGTCTTCCACTCTCTGAATGTCAGCAAGGATTTGAGTGTATGTGTCTGTCGGAGCAGCTGCTGTGGCAGGTTCAGTGTTGGGCTCCTCAGATGATTCTGCTGGGGCGGCATTAGGGTTGACGGAAGAGATGGGGGTTGCTACTGTCAGCTCCATGAGGCTGATAATATTCTTGTCTGTCCAGCCCCGTCCCTTCACTAGTCGATCGGTGGTGGCTTCTGGTACGGCAGAGCGGCGGCAAAGGGATGTATTCAGGAAGGGCAGGCAGAGGAGAGCTGTTGATCTGTGCGTGCAGTCCAAGATACTTTCCCTCATGTAGCGTCCCACATTTATGGGCCGGTTGTTCATGATTGAGTGAATTAGGGCTAGCCTCTGCTGGTCCACTGTGGTATGATGGGAGGACGGTATAATCTGCTTCTTGATGAAAGCGTTCCATAATTTGGCTTCTGGAAGCAGCTGCCCCCTTCTTACGGTGTTGGGATTTTTCTTGCTCGTGTTCCATTCAGTTCCTTCTTCTGTCACTTCTGCCATGACAGCATCGAAGGCCGCGGTGTCGAGGGTGTCCAGGAACTGCTGGTGGGCATCATCGTTGGGGCCGAAATGAAGGCCATAGAAAGAGTTTATGCCCTCGGCTGTGAACTGCACTTCTGTCCCTCGGACAGTCACTGTTGTTGCCGTCCTGCTGCCGATGGCAGCATAGAATTCCCTTACCAGTGTCTCATTCATCTCTGCTGGTTGCTCTGCGAATGTTTCCCACAAGAGGGCTCTAATCGTCCTTGCGATGAAAGGCTTGAGGCTCATATTGAATGCTTTTGGAGCGTAGATGAAGCCCCGTTCTTCCCATATATCTCTTGTTGCATAGGACGGTGGAGGAGTTGCTGTCGGTGGAGAATTTGAAGCAGCACTGCGGCGTGTTCTTCTAGAAGACATGTTAGTTGCAAGGGTTGTTGAAAGTAAAAGAAAGCAAATGAAAACTAAAGGGGGAGAGCAAGTAAGAAAAGCAGAAGTGGATGAAAATGAAAATGAAACGGGGTTTTATAGAAGAAGAGTTGCTGCCCGTTTAATGCTGTAACGGCAGGCGTGAATAACGGAGCAACTGTTGAGCTTTAGCGTGTCTGACGCGTCTGACACGCATTTATGCGTCTGTTACGCGTCTGTCACACGTTTCTGCGTCTGCCGTGACAGTCTGATGACAGCCTGTCTTATCTGTGTCTGCGGCGGCAGCTGGAACGACAGGCTTCAATATTGGGCTTTGTTGGGCTGATGGATGGATGGTGGGCTTGGGTCACTTCTCCTATTCTTCTTGACTCCTTTATTTCCTAAAAACATAAAACATAAAAACATTATTCGAATAAACCTAATTTCCTAATAAATAATAAATAATAGAAATAAATAAAATTAAAATTTAGGTTAAATTAGGGATGCCTTGTGGGGCATCTCCTAAGGTAACCACTTCATGTATTCCTGGGGCTTCAGTCCCCTGATAATGCTTGAGGCACTCTCCGTTGACTTTGAATTGGTGCCCGTCTTTTAATGATCGGATTGTGATGGCACCATGGGGAAAACTTGTATGACTTGGAATGGGCCAGACCATCTAGATTTTAGCTTCCCTGGGAAGAGTTTCAGTCTAGAATTGAACAACAATACAAGCTGCCCTGGGCAGAACTGTCGTGGCAGCAACTTCCTATCATGCCACTTTTTAGTTTTCTCCTTGTAAATTCTTGCATTGTCGTAGGCCATTGTTCTTATTTCGTCAATCTTGTTCAGATCTAACAGCCTTTTCTGGCCTGCCTTGTCCAAGTCCATATTTACTGCCTTGATTGTCCAGTATGCCCTGTGCTTTATCTCGACAGGAAGATGGCAGGTTTTCCCATAAATCAATCGGTATGGAGACATGCCCAATGGAGTCTTAAAAGCTGTCCTATATGCCCATAATGCATCATTGAGAAGTAAAGACCAGTCTTTCCTAGTTGGCTTAACCATCTTCTCAAGAATGTTCTTAACTTCCCTATTGGATATCTCAGCTTGTCCATTGGTCTGTGGGTGGTATACTGTCGCGATTCGATGCTTGACACCATATTTCTTCAGGGCGGCAGCAATAACCCTATTATCAAAATGTCTCCCTTCATCACTAATTATCGCCTTAGGGATGCCGAACCTAGAAAATATGTTTTTGTGTAGCGATAGCTTCAACCCACTTAGAGACATAATCCACTGCTAGGAGGATGTATAGATTTCCACATGAAGATGGAAAAGGTCCCATAAAATCAATCCCCCAAACGTCGAAGATCTCGACTTCTAGAATGTTCTGCAGTGTCATCTCGTTTCTCCTCGAGATGTTACCTTTCCGCTGGCACCTGTCACAGTTCTTGTAGAAGTCCTGTGCATCTTTATACAGTGTCGGCCAGTAGAACCCTGACTGCAGCACCTTGGCAGCAGTTTTGTTGCCTCCTAAGTGACCTCCATATTGTGAAGCATGGCAGTGATGGAGAATGTCTTCTTGCTCTTCTTATGGTACACACCTCCTTATAACTTGATCTGCACATAGTTTGAAAAGAAGAGGTTCGTCCCAATAATAATGCCTAACATCATTTTGGAACCTCTTCCTAGCTTGATAATTAAGATCAGAAGGAAGTATTCCGCTAACTATAAAATTAACGAAATCAGCATACCAGGGAAGTTCAGAAGACTTACCTGCCGCCATGGCCGTTGCGGCAGCGACTGCGGCAGCAAAGAGCTGCTCATCCGGGAAGGTCTCCAATATGTTTGTCTCATCTATGGGCAGACTCTGTCCCTTCTCCAATCTTGACAAGTGATCTGCCACCTAATTTTCTGTCCCTTTTTTGTCTTTGATTTCAAGGTCGAACTCTTGCAATAGCAGGATCCACCGTATCAATCTAGGCTTTGCATCCTTCTTTGCGAACAAATATTTCAGGGCAGAATGGTCTGTGTGCACTATTACTTTCGTCCCAAGGATGTAAGAACGAAACTTGTCGATGGAGAACACCACAGCTAATAACTCCTTTTCTGTGGTGGTGTAGTTCACTTGGGCGTCATTCAGTGTCTTGCTGGCATAGTATATGACATGAAATAGCTTATCTCTGCGCTGCCCGAGTGCTGCCCCGACAGCATAGTCACTAGCATCACACATAATCTCAAATGGCTGTGTCCAGTCTGGTGGCTATACTATTGGGGCTGTTACTAGATTTTCCTTCAGAACCTTGAATGCTTCAGTACATTCATCATTAAAGTCAAAGGGTCGGTTCTGCTCCAAAAGATGACATAAGGGCTTGGTGATTTTTGAGAAATTTGCAATGAATCTTCTATAAAAACCAGCATGCCCTAAGAAACTTCTAATGCCCTTGACTGTGGTCGGCGGCGGTAGCTTCTTGATCACTTCTATTTTGGCCCTGTCGACTTCTATCCCACGGCAGCTAATCTTATGGCCAAGGACTATCCCTTTATCCACCATAAAGTGGCATTTTTCCCAATTCAATACGAGGTTTGCTTTTTCACATCTTTCAAGTACCTTTTGTAGATTGCCGAGGCAGCTCTCAAAATCGTCTCCAAAGACTGAAAAATCATCCATAAAAATCTCAAGGAAGTCCTCTACCATATCGGAGAATATGGCCATCATGCATCTTTGGAAGGTGGCGGGTGCATTACATAATCCAAATGGCATTCTCCTAAAAGCATAAGTTCAATATGGGCATGTGAAAGTCGTCTTTTCTTGATCTTCCGGTGGGATAGCTATTTGATTATAACCCGAATAACCATCAAGAAAACAATAGTAAGGTTTACCCACTAATCTATCAAGCATTTGATCAATAAAGGGTAAAGGAAAGTGGTCCTTTCGGGTAGCTTTGTTAAGCTTCCGATAGTCCATACAAACCCTCCAACCGGTCACAGTCCTGGTTGGGATTAAATCGTTGTTTTCATTGGTCACCACGGTCATTCCTCCTTTCTTGGGAACGCATTGCACCGGGCTCACCCATTTGCTGTAAGAGATGGCGTAAATAATACCAGCATCTAACCATTTGATTATCTCTTTACGGACCACCTCTTTCATCGCATGGTTTAGCCGCCTTTGGGCATCAATAGTCGGCTTATAATCTTCCTCTAGAAGGTTTTTGTGCATGCATAACGCCGGACTAATGCCTTGAATGTCAGCAATCTTCCATCCAATTGCCTTCTTGTGCTGCCGCAGCATGCCTACTAGCTGTCGTTCCTGTTCCTGTGGCAGCTTAGAAGAGATGATTACGGGCAACGTATCATTTGAACCAAGAAAAACATATTTTAGCTGCCCTGGCAGGGGCTTTAGTTCTAAGGCAGGTGGTTCAACAGTAGATGGCTTTTGGATTGCATGGTTATCCGAAGTGTAATTCAAAGGTTCGAATAACTTACCTGGACGATCGCCTATCCAGTTTACCTCCTCCTGATCTTCAGTATCAGATGTATCGGAGTCAGAGGAGTTGATGTCGTCAGTTCTGTCGTCAGTGCTGTCGTGACAGCCCTGCAGGTGGCTGCCGCGGCAGTGCCCGATTTTTATGTCGTGACAGCCCGACCAGATGCAGGGTTGATCAAGGATAACTTCAGTGATAGCCTTGCATTCCTCGTCTGCATCAGCATGCTTCATTGCTTGGAGAACATTCAACTTAATCTCTTGGTCATTCACTCTCATAGTGAGTTCTCCTTTTTCCACATCAATCAGTGATCTTCCCGTGGCTAAGAAGGGTCGCCCAAGGATGATTGGTGCGTTTTCGTCTGCTTCACAATCTAAAACAAGAAAGTCAGCAGGAAAAATAAATTTATCCACTCTTACCAGAATATCTTCGATTTTTCCTTCTGGATGAACGTAAGAGCGGTCTGCAAGCTGCAGGATTACTGTCGTGGGCTGCGCCTTTCCAATACCTAATTTCTGAAAAATAGATTTTGGCATTAAATTAATACTAGCACCAAGATCACAAAGTGCCTTACCCACGTATTTATCTCCGATTACACAAGGTATGATGAAGCTCCCCGGATCCTTCTTTTTCTGGGGTGGCTGCCGATGAAGAATACTCATGCAACCATCTGCCATCCTTACCGTTTCAAATTCCCCCAGTTTATATTTCTTTGACATGACATCCTTAAGAAATTTGGCGTAACCGGGCATCTCCCTAATGGCATCTAACAGCAGAATATTAATATGAACCTGCTTAAAAATATCATAAATCTTTTTAAGTTGAGATTCTTGCTTAGCTTGCTGTATCCGTTGAGGAAAAGGTGGTGGGGGATGATAATCAGCAATACGTCCTTCCCACTGCATACGAATCTGAGGAGGTTTGGGTTCATCATTTTTCTCCTCTGTCGCTTCTGCTGTCGTGACAGGCTCATCGGTAGCAGTCTGTTTGTTACCTGTCGTGGCAGCTCCCTCGGCAGGTCCATCCAAGGCTGGTTCCTTTACTGTTTTAGCTTCATTTTCAAGCCCTGGTAGTTTCTTCCCACTCCTAGTAGTTATGGCCTTACATTGCTCATGTATGGGCTGCCTAGCATTTTCAGTATTACTAGGGAATCCTCCAGTCTGCCTCGGCTTAATATGCTGGGAAACCTGACCCATTTGTGTCTCCAAAGATTTCAGAGTAGCTTCATGATTTGTCATCCGCATCTCTGTTTTGTCCATGAATGTCTCTGTTTTCTTGACAAACTGATTCATATTCTCAATATAAGTACTTGTCTGAGACATAAAAGTGGCCAGAGTCTGTTCCAGTATACTATTAGTGGCAGCTGGTGGCTGCTGCTGCTGCTGCGGCAGTTGCGGTGGCAGTTGCTGTCGCGTCAGCAATCTAGGTCCTCCCTGATTCTGATTGTGTGCTTGGGGATTCAGGGCATTGTTAGGATTGCTCCAAGAAAATTTAGCATCCTTCCTCCAATTGGGATTATAGTTGTTAGAGTTGTAGTTCGGCTTGTTGTAATTTCCAACATATTTTCCCTCTTCTAACTGTATTGGACATTCCTCCGAACTATGATTTCCCTCACAAATGTCACATACCTCCTCGACAGCAAATCCCTGTTGTGCATCTTCGTTCAAGAGTTTTTTCATTGCCTTAGTAAGGTATGCCACCTGTGATTTCAACGTGCTGTCGGCCTCATAGTTCTTGACAGCTAGTACCCGTTTACCCCCTCTTCTTGCTGTCGGAAACTGCTCCTCATTCTTAGCCAGATTTTTCAAAACTTGCATTGCCTCGTCTGGATCTTTATCCAATAATAGTCCATTTGCTGCTGAATCAATTCGAATACGAGTTTGTAAGTTGGCAGCATTATAAAACTTTGTTACCTGATTCCAGACGGGGAATCCATGCATAGGGCAGTTCCGTAGAAGAGTAGTGAATCTGTCCCAGGCCTCGTGCATTGGCTCGTCGTCTTCCTGTTGAAAAGTAGCAATTTCATTACGTAATCGCTCAGATAAATGCGAAGGATTAAAACGAGATAAAAATTCACGAGATAAATCTGCCCAAGTTCTAATTGAACCCGGCGTAAGTTTATTCCACCAAGTTTTTGCTCTGTCCCTCAATGAATGGGGAATAACCGAAGCTTCAGTATCTCCGGATTAACTCCTGGTAGTCTAAACGAACCACAGATCTCCTGGAACGTTTTGAGATGCTCCCTAGCATCTTCTGTAACAGCACCACTAAACTGCCCGGCATTGTTGATCATACTAAACATGACAGGTTTCAGCTCGAAGTTATCAACATCTATGTCTGGCAGCGTGGTTTCCAGCTCTACATGATCGTTCAACATGTAGTCACGACATGACCGTCGTCTGGCGGCGGCGGGCGGGTCGCCTACAGGCGGTATAACAGCTCCATCTCTAGCAGCAGGATTATCTCCTTGGTATGCCATTGTCTCTAACTGTTCTTCAAGGTACTCGTTCCTGGCTAGCACGTAACGAAGTCGGTTCCTAAGATTGAATGAGCGTTCGATTTCTGGGTCTAATGGATACTCAGGATCTTCACCTCGTTTCGATCTGCGTATAAACAAGGAACCTAGTGAAAAGCAAGAGTTGAATGCACCAAAGAAAAAAAGAAAAAGAAAAATAAAAAAAACGAAAAGTGCAATAAAAGAAAAGGTAGAGTTATGTTGCCAATCCCCGGCAACGGCGCCAAAAACTTGTTGCGTGTAAAATAGTCTATCGCAATGGTAGTGCAAGTGTACACGACGCAAGTAGTAAAGTGATACGAAGTATCGGATATCGTCTCCATAGGGATTGGGCTAATAGCTTCACCTTAATTCACTGCACGAAAGTAAAGGAAATAATTGAGAGTTGTCACGAAAATAATAAAGAAAACGTAAATAAAGAGTAGAGATATCAAGATAGAGAGAATGGGCTGGTATTGAATTGCTCAGTAATGCAGGTATTGCAATGCCTAGGAAATCCAGTTCTGTCGTCGTGCCCGTCGCGGCAGCACCTGTCGCGGCAGCAGTCCGTTGATCGTCGCGGTAGCAAACACACCAACTCAGTACTTCAAGTTTGGCAAGAATCTCAGATATGCCTTGGCCTATCCCTAGGTCCAAGTCTGTCGATGATCACGTCTTGATGATACCTCCCGGCGTGAATCGAAGGATGAACACCGATGTGTATGAATTCTTCTTTAGCCACTTGACCTCGCCCTATCCCTAGGCACGAGATAGTTCAACTATAAACTAGAGAACTTGCTCTTATTTCTTTCGTATACTTAACTCTCCCGATGCTCTTGCAAGATATTAATAACCAAAATAAGAGAACTTGAAGTTTATTTTATTGAACTGAAAATTCCTAAAACAAAAGCAACCCTTGCAACTACTTTACAAATCAACCTGTGGCCCTAGGGGGGTTTTAGAACATATCGACGGCGGGTAAACGGCGGAGGGGTTTTTGGTTGTCGGTTATGGGGTAATCGGCTATGGGATATGAGATCTCTACCTCCTAGGTCAAAATATATGCCCTTATATAAGCTTTGGGCTCAAGTATTCTAAGTTTACAAGGATTACAACTTTAATTAAAAGTATGATTCTAATAAAGACTTAATCTTCAAGGAATCTACTTTCCAGCCGTCCTCCTTGTTTCTTGGGATTTTCTCTCCTTGAACTTTGGGCTTGACATATCTTTTGATCCGGGGCTTGGAAAAATATATGGTTTTCACACGAAAGACGAGCAGAATTTTCTTTATCTTTCGAGGTCCACTTTGCTTTCTCTCTCCACAAAACTGCTGTCACCTTGCTGTCACGGCAGCACCATGGCAGCATCGTCCTCTTTGTCTGCTTGTCCAGTTCAGCTCTTCTGCTTCTCTGCCCAGCGCCTGCCTTCTCCGTCAGCTATGGCGGATACCTGCAAAAACAGCCATTTTTAGTAGAATCTGTGCCTTTAATATATTTGTGATGTTTTGCTGTAAACTGACCTAAATGTAATGAATAATGCTTGAATGCAGCAGAAATATGGGTTAAAAAGGGTGTAAATAATAGAACTTTTACACACTCAACAATTTCTTTGAGATTGCTTTCAGAAAGAGGTATTTAGGCCCGAGATATTTAGATGAGAAAAAGAGGGAGTTCATGGCTCTTGTTAAGGGAGACACCTCAGTGACAGATTATGAGATCCGCTTTGTCCGATTGAGTCAGTATGCTCCGGAGTTGGTTCCTACTGAGAGGGACCGTTGTGATCGGTTCAGGTATAAACTTCATGAGGAGGTCAAGAGGTACACCTTGCTACAGATTATTCTGATTTTGATGTCTTGGTCGCTAGGGCCAAGAATATCGAGCATAGCTTGGGGCTGACCAAGCGTTCAGGAGGATCTAGTTCAGGGAAGAGGCATAACAACTTTGACTGCGGTGATGCCAAGAGGCATCAGGGCAGTGGACAGTAGTATGATCATAGGCGTGGCGGTGGCCACCATGGTAGAGGCCATCAGGGCCAAAGATCCGGAGGGCGTTTGCCCGAGTGTGCCCGATGTGGGAGACAACATTTAGGAGAGTGTTGGGGAAACTATTATGCTTGCTGGAATTGTGGATCGAGAGACCACTTCAGGAGAGAGTGTCCGTATCAGGCGGGACAGGCACCGATTCAGGCACAGGCTCCTGCGAGAGCGATCGACTATCCGAGAGGCCGTGGGCGCGGTCGTGGTTACTTCCAGCCGAGGGCTGATGCATCTAGGATAGAGGCACCAAGGAATCTTGCTCATGTAGTGGCAGTTCAGCCAGAGGCCGGTGGACCAGCTAGAGTCTACGCACAGAGAGAGGCAGGGAATGACACAGATGTGATAGTAGGTAATTTCGAGTTACATTCCATGTCTTTGCTTTCCTTAGTCGATTCGGGTTCCACGCATTCTTATATTTTGAGTGAGCATGCAAAGAAGTTAGACACACCTGTTGAGATTTTAGACGTATGGATGCATGTGACTAGTTCCTTCGGTGAGACAGTTGTAGTTAGATGAATGTATAAGAGGTGTCCGTTGAAGATTCATGGTCATGTGTTTCCTGTTGATATGATGGAGCTTCCGTTCTACGGTTTTGATATCATTTTGGGTATGGATTGGTTGGTTGAGCACATAGCTAGTGTAGATTTTGAGATAAAGAGAATTTCGTTGAAGCTTTGTGATAACTACGAGGTAGTGGTAGTAGGAGAGAACGTTAATTTCTTGTCGAACGTTGTGTCGACTTTAGAGGCTCATAGGTTGATGGACTCCGATTGGGGGCTTATTTAGCGTATGTGATGAATCCGAATATGAGTGAGGTTAGACCGAAAGATATCATGACAGTTTGTGATTATCCGGATGTGTTTCCAGAAGAGTTATCGGGTTTGCCTCCTGACAAAGATGTAGAGTTTGTGATTGAGACTGTTTCAGGGTCTACTCCAGTTTCTATTGCTCCATATTGTATGGCTCCCAAAGAGTTGAAAGAGTTGAAAAGCTAGCTTCAGGAGTTGTTAGACCGAGGTTTTATTAGGCATATTAGTTCACCTTGGGGTGCTCTCATGTTGTTTGTGAATAAGAATGATGGCAGTATGAGGATGTGTATCGACTATAGGCAGTTGAACCAGTTGACAGTGAAGAACAAGTATCCGTTGCCTCGTAGAGATGACCTGTTTGATCAGTTGAGAGGTGCCTCAGTGTTTTCGAAGATAGATTTGAGATCAGGGTACTATCAGTTGAAGGTGAAAGAATGTGATGTACTGAAGACAACTTTTAGGACTAGATACGGTCATTATGAGTTTCTTGTGATGCCGTTTGGGCTCACGAATGCACCAACAACTTTCATGGACATGATGGACAGAGTTTTCTGAGACTTTCTAGACCGATTTGTAGTTGTTTTCATAGACGACATCCTTGTGTACTCGAGGTCAGAAGAAGAACATGATGAGCACTTGAGACTTGTATTGCAGAGATTGATGAGTAATCAGTTGTATGCTAAGTTGAGTAAATGCGAGTTCTGGATCAGAGAGGTTGTGTTCCTTAGCCAAATTGTGTCAGCTGAAGGTGTCCGTGTCGATCCGAAGAAGATTGAAGCCATTGTTGAGTGGAAACAACCTAAGTCAGTGGCAAAGATTAGGAGTTTCCTAGGACTAGCTGGTTACTATAGGAGATTCGTTGAGGGTTTCTCTAGGGTAGCTGCTCCATTGACTAAACTTTTGCAAAAAGGAGTGAAGTTTGAGTGGTCAGATGCGAGACAGAGTGCATTTGAGAAATTAAAAGAAGCTTTGATGAATGCTCCAGTATTGGTACAGCCAATTTCGGGGAAAGAGTTCGTAATCTATAGTGATGCTTCCTACGTAGGTTTAGGTTGTGTTCTGATGCAAGAAAGAAGAGTTGTTGCTTATGCTTCGAGGCAGTTGAAGGTGCACGAGAAGAACTACCCTACGCACGATATTGAGTTAGCAGCAATTGTATTTGCGTTGAAGATTTGGCGTCACTACTTGTATGGTGAGAAGTGCACGGTTTACACGGATCATAAAAGCTTGAAGTATCTGATGACCCAGAGAGAGCTGAACCTTAGACAGAGAAGATGACTTGAACTGTTGAAAGACTATGATTTGACTATTGAGTACCATCCGGGTAAGGCAAATGTAGTGGCCGATGCGTTGAGCAGAAAAGTTGTAGTTGAGTTGCGAGCTATGTTTGCTAGGCTGAGTGTATCAGAAGACGGTGGTTTGATTACAGAGTTGCAAGTGAAGCCTTCGTTGATTCAGATGATCAGAGAGAAATAGTTGCAAGACGTATCATTAGCTTCGCATGTTCAGGACATTGCAGAGGGTAGACCGACATAGTACAGTTTCAGTGATGAGAATGTGTTGTGTTTCAGAGACATAGTGGTAGTGCCTGCAGATGTTGAGTTGAGACGTATGATTCTGAGCGAAGCACATTCGAGTCCTTTTTCGATGCATCCGGGCAGTACTAAGATGTACCGAGATCTGAAGAGTGATTATTACTAGGTTGGTTTGAAGAAGGATGTGGCCGAGTATGTGAGCTGTTGCATGGTATGTCAGAGAGTAAAGGCAGAACATCAGGTCCCTTCAGGTTTGTTACAGCCTTTGAAAATTTCAGAATAAAAGTGGGAAAGAATCACTATGGACTTCATATCAGGGTTACCGTTGTCTCCTTCGAAGAAGAATTCTGTCTGGGTGATAGTTGATAGATTCACTAAGTGTGCTCATTTCTTAGCCGTGAACACCACTGATTCTCTAGATAAATTGGCAGATTTGTACATCCGCGAAATTGTGAGACTGCATAGAGTTCCGAAGTCTATTGTATCAGACAGAGATTCGAGATTCACATCGAGGTTCTGGAGTTGTTTGCATAGTGCTCTAGGTAGTCGTTTGAATTTCAGTACTTCATATCATCCGCAGTCAGATGGTTAGTCAGAGCGAGTGATACAAGTATTAGAGGATATGCTCCGTTGTTGTGTGATCGACTTCCAGGGATCATGGGAGAAGCATTTACCCTTAGTCGAGTTTGCTTACAACAACAGTTACCAGGATAGTATCCAGATGGCTCCTTATGAGGCATTGTATGGTAGGCGATGTAGGACTCCGATCTGTTGGAGAAGATCCACGATGTTTTCCATGTGTCGATGCTTAGGAGATATAGATTGGATCCATCTCACGTCATGCCCGTTGAGGAGATAGAACTGAATCCAGATTTGTCTTACAATGAAGAACCGGTTGAGATACTTGCTTCGGATAGCAAGGTGTTGCGTGGCAAGACCATAGAGTTGGTCAAGGTGTTGTGGCGACATAGAGGCGTGGAAGAGGCCACGTGGGATACGAAAGTGGATATGCTTGAGCAGTTTCCGTACTTGTTTCCGTCAGGTAATTTCGGGGACGAAATTTCCTTAAGTGGGGGAGAGTTGTAACGCCCGGGTTTTGGGGTCGGGTGGAAATAAAAATAGGGTTTTATTTTGATGCACAAGCTGTGTAAATTTTTTTTACACAACCCTTTTATAAAATTTAAAATTTAAATCACAAACCCTAGCAACCTAAAATCTAAACCCTAAGCCCTAAACCCTAAACTCTAAATTCTAACCATAAACCTTAAATTATATACCCTACATACTAAACCCCTAAACCCTAACCTAAAATCTTAAACCCTAAACCCTAAAATTAAAGGGCTTGTGTAAACTAAAGTTTACACAAGCTTGTGCATCAAAGTATTTTCCATAAAAATATTAAAATATAATTCCGGGTTTTGTTTTCAAAATAAAACAAAAGTGTTGGGCCAAATCTTCAATCCAATTCCATGTATTGGAAGAAGATGACAACAAGCCATTTCATTAATGGCACAATGGTAAATAAGGTTTTTGGAGTAATAAAAATTAAGACAAATATTTCAAAACCCTTTTTACTCATTTTCCTCCTTTGTTTATTCTTTCAAACGTGACTTAAGCTCTCCTCTCCATTTCTACTATTCCATCTCCCCATCTCACCATTCTTGTGCATTTTTGAAAGGTAAACTTAATCTCATGTTGTCCTCAACTTCCTCTTTCTCTCCATGTTCTTAATTTTCAATGAAACACATTGTTTTGTGTTTTGTGTTTTTGAGTTTTTGAGTTTAAAGAATAAAAATCCAAACTTTATTGACTTTTGATTGAGATTTTGATTCTTTGAAGTTAGATAAGTGTTTAGTAACCCAAATGGTCCAACATATCTAAATTTTAAATGGTTTTAAACTGATTTTCGGATTTGGGTTTGTTGGGGGTTTTAGAGTTGGTTTTGGGGCTGTTTCGGATGAGAATTTAAGGGCTGATGTTTAAGTGTTGCTTGGGGGCTATTTTGGAAGCTTATGAGAGTGAAAAAGGGGTTGGAATCAATAGTTTTTAGCTGTGCAAATGGGCTGCTCGAAAATATATGTTTAAGGGTGTTCTTAGTTGGCTAAATGCTTGTTTTGTGCTCCGAGGTTGCTACAGTGATTTGTGGGCTAATTTGTGTTTGTTTTGTGCATCGGGATTTGGTGTTGGAGAATCTTCGAGAATCAATCCGGGAAGCTTGGAAGTTTGATCGGTTAGAGTTTGTTGAGCTTGGAGTAGTCGGTGAGTGGTTCTTCGATTTTTAATTGGTTTTCAAAATGTTTGGTTCAAGCATGTGGACCTAGGTCAGGCTTGGTAAACCCGCCTAGAGTTGGGATTAGATTGGTAGTCTAATTCTAAGCTTTAGTTTAGAAGACTTTGGTTGAACTTATAAATGTTGTGTTTATGCCTCATGTATTAATTGTGGTAGATGTTGTTATGCATATTGTGGCTATGTGTAATGATGAGGCAGGATGATTCATTTATGCATTGTGATATGCATGTGTTTGTTGAAATGTGGGTTGCATGATTGTAAATCATGGTGGATACGTGCTAGGCACGGGAAATGGTAAGGATATTGTGTTATGATGAGCTTGTGACGAGTTAGTATTGGCAGTAGTATGCTTGGGTACAAATGATCGATCATTAAGATGTTAGTGTGCACACGAGTGTCAAAATGCGCGCGTGGTCTTGGTGATGGTAGTCACCAAAATAAAGTACGGGTACGCCCGGAAATCTTCTTTTGTATTTTAGTCGGTGATGAGTGGAATCCCATCGACGGGGCGTGAGGATGAGTGGAATCCCCTTCGCGTGAAACAGTGATGAGTGTAATCTCACCGTAAGGTAATGTAATGGTTGAGTTGTTGGATGTGGGTTCCAACGGTTGTTATCCGCGTATTCGGGTCATAGCTAGGTGCCAATATGGTTTGATAAATGTGATTTTCATATGGTTGTATTGTGGACATGATGAGCATGGCATGATAATTGATGGTTATGTTCATGCATTTTTTTATGTTTGATTCATATGGTTCTGAAGGTAAGGAAACATGCATTCATCCTTGGTTTTGGTGCTCGTGCTTGGACCCTACATTGTCGAGATTTGTTTTATGAGCTTACTCTCACTAAGCTTTACGCTTACGCACTCTTTTGTTCGACAATGCAGATCCTTAGTTCGTGAGTTGCTTGTGCAAGGAGAAAGGCCTCCAAGTGTGCTTTTTGCTATCATCAAGTATGGACTTTTAAAGCTAAAGATGTAATAGATAAGCAATGGGGATTTGAGTATGTTGCTTGTGTTAAGGAGCTTGTTTGACTCCTTTAGTATGTTGATGTTTTGGTTGTGGCTTGCTTATGCCAAGTATGTTGGCCTTGTGCCCTTATCTCATGCTTTTGTGTATGTTTTGTTCTAAGGCATGAAACCTTAATATGCATTGTATGTCTCTTTATGGTGAATGCTTGATCCCTTTGAATGTGTGCCTTTTTTACGTATGTTGTGTGTTTGATCATGCTTGATATAGGGTGTATGCCTCTAGAGTTTATGCATGCATGTTTGGAGGTCCTAGTTGGGTGTCTTTGAGGCAGCCTTGTGCCTTATCCAGCTAAAACCTACATGATCGAGTCAGGGGTATCGATACAGCCTTCTTGTTTCAGGTCAAGCGTATCGATACTCGGGAAGGCGTACCGATACCATTTTTACTACTAGAAATCTGAGATTTTGACGAGAAATTAAGGGTATCGGTATGAGCTTAGGTGTATCGATACGACCTTCGTAACGTTGACCACGAGAAGTTGACCGTTGAGGGTGTATCGGTACGGTCAACCAGTGTACCCATACGGTCTCCTCGAGTTAACTTTGATCAGTTGACCTAGTCAAGGCATATCGATACCCTCATCGAGTGTATCGATACGATCTGCTTTATAATCCAAAATGGGCTGTTTAAAATTGCTTGTTTGTTTGTTCCGCGTCGCTTTGTTGCTTCTAATGTCGCTGTTTCACATAGGATGTATTAAAGCATCTAGACAAGATAATAGTAAAAGAAGTTTTTCTAGGGTCGTTAACCAAAGTGGAGCCTTAACGGGTTTCGCCTCGGTTTTCCCCGCGTGTGACCCACTCGGACCGGTCAGTCGCCCAGGCCGGGACGAGAGGGTTACACTTATTTTTTTAAAAATCTTTGAATTTTCAAAATTCACAAAATAGCCCCCAAATTCGAAATTCCTAACTCACCAAAACTCAAATAACGATTTGAATCGATTCTGTCGCCGATAGTCACGCCGCCGCCTGCCACATCCGTCGTCGGACCACCACAGTCATTTACCCTACCACCCCGTCACCGAAAATAAACCGAAGTCGTACAAAACGCCGGACGAAGGCCGAAATATTCAAAAAATTCATTCGAGCGACTTGCGATGAGTGGCGGCTGAACGACGATGATTGGTGCATGGGTTCTTGGGAGAGGGAAGTATGCTCCATTCCGTCCCCGAAATCGTGGCCAACGACGGCGGGAGTGGCCGGATTGAGGGATTTAAGTATTTTTGGGTTTAGGAATTTATGAAATTGGGGCTTTTCTGGAGTTTAGGGGTTTTTTTGAAAATTTCAATTTTTTAATTTTTTTAAAATTATTTAAAAAATAAAAAAATAAAAAAATGTCATGTGTCACATTATAATTGGCTAACAAGTTTTTTTAACGGCCATTAACACCGAGGCACCTAAAATTGCAACGGCTGAAACTTTAGCCACCTATTTTTACAAAAAAAAATACTTTAAACACCTAAAGTTCAAAAAAGGTATACTTTAGGCACTTATTTTTCATTTAAGCCTTAAATTTATTGATTTTTTTTTCGAATTATGACTAGATTAATTGAATATGTAACTATTGAGGACTAAGTGTGCTATTATACAAAAAAAAATTAACAACCATGTCACTATTTTAACGGAGGTTAACGACATAGTTACCATTTTGTAACAAAATATAAAGTTTAATTGCCATTTTATCATTTTTAAAAGTTTGGTTACTATTTTATTTTTTCGGGTATAATTTAGTGACCCTCTATGTACTTTACCCTTTAATTTTCAAGTAGCTTCAACGATTAACAAACTAATAGATAGATCAAATTTAAGAGACTAAATCTCAAACTTTAGCATAACAGGAGGATTAAATCTGTAACTAAACTAAATTATAAAAATCAGTCCATCAAAATACAACGCTCTTCCATTGTTGTTTTTTTTTTTTCATTTTTTCAGTGTTGTAATTTTTTTTAAATGCATTCAATTGTAGTTAAGAAGCGGGTCAATGGTCATAGTATTATTATATTTTGACATGAGTTTAGACAAATTTAAAACTGCATGTTGAAGATATCAAAAAGAAAAAAAAAACAATGGCAGTGGAAGTATAGTATGGAAGAGAGAAAAAAATTGGTAGGAATTATTTTTGCTTATAACATAAGATGGCCCTTGAACTTTTCAAGTTTGGTCAAAATGATCTCTAAACTTCTTTTGAGGTTAAATTGATTCTTAAACTTCTTTAGAATCAAATTAGCCCCTAAATTTGCAAGTTGCTATAAAAATTTGAAGGGTTGATTTGACCAAAATTGTTAAGTCCAGGAATCAATTTAACCTAAAAAAGGTTTAGGAGTCAATTTGATTGATATTGTAAAATTAAGTGGTGACTTGACTAAAAACAATGCTCATGTTCAATTTAATTTAACTAAACATACCAAGTTTAAGGATCGTTTTATGCTTTTTTCCCCTTGTTTCCCTCTCGGTTCCTTGAGGTTTTGCTTTGACTAATCTGAACCGATCTGGGTCGTACACCTGGTTTTAATGGATGAATCTCCATGCGAGAATTTTTTATATACACAAAGCCTCGAACTCAAAACCTACTTAAGCGATATTAAATTACTCACCAATTGGACCAACCCCGTTAGTAATCATTTTATGCTTTAAGCAAATTACTTTTGGGACTAAAAAACTTCCTTATATCTCAAATTTAAGACCATTCATATCATTTGTTTTTCTTTTAGCATATAGGGGATTAGCCAATGCCATGCCCGGAGAAGATTAATCAGATCGGTACCGTTCGTGTATCATGTACAGAGGAACTTTGGATTCTATGATGAAAAGCAATTACTTGACGAAAACCAGGTGTTATAATTTATAGGATACCCATGAGCATTGTAGGAGAAGCAAAAAATTCGATCGAATTTAATTTGGTTGATATCTTTACGGATACAATATAAATAAAAACGGTAACGTTGTACATTATATTACATAGGTCTCTAGGAAGAAATGTAATAGAAGGGAGGATCAGGTATTGAAATGATGGTGAGTAGAAGATGTGGGACATAAAGGAACAGCTTTATGGAACCAAATTGAGAGCTCTTCGACAAGATTGCTCCCTGTCTTCTCGATCGCCACGCCCCTTGTTGCTGAATCTTCTACTTCCCTCAAAAGCATACAAAGGTCTTGGCAAGACAGATGAGGGTCTGTAGGTAAATGTGGTTTAGGATTCACTGCTGTTTTCAAATCTGTAATTATCAAATTTGATTGTAATTTGTACACCAGATGTTTAAACAGGTTTTATACAACTAAGAATGAAACGAAACTAGGTCCTGAAGCTGGTGGTTTTCACATGATGAGGTCGTCGATGAGGGGTGTGCTGAATGGGAGCTTTATTACCCCAGAAGCCACTAGTAGAGAAAAGGTCCAGATTGGTAGAATCCATTGAAGCACAATCAGCAGAATTGTCTTTCCTGCACAGAACAATTGGCAACAACAACAACAACAAAAATTCAAACCAAATGGAATTTACAACTCCCTAATTTGACAAAGCTCACATCTTTTCTGCATATAAGTGCAGAAATTCAGAGTTTAAGCTGCACGGTTGCTCAACTAAAGTAGCTTTCAGTATTTAGAACTTGTAAGAAGCAGAAACGAATTAGAGACAACAAAGATCAAGTACCGGAGGAACGAAAGGTTGCCTCGGTTGTGGAACCGATCCATTCGCCTGTCTCCCGGAGCTTCTTCTCGATTTCTCCTTCAAATTTGCCACCACCGACAGGCAACAGCCCGTCAAATATCGTCTTCCTCCTGTCCTCCTCCAATTCGCTGACCGTGTTTAACCAATCAAAATTCAGAGTTAAGCACAACATTAAAGGGAGGAACTTAGAAGAACATGAAAGAAACAGAGGGGGTTGAAGAAGATATGCCTGGAGTCAGTGTCACGGAAGGAGCCGGCACCAATGGCACGTTCAATCTGGACGATAGAAGGAGGAGGATTTGGCTTCTGTTGACGCAAGCGTTGTCTCCTTCTTCTGGGTCGAGTTGCTGTTTTGGGTTTCGAATTTGTCTGAGTTTCTTGAGGAGAGGGTTTATCGGTAAGAGAAGCAAAGGGAAGAACGACAGCTCTGGCCATGGAAATGGAGCTGTAGGACAAGCAAGCCATTGCCATGCTTCTTTGGATAACTTACAAAACTACCTATTGGCTAACCAGTTATCAAGGGACAAAATTTGAAGAGATGAGGTCCTGTTTAGTTATTGGTCAAATTTATTGTCACTCCCCGTATTATGCATAGTTATGAATTTAGTCCAGTATTCATATTTGGTCAATTTAATACCCATGTTTTTTTCTAGGGAAAACTAAATATTTAGTACCAAATTATTCTCGCATTATTGTTTTGGTACCTCAACTATTATTTTTGGCAAAATAATGTCTAACATTATATTTTTGCTCTATTTTGGTACCCCCATTGTTTAAAATTCTATCAATTTAGTCCAAAATTTATACAATCTACCAATGTAATCTAAAATTCTATCAATTTAAAAATTATTTTAATTTTTAGATTAAATTGGTAAATTACTCACTTTTTTCTTCCAGACGAAGATTTTTTGGGTTTGGGGTTTAAAAAACACGTTAGAGAAAATTAAAACTTTAAAAATCAATGAGGCCTAATGCGGGGCCTATTGGAAGACCCAAACTCCACAATCGACAATCGGGGATACTAACGAAAACACGAGTGTGTGAAAAGGATGATACAAAATGAGATCCAAGCTTTGCTTTGCAAAATTCAGATGATGTTTTAAATTGATAATATATAAATGATTTGAACTAAAATTATAATTATACCAAACTACATCATCATTTCAGTTAGTTATTAACGGTCAAGGTACCAAAACATAACAAAAACGTAACGTTAAGTACTATTTTACCAAAACTAATAATTGAAGTACCAAAACAGTAACGTGGGCATAGTTAGAGTACTAGTAAATTCTTCATAAAGATGATCTTTGCTGCAAAAGCGATCAGTTGAATTCAGTATTCAAAAGTCCAGATAGGTAATGATAAATGTCAAGGAACAGAGCATAGAACTTGTCTCAAAAACATGGACTTTCCGGTGAAATTATACCAATGTTATTGTTATAACTCCATAAAAATGGCTCCGGAGTAGAACAAAAATGATTTTACGGTATCTGCACAACTCCCCAAAGACCTAGTATTTGTGTTCCCATCAAACAGGTAGAATCCTCAGCAGGCGAAGTGCTCGTGTCCAGTGTGATCTTTGCGATAAAACAATCTTCCTCAATGCCGGCACTGCCCCAGCAGCTATGATTGCTGAATGATTCTCACTGTCCATGCTCAGATTATACAGTATCGATAAGGCCGCTTCGACTGCCCTGTCACTCCCTTCTTCGATAAGCTTCACCAGTGGAAAAATACCGCCCCCAGATGCGACAGCTCGGGTGGAATCAACGACCCCTTCGGAAATTATTCTGTTAAGTTCAACAGCAGCAGCTTCCTGAGTTTCTGGAGAAAAAGACAATTGTATCTGCTCTATAAGTCTTGGGATTGCCTCGTAAAGGGTAACCTCCATGTTGATCGGATTCTCATAGTCTACATAAGGACTGGATAAAGAGCTCAGTTTAACCAGGCAAGCAGCAACCCAATCTTTGTTTTGAAGAGGCATATCGGACTTTAGGATTTTGCGGAGTAATTTAGTGAAATGGTTAGCGTCTATTTTTCGGGAGAACTGTTCCGAGTCAAGAAGTTTCGTAAGTAGCCTTGAAGCTGCAGAGACTGCTAGAGCAGCTTCTTCAAATTTGATTGCATATTTGTCTGGCTCCTGACCTTCTACATCAGCTTCCATGTCTGCAAAATGGCAAAGGTATTAAGGTACTCATCTAAAGGAGTACAGCTTAAGTGTTTCAACTAAGACTTCATATATCTCCTTGCCTTTTAGAGCATTTTGTTGAAAAACAGCTTCCAAACCGGACCACATATCTTCTTTAATTATCGTTTCCATGCTAGGTTCAATTACTGTCATGAATTCCAAGATAGAAGCTGCTTTTCTTTGCAGGTTTGATGCTGAAGTCTTCATAATCTCGATAAGGCAGGTAATGACAGCAGAGTCCAGCAATTCTTTCCTACAATACATTTCCAAGATATACGACTGCTCAGTGTAACAATTAACAACCCCAGGAAAAGATAAAGAAAAGGAGGTCATATGATGAAGCATCATTTTTCAAAGAAACAAAGACATGGTAAATAAGAGGGAAAAACCTGGAATCCATTATCGACACAGGCCTATCACCAGACAATTCACCAGAAGCATCAACGCTGCTTGCAGCATCTATACCCGTTTTTGAACCATTTACTGGTCCATTGTAGAACTACATACAACAGTACACTAGGGTAAGTAAATAGAAAAATACAGGGTCTAAATCACCCTGCGTGTGCGTGATTGTGTTTTGAAAACTATGAATAATTGAAGGTGTCTAAGTGTCAAAAACAAACCAACAGATAAAAATGTCATTTATCAATCTATGCCATGTTGTAAGAACAGATTGACTAACCTTTGACTTCATTTCTTTACTGGGGTCTAAAATCCTAGCAAGTATATCCAAGGTCTGCAAGCAGCAAGAATCCATGTCATTAATATCAAACTGGAATTATTATAAATTCTATCTAGAGAAAACAAACATAGCATATAGTACCTTTTCCATCAAGCTTCCGGAGGTCTCAGAATGTTTCAGAGTACAAACTAAAGGGTGTAAAATACCTTCAGCTTCAAGTACCGGATATACAACAGGGCTGCAGCAAACAAGAAACCTCAGAGAACATTCTATCTTATCTAAAAATTGAGATATCGAGAACACATTTTGTCAGTTAACTCTGACACTATCAATAAAATAAAGAAAACAAAAATATGGATAATGGATAAGAATATGAGGAAATATGAAAGGATATCAGCATCGATGCCAATGAATCAAATTGAGAAATCACGTAGATAATGTATATACTTTGAGAGCAACAACTTCACAAGTCACAACAAAATGTTACAAATTTAAGACTATAGCCAACTCATATAGACTAGTCACTGTTAATCAAGTAAAGAGACAAAATGTAAGCTTCCTCCAATACTGGAATGATTGGTAAAACTTTCCTCATTTAGAACCAAAGGGAATACCTAGCAAGACTAACAAAGAGAATAACAATACCTGACAGACAACCTCTCCAGAGCGTGGGTCACAGCTGATCTGACAGCATAACTATTGTGGTCTAAAAGCCGAATCAAATGCTTGATGGCTCCAGCTTCTTTGAATGAAATCCGCATATGTTCGTTGATAGATGAGTCAGCAATTGACTCGGCAGCCCTCGATATGGCAACCTCATCATCAAGCTCAAGTATCAAAACTAATCGAGCTACACCATCAATCCATGGGAGAAGAGTAAGTCGATTATCAGTGGGGGTATCAGACTGAGATTCTCTTTTGCCATCCAACTCTATTGCCCCTATACGAGCAAGAAATTGTTGTTGTGTCCGTCCAACAATTGCATTCTGCTTAGCTTCATCGATCTCGGCATTCTCGCCAACATTTAACCCGAGGAGTAATTCAGAGGCACCGAACCTCGAAGTACCTTTAGATGTCTGCTCGATCTCTGTACCGTCTGGCATAGAAGGCCACGAATATAATCCTGGCCTGAAAGACTTGTAAGCGGCTGAACCAACCATGGGCACAGGAACCAGACCTTCCTCTACGACAAGAATTCTATAATACTGATCCTTAACAAGTTCCAATAAAGCATTTCTAGCTTCCTTCCGAATCACTTTAAATTCTTCCGAGTCGGTTTGTAAGAGCTTTGCCTGCATTTGAAATGAGCATGTTTCATTGGGTCCCTTCGAAAAGTAGCTTCAATCACAGTAAATCACAATATTTCAGGTAACCAGAAAACCATTAAGTTAATTTATTAGAAAACAATCAACCCCGTTCATCAAAGATCCTCACCAGTTTCGGAATGGCACCAACTTCAACCATTATGCCGTGATTACAATGGCTCAAGGCCAAATTTGCCAAAACCCCACAAGCTGCTTCCTTCACTTTTATGTCCTCGTCATCGAGGGAATTGATGAGTAATGGTAGGATATCCGAGTTTGCAGTTTTCACTCTAAGTTCCTCATCTACAGTCAAGTTCCATAAAGTACACATACTTTGCTCTTTAACCTAAAAAAGCAAGTTCACAATGTCTCAAATTTCAGAAAACAAGATTAACAAAGCGAACATTTTTAAAGGTGAAATACCTCCTCTGTACCTCAGAAGTCAAGGAAGGTCGATTCAGCAAACCAGTTATCCCTTCTATTGCTCCACTTTCTGCTACTAGATCTCTATACAAATTGATTGAAGAAATGGACCGTAAAAGACCAGCAGCTGCTTCACATGTAGCACTAGACTCAGAGCTGAGAAGGTTAACGGTTAAGTTTAGGCAGCCCTGAAACTGCATAATGGCATCAATGCACTTCTTTCCACCTAGTGAATATTTCCATAGTGCCACAATTGCCTGCTCTCGGTCAAGAGCATCATAGTCTAGCCCAAGCATCCTTACAAACAAGGCCACATAGTTGTCACCTAAAGTGGAGGAGCTACTGTTTGTCCCTTCACCAACCTGGAATTAGAATAACAAGATGCACTATTATGTACCTTAAACTAACCACCATGACCGAAAGAACAAAAAAAGACTTCGTTTTTGTTATGGCTCTGTACTAATTCAATATGAAAAACAAAAGTTCCCATCTTTTGAACCAGAATCAAAACTTTGTTCCTCTAAATAATGGGTAAAATTCCCCAGCTGATAAAGCAGTTAATGAGATAGTATTAACAAGTCATAAAGGCACTTCCTTTGAAAAATCATTCAAATTCTGAAACCACAAAACAAAAGAAAGAACAAACTGTCGGAGTAAAATTACGAGGACCCAGATAGGAAAGCAAGAAGCTTTGACTTGTAGAACTTACAGAAACAGCAGCAGGCTCCTGTAGGGGGGGACCATCGTCGCTCGCTTTCCTGATGACTGTACGGAGGGAAGACGAGTTGGGTTTGAAGATGCCGCTCCAAAGATGATTGTAATGGTGGAAGTTTGTGGGAAAGTTAGAGATTTTTGTCCTGGGTTTTGTGGGTGTGAATACTTGCTGGGGATTGAGCAGCTTAAAGTTGAAGCAAGTCGGGAGAGTTGTTGAGGCAATCATTTTTGGCCTGAAACAGTGAGATTGGAAGCAGGGTTTTTGGGACTTTGAGGTTTTATATTCTTCTCTCTTTAGAAATGGCAGTCCCCTTGTCCCACTGGTCGGATAATAGAACTTACTAGACTTCTGCACCGGATATTTAAGTTTTTTATTTATTATTTTTTCTTGATTTTTAAAAAAATAAAATTTCACAAAGACATTATATATATATACTAATTTTTCTAATTCTTTTCATTAAATTCTTGATTTTTTAAAAGATTTTTTTTTGCATATTTTTATGATTTTTAGAAATTTTAATGTTTTTAATTTTTTTACTAATTAATTACTTATAACATTTTTAAAAATTCAAAAAAATATAGACAAATAAAAGTTTAGGGTTAAATTAATTTTAAAAAAAATCAAAAGCAAATTTTCTTACTAAAGTAGAGAGCTTTTAATGTTATTATTATTGGCATTTTTTCGGTATTATGTGTTCATATATATTCTTAACCTTTTGATAATGTATACATCTGACAGACAAAACGTTTAAACGAGTCTTTTAGAATAAACATCATATGCTTTTCTACTAAAACCCCTTGTTGGGTTCAATTCAATACAACTTTTAAATTAATTCTTTAACACTCATCTTATGATCATTATTTGATAAATTAATTATATATATTACATAAAATATATATGAACATCAATATATTTTTTTATACTCATTCGTATATGAATATGTAACGAACAATATTAAGTAATAAGAAGAGATAGAGGAAGGGGGTAAGAAGAAAAAATAGATTTCAAAAGAATACTGAATCTAGATAAGAAAGTAGAAGAAAATAGCCGCCGCTAAAAGTTTTAACAATTTTCATACCCCTTTCCCATAGAGCCTCTTAACTTATTTATACTTAAAATATTACCATTTAATTAATCTAAAAATTAATTGATTCAAGTGGTCCTATTCGCATTACAATTTCAGGTTCATAACATTACCTTCGCCTCCAAACAGAATCTTGTCCTCAAGGTTCCAAGCATGACTTGCTCTTGGTTTCCCTTTGACAACGCACCAAAACCCTATGGTTAGGGATGTAAAAACAAGTCAGAACCTGAAAACCTACTTAAAACATGCTCGAGTCAGAATCTGATTTGACCCGAAAATTTGATGACCCGAACCCGAACTGTAGCTGATTGTTGCTGACCCGAACCCGAGTTGAACATGTTACTGTAACAACCGAACCTGATCTGCATCCGACTGAAACGACCCGAACCCGAATCTGACCTGTTAATTTTGACCTGAAACCCAACCTGTATCCAACTGAAACGAACCCGAGACCGACCTGGAAAATTACCAGACTGAATCAACCAGAGATCCGATTTTACCCGACCTGTTATGAACCCGACCTGTTAATTAACCCGACCTGTTTTGAACCCGAACTGTTGTTGACCTGAACTGATATTGACCCGAAATCCATGACTTAATGAATTAAAAAAGTTCATAAATATACATATGATATGATATATATATATGCACACATGATGTGTAATACATAAATACATACATACACACATAACTACATATATATTAGTATATATACACATACATATTATGGCTCCGTTGGATTTGTAGGCCAAAATAGAAGTAAATATTTAGAATATAGGGGATGTTGGAAAATATTTGAGGATATAGGCCATTTTCTACAGTACACGGGGACCTCGCCACCTGCACATGGCGAGGTTTGAGAAAAAAATTATTAAAAAATTGGACCTCGCCACCTGCACATGGCGAGGTTCGAGAAAAAAATATTAAAAAATTAGACCTCGCCACCTGCACATGGCGAGGTCCCCTGTGCACTGTAGAAAATGGCCTATATCTCCAAATATTCTTCAATATCTCCTATATTTCAAATATTTATTTTTATTTGGATTATTCTCCAAATTTTTCCTACATATTATATACATACACATACACATACACATACACATACACATACACATACACATACACATACACATACATAATACATGAATCATGATACATACATATATATAATATATATAACATATAAATAAACATAATATATATATATATATATAACATATACATAATACATAATTATGTATTACATATTATATATAACATATATTACATATTATATACATAATATATATAACATATACATATACATAATACATACAATATACATATATTACAGATTATATACATAATATATAACGTATACAATATACATAAATGTGATATATATTAATTTTTAATTAACTTAAAATATTATACATATTATTACTTAATTTTTAACCAACTTAAAATTTAAATTAATGTTTATTTGACTTAAAATAGTATACATATTATTATACTTTCAATGTAACTGTTTTCTCACCAACTTAAAATATAAACTTGATTTTTAAATAACTTAAAATATTGTACATATTTATACTTCAAGTCAAATTGTTTACAACTTGTGCAAAAAATTGTTAAGACAAGTTTTTTTTTAATAAATTGTGCTAAATTATTGATTTCTGTTAACTGCCCATTAGATATTTGTGTTTGCGTATTTGAACACTTGATAATAAACTTAAGAAAAAATTAACACTTGATAATAAACTAAAATACAAGTACAAATGAACATAAACATTAAACAGAAATGTATTACAACATAATTCAAGTTAGTATTATTTAAACTTACAATTGTATAAACTGATAATTTAGAAATACAAGTCAGGGGGTGATAACTTAGCTCTCAGATCTTATAGCAAAGTTTAACAAAGCTAAAAGCTACACTTTGCTAACAGAAAAGTCCTCGTCGAGCTAACAAACCTAAAAACCATTTATCAATCCTTAGAAGCGATCTCATTGGTAAGTGCAATCCACGCCTCAATTTAGCGCTTGGTCTCACATTTTCGACTGAAAAAAAGAAGTGGGAGAACGTGAAAAAATCATTAAAAGTAGTTAAATAGTAAACAGTAGAAAGAATTTGGAGATCTGGGCACTGCCATGATTGGGCCAAGCAATCACACGCTTGCCAATTGTACGGCCTTCATATCCCTCGGGAAACATGAAACCCTATGATTTTAAATATATATATATATATATATATAATTAGGGTTTAGTGTTTAATGAACTAAGGTTAGTTCGAGAGTTTAGGATTTAAGGTTTAGTGTTTAAGGTTTAGTGTTAGGGTTTTAGGTATATGATTTAGGGTTTAATGTTTATTGTTAGGGTTTAAGGTTTATCATTAAGGTTTAGGGTTTTTATATTTTATAATATACCTTCGTATATATGTATGTATACAACCCTAAACCCTTAAACACTAAAACCTAAACTCTAAAGCTTAAACTATAAACTCTAAACCATAAACAATAATGATAACTCATAAACCTAATGCAACACCCTAAACCCTAAACATCGAATATAAATCATAACTCTAAAATAATAAAAACTAAACCCTAAACCCTAAACCCTAAAATTTAAACCATAAACAATAATGATAACTCATAAACCATAATGCAACACCCTAAACCCTAAAAACTCAAATATAAACCATAAACCCTAAAATCTAACCATAAACATAATGATAACTAATAAACCCTAATGCAACACCCTAAACCCTAAACACTCTGATATGAACAATAAACCCTAAAGCCTAAACTTTAAACAATAATGATAACTCATAAACCATAATGCAACACCCTAAACCCTAAACACTCTAATATGAACCACAAACCCTCGAATACAAACCCTAACTCTTAAACCACAAACACTAAACTCTAAACCATTAAACTCTAAACCATAAACAATGATGATAACTCGTACAATGATGATAACTCGTAAACCCTAATGCAACATTATAAACCTTAAACCCTCGAATATAAACCTTAACTCTCAAACACTAAACACTAAACCCTAAACTCTAAACCATAAACAATAATGATAACTCATAAACCCTAATGTAACACCTTAAACCCTAAATACTCTAATATGGACCATAAACCCTCAAATATAAACCCTAACTCTTAAACCTTAAACCTTAAACCCTAAACAATAATGATAACTCGTAAACCCTAATGCAACATCCTAACCCCTCGAATATAAACCCTAACTCTCAAACCCTAAACCCTTAAACCCTCGAATATAAATCATAAACCATCGAATGTAAACCCTGACTCTAAAATCATAAACCCTAAACCTTAAACTCTAAACCATAAACAATAATGATAACTCATAAACTCTAATGCAACACCCTAAACCCTAAACACTCGAATATGAACTATAAACCATAAGCCATAAACCCTAAACCATAAATCATAAACCATAAACTCTAAAGCATAAACAATAATGATAACTCGTAAACCCTAAACCCTTAAATATAAACCCTAACTCTTAAACCCTAAACCTTAAACCATAAACAATAATGATAACTCATAAACCATAATACAACACTCTAAACCCTAAACACTCTAATATGAACTTATAATATAACATATAAATATATACATATATATCATATGTATACGTACATAATAATTAATATAATATATAATACATATATATATATATACACATACATAATAATTAATATAACATATAATACATATATATATATTAAAACTTATAATATAACATATAAATATAATTAATATACATATATATATTAAAACTTATAAATTATATAATGTATATATAATATAATAATTAATAATAAATAATAATTATTAATAGTTTAGGGCTTTGGGCTCATATTCCACCACCCATTCATTTTAGATGGGTTAAATATTTTGTAGCCCTTTAAATTTTAGATATTTTTTATTTAAGTCCTTTAACTTTTAGTTCAATTCAATTAAGTCTTTAAAACTTTATTTTTAGTCCAAATTGACTCTTATTTATTAATTGTTGTTCATTATAGTCCCTAAAACTTTGTTTTTACTCGAAATTGACCCTATTTCAAGTTTTTAATTTACTTTATTATTTTAAATATGAATCATTTATGATATGTTTATTCATTTTTAGTGCCAAATTTTTATTTTTAATGTGATTCCATGAAAGACGTTAAATAATTAACTCGAAATAAATATCGACTACTTGTACAATTGCACCGAACTAAAAAATAATACAAATTCAAAACCCGAATTAACCCGACCTGAAATGAACCCGGACTGAAATGAACCCGACCTGAAGTCTACCCGAGCACGAATTAACCTTCCAATTACCTGGTTCGGACCCGATCTGTTTGAACCCGAACTGAAATGGACTCGACCTGCTACTGACCCGCACCCGAGTCGAGTCAAATTTTTTTTTAACCTGAATTGACATGTATCTGATTTGACCCGACCTGAAACCCATATGATTATCTGTTTTTAGAACCTTACCCATGGTTTCTTGCAAACATTACTTTGGCCACGTTAGGTGTGTCATCAAGCTCGGGCATTTGTACATTCAAATTCAATGGGTCATTATCCTCCGCACTAGTGTCAAATACCAACTCAATACTCTCTTTAACCAAATTTTGTCTCATTTCGGTCCCTTTATTCTTCAGAATTTCATCCCACTCAAAAGGAAGTTTCCCATCAAGTTGTTTCACCTTATCAAAAAAGCATTAGGTCTCAACAATACCCTCGACGATAGGATGGGCACGAACAGGCTGCCCTTTTTTTTTATCAAAGATAGAAGCAAACTTTCATTAGAACCACAAAGATAACAAACCCTTTATCCCACGTACAAGGGCAAACACTGCATGCAACTCATGCAAAGTGGGAACAAAAGGGGACGTTAACAACACCCACACAATAAAGGACAACCAAGAGCCGTCAACGACACCAGACAGCCAAAAGACGTAAACAACCCAACACCACGGAGAACCATGGGTAACCCTAAAATAAAAAACAACATAAAAGAATTGAAAACTGTCACGACAACAACCACAGACGACATGAGCCTTGGGACCAAAGGAACACCTGAAAAGCATAGAGCTTCTAGGATAGTTGAGAAAACATAGAACCCGACTGTTAACCTTGACTTCGCTCGGACTGAAGCACGAACGATGATCCTGACTAAACAGTGAGAGCTCCTTTCGGAGACAGGCTCCCTTACCATGGGGCTTGGGTCTTATCAACTGTAACGTAAGGATCCGTAATTCAGGCCAGCGAACAAGGTTAGCCAGGTAAGGGCTTCCAGTAATCGGCACAAGCAATAAACTGTAACTGGAAATGGAGAAGAAAGGGCACCAAACCGAAAAGGACCTTAGATCATCAGTGGTAGGGGTGCACTTGATGATCCTAGGGGAATGGGATGAGATGGGCACTAGTTTTCAACCCTTCCAATCGGAAAAGGTTTGTCGTGCGTTACTCATGTTTGAGGCGGATGATTCTCGAAGGAATCATCCGCAATACCAAATTTAGTAGCGCGTGAGCGATCTATGGCAGCCAAAGGACTTGAAGTGAGAGTAGCTTCATTGTCACTGAGGACGATTTCTTCATTTAACAGTGAATTATTATCCACAAACATCGAAGCCATCCTGGTGATCTTCTTCCCATAAGGATCCACACCTAATTTAGCAATTCCGACACCATCGAGCATGACACGATTAATTTTCATTGCGTGTTTCCTTCTTGCGGCTTGTTTTATCATGGTGAGCCTTTTTGTACCACATACAACTCCTTTTTTCTTTCTCTCAATGTTGTTGATTACTGGTGAGGTAAAGGTGAAAGAATATGGGAAGACATCTATCTTCAGCACATCCTCATTCGCAAAGCCCCGAAGTTGTTTGCCCCCCAATTTCCTGGGCTAATCTGATATATTCCATCCTCGATGTAGCTCCAAAATTCTCGTCTTTTTTCCACGAAGACAGATTCTTCTTGTGGTTTAACTTTTTTCCTCTTGTGTTTGCTAGATACCCCAAGCTTATTAACCCCATCAATGATCATCTCGCTCCAATGCTCCTATGCCCATGTGCTTAAAGGCCTATCGTGGATAGTAGTAGAGTCGGTTATGGTGTCCTTGAGCATAGTTTCCTTAGTTTGCACACAATTAAGCGTGTCCAAAGATGTGGGTAGGTCAACTAGGGTTCCTTCAATTCGACAGACAGCCCCCTAGGCCCCTTACCATATTTAGTAATTACTTGTTGTATGGGTGGTTTTAATACCTCCACGGATTGCATAAAAATCCGTGTATCCTCGGTTGAATTGTACGAGGTATCCTTGGGGTTGGTGAACTCCGAACGTTGACAAGACTTGTCATGATCATGCTTAGACGCAAGTTTGGTCGTCGTTGAGGTTCCGACCGCCGAAGTTCTGCGAGTCTGCCTTGAACCCTGAAGTGATTTCCTTTCCCAAAACTGTGTTGCCCTTAGCCACGGGCCCACCCGAACCCGACCCGAAACTAATTATCCTAAAACCGATCCCGACCCGATCCAATTCTTTAAAAACCCCAACCCGACCCGACCTGAAAATAAATATTCTAAACCCGACCCGACTTATAGAAAAAAATTAATTTTAGGGACCTAATTGTAAAAAATAATTTTAAGAAGCATAATTATAAAAAATAATAATTTTAAGGACTAAAATGTAAATAAAAAATTAATTTTAAGGACCTAATTATAAAAAATATATATATAAAGAGGGGGTATTATTACAAATATCCTTAAAAATTTTAAGGGAAAATTCCACTACTAGTCCCGGGTCGGGTCGGATTTTTTCACCCTAAAACCCGAACCCGAACCCGACCCGACCTCACCCTACACAAAAACCCGACCCGAACCCGATTTTTTCATAAAAACACCCGACCCGATCGGGCCGGGTCGGAACCCGTCGGGTTCGGGTACCGTGCCCATCCCTAAAAATGACTAGATTGCTTGAATTTGCTCGTGTCAAACCAACATTCTTTATCTTCGTGTCCTAATCTACCGCACTTGTAACAAAATTTTGGTAGTCGTTCGTATTTGAACGCAATTTCCAGAGGTTTGTAGTTCTGCCTGTTCAAGATGAATCCCGTCGTCAACGGATCCTCGACTCTAATAGCCACCCGTAGATTTAATTGCCCATCCCATTTAACTTTGTTGTTGTTGTCGAAGTTCGACCCAAAGCATCGTGGGAATAACTTGTCGATCCTGTTGATGTTGTCAGGAGTAATAAGCGATATCGGAAGGTTGTGGACTTGTAACCAGAATTCCTCAGTTGTAAAATTAATTTCTTCGAAAGCCACCTCCGGTAACCATTCTTTGATAACCACAAGTCTATCCTAAATTGCCCAAGGCCTGCCACCTAGGACGCGGAGTCTATCCTCAGGAGCTTGGAACACGAACAAGAAGACGTTCTGTCCTAGGTCGTGGCATTCCAGGCCTTACGGAGAATGACATTAACTGTCAAAAGCTTTGCCGCCGTTTCAGATATGATTTTGCCGACCAAAGGTTGGTTTTTGATGGCAAAGTTGACTTCCCCGTCGACATTAAGGTCTAATGATTCAAAGGAATCAACTTCAGAGTTTTCCAAAGGAGGGAGATCGTGTGGTGAGTCATTTTTGGGGCCTGCCAAGATGGGAGAATGAAAGGGGTGTGGTCCAAAGTCATTTTGTGTTGTCTGGCTTGAAAGAGGAGGAAAAGATTCCATGTTAAAGCGAGAATGAATGAAAGATGAAGGCACTAGGTTGTTGGAGATTCAGTAGTAAGAGTAAATTTGGTAACATGCGCTATTAAAGGATTGAGTAAATGCAGGTTAAGCCTTTAGAGTTGAGCGGGTAAGGGGTGGGAATGGTATAAAAACAGAAGGGCAAGGGGCATCCACGAGGATCATATGACCTTCATGGGATCAGGCATATCAACGAGAAAAAAACAAGTAGTGACTTCGAACTCTCCTTTGTCTCCGAGAGGCCTAGCAAGGCACACCAACGTGTGGGACTTCCTTCCTATGAAGGTAGGAAAGGCACTTGAGAGAACCTGGAGGCTTCTTTCAGGATGACCACAGGGAGAAGCTTGTTTTTCTAACAGGCTGCCACTTCTCGACTCTCGCTGGCTGGAAAAGTCCTTGTCAATTGATCTAATAGCAATGTAGTGCTATCCAATTTCTTGGTCACCTTCAAATTTTGATCGAAAATAGCCTTAGCAGTGAGTGAATTTGTTTTAAAAACTGCACGTCTAAGATTAGAATCAGAATCAAACAATTATATTGCAATTCACCTTTTTTTGTCTCCAACATATTAGCCCCCCCCAGCCAAGCAATCCTCTTGCCTCAAAGGACATTAGAGTATAAACTTCTAGTCGAAGCCTCCAAAGAAGAAACCTCTTAAAATTAAAATTCAAACTTGTAATGGGTTGGATCGTGCACTCCCTCCATTAGCAAAAGACTAAATATGTAAGGGTCATTAAAGTTAACTAATATCAAGTAATAAGTGTTGAAACTATAATGAAATGACAGTGCTGGAGTAGAAAAGAAGGAAGAAGGTGATTTTATTAACGATTGTTTACAAGACTTATATAGAGTGAACAACAGAAACCCTAGGCACAAGGCTCTCGAAAGAAACACTGAATTTGTGAGTATCCAGTTGTTGTAACAAACTAACAGCTACACAGCTCAGCATGCATACGCATCATGCATACGTTGGTTTAGGGTTTGTTTTTATTGTTCAATATTTCCTCGACTTCTTTTCGAATCTTTTCTGAGCTTAAAACATGAAGTTGAGTTCTAAATTCTTTAAAGAGTTGAACTGGGATAGGCTTTGTGAGGATGTCGGCAAGTTGATGGCGAGCAGGGATGTAGTTGACTTGGATAATGCCTGAAGTGATCTTTTCTCGCACGAAATGTAGGTCGAGGTCAACATGTTTAGTTTTGGCATAATGAAATGGATTTGCAGCCATAGAAACAATGCTGGTATTGTCGCACCACACTTTAGGAATATCGAGGCATTGAATTTGCATATCACCGAGAACAGAAGTGATCCAGGTGAGATCGGAAACAACATCAGCGAGGCTCCTGTATTCAGCTTCTGTTGTGGAGCGAGATACAACCCTTTGTTTCTTAGAGCTCCAAGTTAACAGGTGGTCTCCAAGGCATATGCAGAAGCCTGAAATGGAACGCCTGTCATCAACATCACTGCCCCAGTCTGCGTCTGTGAAAACACTGAGATTGAAGGAGGTTGGAGACTGAGGACAGAACCATAGGCCATGATCAAGGGTATTTTTGAGGTAGCGAAGAATTCTGAGAACATCATGCCAATGTGTATCAGAGGGTGTTTGCATGAACTGAGATGCTTTGTTTACAACAAATGCGATGTCGGGGCGGGTGTGGCAGATGTATTGTAATGCTCCAATAACACTACGATAGGTGAAAGCATCCTGTAAGGGTTCACCGTCGTGTTTGCTGATTTTTGGATAGGAGACCATGAGAGTAGAAGCTACCTTTGTGTCAAGAAGGTTTGTCCTTTGTAATAGATCACAGATGTATTGGCGTTGATTTAAAAAGTGTCCATTGCCAATATGTTGAACATCAATGCCAAGGAAGGAATGAAGTTGGCCAAGGTTCTTGAGAGAAAATTGAGCATTGAGAGCAGTTATAACCTGTTGGATATGATCGACAGAACTTCCAGTGAGGAGTATGTCATCAACGTAGACTACTAGATATAGTCTTGCTTCAGTAGTAATTTTGATAAAGAGGGATGTATCAGCAGAAGAACTGTGGAATCCAATACTGTGAAGGTAGTCTTGTAATCGAAGGAACCAGTTACGGGGAGCCTGTCATAGACCATATATCGCCTTGTTGAGCTTGCAAACCAGGTGTTTGCCAGAATTACTATGTTGAACAAAACCCGCTGGCTGATGCATATAGATGTCCTCAGATAATGCTCCATTGAGGAAAGCATTATTTACATCAACATGATGTATTTGCCAACAATGTGAGATTGCAATTGAAAGTAAGACGTTGACAGTAAAGAATCAAATGACAGGGCTGAACGTATCCATGAAGTCCTGTCCTGGCACCTGTGTGAACCCTTTTGCTACCAGACGTGCTTTGTAGCGATCCAGGGAACCATCAACATTGTATTTCACGCAGAACATCCACTTACAACCAATGGCCTTCTTCCCAGGTGGCAACTCAGCAAGTGTCCAAGTATTATTTTTGATCAAGGCATTATACTCAGCCATGACAGCTGTGGACCATTTAGTATCAGCTAGAGCTTCACGGATAGTTGTAGGGGTAGGGACATACTGCATGGTGTAAAGTTTGGGTTTGAAGATACCTGCTTTACTACGTGTAACCATGTGATGCGTGTTGGAGATTGTTTCAGAAGTAGTGGGAGGAGGAGGGACAGTTGGTTCAGATGTATGGGTGTGTGGTTCAGGTGTTGGTGGTGTAGGTTCAGATAGAGGTGAGGTGGGTTCATGTATTGATGATTGATGTGTGCTCAAATATGACATATTTCATTTGTTATTTTTCTAGCTATTGGGACTTTTTGCTGCTTAATACATGTTGTTTTCGTTATATTTTGTGCAGGGACCCAATTCTGGAAATAGCAGTGAAAATGGGGCATTTCTGCAGTTTTTATTATAATTCTGTCATGACTAGCATCATGGGCACGACACCGGGCACGACGCGTCTGACGTGGCAGTGACGTGGCAATGACGTGGCGACTTCTAGAAGCTTCTGGAACGTTCTGAGAGATCTTATCAGCTTATCCGATTATATTTCTGCATTTAAATTTCAAAACATTTGAATTGTTTTATCTTTTGTTTATTATTTTGAATTATCTCATCATTTTATCTTTGTAAATCTAAGCCTATAAATACCACCCTTGGTAAAGGCTTAGATCATCCATCCATGAATCATTTTTAGTTTTTACCTTTGTAAACATTTTCAGTTTTAATTCAAGTTCTTTTTCTTTATTTTCTTGTTTCATTTATTTTATGTTATTTAATTATTTTTTCAAAACCAAGTTAAGCATGATAATCAATATCATGCTTAGCTAAATTTCTTGAGCCAAGAGCTAGCTAAATCAATTCTAATCGTGAGAATTGAACATTGCCTAAATTCCTTCGGGAATACATTTTTATCTTTCGGTTTAGATAGTTTGGCAATCGGCCTTACTAAAGTTTTTAATCGTTTTTCAAATCAAAAAGAGCTCGTTGATCTGGAATCGTTTAAAACATAGTTGGGAGGAAGGATCGGCCTGTGGCAATTTCGACTTCCTGTGAACACTCTTAGCGGCGGTCCGCTAAGGAAAGATAAAATCAGAAACGATTCTTTTTAAGACAATTTCTGAGTCGGGCTTTTCCTGCTTTCAAAACTAAACACTTTAACGGTGATAGACGTGGCTAATTTGTTTAAGAATCAACCTTCGAAGATAGTCTTGGGAGGATTGGTTACTCGAGAGAGAAGCAAGTTGCGACGGGTTGGGCCTCGCAGACTGTAACCGACATGATCCCCGGAGTAAAAATCTATTTCAATGATCGAAGGAATTGACAAGGCTAGCTCGAGGCTATTTCACATATTTGGTTTTCCTTATTTTTAATTTGTGCATTTTATTTCATTACTTCACTCAATATCAGATCACCCCCTTTTTTATTTCCTTGTCTTGCAGATATTCCTGGGAATCCAAATCCGACAAAATTCAAGTCAAGAAATTCGACTAATCTCCCTGTGGATCGACCCTCTTTCCTTATACTACTTAATTTCTTTATTTTATTAATTATTGAAAGAGGTTAAATATTTATTTATTTTTGACCGGTTAAACGACGACTTGTCAAAATTGGCGCCGTTGCCGGGGAGATTTATTTTCGGCAATTCTTGACTGATTTTTGTTTTATTTTATGACCAGGAAGAATCCGGGTACTTTTGCTCCATATAACCCGGAAATTGAAGCAATCGCTCGTAGAACTCACGGCGAAACACTTCGACGAAAGAAACAACAACAAAGCACACGACGATCTGAACAAGAATCCACCTCCGAGACCACACCAATCGACGAACCTACACAAGAACCAGAACCGATGGCAGATCAAACGATTCGAGAGCTGAACGCAGCCCCTACCGTGCAACAACCACTCTGCATTGCTTTTCCACAAGGCGGTACTCCTTTCCAACACAAGACGGGCCTAATTCACCTATTACCCACTTTTAACGGCCTCCCTACTGAAAGCCCACATAAACACCTTGCCGAATTTCACATGGTGTGCAGCAGCATGAAACCGCAAGGAGTTTCGGAGGATCAGATAAAACTAAGGGCATTTCCTTTTTCTTTAGCCGGAATGGCTAAAGAATGGTTATTTTATTTACCTCCGAATTCTATTAATACATGGGCTGATCTTTCTCGTGTTTTCCTTGACAGGTATTTCCCTGCAGCAAAAGCGACTGAACTTAGGCGAAGCATTTTGAGCATCCAACAAATGCACGACGAATCCCTATATGATTATTGGGAAAGATTCAAGAAGTTGTGCGCAAGCTGTCTGCAACATGGCTTATCTGAGCAAACACTCCTTCAATACCTATACGAAGGAATGTTACCGATGGACAAAAAGATGGTAGATGCAGCAAGCGGTGGCGCGCTCGTTAACATGACTCCTACTGCGGCAAGGACATTAATTTCCACAATGGCTGCAAATTCGCAACAATTTGGTTCTGCAAGTGAACCCAGTCGTCGGGTTCAGACAGTAAGCACAATTACATTAGAAAATAAGATTGATAATTTGACTAATATTGTGCATTCACTTGTTTCAGGGAAAGTAGGAGCTGCCAAAGTTTGTGGAGTATGTACCATGTCCGATCATGTAACTGATCTATGTCCCTTACTCCAAGATACATCTAGTGCCCAGGTTAACGCCATATTTCCCGGACCTCCCCAAAGACCCTATAACCCACATAGCAATACCTTCAATCCCGGTTGGAGAGATCACCCAAACTTGAGCTACGGTAATCAGAACCCAAATTACCAACCTAGGCAACAAC
Organism: Hibiscus trionum; assembly: GCA_030270665.1. Lineage (NCBI taxonomy): Eukaryota > Viridiplantae > Streptophyta > Magnoliopsida > Malvales > Malvaceae > Hibiscus > Hibiscus trionum. Next base: position 21,072,438 of record BSYR01000022.1, read on the forward strand.
CTCCCTACCAAAACCAAGCACCCCAAAAATCCTCGCTTGAGTCTATTGTTGAGAGATTGGCAGTTTCGCAGGAAAAATTCCAAACCCAAACACAATCCCATCTCCAGCAAATCGACAAACAAATAAGCCAACTAGCTCAAGCCGTTAACCGTCTAGAATCACATGGGAAGTTACCATCACAAACTGAAACCAATCCAAGGGAAAATGTTAGTGCGATAACTTTGCGTAGTGGAACTGTGATAACGCCTAAACCGCCCAAGCAAACCGAGCAAAAATCCGACGAGCAAGGCAGCTCTTCGAAGGACCAGAACGAAAAGTCTCAACCCATTGCAGGTAACTCTAAATCCAATATTTTTGTTTCTACTTACGAACCTATTCCTCCTTTTCCAGGTAGATTGGCGAAACGAGATAAAAAGGAGGAAGAGAAGGAAATTTTGGATGTATTTAAAAAAGTGGAAATCAACATCCCACTTTTGGATGTTATTCGGAAAGTCCCTAAATACGCAAAGTTCCTGAAGGACTTATGCACAAACCGAAGGCAACTATCCGGAAATGAAAAAGTTAACCTTGGTGAAAATATTTCGGCCATCTTTCAAAAGCCGTTGCCGCCAAAGTACAAGGACCAAGGTATGTTTGCGATTCCATGTAAGATTGGAAAAGTTGGGATTAAAAGGGCGATGTGCGATTTAGGCGCGTCTATCAACGTCATGCCGTTAAACGTCTACAACAAAATTTCGACTGAACCTTTGAAGGAAACGCGAGTGACGGTTCAACTAGCTGATCGTTCAGTTATCTACCCCGAGGGAGTACTAGAAAACGTGTTGGTACAGGTAAAAAATCTTATTTTCCCTGCTGATTTTTATATAATTGACATGGAAAATGATCGCAGTAACAACGGATCCAAAATCTTGCTTGGCCGACCTTTCCTATCAACCGCGCATACAAAGATTGATGTCCGCGGCGGCATTTTAACTATGGAATTTGATGGGGAAGTAGTTAAATTTGATATGTATAAAGCTATGAAATATCCTGATTCGGTCGCAAGTTTAAATTTCATTGATATTATAGATCCGTTAGCTGATGATTTGATCGAAACTAATTTGTGTTATGAATTTTGTAGGGAATTCGCAGATCTCGACGATAAAAACAAAGGCGAAATCATTTCAAATTTTTCTTCCCTTTCTGATTTTCGATTAATTCCAATTCGAACTAAACATTTTCCATCAATTTTGCAGGAACCAAAGCCAAGGTTGGAATGGTTTGATTATATATTTTTAGGCGACAACCAAACTTTGCCAAATATCATCTTGAGTAAGTTGTCATCTTGGGAAGCAGGTAGAAGCTTAGTTGTTGTTTTGCGCACAAAAAGAAAGATGAAGGAAGACGTTAAAACGACGAGCGATGGACATTATCGATTATTTGAAGACCTTTATTTTGAAGAACCAAAAATTTAGCAAAGGTCGTCGAGCTAAACGACGTTAAACAAAGCGCTAAATGGGAGGCAACCCATTGGTTTATTTTTCGTTAATTTTTACTTTTTTAATTTATGCTTCATTTTTTTTTCTTTTTGCCTTAATAAATTTTGTTTTTCATTTGCAGGATTCATTTCGAATGCAGCAGGACAATTAAATTCCCACAGCCAAAGTGCACCGTTTCATTAAACGTGGTGCACTTTAGCACGCTCAATGAACGGTGCACGATAGCCCCAAGCCCTTCCCCCTTAAGCATATCGTCAAACTCTCCCCCTTTTCCCTTTCTTTCTTTCCTGCAAAACCACCAAATCCCTAAAAACACAACACACCCAGCCGCAATACCCCGCACCTCCGCCTCCTTCCCCGACCGTCAGCCACCGTTCGCGCCTCTCCAACAGCGCCGCCGGACCAAGCATCAGTCGCCGTCCACCTCCCCAACGGTCACCATCACCATCGTTACAATCAATACCCACGGGGAGTACTCTTTCTCTGCCTTACACTTTTATGTTTTTCATTTGAATTGGGGCAATTCAATTAAGTGAGGGGGAGGGTAAATTACCACTTGTCTGCTTGTTTGATAATATGTTTTGATTTTGATTAAACCTTAAGATGAATTTTTTCTTGCCATTACTTGTTGTCCAGCATATTGTACTTGCTCTAGTACTTAGGAGTGATTGAATTGGAGCATTTTTTATAACCAAATGATATGGGTAATCTGCAGTTTGACATTTTTTTAATTACTCTTGATAGTGTTAATTAAATTTCTTGCCTAGCTTAGTCAAATTAGCCCAATTTTGGTAAGATTTGAGCCTTGAGCATGCATTCTTCATATTATGCTCGTTTCTTTTTCTTGAGAGTGTCATCTTGAATTTTAGGAATCTAGAACTTGTGGCCTGCTTACAATTCGAGACTACAATAAGAACGAGGTGCTTTAAAATGATTTAGGCATTAGGCTTTGAACCTTTTCTTTCCCTTTCGTTTTGATTTTCCCTTTCTCATCGCCTAGTGAGCCTTTGTTATCCTTACACCCCATTTCCTTGGCTTAACCACTTTTTGATTGATCAAATGCTAGAAACTATATTACTAGGCAAATAAGGAGCTGCAATTCGAATAAAGGGCATGATTCTTCGAAATGAAAAAAGAAAAAAAACAGAATAAAGGAAGCAATTGCTTCGGAAAAAAAGAAAAGAAAAAAGAATAAAAAAAACAGTTTCGAAAAGAAGAAGAAAAAAAGAAAGAAAAAATGTGTGTTTTGCTTGCCCATTTTTAGCTCCTTTTTAATGTCTTCACTGCGAATGTTTGAAATATCTTGCATTGATCATCTTCTTTTGCCTTTTCTTTCCATCTTTCTATCCTTTTTTCTAAACCCACATTACACCTTGAACAAAGACCTAATGATTTTTGCACATCGATTCTATTAAAGTAGTGGAGAATTGAACTTGTTACAAGCTTATGGAAACCTTTGTTCATGCATGACTTTGAGTGTTTCTGCTTTAAATTTACCTTTAAAACACTTTGAGTGCTCTTGAGTGTACCTTGGTGAGGATTAAGACTAGGTTAGGATTTGATTAGTGCTTGATAGGTAATTGGAAGAGATAAGGACTGATCTTTGCTCGCATCCATTTGGTTTGATAATGTTTTCTTTCATGATACTCCAATTGCGCTAGAACTCTTATGATTATGTTTGATGCATGTAATGGCTTGAGAAATGCATTCTCTGGTTTATGTTTTTTCGGACATACTTGAGGACAAGTATGAGACAAGTGAGGGGGAATTTGATGAGTGATCAAATATGACATATTTCATTTGTTATTTTTCTAGCTATTGGGACTTCTTGCTGCTTAATACATGTTGTTTTCGTTATATTTTGTGCAGGGACCCAATTCTGGAAATAGCAGTGAAAATGGGGCATTTCTGCAGTTTTTATTATAATTCTGTCATGACTGGCATCATGGGCACGACACCGGGCACGACTCGTCTGACGTGGCAGTGACGTGGCGACTTCTAGAAGCTTCTGGAACGTTCTGAGAGATCTTATCAGCTTATCCGATTATATTCCTGCATTTAAATTTCAAAACATTTGAATTGTTTTATCTTTTGTTTATTATTTTGAATTATCTCATCATTTTATCTTTGTAAATCTAAGCCTATAAATACCACCCTTGGTAAAGGCTTAGATCATCCATCCATGAATCATTTTTAGTTTTTACCTTTGTAAACATTTTCAGTTTTAATTCAAGTTCTTTTTCTTTATTTTCTTGTTTCATTTATTTTATGTTATTTAATTATTTTTTCAAAACCAAGTTAAGCATGATAATCAATATCATGCTTAGCTAAATTTCTTGAGCCAAGAGCTAGCTAAATCAATTCTAATCGTGAGAATTGAACATTGCCTAAATTCCTTCGGGAATACATTTTTATCTTTCGGTTTAGATAGTTTGGCAATCGGCCTTACTAAAGTTTTTAATCGTTTTTCAAATCAAAAAGAGCTTGTTGATCTGGAATCGTTTAAAACATAGTTGGGAGGAAGGATCGGCCTGTGGCAATTTCGATTTCCTGTGAACACTCTTAGCGGCGGTCCGCTAAGGAAAGATAAAATCAGAAGCGATTCTTTTTAAGACAATTTCTGAGTCGGGCTTTTCATGCTTTCAAAACTAAACACTTTAACGGCGATAGACGTGGCTAATTTGTTTAAGAATCAACCTTCGAAGATAGTCTTGGGAGGATTGGTTACTCGAGAGAGAAGCAAGTTGCGACGGGTTGGGCCTCGCAGACTGTAACCGACATGATCCCCGGAGTAAAAATCTATTTCAATGATCGAAGGAATTGACAAGGCTAGCTCGAGGCTATTTCACATATTTGGTTTTCCTTATTTTTAATTTGTGCATTTTATTTCATTACTTCACTCAATATCAGATCACCCCCCTTTTTTATTTCCTTATCTTGCAGATATTCCTGGGAATCCAAAACCGACAAAATTCAAGTCAAGAAATTCGACTAATCTCCCTGTGGATCGACCCTCTTTCCTTATACTACTTAATTTCTTTATTTTATTAATTATTGAAAGAGGTTAAATATTTATTTATTTTTGACCGGTTAAACGACGACTTGTCAATGATGGTGGCTCAAGAGGTTCGTGCTGAAGTGTAGGAGAGGTGTAGAGGTTAGGTGTAGAGGAGGGATCCAAAGAAGGGGATGTTGGATGAATGGAAGTTGTTTGGTTTGAGGTGGATGTGGGAGTAGATACTGGTTGGTTAGGGGAGAGTGTAACATCAGGAATAGTGGGTAAGGGTTGGGATATAGGATTGCAAGGTGTAGAGTTGTGTTTGGTGGTGGATGTAGCCTAGGGAAAGATGGTTTCATTGAAGCGAACATTGCGAGAAACATAGACACAGCCTTGATCATCGAGGCAATGATAGCCTTGATGTTTGGGTGAAAATCCGAGAAATAAGCAGGGTTTAGATCTAAAGTCGAGTTTGTGACGATTGAAGGGTCTTGTGTGGGGGTAGCATTCACATCCAAATATTCGAAGATGGGAGTAATCAGGAGTTTTACCATGCAGAAGTTCAAATGGAGATTTGTTGCCCAGACGCTTTGAGGGAAGACGATTGATTAGATACACAACATGGAGGACTGCATAAGACCAAAATTTGAGTGGTAGAGAGGCTTGAGCCATGAGTGTAAGAGCTGTCTCAATGATGTGTCGGTGTTTTCTATCAACCACACCGTTCTGTTGAGATGAGTGAGGACATGTGATCCTATGCTGAATACCATAGTGAGCTAGAGTTTCATGAAGAAACTGAAATTCTCCCCCACCGTCTGTTTGGACTGCCTGGATGTGAGATTGATATTGATTGGTAACCATAGCATAGAACATTGAAAAGGCATTAGTTGCTTCAGCTTTAGTTTTAAGAAGAAAGAGCCAGCAGTTTCTAGAGAACATGTCTACAAATGATATGTAATATCTGTATCCATTTATAGCATAGGAGAAGGACCCCATAGGTCAATTTCAATCAACTGAAAGGGACTTGTATACACTGTATCAGACTCCTTGTATGGGAGAGTATGACTCTTCTCCATTTGACAAGCTCAACAAATAGTATGATCAATAATTACAAGTTTTTTATTCAAAGCAAGGGAAACGATGTCTCTGGTAGGATGACCAAGACACTGATGCCATAATGTGTATTGTGTTTCAGGATCAACAGTAGCAGTGAGGGCTTTGATTGAAGTTTGAGGATAAATTGCAGCTAGACTATATAATCCACGAGACTGTGAACCTTGAATCAGTATCCGTCCTGTGCTCTCATCCTTAACGCAACACGAATCAGCATGAAATTCAATATACACATCATTATCACTAGTGAATTTCGAGACAGATAGAAGGTTCTTGTTGATTTTAGGAACATGCAACAGATGATTAACATAAAGTTCCTTTGTTGGTGTGGATATACAAGAATTGCCAATGTGAGATATAATTAAGGAAGAACCATCACCTAGATGAACTTGGCCCTTACCAGAATAAGGAGATGCAGTAGACAGCGTAGAACTTTCAGCAGTCACATGATGTGTAGCACCAGAATCAGGGAACCATGTCATGCTAGGAAGATCGAATGTATTGGCAGTAAGGGAGTTGACTTGAGGTTCATCAGTCGGGGGTTGATCACCAGGTGGTGTAGCACTAACACAAGGATCATAGGAGATCTCCACAAGTTCAGTGTTGAACGGGCAAGCATTGGCTTGAGTAGACACAGGTGAAGGGGACGATCGGGAAGAAACACCCTTGAAGCTTTGATCAAATCTATGTCAGCACCGATCGACAAGATGCCCAAGTTTGCCACATAGCTGGCACTGGGGACGTGGCCTGCCTCTGAAACGTCCACCGGAATACTGTGGGGGACCACGACGCTGATAGGATGGGTTGTCTGGGCCATAGGAGGACGGTGGATCGACAAGATTGGTATTGTTGACTCCAACAGGATATCAAAGGGGATCAAAGACACGTGATTCAGCATCGATTAAGATGGAGACTGCACCATCAACAGAGTACGGATCTCGACTGGCTGAAATTACAGCAACAAGTGGATCATACTCCGAGGGAAGTCCATTTAAGATTGTGGCGATGTGCTCAACAGAGGAGACCGGGCTTCCACACGAGGCCAGAAGATCACAAATCTCATTGATCTGCATGGTGTAGGCACGCATGGTGAGGGAGGCTTTCTTGATCGACCTCAATCGGCAATGAAGATGCATTATACGAGTGGTGGAGAGCTGGGAATAGAGTCGAACAACTGTGCTCCAGATAGTGGCAGTGGTTTCAGCACCAACAAGTTGGGGCAAAATGTCAGAACTGACGGTGGAGAGTAACCAGGAAGCTATAGCACTATCTTGCTTGATGAACCTGAGATAAGCAGGGTTGGGAACAGTGGTACCATTTTCTCCAGGTAGCGTTTTGGTGGGAACAGAGACGGTGCCATCGAGGTATGATTCAAGACCCTGACCACGCATCATCAGTATTACTTGCTGTTTCCAGAGCAAGAAATTGGTTTCATCCAGACTGATGCTAATTCTCTTGTTGGAAAACACATTGCAGAGGGAATCGATAGTGGTGGTAGAGTCGTCATCACCATGGTTGCGCAGGAACGAACCTAAAGGACTACTGATACCATGTTGAAACTATAATGAAATGACAGTGCTGGAGTAGAAAGGAAGGAAGAAGATGATTTTATTAACGATTGTTTACAAGACTTATATAGAGTGAACAACAGAAACCCTAGGCACAAGGCTCTCGAAAGAAACACTGAATTTGTGAGTATCCAGCTGTTGTAACAAACTAACAGCTACACAGCTCAGCATGCATACACAGCATGCATACGTTGGTTTAGGGTTTGTTTTCATTGTTCAATAATAATAAGAAATAGAGGAAGGGGATAAGAAGAAGAAATAGATTTCAGAAGAATACTGAATCTAGGGAAGAAAATAGCGAAGTCTTAACAATTTTCATACCCCTTTCTCAGAGAGCCTCTTGGCTTATTTATACTCAAAATATTATTATTTAATTAATCTAAAAACTAACTAATTCAAGTGGTCCTATTCGCATTACAATTTCCGGTTCATAACAGGATAACAATGGAGAGCAAGATGCAGATGAAATTCGACTCATATCAATGCATGATTTCCCTCATCCTTAGGCTTCTTTGCTTCTTTAAGAGGAGAGAGCCTGTGCTCTGAATACCATTCCCCTAATTCCATATTATAACACTTTGTTTTTCTTCTTTCCAGTTACAAAACTCGGGATCAAAAAGCTTGTAACTCCAGAAAGAAAGAACCTAAAACAACCGGGAATTGAGAGCTGATAGAAACATACAGTTTATTCTAGTCCCAAGTATCCATGTCCGGAGATGCAACAGCAGCACCTACACCAACTGCGACGAGTAAGGCCCATGGTTTTAGACACGCTCGGCCTAGCGATAGTTTTTCCGATATATGCTTACAGTACTTGTCTGCTTCCTGATACAGCTAGCGCCTGTGTAGCGGTATCCGACTCACTGGCTAGTGCTTTTTCATTCTGAAAATCATCAAATAAAAAATGATAATCAGGCCATAACACATCGGTTTATTTGTAGCACAGTAAGTAGTGCTTGATTGTAGATTGTCGAGATAAACCTTGTCCTGTTCACACCAAGCAAAAGATGAAGATAAATGAGGAAAATAAAGGGTAGGTAAAAACTAAAATGGACTGTTTGTAGCATTCAGGGTTCTGGTTCAAACACCATATGACTACTCCAGCGGCTTCTTTGGATAACTCGGGAGAGCCTGTTCGGATAGAAGATAAAGCTCAAGCACTCACATCAACAAAGTGCATGGAAGAAGAAGAGGGCTAAAACGTACTTTCTCCACCAGCTTTGAACATCTGCAAAGACATTTGTCTCATTCATGAACACAGTAAGAGCCACTTCCTTGACTGTCGGATATACGGCCTCCAACCAATAACATACAACTTACAAAAAAGTAAGCAACTGTAATGATTTAACATCTAAGGAAATTAATGGAGAAAAACTCTTTTCCTACCTTCACTCTAGACGAAGCTCGCATTAGTATCTCAGATGAAGATGGTGGTGGCACCAAACGTTCACCTTTCCTAACAGCAGCATTTACTAAAATTGACCCAGCCTTTCCTTCAATAAAGCTTACGAATTCAAAACTCGATAACGATATTAAAAATGGATCAAAACTTTACCATTCCACCAACTGTAAAATTACATCTCTGGACTGTGGATTGCAGTTTTTGCCACCAAGTATAGGCAAGAGGACATGTACATTGTACATCCCCACAGGAAGATCTCCTTTGGATGCCTAGACAGAGAAATGTTGACGTATGAAAAAAGATGCCACCGTTTCCGGCGTTGGTCTTGCGTTGGCGACACCTCTTGCCAGCCATGGTCAACGTGGCTTCCTGAAGATCGGCTGACTCCATTGTTGGAAAATTTTTGAGTTACCGGTAATGGTAAATATATAAATAGGGAAAGAAATGGACTGTCAGGAATTAAGCAACGCAAAATGCGTAAATCCTTTTGCTGATTTTACGCATGCATTGCAGACGGATGATTAATATACAATAATACGGGTGAACTGAAAACAGACCTACATTAAATTTGAGGTCGGATCCAATTTAGACTAACTTAAAATATATTTATCTTAATTTGACTCACGTTAATGAATATTTTTATTTTTTAAAAGATGCATTAATAGGTTAGATCAGAATCGAGTCGGTTTGTACATGCCATTAACACAAGTTAATCTTGATCAAGCTCACTTCAAAATAGTATGAAGTTATATAAAAATGTAAGAGTACAAAATTACAAAATTTAAAAAGTGTGACTGCCCTCATTATCATTGAATCTATCCCTAAATTAAACCTCAGCACTAAGAGTGTTCATAATCAGGTACTAAAAATATCGGCTAGTGACCTGGTCCATTAGCACCAAATACTTGCACATGTACCTGTTAAATTTATACAATTTCTTTTTACAAATCATAGGTTTAAATTATTTTAAAAGGAAAAAATAAAAATTTAAAAGTTCAAATTAAAAAATAATATAGTTTAAACATAAAGTTTGAATTTAAATTAAATAGATAAAATTGTTGTGAATAAAATAAAAAGAACAACGAACAAGAATACAAGAACAAAGAGATGAGAAAAAGAATGAGATTTGTATTATTCTCAAATATAGAATTGTATACAATGCCTTCAATGAATCATCTATTTATAGGCATAAGAAGTACATAATACATTAAACTCTAATTAATAGAGATAATATTCCTAATAATAAATAAATCAAACTCCTTAGATAAAATTATAATCATGATAGACATCCACATAGATAAATATTCATAACACTCCCCCTTGGATGTCTATGAAGATAATGTGCCTCGTTAAAACCTTACTAAGATAAAAACCCAGTGGGAAAAAATTTCATTAGTGAAGGAAAAAGAGTACACACATCTTTAATACGCATAACATGTTGCCTCATTAAAAACCTTACTAGGAAAACTCATTGGGACAAAACCTCGGTTAAGGGAAAAATAGTGCAACGCGTATTTACTCCCTCTCATGAAAACATCACAGAAGATCTTTAAATCTTCATAATTCAATCTTGAATGTTATTTTTCTAAAGATCTTGAGGAATGAAACATTAGAGTAATATGTTTCACGATGTATCCACCTTTCAATTGAGATATACATCTTGCATTATCTCTACACAAAATAACTTCATATCATATCTTGTGAAAGTAAATCTACATATCTTCTGGATATGTTGGGTCAATGATTTTAGCCAAACACATTTTTGGCTTGCCTTGTGCATAGCAATTATTTCTACAAGATTTGAGGAGGCATCGAAGAATGTTTGAAGATCTAAATGTAATGATCTTTGTATATCCATGGATATTACTTGACCAACTAATATATAGTGCTTCAAAACCAAGAAAAGATATAATTATCTTTATTCACATCCAACAATCTTACAACTATTGGGATACTCAATAGATATGCTCTATTCATATTGAATCTTCTTTAAGATTCTTTCAGCTTATGTCTATTCATAGACAAAAGGAAATATATAAAAATGCTTGATCTTCAGGTCGAGATAAACTTGATGTGAAGATTCAAGTACTTGTATTGAAAGTACTTCACGAGTTTCCAATTTGAAGCTCTTTAGGAGTTCTAAAATTATCATAATGGATCTTGATCCAAACTCCTTTATAAAATACATAAGGAAATCTGACATTCTTATAGTATTTTCTCAATTAGTATTCACTAAGGCGATTATACCAAATGCACCAAAATATTCATGAGACATGTCTAAATAAATTTCCTCAGAAATTTTCAAATGCTTCTAGCATTTTAAATCCTTTAAGGATAAATATGGATCCACAAATAATTAGACGCATGCAAAAAATTTTCATAACTGCCAAAGTAACTGCATCCATCATGAAGTAATTAAAACTTTTCATAAATCATAGTTCAAGTCGTATTTACGACTACTAATTTGTGCCTCACTTGCATTACACCTTTAGGTGTTTGGACTGCTGGTCCAAATACTTCTATTTTAGAAGCTCAAAGTGTCTTTCAACATAGACCAATTCAATATCTATACTTCTGGATAGATTTTATATAAGATCCTCGATTTCTTTCTTTACTTCTATAGAAGTATTCTATTTAAAACTATTTGTAAAATCGTTGTCGACAACTTTTTAATTTTCTGGTTCTATTCTCGTAATGACATAACTTATCGAGATCTCTTCAAGATTTCAATCTTTATTTCAGGTACTTGAAACTCTTCAAGAGTTTTATTATTAGTTATGTCTTGGGTCTCTTTAGGAGCACCCGCCTCCAATATATGACCATCTCATAATACTTTTCATTTACGAAAATTTTGATCATTGGAACCATTTCAACTATCATGCTTCAAACATGATTTACATCCACTTGCTCTAACATGTAATTTAAACTTAGAGCATTTCAGCTGGTATATGAGACTTAATTACTTTCATTGGGTCAGTAAATATGTCTGGCAGTTGACATGAAATAAGATGAATTATCTTATGAACTTTTAGTTCATATTCGAGGATTTAAATAATGATAATTCATTTCCTTCTTTATCCAGCTGATTATTCTCTCCCCCTGATGTTGAGAAAAATCATCTAATAAATGATTCTCCAATTAATGTTTAGAATTTAAACATAAAAGGAGACTCGTACTCAATATATATTCTCAACCCTTTTTACTTGCCCATTTTGCGCGTTATGGTGGAGCAATTCAACAATATATCGCACATTCAAAAATTCAAAAATGGGAAATATGACTTCTGACCAAAAGTCAAATCATAATGGGGAGTTTATTATAACTAGTTGGCTTGATGCGTATAAATGTTGCTATATGGAAATACCATATAAATAATAGATGTTTTGTTCTCACAGTTTAGCTATTAAATAGGAGGCATCCAATTAAAAATTTGCTAAACCGTATTTTTCATAATCAATAGGCTTTGTAACAACCGATATAGCCTAAAATATAAATCACTAGCTTTTCAAGACGAATAGTCTAATTGCATAATCTGGATCTTTTTAGAATCAATCTCACAAACTTCTGGTTGTAAGTTGATAAAACAATGTAGATGCATCTACTAAAATCATATAAAATTTTCCACATTTGTGGATATATGGGCCCATATTCCGTTCAGATATGCAAGACATACAGTCTCAACTTCATTACAAGAACTTTAAGTTCTAATTCTTTTGGTAAGTGGGATCATCTATATCCTTTGAGAACAAACAACACAAGAACTTCAGGTTCTTTTAGTAAGTGAAATTTAATCAATTCCTTTAAGCAACACAAGAACTTCACGTTCTTTAATAAGTGGAATTTAATCCATTTCTTTGAGAATAAGCACCACAGGAACTACATGTTCTTTTAATACATGTGCATGTAAATCTCAATAATTTCTACACCATTATTGATCAGGATGGTCTAACCGATCATGCCAACTATATGTGTGCGTGTATATATCTCTGAATTTGTAAACTTCTTGTTTACCATAACATATAATTCAATCTCACTCGTACATGTCTAGTACGACCATCAAAATTGTTCCTTTAAATAGGAATATATTTAGCTCTTTCGGAGCTTTCAATTGAAATTATCTTTTGGTAGCAATATATAGTTCTTCTAGAGCTTTCAACTGGCTTTTTGGCTACCAGAACTTATATCCATATTGGCTTATTTCAAATGCCAATTGATAACATATGTTATCTATAATTCCCAAAGGGATATTTTGCGAACTCATATTGCTCTCTTAAAATTTCCACTTATAGTGGTGACGATATTATTACCATTAGCGGTAATTATTGCAATATTCGCAATTCTGCACTTTTCATAATGTGTTTTCTCTTAAGAATTTATTGCTCTTCTAGAGCATCAATATTTTCAGTACTTTGAGATATAGTACTCACATTATTCCCTTGCATTTAAATGAGAAAAATATATTTTATGCTTATGTTGAGCATAAATCGTCACCATAGATTGTATTTGACAAGTAATCATATTAAACAAGATAAATAAATATCATAATATATAAATATAAATGTAAAACGTAAATAATTAATGTGTGTAAAATAAATAAACGTAAAAATAAATAAATAATTCTCTTCAAAGTTATGAGAATAATTAGAAGATGATTTATTCCTTTCGAGGGTTACGTCCAAAAGAGTTGGACCAACAATGTCCAAATAAAGTTGGACCAGTATCATCTTCGTCATGTTTCACAAACGAAATTTGCTTCAATTTTTTTTCTTTACCATTCAACGATTCTTGATTTTTCAACGTACAACACGTACAAGATCAATGTTTTATAACATCGCATTGGTAATAAAAAGAGTTTTACTTCAATAGAATGAACTTTATCACTCTTGTCATCCTTATAACCTCACTACCAGTGGGTAGAAATATTCTTAAAATGATCATATTTTTCATGTCTATATTCATAGCCTCGACCACGACCACAAGTTATTATGTGGTTTTTATTCCTTCCATAATATAATCTCATATTCACTTCAGGGAATGGAGCAGAGCCAGTGGGCCTTTAAAACATATTCTTTTCATAGAGAACAAAGATTTAATCCTCGTACGCGTCATTGTTAAACCTGTCCACAAGGTCCTTTAAAAACCTCCTTTGAGACCAGTAGCCTTGCAGAACGGGATGTCCAGCAAATATACTTGGATTATATCGAAATTATGTCTCTAATTGAATAATGATTTATCATGTTCACATTCACTTCAGGGAATGGAACAATTCCAATAATTGCATGGAATAAACATCATGCTTGCATTCACTTTAGGGAATGCCCCATCATTGATAATCGCATGGAATAAACATCATGCCTTGCATTCACTTCAGGGAATGCCTCCCATAAAACTTTTGGATCAAGACGAATTTTCGTAACTTGAAATTGGGAGAAGTCTATGGTCGAGTTTTTTGACGAAGAAGAAAAATTGCTTTTGAGCAAATATAAACTTTATAACAGTCTCTTGCAGATTCAAAATCACCATAATATATCGCACTTTAAAATTATTGTTTAAAGGAAAATAAAATAGAGTTTACCGATAATGTTTTTCCTCTCGAAGACGATGGAGACATAGTGAATGATTGAGACAGCTTCTCATAATCCCTTTATATCATGTCTCTTTCCAATTCATTTAAACACATGTAAAACTAAAAAATATGGTTAAAAATAATATCAAATCCTATCAATAGAATAAAATAAATATAATAATATATTCATAAAATAATTCATATACATCTATCAAAAATTACAGATAAAATAAGCATAGATAAACCAATAAATCAAAGATTGTAGAAGAACAAATCGTTATTTTCCGTCCTTTTTTTAAATTTTAAAACATTGTATATGTTTATAACCTTTTATAACTTTTCAAACAGGATATATGTTATAACTTTATATAAAAATATAAATTACCTTAAATAACCTTATATAAAATAAGCATATGAATTAACCTACCTTTTAATTTCGCTAGGAATAGTTAAGGTATAAAATGATAACCCATGAATATTTCCAAGTGTAGAGATGTAGTTTACCAATAGTAAAAATAACACACAAAAAATTGGCAGTATACCGTGCAATCGATGGAACAAAATTCATCGCTACATATTTGAGTCATCTTGCTAAAGAGAGGTTATTATATGCGCACCACCGTTCGAGATCCATCCCATGAGAATAGAAGTACATGAATCTTCGGTTCATCCTAAATTCGAACTCGACCTCAGTTGATTAGAGTCTCGTGCTGATAACGTGTTGTGAATAAAATAACAAGAACAACGAACAAGAATACAAGAACAAAAAGATGAGAGAAAGAAGAAGATTTGTATTATTCTCAAATATAGAATTGTATACAATGCCTTCAATGAATCATCTATTTATAGGCATAAGAAGTACATAATACATTAAACTCTAATTAATAGAGATAATATTCCTAATAATAAATAAATCAAACTCCTTAGATAAAGTTCTAATCATGATAGACATACACATAGATAAATATTCATAAAAAAATTTAATTTTTTTTCTCTACCCCAGTCCTAACGCTGCAGTCTCTTTTTTTCATTAGTTTTCTTGGTCTTTGGTCGGCAACCTGTCTTAGTATTGGTTGTCGACCACCGAGATTTATTATTTTCTTTTCTTTTATATATTTCTAATAAGAATCTCTATCTTTGTGGCACGCATTGTTTTTTTTTTGTTCATTTCATCTGTCGTTTTAGCATGATTTCAACATACTTCAGTGGTCGTTTGGTGCTCGTACATAGATCTTCAAGGCGCTAATTTCTAATTATGATTCTGTCGGTGGTCATAGAAAGATAGATCCCCACTCGGTTGATGATTGTTTACCGATGTAATCAGACATGGGTAACAAAACAATCTGCCTGATAATTTGGTTCGTTCACCACTTCTTTTTTACCCCATAAAGCGTCTTGTTTGGATAGAGACAATGAGATTTAAAAAGGCTTCTAAATTTTGACGGTATGCTAATTTTTTGAAAGTATTTACTTTTTGTTACACTTTTATTTTTTTGTATGAAATTTTGGTGGACTAGTCTTCATTATTCTTCCTTCTGTTATATGTTTTTTTAATAAAATTCAGTTGTTATTGTTAAAAAATAAAATTTAAAAGTAAAAAAAAACTATAACTAAAGAAAGAATAATACTTATTACAGCATGCACTGAAACAGTAAAAGCTGAAGATGAAGCCCAACCTGAAACTCTATCAGAATCTGAACCAGAACCTGAATGGCACAGGCTCGGATCGTGGCTTGAATTGCTTAGTTACGTTTGGAGGCCCATACTCTTGTTCGGGCTATATAATTTGAATTTATAATGCACAAAGCTACTAAGTTTTTTTTTAAAAAAATAAAATATACTCCACATTTTAGTATCTTAACTTTTATATTGATACCTTTTTCATCTGATTATGTATTTGGTATACAAGTTACAATAATATAATTGTATTAATAAATTAAAGCAGAAAAAGGAAACTCAATGATCTTAGTAAAAAAATATATTATTTTTCATAAGAGATCTAAATTTGAATAATTTTATAGGTAAAGTACACAAGCGGTCACTAAACTTTAGTAAAAAGAATAAAATGGTAACCAAACTTTTAAAAATCACAAAATAGCAATTAGACTTTATATTTTGTAACAAAATGTTAACCGAAACGTTAAACCCCGTCAACTCTTTACGGAAAACTCACTTACTTGCCACATCACCTTATTCATCTCCACATCATCCTCTCTCATTTGCCATGTAGAATTAATAAAATAATAAAAATTAATTTTTACTTTTACTTTAACTTTCACTTATCATCTTCATCTTAAACAAAAACCCCTTCACTGCTCATCTCTTCATTGTTACCATAGAATCCATGGTGAAAAACAATACCAACCTGTGAGAGTAGCATTTTGGCATTTGTTTGTTTCTCAGAAGAAAAAAAAATTAACAGTTCGGTGCTCCGAGTTTGATAAATCTACTGTTTAACTTTTTCATGGCAGTGAAACTCTTTTATCTGTTTGATTCTCTGGATCATTCCTCTCCCTCCTCTTCAAATTTTTCTTTATTTCTCTTTTTAGAATCTAAAAATTCGTCTCATATGCAACCATTCTTTGTTTGATTGAATAGATGTGGGTTTGGTTAATAAATATTGTAGGCCTCAGTGATAGTTATGAATTCAGATACCCATTCATTATCAAAAGGGCGAGTTCTTTTTGGGCGTCGTCGTCTTTCTCATCATCAAACATAGACGAGGCATCATATGATTACATAATCGTTGGAGGTGGCACGGCAGGGTGTCTGTTGGCGGCCACACTGCCTCAGAATTTCAGTGTGTTGCTATCGAAGAAAGGAGGGGTTCCTTTTTCAAACGCGAATGTCTCCTTCTTAGAAAATTTTCACTTTGCGTTGCCGGACACTTTACCGTCGTCGACTTCGCAACCATTCGTTTCCACCGATGGTGTCATCAATGCAAGGGCTAAGGTTTTAGGCGGCGGTACTTGCGTCAATTATGGGTTTTACACCAGAGCTAACACATGGTATGTTTGTTGGAATATAGAAGAATGGCGTGGAATATAGTTTTTTTGTTTGGTTTTTAGATGAGGTGGAAAACGGAGTAGAGATGTGTCATCAATGCAAGGACACTTTACCGTCGTCGACTTCCCTAATTACCGTTTTGTTTTAAAATATAAAGTTTAATTGTCATTTTGTGATTTTTGAAAGTTTAGTTATTATTTTGTTTTTTTACCAATGTTCAGTGACCATTTGTGTACTTTACCCTAATTTTATTTGTATGGTGTGCACAAGATTTATAACTTAAAAATAGGCAAAATGACAAAAGATGCCCCCAACGTTTGCATGTTTTGTCATTTGGCCCCATATTCTTTCTTTTGGTCCAAATATGCCCCCAACATTTCATTCATAGTCCAAATATGCCTCTGCTGGATGTAAACTGTCAATCAACTGACGATCAACAGCTTATAAAAAATTTTTGACGTGGCATCAGCAGATCTTAATACGCGGCAAGTCCAGTCAGCATCAGCTGTTGAACGTCAGTTGACTGACAGTTTCTATCTAACGGGGGCATATTTGGACCAAATTGAAACGTTGGGGGGCATATTTGGACTACGAATGAAACGTTGGGGGTATATTTGGACCCAAAAAAAGAATAGGGGGTCAAATGACAAAACAAGCAAACGTTGAGGGCATCTTTGGACCAAAAAAAAGAATAGGGGGCCAAATGACAAAACATGCAAACGTTGGGGGCATCTTTTGTCATTTTGCCTTAAAAATAAAGGTAAACTATGCAAGCTACCACTAAATTATTGGGTGTGATCCGTTTTTACCGCCAAGCTTTCAATTGGTCCAATTTTGTCACCAAACTTTATTTTTCGACTCGTTTATACCTTTGCGCCGTTAACTCCTTAACGTCGTGATGAATTGGATGCTAGACCAAAATGACATCATTTTTGTGTCGTTATTTTTATACTAAATTCCTCAAAACGACTTCGTTTTGGTGGAGGAAAATATGAAAAATCATTCACTCAATGAGATTTGGACCTAAAACATTTAGAATCAAAGGCAACCTTCTAACCACTAAGTCAACTTAATATCTCTAATTTATTTCTTGTACAAATAATATATATTCTAAACTGCAGTTGAGATTAATTCAATTTATTTTATTATATATAAAAATAATATTACTCTATATAAATAATATAAATATATTATAAAATAATATTAATATACATATAATAACATATTAATATATATATAACTAATAAATAAAATGCTTATATTATCAATAATATTAAATATATAAATAAATAATATATTATTATAAAAACAAAAAAAACTAATTTTCAAAAAACCCCAAAATCTATCAAAACATTAAATTCTTACCAATAAACTCTAAAACCCTAAATCATAAACACTGAACCCTAAAAGTATAAACCCATTAGCAGCTAAAATGGATGGATTTAGGGTTTAAGCTTTAGAGTTTTAGTGAATTTTGGGTTTTTTTTTGTAAATTTTTTGAAATTTTAGATTTTTTTAAAAAAATCATTTTTTAGTTTTTATAATAATATATTATTCTTTATATATTTTAATATTATTTATTTATGAATAAAATTTTAGGGTTTAAAGTTTGCATTTTAGGGTTAGGGTTTAAGGTTTTGTTAGATTTTGAGCTTTTTGAAAATTTTGGGTTTTGAAAATTAGTCTTTTAGTTTTTATAATAATATAGTTATCTATTTAATATTATTTATAATATAAAAATATTTTTATATTTTTTATTATTTATATATTAATATATTTCTAATATATTTATATTAGAAATAATATATTTATATTGTTTATATAGAGTAATATTATTTATATGATAAACTGCAGTTTAGAATATATATTATTTGTGCTGAAAGCAAAATAAATAGGTTAAGTTGGCTTAGTGTTTAGGAGGTTATTTTTTATTCTAAAGGTTTTAGGTTCAAATCTCATTAAGTGCATGGTTTTTCATATTTTCCTCCAGCAAAACGACGCCGTTTTGGATAATTTAGTATCAAAAGAGCGGCAAAAACAAGTTATACTAAATAATTTAGTGTTATCTGACATAATTTATCCTAAAACTAACAGATGCCATCATAAGACCTCGTTAAAAATGCTACTAAAAAATAGGAACCTAAGCTACTGGAAGGGTCATGACCTCCCAAATATTTTAGGTCAACTTGTATTTTTAGTTCGCTTGGTTTTAAAACTAAATAAATTAAGCATGGACTCTTCTACTTTTTGGTTAAACTGGTTTCTAAGCCTCTCCTTATTTTGAAACCATGCAAATTAATGGACATTCTGTCATTTTTTAGTTTAAACACTTCTTAAATCTTTATCATTTTCAAAATTAAGCAAACTAGATTCTAACCACTATTTTTTAAATTAATGATTTAACAATTAAATTTTAACCATATTTTATTACTATTTATGTTTGGACCTTAAGTTTCATCTTGACTTTGTCCTTGGTTTTAAAAGTTAAGTTCAAATTGGTACTTAAAGATTTTTCTTTTACATTTGAACCAATAAACTAAGTTTATATATCAAAAAATATAAATTAACCTATTTTTATGAGATATTTGGTGTCCAGTGTAAATTAATCTTTTATCATTCAATTGGACAGATGTTTTGGTAAGCAAATAAAGCATGCATATATATAGTTTCACCAGAGTGAAAATTATAGCCATGACTTTGGTGCACAGTGAAATTAATAAGTTGAAATCTGTGCAAGGGATGCAGGAACTATGTCTATAGGCATTAATGTAATAAAGGGGGTATGCGCTGGCTGGTGTTGATTGTCGAACTAGGCGGAGACAGCCGAGGGAAGGGGCTGACATTTCTACAATATTTCTGGGAACTTCCCCTCCGAATCTCTAATCTCCATCTCCCCATGTGATGCCCCCCACCATGTTTCCTGTCCCCCCCCCCCTCTTTAATAATCTCATCAACTTGCTATTTGCAAAGATCTGTATTTAAAATGGATGCCTGGAATTTTAGATTCATCATTTTCAGAGCTCAGAGATGTCATTCATGTCAGAAGACTCAATTTTTTTGATCAGCAACATGATTTGATTTTATTGAATAAATCATGCAAAATTCATCGCACCGGCCTCATTAAAAACCCCCCTAAGCCTAAGTGGGAGAAAAGAGTGCCCGTGCATATGGTACAACATTCAATTCATCCACACCCACGTAGAGCGCAAGACACCACTCTTTGCTAATGCATCCGCGATACAATTGGCTTCTCTAAAAATATTAGTAAAACATACAAATGGCATTGCCTCCCACGCCTCGTCAATCCGATTGAACCAACTCCCTAAACGCCAAGGCCGACGTTCCGTGCCTAAAATCCAAGAAATTGTTACAACCGAGTCAGACTCAATAACCACAGACTGCACCCAATCGCAATTAAGTTCCTGCACCATCTGCAAAGCATACACAATCGTCTGAAGTTCAGCGACATTGGAATCCACCACCCCAATGGACCCCGAAAATAAAGCCACTATCCGGCTGTTCCAATCGCGAAGAACTCCCCCACATCCGGCCTCACCCGGCTTACCCCTAGATTCCCCGTCCACATTGAATTTCCACACACCCTGTGGAGGCGGCACCCATACCACACCCATCCTTCTATCACGTCTTAACACCTGCGATGGCCTGCACAAAATGGGGCACTCCCACCAAGCTGCTTCGCTCGAATGCAGCACCTCAAACCGAGCACAAGTCCAATGAAAGGACCTCAGTTGCACCATGAAAAAATCGATTGGCACATGGCCTTCTTATCCCTAAACATCAGCTCATTCCGGGCAAGCCAAAGTGACCACAAAACACTCGCGCACCCTATAATCCACCATAGACGCAAATCACCATCCAAGAACCCCACGCAACATTGAGAACTAAGCTCACTAATGCGCCATGGTCGAACGGTCAACATCGACCACCATCCGAAGAACATGTTTCATACCCCCATGCAATCTCACACTGTCCAAAAATATGGTCCGCGTTGTCTTCCCCAATCTCACACCATCGGCATCTAATCCCATCCATCCCAAGCGGAATTCCTCGCTCCAGCAACATCCTCAAAGTTGGCAGCCGATCCAACAATAAAAACCAAACGAAGCACTGAATTTTCGGTAACAACGGTAGCCTCCATATCATGCTAACATCGGATGCATCATTTAACCCAAATGTTGCCATTAATTTGTGTAATGCACTCACCGAGAATTGCCCCGCCACATCATGAACCCAGACCAATTTATCCAATACCCGAGCACGCAGTGAAAAACCCGCAACACAAGCTTGCAACTCACGTACCTGGGCAGCCTCAAAAGTTCGCAAAGGTCGTCTAAAACAACCGGTCCACTCGTCCCTCGGCAGTCCCAAGTAATCACATACCCTCGCCATATTATTGCTAGCCAAATTAAACAACCGTGGAAAGACATATTTCAATGGTTCCGCAAGGCACCAACAATCTCGCCAAAATAGAATACTAGTACCATCGCCCAATGTCCATGAGAATTGGGTGGCATTTAAAAATTGTGTCACGTATTCATCACTTTGAACTGCTACTATTTGCTTCCACATTGACGACATACGTGGTAGGCCCCGAGAATTCATTCGCCACGAGAGGACATCTTTACCATACTTCACCATAATAATTGCTTTCCATAGTGAACCGTCCGATTGAGCATAACGCCACATCCACTTGGCTAACATTGCCAAATTTCGGGTATGAAGATTCACCACACCCAAACCTCCAACCCGTTTCGGTTGACAAGCCACCAACCAGTTCACTCTACTGAGCTTCGCACGCTCTTCCTTCCCTCCCCACAAGAAGTTTCTACGGATACGGTCAATCTTCAAAATTATCCTCTTCGGGATTAAGAAAACTCCCATATAGTATACCGGCAAGGCTGACAACACGGAATTAACTAACAGCAATCGTCCTGCAAATGACAGTGAATCACGCTTCCAACCCAGTAATCTTTGTTGAAATCGCTGAACAAGAGGGTTCCAAATCTCCACACCCCTCGGATGCACCCCTAGCGGAATCCCCAAATACTTCATCGGGAGGGACCCTCGCTGACATCCCAATATATCCACGATAGTCACTAAAAATTCCTCCTCCATTCCAATGCCATATACACATGATTTTTCATAATTTATTTGGAGTCCGGACACATACTCAAAACAAGTGAGAACACGCTTTAGATGCCGTGCATATTCTAGTTCACCTTGAATAAATAGCACCGTGTTGTCCGCAAATTGTAAGTGCAAAATAGATACTCCCCGTGCCACGTGAATCCCTCTAATTAACCCCCGCTGCTCAGCATTTACTAGAAATTGGTGTAATACTTCGGCCACCATTACAAACAACAAGGGGGATAGTGGATCCCCTTGGCGCAAACCTCTCCGCATTGTAAACTCCTTTGACGGACTTCCATTGACTAAGATTGACAACCTCGCAGACTCAACACATTCTCGTATCCATTCGCCCCATCACTTCCCGAAACCCATCCGATGCATGACACAACCCAAACAATCCCAGCTGATGCAGTCATACGCCTTAGCGAAGTCCAATTTCAGAATTATTCCTCCCTTGCCCAACCGATCCTGCTTCATCGAGTGTATAACTTCATTTGCTAATATGATCCCATCCAAAATCTGACGTCCACTCACAAACGCTGCTTGTACATCGCTGATGAGCATAGGCAGCACATTTTGTAACCTATTCGCTAAACACTTCGCAAGTATCTTGTAAAGCGAATTTAACAAACATATTGGGCGATAATCCCCAATCCCCTTCGGGCTGTCCCTCTTTGCTATTAAAACCACAAAGGTTGAATTCACACCTTGCAGTAAACGCCCCGATTGAAAGAACTCCGACATAAATTGCAATACATCCACCTTGAGAAATTCATATTCTTTCTTAAAAAAATTCGAACATGAACCCATTCGGACCCGGGGCCTTAGCTCCCTCACACTTCCATATTGCTGCTTTTATTTCCTCCTCCATAAAAGTTAATTCCAGTGATTCACTTTGTTCCCTTGATAACGTGGCGAAATTCACCTCCGGAAGGAACGATCCCGCGGCCTTAGGCTTAGAAAAATGCTTCTTAAATTCCATTCGGATCACAAATTTCAATCTCTGTGGATCAGTTATCCAACGTTCTTCGACATACACTCCTAGAATTGCATTTTGCATGGCTTTCACCTTCGCTGCCCTATGGAAGAATCGAGTATTGTGATCTCCCTCAGCTAACCACGATGCTCTAGATTTTTGCCGCCATAGCTTTTCCCTTAGATTCGCCACCTTCCATAACCTCAAATACAACTCCCTCCGTTCTGCCAACTCATCCGTATTGTCCTCCCCACACCTAGCCCGCGCGTCGACACTCAATTTTATCCACCAGCTCACGGTACTGCTGCTCAATGTCCCCAAAGAAGTGGCGATTCCAACTCTTTAGCATACCCTTAAGCTTCCTTAATTTTTGAACAATCGATGCCATTCCATCGTCTTCTGTCAACCGATTCCATTCCGTCTCCAATAAAGGGAGCTCCTTCAACCACGCATTGAAAAATCTAAAAGGTTTCGGACCACTATCCATGGCATCACTCTCCAACACAATAGGCGAGTGGTCCGATAGTTCCTTTGGGAGGTTTCGCACCACAATCTAATCAAATCGTTGAACCCAACCATGCGATACCAAGAATCTATCTAATCTATTGCACTTTCGACCCGGACCAAACCACGTAAATCTTTTTCCTTTCATCGGCACATCTAGCAACGCCATTCTATCGACAAAATCACAAAAAATGCCCATACCTCGATATGATTCCACACATCCGAGCCTCTCCTCTGGTTTCATCACCATGTTGAAATACCCCGCGACGCATCAATTCAAAACCCTTGCACTCACCACTGCCATCAGCTCCTCCCAATACCTACATTGCTCGACCAATGTGCATGGCGCATAAACTCCCACAACACCACAATGCCAATTCTCGTGCACCCCTCTCCCTACAATAATCACCATATTAGGCCTTGACTCTACCACATCCATCTTAAACCCCGCAGACTCCTAAATTGCCATCACCCCACCCGATTTCCCTGCCGATGGCGCAAAGGCAAATTCGAAGGTGTTCGTGTACCACAATTGACGGACCACACTCTCTGTCACCAACTTCATTTTGGTCTCTTGAAGTAGAGCCAAATGTAACCCCCTCGTCCCGGTCTGGCCGGATGACCGGTCCGAGTGAGTCACACGGGGAAAACCGAGTGAAAACTCCCTAAGGAATTCCCCCTCGGTTAGCAACCCTATTTTATTTCATTTTAAAACTTGTCTAGATGATTATTAGATCCTAAGTGGTCATACAGCGGAACAACATTCACGAAGCACACAATCGAACTCAATTTAAACTTATACTGCAGGCGGTATCGATACACCTAAGGGGTGTATCGATACCCCTTGACTAGGTCAACTGGTCAGAGTCAACCAGAAGAGGCCGTATCGATACGCCAGGGACCCGTATCGATACCAAGATGGACAATAGCTCCAGTGACCAAAATGGTATCGATACACTAGAGGCCCGTATCGATACCAAGATGGACAGTAGCTCCAGTAGCCAAAATGGTATCGGTACGCCCCTCTCGTGTATCGATACACGATGCCTGAAACAAGAAGGCGGTATCGATACCAGACCTGCCGTATTGATACCCCTGCACAGCAAAAACCTCCAAACTCAACTAAAACGAACAAGACTTGAACTTAGATGCAATTTAGGACTTCCCTAGACCCAAACAAGCACTCATACAACATTTACATACCAATATATAGCCATACAAGCACCCAACATGTATAAACAACAAGGAACTCATGCAAAGGACTCAAGATGGCATTTAAGCATTCAAGTTCATACTTCAACATTCAAACATATAGGCAACTTCAAAGGCACTTGGCCAACATTCAAGATAAGCAATTTAGGCATGAATTACAATTTAGACATGGCAACACAAGCCATACAAAAGCGAGATAACAAGGAGTCTAAACATGCTCCTAAGCAACTAACATTCATTCAACAAGACAACACATGTAAAAGAGTCATACAAGCTCATACACAACCCATGCCACATTGCTAACTAATACAAAATCACCACCGTACTTGAGTCACAAACTTGGAAGCCCTTCTTGCCTTGCCTCGAGCTAACGCCAAGCTAACGATCTGCATTGTTGAACATTAAGAGCGTAAGCTATAAGCTTAGTGAGGGTGCTCTAAAACGAAAACATCAACAATGCAGGGTTCAAGCATGTAAATCCTAATCTCACATGCATCAAACATTAACATGCAACCAAGTAGACCTAGCTAGTCTTTCAAGTGGCATATATGGTCTCTCAATCCTAACAAGTTTAAACATCAACATCCACATCATGCAACAATACCATATACCACAGTCACATATCACCATCATATATCACAATACATGAACAAGTTTAATTGGCCACTTTAATTACCCTGATTGTGCGGATTTATAACTCAACAACACTTTACCTCGGTGGGATTACACTCATCACCGGACCTTGCGTGTGCGGGATTCCACTCATCGCCACACGCCCTACGGATGGGATTCCACTCATCATCCCGTAGAAATATATATAAAAAGCTTCCGGTGGAATGTTACATCACCGTACTCCTCCTTGATGACTTAACGCCATCAAGGCCACGTACATTTTGACTCAATTTGTGTGCACACTATCCTAATGATCGATCATTTACAACCGGTAATTATTTCGTGCCAATTATCAACATCAATCACATGTCATCAACCACACTCATGCTCATCACATATATCCACAACATGATATATATACATGCACCATATGATCACAAGTACAAGAGCATAGTTAAGCAAGCACACTAGCATTTAAGGATATCAAAAGCTAAGCTACCAACTTGAATTAAATGGAAGTGGCCTACCAAGCACACTTTACACACACACACACTACACATACTCGAACCAAACTTAAAAACAAGTTGAAACCACTCACCGCCCTTCCTTAGCTAAACAATACGATCCTCCTACGAACTCGGATTCGGTCCCAACGCCTCTTCAACGCTTCCTCTTGTTTCTAGCCAAACAAAACATATACATCACTTCCCAAATCAATGCTAACTCAACTATCAACTTACTTTGCAAACACAACTCCAATTTCCACAATTTCCCAAACCACATAATAACTCAAAAATCCCATTTTCGTATTCCAACAACCCAAGGCTGAAACATCCATTTCCAAACACCCAAATGACTTCCAAAACATCCCAAAACACCCTCATATCATAGGTAGACCAACAGCCCTTCAATTTCATCATTAAACCTCCCAAAAACTCAAGTTTTACTACCTTAAAACTTGCCCTAAGACCATACTACGAATTTTCATCAAAATTCAACCAAATTAATATATATTGTGTATTTCATTAAGCTTAACGAAAACCCCAACATGATTTATCAAAACAAATTGAAAAACCCCTTTAAAAACCCAAACTTTAATATAAACCCTAATTTCCAAAACCCCATATTTTTGAAATCTAAGACAATGGTTGGATAGGGAATAAAGAGGAGATTAAGAAAACACAATTACCTTTGAAAAACACCTTGGATTGAAGAAGGAAATGAATGGAATAGTAACTTGAATGAAAAAGAGGGTTTTGAAGAGGGGATATGGTTTCCAACGTGGGAATGGGTAAATGGGAAAAATGAAGACAACTTTTCCCATAAAGTGGTCTAGCTTTTGAAAGTTTTGGGTCAAAACGCAACATAGGTCCCTCCCTTCTTTTTAAAGCTCATTTAGGTCATTATTTGAAGTTGGATTATTTTAATTAAGTTTTATTTGACTCGAACTATAACCCGGCTAACGCCTAGGCCCAAAACACGGGTGTTACACCAAAACACACCGTTGTTGTCGTAGAACTCGCTGAATACTTCGCCTCTTCGCTGCCGCTCCAATCCCCCTAACATTCCACGACAACACATTCATCCTTCGTTGCTAATTTTTCTTTTCGTGCGCTTCAATTATGCGCTCTATGTCCTTCACAATCGCCTCCTCCCTACCTTTATTTACTGCTCCAATTAGTTTACCCAGATCAACTGTTTCTCGCGCTTCCCTTAAAATTGCTTGCTTACGATATACGAAGTCTGAATCCGATAAAGATCCGTTCGCTATATCCACTGCCTCTAATGGTACCTCTGATTTATTTTTCCCCGGCCTTTATCTTCCCCTCTTAGGGACTTGTTTGTTGTCGATCTGCACCGTCGTAGGAGCCAGACTTGAGGTGATTTCCGTTAATTGCCTCACTCGACGGCTCTCCTCATTTACTTCTATCACAGAAGCTTTATTGGCCCTAGGTATTTCTATTCTCGACCCATCCACCAGCGGGCTATTGCCCTTGTCTGACTCCTGGTTCATGTGAGAACGCGAGATACTCTCCCTATTGAAATCATCGATATTGCCCAACACATCACAGCTCGATCGTTCCTCCCTCTCCCGATTGACCAGCATTACGTTTTCCTCCTCCATCCAACTCGCTGTACTCTTCACCCTCCAGTCCACCATCTTATTGTCCTCCCAAATTCGATCAATAAATCTACTATCAACGTGCTTTTGTCCCCCTGAAGCTGAATTGTCTTCATTTGTTATTGAATTTGGAACAAAAGTCTCTCTCGGGGTGGACTCGCCCTCGTTGTACACCGAGTTAAGTTTCCATTCCACCTCATTTTCCCATGTGCTTGCCTTTCTCGTAGAACTCACCTCCAACTCACAGCAGCAATCACACTTCGGCCCGATCGCTTCTTCGACTTCCGTCACGCGTATGTGGAACGTATTTGCACCCACCGTCAATTCAATTGTTTCGTCAATGTGCAGGTTCCAATCCGTTTCAATCTGAAATCGTGCACGCTCAAATGATGATGGAGCCAACGTTTCCATATCTATGCGAGCTAATTCTCCCCAAATTGTCGCGATGTTCCTGAAGGTTTCCTCTGACCAAACATGTATTGGCAGACCACTTACCGATAGCCACACTCGCCTATTTGGCATCACCAATTGTGGCGTCCATTCCATGACATTTTCCAGCCATTTATCGAGGTTACCTGATGCCAATACCTCTGCGCGAATTACTTTGTTCTCAAACATAAGCAACATCATAGACCCTGCTACACGCATCACCGAAAAACCCTCGATCTTCGATTTGTAAATTTCTTTGGCTAAATCAGCCACTTGATATGGTTGTCGACAATATCCTATTGCACAGGATTGAAGAATCCCCCATTTCTCGTCATCAATCACCCCAACACCTGTTTCCGTCTCTCCTCCTGAGAACCCTCGTCCTCCACTGGTTTCGTTTTCTCATCCCCTAGATCATTTACCACTCTAGAGGATCTCCTGGCGTTCGAATCCTTTTGTTTCGTGGACCCCTTGGATTTTGCCTCTGCACTTCTTCCAGCGTACAATGTGTTCCCCCCTCTCCGATCCAGACTTCTCCCTTCCCTCCTTGCCATCAAAACCCTAATCTTCAATCCGTATAACCAGAATCCGCCGAAACGTTCCATGATCCTATCTGCGTCCGCCTTTGAATCCATACGAACAAAGCCGAATCTCGTACCATCTCTCGCTCGCTTCTTTGGCACGAACACATCTACCACTACTCCATGGCGATCAAACACTTGCCATACACCCTTCCAATGCAATTGATCTGGTAGGTTGGCGATGAATAGAGTCCACACCCGTCGTCCTTGCCCTTGCGATCGACCCTCGTTCCCCATTTTTTGCAACTAACAAAAAACTAAAAGGTTAGTGACCAAAATATAAATTTATCCAAAATAGTTAATATCCGTTTATTTAAAATTTGAATCCGGATATACATATATCAGTTTATTGGTATTATGTTTTTATATTTTTTTGTGTTCTCTACGTTGATATTACTTTAGATTATTTATTCAATTATTTGTAGAGATAAATAAAGTTAAACTACATTAAATCTCATCTCTCTT
The DNA here is from genome assembly GCA_030270665.1 of Hibiscus trionum. Classification (NCBI taxonomy): domain Eukaryota; kingdom Viridiplantae; phylum Streptophyta; class Magnoliopsida; order Malvales; family Malvaceae; genus Hibiscus; species Hibiscus trionum. The sequence goes on from BSYR01000022.1 coordinate 21,101,621, forward strand.
ACATGCAGTATTTTATGTTGTTATCGTTTTGATTATTTTTTTCGCATACAAATTACAAACAGATAATGATATATTTGTAATGTTATAGGCGACCTAGGCTAGGTAGTGTTTCCCATAGTCACATGCAAAGACACGTGGGGGATTTTGGGGATAAATAAACAAAAGAGGTGCAAGCAGAAGAAAGAAGCAGCCGCCTGCATCAAAAGCAGTCCATGTTGTATAGAAATACGTATTCAACTTGTGTATTTTATTAATATATATACGGATATTTTTAAAAAATAAACAAATAATTTGATTCAAACTTTGACCCTAGGACCAGATTCTGTGATTCAAGCAGTTGAAACGCTATATCTGAAATGGATATCTAAGAATATTAAGACGGTGGAGGATTGGGCAGGGAATAGGGATAAAAGATACGCATATGAATGGCGAGCAGAGACGATGGACCACCCTTTGTTCAGATGCACAGCTTCCAATGGCGTGGCTTCCACTCTCCCACACATCCCCTCTGCACCTTCGTACACCCCCGCGCCTGTTCCAATGGCTCCCCAACTTTGCCATCAACTTCATTCTCATTTTGAAATCAAAACAAGTTGAATTGTTTTATGGATTATTATACTATATATTGACGGTAGGAAAAATTCGCAAACGGGGTTATTTAGTGGTATATAGTTTTTTTTTTTTGAATATGCTGGTGCGATGCAAGGGTAGTATCTGTTGAACTTTCTTAGTCTTTTTCAAAGACGGCACACACAGCATGGCATTACTGGTGCTCGAACCTGAGTCCCAAGGGATGATAAACATCTACCTTTGCCACCAGGACACAAGGGGATGAGCTAGTGGTATATAGTTTTAGTTTAAGGCTTATGGGTTTAAGTTGTAGAATTTAAAATTTATGGTTTAATGTTAGAATTTAAAGTTTAGGAGTTATAGTTTTAAGGTTTTTAGATTAAAAATTTAAATTTAAACTTAAAAATATACATGATTGTGTAATTCTTTTATACTAATATTGTATTAAATATTCATCCTTGTTTTAATTTATTTACTTGATGAAACAAGTTAATATTTGGTTTTGAACTTAAATCAATTATGTTAGAATTTAAGTTTTAAAAAAAATTATTGTTAAAAGAAAAAAAATGAATTTTTATTTATTACTTTTATTTATTAATTTCATGAAGTTAGTTGAATTAATTTTTTATTAAATTAATAAAATATTATATATAAATTATTAAATGTCTCATCTTAGTATAGTATATATTATATGGGTAATTTTTTATAACTATAACATCATAAACCTAAATTAGACCCTAACCCTAAACATATGTATCATAATATTTTCATATTATTGTATTAAATGTCGTCGATCGCCGGTTCTTTTTTATTTTGTTTATTTTTAATTTATTTAGAAAAATAATTTTATTTTTGTGACATTTTTTCTGTCTTTATGACACGATAATAATTATAAATATTATTATAATTTTAAATATTTTCTTTTTTAATAAAACTAGCGACTTCTATTAAAAAAATTCTTTTACCACTCAAACGGTCAAACCATGCTATGTGCCATTTTCCACTATCACTAGTAACCATTCTTTAGTGCCAATAAATAGACATTAATTACGATAGTTCATTCATGAGTTCATTGACAAATCAGCAAGCCTTTGACTCTGAAAATTCCCTTAACAACGTTTTCTCATTTCAAAAAAATATATATTGTTGAGTAGATAATTTTAATGTGATTTGGTCAAGAGGAGTGAATTGGCTATTTAAAATTTAAGAGAGTAAAAAGTAAATTGAAATATAAATAACAAAATAATTTATAGTGGTTCAAGCTTCTAATAACCTCTACATCACCTTAGCTCCCACTAATGATTTTTAACAACTTTCACTAGATTTTTTTCCTTTTCTAGGCTTAGAAAGTAACCTTTACAATTGGTCAATTTTTCTACCCAAAAATTGACCCAAAAGACTCTATTTACAAAAAAGAATTTGGCAAAAAAAAATATCTCTCACAAGATTGAATATTTTGCCCAATTACAAAAAAAAAACACTCTCCCAAACTTGAACTAAAGATTGACAATAAGAATTACAACAAGTTGGGTACAAGATTTGACTCTATTTAGCACAAGGGTTTGGAATATAGCTTGGATGTTGCAAGAAGGTTCAATAGTTGTTGTTGGTGCTTTGGAGAGTTGCTTTTATACCTTGTCAATGATTTCTAGCCGTTTAGGTGGTTGAGGTCATCAATAGAGACGTTGAAGCCTTTATTTCCCACCATAAATGCACTTCTGCAACATGTTTCGAAACACACGGGCCCGTATAGATATCTGTCTCAAAATAGAAAGAGTCGTTATGTGTAATAAAGAGGGTATATCGAAACGCTCGAAGGCGTATCGAAACAGTTAGGGGCCATATCGAAACGACTATAGGCCGTATCGAAACGGTATAACTCACAAATAAATCTGCCAAAACTTGTATTGAAACAGGTAACAAAAATTTAAACATTTTTCAGATTCTAATAACTGACAAGTAACGACTATATCAATAAATGCTCATATTTAAAAAATCTTAACCCCGTATCAAAACGGACAAGGCCGTATCAAAGCACTATTTAAAATATTAAAGCCCAGATGAAGGCTGCATTAAAATAGGCAAGGACGTATCGAAACGCCAGTCTCGAAATATGTAATTTCATATCGAAATAAAATTTTTCAGTAAGCTCTTAAAATCAAGCAATATCGAAACACCTTGGGGGCATTTCGAAACACATGGGGTGATTTTGTGCAATTTGACTTTGAAACACTTAGAAAAATTTATAAGGTTTAAGTTTTGACTTTAAAACATTTTAAGTCTAAAATATACTTGTCAAATGTGAGTCTACTAAGTACTTAAAAATTTATTTACTTTACAATTAAGTACTTTAACAATTTGTTATATCGAAATTAAACTTAAGTTTTACTTTTTTTTATATATATACATATATATATATATTACAATAATCATTCAGGTTTAAAATATTTCAATATATATATATTTTTTACAATAATCATTTCAAATATTATACATATATATATATATTTTTTGGTCCTCCCACGCTATCTTAAAATGTTTCAAGGATAGTATTTTTAACGACCTTATATATAGTTTTCTCTTTTAGGTTTTAGTATCGTCGCTCCTCATTTTTGTTTGAATAGGCTGACGGTGACAATAGCTTTAGGGCTGTTTGTCGACTGTCGCCCACCTTCTTTTATCTATCTATTTTATTTTTTAGTTTTTTAATTTAATAAATTTATCTTTATGACACGTTTTCTTTACTGTTTGATATGTTTTTCTGCTTCTTAGCACGCTTTTCTGCCTCTTAGCACGCTTTTTTGTTATTTGTTTTCTATTAGGGTTGTATCTGATGTCCCCACGACTGATCAAGATGATGCTCCTTTTATTATTCTGTTGATCTCCCTGTCTCGGGCCCTTAAACTGTTTTGGATACGCGATTACATCTACCGTTTATTCGCGATTGAGTTGTAGTAATGACCTTATTGTCAACGTACATTCACTGTAGTATGCATTTGTCAATGTTGTTTGTTGATGTTTTACCCATCATCGTCAATTTGGGGATGTTTGTATCCGTCTTTTGTTTCGAGTTTTTGAATTAGGTTCTTATTTGTTCCTTGTATGGTCCTCTTATGATCTAGAGCCGCTAATTTGATTTTCTGGGTTAGTGTCTGAATTTAGTTGTTTGTTTACTCAGTGGTAAATTTTCATTATAATTTCAAATATTTGTGGATTCAAGTTAAAAAAATCAACAAAACACCTTTCCCCACCAAATTCGGTCTCCTTTGTTTAACTTCTTCACACTTTGTTCAGCCGCCTCGAACTGCCCCAAGTTGTGGCGACTTAGTTCTTAAGCACTTCATATTAATTATAATTTGTCAAAGTGTATTCCTTTTACGTGTGAAATTATACATGAGTCATGCATATTAGAAGGAAGTTACGTAAATCCAACCAGAGATTTCTAAATACAAAGTATTCTTCTAATATTATGCGTGAGTTTGTGGAGTCGAAGCATCAATATTAGGTATTAGCCGTAATGCAGAAAAAAAATCATAATATCTGACTGGATAGTTATTGTAGTCTTTATTTTTTTTGAAATACTTTAATCCTCAAAGTTCCATTTTAAGCCAAAATACCTATCTGTAGATGAAAACTGTTACACAACTAACGGTAAATCATGTGATAACCTTACATGATAGTGCACGTTGACATAACAGTGTAATATAGACAACAATGTTGACTTTACAGATAGTCACATCATTCAAAAAATTATTTTATAAAATTATTTTTTCTACTGACGTATCATTTTATTAAGTCATTTCAAGTTGTGTATCATTAGTTGAATAACAGTTTTCATCCACAGATGAGTTATTTTAACCTAAAATAAAACGTTGAAGGTTAAAGTGTTAAAAAAAGGGGGGCTAAAGTTACTTTCCAATCAAACTTTATGAAGACTTTTTTTAACCTTATGCCTAGGTATTAAGTCCGAAAGATTAACAAAATTAAAAAAAAAATATGGGAGTGATTAAACAAGCAGAACCATGAAAATTAAGGAGTTTGCTCATTGAGACTCAACACCATGACACACAGATCATTATTGGACTCGATGAACAAACTCTTCAATTTCCACGATTTTGTTTTGTCATGCACTCCAAAATGTTTACAATTTTGTGAGTCCACCATGAGTATTCAATAGAGTTGGAAAAAATGATAAGTTATATATTTGTATGTTTCTCATATATTAAATCTTATGTTTAAGCACATTAATCTATTTTAAAACCCTTGATTCAGCTCATATTTGGTTTTGCAAGTGTTTTTGGGCCTTAATGACATTTTATACGTAAAGGACAAGTTTTAGCACATTTTTGGCATTTATGGAAAATATTTTGCGCAAAACCAGTAGCGTTCGCGGAATAAGGCTTAACCACGGTGCATCACATACTTTTTGACTTGGAGGACAAACAATCATACAACAAGAAGGACTTCTACTTTATCATAATTAGAGTAGCTTAGGGTTGTATTTAATGTAAAATCTTTTCCTTATTTTCACCTATAAATAGTGATCAAAGGGTGAAGGAAAAATAATCCAAAGTTACTCAAAACCCTATCCCTTCTCGTGTAGTCGTCGACCACTATGAGTGGCTAAACTCTTCTTTTTCTAGTCAAGTGTAGTTACAAGGATATTATTTCAAGTCTTTAGTGAGATTTCTTGTTCCCAAAGTATCTTCATATCTTTTGTGCTTCATCATCATGTGTATGTTGGGTTATACGTATGCATGCAACCAAGTAATGGGTTATTGACGCAAGTGGTAAGGAAATTCGGGTTAGATTTCCAAAGGTATGAATTCATGTTCTTAATAAGTTAACGGGTTAGTGCTAAGAATATGTGTTTGGGTCTCTATAGTTCTTAATGCTATTTGATATGTTATAATTCTTAGTGTGTTATCTAATAAATTTTAACCTTGAAAATAAGAGTTAGTAATTTATAGGTTATTAAATTACTCTCTATCAAAGAAGATATTTAAGTTATTTGTGGGTTATCATCTAACTTGAAACCAAGTTATTTTTTTTTGCTCAACAAGATGTCGTATATTAAGATAAAATATACAACCAAACGTCACAACGATCGCCTCGTTAAAAACCTCCCTAAACCTAACAGAGGAAAAGAGTACGGCTTGTATGTGACAAAAACAACGAAAGCAAGCGAACAAACAAACGAAAAAAAACCAATAACCAACCACTAACGTTAACAAGCACAAAATAAAGAAACACGCGTCACCCCTTCCTTAGCCAAAGCATCTGCTAAGCCATTCGCCTCCCGGAAAATATGTGAGAAACACACCGAATGTAAACTGGTACAGCTGCTGTTAATCTCATGAAACACCTCCCAATATCGCCACGGTCATTTGTCCACATGTAACACCCAACTAATGGCAACCATGGAATCCGACTCCACCACCAGAGGATACGATGCCCACGTTGACTGCCGAAAGAAAGTCAAGGCAAAAGCAATCGCGCGCAACTCAGCCTCGTTGGACTCAATACTACCAAGAGGTCCAGAGAACAATGCCACTATCCTGCCTTGCTCATCACGTAGCACACCCCCGAAACCTGCAGGACCCGGCTTGCCACGCGCAGATCCATCCACAGAGAATTTCAATGTCCCTACCATCGGAGGTACCCAACTAATATCGTGACGCTCTGGTCGCGAAATCGGGGACTCAGAATAAAAACTCGGGCAATCCCACCACAACGCCTCGCCAATGCAAAGGTCAGTCCGTAATGTCCGCATCCAGTAATACGAACGTAACTTAATTAAAAAACATACTTCCGCTATTGGTAGTGACTTCTTATTAAACACCACCTCGTTTCGCGCTAGCCATACTGACCATAACACTGCTGCCACGCACGAAACCCACAAGCATCGAAGCATGCCCGAAAACGAACAATGGAAATCCGGTAAAAAAAATCTTGTAGACTCTTCGGCAACGGTAAACATACTCTCCACCAACTTCGAAACCAGTCCCATATGCGCTGAACCAATGGACAAGAATACAACAAATGGTCGACATCCTCCTCACGCTCCTTACACCAAATGCACAACGTGCTTTGTCCCTCAAACACAATACCCCTACGTCTCAAAAAATCGAACGTGGGCAACAAACGCAACCAAACAAACCATAGGAAAGCTTGTACCTTAGGTGGAACCAGAATTTTCCAAGTGAAACACGCCCCAAAATCACTCTCCCCTGCCCGATCAAGCATCAAATTTTGAGAAATAGCCTTAACTGTGAACTTACCTTGCGCATCCGGGGACTAAATCAGCTTGTCACGGACGCCGATATGTAAACTAAAATCCCCCACTACAGCCCATAAATCACGTAGATGCCCAACCTTAAAAGAGCGAAGAGGACGATGGAAAAAAATCAGCCCATCTAGAATGACGAAGACTCCCCTGCACCGAATAATCCACAACCAAAGAGAGCATATTACAAACACATGAAAATAATCGCGGAAATATGTCTTTCAATGTCTTTTCCGCGCACCAAGTATCGAACCAGAAGAGGACTCGACTCCCATCCCCCACTTGCCACATCAATTTCTCATGAAAATTCTGATGTACATCGACCGAACAAGCTGTCCACACTATTTGCTTCCATACAATCAACATCGCGTGTTGACGAGACGAATTAAAACGCCACCATTGGGCAGCCTCTCCATACTTTGCCACTATAATAGCCCTCCATAATGAAGATGCATCAGTGGCATATCGCAACGACCATTTAGCTAACATAGTAGTATTACGCACTTGTAGATCCGCCACCCTCAAACCGCCCAAATGACGCGGTCTACACACTATCTTCCAGCTCACTCTACTCATCTTTCTATGCAGATTTACACCACCCCAGAGAAAAGTACGTCGCAATTTATCAATTTCCGCATTGACACCTTTTGGAATGTGAAACACACACATATAATAGATCGGTAGTGAAGAAATAACATCATTCACCAAAGTAACCCGTGCCGCAAAAGACATCGAGCTACGCTTCCACCCCGTAAGTTTCCGACGAACATTAGCAAGAACAGGTTCCCAAACTGCCATACTACGAGGATTCGATCCCAACAGCATCCCCAAGTAAACAAACGGAAAAGAACCACGTCGACAACCTAAGTCTTTGGCAAACAACTCAACAAAATCCTCCTCAACACTAATAGCAAATAGAGATGATTTACTATAGTTTATTTGCAAACCTGAACATACTTGGAAACAACTGAGCAACCGTCGAATGGAATCAGCACATCCAGGCGAAGCTTCGAAGAACAAGATCGTATCGTCCGCGAATTGTAGATGTGAAATTGTCACCCCCGGTGCAACACATACTCCCTGAATCAAACCTGCAGTCTCAGCCTGAACCAACAAGCTATGTAATGCCTCTACCACAATAACAAATAGCAGGGGCGACAATGGACAACCCTGTCGTAATCCACGCCCCAACGGAAACTCTTTCGTAGCGCAGCCATTTAACAGTACAGACATACGGACAGTAGTCACACATTCCATAATCCACTGACGCCATACCTCACAAAAACCCATACTAGCGAGCATATGATCCAACAAATCCCACCTCACGCAATCATAGGCTTTATCGAAATCTAACTTGAGCACCAAGCCACCCTTCAAACTCTTGCGCATAGAGTTTATTACCTCATTTGCTAATAAGATGTCATCTACAATTTGTCGGCCATGGATAAAAGCCGATAGATGCTCACTTATCAGCGAACCCAGCACCCCCTGCAATCTTTTAGCAAGCAACTTCGCAAGGATTTTATAAACAGAATTCACAAGGCTTATCGGTCGGTAACCATTGAGAGCCTTAGGTGAATCGATCTTCGGAATAAGGACTAAGAAAGTACAATTCACGCCCAGAGGTAACTTGCCCGATGCGTGAAATTCACCTAGATACAGTAGCACATCTTCTTGAACTATACTATAACATATTTCAAAAAATGCGATGCTATATCCATCCGGTCCCGGCGATTTCGATCCATCACATCCGCGTACCACCTCCTACACATCCTCACAATTAAATGGCGCCACCAAAGCTTCATTTGCCACACTATCGATCCTGCCAAATTCTCTCACAATAGTCCAAGCACATAGCCGTTTGACTGCCTCAAAATGTGTAGAAAAAGCTGTCACAATGTGTTTACGAAGCCGATGTACATCTGTTTCCCAACGGCCATATATCAGCAGCCCTGATATTAAGTTCCGCACTGCTCTATGTTTTGCTGCGCGATGGAAAAACGATGTATTGCGATCCCCTAAACGTAACCAGTTAGCCCTCGATTTTTGTCTCCAAAGGGATTCTTTACGCCGAATTGCCTGCCATAACCGTTGCATCCACTCTATCAAAACTTTTTCGGATTCATGCTGATCCCCCTCCAATCCCGCATCATCTACACCCTCCAACTTTGCTTGAATCGACTAAATTTCGAGCTCAATATCACCAAACACCGTACAGTTCCAGCTACGCAGAAACAGCTTCATAGTTCTAAGCTTAACCATAATATTATCAGTTCCAAACCCCCGTTCCGACAACCGATACCATTCTACTGACATTTCAATGACATGTTTTTATCCTCCAACCAGCAATTAATAAACTGAAAGGGTCGAGGCCCCCAATCTTGTTCATCGCACAACAATAATAAAGGTGTGTGATCCGATACCCCTCTCGGTAAAGAGTGCTGACCAATGTTAGTAAAATCATCTACCCATGCAGACGATACCAAAAATCTATCTATACGACTACGCCTGAAACCCCACCCAAACCACGTGTATTGCTTCCCCATCAATGGCAAATCTACAAGCCCAGCGTTATCAATGAAATCAGAAAATTCTTCCATACCTGACGCCACCGAACTACACCCTGCACGTTCCGATAACCAGCGTATCGAATTAAAATCGCCTACGATACACCATGGTCCTGTGATGTCCAAGATTAGATCTCCTAACCGTTGCCACAACCGTCTCTGTGCCACCGCATCGCACGGTGCATAGACATTCAACATACAACACTGTAATTCTTCCACACACCACCTCCCCCTTATAAAGATAAAGTTTCGATCCACCTCCATTGAGACAACACTGAAACGTGAACCTTCCCATATTGTAATCAAACCCCCTGAAGCACCTATCGAAGGTGAGAAAATATATTCAAAACCGTCCGATGCCTACAAAATCACGACCACTAACGACGACACATCCTCTAGCTTTGATTCCTGCAACATCACCATATCCGCTCGTTGTTTCTTTACTACATCGCCCACCGCCCTACGTTTCAAACTCGAACCCAACCCCCTAACATTCCATGACATCACTCGCATCCCTACTGATATCGCCTTTCCTCGGAAAAACCTGTTGAAGATCCTTTATAATGTCGGCTTCACACCCCACTGTTCTCACTCCCACAATATTGCCTAATGCCATTGTCGCCTCTATTTCCTTAGATAGTAGCTGCTGGCGATTCTGAAAATCTGGATCCGAGAGAGACGCGTTCACAACTTGTGTCGAAACAAGTTGGTGTAGCACCTGTTTTCGCGGTCTTCCCCTGTCAATTTTTTGCGTCGAGACCACTCCTGAAAGAAAATTTATTGATTTTGTCTTCCTGCTGTTAATCCAAATCAGTGGACTATTGTCTGAAGCAACTACTTTCTCTTCTATCTTATCCTTTGTTTTCTCATTATTTGAATCTGAGTTATCCTCCAAAACCACTGAATTTGAGATTGGTTAAACCATCTCTACGATATCTGCATTCAAATCCACAGAGTTTGAGTGGGATTGAATTACTTCGAGTTGGTTTGCTGCTGTAGGACTCTCCCCAACCTCTCCCGTCACCCTCCCGGAGGTTTGCCCCTCCAGCGGACCCGCCTCATCACCACCTTCCTGCGTCTGTAACGAATCCATCATCCCCTTCGACCCATCTTCATCGTGTGAAGCGTTACCGTGATCCATCCTTTGTTCCCACAAGGTATTGCAACGCCACAACCTTGTTTCTTCTGTTTGGGCTTGTTCCTCAATCGGTTCCACATGCCCCATTGTCTTGATTTGGTGATCATCGCCTGTGCATGGCGTCCCCCCCCATCCGAACCCTGTGTCGAAGAAGCATCGTCCTCGTCATCAGATTGCACCATTGTACATTCACATTCCATCCAAGGACCAAAGGCACACTCTCGGATTTGTATAGGGAAAAACACACCGTCCACCTCCAAAGTCACCTTTGCCTTTATAGTTGTCATGGATGATGTTTCGATAAGCATCCAACCACATTCAAATGATTGCGGAGAGGCAGTAGCGTCCGCTAAACAAACCAAGCTTCCCCATATATTCGCAATGCTTTCGAAAGATTGTTGCGACCACGCATGGATTGGAAGACCCATGATCGATATCCAGAGCCGTCTCGATTCCAAAGCTATCGCCGGTGACCACCGTTCAAGCCTTGTGAAACACCCTCGTATCGATTCTAACTGCGTCACCTTGTCACGTGTTAAAGGGTCCTTGAACATGAGTAATATCATTGAACTGGCTATGCGTAGAATCGACAAGCCTTCCACCGCCGTTAGGTGCAATTCTGCTGCCAGCTCCTTAATGCTCCATGGTTTCTTGCACCACCCCACTGCACAGTTTTGCAGGATTTCCAGTTTGTCCGTTGCCACAAACCCCTTCGCTGAAAAATTGAATGCATTGTCGTGATTCACCTCCTCCTCCGATCGCTGCTTCAACAGCGTCGTTGGTCTCAAGTTCTCTGCCTTTACCGACTGTGATGTATTAGTTTTGGCCTGTTTCCGTCTCTAAAATGAGTCGCGCTCTCCATATTTCGCTTTAAACACAGTGATCCGTGAATCATAATTCATTTACCGTGCAATCGTTCAATTACCCGCTCAGCATCCTCTCGACTACCCATCCGCACGAAACCAAATCTGAATCTGTTCCTATCAAATTTCCGGAGAATGAACACATCCACCATTGCCCCGTGACGATCGAAAACCTGCCATTCCCCTTTCCAGTGAATTGATGTAGAAAGATTTCCCACAAAGACTGTCAACACCTTCCGATTGCTCATGTTTTTTAATGACCTCTTGAGGCGATGGAAGCACTTGAAACCAAGTTATTTGAAATTGATGTTGATTTATCTTTTGTGAAATCTATGATCTAAGTTCTTGATTTAATATTCTGAGTTCTACCTTGACTAGAGTCCCAATTTATATTGAGTTCTTTCTTATTACAAATGCTTTCTCCAAATTAAATCCAAAACCCCTTTTACTTTTATTGCATTCGCTTGTGAATTTAATCTCTTAACCGCTCTTTGTGGGATCGACCCTAATTGTCGCAACTACAAATCCAAGGAACAAGTAGGTATAATTTTTTGACGGATTCAACACCCATAAAAAATTGGCACCGTTGCCGGGGAGTTGTGTCAAGAAACTAAGTTCACTTTTTATTTAGTTTATTTTCTTTTTATTTTTTGCACTTTTATCCTTCGTTCTTCTCGTACAGATAAGAATTTTTTGTTGTATCTTGATAACGACAAAACTGAAAGACAACTAAGGAAGGAAGCGAAACAAGGTGAACAATCGACCACACAAGAGAATATAGAAGCCGACTTGGAGAACACTCAAGCTGAGATACCCCTTGAAACTGAAAACATGGCTGAACAAACCCTTCGCAAACTCACCGCACCCAAGATCGCCACACAACCATTATGCATCACCTACCAAGACCTTGATGTACCATTCGAATTAAAATCGGGTCTAATACATCTTCCTACTTTTAGGGAGCTCGAGAACGAGAATCCATTCAAGCACTTGAAAGAATTCCATGTGGTGTGCTCGAGCATGAAACCCCACAATGTCACCATGGATCAAGTAAAGCTACGGGCATTTCCATTCTCTCTAGCCGACCATGCCAAGGATTGGTTGTACTATATACCATCCGGATCGGTTGAAACTTGGACGAACATGACAAAGCTTTTTCTCGAGAAATACTTTCCCACCTCAAGAGCCACCAACATTAGAAAATATATTTGTGAAGTGCGACAAAAAGATTCTGAGACACTTCATGACTATTGGGAGCGATTTAAATAATTTTGTGCAAGTTTTCTGCAATATGGAGTCTCCGACCAACTTCTCATCCAATATTTCTATGAGGGTTTGTTACCCATGAAGAGAAGGGTGATGGATGCCGCAAGTGGAGGCGCAATCGTAAATAAGACTCCTACCCAAGCCAAATACCTCATCAACATTATGGCCACAAACTCTCAACAATTTAGTTTGACACATGACACCGTCTCTCGACGTGTGAATGAGGTAAATGTTTCTTCCCTTGAAGATAAGATTTCAAATCTAACTTCTCTTGTTTAAAAATTGGCATTAGGTAATACACAATAAGTCAAGGCATGTGGGATTTTCACAAGTCAAGAGCATGCAACCGATATGTGCCCAACACTCCAAGAAGAAAGTACAGAAGATGCCAATGTCATTGGAGGCCCATACTTCAATTCATACAATCCAGGGTGGAAAGAACATCCAAATTTGAGCTATGGGCAAAGAAACAATCAACAAGGAGGTTATGTGCAACCATCTTCATCGACGAAACCACCCTTGGAGGATGTCGTATACAAGCTTGCTCACAACCTCGAGCAATTCCAACAAGAGACGAGGTCAAGTATTAAAAACCTTAAAACACAAGTAAGTCAAATCGCCTCAGCTCTTAGTCAATCCGAATCTCGAGGTAAGTTACCTTCTCAAACTATTGTGAATCTGAAACAAAATGTAAATGCAATTACTTTGAGAAGTGGCAAGAATTTACAGGATCCTTCACCCAAAGAGGACGTCGAAAAGGAAAAATGGATGCCTAGCAAACCAAAAAAATTTGGTAGACCCTTTTTTCCCAAAAAAGATGGATAATCGCACAAGCTCGAGCAAGAGAAGGAAGATGTCGACACAAGTAAGGTAACTCAACCTATCGTTGTTCAACCACCCTTTTCTCAAAAGTTCTCTAAAGCTAAGAAAGATGAGCAAGAGAAGGAAATTCTTGAGACATTCCGCAAAGTTGAGGTAAATATTCCATTGATTAATGCTATAAGATAAATCCTTCGCTATGTAAAATTTCTCAAAGAATTATGCACAACCAAGAGGAAGTTGAATGGTAACGAATGGGTGAGAATGTGTATGTCGTACTTAAAAGAAAACTCTCTGAAAAATGCAAGAATTTCAGTATGTTCACTATACCTTGTCAAATCGAAAGCATTAAGATTGAAAAAGCCACGTTAGATTTAGGAAGTTGAATGGTAACGAATGGGTGAGAATGTGTCTGTCGTACTTAAAAGAAAACTCCCTGAAAAATGCAAGGATTTAGGTGTGATCATACAACTTGTCGATAGGTCAAATGTCTATACGAAAGGAGTCTTTGAGGACATTTTGATGCAAGTCAATGGACTTATATTTCCCGCTGATTTTTATGTTTTAGATATGGAAGAAAATGATTCGTCTAGTCCTAATTTGATTTTATTAGGAAGACCTTTCTTGAAAACATCTAGAATAAATATTAATGTGCATGATGGAGTTCTTACTATGGAATTTGATGGTAAGGTCATAAAATTTAATATATATGATGCCGTAAAATACAATGAAGATACACGATCATTGCTTGCTTTAGATGTTACTAATCCTTCGATGCAGAAAACCATCAAAGACCTTGATAAGGGGACCAAACCAAGAACACCTCTAAGCATTCAAGGGCATCATCCATATTAGGAAACGCCGGTACACCTCTAAGCATTCAAGGGCATCATCCATATTAGGAAAAGCTGGTACACCTCATGGCGCAGCGAAAAAATACCCGGCGATTACCTCCATAGATCCATTACGAGGAACAAATTCGGGGTGAAGAGGATGAAACGTTACCTTAATAAATCTGGAAATCCGCAGGGAGTATAGGAGAATCCAAATCGAATCGGAGTTGTCACAATCGCATTCCGACCTCTACGCAGTCACCCCGAACCAAACGAACAATATTTTCTCTTCTCTAATTGTTAGAGAGGTTTTCCGAAAAGCATATATTGACTGCTAGACCTTATGCCTTTATATAACATTCAAAAACCTAATTCTAATTAAATTCAAATTCATTACTTATACAATATATTTAACCGAATATAATTAAATATGTAGAATCTGATTCTACTTTAATTCAGATTCATTAAATATAAAATATATTTAACCAAATATAATTAAATATGTAGAGTCTGATTCTACTTTAATTTTGTTTCTTTAGATATATATATATATTTTAATACTATTTTATAAATACAATAATTATCTAGTATTAATATATATAAACGAGATTATCTATAATTACAATAATTATAATAATTTCATTTTAATAATTATTACGTGTACAACAAGTTTGTACACAGACTATTTAGTCGATATTTGTTCGTTTCAATCATAGGGTGTGACCCTTGTAGGTTCATGTAACGTTAGTAGTAATATCTAGAACAATTATAATATTACAAGCGATGAGTGGCATCTAGCAATACATCATTGCTACCTAAGTTACATGAAGTCGTGGTTCGACTTTACCTTTTCCCGTGATTAACTTCTTTTATGTATTACATTATTTTGTCCTCAAATCTAGATCAGATACAATTCATGGATTAGTCACACTTGTATAGTCCATCTAATATTTCTTGATATCTTAAGTAGACTATTATAAACGAATAACTATGATATCTCACATCAATTTATTCGAGCATGGTCATGCATTTTCTAGTCTCACTCAATCAAGTGGCCTATGATATTACTCATATTATGTAGAAGGGACAATTCCTGTCTTGATCAACCATCTTTCGCTACATAGATTGTGACATATTCAATGTCAGTCTTTATAGTGTAGTCAGTTACGACACACATTTGACCGTATCAAAATATGTCACTCACGATATTGAAATAATGATGATCTCAAGTCTGAGGATCATACATGTAGTTATCATCATGAGCAATTTCGTGATTGTCACATAATAATCCAAGAAACACGCTCATAACAAGTTAGTCCAGTATGTCATTCTCTAACATATACTTATATATTGATTTTGACATATTCATGTCAATGACAACACTTTGTCATCAATCAACTACATATTAGTCTTAATATATTATTGTTGTCCATGCCACGATAATACTCGACTAAGGACATTCAAGAATAACTATATTATTCTAAGGACTTTATTAAAATTCAATTTATTTATAAATGTACAGAATAAGACTGAAATAATAATAATAATGGTTTTCTATTAATAAACAAGATAAAATAAGTATGTATTTTACAATTATCTTATGATTGGTCTGTGGGCATACTCCAACAATCTCATGGTATGCCGACATCGCAAATTACCTAGTGACGAAGACGTTACCACATCACTTGTCTAGGTCAGAAAAAGACAAAATAAAAAATGATGTCAAGTAATACATATGGGACGACCTTTACCTATGGAAGATAGGGTTGATCAAATAATTTGTTGATGTATGCATCAAAATGGAGTTTAGTCAATCCTCCAATTTTGTCACGCTAACAATTGTGAAGGAAACTTCGCCCAAAAAAGGACGGCTCACAAGGTACTAGAAAGTGGATTTTATTGGCCCACTTTATTTCGCGATTCATAGATGTTCTGCAAATCTTGTGAGAGATGCCAAAGGACAAATAATGTAGGACGCCGAAATCAAATGCCACAAACACCAATTCTATTCTGTGAAATCTTCGATGTTTGGGGCATAGATTTTATGGGTCTTTTTCTTCCCTCATTCAATAATACCTATATACTTTTGGCCATCGATTATGTGTCAAAGTGGGTAGAAGCTAGAGCTACCCGAACTGATGATTCAAAAGTTGTTGTGGATTTTGTTATGACTAATATCTTCTCCAGGTTTGGGACACCAAAGGCCATCATAAGCGATCAAGGAACACATTTTTACAACAAAGTCATGAAGGACTTGTTGAAGAGGTACAACGTGGTGCACCAAGTGTCGATCGCATATCATCCTCAAACTAACGGTTAAGCCGAAATCTCTAATCGTGAAATCAAGTCCATATTAGAAAAGACCGTCAACCCCACATGTCGAGATTGGAGTCTACGCCTCAATGACACATTGTGGGCATATGGGACAGCCTATAAATCTCCCATAGGAATGTCCCCTTACCGGATTATCTATGGAAAAGCATGCCACCTACATGTTGAATTGGAGCATCAAGCTTATTGGGTGATCAAGCAATTCAACATGAACATCGATGAAGCCGGTGAACATAAGAAGTTGCAATTGCAAGAAGTTAAAGAAATTTGGAATGATGCCTACATCAATGCAACTATCTACAAGGAGAAAACAAAGGCCTTCCATGATCAAATGATTTCTAGAAAAAAAATTCACAATTGGGCAAAAAGTTTTACTTTGCAAATCTTGATTGAGATTATTTCCAGGAAAATTAAAACCTAGGTCGAAATGACCTTTTATTCTCACTGATATTTTTCCTAATGGTGTAGTTGAGATCCAAGATACGCACACCAACACAGTCTTCAAAGTAAACGGACATCGATTAAAACCCTTTTACGTGGGATTCATTGAAAAAAAATAAAGAATCGACTGAGTTAGAAGAACCGAGATATGAGAATTAAGGGAGTTACGTCTAGCCAAAGACGTTAAACAAAAGCACTTCTTAGGAGGCAGCCCATGATTTTATTCTTAGTTTATTTTAGTTTATTTCCTCTTGTTTTATTTTCATTAATAATTTTGTTTTTATGAATTTTTATGTTTTTCTTTGTTTTTAGGTACAGGGGTAGCACTCAAAAAATAAGACGTGATCACCCCTTAAGAAAAAGCTCCAGGCAGAAACACTATGAAAATAAGGCGTGCTCACGCTGCGAAAATTTCATGAAAATTTTTGAAGGGAAATTTTTACCACCAGTGGAAAAGTTAAAATAGGTAAAAAAAAATGGCTCCTCATTTAACAAGGAGCAAACCGTAAAGTTTAGATTTATGGAGGGAAAGATTTACTTTTATTAAAAGCATGTCAACTTTAAATCTTTCAATCAAATCAAAACTTTCCATCTTTTACCTTTCTTCTTTCCCAAGAATTTGAGATTTTTTAAAAAAGAGAAATTCTCATTCACTTTTTCATCTACTATTATCTTTCACAACTTCACCCTAGTTCTTGTCCTACAAGAACAACGTTTTCTATTTCTCTTTTCTCAAGGATTTTCAACACACCAAAAGGAATTCTCTCCAAGAAATCATTCAAGCATGCCAAGAACAAAGAGTCAAGCAAGGAGGAATGAAGGACGGGTCCTCCACCAACAGTCACCACCTGTCGAAGAACAATCCGAGCATCCATCAATTTGCGCCTCCTCCTCACGCATCCGCAACTGCCACCGTGCACCGCCCCCTCCAACTGAAGCCCCTCATGCCGACAACCTCACCTTCACCTCTTGAAAACATAAGAAAAGGTTAGTCGACATACAAAGGAGAACAATCCAAGGTTGTAAGTACATTCATATTGAAACTCTTTCTACACTCAGATTGTTTGAGAAAGTAAGAAACTACTTTCGTGTAATTGGTTGGATGAACTACATAACTGTTACTTTTCCAATTTATGCCGAATTGTTGTGGGAATTTTATGCTACCTCTGAGTTTGAGGATGAAGGAGATGTTGATTTCAATGCTCTAAATGTTATTAAATTTCGTTTGATGAACAAATAATTTTCTTTATCTATTACGAAGTTTAATCTTGTCACGGGCTTTATTACTAATGATTATGCAGTATCTAATGATTATGCATCTAGCTTGTGTGACTAGTGCAAATTTTGAGCCCACAAAAATCTTCAAAGAATGGTCGACGAGTACCTCAAGGAATAACCCGAGCCATTCGAAAGATCGTGAACTCAAAGATCTTGCGCTAAAATACATCCACTGACTCCTAGCATACTCATTCTCCAGTAGAGTGCACTCGACAACCATAAAAAATCGAAAGAGTAAACCTTTGATCCTTGGTTCTTATATTTTTCACTTAGCTTTCAAAGACGGCTTGCTTGCCGCAAACACTAACTTGCAGGTTGTAAGACAAATGGAACCAATCGACATTAATTGTTTAAAAACCATAAAGATGCTCGATAAGGATGAAAGAGGCAATCTAGCCATAAAGTCGACTTATGGAACCACGGAGGAAGCCTCATCTTTGCAAATCATGACCACCGAGCATCATCTTGCTCGCTTGGAGTATCAAAGACTATGAGTCGAGGCGAACCAAAGGGCATCCTTCGAGCAAGCGGAGTTCGACCCACCACACCCCTACACCCCCTAAACCAATGCATGCCATACAAGGGAGCACTATTCTCCCTTCTGTAACACCCACATTTCCGTCTTAGAATTTAAAGCCGTAAAATTAAATTATTTATTTATTCTTAGAAGCAATTGAGTTTGCAAAATTTGTGAATTATGCAATTTGGTCCCTAAAGTTCTGAAATGGGCAATTAGTGCACCAATTCGGATTAGAAGGAAAATTAGTTTTGAATTAAGGAATCTAGCCGATTGGCAAATTAGTGAATTTGAGTTAATGACAACAAGATATAAAGTGTGAAATTAAAGGAACAAAAAAGAAATCAAATAATATTACATTTCCTTGAGAAAATTGGATGAAATTGAGAAAATTCAAGAAAACATGTAACAAGGGAATTTGATGACCAAATTAAAATGTTTATAAAGAATGAAATTTGCATGTTAAAGACAAATTATCCTTAGGGCTGCCCTTAGTAAAATAAAAATAAAAGAGATAGCCTAAAGGACACTAAGGTAATTACAAAGGCCATCAAATCACTTAGATTATAAGGAAGCTTGTCTTCCTTCATCATTTTCCTCTCCTTTGCCGTGAAGAAAAGAGAAAAATAGGGGGAAAGAGAAGCTCAAAAGTCTGAAATTTGAGAGCTAAAATGGTGAGATTTTTGCTTGCATGGTGGAAGATTTAAGCTAGGAATTTGAAGAAGATAGCTAGTGTTGTCAAGGAAATTAAAAAGTAAGTTTCTTACTCCTTGTAACTATTCGGTTGAGTTAAAAACCATGCATGCAAACCTAAAACTTGTATGAACATGAAACTGTATGAATCTTGAAGGAAATAACAAGATGAACTAATGAAATATGTGAAAACTTCTTAAGAAAATATGAATAGAGTCATAAGAGGGCTGTTTTGAAAGAAAATGTAAAGTCTTGAATATTTGGAAAATTTCTATACTTAGGGATTAAAACCTGAAAATTCTCACTAGGAGAAAATTGTGAAGAAATAAAGATTTTGTTATAAATAACTATTGGTTGCTGGAAAAATGGATTAAAAAGATGATACTTTGATTAGAGCTAAAAATGGACATGAAATCGAAAGTTATGGAGATTAGGGACTGATTTGGAGAAATCGGTAAATTGAATACTTAATTGTTGAAATTGAAAATTTATATGGACTGTAAAAGGGTCATGGAAAAATAGTATAAGTCATACCATGAAGGAATTTTTAGATTCAAGTGTGTGATTAAGTGTATTTTTAAGTTAAAGTATAAGTTAAGAAAGTTGTCCAGTGGTGTACAATGTAAAAATAGTAACTTTGGAAATTCACCAAAAATTGGATATAAGGTATTTCAAGCTGAAATTTTTACTGTATAAACTTTGAGATGTCTAGAATCATTGAGAGAAAATGGAACTCAATTTTAGTATGTAAATTAAGAGATATCAATTTTTAAAGTTGGACAGTACAAGCTGCCCAGATTTACCGAAAGGAGTTTAATTAAGCAATAAACTGTATTGATTCGAATAAGATAAAAATATGAGGTTCATATGAGTGTAAAATTGAGTTTAATACATTTCTAACGGTATATGATAAGTTAATTTTGGATTAGTAATTAAAAAGATATGATTAAAACGCTAACTAGTCCTCCAACTAGTTTAATAAAAAGTCAGATTTGAAAATATGAATTCATGCTTGAAATTGAGAAGTAATTATGATTGAATTGCTTCCTAATATAGTGTGTATTCGTTTTATGTTGAGAGTTAAGATCGAATTTGCGAAGAAACTTTGGAAGAAGCTAGGATTGATCACTCGAAAGGAATAAACAAAGGCATCTCAATTCGAGATCAAGCTTAAGGATTTGTGAGTGTAATTTTGTGAGTGTAATTTTTGTATTAGGGTTGGGACTAGTGTCTGAACCACTTTATTATTTGTAATTTATGTTTTCTATGCATGAAATTGGACTAATTGATAATCGGTAATGTGTTTAGTAAGGGAATGAGATAAAAAGGAAATTGGATGCATGATTTGAAACTTGTGATTTATGTTTGATTGTGTGCAATATGTGGGCTGCTCTATATGATGTTAATTGCCATGAATTATATGTTCGAATTGGATTTTGATAATGCTAGAAAATGTGCAAATGTGGACTGCCCATGTGGTTAATTGTATGATGAATATGCATGAATTGGATTCTTGATGATACTTGATAAAATGAGTATGTGGATTGCCCTATGATATATAATTGCTATGCTTAAAAATGCATGCGATTATGTATGTATGAAGTTGCTGCCATGCATGATGTTATGATCGAATGAGCATGCAAGGTGAATTCTGAAAAATGTATATGCCAAATGAAATAACGAATTAATTAATTAACAAGAATATGCCCTTGGTCGATTAGAAGTTTTAGATGAGAACGACATGCCTAGAGTCTGAGCTCACCATTTGATATTGCTTTGTGCAATCTTTGATAGTACTTTGTGTACTCTTGATAAGATATGTGTTCTTGATTGTTGTTCGAGACACATGATGCTATGGGCATCCCTTGATGTTTCTTTGTGCGACTCTTGATGTTGCTTTGAGCAACTATATGCGTTACATGTTACCCCTCCGATGGCTTGAATATCTGATACGATTATTCTACCTTGGGCAAAGAAATTACATAAAGTGCTTGGGCAATGAAATTAAATAAAGTGCAATGAAATGATTTATAATATGATATGAGTTACATGAATTAAATGGAAATTGCTAAGTTAAATATAGCTTATGAAGTGGATAAATTGATTGTGTGACTTAGCATGATATGATGTGGTATGAAATGTTATGCTATGTGGACATTGGTCCTTTCCGATTATGATATGAAGCATATGAATTGCTTATAAGTTGGATTATGTGAAATTTGGGTAATGACCCTATTCGAATACATGGAATTAAGAGTTGGAAAATTCTGATTTTTGGATGATGTTTTGAGATCATTCGAATGACATGCTTATGATGATTTTGTGATTTCGTTTTGATAAGTTAATAATGCTATGCATGGATTAGCATGAAAGTTTGATTAATTCAATTGTTAAGCATTGGATTGAGTATGCTGAAATTGAATTGAGATATGATATTGAATGAATTATATGCAAGCATGTGATAAATCATTGTGTTATGTTATGTATTCGAGCATGTGCTATGAATGTTGATATGACATGTATGATGCTATGTGTATGAATGTTACATGAGCTTAGTTGGGTGAAATTGGATTGTTAATAAACCTAGCTAAGTAAACTCGATGCTTGGTCACATTAAAGCAAGAATGAATTAGATTTAGCATTACCTCGCTAAGTACTATTTGTACTTATCGCTCCGTTGTTTTCTTCTTCCCAACCTTAGCAGGATCACTCGGACCTTAAAGCTAGCATTCGCTTGGATCAAGTTCACAGTTCTGAAATATGTACGATCTTAGTCTTATCTTTAGACTCCTAGATGGTGGCTTTGAAGTCTGTTTAAGGATTCGTTTTGTTGTGTTTGGTCGTATCTTAAGTTTGAAATGGTGTTTGAAATTATATGCTCCATGATGCTTGGTTAGGAGGCTAGAATCATGTTTTGTACTTAAATAGGTAGCCTCATTATTTTGTTGTATAAAAATGTAAGTCAAGCTAGTGGTTGTGTCGATTCTTTTTGTTATCCATAGTCGATAGCTTGACATGGTTTAGGGGCATATAAATCATGATATTTTGTAAGGTTTTAAGTAAAGGAAGTCGAATGCCATGGTATTGAAATCCATTGTGTCTTGTATGAAAATTTAATTGATTAATTATTGGTAATTTGGATTAATTCAAAAATCACCTAGACCATTTAATTAAGTTTTCGAATGGCATGAAATTGAATAGCTTAAGTACTCGGCATGTTCGATCTAATTGTATTAGTAATTTGATAATGATAATAAAGTTTTAAATTGTCCTGAAATTTGGTAACAAGATTAAAAGAAATTATGTCTAAGTTTATGTATGATCATAAGAAGTTAAGAAAAGTTTTTGTTAGCACATTTTCCGCATGCGCATTAATATGAATATCTTATTAAAAATGATATCTTGTTTTCCGAAAGACGGCTTGCTTGCCGCAAACACTAACTTGCAGGTTGTAAGACAAATAGAACCAATCGACATTAATTGTTTAAAAACTATAAAGATGCTCGATAAGGATGAAAGAGGGAATCTAGCCATAAAGTCGACTTATGGAACCACGGAGGAAGCCTCATCTTTGCAAATCATGACCACCGAGCATCATCTTGCTCGCTTGGAGTATCAAAGACTATGAGTCGAGGCGAACCAAAGGGCATTCTTCGAGCAAGCGGAGTTCGACCCACCACACTCCTACACCCCCTAAACCAATGCATGCCATACAAGGGAGCACTATTCTCCCTTCACTTTTTTAATGCTTTCTTTTATTTTCTTCATGTAGGTTAGGTAACATTAGGGACAATGTTAGGTTTAAGTGAATGGTTAATTTGATGTTCTGAATTTGTGCTAAGACCATGGGATATAGTTGTGTGAAATTGCATGCTTCTAGATGACTTTGAATATTACTTTCACATGAAAAATTTTCTTGAACTTAACATGTTGAGATTTTTAAGAAAATTGGATCCCTAGGCAAAGAAGATATTGATATGTGAAGTAAAATAGGATTGATAAGATCTTGCTAGAGTTGCAAATTGTTTCTCACATTAATTGATTTGATAGTTGGATGGATAAAATCGGACACAACAAACCACTTTGTGAGATTTGAGCCTTAATAAGCATATATCTTTTGTGCTTTATATTTTTCTTCATTGAGTGATATTCAAGCATGATTAGGTTACTTCTAGAACTTGAGATGTTGTGCATGTCGAGACCACATTTTAGGATTGAATTACTTGAGATGATTAAGGCACTTAGGTATGAAACTTGAGCCAAAAAGCCTACCTTGGTAATTATGACCATTAGAGAACTACTTTTGAGCCTAAGCCTTTTGTTTGGAAATTAACCACATTTTAAAGCCTAATTCCTTTTTGTTGATTTCCCCAATTTGCACCCGAATTTGGAGAACTACACACTTTCCTTACTTGAAAAAAGAGAAAATTAAGCAAAAAGAAAAAGGAAAGGGGGGGGGGAATCTTGAAAAACAAGGAAAAAATCAAAGAGAAAGTTGTCTTGTTCAAAAAAAAAGACAAAAAGTGTGAAAAAGATTGAATCCATGTTTCTCCCAAAAAATAAAAATAAAAACTTGATACATAAGAGAAAAAGGAGTGTGAAGTTCTTCGATTCAAAGAGCTCAAAAGTCTTTCTCATCATACCTTGTCCTAAGCCATGTTACAACCCATTTAAAGACCATTTGATCTTGTGATTCATCCTAACTAAGAGGTGGAGATGTGATATATTTTCAAGCATATGACAAGTATCTTTTCATGCTTTGACTTGAGATGTGATATACTTTGAGCGATATTGAGTGAATCCTTTGTGAGGGTGTTTGATTTTATTTCATCTTTGACTTCATGATAATTAATTAAAATTATTTGCTTGTGCTAATTTGCAATCATGACGTATTACTTCTCTTATCCTCTCTTCGTTACCAAAGGGACCCTAGATCTTGAATTTCAATATGCTTGAGGACAAGCATAATCTAAGTGTGGGGTATATGATAAGTCATATATTTGCATGTTTTTCATATATTAAATCTTATATTTTAGCACATTAATTTATCTTAAAAGCCTTGATTCGGTTCCTATTTGATTTTGCAAGTGTTTTTGGGCCTTGATGATGTTTTATGCGTAAAAGATCTGTTTTAGCACCTTTTTGGCATTTATGGAAAAACATTCGCGCAAAACCAATAGCGTTCACGGAATAAGGTGTGACCACGACGCGTCACGACTTTTTGACTTGGAGGACAAGCAATTCTACTACAAGAAGGACTTCTACTTTTACCATAATTAGAGTAGTTTAAGGTTGTTGTATTTAATGTAAAGTTTTCTCCTTATTTTCACCTATAAATAGTGATCAAAGGGTGAAGGAAAAATAATCCCAAGTTAGTCAAAACCCTATCCCCTCTCTTGTAGCTCATGAGTGGCTAAACCCCTCTTTTTCTAGTCAAGTGTAGTTACAAGGATATTATTTCAAGTCTTTAGTGAGATTTCTTGCTACCAAATTATCTTCATCTTTATTCAAGTATCTTCATATCTTTTGTGCTTCATCATCATGTGTATGTTAGGTTATACGTATGCATGCAACCAAGTCGTGTATTATTGACGCAAGTGGTAAGAAAATTCGGGTTATATTTCCAAAGGTATGAATTCATGTTCTTAATAAGTTAACGGGTTAGTTCTTAGTAAGAATATATGTTTGAGTCTCTATGGTTCTTAATGATATTTAATACGTTATAATTCTTAGTGAGCTATCTAATGAATTTTAACATTGATAATAAGAGATAGTAATTTATGGGTTATTAAATTACTTTCTATTAAAGAAGAGATTTAAGTTATTTGTGGGTTATCATCTAACTTGAAACCAAGCTATTTGAAATTGATGTTGATTTATCTTTTGTAAAATCTATGATCTAAGTTCTTGATTTAATATTTCGAGTTCTACCTTGACTAGAGTCTCATTTTATATTTACTTCTTCCTTATTATAGTTGTTTTCTCCAAATCAAATCCAAAACCCTCATTTTACTTTTATTGAATTCGTTTGTGAATTTAATCTCTTAACCGCTCTCTGTGGGATCGACCCTACTTGTCGCTACTATAAATCCAAGGAACAAGTAGGTATAATTTTTTAACGGATTCGACACTCATCAGAAAATAAAATATCAATCGAGGACATTGTCTGGGGATGATGTCCTCCCGACTCTGTAAATTCACATAACTCTTAACATACGATATTTTACAGACTTCTTCTAACAAAAACCTGTTAATCGCGAAATAACAATAGATTATCAGGGTTAATATCGGAATGGCAAACTTGGTGTACTAAGTAGACTATGAAATTCCAGGAATAATAATGCTGAAATAGAAAATTCATTGGCAAAATTCTTCCACAAACTTGAACTATATTTGACCCAACAAGTTTGAGTGGCCTGATAACCACCGCTCTCTTTTTGCCAAAGCTTTTTAGGTGTAGTGGAAACAACTGTGAAATTGTGTGAAGTGTAGGGTATTTTCCTTTTCAATGTGGGCGCACAACATGGGTTCTTAATTTCCGAGCTTTTTGCCCTTTTCAGGGCTCTATCTCTTTGCAGTCCGAGGAGCCAACGAAACTGCATTTTCTAAACGCCTGCATGATTGTTATTCATTAATGTGGCTGGTGGTGACTTTACTAATTACTACTACTTGCATTTGAACAACCTAGTATGTTTTAATTTGACATTGATTTTCAATGGGAGGATTTCTCATGTGATTCTTTTATTCTTGGTGTCTGTTCTATAGTCGATACTCAGAGTTGTTTCAATCAGTAATACATCTTTAAAGTTTGAATCTGAATTTTTTTAAGAGTATAACATGTCTTAACAAGTAACAACGCATCTATCACTTGTTGGTTAGTGAGCTAATGTATATTTTTAAGTTGTTTCAATCGGCGACCCTTATAGAAATGGTGGCTATCGAACATGTTATTGTTGTCTTTCAATCTTCTGTTTGGTTTAGTAAGCTTCGGCTCATTGTGGTTGAATGGATTCTTCATCTGTTTAAAAGCTTTCGTAGAATTTTTCTAGCATTACTCGATAATTAGCAGATGTCGTTTTAGGTGGGACCATCCAAATTGGGCTCATTTCCTCATAGAAGCTTATTCGCTTGCCAAACGGGGTATTTGCGTAGACAGATTTTCTTTGACGTGCTGGAAGTTGTATTCCCTACTCGCTACTGTGTTGGAGCATTCTCGGTTATACCATTACCACATCAAAAAGTCAATCACTTCGTATAAGTTATGCACAATTATGTATTGTACGTTACATATACACCAAACTGCCAGCGCAAGACGTATTTAAATTATACGATATTTTTTTAAAGTTATTATGAAAATGACGTAATTTTAAGAAGTATATATAATATTCTCCATAAATAAATCACCTTAATTATCACCCGATTAATTTAATTTCTAATACAACCATCTTCCAATATTTTACTCAAAATACACATCATGCAACGAGAGTGACAGCTAAAATATTTTAAGCATTAGATCATGACACAAAAAAATATACATTATCGATGTTAACCTAGCTTTAAACAATTGGGTTAACATAGATTAATTAATCTTTAATTAAGATTAAGCAAAGTTGGCAAGATCTCGGAAGCCTACACCTATAAGTTGGCTAAAAAAACGGAATCCCCCCGTGTTTATTTTATTTGTCAATAATAATAATAATAATAATAATAATAATAATAATAATAATAATAATAATAATAATAGAAATGTTATTATAAAAATTACAAATATATCATTCAATTAAAATATTGTTATACATATATCACTTGTCATTGAATATTAGACGATAATAGTGACGTGACATGATATAATAATAGTTTTAGACTTTAATTCTTAAAACTTATACATTCAATAAATTTAACCTTGCATGATTACAATTTCATCATTTTAATCATTGTCATAAATTGTTTGTTCTTCCCAATAATTTTATTTTATTTCCATGTTACTTTCTTGATATAATAACAATTTAACAGTAATTTGTTACTACTTATGGCAGAACGCAGCTATGCATCTACTACTTTGATATGATAGGCTCACTTGCTTTGACAGTATCATCAAAAAAAATAATTAAATGATTAAATTTTTTAATATGAAAAGTTAAATTTGTTGAATTCTTCCGAATTAGTGACACTAAAAATAGTATTATAACATATCAAACTAGACGTTCATTTCAGTTTTGAAAATAAAATAGTTTGTTTGTGAAAATAATTTAATTGAGTAATGTAATTGTAACTTAAAAAATAACATATTTGTCAACAACCTCTAGAGTAAGTGGTTAAAAGTTCTCAGTTGATTACTTTTCATAGGTTGTGGGTTTTAGACCCAGTAGAAGTAAATTTCCCCTCACCCCTTCCCTAGATAGGCATTGTTAAAAAATAATAACATACTTATTGAAAAATTCATAATTAAATGACCTTATATATAATTTATCCTCTTAAAAGAAAGATTTTACCAGGTAAAATTTGAAGTTAAAAACGGAAAAAGGTATTTTGTTTTAAAATGGAAAATGAAAGAGAAACAGGTGTCAGTGAAGTGACGTCGTCGGCCCTCTTCCGGCGACAATAAGATGAACGTGCCTCCCCCACCACCAAACGGGGAATCTTAACACGTGTAAGCATAGCATGGTGCGTGTGTGGCCCACCATTCAGGAACAGAATACCCAAATACGGATTCTCTCCATCCAAACACGTTGTTTTCACACGTGTAAGAACCACGTTTTGCCGTGCTATTATCAGCGTTACCTTGGCTTTCACAGGACCCTTTTTTTCTTTTTCAATTAATTTTTCTCTCTGAAAAACTACAGTATTTCAGATAACAAATAAATAAATGGGGATACCTATATAACGGCGTTACACCAGGACGGAGATTGGTAGATCTCTTCGCAATTGCCGTCAACTAAAACGGCGGTTCAAGAATGGGAAATGCGAGGCTGTCTGACGGTGACGGCGGGGCCGTCTCTGTCGATTAGTCTCTCTCGTGTAGGGTAGGCATAAAACTGACAATTGATTATTCATGTCAAGCCTATGAGTCGGTTGACGCCGTTATTATATTTTCGCAGTTTAATTTACTTGTAATTTCCTTTTTAAGAAAAAATTTAATTTTAATTTCATTATACAAAATAGTTTTATTTTGTAAGGTGGTGTTAAAAATATCTGTTTAGCCTTTAAATTTATGTATTTAATTAATTTGGTTCTCATCTGAAATAATTTAATCCTTTAATAAGATGACAAATATGTGTCATTATCTTCTTGATAAAAATTAAGAGAAAAAAATAGATTCAATTTGGGAGGAATCAAACTTAGAAACCGGGCATAAATCAACACTTAGCCGATACAGTAAAATAAACAATTATTACATAGTTAACAAAAACAATATTTACATTAAAATGTAGTGAAAGCTAATAACATATTTAGATGAGTTATAGTTTTTTATAATTAAGGAAGAAACCAATAATACTATTATGATACACTTATCATTCAATATTCTCTAGCCCAATTAACTTGAGTTAAATTAAGTCAAATTATATATTAGGGATGCAAACTTTATAATGAGCAAATTTATATGAGAATTTTTAACTGATGTGGTTGTCCCCTAATATCCTCTCGATTCATCTTTATTTAAACCAACGACTTTAATAATTTTAGGTTAGTTTCAACTATATAAATTCGACTTAATTTAACTAAAGTTTAAAACGGATTTTTTTTTTGAATTATATGTCGGGTAAGACAAGTTGGGAGCATGGACGGACCTAGGATTTTAGGTTAGGGGGCAAATCTATAAATTTTTAGGGGGGCGAACTTATAAAAATTTAGGGGGTGAAAATAGATTTTTAATAAAAAATACTTAAAAAATTTTAAATTTTTTCTAAACCATATATAATTTTTAAAATTTTAGGGAGGCAATTGTCCCACCTTGGTCCATCCCTGGTTGGAGCATATCGCCAACGTTGCGGGCATCGTGCATGAACCGACCAAAAACGTGTGTTTTATGTTATTGCCAAAGATATTATTAAAGTGTGCATGATTACTCCATGGATGGGCTTGGAAACTTGGGTTTCGGATAAATAAGAAATAAGAAATTTGGCGGTCAACGGGATTAAACACCGAACAAAACTATCAACTCTTAAGCCATAAGTTTTGCATGATCCCCCGAGGCTGAGCTTATCATCAATCTTTTGTTGACCAGCCAAGTCCGCATGAGCTTGCCACAGTGTAGGATCAAGGATGCACATCTTCTGTTGTTTAACCTTGGGTTCAGATCTTTTATTTAAATTTAAATAAATATAAGTTGGAGTGAATTTAAATACTTATCCAGTTGATTACAGGTTTGAATTGGGTTAAAGGCATGTTTTAAAGTTGCTAAATGTGATTTACACCATTCATTTCGAACCCAATATTAGTACATTGCATGTCTTATAAATTTTACTAAAAAGATGTTTTTTTACTTTAAACGTGTATTTTTTTTCAACATCATAATTAACAAAATCCTTTGAAATTATTCCTTCTAATATTAAATTATTGGTTTTGTCCTTGGAATAAAGGGTTTATATTTTAGGTAAGTTTTCATTTAAAATGTAACACTAACGTATTACATAAGTTTATATATATATATATCATTTGCCTGATGGTAGACATATATATTAATAATATTTTTTATGTGAGTGTGCACAAATAAAATCTCAAGGTGGACACAACCAGTAAAATGAATAAACGAGTTTGATTCAGTCAAAGCTCGACTTGAGTTCTTAATGAGCTGAAACGAGCTACTTGATATTAGGCTTGAAAAACTCGCGAGCTACTCGAAAATATAATGTATTATATTACATTAGTTAATTAAGATTTAATTTTGGTTTTTGGGATTAATTTAGGGTTTAGAGCCTTGTTCGATATTTAGGGTTAAGTTAGGTTAATAATGGCTCATAGGTTTTTGGGAATAAGAGTTAGCAAATTACGGTTTAGTTCGAGCTCAAGCTTTCATTTTTTGTTTTCGAGTTCGATTCGAGCTTGATAACTTTGAGCTCGCGAGCTTTCAAGTCGAGCTTGAGCTTCAATCGAGCTTGAGTTTGAGTTTGATAGTTTTTAAGCTCGTGCGCTTTCGAGTCGAGTCGAGCTTAACCTTGAACATTTCGAATTCGAGTTGTGCTTAACGATACTCGAGCTCGACTCGGCTCGTTTATGCCCCTAGTGCTTAGTGGATCTACAACTGGATCTAAATGTAAAAGTATAATCTAGATGATAAATTATCATATAAAAATTGTGATTGAATTACTTTAAATTTATTTCTAATGATGTGATATTTTTTATTAATTAATAGTATAAAAAATCATAATTCGTTAGTATATCAAATATTAACTCAATTAGGATAGTGGGTTTATACAATGAGCGGTTAAACTTTAACCATAAAACATATTATAACCCCTCCCACATGAATAGACTTTTTAAGAATTTAAACTCTTCACTAGCTAATTTCTTAACTTTTATAAGTTTTATTCTAATAGTAGCACTTTAATTAAATTACAAGCTAGCTCTACTAAACTGGTCCTAAGCTTTAAATTGTAATTATCATATTAATTACCAAAGAAAACAGTTATAGTTATTAGGATTAGTTTGAAATAGAGAAAAGATGGAGAAAACTTTGTAGAGAGGGTAGTATCTCCCCTCATTTATTAAACCAGTTCTGATTAATTGGGTTCTAATTACTGGATATAATTAAAACCAACATAAACATGGAATATCGACATATTAGGTATAATAATATAAGAAAACAATGTGAGCAAATGAATATAATAATATAAGAAAACAATGTGAGCACATGAATTATTAGGTATAATGTAGGGAGGATAGGGTAGGGAGGCAGTAACTTTTCCTGATCAAATGACCCGGGGGGAAGGTAAATGGTTAAACCTAGTAACCAAACACAAATTCAGCTGTAAAGTAAAAATAATTAAACTCTGAAAAAGTTTGCCTATAAAAGGTAAAAACAATTAATTGGAGTGGGGATGACATTTCAACAGGCCCCACAATAGTTGTACTGCATTTTCAAATACCCAAAAAAGATATTTTTAAATTTAAAAATATTTTTTTAAATATTTGAGGGCAAAAGCGTATATTCATATCTTATTCGTTTGAGCTGTAGTTGTTGTAGTTAGCCTCTGTGGTTCATTGGTTGTCGCGCCCATCACGAGCGTTTTTTCCTTTATTTATTTATTTTTTCATTTGATTCCTTTTTAAAAAATTTCAATTTTTTTATATATTAAAGTTTTAATCTTTTTGCTCTGATGATGATGAAGTGGGAGTAGTAGTGAAAAACCAAGCAAAATCCCCCAATCCCCAACGCTCAGATTCTTCACCCATTCATCTTTTGTCTTTGGTTTTTGAGAAATCCATAGATTCCCTTCAAAATCCCAGAAATTAATCGACCATGAAGAGAGACAACAATCATCTGCAACCCAACCCAGACCCGTCCTCCTCCCTCGGCGGTGGTTCTTCGGCCGGGAAGGCGAAGCTTTGGGAGGAAGAAGCCGCCCAACAAGACTGCGGGATGGATGAGCTTTTGGCGGTTCTGGGTTACAAGGTTAAGACTTCGGACATGGCCGAAGTGGCCCAGAAGCTCGAGCAGTTGGAGGAAGTTATGTGTAATGTTCAGGATGATGGGATTTCGCATATTGCTTCCGAAACTGTTCATTTTAATCCTTCCGATCTGTCGACTTGGCTCCAAAGTATGCTTTCTGAATTTAATCCTCCTAGTTTTGACCCTTTCGGTACTGCTGGAACGGCGGCGGCGGCTTTGGATGATTCGTTTTTTGGTGGCCCGGCTGAGTCGTCGTTGGATTTCAAGAACAACAATCGGCAACATCAGAAATGTGGGCAACAAATCTTTGACGAAGCTTCCTGCTCGGATTATGATCTCAAAGCAATTCCTGGTAAGGCTATTTGTTCTCAAAACACCCAGACTCACGATTCGTCGTCGTCTTCAACTCACAACAACGTTAAATCTGAAAAACGTTTGAAATCCACATCCGGGTCGAACTCGGATATCTTCCCTCCTGCTGCTGCTGCTTCCTATGGAATTCCGACTGATTCAATTCGTCCAGTTGTCCTTGTCGACTCACAAGAAAATGGAATCCGGCTTGTTCATGCTCTGATGGCATGTGCAGAAGCTGTGCAGCAAAACAACCTCAATCTCGCCGAAGCTTTGGTGAAACAAATTGGGTTCTTAGCGGTTTCTCAAGCCGGAGCTATGCGGAAGGTGGCGACGTATTTCGCCGAAGCATTAGCTCGGAGGATTTACAGACTATACCCTCAAAACCCACTCGATAACTCTTTATCAGATGTTCTTCACATGCACTTTTACGAGACTTGCCCTTATCTCAAATTCGCTCATTTCACAGCTAACCAAGCGATTCTCGAAGCTTTTGAAGGCAAGAAACGAGTCCATGTCATCGATTTTTCGATGAACCAAGGCATGCAATGGCCTGCTTTGATGCAAGCTTTAGCGTTGAGAGCCGGTGGTCCGCCGGCTTTTAGGCTAACTGGGATCGGACCTCCTAGCCACGACAACTCTGATCATTTGCAGGAAGTTGGTTGGAAGTTGGCTCAGTTAGCTGAAACGATTCACGTTGAGTTCGAGTATCGTGGCTTCGTTGCTAATTCTCTAGCCGATTTGGATGCTTCAATGCTTGATCTCAGGCCGAGTGATGTTGAAGCGGTTGCCGTTAACTCAGTTTTCGAGTTGCATAAATTGTTGGCTCGCCCCGGTGCCATCGACAAGGTCTTCTCCGTGGTGGAACAAATGAACCCTGAAATTGTTACCATCGTCGAGCAAGAAGCGAACCATAACGGTCCGGTTTTCCTAGACCGGTTCACCGAGTCGTTACATTATTACTCGACGCTGTTCGATTCGTTGGAAGGGTCGGTGAGTAGTCAGGACAAGGTCATGTCGGAGGTGTATCTGGGGAAACAGATTTGCAACGTGGTGGCCTGCGAAGGGGTGGACAGAGTCGAGAGGCACGAGTCGTTGACTCAGTGGAGAAACCGATTGTGTTCCGCCGGCTTCTCACCAGTCCATCTGGGTTCCAACGCGTTCAAGCAAGCCAGCATGCTGCTCGCCCTGTTCGCCGGCGGGGACGGGTACGGCGTCGAGGAGAACAACGGGTGTTTGATGCTGGGATGGCATAATCGCCCACTCATCACAACTTCAGCTTGGAAACCCGCCAACAGCACCTCCCCAACCTCCACCATTACCAACTGAGTGACTCAACGAGTCATCATGACCCGAACTCAAAACTCTGGTCCCTAGTACGAAACCCCTTATCTTTAATTATCTGTCAATGTTGGTCTCAGAACTGGCTGCCTTTCCCAGTTTCCCACCCCCTTTATTATCAACATCAATTTTCTATTTATCTGCTTAGCTTAGTTTTTCTTCTGAGTTCTTAGTTTTGGAAATCTTTTTTGTAATTTTCAGGGTGAAATCGAGAATGGTTTAATGTATTTATTATATATATATACATAGCTTTTCTGTTAATAAATGAAGAAAAAAATTGCAGAAACTTGGTTGAAAACCCAGCAGTTAATACACAAAGATATTCGACTGCAGGCACAGCACTGAAAAATTACCAAATCTGTGATAAACTCTACTTTTAGGCATTTAATCAAACACATTGGCTACAACAATGAAAGCATTGATGTTTGAAGAAGAAACTATTACATTACCAGGAAACAACTATTTACAGAACCCCATCTGTAATTTTTTAGTGTCAGCAAAGGAGGACAATCATGGGAAAGTGAAAAGAAATGCTCACTTCTCTTAAATGTTGAGTCTTTAATTATGGTTTTAACTTTATTTAAAAAGGCTTTCACTTTCCTATCTCTCCCTTTTTAATTTTCTCGGGAAAACAGTTTTTTTCACTTCTCCAGTGAGAGTCTTCACTGATTAAAGCTTTTTACCTCTGTCTTCTTTATCTTTCTCCATATGTTTTGTACTTCCCCTTTATGCAATGAATTATGTTGCTTTTGCACTGAAGATTGATTGCGATTGCCAGTTTGTAAATCAATCCCCTTTAATCTTTTCATGACCCAGAAAAATTTTGATGGCTTCCAGCTAATTTATGCATATATATATTTATACTTTTGTGTGATAATAATATATTCTATCAGACTTGTTAGTTATTCCTAATAATTGAATGACTGAGTTGCCAACATGAGAAGATATTAGGGTCTTGTCTTAACTCCAAATCTTCTTTTTAAACTTTGACATTTTGCAAAGAAATACTCTTTCAAACACCTTTAAAAATTATATCATAAGTTCTACTCAACATGTTATCCATGATCCCAACTAATAAAATCATTAAAGTATGTAGTTTTTATTACTTAGGACCATAAATAATGTAATGAAAAGAGCCCGTGATATAATTTCTCCCAAATTAAGACTTTGATTTTGAATCAAAAATTCCATGTCATGAAAGTATTAGTATCATATCAATTAGTTTATTTTATTGACCTAAGATTCGACATTAAATGTCAGCTTTAGAATTGGTGTTGAGTATAATTAAAAAGTTTTTGGATATATGATGTAATTATCCATATTTCTAAATTATAACTGATTTTGTCAAAAGAAAAGAGGAAGGGGTTAAGTAAGTTCAAATATTTGAATCCTAGTACCGTTAATGGAAAAAATTGAACTAAAAAAGTCATCCAACAATAAAGTTCTGCAAAACTTGATTCGGGTTAGTTGGCAAACAAGTCGAATATTGATGACAATAAAAAAAAAGAGAGAGGGATAGGGGGAGGGGGATACATCAAACTAGTTGATTAATTAGGCAAAATTCTCCACAATGGGAGTGGGCAGGCAAATCCCAATGGTGCTTTGTATGTGTTGCCATGTCATGGTGTCAACATCTAAGTAGGATCTACTGCCCACTACTTTGTTGGATCATGAAAGAAGAAGTCGCCATCTTTCATGGGTTTTAGCCACTTGTTCTCTAACAAGTTCCCTTTTGGTTGATGCAAATCAATTTCATGAGAATGAGATTAATGGAATTAAATTCTCAATACCATCACTTTTGTGTATCATCTTTATGAATTTTCTACACATTTTTGCCTTTCACACCTACACTTGTACCTAATATCCACTCCCATCTCCCATAAAACCTTTATGTCATACGTTCAATTTAGGGTTTATTTAAATTGTTATATATATATATATAAATCAGTTATTAAATATATTCAAAAGGTTATAGTTTATGCATTAGTTTTCTTAAAAATTATATGTATAACGAGTGTAATTATATGGTTGAATTCAATAATCGCTTTATTAAGATGTTGAAACTTGTAAAATCAACAAATTAATAAGAATATGTGAAATATATTATCTAGAGATCAAACACGCTACTAACATCGACCGAAGACTCTCTAATACAATGTTCAAATTATTTCAATCTTAAAATTCTTAAATAAAAAGTGTTATACGTAAAAATATACTCAAAACTATATTTTTTTAATAGAAAAATACCGTTGGATTTACAGTCCAGGACTTAAGGGGTACTTCTGCTGTAACCAAAACTCAAAATTTAAGAAAAAAAATATATAACAAGTGAGAATGTTCTAGCCACCCGACATCATCGCAAACTCCATAACTACATCTTTTTAAATTATAAAGTAATAGTGCCAACCAAATTATTATAGTTTGAAGTAGACCTGACAAACTTGACCCGAGACCCGAAACCTGAACCGAAACCCGATTTTGACCCGAACATGATGATTCGAAGTTGACCCGAAACCCGAACCGAACCGAACCGAATTTTTTTTGTTGAACCGAAATGGACCCGAATAGAAATGGACCCGAACCGAATGCTACCCGAACCGAAAGCTGAACCGAAAGCTGAACCGAATATCGACCCGATTTTAACCCGATTTTAACCCGATTTTGACCCGAATATCTATTTTTAACAATATAATAAATAATAAAATGAAGTATAGAAATTTGAGATCTTGGTGACCAATTTTATAATTTCATCATAAAATATAGCATAAAATTGAAATTGTAGACTAAATTGACAATTTGGAAGTGAAGAAATTTGAGAGTCCAATGACCAATTTTGTAATTATACCATATAAATAAATAGGGGTCAATTTTAGCTAAAAATTAAATCTTTGAAATTAAAATGAACGAAAATATCAATATATTAAATTAATAGACTAAATTACAAAGATTAGTTAATTTCAACTAAAAGTAAATTTTTAGAGACTAAATATCACTACGGGGAGGGGATTTCTATATCCGAAGTCTAAACCGTGGGAATACTTGTGACTAAATTAAATTAAACTAAAACTTAAAATTGACTAAAATGTAACATTTTAAATGCAACATGACTTAAAAAGTAATTAATCTCTAGCTTAAAAAATTGGTGGCTTATTTCCCTCCAAAATTTTGTCTTTTCTCTCTCTATTTTTTCCAATTGTTTTTTTTTTTCAATCTAGCTTAAAAAATTGGTGGCTTATTTCCCTCCAAAATTTTGTTTTTCCCTCTCTATTTTTACCAATTGTCTTTCTCTTTTTCTTAATTTAATTGAGTTTCAATTTAGATTAATTTAATTGAAATTTCACATTTAGTTTTAAAATTATTTTAATTATGTCCGTGATTTATGCTTTTAGATTTTAGTTAGTTCAATTAGATCCTGAGTTTAATAAATTAATTCATTTCAGACATTATTATTATTATTATTATTATTATTATTATTATTAGGGAAAACTACACCAGTGACCATCGAAGATATTGGGGATACCTATTTGAACCACCGAACTAAAAAAAACGTCAATCACATCACCAAACTTATTAAATCGACCTATTTGAACCACCCTCCGTTAAAAACCTAACGGCAAGGCTGAGTTGGCTATTAAAAAGTTAACGGCAAGGCTGACTGGGCTTTATTTTATATTTTTTTCCACGTCTGAAAAACAAACAGTTATTAAATTAAAAAACATTAAAACAAATATATTGGAAACTTAAAAGTCGATTAATTAACCCAAAACACAATCATCTGTTTCATTAGAGAATTTGTTTCGACATTTTGTTTCGACATTTAGAGAGAAGAGGGAAAATCCTAGTGTTTCGACGTTTGAAAGAGAAGAGGGGAAAATCCTGTGTGTTTCGACGTTTCAAAGAGAAGAGGCATTGCGAGAAGGAAGAAACTGACATCGAAATGGGTTGGGTTAATCGCGAACGAGAGAAAGAACATGTGCAATACGGTAAGTTTATCTTTTGTTTTACTTTTTGAAAAATTATTTTCAATATTAAGGTTAGGGTTATTTAGGGTTAGAGGTTTTTTGTTTGTATTCGGGGTTTATATTAGGGTTAGGGGTTTTTGTTTGTAAACATGTCAGTGACAGTAAAATTAGGGTTAATATATCAGTCACAGTAAAAATAATTTCGAAATACTATTAAAATCTTAGATCGATTAGGGGTTTTGTTGGTAAATATGCAGATTTCGTATACCAATTAGGGTTTAAAATAAGATTAGGGGTTTTTCGAAATACTATTAAAATAAGATTAGGGGTTAATTGGTTAGTTAAAATGAGGGGTTGTGATAGAACTGATTTAGGGTTGAAATTAGGGGTTAGTTAAAATGAGATTACTGGAATTGTTGTGTCAGTAAGTTAAATTTAGGGTTAATTGTTTTCTTTTTAAAAAGGGTTCACTAGTTTAGGGTTTAAAATAAGATTAGGGGTTTAAAATAAGATTAAAATCTGTTGCTTTTTGACTTTTTGTTATGTTGTGAACATGCAGGACCACTTTTTGATTATTATATGAAAAGTAGAGTTGAATTTCATGCATATGTGGTGTTGAATTTCATATTATATGTGGTGTTAAATTTCATATTATATGTGGTGTTGAATTTCATATTATATGTTGTGGGGTCCTTTTGTCATATGTGCATGTGTTGTAGTGTTAGCATGTTGGTATATGTGCATTCATTTTTTAGTGGTCCTGCATATTGGATTGGTATATGTGCATTCATTTAGTGGTTATGCATAGGGTATATTTTAGTGGTCCTGCATGTTGGTATATGTATATTTTAGTGGTCCTGCATGTTGGATGATAAAAGTAGTTGTTTTGTAGTGTTGTAGTTGCTGGTAATAATTAGGGTTTCATATATATATGTTCACCCTAGTTGGTATATTCATTTAGTGGGATTGGTATATGTATATTTTAGTGGTTCTGCTTGGTTGTTTTTGTTGCTTTGTTTATATGTAATTAGTTTATTTTCTAATACTGTTTTTTATATATTGACAGAACAAACTTCATCCATGTTCACCCTAGTTGTTCACTATGGTGGTTACTTTCTACAGACTCGAAAGCTGGTATATAGTGGTCAGTTTTTAGATTATTTTGATAATTGTGATGTGGATGAAATGAGCATCTTTGAGATTATTGCTATGATTGGAAGATTAGGATTAACTTCACCAATGAAGATGTATTGGCAAGTTTCTGAAAATCCATTTGAGGTTAAAGCTTTAGCTAGTGATAATGATGTTCTAGAGATGCTTAGCAAATTACCTAGAAACCATTATGTTCACATCTACTTGGAGGAGGTTAGACCCTATCAAAGTAATGCTGCTAGTGTAGAACCTGAAATGAATGCTGACTCTAATTCTGAAATTAGGGTAGACTTTTCTGAGAAACCTAGTGATGATCATAATGTGGATGAAAACATTGGTGAACCAGAAACAAATGATAATGTTTCTGTGTCTTCTGAGATTAGGGTAGACTCTAATTCTGACTCAGAAGACATTGACTATGAAGTTGAAAAATCAACTACCTATGAATCTGGTTTTAGTGATAGTGAGGATGACCTTGAAGATGATATTGTTTCTAAGGGTGTGGGTGATAATATGACTCAAGAAGGATCACATAAACCTAATGTGGAGGGCAGTGATGAAGTTAGGGTTGATAGTGAACCTGATAGTGTAAATTCTGAATCATTTCACAGTTTAGATGAGTCTGATTCAGATGGTCAACATAAGAAGCCTAGATATCCTGAATTCAATACCATTGTAGACATTTCCAATCCAGTTTTTAAGGTGGGCTTACTGTTTGCAACAAAACAAGTGTTGAGGGAGTCTATTAAGATGTATAGCATCAAAAATAGATACACTGTTAAGCTGAAAAGAAATGATAATAGGAGAATTCAAGCAGTTTGTAAGGCAGGGTGTCCATGGAATTTGTGGGCTTCTCCAGTTAACTTTAAAGAGCCTAATGAAACTTGGCAAATTAAGTCACTTATTGGTGAACATAGATGTCTTAAGGAGTATAAGAACTCAAACATGACTGCTAAATTTATAGCAAACCAGTACTTGGACAAATTTCACACTGATCCAAATTACTCCTCTAAGTCCCTTAAGCAAGATGTATTCAGAGATTACAGCATTTCTGTCCATTTAAGTAAGTGTATTAGGGCAAAAAATTTGGCCCTTGAGAAGTTACATGGTGATATAAAGGGGCAGTACACAAGACTCTATGATTACCTAGGTGAGCTTAGGTCCTCAAACCCTAGGACAACTACAGTCTTGAAATTGGATGAAGGTGTATTTGAAAGACTGTATATTTGTATGCAAGCTATGAAGGATGGCTTCAAAGGTGGTTGTAGGCCAATTATATGTCTAGATGGGTGTCACTTGAAGGGCCATTATGGGGGTCAACTTCTGTCAGCTGTTGGAATGGATGCTGAAGACAATCTTTATCCCATTGCATTTGCAATTGTGGAGGCTGAGACTGAGTCATCTTGGTGCTGGTTTATGGAAATATTAAAGACTGATTTGGAGTTGAACAATTCTCATCACCTGACATTTATGACTGATAAACAGAAGGTAAACTTACACTATT
The DNA here is from genome assembly GCA_030270665.1 of Hibiscus trionum. NCBI lineage: Eukaryota > Viridiplantae > Streptophyta > Magnoliopsida > Malvales > Malvaceae > Hibiscus > Hibiscus trionum. The sequence continues at coordinate 21,142,143 of BSYR01000022.1, forward strand.
TTTTAAATATTTACTGTTTTTCTTAATTTATTTCCACTAATAACATAGAACTTGTTTTGTTTTGTAGGGATTGATGAAGTCTGTGGCAGAACTGTTTCCCCATGCAGACCATAGAACATGTGTAAGGCACCTTTACAATAATTTCAAGTTACATGAGCAGCATAAAGGAAAAGCTTTGAAAGACCAACTTTGGAGAGCTGCTAGGGCAACATATGTGAGAGAGTTTGAAGCTGCCATGGAAACTTTAAAGGTATAATTAAACAAAATTTTTAATTTATTTTGCATTTAATTTGTAGGGTTTAATAACCTTATTTGTATGTTAATGTGCAGGGTTTATCAAGTGCTGGACATACATGGTTATCAGGAAAAGACCCTACAATGTGGTCAAAATCTCACTTTTCCTTCAAAGCTAAATCAGACATCCTTCTAAACAATCACTGTGAATGTTTCAATAAGGTTAATTCTTTAATTTTTTCTTATAATTTTATATACTTAACTTACAATATTAACACTTACTGTTTTGTTTTGTAGATGATAATTGAAGCTAGGGACAAACTAATTATTACTTTGGTGGAGTCAATCAGGTCCAAATTGATGCAAAGAATTGCAAAAAAGAGGGATGAAGCTGAGAAATTAACTGGTCCTTTGTGCCCTAAAATTCAGAAAAAGCTTGACAATGCATTCTTACTATCACAAAGGTTTGTTTCTAACTTTGGTGGTTTATTTAAAGTTTGGTTCTAAACTTTGGTGGTCTAATTAGGTTTGTTTCTAAACTTTGGTGGTCTAATTAGGTTTGTGCCCTAACTTTGGTGGTTTATTTAAGTTTGTTTATGCAATGTTTTAAGTATAACTTTGGTTCTGATTTTGGTAGTTTGTTTATGGTTTGTTAGGATTTTGGTGGTTTGTTTATGTTTGTTAAGATGTTGGTTCTGATTTTGGTTTGGTTTGGTTCATTACATGTTTGTTTATGTTTGTTAGGATGTTGGTTCTGATTTTGGTTTGGTTTGGTTCATTACATGTTTGTTTATGTTTGTTAGGATGTTGGTTCTGATTTTGCTTTGCTTTGGTGGTCTTTACATGTTTGTTTATGTTTGTTAGGATTTTGGTTCTGATTTTGGTTTGTTTATGACATAGATGTTGGCCTGTGAGGGCTGGTGGAGCAATGTACCAAGTTTCATGTGGTCCTCAAGACCAACACTCTATTAACATGCAAACAGAAACATGCTCATGTAGAAGATGGCAACTAACAGGTTAAAATTTTATTTTTAACAATTTATTTCTTTAATGATCTATTTGTTTATACACACTAATCATTGAATTTTTTTTGCAGGAATTCCATGCATCCATGCCATTTCTGTTATATTAATGCTTGAAGACAGACCCGAAAAGTTTGTGGCACCATGCTACTCAGTTTCTACCCAAATGTCCATATATTCACATTTTATCAATCCAGTGAGGGGTGAGAACCAGTGGAGTTCTGAAGAAACACAATTAAGTGTCTTACCTCCTATTTTGAGAAGGCCACCAGGAAGACCACATAAGAACCACAGAAGAAGGGAGCCAGATGAAGCACCTCAATCTGCTAAGGTGTCCAAGAAAGGTGCGAAGATGACTTGTACAAAGTGTGGAGGGTCTGGTCATAATACAAGGACATGCAAGGGCCCTCTTCGTGCCAATACTAGACCATATAAACGAGCATCCACTTCTACTAGAGCTCCTAAAAGATCAAAACTGCCAGTAAGTTTTTTTGTATAAATATGTGTTAATTTTTTGATTCTATTTAATTTGTTGTTTAAAGTTCACTAACACATTTATTTTTGGTGTACAGGTTCGAAGAAGTTCTGGAACAAATGTGCAGCAGGATCCTGTTACAACACCAAATCAGTCTGGAGTGCAACATCAAAGAAACACTTCAAGCCAACCAAGCCAACCTTTACCACCAGCCTATACAGTTAGATGGATGCCCACCCCCACCACTCATGAGAGCAATGTAGAAGAACCTGGTAGGCAGCATCAAGGCAACAGTCCAAGGGCAAGCCAACCCCCACCACCAACCCATACTGTTAGATGGATGCCCACCCCCACCACTCAAGAGAGTGTTGTCACTCAATCATCTCCAAGGCCATTCTAAATATTTCAAGGCTTATTTTTAGGGTTTCTTTTTGTGTAATGCATGCAGTTGACAATTAGGAATTAACTTTATGTTCTGATTTTGTTGTGATTATAGGTATCACATGCTTGTGTGTAATGCATGCAATTGACCATTAGGATTTAACTTTTGTGTATACATGTTTTATACATGTTCAAGGAATGACCATGATTTACATTTTGTTGTTGAATTGGTCAAAAACAGTTGATGTATTTTATGGATAACTTATGAAATGAAGATGATGATGTTTTGATGTTTCTGATTAATTTGTGTATATACTTTCTATTTTTAAGGCACTCATTACTAACAACAAATCTAACATAAACATACATTTCATTAGACACTTAATCATAAACAACTTAACATAACAACTCCAACAATCACAAGCCATTACACTAAACACCAGAACATAACAACTCCATCATACCTAAAAAACAGCATAGCTGAAAAACAACCTTGAAAAACACCTTAACATGACCACAAATTAGGTCATCCTTTTTCCTAACCCTAAACCTAAAAGAAACACAACACATAGAAGCAAAACCCTAATAAACCTCTCATTTCTTCTTTCACGTTCCATAGCTGAAATCTTTCTTAGAAGACCTACAATCACAATCCTTGATTGATTATATACCGGTGGATCGTACCAAACAAAAAAATTGCAAGTTTGGGTGCCTTTTCCATAATTTCCACAGCCCCAAAATCTTCTACCCGGATTACTATCTTTCCATCCAATCTTTAATGGAGAACGCGCTCCACAGAAGCATTCCCGATCGAAGTTCTCACTCTCCATTTTTCTTCCTTCCCGATCGAAGTTTTGGAAGATTGGTTGAAAGAAAAAAAACATTACATTCTAAACAATTAGGGTTCTATTAAATAAAACAATCAGTTTAAGGAAATTACCCAAATGTCCTAGGCTTATGTGGCAATATGCCTCCAACAAGGCATTAAAAAAATTGAAGTGGTATGCCAACTCAGCCTTGCCGTTAGGTTTTTAACGGAGGGTGGTTCAAATAGGTCGATTTAATAAGTTTGGTGGTGTGATTGACGTTTTTTTTAGTTCGGTGGTTCAAATAGGTATCCCCAATATCTTCGGTGGTCACTGGTGTAGTTTTCCCTTATTATTATTATAAACTTTGATTTAATATAATTATACAAAAAAAATTATATGGATACATTAAGCTTTGATTTAAATATTTAATCAAATTCAAATGCATAGATTAACAAGTTGAATCAGAATTAATCTCATACACCAATAACTCTAAACTAAACCATAAATACTAAACCTCAAACCTTTAACCCAACTCAAATCGAATTGACCCAAAAATTTAAATGTTGACCCGACCCGAACGACCCGATTTTGACCCGAACCGAAAGCGACCGATCCGATATTGACCCGACCCGAAAACAACCGACCCGATTTTGACCCGATCCAATACTCGAACCGAATCCGACTCATCACAGACCCGAATTAGACCCGAACTCGAACCGAACCGACCCGAACCGAATCTAAACCGATTCTAGATAGACCTGAAATGACTCGAACCGAAACAACCCGAACCGAACCCGAACCGAATGACCCGATTGCCACCTCTAGTTTGAAGGCGTATTCTACCAGTATTTGAAATTTTGAATAAGCTATTATATATAAATAAAGTTGGATGATTGCAAAAAATCAACGAGAATGAGATTGCTGAGGATTTGACAACCCATTGAAGGCACTAAAATATGTTACACAGACTAGTAGATGAGAGGATAAATGAAAGAGGTGACTTCTAGTATTGAGTTTATTTTTATTAAGTAAAGATATAATACATTTTAAATGTAAATATTAAGATTTAAATTCATTTAAGATAAAAATGTGAATATTTTTATTATTAAGCAAAATTAATGAATCACTCATATTAGTTTTTTGGGATTGGACCGGCTTACGTTACGTTACATTACATTACAATAATATAAACTTACTTTTGTTAAAGTCATACTAAATAATGAGGAATGATATTAAGAATTAATATATGAATTATTGTCAATTGAGCTTAGTTCATTTGACATTATCGTTAGTACAATATATATGGGACGTGAGATTAAACTTGCTTAAGCGTTCAATATCCTCCGATTTATAGGCGGGGAATGATCTCGATAGTATAAACATTGTACAATAAATTTTAAAAGAAATGATTATGTATTATATTTGTTTTTCAAAATATCCCAACAATTATCTTAAAAATATAATATCTCTCTTTAATAAATAATTAATTGAAAACACGATTATAAGATTATAAGAAATATTGTTTTTATTAAATAATTAATTTTTGATTTTAAAAATATCGATTAAAATAAATTCAATGATTATTTTCGCATTCTATTAGTTCATATAGAGATATATATTAGAAAAAAAAATTATCTTTTAATAAATATGTATATATAATATGTTGGACAATTCAGAGGTTAAATCCGAAATAATAAAAAACAATAAATCTGGAAAATAAAAGAAATAAACGAAATAAATATAATCGAAAACAGTTTCGAAAAAATAACCCAAATTAGTTGATTGGGCCTGCAAAAACGCAGTTTCGTTAAGACAGATTCAACCACTCCTCGGTACTAGAGTTCTTTGATTGTCAGTCTCCCAAGATACAACAGTGGATGATTTTCTACAGCAGCACTACTGGAGAAATCACAAACAGAAACTTGCCTTTGGTTATCACCGAAAAAATACAAAATAATTTTGAGGAGTGAAAATTGAGTTTTGAGATATATTTAAAACGAAAAGGAAGTCATGTATTTATAGGGAAGTGTTAGGTTAAACGTGGGAAACCTTAAAATATTTCGGATTAATTCTGGCCACTAATTATCCGGATATTTCTCTATGAATATCTAGCATTATTTGTTAATATTTGAATTTATAAAATTTAAATTCGGAATATTATCTTATCAGATATGCTTATCTAAGTAAAAAATTAATTCGTAGTGGGTAAAATATCTGCAGGTCCACGCAAGGCCTGATCGGTCCGAACATTCGCGTCGCCTATGTTGTTAGGGATGGGCACGGGTCGGGTAGGGTCAGATTTTTGACCCACTCGAACCCGACCCGAACTTTTAGTCCCTCCACCCGACACCCGACCCGACCCGGGGTTTAGAGGCCTCTCACCCGACCTGCACCCAACCCGAATATAAGACATAAAACCCGACCCGACCCGACCCGACCCGACCGACATGAATTTTTCTCCAATTATTTTACTCAAAATTTATCCAAAAATTAAAAGCATAAATATAAACAACCTCCAAATCCATAATTAAAACATGATTCACAAAAAAAAAATTAAAAAAGTCCAAACATAATAATTAAAATTACAACTTACAAGTCCATAATACAATTAAATAAGTTCAAACATAAGATAATTAAAATTACAAATTCATAATTAAAAGTAGAAGTCCATAATATAATTAAATAAGTTCAAGCACAAATCTTATAAAACTAGACATGAAAATAAATATCATATAAAAAAGCTTCCATTGCATCGACTTCATAATCTTCAATCTTATCTAGTCACTCAAATCCTATAAAAAATTATAAATTAATATATATGAACAAGAATATAATAAACAAAACAAATATAAAATTTTTAATTACCTCAATCTCATCTTCCTCGATTTCACCATCTTCACAACAACTCAATTCATTTGCTTCTAAAATGATATAAATGAAAAATTCTAATAAGAAATGATAAGTAAACATATAAGTAAAAAATAACTAAAATTTTAGGATAAATATATTTGTACCTTCTTCTTCAGCCCACAACTAATTTTGACAACATGCCAAAGCTTCAACAGTTGTTGGATGGAGTCTATTGTGTTGTGTATTCACCAATCTCCCTACAGTACTAAAAGTAGACTCCGAAGCAACAGTAAAAACCGGTATAGCATAAATATCTCTAACAATAGCTTGTAGTGTAGGAAATTGTGGTCCATTCATCTTCCACCAAGTTAAAATATCAAAATTCAATGTTCTTGGAACAATATCTAATTTCAAGTAACGATCTAACTCAGACTTGACTTTTAATTTCTTTTGTTTCTTCCTTGAAAGATAGGCATCAAAATCACCTAGGTCTCCCAAATCAACCGGAACACTATCTAGTGATGTATTGTTGAAGCATTGAGGTTCATTACTTGAAGACATCATTTTTCCTTCATACTCGGCAACCAATTCTCGACATAATTGTACGATTTTTTCAACCTCATATTCAGCACTAATTCCATAAATATCCTCAAAATAGTACTCCAACAATGTTGTCTTGTATCGTGGGTCTAAAAGTGTGCCAACACCCATAACACCATTCACACTACTCCAATACTTCTCAAATTTCAACATCATAGATTGTGCCATACTTGCAATGGTGTTATTAGTATGCATAACCCATCCATTCAATGCAACTCTAACCTTGTAAATTTCAGAAAAATAAAGATTTACCGTTGTATATTTTGTTCCTGAAAAGCCTTCAGTGATCTCATAAAACAATTTAAACTTCTCGCAAATCTCTGTTGCAAAAGCCCAATCATCATCGGCTGGTAAAGACTTGTACAAAGGATCACCATGCAATTGCACACAACGCGGAAATACATCTTTGTAAGATAAAGCTGTCCGGAGCATCAAAAATGTTGAATTCCATCGTGTTCTAACATCAGCACATAACTTTTTTGTAGTTGGAATACGCTATTATCGTGCCGCCTCTTCAAATCTTTCCCATCTTTTTGGAGTAGCACTCCAAAAAAGAACACTTTGACGAATCCTTTCAATACCATCTTCAAGCACATTCAATCCACCCTTTACAATTAAATTTAATATGTGTGCACAACAACGTATGTGAAAAAAGGCACCATTCAGCAACAGTGTACTACCTCCCAATCTATCAACTAACACTTTAACAACACTATCATTCACACTACAATTATCAACAGTGATAGATGTGAGCTTCCTATCAATATTCCAATTTAGAAAGCATTTCACTAGACTAGAAGCAATGACATTTGTAGTGTGTGGGGCTGACACATATTCAAACCTAATTAAGCAGTAATTAAAATATATAAGTTTTGGTAAATATTGAAACTTAAGAAATTGACAAAATATATCTTTAAAAAAATTACCTTATGATTCGCTTCTGTAAAGTCCATGAGTTATCAATGTAATGAGCCGTGACAATCATATATCCTTTGTTTTGGTGGTCTGCAGTCCACATATCGGTTGTGAGGGCAATCCTCCCTTCATTAGCTTCCAAATTAGACATTGTTTGCATTTTTCCCTCTTTGAACATTTTCAAAATGTCACGCTTTATTGTACTGCGAGAAGGCATTTCAAATAGAGGTTGTAGACTAGCATAATATTTTTTGAATTGCACATGATCTACAGTCGACAAAGGATATTCATGCATGACTATCAACTTGGAAAGCTCTCTCCTTGAAACATCTTCATTAAATGAGACAGTCTTTAGCGTTAGTTTTCCATCCGACTTCTTTTGATTAGCTAGTAGGACTTGTTGTCGAATGTCCACTTGACCTCGCTTGTTACACCTCCTTAGATGATCTCGTAAATGACTTGTCCCATTTTTCGAATCACCATTAAGCTTCTTTTTTACAATGATTGCATGTCGCTTTCCACTCATTGTTGATTTTTTCTTTTGTAAAGTGCTCCCAAACCATAGATTTCAACTTTGAATTTGATGTGTTGCCTTCATTTGACTCAAGAGATGGAATTGAACTTTCTTGAGTAGTTGGTGACGGGCTTCCCTCGGATGGTAATTGAGGAGAGTTAAAAGTTGGAGATGTTGATGAAGTTGCATTTTACCCCACACGATCAGACATTTTCCTATAAAAAAATTGAAGGCAAAAAAATAAATTAGGGCATCCAAAGTTTGTATGGGGTGCAGTAATCATAGGCAAAAAATTCAAATCCTCCTTTTAGGAAGCCAACGACAGTCAGCAGCATTCACCAACAAATTACTAAAAAGAAATGAGGCTAAGCTTATAAAGAACACCATTACCATAGTAGTAGTCATCCATTCTAATCCTCCTTTTAGGTGATGAATTTCTAAACCATTGTACCCCACATACTAAAGATTGTCACTCATCTAATTTATTATTTCAAAAAATATATTACAGGCAACTTTATTTAGCAGTAAGAATGCCTACATAGGTTCAAAGTAGTACAAGAGTAAAAGAACCACCCACACATCTAACTATATAAAGAGACAGAGTTCTATACATTGTTCTAATTAGCAGCTCTTATGCAAAATTAATGGAAAGGTTAATTACCAACCTCTCAGCTAGCCTTCAAGAAGAAAAAAGACGAATAAAAGTATGATTATTACATTTAGACGGATTCAAATTTTAGATTTCAATTTCATCAAGCAAAAAATATGCTCAAAAGTAAGAGCAACCAATAAAAAAATGAATGTTGTCATTGTCCATTATCAATATTCAAGTATAATTTCAGGGGGAGAAAAAAGTAATTCCTGTATAACAACAAATAGCATGCACAAGTTACCAAAAGCAACACACACCTAGTGCACTTACAACGACATTTCGAAGATAAAATCTAAACCCAAATAAGTCTCATCTAACAGTGAAAACAGCATACATCTGAGGTACAGAAAGAAATTCAAGCAATTATATTAATGCCAATAAACACCACAGGAATGCATTGAAGGAAAAAATATTGTAGAACTTTGAGTAATAGAACTACCAACAAAACAGAAATACCCGTATTTACTAGATAAATGAAATTCAGAACTTCAATATAGAAGTTGGATACAATGTGGGGCACAACACTTATTATAATACTTTTACGTATTGAATTTATATACCACCTTATCTATTCACAATTCACATGCCAAGATGAGTACTCTACATCAACTCATGCACCAAACAGATAAGAACCAAACTCATAGAATCATAGAATCATGGAAATAACAGTTTCAAAGAAGAGCAAAACCTAATCTGATTGTTCAAGCTACATATGAATCAACAAAAAGCAATTGATAACTGAGTTTGTCAAATTAAAAAAAAAATTGAAAAACCCAAGTACCCAACTCCGACCTAATCTGGAAAAAAAATTAAAAACCCAACTAATTACTAACCTGCTTGCGTCGTCTGATTGAAGATGTGCCCAGGAAAAGTTAGTCGAATTGAAGATGAAGGCAAAACCTAATCTAATTGTCGGTGAAGATGAAGGCGAAAGCGAGTCTGGCTGTCGTCGAATTGAAAAAAAAATGAAAAGGGGAAAGACTGAAAGAGTAAAGAGTCAGAGTCGTGTAAAACGAAAATAAAATTTAAAAATCCTATATATATTTTTATTATTTTTAATTATACTTGAGTCGGGTCGGGTAGGGTAGGGTTTTCCCCCCCTTAAACCCGACTCCGACCCGGCTCCGGCAATTGGAAACGTTTCACCCGACCCGAACCTGATTTATTTTATAAAAAATCCGACCCTATCGGATCGGGTCAGGTCGGAACCCATCGGGTTCGGGTCAAATGCCCATCCCTATATGTTGTGCGGGTGCGCCCCAACCCGAATGAGATTGATTCGCACTCCCTTGCGCGCAAGGCACAATGTTGGTTTAAGTCATTAAATGACTACAAGGTGAGTAAGTGTATATAAACACTTCCCACTCCTTTTATCCCATCAATGTGGGATTGGAGGTTTTCATTTCCTTTTCCAATTCACAACCACCTTACTTTTAGCATTAATGTCTCATTCATTACTCATCCATTTTGAGCTTATGAGATTTCGTTGTAAATGTATTACGAAATAGAATAAGACCGTAATGGTACATTATTCGAAACTCCGCCTTTACTTATTCGAAATAAGGCTCAAAGTAACTGTTTCCTCACATTTTTTCCCCAACAATCCCCCACATGAATGAAATTAATAATTTTATCAAAATATTTTGACTCGATGTGGTGATAGTTTCTATGATTGATAGTTGCATAGGATAGGTTGATGTCCACCCTTGAACCTTCCCTTGTGAAAGTATATTTACTTTACTGGCTGCCCAGTAGACGCGATGTCCTTGAACTGTTTTGTCGTTTGTGTAAACGATGATATACCTCACACAACTACCTCTTTGACAAGAGCATTTATTCTCATGGTTATGTCCTTATGGCCATGAACATCTCCATGGTTCTGCAAGAGTTTGAGAGAACTATGCCCCAATAGTCTCCTTGAAGCGGCCCCACTTCACTCTCACATAGGTGAGTTATGTTGCTTGGTTCACCAAAGCACACAATGATCATTAAAAGCTTTTGCTTAGCCTATTCCATTTTAGACATTGTTTACATCATAGGAATGGACTTGGGAGAGGAACCCCCACAGTGACCGCACAGGTCTATGCAATTAGGTTGTCCCTTTGAACCTAGATCTTGGGATCTCCAATCATCTAGGTAGGGTTTTTCCTTCACATAGCACCTTTATTTTTCATGGGATTTAGTCTCATTCCTTTTAATGTTTTTTCAACTTGATCTCGATTTAAACCTTTGGTTAGCGGATCCGCATCGTTATCCTTTGATTTTCATAAAATCAATGGAGATAACTTCATTTATGATCAGTTGTCTAACGGTATCATGTCGACGACGCATATGTCTTGACTTACTATTGTACACAAAGCTCTATGCTCTACCAATTTTTGCTTGATCATCACAATGTATGCACATTGTGGGCGTTGGCTTTGGTCATTCATGAATATCCTCTAAGAAATTTCTGAATTCATTCGACTTCTTCTCTAGACTTGTCTTGAACTACAAACTCAGATTTCAATATGGATATGGTTATAACCATTTTCCTTAAAGATTTTCATGACACGGTTCCTTCTCCCAAAGTGAAGACATATCCACTTTAGCCTTGAATATCAGATATTCAACTGACATTGGTGTATCCTTCTAAAACTGCAGGATCTCTGGAATAATGCAATCGAGTATATCTAAGATATCTCAATACTCCCACAATAGCTTTCTAATGGTTTTCACGTGTATTGCTTGTGAATATGCTTAGACTACTCACAATAAAAATAATATCCGGTCTAGTGCAATTCATGAAGTACGTTAGACTGCCTATGACCCTTGCATATTCCACTTGGTCAACACTTTGGTCTTTATTTTTTGGACAAATATTGTCATGTGTTTATTGAAGTTTTGGCTATACCAAAATCATCATTGCCAAATTTTCAAGGATCTTGTCCATATAATGTGACTGAGTCAATATGAGACCTTCAGATGATCGTTTGATTTTGATGCCTAAAATCAATTATGTCATTCTCATATTTTTCATGTAAAATCTTGAATTTAACATGGTTTTGGTACGTTTTACCATTTGATTGTTACTTATAACAATACACATATTTGTCACACTCTTATTTGAAAATGTATTAATTTTAACCTTTTGTTGAACGTATGAGCTATTTTCATTGATAGTCTCCAAAGTTAGTTTCTTTAAACTTAGATCAACTTCCCTATATAGGAAAATATTCTTTTAAAGAACGAGGCATTTTTTGATTTCATTATCACATTCTTGGGAATCTATTTGTACACAAGAGATTGTGTTGGGTTTTTCGGTGCTCGATTCCTTCAACCGTTCTTGCTTGCCAAGTGGTGGAGAAGTGGAATTTTGGGTGTAAGTGGCGTGGAAGCTAAAAAGATTAAGGACACAATGATTTATAGTGGTTCAACCTTCTAACCAAGGTCTACATCCACTACCTTAGCTTCCCACAAAAGATTTCCAATCAATCCACTATTGATTTGTCCCCTTTTCTAGGCTTAGGAGGAAACCCTTATACACCGATCAAGCTTTCTACCCAAAGCCTTGATCAAACCCTCTTTACAAAGAGAAAAGATAAGCAAACTCAAATCTCTCTAATAGGTATTTGTTTGCACAATTTAACTCTTACCCAAAACCTAAAACACTTGAGCAAATTTAACAATTTTGGCTCACTAGTGTTTGTCTATACAAAGAAATGACAAATAAGCACTAAGAAAATTTCTTAATCATTTGTTGTTGACAATTGAAGCATTAACCATTACTAGATTCTTGGAGGTCCCTTTTATACTCCTCTTTGAGTTTGTAGCCGTTACTAGCCGTTGAAGTTGAATTGGAGCCGTTGGAGACTTAATTTCCCATCTTTAATGTTGTTCTGCAGCCTTTCGTATCGATACGCGTGGACCCGTATCGGTACGACCTTCATCAGAAACTAGCCGTTGGGCTCTTGCCAGCCTAGGCGTATCGATACGCTTGAGAGCGTATCGGTACGATATGACATTTAAAAGACCGTTCGGAAACTAGCCGTTGGGGTTGTTAAAATTGGGATCGGTCTGCTTACCAGGCCTATCGAAACAATCCCTCACCGTATTGAAACGGCAAAGCCTGTTTCGATACGGGTTTTGGCAGTGACCAAACCTGGGCAAAAAGGTATCGATACGAGTTAGACCGTATTGGTACGGGCAACCTGAAAATTCAAGTTTGGCTCTTTTAAATCATGAAAAACTTTGACTAAAACCTTTTAAGATCCCTCAAACATAAATTCAAGTTGTTTGGACTTAAAGACAAGTTTTGAATTCTTTTCAAATTAGTCCAAAACATTTTTTTCAATTATTATATCAAAACATTATTTCTACAATCTCCCCCTTTTTGATATAATAAAACCAACTTGAAAAATTGTTTGAGATTCTCCCCCTTTAAGTTTAAAATTGTGAATAAGAGATGAAAAAATTGAAATCAATTAAAGCTCCCCCTTATTCATTTGAAAATTCAATTTTTAAACCATTTCTCCCCTTTTTGTTATATCAAAAAAGATTTAAAAGACATTAAGTCCAAAATAACTTAGGAGGTTTGAAAAGATGACAAAAATTTTGAATTTTGGTTTTTTTTAAAAATGGCCCCCTTACTCAAAGCATCATCAAAATGTTAGTCCAACATATATGATCATCTAGTTGAAATAAATGAAAAATAAATCAAATAAAAGCAAAAACAACTAGATTTTACCACACTTGAACACAAGGGAGGATGTGAAGCCTTCCTTCTTCAAGTGTTCTTCCTTTGTATGCATGAAACTCTCCCTCAATTTTTGACTTGTTAATCACTCTCCATCACACCTAGCAAAAGCCAATCAAGTAATTTTTGGTATGCAAATTTCTTTGGATCCATAGACATTAGTAGCACAAAATCTTGTCCCCTTTGGAATCCATTTTTCAATTTCATACTTTTTAGTTGAAGTGGTTAGTCCTTTTGGGACCCAAACACTTTTAAAGCATTTACAGTTTACAAATCTAGAGGCATTAGATTGTTTTACATAAAAGTTTATTTTTCCAAAATTAATTTTCTTTTCAAGCTCTTTGGAAATCAAATCTTTTTTTTCTTGAACTTTATGAAGCAAATTTTGTAGATCAAAACATTTTTGTTCAAACTCTTCGAGTTTTGCTTCAAGTTCAAGTTTGGTTTTAGAAATCAAATCATTTTGAATTTTCAACTTTGAAATCATTTTATTGTTTTTCAAAATGTGATTTTTAAACTCTAAAACCAAATCGTCATAGGCATCTTGTAATTCATCAAAAGAGTAAGAACATGAAGTAGATGAATTAGAAGTTGCCCTTGAATCTTCTTTGATGGCCATAAGGCAAAGGTCGGCTTGTTCATCGTCGATGGAGTCCTCATCAATCCAAGTAGCCACATACGCCTTCTTCTTATGGCTTGAAGTGCTTGTCCTCTTCTTTTTCATGAATTCTCGTTCAAGTTCTCTCAAGGCTGTAACACCCGGGTTCGGGGGTCGGGTGAAATTAGCAATTTAAAAATAGTTCGGGTTTCGGTTCCAAATTTTTAAATAATAAAATAATGGTTTGGGCCTCGGGGGTTTTAAGGCAAATAAAATTTAGTTGGACCATTTTCAAGACAAGCCCAATCTTGCCATGGTGTCATCCATTGTAGTTCCCTTAATTCATTAAGGGTGTTTTGGTCTTTTGACCCCCCATTTTAAACAAACCTAAAATAATGTAATTTGAGTCATCTTCTTCCCATCCTCACTATTCACTTCAACGTCCAAAAAGAAACCCTCTCCCCTTGTTACTATTCCATTCAAAAGCTTGCTCATTTCTGAAGATTTTGCAAAGGTAATTTCGTTTTTGACTTACCCTCATTTTCCTCTACAAGTTGATGCCTTTTATTTTCAATTCTACACATGTTTTGGAATTTGGAGTTTGGAAGGTTTTGAATTAAAAATGTTGCCTTTGAAGTCTTTGGTTCTAGTTTTTGATTTGTTGAAGTTCTATAAGTAATCTACAACCTAAAAGGTCCAACAAAACTGATTTTTTTACAAGGTTTGGGGTGATTCCCGAAATGGGGTTTTGGGGAGGTTTTTGAGAGGTTTTAAGTTGAGTTTTGGGGGTGTTTTAGGTGGAATCTTGAGGGCTGTTGGTTAGGCTATATATATGTATAGTTTAGAAGGCTATTGGGAGTAATTTGAGGGTTGAAATCAATGGTTTTGAAGGGTGCTTGAGGGCTGCTCGGATTTTTGAGTTTTGAGCTAGTTTTCAATGGAAAAATTGATGTCTTGAGATTGGTATTTAATCCGGGTTGATTATTTTGGAACATGGGCTGATTTGGGATTGTTTATATTGTGTTGGAATGTTTAGAAACGAGAAATTTCGTTGGTGAAGCTTCGGGGACAAATCCGGGGATTTCGGAGTCTTGAGCTTGGTCTTCGATCTTCTCTTGGGTAGCAACGGTGAGTAGAATTATTGGTTTTTACTTTGTGCTCAATATGGATTCCTTTGGGGTTTGGGTGGAACCTTGAGAGGTCACCTAAACCCGTGTGTAAGCCTCTCTACTCTCATGTGTTGTGATATATTGATTGTGGATGCGTTGTGGTTATTTGAATGTATTTTAAGTTGTTAATGTTGTAGTCGTGTTGAGTTCGTGCCTCACGTGATGGTGGTCTAAACTACGGTGAAGTGTAGTCCCACCGGTAGTGACTAGTAGGGTAGTAATTTGATGTGTAGTCCCATTGGAAATCCACTAGTCGAAACGGTGATGTGTAGTCCCACCGTACGTATATGTTGGTTGTGCTTGAGCAAACCAAGTGTTGTGGTCGAGATAGACCCTTGTGCATCCATTGCTTTCTTGCATTTAAATCGTGTTTTGGAAAACTGCATGTTGTGAATTGTAGAGCCTCTCTCACTAAGCTAGATTGCTTATGCTCTTTTGTTTCCAACGTGTAGATCGCTAGAGTTCGGGAGGCGAGCGGGCGAGGGAGGAGCTTTTGGAGTTCTCAAGCAAGTTTAAGTATGGTTTGCTTTTGTAATAATGTCTAGACAATGGGGTGTAGAGTGTTAGGAGTTGGGGTCAAACTCCTTAGGAGGTTATGCTTGAAATTGTTAAACTCATGTTGTGTTATGTTTTTGCTTCTTGGATTATGTCTTATATCTTTTATGTGGTTTGTTTGCATATGACTAAACTTGTATGATATTGGCCCATGTATGCCTTATGCTTGACTATATTGTGGATGATGTCTTGTGCTTGCTAAACATGCTTCCTTGTGGAATTGTATGGAGTCTTGTTTGTATGTTTTCTTTAGATTAAAAGCCTCCCATGTTAAGTCTCAATTGTGGTTTGATGCATGTATGTTTGTTTACGCTTAGGAGTGTCCAAAAGTGCATTTAGAGTCATGTGAGAAGTTACCATGTAGTGAAATGAAGAGTTGCAGAGTAGGGGTATCGATACGGTTAGACCCGTATCGATACGACCTTCTTACTCCAGGCCTTTCGTATCGATACGCGGGGAGATGTATCGATACCATTTTGGACACTGGAGCTACTGCCCAACTTGGTATCGATACCGGTCTCAGGCGTATCGATACCATTTTGGTCACTGATGACACTGTCCAACTTGGTATCGATACCGGTCTTTGGCGTATCGGTACGGCCATCTTAGCGTTGACTGTGAGAAGTCAACCCTTGGGGAGGGTATCGATACACTCCTTGGGTGTATCGATACGGTCTCCACAGGCTGACTTTGACTTTATGGTCGAGTCAAGGTGTATCGGTACACCCCTTAGGTGTATCAATACCGCCTGCAGTTTAAGTCTAAAATTGGGCCGTTAAGTGTTGGTTTGGGTTTGTTTGATATTCTCGTGTTTGTTGTTCCGCTGTATGGTCACTTAGGATTTAATACTCATCTAGACAAGACTTAAAATGAAAAAAAAAGATAGGGTTGCTAACCGAAGGGGAGCCTTAACGGGTTTCACTTCGGTTTTCCCCGTGTAGCCCACTTGGACCGGTCATCCGGCCAGACCGGGACGAGGGGGTTACATTTATTGGTATCAGAGCCTGAGGTTTCCGAGACCTCGGGCAGGTAAGTGAGGTAAGTTAAGGAATTATGAGTGTTTTGCCACACATGTCTAAATTTTGTTTTAGCACGGTGTATGTATGCATGCTATGTTGACCTTGCTGTTGTTCGAGAGTTGGTTTGAGTCCCCATTGTTAGGCATTGTTGTCAAAATAAAAAGGGAAAATTGTTTTGGTTTAAAGAGCTTGTGAACCGGAGTCCTTTGCCCCTTGCTAACCTAACGTTTCTTTGTTGTTGTGTGTTTGTTGTTTTAGATTACTTTAATTGCTATGGTGAGACCGAGGGGACGGCCTAGGGCGGGTGACCAGGCACCCGAGAACGCGCCTCCTGCTCTTAATGCTCCCAGTGGTAATGGGGGGAACGTCGGAGGTGATGGTAATGGGCCTCAGGCTGAGGCTAATGTGGGAGGAAATGGGGCTCAAGCGGGCCAAGGTCAGGCAGGCCCAGATGTGGCTCATTTGATCCAGACTATAGCCGGAGCTTTTCAGACAACTTTGGCCGGCATGCAAGCTGCAGCTCCACCTTAGGGTGCGGGGACAGGATTACCCCTAGAGAGGCTCCGAAATTTGGGGGCAGTTGAGTTTCGTGGATTGTCTCCGGAGGGTTCGGAAGGGTGGCTTGAGAGCACTACTCGCATCTTGGGACAGATGGAGTGTTCGGATGCCCGTAAGTTGGGATGCATTGTCTCATTGCTTCAGGGAGACGCTTACACTTGGTGGACCACTGCTATTTCTGGTATGGCCGAGACGGATATCACATGGGAATTTTTCAGGAATGCCTTCAAGAGGAAGTACCTCGGGGTTCGGTACTTGGATGAAAAGAAAAGGGAGTTCATGGCTCTAGTTCAAGGCCATATGACTGTGTCCGAGTATGAGATCCAGTTTGTGAGGTTGAGCCAGTACGCGCCAGAGTTGATTCCGGATGAGAAGGAGCGATGTGAGCGTTTCAGATATGGGTTGACTACTGATGTGAAGACCTACATGTTGGCCGCCGACTACACTGAGTTCGATGTCTTGGTTTCTAGGGCCAAGGATGTAGAGCAAAACTTAAGCTCTAGAGCACGAGCTAGTGGGTCCGACTCCGAGAAGAGACATGCGAACTGGGATAGAGATCATGTCAAGAGGCATAGGGATAGGAGGTACCAGCCGGACACGAGGCCTAGAGGTGGTAACCATGGTCAGGGCCGTCAGGGCCAAGGGGCCGTCGGGCACATTCCGGAGTGCGCTAGGTGCGGGAGACGCCACCCAGGAGAGTGCATAGGTATGTTTGGGGCGTGTTGGAACTGTAGCTCACGAGACCATTTGAGGCGTGATTGTCCACACCCAGTTAGGGGAGGACCGGCTCTGGCGAGAGGTTTTGAGCATCAAAGAGGTCGTGGGCGCGGCTATGGGAACTTCCAGCCAAGGAATGAGGGTCAGAGAAACTTGGCTCATGTGGTAGCAGTCCAGCCCGAGGGAGGAGGACCATCTAGGGTGTACGCTCAGCGAGAGGCTGGGAATGACACTGATGTCATTGCAGGTAATTTCACATTACAGTCTTTGAGTTTGCTTTCTCTAATAGATTCGGGGTCAACGCATTCGTATATTTTGGGTGAGCATGCAAAGTCATTAGGACTACCTTGCGATTGGCTAGAGGTAGGTGTAAATGTCACTAGCTCTTTTGGTGATACAGTGGTAGTTAGGAAAGTGTATAGGAGGTGTCCCCTGATGATTCAGGGCCACGTATTTCCGGTCGACATGATGGAGCTACCCTTTTATGGTTTTGATGTGATCTTGGGCATGGATTGGCTTGTAGAGCATAGAGCTAGGGTTGACTTCGAGACTAAGAGAGTCTCTCTGAGGCTTACCGATGACTTTGAGGTTGTGGTAGTTGGGGAGAATGTCAAGTTTTTGTCCAATGTGGTTTCGGCTTTGGAGGCTCAGAGGTTGTTGAGTTCAGGGTGTCAGGCTTACTTGGCTTACGTAATGAATCCGGATATGAGTGAGGTGAGACCTCAGGACGTCAGGACTGTGTGTGACTTTCCGAGTGTTTTTCCGGAAGAACTACTAGGCTTGCCTCCAGATAGAGCAGTTGAGTTTGCTATTGAGACCTATTCTGATTCCGCACCGGTGTCGATTGCTCCTTATAGAATGGCACCGAAGGAGTTGAAAGAGTTGAAGACACAGCTTCAGGAGTTGACTGATAGAGGCTTTATTAGGCCTAGTGTTTCCCCGTGGGGTGCTCCGGTCTTGTTTGTGAAAAAGAAGGATGGTAGCATGAAAATGTGCATAGACTATAGACAGTTGAATAAGGTGACGGTGAAAAACAAATATCCCTTGCCGAGGATAGATGACTTGCTAGACCAGTTGAGGGGTGCTTCCGTGTTTTCAAAGATTGACTTGAGGTCTGGGTATTATCAGTTAAAGGTAAAGGATGTGGACATACCGAAGACAGCTTTTCGCACACGATACGGGCATTATGAGTTTTTGGTAATGCCTTTTGGATTGACCAATGCCCCAGCAGCCTTTATGGATATGATGAACCGGGTGTTTCATAAGTTCTTGGACAGGTTTGTGGTAGTGTTTATTGATGACATCCTAGTGTACTCTAGGACCGAAGAGGAGCACGATGGACACTTAAGGATTGTGCTTCAGACCTTACTTGAGAATCAGTTGTATGCCAAGCTAAGTAAGTGCGAATTTTGGATTAGAGAGGTGGTCTTCCTAGGTCACGTGATCTCAGCTAGTGGGATTAGTGTAGATCCCAAGAAGATTGAAGCTATTGTGAATTGGAAGCAACCGAAATCAGTGACAGAAATCCGCAGTTTCCTAGGTTTGGCGGGATACTATAGGAGGTTTGTTGAGGGATTCTCGAGGTTAGCGGCTCCGTTGACCAAGTTACTACAGAAAAATGTTTCGTACGAATGGTCAGATGCAAGACAAGAAGCGTTTGTGAAACTGAAGAAAGCTTTGACCGAAGCTCCCATTTTGATTCAGCCCGAGCCGGGGAGAGAGTTCGTGATTTTCAGTGATGCATCTTACGTGGGGCTAGGTTGTGTGCTTATGCAAGAAGGTAAGGTAGTGGCATATGCTTCCCGACAGTTGAAGGTTCATGAGAAGAATTACCCCACACATGACATAGAGTTGGCTGCAGTGGTGTTCGCGTTGAAAATTTGGAGACACCATCTCTATGGTGAGAAGTGCACTGTGTACACCGACCACAAGAGTTTGAAATATTTGATGTCCCAGAGGGAGTTGAATCTTAGGCAACGAAGGTGGTTAGAGCTCCTTAAAGATTATGACCTTACCATAGAGTATCATCCGGGCAAGGCAAATGTGGTGGTCGATGCCTTGAGTAAGAATGTGGCCGTTGAGTTGCGAGCAATGTTTGCAAAGTTGAGTGTGTCTACGGATGGTGGGTTAGTGGCCGAGCTTCAAGCTAAGCCATCATTGGTTCAGTTGATCCGTGAGAGACAGTTGCGAGATGAGTCCTTGGCACCTCACGTGCAAGACATAGCTGAAGATAGGCCTACTGAGTATTGTTTTGGAGAGAATGGGATCCTATGTTTCAAGGATAGGATGGTGGTTCCGGAGGATGCCGAGTTGAGGCGTACGATTTTGAGTGAGGCTCACAATAGCCCTTTTGCTATGCATCCGGGTAGCACGAAGATGTATCGATGATTGAAGGAAGAGTATTATTGGGTTGGTTTGAAAAAAGATGTAGCCGAGTTCGTAAGTAGATGCATGGTTTGTCAGAGAGTCAAGGCTGAGCACCAGTTTCCCTCAGGGTTGTTGCAACCGTTGAAAATTCCAGAGTGGAAGTGGGAGCGTATCACTATGGACTTTGTTTCAGGACTTCCGTTGACTCCTTCAAAGAAAAATTCAGTGTGGGTGATTGTAGATAGATTCACCAAGTGTGCTCATTTCATACCGGTTCATACTACCTATACATTAGACAAGTTGGCCGAATTGTATATTCGTGAGATTGTGAGACTACATGGGGTACCGAAGTTGATTGTGTCAGATCGGGATCCGAGATTTACCTCTAGATTTTGGGAGTGTCTGCATCGAGCTTTGGGCACATGGTTGAACTTCAGCACTTCGTATCACCCGCAGTCAGATGGGCAGTCTGAGAGGGTAATTCAGATATTGGAGGATATGTTGAGGTGTTGTATCATTGACTTTCAGGGGTCATGGGAGAAACACCTACCATTAGTGGAGTTTGCGTATAACAACAGCTTCCAGTCGAGCATCCAGATGGCTCCCTATGAGGCCTTGTATGGTAGGAAGTGTAGGACCCCGATTTGTTGGGCCGAGGCCGGACAGAAACTTGTACCGATGCCCGAGTTACTTAAGGGAACCACCGAGAAGGTGAAATTGATATGTGATCGCTTGAAAGCGGCTTCAAATCGGCAAAAGTCCTATGCCGATTTAAAAAGGAAGGAGGTGGAATACTCCATGGGGGATAAAGTGTTTTTGAAAGTCTCACCATGGAAGAAGGTGATGAGGTTTGGAAGGAAAGGCAAGTTGAGCCCAAGGTACATAGGGCCTTATGAGATAGTTGAGAGAATTGGTCCGGTTGCGTATAGATTGAGACTCCCAGTTGAGCTAGAGAAGATTCATGATGTATTTCATGTGTCGATGCTTAGGAGGTATAGATCGGATCCGTCCCATGTCATGCCAGTGGAAGAAATAGAGTTGAATCCGGACTTATCTTACAACGACAAACCAGTTGAGATACTTGCTTTTGATAGCAAGGTTTTGCGTGGCAAGACCATAGAGTTAGTCAAAGTCTTATGGAGACATAGAGGTGTGGAGGAAGCCACGTGGGAGAGGAAAGCGGACATGCTTGAGCAGTTCCCGTATTTGTTTCCGTCAGGTAATTTCGAGGACGAAATTCCTTAAGTAGGGGAGAGTTGTAACACCCGGGTTCGGGGGTCGGGTGAAATTAGCAATTTAAAAATAGTTCGGGTTTCGGTTCCAAATTTTTAAATAATAAAATAATGGTTTGGGCCTCGGGGGTTTTAAGGAAAATAAAATTTAGTTGGACCATTTTCAAGACAAGCCCAATCTTGCCATGGTGTCATCCATTGTAGTTCCCTTAATTCATTAAGGGTGTTTTGGTCTTTTGACCCCCCATTTTAAACAAACCTAAAATAATGTAATTTGAGTCATCTTCTTCCCATCCTCACTATTCACTTCAACGTCCAAAAAGAAACCCACTCCCCTTGTTACTATTCCATTCAAAAGCTTGCCCATTTCTGAAGATTTTGCAAAGGTAATTTCGTTTTTGACTTACCCTCATTTTCCTCTACAAACTGATGCCTTTTATTTTCAATTCTACACATGTTTTGGAATTTGGAGTTTGGAAGGTTTTGAATTAAAAATGTTGCCTTTGAAGTCTTTGGTTCTAGTTTTTGATTTGTTGAAGTTCTATAAGTAATCTACAACCTAAAAGGTCCAACAAAACTGATTTTTTTACAAGGTTTGGGGTGATTCCCGAAATGGGGTTTTAGGGAGGTTTTTGAGAGGTTTTAAGTTGAGTTTTGGGGGTGTTTTAGGTGGAATCTTGAGGGCTGTTGGTTAGGCTATATATAAGTATAGTTTAGAAGGCTATAGGGAGTAATTTGAGGGTTGAAATCAATGGTTTTGAAGGGTGCTTGAGGGCTGCTCGGATTTTGGAGTTTTGAGCTAGTTTTCAATGGAAAAATTGATGTCTTGAGATTGGTATTTAATCCGGGTTGATTATTTTGGAACATGGGCTGATTTGGGATTGTTTATATTGTGTTGGAATGTTTAGAAACGAGAAATTTGGTTGGTGAAGCTTCGGGGACAAATCCGGGGATTTCGGAGTCTTGAGCTTGGTTTTCGATCTTCTCTTGGGTAGCAGCGGTGAGTAGAATTATTGGTTTTTACTTTGTGCTCGATATGGATTCCTTTGGGGTTTGGGTGGAACCTTGAGAGGTCACCTAAACCCGTGTGTAAGCCTCTCTACTCTCATGTGTTGTGATATATTGATTGTGGATGCGTTGTGGTTATTTGAATGCATTTTAAGTTGTTAATGTTGTAGTCGTGTTGAGTTCGTGCCTCACGTGATGGTGGTCTAAACTACGGTGATGTGTAGTCCCACCGGTAGTGACTAGTAGGGTAGTACTTTGATGTGTAATCCCATTGGAAATCCACTAGTCGAAACGGTGATGTGTAGTCCCACCGTACGTATATGTTGGTTGTGCTTGAGCAAACCAAGTGTTGTGGTCGAGATAGACCCTTGTGCATCCATTGCTTTCTTGCATTTAAATCGTGTTTTGGAAAACTGCATGTTGTGAATTGTAGAGCCTCTCTCACTAAGCTAGATTGTTTATGCTCTTTTGTTTCCAACGTGCAGATCGCTAGAGTTCGGGAGGCGAGCGGGCGAGGGAGGAGCTTTTGGAGTTCTCAAGCAAGTTTAAGTATGGTTTGCTTTTGTAATAATGTCTAGACAATGGGGTGTAGAGTGTTATGAGTTGGGGTCAAACTCCTTAGGAGGTTATGCTTGAAATTGTTAAACTCATGTTGTGTTATGCTTTTGCTTCTTGGATTATGTCTTATGTCTTTTATGTGGTTTGTTTGCATATGACTAAACTTGTATGATGTTGGCCCATGTATGCCTTATGCTTGACTATATTGTGGATGATGTCTTGTGCTTGCTAAACATGCTTCCTTGTGGAATTGTATGAAGTCTTGTTTGTATGTTTTCGTTAGATTAAAAGCCTCCCATGTTAAGTCTCAATTGTGGTTTGATGCATGTATGTTTGTTTACGCTTAGGAGTGTCCAAAAGTGCATTTAGAGTTATGTGAGAAGTTACCATGTAGTGAAATGAAGAGTTGCAGAGCAGAGGTATCGATACGGTTAGACCCGTATCGATACGGCCTTCTTACTCCAGGCCTTTCGTATCGATACGCGGGGAGACGTATCGATACCATTTTGGACACTGGAGCTACTGCCCAACTTGGTATCGATACCGGTCTCAGGCGTATCGATACCATTTTGGTCACTGATGACACTGTCCAACTTGGTATCGATACCGGTCTTTGGCGTATCGGTACGGCCATCTTAGCGTTGACTGTGAGAAGTCAACCCTTGGGGAGGGTATCGATACACTCCTTGGGTGTATCGATACGGTCTCCACAGGCTGACTTTGACTTTATGGCCGAGTCAAGGTGTATCGGTACACCCCTTAGGTGTATCGATACCGCCTGCAGTTTAAGTCTAAAATTGGGCCGTTAAGTGTTGGTTTGGGTTTGTTTGATATTCTCGTGTTTGTTGTTCCGCTGTATGGTCACTTAGGATTTAATACTCATCTAGACAAGACTTAAAATGAAAAAAAAGATAGGGTTGCTAACCGAAGGGGAGCCTTAACGGGTTTCACTTCGGTTTTCCCCGTGTAGCCCACTTGGACCGGTCATCCGGCCAGACCGGGACGAGGGGGTTACAAAGGCTTTCTTCATGAACGGGGCACACTTCTTGAAGAGATAAACTATCTCTTCTTCTTCATCCTCCTCTTCACTTGAATCAACATGATGACATGTGGAGGATTTAAGAGCCATGACATTAGTGTTGATGTCAAGCCCTTTGAGCTTCTTCTCCCCCATAACTCTAATTTCTTCCCTCTTCTTCTCACCTTCTTTATTTTTCTTCATTATTTGATGAGTGAGAAGTGACCCTATGAGTTCATCAAGCTTCAAGGTCTTCAAGTTCTTAGCTTCGATGACGGCGGTCCTCTTTGAGTCTCATGACTCGGGAAGTGAGTAGATGAGCTTTTGGACAAGCTTCTCTTCCGGGATGGCTTCTCCATAGCTTTTGGACAACCTATCAAACATCTTCTTGATGTCTTCTTCTGGATACATCTTGAAGTTCTCATACGCTAGGTTGAGGAGGCCGATCTTGGTCTCCTTTACTTCACCGGTTCCTTCGTATGTGACTTCAAGCTTGTCCCATACCTCCTTGGCACTCTTATAAGAAGACATTTTCTCATAGATGGTTGGGCCAAAAGCAAAAAGAGGATGTGCAAGGCTTTGCAATTAAGCTCCATCTTCTTGCAATCTTCGACACTCCATTCCGCTTTGCTTCGTTGAGGCACGAATGAACCATCTTCTACTATGTCCCATAGCTTGTAGTCCCTTGACTTTATGAAGAACTTTATAGGCATAGTGAGTTCCGTCGAAGAAGGGCGGTTTGTCGATGGATTGCGTCATTGAGCCGGTTGATTGAAATGATGATCGAGCTTGCCAGATCTACTCAATAGGATGTTAATCCTCTTCAAATGATCCAAGCTCTGATACCAATTGTTGGGTTTTTCGGTGCTCGATTCCTTCAACCGTTCTTGCTTGCCAAGTGGTGGAGAAGTGAAATTTTGGGTGTAAGTGGTGTGGAAGCTAAAAAGATTAAGGACACAATGATTTATAGTGGTTCAACCTTCTAACCAAGGTCTACATCCACTACCTTAGCTTCCCACAAAAGATTTCCAATCATTCCACTATTAATTCGTCATCTTTTCTAGGCTTAGGAGGAAACCCTTATACACCGATCAAGCTTTCTACCCAAAGCCTTGATCAAACCCTCTTTACAAAGAGAAAAGATAAGCAAACTCAAATCTCTCTAATAGGTATTTGTTTGCACAATTTAACTCTTACCCAAAACCTAAAACACTTGAGCAAATTTAACAATTTTGGCTCACTAGTGTTTGTCTATACAAAGAAATGACAAATAAGCACTAAGAAAATTTCTTAATCATTTGTTGTTGATAATTGAAGCATTAACCATTACTAGATTCTTGGAGGTCCCTTTTATACTCCTCTTTGAGTTTGTAGCCGTTACTAGCCGTTGAAGTTGAATTGGAGCCGTTGGAGACTTAATTTCCCATCTTTAATGTTGTTCTGCAGCCTTTCGTATCGATACGCGTGGACTCGTATCGGTACGACCTTCATCAGAAACTAGCCGTTGGGCTCTTGCCAGCCTAGGCGTATCGATACGCTTGAGAGCGTATCGGTACGATATGACATTTAAAAGACCGTTCGGAAACTAGCCGTTGGGGTTGTTAAAATTGGGATCGGTCTGCTTACCAGGCCTATCGAAACAATCCCTCACCGTATTGAAACGGCAAAGCCTGTTTCGATACGGGTTTTGATAGTGACCAAACTTGGGCAAAAGGGTATCGGTATGGGTTAGACCGTATCGGTACAGGCAACCTGAAAATTCAAGTTTGACTCTTTTAAATCATGAAAAACTTTGCCAAAAACCTTTTAAGATCCCCCACATTTTTATATGTTATACATAGTCAATGAAAATATAGTTGCATGAAAGTATAGTACACTCATTTTTATTTACTTCGGTAATGGGAATATTACCTTTGCAAGATACCCCACATTTTTATGTAGTTGCATGAAAGTTTTATTTCCTTCCATAACTCATATGGTGTCTTGTCTCTTTTGAGATACCTTATTAAGGTAATTAGTTGATAGAACAACTTCTCTCAAATTAGGCACATTTTGAAGATTCAATTCTTTTCAGAAGTTATCTTCAAAACTATTGTTCCCTTGGATGTTGCAGCGTTACTCACATAGAATTTTCTCCTCAATTTAATCAATTCATTAAATTTGGGTTGAACATCCTACTTATAGAGAATAATTCCTGTATAACATCTTTGTTTTTAAGTAAAACACTAGTTTGTTCTATCATGAAGGTAATAAATTTCCTTCAAATACTTGTTTTCTATGGTAATATTTGCCTTAGCAATATTTACCTTAATAACATTTGAAGATGGTAACAAAAATTTACCTTATCCTCTCTGAATAATAGGAGAATCATCCTTCAGATCTTTGACCGAGTTTGTCATTGTCAAATATGCAACATCATTTGTTGCCACGTTTGAAATTCTTTCCAGTGAATTTTACTAAATTTTTCATTTTGTATTTATGGTCCAATGACCCTCATGATTCTTTAGTCTTTTTTTAACCATTGTGCACTTCATAGCATGGATCAGAATAGGCTTTTAAGAATTTAATTTTGACATAGAGAACCAAGTTCTTCTATGTTTTAATTTGAGACCTTAGTCGGAATCAAGGCTTTGAATTTGGTAACCAATGTTACTTCTCGAAATAAATTTACCGATTTATTTTCAAAATAGAATCATATTTTTTTAGCATTATAGAATCATACTTGATTTTCTAAGAAATAATAACTTTAAGTTATTTCTCTTTCCAAAATAAATTCACTAATTTATTTCAAGATTGAATCATTCTAGATTCGCATGAAATTAAATCCAACGATTTATTTTCCATAACAAAATAGAACCATACAACATTCTTACGAAAATAAATTCAATGATTTATTTTCCTTGCAATGTTTGAATCATACTAGATTGTCTTGAAAATAAATTTAGTAATTTATTTCCATCATATCTTCTGTTAAACAATAGAGATATCAACGCAACAAAAATTAAAAGGAAATAATCCTTAATTTTGTTGATTCTAGTTTGAAAAATCAAGTAAACACGTTAAAACGACAGAAATTAAATCCTGAAACGAATTGTTTATGAGATCTTATTTTCCAAACATATCAAGATTTCGCCTTGATATCTTATTTGTCTCTATAATTTCCCAAGGAAAATTATAATAATACAGTGTTGCAAAAAACACACATAATAATAATTTTAATGATTATTATTAGGATGAGTCTACCACGTGCGACGAACACCGACGAACACCACTAATGATGAACACCGATGAACACCATTAAATTAATTAATAAAGTTTTAAAATTTTAAGGACTCATCATACAATTAATAATTATTTTTAAAAAGTCAATTAAATTATTTTTATATATATTAAAATTTTATTTTTTAATAAGGGTAAACTATATATTTAGTACATCACTTATTTTTGTATTTCTATTGAACCCTCATTATTTAAATATTATTTCAATTTGACCCTATTCTTTATAAAAAAAATAATTTAACCCTTAACCCTCAACCTAAAACCCTAAATTATTAAACCTTAAACTCTTAAACATATACCCTAAACCATATACCATTAAAAATAATTTCACCATCATCGATTCAATTCGATTCAATGAATTGTTAAATTCTCCTAAAAAAATTCAATTAAATTATTTTTTTGTATATATTAAAATTAATTAAACTAGAATACAACCCAAATCAACATCTAAACCTCAAACCAAATTCCAATACAACTATGCTATCAGCTTCAGCCATCAAACCATTTGCTCAAGTTCAATTTCTAATCATCGAACACGAAACTTCCATGGCACGATTTCCAATCACATAATCATTCAAATAGTAAATAAAAACCAATCAAGAATTCAAAATATAAATATTTTTAAAAATTACACTAATGGATTTAGAAACAAAGTCGCAAATGATCGTTTGCCGGTGGTTGTTGCAGAGCAGGTTCGACAGCGGGAAAACCAGGATGGTCTCCATGAATGTGTGAGGGCAATTGGGTTTGCTGAAAGTTGGGAGGAGACTCATTCAGCTCTTGGATTTGAGTTTCTAGGGTGGAATTCTCCTCCTTCAGCTCATTCTTCTCGACGTTCACCTGTCCACGTTTCGGACAGATTCTCAAAACATGGACATAAGGATATCCAGCATTCACTCCCGACAGTGATTCAGCAAAATTATCAAAGTCAAGATCAGGAGTCTTACATAGTGAGATTCGGATAACAAAAAGGCATTTTCCTTTTTGAGGGATCCGATTTGACTGAATAAGTCCTTTAATAGTCGAGCTGCTTCGCACAGAATAGAGGCCTTCCCATTGTTCGGTTGATTCGGATCTGCAAAACAAAGAAATTCCCCAAAGTTAGACATACCATAATCTCCAAACACAACAAGAACTGATTTTATAAACTGAAACCTATGCCAATCACCGACAAGAATCATTTCTAAAAAAACTATAGTAAGTCTTAAAGTCCGATAAGACAGACTTAGGACATTACCGAGAGCATTAGCCAGGTCAAGGAAGAGCTCGTTCAAATGCTCACGCTTGAGCTTCTCCCTCTCAGCCTTGTGAATTCTTTTGGAACCTTTCCCTTTGTCTTCGGAGCACGAGACCTGCATTACAAAAACAGTTTTCAGACAAGCCAAACTCACCCCATTTTTCATTGCGACCATAATCAGATGCTTCTGAATATACTTTAAATGGACATGTTAGCAAAAATCCCATTGGAAGGAACTATGTCTTCATCACTAAGATTTCGGCGCTTCGACACAGACATATTAATTCAATATTTCCGTATCCATGGTGGATCAGATGTACGGTATCGGACACGAATACTTCAAGAAAAACGACGAACGATTACTAAAGTTTAGCCATCAAAAAGGCTTGAAGCTAAATATTCGTTGATAACCTCAACCAACATCAGGGAAATCATGTCATGACTCAGGAACTGATGGATTACTTTGCTCCATAATCTTTAGAACCAAAATCTACAATGAGTCAAGGTCTGGTCACAATCTATGTTACTCGAGCTCAGAGATCCGTGTGGGAGTATCGGATAATGATTCGTATCCAACACACGTATGATGATTAGAAATTTTTAAAAATATTTATATTTTGAATTCTTGATTGGTTTTTAGTTACTATTTGAATGATTATGTGATTGGAAATTGTGCCATGGAAGCTTCGTGTTCGATGATTAGAAATTGAACTTGAGCAAATGATTTGATGGTTGAAGCTGATAGCATAGTTGTAATGGAATTTGGTTTGAGGTGTAGATGTTGATTTGGGTTGTATTCTAGTTTAATTAATTTTAATATATAAAAAAATAATTTAATTGAATTTTTTTAGGAGAATTCAACAATTCATTGAATCGAATTGAATCGATGATGGTGAAATTATTTTTAATGGTATATGGTTTAGGGTATATGTTTAAGAGTTTAAGGTTTAATAATTTAGGGTTTTAAGTTGAGGGTTAAGGGTTAAATTATTTTTTTATAAAGAATAGGGTCAAATTGAAATAATATTTAAATAATGAGGATTCAATAGAAATACAAAAATAAGTGAGGTACTAAATATATAGTTTACCCTTATTAAAAAAATAAAATTTTAATATATATAAAAATAATTTAATTGACTTTTTAAAAATAATTATTAATTGTATGATGGGTCCTTAAAATTTTAAAACTTTATTAATTAATTTAATGGTGTTCATCGGTGTTCATCGTTAGTGGTGTTCATCAATGTTCGTCGCCCGTTGTTGAATTTTCCTTATTATTATTATTATTTCACAAGAATAAAATATTCTTTTCGTGATTCATCTCACAATTGAGAATCATTTTTCTTGGCAACAAAGCCCTTTCTTTTCGTTGTTCTAGAGCAAGAAAGAAACAAACTCGGAATCAATACTAATTCCAATAAACTGAAAAATTAATTTAATTTATTTTTGATTTTGGTTTTTCACAAAAATTCGTAACCTTAGTTACTCTCAATGACAATTTCTATATAACAGATTTGTCCCATTTATAATTGAGATTTAAGCAAACTCGTTTAAATACGACAAGAATTAAATCATGAAATGAATTGTTTGCTTATTTTCGAAGTTTGATTAAATCGAATCGCCTTGAAAAGAATAAAGAACTTTTTCTTAAGATTGTTGGAAAATTCAGAGGTTAAATCCGAAATGATCAAAAATAATAAATCTGGAAAATAAAAGAAATAAATATAACCGAAAACAGCTTCGAAAAAATAACCCAAATCAGTTGACTGAGGCCTGCAGAAACGCAATTTTCTTAAGATAGATTCGACCACTCCTCGGTGCTAAAGTTCTTTGATCGTCAGTCTCCCAGGATACAATAGTGGATGATTTTTTGCAACAACACTACTGGAGAAGTCACGAACAGAAACTTGCCTTTGACTATCACCGAAAAAATACAAAAAAAAATTTAGGAGTGAAAACTGATTTTTGAGATATGTTTAAAACGAAGAGAAAGTCATGTATTTATAGGGAAGTGTTAGGTTAAACGTGGAAACCTTAAAATATTCCAGATTAATTCTGGCCACTAATTATCCGAGTATTTCTATGTGGATATCTAGCATTATCTGTTAATATTTGAATTTAAAAAATTTAATTCGGAATATCATCTTATTAGATATGCTCATCTAAGGAAAAAATTAATTCGCGGTGGGTAAAATATCTAGAAGCGCACGCAGGGCCCGACCGGTTCAAACATTCGCGTCACCCACATTGTAGGGGTGCGCCCCAATCCGAATCGGATTGATTCGCACCCCCACAGGAGTGGCACAATATTGGTTTAAGTCATTCAATGAATATATGTTGATTAAGCTTATATAAACACTTCTCACACACTACTTTATTTTGAGCATCAATTTCTCATTCATTACTCATCCGTTTTGAACTTATGAGATATCGTTGTAAAGGTCTTACGGAATAAAATAAGACTGCAACGGTATTTTATTCGAAATTCAGCATTTACTTATTCGAAATAAGGCCCAAAGTAACCGTTTCCTCACATTTTTTCAACATAATATGCTTGATTGCTTTCTAATCTTACAATTTTATGACATGAAATTCTATATTTGACCACAAGTTGGCAACTTGCATTGCATTACGGTTTTCTTCGCTATGTTTTGTCATTCTAAACATCAAATCCCATTTCAACTCACCTTTACTTTTATTTTATTTTTCATGTCATATATTAATAAAAGAAAAATCGACAAATAAAGATTAAAAAGCTAGGCATGCAACCTTCTTTTTCCTTTTTGTTCAATTAAGAATGGTTTGAATATTATATTTTAATTATATTTGTGTGTGTGTGTGGAGATTTGTGGTCCAATGTCCTTGGCATGATTATTCGAATATAAGAAAAACTTAGTCAACTTCCAGTTTTATTTTTATTCTTCATGTTTGTGTTATTTATTTTTGGGTTTGCAATAATATCATTTTTAAAATCTGAGTTTATATTTTTTTTTGGATAAATAAAAACATTACATTCAAAAAAACTTAAACAAAAGACCTTAAGTATAGAAAATTAACACAACCATCAAGCCAATTTAAATTTGCGAGTTTATATTTTCCGTTTTAACTAAATATTTTATATCAGGCACAACACCAAAGATCACTATTGTGAAATTTGAATTTTGAAGTGCTCTTTGCTCTCCCCACTTTTAACATTTTACTAGGGATTAGAAATTCTCTGTCCCTTTTCGGTGCCCTTGTCTATGCCCCACACTAAAAATTAAGTTTAAGGTTTAGTGTTTAAGATTATGGTTTGTGGTTAGGTTTTAGGGAATTTAGGTAAGGTGTATTTTTAGGGTATAAGGTGTAGGACGTAGGGCGTAGGATTTAGAATTTAAGATTAGGAGTGTAAATGAGACGAATCGAGTAGTTCGTCTTGGCTCGTTAAAAATTTGAGTCGAGTTTTGATCGAGTCGAACTCGAATAGTTAGTGATTCCTCTCCTCTCATTTACAACCCTATCATCAGGCATCAACCAAACACACATACATGAATCACATAGCACACATAAGGTAAAAGTGTATTACCTTAGCATCTAGAGTGTAAACCTATGTCCTCATATGTTTCGTGCACTAGTGTTGAACATATGTATTTCCAGTTAAATGAAGAGAAGAAAATACACAGCACAAGACATCTTGTTGAGTGTACAAAAGTTCTACTTTTTACCCTTTATTTAACCCATATTTCTGTTGCATTCAAGCGTAATTCATTGTATTTATGATAGATTTCACATATACATCACAATTATATAAAATGGCACAGTTGCTACTAATTTTTGTTGATTTTTCAGGTAGCTGATGTGGCAGACTCAGAGTAGTGAAGAAGCAGAGCTGGAACGCAGGACTGGAGACAAGAAGAAGGATGCTGCCGTGGCAGCCAATGACGACAGCAATGGTGAAGGAAAAAGTGAAGTGGAGCTCGACAGATAGAGAAAATCAAGCCGGTCTGTCGTGGGCCACTCTTATATTTTTCTGAGCCCTAGATCAGAATGAAGGCCAAGCCCAAAGTTCAAAGAAGAAGCCCAAAGCAAGAAAATATGACGAATTAAAGGCATCTTCTATGGAGATTTAATCTTAATTAGAGTTGTACTTTAGTTTGAACTTTTATTCTTACCTTATTAGAATACTTGAACCCAAGGCCTATATAAAGGCATGTAATTCGACCTAGGAAAGGACATCTCATTCTCTAGCCGTCTTCCCCAAAAACCCTAGTTGTTTCCCCTTCTCATCATGTTCTAAACTTCCCCTAGGGCTAAGGGTTGATTATGTAAAGTAGTTGCAAGGATTGTACTGTTTTTAGGAATTTTCTGTTCAATAAAATAAACTTCAAGTTTGCTTATTCTGGTTTTTAACATCTTACAAGAGTATCGGGAGAGCATTGCGAGATTATTCATTTACTTAATATCGGGAGAGTTAAGTATACGAAAGGAATAAGTGCGTGTTCTCCAGTTTATGGTTGAACTATCTCGGACCTAGGGATAGGACGAGGTTAAGTGGCTAAGGAAGAATTCAACAACATCGGTGTTCATCCTTCGATTCACGCCATGAGGTATCATCTAAGACGTGTTCATCGACAGACTTGGACCTAGGGATAGGACAAGTCAAAAAAGGGATTCTTGCCAAGCTTGAAGTACAGAGTTGTGTGATCGCTGCCGCGACAACAACAGACTGCTGCCGCCGCAGGTGCTGCCGCGACAGAGACGACGACAGAACATGAATTTCTATACAGTGCAACACCTGCACTACCGAGCAAATCAATACCGGCCTATTTCTTTACCCTGAATCTTTTAATCTTTTATCTTCAGTATTCTTCATTATTCCTCTACAAACAATTAAACTCTCTTCCTTCTCTCTTGTGCAGCAATTCAAGGATAAAGCTATTTCCAGTCCTTGTGGATTTGACATCCGATACTTCGTGTATCACTTTATTACTTGCGTCGTGTACAATTGCACTCTATTGTGATAGACTATTTTACACGCAACACATCTCAAAACAATAAAAAAAGATGTTACAACCTTCTTCTAGCAGACACACTGAAATATAAAACCACGGCAATACATGCAATGTAAAAAAATTAATATATTATTTTTTCGAGTAGATTGCAAGCTTTTCAAGTTAGGTATCGAGTAGCTCGTCTCGTTAAGAACTCAAGTGGAGTCTAATGAAGTTGAGTGTTGATAAATCTTTGACCAAATCAAACTCGAGTAACTCGCTATCTGTTTTGTGTCATTTAAGACCCTACATTTAATTTACCATATATTTTTCAACACTTTTTATCAGTCAACTTAGAATGATCAAACTGTTAATCCTATGCACCAACATGAATCTGATAATATTTTTTTTGATACATTCAAAGTATTTTCCACTTCTATCAATATCGTTTTTAAAATTTAAGCATAATTTTTCTCCATAAAAACGTAATATGTATTACTATTGCATCTAATACTTACCGGTATTTTCAATACATGTAAATCAACTCATGCGATGAATGAATTTTTAAGTATAAATGTTATTATTTTTGCTTAAGCATGCTAAGGAATAGGATTGAATAAATTATTATTTACAAGTGTGGGTTTTGAATTTTGATCCCACACGTCTGCCCTTGTTCCCTTTACAGTGTTTGTTTGGTGGGCTTTGGGCCTAAGACAATAGCCTATATTAAGGCTTCCAATAGAGGGCTGTACCAAAACAATTTCAGTTGGGGGTTAAAATTAAAAATGGGCTTTCAGGTCAGGTCATAGATTAATGTCCAACTAAAGGCCCATTTACATCATATAGTGGGATCAAGGTTCGGATCAACTGACACCACCAATTGAATTGGAGACAATTCTTCAAACTCAATTTACTCTATTCACAACGTCAAAACTTAAACCATTGACATTGATTAAAGAAACTAATGTCTAATTTCATTAAACTAACTGATTGTTAATAGATTTATCCGACATTTTAATCATACAAATTGAAGCGAAAAATTAGAGGATGGTCAGAATCAATAAAAAAAATTCAAAACTGAAAACCGAAAAACGGTTCATTTATTTTCTCTGGTTTTTTTAAATATAATTTCTTCTCAATTCTTATGATTTTCTCTTTTTATTTTTTCAAAAGTGGTTGAATTGAGAATTGGAAGTGCAACCGGTTTGCGTTGATTATATGGATAATGACTCAATTAAGGATTTAAGGAGTTATGTGCAATATTTTTAGTGATGCGTATATGTGTTAAATGAGCTTTTGATATATATATATATATATATAAAAGTCTAAATGGAGTTCAAACTTATAAAGTACAATATTTTTATTTACATTGTGTATTTTTACATCGATATAAAATTAATATTTTGTTTTCATTTTACAAACATTTAACTTAATTTATTTTAAACTTTTTCTAAATATTTGTGCAGTCGCTTTTATTACGCCTATCCAAAATCATATTCAAATATACGTTTTTGTATGATATTTATTGAACACTACTACACTAGTATCTTAAAAATAATATAAAGTAAGAAGAAGATAAGGCTACCGCATTGTAGTTGAGGTACATGTACATGAGACCAGCTTTTTAGATGATGTGCATTTGTCATCATAAATGGTACTTTTTGGGGTGCACGTATACGTATTGCCTTAATAGCTTGGGAGAGCCGGAGAGGTGCCAAAATTCATTGGTTTTTAATGATATGGTATCTTACACTTGAACTTAAGCATCTTCAAGTGAAATTTAGAGAAATTTATTGAGTAGTCTCAATTATAAGTAATAACGGTATGTAATAAAGATTGAGAGAGACACAATTTTTTAAAAAAAATTTAAAAATTAAAAGAAAATTTTAAATTGGAGTAATGATAAAATTATATTTTAGTCTCATAAAATATTTAATTTATATTGTTGTCCCCTAAGTTTAAATATTTTTAAATGGCCTCCTCAATAAAATTAATAGAGTTTGGACCAAATTGATAAAAATGTATAAGCTTTGGGACTAAAACTGTGATTATCTCAATTACAAATAAGCCACATCATCATCTTCGTTTGTTTTTAACGGTCGGTACCAAAACAGAATAAAAACGTAATTAAAAACGTAACGTTAGGTATCATTTTGTCGAGAAAAATAGGTGAAGTACTAAAACAGGAACGCGGAAATATGTTGGATACTATTTATGTAGTTATCCTAAATTTAACCCTCATTATTTGCACATTATATTAATTTGGTCTTGTTTTTAATTAAAAATAATTTAATCTTAAAGTTAAAACCTTAAACAATAAACCTTAATACCCTAAACCTTAAAAGTTTAAATTTATAAATATATATGTTTCCCTAGTTACTATTCACAAACCCTCAAAACCCATCGACACCATACGGTACGATATGGCTGACAACTAGAATTGTTCACAAATCGTTGGCATATATGTTTAAATTTATAAATATATATATTTCTCCTTGGTTAATATTTTAACCGAAGTCACTTCTTTTTTGCTTGGAAGCTCAAATTTGTCAATTGTATTTGCTCACTTCATCTCCTTCATTTAATTCATTGTTCCCAACTTCAGTGTCTTTCATTGAAAGTGCAGGTGCTTCCTCTGGTTCAGTTTCACTATCACCATCTTTCAGTAATCAGTACCACCCTCAGTTTCTAGCCTCTGGATCTGCCTAAAAGCTGAATTTTTTACAGACCAAGATTCAATTTCGGATTTCAAAAATGTGTATCTTTTAGTATTGAATGCTTTAAGCTTTCTGCTGAACTATTGCTACTGAAACTATTCAAGCTCTCTACGGTTATGGGTTTATAACCTTCCAAATTGAAAACTGATTTATCGAACTGAAGATGGTATCCCGGTGAATTGAAAGGTTGGATCTAAGGACCCAAGTAAACAAGGAAACCAAGAAGATTAAAGAAGAAGATATTGTGAAAGCAAACACAAAGAAGCTAGTGCATTTGAAGGAGAAACTTCTTTGTCTCTCCATCAATGAAGTTCGCCAGTAAAATGCTTCAAAACACGGTAGAAAGAACAATTTTTTCAATGAGATTGGGTAGGGTTTAGGGTTAAATATGTTGGGAAATGTTGGTACACTTCATGACCCAGTGAAAAAATTATCCGGCGTATTCCATCAGTGATTCATGTACGAGGAACGAATCCGGGGTGAAAAAGGATGAAATGTTACCTTAATTAAATCTGAAAAACGCAGGGAATTAGGATAATTCAATTCTTCTAGCACGATATCGAATTCAAGTCGTCACAGCAACGTTCCGACATCTATGTAGACCACTCGAATAAAACGAACAATATTTTCTTTTCTAACTGTTAGAGAGATTTTTCATAAAAGTATACTTTGGCTGCGAGACCTTATACCTTTATATAGTATTCAAAACTCTAATTCTAATTAAATTCGAATTATTTAAATATACAATATATTTAACAATATGATTCTACTTCAATCAGGTTTCTTTAGAGATAAATATACATATATATATATATATAAGTTAATAGTGTCTGATAACTACAATAATTATCTAGTATTAAAATATATGTAAACGAAATTATTTATAATTACAATAATCATGATAATTTCGATTTTTACTTATTTCGTGCACAATAATTTTGTACACATGCTATATAGTCGATATTTATTCGTTTCAATCATAGGGTGTGACCCTTGTAGGTTCATGTAATGTTAGCAGTAATATCTAGAATAATTCTAATGTTACAAGCAATGAGTGACATCTAGCAATACATCATTGCTACCTAAGTTACATGAAGTCATGGTTCGACATAACCTATTTCGTGATTAACTCTTTTTATGTATTACATCATTTTGTCCTTATATCTAGACCAGGCACAAGTTATGGAATAGTCACACTTGTATAGTCCATCTAATATTTCTTGATATCTTGAGTAGACTATTATAAACGAATAATTATAATATCTCTTATCAATTTATTCGAGCATGACCATGCATTTTTAGTCTCACTCAATCAAGTGACCTATGATATTACTCCTATTATGTAGGAGGGACAAATCATATCTTGATCAACCATATTCCGCTACATAGATCGCAACATATTCAATATCAGTATTTATAGTGTAGTCAGTTACGACACACGTTTGATTGTATCAAAATATGTCACTCACAATGTTGAAAAAAACGATATTCTCAAGTATGAGGATCATACATGTAGTTATCACTATGAGCAATGTTGTGACTATCACATAATGACAAGAAACATGCTCATTGCGGGTTAATCCAATATGTCGTTCTCTAACACATACTTATGTATTGATATTGACATCTCTATGTCAATGATAACACTTTGTCATCAATCAATTATATATTAGTCTTAATATATTATTTTGTTCCATGCCCACAATAATATTCGGTAAGCACATCTTAAGAATAACTATATTTTTCTAAGAACTTTATTATGATTTAGTTTATTTATAAACACACGGAATAAGACTGAAATAATAATAATGACTTTATATTAATAAACAAAATAAAATAAGTATGTCTTTTACAACCATCTTATGATTGGTCTTTGGACATACTCCAACAAAATTGTTTTTAATTAAAAATAGGGTCAAATTGAAATAATGTTTAAATGATGATGGTTGAATTTATTATTTCTTTTCAAGTAGGACTAAATCATTTAAATGTGCAAACGTGGAGGACTGAATGTGTTATTATACAAAATGTTTTAACTGCCACATTGCCTTTGTAACGATGGTTAATGAGTAAGTGGTTAAATTGGAGCAAAACTAAAAGTTTAATGGTAGCATTGAAGTAATTGAAAGTTTGGTTACCAAATTAAATAATTAGTCAAAGTTAGTGACCATTTGCGAACTTTACCCTTTTTTAAGTTTTGTTTGAGTTTGACACTTTAAGTTCGATATGGTGAACCAAGTGGGTTCATGTACATTAAAATATTATTTTTTTCTCCCAATTTTTCTTGCATTTGACAAGAATTTTTTATAACCAATTGACCCACTAAACTGCACATAAATCCCCATGTATCTTCGTGTAACCATTAAACTTGTTTAAAGATTAAATTATTGTGGATTCAATCTTAAACCTTAAGTAGGATTAAATGGTATTTTATTTTATGAAATTGTATTTCATCATGATTTTAATATTTAAATTTTTTATTCAGTTTGATCCTTACATTTTTCTAACGTGAAACGTGATATTTTACCATGTTTTTTCTATTATAAAGAAACTATTTAGAATGACACAAGACACATAAAATATATTAAACTCGAAAAAAATATAAAATGGTTAAAATATCTTAAGAAAATCTAAAAATAGGAAAAAATCTCAAAATTTAAAAGCATCTTTTGGATTTTTGAAATACTTTTATGATTTTTTTCAAAATTAATACACATTT
Source organism: Hibiscus trionum (assembly GCA_030270665.1). NCBI lineage: Eukaryota > Viridiplantae > Streptophyta > Magnoliopsida > Malvales > Malvaceae > Hibiscus > Hibiscus trionum. Next base: position 21,181,051 of record BSYR01000022.1, read on the forward strand.
CAGATGGTAGGTTAGCTAAAGTGCCGCGTGACTATTATTTGATGTTACCGCCATAAATAAGGCTGATTAAAACCGGTTCGGTCATGGACACCCAGAGGTATTGATGAGGATGAAGAAGAAAATTCGATATTGATGAGGTATTCAAGACAAATTGACGAGGATGAAGTAGATATTATTGTATGGCATCTTCAACATCAACACAACCGATCGCCCATTCTGCTTCTACTTGACCAAAACTGAAACTTTCCAGAGCAGCCTCAGACTCTTCATTCTCACCATCTCAGTAACTTTCTTTTACAATCTAAACACATTGTTCATCCTATCACTCAACAAATGATATGAGACCAAACCTGAATAAACAAATGCTACACACTAAACCTATTTCTTCAACCATTGGAAAAGATTTCAAGCCCCACTTGTAGGGGTGTTTATTTTCGGATATTAGATCTAATTCGATTCGAAATTCCAGATTGACAAAATAGTGTTTCGTATTTGATTCAAACAAAAATTAGATATTCGATACTCAAATCGGATATTCAGATATCTGATTATTCGAATATATAATTCGAATAATCAGATCGAATATTGTTGAACACCCCTACACTTGTGTGCTCTGCTTAAAGTAGACTTGCAAGTTTGAAAGAGGTTTCAAAACAGTGCACAGACAACCAACAGGATTAGTCAAAAATTACAACACAACATCGCCGGATACCTCGGTTCACCAACCATCTACATTTGTCAAAAGATTTTCAGAAAAGTGCCTAACAATCAGCTCCTCGGTAATGGGATTTTAATTTAAGACCAGCTGTTGACCACCACCGGAAAAGCAACTTGCAAGATGATGCACAATTTAGAAGAACATCTCAAACAATGGAACAAAGCAATCTAAAAGATAAAATTGAGAGAGATTAAGCACACCATAAAGGTTAAATCTTTATTTGCAGGTCTTTTCTCAGTTAAATGAGAAAAACAAGGTGGAATACATAAAACCAACAACTTTCAGTACTTAATTTATAAGTAATTCTAACCCAGGAAAACATAATGGATTCGGGTTTGATTTAGTGGGAGGAAATCTTCAGACTCAGTGATTTATTAAACCATGCCTTCCAATTCCCAGGTGACTTCCTAGTAGTAATGGATTCAGCTGATTTTCCATCGGTTTCCATTTTCTCAGTCCCCGGCTTCTTGCACAGCATGAAATTCCGTGCCCCTTGTGATCCAATTGTTTCCCATGGAGACAGTGCTGCAATGAGAAACAAGCAAAACACCAAAACAAATAAATAAAAATCCAATCTTTCCCAAGTAAAAATAAAATGTTTGGATTTGAACAAAAACTTACCATCTGAGCCAGCACTGGGGCAATAAAGGAGGAAATCGTTAAGATTGGAGCCGAGAACAGGGAGGCGACCCTCACGAGCATATGATTTCAAAGCAGTATCAATGACAGCAGCGACGAGCTCTTCCTCGTTAACAACAAAACGGATCGGCCCGGCGCTTCCGAGAACGGTGACGCTAATCAGAAGCCGGTTCCCCTTGGGACCCTGGTTCTTCTTCTGCTTGTAAAGCATCATTCTTTCAACTTTTTTTAATCAAAAAACCAAAAATGAAAAAGAATCTAAACCAGAAAGAAATGAATGAATGATTTCACCAACAACGGAAAAAACAATGGGTTTTTTTCGTAATTTTTTTCTGGGATGTTAACAAAAACAAAAATCCGGGTTATTGGTGGGGGACAGAGAATTTTTCAAGGGGGTTTGGTGTTTGTTTATGGGTCAAGGCCGAGGCAGCGGTAGTACCAGCCTTCTTTGCAAGAACCGAATGCGAAAGCGGAGGCGGCGGAAACAGGGATGAGTGAGCTCGCCCTCGATTTGCAAAGGGAGAGCATCAAAATACTACAGCTCCGAATTGTTTCCACCATTCACAAAAATACCAAAAAGATGAATGCTTTTGATTTCCTTCTGAGAGTTGTAAAGTTTTGATTTTTTTTCCCTCAGTGTTGTTGTGTGTATTTAGGGTTTGATTTGTGCGAGTATATATGGGAGTTGTTTCCGTGTTGAATTCGTATTAAGGCCTGGAAATAGGTAAATTTGCGTGTCCGGTCCCTCACATAATGAATGCCCCTTCACTCGGCCAACCGATGTACCAAACGGCCATGTTTGGAATTTTCTCTTTCTTGAATAAATAACAGTAGTATTTTATTTCTTTTATGACCAAAATATAAATATTAAATTTCTTTTGACTTATTTTATTTTAGCAAAATATTTTTAAATTATATTATGTTTTAACACACACACAAAATTATTTGTACTTAGATCCAGATTATAAGTGTCTATGGACCGGATCCATTTCAATTGCAGCTTGAAATTTTTAATTTTTTTTCATCCAAGCTCCAATCTAAAATGGCTTTGATTATTGCAATATCATAATTAACCATTAATATTAAAATATATCAATATTTACAGTTTTTTAATTATAATTGTAATTATAATTAATATCGTTGACATATTTTTAATACAACCAAAGCCTCATTGACATATTTTTAGGAGTAATCACGTTGTGGAATGTTTAGATAATTATCGTAATTTGTAGGTTTCACTAAATTAACAGTGACCGGATGCCTTAAGTGTCACTCTTCAATTTTTAAACTTAATTAATATAATTTTAAATTTAAACTTACATAACTATATAATTATAATTTATACTACCAAACATTATATAAAAAAGGCTTAAAGGTTCGACAAGCCCCTAAATTTTTGTAAAAAAATCAATTAAGTTCCTAAATTTTTCTGCACCTAATTAAGCCCTCAAACTCAAGAAAAAAATCAATTTGACCCTTTGACCAACGTTGACCGTTAACTTTAACATTTTTTTGGAAATTTTTTGACACGTGTTGCAATAGGATAATGCCACTTGTCATTTCTAGGAATTTTTAAATTTTAAAAATATATAAAAAATAAGAAAAATCTGGAAAATTCTAAAAAATATTTTTAAAAAATATTTTTTTAATTTCAAAATTTATTCAAAAATATAAATAATAATTTTTCAAAATATTAAATATTTTTTTTAAAAAATAAAATAATAAATATTATTATAAAATTATATAAATAAATTTTAAAAATTAAACAATAAAAGTTATTTTGATTTTTAAAATATAAAACAATAAAAGTTATTTAAAAATATAAATCAATAAAAGTTATTTTAAAAACCAAAATAACTTTTATTGTTTTATATTTTCAATTATTTTTTTATAACTGTATCATAATATATATTTTTTAATTTTGTAAAAAAATTTAATCTTTTGAAAAAACTATTATTTATTATTTTTAATTAAATTTCAGAATTAAAAATATTTTATATTTTTAAAATAATTTTCCAGAATTTTAATTTTTTTATATTTTTCAGATTTTTTAAATAAAATTTAAAAATTCCTAAAATGACAAGTGTCATTATCCTATTGCGACGCGTTTCAAAAAAACTAAAAAAAAACGTTAAAGTTAACGGTCAACGTTGGTCAAATAATCAAATTGATTTTTTTTTCTTGAGTTTAAGGCTTAATTGGGTGCAAAAATAGTTTAGGGGCTTAATTAATTTTTTTAAAAGTTTAAGGGCTTATTGAATACTTAAGCCTATAAAAAATTACAATATAATTACAGTCTATCAATTAAACATATTTAACGAATATAATTTTTTATAATTACATGAGTAATTACTAGGATAATAATTATATTTTCGACGCTAAAATAATAATTATATTTTCATGCCGTGGGATTGAATTAACAAGGCTTGGGCCAGGTTTGTTCCACCCATGTTAAATGGAAATTTTACACACATTTGGTACTTGAGTCAATAGATGTTTATATTTTACAATTGAAATCAGTTAAATAAAAGTTTACCTCTTAATTAAGTATATTAAAAACTTTTATTGTCGAATACAACGAGTGACTCTAGTAGAAAAGATGATGATGTTTATCTTAAAAGATCTGAATTCAAGCATTTTATGTGTACAAAGTGTGTGTTGTCAAACGGTTAAGAAAAAAAATGAATATATATATATATATATATATATATAACTTTTATTGACAAATTAAAATTTAAGTGACATATTTTTAATACCTTACATATGTATTATTCAAATATAAATAAAAAAAGTTGATGAATAAATTAAATGTGAATTAAATATTAAGAATTTCTATGTAAAAATTATATGAATAAAATGATAAATTTTAAAAATGTCATTTTCAATAAAAACACACGTTTTACTTTCTTAGTGTTCCTTTGCCCCCCTTTACAATTTTTTAAATCGATATGTCCAACTTTGTTGACTTTTTTTTTTACTTACATATTTTCGCTAATATGATGGGAGTAATCATCAAACCAATCCGTCTAATACATTTCATATTTTATTGATGAAAAATTGAGAGCCCTTCGTTTTCATTATATTTATTTTACTAAATATCTAATTAAGTTGATGTCACGAATCAATTCTACACTAACTTAACCGAAAATGATCAAAATAATCTTAATTATTATGAAGGGTAATTATTTTATACATATGCGGTGAAAATTAAAAATTTTCACAATCACCTTAGTTTTAGGTTTAGTGGTTAGTTTAGGGTGTACGGTTAGGGGTTTAGGTGTTGGAGTATTGAATTTAGGGATATTAGTTAAAATGTAGGGTTTAGGGTCATAATGTAAGGTTTATAGGTTAAAACCTAAACCTTAACCATATTACCCTATAAACTAAATTCTAACCCTAAACCCTAAATTCTAATCATTATCCCTAAATTCTAAACCTATACACCTAATCTCTTAAAATCTAAACCAAGCCCCTAAACCCTAAAACTAAAGCACTTATAGAAACTTTTAATTTTCCACCGCCACTATATTAAATATAAATCTTATCAAGAATAACACATTTTTGTTTTGAAGGTGGATTGTCTTTTTCACATTCATGCAAATATTTGTTTTTGATAGATCCTAATCTTACCTAGAGGGGAGGGGAATGAAAAACTCTAGGAGAAGGAAGAGGGTGTTTCTAGTGGATCTAGAACCCATAACATAAGAGAAATAAGGGAATAAAGATGAGCAACTTGGCCAACCGACCAAATGTGCTTACATTCGTACAAATATTCAAATAAAGCAAACTAAAGATCATTTAATATTAATACAACTTTTACAAACCTTTATGCATTCTTAAGGAGTCAAACTCAAAACCTAAGTTAAACTAAAACAATTATGAACCAGTTGATCAAAACACTTGACGATAAATATACTACAATCACGTAGTTAGTTAACTATCCTCTAAGTTTAATTAAATATTAATTTAATTAGGGTAAAATATATAAATGATCACTAAATTAAGTAAAACCAATCTTTCTTGTCACTAAGGTTTAAAAAATTAAAATTAATTATTAAATTTATCAATCAATTACAAAATGATCCTTAAACAATTGTCGAAATTTATTATTATTTTACGAGTGCCGACCATTTTATAGCAATTTAATAAATTTAATGACTATTTTGTAATTTTTAAAATTTTAGTGATTAAAAAGATTAGTTTACGATTTCAATAAAATATAAGGTATTTTTAGTAATTATTTAATTATATATTTTTTTCAAACTAAAAATTGTAGAGTGCAGAGAACCATGTATTAAAATTAAAATAAAGATTGGATGCGATCATTAATTTTTTAATCCTATAATTAAGTAATTAACCATTGATTTTAAGTAGTAGGTGGTATGATTTTTCGTTACCAATCGTCATGCATGATTCCAACCTACTTGTTTTTATTATTATTATTATTAAATACTTAATTTCATGGTCATACCTACTTCTCCTCCCTCGGACGTACAAACGTATACCCACCATCACAATGATGAACACAATATTATTTTTTATTGAATCTAATAATATTAATTATGATTAAAATAATGTGTTTTATAAGTATAACATATGTTTGGTTGTTATTATAATACAAGATCTATATTAATAATCAATATTGGCGTTCGACAGGATGTACCAAGGAGTATTGGAGGGGGCAGTCGTACCCCTAAAATTTTCAAACTCCTATATAATTTATATATTTTTTATTCTCTTTGTATTTTTTTTTATCGAAGATCTAATTTCACACCCCTGACTTAAAATTTTGTGTTCGTCTTTGGCGTATGACAAGGGGAGCAGCATGAAGGACCGCTCAGAGCCCCACCTTCTACTTTCATAACGTCACAGATTTTTCAAGTGACAATCTAATAAGTTAATGGTTGCCCCTTATTTTTTAGCTGTCTTTATGGTGTTTTCTTAACAAAACAAAGAAAATAATGTCTTTGATAAAATTATAGTCATTGTCGCGACTATTTTTAAAACAGAGTGTAAAAAATAGCTTGACGATTGATTCTTTTTAAAATTAGGGTTTTTATCTATCTTAATTCATTTAATTCTGAAAATTAGGATTTTTTCATTTTAAATGGGCTTCCCTTTATTTATTCTTGAAAATCAATTTGGAGTCGCCATCGGTCACTTTGGTAGACCGGACACTATAAAAACAAACTAGAGATTCTTTTTATTAAAATTAAGGTTCGGGAGTCGGTTATGTGTGGAGAAGGATTAACACCCCCACAAACTCCTGTTATCGGTACCTTATTAGTTTCACGTGGCGTTTTGGTATTTCGAGCAACAATTTAAATTTAATTAAATCCTTAATCGTTAAATGAATTTCATTCAGAATGGAAGTATCCTTTTGCAAGAAAATACATTTAGAGCGAATATATGTTTTGAAACATCTAGTTATTTTATGATACTTTAATTTATATTCAAAATGTATCTCAACACAAAAGGTTTTAATGCATGTCCATTTATTTTCTTGTCACTTTTTAAGTTCAAACCTAATTAGAGCTCCAATTAATTAAATTAATTAAGAAAACTATGAATATGATCAAATTTAGGGTTTCTGTGATAACACCCAAACAATTAGGCACTATCCATACTAGGCCCTAAATTAATAATAATATTATTCATATTACTATAAATAAATCCGATTTTAATTGTAAAAAGGAATATTAAAATCCGATATTCAAATACGTTTCCGGATATTGTGATTTGTCGATCATCTTTAACAAACACAGACGATACACATATCGCACCATAACTGGTATCCTACCAAATTCATCTACTAATCATGTAAATACATATACCCACGAATCATAATACAAGTGAAAATATTCACCAACGTTTGTAAAGGGGGATATATGCGACTTTACCAGGATTTCTGACGTGTCTCAAGAAAGTCGCATCTTACAGAACGCGACTTTGCCAGGATTCCTGACGTGCCAAGAAAGTCACGTCTTACAGAACGCGACTTTGCCAGGATTCCTGATGTGTCAGGAATGTCGTGTCTTACAGAACGTAACTTTTGCAACTATAAATACCTTCCCAGTCGATCGAAGCCCACACCACTCAGTCGAAGAGAAAAACTGCATAGAAGTGCTTGAAGTTTTCGGTTGTAACTACTAATGCCAACAAATCACCTATCTGAAAAATTTATTCGCAAACATATTTTTTGGATATTGTGATTTGTCGATATTGTAGTTGCATCTATATGTTGAGTAGATGTTAATTATTTGGTATTTTTGTTCACGAGGATCGACAACAACAAATCAAAATATCCGAAAATTTGAGGTCTTTTTGAATGGCAGGCAAGTGACAATATCCAATAGACCTCCGAGATTCAAGACAAGCACCGGGTCTTGACCTTTTGTTCTAGCCTAGGACCCCTGCATGCAACCGGAGTCAAAGACCCAACCACCGAGCTTGAAGACATGCATTGAAAAATTGTAATTTGTACCCATAAACACGTGGTAAATTTTAAATTATTGTTCTTAATAGAAGACATGCATTGATACATGTAAAATATTACATCCAAATTACATATGTAAATTATATTTGTACCCCTAAACATGCGGTCAATTGTACCCTAAACTTGCAGACTAAAATAATTTACATATGAATTGATATAGACGAAAGGTGCAATAGTTTGTCCCATTTGTATGGCCAACGAGAGATGTGTCGTCGCTGTAGATAAATGGCCGACAAGAGTTGTCAACAACAACGTTACATGTGCGGGTCTTAACATAGCTTCGAAAATACCGAAAATGGTAGCGGCTTTGACCTGCGCTATCAAATGTAACTGGAACCCACCAAAAGCTATAACCCTGGACAAGATAGATAAAGTTCCAACTATTGTGAATTCGTGATACCGATCATTTGCGTGGCACCCCCCCCACGCGTTTTCGGATATTGTGATTTGTCGATCATCTTCAACAAACGCACGGTACAAACATCGCACCACAACAATTAGTATCCAGCCACAGCTGCATATACCCACAACTCACAATACAAATGTGAGTTTGCCAATAGGGTTCGTAAGGGAGGGAGGGCATATATAGCATGAAAATCGCGTCGTACAGAACACGACTTTTCCAAGATTCCTGACGTATTAGGTAAATCGCGTCTTTGCCCAAGAATAATTGTGTCAAGAATCGTGACGTGTCTGCAAAATTTATTCGAAAACTATTTTTTCGGATATTGTGATTTGTTGTTATTTGTAGTTGCATATCTATGTTCATTAGATGTTAACTATTTCGTACTTTTGTTCACGATGATCGAATAAAATATAAACTAATTAAAGAATAAAAAACGCAAATTTAAAAACATATACTAATTAATTAAACAAACCCAAATAAAATACAAATCATGATTAAAATAAAATATATACTAATTAGAAAACAAAAAAATATCAAGTTCAATATTTCCAAATAAAATAAACAACAAAAAACTAATGGTGCCTATGTCCATCGGTACCACAAGACGGTGCACGACGATGTCACTCCGGATCGCGTCGGGGTAGAGCGTCGTCACCATCATCACCACAACCATCATCATAACCATCCCCGGTTCCAACAGTTGCAGTACCGTTCGTTCTACCGGGCCCACTAAGGTAGAAAATCGACTATGCTGACGTTTGTTGGACAATTTCGGTTCCAAATGCGGCTGACATTGGAGGGGACGACATGAAGAGCACGTAGGGCATATAGCCTACAGGATAGCTAGAGGCACCACTCATCATCGCCAAAAGTTGAGCAAAGTGGTCTGACATAGAAGAAGGCGTTAAATAACCCTGACTTGAACTTTGAGTCAACTGTGGCCGCATCGGTGGTGGGGTAGCATCTGATGGTGGTGGTGGCGGTGCTGAAGAGGAAGGACCACCGCCGGAGGTGTTCCGTGCTCCCTTCTCCCTCGAACGCTGAGACTGTGGGCGGTTGTGTTGCTGACGTCGATACACGACCGCTGCCTCATCTGGAGTTAGAATAGACAACTTCCCATTTGCCCTAAACCACTCCTCGTAATCATCACTCACCATCGTCTCAAATATACAATACTTAGTCAGGGGTTGCCAACGCTGATTCAGCCTGTCCCTCTAGTGAGTGATATACGACTGATGGTGCACCGACCAATCAACCTACAGGACAATCAAACAATTGGTTTATTCTTTTTAAATATGAATTACTTTCTAATTAATAAAATAATGCGGTAAGTGTATAAATATTTATTACCTTGGGCTTCCCTTGTCGAGTGAGTTTGTGCAACTCATCCAAATTTGGAGGCTCGGTTGGGATACGTTGGAAACAACCAAATTATCGTAGGACGCGGTCGGTCGGATGCCACTCAACTGTTGCATAGCAGATGAGTGGTACATAGGCTGTCCAAACAAGCTTCGTCTCGACTGAAAATATCGGGATGTAATGCTGCAAGCTCGTATAAGAGTACGATGTCCATAAAAACTGTAGAATATATAAAGCATATATTAAAAAATGGAATTATGTATATTTAAATATAAAATTCCAGCTTCGAATAAATACACCAAAGTGTTACATGATCTTTTGAAAAATTCTCAATATCTTGTCTGATAACCGTCAGGCCCTTCGCAACACCAACATGAGTTAAACGAGTGGTCCACCTACAAAATAAGAAGATAATTTTAATTAATTATAATAATACGTCCATTAAAAAAATTAACAACTCTTTCCTTACCTCCGGGCTAGCGGAAAAACATATGGAGTAGGCTGTAGAAGCTCAGGGCGTAAAAATGACATTCTCCACCGCGCCCAGGACTGGAGCAACACCAAACAACCACCGATTCAATACTTTTCTAGATCAGTGTTCTTGCACAACTCCCTAAACAGAGTGGCCAAAACTGCGTATCCCCATCTCAGTTTACCGGCATCTTCAAAATTCTACAAATGACGCAACCAGATCATATGATCCTTGTCCCGAGTTTTGTCAAGCATCAATACTCGGCCGATCATCTGTAAAATATAAACGCGAGCATATGCCTACAATACGAAAATATATACTCCCTCCATCCCACTCAATGTGTCCGTTGTTAACTTTTCACGTAGTTTTAGGAAGAAAAAGTTTGTGTAAGAGATGTGATGTAAATTAATTAAAATGATAAATTTATCCTTAAAAAGTTGAACTTTGTTTTGTTTGAAAACTAAAGAAAGGGTAGCAAGGGAAATGCATATTGTAAAAGTTATTAATTTTTTCAATGGGACAATTTAAGTGGGACAATTTTAAAACACAAAAGGGACATCTTAAGTGGGACGGAGGGAGTATATATTACCATATGTAAAAAAATATTATTTCAATAATATTCACTAAAAAAATTGTTTTTACCTTCTTCACTCACGTCAACGGATACATTACCAAAATTATTCTGCAGCCACACTAGTTATATTTTTCTGCCGTAAAAACGCTCCAGCGCAGCCCCTAGCCCACTCAAACATGGGTCCAACCAAGCATCAGAACCGGGACCACTGATAGCCTCTCCATCAACAGGCAAACCTAGGATTAGGACACATCCTCTAGGGTAATCGTCACTTTGCCACAAAGGAGGAATGAGTGTGTCTCCAGCCTCCACCTCTCCAAAAGAGCGTTTACCAAATCAACGTCTATTTTTGCACCTCCAACAATTTTAGATGCTTGCAAAAACCCGACCTACTCTAAGTATGGTTCTATCAAAAGGTCCGGTAATATCGTCATCCAGTTGTAAGTAACCTCCAAACGTCGTTCCATATTCTAAAAAAATAAACGCATATATAAAAATTAAACTATATAAAAAATATAAAAAATACGTATCTACTATGAACAATATATAATAAAATAATAAAAAAAATAAAACGAGATAAAACTTACAAGTCTTCGATGATAATCGAACACGTGCTTGTGACCCAACCTTATTAATCCCGCCATTATATCAATCACGTGAAATCAACCAAGAAAGAAAATTTGAAAGATAGTTAATTTTTTTGGTGGGGGTAGAAGGGGGTTGGGGACCAATTTATAGTGGAAATCGCGTCGGTTGGGGTGCGATTACTGAATGAAAATTGCGTCATGTATAACGCGACATCAGAAACCGCATCTTACACAGCGCGACTTCTTCATAACCATATTGCGATAATTAAAATTTCAACCGTTCCAATTTATTTTAACACCCGGTTAAATAAAAAAGAAAGAAAGGTGAGGGTGTGGAGGCTCGAACCCGAGACCTCATCCCTCACTATCTAACGTGCTAACCATTTGAGCCAAGTGCCCTCTTCTGTCAAGTATTACCAAGAGTGATATTTGTTTATTAATCAAGGAGTTAGTTTGAGTTAGCTTTAATTTAACTCTGACTTTTCACCTACCCAACTTTAACACCCATTCCCCCTCTTTCGAGAACCATTCTCTCCACGTCCCTACCAACCCGTCTGGCCACCATCAAATTTCAGTCACCGCCGCGTCGTGGACTTCACCGCCAGCGTCAAGGGATCCGCTCAACCGTCCGACCGAACTTGTGGCAGCCACGCGCTGTTTTGGCGTGCCTTCACCGTCAAAATCACGATCGCAGCCCCGTTGTGAGCCCACCTCTGTTTTCTATCGATTCCAACCACATACGTCACTGGTTAGGAGCGTCGTCGGCTCGACTGTGTCCGTCGAAGGGAGACGCGTAAAACCCCTAAGGTTTCTAGTCCAATTGGCGTGGGGAAACTCATCGTCGGAGATCCGTGTCTTTTCTGGCAACTCTAGAACTTCAGGTTAGATCTGGTGAATTTCCGATTAGTTTTAGGTCGTAATCTAGCGATTTTTGTTGTTTCCGCTTAATGGGTGTTCTTTTTCCTATGGGCAGGTCGTTTTCGGCGTTTCCGGTGACTTTTCCGGAAGTCGTCCAGTGACCAGATTATTTGGGTAAGAGAACCGGCTCGAGCCAGCCTGGACCGGATGAACCGGTCGGTCCATCAGCCAAACCCGAACCGGTTTTGCCCAAAACCCAAACCCAATCAACCCGAGTCCGACCTGACCCTTCTCTGACCCGAACTAACCCGTGTCCGAGTTAACTCGCCCGAGTTGACTCACTGAGTTGACTCACCGAGTCAACTCAGTTGACATCCTGTTAGCTGCTAACCTCATCATGACTGGCTCCGTTGACCGTTGACCTGCTGACGTCAACGTTGACTTTGACCAAAAAGTTAAAATTTCTGAAAAAGCTCTAATTTATGTTTTTCGACGTCCTGAGTCCGTTTTTGAAGACAATTTTGCGAAATTCTGACTCTAAAAACCCCGAATTTAACCTTAAACCCAAATCATGCATATATACTTAATTATTCAATTCAGATAATAGTAAATCGAATAAGTGACTAAAATAGTGTATTAATTGTGTAAAGGTACTCAAGACGCGTGTGACCACTATTCAGCTCAGCCTAGCTCCTCTCGATCCGCTCACACTCATGCTTCAGTGAATATCAGTACGAATTTAAACTCTGTGTATAAGAACAAGTTTAGCACTCATTTCACATTATGACCGTTACTCTTTCATGATCTAGGATCCGACCCTGTATCCGAGCATATTGAGGCAAGTGTCCGTTAGACCCATCTCCGACCAGCTTTTGAGGTGTGTTCCATGTGTGCTATATTCTATTGAATGAATTGTATAATGATTACATATTAGTAAACAATCTATCGATTTAATCATGAACAATGTTATGTTTGATGAATGTTCAATTGTTATTGAAAGTGCACCACTATGTTAGAAAATGAGATGAAATGATGAACTGGATATATGATGACATTCTCTACCTACTGATGTATGTCCGCTCAATCTATATACTTGGTATGTGATTGCTTGATCTTTGATGGTATTGCCTGGCTGTCTGATGAATTTGATAGTATGATATGTTAGCTTGACCTATGATGGTACAATCTGTTTGTATGATGAATGATGAAAATGTCAGCTCTGCTCAATGTTATGCCCATTTATCTGTCAAAAGCATGAATCTTCCATTTCTGATACTCTGAATAGAAAATGTCTGTCACATGTATTCTGTTACTCATGTCTGGAATCTGAACATCGATTACTATTTGGGGTATACTGTTGGGTTATGTTATGAAGTTTCTACAGGTGCAGCCCTGATCCAGCTGATAAATCCTTATGGACTCAAGGTCTCCCCTTGGGTAGGTTTCGATGCTTTAGCACGGGTAAATCCTTATGGACCTAAGGCAGCCCTTAGGTGGCACCTATGCCCATCGGACTTAGGGTAAGTCCCTATGGATGCAGTTCTGGGGGACTGCATTTGGTGTAAGAATATAGGGTAGTCACTAGTGAACCCTTGCATGCACTCGAGCATTTGTATTGATTTGTTATGTGTTCTTATAATATAATTGATATGTATTTATGCTTGTTGATCTGCACTTATTGGAACACACTGAGCTCCCTAGCTCATGCCCTTCTTTTCTCCCCTTTCAGATACTTGTGATAGGCTACCCTTTTGGACCCGGCAACTGGAGGATCGACACATTTAGCATTTAGTCTGTTGTAATGTTCTTATCTTCCAAACTGTCTGTATTTGGGTGACTTATGCCTATATTTTGATACGACTTATCTTTTGATTTTGTCGGATGTTGGCAGTAGTTTATAACCAAACACTTTATGCTTTCATATCACATATTTTGTAACCACATGTTACTAAACTAATACTTACTGTTTTGAGATGGATTTGAAAGCAATACTGATAGATTTTATAATCGTTCTAAGAATATTATTGATATATCTTCGTTAACAGGTTTTAAAGTATAGTTCGTAAATCTCCTGTAGGGGGAAACTATATCAGTTTTGATATTTTGACTGAGATATTTCATAGGAAGTTTGATTATAGGTTGTGACCGCCCGGAGTTAGGTGAAACGCATAAGCGGGTCCGGTGGTTACATTTAGTGGTATCAAAGCTTTTGGTTTTAAAAAACTCGGGCTCTGTATGAGTCCATTTGACGCAATATTTGAAAAGTTTTACAAAAAGGTGTTTTGAAATGAGCTAAGTCACCCAATTTTGTCTACTTAATTGTGTTCGATTCTCCATTACTATGAACTGACCCTAAGCTTATTCGTTGTAGAGATCCTTTGCCATGAATGCTGTAGGAGGACGTCTACCTATTCGGAGACGCGGTAGACCTGTCTGGTTTGCTGACGCTATGAATGATCTGGTGGTTGAGCCACCTACTTCAGCTCCTGTCCCTGGTCCTACCGAGCCTTCCGTACCACTTGGCTCTACTGTAGTGACTGCTCCTCAGTCTGCCTCTGGGATCGATGTGTCTACTCCGGTTAGAAAAGCACCATCTTCTTCTGAGCCTCCCACATCTGTTACTGACGAAGCCCTTAGTAGGCAGTTTCTGTAGTTGATTACTGGTGCGGTTAGAGCAGCTGGTATTGTCCTTGAGGTTCCCATCTCTCAGACTTTGATCACGAATAGGGCAAGAACTTTTGATGGCCCTATTGGTAGAGCCCCGACCGAGGCAGAGGACTGGCTCCACGATCTAGAGAGGCGTATGGATTCTTTGGGTCTTGAGTCACACAAGAGATATTTAGGAGCCGTCTCTATGTTGTATGGGAATGCCCGTACTTGGTGGGAATCTGTGGTTAGTAGTGTTCCTGCGACCTGTTTTACTTGGGACTTCTTCAAGGAGCGCTTCAAGAGCCGCTTTGTTGGCGAGAGCTACATAAGGCAGATGCAAGAATGATTCAGGACCTTGACTCAGGGAGATATGTCTGTATCCGAGTATGAGACAGAAATCTTGGGCTTGCTCAGATTTGGGGCTAGTTTAGTGCCTACCGAGAGGGAAAAATGTCGTAAATTTGTGATGGGGCTGAGATATGAGCTATGTGTACATGTTGTTGGTCATCTGGATAAGGACTTTGATACTATAGTTGAGAAAGCTAAAGACCTGGAAGAAGTTGAGCTAGCAGCCACTGGTGAAGGTAGAGTTGACCGAGAGCGGTCTAAGAGGCCTCATATTCCCGAGCCTTCCTCGCGTCCTGGTAAGAGGAATCGTACTTCTGGTCATCAGAGAGGTAATTTTGGATCCAGGTATGATGCTTCTTCGACCTCAGCTGCTAGTAGAGGTGATTCGTCTGGTTTCACCACTGTACCCCTTTGTATGCACTGTAACAAGCGACATGGGGGCGAGTGTAGAAGGAAGACATGTACATGTTTTTGATGTGTTTCCAGAGACCATTTTCTGAAGAATTGCCCCGTTTCATCTTCTGCACCTTGGGCATCCTCCCAGACCCCTGCACGCTCACAGACTTCCGTACAGACTTCGGCCAGGGGTCGTAGTCAGAGTAGACCCTCGACATCTGATGCTAGGACAGACTCTAGAGCACGATCCTATCAGAGTGGAGGACCAGTTTTGTCTGAGGCTAGACATCCAGCACTTGTATATGCCACCAGGCGACGTGATGATAGAGATGAGTCGGATGTTATAGCAGGTACATTTACCATCTTCTCTGTCCCATACTTTGCATTGCTCGATAATGGTTCTACCCACTCCTACATTTCAAGATCTGTTTCCTGAGACCTTCCATTTTCGATAGAAGCCACAGAGAATGTTGTTACAGTTACGAGACCTTCATCACTTGTCTCATGAATACAAAGGGTTCTCTATCCTAGATTGAAGAGATTCACACTGTCAGCGAGTTTCTTGATGTCTTTCCCGAAGAGTTGTCCGGGTTACCTACGGATAGAGATGTTGAATTTGAGATTGAGACTTATCCGGGGTCTGCACCTGTATCCATGAATCCCTATCGTATGGCCCATAAAGAGCTTAAAGAGTTAAAAATTTAGTTGCAAGAGCTGCTTGACCGAGGTTTCATTCGACCTAGCTCTTCACCTTAGGGAGCTCTAGTCTTTTTCGTTAAGAAGAAAGATGGTTCACTCCGATTATGCATTGATTATCAGAAGTTGAACAAACTGATATTTAAGAACAAATACTCGTTACCCAGGATCGACAATTTGTTTGATCAATTTCGGGGAGCCACAGTTTTCTCAAAGATTGATCTTCGGTCTGGATACTATCAACTGAAGATAAAGGGATCTAACGTTGCGAAGACATCTATCCGCACTAGATATGGGCACTATGAGTTTCTTGTGATGCCTTTTGGTCTTACCAATGCACCAGCTGCCTTCATGGACATGATGAACCGTGTGTTCCGACCTTTTATTGACTAGTTTGTTGTGGTGTTTATTGATGATATTTTGGTTTATTCTCGGACAGAATCTGAGCATGTTGAGCATTTGAAAATTGTTCTGCAAACTTTGAGAGAGCATCATCTGTATGCTAAGTTGAGCAAGTGTGAATTTTGGCTCAGAGAAGTGACATTTCTGGGGCATGTTGTATCAACTCGAGGTATCCAGGTTGATCCCAGTAAGATCGAGGCTATCACCAGTTGGAAGCAACCCAAGAATGTCTCTGAGATCCGTAGCTTTCTGGGTTTAGCTGGTTACTACTGCTGCTTTGTCGAGGGTTTCTCCATCATTGCTACCCATTTGACGAAGCTTTTGAGGAAGAATGTTCATTTTGCTTGGTCTGATGCCCAGCAAGCTAGTTTTGAGAAACTGAAGGCAGCTTTGACCGAATCCCTGGTTCTTTCACAACCCGAGTCTGGGAAGGACTTCTCAGTGTATAGTGATGCTTCACACTCTGGGCTTGGTTGTGTACTGATGCAGGATGGGAAGGTTATCGCTTATGCATCACGTCAGTTACGACCAAATGAGTGTAACTATCGGACCCATGACCTCGAGTTAGCTACGGTGATCTTTGCTCTAAAAATCTAGAGGCACCATCTCTACGGAGAGAAGTGTTATATCTTTACTAATCACAAGAGCTTGAAGTATATCCTCACTAAGAGGGATTTAAATATGAGGCAACGTCGTTGGCTTGAGATTCTTAAAGACTATGATTGTGAAATTGAGTATCACCCTGGGAAAGCCAATGTTGTTGCCGATGCCTTGAGTCGTAAGACCATATCTGATCTGAGATCCCTGTTTGCCAGGATGAGCATTTATAGTGATGGCAGTTTGCTAGCGGAGTTGCAAATTAAACCAACCTTGGCCGAAGAGATTAAGGCCAAGCAACTTTAAGATAGTTCCTTACTTCCAGTCATGCAACAAGTTGAGCAGGGATCCACATCTGTTTATGCCTTCAATCAGGATGGCGTTCTATGCTTCAAGGGTCGTTATTGTGTTCCCGATGATGCCGACCTGAAGTGAGCCATACTTTGTGAGGCTCATAGCAGCCCTTATGCTATGCATCCTGGTGGAGACAAGATGTACCAGAATCTAAAGCAAAGGTGCCGCTGGGAGGGTATGAAGAAGGATATATCGGATTATGTATCGAAGTATATGACTTGTCAGCAAGTCAAAGCGGAACATCAACATCCTTCTAGTTTATTATAGCCCATTAAGATTCCTGAGTGGAAATGAGAGTGTATCACGATGGATTTCGTTACCGGGTTGCCTCTAACTCCTTCTAAAAAGGATTCTTTCTGGGTTATTGTTGATCGACTCACCAAGTCAGCTCACTTTATTCCTGTACAAATTACTTATTCTCTAGAGAAGCTGGCTAGGCTGTATATCTCAGAGATCGTCAGTTTGCATGATGTACTCTTATCTATCATATCTGATCAAGATCCGAGGTTCACTTCTCATTTCTAGTCTACCTTGCATAATGCTTTGGGTACACGTTTGAATTTCAGCACATTATTTCATCCGCAGACTGACGGACAGTCCGAGAGGGCAATTCAAGTTCTTGAAGATATGTTGAGGGGATGCGTGATAGACTTCCGCGGTAGTTGGGAAGATTTCTTGCCCTTGGCCGAGTTTGCTTATAATAACAGCTATCAGGCTAGTATCCACCTGACACCTTATAAAGCTTTGTATGGTCGCAAGTGTCGAACTTCTATATGTTGGACCGAGCTGTATGATAAGAAGACTTTGGGTCCGGAGTTGGTTCAAGAGACCGAGTAGACTGTCAGATTAATCTGTGATCGCCTGAAAGAGGCCTTTGACAGACAGAAATCTTATGCTGATTAGAGAAGAAAGGATAATGAGTTTGAGGTCGGTGATCAAGTCTTTCTGAAAGTATCTCCATGTAAGAAAGTTCTGAGATTTGGGCCAAGGGTAAGCTGAGTCCGAGATTCATTGGGCAGTACCGTATCGTGAAGAGAGTTAGGCCAGTTGCCTATCAGCTTGAGTTACCTCCTCAGCTCAGTCGTATCCATAATGTCTTCTATGTGTCCATGTTGAGGCAATACCATCTAGATCCGAGTCACGTCATTCAGGTTCAGGATGTAGAGTTGAGACCAGACTTGTCCTATGAGGAGGAACCAATTCAGATCTTAGATTTTGATGAGAGAGTTCTGAGGAATAGACACATTCCGATGGTGAAGGTACAGTGGAGAAATCGGAGTCCTAGTGAGGCTACTTAGGAGATCGAAGGATCCATGAGAAAGCAGTTTTCGCATCTGTTTGATTCAGGTAAATTTCAAGGACGAAATTTCTTTTAAGGAGGGGAGAGTTGTAACACCTGGTTAAATAAAAAAAAAGAAAGAAAGGTGAGGGTGTGGAGGCTCGAACGCGAGACCTCAGCCCTCACCATCCAGCGTGCTAACCATTTGAGCCAAGTGCCCTCTTCTGTCAAGTATTACCAAGAGTGATATTTGTTTATTAATCAAGGAGTTAGTTTGAGTTAACTTTAATTTAACTCTGACTTTTCACCTACCCAACTTTATCGCCCATTTTCCCCCTCTTTTGAGAACCATTCTCTCCACATCCCTACCATCCCATCCGGCCACCATTAAATTTCAGTCACTGCCGCGTCTTGGACTTCATCGCCGGAGTCAAGGGCTCCGCTCAACCGTCCGACCGCACCTGTGGCAGCCACGCGCTGTTTCGGCATGCCGTCACCGTCGAAATCATGATCGCAGCCCCATCGTGAGCCCACCTCTGTTTTCTGTTGAATCCGACCACATACGTCGCCGGTTAGGAGCGTCGTCGGTTCGGCTGTGTCCGTCGAAGGGAGACGCATAAAACACCTAAGGTTTTTCGTCCAATCGGCGTCGGGAAACTCATCGTCGGAGATCCGTGTCCTTTCCGGCAAGTCTAGAACTTCAGGTTAGATCCGATGAATTTCTGATTAGTTTTAGGTCGTATTCTGGTGATTTTTTTGGTTTCCGTTTAATGGGTGTTCTTTTTTCCTCTGGGCAGATCGTTTTCGGCGTTTCCGGTGACTTTTCCGGCGGTCGTCCGGTGAGCAGATTATTTGGTTAAGTGAACCGGCTCGAGCCAGCCTGGACCAGATGAACCGGTCAGTCCACCAGCCAAACCCGAACCGGTTTGGCCCAAAACCCAAACCCAGTTAACCCGAGCCCATCGCCCGAGTCCGACTCGACCCGTCTCTGACCCGAACCGACCTATGTCCGAGTCAACTCGCTCAGTCAACTTAGTTGACCCCATGTTGGATGCTGACGTCAGCGTTGACTGGCTTCGTTGACCGTTGACCAGCTGACGTCAACGTTGACCAGCTGATGTCAGCGTTGACTTTGACCAAAAAGTCAAAATTTCCGAAAATCCCTATCTTATGTTTTTCGACGTCCCGAGTCCGTTTTTGAAGCCATTTTTGCGAAATTCTGACTCTAAGACTCCCGAATATGACCTTAAACCCAAATCATGCATATGTACTTAATTATTCAATTCAGATAATAGTAAATCGAATAAGTGACTAAAATAGTGTATTAATTGTGTAAAGGTACTCGAGACGCGTGTGACCACTCTTCAGCTCAGCCTAGCTCCTTCCGATCCGCTCACCCTCATGCTTCAGTGAATATTAGTACGAATTTAAACTTTGTGTATAAGAATAAGTTTAGCACTCATTTCACATTATGACCGTTACTCTTTCATGATCTAGGATCCGACCCTATATCCGAGCGTACTGAGGCAGGTGTCCGTTAGACCCATCTCCGACCAGCTTTTGAGGTGTGTTCCATTTGTGCTATATTCTATTGAATGAATTGTATAATGATTACATATTAGTAAACAATCTATCGATTTAATCATGAACAATGCTATGTTTGATGAATGTTCAATTGTTATTGAAATTGCATCACAATGTTAGAAAATGAGATGAAATGATGAACTGGATATATGATGACATTCTCTGTCTACCTGATGTATGTCCGCACAACCTATATACTTGGTATGTGATTGTTTGATCTGTGATGGTATTGTCTGGCTGTCTGATGAATTTGATAGTATGATATGTTAGCTTGACCTATGATGGTACAATTTGTTTGTATGATGAATGATGAAAATGTCTGCTCTACTCAATGGTATGCCCATTTATCTGTCAAAAGCATGAATCTTCCGTTTCTGATACTCTGAATAGAAAATGTCTATCACATGTATTATGTTACTCATGTCTGGAATCTGAACACCGATTACTATCTGGGGTATACTGTTGGGTTATGTTATGAAGTTTCTGCA
Source organism: Hibiscus trionum (assembly GCA_030270665.1). Lineage (NCBI taxonomy): Eukaryota > Viridiplantae > Streptophyta > Magnoliopsida > Malvales > Malvaceae > Hibiscus > Hibiscus trionum. The sequence continues at coordinate 21,201,953 of BSYR01000022.1, forward strand.
GGTGCAGCCCTGATCCAGCTGATAAATCCTTATGGAATCAAGGTCTCCCCTTGCGTAGGTTCCGATGCTTTAGCACGGGTAAATCCTTATGGACCTAAGGCAGCCCCTTAGGTGGCACCTATGCCCATCGGACCTAGGGTAAGTCCCTATGGATGCAGTTATGGGGGACTACATTTGGTGTAAGGTTGGAGGGTAGTCACTAGTGAACCCTTGCATGCACTCGAGCATTTGTATTGATCTGTTATGTGTTCTTATGATATAATTGATATGTATTTATGCTTGTTGATCTGCACTTATTGGAACACACTAAGCTCCCTAGCTCATGCCCTTCTCTTCTCCCCTTTCAAATACTTGTGATAGGCTACCCTTTTGGACCAGGCAATTGGAGGATCGGCACATTTAGCATTTAGTTTGTTGTAATGTTCTTATCTTCCAAATTGTTTGTATTTGGGTGACTTGTGCCTATATTTTGATATGACTTATCTTTTGATTTTACCGGATTTTGGTTGTAGTTTATAACCAAACACTTTATGCTTTCATATCACATATTTTGTAACCACATGTTACTAAACTAATACTTACTGTTTTGGGATGGATTTGAAAGCAATACTGATAGATTTTATAATCGTTCTGAGAATAGTATTGATATATCTTCGTTAACAGGTTTTAAAGTATAGTTCATAAATCTCATGTAGGGAGAAACTATATCAGTTTTGATATTTTGACTGAGATATTTCACAGGAAGTTTGATTATAGGTTGTGGCCACCCGGAGTTAGGTGAAACGCATAAGCGGGTCCGGGTGGTTACATTATTAATGCGAAAATCGCGGCTGACACAACGCAACTTCACCTTATCGCGACGAGTCGTTTGAAATTCTCGTGGAAGTCGCGTTCTACATAACGCGACTTCAATTTATTTTTAAAAAAAAATAAATACCGGATAATATAATACACATCAGACTTAAGTTGCTTCCTGTACAACGCGATTTTGGATCTCGCACCTTGCAGGACGCGATTTTGCCTGACGTGGACCAAATGGGGGGTATTTTTTCAATTTTTCCCCAAAAGGGAATGTCTGGACAAATTAGCCTTACTAATATGTATTATAATATAAAAATTAATTTTAATATAGTATTATTAAACATATTTGATGTATATATAAATTTCTTATTATGAAATTATTTTTAATATAATTTGATTAATTTGAAGCATATGTATTAGACTCATATGTTTAAATGAATAAAATATTTAAATTATATATGAGAATATGTTTTACCTCAAAAGTATACGTGAGTTATTTAAAGCATGATGCATGCTCATTGCAGCTTATTTAATTTTAAAAAATTATTCTCAATTCGTTGTTACAATCCTCTAGAGTGAAGTCATTTACTAATCCTTCGTATTTTGTATATCCATAAAAAGATAGACATTGACATAGATGAAGGGTTCTTAAGGCCAAAATGGACAAAGGCCCTATTATTAGTTTAAAGTATCCAATAAATTTAATTTAATAGCAATTTGGCCAATGTTAAATGTACACGGATTTTAAAATATTTAACAAAGTAGTGATATAACTGAAGAAAGGTGGGCATATGCCCTTATTTTTTAGTCTAATAATAATTTAGGTTCATACAAGTTTAAATATTAGATAAATTAGACATTTCTCGACAAATTATGAGTTCAAACACTTATTGAATCTTCATATTTTTTTAAATTTAGTAATTTGGCCTCTCCCAACATTCAATTCCGACTTTATCATTAAATTTTGACTATAAATTTTAAAACTGTTTCATATTTGGAGAAAAAAATTACGTAGTTTAACTTGCGCATGTGCTGTCCTTCATGAAATAAACAAAGACACTGTCGCACGAGGCTAAGGCTTTGTTTTTTGTTGTGGGGGGCAAACCAAGGTTTGAGGCAAACTAAAGTTTTGCAAAAACTAGAAAAACTAGCTTTTGGCAAACTAAGGTTTGAGAAGTTAAAATGGTGGGCAAACTAAAATTTTGACACTCAAAAGTAGAGTGTTTTTTGTTGCTTTTGCTAAAACAATATGTTTGGGTTGGTAAAAGCAACTAAAAACAAGGTCTCAAGGGTAGGGGTATTTTAAAAGTAGGAGAGTAGAGTGAGAAAGCTACACGCGTACAAATAATAAGAAATTTGATATTATTCAAATAAAATATTAAGTTTAATTTTCGAATGAAAAAGTTTTAAGAAATTTTTATTATTGTTTAAGATTTTAACATGTTCGGTTTTAAATGTAAGATTCATGTGACAACCAAATATTAAAAAAAAAATCTCTCAATTTCCCCTCCTTTCTTCATCTGCACATGGGTTATCTCAATTTAAATGAAATATCCTAAAACCTAATTGAATTAATGATTGTGTTGACTTTCAGAGCCAAAAACTTTGGTTTTCTTTTTAATATGTTGCTCTAATTATAACGTAGTATATGTTTAAAGTTTTTAGCCCTTTAATAATACATACACACTGTATATACATAGTGCTTAACCCGAATAACGTAAATAAAATACATTATCTTTTACCATTAGAACCACTCAACGAGTTCAAAAACTTTGGGTTAATTATGAATAATTACACAATGACATATTCTGACCAGAGGCTATTCAGCTAATTAATAATATTTTCTTCACACGTTAAGTCAAAACTAGGCATTGAATGATTAATTTGAATATTAGATTTAATTAATGTAATTTTTAGAGATTATAATAAATATGAGTGATTATTTGATCGTGTTGAGTAAAAAAAGAGTTAATCAAGTTGATTAGTTCTTTTATAACTCAAATTTTATTTGATATATTTTTTTCAATTCAAGTCGAGTTGTTCGAGTTTCTGTTTAAATTTAATTGTAAACATTTATCATGTTATGATACTAACGGGTTTTAATTTAAATGATTTTCTATAACTATATATGATATACACATATATTTTTTCATATGCGATTTGCATATCTCAAGCAAAGTTATTCGAAGTTCCATTTTACAACTCAAACATTATTTGAATTTTTTTCGAGTCGAGATTATGAAATTACAATTTAAATCAAACCGAGTCTAATTTTCGTGTTAAATCGAATATTTTTTAAATTGAGTTTTATTCGCACTAACAAAAAAAAGTTTTACCCGAGTCTTCTTCGGTTAGGTTTAGATGATTATATATAAATGCAACTTGCTAACTTTCACGTGCTTGAAATATAAGGAAACTTTTAATTTTGAACGTCAATTCCATTCTTATGATTTATGAATGATCAACCCATGTGGCTGGAACTGGACTCGGAATGCTTTTAAGAGCTGCTTTGAATTAATTTCACATGTTAAATGATAAATCGAAACGGAATATTCTTAAAATTTTATTTTTTTTTAAAAAAAGGATGTGGTTGGATATTATATAATTATTGTAAATATAATTATTAAAAATAATGATTAAGTTTCCTGTAATTATAAAAAATTAATTCCTTTCCGTTTGGTAGTAAAAAAACAACCTAATTAATTATTGGCTTATATGTCATATTAGTACCTAAAGTATGCTAATTTTTTTTATTTTGGTATATAAAGTATTTTTTGGTCAAAATAAGTACCTAAAGTATACTTTTTGGTTAAACTAGGTATCTAAAGTATAATTTTTGGTCAAATATGTACTTAAAGTATTTTTTCGTCAAAGTAAGTATCCAAAGTATGTTTTTTTTTATCAAAACATGTATCTAAAGTATTTTTTAGGTCAAAACATGTACTTAAAGTATACATATTTTTTTATATAGGTTACTAAAAATTGTCATGTGACATTAATTAAAAGGATTATTAACCTATACAATGTCGGTGTTTCCACAAGCGCCTTAATTATAGGGTTTAAGGTTTAGGGTTTTAGGGGTTTATAATTTAGGGTTTATGGTTAGAAATTAGGGTTTGTGGTAATATGGGTAAGGATTTAGATTTTAATCTATAAACCCTAAATTTTAACCTTAAACCCAAAATTCTATCAACAACCCCTAAATTCAAAACTACTACGCTTAACCCCCTAAACTTTAAACCCTAAACGGAATCCCTAGCCCCTAAAACTAAGGCGCTTGTGTAAAAAAGTTTACACAAGCGATTGTGTATAGAATAATTACCCTGATTAAAAAATATATTATGTGTCTATTTTAACGAAAAAATACTTTAGGTACCTATTTTGACCAAAAAGTATACTTTAGATACCTATTTTGACCAAAAAATACTTTAAGTACCAAAATGAAAAAGTTGGTATACTTTAGATACTAATATGATATATAAGCCTTAATTATTTGTGTATCATATTTCTCAACTTCCATAAAAATTGGAACAAGTAATAACGTTTAAATTAATTTCACTTTATGATCGTTTATTTATATAAAAATTTACAAGTTATAAATTGAATTTCATATACACAGAATTCATAATTTCATATTTTTTATTATAAAGAAAAGGAAAAGGATTATAATAAAACTCGAAAATATTAATTAAAACTAAAACAATATATTTGATCAATACAACGGTATTTGTCTACTGTTCACAATTTTGAGCTTATTTATTATACGTAACTTACTATTCACACGTTAGAAAATGGATATATTTTTTTAGGTAAAGTAATATGACCATGATATTGATAAGGATGTCTACCACGTGCGACGAACATTGCTGAACACCACTAACGATGAACACTATTATTTTTTAAAAAAAAATTTAAATGAGTAAAATTATAATTAAAATTATCTCTTAAAAAAATAAAAATCAAATTTAATAATTACTTTATAATATTTTTTTAATAGGTTAGAATCAAATATACTCAATTCTCCTAAACCCTAACAAAATCAATCTCTTAAAAAAATAGAAATCAGTTTATAATTTTTTAATAAATTCGAATCAAATATACCCAACTCTCCTAAACCTAAACCTAAACTGATTTGTTAGGGTTTAGGGTTTAAAATTTAGGTTTAGGTTTAGGAGAGTTGGGTATATTTGATTCGAATTTATTAAAAAATTATAAACTGATTTCTATTTTTTTAAGAGATTGATTTTGTTAGGGTTTAGGAGAATTGGGTATATTTGATTTAAATTTATTAAAAAATTATAAATTGATTTCTATTTTTTAAGAGATTAATTTTGTTAGGGTTTAGGAGAATTGGGTATATTTGATTCTAACCTATTAAAAAAATATTATAAAGTAATTATTAATTTTGATTTTTATTTTTTTAAGAGATAATTTTAATTATAACTTTAGTCCTTTAAATTTTTAAAATTAAAAAAAAAATTAATGGTGTTCATCGGTGTTTATCGTTAGTGGTGTATATCAATTTTCGTAGTCGTTGTAAAATTTTCCTATTGATAAAGTGTCTTTCGTATTTGCATACCGAATTGGTAATGATAATATTACTCGGTCTAAATAATCGAGCTATATTATAATTTTTGTACATATTCATGGTTTTTATTTTTTGAATTCAAAATAATTATACGTATTTAAACTCATAATAACCAAATTTATACTCAATCAACATCTCATTAGCAGTTTTATTTAGGGAGGGCCATTCAACCAATCCTGACGGGTTCCGACTTGATCTGATCTTATAGGGTCGGACTTTTTAAAGAAAATTTTAAGTTCTGGTTGGGTTGAATTCGAGTTTTTACTCTAGAATTCGGGTTCGAGTCGAATGGAACATCATAAAATATTGGGTCGAGTCGAATTTTAAATGGAGGTGTTAAATTTTTAGGTTGGGTGCTGATTGACAAAAAAGTCCGACCCATGACCATCCCTAGTTTTATTCCATGAGTAATCTATAATTATAGAATATAAATTATCTATCCCCTTTGGTGTCCCTATATATATCCCTACACTAAAAAATTAGTGTTAGGGTTTAGGATTAAGGTTTAAAGAATCATGGGTAGGATGCATTTTTAGGGTTTAGAATTTAAAATTTAGAATAAAAACTTAGCATTTAATTTTTTAATGTTGTGACATAGAAAGAGATACTGAAAAAAAGCAGATGATTTTTGTACTCTCTCTGTCCTACTAATATTGTCACATGTTGACATTTTTTGGGTCAAATATTTTCAACTTTAACCTCTTATAATTTAAAATTTATTATTGATAAAAATATGAAAAATATATTTTAAAAACTTTTAGTCAAGTAATTTTTAAATATTTTTTTTATAAATTTTAATTAATTAAATCATTTAAAGAAACTATAGTCAAAGTTAAAAAAAATTGACCAAAAAATATCAACATGTGATAATTTTAGTTAGGGGTGTTCAAATCCGAGTACATGGGTATTCGAGTACCTGAAGTACCGGCTACCCAGAGCGCCGGGTAGTTCAAAGTGCGGCCCGTGTCCTGACCCGAGTTTTGCGGGTACCCAGAAATTCTGGTATTTAGGTACCATATATTAAAATATGTAATTTTTAAATATAAAAATATTTTATTAGTTTAATATAAAAATATGTATATTAAATAAAAAATATTAATTTTAAAAATACCCGAGTATCCGGTTGTAACCGGGTACTAAAAAATTCTTAATTTTGTGACGCGGTCCCGACTCGGGAAATGGCAGGCCGACTACTCGACCCGAAAAAATAAATCAGGTAAATATTCGGTTATTTATGTACGGGTAATCGAGTAGTCAAATTGGGTTAAGTATTTTTAAACACTCCTAATTTTAGTGGATAAAAAACAGAATTAATCCTTGAAAAAAAAAATAAAAGGTGCTAGATGTTAGCCGTAAATATTGTATCCAATAATAATTAAAGCATAAAAAAGTCCTGGTTTGGTATTTTGTTTATCTGCAGATAAGTTATCATTTTGAGCAGAGATTTCACATGCATGAACCATGATACCAGATTCGGTTCAAATCTAAATCTGAGCTAATTTAGATTTGTAATTATGTAAGAAACCATGGGGTTGCCGTCGATCCATGTCATGCCATGTGCTGTCTTCATGGATTCAAGTCCAGTTTTCATGGCTGTCATTTGCTAAGCCTTGAAGTTTGAGACAGAAACTGTTTGAATGCCGCTTCACTGTCATTGTCTGTATTCTATGTATTAATATTTCGGCTACCTTTTTGTTATTCAGTGTTCTTCCACCATGTGATTCAATCTAAAAGCAAAAATGTTTCAAAGAATATTCTTATGGTTTTGGAAAAATAAAATGAAACCTATGGTTTTGTTTATATGAACGTATGGAAAAGATCATGTTAGGTGGTTAGGTCAGTAGAATGTTTTTTGTTTGTGGGTGATGGACTGGACTCGCCATAAACTTTTGTGGAGGGATATGAATCTACGTATCAATACCACAAGGGATTGCATGGTTTCGAGTAGGGATGTAAATAAGCAGAACCTTTGATCAGATGAACTGTTCGTGAATCATTTGTATAATATTTGTTTATTGAATTTTTTATGTTCATTTAATATACTAGCAAACATGAACAGAGGTGTGTACGGTTCATTTATGTTCACGAAACAATTTCGTTTATTGACTCGTTTATAAGCCCATTTACCCGAGTCTATTTTATTTTTTATTTTTTTATATTTTAAATATTGGTGAAGATGATGACTAAATTGAACACGTTGTGAATTTTGGAGTTCAAAATTTAAAGCATGATGAGCTTAAGGATTAGTGGCGCAATTTCGCCATGTTCATGAAAGCTAAACAAAAATGTGCAAACATGTAAACGGACATGTTGGCGAACGCTAAACAAACATGTACGCGAACGCTAAACGAATTGAATACAACACCTTAAAATATAAACAAATAAATACAAATATAACCTTATTCGTTCAAGTTCGGTTCATTTACGCCTCTAGTTTGGAGTTTGGATTTGAAATCTTTCGTCCCTTTAAACATTTAAAAGAAAACCCTACCTTATCCTTACCTGCATACATGACAGTGAGTAATATGAGCACAGCAGTCGGCAGAAGGGCTTACGGAAATTGGTTTGGATTCTTGTTTACTGTCATGAAGATGGGTGAGGGCAGAGACTCACATGCGATATGTAGAAAAGAATGGCACTTTTGGTTATCCCACTCGACACCTTATGGGGAATACCACCAAATACAGAGGATATATTGTATTGTTGTATGTAATCTAGAGAGCGACTAAGGAGTTACACGGTGTAGGAAGCAGTTTGAACTAATAAAAAATCAATCTCTTCTTCTCAATATGCTTTCCTAATATGTGATATGCTTCTGCATTGCTTTTATTCTAATGATAAACGATAACAATAAAATAGATCGTAAAACAGAAAAATAATGTTTAAATTTGTGTAACTAAAATATGTAGGTAGTAGATTTTCGTTTTCCGTGTGACATAATTTTTGTCTATCTTTATGATAGTCCGACGTTCGTGTAATGGTAATCACGATTATTGTTTATTTTTGACACGATCAAGTAAGTTCAACAATTTAATATGGTTATATTCCATTGTATAATGGTAATCACGATTTTTGTCTATTTTTGACACGATCAAGTAAGTTCAACAATTTAATACAGTTAGTGAAACAATTTGTAAGATTAAAAATGAGGCAATGTCTAGTTGGATGACATGAAAAGATTTTCATGATGGTTGTTGAATTTTTTATTTTTATAGAAGATAAATTATTTATTTTAGGGAATGTTCAATATTTTTTCTTCAGGTCATTTCGGTTACATATTTCTAATTCTTTTCTTTCAAATTTTTTTTGGTAGACTTAATCTTCAAAGTTCTTTTTATGATTTGAATGTGTTATATTTATTGTACATTTCCTTATTTTATGCTTTTCTTTCTTCAAGAGTTTTTTCGTGGACTTGGTATCCAATTTTTTTTTTATAATTTAAATGTTTTGTATTTACTGTACATTTATTTACTTTTAATGAAATACAATTTTTTGCTCTGGTTGAATTTCCCCCCAGGGTTTTGTTGCTGCGATTTCCCATTTTGAGTAATGAAATGTTCTTGCTTCGGAAAAAGAAAGGAAGAAATTGGGCGTTTATGTAAGCTGCCCGAGCCTACAAATTGGGTCATATTTACGTAGGCTTGGATCAAGAACCTTACATTTGTGAGATTCTACATCAATATATTGGCCCGATCAAAAGGCTTGAAGATCTAGTCCAAAAGAGAAAAAGCTTTGAGATGAAATTCAAGATCTAATAATACATTAAATTTATTATACTTTGATGCTGTAATTTTACCATAAAATTAGTAGGTTCAATTTTTTATACCTTGAAGATCTAATAATCGGAGATGAAAAGTTACTATGAAAAAAATATGGACTATGAAATGAACATGAAAAATTAAAAAAAAATAGTCATAAGACTTAATTGGTTCAATTTTTTGGATTCAATGACTTAATTGATTTAATTTTTCAATTTGAGGATTCAATTGAATTCAAAATATTAACAAATTTCCCCAAAGTTTGAGGGCTTAATACTAGACATTTTTATAATGGGTTGGGACTCATTCGCTTTTTATAGTACATGTCTATTTTATGGTTCATATTTGAGATTCGTGGCTCTCTCTTACAACAAATTTTATTTTAAGATTTAAACCTAAATTCTCTCATTGGAAAAACAATGTGCCTTGCCATTGCACTCAATACTTGTTGGCAATACTATTAGTTCTTTAATGTTTGGATAATTAACTCTCATTATTACACTTTTCTCTTTTATTTTTTATATTTTGTATTCTAGTACATAATCAATTATCATAATACTTCTTCTAAAGGCTATGTTTGGTAAAGAGATGTTTGAGCCAAAATTAGAGGTTTGAGCTAAAATTAGAAGTTTGACCGGTCAAATCCGTTAATTTAAATGTTTGGTAAAGAGCAAATTAAAATTGCGGATTGAGGTGAAACCTCTAATTTTGAAAAAGCTGCTAATAGGAGCTTTTTGAAATTAGAAATTTTGACATAAGAGTCACAAAGACCCTTTTACCCTTAACAATTATCGAAAATCTCCAAATAACCTAAATTTAACAATTTCTATTTTAATTCTTCAACCCCATGTATTTACATTGTGACATTTATAAACTAATACTTTTTTTTTTGAAATATAAAGGTTGCAATTTTATTATCAACCAAACTTAACCATTATCAACCAAACTTAACCGTGCGCCTCGTTAAAAAACCTCCCTAAACCTATATGGAGGAAAAAGAGTGCGACACATACAGCACAAATGTCTGATTTACACCTAGCCAAACTAATAGAACAACAAATCCCCTTACAACTGACCAGGGGGAAATAATACACCACATGCATAATAAAACTCCAAACCAAAACCAAAATGAATAACAACCCTGCGAACCCAATCGACAGCAGTACAAACAAAACAGAGCTAAAAGAGAAAATGAACCAGACTCGAACTGCAGCAACCACCTAATATCTTACCACACCAGTACCGAAAGAAGCATTAGTTCAGAAATTTAAACCTGACGAACGGTTCTTCAAATATTTGCAAACTCAACGAAGTTTTGATCTTTGGCGATTCCTTTTTTGGAGAGGCAATCGGCGTGAGTGTTAGCTTCTCTATGAACGTGATTTATACTCCACCTGATACTGCTCCCTGCTTCCAGACAAGACGAAATAAGTGGACTGAAAATCAAAGGTGCGGATGAAGGATTGTTAATCCAATCAACCACCAGTTTGCAATCGCTCTCAACGATAAGGTCCGAATTATTAGACCAGCGGGAACCTGTAAAAAGAACCAGAGCTTCATAGACATCAGTGATTTTCGCTGTAGTTGCATCCATTCTGCCCACGTGTTTAGAGAAGGTTATGAGAGACTTCGAGTTAACATCACGTAAGCATCCTCCAATTCCGGCATCACCGAAACTACCAACGACTGCACCGTCCGTGTTAAATTTCAACTCGCCTGAGTGCGGAGGAACTCAACAACAAGGAGCTTTACTTATGCTAACAGGGGTTAAATTGATTAAGGCAAAGCTGGCCGGCCAGCACATTAAATAATTTAGGGAATGAATGTCGTTTGGCCACCAGCTTTGCCTTAATCAATTTAACCCCTGTTAGCAGAAGTAAAGCTCCTTGTTGTTGGGTTCCTCCGCACTCAGGCGAGTTAAAATTTAACACAGACGGTGCAGTCGTTGGTAGTTTCGGTTTTATTCTCACACATTTATATTTGTATTTAAATTTAATAATTAATTAAATTATATTAAAAATAATTATATGTATAATAAATTAATATACAGATCCTTCAAATATGCTTAGTAATGTTATATTAAAAATTATTTTTCATAATCTAATAAATATTAATAGATACAAAATATTGATAACTAATAAATTATTCAAATAAATATCGAATATAATCATGTCTTTATATGTCATTTTGATTGTTTAAATAATGAAACAACTATCAGCTATCAATTAATTTTACCAAACATTTTTATACAATCAGATAATCAAATCAGCAATTAGCTATCAGCTAATGCAATTAGCTATCGGCTATCCGATAATTGCCAAATAGAGCCATAATATTTCATTATGCATAGAACTATGGGTAAGCAAAACTCGACTCAACTCGAAAAAATTGAAATTTTTGACTTGACTTGAGGCGAAAAAACTAGACTCGTCTTAACTTGCCTCGAAATTTTATAAACTCGGCTCGACTCAAAAAAATTCCAAATAAAGTTTGAGTTGTAAAATAGAAATTTGAATAATTTGAATAACTCGAAATTTTTAGTAATTAGTGGATTAGTTTTTAAGTCCAAGTTGAGTCTCTCAATTTTTCCTTGTATTTATATACCGATATAAAAGATATAAAGAAATATATGTCACATACGAAAAAAAACATGAAGAAATATATATATATATATATATATATGCATGCATGCATGCATATCTTATATGATTAGAGAAAGTCGTTTAAATTAGAATCAAATTGTACTATAACATGATAAATAATTACAATTAAATTTGTATATGAACTCGAAAACTCGACTTGAATCAAAAAATTGCAAATAAAGTTTGAGTTGTAAGATATGACGCATCAACTCGAATAGCTTAAAATTTTTTTATTCGACTCGACTCGATTGAACGGTCACCCATTGGGGTAGAACTAACATAGCCGACTCGAATGATAGTGAATTCATGTACTAATTAGTATGGTAAATTGTTTACAGCTGATTTGTCTACACCTGCAGATTTTTTAAAAATCCTTTTACAACGATATATTTATGCTTCGGCAGCTTGGCAGATATTTGAAATTTTCCTACAATATTGAATCTCAACAGCACCAAAGAAAAGAATATCCTGTTGTTTTCATTGTTCTAATCTAGAGAAATATCATTCCATGCAAAAACACGAGAAAGAAGCATAGAAATGCTATAAATCAAATACAAACAAGGCTAAATATCAAGCAATTTGGAAGCTTGTTCACAGATATTTTTCTTCATTCCTGGATAGAAACTGCATTCCATCGTAGGGTTATAGTTCATTCCTTCAAGGGGATAATAATCTTATCTTTCCCAAAATTCATCGTTCTGAAAGATATTTTCCAAACAAACCCACAGCGAAATCCATGGCTTCCACCTCAACATCCTTGATCCCCTTACGAGGAAATGGTCCAAGAACCAGTTCTTCATCGCCACCAACCAAAACTGAACTCCAAAAAACGCTGAGTTTCTCGTTTTCGTCGAGGTCAAGCATGCTTATAAGCGTTAAATCTTCCAGCACCGTGAATTATAATGAAGCGGTCGTTGATGAAGAGATGGACAGGATTAGGAGACTCCAAAACGGGTCCGACGTTCGTGGGGTTGCGTTGGAAGGCGAAAAGGGTCGAACCGTGGACCTTACCCCGCCGGCTGTGGAAGCCATTGCGGAGAGCTTCGGTGAGTGGGTTATCAAGGCCTTGGAGAAAGAACAGGGACGACCGGTGGAAGATGATGTTACGGTTTCACTCGGCAAAGACCCTCGAGTTTCCGGCCCATCGCTCAGTGTAGCGGTGTTTGCAGGCCTTGCTCGTGCCGGTTGCTCGACGTTTGACATGGGGCTTGCTACTACACCGGCTTGTTTTATGAGCACTTTGCTTCCTCCATTTGCTTACGATGCATCGATAATGGTAGAGTACTACACCTTCAAAACCGTTACGGTTACGACCACAATTTAATACTATGCTATAAACAGATGCTTGGATATGACAAAAGGTTGAATTTAATGTGTCGCAGATGACTGCTTCTCACTTGCCTTATACTCGCAATGGTCTGAAATTTTTCACTAAGAAAGGCGGTCTAACGTCGCCGGAAGTGGAAGAGATTTGCGACATAGCTGCTCGTAAATACGCCAACAGGCTCACGAGAGTGTCGACGAAGCTCAGCTCTCCCCCAAAGAAAGTTTTTTTCATGAGGGCTTACGCAAAACACCTTCGGGACATTATCATACAGAGAGTGAACCACCCGATTCACTATGACACTCCACTCGAAGGATTTGAGGTTTTATTTCCCATCTTCACATGTACTTCCCTACGTTAAATATTCATTCTCAATTGAAATTCTATTGGGTTCTCACTGTTCTTTTGCATCCAATATGAAATGGGTGAATGAAATATCATTATGTAAAATATATGGTGCTTGTTAAGCTGTAGGCAGTAGGCTTATCCAAAATCAGACCAAGTTTTCCTGTGGCCAATAATTCTTCAAGTTAGGCCATATCTCTAGGCACCAGGCCAAGGGCTTGGCATGCTGTACTCAGCCCATTATATATATAATTTGAGTATGTACCAACATTCGGGTTTAAATTTAGAATTTAGTGTCATAAGTCATTTGTTACTATGATTTAATTGATGTCCGAATAAACGATATGAGTATTTAGGAGTACTTTAAACATTAATTTGAAGGGACTTGGCTTGACATTCGACCTAGTTTGCAGATAATTGTAAATGCCGGAAATGGATCAGGAGGTTTCTTCACATGGGATGTGTTAGACAAGCTTGGCGCCGATACATTTGGTTCTCTACATCTCAACCCTGATGGGATGTTCCCTAATCACATCCCCAATCCTGAGGACAAGACTGCAATGGCATTAACCCGGGCCGCCGTGCTAGAACACTCGGCTGATCTCGGGATTGTTTTCGACACTGATGTAGACCGCAGCGGTGTGGTCGACAACAATGGCAACCCCATCAACGGTGACAAGCTTATAGCACTCATGTCCGCCATTGTTTTGAAAGAGCATCCCGGTACCACCATCGTTACCGATGCCCGTACGAGTATGGCACTCACGAGGTTTATCACAGACAGAGGAGGTCATCATTGCTTGTACCGCGTCGGTTACCGGAACGTTATCGATAAGGGGGTTCACTTGAACGAGGATGGAATTGAAACGCATCTCATGATGGAAACTTCAGGACATGGTGCACTCAAAGAGAACTATTTCCTCGACGACGGTCGGTCTTTCGTTTCGTAATGATCTTTTAAATTGGTTTCCAGGATTGAATTAACCTAAGGTTTCTGATTTTCAATTCCTCTAGGGGCTTACATGGTAGTGAAAATCATCATTGAAATGGTACGCATGAAGCTTGAGGGATCAAATGAAGGAATAGGTAGTCTGATAAAAGATCTCGACGAGCCATTGGAATCCGTTGAGCTTCGGATGAACATCATCTCCGAGGCTAAATATGCAAAGGCAAGAGGTACAGAGCTAATCGAAGCATTCCGATCCTACATCGAGGTACCGAAATTATAATCAAATCAATCTGAATCACATAATCAATCAATAAAAGAACATAAACTCAACTTCCTCTGATTGCTTGCAGGAAGGTCAGCTTGAAGGATGGGAATTAGACTCTTGTGGAGATTGCTGGGTAAGTGAAGGCTGCCTCGTCGACTCGAACGACAGTCCGACTGCCATCGATGCTCACATGTACAGGTACTGCAAAAAAAAAACATTTTAAACTAGTTTAAAACATTCAAGACATTTTGTTTCAACCATAGTTCTGTTTTTGATGTCAGGGCTAAAGTTTCAAATGAGAAAGATGAAGAAATCGGGTGGGTACACATAAGGCAGAGTATCCACAACCCGAACATAGCTATAAACATGCAATCCTCGGTTCCCGGAGGCTGTCTACAAATGACAAGAGTTCTCCGAGACAAGTAAGGCAGCCAATAATAAACCCAAATGATATGTTGTGTTGAATTTTCGGTTTCTGTGATTAATATTGTTGAACATTTCCAGGTTTCTATTGGCAAGTGGAATGCATGAATTCCTGGACATTTCTCAGGTTGATAAGTTTGCCACAAATGGGAAAATAGGTTAAGCTTCAGTTAATATAGTATAGTATATGGGAACATCCAAGGAAATGGTACATTATCTATATATTGTGTGACATATACAGGGGTTGTATTCCAATGTATATTGAAGACTGTATATATTATAATGTTGTTGTTTCTTCATTTTGGAAATGATAAAAATATTATTTTATTATTATTAATATATAGGGAAATGAGTCAATCACGTAAATTTGGTTTCAAGATTCAATTTTTTTTTGAAAGTTAAGAGTTTATTCCCGATTAAAAGTTCCTTGCCCCGGTGCCTCGTTAAAAAAATCTTTCTATCCTAAATTAGAGGAAAAAGAGTGCAACCGGGAGAAAGGAGAGCAAATACAGACACCTGGTGCAACCTACACAACCACTGCACCTCTTACAACCTTACAAAATAGACAACCTTTGCAATCAAAAAATAATAGCAGCCATTAACCCTGCTGCCTATATCGAGGCCGACAATGTCTCATTACCCCCACTGCATACAAACTAACTATAACCCCAATCCTCCCATATCAGCTATGAATAGAATCAAGATCAATCTGAACCAGGTTGCTAAAGAAAACCTAACATCGCGATGAATTCGAAAACGGGTGAAAGTCGGGATATACATGCTTTAGCCAATTTGTCCGTCGTTGTATTAGCCTCACGAGATATCACACTCAACTCCCATTCCACACCTGACAAAATATTAGAGACACCCGTGAGAGTTGATTTAAAAACAAAGGGAGCACAATGGGGTTTACTCAACCATGCAGCAACGTTGCTACAATCTGTCTCTAGGATAACCTTCGTCTTCAAATACCAAGCTGAATTTTTGAACAACTCTGCAGCCTCTTTAAGAGCGATTAGTTCAGCTGTGGTTGCCCATCCCTATTTCTCAGCACTCCACCGATTCCCGCCTTACCAAAACCACCTTGCGCGGCACCATCAAAGTTGAATTTCAAAGCACCTGCAGGAGGGGGAACCCAACTGCTTTTGGAAACCAGTGGCTTGCCAGCAACTTTGCGTGGGGCAATTTGTGGGTTTTGAAAGAAATCTTCTAAAGAACTGAAAGATGATGGCCATTTGTACTTGCACCACCTGCCTAGACAAGAGATAAAAGAATCGAATAGTTGGTTTTCATCGACCAACTTCCCTTTGAAAACCACCTCGTTTCTGAATATCCACACAGACCAAACATAGGCAACAAAGGCTATAAACCAAACATCTCTAAAACTAAATTTTATGTCCCCATAGTTCCAGTATTAAAAAAGGACTTGAACATCCCCAGGAGAGGCCCCACTAAGACCCCAAAGGTTGAACCATTTTTGCATTAATCTCCATGAAATTGGACATATGCAGAACAAATGATTAACTGATTCGGATGCCTTTGTGCACAAAGGACATAGCTCGGAGTTTTGGGAAAGCATCTTCCTCTTCACTAACTCCACTTTCGTTGGAATGCGTTTATGTAGAACCTTCCACAAAAAAGCTTCGGCTTTAGGAGGGGCCAAATTGGACCAAACGTTCTTCCAAAGGAAGCTGCCGCTATCGATCTGTGGAGAGGAACTGATTAAGAAATTCTTGGTAGAATAGCATCCATCCGAACTTTTCACCCATCGAATGTTGTCCTCTCTATTAACATCAATCTGAGTGTCTTTAATTCTTTCTAAGAAGAGGTTCCAAGTGACGTGTTCCCAATCAAAAATTCTTCTACGAAGCTCAATTTACCAACACCATCTTCCATTCACCATCGATCCAAAGTCCGAAACAGGCCGTGACTTAAGAATTGCCAAAGCGAAAATTCTAGGGAATGCACTTTTCAAGGGAATCGGACCAGTCCACAATTCATTCCAAAAATTTGTATTTTTACCATCACCCACAAAAACTCGAAGGTTGCTAGTAAATATATTACCTGGATCCAACAGGGGCGATGTAATAGACCTCAACATCCATGATTTGCCTCTCGAATTAAGGTTAGTGGACAGCAACCTGAAGGAGTCTTGCTCGTATTTTGCTGTAACCACCTTCCTCCATAAATTGTTGGGCTCCGCAGCGAACCTCTATACCCATTTATTAAGGAGAGCTCTATTTTTATCTTTAAAATCGAGCAGGCCAAGACCACCATATCTCTTCGGAAGACACACAATCTCCCACCTTAACCAATGAGTGCACCTTTTCTCAACCGAACCCCATAGGAACTTGGCAACAAGGCTTGAAAGAATTGAATTAATAGTGGACGACATCGGAAACAAGGACATAAAATAGGTGGGCAAATTATTAAGGGTTGACTTGATCAAAGTAATCCTTCCCGCAAAAGAGAGTAGCGCTGGTTTCCATCCCACAAGCTTCCTCCTGAAGTTCTCAACAATCAGGTTCCAAATCTAAACAGAATTTTTTGTGGCACCGAGCGGAAGGCCTAAATATTTGCACGGGAAGCATTCTTTTTTGCAGTGAATAATGGAGGCCCATGAGTCCACAAGATCATCATTTACATTCATGCCGATCAATTTAGACTTTTTCCTGTTCAATTTGAGCCCAACCCCTACCTCAAAACCTTTTAGAATTCTGATTACGTTTCTAATTTGGATTTCACTGGCCCCGCAGAAGACGATTAAGTCATCTGCAAATTGTATATGCGAGATTTCTACTGCCTTTGGACCTAAATGCACTCCTTTGAACAGCCTGCGAGAATTCGCCTTTCTCAACATTGCACTCAGTGCCTCCGCAACTAAATTGAACAACATGGGCGAAAGATGGCAGCCTTGTGTGAGTCCTCTTTTAATAGTGAAAGGGTGAGTTGCTGAGCCATTTACCATGACTGAAATAGAAGCTGTTCGAATACAGCTATCGATCCAATTGCACCACAAAGTTCCAAATCCCATTTGTTCCATAACGATCCGTAGAAAGTCCCAATCTGCCGTGTCGTAGGCCTTGCGGAAGTCCACCTTAAACACTATACCTTCCAAACCTTTCCTTTGGGTATAATCGACCACTTCGTTAGCTATCAACGAGCAATCGAGTATTTGTCTACCAGCACAAAAGGCGAACTGACTTTCGCCAATTACATCGTCAATTACTTCTTCGAGCCGAAAAGCGAGAGTCTTGGCCAGCAATTTATAAACACTTCCAACGAGACTGATAGGACGATATTCCTCGATAGAGCTTGGGTTCTGAACTTTCGGGATTAAGGATATAAAGGAATTGTTGAAGGAGAAATCCACAATGTCACCCTTGAAGAAACTGTTAAAGAAATCGAAAATCCCTGCTTTAAGCTCCTCCCAAAACTGCTTAATGAAACCCAAGTTGAATCCGTCCGGGCCGGGCGCTTTGGAAGACGCTAGCTTAGAAAGTGCGAACTGAATTTCATCCAATGAAAAAGGCCTTTCCAATCTAGATGCGGCTTCGGGTTTAATTCTCTTTAGATTAATATCAAGATTTCTGACTGGAAGCGTCCTAGACTCATTGTAGGCTTTTTTGAAGTGATCGGCAATTGAAGCTTTGATCTCAACACGATTATGCAGGAAATTTGACTCACACTTAACACTGTTGATGAAATTAGCCTTTCTCCTAGCTGAAGCAACGAGGTGGAAGAATTTAGTGTTTCAGTCCCCTTCAACGGCCCACTTGACCCGAGACTTCTGAATCCATTCGCGCTCCTCACGTCTATACACGTCCCAAAACTTCTGCCTGATCGTCTTCAAGTCAATACACAGGCTTGGATTCGAGTTTCCCTTTTCAATCTCTTTTTCGATCTCATGAATTTTCCCTTCCAACACTGGGATGGAATCCTCCTCCTTCATATATTTAAACTCCACCCATCTTTTGGTTTCTGCTTTACATCTTCTCAAAATAGATGTAATACCTTTGCCTTCTTCTTTATTACACAGCTCCTTTATCATCTCAGAATATTGTTTGTCTTCCGCCAATTAGTCAAACAATTTAAAGGGTCTCGGACCCCAACTTTTGCCCATGAACGCAAGACCGATAGGGTTATGGTCAGATAAGCTTTTGGGGAAAGAGCATTGCAATAAGTCAGGCCAAGCACTAAGAAGCCCCGATGATAGTAAGAACATGTCTATCCGGCTGAAAGAGGGAAGTTCCCTATGGCTCGACCACGTAAATTTACTGCCCTGTAACGGAAGGTCTACCAAAGAAAGATCCTCGATGAACTGAGAAAAACACAACATTTCCTTTTTGTGATGACTTGCCCCTGATCTCTCATCCTCATTCAAAACTGTATTAAAATCACCTCCTACTAAACAAGGTAGACCAGCCTGCTGAATGAACTCCTTCATTTCTGCGAATACTTTGTGCCTTTCTTCTGCTTTGTTGGGTGCATAGACATTTATCAGTGTGCATTGCAAATTAACCTCAGAAATTGTTCCCACCATCGCTATGAGACTTGTGAAAATTCGGTAACTAGCAATCCCAAAGAACGACTGATCCCACAGCGAAATTAACCCTCCTGCTGAGCCAACCGATGGAGAGAAGAGAAAACTAAAATTGGAGGCTCTTTCGCAAATTTTACCCAAAACCCATTGATCCATTCTCTGAATCTTAGATTCTTGCAAAAACACCAATTTGGCTCTTGTTTTAATCGCACGATTCCTAACTGCCGCCTTTTTCTCATTGCGGCCCAGACCCCGGATGTTCCAAGAGGCAGCAATAACATTGTTCATCGATAAAAAAAGGGAAACGACAAGAACTCACCTTTGTACCATGCATCAATCCGCACCCTCCCCTTCGAGCTTCATAAATCTGTTTAGAATAACATCCTCCTGGGAATTGAACGTTAGCCCAAGCATATCACAAATCTCCAGCGTATTCGCTGCTTCCTGCCTTTCACTCCTTGATGCATCCTGAATTGGAACTGGAGGAGGACGACAATCTCCTGCGGATAATTTACTTCCATCTGGAACCGATGAGCTTTTTTTACCTTCCTCAATGATAAATGAACCAGCAGGAAAAATGAATTGGATTGGACTTTCCGCTTGGGGACAACTCCCCCTTTGCTTCTTAATCAGACATTGGCGTGAGTTTAGGGGTGGGGAACTGCTTAACTTTCTAACCCATTTTGGTTTTACAGAGTACAAACTGGTTGTATGATCAAACACCGGCTCAATGGACACACTGTGGGCCGAGGACGATATGGACCCTTCTTCATTTATAATTGGTACATCCATAAGCTTCTCACCACTATTGGGCCTCTCTATCTCGTTAACGGGCCTGCTGGCAAATGATCCATTGCTTGTCTCAATCCTATTTGCAGCAAATACTCCACGTGCTTGTAGTTTTTCGGCGCCGCCCATGGGGATTCTTTTAATTTGTTTTATTAAATTAAAATTATGACTAAATTAAAAAAAATATATAAGTAATAAGGACCAAATGTGTAATTATACCCTTATTTTTTTAACTGACACGTCACCCTGCCGTTAACCTTTAACGGCTGGTGGTCAAATTGCACCCAATTTAATAGTATGATGGTTTAATTGCTTCGAAAAAAGTAAGGTGGTCAAATCGCGATTTTTGCAATAGTATGGTGGTCATTTATATAGTTTACCCTAAAAGAAAATTTAGAAAGTAAATGATGGGTGTTTTGGATATTTTAATATTTTTATTTTTATTTTTATTTTAAAATTTAAAAATAAATATAAAATAGTGTGGCACGTTTTGATTGGTCAAAACAGATTTTTTTAACAATAAGGGCAATATGGGTAACGTTAAAAACGTTAGGGAGTAAAAGTGGTCAAAATAAATTTTAGGGGGCAAATTGAGAAAACATGTAAAGTTTAGGGGGAAATGTGTATTAAGCCCTATGAAAATAAAAGAAATAGAAATTTGATATGGCCCCATCAGTTTGGATATCGATGCTCTATCACTAAATAAAAGGAAAACCCTAGAAATGTAGGAAGACAAAGAAATCATATGTAGCACAAAAGTCATTCATATAAAAACATAAAACATACAGAGAAACACAGGAAGCTGTGGCCTCTAATTCTTACAGACTTACTAATTACACAGCACAAAGATCCCAGTTTTATTCATAGATCGGTACTTAAAGACTAATAATAGAAGCAGCACACGATTCGGCCTGGGATTTTTCATTCAGTAATCGTGGAGTTATTTTTCATTGACGAGGTGAGCACCCATATCGCGGGTAAGCTCGATGAAGAACTGGCGCAGACTCTCGGGGTGGCCGATGCCCTCGTGCAGCATTTCGTATTCCAAAGTCCAGTGCGCTATGCAGCCTTTCCCGTCCTTCCTGGGGAGAGTTTGAACTGAAATCACGAAGCTCTTGTATTCCTCCATCAGGTCCCCTTCAAGCATCTTGAATCTTATCGACTTGTTGTCGTGGTCTATTTCTTCAACCACCTGCTTTGCTATTTTAGCCTTTCCATCTAAATACACACACAAAACCATGTCGGATATCTTGAAAAAGAAACCAAATATTTGTCGGTTTGGGTTAAATTATATTTATATACCGTGCACGTATTTCCAGCAAATCTTGACACCGGGCTTCCCGAACTCGCCTTCGTGTAGATCGCACCCTTGAACTTTCTCGGAGCTGGTGTGGTGCACATGGTGCGGCCTGTGTGCCCACATATGGTGGAACTGCTCGGGAGTGGCGTCGATCTCTACATCGAACTCAAGCTTGCCGGTCAGGGGCGACGATGCCATTGTTTCACGACTCGGTTTCTCTTTGATTTCTGCGAGATTTTGTTTCCAGCTGAATTGTGCTTATGTGCATTCGGTGGTGACCTTTTTATATAACAAAAATCCACATCCACTCTTCGGTGTACTCTATACTCAACATTAAAAAATTAAATTTTAAGTTTCAACTTTAAATTTTAAATTTTAAATCTTAAACTCTAAAAATACATTCTAGCACTAATTTCCTAAATCCTAACCCTAACCTTTAAATCTATTTTTTATATAAATATAAATGTGGGCATATATAGGGACACCAAAGAGGACAAAATATTTATAACACCACTAGTTAAATATATATTTAAATATAAAAAGAAGGAAATTTAATTTGGAAATAGAAAATGAGGTGAGAAAAAAAATGAGAAGTTACTCCCAAAGGGAATCAAACCCACAACCTTAAGATGGTAAGTCAGTAACCCAACCGTTTGAGCTATAAAAGCTCTTAGTCATCTACTATATAAAGTTTAATTTGAACCAATGGTTAAAAAGATATCAGAATATAATAATAATAATTTCTAAAATATCCCACCTAACTCATTTATTGTGCATTTATTTCAAACCAACCGACCCCCAAAAAACGAAGACATCGACCTTTCATCTCCCCTCACTCAACTCTCTCCACTCAACCTCGGCCACCGCTGCAACCTCTCCACTGTCGCGTCGTGCCACTCACCGCCAGCACCGACCGATTCCCCGTCGAGTCCCGACCAAAACCCCTAAAGTCATTCCCACCGTAGCTGCTTAAATCGTCGGTAATCAAACATTGAAGGTTCAACGAACCTAAGGCAAAACCCCTCTGGTTTTCATGTTTTTTGGCAATCACCAGCGTCCGTTCGCCGTGTTGTCACCGCGAGCGAGCTCCCCACGTTGAGGCGAACAAAACCCAGGGCTCTGATCGTTCATCCATCAGAGTTTTGAAGGTCGTCGGAGTTGCAAGGAAACCGAAAGGTTTCTTTATTTTCATCACCCTTTTCCGTCGTTGGTAAGTCGGTAAGCTTGTTAAATTTAAAATGGTTGAATTCTTTAACACCTTAGGCGTTTTATGGTGTGTTTTTGGCCGAAATAGGCCGCGTGTAGGTTTCATGCGTCGTTCGGGGCAATTTCCGAATGCCCTGGACGGTGGTCGTTGAACCAGCCGGCTCAAACCCGACCTAACATTGACCAAGCTAAATCGAGCCTCTTAAACCGGCCCAAAATCCAATCGAACAAGCCTGTTTTGGTCCAAGTCCAAACCCGACCCGAGTTAACCTGACCCCGACCTGAGTTTGACCTATTGACCGAGTCAACCCAATGAGTCAACTTGCCCGAGTCAATCTAGTGAGTCAACTCGTCTAAGTCAACCCAGTTACTCAACTCGCCCGAGCCAGCACAGTGAGTCAACCAGTGGACTAGTGACGTCAACTTGATGTCAGCGTTGACTTTGACTTTAACCCAAAAGTCAACTTTTCCCGAACAACCTGATTTTATGTTTTTCAACGTCCTGAGTTCGATTTTGAAGCTCGTTTCATAGAATTTTAACCTGAAAGCCTCTAAATTGGACGTTGAGTCTGAATGTGTATATGTATTGAGTTAAATTATTTAAGAAAGGCTATAAATCAAAGGATTGACATTGATCTTTTAAATTGAAGGTACTCGTGAATCTCTCGATCGTGCCTACGCCCAACCCAGCTCGTCCCGATCAGTGCCACCTCGGGAGCCCATTGTTACTCGTATGATTCCGTAGCTTAGAGTATTATATTGATAAAAATGTAAATCAGTTAGTAATCCTAATCCTTGTTGATCTAGGTTGCAGTACCGTAGCTGAGCGTGGTCCCGGTGCCCAACAGATCATCGAACCTGCCCGATTTTTGAGGTGTGTTCCTTATGTGCTATATGACTGAATGTGAATTGTTTTACATGTTTTATATGTTATTTAAAGTGGTCATGTGCACATGATTGATACACTTGATTTCGCATAAACATAACATGTTTTCTGGAATAAGTATGATTATGATATAGGTTTGATATATGCCCTAGTACCCGATATGACAAGCATGCTCTATGGTTACCATTTAACAGTATAGAAATGTGTTTATCAAGCATTGTTATAACTGTTTTTCATTGCATACTATGATGCTGCCTGGACTGATTAGTAGGGGTACTTGGGTCATGATATGAAGTACCGTAAGGTTTCAGCCCTGATTCGGTTGGTAATTTCGCTCGTATAAGGTTTCTATGCTACGACTAGGGTAATTCCACCCGTATAAGGTTCCTAGTTTCGACTAAGGTAATTTCGCCCGTATAAGGTTCCTAGTTTCGGCTAAGGTAATTCCGCCCGAACCTAAGGTATTTCCTTAGGATGGCACTCACGCCCAATGAGCTCGGGTTAATGCTAGTATATGATACCGTTCTAAGGAACTGTATCGTGGAGTTTGGTTGGAGGGTAGATAGGTTGCATGAAAACTTGTATGCTTTTATAACATGTTTTCTCAAATTGTTTTGTTATGTAAATGTTGTAACTTGTACTGTTGGAACACACTAAGCTCCCTAGCTTATACCTCTTTTTCTCCCTTTCAGATATTTTGCATAGGCTATCCTGCTCTTGACATCGGAGGATCGACACATTCTGTACTTCAGCTAGTTTATAATGTTTCTATCTACCTTTTTGGTTATTCAGGATGATATGTGCCTATATTTTAGGATTATATAATGTTTTGTCATGATCATTTTAGTACACTACTTGACGATGCTTATTTTGTAATCATTACCTGTCGGGTTTATGAAGATGATTTCACCAATTTATGTAGACATGTTTTTAAGCCTCATCTACATTGACTTCTCTTATCGTGTCCAGGCCTTGGTTGTTAAAAGTTTGGATCACACGGTGGTCGTAAAGTCAGTGTCGTCCCTGGGCATGGGTGGGAGGAGCGCCCGCCCATGGCCCCGTTTTTTTTATAATAATATTTGATATTAAGATTTAATATTTTAATATTTATTATTAGCGGTGTATTCTTAAAATTTATTTATTTAACACTTATAATTAGGACTCAATTTTTTTTCAACATTTATTATTAGGGGCCTACTCTTAAAATTTAAGGGCCTATTTTTCCCAATATTTGTTATTAGTGACATACTCTTACATTTTTTCAATACTTGTTATTAGACCCGATTTTTTCTAGTACTTATAATTAGGGGTGAGAATTGTCGGGTAAAGGGAATATCTGATTAACTTGATGATATGTCCCAATATTTGTTATTCAGGATGATATGTGCCCATATTTGTTATTAGGGACATTCTTTTAAATTTTATTTTTTGTAATGTTTGTTATTAGTAGGGGTGAGAATTGTCGGGTACCCGGGATTCGGGTACCCGGAAAACCGGGTACCCGGTTCATCCGGGTACCTCAATAAACGGCCCGTGTCCCGGCCCATTATATCCGGGTACCCGGGATTCGGGTACCCGTAAAATTCGGGTACCCGGGTAATCGGGTACCGGGTACCCGGTTCCTATTTTTTTTATTTTTTTTATTTTAAAATTTAAAAAAAAATCACATGTTAAACACAAAAAATATTTAAAAAAAATTAAACTCAAAACTTAAAAGAATATAATACAAACATAGAAAAAATGTAGGGATTTAAACTTAATTTTAGAGTGAAAATATTAAGAAACATAAAATAAAAATATAATTTTAAATATAAAAAATATATATTAAATTTTATCGGGTCGGGTCGGGTACCCGGTAAGGGAAAACTTTCGGCCTGTGTCCCGGCCCGTTTTTGCCGGGTCGGGTACCCGGCCCGGTCGGGTAATTTTTTTTCGGGAATTACCCGATATTTTTGTTTCGGGTCGTCGGGTTTTCGGGTCGGGTCAATCGGGTCGGGTATTTTCTCCCACCCCTAGTTATTAGGGGTCCAATATGGACATGATTTTTTCCTCAATATTTGTTATAGGAACATACTCTTAAAATTTATTTTTTTCTAATATTATTTATTAGAAACCTATTTTTTTTTCTAATACTTGTTATCAATTACCTACTTTTACCAATATTTGGTATTAGGAACATACTCTTAAATTTATTTATTTTTTTAATATTTGTTATTAGAAACCTATTTTTTCTAATACTTGTTATTAGGGGTTTACTTTTAAAATTTATTTTTAATATTTATTATTAGGGTTTAATTTTTTCTCTAATACTTGTTATTAGGAGCCTACTTTTAAATTTTATTTTTTAATTTTTATTATTAGGGGCCTACTTTTTTGGTTCGCCCTTGAGCCACTAAAATCTCAGAAACGACTCTGCGTAAAGCTCCTAAGTCATCGAATTGGCTACAACACTCTTCGCACCAGTCTTTATGATATGTGGAAGTCCGCTCAGGCTTTCCAACTCATGGATATAGAAAATGATTATTTCTCGGTTTCCTTCCGAGCGCATATTGATTATTTGAATGCCCTTGCAGGTGGTCCTTTGGTAATCTTTGGCCAATACCTTATTGTTGAGCATTGGACGATTAATTTTTCTACATCCCAACCGCACCCCTACTTGATAGATTATACTAAGTGGACGGTAAAGGATTAGAAACAAGTGATGAAGGAAGGAATGAAGGAATAGAGAATTAGGGATTTGAGGAATGAAAACAGAAAAAAGGAAAAGGGAAAGTAAAGCTTTCGTATTCAATTAGAGTAAAGGGAATATCTGATTAACTTGATTACAATAAAATGGGCTCTTGAATATTTATAGCCCAATCATACAAATAGTCTGTTATAACAGATCTAACAACTTTTTAACAACTTGGGCTAACGACCCAAATACTCTAAACAGGCTCAACTGCCTTTTCTCAATATATATTATTCATCTAACATTCTCCTGGTATCTTCAATCTCTTCAAGCTTTAAACAAGAGCGAACACCAAGTCGAGCACGGAATTGATTAAACATCAGAGGTGGCAATGGCTTGGTAAGAATATCAGCTATTTGCTCGGAAGATGGAACAAAATTAACAAGCAATTTACCAGCTAGAACTCTTTCTTGCACAAAATGCACATCAATCTCAACATGTTTCACTCGTGCATGATGTGTAGGATTTGCCGCCATAGACACGGTGGAGGTGTTGTCACACCATACAACGGGTAGTTGAGCAAGTTTAACTCTAATTTTAGAAAGAAGATGCTCTATCCATACCAGCTCAGACACAGTATTGGCCAAGCTTCTGTATTCAGCTTCAGAGGAGGACCTTGATACTACACTCTGTTTCTTAGAGCACCATGTCACTGGATTACCATCCAAATAGATACAATATCCAGTAGTGGAGTGTCTGTCTTCAACTGACGCAGCCCAATCTGCATCTGAGTAGCAGACAAGATCAAGATTGGCAGAGTGCTCATAAGTAAGACCAAAGTGAAGTGTCCCCTGTAGATAACGCATGATGCGTTTTACAGCACGCCAATGAACTTCAGAAGGTTGGTTCATATATTGACTGGCTTTATTCACTGCAAATGCTATGTCAGGTCTAGTCAAACACACATACTGTAGACCTCCAACAATGCTACGAAACAAGTGCAAATCAGAGAAAGAATGTACACTATCTTCATGCAACTTGGGACATACAATCATTGGAGTGGGAACAGGACTACACTTATGCATATTAGCCTTTTCAAGTAACTCTGAGACATATCTTCTCTGATTCAAAGTCAAAGAATCAGAATGTTGCTGTATCTCTATACCAAGAAAGAATTCAGGTTGCCCCAAGTCTTTAAGCTTGAACTCAGAGTTTATTTGCTGAACAACAGCATTCACCTCATATTCCATATTACCCGTTATGATGATATCATCAACATACACCATCAAGAGTAATTGAACTGTCCCTGTGTTCTTGACAAATAAGGAAGCATCAGACTGAGATGCGGAAAAATGCAATTTGTCAATCAAGAACTTATTGAGAGTGATGAACCAAGCTCTGGGTGCCTGCCGCAAACCATATAAAGCTTTCTTCAAGTGACAGACAAGATGTTCCCCATTAACACCATCTTCCTCAAAACCAGGTGGTTGGCACATAAAAATTTCTTCACTCAGCTCTCCATTCAGGAAAGCATTATTAATATCAATTTGCCGGATGATCCAGCGTTCAAGAACAGCAGTTGCAAGGACAGTTCGAATGGTGGCAGCTCTCACCACTGGGCTAAAAGTCTACCGAAAATCAGAACCTAGCTGCTGAGAGTATCCCTTAGCCACCAGTCTATCTTTTAGACATTCAACCGAACCATCAGACTTTCGTTTGATCTTAAACAGCCATTTACATCCAATTGGCTTTCGAGAGGGAGGCAAGGGCTGCAAATCCCAAGTTTTGTTTCGCATAAGAGCCTCATACTCAGCCAGAACTGCTAGTCTCCAATCAGGATGTGCAAGAGCTTCATGCACAGTAGCAGGCTCAGAAAGAACTCCCTCAAGAAGATAAGCTTTCGGTTTGAAAATCCCAGATTTTCCACATGTCACCATGGGATGATCGTTTGTAACTCGAACAGGAGAAGAAGAAAGAGATGGTGGAGAAACAGCATGAGGTAGTGAAGAGATGGGAATAGAAGGTAATGTGGAATGAGGTGATGGAACTTGAAGTGGAGGTGAAGGTGTGGAAATAGCATGTAAGGTGGACTGTGGTGATAGAGATTGAAATGGATGTGAAGGTGTGGAAATAGCATGCAAAATGGATTGTGATGGTGGAGTTTGTAGTGGAGGTGAAGATGTGGAAATAGCATGTAAGGTGGACTGTGGTGGTGGAGTTTGAAGTGGAGGTGAAGGTGTGGAAATAGCATGTAAAATGGATTGTGGTGGTGGAGTTTGAAGTGGAGGTGAAGATGTGGAAATAGAATGTAAGGTGGACTGTGGTGGTGGAGTTTGAAGTGGATGTGAAGGTGTGGAAATAGAATGCAAAATGGATTGTGATGGTGGAGTTTGAAGTGGAGGTGAAACTGTGGAGGTAGAGTGGAATGTGGGATGTGAAGGTGAAACTGTTAGTGAAGGAGAGTCTAAAGAAGTCACACCAGAGGAGGAGTAGCTACTGCTGCCTTGATTTGGAACCAAAGGGTAACTCACAGGAGAGGAAGAATGCAAAGAAATATCAGCAGACAAAGGATCTTGAAACAAGTTAATATCAGCCACAGAAATTAAAGAACCAGAATTGTTCAGAACAGATTTATTATCAGCAAAAGGATAAAAGAACTCATCAAACTTAACATGACGAGAAATATAAATTCGACCATCAGTACTCAAACATTTATAACCCTTGTGGGAGGGAGAATAACCTAAAAATGTGCAAGGAGAGGATCTAAACTGCAATTTATGACTATTATAAGGTCGTAAAAGAGGATAACAAGTGCAGCCAAAACTCCTTAGGAAAGAATAATCTGGTTTAACTCTAAACAACTTTTCATAAGGAGAAACATTAGCAATAGCAGTAGAAGGAAGCCTATTGATTAAAAATATAGCACTAGTAAAGGCATCACTCCAAAAACGCAAAGGCATATGAGCATGAGCAAGAAGAGTCAGGCCTACCTCAACCACCTGTCGATGCTTCCTCTCAACAATACCATTCTGCTCAGAGGTATGGGGGCAAGTTAGTCGATGGATTATCCCTTGTTCTTGAAGATAAGGCTTGAGTGCAACAAATTCTCCCCCACCATCACTCTGGAGAACTTTCAGCTTAACACCAAGCTGTCTTTCAACCTGAGAATGAAACTGAACAAAAGCCTCTTTAACTTGAGATTTAAACTTAAGAAAATAAAGCCAGGTATATCTAGAGAAAACATCAGTAAAAGCAACATAAAACTTAAAGGAACTAGAAGAAACAGGGGCAGGTCCCCAAACATCTGCTACAACTAATTGTAAAGGGGCAGTGTAAACAGTTTGAGATGAAACAAAAGGAAGTTTATGGCTTTTACCTAACTGACAGGCCTGACATAAAGCCAAGTCTTCTACAGTTTTATTAGAAACAACAGGAAGATTACATTGAGAAAGAACTTGATGCAAAACTTTAGATGAAGGATGGCCAAGTCTATGATGCCAAACCTCTAAAGGAATAGCTTTATTAACAACATCAATCTTACAAGAAGGAAAAACAGAATTAGAAAACAAATTTCTGGGAACACCAGAAGCATTATTAAGCAACTGCTGACTCTGAGTAACACCAACAGATGGCAGAACATTATTGACTCTAGTATTGGAAAGCAAAGCTGAATTAGAGGAGAGAGAATCAAGCTTGTAAAGACCATCTGACTCATGACCAACCAGTAACACCTGCTTTGTGTTCAATCCCTGATCTGACAATGCTTAGGATAGAACTCCACACACACTTGATTATCCTGAGTGAGCTTAGAGATAGAAAGCAAATTTTTAGTAATGCAGGGAACAAACAATAACTGATTCAAAAATAAAACTTTATCTCTAGAAATAAGATGAGATTGACCAAAAACCTTAATAGGTAAAGAATGACCATTACCTACTTGGACACTACCAATGCCAGGACTAGAGGTACCATCATGTAAATTGGAAACATCATTGGTGAGATGATGCGTGGCACCAGAATCAGGGTACCAGGCATTATCATCAACCAAATCAGTAGTAGCAAGATGCACTTGAGGAACCACAGGACATGAAGAACCAGAAGAAGCAGTGGAATAACCAGGAGGAGCTGAAGTTGCAGACAAGGAAAAATTGCCAGAGGGAAAAACATTAGGAGTGGGAGAGGCAACAAACTGAGGCAAAGGCTGAACAGGGACAGATGACAACTGAGGAAAACCAGGCATAGCCATAGTAGAAGATGGAGGCAACTGAGAAAAAGCAGCTACAGGAGGATATGGAGAGGGATAGTATACAGTATTGAAAGGGAAAGAAACAGTATTAGCCTTAGCAACAGCAGTGGTATCCCGGTTAGGTTGCCTAGGAGCCTCATTGTTTCTATAATTCAGATTATATCGAAAATAACATCGATCAGCAAGATGTCCAATCCTCTCACAAAGCTGACATTGAGGCCTATTTCCTCCAGAAAACCGACCTCTACCCCTACCTCTGTTGTTGTTGAAACTAGCAGACTGACCATTAAACCCAAATGTTTGACCAGAAGTGTAATTAGGGGAAGCATTAAATCCTTACTGAGGATTCTGACCAGAGTTATACCCAACAGAACTATAACCAGTACTAACAGTAGGAGCAACAGGATTACTAGAATTAGCAGGTACCACAGAAGCAATATGAGCAGGTACCACAAAAGCAACATGAGCAGAAGCATGAACATGACTCATCATATTATTAGACTGTCTTATGTCAGCATCCAACAGAATAGTACTAACAGAGGCCAAATTGTTAGATGAGGGACTAGCAGAGATAATGGTAATGACAGAATCAAATTCAGCAGGTAAGCCATTAAGAACAGCAGTAAT
This sequence comes from Hibiscus trionum, assembly GCA_030270665.1. Classification (NCBI taxonomy): domain Eukaryota; kingdom Viridiplantae; phylum Streptophyta; class Magnoliopsida; order Malvales; family Malvaceae; genus Hibiscus; species Hibiscus trionum. Next base: position 21,233,316 of record BSYR01000022.1, read on the forward strand.
ATGCTCTTGCTCAGATATTCTTTCACCACAGTTGGCAAGGTTATCACATATAGACTTTACTTTCATCAGATATTCATGCATACTAAGATCACCTTTCTTCTGTGTATGTAAAAGTCTCCTATATGACATTAGCTTAGAAGTGGTTTTACCACTGTACATTCTATGTAAAGTGTTCCATATAGCAGAAGAGGTACTAAGACCAATCAAATTATGCAAGACAGGCTCACTAACAGTAGACAGTAACCAGGTGGCCAAAGCACCATCCTGTTCCTCAAACAACTCAAAAGCAGGATTAATAACAGTGGCATTCTCACGAGTAACATACTTAGGAGGAGGCTGAACATTTTCATCAATAAAACGCAGCAAACGTTGAGTTTTGATAATCAAAAACACTTGTTGATGCCAGAGAAGGTAATTATGGTCATCGAGAGTAACATTGATCTTTTTAGTGGAAAAGATTTTTGAATCTCCTATATTAGACTCACTAACAGGAGTAGTAGAACCTTGAGGGATGCCAGTAGACTCATGATTCACATTAGGCAAAGAAGACTCAGGAACAATATTGCCATTAGTAGATCCCATTGCAGAAACAGCAGTAAACCAAACACAACCAGAGAGACGACAATCAACAGTAAAGAAAGCAGCAAACAACCAAAACGGAACACAGAGACAAGCAGATCAAGCAAACACCAATTGTCAATCAGATCAACCAAACCGAAACACAGAAGAACATAGAACCTCAGCAGATCAAGCAACATACACCAATTGGCAATTAGAAGAGAGGAAAAATAAGAAAGATCTCACCAAAAACCAGAGATTAAGAAGCCAAGCACGACTGCGACCTCTAAATCACAGCAACTGCACGAACAAGGTCACGAACAAGCTCACGAACAACCGTAACAAGCTCACGAACAACCGTTAAAGAAACGCACACGCTCTGGCAACAATACCAGTGCAAGACGAACTCGGAACACTCCAGGAACAGAAAACGCAAAACGGACCAAAACTCACGAACGGAAAGCGGGACCGGCGGCGTCACCAGTGCACCGGAAGAAGCTCTGATACCATGATAGATTATACTAAGTGGACGGTAAAGGATTAGAAACAAGTGATGGAGGAAGGAATGAAGGAATAGAGAATTAGGGATTTGAGGAATGAAAATAGAAAAGAGGAAAAGGGAAAGTAAAGCTTTCGTATTCAATTAGAGTAAAGGGAATATCTGATTAACTTGATTACAATAAAATGGGCTCTTGAATATTTATAGCCCAATCATACAAATAGTCTGTTATAACAGATCTAACAACTTTTTAACAACTTGGGCTAACGACCCAAATACTCTAAACAGGCTCAACTGCCTTTTCTCAATATATATTATTCAACTAACACTACCGTGTTGTGGCTTGGATCCGCCTACCAGGGTTGCCAATGCTGCTCTATAAGCCGAGTATTATCAGTAAGATTAGTAAGAGCATTGGCCTAGTGGTTAAACTGGATTATCACACAAAGTGTGATCATCGCGACCGCTTTGCTAGAAAGGCAATTAACTTGGATATTCGTAAGTCTCTTGTATCAAGCTCCTCACCAATCGTCGGCTCCTCACCAATGTATGATATAATTACTCATAATAATTATAAACATGGACGGACATAGTCACGCAGAAAGGAGTGTAAATTATTAAGAAGTTATATTAAAAATGTAAGGGTATGAAATTAAATTTTTTTACATGTACGAATTTAAATTATCAATAAAAAATAAAAATAAAATATCAAAACTACATAAAAATTTAAAAAATTTAGAGTTACAATACATCCTTATCATAAACAGGACACACAAGTGGATTTTGTTCAAGCAATAAGTGTGCGTTCCTGGATTTTTCTAAACTAATACTGGAAAAGGATATTGTTGTTAATATAGAAAGTTGCAGACAACAAATAATTGAGCTGACCCATAGTCTCGTCTAATTAAGAGTGGGGCAATGTTATCAAAGAAATTAGTTTAATTATATATTTTTATGAAAATATATTAATTTTATGCAACTGAAAGATATAAATATCTTTTCAGAATATTTTCCAGTACAAATTTATTAATTTTTGACATGTTTAACAATTGATTAACATTTTTAATTTGTTTAATGTCATTCTAAGTTGGGTTATATTTTTATATTTTTTAATTATTCATTTTTATTAAGAGTAATGAAAAATATAAAAACATTATATTATTAATCAGATTTTCGCCCAACCTAATCTGACGACTCACACTACGATTTGTCGGTTGATCTGATTAGTGATGTAAGGAAGCAAAAATCTAGCGATTTTAATTCCTTGCACTTGGAAAAGAAAAATTAAATATTTTTTATTAAGTAGAGACAATATTAGTATTATTAACCATTCAATCAATTAATAGATTAAAAAATTTAATATTTAATCCGATGGATTTGATGCAATGTTTTCATGAAAAAAAAAGTAATGTATTTGAGATAGAATTGGAGGTGTTTATATTGGGATAGGAATGAGTTTGGATTATATTTTGTATTGTATTTATATATTTTATTTTTGTTTATATTATACTCGATAAGAGATGCGAGCCTCACTTTATACAATTATTTTTCTGTCGATTAATTTTAATTATTTTAAATTTCACCATTAAACTTGTGAATCACTCGATTATTAAATCTTTAATGTTGTTTACCTTTTTGTTCATAAATTAATGATGAAAAAAACTTTGAAACTTTCCTTTGGTTCATAGATGCCAAAGTATTTTCTTTCAAATCCGATCAATTGAAATGTAACGTGAGATGGAATAGAACAATATATTTCGATTTCACATTGATCATGCAAGAGAGATTGCAAATTAGACCAATATAAGGAAAAACTTTGATTTAAATTTGCTCGATTCCGAATAAAAGCAAATTGAGGATAAGAAAGAGCGGAGAATGAGAACATTTTAGCATTAGTTACATCAGAAATGATGATTAATAGATGTTGAATGACGATAGAGGAGAATTCTGTAATTAACGATATGGTGACAATTTCGCAACAAAAGCAAAAGTTTATTGATTATTTTTGAACTTCTGAAACGTCACTAGCCAAAAAAAAAACATTTTAGCTTAGTGGCCATTAGTGTACTATAATAATTATAGACTTTTATATATTTGTGTCATGTTTATATTATTTTTATAACATGGGATGACACAATGGGGCATGTGGGCCATGTCCTCCCAAACTTTCAAAATTTGTAATTTACCCCCTTAAAATTTTCAAAAATTAAATTTGATCAACATAATTTTTTTAAAAATTCAAATTAAGCTTCAAAAATTTTGAATGTTCTTAATCCTTCCCATAATTTTTGAAATTTCTCATAAAAACTCTCAAAATTTCAAAAACTTTAGTTAGACTCCAATTTTTTTGAAAAAACTGTAAATTGAGCCCTTCAAATTTTTTAAAAATTTTAATTTAAACCTCTAATAATTTTTAAAAAATTTAAATTGGCCACCCAAACTCTACCACCAAGTTCTGCCACTGTTTATAACGTAACAATTTTTATAATAGGATGTGACATATATATTTTTTACTTATGTAAAAATTGATAATTACATCATATATTAATTAAATATCATAATTAAAATTTTAATATAACTTTTTATTAAATAGAGACTTTTGACATTTTAAATAATAAGTGTTAAAAATTAGAAACTACACACATTGAGATAATACGAACATCTTTGGCAATAACTTTTAAAAGCGTGGTAGAAAAATACGGATGAAATCGCCTCTCCTTTAACTATGTCTCTTTTGGTGTCCCATTTTAAAAAAGTAGGTTTACGGTTTAAAGTTAAAGTTTAAGAAATTAGGGGTAAGGTGTATTTTTAGGGTGTAGGTTTTAAGATTTACGATGTGAAATTTAGAATTATGGTTTAAATTTTAAATTTTTAATATTTTTTAGTGTGTAATATAAAAAAGGATGGCCATGTTTGACAATTAGCGGATAGCTTATAGTAGATAGCGAATTACATTAGCTGATAGCTGATTGCATTAGCTGATTTGACTAGCGGATTGTATTAGCTGATTCTATAAAAATGTTTGGTAAAATTAACTGATAGCTGATAGTTGTTAGATTATTTAAACAAGCAAAATAACATATAAGAACATGATTATATTCAATACTTGTTTGAATAGTTTATTAGTTATTATTAATTAGATCTATAAAATTATCTTTAATATAACTTTTCTAAACAAATTTGAATGATTTATATATTAATCTATTGTTTATATAATCATTTTAATATAATTTAACTAATTAATAAATTTAAATACACATATAAATATGTGATAATAAAAAGAAAGAATTAAATAGGACTAGCTTATAAATAAGGTGAGAAAATATTTAATTTAGGTTATTTTGAGATTTTTGGTAACTGGTAAGGGTAAAAGAGTCTTTACAACTCTAATATCAAACCTCTAATTTCAAAAAGCTCATATTATGAGCTTTTTCAAAATTAACGGTTTCACCCAATCCGCTCTTTCAATCCGATGTTTACCAAATAATAATATTAACGAATTTGACTGGTCAAACCTCTAATTATGCCTAAAACCTCCAATTTTTGCTCAAACTTCTCTTAACCAAATAGAGTTGACATATTTAGGGGTAGGTGATTGTAACATCCCAAGTTTTGAAAAAAAAAGGAAAAGAAAAGAAGAAATGTGCTATCAAGGAAGTTCGAACCCATACCTATAAAGTGGTAAGCCAAAGCCTTAACCACTTGATCTAAGGAAATTTTTGGTTATGATCTACCATAGATTTCTTTTGAACTACTTGATTCGATTATACCATATTATATTAGAAGTCAAACTCTTCCGCTGCTCCATTTTGGAAAAAAAAAGGGAACAACCACAGATCTGAGATCTGGAATTTTCCCCTAGAGACTCTTCAGCTTCACCGCCTCTATCTCCGGCATCGCTCAGCCGTGACTGACACCGCTGTCGTCGACGTGTTCGCCGTTGCACCACAAGCTTAGCTTCGGCCGCCACTCGCCTTGGATCCATACCGTGCGTCGTAGAGAGAAGCCCAAAGGTTCGGCTGCGACCAAGCTTCCGCCACCTCTGTTTTTCCACGATCCCGGTGCCGATTGAAGTCTGTTCGCCGCGCTGCCGCTACGAGCAAGCTTCTCGTCCTGAGCCGAGTGAAACCCAGTTATCTGATCATCCGTCCGACGCCAGTAAGGCCCTCGTCAGAGCCTCATCAGTTCCGGCGGTTTTGAGTCCGTTTAGGTAAAATCCGACGAAATTCTCAGCTTGTTTCATGTTGGTAACTTGTGGGTTGAAATCTTGGCCTAACCATCTATGTTTTTCTGGCAGAATCGCGGTGTTTAGGCGTCTCTGACGACTTTTCCGGCGACCGTCCGGTGACCAGAATAATTAGGCGAGTGAACCGGCCTGAACCGATTAGACCGGATGAACCGGTCGGCCCAACAGCCCAAGCCCAAGTCTGATCTGACCCGAACTCGAGTCTGTACCCAACCCATTTCTATTTGACCTAACCCGACCCGTATCCGAGCCCAACCCGTCTATCGAGTCAACTTAGCCCGAGTCAGCTCAGTGACTCAGCGAGTCAGCACATTGAATCAGTCGAGTCAACTCAGTTGACCTCAGCCCGTTGACCTGCTGACGTCAACGTTGACTCTGACCTCGTTGACTGTTGACCTAATGACGCGAGCATTGACTTTGACCGTTGACCAAAAGTTAACTTTTCCGAAAACTCCTATTTTATGTTTTTTGACGTCCTTAGTCTGTTTTTGAACCCCGTTTCGCAAAATTCCGACCCGAAAGCCTCTAAATTTGATCTTGAACCCAAAAATGCTTATGCGTTTCTTGTTCAGTTTAAAGGTAGTGTGATTAAGTATTAATTGTAGATTTTGTTTAATTGAAGGCATCCGCATATCTTCATATCCGCGTCGTTGTGGGATGTTGAATCCGAGTTTAAGTGTGTTCGAATGTCGTCCACGAACCGACCGGTGTAACTCGGAGTTAAGGTAATACAATACTACCCCTTGTATGCTTCATGAACATGTTGATATCCGGTTAACGCATGCATGCTTATGATGAAGTGTTTTGTAAACTCTACTTAAGCCGAATCAGATACGAGAAATAAGTATGGAAATTATTAAAACCAAAATATTCGAATAAGAATACTAATAGATTAGAAGTAACGAAAGTTAATAGTAATAAATAATACAGTTAAATCTGCAACTCGATCAATGGTGTCTAAGATTCAATGCCCATAATATGAAGTAAAGGATATTGGATATGAGATTACAAAAATGCCCCTGAGGTATAAGAATGACTAAACTGCCATAATAAAGGAAGTTCCCAAAGTCTGCATTCTACCTGATTGAAAAATTTCCCTACCTAAGATGTATGTTCTATTGAAAAAGACTTCGACATCATTATTCGAACGCGTGTGATACTAAAAGAAACTTGGATTTTCCCCTGAGTTCTGTATAACACATGAAGGTGAATTTACTAGAAATATCGTTGTATTCCTAAGCTGATCCTTACGACAGTAATGAATGAATTAATTGGAATGATCGTAATGACCAAAAGACTGTAGTGCCTTCGAGCACCTAAATTCTTAATTAATCAGAATGACAATTATACCCTTAAGTTCTAAATGAGTAAACCGTCTGTAAGGGCCGAAAGGATTAGAACGATTTAATTTCTACCGAGTACGTAAACAATGGAGGTGATAAATAGTAAAATTGACAAAAATGGTGGATATCCCGAGCTTCAAGATGACTGAAAATACCCCTTGACTGGAAGTAAATTGCCTTTGATAAAATTATGGAAATATCCATAAAGCTAAAAATGACTAAAATGCCCCCAAGGGTTGAAGCATGACTCATGTATGTCAATCACTCTTGATATTAATGTAAGGATGGAAGTTTTTCCGCACAGAATATAAGTTTGACTACTCTGTGACGAGTCATGTGGTATAATATAAAAACAAAAGTTTAGATATACGATACAACTGGATACATTAGTAGGGTTGGTTAGTACTACAAGGTTGAGATAGGTTAGTTTGGATGGTTTTGGAGCCTCGAAAAATGTTTGGAAATCTTAAATATTGTAAATCATCATTTTATCGTTTTTGAGCTAAATTACGAAATTACCCCTGTTAGTTAATTGATCAAAATGCCCTCGTTAGCCAAAGTAATTAAAATAACCTTGAATGTATCCGGTATCGTAAAAGATCTTGACATAGAAATCTCTGAATGCCTGGTTGAAAACCTGATGAGCAAATAGAATTTCCTGAGCAACTGTTTATGCCATGTTAGTATAAATTACCAACACGCCCATGTATGATAAAATGACCATAATGCCCTTGTATGCTTAAATGACTAAAGTACTCATAATATATCTGAACTTTCTAAGATCTTGATGTACCAATTCTTGAATACATGATATGAATCGTTTTACGAACCCTTTCTAATATGGACCTCGTTCTTGAAATTCGTCCAAATTGTCAAAAGTTCAATGTGCCCCTTCTGTAAGTATCGAGTATCTTTAAGAAATAAACTGTTCTATCTAGTGTGTTCCATGTGTGCTATATTCTGTTGAATGGATTGTATAATGATTTGATCATGAATAATATTATGTTTGATGAACATTTCAATTGTTATTGAGATTGCATCACTATGTTGGAAAATGAGATGAAATGATGAACTGGATATATGATGACATTCTCTGCCTACTTGATGTATGTCTGCTCAATATGTATACTTGTTATGTGATTGCTTGATATGTGATGGTATTGCCTGACTGTCTGATGAACTTGATAGTATGATCTGTTAGCTTGACCTATGATGGTACAATCTGTTTGCATGATGAATGATGAAAATGTCTGCTCTGCTCAATGGTATGCCCATTTATCTGTCAAAAGCATGAATCTTCCGTTTCTGATACTCTGAATAGAATGTCTGTCACATGTATTTTGTTACTCATGTTTGGAATCTGAACACCGATTTCTATCTGGGGTATACTGTTGGGTTATATTATGAAGTCTCTGTCGGTACAGCCCTGATCCAGCTGGTAAATCCTTATGGACTCAAGGTCTCCCCTTGAGTAGGTACCGATGCTTTAGCACGGGTAAATCCTTATGGACCTAAGGCAGCCCCTTAGGTGGCACATATGCCCATCGGTACCTACTCAAGGGGAGACCTTGGAACATCATGAAAATGTTATGCCTACCATATATCTGCATGAGCTTATATCATCTTTTGGTAGTTCTGTATTACTGAGCTTTTCCAAGCTCACGTTATTTTTACTATCGCAGGTTAAAAGATTATATAGCATGACATAATATTTGACATCAGTGTTCGGAAGAGGAGTACGGTACTGTATAGTTAGTGGTCATGTATGTCATGTATTGTTTTATGATAGAGTCTGTAAAGCACTTTCTGAAATTCTTGTTATGTGTTTAAATGATTTTCTGAAATAGTATTTTAAACAGAAGTTGATTTTACAGTTTAATAAGTGTTTTGAGAAAATAAAAATGTTTTTATGTGTATTTTTATTGTGGGTCGCTCTTTTGATGTGACTTCCTAGGATCCGTTGTAACGCACAGCGTACAATGTGGACTTAAAAAGTCTTTGAACCGTCAGCTCCATGCCCTAATTCATTTATTCACACACACACACATACATGGGCGGAGCTATGTGGTGAGTTGGGGGGTCAATTGACACCCCAAAAATGGTTGATTTTTTTTTACCCTATATATATATATATAATTTAAAATGACACCCCTTAAAAAATATATTGACACCCCTTAAAAAATTATTGATACTTTTAAAAAATTGACACCCCTTAAAAAATATTAAAATTATTTAAAAAAATTAATACATAATTAAAAACTCATTTAAAAATTGACCCACATCATTTTAAAATACACTTTATATTTTAATAGTAATAACATCTCATATTATAAAAAAAATAATTTCTAAAACCCATGCCCATGGCCCACCACTATTCTCCCCAAAACTTTTTCTATACGTTTCACTCCATCTTCCCCAAATTTCACATTCTAAAATATGCTTCCCAATAACAACAAACCCCACGGCCACCAGTTCATCTTCTAACCTTTTCTCCTAAAATTTTCAAGATCCCCCACCTTCCCTTTACCAATTAATTATTATTTTAAGTTCACAATATCAGTATTTGTGTGAAGAAGCAAGCAAGTTCAAATCTTTGTTCCAAGACTCAAGGTAAATACATTCCATTAATTACATTTATTTATTATTTTTAAATTTAAAATATTTTATTATTAAGGAAATTAAGATGAGTTGTGGATTAACTTTAGAATGTAGATGTAAATTCACTAGTTGTATATGACTTTTAAAATTTGAAACCAAAGTTAATATTTTTTTTAGAATGTAGGTTATGTATTATAAATGTTAACCATGAAAATGTGAGTTAATATGTCATTTATATTTAGATAAATTGTGATTCTTCATAGCTAAATTAGTAGATGTCATATTATATTTTTATAATCTAAACTTCTTGTTGTTAATATGTGTTTTATGGGTTGAAATCTAGTTGATAATTTTTACCATGTTTAAACTAAATTTGTATATTTATACATGCTTAAACTAAATTATATTTGTCATTTAATATGTGCTTTATGGGTTGAAATCTAGTTGAGTTAAATGTCAAGTATGTATATTTATTTGTTATAAATGTTTAACAGGAATGGAGAAATATTTTAAAAGAAAGTCAATTTTTGATAGAATAGAACAAGAACAAGAACAAGAAAAAGAACAAGAAGAAAGAGTGAATCCCCAAGGCGACAAACAAACCAATTTAGAACAAAGTGAAAAAAATCATGCTACGTTTAACCTTGACAATCTTCCAGCAGATCCAGGATTGAGGATTAAAATTACAGATTATCATCCAAATGATAGAGACAATATAAGAAGAGCATATTTGCAAAAAGGGCCTTTCCAACCTCGCAATCACAACTTCCCCAAAACAACAATTGCAGGAGTGGAGCGAAGATTTCCAACTTCTTGGTATAAAGATCATGAAAATTGGTTAGAATATAGTATTGAAAAAGATGCTGTATTTTGTTTATGTTGCTACCTTTTTGCTGACCAGAACAAGAGAGGTGGTAGTGCATTTGAGATTGATGGATTCAACACTTGGAACAAAAAAAATAGACTGGAGTTGCATGTTGGAGCTACAAATAGTTCTCATAATATGTCCGTGAGAAAGTGTGACAACTTGATGAAGCAAAGACAACACATTGATACAGCTTTCTTAAGGCAATCAGATGAAGTTCGTAGTAAATATCGAACAAGATTAACCGTTTCTGTTGATTGTGCTCGATTTCTTTTGAAACAAGGTCTAGCATTTCGAGGACATGACGAGTCTGTTGATTCCATCAATCAAGGTAACTTTCTTGAACTTCTTAAATTAATTGGTGATCATAATGAAGTTGTAAGAAATGTTATTCTAGAAAATGCTCCAGAAAATCATCGTTTAACTTCTCCAGATATTCAAAAGGACATTGCACATGCTGCTGCAATAGAAACAACAAATGTTATAGTTGAAAATCTTCAAGATGAGTTGTTTTCTTTACTAGTAGACGAGTCACGCGATGTGTCAAATAAAGAACAAATGGGAGTTATGCTGCGATATGTGAATGAAGAGGGATGTGTTTTAGAAAATTTTTTAGGAATTGTTCATGTTAGAGATACTACTGCATTATCACTTAAAGTAGAAATTGATGCATTCTTGGCTAAATTTGGATTAAGCACATCAAGAATACGGGGGCAAGGTTATGATGGTGCTAGTAACATGCAAGGGGAGTTTAATGGTTTGAAAAGTTTAATTTTAAGAGAAAATTCGTCAGCTTTCTACATTCATTGTTTCGCACATCAACTTCAATTGGCATTGGTTGCTGTAGCAAAAAATCATATTCAGATTGCATCTCTTTTTAATTTGATAACTTCCTTGATAAATGTTGTTTCCGGCTCTTGCAAAAGACATGATATGCTTCGTGAGTTACAATTTTCTCAAGTTCAAAATGCTTTGATCAATTCTGAAATTTGTTCGGGACGAGGATTAAATCAAGTGAGAACACTTGTTCGACCAGGAGATACTCGTTGGGGATCACATTATGGTACGCTTCTAAGCATAATCACTATGTTCAGTTCGATAGTTGATGTTCTTAAAATTATCATAGATGATGGATTAAGATCCGAACAAAAGGCAGAAGCTAATATTTTGTTAGATTTGGTACAATCTTTTGAATTTGTTTTTTCCTTGCATTTAATGAAACGTGTTTTGGGAATTACAAATGATTTGTCAGAAGCACTTCAAAGAAAAGATCAAGATATTGTTAATGCCATGTCTTTGGTAAGAATTTCAAAAGAACAATTACAGAAGCTTCGCGAAGATGGATGGACTTCATTGCTTTTAGAGGTATCATCATTTTGTCAAAAACATGAGATTGATGTCCCTAGCATGGATGATGCATTTATTAGCAAAGGAAGATCACGAAGAAAAGCTCACAAGGTAACAAATATGCATCATTATCGCACTGAGTTATTTTATACTGTTATAGATATGCAACTTCAAGAGCTTAATAACCGTTTTAGTGAAGCAAACACAGAGTTGTTGTTATGTGTATCTTGCTTATGCCCGAATGAAGGTTTTGCATCTTTTGATAAAAAGAAGTTAATTCGTCTTGGTGAAATTTATTCCTCCGATTTTTCTACTATTGAAGTTCTTGCACTTGATAGCCAATTGGATACATACATATGTGACATGTGTTCAAACGAAGAGTTCTCAAATTTGAAGGGGATTCAAGACCTTGCTAAGAAGATGATTGGTACAAAAAAGAATATTGTTTATCCGTTGGTATATCGTTTGATTAAGCTTGCATTGATTTTGCCCGTTGCTACGACAAGTGTGGAAAGAACTTTTTCTGCGATGAAGATTGTGAAAAATCGTTTGAGAAATCGAATTGGAGATCAATGGATGAATGATTGTTTGGTTACTTATGATGAGAAAGATATTTTTAATAGTATCGACAAAGAAAAAATTATTCAACGCTTTCAAAACATGAAGAATCGTCGTGGACAATTGTAAGAAAAATGTACGGGTTATTGAACTTTATTCTATGTACTTAGTCGTTTACTTTTTGTTGTAATAGCTTTGTAATAGTCTATCGGATATTAATGTTATGTATTATTGATTTATATTGCTTTACTTTGATATTTTGATTCTCGAAATTATGACACCCCAAAATAAAATTCTTGGCTCCGCCCATGCACACATATAAGTGATATGATTTTAAACCGAATCATCCAGCTCGATCCCTTAAACTCGCTTAATTTCCCAGGCCGACGTGATACCCCATTCACCTTCATGCAGAGAACATGCAAGTACCTTGTCGGAGGAAGCATTGGATACGTGGTGAGGTCTGCTGCAGAACATGTCAAGGAACTGCTGGGGAGAAACATCAAGCTCCAGTTCAATCTCACGGTTACCAAATAAACAGGACATGGTTAAAATCTACACTCTCAAAGCTACTATTATACGCTAGTTGTGTACATTATCAAAGGTCTAAACCCTTTTTATTGAACCTCCTATCTTTTTTTATGTCCACGTTTATGTTTTTTTATTTTTGGATAAGTAGTCCACGTCTATGTTCTATAGTAAAAAAATTACTTTAGGATTTAAGTTTAGGGAATTAAAGACAATATATATTTTTGAGGTTAAAAAATTTAAAATTTAGAGTTAAAGGTTTAAAATTTAATTGTGTCCTTCTCTAAGCCAGATTGTGTTTAAATCTTGACTCTTCTATTTTTTATATATTCGAAATTTTAAAACTTATCTCCAAATACATTAATAATATCACCTGGCAGCTCACATATATTTATTAAAATCATCGAAAAAATATTTGGTTAAGTTTTAATTCGATTGTTATTATTTAAAACATAATGATTAGATCAAATACGGTAAATGATAAGCTGTGTATAGGGTGAGACATTGACAGAGGAAGTTTTGTATTGACAAATTGTCTTGATGTAGCGGTATTTTCTGCTATCTTGGATTAAATGAAATTATTTATCTATAAAAAAGAATTGGGTAAACTACACTGGTAGTCACTGAACTTTTAGGGCGTTTTCAATAAGGTCACCGAACTTTTAAAATTTCATTATAGTCACCCAATTTTTAATTCGCTTTCAATAAGGTCACTGCCGTCAACCACCATTAAAAAAGCTGACGTGACATGTTAAATGTAAAGGTAAAATATATTGTTAGTCACTGAACTTTTAAGAGGCTTTCAATATGGTCACCGAACTTTTAAAAATTTCATTACTATTACTCAACTTTTAATTCGCTTTCATTACCGTTAAAAAAAGCTGATGTGACACGTTAAGTTAAAAAAAAACATTTTCCCACCATATTTTTTCTCCTCTCTTATTTTCTTCCATCCAAACACGTATCTTTCTTCCATATGAATCAAATTGTAATTTTTTGATGAAGGTCGTTACTTCTCTAGTAACACATCAAGGAAAATATTAATGTATCTAGACATGCATGCGACATGTGTGAGAATAAGAAAAATATTGGGAGACATCCGATGATGGAATGATAAAGAAATAACTAAAATTTTGCTCTTAAAAATCCTCTTTATGCTTCAGGCCCGACATTTACTGAGTGTAACCCCCTCGTCCCGGAATGGTCGACTGACCGGTCCGAGTAGGCTACACGGGGAAAACCGACGCGAAACCCGTTAAGGTCCCACCTTGGTTAGCGACTCCAGAAAATTTTTTCGTTTATTATAATCTTATCTACATGCTTTTATTAAACTTATGTGTGAAACGACAGCGGAAACAAGGCTCACGAGAAGCCTAACAGCAAACAGGGCCTAAGCCCAACTCTTGGGACCCATTAGAGATGTCAAACAACCCATTTTTAGGCATGTGTTTCGAAACGGACGACACCCGTTTCGAAACACGAGCTTCAGTTTAAAAAGCAAGACGCCAGTACCGAAACGCTTCCACCCCGTTTCGGAACAGGGTCACGTTATGCCTAGGCGTTTCGATACCCGTTTCGAAACAGGCGTTTACAGTGGCCAAAGCGTTTCGAAACTTGTTTCGAAACAGGGGCTCACAGTGGCCAAACCGTACCGAAACGTGTTCCGATACGGGGGACCCTGGAACCACACCCATTCCGAAACGGCACAACTCGTTTCGAAACACCTGCAGCCTGCAGTTTTCCAAAATCAGTTTTACACATCTCTAAACGATCCCAAACGCCCTAAACGACCCCAAGAAGCATACACAACATACAAGCACACTCTAGAGGCATACACCCTATAGCAACCATGCTCAAGATACACAAGATATAAGATAGGCATCCAAACACAAGATCATACATTCACCACAAGGAAACATACATAGCTTTTAAGGTTACATGCCTTAGCCATCAAAACATATAAGCATTCAAGACATGCAACATAAACAATGTTTACAAATCAAACAAGGCGCCCAAGAACCAAACCAATTCATCATACGACAAAGCATTCAAATCAACAACACCTATCCCACTGCTTGACTATTACAATCTACAATTTAAAGATCATACTTGAGCTAACCAAAAGCAACACTTGGAGACCCCTTCCTTACCCTTGCCACCCACAAGCTACTGATCTGCATTGTCGAACAAAAAGAAGCGTAAGCATAAAAGCTTAGTGAGGGTAAGCTCATAAAACAAACCTTCGACAATGCAGGGTCCAAGCACGAGCATACAACCAAGGTAGAATGCATGATCTTACCTTCGATCCACATGAGCCATAAATATAGATGATGCACGAACATATATTCAATATTATGTCATGCTCAACATATTTAAATCCACAACATATGTAATCACATATATTAAACCATGTTAGCAACACATCCCAAATCACATTGGCTGACAAATAATCACACATTGAAAACATAAACCACAATCCGTATTGGCACCTAGCTATGACTTGAATACGCGGATAACCGTTGGAACTCACATCCAACAACACAACCATTACCTGACGGTGGGATTACACTCATCACCGTTCACGCGGAGGGGATTCCACTCATTCTCACGCCTCGTTTCACGCGGAGGGGATTCCACTCATCCTCACGCCCGTCGATGGGATTCCACTCATCACCGACTAATATATATAAGAAGATTTCCGGGCGAACCCGTACTCCATCTTGATGACTACCATCATCAAGACCACGCGCGCATTTTGACTCACGTGTGCACACTAAACATCTTAATGATCGATCATTTGTACCCAAGCATACTAGTGCCAATACTACACATTTCATTAATCTTTCACAATATCATTTCATAACAACTTCCGTGCTTAGTACGTACTCACCATGACTTACCGTCATGCACAAACCACATTTCCATGCCTAGCATGTACTCACCATGATCCTCGGATCATGCAACCACCTCATAACATCATTTCACATGTCAACACCACATGTATATCATTAACACAAATATCACATCATATTTCGTACATATGTATATCCCCGTCATACCTATCATCATCATGCATATAACAATGCATCAACCATGCCTCAACATACATGTAACAATGCATCAAACCATGCCTCAACATACATGTATAACAACATATACATAACCACCATAATCACAATTTACACGAGGCATAAATCAACAATTTAAAGATCAACCAAGGTCTCCAACTAAAGCTTGGGATTAGGCTACCACCCTAATCCCAACTCTAGGTGGGTCTACCAAGCCCAACCTAGTCCACATGCTTGAACCAACACTTGAAAACCATTTAAAAATATTTAACCACTCACCGACCACTCCATTAGCACAAGCCGACTAGCCCACCAAGCATCCAAGTTTTCGGATCGAGCCTGAAGCTTCCCCATTGGTTTCCCTTGCTTCTAACCATTCAAAAACAATATATTAACCTCAAATTCATTCTTCAATTTCTTATTTTCGTACTTCCACAAAGACCCATAAAAAATCAGCAATGTAGTCATCCAAAGCACTCTTAAACATGTTCAAAACACTACCCAAACATAGTATAACCATCAACCCTTCATTTCCCCACTTAGACACCTTAAAAACTCCCATTTTCCACTCCCAAAAATCACTTACAGCAGTAGCTACGGGAATCCATTCAAACCAACACTATCACTACTCAAAAATCATCAAATAACATCTAAAAACACCTACCCAATGTTACTACAACATCAGCCCAACAATTTTTCACAAAACCATCCCAAAAACACAAATTTTGACACTTTAAATATACCCCTAAAAACCCATTTCGGGATTCACCATAAAACCTTGCAAAAATCAGATATGTTGGACCTTATAGGTAGTAAACAACTCACATAACATTAATAAATCAAAAGCTTTAGTTAAAGCTAACAAAGATAGCATTTTTAACTCAAAATCTTTAAAACTTCAAATTTCAAAACATGCACAATATTGAAATCTAGAGGTATCATCTTGTAGAGAGAAAGGAGGACAAGTCAAAAACAAGATTACATTGCAAAACTCACCAACAAAAATCAAAGGAGATGATGAAATAGTGTTTTGGAGAGAAGAGGACATTTTGACGTGAAAAGAGAAATGAAGAAGATGAAGATGAGATAAAAGTTGTCTTCTAAAATAAAAGAGGGGTTTTAAAATGAAAGTTCAAATATTTACAATCTTGCCATTAATGAGATGGCAATCTCATTTAGTCTAAAATCCATGGGATTTGATTCCCAAAACAAATTTTTAGTCCAACATAAATGTTTGCTTCGAATATATGAAGCCCAAAATAATATTTTATTATTTTAATTATAAACCGAAATCGGGCCATTATTTTAATATTATTTTCTCCCGGCCCCCAAACCCGGGTGTTACACTGAGTCATGCACAGGATAATGAGGAGTTCAAAGGAAAATATTAATGTATGTAAAAGATAGACATGTTTGGATGGAAGAAAATAAGACATGGAGATAAAATAGGGTGGGAAAAAGTTTATTTTTAAACTTAACGTGTCACATTAGCTTTTTTTTAACGGTAATGAAAGCGAATTAAAAGTTGAGTAATGGTAATGAAAGTTTAAAAATAAGCTTGAATCTTGTTCTTAAAATTTTTGGTAAGACCATGTTTCTATTTTTGGTAAGACCATGTTTCTATTTTTGGTGCTTGAATCCTATTGAAACTTGTTCTTAAAATTTTTGGTAAGACCATGTTTCTATTTTTTTCTTATTTTTATATATTTCTAAATTATAGTTAAGATTGTTCTTTTATTTTCGTTTAATAAGCTTGAATCTTTTAATATTTGGTAGATTTTTAAGATGAGATTCAAATGCTTATTATCTTTTTCATATGTTTACATGTGCTATTGTTTTAAAGTTTAATCACCTCGGTGTTGCGGATTTAGTATATAAATATTTCGATCGAGAATCTTCCCATTTTTGTATGCTTAAATATATTTTTGATATTTTTAAGATCGTAATGAATTATTATTTGTTTAATTCAATAAATAAAAATTTTATAATACATGTTTTAAAAAAAAATTAAATTAGGGGCCCATTTTTTTAATTTCACCCCGAGCCAAAAAACAATCATGACCGGCCCTGCTAAGAAGGCAAACTAATTGTAAAAACCTCGTTAGTTCTATTTATAAATTGACATCGAATCTAAGCAGCCAACGAGGTAGGGGTATAAATGAGTCGAGTCTGAGTTGTGTTGTGCTCGACTTGTCTCGTTAAGAACTCGAACTGAATTCGAGCTCGAGTCGAGTGTTGACTAAACTTTGATCGGGTCGAATTTGAGTAGATCGCTATTTGTTTTGTCTCATTATGACACTATTATTATTATTATTATTATTATTATTATTATTATTATTATTATTATTATCCAACAACATACATTTTAGTTCACTTTAATTTTAAAAAATTAAAATGTTTAGCATATTATATTTTCGAGCTGTTCACAAGCTTTTCAAGTCGAGTATTGAACTGCTCGACTCGGCTCGTTAAGAACTCGAGCCGAATTCAAACTCGAGTCAAATCAAATGTTGATCGAACTTTAATCAAATCGAACTAGAATAACTTGTGTTCGGTCACGTTTTGTTTACGACCCTACAAGAGTGTTGAATGTGTTTGTAAGGTGGAGGCTTTCGACCTTATGTGTCTAATTAGTTCGAGTTTTAATATGTTTAAATAATATATATATATATATACATACATATATATATGTGTGTATGTATATATATAGGGCCCGTCCTGGACAGGGGCAACAAAGGCGCTCATCCAGGGTCCATCGCTCAGGGAAATTAAATATTGTATGTTTTTTGAATTATATTTAAAGATTTAATTTTTTCTAATATTTGTTATTATGACCTATTTTTTTTAATATTTGTTAATAAGAGCTAAGATTTTTCCAATATTTATTATTAAAGATCTACTCTTAATATTCATTTTTTTTCTAATACTTGTTATTTAGGGCCCATTTTTTAATATTTGTTATTAGGGGCTGAGTTTTTTTTTCAATAATTATTAGTAGGGGTCTACTCTTAATATTCAATTTTTTTCTAATACTTGTTATTAAGGGCCCATTTTTTAATACTTGTTATTAGAGGCTGAGTTTTTTCCGATATTTATTATTATAGATCTACTCTTAATATTCAATTTTTTTCTAGTACTTGTTACTAGGGCTCTAGTTTTTTTCTCCAATATTTGTTATTATGAGCATAGTTTTAAGGTAAATTTTTGATATACAGGCTGAGTAAAACTAATTTTACACAAGCTTGCATATTTACATTATAAAACTCAAATCCTAAATTATAACCCTAACCCTAAAAAACTAAACCTTAAACCCTATATCCTAATTCTAAACACTAACCTTAAATTCTAAACCCTACAACCTAAACCCCTACACTTTAAACCCTAAACTAAAACCCTAACCCCTAAAACTGAAAGGCACGTGTAAACTAAAGTTTACACGGCTTGTGCATCAAAGTTTTTTTCATAGTTTTAAATTTTAATTTTTTCAATACTTGTTATTAGGGGACCAATTTTTTCAATACTTGTTACGATAGACCAACTCTTAAAATTTAATTTCTTTCATATTACTTGCTATTAGGGACAAAAATTTAAATAGTGACGTCGACATGCAACCACAACAACGATCATTATATGACGGTAGTGACATTACCTAAAACGCGATACATGCAACCATTATGTCCACAATAACATATGTCACTAAAAAATTTCATAACCGCGATACTCGCAATAAACAAAATAACATCTATTATATCCACAATCATGATAAACACAACACAATCGAAAACACAACTGTAACTATAATTACAATTTAAATCCTCAATTTAAGGCCCATTTTTTAAGTTTACCCCGGGCCTCCAAAAACTCAGGACCTCAGGACCGGCCCTGATATAGAGATGCCCCATTAAGTCTTCCAATGCTTCAAATGTTTATGGTTCCTTTTACTGTTTCAGACCAAATTAAGTGCATAAACCAGTTTGTTTTCTGACAATACACATTCTCGGTCTACCAGTTGAAAACTCGTGCCGCGGATGATGACATCAGTTCCAAATAGGTTAATTCGATTAATGATTTATTAGTATTTTAGTAAGTATTAAGGTTTTAATCTTATCGGATGATTTACAAACCTTTTTTTTTCTCCATGAGCCCAATATAGCCTTCCCACACAAGGACAGAACAATTAAAAGTGTGGGAAGGCCCTATCCCAAAATTTCTAGGTTAACCATTTGTTAAGCCCCACCGGTTTTGAAATTAGTCAAATTAAATCATAATATTTCGGCTCTTAAACTTTATGGTTTAGCTTATTAGGACTTCGTTGTTTAGAAGTTAGTCAAATTAAGCTATAGCCCCATTTTTTGTTTAAATGTTTATTAGGTCACTGAAAATTTTAACTAAATAAATTAAGCCTCAATCCCCAATGTTTAAAAATACTTATTGTATCCCGGTTAATTTTAAAGTTACACAATTTAACCACTAATGTTTATCCTAGTTACATCCCAATTTCCAATTTCCAAGTTCAGTGACCTAATAAACATTTAAACAAAAAATGGGGCTATAGCTTAATTTGACTAACTTCTAAACAATAAACAATGTAAAACTCTTTAAGTTTTACACGTTTTTTTGGATCGTTAGATGGGGGAATGAATGGCTCAGATTAACTCCTTACTTCTTTTTTTCAAGTGATAATCTTCACATATTTACTGTTAATCTCATCCATTCGCTTCACTCATCCAACAGTCCAAAAAACGTATAAAACTAAAAGAGTTTTACACTGTGCAAACAGATACTCTCTCTCTCTCTCTCTATATATATATATATATATATATGGGTTAGGATCAACTTACACAGTGTAATACTCTTTAAGTTTTACACGTCTTTTGGATCGTTAGATGAGTGAAATGGATGGCTGAGATTAACTCCTTATTTTTTTCCCAAGTGATAATCTTCACATATTCTACTATTAATCTCATTCATCCGTTTTACTCATCCAACGATCCAAAAAAACGTGTAAAACTTAAAGAGTTTTACACTGTGTAACTGGATCCTATCCCCTCTCTCTCTATATATATATAGATAAGATAAGGTTACCGTGAGACTAATTACATAAAATATTATCAAAATAAATAAACTAATAATGTTTTTATTATGCATATTATTCAATTGCACAAAACATTCCACAATTATTAAATTATTATAATTTCTTTAATGTTTTTGTGTGATTATATAAACTAGTACAAAATCGTAATGCTTTGCGTAAAGTGAATTCCACAAAACTTTACCTAATTACATGATTAGTAGTTTATACGTCAAACGGTCAGTTTTTTAGAAAAACCTGAAGAAAGTGATGGCTCTTGATTGGAATGAGTGGATACTATTTTGCAATTTGATTATAGAGAGAGAGAGATATCTGCATATCACTTTACTCGTTTCCAGATTTGGTCGACGTATTGGTTTGTATTTATGATTTTTTCAATCATCGGTATCCGATTTATTGGCTTATTAATTCGGATCGAATTTTGTATAAGTTTATTATGGTTGCGACCCTCTCAACCCATTTTTCTCCTTTCATAATGTCATAATTATTAGATTTCTTGAATCAGTTTCTTGATTTAGGGTTAAAGAAAAGAGAGAAATTGAAAAGGAGAATCGAGAGAGATAGAGAGATAGAGAGAAACGATAAAATTTTGATATATTAAAACTGAAAAAAAAGGTTTAATATATACACAAAAGACTTAGACACATGTCACCCTTAACTTACTAAATTACCCATAACAGCCTTTAACTAACAAAACAACAAACTCTTAATACCCCCTCAAGTTGGAGCATACAAGTTTTGAATGCCCAACTTGAAGATTGAAGTGTGAAAAGTTGTCACGGGCAGAGCCTTTGTAAAGCAGTCAGCAAGTTGATTCTGACTTGAAACAGGCAGCAATGTAATAATCCCATTGTGAACCTTCTCTCGAATGATGTGGCAATCAATCTCTATATGCTTAGTGCGTTCATGATGGACTGGATTTTCTGCAAGTTTAATAGCAGAGAGATTGTCACAATAAAGGTTAGCTGAAGAAGAAACAAGAAGAAACAATGTGTAAATCATGAAGTAAATAATTAAGCCACTGAATTTCACAAACAGTGGTGGCCAGAGCACGATATTCAGCTTCGTTGGAAGATCGTGACACTGTTTGTTGCTTCTTAAATTTCCAAGATATAAGAGTTGAACCAAAGAATATGCAAAAACTAGCGATAGAGCGTCTAGAGTCAAAACATGAAGCCCATTCTGAATCAGAAAATACATTTAGCTTGAGTTAATTAGAAGCATGAAAGAATAATCTCTGACCAGGAGTGGCCTTAAGATATCTAAGGACCCTATGAACAACCGCCAAATGAGAATTAGTAGGTGCAGACATGAATTGAGATAACTGTTGAATGGCAAAAGAGATGTCAAGCCGTGTATTAGTAAGGTATAAGAGTTTACCAGTAATTCTTCTATAAGAGGTTATATCAATTAAAGGTTCACCATCATCTTTAGAGAGGGTTTTATTTGGAACCATTGGTGTAGAGACTGGTCTAGAATTAATGAAACCAGAATATTTCAATAGATCCAATGTGTACTTCCTCTGACATAAATTTACGCCTTTACTGTTTCTAGCAACTTCAAGACCAAGAAAATTTTCCTAAGTCTTTTATTTTGAAAGTGTCATGAAAATATCTTTTAATTAAGTCAATTGAAGTTAGGCTAGGTCCAGCAAGAATTATGTCATCGACATAGATGACTAAAACAATAAAATCAGAACATTCACCTTTAGTAAAAAGAGAAAAATTTGAAGAAGGCTGCCTAAAACCTTGTTCTAATAAGGCCGAGTTTAACCTTTCATTCCATTGACGACTAGCTTGCTTTAATCCATAAATACTCTTTTTTAGTTTGCAAACTAGACCAGGGGAAGGAGGAGTAAAACCAGGAGGTAATTGCATGTAAACTTCCTCATCTAAATAACCATGCAAAAAAGCATTATTTATGTCAAGTTGATGCAAAAACCAGTTTTGAGCAGCAGCAAGAGCAAGAATTAATCTAACAGTGGTTAATTTTACCACAGGACAAAGTATTAAGGTAATCAATTCCAGGTTGTTGGGTGTACCCTTTTACAACTAACCTAGCCTTATACCTCTCTAAACTACCATCAGAGTTCAAATTTGTTTTGTAAACCCATTTACATCCTATAGCTAATTTACCAGGAGAAAGTGGGACAAGGTCCCTGGTCTAATTTCTCTCTAAGGCTAGAATTTCCTCATTCATAGTAGTTTTCCAACGTTCATGTTTAATAGCTTGAGTGTAATTTTTAGGTTCAGTAAGGATTTCAGCAGTACAAACATAAGATATAAATGCAAGAGAAATATGCTGGTAAGATATTACCTGAGTAATGGAGTGAGGAGAGGTTCTTGGCTTTGGCAAAAAGACTTGATAATCTCTAAGATGTGTAGTCAACTGCTTACTTCTTGTTGGGCGTGTAAGAGCAGGTGGTTGACTGTCTGAAGAACCAGAGGCTGCAAAACCAGTTTGGATGAATTCTTCTAGAGATTGATTCTCAGGATTATTGTTTGTGGATGTATCATTATTATCAAGAGATGAACTTGAAATTTTATTCTTTTGTTTATCTTTAGGAAAATGATCCACAAAACCAATGTTTTGACATTGTGGTAAAATAACATTATCCACAAGTAATCTTTTTTCTTTGAAAGAAAAAATATGTTCTGAAAAAGTCACATCCCTAGAAACAAAAATGGTTCTGCCGTTAAGATCATAGAGTCTAAAACCTTTTATGTTTCTCGGATGCCCTATGAAAACACATTTTACTGCCCTAACTTGAAGTTTAGTTTTAGATTTTGAAAAAATACTAGCAAAAGCAAGGCAACCAAAAGACTTTAAATGTTCAATCTTAGGAGTTTTATTATATAACAGTTCAAAAGGAGTTTTATTGTCTAAAACATGAGTAGGGGTAATGTTAATTAAAGAAGCAGCATGTAAAATGCAGTCAGTCCAGAACATTAAAGGCAAATCAGCTTGTAATATTAAGGATCTAGCAACATTTAAAAGATGTTGATGCTTCCTTTCAACAACACTATTCTACTCAGGTGTGTAAACACATAAATTTTGTTGAATTATTCCTTTAGCACTGTAAAAATCATTCATCTCGAATTCCTTAGCATTATCAGATCTTATGCATTTTATTTTAATAGAAAATTGAGTATTTATCAATTAATAGAAAGATTTAATTAAACTCATAACTTCAGATTTAGATTTCATAAGGTAAATCCATAAGAACCTACTCTTATCATCTACAATAGTCAAAAAATATAAATGACCATAGATGCTAGCAACAGGGAAGGAACCCCAAACATCTACATGAATCAAATTAAAAATACTTTCAGAACAAGAGGAACTCACTGGAAAAGGCAGTCTCTTATGTTTAGACAAATGACAAATTTCACATTTATTTGTAGAACTAGAACTTATTTGAGTATTAGAATTTAACAAACAAAAATGTTTCATCATTTGTGTTGAATGATGTCCTAATCTAACATGCCAAAGATCAAAACTAGAAGCAGAAGCAGAAACATTACAAGAAGTATTACAAGAATTATTAAAAACAGTACAGGAATCATGAGACTAAAAATGAAAAACAGAAGCACTGACATCAAGCTGATACAGACCAGTAACAACTTTAGCTAAACCAATCCTCTTCCAACTCTTGACTTCCTGAATGAAACAAGAGTCAGAATTAAAAATTAAAGAAATATCACTAGATTTAGTTAACTGAGAGATAGAAACAAAATTAAATTTAAAGAAAGGTATATGTAATACATTAAACAAAACAATATCAACAAAAATTCTAACAGTACCAATATGAGATACTTTTACTAAACTACCATTAAGAAGTTTAACAAACTTATTATTAATACTAACATAATCTGTAAAATATAATAGGGAACAAGCAACATGGCCAGTAGCTCCTGATTCTAGGATTAGGGAGTTATTGAATCTTGAAGAGAAGTAAAACAATTAAGAATGATACTTGACTCCTAAGTTGTATCAAGGTCAAAGGCAGAGTTCAACATGTTCACTCTAGAAGTTTGAACAGAGGAAGAAGCAATGGGAGTTTGAGCAGGTCCACGTTCTTGTAACAAATTGAGTAAACCCTCATATTGTTCTTTAGTGAATGATACATTTTGAACAAACTGACCATGAACCTTAGAGACATTCTGCAGATTCTGATCATCCTCATTACTCTCATGTAACCGAATCTGATTTATCTTATTAGATTTATTTTTTTGCCTATAGTTTGGAGGGAAACCATGCTTTCTATAGCATTTGTCAATGATATGGCCATAAAGACCACAGAAGACACAAATGGGCTTTTGGGCAACACCATGATAAAATTTCTTTGACATATTAGTACTACCAGACCTAGCATCCTGTCTATCTCCTCTATACCCAAACTTAGCAGTAGAAAATTTGTCAACCAAAAAAATATTAGACTCATTATTAAGAGTATTAGAAAAGGTCTGTTCATGCTGAACAACTATGGCAAATATTTCGTTTATAGTGGGCAGAGGCTTAGTCATCAAGATTTAGGATTTCTGAATCGAGAAATGATCATTTAAACCCCTAACAAATTTTAACGCAAAATCTTGATTCCTATATTTTAACGCTAAACATGAACAAGAACCTAATGGTCTCAAATTCGATATTTCATCCCAGAGAATCTTTAAGTGAGTATGATAAGAAGTAACCGAAAGAGTACCTTGCTGCATCGCATAGAATTCGTGAAGCAAGTCCGAGATACAGACTAAATCCCATTGATTAAAACGATCATAAAGATCCTTCCAGAGGTCATATGCCGTGTCGATCCAGATTACACTTTGAACAATATCTAGGTGGATAGCCCTCTGCAACCACGAGAGCACCAAGTTGTTGCACTTGACCCACGCTTCATACTGGGAATTATCATCGCGGGGCTCCTTAATGACACTAGAAATAAAACGAAATTTGTTCTTTGATATTAGCGTCATCTTCATTAATCTAGCCCAGACGTGATAGTTAGCTCTGGTGAGAAGACTGGAAACAAGAACGAGAGATGAATTCTCGTTCGGATGAATATAAAACTCATCATGCGAATCATCAGTGTGATAAACCCAATTGGAATCATGCGAACGCGAGACAAAATCATCTTCTCTTATACCATATTAGATTTCTTGATTTATGGTTAAGGAAAAGAGAGGAAATTGAAGAGGAGAATTGGGAAATGAGAGAGAGAAAGAGAGAGAGAGAGAAATGATAAAATTCTGATATATTAAAACTGAAAAAAAGGTTTAATATATACACAAAAGACTTAGACACTTGTCACCCTTAACTTACTAAACTACCCTTAACAGCCTTTAACTAACAAAATAACAAACTCTTAATAATAATTCAAATTTCTAACATTGCTTAAGAGATCTATCGTCTCATCCCTCTAGACTAACTGGTTGTTGGTCAGAGACAGTTCAAAGGTTTATGGGGCTATGTGCAGTTTATTAAAATGAGACTCTTTAATTTATAATCCCAAAGATATACAATAAAACATCTATAAATTAATACTCGATAAATTAATAATCTCTCTAAAATAATAATTTTTTCAGTCCCGACTTGAGCCCATGTCTAAATTAATAATTTTGATAAATTAATAAAATAATAATTTTTCGTAAGACCCTTATATAAATTTATGGTCCCTTCAATATTATAAATTAATAATTCTATAAAATTACAACTACAACTAAGGACAGCTTAGTAAAATATGATTCTATTGTTGTTTGCTTCTTCTTAAAATTTAAATCTAGTTGTATTTCATCTCTAACTTTTCTTACTGTTTCGGTGTTGCGTTCTCATAATGCAACAAAAAATTGTGAAGAGTTGTTGTCGCTATGAGTGTTTCCTTCTGTGTAATTGGTTGCAAAAGGCGTTGTATCATCTTCATTTTCATCCTCAATAGGATTTTTAATAACACTAGCAACAACTTCTTCTAAACTTTGGACCTCTGAACATATATTATTTTCACCCCGGTAATGCAATAGGTGATTGACATCCATTTTGTTGCGGTACCCAAGGTTAATAATGTAGTTCGTTTAATCAGAAGAAAAAAATCTCTTTAAATTAATAAAATTACGTATTCCTCACATTATTAATTTATAGAGATTTTACTGTATAAGATTATTTTAAAAAAAAATTAAAAATATATTATGGGCACTCTTTAAAATTAATTTTTTATTTTTTTCGTGTAATTTATTAAACTAATATCTTTTTATTTTCCATTATAAACATTTAATTCAATTTATTTTGAAATTTTTTTCAGGCCTTGTGTGTCCGCTCGTCTTCCATACACATGTCCAAAACCTCACTCTGTTGTTGGTGTTTGGATATATGAATTTAAACTATATTTCACGCTGAACCAATCACTCTAAAAAAAAGAAAAGAAAAAAAAAACACACTAAGAGTTGTAGGAAGAGATAAAGCAATCATATATGGCACAAAAGACATTCATATAGAAATATAAAACACAAAAACAGTGGAAGTTCTGAATATGTGCGATAGAAGCTACCGTAGTATAAGACCCTCGAGAGAAAAGAGTTTTAAAAATAGAGAATTTAAATTAAATTAAATTTTTGTAGAAAAAATTATATATTTACATATAATTATGGGTATATATATATATATATATATATATATATAACGATTATCTAAAACTTAAAACATGAAAAAAAAAGTTTTAAGTGAAAACGTTTGATTTTTAAATGTTTATAAGTTAACTTTTTGTTGCTCAAAAGGATAATTTAAATAATATTTATATTTGAACTGCCCCTGCACAAAGAAGCACAGAAAGTTGCGCGCTCCCACTCTTACACGGATGGAAATCCTCTGTCCATTTTCGGTACTCCTACTTATGCCCCTTTTTCAGTATAAATTTAGGTTTAGGATTTTGAGTTTTAGGTTAGGGTTTATGGTTAGAGTTTAGAAAATTTAAGGCATGATATATTTTTTAGGGTATAGGGTGTAGGATTTAAAATTTAGAATTTAAGGTTATGGTTTAAAATTTAATTTTTCAAGTTTTTTTAGTGTTGTGGCATAAATAAGGGCACCAAAAAAGGACGAGGGTTTTATCCCTCCTACACCTTACTAAACACAACACAAGGGTCCAGTTTTATTCTTGTATCGGTACTTAAAAGACTAATGATAGAAACATCGCACCATTCAGCGTGAGATTTTTCATTTAGTAATCGTTAAGTTATTTTTCTTTGACCAGGTGAGCACCCATATCGCCGGTAAGCTCGATAAAGAATTGTCGCAGACTCTCGTATTCCAAAGTCCAGTGCGCGATGCAGCCTTTCCCTTCCTTCTTGGGGAGAGTTTGAAGTGTAATCACGAAGCTCTTGTATTCCTCCATCAGGTCCCCTTCAAGAATCTTGAATCTTATCGACTTGTTCTCGTCGTCTATTTCTTCAACCACCTGCTTAGCTGTTTTAGCCTCCCGAACTCGCCTTCGTGTAGATCGCATCCTTGAACTTTCTCGTAGCTGGTGTGGTGCACGTGGGTGCGGCCTGTGTGCCCACATATGGTGTAACTGTTCGGGAGTGGCGTCGATCTCTACATCGAACTCGAGCTTGCCGGTCGGGGGCGAAGATGCCATTGTTTCACGCATCGGTTTCTCTTTGATTTTGTTTCCAGCTGAATTGTGCTTATGTGTAGGGACGGATGCAAGATTTTATGTTAGGGGGCAAACCTATAAAATTTTAAAGAAGGACGAGCTTATAAAATTTTAGGGGGCAAAAATAAATTTTCAATAAAAATACATAATTTTTTTTAAATCTTGTATAAATTTTAAATTTTTAAAGGGACGACTGCCCCTCCCCCTCCGAGTCCATCCCTACTTATGTGCATTGGGCGGTGACCTTTTTATAGGCGGGTGTCCATGTACCGTAAGCAATCCTCTCTGCTGAGACTCATCATATTCATAATGCTCGCCTGACTGCTTCGGTGTATTTGTATTTAACCCCACTCGGATTCGGAAGTAGATAACATATTCATTCGATATTAATACTTTTAATAATATTAAGATATGGTGATTGATTTTCAGTGACAAAAATCATCTACTTTTTGGAAGAGAAAAATCATTTGTTTTTTTTTTGTGTTTTTTTCTATGTCTATTACTAAAAAATTAAATTTTAAGTTTTATTGTTTAATCTTAAATCATAAATTTTATGTAACCCCCTAGACCTGGCTATGCGACACACCTAAATCTAGGGGTCACATTAGGGTCACCGGAGCGACCCACATTAAAATTTTCAAATAAAATAAATTGTTAAATCATTTAAAATCATAAATTAAGTTCTGAATTAAAATACAAATTTCATAAATCATTCAGATAATGAAACGTAAACTACAATACAAGTTTCAAACTCAAATATGAAACAAGACATGACATACATGCCCCTAATTACACAGGTACCTTACTCTGCAAGCAAAGCCGAAAAAACTTCTATGCCGACGTAGATAACTGCAACATGATCAATCTTTTAACCTGTGATGGTAAAAATAACGTGAGCTTCGAAAAGTTCAGTAATACAGAACTACCAAAGATGCTATAGGCAACATGCATGTATAAGGCAAAGCATAAAATTGTCATGAAGTTTCGGGAAATTACAGATTTCGATTATGAATCGATGATTCAGTGAAGCGTTATATTTGAATCATAACAGAATTATTCTTTATTTGGTCACACGAATACCTGGAGATAAGTCTAAAGCCGAAGATTCAGAAAAAGATCCAGATTACAGAAGTTGAATCGAGGAGTTTTATGTGGTTCATTGACCACATATTTGGAGCATACTGAGAGTTTCAAACTTTGGTACATTAATTCAGTAGGGTAGAATTTAGAAGAGGTCAGAAAGTTTTATTTATAATCACATAACTACCCTTCATCCGTACGCCAAGATGCAATACCAAGAACTATATCCAGAAAGACTTGCCCTAAGCCCAATGGGCGTGGAGCTTATAGAAAGGCTTACCTTAGGCCTGTTGAGCGTAGGAGCTTAGGTCCAAAAGGGCTTACCAACGTTGAGCCTATGGATTTTCAATCATATCTCAAATAATATACCTCCAAATTAAATTAGTTGTTATCTAGTGAACAGTAATATCAGAAAATAAACATCAGATATATTTTCGTATCAGAAGACAGAAGCCAAGAATTGTGCTTTCTTTTCGAGTAATTGAGCCAAATTTCTAATTCAGAACATATAGTCTTAGTTTAAAGCAGAGAGTATTCACGGACATATGATACACACTTTATGGTCCAATATATTTCTCAGAGACACTTGATAATTATTAGAAATGGAGCATTGAACATCTGACAATTTTGGACTAATTTCCAAATGAGGTCCCTGTGAAGAAAGGGCACGGTACTAACGGCTCAAACCAGATATTCAGAAGTTGGTACATCAGGATCAGTGAGATTTCAGGTATAACATGAGTGATCCATTCATTAAAGCCTGTGAGGGCATTATGATCATTTTGATCTATAGGGGTAATTTGGTAATTTAGACCAACAAGGTATAAACAGTGGTGTACATAATTCATGAATTCTAGTTGCTCATGAAGTTTCTGAGTCCCCTTGAACTAATCGGAACCCATCATTCAATGTTTATTATTTAACCGAATGGGTACACCTTAAGTATTCATTTCTTAGAGCTGACAACAGAGTATAACAAAATAGATCGCCTTCGCCAATTCATCATTGAACGCACAACGAGAAAACGAACATGTATTTAAGCGATGCTTTCCAAGTATTCGAACATGTGCATTGCACCCGAACTCAATCCATAGTATCAAACGTACCTTCGAAGAACAAGTTACTCTCACCATTGACTATATACATTCTCCAAATCAATCAAACTTGCCTTCATATGGTACTCTCCCAATATCACATTAATATCAGAAACGACCAACAAATACGAGCTGTGTATTACCACGTTCAAAGCCATTACATTTGTTTGGTTTATTGGTATTTCTTGTTCCGAGTCTTATATGTATTTTCAATCATTTTAATATTCAAAGGCATTCCAGACACTCGATGTTCGAAGGTGGTTCAATTATTCAGAGCCTTTCGGTCATTTCAATTATTCTTTCATTTTAAAACTCGAGGATATATCAATCATTTCGATTAATTTGACAATTGGTGTCGAGGATATTTCAGTCTTTTGGTCACTACGATCATTCCAACCATTTTAGCCTTATCAGTATTTTCAATCCTTTTTAGTCATTTCAATCAAATCAGTCTTTTACGCCACATTGATTAATTCAGACATACAAATATTTTTTTGTAAATTTATCTTCAGAGATTTATTCATAATTCTAGCAAACCCAAGTACTTTACAATCTCGAAGGCCTAAGACCCGTTACCATAACATCCCGAGTAATATGAAGTTTTCATATGCATCAGATGTCTTACTAGGTTAAGTGTAGCTTCCCGGGTTGTTTTTATTGTTAGGGTTATTTTAGTCATTCTTGCACTTCAATGGTATTTTTGTCATTCATTATCTAAATATTCCCGGCATTTGTCCTTTTAATAAAAATAATCAGACTTAGAGATCAATTGTTTTATTAATCATTTACTGAACTATGAAGCTCTTTTCGATTCATTAAACCTCTTATTCGAATATTTTTTGCCTTGGCCATTACTATTCTTATTTCTTAATTGATTGACAGAAGTAGAATTAATCATATGCTCAATCATGGTCGTGCAAGCATTAATCGAATACCAACAAGTTTCAAAAGCATGTAGAAGGTGGTAATATATTACCTTTAATCATTGCTATAGTCAACCACAATAATCCATTCGATCAATCTCGAATTCGACCTCCCCCAACAACACAGATACGAAGATACATGAATACTTTCAATAAAACAATACTCTTAATCAATCTTTAATCACATTGCCTTTAAACTGAACTTAAACATATAAGTAGACTCAGAATTTTACGAAACAGACTTGGAGGCTTTCAATGTTATATTTGGACGCTTTTGAGTCAAAATTTTACGAAAAAGACTTCAAAATCGGGCTCAGGACATTGAAAAACATGAAATAAAAGTTTTCAAAAAAAGTTTACTTTTTGGTCAACGATCAAAGTCAATGCTGACATCATGTTGACGTTAGTAGTCAACGAGTCAAAGTCAATGCTGACGTCATCAGTCAAATGGGTTGACTCGAGCGAGTTAACTCACTAAGTTGACTCGAACGGGTTAACTCACCGAGTTAACTCGGACATGTTGACTTAGTCAACGGGTCGGGTAGACAAGTCGAATAGACAAGTTGGGCAGATGGGTCGGATTAAGTCGGGTCAGAGAGCATTGGGCTTGGGTTCAGACCGATAATTGGTTTGGGCCTGGACTAGATTAACTAGAAGAAAACTACACTGGTGGTCACCAAACTATCACTGTTTTCCTATTTTGATCCCCCAACTAATGTTTTCATCAAAATTGTCCCTCTCGTTAGATAGTTTTTCCGTTTTGGTCCCTCTCCGTTAAAAAATTAACGGAATCGCTGACATATAATTTTTTTATATTTTTATTTTTCAAATCAACATTCTCTTTCCTCGTCAACATATTATGTATTATTTTTTATTATTTGAACCGACCAACAAGGAGGTGATATGCGTCCCCTCTAAATTTCAAACAAATCAAAGGAGAAAAAAATCTTCTCATTTGTGCAAGTGGGAGGAATCAAACCAAAGACCACTTGCATAAGGGGTCCAATGCTTAACCAATGAGCTAGGCTTGAGATTTGGTTAAATTTTAACCAAGCAAATATTTATGTTATACATTTTCAGCCTAAAAAATAACTAAAATTACATCTATGAAGGTTTGAACCAAGAACACTTTGAACTAAAAGCTTTATGCTTATCTACTGCATTAAGTTAACAATTTATTAAGTATCTACAAAATCTAATATTTAATTTAAGATTTATTATCTCCTAAAATTATTTTTTCCAATTATTTTAGAATAAAAAAAATTAATTATTTAATATTGTTAAAATGAATTAGATTATTCTAAAAATTTTGAATTATTTGAAAATAAATATTTAGATTTAAAATTATTATTTAAATGTTTTAAAAAACTTTTTTGCTTTTACTGTAATTAAAATTGAAGATCAAACTAGAATTATTTTCAATTCGTTTTGAAATAAAAAATAATAATTAAATAATTATTTAATTATTTTACAAAATTAATATTAAAAATTATAAAAATTAAATTTATAATATTTATTTAGGATAAAATATAATTTTTTTAAATAACATTTAATTCATTGATATGTATATGAACAAATTATTGTACATTTAATTAATTTTTAGAATGATCTAATACATATGTATAAAAATAAATAAATAATTTTTTATTCCCAAACAAATTGAAAAAATAATTTTAGATTAATTTTAGTAATAATTTGATCTAATTTGAGGTGATAATATATTTTAAATTAAATATTAAAATTTGAGGATATTTAGCTTAGTGGTTGAACCCTTTGCTTTTGCTGCAATGTGTTCACGGTTCAAATTATTATATAGGCAAAAAATTATTTTTGAGGCTGAAAGTGTATAACTTAAATATTTGTTTGGTTAAAATTTAATCAAATCTCAAGCTTAGCTCAATGGTTAAGCTTTGGACCCCTTATGCAAGGGGTTATTGGTTTGATTCCTCCCACTTGCAAAAATGATGAGATTTTTTTCTCTTTTGATTTGTTTGAAATTTGGAGGTGACACATATCACCTCTTGTTGGTCAATTGAAATAATAAAAATAATATATAATATGTTGATGAGGAAAGAGAATGTTGATTTGGAAAATAAAAATATATAAAAAAAATTCCATGTCAGCGACGATTCTGTTAATTTTTTAATGGAGAGGGACCAAAACAGGAAAACTATCTAATGGGAGGAAAGATTCTGTCGAAAAAATTAGTTGGGGATCAAAATAGGAAAATGATGATAGTTTGGTGACCACCAGTGTAGTTTACCCATTAACTAACTAGACCGATTCATACCGATTTATAGGTTGGACCGGTTCAGACTGGGTTTTACCTTTGAATCTTCAGATCACCGGCCGGTCATCGGAGATGGTCATCGGAGACCCCAATGGTCACATTTCTACCGAAAAACAAAGGTCATCAAACAATTATCTAACCATTTCCAGAAATCAACCAAAGAAGCTGAAAAACTTACCGAATGGTGCAAAATCGACAGAAAAGTGACGTAAGTCCGACGAAGCCTTGTCGATGTTGGAACGATGGGTGACCGGTTAGGCTTTGATCTCCTCAACATGCCAAGCACGCTGGCGAGGTCGGCGCGACCAACGAACGCCAGAAGCGATCGGAATTGAAGCTGGAAACTTAGACTCCGACGAAGCTTCGAACAAATCTCCATAGCAAACAGCGGCCGCTAGCCGCGAGTGGAGAACATGGCTGAGGTCGGGGTGGAGCTGCGATTCCGCTGGTGAGGGAGGTGGCCGTCACGATGTCGCGGTGAGAGAGATCAGGACGGTGGCCGGTAAAGGGAGATGAAGAGTTTGAAAAAAAACAATCTTAGATCTGGAAATTTATGCACCTATTCGAAATGAGAGATAATTGAGGCAGCTGAAAGATTTTGACTTTTATTTAATTCTGATATAATCGAGACAAATAGCTTAAGAGAAAATTAAAGTAAATTACAACTAAAAATTACCTTAGCTTAAATGGCTAAATTAGAGGATACACAACCAAGCGTCATACGTTCAGACTCCTTGGCTGCCATCATTATTTTTTAGGGTAAACTATCTGTTTGACCATCAAACTATTGTGAAAGTTTTAAAATGACCACCATAGAAAAAAACGCGCCATTTCACTACCCAAACTATTAAAATGGGATCATTTTGACCACCAGCCGTTAATGGGCTAACGGAAGGTGACGTGGCAGTTAAAAAATTAAAGGTATAATCACACATTTGGTCCCTATTATTTACACATTCTTTCAATTTAGTCCCTCTGAAGAAAAATCACCCAAATCCTACATAAAAAGACTCTCCCATTCATCTTCTTCCCCACAAC
Source organism: Hibiscus trionum (assembly GCA_030270665.1). Classification (NCBI taxonomy): domain Eukaryota; kingdom Viridiplantae; phylum Streptophyta; class Magnoliopsida; order Malvales; family Malvaceae; genus Hibiscus; species Hibiscus trionum. The sequence continues at coordinate 21,268,085 of BSYR01000022.1, forward strand.
ACCCAAAGCTTCATTTCTTTCCCGTCTGGCTCCCCACAACACCCAAATCCTACAATTTCCTCCTCCATTGGCTCCGCTCTTCCTCCCCAATTTAGTCCCTATTTTTTAAAAAGGATTACGAATATTTACATATTCTTACTATTTACATATTCTTTCAATTTAGTCTCGGTTTGACCACAATCTACTTGACAAGTATCTGAAAAATGAACTGCTTGGAAGCTTATAGTGCATACATGTGAAATATGCAGGGTCTATCGCCATTGAAGTGTACGAGTTCAAATATTAGCTTTACATGCAATGAGCAGCAGGGAAATGTTGTCAAACTGGGTCAAGAGTCGCTTAAAAATGAAGGTCAAGCTGAAGGTATGTTGCAATATCTTTTTACCCTGTTTTACTAAATTTTTCCTTTTCTAATTTTTGCTAAAAGAACAGTCTTTTCCTCTTCACGAGCAGGGATATCTGGCAAGCTATTTGTCTCTGAAAATTCAAAGAGATTTGTAAAGGAGGTTGCTCATTGCAATGACACTGGTGAATCCATTGCATCGAAATTGGAAGAAAGTTTCTTCTCTGCTTTCCTTGAAGGGAGGACACATGAGAGGAACTGGGTATGCTACCATGGGAGTTGGCTGCAACGACGGATTAACGACGGATTTCTTAGGTTCTTGAAAAGTTTGTTTCTTAAACAACTGTTTATTGGAAACTTTTTTCTGGAGAATTAGAGATTGGTAAAGTATATATATATATATCTGCTGCCTTCCATAAATACATCCTGAACATTATTTTATAGAACTGGTGAGGTATACATATTTGAGGGGGCTGACTCTGCCTTCATGATCTGGAGTGAGCAACTAAGCATTCTTTATTTTGCCTGCGCCATGTATCTGATTTAGTGGACCAGAATAAACTAATTGGATACCATAATTTGATGTGAACGAGGAACTGAATTCAGGATGAAGTAACTTTTGGATCAAATATATTCTATCGATTATCTCTATACAGAAGTCATTGAAATTTGAAGAATGCTCAGTGTTTCTTGCATGGAAGATGATCGTGGAGAGAGAGATGTTCGAAGCTAAAGAATTGGAGCAATTGCTGCAGTGTTTCTTGTCGTTGAACTCGCATCACCATCATAGGATTATTGTCGAGGTTTTTACAGAGATTTGTAACACGTATGAATTACATTAAGTATTTGCACTTTGTATCACAAAAAATGGCTTTAGCCAAGTGGCTTTGCCATGTTGTGTCCTGCCCAGGTTACCCAGCCACCCAGGTTCGATTCATGCTGGGTGCAAAAGTTCTATTTATTTTCATCCTCCAATCAGGTGACACGTGTCACCATCTGATTGGGGGATGAAAATAAATTTATTAAATTAAATATAAATAATTAAATTCCTCCAATAAGGTGTTGACACGTGTCACCACCTAATTAATTTATTTTATTAGATTAAAATTAGGACTAAATTGAAAGAATGTGTAAATAGTAAGGACGAAATGTGTAATTATACCTTTAATTTTTTAACTGCCACGTCACCTTCCGTTAGCCTCTTAACGGCTGGTGGTCAAAATGATCCCATTTTAATAGTTTGGGTAGTGAAATGGAGCGTTTTTTTTCTATGGTGGTCATTTTAAAACTTTCACAATAGTTTGGTGGTCAAACAGATAGTTTACCCTATTTTTTATTTACTTTACTTTTCCTTCAATTTTTTAATACTGTTACAAAATTACCTTAAACTCTAAAAAATATACCCTACCAATAATTTTTTAAATTCTAATCCTAAACGTTAATTTTAAACTGAGTTTTTTGGTGTGGGACATAGAAAGGAACATGATTTCTATTCCTTTTTGGTGTCCACTATGCCCCAACACTAAAAAAAAAAATTTAAGCTCTAACTATAAATTATAAATCTTAAATTTTAACCCTAAAAGTACAGCCTACCTCAAATTTCTTAAACCCTAACCTTAACCTTAAATTTAATTTTTTTTATTAAGAGCATATATAGGAACAACGAAAAGAGCAAAAAATTTCTATTTGATTTCCTGTCGATTTCGAATAATGTTGTCTGCATAGACTAAAGAAAGTAAGTTAAAATTTTATAATCTAATAAAAAGTGGTATTAATTAAATAAAACCGATAAACTCCAATTATGTGGCATTATCATTGTCACATAAAATGATTATTTAGGTGGCAAGTTTAGGGTTTTAACGGCATTATTTAATACCAATGTCGATTGAACTATTAAATTTTAAATTATTATTTTTATATTCGATTATAAATTAGTATAGATATTTGGTTTTAAATATATATGAATCTATTTATATTTACAGACTAAAACGTTCGAATATAGATCACCTAAATGGCTAAATGAAACACGACACCTTTATTATTGGAACCTAAGTGAAATACATATCAAGCAAGTGTGCTTTCCTGGATTTTCTAAACTGATACTGGAAAGGAAATTTTTGTTAAGAAATCGAATATGAGCAAAAGAATCGTTAAGACCCATTAAAAACTGCATCACCTGCTCTTTCTGCTGCTCAACAATCATCTTGGTAACTCCATCACAATTACAACGTAAACACGTACAAACAGGCTTAACAGAAACTAATTCATCCCAAACGATCTTAAGTTGAGTGTAGTAAGCACTTACAGACATCGAACCTTGTACAAAATCTCCTAACTTCTTTCGCAGTTGAAAAATTCTTGAACCATTATTTTGCTGGAAACGATCCTCAAGATCTTTCCAAATTTCAACAGTTGTTGAATGATAGAGAAGACTCTTAGCAATTTCTTTAGAAACAGAATTCAGCAACCAAGAATTGACAAGATTATTAGCTCTTGTCCAAGCTTTGAACAAATCTTAATTTGTGGTTGAAGGAGTGGAAATGGAACCATCGACAAATCCAAGTTTATTTTTGGCAGATAAAGCCATGAGCATGGATCGACGCCAACTATTGTAGTTGTCAGTAGGGACGGAGCCAAGATTTAGGATTGGGGGGCAAACTATAAATATTTGAAATTGGGGGAGGGGTAAATTTATAAAAAAACTAATTTTTAAAAAATTTTGAATAGGGGGACAAAGGTGAAAAAAAATTTCTTCGGGGGTGGGGGGCAATTGCCCCTCCCGAAGTCTTAATGGCTCCGTCCCTGGTTGTCAGGACCAAGAGGTTGAATAACTAGCATCATTCCAGGATTATCGGACTGATGGAGATAGAATAGATTTGAGCCATTGTTAAATTGATCATTCAATTGATCAGCCATGGCAGAAACGAAATAAAAAAGATCAAGAAACGAAAATTATAGATTTGAGAGAAAAACTTCTGATATCATGTAAAGAGAAGAAATGTTCTTCTTTATTATTGAAGCTGATCATCCGAATACAAGGAGAGCTGATTGTTTTGTACAACAAAGGAATGATGCATAACAACGACTATAACAAAAAATTAACCCTAATTAGAAAGCTAACCTTAACTAACTAACCCTAGTAAACCTGATATAACTGTAAAACTTTTATCAATATATATTGTGAAAATAGATCAATTTCATGCAACTGAAAGATAGGGGTGAACAAAACTCGACTCGACTCGAAAAAACCGAATAACTCGACTTGACTCGAGGTAAAAATACTCGACTCGTCTTGACTCGACTCGAAATTTCATAAACTCGAATAACTCGAAAAAATTTCAAATAAAGTTTGAGTTGTAAAATGGAAATTCGAATAACTCGAATAACTCGAAATTTTTAGTAATTAGTGGATTTATTTTTAAGTTCGAGACGAGTCCCTCTATTTTTTATGATATATACATTATGATATATAAAAATATGAAGAAATATTGTCACATGTGAAAAAATATATATGTGCATATCTTATATGATTAGAGAAATGAGTTTAAATTGGAATCAAACCCTACTATAACATGATAAATAATTACAGTTAAATTTTTATAGGAACTCGAAAACTCGACTCGACTCGACTCGACTCGAATCGAAAAAATTTCAAATAAAGTTTGAGTTGTAAAATATGACTCGTCAACTCGAATAACTCGAAATTTTTTGACTCGACTCGACTCGATCGAACGCTCACCCCTACTGAAAGATATAAATATCTTTTCAGAATATTTTCCATTACAATTTTGTTTAACTGATTCATTTCTCGACATGTTTAACAATTGATTAATATTTTGTTAAATATCATTCTAAGTTGGGTTATATTCTATTTATATTTTGTAATTATTAATTTTTATTAAGAGTAATGAAAAATATAAAAAAAAACATAGTATTATTTATCAGATTTTCGCCCAACCTAATCTAACGACTCACACGATGATTTGTCGGTTGATATAATTAGTGACGGAAAGAAGCAACAACGGAGAAGGGAAAAAAATAAAAATCTAATGATTTTAATTTCTACCGCTTGAAAAGAAAAAATCTAATATTTAATTCGATAGATTTTTTACAATAACCACTGAATTTTATAGTTTTAAAAAATATTACAATTATAACGCGTCTAAGAATGAGAATAATGGCACTAATATACCAAAATCTCTTCAACCCAAAAATAAAGAAAAGTGAATATTTCTATAGAGATAATAATACTATCAAAATTCAGAAGCTTTCTTGAATCTCATTATCTCTATCCAATCGAGACACATAACATGTGAAAAAGGAGTGGTGAGCGACCCAAACTATCAGGCAGAATGTCTCGCTACCCAGGACTGATTACATCGGCAAACAATCATCAACCGAGTTGAGATCTAACTTTCCATGACCACCGATAAAATCATAATAAAAAACTAGCACCGTTAAAATCTATGTACGAGCAACAAACGACTGTTAGGGTATGCTGAATCATGCCACAAGGACAGATAAAACGAAGCACAAAACAAAAAAATATGTCATAAGGACTGAGGAAAACGCGTGTCACAAGGACAGAGGAAACGCGTGCTACAAATGCATAGATTCTTATTAAAATATATGAAGAAAAAAAATAAAAAAACAATAAATCTGATAGTCGACAATCAATACTAAGATTAATTGTCGACCACCAATTAAAGGAGATAAAAAAATTACAGTCAACAGTGAAAAAAATGAACGGCTACAGAAAGTTAGAGAATTAGGAATGTGTAATGTGTTTGGATTATATTTATGTATTATATTAATATATTTTATGTTTATTGATGTTATACCCGGCCAGAGATATGAGCCTCATATTTTTAAAAATTATTGTTTGATTATCTAATTTTAAATTTTTTTGATTTCACCATTAAACTTGTGAATTTTATTATTTTTATCACTCGACTTTTAAGTATTTAACGTTGTCTGATTTTTTTTGTTGATGAACTTATGAAAAAAAAACTCTGAAACTTTCTTTTGATTCATAGATGCCAAGTATTTTCTTTCAATTCCAAACAATGAGGAGATCGTGAGGGAGAGAAGAAAATAACATCTCTCGATTTCACATTTGATCATGCGAGAAAGATTGCAAATCAGACCAATACAAGACAAAACTTTTATTTGAATTTGCTTGATTTCAAGAACACAACAAAGTATGAATAAGAAAGAGGGGAGAATGAGAACATTTTAGTATTCGTTATCTTGCAAATGATGGTTGATGGAGGTCAAATGACGATAGAAAATAATTTCACAATTAAAGATGTGGTGACAATTCTATAACAAAATTAAAAGTTTAATGATTATTTTTTAGTTCTCAAAACGTCGGTAGTTAAAAATTACCATTCTAGCTTAATGGTCATTATTGTACCGATAATTATATGATTTTATATATTAAAAATGTATTTATTGTACATTTAAACACCTTCTTATGTTAATTAGAAAATAAAAAAGACGAATTAAGAATATATATGAACAAATATTATTTTGTAATTACTTTTAAACCATTCAAAAAAATTCACGTTTAGAAAGTTATCTTGTAATTAGGTTTGATAATCCATAACTTAACAAGTAAATCATGACAATTCATATACACACGCACATATATCAAAGTGATATGATTTTAATTAAATATTTCTAGATCATTGTTAGCTTTGAAAATAAACAGATTATGTAACACCCGGGTTTGGGGTCGGATGAAAATAATATTAAAATAATGGTCCGGTTTCGGTTTTAAAATTTAAAATAATAAAATATTTCAAGGGGCTTCGTGTTTCCAAAATAATTACAAAACTATGTTGGGCATGTTTTGGTTTTAAAGCCCAATTCCATGGCATTGATAAATTTAAATGGCTATCCTCATTAATGGCAAAAGGGTAAATAAATGGACTTCTAATTTAAATCCCCTTTTTATTAAAATATCACTTTTGTCATCTTCTTCACTCATCTATTTTCCATTTCTCACGATAATGGAGTCCCCCTTCTCCATTTTTCTACTCCATCACCATTCTTCTTCATCTTGGGTGATTTTCGAAAGGTAAAACCATATTTGACTTGTCCTTACCTTTCTCTTCATGTTGGTACCATTAGTTTTCATTATTTTAAAATTTGAAGTTTTGGGGTTTTGTTTAAAAATGAGAACTTTATTGTCTTTAACCTAAGCTTTTTGATTATTTAAGGTTAGATAAATTGTTTACAACCTAAAAGGTGCAACATATGTGAATTTTAAAGAGTTTTACAATGATTCCCGAATTTGAGTTTTAATGGGGGTTTTTGAAGGGTTTAAAGGTTGGTTTTGGGTGTGCTTGATGTTGGAAATCGTTGGCTGATGGTTATACTATGTTTGGGTAGTGTTTTGAACATATTTAAGAGTGCTTTGGATGACTACATTGCTGATTTTTGATGGGTCTTTGTGAAAGTACGAAAATGAGAATTTGGAGAATAAATTTGGCTTTGAATTGCGAGGATTGTAGTGGATTTGTGTGTTGGTGTTAAACTTTGGGTTTGTGGCTGATTTTGAGGTTAATGTATTGTTTTTGAATGGTTAGAAGCAAGAGAAGACAATGGAGAAGCTTCGGGCTCGAATCCGGAAACTTGGATGCTTGGTAGGCTAGTCGGCTTGTGCAAAATGGAGTGGTCGGTGAGTGGTTAATGTTTTCAAATGGTTTTTAAATATTCGTTCAAGCATGTGGACCTAGGTTGGGCTTGGTAAACCCACCTAGAGTTGAGATTAGAGTGGTTGCCTAATCTCAAGCTTAGTTTAGGAAACATTCGATTGAACTCCTAATTGCTTGTTATGCCTTATGTTTAATTGTGATCGTGTTGGATATGTATAAGGTGTTATGCATGTTGTTGAGGCTTGATATGATGCGTTGATATATGCATGTGGTTTGATTTGTGAATTGTGCATGATAGTGATCATGGTGAGTATGTGCTAAGCACGGAAGTTGATATGAAATGATGTTGTGAAAGGTTATGGATTGTGTTTAATATTGGCACTAGTATGCTTGGGTACAATGATCGATCATTAGGATGTTTAGTGTGCACACGAGAGTTAAAGTCGCGCGTGGCCTTGGTGGCGTTAAGTCATCAAGGATGAGTACGGTGATGTAATATTTCACCGAAAATATTTATATTAGTCGGTGATGAGTGGAATCCCATCGACGGGGCGTGAGGATGAGTGGAATCCCCTCCGCGAGAACCGTTGATGAGTGTAATCCCACCGAAGGTAATGGTTGTGTTGGAAATGCGTTCCAACGTGTTATCCGCGTATTCGAGTCATAGCTAGGTACCAATATGATATGAAATGTGATTCCTATATGGATTAATATATGTTGTTGTTAATACATTGTTATATGTATCTTCGTGTGTTGGGCCTATGTGTTGTTGATCATGGCATAATGTTGATTATATGTTCATGCATCATGTATATTATGGCTCTTGTGGATCGGAGGTAAGATCATGCATTCTATCATGGTTGTTGCTCGTGTTTGGACCCTGCATTGTCGAAAGTTTGTTTTATGAGCTTACCCTCACTAAGCTTTTATGCTTACGCTCCTTTTTGTTCGACAATGCAGATCAGTAGCTTGTGGGTGGCAAGGGCAAGGAAAGGCCTCCAAGTGTCGCTTTTGGTTAGCTCAAGTATGAACTTTAAATTGTAGATTGTAATAGTCAAGCAATGGGATATGTGTTGTTGATTTGAGCTTTGATGTATGTGGATGTTGGTTTGGCTTTTGGATGCTTTGTTTGAATTGTAAACCTTGTTTATGTTGCAAGTCATGAATGCTTATGTGTTTTGTTTCTAAGGCATGAACCTCTAAGTGCTAAGTATGTCTCCTTTATGGTAATTGTATGAATCCTCCCGATGCATGATCCTTGTTCGTTTTGAATGCCTTGTATGCTGACATCTTGGTTGTTAAAGGTTGTATGTATGTTGTTTGTGGCTAGGGGAGTCGTAAATCGCATCTAGAGTCGAGTCTTAGGTCGTTTTGCTGCAATTTGGAGTCTTGCAGTGCAGGGCGTATCGATACGCCTAAGGGCCGTATCAATACGGTCCTACACTATGGGACTCAGAATTGGCTTAGGGTATCGATACGCGGGGGTGTATCGATACGCCCAAAACTCACTGGAATTCCGAGATTTTGGTGAGAGTTTGGCGTATCGGTACGGGTCTAGGGCGTATCGATATGGTTTCATATCGTTGACCGCGAGATGTTGACCGAGGAGGGTGTATCGATACGCCCAAGGGCTGTATCGATAAGGTCTTCCTAGTTTGACTTGAGGCAGTTGACTTGGTCAAGGCGTATCGATACCCTCTGTAGGTGTATCGATACGGCCTGCTTAAAAAGGAAAAATGGATGTTTTAATGTGTTTTTTTGGATGGTTGTTGTTATGTTGTTCGTGTTTTCGCTGTCGTGTTTCACGTAGGACTTAATAATGCATTTAGACAAGATTTAAATAAAAGAAATTTTCTAGGATTGCTAACCGAGGTGGGACCTTAACGAGTTTCACATCGGTTTTTCCCGTGTAGCCTACTCGGACCGGTCAAACGTCCGGACCGGGACGAGGGGGTTACAGATTAAACCTTAATTCTTAATTTTTTAAATTTTAAATTAACAAGTTAACGGATGGAAATCGTCTTTCCCTTTATCATGTCCTTTTTATACCCCACTTTAAAATAATGTGTTTAAGGTTTAGAATTTAGGGTTTAAGATTGGAGTTGTGGTTAGGAATTAAGGAATTAGGGGTAGTGTTTATTTTTAGGGGGTATGTTTTAAGGTTTAGGGTGTGAGAATTAGGGTTAGGATTTAGAATTTAATTTTTAAGTGATTTTTAGTGTGGGGCATAGTAGGGGGCATGATTAGGGGGCAGTGCCGTCCCTGGACATGGGTAGAAGGGGCGCCCGCCCAGGGCCTCATTTTTTTAATAATATTTTATATTAATATTTAATATTTTAATATTTATTATTAAAGGGTGCACTTTTAAAATTTATTTATTTAACACTAATTATTATGACTCAATTTTTTTTCAACATTTGTTATTAGGGTCTACTCTTAAATTTTAATTTTTCTCAATATTTGTAATAAGGGGTCCAATTTTTTAAATAATTATTATTAAGGGCCTATTTTTTCCCAATATTTATTATTATTGACATACTCTTTTTTTCAATACTTACAATTAGGGGTCTAATTCCCTCATATTTGTTATCAGGGACATTCTCTTAAAATTTAATTTTTTAATATTTGTTATTAGGTGTCTTATAGGTACATGATTTTTTCCAATATTTGTTATTACGAAATACTCTTAAATTTTAATTTTTTTTCTAATATTTGTTATTAGAAACCTAATTTTTTTAATACTTGTTATTAGGAGCCTACTTTTAAAATCCTTTTTTAATATTTGTTATAAAAACTTATTTTTTTCTAATACTTGTTATTAGGGGCCTACTTTTAAATTTTACTTTTAATATTTATTATTAGAGGCTAATTATTTTATTCGCCCTTGGGCCACTAAAATCTCAGAAACGGCTCTGTTAAGGGCATAGGATTTTTACCCAAGTTAACAAGTAAATCATGACTATCTTTTTATTACTATATGTATTTGATCCCCTTGAAGTTCCATCTTAACTTTATCCATGAAAATGAAGTACTATTTTGACGAGTATTATGTAAAAATAGGAAAATTCTACAACGTGCGACGAACACCGACGAACACCACTAATGATGAACACCGCTGAACACCATTAAATTAATTAATAAAGATTTAAAATTTCAAGGACCCATCATACAATTAATAATTATTTTTAAAAATTCAATTAAATAATTCTTTATATATATTAAAATTTTATTTTTTTAATAATGGTAAACTATATATTTAGTACCTCACTTATCTTTGTATTTCTATTGAACCCTCATTATTTAAATATTATTTCAATTTGACCCTATTCTTTATAAAAAATAATTTAACCATTAACCCTCAATCTAAAACCCTAAGCCATTAAACTTTAAACTCTTAAACCTATAGCCTAAACCATATACCATTAAAAATAATTTCACCATCATCGATTCAATGAATTGTTGAATTCTACTAAAAAATTCAATTAAATTATTTTTTATATATATCAAAATTAATTAAACTCAAATCTCATAGAATTAACACTGTCATCTTATTTGAGATGAAAAAGCCATCACAATTAATAAAGAAAAGTCGTTAATAAAAAAAGTCGCACCCGTTTTGATTATTTTCTAGAGATTTTTTATTTGTTTGTTTGATTAGTTAGCTTCTATTTTGCGACGATACATTAATAAAGAAAAATCGTTAACCATAGGCAGTTTTTGTGTGGCCTTTCTAGTTGCAATCCTAATAAATTAACTTATTCTCTTATGCACTCCAAAAACCATACTTGGAGTTGCACTATAATAGATCTATTTGTATGATCGTATAGTTTGGAAAATAAGTTAATTTTGATTTCTGTCAGTTTTGTACATTTGGTTGAATAATGTCATGTAGGAGCAAAAAGGACCATGAGGTCATCTACTTTGAGACATTTTCTTTGTTGGGTATCATGAATTAAGTCCCATAATAACTGGATAGGAATGCAAATTGAAAGACCTGAGTGCAAATTTGCAGTCAAGCTTTTGACTCAAAGTTCACTAATTGAACGTCTTGAGTCACTGACAGAGGAATTCTTCAAGTTCCTCCTTGACCTTGGGCATTTTGACAACAATGCAACCTAAAATGTTCAACATTATAAACTGTAGCTAAAAAGTTGTTACTGTTAAGTTTTGTTGTTGAGATTGAATTCGTGGGATAAAACCTGATGTTTTAAGGTGGACACTTGTTACCTCTCCGTAAAAAGACTGATGGGCCCCATTCCTATTGTTTCTTTTTCTTTATTAATTGTGATGACCTCTTCATCTCAAATATGATGATAGTGTTAATTCTTGGAGATTTGAGTTTAATTAATTTTGATATATATAAAAAATAATTCAATTAAATTTTTTAGGAGAATTCAACAATTCATTGAATCGATGATGGTGAAATTATTTTTAAAGGTGTATGGTTTAGGGTATAGATTTAAGAGTTTAAGGTTTAATAGTTTAGGGTTTTAGGTTGATGGTTAAGGGTTAAATTATTTTTTTATAAAGAATATGGTCAAATTGAAATAATATTTAAATAATGAGGGTTCAATAGAAATACAAAAATAAGTGAAGTACTAAATATATAGTTTACCATTATTAGAAAAATAAAATTTTAATATATATAAAAATAATTTAATTGAATTTTTAAAAATAATTATTAATTGTATGATGGATCTTTGAAATTTTAAATCTTTATTAATTAATTTAATGGTGTTCAACGGTGTTTATCATTAGTGGTGTTCGTCGCACGTGGTAGACTCATCCGTAAAAATAAAAAGATGAACAACATTACACATACTTGGCAATCAGAAGCGAATTTATGACATTTTATTATAATTCCTTTACTTCTTTCCCCATACGTACGATGGCTGTCTTCGATATTCCCTGTCTGAAATGGAGCATAAAAATCAAACATTAAGAAGATAAGCATCGATATTCTTGGCCAAGGTGACCAAGAAATCGGCATACTCGACGGGATCGGGGATATCGTCGTTTTGCTTTTCGAACTCCATACTCCATTTCACCAAGCTTCCCTGACCAAAAGGCATAATGTTGAAGACGGTCCTCCAACTCTTATAATAACTCAACACTTGACCCTCCACCATTTTGAAAACCATCTTCTTATTCTTGTCGTCCACGCTTTCGTATAACTCTTTAACCATCTCAGTCTTGCCTAAAAAGAACATCATCAATAGGAGTGGAGCCTGAAATCAAGATCAGGGGACAAAGTGTGATTAATTATTCAAATACATCGAGTATAGCATGTACCTTGGGAAACATATGACCAGAGCCTGATAGCACCAACAGTATTCCAATCACCCTGAACAAGTTTTCCATCCGTCATTATTCCGTTGGACATCTTTGGTATCCAACGGGCTTTGGTTCGGAAGGCATCGTAGAACTTATCGGCAGGGGACTCGATCACTACTTGGCGTTCCATCTTCCTGATTTGAGCCATAGGTTCACTTCCTCTGCTGGTTTGGAGACCGAGAAAATAAGTAATGGGATTTGCAGAATTGTTGTGTATGGTCGATTGCCTTATATACAAGGATGATGGACCCTTGAAAGAATATAGTAAAATCTGCACTTAGATTATCAAACTGATTAAAACTGGGGGTGGCCGATCGAGGGTGATGATTCCATGAAGATTGTGGACCAAAGTCCTCAGCTTTTTGGCCAAGTCCAACGAATTTGATTCCCGATGTGGTGTACGAATAGTTGATTAATTAAACGGAATACAACTTTAATTCTAATTTAAATTGCAGAGAATGAAATAGAGTGGAATAGCTTTAATATATTTGTAATCACTAATTTTGTCCCGATTTTTAAATTTATTTCTTTTATGATTATCGAGCTTTTAATGGGCTATCTTAAAAAAAAAAAGAAAAAAATTGTATATATATTATTTTATTATTATTATTATTATTATTATTATTATTATTATTATTATTGTCATTATTTTCTTATTTTATTTGAATATGTTTTTGTTTATTATTTTCATTATTATTACTATTATTTATTGTTCCTAATTTTACTATATATATATATTACCATTATATTATAACTATCATTGTCACCATTTAGTGTTATTATTATCATATTATTACCTTTATTATTATTATTATTATTATTATTATTATTATTATTATTATTATTATTATTATTATTATTATTATTATTATTATTATTATTATTATTATTATTATAACATAAATAAAATAAATAAACAAACCCAAGTAAGAATAAAAAAGCGAAGCCCGTATATTAAAAAATAAGAGTCCATTACAAATACAAAAATTACAAAACCCAAAATATATTTACATAATTGGGCCCGTTTTAGCCCACGTTGACCAAAAAACCCTAAGCCTAATCCCTCTTTTATTTCGCGCAGCCACATCTAGGCTGTTAGATATGGTCATTGATCTAACGGTCCGAATTACCCCTGATGGAGAAACCCTAGCGCCCCTTTGATGTCTCGGCGCCGCACGAGTCCATCACCGTTGGATTTTTCGACATCCAAGGGCCCAGATCGTTCATAAGTGAAACCCTAGCAAGGGTTACCACCGAGCCAGGCGTCGCACGCGTTATAGACGTTGGATCTAGAATCATTTGGATGGTCGCGATTACATCTCAGACAAGTACGACCCACGCGCGACTCTTCGTTCGCCACACGTCTGCCGTTTCGATCGCCCACGCACGATCGTTTGAATTCTCACGCGCCTGACGCTTCACTAGCTCCTTCACGCCTCTGACTCCTCCACGCCAACTGTCGTTGTGTCCCTCCCGATCGAGCAATACCGACAACATAGAACATTAGTCAGAATTTTTAGATGCTCAAAATGGAAAGAAAAAAACAAAAATAAATAAAAGAAACCGGCAGAAATCAGCAACAAATTTCAGAGCCACAATAAGGACAATTTCATAGACCAAAGGGCAATCAACATCAGAGCAACAACGACAACAGAACACAAGTCAAACCCTATTGTCTTTTTTGTAACATCGGATATAAATCCAGAAGCATACCACATGTAAAGGGGATTTTTTTGGGAAGAAAAAAACCCAAAAAAACAAAAAACGTTGTAATCGATTCAAAAAAGCAATACAAAAAATTTCCAGAAGCATTTTTATTCTCTCGGTTTTGTATGCACGAAAAAACAAAAAAGAAAGAGAAAAAAGGCTTTCACTTTTACCTTTCGGGTTTCTAGTTCGTGTAACACCCGTGTTTTGAGGTTAGGAGTTAGACGCGTGGGTTGGTTCGAGTCGTTAAAATCGATTTTAATCAAATTGACCTTAGTTTTGATTTAATTGGAATTTAAAATAAAAGGGGTGGCAATTTTGTAATTAAGCCAAAACAAAAAGTAGACCATCTTTTTGAATCAAAAAGAAAAACAAAACAAAAAAAAAGTTGTCTTCCCCCCATCTCTTCCAACGTGAAAAAGAGAAACCCAAAACCTTCCCAAGTCAAGTTACTATTCCATTTGATTTCTTCATCTATTCAAGGGCATTTTCAAAGGTAAATTCATTTCTTAACTCTCCTCATCATCCCCATCATTTTCCCTGTCTTAGATTTCAAAACTATCATCATTTACAATTTTCAAGTTTGATGAAAGTTTGAATTTTTAATGGGTTTTTCAATTGTGGTTGATTTGTTGAGTTGGGTTTTAGTTTAATCTCATTGAAATACACTTAATATCTTGAAATTGTTGGATTTGGGTGAAAACCCGAAGTGGGTCTTTGGAGCAATTTTTAAAGTGTTTAAACTTGAGTTTTTGAGTTGTTTTTGTGTTGGGTTGAAGGGCTGATGGTATAGGGTTATTAGAGGAGTGTTTCGGGACCTTTTAGATGTCATTTGGGTGTTAGAAATCATAGTTCCGGCTGGGTATTTGGGGGAGCACGAAAATGGGAATTTTATGGTTAGTTGGGTTTAAAATTGGTGAAGTTTGGCTTATTTCTATGGGTTGGAGTTTGTGACTGAATTTAGCATCGAATTGGTGAGTAATGATTGTGTTTTGATTGGTTAGAAGCGAGAGTAAAACTTTAAATTTGTTTTAAAGTTGGTTCAAGTGTGTGTAGTAGAGGTATTGGAATGAGTTTGGTAGACCATTCCAAGGTAGAAGTTAAATTGGTAGTTTGACTTCTTGTTTGTTAATGAGCTTTGATTTCCTATGCCTATCTTGATCTTGCAAAGTATGAATTGGCTTTGTATGTGTATACATTGTTGTGTATGATGATGGTTGAATGACATGAACGATGATTGATGTGATGTGGCTTAAAGAAATTGGCACTAATTAACTTACCGGGTGTAAATGATCGATCATTAGGATTAGTGTGTACACGTTTGAGTCAAAACGCGCGTGGCCTTGATGGCGTTGAGTCATCAAGGAGGAGTACGATGATGTAATATTCCACCGGAAATTTATCTATATTATACGTGATGATGAGTGGAATCTCATCCGTAGGACATGTGGTGATGAATGGAATCCCACCCATGCAAGGTCCGGTGATGAGTGTAATCCCACCAAGGTAATGTTGTTGTTGAGAGTAAATCCGCACATCCGAGTAAACTAATAGTGGCCAATGTACTTGCTCTTATGATATTGATATTGAGATATATGATTTATACTGTTGAGCTTAATATGATGTAAGATGCCATATTTATGACTCTTGAAGCACTAGCTAGGTTGCTTGATGATGCCTATGTATGTTATGTGTGATGTTAAGGATTTGCATGCTTGGACCCTGCATTGTTGTTGTTTTTGATTTTAGAGCATCCTCACTAAGCTTCTAGCTTACGCTCTCATTTTCAACAATTGAGATCATTAGCGTGGTGTTAGCAAGGAGCAAGGCGAATGGGCTTTCCAAGTTTGTAGTTGCTCAAGTATGACTTAGTAATTAATGTAGTAGTTTAGCAATGGGGCTACTATGTTTTGTATGAGCGTTGTATGACTCATAAATGTTGTTGATGTTCATGTTTTGGCTTGAATTTTGTAAACCATGTTAAGTCTTGATGAATGCTTTTGTTGATGAGGCTATGCCTAGTGTAACCCCCTCGTCCCGGTCCGGATGCTTGACCGGTCCGAGTGGGTCACACGGGGAAAATCGAAGCGAAACCCGTTAAGGTTCCCCCTCGGTTAGCAACCCTAAAAATTTCTTTTATTAATCTTTACTAAAAGCATTACCATGACCTATGTGAAACACGTCAGTGGAAACAAAGGCAATACAAAATAGATCATTCAAGACATCATTCATAAAACAGTCCATTTTCTGTATTTAAGCAGGCCGTATCGATACACCTGTCAAGGGTATCGATACGCCTTGACCAAAGTCAACACCCAAGGGTCAACACAGGAAGACCGTATCGATACAACCCTTGAGCGTATCGATACACCCTTCCCAGTCAACATCTCGTGGTTAACGAGATAAACCCATACCGATACGCTAACACACCGTACCGATACGGTAATAACTCACCAAAATCTCAGAATTCCAGTGAGCAAAAACCGTATCGATACACCCTCGCGTATCGATACGCCCAACCAAACTTGAGTCCTGGAGGCAAGACCGTATCGATATGGCCCTTAGGCGTTCCGATACGCCCTGCACTGCAAGTCTCCCAAATTCAGCAAAAACATACAAGACTCGAACCTAGATGCGATTTAAGACCTCCCTAGACTCAAACAAGCATTCATACAACATTTAATAACCATGATCTAATCATACAAGGCACTCAACAAGAACAAACAACATTCATCAAGGAAATCATGCATTGATCAAAAGGTGGCATATAAGCATTCAAGGGTTCATGCTTCAACAACCATGCACATAAGTATCCTCATATGGCACTTGGCCAACACACACATGGTAAGCAATTTAGATATGATTTACAATCCAAACATGGCATCGACAACCCACACGAAAGCAACATAAACATGGAGTCTAAACAAGCTCCTAAACAACCAACGATATCCATCAAAATAACACAAATCCCATTGCTTAGCTATTACATGTTCAAACATTAAAAGCTCATACTTGATGTACTCAAAGCCAACAACCACACTTGGAGGCCCTCCACTTGCGCAAGCAACCCACGAACTAAAGATCTGCATTGTCGAACAAAGAGAGAGCGTAAGCAATAAGCTTAGTGAGGGTAAGCTCTTTAAAAACAAACCTCGACAATGCAGGGTCCAAGCACGATCTTAACCAAGGTAAATGCACAATTACCAAAGACCCTCAAGAGCCAAAAGTTAAAGATGCATGAGCAATATCCAATTATATGCCATGCTCATAAAGCTCTATTTCACAACATATGTAATCACATATAAACATCCAAATAGAGATCACATTTCACCACACATTGATACACATATCAATCAACTTTGGCACCTAGCTATGACCCGAATACGCGGATAAACCCATTGGAACTCACATCCAACAACTATTTTACCTCACGGTGGGATTACACTCATCACCGGTCTCGCGGAGGGGATTCCACTCATCCTCACGCCCCGTCGATGGGATTCCACTCATCATCGACTATATAAATAACAATTTCCGGGCGAACCCGTACTCCTCCTTGGTGACTCAACGCCACCAAGGCCACGCGCGAATTTAGACTCATGTGTGCACAATAACATCCTAATGATCGATCATTTGTACTCAAGCATACTAGTGCTAACATTTAACTCAATCCACATTATTCATTTCAACCAATTCTGTGCTTAGCACGTACTCACCATGATCACAATCATGAACCGTTCACATGCATATCATAATGCATCACAAATCATGCCTCATCTCACATGTATAACACATTATACATAAATCATCACATCACAAATATTACGAGGCATATTCATCAAATGCAAGTTCAACCAATGGCTCTAGTTTAAGTTTAGGATTAGGCTACCACCCCAATCCTAACTCTAGGTGAGTCTACCAAGCCCGACCTAGTCCACATGCTCGAACCAACATTTAAACCACTTTAAAACGTTAACCACTCACCTAAACTTCCAAGCTCCAAGCCAAGCAAGCAACCACCCTCAAGCTTCCGGATTTCCTCCCGATGCTTCACCAACACAAGTTCTTGCTTCTAAACAACCTCAATACAATTCAAACAACCTCAAATCATCCCAAGCATCAAAGTACTAACCCGGAATACAATTCAAACACAATTCATAATGTTTCAAGCCATGAACAAACCCCACATTTAGCAAACTCGGGCAGCCCCAAAACCTCATCCAAAACCCATGTTTCCAACACCTTTTACACCCACAAATGATCCCAAATCAACCCCTAACCATAGCACTATCAATAGCCTATCAATTTCAACCTAAAACAACCCCCAAAACTCATCCAAAACCCTCCAAAAACCCCAATTTAAAACCAAATTCGGGAATTGCTCAAAACCAAGAAAAATTCATATATGTTGAACCATTTAGCTCCTAGACTTCATAACTAACCATATTAAATCAAAACATTAAGCTTAACAACATAAAGTTACCATTTTTAATTAAAATCTCCAAAAACTCCATTTTCAAAACATTGAGGAAAATGAAAACCATTTGTACTTTTGAATAGAGGATGATGAGGACAAGTTGAAAATGTAGTTACCTTGCAAATTCGAGCTAAAATGGAGGAATAAGGTGATGGAATAGTAGAGAGATGAGCTCTCTCCCTTTCCCGTTGGTTTTGTTTGAAGAAGAGAGTGAATAGTGACTATTTGATAGAAAGGGGGATTTAAAATTAAAAGTTGGGCTAATTCCAAAATGGCCATTAATGAATGGTTATCTTCTTTATTCTTTAAAAACTCTCCACTTTGTAATTCCTTCTATTTGGTCCAATGTAAAAATTTTATTTTTGAAACCCGAAATTTAAAAGATTATTTTAATTATAAAACCGAGCCCAAAATAATATTAAAATATTATTTTCACCCGACCCCTAAACCCGGGTGTTACAACTCTCCCCTACTTAAGGAATTTCGTCCCCGAAATTACCTGACGGAAACAAATACGGAAACTGCTCAACTATATCAGCTTTCCTCTCCCACGTGGCCTCTTTCACACCTCTATGTCTCCACAACACTTTTACCAACTCTATGGTCTTACCACGCAACACCTTGCTATCAGAAGCAAGTATCTCAACAGGCTCTTCATTGTAAGACAAATTCGGATTCAATTCTATCTCCTCAACGGGCATAACATGAGAAGGATCTGACCTATATCTCCTAAGCATCGACACATGAAAGACATCATGGATCTTCTCTAACTCAGAAGGTAACCTCAAACGGTAAGCTACAGGCCCAATCCGCTCAACTATCTCATACGGATCAATGAACCTCGGACTCAACTTGCCCTTCCGGCTAAATCTCAATACCTTCTTCCACGGAGATACTTTGAGAAACACTTTCTCACCCACGGAGAACTCAATCTCTTTCCTCTTCAAATCCGCATAAGACTTCTGAAGATCGGAAGCTGCTTTCAAACGATCACAAATCAACTTCACCTTGTCGGTAGTCCCCTTAAGCAAATCCGGCATAGGTAACAATCTTTAACCTGTTTCAGCCCAACAAATCGGAGTCCTACATCGTCTACCATACAAGGCCTCATAGGGAGCCATCTAAATACTGGACTGATAACTGTTGTTGTAAGCAAACTCAACTAAAGGTAAGTGCTTCTCCCAAGAACCCTGGAAGTCAATCACACAACAACGAAGCATATCCTCTAAAATATGTATCACTCGCTCTGACTGCCCATCGGACTGGGGATGATAAGACGTACTGAAATGCAAACGGCTGCCTAGAGCACTATGCAAACAACCCCAGAACCTCGATGTAAATCTAGGATCCCTATCTGAAACAATAGACTTCGGAACTCCATGAAGTCTCACAATCTCACGGATGTACAAGTTTGCCAACTTGTCTAAGGAATCTGTAGTGTTCACTGCTAAGAAGTGAGCACACTTAGTGAACCTATCAACAATCACCCACACAGAATTCTTCTTCGAAGGAGACAAAGGCAACCCCGACACAAAATCCATGGTGATCCTCTCCCATTTCCATTCCGGAATCTTCAAAGGTTGTAACAAACCTGAAGGAACCTGATGTTCTGCCTTCACTCTCTGACAAACCATACAACGGCTCACATACTCGGCTACATCCTTCTTCAAACCAACCCAGAAGTAATTATTCTTCAAGTCACGATACATCTTGGTACTACCCATATGCATAGAAAAGGGACTCGAATGTGCTTCACTCAGAATCTGACGTCTCAACTCAACATCTTCCGGTACGACAACTCTATCTCTAAAGCACAACAAGTTCTCACCACTGAAACTATACTCGGTCGGTCTTCCTTCGGCTATGTCTTGAACGTGAGGAACTAAAGTCACATCTTGCAACTGCTTCTCTTTAATCAACTGAATCAAAGAATGCTTTACTTGCAACTCGGTGATCAAACCACCATCATCGGACACACTCAATCTAGCAAACATAGCTCTCAACTCAACTGCAACTTTTCTACTCAAAGCATCAGCTACTACATTTGCCTTACCCGGATGGTACTCAATGGTCAAATCATAGTCTTTTAACAACTCAAGCCATCTTCTTTGTCTCAAGTTCAACTCTTTCTATGTCATCAAATACTTCAAACTCTTATGATCGGTGTAAACTATACACTTCTCACCATACAAGTAGTGGCGCCAAATCTTCAATGCAAAAACAACTGCGGCTAACTCTATATCATGAGTAAGGTAGTTCTTCTCATGAACCTTCAACTGTCTAGAAGCATAAGCAAAAACTCTCCTTTCTTGCATCAAGACACATCCTAAACCTACGTAGGAAGCATCACTATAGATCATAAACTCTTTACCTGAAACAGGTTGCACTAACACTGGAGCGTTTGTC
Source organism: Hibiscus trionum (assembly GCA_030270665.1). Classification (NCBI taxonomy): domain Eukaryota; kingdom Viridiplantae; phylum Streptophyta; class Magnoliopsida; order Malvales; family Malvaceae; genus Hibiscus; species Hibiscus trionum. The sequence continues at coordinate 21,289,014 of BSYR01000022.1, forward strand.
AAAGCTTCTTTCAATTTCTCAAAGGCCTTCTGTCTTGCATCTGACCATTCGAACTTAACTCCTTTTTGCAACAATTTAGTCAAAGGAGCAGCTACTCTAGAGAGACCATCAACAAATCTCCTATAGTAACCGGCTAATCCTAGGAAACTCCTAATCTCGGTCACAGACTTAGGTTGTTTCCACTCAACAATAGCCTCAATCTTCGATGGGTCAACACAGATACCTTCAAACCGAAACAACATGGCCAAGAAACACAACCTCTCGGATCCATAACTCACATTTACTAAGCTTCGCATACAACTGATTTCTCAACAATCTCTGTAAAACAAATCTCAAGTGCTCATCATGCTCTTCTTCGGTCTTCGAGTACACAAGTATGTCATCAATGAAAACAACTACAAAACGGTCTAGATAGTCTCTAAAAATTCTGTTCATCATGTCCATGAATGCTGCAGGTGCATTCGTGAGCCCGAACGGCATCACAAGAAACTCATAGTGACTATATCTAGTCCTAAAAGCTGTTTTCGGAACATCACACTCTTTTACTTTCAACTGGTAGTACCCGGATCTCAAATCTATCTTCAAGAACAATGAAGCACCTCTCAACTGATCAAACAAATCATCTATGCGAGGCAACGAATACTTGTTCTTCATAGTCAATTGATTCAACTGCCTGTAATCAATGCACATGCGCATACTACCATCTTTCTTTTTCACAAACAATACGGGAGCACCCCAAGGAGAACTACTAGGCCTAATGAAACCACGATCTAACAATTCTTGCAACTGACTCTTCAATTCTTTCAACTCTTTCGGAGCCATACGGTACGGAGCTATCGAAACTGGATTAGACCCTGAAACAGTCTCAATCACAAACTCAACATCTCTGTCAGGAGGTAAACCCGGCAACTCTTCAGGAAACACATCCGGAAAGTCACACACTGTCCTAATATCTTTCGGTCTAGCTTTACTCATATTCGGATTCATAACATAAGCTAAGTAAGCCCCACATCCGGAGTCCATCAACCTATGTGCCTCTAAAGCTGACACAACATTAGACAAGAACTTAATGTTCTCGCCTACTACTACTACTACCTCGTAGTCATCGGAAAGTTTCAAGGAAATCCTTTTCGTCTCAAAATCCACACTAGCCCGGTGCTCAACTAACCAGTCCATACCCAAAATAATATCAAATCTATAAAAAGGAAGTTCCATCACATCAACAGAGAACACATGACCCTGAATCTTCAGTGGACATCTCCTATACATACGTCTAACCACAACTGTCTCACCAAAAGAACTAGTCACATGCATACCTACATCTAAGATCTCAACAGGTATATCTAACTTCTGTGCATGCTCACTCAAAATGTAGGAATGTGTAGAACCCGAATCAACCAAAGAAAGCAAAGACATAGACTGTAACTCAAACTTACCTGCTATCACATCAGTGTCGTTCCCGGCCTCTCTCTGAGCATAAACTCTCGCTGGTCCACCTGCCTCTGGCTGCACTGCCACAACATGAGCAAGGTTCCTCTGAGCATCTACCCTAGGTGCATTAGCTCTAGGCTGGAAGTAGCCACGACCGCGCCCACGGCCTCTCTAAAAATCAGTCGCTCTCGCAGGAGCCTGAGCAATGTTTGGTGCCTGTGCCGCCTGATGCGGGCACTCCCTCCTAAAGTGGTCCCTCGAACCACAGTTCCAGCAAGCATGGAAGTTACCCCAACACTCACCAGCGTGCTGTCTCCCACATCGTGTACACTCGGGCAAGCGCCCTCCTCCTCTATGGCCCTGATGGCCCCTACCATGATGGCCACCGCCACATCTATGGTCAAACTGATGTCCGCCACCTCTATGCCTCTTGGCATCTCTACTGTCAAAGTGGTTATGCCTCTTACCAGAACTAGAACCACCAGATCGTTTGGCCGAACCCAAACTGTGCTCTAAGTCCTTGGCCCTCGCGACCAATACATCGAAGTCTAAGTAGTCAGAAGCTAACGTGTAACTCTTGACCTCTTCGCTCAACCCATAGCGGAAACGGTTACAGCGTTCCACTTCTGTAGGAACCAACTCTGGAGCGTACTGACTCAAGCGAACAAAACGGATCTCATAGTCAGTCACAGAAGCATCTCCCTGAGTAAGGGCCATAAACTCTCGCTTCTTCTCATCTAAATACCTCAGTCCCAAGTACCTCTTTCTGAAAGCGGACTCAAAGAAATCCCAATCAATCTCTGCCTCTGGAACTCCAGTAGTAATGGTGACCCACCAGGTGTAGGCATCACCCTGAAGCAAGGAAATCACATAGCCCAATCTACGTGCGCCATCACAACCCATCTGAGCTAAGATACGAACTGTCTTCTCCAACCATAACTCAGACCTCTCTGGAGTAGATCCTCTGAACTCTTCGGCCCCCAAGCTACGGAGCCTCTCCAAAGGTAGACTAGCATCGTCACACCTAGGCTGAGCTGCAGCCTGAGCTCCCGCAACTGCGGCCTGGAATGCTCCCGCTATAGCTTGCACTAGCGGAGTCATATCAATTCCAGCCGGACCTTGGCCACCTTGAGGTCCCTCTCCTTCAGCTCCATCCTCGCCCCCAGCTCCAGGTGGAGGAGGTGGTGGTGGAGGTGGTGGAGGAGCTCCAACTCCAGCAGCCGTAGGCCCTTCTATATGAGCCTCCACACCAATCACCGGCTCAACAGGAGCCGTAACGCGTGGTTCCTGATGAACCACTCTCGGCCTACCCCTCGGCCTAGACATCGCTCTCACAGATATTAACTACAACAACAACAACAAAGCATACAAAGTTCGGTTAGCAAGGCAAGGCTTCCAAGTGGCTCAAGTACGTTCCCTCACTTAAAAATCCCTTTTTCCAATGTAATAGTAGCAATGAGACTCTTAAACAACATGCTTTTAAACAAAACAACTAGCATACTTGTCACACAAGCAATCATGCTTTCAAGGCAAGTAAACACCGTGCATAACAATACAATACAAAACTTAAACTTACCTCACTTACCTGCCCAAGGTCTCGGTAACCTGGCTCTGATACCAACAAGTGTAACCCCCTCGTCCTGGTCCGGATGCTTGACCGGTCCGAGTGGGTCACACGGGGAAAACTGAAGCGAAACCCGTTAAGGTTCCCCCTCGGTTAGCAACCCTAAAAATTTCTTATATTAATCTTGTCTAAAATCATTACCATGACCTATGTGAAACACGTCAGCAGAAACAAAGGCAATAAAAAAGCGATCATTCAAGACATCATTCATAAAACAGTCCATTTTCTGTATTTAAGCAGGCCGTATCGATACACCTGTCAAGGGTATCGATACGCCTTGACCAAATTCAACACCCAAGGGTCAACACAGGAAGACCGTACCGATACAGCCCTTGAGCGTATCGATACGCCCTTCCCAGTCAACATCTCGTGGTCAACGAGATAAACCCATACTGATACGCTAACACACCGTACCGATACGATAATAACTCACCAAAATCTCAGAATTTCAGTGAGCAAAAACCGTATCGATACACCCTCGTGTATCGATACGCCCAACCAAACTTGAGTCCTGGAAGCAAGACCGTATCGATACGGCCCTTAGGCGTACCGATACGCCCTGCACTGCAAGTCTCTCAAATTCAGCAAAAACATACAAGACTCGAACCTAGATGCGATTTAAGACCTCCCTAGACTTAAACAAGCATTCATACAACATTTAATAACCATGATCTAATCATACAAGGCACTCGACAAGAACAAACAACATTGATCAAGGAAATCATGCATTGATCAAAAGGTGGCATATAAGCATTCAAGGGTTCATGCTTCAACAACCATACACATAAGTATCCTCATAAGGCACTTGGCCAACACACACATGGTAAGCAATTTAGATATGGTTTACAATCTAAACATGGCATCGACAAGCCACACGAAAGCAACATAAATATGGAGTCTAAACAAGCTCCTAAACAACCAACGATATCCATCAAAATAACACAAATCCCATTGCTTAGCTATTACATGTTCAAACATTAAAAGCTCATACTTGATGTACTCAAAGCCAACAACCACACTTGGAGGCCCTCCACTTGCGCAAGCAACCCACGAACTAAAGATCTGCATTGTCGAACAAAGAGAGAGCGTAAGCAATAAGCTTAGTGAGGGTAAGCTCTTTAAAAACAAACCTCGACAATACAGGATCCAAGCACGATCTTAACCAAGGTAAATGCACAATTACCAAAGATCCTCAAGAGCCAAAAGTTAAAGATGCATGAGCAATATCCAATTATATGCCATGCTCATAAAGCTCTATTTCACAACATATGTAATCACATATAAACATCCAAATAGAGATCACATTTCACCATACATTGATACACATATCAATCAACATTGGCACCTAGCTATGACCTGAATACGCGGATAAACCCGTTGGAACTCACATCCAACAACCACTTTACCTCACGGTGGGATTACACTCATCACCGGTCTCGCGGAGGGGATTCCACTCATCCTCACGCCCCGTCGATGGGATTCTACTCATCATCGACTATATAAATAACAATTTCTGGGCGAACCCGTACTCCTCCTTGGTGACTCAACGCCACCAAGGCCACGCGCGAATTTAGACTCATGTGTGCACACTAACATCCTAATGATCGATCATTTGTACTCAAGCATACTAGTGCCAACATTAAACTCAATCCACATTATTCATTTCAACCAATTCCGTGCTTAGCACGTACTCACCATGATCACAATCATGAACCGTTCACATGCATATCATAATGCATCACAAATCATGCCTCATCTCACATGTATAACACATTATACATAAATCATCACATCACAAATATTACGAGGCATATTCATCAAATACAAGTTCAACCAATGGCTCTAGTTTAAGTTTAGGATTAGGCTACCACCCCAATCCTAACTCTAGGTGGGTCTACCAAGCCCGACCTAGTCCACATGCTCGAACCAACATTTAAACCACTTTAAAACGTTAACCACTCACCTAAACTTCCAAGCTCCAAGCCAAGCAAGCAACCACCCTCAAGCTTCCGGATTTCCTCCTGATGCTTCACCAACACAAGTTCTTGCTTCTAAACAACCTCCGGATTTCATCCCAAGCATCAAAGTACTAACCCGGAATACAATTCAAACACAATTCACAATGTTTCAAGCCATGAACAAACCCCACATTTAGCAAACTCGGGCAGCCCCAAAACCTCATCCAAAACCCATGTTTCCAACACCTTTTACACCCACAAATGATCCCAAATCAACCTCTAACAATAGCACTATCAATAGCCTATCAATTCCAACCTAAAACAACCCCCAAAACTCATCCAAAACCCTCCAAAAACCCATTTAAACCCAAATTCAGGAATTGCTCAAAACCAAGAAAAATTCATATATGTTGAACCATTTAGCTCCTAGACTTCATAACTAACAATATTAAATCAAAACATTAAGCTTAACAACATAAAGTTACCATTTTTAATTAAAATCTCCAAAAATTCCATTTTCAAAACATTGAGGAAAATGAAAACCATTTGTACTTTTGAATAGAGGATGATGAGGACAAGTTGAAAATGTAGTTACCTTGCAAATCCGAGCTAAAATGGAGGAATAAGGTGATGGAATAGTAGAGGGATGAGCTCTCTCCCTTTCCCGTTGGTTTTGTTTGAAGAAGAGAGTGAATAGTGACTATTTGATAGAAAGGGGGATTTAAAATCAAAAGTTGGGCTAGTTACAAAATGGCCATTAATGAATGGCTATCTTCTTTATTCTTTAAAAACTCTCCACATTGAAATTCCTTCTATTTGGTCCAATGTAAAAATTTTGTTTTTGAAACCCGAAATTTAAAAGATTATTTTAATTATAAAACCGAGCCCAAAATAATATTAAAATATTATTTTCACCCGACCCCTAAACCCGGGTGTTACACCTAGGATGGTTTATGTTGTTCTGGTTGTGTATGCAAACCTTGTATGTGTTGACTTGTGCCTTACGGCTTTTTGAACTCTTAAGCATGCCCATTTATGCAATTAATTGCCCTTTGTGTGAATGCCATGTTTGGATGTCGTGTTAATCATCAAAGTTGCTATATATGTTAATTCTTGGTTGTAGTATGTTGCATGAGTGGTTTTATGTGGCTAGGGGAGTCCCAATATGCATCTAGAGTATGAGTCTTGTTGGTTTTTGCTGAAATTTGAGACTTGCAGAGCAGGGCGTATCGGTACGCCTAAGGGCCGTATCGATACGGTCTTGCCTGCAGGACTCAGTTTTGGCTGGGTGTATCGATACACGGGGGTGTACCGATACGGTTTTAGCTCACTGGAATTCTGTGATTTTGGCGAGTTAAGGGCGTATCGATACGGTGTTGAGGCGTATCGGTACAGTTGTATCTCGTTGACCACGAGATGTTGACCGAGAAGGGCGTATCGATACGCTCAAGGGCTGTATCGATATGGTCTTCCCTGAGTTTAATGTTTGGGTTGACTTAGTCAAGGCGTATCGATACCCTTGATTGGTGTATCGATACGGCCTGCCCAATGGATTTAAAATGGACTGTTTAATGTGTGGTTTTGGGTTCGAATGTGTCTCCTTCTTGTTGTTTTCCGTTGTCGTGATCACTTAGAGATTAATGTGCCTTTATACAAGATTAAAATAGAATAAATTTTCTAGGGTTGCTAACCGAGGGGGAACCTTAACAGGTTTCGCTTCAGTTTTCCCCGTGTAGCCTACACGGACCGGTCATCCGGCCAGACCGGGATGAGGGGGTTACAGTTCGCGTCGGTTCGGCCGCTCGACGCCAATACGCCGTCAAGCCATCGCAAGGCCACACGCGGTGAGGTGACAAAGTGACGAACGACGAGGAGATTCCCGGTTGCCAACAAAATAGGAAATCTTTTGGGTTTTGTCTTAGGGTTCCAAAAGGTTTCATTTTTTCTTTACCTTCGGTCTCGGTGTTCAAAGGCTTACTAAAAAAAAGGTTTTTTCTTTGAGAGGCAGTCGAGGTTACGCCGGTTTCGGTTAGTAGCAGACGGCATGGGAAACGTTTCTGGTTTTCAAACCCTAACAGGAAAATGAAAAAGGGTGATTTTGGGAGGTTGGTCTCGTGTAAATTTTGAACAAAAGAGGCAAAAATCGGATAAACAAGGGAATTTATATCAATTTTCTTTTTTTAAATGGTTTAATAGCTATTTTGGTCCTTTCGTGTTTTCAAAATATCAATTCAGGGGTTTCCGCTTCTTTAAATCATGTCCCTAGTCCCTTCTTGTTTTTCAATTTGTTCAAATTCACCTCTGGTCTATCTCAATCGATTTTCTTGTGGGCAAATTGCGCATTTAGTCCCTATTCTTTTTAATTTCAATTCATTTTCATCCCAAAGCAATGGTCAAATCCCTTATTTGGTCCTCCAGTTTATGCAAGTTTAAATTTCAACCCTTCTTTTATTTATATTTGCATTGTGATGTTGACTACATTTTAAGTGAGGTTGCACCGTTTATTACAAGATTCTTTTATGCAATTACATGTATATATTATATAGTTCCTATGATATCATATGTGTTTGCGTTGTGTAGCTTATGTAAGTATGTGCATACTTACAAGAAATATGTTTTTATATAGTTATATATAGGTTTCGGTATTTATCATTTAATGTACTTATACATGCATATTTAATTCATGATGATTTATGGTCGAATTTAAGGCCGTTGATTTTATTGCCTTTTTTTATTTTATTGTGTTAGCCTTCTGGCACTCGTTACTATTAAAAGTTCACATGTATGTATTTTCTTTACTTCGTATATTTCGCTCATGCATTTAAAATGTTGCATCTAATTAGCACTTGCGACCCCGGTGTCCGCGTGGGAACGGTATTTCGATTACTCGAATATCGACTCCTTTAGCGTCGTAGGACCTTAGATTAGATTTGATTTTGTATTCATGTATTTCGTTTTTTAGAATTATTTTCAAAGGTGCGATGTCCTTTTATTCGGAAACGAACGAGGACAGTACCAGTCGTAGTGGTGGTGGTTTAGGCGTTCGCTCTCGAATGTTATGGTTTTCGAAATTTACTCGCGTATATAACCAAGTCTCGGTTAAAATTTTCACTTCGATTCACAAAATTTGATTTTAATTAAGCGGTAAAGTTTTGGTACCAATTTTGGGCACGTCGAGGGTGCTAACCCTTCCTCACGTGTAATCGATTCTCGAACCCTTTCGAATCTCTGGTTTCCGTTTCCGATGTCCGGTCCACCATTTTAAAGTGGCCGGTGGTGACTTCTTCTATTTTTTTAAATCTTTTCTAAATCCCCCTATTTTCCAATATTTTTTCTACACCCCTATTTTTTTAACTCCTAATATTTTTCCCAACAATTTTCAAAATCCATTTTTCCCCCTATTTTATAACAATTTTCAAACCCCATCTTTTTTTTCTAATTTAAATCTTTTTTATCATATTTCAAAATTCTAATTTCAAAAATATCATTTTCATACTCCTACACCTTATAAGTATTTTCCAAAAAAGGGGGTCGTTACAGATGGCGACTCCGCTGGAGATAAATTTTTGTTTTCAAAAACAAAAAAAAGAGTCAGTCCAAGAAAACTTTACCGCTTAATTAATATCGAAGGTTGCGAACTAAAGTGACAAATTTAACCGATATTTGTTTATAAACACGAGTTTATTTCGGACGCATTCATTTTTGGCATATGCACCCTTTCGTCTAAGTGAGGGGAAAACGCTAGTGCTTTCGCGAGGATACCGTTCCTTCGTATGGGCCTAGTAAGTACCTTCGGGGCTCGACTACCCTATATTTCTGTGGGAATATCGTTTTCCCGTACGGATATAGCTAAAGGGTCCCCTCGGATTGAACTCAGTTTAAATGAGCCTATAATGGGTGATGATCGGGGGCCTTGCTACCCTTAGAAGGGGACAACGAGGACAATTCGAGTACCTCCTAGAGCAGAAATTGCATGTAGTGAACTAGAATACCTACCCTTTTAGAGCCATGCGGATAACCTAGGAGAATTAGACGGGATAAATAGGGTTGCTTGTTTATGCTTGTCTTATGTCTTATTAATCATGACTATTCGACACTAACTCATTTCTCTTTTTCTTTTTGCATTTGTTTTGCATACATACCATGACATAATGGTGTTGAGTCAGGGTGGTTTTACCCAATTCAAGGGCTCTCATTATGGACGGAGGTTGCTAAAAAAGGATATCAATTCGCAAATCCGACATGAGTCAGAGATGAATCAGAAGGTTCAAGGAGACAATTTATCGAGTAGACGCATAGTGTTCAGCCATACTTACAAAAGATCTAATTCCCACCGTTGAAGAATACATAGTCTTTCTCCGTCATAAGAAAGTCAAGCAAGATCGGATCTACTCCAAATGACCGAAGTCACAAAACTACCTAGTCAAGCTCAATGAAGTGGTCGGGGAGACAATTTGGCTTTTTCATCCGGGACTTGACACCGACACACCCCGACGAATTCTAGATTGTTGAAGAAGAAAGCAAGTCCGCCCTCGACAATTTTGGCCAAAAACCTTCATTTTCTCGGACGCAATTCGAAGACACAAAGGGGATCCGTGGGAAATTGCTATGACTACCTTGCAACAAGGAACCTCTTCTATGACTAAATGAAAGTTGGCCTAAGGGGAATCACCTATACGACCAACACCTTTATTCACATACGCATTTGCATACATTTTATTGCATTATGCATTTCGTACTTCATTTCATAACATAATAACTTACAACATTAAATTTCTAATCATACATTACATCATACCCATTGCTAATTGAGCATCAAAGTTTTGTTTAAATCCATGATGCATTACATCATACTCATTCTAAAACTCTTTGTTCAAATCCATAATGCATTCATCACATCAAACTTGGTTCAGAATCAAAGGGAGTCAATACTGTATGCAAAAATCCAATTCTCAGTTGGTGAAAACTGATTGTACCCAGGGGAATGGTACGACTAGCCCGGAGCAAATGGCTGCCGGTAAAGGCAATTCAAATCCGTTAATCCATGTGCATTTGGAAAAATGTGAGTCTCAATTCATGGATAATTCAAATGTCCATCGAAAAATCCATTTTCACGAATGGTCAAAGGGAAATAAATTCTTTGGAAAAATCCAACGTCACAATTGGTGTAAACTGATTGTACCTAGGGGAATGGTACGACTAGCCCGGAGCAAACGACTAACGGTAAAGACAATTCAAATCTGTTAATCCCTGTGCATTTGGGGAAAATGCAAAAGAAACAAGCTAAGTTGTCGATTTTTGGTCATTTTTATCATTTCACTTTTTTATTTAGAAAACATTTTTTGCATTTTTTGATTCTTTAAACATTTCATTCATGAACTCACTATTGTTTTCTAAATATACATGTATATATTGTTTGTAGAAATACATTTAAATTCAATTCAAAAAAGAATTTTTTTTTCCAAAAAAATGAATGTTGAGGACATTACAAATGGAAACCATATCTGTTCTACTCAAGCCAAGGGAGGAGTGACAATGAGTGATCGAAAGTAATTGGCCACTCCCATTGAGTGAATTCTCCTCTCAAGCATTGTTGTTTAAGATCCTTGAATGAAGCGATAACCCGAAAACATCTACCACCTGAAGACTATTCTGATATCCAATTATGGGAGGAAATTTGGACCTAAGCCAAGGATCACTTCCACATTAAGGGGCAAGAGGATGAAAGTGTGTGGACAAGCGAGCAACTTTCAGTCTTAACCATGTTATGAAGAGGAAAAAGTTCAAAAAAGAAGACACTTGGCCTAATCTTTACCAAGAAAGCCATATAAAGGATAAACGAAAGGTAAGTTCGTGCTCAAGGAAGCCGACCCAAGCCAAGATCAAAGTCGCCAACACGTGAGCCCGGATCAACAAATGGGCTAAAAAACTCTTCATACAAATGCAATGTAAATGATAAAAAGAAAGCTTGTGCTCAAAGAGCCCACGTAAACCAAGCTGAAAGTTATCAAAGTTGAAACCAAAAGTGAAGGCGCTAAATCAAAAAAAGCGTGAGCTATGAGAATTCTTCATCCAATTGTACCTCTACTTAAATTAATCGGAAGTACGCACCAACACAATGAAAGGCGCACACCCAAAATGCACAGTCTAAAGCAATCCAAGCATATCCACATCAGTCAGTACATGATGATCCTCAATTCGGGGCATATGTCCCCCTTCTATCACAACCACGGGCCGTAGCCTACATTCCGAGATCTACAAGACCACTCCGACCATACACAGATAGATGAATTTGTCTTCAGAATACATCCTGCCTATCAGGGTTAACCTTTCTTCAAGGATTGCCACACTTCTAATGCTTGATCGAGATCAAAAACGAGGGAAGGATGGGGCACAGTGATTTAGTGAGTCAAAGAGAGCCACCCTCAAATTGGGTAGAAATTTGGTATGGGAGTCTCTCCTCTCGGAAGCTTGATAGCTCATAAAAGTTTTCAAATGTATGCCCTTTACAACATTCGTGGCTTTTCGAACAAAAAATGCCATTTCAGTCAATACTTTTTCACTTGTCATGATTTTTCAAAATGTATATATGTACATAATACAATTATTTTTCAAATAAGCAACTCACACTCTATATCAATACAAAATATTTCTCTACATTTCTTCACAAACGATTTCAAAAGTACAGGGACCAACAGAGAGCTTGTCGGCCGATTGCACAAAAAAACAAAAAAACAAAACAATTTTGACTAAAGAAAGCATACAAGAATTGACCTCCCCCTAAAGAGGTGACATTTCAGAAGATGATAGTCGGACCCACAAAAGGTTGGGGCATCATTGAAACCGTCTGATCAAGACCACAAGACCGAGTCAATATAACTATGAAATCAGGGGGCATCCCTTTGAATGTCAATATCAGGACCAACTGCATTACATATTATTCACATCAGCATCAGTGCATTCATCATGCATTCATATCAAGCATCTACACCATGCATCAAGTTACATGCATCCATACTAAGCACACATACCTCATTCATACATAAAACAAGCAGGTCAAAAAATGGCAAAATGGCGAATCCTCAACCAAAAGGAAGCCACGCCAACAAAAAAATCAGATCAACAAAGAAGTTGAACCCACCAAGATGAACAACTACAACACCAACTATATTTTATCCAGATTTCATTCTGCTGTTGATGGTAGTGGATCTTTTTTTCGGATCTTGTTGTGCCGATGATGGTGTAGTGGATCTTCTCCCTCCAGATTTCGTTTTACCATTGATGGTAGCGGATCTTTTTCTTCGGATTTTGTTGTTCCGATGATGGTGTAGCAGATCTTCTCCCTTCAGATCTCATCCTACCGTTGATGGTAGCAGATCTCCTCCAATTTGGATATTGGTGTGCCGTTGATGGTGTATCAAATCTCCTCCTCTTCAGGTTTCGTCTTACCGTTGATGGTGTAGCGGACCTTTGATCATGCCTCTTCGTCAGAGTCGTAGCTTGATCAACCCTTCTATTTGGATCTCGTCCTACCGTTGATGGTAGCAGATCTCCTCCAAATTTAGATCTTGGTGTGTCGTTGATGGTGTATCAAATCTCCTCCTCTTCAGGTTTTGTCTTACTGTTGATGGTGTAGCAGACCTTTGATCATGCCTCTTTGTCAGAGTCGTAGCTTGATCAACCCTTCTATTTGGATCTCATCCTACTGTTGATGGTAGCGGATCTCCTCCAATTTGGATCTTGGTGTACCGTTGATGGTGTATCATATCTCCTCCTCTTCAGGTTTCGTCTTACCATTGATGGTGTAGCGGACCTTTGATCATGCCTCTTCGTCAGAGTTGTAGCTTGATCAACCCTTCTATTTGGATCTCTTCCTACCGTTGATAGTAGCGGATCTCCTCCAACTTGGATCTTGAAGTGTCGTTGATGGTGTATCGAATCTCCTCCTCTTCAGGTTTCGTCTTACCGTTGATGGTGTAGTGGACCTTTGATCATGCCTCTTCGTCAGAGTCGTAGCTTGATCGACCCTTCTATTTGGATCATGTCCTACCGTTGATGGTAGCGGATCTCCTCCAACTTGGATCTTGGTGTGCCGTTGATGGCGTGTTGGATCTCCTACTCTTCAGGTTTCGTCTTACCGTTGATGGTGTAGCGGACCTTTGATCATGTCTCTCCGTCAGAGTTGTGGCTTGATCCAACCTAATCTCCTGACCTTGTCTCGTCATCGGTAGCGTAGCGGATCACCCGCTCCCAACAGGGAAGTGGGACAAAATTAGTGATTGTGGTCTTTGCTTTATCCTTGTTCCACAAGCATAAGCAAAGAGGGGCAACTGTAATCACTAATTTTGTCTCGATTTTTAAATTTATTTCTTTTATAATTCTCGGGCTTTTAATGGGCTACCTTAAAAAAAGAAAAAAAAAACATGTATATATATTTTATTATTATTATTATTTCTTAGTATTATCATTATTTTCTTGTTTTATTTAAATATGTTTTTGTTTATTATTTTCATTATTATTACTATTATTTATTGTTCTTATTTTTACTATGGTTATATATATTACCATTATATTATTACTATCATTGTCACCATTTAGTGTTATTATTATCATATTATTATCTTTATTGTTGTTGTTGTTGTTGTTGTTATAACATAAATAAAATAAATAAACAAACCCAAGTAAGAATAAAAAAACGAAGCTCGTATATTAAAAAACAAGAGTCCATTACAAATACAAAAAATACAAAACCCAAAATATATTTACATAATTGGGCCCGTTTTGGCCTATGTTGACCAAAAAACCCTAAGCCTAATCTCTCTTTTATTTCGCGCAGTCGCATCTGGGCCGTTAGATCTGGTCCTTGATCTAACGGTCCGAATTACCCCTGATGGAGAAACCCTAGCGCCCCTCTGATGTCTCGGCGCCGCACGAGTCCATCACCGTTGGATCTTTCGACATCCAAGGGCCCAGATCATTCATAAGTGAAACCCTAGCAAGGGTTACCACCGAGCCAAGCGCCGCACGCGTTATAGACGTTGGATCTAGAACGATTTGGATGGTCGCGATTACATCCCAGGCGAGTACGACCCACGTGCGACTCTTCTTTCGCCACACGTCTGCCATTTCGATCGCCCACGCACGATCGTTTGAACTCTCACGCGCCTGACGCTTCACCAGCCCCTTCACGCCTCTGATTCCTCCACGCCGACTGTCGTTGTGTCCCTCCCGATCAAGCAATACCGGTAACATAGAACATTAGTCATAATTTTTAGATGCTCAAAATGGCAAGAAAAAAACAAAAATAAATAAAAGAGACCGACATAAATCAGCAACAAATTTTAGAGCCACGGTAAGGACAATTTCAGAGACCAAAGGGCAATCAACATCAGAGCAACAACGACAACAGAACACAAGTCAAACCCTATTGTTTTTTTGTAACATCGGATTTAAATCCAGAAGCATACCACATGTAAAGGGGATTTTTTTGGAAGAAAAAACCCCAAAAAACAAAAAATGTTGTAATCGATTCAAAAAAAGCAATACAAAAAATTTCTAGAGGCATTTTTAGTCTCTCAATTTGCATGCACGAAAAAACAAAAAAGAAAGAGAAAAAAGGCTTTCACTTTACCTTTCGGTTTCTAGTTCGCGTCAGTTCGGCCGCTCGACGCCAATACGCCGTCAAGCCTTCGCAAGGCCACACGCGGTGAGGTGACAAAGTGACGAACGACGAGGAGATTCCCGGTTGCCAACGAAATAGGAAATCTTTTGGGTTTCATCTTAGGGTTCCAAAAGGTTTCATTTTTTCTTTACCGTAGGTCTCAGTGTTGAAAGGCTCATTAAAATAAGAAGGGGTTTTTTCTTTGAGAGGCAGTCGAGGTTACGCCGGTGCCGGTTAGTAGCAGACGACATGGGAAACGTTTCTGGTTTTCAAACCCTAACAGGGAAATGAAAAGGGGTGATTTTGGAAAAAATTATATTATGGGTAATTCCCACCACGTCATCCATGGGACCAACCAATGAAAACTACCCACTTCACCATGATTTTTCCATGTCATTTTTTCCAACCAATGAATCTTCACTAAAGTTTTTCCATGTCATTTTAAAAATTGTTTTTTGGAAGTTATACTATTATTAGATTAATGACATGGAAAATAATGATGAAGTGGGTGGTTTCTAGTGGTTGGTCCCATGGATGACGTGGTGGGAATCACCCATGATATAATTTCTCGTGATTTTGGGAGGTTGGTCTCGTGTAAATTTTGAACAAAAAGCCAAAATAGGCAAAAATCAGATAAACAAGGGAATTTATATCAATTTTCTTTTTTTAAAATGGTTTAATAGCTATTTTGGTCCTTCTGTGTTTTCAAAATATCCCCTTAGGGGTTTCCGTTTCTTTAAATCATGTCCCTTCTTGTTTATCAATTTGTTCAAATTCACCCCTGGTCGGTCTCAATCGATTTTCTTGTGGGCAAATTGTGCATTTAGTCTCTATTCTTTTTAATTTCAATTTAATTTCATCCTTGCGTAGTGGTCAAATCCCTTAATTGGTCCTCAGGTTTATGCAAGTTTAAATTTCAGCCCTTCTTTTATTTATATTTGCATTGTGATGTTGACTACATTTTAAGTGAGGTTGCACCGTTTATTACAAGATTCTTTTATGCAATTACATGTATATATTATATAGTTCCTATGATATCATATGTGTTTGCGTTGCGTAGCTTATGTAAGTATGTGCATACTTATAAGAAATATGTTTTATATAGTTATATATAGATTTAGGTATTTATCATTTAATGCACTTATACATGCATATTTAATTCATGATGCCTTATGGTCGAATTTAAGGCCGTTGTTTTTATTGCCCTTTTTTATTTTATTGTGTAACGCCCCGGGTTTAGGGGTCGGATGTTACTCGGGTAAATCGGGTTCGAGTCGTGGGTTCGTTTTAAAATTTAACTAAGCTTTGGTTTAAATTAAAAGGGGTTTGATTTCATTAAGGGCATGTTGGTAATTTTGAAAATAAGGAAAATATGAGTAGAAGGGGATTTTAGAGACTTTTCTCTTCTTCTTCCTCACTTCAAAAAATTTCACGTCAAAAATCTCCATTAACCCCTAAACACTATTTCATCAAATTTCTTCATCATTTCAAGGGCTCTCTTCAAGGTAAGCATATTTTTTATTTCTCCTCATTATTTCCAACATTTCCATAGCTTTAGTTTTCATAGAAATCCCCTTTCAAAGTTTTTGAGGTTTTCAAGTTTTGAAGTGAAAGCATGAAACTTTAATGGATTTTCATTCTGTTTTGATGTGTAGAGTTGAGTTATAAGTTAACCTAGCCCTAAGATACATTATATCTCAATTTGGCTGATTTTTATTAAGAATCCCGAAATTGGGTTTTGGGGTATTTTAAAAGTGTCAAAATTTGTGTTTTTGGTGTGGTTTTGTGAAAGGGAGTTGGGCTGGTGCTATAGTGATACTAGAAGGGTGTTTTAAAGGTGTTTGGAGGTGTTTTGGGCATTGGATTTGGTAGTTTTCTGCTGGGTTATTAGGGAGTACGAAAATGAAGAAGTTTGTTAGTTCATAGGTTGGAAATGTGGTAAATGGGTCTTGGAATTGTGTCTTGATTGTGACAGTGATTTTGGGGCTTAATGATTGAGTAAATTGTTGTTTTGATTGACTAGAATCAAGGGAAACCGTTGGAGAGGCTTCAGGCACTAATCCGGGGAATTTGGAGACTTGAGATCGGTGTTTGGCTTCCGTTTGGGTTGCTTCGGTGAGTGAAAATGTCTTGAACTTGTTTTGATTACGAAAAAAAGGATTCTTGGGGGTTTGGGTGGAGCCTTGAGGGCTAACCTAAACCCAAGTATAAGTTTACTAATCCTACCTTGATAGTTAAGCGATGATGTATGAGTATTTGTTGTGATATCATATGCATTGTGGATTGCTTTTACATCCGTTGTTGTTGTGTAGTCGTTGTTGGTGTCGAGCCTCACGTGATTATTGTCATAACTACAGTGATAAGTGGTCCCACCGGTAGTGACTAATAGTAGAGTAAGGTGATGAGTGGTCCCATCAGAAAACTACTAGTCGAACGGTGATGTGTGGTCCCACCGTGTGTGTTGATTGTGCTTGTGCAAACCATTTAGTTGTCTTGTTGTGATACCTTTCGTGCATTCAATGGTTTATTTATCATTTAACAAATGTGTTTTGAAAACTGCATGGTTGATGAGTTTTTTTAGCTTCGCTCACTAAGCTTCCAAGCTTACGCTCTCCTTTTTCTAACATGCAGATCGCTAGAGTTACGGAAGACAAGTGGGCAAGGGAAGAGCTTTACGGAGTTCTCAAGTACCTCATGTATGATTTAAGTCTTTGTAATAATGCCTAAACGATGGGGGTACTAGACTTGTATGGAGTTGGTGCCACACTTCTTAGTTTGATTTTGTTGACGTTCTAGCATGCTGAGTTGTTGATGCTATGTTGGATATGTTTATGTTTTTATGTCGTGGTTTGTAAACCATGTTTACCATGTTACTTAAATGCCTTGTGTTTGAAGGATTATGACCTTTTTCCATGAATGCTATGTGTTGTTTTGAGAGTATGTAAACTTTGCTAGTGGATGCATGTATCTTTTGCTAATTAGACCCTTTATGTATGTTTGGTATGCAAGTCTCTCTTAAGTATGGTTGTCATGGGTTTGATACTCCGTTGTTTGTTTAATTTGTTCCGTATGTTGAAATATGGTTGCTAAATGTTGTATGAAGGTTTGTTTGTGGCTATGTGAGTCGTAAAATGCATCTAGAGTTGAGTCTTTGGTTGTTTTTCGGCTAATTTGAGTCTTGCAGTGCAGGGCGTATCGGTACGCCCAAGGGCCGTATCGATACGGTCCTACACTTTGGGGCTCGGTTTAAGCCTAGCGTACCGATACACGGGGGTGTATCGATACGCCAAAAGCTCTCTGGAAATCTGAGATATTGATGAGATTTTGGCGTATCGGTACGGGTCTAGGGTGTATCGGTACGGTCTTATATCGTTGACCGTGAGAAGTTGACCGTTGAGGGCGTATCGGTACGGTCAGTACGGTCCCCCTAGGTTGACTCTGGGTAGTTGACCAAGTCAAGGCGTATCGATACGGTCGTAAAAGCGTATCGATACGGCCTGTTGTAAAGGCTAAAATGGGTTGTTGAATTAACTTGTTTTGATTGCTTCGTATTGTTTCGTTGTCTTTCCGCTGTCGTGTTTCGCATAGGATATATTTAAGCATTTAGACAAGATAATAATTGGAGGAATTTTCTAGGGTTGCTAACCGAAGGGAAGCCTTGACGGGTTTCACTTTGGTTTTCCCCGTGTAACCTACTCGGACCGGTCAGTCGTCCAGACCGGGACGAGGGGGTTACATATTGCGTTAGCCTTCTGGCACTCGTTATAATTAAAATTTCACATGTATGTATTTTCTTTACTTCGTATATTTCGCTCATGCATTTAAAATGTTGCATCTAATTAGCACTTGCAACCCCGGTGTCCGCGTGGGAACGGTATTCTGATTACTCAGATATCGACTCCTTTGGCGCCGTAGGACCTTAGATTAGATTTAATTTTTTATTCATGTATTTCGTTTTTTTAGAATTATTTTCAAAGGTGCGATGTCCTTTTATTCGAAAACGAACGAGGCCAGTACCAGTTGTAGTGATGGTGGTTTAGGCGTTCGCTCTCGAATATTAGGGTTTTCGAAATTTACTCGCGTATATAACCAAGTCTCGGTTAAAATTGTCACTTCGATTCACAAAATTTGATTTTAATTAAGCGGTAAAGTTTTGGTACCAATTTTGGGCACGTCGAGGGTGCTAACCCTTCCTCGCGTGTAACCGACTCCCGAACCTTTTCAAATCTTTAGTTACCGTTTCCGGTCTACCATTTTAAAGTGGCAGGTGGCGACTCCTTCATTTTTTTTTAAGTTTTTTCCAAATCCCCCTATTTTCCAATATTTTTTCTACACCCCTATTTTTAAACTCCTAATATTTTTCCCAAAAATTTTCAAAATCCATTTTTTACCCCTATTTTAAAACAATTTTCAAAACCCATCTTTTTTTTCTAATTTAAATCTTTTTTATCATATTTCAAAATTCTAATTTCCAAAATATTCTTTTCATACTCCTACACCTTATAAGTATTTTCAAAAAAATGGGTCGTTACAATATTATTACACCGCAAGTGGATTTAGAATATTGTCATCGATAAAGAGAAACTCGATATATGAGTATTGTCAATGATATATGACTGGTCTATTTATGAATTCACCCCTTACTTTCAAACATTTATATTTTGCCCTAACGTCAAATTTTAGCTCCGTCCTTGGATATATGTGTTTGAATTCACAGTTTTTTTGGTATCTCAACAACAAATTAAGTTGTTAAGGTGACCTTGATAAGTGAGTTATAACTAAATTGATTATTGGAATAACTCATTGTTATACCTCTTTTGTTATGCGCTATCAACTCCTCCGTAACAGTTTTACGCGACACTTTTCTGTACAATATGCATCCACATGTGCTCATCCGAACATAGAGTTGAGGGGCACTCACAATCAATCTTATCAAGGGGCTGTAACACATCAATATAGCTATTAAGTATATACGACCAACCAACTCTAGTAATTGACCGCCTAAACTTGATATCCTCATCAAAGCTTTACTAATATAACCGCGAGGTGAGATATGAAAGAGTAGACAGAACAAGAACCCACTCTCTCTCATTTCACTTTACATCTACGGTCGATAATCATTGTTTACTACTCTCCGTCCAAATAAAAAAAAATAACCATCCAAATGCCAACAATCACCACTATGTCTTTTTGTTCGTCAAAAATTTTACTAACATCTCATTTTACCCATCAACAGACAATACACATTAACATCATACATCAATTTAATATTTTTTTCTTCAAAACTTAATTGCCAATTTTAAATATATATGTATATCAAATTCAACTACTAATTTACATAACAAGCTAAATCTAAACAAAAGCTTATGATGAAGTCTTGTCCATCTTGGGATTTTCAAAGACATGAAATGTCGCCATGAAAACCCTGATTGATTACTTAGCCAAGGAACCACCTTAAATGCAAATCTTTCAGTCACATAAGGTGGAGATCTAACAGCTATACCTAATTTCCAGTTTAACCAAACACCTTTACAGCAATGTCCTGAGACAGGCACAGTGATATAGAATCTGTCATGTCCTGTCTGAGAATTTAACTCCTTTCTTAATTTCCAATCTGTATCACCTGTTCTGTTGCTCCATATTTCTACATTCTTTTTAAGATTTACTCCACGTATATAGAGATGCCCGATTAAGTCGGCAATTTTGGGTGAAAAACCCCTTTTAAATTATTATCTTTAAAAATGGCTCCCAAAAACATTTATTTGGCAAAATGACCCTCTTTCTTGCCAGGTCGGCAGACCTCGCGTTGTGTAGGACGCGAGGTACGTTATCGCGTTCTGCATAACGCGATTTCAGTCGACGTGGCGTTGTAGTTCGGCTTAACGGTTTAACAGTACCTCGCGTTCTGCAGAACGCGAGGTCCACGAGAAATTGAAAAGGCGGCTGGACTATATCGGACTGACCTCGCGTTCTGTAGGACGCGAGGTCTGTGCATTTCCAACCAGATCCACAAGAAAAAACATGCGTAAGTAGGCCTGTTCGAACCCAATTTCGAGCGTGTAAATGGTATATTTTTAGCGATCATCGAGTTTGGGGTTGTAGTACTGTAAATTTTCTATCGTATGATACCAACATGGTTAATTTCCGTCCATTCTACAATGGTTTAAAATGGCTTCGAAAACCCTATGCTAGCATACTTTTTTTGATTGCAGTTTTATTTCAACTAATGTCGATTTTCTATTTTTTAATCCTATTAAATTTAGTAAAAACAAAAATTAAATAAACATTATAAAGTTTAATTATAATATGCAAACAAAATTAGAATACGACATTATAAAATTTAAAAGTGTTTTACATAAACATTAAAAACATAAGTAGAAAACAACAAAAAAAAAACTAAAAATGCCTATGTCCACCCGTTCCGCAGTCGGGTGGATGACGCTCACGATCCGGATACCTCCTCTGTCCATCGTGTGGTGGTCCCTGAACCCTATCATCCTGACCATCGTGCGCGATCTGCGGATCTGTGCTGGGCCTAGGCGGGGAGTAAAACAAACTACCTATCGGCGTATTCGCCACCATCGGAAACTCATACTGAGGTGGATAATCGATAAGTAGAAGGTCAGTCGTGGGCGTATGGGGGCGATAGGCATCAGTGGAGCCGAACTGGGGTGGAGGCATCGTCTGCTCGAAAGTCGATGGACCGTTATGCAATGGTGGGGCAGAAGATGATGCCCCTGGAGTGTCATATTGTGGTCTCGGACCTCGATGCGTCGACTGCCTCTGGGTCTGCCTCTGGGTCTGCCTCTGGGTCTGGGACTGGCTCTGGGTCTGGCTCGCTCGCCCGCTCCCGCGTGGGCGGTTTTGGGGTCGCTGGGGAAGCCCTTCTTGGAGCTCGGCCGGAGTAAGGATATGTGGCATCCCATTGTCCCTATACCACTGTTCATAATTGAAAGTGATCAAAGGACCCCCTGGCATAATTGGTTGGAGAAACTGTGGGCGTCTGAGGAATCGTTGACCCCAAAGTGCTATCCAGCTAGCGTGGTGCTCGGCCCAGTCAACCTCTGTCTTCCCTTGACGCGTAAGATTATGGAACTCGTCCATATTTTGTGGAGGGCGTGGAACATCTTGGACGTACCCGAACTGTCGGAGTACCCGATCCGCAGAATGCCACACACAAATTTCGTAGTTCAGCAGCGGAACTACGGAAATCCAGAGGTCTCGCTCTTGCAGAATATCTGCTGGAGTAATGCGGCGAATCTGCTCTGAATCGTAGGGTGTCCACACGAACTAAAAAGAATGAAAAAAGTTAGTAAAATTTCTATATGAAATATTATTGGAAAAAATAGTATGGAAAAAATCAAAATAATTGTTGAATTACCTCGTCCTCCGTCAAGGCATCGAATCTATATCTGTATGCTTTCTGGGTGTCCGGCAGGCCGGTGTGGGATAGGTTGGCGGTCCACCTTTAAATAATGAAAAAGATTGTTAAATAAAATAATTTAATAAAAAAATATAGTAAATTATGTAGTACCTCCGTAGAAGCGGAAATGACAGAGGACTGGGAATCCTAAGATGTGGTGCCAAAGAAGGGATCCGAAGCCAAACCCAAGCCTGCAAGAATAAACAGCATCCTCCCATCGATGATTTGGAGGCGTCAACGTTTCTGCAGAGGTCTCTGATAAGAAACGCCAAGACAGTTGACCCCCAAGATTTTCGTCCAGACTCGTCTAAATTTGTGAGATGATGAAGCCACATAACGTGCACTTTGTTGCGAGTTTTGTCGGGCATTAATATCCCGCCAATAATGCGCAAGATGTGGGCTCGCGCATACCGCTGTGAAAATATAAATTAATAAAGGCATCCTAATTAAAAAAATTGTAAGTTCATCCTAAAAAATAAAATTGTAAGTATCCTAAATATTTAATGTAGGCAACCTAAATATTAAATAAAGTATACTAAATAGTTACTAAATTCATCCTAAAAATTTATCCTACATATTTATAATTCATCCTAAATATTTATTAAAAAGATCCTAAATATTGTCCCTATTCATCATAAAAAATTCACTAAACGCTAATGTGCAAATAAATAATTTTAATTTAATAATAAATGTAATAAAAGCATACTAAATATAATAAAAAAATACCTCAAGTGTAACATCATCCGCATCGGGGGGAGGGGTTCCAAAGTTTTCCTCCAAGTACGGTAGAGAAATTTTCCCTCCGTCCCACGCTGTATCAGGGGCCATAACGCCAATTTGTTCAGCAAATAGGAGTGGCCAATGTCCCATCGCTACACCAGTAATAACGCTGCCATTTATAGGCAACCCGAGAATGTAGGCAACATCCTGCAACGTAATTGTTGCCTCGCCAAATGGAAGATGGAATGTATGCGTCTCGGGTCTCCACCGTTCTATCAGCGCGCTGATCAACTTTGGTCTAACCTTCACCCCCCCAATATAGCGACCTATGTGCCCAAAACCAGCCCGCGTAATCAAACGCATAACGGCATCAACGGGTTCGACGGTGATACGGTTAACGTAACATTGTAAGTTACGTTCGTATCCCTGAAAAAAATAAAGTAAAATAGTTAGTAAAAATAAAAGAATAAAATTTAATTAAATAAATTTTTTTAGAAATTAATAGGGAAAAAAATAATACCTTTGGACTGTTTCTCCAATATTCACTGCAGTGATTCGCTCGGTTCCGTAGCATGGGCTCCATGTGATCAAACGATATATAAAAATTACTGACAAATTTTTGTGAAACTTCTATAGAAATCGCGTTCTGTGGAGGTTTTTAGGAAAAAAACCTCCAATTTATAGAGGACCTCGCGGCGTTTGGGAAGCGAGGTTAATGAACCTCGCGTTCTATAGACCGCGATATTAGGGTACCTCGCGTCCTATAGAACGCGAGGTTCACTGAAAAGGCGCGTCATTGATCAGACGCGTGAACTGAGCTGTCAGAAAGGACATCGCGTCCTATAGAACGCGAGGTTATAAAGAACTCGCGTTCTGTAGAACGCGAGGTCGTGGGGTTTTTTAATTTTGTGTTTTTAAAGCGGGAAACTCATTTAATATACAATAATAACAAATTTTATTTACAAAAACAATAAAAATAAAAATTATAATTAAAATAATAATAATATTAATAATAATAATACCAACAATAATATTAAGAACAATAATATTAGAGTTTTTAAAGCGGGAAACTCATTAAATAATTTTTAATTTTACAATTTTGATTTATAATATTAGAGTTTTTAAAGCGGGAAACTCATTAAATAATAACAATAGTTTTTAAAGTGGCTTCAATGGCAGCTTCTGTAGCCGCCGTCGAGAGGATCCCCGGCTACAGTGTGAATCAAAGCTGCTACCATTTACTCATTTCAGATGTGGCGTGGCAGTCAACATTTACATCTGGATTTCGCTCTCTGCTTCTTTTAGTCGGGACCTCCGATCAAATTTGCCCGCTGGAGCTAATGAATTTATTGTTTCGAATACAATACTATAATTTATGTAGTTGTCTCAATTTACTTATTAAAGAATACATGTTGAAAGTTTTGTTAAATGAAATTCGACTTAAATTTATTTATGTGGTGTTTTTCCTTTCCTATAAATACCCACGAATTCTACCATCATTTACTCATTCCAAATTCTCTATAAACACACAATCCTTGCTCACCTTATGGCAAAATTTAAGGCAACATTTTATTTTCTCGATACTTATTTTGAGTCAACAATCACCGGCAAAATGTCACTGAAAGATTTAATACAGTTGACAACAATCGAGGTTAGTAAAAATACCGACAAACAAATTGCGGCCATGGAATGTCGAATCCCATCACCGTCAGCTAATGAAACGCACTACGTTATGAAGCTTACGAACGAAACAGACGTTCGTAACATGTATGACCGGCTCAATGCCGTCGGAGCTAGAGACGTCGATTTCAATGTTAAGTTTGTCAACGCCGGCGAAGGTAGTACGTCTGCACCCGTAGAACCTGCTCCAAACACTGAACACACACCGTCTTCACCAGATGTTGATGCGGCTGTGGAGGAGCTGCAACTTTTTATGTACAGGCGTAGACAAAGAAAACAACAGATGATCGAAGAACTAAACCTAAGTTCAGACGTGTCCACTGACTACGATGATTCAGATTAACCATTAACTTATGAAATAATCTTCCAATTATGTTATATGATGTCTTATTTCATCATTTACGAATGTTAAACGGACTTCAAGTTATGTAAAATTACTAGTACTCATTTACATTATAGGCACCAGTAGTAGTATTCAATTACAATACTACAATTGTCTCAAATTCTCGAACATATTCTCAATTACACAAACAAACAAAACTTGAGGGGCCTCATACATGCACCGTTCCTAGCCTCAACCAGGATCACAAGAACCTGGATGCAAAGTACCTCGCGGACATCTTTTCCACACTGGTGAAAACAAATCCCACTGTGTCGGTCCCCACATGTCAGGCTGCAGCTCTAGCTGTCACCGGCTTCCGTCCAGGTTATTCGAAAGCATGGTATGCAAAGAAAAAGGCCAAAGAGGAATTGTATGGCCGATGGGAGGAATCTTACATAGAGTTGCGCCCGTGGCTTAATCTCCTGCAGAAACACATCCCCAGAATGGTTGTCAAACTTGATACGGTTCTCGCATACGAAAATGATCGTGTCGTCCGAGGTGTTTGTCAATTCCACCGGTTATTTTGGACTTTCCCCCAGTGCATCAATGCATTCAAGCACTGCAAACCGATGGTCCAAATCGACGGCACATGGTTGTACGGAAATATACACAGATCCTACTTCTAGCTATAGCACAGGACGGCAATCGCAAATGCGTTCCTGTTGCATTCGCAATCGTCCCGAAGGAGGATTTGGAGTCTTGGACGTTCTTCCTTACGAACCTACGAAAATATGTCCTTGATCCTGTAATACGAAGAAGAAGGGATGAAGGGGTGTGTGTTATTTCTGACAGAGGCACAGCGCTGCTGTGGGCGATACAAAATTTGGGTGATTATTGGAAGCCTCCATACATTCACCACCGTTTTTGCTTGCGGCACATAGCCGCAAACTACCTGCTGAAATACAAGAATCGTGATGAACGTCAAATGGTGCTCGATATGGGTACGTCATTTATGTTATTTTCATTTACTATATTACTTGTTACTCGCTTCAATTTACAACCTTTTTTCATGTGTTTTTCGACCATAACTATTCAACTGTCATCCCGTAGGCAACTCGCACTACAAACAAGAGGTGGCTGAACTGCTCGAGGAACTGAGAGCGAGAAACAAAAAGGGCGCTGAATATCTTGAAAAAATCCCAAAGGAAAAATGGCTTCGATCGTATGACGAGGGTAAACGTTATGGTCATATGACAACGAACTTGGCTGAGGCAGTGAACCCATCACTGAAGGGAGTTCGGCAGTTGCCTATCACTTCCATTGTCAAAGCGACCTATTATCGTTTAGCTACCCTTTTTGCAACCTTGGGCAAGCAAGCAACTGAGTACATGGCAGGTGGACACATAGTCCATCCAGATTTCCGCTCAAGACTACATATTCAAGTGGCCCAATCAAGACAGGTGCAAGCAACTCTCTTCTCGCGAGAAGGACACTTGTTTCGTGTTGCGGAATTTTCCAGGCGGTTAGAAGGCATTCAACACAACGCTTACGTTGTAGATCTGAGGGAAAAAACCTGCGAGTGCGGAATATTCCAAACTTTCAAATACCCGTGCGCACACGCCATTGCTGCTTGCACTAACCAACGAATAGAATACATGCGTATGGTTGATCCGGTATACTTACTCAAAACGGTGCTTAAAGTTTACGAAAAAGAGTTTCATCCAATCGGAAATGAGGTTGATCCAAATGCTGTGGACACTGAACCGATCATACGCCCAGATCCAGCACTACTACGAGCCAAAGGACGTCCACCTTCTACAAGAATATATTGTGCCGAGGATTTGGTCGAACATCGAGAGAAAACCGGACAAAAGAAGCATTGTTCTATATGTCGAAATCTTGGGCACACAGCTCCTAAGTGTCCTAATCGCTCAGCCCCTCGTATTAATTAATTATTTTAAATTTCTATATGCGAGTTCGCACATGACAATCTAATCAATAAAGTCAATTTACATCTATTTATACAATTTGCCATCTTATATTTTCAATCATTCAAAAAAATATGTTATGATACTGTTTTCAAAGCAACTATAAGTCAGTGTACAATGGACGAAAATTGACCGTGTCAGTGTCATACGATACAGAATTTCCAGTACTACAACCTCATACTCGATGTTACCTAAAAATTTAAAATTTATACGTATGAAATTCTGCTCGAACAATAGAAAATCGACATTAGTTGAAATAAAACTTCAATCAAAAAAAGTATGCTAGCATAGGGTTTTCGAAGCCATTTTAAACCATTTTAGAATGGACGGAAATTAACCATGTTGGTATCATACGATAGAAAATTTATAGTACTACAACCCCAAACTCGATGATCGCTAAAAATATACCATTTACACGCTCGAAATTGGGTTCGAACAGGCCTACTTACGCATGTTTTTTCTTGTGGATCTGGTTGGAAATGCACAGACCTCGCGTCCTACAGAACGCGAGGTCAGTCCGATATAGTCCAGCCGCCTTTTCAATTTCTCGTGGACCTCGCGTTCTGCAGAACGCGAGGTACTGTTAAACCGTTAAGCCGAACTGCAACGCCACGTCGACTGAAATCGCGTTATGCAGAACGCGATAACGTACCTCGCGTCCTACACAACGCGAGGTCTGCCGACCTGGCAAGAAAGGGGGTCATTTTGCCAAATAAATGTTTTTGGGAGCCATTTTTAAAGATAATAATTTAAAAGGGGTTTTTCACCCAAAATTGCCGATTAAGTCTTCCAATGCTTCAAATGTTTATGGTTCCTTTTACTGTTTCAGACCAAATTAAGTGCATAAACTAGTTTCCTTTTTTGACATCAGAAAGGCTGCGAGACATGCAGACTGAGACACATTGAATACAATACACATTCTCGGTCTACCAGTTGAACACTCATGCCGCGAATAATTACATTAGTGTTAATTCAATTAAGGATTTATTAGTATTTTAGTAAGTATTAAGGTTCCAATCTTATCGGATGTTTTATAAACATTATTTTCTCTCCATGAGCCCAATATAGCATTTCCTAACCTTGGAATTGGGTATCCTCACACACAAGGACAGAACTAGTAAAAGTGGGGGAAAGGCCCTATCCCAAAATTTCCAGGTTAACCATTTATTAAATCTCGCCAGTTTTGAAATTAGCCAAATTAAATTTTAATTGGTCGGCTCTTAAGTTTTGATACTTTAACTTATTAGGACTCTAATTTAACCACTAATGTTTATCCTAGTTCCATCCCTAACCACACCTAAACATTTTTTTGATTAAAAAATGTTTGGAGAGATGTGTGATTTTGTAGTCAATAAACACATCAAACTATGGGGTGTAAATTAGCTGAATTGAATCTGAGTAGTGTTGAGCTGGACTTGGCTCGTTAAGAACTCAAGCCGAGGCCAATCAAATTGAGTGTAGGCCGATCTTTGATCGGGTCGGACTCGAGTAGCTCGTAATCTGTATCGTCTCATTTACAACCCAACATCAAACATATACCAAACTTTCAAAGCCAATTATAATTGTATATACTTCCTTCGTCTCACTAAAAATGTCAACATGTGACAGTTTTAGTGGGACCGAAAAAGTATTCACAATTCACATATAAGAAAATGAGAAACATTCTCATCAATAACTCAAGACTTCTCATGGATAAACTGACTAGTTAAAATCTCTTTTAAAAGAAAAAAATACATTTCCCAAAGCATGCAATTCATAGAGGAGCAGCATGAATGTGACCTACATTGACTAACATTAATTCAAGGTGTGTTTGAGTGGTTGGTATTCGGTGATAGATTTCAGCAAGGAGAACAAAGAGGTGGGTGGAAGCAATAAAACAAGGTGTTTGGTTTTATGAAAGTTAAAGAAAGAAAGAATGAAAGAGATAAATATTAGAAATCCAGAGAAAGATGAAGGTTCCTTATAACAGATTTATACAATATTAAATTTAAATTAATCAATTAATAAATTAGATATTAATGATCATATAAGAAAAATAAGACTATGGTAGGACATGCACCCCTAATACTGGTAAAAATTTGTAAAATAATATTTTTTGAGTTTTATATTATTGTACCAAATAATTATCTTTCAAATGATAAACAATCTTTAATCAATTTCTTCCTAAGGGCACCCTATTCCTGTAACAATAAAGATTGAAGGAGCAGTCTTGTTTGTACTTAGTAATTAAATTACACCAAATAGTTTTTAAGGCCATTAATAACATGTTGGGAGGGTGCAGTGCCCAAGGTGTTTTGAGAAAGCGTGTTGGCCCAGCCAGACAGGCATCCCCTTTGAGAAAAAACATAATGGAAGCATTCAAGTCAATCAAATCAGATGTGCATGCATGGCTGCCATTTCAAGGAATACTATTAATAATGTCCATGGTCAATGTGGGATGCTGTCATGGTGATGATTTTAGAAGATTTATTCTTTTTTAGTTTAGGCAAAAAAATCAAAGTCAATAGTCATTTGAAAAGAAGGGAAAGGAAAGGAAGAATTGAAAAAGATGATGAATAACAGAGTTTTTACTCAAATATAGTTTTAGTTTTTTTTTTCCTTTCAAAATAGGGTATTTTCTATTTTAATTATCAAAATATAGTTTTAGTATTTTTTCTCAAAAAACTTTAAAATCGCCTGAACTCGGACCTTCTTGTACTTGTCTTTAGGGATATTTTAGAATTTACTATTTAAAGTCAGATTCTATTGAATCTGACTTCTAAGATACTGTAGTAAATGCAACATTTTGGGAATTAAACTAGGAAATACCCTATTTTGATAAAAAAAAAAACCATGAAGCGATATTTATTGAAAAACTCCATGAACAATATTCTTGATGTTAAAAGTTTTGTTTTCAATATAGTCCGTGTGAGTATTTATACAAAGATTCTCTTAAGTAGCGTTGTGGCTGGTGTTAATGTTATTGATGGGTTCACAGAAGCAGTAGGAGTATTAGATGATATAATTATTTAGTAGGCCAAATGAATTTGATAACAGTCATGTTCAGGGATTAGCTCTAGACAACGATCATGTTAAGAGAATGAGATTATCTCCGAATAATTCGTAAGGCATTTTAAAAAGAATTAAACTTCATAAAAATGACGGTAAAAAATAATTAGGATGAAGGTAGAATAAATAATCTAAACAACTTAAACTATGATCAGCTAAATTAACGAGCTGGGGGGTGATCATTAATTAATAACTAAAATTCATCGGAATTTAAGATTACGTATTGTCGAGAACTGAAATTTAACCTAACCACCCTACGCTGAAACCCCTAGTTATAGAATAAGTGTCAGAATTCTTTCAGCTTCACCTTTTCTATGTTTTCCTTTTTGGAGCATTAATATTGTCAGCACTCAGCAGAGTCGAAACTTAAACCGGTTTTGGTTTGTCTCATTCCCATAGTATGTTTATATTGGTCGAATTTTGTTATTAGTCTCTTAACTATACATAAATTTTAGATTTAGTCATCATGTTATGTTTTGGTCAATTTGAGTCCTTATATTTCTTTGAAATTTCAATACTGACCGAACAATACAAGAATAAATAATACAACTAAATTATCGATGTGATGAAAATGAGAACAATAACTACATTTACAACTTACAAGTACTATTATTATGTTTAAAAAAATACAAGTACTATTATAATAAGGGGCCAAAATTGAATTCTACTTTCTTTGAAGAGTCAAAATGTAATTTTAATACTCCTCTTACATTAGCTTATAAGTTTATAATTTCGAAGGCTCTGTTTATCCCCCTCTAGCTACATCCCTTTAGTATAAGTTATAAGTACTAGTAGTAAATTGTAAGTTAACATATTCAACAATTATGGTTTAGGCGATGACAAAAATTTTAAAATTTGAAAAGCATAATAACTAAAAACGATAAGGACCGAATCCGCAACTTAAGCCAACAAAAAGAGCCTTTCCCCTTGTCTTCAATTTCTAAACCTACACAGTTGACAGTACACTCTACTGCCCACTGCCCTATAAACCCTCATTTAAAACACCACTGAAAAGGCTAAAGTCAATGCTCTCAGTCTCCTTCACCTATACTATTATCACCAACAAAAAGCTGGTTCTTCTTACAGTCTTTTTTCTTCTACTTGAATTCCAACATTAATGAACATCTAAAAAAACATGTACTACTACCAAGTAACTTACAGTCTTACAAGACCTACCATATGTTTTGTCACTTGTTGTGAAGTGGATTCGGACCTGTATGAACTATCCTCTTGTCATCTTCGTTTCCAGTAAACTGAGGTGAGCTTGATGATGGAGGGCCGTGAAAATGAGCATTGCTGTCGGAATTAAACCGGGCTTTCCTTGGGGGAGACATAAAAGATTGTTGGTTTTCATGAACAGCAGAATGCAAACCTAACTGAGAAAGAATTAAGATAATCCAGAAGAAGAAAAGTGCAGCTCTACATCCTCCATTACTGTATCTGCACCCTCTAAAACCCCTCATTTGAACCAGATGGAGACTGGGTTAAGCCAACAAATGGGAGATTTGAGAGCAAAAGAAAGAAGGTTTTGAAGTTTGTTTGCTGGTTGCGTTAAGGGTGTGGTTTCATGGATGAATATGAGCTTGGACCTTGAATCCTGGAACCTTCTTTATATACTAAATCTATATTTCCTTTTTCTGAAATCTTTGGACTTTGCACTTTTGTTTCTCTCCCCACTGTGCTCGAATTTTTCTTTGCTGTTGGATTTTAATTGATTTTGAAACTTAATGTTGGGAGATGGCATAGAGGGTTGTGGGACTGTCCAGTATTAATTGCCGTTGTCTGCAGGAAAACTTTGATGTTGGATGTTTTTATATAAATTTAGTATATGTTAATCTATGTTTTGACTTAATATAAATATAATTTGATGATGGTTTTGGTCAAGGTCTTCTAAAGTTCAATTAAAATCTTGTTTCTTTTTCTTTTAAAATTTAAATGACAAAAAATAATAAAAATTAGATTAAAGAGTTATATTTATAGGTTAATTCAAATTATGACCAATTTGATAGAATGTATAAATTTTAAGAACTAAAACTATTCTTATACCCTCATCAATGATCCGAATGCTATGACTAGTCAGTCCGCCTTAGTTCAATCGATAGCCAAATTTCGACAGAGAGCTTGGCAACTTAAATGTCGAGACACTGATCCAAATGCCATGTCTTTGGTGGATAAATCTCCCGACATCGATTTTCTACATACACAAGGTCTTGAACTCGAGACATGCTTAAGCGATACCAAATTGCTTACCACTTGGACTGACCCTCATTGATTGATTAATTCAAATCAAATACTGTAAAAACTTCTTATGGGGAGGCCTCTCAATCCAGTTAAAATTTAAATTTGATTATCGGTAATATATAGACGTCGTGAATGTTTAGATAGAGTATTGGAAATTAATCAAAATACTCAAGGAAATCAGGCCCAATGTTAGTTAAAAGATAGCCCCACGAACCATATGTACAGCCCATACTCTTTCTACCGGAGCATGATGGGTTCAGACTTCGATAAACCTCAATATTCTCCCTCTGTCCTTAAATGTTAGGGTAAATTTCACCAGAAGTCCCTTTTGTTTAGGTCGTGTTTTATTTTGGTCACTCATTTTGAAAAAAGGCTATTCTTGCCACTTATGTTTTCGATATGTTTTATTCTGGTCACTATGCCATTAACACTCGTTAGTTTGATGATGTGGCGTGTTAGTCAAAAGAGTTAATTTTTAATTTGACCCCTGAACTTTAAACAAAACATTAATTTCACCCCTAAACTCTCTCAACCTCACTTTTTATCCACAATGTTGCTTCTCCGGCCAACTTCTTTAGTGGGTGATGGCTCCAACCGCCTCTATCTCCTTCTCATTCTTTCCACCCCTTTATCAGTGTCTCGACATTTAAGTTGCCACTCCTCCAACCTCACTAATATCGCTTTTGGCATCACATTTACTGAACACAACCTTATTGTTTTCCCATTTGTG
The DNA here is from genome assembly GCA_030270665.1 of Hibiscus trionum. Taxonomy (NCBI): domain Eukaryota; kingdom Viridiplantae; phylum Streptophyta; class Magnoliopsida; order Malvales; family Malvaceae; genus Hibiscus; species Hibiscus trionum. The sequence goes on from BSYR01000022.1 coordinate 21,321,840, forward strand.
GCGACCGACATCATTCGATGTGCCACAATCGAAGCAATATAGATTGCATTGCAGAGGGCTGCTCTCATTTCCACATTCAGTTTTCAAACAAGTCGTATGCCGTTCCATCGACATCGAATACCATGATGCCCTCAACACCTACGAGAAGCAAAGTCGAAAAAATCAAGATGAGAAGCAATGATAGCCACTGACTGATAGATTAAACAAGAATCACTACATACATGGCTAGCTAACATTTAAAGAAAGAGTTTATATGCAGCATTAGCACATGCCGTTTTTTTGACTACTCTAGTGGCTTTGATAATCTGAGTGCTTAAAGGGAAGATCAAATTAAGGGCAAATAAGGAGGAAAGGGGTGGAAAGAAGAAGACGAGATAGAGGTGGTCGGAGCCATCACCCACCAAAAAAGTGGCTGGAAGAGCAATTATGGGATAAAAGTGAGGTTGAGGGAGTTTAGGGGTCAAATTAATATTTTATTTAAATTTTATGGGTTAAATTAAAAATTAATTCTTTTGACTAACGTGCCACATTATCAAACTAACGAGTGTTAACGGAACAATGACCAAAATAAAACATATCGAAAACGTAAGTGGCAAGAATAACCTTTTTTTGAAAACAGGTGACTAAAATAGAACATGACACAAACAAAAGAGACCTCCAGTAAAGTTTACCCTAAATTTTAATAAGATTATTTGATATATTTGGAGTGATTTTTTAAGGGTAAACTACATAAATGGTCACTGAACTTTTAGGGCGGATTCATTTTAGTCATCGTACTTTTAAAATATTCGATAAAGTCATCCAACTTTTAGTTCAATTTCAATATAGTCACTGAATGTTTAGGGTGGATTCATTTTGGTCATTGTACTTTTAAAATATTCGATAAGGTCACCCAACTTTTAGTTTGATTTCAATATAGTCACCGAACTTTTAGTTCGCTTTCAATATGTTCCCCCCTTTTACCTTCTGCTAAAAGCTGACGTTAGTTTTCATTTCTCCTTAATAAAAAATGGGTAAACTACACTAATCATCATTTAACATTCTTCTCACTCCTATTTTGGTCACTAGAGTTAAAAATAATTTCAATTTAATAACTTAACTATTAAATTGTTCATATTTTGGCCATTCTCAAATGACATGTTTATACAAATAGAAAAATTCGATCAATCCTTAAAAACTTATTTTGGCAAATTTAATAATTGTTCGGCTGTGATAAAAATGTCAAAACAACTAGAAAGTCAAAAACTGAAAGTTCTCAACTATTAATCCTACCTAGAGCCAAAACTTTTTTTAAATATGAAGGGTATCAAAATCACTAGAGACATTGTATATACTAGATCAAATTAGTTATGTAACACCCCTCGCCCCGATTAGGAACGAGGAATGTTACGGTCGTTGGTAAACTTACTTATAACCGATGCGCAGTGGTCCGTACTATTTATTTTATACTTATACTAATAAATCAATTTACTTATCAATTCAAATTCTAATTTGCAATTCAATCGAATAGTAACTATTCTTATCATAATTCAGATTGCTTAACATTTTCATATAACTTACTTTAGCTATGAGATGTTAATTCAACATTTAGGTCTATAAAATCGAACATACAAGGCTCATACATAACCGGATAATATATATATATATATTTCCATAATGGATTCAACTTACAAAACATTTCTATAACCGATCGGCTTACAAACCATGGTCATATGACATTTACTTTCTTTCATCCATCTAGGATGATTCCAAAACATAAAGGCTAAAATGACTCTACGGTCATCTATACAAAACTATACTAAAATATTAGCAAGCCTCTATACAAAATATATGAGGACTTACTACTATACCACATATTTACCCCATTATATACAATAAAAATAAACAGGGATACTAGTTAATTCATTTACATACGCCGCATATAAAGTTTCAGTATTAAAATTATACATGCCAATTGCACTAAAATGTTGACCACTAAGCCACCACACAAAAAGACAACAGAGATGATGCAAGGCATACTTTCAGCCGACAGAAGTTCTAATAGGTTTGGGATAGGAAAGCTGAAGATCACTAAACACCTATATTCTTGGGAAGAGAGGAAAATGGAGTGACAAGTGTCGCAACCACCTTTTTTGAGGAGGATTCGACTATTTGGAAAACACTTTAAAAATCAACGGAGTCGCCACCAATTTTTTTGAAAAAAAAGTGTGATTGGATCACTTTTTAAAAAATAGAGTTATTTTAATAAAATAATTTTCAGTTTTAATAAAACAACAATTTTGGTCTGCAAAAAATTAGAAAACAGGTTCGGGGTCGGTTACACATGGGGAATGATTAGCACCCCACGACGCCCAAAATAGGTACCTAATTGGTCTTAAAATCGTTTTTAAAATTGGAATTTGCAAGTTCAAAAAGGTTCGACTTTACTTGTCCGTTTAATGAATATTAGTCTATTTTAACGGCCTTATCGCCCGTGAGATGAACTTTAATCACCGCCAATATTTCTGGCGCTAACCCGTCATTCCCGTTTTATAAGATACCGCATTGATTAAGTTTCAGTCTTTCAAACAACATAGAAATTTAGTGTGTTGAGCATTTTATTCATTTTTAAGTTCGATTATTTAAAAATCCTAAAAACGTCTAAGTCTTTTATTCCCAATTAAAAGTTTAAGTTTGCTTAAGTGTATTTTATTTTTATGAAGAACATTTTTCAACAAACATATCCCTATCTAAGATTTAGTCCCTAATTCTAAGTTTTCACCTATTTTTTAAAACAAGCAAGCAAACTTTTATTCTTTTGATTTTCACCCTTTTTATTATTCCTTTTAAAAAGCCTTTATTTCTTTTTTTACCATTTATTTTCTAAGCTAAAACTCTTTTTATGTTGTTTACTTTTTGTGTTTTTGTGTGTGTGTTTTTTTACCTTTTTTTCATTTTTATGTTTTTTCCTTTTAAAAATGAATTTTCTCTTTCTTAAACTTGTTTTCATTTTCCACTTTTTTAATTTTTCTTTTAAAACATCCCATTTTTTATAAAATAAAATTTATTTTCCTTAATTTTTTTTCAAAAACTTATTTAAAAATTCTAGACCCTAATTTTTACTTTAAAACCCTTTTTATTTTTCTTTTCTTGAAAACTTATTTTTCTTTTCTTTTTTCTAAAAAAATCATCTTTATTTATTTATTTTCTTTTTTAAAATCATTTTGCCCATCTATTATTTAAAACTAAATTTCACAAAAATTATTTTTAAATCAAACCCTTTATTATCTAACACCTCACATTATTATGTCTTCTAATTAAATCCCTAATTTCAAGTTTTTTTTTCAAATTAACCACATTTGCTCATTTTTATTTCATGCATTTAAAATCTAAACACCTTTTAAATTATTTTCTACATTTCTAAAGATCAAAATCACCCTAACAACATTTTCAAAAGCATGCAAAAATTTTAAGATCAAACTAGGAATTTAAACGAAATTTAAAACAAAAAATTTACCGAAATCGCGAATAATTTTCCAACCTCGAGAAAGCAACCTAAAAATCACAAACAACACAAGCAAAAACACCAAAATTCAACCAAGAACAACAATAAAATCAACATAAAAATAAACAAAGAAAATATAGAAAATTTACCGAGCGATTGACGAACGATGAACTCGAATTCAAGCTTCTCGAAATGCTCCAAACCACCTCCGGAAAATTGCTCCAAACTCGAATTTCCACTTCAAAAATTTCCAGCCAACTCAAGAAAAATTCAGAGGAATTTTTTAGATTTTTCTTGAACAATTTTTAGTGATTTTTCTCTAAAAAATGATGTGTTGAACAAGTGGGTGAAGGGGGGTATACTAAACTTTGAGCTTCAAAATCAAGCTAATTTTCGAATTCAATCCCCAAATTGGAGCCTAAATTAGACAAACAACTTGATACCTAGTAAAACCCCAAGAAATCATCCATTTTGATCCAAATTCGGGATAAAATTTCTCATTTAATTCGAATCTAGGGTTTATTATTTAGTTTCGTTTTTTGCAGATTCCAGCGGTTATAGGCAACGGCGGCGTCGGCGGCAAAGGGATGGTCTGATCGGCACCAACCACGCCGGCTGCCGCGACCGGTGGACGAAAAACGGTGGCCACCAATGTTCGCAACAAGGGTTTGAAGAGCCCAGCCCCGCGTGCGTGGACTGCACGCGCCGGCGTGTGACGCGCGAGCTGGCTCTCTTTTCCCTTTTTTTTTCCTATTTTATTGTTTTTGACAAATTTTTGACCCCTTTTTTGCCGTTTTTTCTTCTTTTTCTTTATCACATTTCATAATTATTACCTCATTTTATTTTTCCATAATTATTAAACACCATAATTATTATTTTTCCTTTTTCCTTTTCTTTCTTTTTTACCTTTTACTTTAAAAATGGGCTTCAACATAAAATGAGCTTTATTCTCTTCATTTAAAAGTGGGTTTTTTTTTTAAATTGGCTCGTTTTGAAAAATGGGGTTTTTTTTTTAAAAAAAGGTGGGCTTTAAAAGGTTTTTTTAATTATATTTTATATATTTTTAATTATTTTTTTAATTATTAAAAGCTAGGGTGAAAATTTAGTGACAACAATTGTCCCTCTTTGCTTATCTCTGTGAAACAAAGATAAAGCAAAGACAAAAAAGACACAAATTTTCACCTGATTTACTAATTGGCTCATTTCTCCGAATGCCCGAACGAATAGGCGTGCTCTATTCTCCTTATGCTCGAATAGCTGAGCTGGGTTCCATTCTCCAAATGCCTGAATGGATAGGCTGGTTCTATTCTCCTTATGCTCGAATAGTTGAGCTGGGTTCCATTCTCCAAATGCCCGAACGGATAGGTTGGTTCTATTCTCCCTATGCTCGAATAGTTGAGCTGGGTTCCATTCTTCAAATGCCCGAAAGGATAGGCTGGTTCTATTCTCCCTATGCTCGAATAGTTGAGCTGGGTTCTATTCTCCCAAAATGCCTAAGCAACTGAGTTGGGTTTTGTCCCCTCAAATGCTCAATTAGGCCAAGTCTTCTGAAAACTTTCATCCTCCCTATGCTTGGATGAATAAGCATGCTCCATTCTTCTTTTGCTTGAACAGATAAGCGACTCTTCTTAGCACTTCATCCTTCTTATGCTTGGATGAATAAGCAAACTCCATTCTCCTTTTGCCTGAACGGATAGGAGAATCTTCTGAAAAAATTTCATCTTCCTTATGCTTGGATGAATAAGGAAACTCTCATTTGAACAGGTCTTCTATGTACCTGAAAAAACAAAATGCAACATGCAATATGATGTGCATGCCCCTAGGGATGTCTAAAACATAAATGCATGACAAGTTTTTCCTTTTAAAACTCCTTTTGCTTAGACCGTTTTCTTAATTTTGATGAAATTCTGGTTATCGAGGCCAACCCAATTAATCATGAACTCTCTCTCCTAAACTTGTGTAGGTCAAAATAATTTGCTTTACTCTTCTTTCGACCCTTCTTGGCTTTATGGCTTTGAATTCACCATTTGCTTTAGAAATCACTCATGAGTTATGAACTATTCTGACTCTTCCTCATTTTCTGATCTTTTGCTGATTGGTTCAATCCCATTCTTACTTCATTGGAAACATTTAATTCTTGTCTATCTTCTTAATCGACATTTTCGTATTCAGGGATGCACACCCTAAGTCAAGTTTCGACCTTGTAAGGCCGCTCCTATCGTCATGTAAGGAAAGTTGGTGGTTAAGAAATGTTGTTTAAGCGCCCAAACATTCATATGAATTTTCTTCCTTTTAAAAGTTTCACAACAAGGCTTTACTTTTTCTTCTTTAAATATTTTAACACCATATGCCCCAAATAAATAATTATGGAACACTTCATAGTCCTTGAACTTTTCAAAACATTCTCAAAGTAGTGCTATAAAATCTTTTGCATACAAAAATGATTGTCAAATCAATTAATCCTTATTTCAAAGCAAGACGCTAACAAAGATAGGGAAAGAAACAAGAGAGAAAGAAAATTTCATGAATCAAATTTATTAATGTTGTGGCAAACACAAGAAGGTTTCTAAAAAGGAAAGGGAAACAAGTATTCAAATATCAATAGTCCAAACTTCTCTTTCCAAACGCCAGAAGTAAGCTTGAATGCTGCCAGCGTTGAAGAAGCCTTGAGTGCAGCACATGATCTGTGGAGCCTCAAAATATGTCAAATTATCTAAGCCGCCCTTTACGGGTTTTCAACTCAGATCCTCATTTGGTTTCAAAACGCCCTTTGCGGGTTTTTATTTTGAACCCTCATTTTTCATTTTCATTTTCTTTTTCTCTTTCTCTTTTTTTCTTTTTTTCTTTTTTTTCTTCTTTTTTTTTCTTTTCCTTTAAGCATAATACTTCTTGATGGTATCAGAGTTTATCGGGTTTTGAAACTCGTTTCCATCCATCTCAGCTAAAATCAATGCTCCACCTGAAAGAACCTTGGTCACAATGTACGGGCCTTCCCAATTAGGCGCCCATTTTCCTCGAGGATCACTTTGAATTGGCAATTTCTTCTTTAAGACCAAATCACCTTCTTGGAATTCTCTTGGGCAAACCTCTTTTCATAAGCCCTATTCATCCTTATTTGGTACATTGGACCATGACACACAGCTTTCAGTCTCTTTTCCTCAATTAAGTTCAACTGGTCATACCTTGCTTGAACCCATATTGCTTCATCCAACTTGGCCTCCATCAAGACACGCAACGATGGTATCTCTACCTCGACTTGTAGCACAACTTCAACTCCATATACTAATGAGAACGGAGTTGCCCCAATAGATGTTCGTATCGCTGTTCGATATGCATATAGAGAAAATGGTAACTTTTTATGCCAATCTTTATATGTATCAGTCATCTTTGCAACTATCTTCTTAATATTCTTATTGGTTGCTTCTACTGCTCCATTCGTCTTTGGGCAGTATACTACCAAATTACTATGCTTGATGTTAAATCGCTCACAGACCCCATCAATCATTCGGTTGTTCAGATTAGAGGCATTGTCTGTGATTATGCTTTATGGCAGACCATATCGACAAATGATTTCATTCTTTAAAAACTTGCATACATTGGATCTAGTTAGATTTTCATATGAGGCTGCTTCCACCCACTTTGTGAAGTAATCAATGGCTACCAAGATAAAGCGATGACCATTTGATGCTTTCGGATGAATTTGCCCAATAACATCTATGCCCCACATAGAAAAAAGGCCATGGAGACGACATGACATGAAGAGACTGAGGAGGCGCATGAACCTTATCAGCATAAACCTAGAACTTGTGGCATTTACGGGAATAATTAATGCAATCCCCTCCCATTGTCGACCAATAATATCCTAAGCGCATCATTCTTCTTGCCATAGTGAAACCACTAGGGTGGGTTCCGCAGATTCCTTCATGGACTTCTTCCAAGATCAACTACGCTTCTTTTACATCGACGCACCTTAGTAATACTTGGTCTCGACTTTGTTTGTAGAGGATCTCCTCATCAAGGATGTATCCTGATGCCATTTTCCTGATCATTTTCTTTTCATTTTCTGAAGCCCGTGTCGGGTATTGTTGCAGCTTTAAGTACTATAAGATGTCATGGTACCACGGTAAACCATCTTCTTCTTCTTTTATATTATAACAATATGCTAGGGATTCCATCATTTGTAACTTAATGGGCATCATCTCTGAATCCTCGCTTGCTTTAAACGTGGCAGCCAAAGTAGCTAACGCATCAGCCATCTGGGAGATGCTTAAAAGTAATTGCCTCGAATTCTTTTGCTAACTCAAGGACCAAATTGTGATATTCTATCAGTTTTGCATATTTTGTTTCCCATTCACCACGTGTTTGGTAGATGATCAATGCTGAATCTCCATAAACTCTCAACTTTCGAATTTTTCTATCGATGGCTTCCCTTAGTCTCAATATACATGCCTCGTATTCTGCGATATTATTGGTGCAAAAGAATTTCAATCGGCAAGTAAAAGGATAATGATCTCCTTCTGGCGAAACCAAAATTGCCCCAATTCCTCGCCCTAGAGCATTTGCAGCACCATCGAAATGCATGACCCAGGATTCTGTTGGTGATTCTTCATCTTCCATAATACACATTCAGTCTTCATCAGGGAAATTGAAATCCAATGCCTCATAATCGTCTTGTGCGTGACTTGCAAGAAAATCTGCAATGGCACTTCCTTTCAATGTTTTTTGATTTACATACTAGATGTCGTACTCCGAGAGCAACATTTTCCATCGCGCTATTCTTCCTGATAGGGCTGAAGCTTCCATCATGAACTTCAATGGGTCTAACCGTGAGATCAACCATGTGATGTGATACAACAAATACTGCCTAAGCCTCTTAGTGGCCCATACCAAAGCACAACATACCTTTTCAATTGGCGTATATTTTGTTTCACAGTCTGTAAACTTCTTGCTCACATAATATATCGCCCTTTCCTTCCTTCCAGTTTCATTGTATTGACCTAGTACGCAGCCCATTGAGTTTTCAAACACCGTCAGATAAAGTATTAACGGTTTCCCCGGAACATGTGGCATTAACACTAGAGGATTAGTTAGCTGCTCCTTGATCTTTTCTAAAGCTGCTTGGCACTCTTCATTCCATGTCCCCAGATGTTCTTTCTAAGAAACCTAAATATTGGGTCACACTTATTTGTAAGTTGAGAGATGAAATGAGCTATGTAATTCAACTTTCCCAAGAATCCTCGAACTTGCTTATGTGTCTGAGGAGGTTGAAGTTTTTGTATGGCCTTTATCTTGTCTGTGTTAATTTCAATTCCTCTTTTTCTTACTACGGAGCCTAACAATTTCCCAGATGTAACCCCAAATGCGCACTTGGCAGGATTAAGCTTTAACTGGAATTTTCTTAATCTTTGGAAAAGCTTACTCAAGTTTGCTAAATGTTCTTCTTCAGTTCTGGACTTGGTGATCATATCATCCACATAAACTTCTATTTCTTTGTGCACCATGTCATGGAAAAGGGTAACCATAGCTCTCTGATACATTGCCCCTGCGTTTTTCAATCCAAAGGGCATTACTTTATAGCAAAAGGTTCCCCAAAGCGTTACAAAAGTAGTTTTCTCCATGTCCTCTGGGCACATCTTGATTTGATTGTAACCAGAAAATCCATCTATAAATGAGAAAAGGGAATGGCCAGGTGTATTGTCGACCAAGGTGTCGATATGTGGAAGTGGAAAATTATCCTCATGGCTTGCTTTATTAAGATCCATGTAGTCGACGCACATTCTTACTTTTCCATCTTTCTTAGGCACTGGGACGATGTTTGCCACCCATTCTGGATATTTAGCTACTTCGAGGAATCCTGCATTGTACTGCTTCTTGACCTCATCTCTAATTTTCAAGAGCGTATCAGCCTTCATTCTTCTAAGCTTTTGTTTCACTGGCTCCCATCCTTCTCTTATAGGAAGCCTATGCATGGCGATATCCGTGTCGAGACCAGGCGATGATATCCTTGTATTCTTATAGAAGCTCAATCAAATGTTGCCGTGTCTTAACTGAGATGGTGGTTCCAATCTTTACTTCACGTTTTTCTTCTTTAGTTCCAAGATTCAAAACCTCTAACTCTTCTTTGTGGGGCAGAATTTGCTTTTCCTTCCCTTCTACCATTCTAAGCAAATCATCTGACAAGTTATACCCTTCATCATCATTAGTACTCTCAACTTCCTCTAAACATAGCGGTAACACAAAATTAACCTCGAAATCTTGGATAGAGTCATTTGGACCATTGATATCTAAAAATCTGCAAATAAAATGAGACAAAATATATATATACCAAGAAAGAAAAAATAAATGATATGATATGATTTGTTATGTTTTTAGGGTTTTTTTTTTTACTTTTTGGGTTTTTATGAACTTTTGGTGTTATTGGTTTTGTGAAAGAAAGTTTGCCACAAGATGTAATTGGAAAAATACATCTTTTATTGAAATTCAAATCATGGTTTTGACAATAGACCCTTTTACATAAGATCTCTAATTACCCCAGGGTCTAGGGGTAAAAGAGTTGGTTTTGAGAATTACTCTGAGGCAGTCTTAAAAACTTCAGGGACTATTTCTGCGGTTCAATTCTTCAATTTAGCACAGAGGCAAATCTTGGATAGATATTTGTTTTCTTCTTCCTCCTCGTCATTGATGGCGTTAATGCTCAAATTCTCAAAAACTTTGCATAATTCATTCTTTCCTTTGTCTTCCTCATCGAAGCGAGCATTAGGGTCTATAAGCCCTCTGGCCTTGAAAGTGACACTTAGGGGTGGGTACGTCATTGGCTCCCCTTCAACTTCTTCTTCTTTCCGCTTCATTTTCATGCTTTCTTGCTGCTTCTCAACTTTCTTTTGCCACTTATCAGGCCTAAAGCCTAAACCGAATCGATCCCTCTTCACCGGGATCACCACTGTAACCCCCTCGTCCCGGGCTAGACGACAGACCGGTCCGAGCAGGTTACACGGGGAAAACCGAAGCGAAACCTGTTAAGGCTCCACTTCGATTAGCAACCCTAGAAAAATTTCATTAAATTATCTTGTCTAAAAGTATTAATTAGTCCTATGTGAGAAACGACAGCAGAAAAAGGTAAAGAAACATTCAAGCAGACGTAAGGTAACTTTAAATTTACCAAGTAACACGTTAGTCCTTTTGCATGCTTACAAAAACAAAACCATACATAAACGATGCATATAAACATAACAAGGAAGCATACAACCAATGGGACCAAAACATGACATACGAGAACCTAAAAGATGCTAAAAATCCCAAATACAAGCCTGCGTTTCGAAACAGGCTTGCCCGTTTCGATACGCGGGCTCTAGTTTAAAAGCCAGACCAAGCCGTACCGATACGGTCCACTTCGTTCCGGTACGGGGGTCTGTTGAGTTGTGTGGGGCTCGATTCGATCAACCAATGTAGCTCACCAAATGGTGGAGAGGTGGATTTTTGGGTGTTAAGGTTTAGGAAGCTAAAACAAAGATAGACACAATAATTTTAGAGTGGTTCAACCTTCTAACCAAGGTCTACATCCACTACCTTAGCTCCCCACCAAGGATTTCCAACAATTCCACTAATTGCTCTTCCCCTTTTCTAGGCTTAGGAGGTAACCCTTGTACACAATCAAGCTTTCTACCCAAAGCCTTGATTGAAACTCTCTCTTACAAAGAGAAACAAGAAGCAAACTTAAAACCCTCTAATAGGTGTTTGTTTGCACAATTAAGCACTCACCCAAAACCTAAAACACTTGAGCAAATTTGACAATTTTGGCTCACTAGTGTTTGTCTATACAATAAATGACAATTTAAGCTCTAAGACAATTCTTGATCATTTGATGTTTGACAATATGAGCATTAGCCTTCTCTTGATGCTTGGAGGTCCCTTTTATACTCCCAAATGAGTTTGTAGCCGTTACTAGCTGTTGGGATCATATTGGAGCCGTTGAGGACTTTAATTCCCACCATAAATGCAGTTCTGCAGCTCTCCGTTTCGAAACACTCGAAGCCGTTTCGAAACACTCTCTATGTAGAAAGAGCCGTTGCAGTCTGTCAGGGCACCCGTTTCGGAACACCCCCTTGCCGTTTCGAAACCCGTATCGAAACGCTATAGGCCCGTATCGAAACGCCTGTATTTGAAAGTTGGTTGGGAAATAGCCGTTGGGGTTTATGACCGTTGTGGTCAATGCCACGTAGGCGTATTGAAACGGCAGAGCCCGTTTCGAAACGCTGGGCAAAATCCTCATCCAGGGTAAGGCCGTTTCGATACTCGTATCGAAACGTTTTTGCTACTGGAGACCCCTGTTTCGAAACACCTTAGGGCGTTTCGAAACGCCTGGACGGTTTTGTAAAGTTTGGCTTTGAAAAACATGTAAAACCCTTTTAAAAACTTCCCTAAACATAATTTCAAGTTGTTTGGACTTTGGAAATGTTTTAAATACTTTTTAAATCAGTCCAAACCATTTTTCAATTATTATATCAAAACATTAGTTCTACAAGGTCTCTAGTGTTGAAACATTCTGGAACTTGTTCCGAAACAAGCACTTCCAAGGGCAAACCGTATCGAAACGCGTATCGAAATGGGAGCTCACAGTGTCAAATCATATCGAAACGGTGCCACCCCCATTACGATACGAGTATCCCTGGAGCTACACCCGTTCCGAAACCACCACGAGCATTTCGAAGCGCCTACACTCTGTGTGACTCTGAAAACAGTTTTATGCATCTCCAAATGTTCCCAAACATACCCCAAAACAACAAGAATCAAGAAATAACAATCATACACATAGTCTAGAGGCATTTCATCCTACTACAAACATGATCAAACACATAACCATACATAACAAGGCCATTTCATTTTAAGGAACATACATCCACATCACATAGCATAAACAAGGTTTACATGTTTTTTCACACAAACTCATAAACAACTCATAAGTCATGGTTTACAAACTTCAACACAAAAGCATTAACAAAATAAGAGTCTAACACATGCTCCTATAATACATAGCATCCCCATTGCTAACTACTACATTATTCCATAAAACCATACTTGAGCAACCACAAACGCGCTTGGATGCCCTTTCCTTGCTCCTTGCTAACTCCACACTAGCGATCTGCATTGCCGAAAATGAGAGCGTAAGCTAGAAGCTTAGTGAGGGAGCTCAAAGCAAAACATCGACAATGCAGGGTTCAAGCATGGCATCAATGAAACATTCACAAGGCATACATATACACCAACATAGCAACATAGCCACAACTACAAGAATACATGAATATGTCATCTTACCTCATGTTATGCTAAACAAGATATAACAAATATCTTACACAACAACCACACATAGACAAGTATATTGATAACTATATAGCTTACACGGATATGCAGATAACTTCCGTTGGGATTTTCGCCCCAACGTACTCAAACAACCATATTACCTTCTAGTGTGATAACATACATCACCGTTTTCACTTATGGATGGGATTACACTTATCATCACATACTAACATTTTCCGATGGAATGTTACCTCACTGTACTCCTCCTTGATGACTACACGTCACCAAGGCCACACGCGAATTTGACTCGTACCGTGTGCACACTCATCCTAATGATCGATCATTTATACCCGGTAATTATAGCTAGTGCCAACATACTAACAAGTCTCACTATGATTTCACAATTATGCACACAACATATCATCACCATATACATCATCAAAATATATATATCAACATGCATAAACGAACACATACTACACAAGACCACAATTATGCACATTAAGCAAAAACTCATAAAGTCAACCAAGAGATTAAGCTACCAACTTAATCTCTACACTACGTTGGCCTACCAAGCACAATCTAACACTTCAACCACACACTTGAACCAATTTAAAACCATTTTGAATAATCCACTCACATAACACTTTTAAGCAAACCGAGAAAGCCGATCAAGTCTCCAAATTTCCCGGAATCGTGCCTAAAGCTTCTCCCATGATTTCCCTTGATTCTAATCAATAAAAAACAACATATTACTACACAAAGCATTCACAAAACCATTTTCACATAACAAATTTCAACCACAAGACCATTCTCTACAATTCCAAGCAAAAACTAACACAAAATCCTCATTTTCGGACTTGAACTTAACCCATCAGAAATCCATCGAATCCAACACCCAAATCATCATTACACACCTTCAAAACAACCCTCAAGCATCACTATAACACCAGCCCAACTCTCTTACACCAAACTAGCTCAAAAACCAAAGTTTTCACCCCTTTAAAACACCCACAAAAACCTATTTCGGGATTTTCATCAAAACCCCACCATTTTCACATATAATACTCTTTAAGGCAAGATTAAAACATATATTATCTTTACAAATCGAATGCCAAACAAAAACTCATTAAAGCCTCTTCCTTTTCCTCAAAACTTGAAAACTTGAAAAACATCAACAATGGAGTTTTCTAAAATCTAAAACCATAGAAATGTTAGGAATGATGAGGAGAAGTCAAAAACGTAATTACCTCGATGGAAACTCTTGAAATCGGTGAAGAAATGAATGAAATAGTAACTTGGGGGTTTGAGGAGGTTTTGTTCGTGAAAAAGGGTTGAAGGAAGAAGATGATGAAGACATTTCAAAAAGGCACCTTTTTACATGTTTTAATTTTTCCCATTTAGAAAATTACCACTTTGCTCTTAATGATAGTCTCAAGCCCTTTTAATTAAAAACAAGCCCATTTTAATTTAAAACAAGCCCACGACTCGAACCCGATTCTGTAACCCCCTCGTCCCGGTCTGGCCGGATGACCGGTCCGAGTGGGTCACACGGGGAAAACCAAAGCGAAACCCGTTAAGGTTCCCCCTCGGTTAACAACCCTATTTTTTTTAATCTTGCCTAAAGAAGTATTAAACCCTAGGTGATCAAACAGCGGAACAACATACACGAAACAATTGATCGAAAACAAGGCAACACTTAACAGCCCAAATTTTAATCTTGAAGGCAGTCCGTTTCAAAACACCCTTGAGGCGTTTCGAAACACCTTGACCAGGTCAACTGCCCCAGAGCCTATACAAGGGGCCGTATCGAAACGGTGGTCAACCATTCCGAAACGCCCACGACGGTCAACATCTCGTGGTCAACGAGATTTTGACCGTTTTGAAACCTTCAGGCCCGTTTCGAAACACCTTTATCTCGTGAATTTCTCAAAATTCCAGTAGCCAAAACGTTCCGAAACGCGTACCGAAACAGGGGGTTCCAGAGGCCAAACCGTATCGAAACGCATTCCGATACGGGGTCCCTGAAGCCTACCCGTTTCGAAACTGCCCTCCCCGTTTCGAAACGCTGGCAGTCTGCAACCTTTGAAATTCTGATTTAAGTGAGTCTTGGCAAGTCTAAAGGTCCACTAAGGCCCCCTAAAGGCACACAACACCATCAAACCAAATCTAGAGGCATGCAACCAAGGTCTATCATACGCAAACGCTCACAAGACATGGGTATTCATAGACATACAACCATGACAAAAACACAAGGCCTTTCATACAAAACATGCTTGAAACATTGACAAGCAAAAGCATCATCCAACCCATAAGGGTTTACATACCATAGCAAGGTTAACATTCAAAAGACATACATTAAAAGCGTTAGGCAAGGTAGACATGCTTACAAACCAAGTCAAGCATAAACATCCAAAATCACAAATGAGTCATATAAGCTCATACAAATACCCTCTTGCCACATTGCTTAACCATTACAAAATTAATAATCGTACTTGAGCCTCACACTTGGAAAGCCTTTCTTGCCTTGCTCCGAGCTAACACCACGCTAATGATCTGCATTGTTGAACATTGAGAGCGTAAGCTATAAGCTTAGTGAGGGTGCTCTAAAACAAAAACATCAACAATGCAGGGTTCAAGCATGTAAATCCTAATCTCACATGCATCAAACATAGACATGAAATCAAGTAGACCTAGCTAGTCTTTCAAGTGGCATAGTATGGCATCTTACTTCATACTAAGCATCAATAATCAACAATCATAAATCAACATCACATATCACAATATATGAACAAGTTAATTGGCCACTTTAATTACCCCGATTGTGCGGATTTATAACTCAACAACACTTTACCTCGGTGGGATTACACTCATCACCGGACCTTGCGTGTGCGGGATTCCACTCATCTCCACACGCCCTACGGATGGGATTCCACTCATCATCCCGTAGAAATGTATAAAAAGCTTCCGGTGGAATGTTACATCACCGTACTCCTCCTTGATGACTTAACGCCATCAAGGCCACGTACGTTTTGACTCAATTTGTGTGCACACTATCCTAATGATCGATCATTTACAACCGGTAATTATTTAGTGCCAATTATCATCATCATCAATCACATATCATCAACCACACTCATGCTCATCGCATATATCCACATCATGATATATATACATGCACCATATAATCAAAAGTACAAGAGCATAGCCATTAAACACATTGGCATTTTAAGGAAAACAAGACTAAATTAACTACTTGGATTATAAAGAAGTGGCCTACCAAGCACACTTTACACACACACACACTACTCATGCTCGAACCAACTTTAAAACAAGTTAAGACCACTCACCGCCCTTCCTTAGCAATTCGAACCAATCCTCCTACGAACCCGGATTCGGTCCCAAAGCCTCTTCAACGCTTCCTCTTGCTTCTAGCCAAACAAAACACACTTATTACACCACAATTCAATGCTAAAGCTCAACCATCCACTCACTTCACAAACACAAACCATTTTCTACAAATTCCCAATCCACATAATCTTACAAAATCCCAATTTTCGTGCTCCCCTTAAGCCTTGCTGAAAATTCCATTTCCCAACACCCAAATGACTTCCAAAACATCCCAAATCACCCTCCTAACATAGGTAGACCATCAACCCTTCAATTTCAACAAAAAAAAACCCCACCAAAAACCCAAGTTTTAATACCTCAAAAATTGCCCTAAGAACCCACTACGAAATTTCATCCAAAATCAACCAAATTAATATATATTGTGTATTTCGTTATGCTTAAACAAAACCCCAACATAATTTATCAAAACAAATTGAAAAACCCCTTTAAAAACCCAAACTTTAACATAAACCCTAATTTCCAAAACCCCATATTTTTTAAATCTAAGACAATGGTTGGATAGGGGATAAAGAGGAGGTTAAGAAAACATAATTACCTCTTAAAATGGTGTTGAAATCGAGTGGCAAAATGATGGAATAGTAACTTTGATATTTTGAGAGGGTTTGGGGAGGGGAGATGGTTTCCAACGTGAAAAAGGGGGAAGGGGAAAGGGAGGAAGACAACTTTTTGATAAAGTGGTCTTGCTTTTGAAAATTTTGGGTCAAAACGCGATATAAGTCCCTCCCTCTTTATTAAAGCTCAAATAGGTCATTATTTGAAGTTGGTTTATTTTAATTAAATTTTATTTGACTCGAACTATAACCCGGCTAACTCCTAGGCCCATAACGCGGGTGTTACAGATTCACACACTCGACATCCCACCCCTAAACCCGGGTGTTACAACTCTCCCCCACTTAAGGAATTTCGTCATCGAAATTACCTGACTGGAAGAGATACGGAAACTGCCTCTCCATATCCTCCTTTCTTTCCCAAGTGGCCTCGTCCACACCTCGACATTGCCACCTCACTTTGACCAACTCAATCGATCTACCACGCAACACTTTGCTGTCTGAGGCTAAGATCTCAACATGTTCCTCATCATACGTCAAATCCGGATTCAATTCAATTTCTTCCACCGGCATCACGTGCGACGGATCTGATCTATACTTACAAAGCATCGAAACATGGAACACGTTGTGAAACTTCTCTAACTCGGATGGCAAACGTAACTGATAAGCAACCAGACCGACTCGCTTCACAATCTCATACGGCCCAATGTACATAAGACTCAATTTCCCTTTTCTGCCAAACCTCATAACTTTCTTCAATTGAGAGACTTTCAAGAACACTCTATCTCCCACGGAATACTCAACTTCTTTCCTCTTCAAATCGGCATAGGGCTTCTGCCTATCCGAATCTGCCTTCAAACGATCACAAATTAACTTCACCTTATCGGTAGTCCCCTTAAGCAAATCCAGAATCGGTAACAACTTCTGACCTGCTTCGGCCCAACAAATTGGAGTTCTACACTTTCCACCATACAGAGCCTCATACGGAGCCATTTGAATGCTCGACTGAAAATTGTTATTTTATGCGAACTCGACCAACAACAAGTGTTTCTCCCAAGTACCCTGAAAATCAATGATGCAACAACGCAACATGTCCTCCAAAATCTGTATAACCCTCTCTGACTGGTCATCTGACTGAGGGTGATACGACGTACTGAAATTCAATCAGGTACCCAAAGTTGTATGCAAACACTCCCAAAATTCGGCTATAAATCTTGGATCTCTGTCAGACACAATCTTCTTCAGCACACCATGCAGTCTCACAATCTCACTGATATACAAATCGGCCAACCTATCTAAGGAATAAGTCGTATTAACAGCTATAAAGTAAGCACACTTCGTGAAGCGTTCAACTATAACCCAAAATAAGTTCTTCTTCGTAGAAGTCAAAGGCAAACTCGAAACAAAATCCATGGTGATATTTTCCCACTTCCATTCTGGAATCCTCAACGGTTGCAACAACCCTGATGGAACCTGATGTTCTACCTTAACTCTCTGGCACACCATACACTTACTCACAAAATCGGTTACGTCTTTCTTCAAACCGACCCAAAAAGTATTCATTCTTCAGATCACTGTACATCTTTGTACTACCTGGATGCATGGAAAATGGGCTACTGTGTGCTTCGGTCAAGATAGAACGTCTCAAATCACTGTCATCCGACACAACTATTCTATCTCTGAAACACAAGACCCCATCAACACTGAAACTGTAGTCCGATGGTCTACCCTCGGCTATATCTTGCATGTGAGGTGCCAAAGATCTATCTAACAATTGTTTTTCTCTAATCAACTGGCCTAAGGTAGGTCTAACCTGAAGCTCGACCACTAGACCACCAACACCGGACAAGCTCAAACTAGCAAACATGGCTCTCAACTCAACGACTACCTTCCTACTCAAAGCATCTGCCACTACATTGGCTTTACCCGGATTGTACTCAATCGTGAGATCATAGTCCTTAAGCAACTCTAGCCACCTACGATGTCTAAGTTTCAACTCTCGTTGCGTCATGATATACTTCAGGATCTTGTGATCCGTATACACTGTGCATTTCTCACCATACAAATAATGTCTCCAAATCTTCAAGGCAAACACAATTGTGGCTAGCTCTATGTCGTGTGTCGAATAATTACGCTAATGAGTCTTCAACTGTCTCGAGGCATAAGCCACCACTCTTCCGTCTTGCATGAGCACACAACCTAAACCTACATATGAAGCATCACAGTAGATCACGTAATCTTTCCCCAACTCTGGCTGAATCAAAATCGGTGCATTGATCAAAGCTTCTTTCAATTTCTCAAAGGTTTACTGTCTCGCATCTGACCACTTAAACTGAACATTCTTCTGAAGTAATTTTTGTCAAATGAGCGGCTATCTTCGAAAAACCATCCACAAACCTCCTATAGTAACCCGCTAACCCTAGGAAAATACGAATCTCCTTCACAGACTTTGGTTGCTTCTACTGAACAATGGCTTCTATCTTCTTCGGATCAACTCTAATCCCCTCGGCTGACACTATATGTCCTAGGAAGACTACTTCTCGGATCCAGAACTCATACTTACTCAACTTAGCGTACAACTGGTTGTCTAGCAAAGTTTGCAAAACTAACCTCAAATACCGGTCATGATCTTCCTCGGTACGCGAATACACCAAAATGTCATCTATGAAAACAACCACAAACTGATCTAAGTACTGATGGAAGATTATGTTCACCATGTCCAGGAAAGCAGCCGATGCGTTCGTCAACCCAAACGGCATAACTAAAAACTCATAGTGACCATACCTTGTTCTAAAAGCTGTCTTCGGTACATCAACCTCTTTTACCTTCAACTGGTAATAACCAAATCTCAAGTCAATCTTCGAAAAGACTGATGCCCCTCTCAACTGATCAAACAAATCATCGATACGCGGCAAGGGATACTTGTTCTTCACTGTCAACTGATTCAACTGTCTATAATCAATGCACATTCTCATACTATCGTCTTTCTTCTTCACAAACAATACCGGAGCGCCCCAAGGCGAAGAACTCGGACGGATAAAACCTCTATCTGAAAACTCTTGTAACTGAGTCTTCAACTCTTTCAGTTCTTTCGGTGCCATACGGTACAGAGCAATCGAAACAGGAGCAGCATCTGAGTATGTCTCCATAGCAAACTCTACCTCTCTGTCAGGCGGTAAACCGGGCAACTCTTCCGAAAAGACACTCAGAAAATCATACATTGTTCTGATATCATGAGGTCTAACTTCGCTCATATTCAGATTCATCACGTAGGCCAAGTACGCCTCACAACCCAACTCAACTAACCTCTGAGCCTCTAAGATTGAAACAACATTCGATAAGAACTTCACATTCTCACCTACTACTACAATCTCATAGTCACCCGCAAGCTTCAAGAAGACTCCCTTAGTTTTGAAATCTATCATAGCTCTATGTTCCGTAAGCCAGTCCATACCCAAAATCACATCAAAACTATAAAACAGTAACTCCATCATGTCTACTAGAAATACATGCCCCCGAACCATTAACGGACACCTTCTGTACATCTTCCTAACCACTATTGTATCCCCGAAGGAACTAGTAACACTAACACCTACCTCCAGTACCTCACAAGGTATATTCAACATCTTTGCATGCTCACTCAATATGTAAGAATGCGTAGACCCGGAGTCAATCAAGGAAAACAAACTCAGAGACTGTATCGAGAAATTACCTGCAATCACATACATGTCGTTCTGTCCCCCTCGCTGAGCATAAACTCTAGCCTGACCTCCGCTCTCTGGCTGAACCGCAACTACATGTGCTATATTTCTCTGGCCATCATTTCTTGGCTGAAAGTTACCTCGACCGCGCCCACGGCCTCTCGGATAATCAATAACTCTAGCAGGAGCCTGAACCTGAACTGGTGCAAACCCAGCCTGATGTGGACAATCACGCCTAAGGTGATCTCTAGCTCCACAGTTCCAACAAGTATGAAAGTTTCCCCAACACTCTTCGATGTGATACCTCCCGCATCTAGCACACTCGGGCAAACGCCCACCAGCTCTCTGGCCCTGATGACCTCTACCGTGGTTACCACCACCACGTCTGTGATCAAAATGATGCCTATTGTCACTGTGCCTCTTGGCATCACCTCTATCAAAGTCTCCAGACCTCTTCCCAGAACTAGAACCACCAGAACGTTTGGTCAGACCCAAAATGTGCTCTATGTTCTTGGCCCTAGCAACCACGACATCAAAGTCTGTGTAGTCCATAGCCAAAGTGTACCTCTTTACCTCCTCACTCAACCCGTAACGAAAACGGTCGCATCGTTCCCTCTCAGTAGGAACTAGCTCAGATGCATACTGACTCAATCTGACAAATCGTATCTCATAGTTGGTCACTGTCATGTTCTCCTGAAGCAAAGCCATGAACTCTCTCTTCTTCTCATCAAGATAATGGGGACCCATATACTTCTTGCGAAAAGTGGACTCGAAGAACTCCCAAGTAACCTTGGAATCTGGCATGCTTGTAGTAATGGTGACCCACCAAGTGTAGGCATCACTCTGAAGTAGAGAAACAACACACCCTAGTCTACGTGCTCTAGTACAACCCATCTGAGACAAGATACGGATAATATTGTCAAACCAAGCCTCTAATCTCTCGGGTGCCAACCTTCGGAACTCCTGCGAAGCCTCTAAAGTGGAAAACTGGTGCCTTCACCCTGAGGTTGTGCCATAGCCTATCCCCCGGCCACAGCTTCCTGGAAAGCCCCAGCTATAGCCTGAACTAACGGAGCCAAATCTATACTGACCGGACCTTGGCCAACCTGAGGTCCTACACCCTCAGCTCTCGCCTCACCTCCCTCTTGACGAGGAGGAGAAGATGGAGGTGGAGGAGCCTCCGCCTCAACAACCGGCTCAACCTCCGGAGCTGCTGCCCGTGGTTCCGGATGAACCATCCTAGGCCTGCCTCTATGTCTCATCTTACGGCTAACAAGATAACAACTACAAACAAACAAACACACAAGGATTAAGTTAGCAAAGGCAAGGGTCCAACGTGCTCAAGTATATTCCTTTACAAAATCTTTTCAAATAAGCAATAGTAGCAATGGGAACTCGACGCTACGCTTCAACACAACAACCATACCAACACATACTTTCAAACACCATGCAAGCAAGCAAACAACAACCATACGTAGAAAAACATTCACCGTACAACATACACCGAGACATTTCAACATAACACTTCAAACTTACCTTCCTGAAGTCGCGGAAACCTCAGGCTCTGATACAAACAAATGTAACCCCCTCGTCTCGGGGTAGACGACGAACCGGTCCGAGCAGGTTACATGGGGAAAATCGAAGAGAAACCCGTTAAGGCTCCACTTTGATTAGCAACCATAGAAAAAATTCATTAAATTATCTTATCTAAAAGTATTAATTAGTCCTATGTGAGAAACGACAGCAGAAAAAGGTAAAGAAACATTCAAGCAGACTTAAGGTAACTTTAAATTTACCAAGTAACACGTTAGTCCTTTTGCATGCTTACGAAACCAAAACCATACATAAACGATGCATATAAACATAACAAGGAAGCATACAACCAACGAGACCAAAACATGACATCCGAGAACCTATAAAGATGTTAAAAAGCCCAAATACAAGCCTGCGTTTCGAAACAGGCTTGCCCATTTCGATACGCGGGCTCCAGTTTAAAAGCCAGACCAGGCCGTACCGATACGGTCCACTCCGTTCTGGTACGAGGGTCTCCAGTGTTGAAACGTTCTGGAACTCGTTCTAAAATAGGCACTTCCAAGGGCAAACCGTATCGAAATGCAAACCGAAACGGAAGGTCACAGTGTCAAATCGTATCGAAACGGTGCCACCCCCATTTCGATACGAGCATCCCTGGAGCTACACCCGTTCCGAAACCACCACGAGCGTTTCGAAGCGCATGAACTTTGTGTGACCCTAAAAACAGTTTTCTGCATCTTCAAATGTTTCCAAACATACCCCAAAATAACAAGAATCAAGAAACAACAATCATACACATAGTCTAGAGGCATTTCATTCTACTACAAACATGATCAAACATATAACCATACATAACAAGGCCATTTCATTTTAAGGAACATACATCCACACCACATAGCATAAACAAGGTTTACATGTTTTTTCACACAAACTCATAAACATCTCATAAGTCATTGTTTACAAACTTCTACACAAAAGCATTAACAAAATAGGAGTCTAACACATGCTTCTATAACACATAGCATCCCCATTTCTAACTACTTCATTATTCCATAAAACCATACTTGAGCAACCACAAACGCGCTTGGATACCCTTTCCTTGCTCATTGCTAACTCGACACTAGCGATCTGCATTACCGAAAACGAGACCGTAAGCTAGAAGCTTAGTGAGGGAGCTCAAAGCAAAACATCGACAATGCAGGGTTCAAGCATGGCATCCATGAAACATTCACAAGGCATACATATACACCAACATAGCAACATAGCCACAACTACAAGAATGCATGAACATGGCATCTTACCTCATGTTATGCTAAACAAGATATAACAAATATCTTACACAACAACCACACATAGACAAGTATATTGGCAACTATATAGCTTACACGGATATGTGGATAACTTCTGTTGGGATTTCTACCCCAACGTACTCAAACAACCATATTACCTTCCGGTTTGGATTACACACATCACCGTTTTCAGTTATGGATGGGATTACACTCATCATCACATACTAAAATTTTCCGATGGAATGTTACCTCACCGTACTCCTCCTTGATGACTACACGTCACCAAGGCCACGCACGAATTTGACTCTTACCGTGTGCACACTCATCCTAATGATCGATCATTTATACCCGGTAATTATAGCTAGTGCCAACATACTAACAAGTCTCACCATGATTTCACAATCATGCACACAACATATCATCACCATTTACATCATCAATATATATATATATATATATATATATATATATATATATATATATATATATATATATATATCAACATGCATAAACGAACACATACTACACAAGACCACAATTATGCACATTAAGCAAAAACTAATAAAGTCAACCAAGAGATTAAGCTACCAACTTAATCTCCACACTAGGTTGGCCTACCAAGCACAATCTAACACTTCAACCACACACTTGAACCAATTTAAAACCATTTTGAATAATCCACTCACCGAACACTTTTAAGCAAACCGAGAAAGCCGATCAAGTCTCCAAATTTCCCGGGATCGAGCCCGAAGCTTCTCCAATGATTTCCCTTGATTCTAATCAATAAAAAAAACATATTACTACACAAAGCATTCACAAAACCACTGTCACATAACAGATTTCAACCACAAGACCATTCTCTACAATTCCAAGCCAAAACTAACACAAAATCCCCATTTTCGGACTTGAACTTAACCCGGCAGAAATCCATCGAATCCAACACCCAAATCATCATTAAACACTTTCAAAACAACCCTCAAGCATCACTATAACACCAGCCCAACTCTCCTACACCAAACTACCTCAAAAACCCAAGTTTTCACCCATTTTAAACACCCACAAAAACCCATTTCGGGATTTTCATCAAAACCCCACCATTTTCACATATAATACTCTTTAGGGCAAGATTAAAGCATATACTATCTTTAAAAATCGAAAGCCAAACAAAAACCCATTAAAGTCTCTTCCTTTTTCCCCAAAACTTGAAAACTTAAAAAACTTCAACAATGAAGTTATCTAAAATCTAAAACCATAGAAATGTTAGGAATGATGAGGAGAAGTCAAAAACGTAATTACCTCGATGGAAACTCTTGAAATTGGTGATGAAATGAATGTAATAGTAACTTGGGGGTTTGGGGAGGTTTTGGTCGTGAAAAAAGGTTGAAGGAAGAAGATGGTGAAGACATTTAAAAAAGGCACCTTTTTACTTGTTTTAATTTTTCCCATTTAGAAAATTGTCACTTTGCCCTTAATGATAGTATCAAGCCCTTTTAATTAGAATCAAGCCCATTTTAATTTAAAACAAGCCCACGACTCGAACCTGATTCACACACTCGACATTCGACCCCTAAACACGGGTGTTACAACCACAAGATAAGGCCTTCCTCGTCTCTCTTCTTTAACTTCCTCTCCTTGCTTCCCAAAGGATATTTCCTCCGTAGCACATATATTTGCTTCGTGCTCAACATCTCCTTTCTCGAAAAACACAAGCTTCTTGCTATCCATCTTGGCTTGGACCACCCGCTTAAACTCTGGGAAACACCGGATCTCATGTCCTTCAACTCCATGATACTCACAATATGGTTTTTCATCATCCTTCATCCTCGGGTTCTCATCCTTCAATATCCCTGCTGCTATTAACTGATCCCACACCCAGATTATAGGCGCTTTAATTTATTCGACATTTTTCTTGATCATCCTCTTCTCTCCCTCGAGCACTACATTCACCTCCGTCTTTTGGTGATTTGGTAATGGGTTTCCTTTTTCCTTGGAAGTTTCAAATGCCAACATGCCTGATTTTCTTAGATCATCTACCATTGTTGCGTGTAAAATAGTCTATCGCAATTAGGTGCAAGTATACACGTCGCAAGTAATAAAGTGATACAAAGTATCGGATATCGTCTCCACAGGGACTGGAAATACTTTTATCCTTAAATCTCTGCACAAGCAAAGAATAATATTAATAAAGTGATTTTGGAAAACTTGAAGATAAACTAAAGTAAACGAGGAAATCAGATTGAGAGAATAAGCTGGTATTGATTTACTCAGTAGTGCAGGTATTGCACTGTTCAGAGGAACTTCTATTGCTTCTGTCGTTGCGCCTCTCACGGCAGCGACCAACAACTCTGTACTTCAAGTTTGGCAAGAATCCCTGTTGTGACTTATCCTATCCCTAGGGCCAAGTTCTGTCGATGAACACGTCTTAGATGATACCTCCCGACGTCAATCAAAGGATGAACACCGATGTTTGTGAATTCTTCTTTAGCCACTTAACCTTGTACCTATCCCTAGGCCAAGATGGTTTAAACATAAACTGGAAAACTCGTATTTACTCCTTTTGTATACTTAACTCTCCTGATATTAAGTAACTTGATCACCTCACAATGCTTTCTCGAAACTCTCATGAGATGTTGAAACCAGAGTAAATAAACTTGAAGCTTTTATTAATTGAATAGAAAAAATCCTAAGAAACGGTACAATCCTTACAACTACCTTCCAAGATCAACCCTTAGCCCTATGGGAAGTTTAGAACATGATGGAGAGAGAGAAACTACTAGGGTTTTGGGGGAAGACGACTAGGAGCTAGATATCCTTTGCCTTGTCGAATTACATTCATATATATAGGCCTTGGACTTAAGTTTTCTTAATGGCCAAGAATACTAGTTTGAATTAAAGTACAACTCTATTAAAGACTAAATATATGAGTAGATGTCTTTTAATTTCCCCTATCTTCTTGCTTTGACTTTTTCCTCAAAATTTGGGCAAGGCCTTCCTTGTGCTTCTGGGCTCCGACATTTATGCAAGTGGTCCACAAAAATCAGGCTTTAAAAGCTCAATCGATCGAACTCCACTTCGCATTTTCCATTACCATAGTCTTCACTGTCGCCTCCTCTGCCGCGGCAGATATCACGACAGTGTTGAAATAGGCCATCTTCTGCAATCCTTTACTCCAGCTATGTTGTTATCTTTTGTTCCTCTGCTGCCCTGAATACTGCCACGACAGGTACCTGCAAGAACATACCAAAATCAGCAGTATTTGTGCAATATTTTCCATTTGTGATGTTTATGCAAAATCTATCCTAAAATGCAACTAAACATGCTTGAGTGCATCAATAATATGGGTAAATGAGGGTTAAAATATAGAACATTTATGCCCTCAACACACCCCAAACTCAAGTTATTGCTTGTCCTCAAGCAAATGTAATCTAACTGAAAATGAATCTTTTTTTGTTTTGGATTAACTCAATGAACAATCATTACCTACAGCACCTTTGCCATCAAGATCAATATCTTTTGAATGTTTATGGATTTAATCGGAGCAATACTATAATTCTTGTGTGAGTGTGTGCATGCTTTGTGAACAAATATGAGCTTAGACTCTTTAACAACCAGAATAGTTACTTTACTTACTTGAGTTTTCTTTTGAAAATTATTCTTAACTAGAGCCAATTTCGTGCACCTCTAGCTTGATTTCTAAAGTATTTCTATTTTTACTAGAGCCGGTTTTTGGGCACCTCAAGTTTAAATATCCTAGAGCCAGTGTTAGGCACCTCTAGGAGTACTTCTAGTTTAATATCCTAGAGCCAGTTTCGGGAACCTCTAGGAGTAAACTAATTCTAAGTTTTCTTTCTAACTCAAGTAGTTAAGCTTCCTATTCTAAGTTTCTAATAGAATCTTAACACCATATAAGTCACAAAGGTGTTTTTAAGAGTTCAGAACTATAGTAAGACTCTAAATACTTCCTAAAACACTCTAAAGACACTGTCACGACAGAGAATGCCGCGGCAGGTAAAAGCAGTTCAAAGATTTAAGCCAATTTTTTTGACACAAAAATTGACACAAATTAAAATAAGTTCATTAATGATAATTAAGAGGAATGCCTACCCCTAAACTCGAGGGTTGCATTGTCCTCAATGCATGACACAAAATAGAAAAATAAAAACATAACAGTATAGAAAATAAAAACAGACGACAGAAAAGTAAAAGAGCTTAAGTTGAAGAGTTGTCGTCACTACTGCTGTCAATGTAGAGCTGTCGTGGGCAGTTGCTTTTTTGGTAGAGGCTGGTTTTGGAGTTGGAGAGGGTGAGACTACCTTCTTCTTTGCCTCTCAAGGTGGCTGGACTCTAGTGGGTGAAATTTTTGGTGCCTTGTCCAAGACCTCGAGCTCACTGTCACTGCTGCTCTGTCGCGGCAGGGTCCCTCAACATCAATGTCAAGCCTTTTCTTCTTCATCTGAGGGAAGTCCTTTGCTATCTCTCAGACGACAGAGGTCTTAGAGTCGGAGTCATCTGGCCAGACTAAGGAGAAGGAGAACCCTTCGAAATATTTTGGATCTATTTCCGGCAGTGGTTCCTTTCGTTTGGTTCCTCGAGGAGTGGCAGACTGTCTGTTATCGTCTCCGACCGCGGCAGTTGGTGAAGCAGAGGCAGCTATTACTGTGGGCGTCTTAGGGCTAGCAGCAGGTGTAAGGGCAGAAAGAAGGGTTTTTGGAAAAGAGGGTAACTGCATGTTTGGATGATTAAACTCAACTTTAATAAAGTTTACCGTGGCAGTGGTGGAGTCCTTCATGTACTCCATGAATCCTAGTTGTCGTGCCTCCATCTTTTTCAGCAATTGAATTATCTGATTTGAGGAGGTGGCTTCTGGTTGTGCAGGTTCTGTCTGCTCGGGCTCTGCCACGACAAGTTCTGTCGTCGGTTCTGTTTTGACTTGTCCTATCCCTATGTCCAAGTTCTGTCGATGAACACGTCTTGGATGATACCTCTCGGCGTGAATCAAAGGATGAACACCGATGTTTGTGAATTCTTCTTTAGCCACTTAACCTTGTACCTATCCCTAGGTCAATATGGTTTAACCATAAACTGGAAAACTCGTATTTACTCATTTCGTATACTTAACTCTCCCGATATTAAGTAAATTGATAACCTCACAATGCTCTCCCGAAATTCTCATAAGATGTTGAAACCAGAGTAAATAATCTTAAAGCTTTTATTAATTGAACAGAAAAAATCCTAAGAAACGATGCAATCCTTACAACTACCTTCCAAGATCAACCCTTAGCCCTATGGGAAGTTTAGAACATGATGGAGAGAGAGAAACTACTAGGGTTTTGGGGGAAGACGACTAGGAGCTAGATATCCTTTGCCTTGTCGAATTACATTTATATATATAGGCCTTGGACTTAAGTTTTCTTAATGGCCAAGAATACTAGTTTGAATTAAAGTACAACTCTATTAAAGACTAAATATCTGAGTAGATGTCTTTTAATTCGCCCTATCTTCTTGCTTTGACTTTTTCCTCAAACTTTGGGCAAGGCCTTCCTTGTGCTTCTGGCTCTGACAGTTATGCAAGTGATCCACAAAAATTAGGCTTTAAAAGCTCTATCGATCGAACTCCACTTCGCATTTTCCATCACCATAGTCTTCACTGTCGCCTCTTCTGCCACGGAAGATGTCACGACAGTGTTGAAATAGGCCATCTCCTGGAATCCTTTACTCAGCTCTGTTGTTATCTTCTGTTCTTCTGTTGCCCTGGATACTGGCACGACATGTACTAGCAAGAACAGACCAAAATTAGCAGTATCTGTGCAATATTTTCCATTTGTGATGTTTATGCAAAATCTATCCTAAACTAAAACTAAACATGCTTGAGTGCATCAATAATATGGGTAAATGAGGGTTAAAATATAGAACATTTATGCACTCAACACACCCCAAACTCAAGTTATTGCTTGTTCTCAAGCAAATGCAATCTAACTAAAAATGAATCTTTTTTTGTTTTGGCTTAACTCAATGAACAATCATTACCTACAACACCTTCGCCATCAAGATCAATATCGTTTTGAATGTTTATGGATTTAATCGGAGCAATACTATAATTCTTGTGTGAGCGTGTACATGCTTTGTGAAAAAATATGAGCTTAGACTCTTTAACAACCAGAATAGTTACTTTACTTACTTGAGTTTTCTTTTGAAAATTACTCTTAACTAGAGCTAATTTTGGGCACCTCTAGCTTGATTTCTAAAGTTTTTCTATTTTTACTAGAGCCGGTTTTTGGGCACCTCTAGTTTAAATATCCTAGAGCCAGTTTCGGGCACCTCTAGGAGTAAACTAATTCTAAGTTTTCTTTCTAACTCAAGTAGTTAAGCTTCATATTCTAATTTGCTAATAGAATCTTAACACCATATAAGTCACAAAGGTGTTTTTAAGAGTTCAGAACTATAGTAAGTCTCTAAATACTTCCTAAAACACTCTAAAGACATTGTCACGATAGAGAATGTCGCGGCAGGTAAAAGCAGTTCAAAGATTTAAGCCAATTTTTTTTGACACAAAAATTGACACAAATTAAAATAATTTCATTAATGATAATTAAGAGGAGTGCCTACCCCCAAACTCGAGGGTTTCATCATCCTCAGTGCATGACACAAAACAGAAAAATAAAAACATCACAATATAAAAAATAAAAACAGATGACAGAAAAGTAAAAGAGCTTAAGTTGAAGAGTTTTCGTCAATACTGCTGTCGATGCAGAGCTGTCGTGGGTAGGTTCTTTTATGGCAGAGGCTGGTTTTGGAGTTGGAGAGGATGAGACTACCTTCTTCTTTGCCTCTCGAGGTGGCTGGACTCTAGTGGGTGAAATTTTTTGTGCCTTGTCCAGGACCTCGAGCTCACTGTCACTGCTGCTGAGGCTGCCGCCTGCTCTGTCGCGGCAGGGTCCTTCAACATCAATGTCAAGCTTTTTCTTCTTCATCTGAGGGAAGTCTTTTGCTATCTCTCGAACGACATAGGGCTTAGAGTCGGAGTCATCCTGCCAGTTTGAGGAGGAGGAGGAGAACCCTTCGAAATATTTTGGATCTATTTTCAGCAGTGGTTCCTTTTGTTTGGTTCCTCGAGGAGTGGCAGACCGTCTGTCGCCGTCTCCGTCCGTGGCAGTTGGTGAAGCATAGGCAGCTATCGGTGTGGGCGTCTTAGGGCTGGCAACAGGTGTAGGGGCAGCAAGAAGGGTTTCTTGAAAAGAGGTAAACTGCACGTTTAGATGATTAAGCTCAACTTTAATAAAGTTTACCATAGCAGTGGAGAAGTCACTCATGTACTCCATGAATCCCAGCTGTCGCGCCTCCATATTTTTTAAGCAGTTGAATTATTTGGTTGAAAAAGGTGGCTTCTGGTTGTGCATGTTCTGTCTGCTCGGGCTTTGCCGCGAGAGGTTCTGTGGAATATAGTTTTGTCGTTGGTTCTGTTGTGGCAGAGGGATCAATATACGCCATTGGGGTGGCTGCCTTCAGTTCCATCAAGCTGTAGATGTTCTGCTGCATCCACCCCTTGCCCTGGATCTTCACGTCTTCATCAATGTTGGGCACATTGTTGGCTCGGCAGAGGGATGTGATTAGGTATGGGAAGAAGAGGGGTCTCATTCCTCTTAATGCACACTCATGGATGCCATCGATGATGTATTTACCTACGTTGATCTTTCGTTCATTAATGATGGAGTGTACGAGGGCAAGCCTCTGTCGGTCCACTATTGTGCTGTGAGACGTTGGCGTGAGACGTTTTTTCACAAAGTGGTTCCAGAGTTTGGCAGCAAGTGTGATTTGGGTTCTTTGCACCATCCATCTATATTTTGGATCTTCGTTCCAGTTGGTGCCCTCTTCAGTCAGGTCTGCCATGATGCCTTATAGAGTATTGATGTAGGTTGGATCTAGAGAGATTTCCTTATCCATAATAGTTACTGTCGTGGCATCCTTGGAAGTGACGGCAACATAAAACTCGCGTACAAGTGTAACGTTCATCTCCTCGGGTTGTGCTGCGAACATCTGCCACTTTAATGCAATGATCCGTTTGGCAATGAACCTTTCAAGCCCTAGATCTCATATCTTCTTTGTGTAGGTGAAGCCTCTTTCCTCCCACATTTCCCGTTTCTAAAAAGACTCGTAATATCTTTTCTCTGAATCTACTGAGGCAAACCTTCTATGAATTCTGCTGTGGCTAGGAGTGGAGACTGCCGTGGTAGATGTGGAGGCAGCACTTCTTCTGGTCGATCTTGTCGTCATTGTAAGGAAACTGTAGAAATGAAAAAAAATACTTGAAAAGCTAAATTCTCGGAAACAAAGTAGAGAGAAGAGAATGAGGTGGAAAATGAAATGGGGGTGGCAGTTTATATAGAACGGGGTTCTGCCCGTTGAAGCCGTAACGGGTGGCGTGAAAAACGGAGCCAGCTGTCATGTAGTTTCCTGACGCGTCTGTTACGTGTTTCCGTGTCTGTTGCGCGTCTGTTACGCGTTTCTGTGTCCGTCGCGACAGCGTGGTGACAGGTTGTATTTGCGCGTCTACCGCGACAGCTGGGGACCGGCTGTCACGACAGCCTTGCTACCATTAGGCTTCTTGGGCTGTTGTGAGTGTGGTGGGTTGGTTTATTCCTTCTCTTTACTCTGCTTCTTTATTTTCTTGAAAACTAAAATAATTAAATATTAAATTCTTATTTCCTAAAGCAATAAAAATAAAATAAAATAAAACTAAGTTAAATTAGGGATGCCTTGAGGGGCATCTCCTAAAGTAAATACTTCATGTTCTCTTGGGGCTTCAGTCCCCTGATAGTGCTTTAGCCTTTGTCCATTGACCTTGAATTGGTGCCCGTCCTTGATTGATCTGATTGTGATGGAACCATGAGGAAAAACCTGGACTAATTGGAAGGGTTCAGACCACCTAGACTTTAGCTTTCCTGGGAAGAGCTTCAACCTAGAGTTGAACAACAACACCTCCTGCCCTAGGCTAAACTGTTGTGGCAGCAGTTTTCTGTCGTGCCACTTCTTCATTTTGTCCTTATAAATTCTGGCGTTGTCATAGGCCATGGCTCAAATTTCTTCAATTTCATTTAAGTCCAGTAGCCTTTTCTGCCCTGCTTTTTCCCAGTCCATGTTAACTGTCTTGATAGCTCAATATGATTTATGTTCTATCTCGACAGGTAGGTGGCATGTTTTTCCGTAGATGAGGCGGTAGGGGACATTCCCAATGGTGTCTTAAATGCATTTCTGTAGGCCCATAATGCACCATTTAGGTGAAAAAACCGGTCATTTCTAGTTGGTTTAACCATCTTTTCCAGGATGTTCTTCACTTCTCTGTTTGAGATTTCAGCCTGCCCATTGGTTTGAGGGTGATATGCTGTTGCGATCTTGTGCTTAACTCCATATTTCTTCAACGCACTAGCAATTACCCTGTTGTCAAAGTGCCTACCCTCATCACTAATGATCGCCTTTGGGATGCCAAACCTTGTGAAGATATGTTTGTGGAGAAATCTTTGCACGGTCTTGGCATCATTCTTTTGCGTAGAGATAACCTCTACCCACTTGGACACGTAGTCTACTGCCAACAGTATGTACAAATTCCCACAAGAGGCTGGGAATGGTCCCATGAAGTCGGTTCCTCAAACATCGAAAATTTCAACTTTGAGAATGTTCTGCAGGGGCATCTCATGCCTTCTAGAGATGTTTCCAGTCCTTTGGCATTTGTCACAACGCTTGTAAATGGCTTGTGCATCCTTGAACAGTGTAGGCCAAAAGAAACAAGATTGCAGAACTTTGGCAACAGTTTTGTTCCCTCCAAAGTGTCCTCCATAAGGAGCAGCATGGCAGTGGTGGAGAACTTCTTCATGTTCTTCATGTGGTATGCATCTCCTGATGATCTGATCTGCATAGTGCTTAAATAGAAGAGGCTCGTCCCAATAATAATGTTTTGCATCATATTGAAACCTCTTCCTTGCTTGGTAGTTAAGTTCAGAAGGTAATAAACCACTAACAAGGTAATTTATTATGTTAGCATACCAAGGGATCTCAGAAAGTGTACCCATCTCCATGGTTGTCGCGGCAGTGCTGGTGGCAGTGAATAACTGCTCGTCTGGGAAAGTCCCTTGTATGTTAACTTTATTGTTGTCTTGATCCTTTCCCATCTCCAGTCTTGACAAGTGATCAGCTACTTGGTTTTCTGTCCCCTTTTTTGTCCTTGATATCTATATCGAATTCTTGCAGCAGCAGAATCCAACGTATCAATCGTGGTTTTGCGTCCTTCTTAGTGAACAAATATTTTAGTGCTGAATGATCCGTATGGACCACCACTTTTGTTCCAAGTATGTAGGGTCTGAACTTGTCAAAAGCGAACACCACCGCTAGCAACTCCTTCTCTGTTGTGGTGTAGTTTATCTGGGCATCATTTAAAGTCTTGTTGGCATAATATATAATGTGGAAGAGTTTCTCCTTTCGCTGCCCTAGTGCTGCCCCAACAGCATAGTCACTAGCATCACACATTATCTTGAACGGTAAACTCCAGTCTGGTGGCTGCACTATTGGGGCTGTTACCAAGTTCTCCTTCAGTGTCTTGAATGCTTCAGTACATTCAGTATTGAAGTCAAAGGCCCTATTCTGTTCCAACAAGAGACACAGAGGTTTAGTAATTTTAGAAAAATTGGCAATAAATCTACGATAAAACTTTGTGTGTCCCAAGAAACTTCTAATTCCCTTGACTGTGGTGGGTGGCGGCAATTTTTCGATAACTTTGATTTTTGATCTGTCTACTTCTATGTCGCGGCAGGAGACCTTGTGTCCTAGCACTATGCCCTTATCCACCATAAAGTGGCATTTCTCCCAATTCAATACAAGGTTTGCCCCTTCACATCTTTCAAGCACCTTCTTCAAATTGCCTAGGCAATTGTTGAAACTGTCTCCAAAGACGGAAAAGTCATCCATGAAGATCTCCAGGAAATCTTCCACCATATCTAAGAATATTACCATCATACACCGCTGGAAAGTTGTCGGTGCATTGCATAATCCAAATGGCATTCTGCGAAAGGCGTATGTTCCGTATGGGCATGTGAAGGTTGTTTTCTCCTGATACTCTGGTGTAATTGCAATTTGATTGTAACCCGAGTAACCATCAAGGAAACAATAGTAAGGCTTCCCCGCGAATCTATCTAACATTTGATCAATAAAGGGTAAGGGGAAGTGGTCCTTCCGGGTAGCTTTATTAAGCTTCTAGTAGTTCATACAAACCATCCAACCGGTCACAGTCCTGGTTGGGATTAGCTCGTTGTCCTTGATGGTCACCACAGTTATGCCTCCCTTCTTGGGTACGCATTGCACTGAGCTCACTCACTTGCTATCCGAGATGGCATAGATAATTCTAGCATCAAGCCACTTGATAATCTCTTTTCGTACCACCTCTCGCATAGCTTCATTTAGTCTTCTCTGGGCATCAATCATTGGGTTATGGTCATCCTCCAAGAGGATCTTATGCAAAAAAAATTGCCAGATTAATGCCTTGGATGTCGGCAATGGTTCATCCAATCACCTTCTTATAATATTGTAGCATCTTGATCAGATGTTATTCTTGTTCCTGCATCAACTTAGAAGAGATGATTACGGGCAACGTATCATTAAGACCAAGAAAAACATATTTAAGCTGCCCTAGCAGGGGTTTAAGATCTAAGGCAAGTGGCTGATCTATGGAAGGTTTTTGAATCACATGTTCGTTAGAGGTATAGTTCAATGGTTCAAAGAACTTACCTGGATGCGTGCCTATCCAATTTACCTCATCATGACCTTCAGTATCAGGTGTATTATTGTCTGAGGAGTCGCTGTCGTCAATGCTGTCGTGGCAGTCTTCTAGGTGACTGTGGTGACAGTGACCAAATTGTCTGTCGTGACAACTTGTTCTGATGCAGGGTTGGTCTGCAGTTATTTCTGATATTGCCTTGCATTCTTCCTCTACATCAGCTTGTTTTATGGCTTGGAGAACATTGAGCTTGATCTGCTGGTCATTAACTCTCATAGTCAGTTCTCCTTTCTCTACATCGATCACTGTTTTGCCTATGGCTAGGAAGGGTCGCCCTAGGATGATCGGTGCATTCTCATCTGCTTCATAGTCTAAAACAAGAAAGTCAGCAGGAATATAAATTTATCCACTCTTACCAGACTATCCTAAATCTTTCCTTCCGACTGTACGTAAGAGCGGTATGCCAATTGCAGCATGACTGTTGTGGGTCTTTCTTGTCCAATACCTAGCTCTTGAAAAACAGATTTGGGCATTAGATTAATACTAGCACCATGATCACAAAGTGCCTTACACACAAACTTATCACCAATTATGCAAGGTATGATGAAACTCCCAAGATCCTTCTTCTTTGGGGTGGATGCTTATGAAGGATTGCCATGCATCCTGCCGTCATCATTACAGTTTCAAACTCCCCTAGTCTGGATTTCATAGACATTGCATCTTTTAGGAATTTTGCATAACCGGATTCAATACAAGGTTTGCCCCTTCATATCTTTCAAGAACCTTCTTCAAATTGCCTAGGCAATCGTTGAAACTGTCTCCAAAGATGGAAAAGTCATCCATGAAGATATCCAAGAAATCTTCCACCATATCTAAGAATATTGCCATCATACACCGCTGAAAAGTTGCTGGTGCATTGCATAATCCAAATGGCATTCTGCGAAAGGCATATGTTCCGTATGTGCATGTGAAGGTTGTTTTCTCCTGATCCTCCGGTGCAATTGCAATTTGATTGTAACCTGAGTAACCATCAAGGAAACAATAGTAAGGCTTCCCCGCTAATCTATCTAACATTTGATCAATAAAGGGTAAGGGGAAGTGGTCCTTCCGGGTAGCTTTATTAAGCTTCTAGTAGTCCATACAAACCCTCCAATCGGTCACAGTCCCGGTTGGGATTAGCTCGTTGTCCTTGTTGGTCACCACAGTTATGCCTCCCTTCTTGGGTATGCATTGCACTAGGCTCACCCACTTGCTATTCGAGATGGCATAGATAATTCCAGCATCAAGCCACTTGATAATCTCTTTTTGTACCACCTCTCGCATAGCTTCATTTAGTCTTCTCTAGGCATCAATCGTTGGCTTATGGTCATCCTCCAAGAGGATCTTATGCAAAAAAATTGCCAGACTGATGCCTTAGATGTCGGCAATGGTCCATCCAATCACCTTCTTATGATGTTGTAGCATCTTGATCAGCTGTTGTTCCTATTCCTGCATCAACTTAGAAGAGATGATTAAGGGCAACGTATCATTAAGACCAAGAAAAACATATTTAAGCTGCCCTGGCAGGGGTTTAAGATCTAAGGCAGGTGGCTGGTCTATGGAAGGCTTTTGAATCACATGTTCGTTAGAGGTATAGTTCAATGGTTCAAAGAACTTACCTGGACGTGTGCTTATCCAATTTACCTCCTCAGGACCTTTAGTATCAGGTGTATTATTGTTTGAGGAGTCGTTGTCGTCAATGTTGTCGTGGCAGTCTTCTAGGTGACTGTGGTGAAAGTGACCAAATTGTCTGTCGTGACAACTTGTTCTGATGCAGGGTTGGTCTGAAATTATATCTGATATTGCCTTGCATTCTTCCTCTACATCAGCTTGTTTTATGGCTTGGAGAACATTGAGCTTGATCTGCTGGTCATTGACTCTCATAGTTAGTTCTCCTTTCTCTACATCGATCATTGTTCTGCATGTGGCTAGGAAGGGTCGCCCTAGGATGATCGGTGCATTCTCATCTGCTTCATAGTCTAAAACAAGAAAGTCAGCAGGGAATATAAATGTATCCACTCTTACCAGAATATCCTAAATCTTTCCTTCCGGCTGTACGTAAGAGCAGTCTGCCAATTGCAGCATGACTGTTGTGGGTCTTGCTTGTCCAATACCTAGCTCTTGAAAAACAGATTTTGGCATTAGATTAATACTAGCACCAAGATCACAAAGTGCCTTACCTACAAACTTATCACCAATTATGCAAGGTATGCTGAAACTCCCAGGATCCTTCTTCTTTGGGGGTGGACGCTTATGAAGGATTGCCATGCATCTTTCCGTCATCTTTATAGTTTCAAACTCCCCTAGTATGGATTTCCTGTACATTGCATCTTTTAGGAATTTTGCATAACCGGGCATCTGTTTAATGGCCTCCAACAACGGTATGTTGATGTGTACTTGCTTAAAAACATCGTAGATCTTTTTTGCAGCTGGTACTCATGTTTTTGTTTCTGTAACCGCTATGGAAAATGAGGTGGAGGACATTAGTCTTCAAGGCATCCTTCACATGGGAATCGAATCTGAGAAGGCCTACAATCTTCAGCTTCTTCTGTCGCCTCCTCTATTTCTTCTGCTGTCGTGGCAGGAGTGACGGCAGCAGGTTGTTTCCCTTCTGCCGGGGCAGTGTTCTCGGCAGGTGTTTGTAGGGTCGTTTTCTTACTAGATGTTTCTTTAATTATCAGCCCTTGTAGATGTTTCCCACTTCTCGTTGTAATGGCCTTACACTGCTCGTGTGTGGGTTTTCTAGTGACCTCAGTATCACTAGGAAATCCTTCATTCTTCCTTGTGTTGATGAACTGTGAAACCTAACCCACTTGTGTCTCTAGAGATTTTAAGGTAGCTTCATGGTTTTTCATTCTCATCTATGTCTTATCCATGAAGGTTTCGGTTTTCTTAACCAAAATGGTCCATGGTGGCCATATATTCTCCAGTCTGAGACATGAAAGTTGCTAGGTCTGTTCCAGTATGCTTGTTGTGGCTGTCGGCTACTGTTGTGGATGCTGCTGGGGTTGTTGTCGTGACAAAATTTTTGGACCTCCTTGGTTCTGGTTATTCTGGACTGGAGGATTCAATGCATTGTTTAGGTTACTCCAGGAAAATTTGGGGTCCTTCCTCTAATTCGGGTTGTAGTTGTTGGAATCATAGCTTCTGTTCTTGTTGTAATTTCCAACATACATTCCCTCTTCCAGTTGTATGGGGCACTCTTTTGTACTATGGTTTCCACTACAATTCTCACACACCCCATCGGCAGAAAATACAGCCTTAGATTATTTTCTCTGCAGGTTTTCAACCACCTTGGTGATGTATGCTAATTGAGTTTTTACCAAATTGTCAGATTCGTACTCCTTGACATATGCTCCTCGTCTCCCTCCTCTTCGAGCTGTGGGGAACTGTTCATCGTTCTTTGCTAACTTTTTCAACACCAGCATTGCATCTTCTGGTTCCTTGTCTAGTAACAAGTCGTTTGTTGTTGAGTCTATCCTCATCCGAGTGTGTGCATTGGCAGCATTATAGAATTTGACAACCTGATTCCATACAGGGAATCCATGCATCGGGCATTTTCGTAAGAGAGTTGTAAAGCGGT
Source organism: Hibiscus trionum (assembly GCA_030270665.1). Taxonomy (NCBI): domain Eukaryota; kingdom Viridiplantae; phylum Streptophyta; class Magnoliopsida; order Malvales; family Malvaceae; genus Hibiscus; species Hibiscus trionum. The sequence continues at coordinate 21,360,486 of BSYR01000022.1, forward strand.
CTCACGCCTCATGCATTGGTTCGTCATCTTCCTATTGAAAAGTAGCAATCTCGTTACGCAATCTTTCAGTTAAAAGGGAATGATTAAAACGAGAAAGAAATTCGCCCAAGTTCTTATTGAACCCGGTGTTAACTTGTTCCACCAGGTTTTCGCTCTATCCCTCAATGAATGAGGAAATAGTCGGAGTCTTAGTACTTCCAGGCTTATTCCTGGTTGTCTGAATGATCCACAGATCTCTTGGAAGGTTTTTAGATGTTCACGAGCATCCTCTGTAGCAGATCCACCAAATTGTCCAGCTGAATTTATCATGCTGAACATCACAGGTTTAAGTTCAAAGTGCTCAGCTTCCACATCTGGCAGCGTAGTTTGCAGTTCAACGTGATCGTTGTCTATGTAATCTCGGCAAGTCTATCGAGCTGCTGGGGCAGAAGGAGGTTGCCGGTCGTTTTGGGCATCAATAGGAGGATCAACATCAACCCTGGGGTTATTGTTGTTGTTGTTATTGTTATATGCCCCATTGCGTTGTCTTTCATTCACCATTGCTTCAAGTCTTTCCTCAAGATAGTTGTTTCTTTCTATCAAGAGTCGGGCTTGGTTCCTGAGATGGTATGTCCGATCGATTTTTGGATCTAATTCGTATTCAGGTTCTTTACCACGTCTCAATTTGCGCATAAGCAATAGGAGAACCTTGTGAAAAGCACATGGAAAATAAAACAACTAAAAACAGAAAAGAAATAAAAACAAAAATAAAAAGGTGCAGTAATTAAAGGTAAAAGTATGTTGCCAGTCCCCGGCAACGGCGCCAAAAACTTGTTGCGTGTGAAATAGTATATCGCAATTGGGTGCAAGTATAAACGTCACAAGTAATAAAGTGATATGAAGTATCGGATATTATCTCCACAGGGACTGGAAATACTTTTATTCTTAAATCTCTGCACAAGAAAAGAAATAATATTAATAAAGTGATTTTGGAAAACTTGAAGATAAACTAAAGTAAACGAGGAAATCATATTGAGAGAATAGGCTGGTATTGATTTGCTCAGTAGTGCAGGTATTGCACTGTTCAGGGGAATTTATGTTGCTTCTGTCGTTGCGCCTGTCGCGGCAGCGGTCTGTTGTTGTCGCGGCAGCGACCAATAACTTTGTACTTCAAGTTTGGCAAGAATTCATGTTGTGACTTGTCATATCCCTAGGCCCAAGTTCTGTCGATGAACACGTCTTGGATGATACCTCCCGGTGTGAATCAAAGGATGAACACCGATGTTTGTGAATTCTTCTTTAGCCACTTAACCTTGTACCTATCCCTAGGCCAATATGGTTTAACCATAAACTGGAAAACTCGTATTTACTCCTTTCGTATACTTAACTCTCTCAATATTAAGTAAATTGATAACCTCACAATGCTCTCCCAAAACTCTCATGAGATGTTGAAACCAGAGTAAATAAACTTGAAGCTTTTATAAATTGAACAGAAAAAATCCTAAAAACAGTACAATACTTACAACTACCTTACAAGATCAACCCTTAGCCCTAGGGGAAGTTTAGAACATGATGGGGAGAGAGAAACAATTAGGGTTTTGGGGGAAGGCGGCTAGGAGCTAGATATCCTTTGCCTTGTCAAATTACATTCATATATATATGCCTTGGACTTGAGTTTTCTTAATGGGCAAGAATACTAGTTTGAATTAAAGTACAACTCAATTAGAGACTATATCTCTGAGTATATGTCTTTTAATTCACCATGTCTTCTTGCTTTGACTTTTTCCTCAAACTTTGGGCAAGGCCTTTCTTGTGCTTCTGGGTTTCGGCAGTTATGCAAGTGGTCCACAAAAATCAGGCTTTAAAAGCTCTATCGATCGAACTCTACTTCGCATTTTCCATCACCATAGTCTTCACTGTGGCCTCATCTGACACGGCAGATGTCACGATAGTGTTAAAATAGGTCATCTCCTGCAATCCTTTACTCCAGCTCTGCTGTTATCTTTTGTTCCTCTGCTGCCCTGGATACTGCCACGACAGGTACCTGCAAGAACAGACCAAAATCAGCAGTATCTGTGCAATATTTTCCATTTGTGATGTTTATGCAAAATATATCCTAACATGCAACTAAACATGCTTGAGTGCATCAATAATATGGGTAGATAAGGGTTAAAATATAGAACATTTATGCACTCAACAACCACCCTTTTGAATGCGGTGCAATTTTAGATAGTATACCCCCTTACTCCTGCATGATATTCGCATTGGGCCTTCTCGTCATACCACGGTGGATAGGGAGGTGAGAATGGAGGAACATGTCTTGGTAACACCATTTGCGATTTGATCAGTGTTGCGTGTAAAAGAGTCTATCGCAATAGAGTGCAAGTATACACGACGCAAGTAGTAAAGTGATACACGAAGTATCGGATGTCGAATCCACAGGGACTAGAAATAGTTCAACCATAAACTGGAGAACCCGTACTTATTCCTTTCGTATACTTAACTCTCCCGATATTAAGTAAATGTATAATCTCACAATGCTCTCCCGATACTCTTGTAAGATGTTGAAAACCAGAATAAGCAAACTTGAAGTCTATTTTATTGAACAGAAAAAATCCTAAAACAGTGCAATCCTTGCAACTACTTTACAGAATCAACCGTTAGCCTAGAGGAAGTTTAGAACATGATGAGAAGGGGAAAACGACTAGGGTTTAGGGGAAGACGGCTAGAGAATAAGATGTCCTTTTCTAGGTCGAATTACATGTCTTTATATAGGCCTTGGGTTCAAGTTTTCTAATATGGCAAGAATACAAGTTTAAATTAAAGTGCAACTCTATTGAAGACTAAATCTTCAAAGTAGATGTCTTTAATTCGTCCTCTCTTCTTACATGGAGTTTCTTCCTTGAACTTTGGGCTTGGCCTTCATTCTGATCTAGGGCTCGGAAAAATATAGGAGTGCTCCACAACAGACCGACTTAATTTCCTCTTTCTGTCGAGCTCCATTTTACTTTTTCCCTTCACCATTGCTGTCGTCCTTGGCTGCCACGGCAGCGGCCTTGGCAGCATCGCCCTTCTCATCTTCAGTCCTGTGTTCCAGCTCTGCTTCTCCACTACCCTGAGTCTGCTACAGCAGCTACCTGCAAAAGTAACCAAAATCAGCAGCAACTGTGCCTTTTTGTATAATTGTGATGTATAACTGAAATCTATCCTAAATGCAATGAATTATGCTTGAATGCAGCAGAAATATGGGTTAAATGAGGGTAAAATATAAAACTTTTACACATTCAACACACCCCCAAACTCAAGTTTTTACTTGCCCTCAAGCAATTGAGACCTAAAATAAATAAAAATTTTGGTTGGCTTAAAACAGAGAACTTTTCCTTACCTACCATTCATTCCCTATTGTGAGCAACACCATGTTGGATAATTCAGGATTCATTCGGAACCTTGCTATAATTCTCGTGTAGTGTGTGCATGTTTTGTGAACAATTATATGCATAGACTCCCTTAGTTTACTAGAATAGCTAAGCTTCTAACTTGAATTTTTATGCCAACTTTCATCTTTTTGGAGGCAATTCTTAGGCTCCTTTATTTTTATTTAGACTCGATTCTCTTTTCTTAATTTAAGTTTGACTAGAGCCGATTTCCGGCACCTCTAGCTAACTTCCTAGAGCCAGTTTTGGGCACCTCTAGGTATATTGAGTCTACTTTTTCTTAACTTCTTTTCCTAGAGCCAGTGTTAGGCACCTCTAGGGGCAACTCAAGTGTTAAGCTTTTCCCTATTCTAGTTTACCAGTAGAGTTTCTAGACAGTATAAAAGTCACAAAGGGTGTTTAAGAATCAGAACTATAGTAAGGCTCTAAACTGCTCCTAAAACTATCCTAAAGGCACTACCACGATAGAGGTTGTCACGGCAGGTAAGTTCAGTTCAAAGACACAAACTCAAGGGTTGCCACCCCCAAACTCATTTTTTTAGCAAAAATAAAATAAACACTTAGACACAAATCTTAAACAAAATAGACACTTCATTGATGGAGGGATGCCACCACCAAACTCAAGGGTTGCATTGCCCTCAATGCATGATGACAGAATGAAAAAAAACAAAATAAAAGCATCACAATTATAACAAAATAGCAGACAACAAAGATAAGATAAAAACTTAAATTTTAAGAGCTGTCGTCGCTGCTGCTGTTGTTGTTGATCTGTATCTGCCGGCGGGCAGTGACTTTCATCATCGGTGCCGGCAGATGGCTTGGAGAGGCAGAGGCGGTCTTTTTCTTGGCTTCCCTCGGGGGCTGGATGCGAGTAGGTGAGATCCGGGGTGGTTTATCCAGCACCTGAACCTCCTCAGAAGAGCTGTTGTTGTTGTTGTTGCTGCTGCTGCTACCACTGCTACTGCTGCCGTCAGACTTCCCTTGGCCGGATGGTCCGTCACCTGTGTTGGGTTTCTGCCGCTTCATCTGGGTGAATTCTTTGGACAGGTTCCTCTTGACAGAGGGCTCGCCATCGGATTCCTCCCAAATTGAGGAAGAGGAGAAACCAGCAATGAACTCGTCAAGGTCGGACAGGGGCTATTTTCTCTTTGCTCCCCTGGCAGAGGATATGGCAGTGGGGCTGCCACCTAGAGCTGTCGCGGCTGGGGTTGGAATGGATGCAACAGAAGGTGTTCTCAGTGTGGTAGCAGGGGTAGGGGTGTGGGCAGGTGTGGGGGCAGCAAAATAATGATCGGGAAAAACAGGAAATTGTACATCTGGAAAATTTAAAGTGCTTTTAATGAAATGTACCGTTGCTTTTGTGAAGTCCCGGATAAAGCTCATCAGGCCCAACTGTCGTTCCTCCATTATCTGCAGGGCAACAAGGATTTGGGTGGAGGAGTCTGCTGTGGGAGCTGCTGCTGTGGGCTGCCTCTGTTCTGTGGCAGCATGTTCTGTCTGGGTGGGCTCTGTCGGCTCACCTGCCGTGGCAGACGGGTTGAAGCAGGAGATTGGAGTTGCAGTTTTCAGCTCCATCAAACTGAAGATGTTTTCTCCTTCCATCCTTTTCCTCGCACCTTCAGGTCTTTAGTAATTTCAGGGACATTGTGGCCACGGCAGAGTGCTGTGATGAGGTAGGGGAAGACAAGCGGTCCCGATGGCCGCAATGCACAATCCAAAATCCCTTCCCGAATATATCGACCAACATTAATAGGCCTCTCGTTTAAAATGGAATGTACGAGAGCTAACCTTGGTTGATCCACTATGTTGTTGTGTGAGGATGGCATAATCCTCTTTTTGACGAATGTGTTCCACAGTTTGGCTTCGGGGGTGAGTTCAGCTCGTTTCACCGTCCTTGGGTGTTTGGGGTCTGTATTCCACTGGGTTCCTTCCTCGGTGAGTTCTGCCATGACAGCATCATAATCTGCTGCCTCTAGGCTCTCCACGAACCTCTTATGCACGTCTTCTTTTCTGCCAACGTAGAGTCCGTAAAGGGTGTTAATGTACTCTGGCTCGAGAGGCACTTCCTTACCACGAATTGTCACTTTTTTCGCGTATTTGCTGTCGATGGCAGCATAGAATTCTCTGACCAGGGTGACGTTCATCTCCTCAGGTTGCTCAGCAAACATCTGCCAATGTAGTGCTCTGATCTTATGGGCGATAAATGGTTTGAGCCCGAGATTCTCCATTCGTTTGCTGTAGATGAACCCTTTCTCCTCCCACATATCCCTTTTCTGAAAGGAGGTGTAGTATCGGTCATTGGACTCTTCGATGGAAAATCGGTTTGGGATTTTGTCGTGGCTGGGAGTGGCTGTTGTTGTAGCAGAGGTTGAGGCAGCACTCCTTCTGGTGTTTCTGGTACTCATAGTTGCAAAAGACTGTAGAAAAATGAAAGCAAATGAAAATCTAGAGAGAAAGCAAGTAGAGAGAGTAAAAGTGAAGTGAAAAATGAATAGTAAAACGGGGTTTATATAGATGAAGAGTTTGCTGCCCGTTGGAGCTGTAACGGCAGGTGCGAATAATGGGGCTAGCTGTTACGCGGTTTCTAACGCGTTTGTCACGTGTTTCCGTGTCTGCTGCGCGTCTGTTACGCGTTTGCGTGTCTGCCGCGACAGCGTGTTGACAGGCTGGATTTTCCGCGTCTGTCGCGACAGCTGTGACGATAGCTTCCTCTTTTGGGCTTTTTGGGCTGATGGTGAGATGGTGGGCTGAGTTCACTTCTTCTCTTCTCCTTGTCTCCATTATTTCCTAAAAATAATTAAAATAAAAACTTAGTTCCTAAAAATAAAATAACTCTAATTTCCTAATAAATAAATATATAGATAAATAATAATAATAATAAAATTAAGTGTAATTAGGGATGCCAGGAGGGGCATCTCCTAAATTAACCACTTCCTGCATTCTTGGGGCTTCAGTCCCCTGATAATGCTTCAATCTCTGTCCGTTGACTTTAAATTGGTGCCCGTCTTTTAAGGATTTGATCTTGATGGCACCATGAGGAAAAACTTGCACAACTTGAAATGGGTCGGACCATCTAGATTTCAGCTTCCCTGGGAAGAGTTTCAACCTAGAGTTGAATAACAACACAAGCTGCCCTGGATAGAACTGTCGTGGCAGCAACTTCTTGCCATGCCACTCCTTTGTCTTGTCCTTGTAAATCCTTGCGTTGTCGTAGGCCATTGCTCGAATTTCTTCAATCTCATTCAAGTCGAGTAACCTTTTCTGCCCCACCTTTTCCAAGTCCATATTCACTACCTTGATGGCCCAGTATGCTCTGTGCTCTATCTCAACAGGTAGATGGCATGTTTTTCCATAAATCAGCCGGTAGGGTGACATTCCCAATGGAGTTTTAAATGTTGTTCTGTAGGCCCATAGTGCATCATTGAGGTGTAAGGACCAGTCCTTCCGAGTTGGTTTAACCATCTTCTCAAGAATGTTCTTTACCTCTATGTTGGATATTTCAGCCTGTCCATTGGTCTGAGGGTGATAAGTTGTTGCAATCCGATGTTTGACGCCATATTTCCTTAAGGCAGCAGATATTACCCTATTATCAAAATGCCTCCCTTCATCACTGATGATCGCCTTTGGGATGCCAAATCTAGAGAAAATGTTCTTATGCAGAAATCTCTGAACGGTCTTAGCATTGTTTTTATGTGTGGCGATTGCTTCAACCCATTTGGACACGTAGTCCACTACCAGGAGGATATAAAGATTCCCACATGATGCTGGGAATGGTCCCATGAAATCAATCCCCCAAACGTCAAAGATTTCAACTTCAATAATGTTTTGCAGCGGCATCTCATGTCTCCTTGAGATGTTTCCAGTCCGTTGACATTTATCACAGCTTTTGTAGAATGCTTGGGCATCCTTGAACAGTGAAGGCCAATAAAAACCAGATTGCAAAACCTTGGCAGCAGTTTTGGTACCACCTAAGTGTCCTCCATATTGTGAATCATGGCAGTGATGAAGCACAGCTTCCTGCTCATCTTGTGGTACACACCTCCTGATAATCTGATCTGCACAATTTTTGAAAAGAAGAGGTTTGTCCCAATAATAATGCTTAAAATCATTTTGGAACCTCTTCCTAGCTTGATAGTTATGATCAGGAGGAAATATTCCACTAACTAAATAATTAACGAAATCAGCATACCAGGGGAGTTCAGAAAACTTACCTGCCGCCATGGCTGTCGCGGCAGTGCTTTTGGCAGCGAACAGTTGCTCATCAGGGAAGGTCTCCAGTATGTGTGTCTCGTCTGTTGGGAGACTCTTTCCCTTCTCTAATCTTGACAAGTGATCTACAACTTGGTTCTCTGTCCCCTTTTTATCCTTGATTTCTATGTCGAACTCTTGCAGTAGCAGAATCCAACGAATCAGTCTGGGCTTTGCGTCTTTCTTAGCAAACAGATATTTCAGTGCAGAGTGGTCTGTGTGGACCACCACTTTCGTTCCAAGTATGTAGGATCGGAACTTGTCAATTGAAAACACCACTGCTAACAATTCCTTCTCTGTTGTGGTGTAATTCACTTGGGCATCGTTGAGTGTTTTGCTAGTGTAGTAAATTACATGGAATAGCTTGTCCTTCCTCTGCCCAAGTGCTGCCCCTACACCGTAATCACTGGCATCATACATAATCTCGAATGGAAACTTTCAGTCTGGTGGCTGTACAATTGGGGCTGTTACTAGCTTCTCTTTCAGAATTCTGAATGCCTCAGTACATTCAGTGTTGAAGTCGAAGGGACGATTCTGCTCTAGTAGGTAGCATAATGGCTTGGTGATCTTCAAAAAATTAGCTATAAACCTTCGATAGAACCCAGCATGCCCTAAGAAACTCCGAATTCCCTTGACTGTGGTGGGTGGCGGTAGCTTTTCAATTACCTCAATCTTGGCTATGTCGACTTCTATGCCACGGCAGCTTACTTTATGGCCTAGGACTATCCCTTCATCCACCATGAAGTGACATTTCTCCCAGTTTAATACCAAAGTTCGCTTTCTCGCATCTCTCGAGCACTTTCTGTAGGTTGCCTAAGCAGCTTTCAAAATTGTCTCCAAAGACAGAGAAATCGTCCATGAATATCTCCAGGAAATCCTCCACCATGTCGGAGAATATAGCCATCATACACCTCTGAAAGGTTGCTGGTGCGTTACAAAGTCCAAATGGCATCCTCTTAAAAGCGTAAGTACCGTACGGGCAAGTGAAGGTTGTTTTCTCTTGATCCTCTGGTGCGATGGCTATTTGGTTGTAACCTGAATAACCATCAAGAAAACAGTAATAAGGCTTTCATGCTAATCTATCAAGCATTTGATCAATAAAAGGTAGGGGAAAGTGGTCATTCCGGGTAGCTTTGTTAAGCTTCCGGTAGTCCATACAAACCCTCCAACCGGTCAAAGTCCTGGTTGGGATTGGCTCGTTTTCTTCGTTGGTTACCACGGTTATTCCTCCTTTCTTAGGAACGCACTGCACCGGGCTCACCCACTTACTATCCGAGATGGCATAAATTATCCCAGCGTCTAGCCATTTAATAATTTCTTTTCAGACCACTTCTCGCATAGCATCATTCAAACGTCTCTGGGCATCAATGGTCGGCTTATGATCATCCTTTAAGAGAATTTTATGCATGTAGAGTGTCGGACTTATGCCTTGGATATCAGCTATCGTCCATCCAATAGCCTTTTTGTGCTACTGCAGCATCCCTATTAGCTGTTGTTCCTGTTCCTGCATCAACTTGGAAGAGATGATTACGGGTAACATATCATTTACTCCAAGAAAAACATATTTGAGCTGCCCTGGTAGAGGCTTAAGATCTAGAACAGGTGGCTCTATAGTTGATGGCTTTTGAATGATATGTTCATTCAATGTATAGTTTAAGGGCTCGAATAACTTATCTGGACGATTGCCTATCCAGTTTACCTCCTCATGATCTTCAGTGTCAGATATGTCAGAATCTGAGAAGCTGTTGTTGTCGTCGCTGCCGTGACATTCTTCTAAATGGCTGCTGAGGCAGTGGCCAAATTTGATGTCATGGCAGTCCGACCTGATGCAGGGTTGGTCAAGGATTACTTCAGTGATAGCCTTGCATTCTTCTTCTGCATCAGCGTGTTTTATTGCTTGGAGAACATTTAACTTGATTTCTTGATCATTCACTCTCATAGTGAGTTCTCCCTTTTCTACACCAATCAGTGATCTTCCTGTGGCTAACAAGGGTCGCCCCAGGATGATTGGTGCATTCTCATCTGCTTCACAATCTAAAACAAGAAAGTCGACAGGAAAAATAAATTTATCCACTCTTACCAGAATGTCTTCAATTTTCCCTTCCGGTTGTACGTAAGAGCGGTCTGCCAGCTGCAGCATAACTGTCGTGGGTCGTGCTCGTCCAATACCTAATTTCTAGAATACATATTTTGGCATTAAATTAATACTAGCACCTAGATCACAAAGTGCCTTACCCATGAATTTATCTCTGATTATGCACGGTATTATGAAGCTCCCAGGATCCTTCTTTTTCCGGGGTGGATGCTTGTGCAGAATAGTCATGCATCCTTCTGTCAGTTTTACCGTCTCAAATTCCCCGAGTCTCGATTTCTTCGACATAGCATCCTTGAGAAATTTGGCATAATCGGGCATCTCCTTGATGGCATCTAACATCGGAATATTGATGTGGACCTGCTTAAAAATATCATAGATCTTCTTAAGCTAGAACTCTTGTTTCTGCTTCTGTAACCGCTGTGGAAAAGGAGGTGGGGGATTATAATCTTCAATGCGTCCTTCCCACGGTATTCGGATCTGATGAGGCTTAGGTTCTTCATCCTTCTCCTCTGTCCCTTCTGCTGTCGTAACAGGTGTTGCGGCAGCAGGCTGTTTATCGTCTACCGGGGCAGCGTTTGCGGCAATCGATTCTAGGGCTGGTTCCTTAACTGGTTCAGCTTTCTTTTCCGGCCCTAGTAATTTCTTCCCACTCCTTGTTGTGATAGCTTTGCACTGTTCATGTGTGGGTTGTCTAGCGACCTCAGTATCGCTAGGGAATCCTCCGTTTTGCCTTGGCTTAATATGCTGGGAAACCTGACCCATCTGTGTCTCCAATGATTTCATAGTAGCTTCATGGTTAGTCATCCGCATCTCTGTTTTATCCATGAATGACTCAGTCTTCTTGACGAAGTGATTCATGTTTTCAATGTAAGTTCCAGTCTGAGACATAAACGTGGCCAAGGTCTGCTCTAGTATACTAGGTGTGGCTGCTGGCGGCTGTTGCGGTTGCTGCCGAGTCAGTATTCTAGGTGCCCCCTGATTTTGAGTGTTCTGTGCTTGAGGGTTCAGAGCATTGTTTGGGTTGCTCCAAGAGAATTTGGGATCTTTTATCCAGTTGGGATTGTAATTGTTGGAATTGTAGTTTTTCTTGTTATAGTTCCCAACATACATCTCTTCCTCTAGCTGTAGCGGGCAGTCTTCCGAACTATGATTCCCACTGCAAGTTCCACATACCTCTTCCGCAGCATAGACCGATTGAGAATCTTTCTTCAGCAAATTTTCTACTGCCCTTGTGAGATACACAACTTGTGTCTTTAGGGAATTATCGGCTTCGTAATCCTTCACAGCTAGTACTCGTTTACCTCTCCTCGATGTGGGGAATTGCTCCTCATTCTTCGCCAAATTCTTTAACACTACCATGGCTTCATCCGGATCTTTATCCAACAACAACCCATTGGTTGCTAAATCGATTCTCATGCGAGTCTGTAGGTTGGCAGCATTGTAGAATTTGATTACTTGATTCCAAACAGGGAATCCATGCATCAGGCAATTCCTCAGAAGAGTAGTAAACCTGTCTCATGCCTCGTGAATTGGCTCGTCATCTTCTTGTTGAAAAGTAGCAATTTCATTATGTAATCGCTCTGATAAATGGGAAGGGTTAAAACGAGATAAAAATTCATGAGTTAAATCTGCCCAAGTTCGTATTGAACCCGGCGTTAGTTTGTTCCACCAAGTTTTAGCTCTGTCCCTCAATGAATGAGGAAATAACTGAAGCCTCAGTATCTCCGGATTTACTCCTGGTAGTCTAAACGAACCACAGATTTCCTAGAACGTTTTCAGATGTTCCCTAGCATCCTCTGTAGCAACACCACTAAATTGTCCAGCGGAATTAATCATGCTGAACATGACAGGTTTCAGCTCGAAATTTTCAGCTTCCACATCTGGCAGGGTGGTCTCTAGTTCCACATGATCATTGATCATGTAATCTCGGCATGATCGTCGTGCGGCCTCAGCAGCAGGAGGAGCGACAGGCCGTCTGTTTCCTCCATCTCCGATAGGATCTTCAGGACCTTGGGGATTCCCTTGGTTGTTCATGGCCTCTTATTGTTCTTCAAGGTACTCGTTTCTGGCCAACACGAGTCGGAGTCGGTTCTTAAGATTGCACGAGCGTTTGATTTCAGGATCTATCTGATACTCAGGTTCCTTTCCCCGTCTCGATCTGTGCATAAGCAAACGGAAAACCTTGTGAAAAGCACAGGGTGAACAAGCCAAGTAAAAACAGAAAAATTAAAAAAAAATGTGCAGTAAAAGTAGGGTAAAGATATGTTGCCAGTCCCCGGCAACGGCGCCAAAAACTTGTTGCGTGTAAAAGAGTCTATCGCAAAAGAGTGCAAGTGTACACGACGCAAGTAGTAAAGTGATACACGAAGTATCGGATGTCAAATCCACAGGGACTAGAAATAGCCTTAACCTTGAATTACTGCACAAAGAAAAGATAATTTTAATTGTTTGTGAGGGAATAATAAAGAATACTGAAGATAAAAGAGTAAAGAAATCAGGATAGAGAGAATGGGCCGGTATTGATTTGCTCAGTAGTGTAGGTGTTGCAATGTCTAGGACTGTCTGTTCTGTCGTTGCTCCTGTCGCGGCAGCACCTGCGGCGGTAGCGGTCTGTTGTTGTCGCGGCAGCGATCACACAACTCTATACTTCAAGCTTGGCAAGAATACATGTTGTACCTTGGCCTATCCCTAGGTCCAAGTCTGTCGATGAACACGTCTTTGATGATACCTCCCGGTGTGAATCAAAGGATGAACACCGATGTTGTTGAATTCTTCCTTAGCCACTTAACCTCGTCCTATCCCTAGGTCCGAGATAGTTCAACCATAAACTGGAGAACCCGTATTTATTCCTTTCGTATACTTAACTCTCCCGATATTAAGTAAATGTATAATCTCACAATGCTCTCCCGATACTCTTGTAAGATGTTGAAAACCAGAATAAGCAAACTTGAAGTCTATTTTATTGAACAGAAAAAATCCTAAAACAATGCAATCCTTGCAACTACTTTACAGAATCAACCCTTAGCCCTAAGGGAAGTTCAGAACATGATGAGAAGGGGAAAATGACTAGGGTTTAGGGGAAGACGTCTAGAGAATTAGATGTCCTTTTCTAGGTCGAATTACATGCCTTTATATAGGCCTTGGGTTCAAGTTTTCTAATATGGCAAGAATAAAGTTTAAATTAAAGTGCAACTCTATTAAAGACTAAATCTTCAAAGTAGATGTCTTTAATTCGTCCTCTCTTCTTGCTTGGAGTTTCTTCCTTGAACTTTGGGCTTGGCCTTCATTCTGATCTAGGGCTCAGAAAAGTATAGGAGTGCTCCACGACAGACCGGCTTAATTTCCTCTTTCTGTCGAGCTCTATTTTACTTTTTCCCTTCACCATTGTTGTCGTCCTTGGCTTCCACGACAGCGGCCTTGGCAGCATCGTCCTTCTCGTCTTTAGTTCTGTGTTCCAGCTCTGCTTCTCCACTACCATGAGTCTGCTACAGCAGCTACCTTCAAAAGTAACCAAAATCAGCAGCAACTGTGCTTTTTTTTATAATTATGATGTATAACTGAAATCTATCCTAAATGCAATGAATTATGCTTGAATGCAGCAGAAATATGGGTTAAGTAGGGGGTAAAATATAGAACTTTTACACACTCAACAATCAACTCGAAAAACAACTCTTCATAAGTCATTGGGATAGAAGGAAAGTAAGGCCTCGAATTTCCTTGATATCTTCGCTCTCCTTTGAAGGCATTTGCAACTGTCGGAGCTGAAGTGTTGGGCTTGTTGAATGTATTAGACTTGTTGAATACCACGCATGTTGAGTAGTTGAGATTGTAGACATTCATTGCATTAACCTCATTGTTATCCTTCTCCTTATATGTCTTCTTTGTTTCCCCACCGTCCAACTTTCCACTCTTCATGGCTGCTAGGATTAGTTCATCATTCATCAGCATATCTGCAAAGTTCTTTGTGGCGTGGTTGAGCATGCGATCATAAAAGGGACCCTTTAGTGTTTCCACAAACATCGGGGTGATCTCGTTTTCTAGCAACGGTGGCTGCACTTGTGCCGCTACATCCTTCCACCTTTGAGCGTATTGGCGAAAGCTCTCGTGGTGCTTTTGCTCCATCCCTTGCAAGACCAGACGGGTTGGAGCCATGTCTGAAATATGTTTGTACTGCTCACTGAAGGCTCTGGATAGGTCCCTCCATGATTTGATGTTTACTCGACTTAACTGTGAATACCAACGTGCAGCGGATCCTACTAGGTTGTCTTGAAAACAGTGAATGAGCAGCATCTCATTGTCGAGGTACATTGACATCTTTCTATAGTACATGGTAAGATATACTGACGGGCATGTGGTCCCATTATATTTCTCGAAGTATGGGATCTAAAATTTTGGTGGCGCAACTAAATCAGTTACCAAGCTCAGATCCTTGGCATCCATTCCACCATAAGCAGCTTCATATTAGAAGGACTTGAACATTCCTTCTAACTTTTCGTATTTCTCCTCCAACTTCTTTTCAGTTTGAGCCTTATCAACGACTTCATCGAGGTCAGGTACTTCGTAATTGTAGGCCTCCATATTTGGAGCATGAGTGGAAGATTCGGCTACATGGATGGGTGTTTTGGCCTTGGCAGCAGCCTCCCTCCTAAAGGTCATCCCTGGGAATCGTTGAATGGCAGAAGTATTTCCTTCTTCTTCAATCGCATCCGGGTCCTTGAATCCAAGCAACGCAGCTATCGAACTAGCCGTCTTTTGGTGAACTGCCTCAACTTGCTGTTTCATGTCAACCTCCATTTTCTCCAGCTTATCCTGAATGTTCTTTTGATTTGCCTCCAAAGTTGCCAACCTTTCCTCAGAGTTCATGGCACGGGTTTGGGCTCGCGTACCGTATTTATGAGTTGTCTTAGCAATTTTGGATATTCTGTCGTTTTTTATCATTAAGTTAGTTTATGAATGAATGAATGAATGCACAAATGAATTCACAAAAAGCAAACAACAAAGCAAACAAGATAATGCAAATGCATGAATGCAGGCGAAGGGCCATCAATTTCATTGAAAAATTGTTCATGAAAGGAAACTCTTTATTAAATACGAAAGTTTTATTACAACTTTTGAAATTACAAATATTTCTCTGCTCGAACACCTAACTCTCTAATTTCTTCAACTAGCCACATGAGTCTTGGTCCCACTTCTCCAACGGGCTTGACATACTGTCGAAGAGCTGCAACTTCAGTTGCTAATGTTGTTACATGCTTGGTCCTCCTCAATCTTTTAAGAGCTTTTCATTCATAATTGAACAATTTTCTAGAATCAACCCCTTCTGGTATGAAATGATGCGCATGCAAAATAAACAAGATAATAAACAGATATTAACAAGAAGGAACAAACAATAAATAAAACAATCAAAAATAATGCCCGATATTCATGTGACTCAACACCCTAGGCTTTTCGCATGGCTCTATTAGGTAGGCTCTAAATTTTCAAACTTGGTTTGGTTCTAAAAAGGTACTCGAGCTGTCCTTGTTGTCCTCTACTAAGAGTAGCAAGGCCCTCGATTCTCACCCATCATAGGCTACAAACGAATCGAGTTCAACTCAGGAGGACTCACCACCGAAGCCTTCTCGAAGAATCAATATTCTTACGAAGGAAAAGGGATTGAGTCCCGAAGATACTTTGCGATGGTCATACGAAGAATCAATATTCTTACATGAGCAAAGCGTGTTCCCCCCACTTAAAACGAACGGGACAAAGCTCGGGAATAGAGCTTATAATTAAGTTTTAAATGCGTAAAATAGAGCCATATTCATTTAAACTGACAAATAAATAGAATCTACGGTGAACTTGCAAATTCCATATTAATTTAAAAAAAACATTTTTTTTAAAATCATTTAAAACCAATTTGTGGCCTGAACATCTTCCGTTTTTATTTTAAAAACAAAAACAAGTCCCCAGCGGAGTCGCCAAGATATCGCAACAGTCTTTTTTGAGGAGGATTCGACTATTTGGAAAACACTTTAAAAATCAACGGAGTCGCCGTCAATCTTTTTGAAAATAAAGTGTGATTGGATCATTTTTAAAAAATTGGGTTATTTTAATAAAACATTTTTCGGTTTTAATAAAACAATGGTTTTGGTCTGTGAAAAATAAGAAAACAGGTTCGGGGTCGGTTACGCGTGGGGAAGGATTAGCACTCCCACGACGCCCAAAATTGGTACCTAATTGGTTTTAAAATCGTTTTCAAAACTGAAATTTGCAAGTTCAAAAAGGTTCGACTTTACTTGTCCGTTTAATGAATATTAGTCTATTTTAACGGCCTTATCGCCCGGGAGATGAACTTTAATCACCGCCAACATTTCTGGCGCTAACCCGTCATTTCTGTTTGATAAGACACCGCATTGATTAAGTTTCACTTTTTCAAACAACATAGAAATTTAGTGTGTTGAGCATTTTATTCATTTCTAAGTTCGATTATTTAAAAACCCTAAAAACGTCTAAGTCTTTTATTCCTAATTAAAAGTTTAAGTTTGCTTAAGTGTATTTTATTTTTATGAAGAACATTTTTCAACAAACAAGTCTATATCTAAGCTTTAGTCCCTACTCTTAAGTTTTCACTTATTTCTAAAACAAGCAAGCAAACTTTTTTTTTGATTTTACCATTTTTATTATTCCTTTTAAAAAGCCTTTACTTCTTTTTTATCATTTATTTTCTAAGCTAAAACTCTTTTTATATTTTTTTACTTTTTGTATTTTTTACCTTTTCTATTTCTTATGTTTTCTCCTTTTCAAAATAAATTTTCTCTTTTTTAAGCTTGTTCTCATTTTTCTAAATTTTTAATTTTTCTTTTAAAACAACCCATTTTTTTAAAAAATAAACTTTGTTTTTCTTAAAGAACTTTTTTTCTTTTTTTCAAAAACTTATTTAAAATTTCTAGACCCTAATTTTTACTTTAAAACCCTTTTTATTTTTGTCTTTCTTGAAAACTTGTTTTTCTTTTCTTTTTTTCTTCTAAAAAAGGATTTTTATTTATTTTTTTCTTTTAAAATCATTTTTGCCCATCTATTATTTAAAACTAAATTTCACAAAAATCTATTTTTAAAAAAAAAAATCAAGCCCTTTATTATCTAACACCTCACATTATTATTTCTTCTAATTAGATCCCTAATTTCAAGTTTTTTTCAAATTAACCACATTTATTCATTTTTATTTCATGCATTTAAAATCTAAACACCTTTTAAATTATTTTCTACATTTCTAAAGATCAAAATCACCCTAACAACATTTTCAAAAGCATGCAAAAAATTTAAGATCAAACTAGGAATTTAAACGAAATTTAAAACAAAAAAAAAGTTACTGAAATCACGAACAATTTTCCAACCTCGAGAAAGCAACCTAAAAATCACAAACAACACAAGCAAAAACACCAAAATTCAATCAAGAACAACAATGAAATCAACATAAAAATAAACAAAGAAAAGATAGAAAATTTACCGAGAGATCGACGAACGATGAACTCGAATTCAAGCTTCTTGAAATGCTCCAAACCACCTCCGGAAAATTGTTCCAAACTTGAATTTCCACTTCAAAAATTTTCAGCCAACTCAAGAAAAATTTAGATGATTTTTTCGGATTTATCTTGAACCCTTTTTAGTGATTTTTCTCTCAAAATGGTGTGTTGAACAAGTGGGTGAAGGGGGGCTTTATACTAAACTTTGAGCTTCAAAATCAAGCTAATTTCCGAATTCAATCCCCAAATTAGAGCCTAAATCAAACAAACAACTTGATACCCGGTAAAAAACCCCAAGAAATCATCCATTTTGATCCAAATTCGAGATAGAATTTCTAATTTAATTCGAATCATGGGTTTATTATTTAGTTTTAGTTTTTTACAGATTCCGGCAGTAATAGGCAACAGCGGCAACCAGGCGGTCCGATCGGTACCAACTATGCCGGCTGCTGCGACCGGTGGACAAAAAACGGTGGCCACCAACGTTCGCGACAAGGGTTTGGAGAGCCCAACCCCGCGCCCGTGAACTGCACGCGGCGGCACGTGACGCGCGGGCTGGCTCTCTTTTCCTTTTTTTTCTTTTTTTATTGTTTTTGACTATTTTTTACCCTTTTTTCTATTTTTTTCTTCCTTTTCTTTATCACATTTTATAATTATTACCTCATTTTATTTTTTTACCATGATTATTATTTTTTTCTTTTTTTCTTTTCTTTCTTTTTTATCTTTTACTTTAAAAATAGGCTTCAACATAAAATGAGCTTTATTCTCTTCAATTAAAAGTGGGCTTTTTTGAATTGGTCTCTTTTTAAAAAAATAGGTTTTTATTTTTAAAAAAAGGTGGGCTTTAAAAGATTTTTTATTATATTTTATATTTTTTAATTACTAAAAGCTAGGGTGAAAATTTAGTGACAATAATAAGTACTTACAGTACTTAGTGAGAAAACTCCTATACTAACGTCTTTTAAAGATCGATCATTTGAATGTAACAATTCCCAAATTATCATCAAGGATAATACCTCAAATCTAACATATCATTCGAATACCAAGAGCAACCAAAGGCCAACATATCACTTCGATGCATATACAACCGAATCAAACATATTCAAGAAGAAATTTCATATTTAATCAGATAATAACATATTGCAAACAGCGGCAAACTGTAGCAGAGTACCAATTTCAATTTTAATTTAAACATAGGCATCATAATTCGATTTATGAGGCATTGACATCATACCAACATTTAACATTATTAAGCTTTCCACGTATAACAAATTCTCAATTCAATTTTCATCAATTCGATTGCCTTGGTATATATAGTGAGTTAGGTATTCGAGTCACATATGACAGGGGGTGAATAATCACTAAACAGAGGGGTACACGGTACCAATTTCATGTTATCGTGTTACATATTAACAAGGTGTACATTACATCAATCAGAGGGGTACACTCACGTACCAATTTCAGAAGGGTACACTCACGTACCAATTTCGAGCTCTAGACTCTAAGCATGACGTACTACCTAAACTGACCATATAACCAAGGACTTGTTACTTATGTAATTAGATTCTCAACTCGAAAATTATCAAGTAATTGCGCCATCACTGAAAGATGAGATTTTGACTTTTTTCCAGAATTTCTTCCTAGGGGAACTAAAGAAGTTTTCTTTCAATCACTCCTTCATTGTGTTGGTCCCGAAGGTGCAAAACCCATGCTCGATAGAGGAGTACAGACCCATAAATCTAGTGGGATGTGTCTACAAACTACTTGCGAAAGTTCTTGCGTCTAGGCTTGGATTGGTGATTGATAACTTAATTGGGGAACAACAATTTGCATTCTGCCCTGGTAGGCAAATTTTAGACTGCTCCTTGATTGCCAATGAAGCTATCGATCATCATAAGAGAAAAGGGTTAGAAGGCATTGTCTTCAAAGTGGATTTCTATAAAGCCTACAACACGATCGATTGGGGATTCTTGCTTACAGTTCTGAGGAAGATGGGATTTGGATCAACTTGGTGCCAGTGGATTTATATGTGTGTCTCCACTGCCTACATCTCGGTCTTAGTTAATGGATCTCCCACCTCCCCCTTTGCCATTTCATGTGGTCTTAGGCAAGGCTGCCCTTTATTTCCGTTGTTATTCAATCTAGTAGCAGAAGCACTCAGTAGGGTTCTCAATAAAGCCACTGCTCGAGGATTGTTTAGTGGTTTCAAAATTGGGCATGTTGGTATGGAAATTTCTCATATCCAATTTGCCGATGATCTTATAATTTTTTGTGGAGCAGGAGAAACTCAATTTAGAAATTTTGTGAGAAATTTAAAGGGCTTTGAAGTAGCGGCAGGTTTGAAGCTGAACTTGAAAAACTCAAAATTGATGGGAACAAATGTGGACGATCAAAGGATAGACTATTGGGCATCCCTAGTTCATTGCCAACCTGAAAAAATTTTCCAGCTAACTATGTGGGTCTCCCTCTCGGAGCAACTAAAAACTCAAATCATCTGTGATCACCTATAGTAGAGAAATTCAAAAAAAAGTTGACACCATGGAAATTGAAACTACTTTCTTTTGGAGGTCGAGTAACACTGATTAAGTCCGTTCTGAATAGTCTCCCCATATATTTCATATCACTCTTCCCACTTCCAGCATGGATTAACTCTGAAATATCTAAACTAGTGGCAAAAATTTTTTAGGGAACTTTGGAGAAAAGAGCAATACATTTAGTTAGCTGGGAAAGACTAGTACTCCCAAAATCTTGTGGTGGCCTTGGTCTGGTTGATTTTAGAATTAAAAATAAAGCTCTTCTAAATAAGTGGTTGTGAAGATTCGGGTGTGAAGCGGATAGTCTTTGGCGAAGAGTCATAGTGGCAAAATACAATGAAAATATCGAGACCCTGTTGCCTTCGTTTGACAAGCAGCAGAGCAAGTCCTGAATTTGGCGCAACATTATTGCTCAACCAAATGACTCTGCTTTTGCATTCAAACAAAATATCCATATGGTTGTTGAAAATGGTGAGATGATTCAGTTTTGGACAGATTTGTGGGCAGGGACAGTCCCTTTAAAGGAAATGTTTCCAAGATTATTTGCATTGGCCGTTAAAAAAGAAGGAACAATATCAGAATTTAGAGGATTTGAAAATGAACTTTGGGAGTGGCGTATTCAGCTTCGCAGATTGTTGTTGAATGGGAGAAAGAACTGTGGGAACATTTTTTAGAGGTTATTAGCATGTTCTTCCGGGACGAATCAAAAAAGACTGCATCCGCTGGACATGTAATTCTAACTCCATTTATACTGCTAATTCTTTTTATAACAATTGTTTGAATGGTCTTGGATGTAAGGACGAGGTGTGGAAGCTAGTCTGGCCGAATATTGCACCACCAAAAGTGGAAGCATTTGTGTAGAGACTAGTACTGGGAAAAGTCCCAACAAAGCTCAAGTTATCAAAACGATGCCAGTCCAGGCAGTTATCCACAAGCTGCCCCATGTGCGAAGAGCAATGTGAGTGTGTAAGTCATCTTTTCTTGCACTGTAAAGTAAGCTGGAATTTGTAGAGTAAATGGTTTAAATTGTGGGACTTAAACTATGTTATTCCAGGAGATTTTAAATCTTTCTTATTGTTTTGGGCTGCTGATTTATGTCCTTTCAAGTCGAAACTAGTATGGCAGATTTGTTTCTTTTGCTGTGTGTGGTCATTGTGGTTATACAAAAATGATGTGGTCTTCAAAGGGAATCGTGCGGATGTGAATGAAATCTTCCTTATCTGTCTAACAAGAATTGGATGGTGGTGCAAGGCAATCTGGCCCTCAAAGGTAACCTTTATAGATGATATTGTTCGCTGCCCACAAAATTTAAAACTGTTCTCTACAGATCAAGATGAAAGAATCAACAGCTTGTGGTCTAAACCTCCTCCGAAGTCTCTCAAATTTAAAATTGACGGAGCTGTCGAGGGGGGGTTTGGAAGAGCTGGGATCGGAGGCATTCTAAGAGATTCCAACAATCATTCTCTGATCATGTTTTCAAAATCGGTGGGTATTTTGGACGTTGCAACGACAGAGTTGCTGGCAATAAAAGAAGCCTTGGTATTGTTCAAGGAATCGATTTGGGCAGGTTCGTACAGTTTGATAGTGGAGACAAATAGCTTATTATGTGTTGAATGGTTAAATAAGTCTATTGCTGCACCTGCTGTCTTTAAGGATTTAATCATGGAATGCTTAAGATTATGAACTGAACTGTCCTGGTCAATATATGATGTATCGAGAGGGTCTAATAGCACTGCAGATAAACTGACAAAAAGAGAAATTACAGGTGCTACAGCTCTATTTTGGAAAGCATGTGGATAATGGATAATGGCTGTTTGCAGGGGCTGTTGTTGTGCTAAACACTTCACTGGGCACCAACCTTTCGTGGCCCCCAGGTTTATATTGACTACTTTGAAATAGCTTTTGTAAGCTATTCCTTGGCTGCCTTGTATCAGTTCGTTATTTTTGTAGGATACAGAATTGTGTGCTTCAGTTATGTGTTTTACCGTTAGCTAGGTGTGCTCTTTTTCTTTCACTTAAGTTTAGGGAGGTTGTTTAACGAGGTCCTTGCTAACGGTCTATTATTATGAATAAAATTATAACTTTCAAAAAAAAATTATTCAATCATTATCAATTGATTCATATAACACATAATTTCATATCACATTGCATATATTTCAATTCTCAAACAAACGATTTCAATCGTATGACATAGCATTCCAATTATCGATCATGCTATATCAATTATTCAATCCTTATTTATATAACACTTAATTTCATATCCCAATGCATATATTCCAATTCCCAAACATACGATTTCAATCATATGACCTAACGTACCAATTATCGATCATGTTATATCAACATACGCATCATTTCACATATGAACATAGAACATGTATATTTTTTAATCTTCATATAAATTCCAGCAGCCAAATCACACATTACTCAGCTCAATTTCACTTATATTATCACAACCCTACATCAATCAAACATATTAACACATTGATTCAATCAATAGCGTTCAAGAATTCGATCATACATATAATCAAGCATCTAATTCTTTTTAATCCTTCTTCCCATATAACTTATTTACCAAATTATTATTAGGTACAATTTCATGCAAAACTAATATAGCAATTAAACAAATTATTAGTTGAGATATTAATCACAACTCTAGAGTTCGTTTCACTCACAAACGCCGAGCTAATTTTAGATTCGTATATTTTTCCTTCGATCCTTGGTCGATCAAGCTATTGGATCCTCTTTGATTCCTTCTTCTCTTGGTTCTAATTAATCATTCACAAACAATGCAGAACTGATCAGTATCAAATTTAACAACCAACTATTCGATTAAAATAATTATGTGACTAACTTTAATGTATCTTCCAATTCTGGACAGATTCAAGTCTAGTTACTAAATTGGCCATATCTTTCAATCCGTAATTCGGATTTTCAATTAATCTATACCGTTTTAAAGCTAGTAATATTATCTTCAAATCCATATATTTTTTACATTTTAATTCTTATCCAATCGATACAGATTTTTATTCAAAGATTCGACTATCATACATGTCGGACAGCTTGTACTACTCGTACCATTTTAGCTCTAGATTTTCCTACACAATTCAAAATCCAGTATCGTTTATTTCTAATTAAAATTAACATTCTCAAGTAATTCCTATCAAAATTTCAAGTCAAAATTTCATTCCAATAATTTTTGGTGAATTTTACAAATTGTTGTCCAGTGCACTAAACTTCCTGGACAGTTTAGTCTAATTTCATTTACATCCTTTAGTCCTCCAACTTCTTTTTAACAGTTTGCATGTTATCTTTTTTTTTTGAAAGGAATAAGGGCCTCGTTAAAAACCCCCACTAATCTTAGGTTGGGGGAAAAGAGTGCCCGGAAATTTTATTAGAACAGATCGCACAATTACAATACGGCAACCACTAACAGTCAGAGAGGGTACATGGGATCCGAAAACGAAAAAGAAACTACCGGGGCCCTACCCGTAGCCCTCGACCCGACGATGAACATGGAAGCACTAGCAATGCAACGTGGGTTTGTTTCGACTGGCTACGGTTTCCATTCCCACAGAAAAATCGACTTACATTTTAGGCCCCTAGAGGCGAGCTTCTGGGCAGTCGAGTGCTTGGGACTATGAGCGGCCTTGACTATCCACTGGAAAGCACAACCAATTTCTCTGATCTTCAAAACTGTTTCTTTGAACCCCCGGCCACGCACTCCGGCCTAGCTAGCCACTCCTTGGCTACGCTGCAATTGGACTCGATGATGAGGCCAGCATTCCCCCTGACTCGAGACTTAGAGAACAAGCTCATCCCTTCCAAGATGCTCGACAGATCAGCGGCAGACGGATCGACAGCCCTTGCGTTTTTCGCGAACTGGAGAAGGATTCGACCTTTCTCATCTCTGAGCACGCCCCCTAAACCTACATTATCGGAGTTCCTAGTAGTGATCGACGCCACATTGAATTTGAGCCAACCTTTGCACGGAGCTTCCCAACTAGGCGTCTGTACATCATTGCCAGAAATTCTTTTGTGAACGAGCTCCTTCGGTTGGTTCACGAAGACATTAATGGATGGGAAGGAAGAAGGCCACTTGCTCGAGCACCAATACCCGACTCGCAGAAGAATCAAATCGAACAGCATATTATCTTTATTATCTTTATTATCAATACTCACCTCTCTAATAATCTAAGGGTCAAGAACATAGGAAGCTCACTATATATATATAAATTCGAAAGTATGGAAGAAAATTGAGCTTATTTGTTGTGGTTGATCTAAATTTTCAAGCTAAAATTCTTAACATGCAAAGCTTCTTCCTCTCTTTTTATTTTCAACAATGGCCGGAACTCTCTCCCCTTTCTCAAATTCTCATAAATTTTTCCTTACACACTAAGGTGCCTGGTATGGAGAAAAGAAAAGGAATGATGATGGTTGACAATTGTGTCTCAATTAAGTGTAAAAATTGTCAATTTTGCCCCTTGATTATCTCTTAATGTTGAGCTAAATTAAGGGCAGCCCAAAAATCCTAAATTTTGACATGCAAAGACATTACTTCTACCCTTGTTTGGTTTAGTCACATGGTAATTGAGTTTTATTTCTTTTTTGCTTTCAATTTAGTCACTAATCGAGTTAATTAGCCAAGACACTTCATAATTCTAATTTAATTATAATTAAACCTCACTTAATTATCTTTTAACATTTAGGTTAGGTTTTAGGGTGTTACAAGTTAATCAATTTTGCTTAAAACTCTGAACCGTAATCGAATTGAAATAATTTATTTTAAAATTTTGTACCTAAATTGGGTTCGATTAATCCTTAAAAATTATTTTGGTTAATTGCTAAATTCAAATTATTCAAATCTCGATCTTATATTGTACCAATTAACTCAGATAATCGATTAACTTGTTAATTAGAATATTTGATTCGAGTAATAATTTTTTTACTTTGCTTATTAAAAGATCAAATATGGTAAATTTAATAAGTAAAGTAAAAAAATCATTACCCGGATTTTTTAAGGATTAATCAGATTTTTCTATTTGTTAACCATGTCAATTGAGAGTGGTCAAAATATGAACAATTCGAAACTTAAGTTATTAAATTGAAAATTTTTAACTCTAGATACCAAATAGGAGTGAGAAGAATGTTGAGTGATGATTGGTGCAGTTTACCCATTTTTTATTAAGAAAAAACGAAAACTAACGCTAGTTTTTAACGGAAGGTAATAGGAGGGACCATATTGAAAGTGAACTAAAAGTTTGGTGACTATACTGAAATCGATCTAAAAGTTGGGTGACCTTATCAAATATTTTAAAAGTACAGTGACCAAAACGAATCTGCCCTAAAAGTTCGGTGACTATATTAAAATTGAACTAAAAGTTTGGTGACTTTATCAAATATTTTAAAAGTATGGTGACCAAAATAAATCTAATCTAAAAATTTGGTGACCATTTATGTAGTTTACTTTTTTTTTAAAAAGTATGACTGATATTACTCTATCATCACATTTTATTTAATATTTGGTTAAAGTTCACAAATGGTCATTAAACTTTGATCAATTATTTATTTGGTAACCAAATTTTCAATTGCTTCAATATTATTATTAAAATTTTAGTTTTGCTTCAATTTAGCCATCAACTCGTTAACAACCAGTTAACATCCGTTAAAATATTTTGTTTAATAACACATTTAAATATTTAGTTCTAATTCAAAAGAAATAATAAATTTAACCATTATTATTTACATATTATTACAACTTGGCCCTATTTTTAATAAAAATAATTTAACCTTAAACTTAAAACCTCGACGAACTCCGACCCTAACAATGAACTTTTAAAATGACCACCACAAGGAGTTGAACATCTGCTAAATCCACATCGCAAGAGAATGACGAGTTCACAAAGAAGATCTTTTAGGAATTTTCCAACTCCTCTGTCCGGCCTCTACAATTGAGCAAGAGGCCCTTCTATTGGGATTATACTTGTCATTCCAGATTCAGTTTTAGAATTGTTATGAGCGTTATAACGGCTGAATGTACTAACACAGACGGATGGAAATTCTCCAACCTAAACTATATTTTTTTGGTGTTTTCATTTTTAAATTGTTATGTTAATTTAGGGTTTATGGTTTAGCGTTTAAGGTTAGGAGTTGTAGTTAGGGTTTAAAGAATTATGGGTAGGGTTTAGGATGTGAAATTTAAGGTTAAAATTTAAATTTTCATTTTTAGTGTTAAGCAAAAAAAAAATATGATTAAGGTAGATAGGATTTTTGTGCAACAAGACGACAAATGAAATCAAACTAATCAAATGGAAGGGGAGCACCAAGAGCAGATAAGGGCATTAGCTTCAAAAATGATAAAATCATAGTTTGAACTTTTTAAAATTTTAAATTTAAAACTAATATAATGATGAAATTGCATTTACGTCCTTGTAAAAATTTAAAACTAAATTTTAGCCCCTCAATATAAAATTAACCAATCAACACATGATAAACCATTCGTTACAGGCTACAGTGCAGTGAGCTAAATAAAAACCAAACTATCTGTCAATATATACGTATATAGACTATAGTTGCATGAATACAGTATTAGTGTCTGTCTGCATGCCATAACGTATTCGCTTATGCATGTTATTCAGAGTGTGGCAGCACAGCACAGGCCGTCTTGTTTAAAGCCTGTTGGATATTGTTGTATGCACGGCCACGACATTGGCATTGCTCCTGTTTCTGCACTTTGACTTGGTACTGGAAAACAAACACATTTTCTTCTAAATTTTCGGACGTAAAGCATCTTCAAGGAGAGTCAATTTTTTTTACAAATTTTAATTTTAATCTTATTCCTACTTAAAGGAAAGGGGAAAAATACTCTAGGAAAAAAAAGGGGAGTTTCTAGTGGATTTAAAACTCATAATTTAAAGAAATACAAAGGAAAAAGATAAACAGCTTGGTCAACCGACTAAATGTACTTGCTTATAACTAATTTCTTCTGTATGTGCAGGATTTATCTATAAATTATGCAAATCATACTTTGTGATTGGTGATGAATAGTGACTAAGTTTGTATAATGGACGAAAAAATAACGGTTGGGAGCTTGACCCCATGTTGGCCTAGGGATGGAATGCTTCCCAAAACCCATAGTGAAACTGATTACGTGATGAGAAGTTGATTTTAAGTTTATTTGTTTGTTTGTTTTTTTTGAAAAATTTTAAATTTAATCTTAAGTCTATTTAGAGAGAAGGAGACTCTAAGAAAAATAAAGGGAGTATTCTTAGTGGGTCTAAAATCTATAACCTAAGGAAATACGAGAGAAGAAAGATGAACAGTTTGGTCAACCGGCCAAATGTACTTGCTCATGTTGATTTTAAGTTAATTATTCCTAATATCATAATTTGATGTCTATAGAGTTGATTTTAATAAAAAAAAAACTAATTTTCTCACAAGTTTTGTTCTTTATAGACATGGATTTAACTAGTGTTGGTCAAAAATCGACTCCCATCATGTCAAAATCTTTGTTTAAGTTGTTTTGCCACAATTTCTTTAGTATTAGATGACACAACTTAAAATACATGAATTAAATCGAAGTTTTTACATAAAACGATGAAGTTTGACCTAATCTAAAACTAAAATAATTTGAATGCAAGGTTAGTTTCTAAAAGTAGAAACCATGTTTACTTTTCCATATATATATATAATCATCTTTGATATACCAACTTCACAACAACAACAACAAAAACCCAGAAATCTGTGGTTTGTTGCTTCTTCATAAAAATGGGATACCCCCATATTGCAGACCTCAACTTATCTCTTTCATTCAACACTGCAACTGCAAAGCCTTCACCTTTGATTCCAAACCCTACTAACCCCACCAATCTTCTACCTTTTAATCATGGAGATTTCGGTAAACCCCACCTTTTTCTTTTAACTTTTCATTCATTTTCTTTCTTCTTGTTATTACTGATATGTGATTTCGTGTTGTTGGTATAGCGAGTAATGCAAACGAGGGAAGTCAGCAGCCACCAGGGAGTTCACGTTGGAATCCAACGCCGGAGCAGTTACTGACACTCGAGGAACTCTATCGACGCGGCACACGGACGCCGTCCGCGGCACAAATCCAACAGATCGCGGCGCGGCTCCAGCGGTTCGGGAAGATCGAAGGGAAGAACGTTTTCTACTGGTTCCAGAACCATAAAGCAAGAGAACGTCAGAAACGCCTCCGACAACAATGTGATGCCGATTGCTTGGAGAAGAAGGAATCAGCAGGTAAACCTATACATACACATAGAACTTAAACATGTATTAAATGTTTTCATTGTTTTGTTTTGTTTTGTTTTTACTAGTATTTTCGTTGGCCTGCGGCCGAATTGAACCGACAAACAACAAGGCTTCTCCTTCAAACATATGTAAACCTTCAGAGGTTTATGTCTATCCCTTCTTCTTTTTTTGTCTTTGCTTCATGCCATAAGTTGCATTGTTTTATGAATTTGCTTTGTCTATATTTTTTAGGGTTTCATACCAACGCATGGAATTGCAAAAGGTGGAGGAAACAAGTGGATGCAAATTCACGACAATGAACTACGCTTGGAGCTGTCTTGTTCTGCAACAGCTTCATCAGACACTGGGAATTCATGTCCATTGAAACCCCACCAAGAAAAAACTACCACTCTCGAAGAAGAAAACAGACAAGACCAGACCCTCGAGCTGTTTCCCCTTGGAACCGGCATTAATGTCGGCAACAAAGACACCCACCAACAAGTGCCCATCACAGCCATAACTACAACAACAACAACTCCATATTTCGAGTTTCTTCCTCTGAAGAACTGAGCAAGAACACGGGGCGGTAGTGGGTAGCTATTAGCTAAGCTTAGCATGTGGGCAACAGATATGCAGCAATTAAATACTAGTTTTGCCATTTGAGTTAAAAAAAGATGGTTAGCAGTTAAGCCTGTTGTTAGTTTTGTTTTTTTGTGACAAACTAGAGGGACTGTTTCATTCTGTGTCTGTCACGCATGGTGCAACTGTGAAGACAGGGACATGTAGTTGTTATTATTATTATTATTTTTTTTTTTGGGGGGGGGGGGGGGGGGTTGCCTTAAAACACATATTGGACCATGTTGGCTAAACCCAAGGAAAGAGCCTCCTTTCATATTTTTTGTACTCTTTAAACGATGCAAAATTGCAGGGTTTTTAAGTTCTTTGTTGACAGTGTTGTCCATTTTATATGAACAATTACAAAAATGAAAATGGGGAGACATAGAACAGCAGAAAGATGTGAAAAGAGTTTTGATGTAAACGTGACCTAAAACTTGAACTGCATATATCTGGTGGGGGTTTTCAGGTATATGTCAGTAAATTTTTGTTTTTCTCATGTATGTTCAATTCCCATATATTCCTGGGGAAAGTATACATCAAAACTCTTTCCAAAGGCTCAAAATGCTACAACAAGATTATGTAAACTCCACCTTATTTAAGAGTTCGACTCGACTCGAGGTTTTGATATTGCATGGTAGAATCATAATGAGTAGAGCATACATATTTGGTCTTGTTTTTCTTGCATTATGTATCTATCTGACCTGTAAAGTTTGGTGATTTAATTACTGTTCTTTTTACCAATAAAAGGTGAGAAACAGAAGCAAAGAGTTGAACTTGATGTCACACACCTGTTAGATTTTTTGTCCTTTCACCACTTGAAATACCCAGACATATTCATTCAATATCCAGGAAAACAAGCTTTAAATCAGAACATAAAAATGTCAAAAATATAAAATCTCTTGGTCTTTGCATAAGATAAAAGAAACAGAAAAAAACACATGCAATGATAATTAAGGAGGTAAGTATAGCCTGGTGAAAAGTCTGGAGACATAAAAAAGAAAGATACCAATTGAAAGTTTGTCACTGAAACTTTTGCAGCTGAATGTCTGCATGCAGGGCAAGAAACAAGCAGAGAAAAAAGCAAAGAAAAATGTACAGAAACTGAGAAAGAAAGCGCGTATTGCCGAGAAAATCTAATGAAGGTCTGGGAACGGCCCAGCATTGATTGGAAATGGCCGAAAATGGGGAAGCTAAGGGGATTGTCCTTGTGTTTCTTTTTACTCTGATTTTATTTATTTTGTTTTGCAGTCAATGGACAAACACAATCTCTCACGCCATGAACTTCAGGAAAATTTAGCTGACTGGAACAGTTGGGGGGTGATGGTTGTGGGATTCCTTCAAAATCTGTTTGCAGAGGTAGACCCATCCTTCAATAAAGAAGAAAGCTCCAATCTTTTTCGGAAAATTATGTTTTTCAGAATCCATAGCCTTTTTATGTTTTTCTTTCAAGTCCATACCCTCTTTACAATTATTAGTATAGCTTTAGATTTGAAGAAATATGCATGCCTTGCTTTTCATCTCCATAGCACTGAAATCAAGTTATTGTTTTTACCAACACTTGTTTAAGGTCTTTCAAGTTTCAATTATAAAAGGACCTACTCCATCTCCATGCAATTACCATATTGTTGAAGCCTGAAGGGGTCAATAAATAATGAAACTACTATATAGATGATGGAAATTTGAGTTATTCAGTAGGGTATATGGTGAGTACACTTTTATTTGTCTTGTAATCGTCATGCCTGGAAATACTTGAAAAGAAATGAACACGCCCATGCCGGACACGTACATATATCCGACACTCACGTCCAAGTAACAAGAGTATAAATACTTTTTTTCATAGGCATATGGAAGCTCCATGGCTTTTCTTCCCTGCTTCCTCAACCTTCATTCTAGCCTGCCAAGCTGAGGCTGCCAGTGAATTTACCAGGGACAAACTCCCGAGTTTGATCAAGAAGTGTAAAGGGGCTCCGGCTCGACTTTTCTTCGAATCCTGAAAAGGTGAAAAGATCAAGTGAAAAAAATTATGTCAATCATCACATAAACCGCACCCATATCTTTTTACATATGGCATCACATTTCTTGTGAATATAATGAAAAACTAATGCAAACTTCAATGATTACTACAGATTACAATTTGGTATGATCATAAGTCCAAGGAATATCAGATGAATTAGATCTTCTCTCAATCTCTCCTACGATGGATGGTAACGGGAGGCAACTACATTAATTACCATTTCTGAATCGGAATATTGTTTCCCCTACGAGGATATAAACTTCACACAAATACAAAGTTAAAAGTCCTTACACATTGCCTTAGCATATCAATACGACGAAGAAAATTGTTGCTGGTGCTATAGCATAAGAATTCAGGCAACAACGAGACGGTCAAATTGCTTATGGATTACATCATCCAAATAAATAAGATTCGTTGGCTAAAAAGAAAATGTTTATTATCAGCACTTTGAGAAAGATACTATGTTTATCCTATAAAGAATGAAGGAATGGAACTGTGGGGCATAAAAAGATACCATCTCAAAATTTGGTGAAAATACACATAAATGATCTAATTACTTACCAGTTATCTTCTGCCCACTTGCAGCCGTCAGTATCTACAACATGCAAGCTGTACGCATGCCGCGAATTTGAAGATTGATTTTCAAAGCTATAGTACCAGCATAAACAAAAAGACGCAAATGGTTAATCATTAGGCCATTAAGCTGGATGAACTCTTAACATATTTCTTTAAACTAACCTTTGATGAATAAGATCACCATGAATTACGACCAAAGACCCAGCTTTCACTTCAATAGGCACAAAATCTTTCTGGTCATACGATGGCGAGGGGCTATCAAAGAAAACTCCATCTTCATCCC
The DNA here is from genome assembly GCA_030270665.1 of Hibiscus trionum. Classification (NCBI taxonomy): domain Eukaryota; kingdom Viridiplantae; phylum Streptophyta; class Magnoliopsida; order Malvales; family Malvaceae; genus Hibiscus; species Hibiscus trionum. The sequence continues at coordinate 21,392,022 of BSYR01000022.1, forward strand.
TAATGAACCTTCTTACAAGACCATCTGAAAACAAAATATAGAGCAGATCAAAATAAGGAATCGTTTATATACTTTAAAAGGTCGCAGACAGGGAAGAGTAAAGAAGGATACTTTTTTGAGATTCAGGAATGGCCCAAAGGCAGCCATTTACAACTGTTGCATCCTCTAGAGCAAGCCACAGACCAGTGCAAGTTTTAGGTTCAGTATAAAGAAATGAGTTGTCCTGGTGAGGACTTACTTCACCTCCTATACCCGGTTGCTGTCAAAATACGTCACATATTAGTACAACAACTCGAAGTTCATTATTCAACAAAATCCATTCAGACAGGATATTAGATTTGAAATTCATTACAAACTATACAGCATTCAAATCTTCATCTATTAACAGGATTAGTAATGTGTGTTTTTCTGTTTGGAGGAGATACAGAAGGTTGCATTTCCAATTGCAGAAAGAAGTAAAAGCATCAAATAACTGCCATCAACAAAATGTTTACATCTTTTAAATGAAAAACTAAAAAATATCCGATTCACCACTGCCATAGAAATTTCTGAATTTTACAGAATAATTCAGATCACTAAATTTAACAAAGTAACAGAAAGGTAACTTAGGATCCACAAACAGAACACAGGTTTTATTGACTGGATATTTGAATTATAGTATATAAATAAAAGGATCAACCTATATGAGCCAATACACTATTTCACTCTAAAGTTGAACTATTAGGTTCAAGTAACTGAACTCAGAGCCTCTCAATAACTTGGGAGTTGAAATTCTCAGGTCGGCAGCAAAGGGTGTTATCACTACGGAAACATTGTCTTCATGGTCAAGTAAGAAACAAGTTAAATACCTTACAAATATACATTGACTGAATGATCACTGGCCTCTTGTATCCTAAGGAGAAAAGCAAACTTGAAACTTTCTCAGAGCGAGAAAATTCTTTGAAAACCGGGTCAATCTCATGTAATGCTGCACAAACAAATAAAACCATGGATTAGCTACAATAAACATATCTATAATCTATTTACATGAGCGTGTTGCCAAAATAAGAGCATAACAAAACACATTAAGTTCTCAAAATCACATACCATGCCCAACTTTATTAATAGAAAGTTCCTTTGATTGCTTTAAATTTCCATTATCATCAAATGCTTTTTCTGCCCAAAAAAAAAAACAGAATTCATCAAAGTAACCAAAAACAGGTAATTGTTTGCTAAAAGCAAATTATTCGACTCACCTACTCACTAATAACCATTTTAGCAAAGTGTAGGTGCTTTATACAATAGATTACATGTAAAAGCAATAAGGAATCAACTTCAAGCTTTACCCTTTAAAGCTTTTGCAAACAATTCATAACATCCAGACCTTTCACTTTGACACTTTCAATCTAACAGCAAGTAATTTGATTTTCTCATAGTAAAATTAAGACCAAAGAAACAAAAGAAAAACTAAAAGAGTGCAGAAAAAGTATGAATGCAATAAAAATAAAACCATACCTTCAAAGAAAAAGGAGATCTTTTCAGCACTTTCATAGAAGTATTCATTGGTCAACTTCAACTACCAAAAAAAAAAACCATAGCCAATTGAGAAACTATCAAAAATTAAAATTACAATTAAAAAAGTTGGATAATATGACAATTGCAAAAACAAAGACCTGATTTTTGGTGGAGAAAATAGAAGCGGTGGTGGTGGGGTCAAAATCCCGAAGCAAGCCGTCCATTCTTTTCCTCAAGGCATCAATTTCTCCAGGGCTTGCAAATGATTCAATCACAATAAAACCTGCAAACCCCAAAAACACGCAGAATTTTGAAATTGATTTTTAAGAAACCCAGTGGCAGCATCGATTTTGAAAAGGAAACATTTTGTTCAAAGAAGCGATGGAGTTGACCTTGGGAGTCGAAAGACTGGCGCTGCTGTGGGGTGAGATTGCCGACGATTCCCATGGCGGTTGCTTTTGGTTCGGACAGAGAAGGACTGCAAAATGCTTTATTATCGTGAGTAAGTACCAAATATTTCTATTTTATTTCGATAAGAACGAATTTGAGTTTCCAAATATGATGAAATATCCAAAGTGTCATTTGTTTGGAAGCCTTAAGACAAGAAAAACTCCAATAATTATAAAAATTAAAACTTTATATATATTAGTACAAAAAAAAAAAAAATTAGGTGTTTTAAACCTGATATTCGAACAATTTATCTACGAGACGTGTTCGGATATTAAAACCCTATATTAGTACAACAAAAAGTCAAACTGCAAGAATTAATAGCAAACAAAAATCTTGAAATTGGAACAATTAGTAAAGACCCTTTTACAAAATTGAATATGAAAAACCAATAATAATACCCTGATTTCTCATAAAATCTACACCAAAATTCCTTCCAAAACTTACAAAAGAATCATAACACCAGGGTGTAAAAGAATACAATGTGTTAGACTGCATCAAAGTCACAAAACAATCTCCGGTCTGGTTAATGCCGCCACAGTCACCCCTCCGATAGGGGCATCGTTGGCTTTTGTTATCTGAACGTTGTATACAATTCGACATCTGTAAAAAGAACTTCCTCATGGCTCCCAAATTTGAGTTGTATGCAACTATGTTTACAGGAACAAGATACATTTCACCCATCAAAATCCTCCAAGAAGATTATGTAGCAGACGATGATGATCTTGCTTTTACTGATCTGTTTGTACGACACATGCAATCGGGGCACGGGAAGGTATATATCGAATCGTTGGGCCTTTTAAGTTCACACCCCTTGGTGTCGCTATGAGACCGCATGTTCAGCATTTGTCGCTTGAAAGTTCTCCACCTGAAATAATAAAAACCCCATCTACTCAAGTTACTTTGGCATATATAAACTCTGGGAGTAAAGTGTACAGCATAACTGTTTCAAGATGTATTTCTTCATGTTTATCTAGCTGCTCATGTTTGAATATGGCCACTAAACAAAGGTAGAAACAATCCGATTTTAGCCTAAATATTAATGGAAATGTTGGTCATTCTTTAACCCCCTAAATCAAATCGGTCTATAAGACAGATAAAGGTAGAAAAGGTAACTACATACCCGATATTCGGGTTATCAAATAGCAGTGCCAACCTTCGCTTGTCTGGTCGAATCGTCTTGGAATGTCCGCCGTACAAGTACCTCCGGTGTCCCATCAGGAAATGAGGAAAATTTCCACCTTGAGTTGTTACAAACACCTCGCTATGAAGGCAAACAGTATAGTCTATGGCAGCCATCCTGGAAGAAAATCCCTGAAATATGACAGAAACTCAGATCTCAAAGGCATTGTTGAAAGGCTTAAATAAAGAAGAGATGAAATCTCTGTATTCTTCCGGACCTTATATGGAGCAAGTTCTTCCTCGGATGCCAGCATCTCCTTTGTTTGCAAGTTGGGGAACATTTCCAACAATGGAGCCATTGTTTTCTCAGAATTGTATATCTTTCCAGAAGCCAAAAAGATATATGTATTGTTATCAAATCCCATTCCTCTAAGCATCAATCCAACCTAATTGGTGCAACATGATATTAAATAAACTATCATCGATACAAGAGCCGGTATCCGTGTATGTACATACATATGAACAATCTTGGGGACATTTAAATTAACACAAGAACGATAGTTATAACACAGTTGCAGTGCTCATTGATAACATGTTAACTTCTGTTTCAAATCTGTCTACTAATTTATGCTAGCTTCTGATCAAGTTGAAGCATAAAACCATAACCGGCAGAGATTACTGCAGTTAAATTTTCAATTGAACAACAAAAATCAACTGAAAATACCTCTAAAGGAGTGAGTGGGCATTTCCCATTAATCCTGATTGCTCCGGGGCGTATAACTCGACCAGGTTTTGTAAATTTTCCTTTCCAGCCTCTTTCCCTGGCTTTCTGCATGTCTTCTTTTTCTAGCTCCCCACCATCAAATACACAACAAGAGAAAGCAACCATATCCTGCATAAGGAAGAGTATGAGTTGATAAATTTCTGCATGAGAAAGATCATCAAGCTTTATAATACGTTTTTTTTATAAATCAATACTAACCGCCTCGAAGCGAAGATGAACGGAAAGATATTTGCCACCACTGTTTGCACTGCGCTCTTTCATTCTCGCAACCAGAGTTTCTCCAAGGCTTAGTATCGGACTCGAAAACCGTAAAGCTTCATAATTCGCCAAGCATCTGAGTCTTTGGACAGCAGGAGGAGCATCAAATGATAAGCGGTTTGCAAAAGGAGAAATCCTTATGACCCTGTGTCGTTCATACAATGTTGCTTTATAACCACTATTCGGCACTCAATTAAACAAGCTAAACCTTAAGAAAACAAATAGTTATGCTACAATCAATGCTTAAACTCACTTCTCTTCAAGCAGTTTCGGTAGGACGACATCCTTATAATACCGAACGGATGACCATGCTTTAATTCTGAAGTTGAAAACGTTGGTCAAATTGTGATCGAATCGTTCCATCATGTAGTTAGGAATCTTATCAACAACTCGTACATCGTTCTTTAAGGTATTGACGAAATACTCTTCATCATAGATGTCTTTGAATTTGCTGGTAAAATAAGATATCATCTTTCATTGATGGTACACAAACAACATGCCAACTGAAAATAAATGATAACAAACCTGGGATCTCTCCATATGCTATGAAAATGGAAATTAGGGATTAGAAGTGTTGCATTAAGATAACCTGCCACGGCAACTGCATTGCATATCTAGAAAGCAACCGTGTAGAGAAGAAAATAAATACACTAGCTTTATAAAATGGAGGTAAAGCACAAATACTTATTACAGACTAATAAAGAATAGAACCGACCGATGTCCTCTGCTGATTTAAGCCTCCATTTGCCTCGACATATATGTAACCATTTGATTCAGGTAAATCTATAGTAGTTAAAAGGAACAACCAAATCTTAATCTGATGAAGATAGCCAACAAACGAAAGAACACAATGCGTATAATAAACATAAAGCATGCATATGCATAAAGAACATAACAAATAGTTCAAACAGACAAGAAATTCATACCTTCATAAGACTTGTTTACACAAGGCCTCCATACGCCCCCTCTATAGGAGTTTCTCCAAACAGTTGAAATCTACAAGAAAATCCAATAAGTTTAGGGTAGCTATAAGCACAATGAATCAGAATCAAATTTAAATCCCAAAAAACCAAGCTAAAATGTATAGTCTTATTCATGCAGCTATTTCAGTAAAAAAAAATAACAGTACACATTGAATGGATAAGCTAATTTCTGATGATATAATCAGATAGCATCATTGCATTATAATTCATATTGCTCTTAGGAACCCTAATGAAATTTACCCAATTCAAATGTTAAACATTTTGTATCTTCTGTTTTCTTCATTTTTGATACAAAGAATCCTATTCACTTCTTAACTTCCAATAATTTGTAGAATGATTGAAAATAACACAATATAATGCATATAACCAATGGGAAAAGTTCAACTAACTACATTGTCCAAGTTTCTCAAAATTCTATCAAGATCAACCCGGAAGGAAAAGAAATCATACAAAAAAGCTCAAAATTTGGAATGATTCTAAAAGAAACAAAACCAACCCAGCATAGAAAACCATATTCAAAAACGGAACCGCAATCATAAAACCGAAGAATTCATTAAATGCACTAAAAGGAACGAATCAGAAACCAGAAACTCACCGCGTCAGCAGAGGAATTATCAGCATTCATATAAACTTTAAGTTTCTCGTAAACCTGGGGACTCCGGTAAACGGAGCCGGGTGAGGGTCGGTGTCTAACAACGGGAACGGCATCAAAGGAAGCGGTTCCCGTGTTGTAAAGAAGCATCCCGGAAATATAAATGAGAGGAACAACGAGGAAAATCCGTTGTCGACGAAGAACAACATAGAGGAGTAACCAAGAGAGACGATTGGGTAAGGTCCGCCCCGGTTGGAACGGGCTGAACCTACCCGACTTCCTACCGTGGCGGTACCTCGGTGACCGGAGTGGCGATGCCGGAGGTGATGGGGTGCTTTGGCCGTTACTAGGTACCCTATTTTTGGGGTGCATTTGAAGAACAAACAAACACCCGAAAAAATGGAAAAACAAAACAAAATTATTTCCTCTGCCTTTTTTTTCAAAATTCCTACCTTACAACTACATCATAGAGGGAGACGAAAGCTTTGCATGTGTTTTGATTGCATGCAAGTGAGGTAAAGCAAAAAAGGAGTACGTGATGTTTTAGAGGTAGGAACAGGGGAGAAGATGAAGGGAAATAGGAAAGAGAATGTTTTTTTGTATTTTGGGCTGGCATCGGTTCGGATTGTATTCGTTTCGAATCTATTTGATTCATTTAGAAGTCTATTAGGTTCTTAAAAATTAATTTGAGAACATTTTCGGTCCAACAAAAATTTGGGTGTTTAATTTATTTTGAGCTTAAGATCAAATTTGGGTAAAGTTTGCAATTTAAGGTTTATTCAGAAATTACGATTTATGATTGAAAATCAATATATATAATTGGAATATATTTTCTTATCCGACAAAATCAAAATCAGTTTCATACGTTCAATAAAAATACTTAAATCGTTCCAATCGCATCCTCAATCAAACATTGATAGTGGAATCAAATTATAACAATGTCATCGACTAAACGATGTTTTCTTAGAATAATTAGATAGAAATCAAAGTTTCCATTAACAGAGATGAATCAGTTCCATCTAATTTAATTAAACCTCCAAAACCCAGAAACAATAAACAAAGCTAATGCATCATTGCAATCGTTCAATCATGGAGAGTGCCCAAAATATCTTCATCTCTATACAAATGAAACCTGCCAAATAAAAACCCCCAGAAAACGATTAACTTCCCAAACCAAACAAGTGAATAAATAAAAAGAGAAGATGAATGAACATACTCTTTGTCGCCAAGCTTGACCTGGGAACCCCCAAACTCAGGCAAGAGAACGGTGTCACCTTCTTTGAACGGAACTGGGATTGCTTTCCCTTCCTTATCTCTCGCTCCCGGACCCACGGCCACCACCTTCCCGGAGTTCAGCTGTTTTTCATTTCCCGATCAGATGAAGCACAACCCTTAAAATTACAGTAAAACGTGGGAAAAGAAGAAGAGAAAGGGAATTACCTTGGTGGATTTCTCGGGGAGGAGAATGCCGGCAGTGGTTTTGGAAGGAGGGAGGATTTTCTCGACGAGAACTCTGTTAAATGTTGGAATCAAGCGCTTCGCCATTTTAGAATTAATCAGAAATTTTCAGAGAATTTTCCAGGAAATGCGAGAGGAAAGGGGGTAGATGGCAAATGATATATGGGGTTCGGGGATTCTAGATCTGGAGGATGATAGAACCTTCTAGGCTCTAGGGTTTTAGTAGGGTTTAGGGGATTCTGAACTTCACATCTGGTTTAACAAACCAAAAAGCCCAAAACGATGGACTTTTAGGGTTTAATTTTCAAGAGCCCAATTATGGAAAAACCCAACATTCTACTATTCCCATTGTCAGGACCTCCACATTGGTAAATGCCACATAACTTTAATATTCCATATCTCTATCATGTAAGTATAAATCATTAAAATTAATTTGAATGGTCAATAGACTTTAGCATGATTAACAAAAATTAAGATATTGGATTTTTAAATGTCAAGTGTGGAGTTCCATTTTAAATAATTCGTACAATTTTGAGTTAATTTAGTCGTTGAATTAATCATACATTTCAATACAAATCTTGATTACTATAATGGTTATGAGTTGAGTTTTTGACTAACATGCACTCGATTTAAAGATTTCACACATCAACTCGCATTTGACCTAACAGATTATGATAATCAATATGATTCGTATCTAATCTGAATTATAGAATAAAAATTCAAATTCAACACAACCTAGTCCGACATAAATTAAAAATTATTATTATTTATTATTATTTAATAAAATATAGAGTTAATTAAAAAAATATAAATTGATAGGAGATATTATAATAATTATTCTATTTTTATTAGACAAAATATGAAGATAATTGAAAATATATATATAGAGAGAGAGTCATTATAGTAATTATACCTAAATATTTAAAATAAAATTAAATTATTATTTTGGGTTGAATATTTCTCACCTTAAACTCAAAACCAACCCCATCCTCAAAAAATATAAGACTCGAACCAAATCAAACCCAAATTTTTCTTTAAAAAAACTCAACCTTATAAGATCTGGTCAGAACCTATCGAATCTGGATCAAATGACCATCTGTAGATATACCCAGAGACACCGATGGGATTACTAAGAGATGTGAGGGGTCCTAACACTTTAAATTTTGTCTCATAATAATATCGATCCCTATTGATTTGAATACATGTCAAATTACATCTTATCACTCTATATTTTGGGTAATTTGACCAGATATTTTTTTTGAGAATTTATCTCAAAAAATAACTCCCTTAGAGAAATATTTTAAAAAATACTCTCATTCAGCTCATGCCAAGGTAAATCACGTTCTATAACATGCGATTCTAAAATTTCGTTCTATAGGGTGCGACTTCGGTCCGATGTAGATTATATTATCCGTTGTTTATTTTTAAAAAAAATAAATTGAAGTCGCATTCTACAGGATGTGACTTCTACGAGAAATTCAAACAACTTGTCGCGATAAGATGAAGTCGCGTTGTGTGGGCCGCGATTTTCGTGTTAATAAATTACGTCGGTTGAAAATTTAATCTCACCCCAACGGGTGCGATTTCTACTATAAATTGGTCCCCCCATTCTACCTCACACAAAAAATATTCACTCTCTCTCAAATCTATTTTCTTTTAATTTTTCGGTTGATTTTTCGTGTTTGATATAATGGTAGGATTAATAAGATTTGATCACAAGCACGTGTTCAATTATTATCGGAGAAATGTAAGTTTTATCCCGTTTTATTTATTTATTTATTTATTTATATATTGTTATTTATTTAAATATGTTTTTATATATTCTTTTATATAGTTTAAATTATACATAGGAGTTTTTTTTAGAATGTGATGAAACGACGTCCGGAAGCAGAGGCGTAACACAATGAGGACCGGTGGGGGCCACGGCCTCTCCTAGAATTGGAAAAATTATAGTTAAGACCCTTGTAATATTTAAAAAATTTAATTCAGCCCCTACAAATTTTAGAAATTTGGATTAAACATCAAAAATTGTGATCGTTTTTAATTAAACTCTTCCTATAATTTTTAAAAATTCTCATTAAGTCTCTCAAATTTTTAAAAATTTTAGTTAGACCCCAAATTTTTTTTAAAGAAAAATTAAATTTAACCCTTCAAAATTATCAAAAATTTTAAATTAAACCACTAAATTTTTTAAAGTTTAAAGTTGGCCCCTCCAAACTCTACCACCAAGTTCCGCCACTATCTGGAAGTTTCTTACAACCGGATGACGAGATCACCGAACTTGTTGATCCAATCGTACTTAGAGCATGCCAGGTTTTTGCACGCATCCAAATTTTTTGGAGGTGCAAAAATAGACATTGATTTGGTAAACGCTCTTTTGGAGAGGTGGAGCCGGAGACACACACATTCCACCTTCCTTGCGACGAGGTGATGATTACCTTGGAGGACGTGTCCCATATCCTGGGTTTGTCTGTTGATGGAAAGTCTATCACTGGTTCCGATGCTGAAGATTGGATGGACCTATGTTTGAGTGGGCTAGGGGCTGCGCCGGAGCGTTTTTACTGCGAAAAAATAAAATTAGTGTGGTTGCAGGATAATTTTGGTAATGTACCCATTGATGCGAGTGAAGATGTGAAGAAGGTAACAATAATTTTTTTAGTGAATATTATTAAAATGATAAATTTTTGGGTTAACTACTGGAATAGCCATTTACGTTTCCCCTAGTACAGAGTTGGTCATCGATTTTGAAAAACGACCAGTAAAGTCACTTACGTTTTCGGGGCGTAAACTTTTGGTCACTCAGCCGTTTATTGTCGTTAAACATTGCTGACCTGGCAGCGAAAAATAAGGGTAAACTATTGCAATAGCCACTAAAGTTTATCACATGTACATTTTTGCTCTCGAATTTTAAAAAATAAACATTATGGTCACTACTGAAAATGTTTCTTTATAATTTCACCATTAAATTTTTAAAAATTTATTTTTCAACCCTAAAACATTACAATCAATTAGTACAATAATATTATAAAGGCTTAAATGAAAAATAAGTGCTCAAAGTATACTTTTTTTAAATTTTAGGTGCCTAAATTACTCATATTTAATAACTAAACTTTCAAATTTCTCATATTTTTTCACCCTAGATTATTTTATTATTATTATAACATAACATGTTATTTTTAAAGTATTTTTCTATTATTGTTTAAATCAAAAATAATTTAAAAATAAAATAAAACTATTTTTATTATTATTAAATTTAAAATATTAAAAAATATTACTTCTTAGAATAATTTAGGTTCTAAAGTATTTTTGTAAAAATAGGTGCTCAAAGTTTCCATAGTTACAATTTTAGGTGTCCGGTTGTTAAATGGATGTTAAAAAAATTTCAACCAATTGGTGCTTAACACGTGACATTAATTTTATTTTTCTTTTAAATTTTTTAATGGAAAATACTCAGATTTTTCAAATTTTTATAAAATCTCAAAATTTTACAAGCTTCACAAAACTGTCCCTAAATCCCTAAAAATATCCAAACTTCTGTCGTCGATTACTGCCGCTTCAGTCGTCGATCGTTGTCGCTTACTACACCTACTTGGTCGCCGGACCAAGGCGACCATTTCTCCTAACATGGCGTCGTCGGAAACCCCCGACGAGTGCAGTCAAACGTCAAACATGAACGTCGAATTCGTTATTTGGAGAGATGCATCACTACTATGAGGTAAAAGATCAAAACCATGAAAAATATCCCCTTAAACCATGCAAATTAACCATAAACAACCCTACCGACCCATGTTCCCATTTTATTCATGTAAAGAAGCATGGCAAGGTAGCGTTTTTAACGCGATTTATACACCGTTTCAGATGCCTTACATACGCCGGTTTTTATACCGTTTTGAAGAGATGCATCACTACTATGAGGTAAAAGATTAAAACCATGAAAAATTATCCCCCAATACCATGAAAATTAACCATAAACAACTCTATCGAGATTTGTTTAAACAACAGGATTAGACGAAAATTGCGTTCTGCAAAACGCGACTTTTGCATATTTCTCGATAAATTCGCGACGAGTCGTTTGAAATTCTCTTGGAAGTCGCATCCTATAGAACGAGATTTTAAAAATCACATCATGTAGAACGCGATTTACCCTGACGTGGGCCAAATGGGACGTCCTTTTCCAAATGTTCCTCTAAGGGGTTATTTTTTCAGATAAATTCTCAAAAGAGAATATCTAGCCAAATTAGCTTATATTTTGAGATTAAATATTTATTAGGAGTCAACTCTACTATATAGCCGTCTAATCCTAGTTGTCCCTACCCAGGGCCGTATTTGGGCCTGGGCAGGAGAGGTGCCCACCCAAAGCCTCATAAATTTTAATAATACCATCTTATATAAATATTAGGGCCCAAAATTTTTACAAAAATTATCTTATAGAAATATTAGCAACCAATCTGTATAAACACAAGGTCCCCTAATTTTATAACAGCTACTCTATATAAAAATCTGGGCCCATAATTATATAAAGCCATCTTTAATTTTTATCGTTTATGGGAAAGCATTTAATTTTTTTAAAAGCTAAGGTGATTACAAGTAGTATATGTTCTGAATATACTCTTAATTATTTGATAATACATGCTCGATCACCGTACTACAGCTGCTAGTATTCGAACTCTTAACCTCTAAGAACAACAACCATTCCCTTAACTACTGAGACAAGTTGGTTCGTGCAGCATTTAATATATTTTTCTGAACATGAAAAGCATTTAATAAATCCTTTGTCACTAATCTAAAAGTTTCATTTTCCAAGGGCACAGCTTTAATATTTAACCATTTAATAATATTGCTTTAATTAATAAATAATAACGGTAATAAGGCTTTAAATAAAAAAAACATCTATTCTGTGGATGACACAACTAATTTGAGCCAAAATAATAACGGTAATAAATATCGAATTTATTTATATAATATTGCTTTATTTACATTGATTTATTATTTACATTTCAATTTCTCACCCATATTTCCTCTTCCAAATTTCTTATTTTATTTACTTATATTTTCATAATTATTATTCACAATGTTTGTGGGTTTTTATTTGATTCTTAAAGATTAAAATCTTTGAGTAATGATGAATTACAAAAATCTTACACAAATTGTAAAATTAATTTCTTATTCGATAAGGAATTTGTGTGATGTTTGTGGGTTTATTATTAAGGCCCAATTTTTAAGTTCGCCTTAGGGCTACCGAAATCTTAGAAAGGGGCATGTACCTACCCATAGATCTATTTTACAATGACTCCATGATTATCTTTTTGCCTAATATGATAATTTATTGCCAATAAAAGAAAGAAAATGCATTGTAAACATCCCATGCTTGTACATTACAACTATGAAATAGACAAGCACCGAAAGATTCACCTTAGACGTCCAGGTTGACATTATCAACGTGGTTTTCTTTGACAAGCAAAGAGGAAATTCCCAGACCACGCATCATGGCACCGCCCACCAGTCGTTCACTCTGGGAGTCTTACATACAGTCAAGCTCCCTCTCCAGTTTTGCTTGTACTCGAGCACGCTCGTTGACGTTTGGGCCACATATGCACGTACGTGTCGAGATGGCAGCCCCGGCAGAGCAGAATCGATTGGCTTCGCCCTTTGCCATCCAAATTGCGGAGATGGGGCTACGGCCCTTTCTGTGGTTCAAAACGTTTCCAATAAAAAGAAAACAACTGAACGCATGTTGTTCAGAGTTCTTTCTGGAAAAGCAAAGAAATGAAAATGGAGTTGGCGCCTACCTTTTGTCCACGTTAACTTTGTTTTTTTGCTTTACAGTATTCTCTCTTTCAAGAACCACATACACTACACTTTGAACGTTTAAATCATCCGGAAAAGTAACCACTCAGTTTTAGAGACTGCAAGTGGCTTGATTTGGATCGATTCGGTTTGCAGAAAAGAATTATCATTGCCATAATAAGAGTTGGTTCGTTATTCTTTAGGAATTTAATAAAAGAGGAAATAAAGAGGAGTTCATCCAATTCATTACCAATAAGCTATCTTACCCAACAGATCATATTCAAAGGTATTTTTTACAATTCAACTATATTTATGCTTCCAATGCAAATTGTAGAGGTTCTAACAAAATAGATAAACATCTTTAATTACTTAATCAATTAAAACTTAAAAGTATCTAGTCCCTTGAAAGTACAGTACATGGACAATAATTTAGGCTTTATTAAATATAAGTTTAATAGTCAAAAAAGTGTCCAACATATACTTTTTGTTTCAGTTTGATATCTAATGTTTTTTTTTGCCACTTTGGTGCCTAACATTTTATTTCGTAACTCGGATTGAGTTTTTCCGTCAACGGTTGTTAATTTTTTTTCGTTATCCAATAAAAACATGCCACATGGCCTATTTTATCAATTTATTTAATTTTTGAATTTCTTTACAAATATAACTACTTAAAAAATTCCCAAAGTTTTAATTTATTTCAATCAAACCCTCAAATCACATCTCCCTCGCTGTACGACATCCCCACACGCCGATGGTTCACCGTTCACCACCCAAGCATCGGGCACCTCACCGTTCAACATCCCCCACCCTCTAGCCGTCGATTAGAAGCCCAATTGGTCTCTTTTTCTTCATTTTTGGATGTTCGTCGACGAAGCAATCGTCGATTCATTCACCGATTTTCGAGGCGGGATGATGAGGGTTTCAGTGGTGGGGGCCGACGAAGGCAAGGGTGGCCGGTGGTGGTTGAATCGGTGGTGAAAGGGGGGGAATTTAGGGATCTAGTGTTTTGGTTTGGGGTTTTTTGTAACCCCCTCGTCCCGGTCTGGTCGGATGACCGGTCCGAGTGGGCCACACGGGGAAAAGTGAAAACCGAAGCAAAACTCGTTAAGGTTCCTCCTCGGTTAACGACCCAGAAAATTTCTTTTAACTTTATCTTGTCTATAGGCATTATTAAATCCTATGTGAAGCACGACAGCGGAAACACAAACAAATCCAACAACGACCATCCAAAACAACTACAAAAACAACTCATTTTAGCCCTTTACAACAGGCCGTATCGAAACGCCCTTGGGGTGTTTCGATACGCCTTGACTTAGTCAACAGGCCAGGGTCAACCTAAAGAGACCGTTCCGAAACGGGGGTGACCTGTATCGAAACGACCCCAACGGTCAACATCTCGTGGTCAACGAGATTTGACCGTTTCGAAACGTCATAGACCCGTTTCGGAACACCTTTATCTCGCCAATTTCTCAAAATTCCAGTAGCAAAAGTGTACCGAAACGGCCCCTACCCGTTTCGAAACGTTCGGCCAAAACAAAGGGGACCGTATCGAAACAGGGTAACCCATTTCGAAACGCCCTCTGTCTGCAGACGGGTTTTAGCTGTTTTAAGGCACAAGGGTGTCCCAAAACTTCACTAAAACCTCCAACAACACTCTAACAACAACTCTAAAGGCAAACCAACATATAAGCATGCTTGAACATCAATACAACAAGGCTAACACTAAGGCACAACAACACAAAGCCATGCATCCATACATATCATTATAGATATCAAGCTTTAACATCCAACACTTAGGCAATTCTAGATATCAAAACACTAGCATGGTTTCAAGCATAACATACATCCAAAAGCCAAATAACAAGCACAAACGAGGAGTCTAACATGCTCCTAAACAACAACCATAGCAACATGATCCAAAAACATCATAATACGATCACATGTCCCATTGCTTGACCATTACATCTAAATTTAAAAGTTCATACTTGGTAGCTAAACAAGCACCACAAGCACACTTGGAGGCCCCCTTCTTGCTCCTAGCAACCCACGAACTAAGGATCTGCATTGTCGAACAAAGAGAGAGCGTAAGCAATAAAGCTTAGTGAGGGCAAGCTCTTTAAAAACAAACCTCGACAATGCAGGGTCCAAGCACGATCTTAGCCAAGGTAAAATACATAATTACCAAGAGTCCACAAGAGCCAACAGTTAAAGATGCATGAACAATATCCAATTAAATGTCATGCTCATAAAGCTCTATTTCACAATATATGTAAACACATATAAACATCCAAATAAAGATCACATATCACAACACATTGATACACATATCAATCAACATTGGCACCTAGCTATGACCCGAATACGCGGATAAACACGTTGGAACTCACATCCAACAACCACTTTACCTCACGGTGGGATTACACTCATCACCGGTCTCGCGGAGGGGATTCCACTCATCCTCACGCCCCGTCGATGGGATTCCACTCATCATCGACTATATATAAACACAATTTCCGGGCGAACCCGTACTCCTCCTTGGTGACTCAACGCCACCAAGGCCACGCGCGAATTTAGACTCATTTGTGTACACTAACATCCTAATGATCGATCATTTGTACTCAAGCATACTAGTGCCAACATTTAACTCATTCCACATTATTCATTTCAATCAATTCCGTGCTTAGCACGTACTCACCATGATCAAAATCATGAACCATTATCATGCATGCCTTAAGCATCACGAATCATGCCTCATCTCACATGTATAACACAATATACATAAGCAACCATATCACAAATCATACGAGGCATAAACATCCATATATATATATATATATATATATATATATATATATATATATATATATATATATATATATATATATATATAAGTTCATCCAATGGCTCTAGATCAAGTTTAGGATTAGGCTACCATCCTAACCCTAACTCTATGTGGGTCTACCAAGCCCAACCTAGTCCACATACTCGAACCAACCATTTAAAAACCACGTAAAACGTTTAACAACTCACCGACTACTCCAAGCTCACCAAACTCTAGCCGATCAAACTCCCACGCTTCCCGGATTCGAATGTGAAGCTTCGCCAACACAAAACCTTGATGCTATGAATCAAACACAAGCAAAACAACCACATTTTAGTCCACAATTCAACTGAGCAAACCTGAAACACAATTTAAGCTAATACTCGACCCAAAACACTCTCCAAACACCATTTTCGAGCAGCCCACAAACTCAGCAAAGAACCAATGTTTCCAACACTTTTAGCACACCTAAGAGCTTCCAAAACAACCCCTAAACATCATACAACCATCAGCTCTCAGATTCCCACACAAAACAACCCCAAATCTCATATTTAAACCCTTCTAAAACCCCCAACAAACTCATATCCGAAATTCTTAATAAGACCAAGTAAAAATCATACATGTTGGACCATTTGGGTTGCTAATAACATAAATAATGATAAGGAATCAAAAGCTTTAACAATGGACATTAAAGTTTGGATTTTTAACTTAGGACTTGAAAAACTCAAAACTCCAAACAATGGGTTTTAATGAAAACTAAAGGTATACACATGAAGATGAAGGTGAGGACAAGTCAAAAACATGTTTACCTTTCAAAAACCTTCAAAGATGAGTGAGGATGGTGATGAAATAGTGAACTCCCATGGAAAGAGGAGTTGTCGTTATGTTTGAATGAGGGAGGGGAAAAAGATGAGAAAAATGTGGGTGTTTTATTTGTTGTGTTTTATTTTTAAAGTCAAAAGACTCATTTACCCTTAATGAAATGGAATATTCACAATAGTATGAAAACCATGGCTATTGGGTTTAAATCAAAATAGGCCCAACACAAATTATTTTGAAAGCAAAACCCGAACATTATTTTAATTATTTAATTCACCCGACCCCTAAACCCGGGTGTTACATTTTTAGAGAAATTAAAGATTTTATAATTTTTAGAAAAATAAAAATGATAGAAAATACCAGAATATGCCACGTGACATGTTTTTATTAGATAACAGAAAAATTTTAACGACCGTTGACGAAAAAAACCCAATCTGAATTACAGAATGAAACGTTAGGCATCAAAGTGGACAAAAAAAACGTTAAGCACCAAACTGGAACAAAGGGTATAGGTTGGGCACTTTTTTGACTATTAAACCTTAAATATACTTGGACAATAAGATAACGAGTCAAATAACATCCAAATATATGTGCAGTAAGTAGGGTTGTAGGAGTGAGCAAAATTTGACTTGACTCGAAAAAAATTAAAATTTTCGACTAGATTTGACATGAAAAAATTCTACTCAACTTAACTTGACTCGTAATCTCTTAAACTCAACTCTACTCAGAAAATTTTCTTATGAAGTTTAAGTTATGGAATAAGAATTCAAATAATTCAAAAATTTTTGTCATTAATGGATCGATTTTCAAGTTCAAGTCGAGTCACTCAACTTTGCCTAACATATATATTGCATATGAATATATATATATATATATATGGTTATATAAAACCATTTAAATTGGAACCAATTAGTATCATAACATTATAAATATTTATGATTATATTTGAACATAAACTCGACTCGATTCGCAAAAAATCAAATAAAATTTGAGTTATAAAATATGACTCATAAACTCGACTAACTCAAAAAAAAACTACTCGACTCGATCGAATACTCACCCTTAAGTTTATCACGACTCAACTACTAATTGACATTTCGTTGATCAATTTGCGACGATGAAATCGATAGTGGTAATTGACACAATGGCAATAGAGGATGGGTTTAAAGATTTGATGATTTAAGATAAGGAATTTGGGGGTGTTATGAAAAAAATGGGAACGTTGGGATATTTTTGAGAAAATTAAATGGAATTAAAAAAATAAGTTATTTTTAATGTATTCATTGGATGACAAATTCTTTTAATATAATTTTTTAAGCATAAATATTTTATACAGGGGTTGGAACCTGAAAATTTCCACAAGCGCTTTAGTTGTAGGATATACATCTGTTCAACTTTTTTAATCTTTTCAAAAAGAGCACACACAACATGTATTACTGGTGCTCAAACCCGAGTTCCAAGGGATGATAAACATCTATCTTTGCCACCAGGACACAAGGGGATGAACAATTTTTTTAATATAATTAATATTAAAATATAACAAAACTAAACATTAAACATCTATCCTGCTAAAAAAATTATACATAAAAACTATAACTTAAACGCTAATTTTATATAATAAAACATTAATAACACCCGTAAGTTATAGTATTCATTTTGATTCGAATGCTATTTCATTTTGTAGTAACTAAATCAGTTTATAATAAAAATCCTTATCGTAAGTTGTATAATTCAATTTATAATTAAAAATAATCGAATCAAGCAACTCAAGTCCAAAACTTCAAATCAATGAATGATAAATATGTATATATAACGTCAAAATACCTTTATGATTGCATCAACCTTTCTGTTGTTTGTATGTATTTGCCTTTGTATGCTTTAATTTCTGTAAGAGATAACTCCTAACACTTTTAAGTTGCCCCATGAAAAAGATTGAAAGTTAAATCTTAACAAGAATTTGAGTATTATTTAAATTTTTAGCCATAGTTTCACCATCTGAATGAAAGAAGAAAAAAACATGTCAAAATGTTGTATTCGACTCGTAAAAAAAATAAATAGAGTGTCGAAATTGATCTTTATGAAGTATTTATATTCGACACATAATTAATTTAACATTTGCATGGTGTTAATAATTTATATTATATGTAACAATCAATCATACAAAGTTTCATTCATGGGTGACAGTTAACACTAATGGATACTTTTGCTTCTTTTGGTGGGTACAAGCGGCTTTATAATATAGATGATATGCATTTACAAATCAAAGTTCAAGCTTTTAAAAAGCTTTACCCATTTTGTAAACCATGGATAATTGTACATGTTTTTGGATTGGGTAAGGAAAAACAAGTGATAGGATGCTTATGCAGAGATGATGTAATCATCGACATAACCATATTGACGCTTGTCGGATCAAGTTCGAGTTTTGTAAATGAAAAAGAACGAAAATTTTATTATGTTCAGAATTTGGCTTGATTCGACTTTAAATATAATAAGACTTAATGTGACTATTGGATACCAAGGGTTGTGACTGAACGCAATCTTTTTCCGAGTTTGGCACAAGTAGGTTTTAAGTAGAAGATTTTTTTTGTTTAACCATCAGTATCCGACTTATTGTCCAACTAATCTGGAGTGGGTTTTGTATAGGCTCAATATAGAGGCGGGCGACCCTTTCAGCCCTTTTTTTTTCATTTACAGCATCCGAATTCTAACTCTGATCTTACTTAACGAATCTAGTATCTCATCCCGCTAAATCAACTTATTGTTAGTAAAAGTTCTTTTTTTCTTTTTGCTCGTCTTTCCAAAAGGCGATTTGTAAGGCAGCATTTGCCTTTAAACTAGGTCCTTGCAAGATTCTTTTGAGAGTCGTTTTTGATATGAAATTGGCCGGTTTGTTAAGGTCCTAGTGTGAGGTCCCTTTTTAGGGATTCTTTATTATCCCCTCCAAGATCCCCTTGCACTTTGTTGATGATGATGAGTTATGGGACGTAGGTCCATTCTGAGATACCAAGAATCTACCTTTAAGTCTTAAGCTGGTCTGGTCTGGTCCAATGTTCATCATTGTCTTAGTTCTTCATCACCTTCAATGCTGGAGTGTTTGAAAGAACGATAATGGGTGGCGCATTAGTGCTCCTTGTCACCCAATACCACTAGGGGTGTAATGAGCAGAGTCGAGATCAAGTAGTGCTCAGCTACTAGGCTCGTTAAGAACTCGAGCTGAGTTCGAGCTCGCGACTTATCTTGTCTCATTTACAATCTATTCAGAATAATAATTATGATTATTCAACAATATACATTTTAGTTCACTTTAATTTTTAAAAAATTAATATATTATATTTTCGAGTTGTTCAACTCAGCTTGTTAAGAACTCGAGCCGAGTTCGAGTTCGAGTAGAGTCCAATTGAATTGAGTATTGATTGAATCGGACTCGAGTACTCGTGACATGTCTCGTCTCATTAACAACCCTAAATGCCACAACTCAACTTGACCCATCCATTATTAAGTTTAATTTGGATCATATTCAGTCCCGATGATAGATCTAGGTAACATAGTTTAGGGGTTAGATTTTTTTCAAAAATTTCAAGTTATTTAACTAGAACTTTCAAATGATTTGGGGTTTAATTAAAAATTTAAAGAAAATTTTCATAACTTTTGAAGGGTTTATTTAAAAAGATTAAAAGTTTTGGGGCTTAACAAGAAATTTTAAATAATTGAGAGGGCTTAATTAAGGTTTTAAAAATCTCAAGGGATTAAATATAACTTTTCTAAAATGGGGGCTTTCCCTTCGAGATGATAAGCCCATTTGACTTCATGTACATACTAGAAAAAGATGCACATACTGAACAATAGCTACATGGCATGTGCTCACTATGAACTTTTTAAATTCTACGGTTTTAATTTTTATGAATTTATATTTAAAGATAATAATTTTTACAAATTGTATGTCTATCTTTAAAAATATTTTTAAATTCGTCATTGATCATGTATCGTTACACATCCGTTTGTATCGGCTCTATACTCCAAAACACAAGATACACAAGGTTTTCAGGCTGCAGCTTCCCTAAACGTTGAAATTAAGTACTTTTAAAACAATATTTTTAAATATTTTTTGGACTAATTATCATTATAATTTTAATCTTAATCTTACTTAGAGATGAGAATTAAAAGGAATGAGATTTTAAGAGAAACAATATATACTCTTAGTAGGTCTAAAACTTATAACTTAAAAAATACGAAGGAAACAAAGATTAGCAACTTTATTAATCGGTCAAATATATTTGTTCTTTTAATATTACTTTTTAAACTATCAAATGACCTAACTATATGATAATAATTGAACCAAAAAGAGCAAATGAAACTATATCCAATGAGAGGAATTATAGTGTCGAGTTGGCAACTTGGCATATCTGATCGGGCACGATTTCCCCCCCTTTTTATCTTTGTAACACCCGTGTTTTGGGGCTAGAAGTTAGTCGGGTTAGTTGGTTCGAGTCGGTAAAATTTATTTTAATCAAATTGACCTTAGTGTGAGCAAATTGAGTTTAGAAAGAAAGGGAGGGATCATTTTGGTAATTTAACCAAAATAAAAATAATGACAACCTTATCATAAGATAAAGCTATCATCTTTCTCATTTCCTCCCCTCCCCACCGTGTAAAACATCCCAAACTCTCCCAAACCCAAATTTGATAATTCATCAAATTTCTTCATCAATTCAAGGGGTTTTTGAAAGGTAATTATGTTTTCTTAATCTCCTCTTTATCCTCTATCTATCTATAGTCTTAGATTTCAAAGTTATGGAGTTTTGAAAATTAGGGTTCATATTAAAGTTGGATTTTTTAAGGGGTTTTTCATCTTGTTTTGATAAATTGAGTTGGGGCTTTGTTTAATCATGTTAAAATACACATAATATGTTAAAATGAGTAATTTTGGGTAAAAATCCGAAATTGGGTCTTGGTGGATTTTTAGGAAGGTTTTTAGATGAGTTTGGGTATGATTAATGTTGGAATTTGAGGGTTGATGTTAGAGTAATAGTTGGGGGTTGTTTTGGAAGTGTTTGAATGTGTTAAAAATGTTGAAATCACAAGTTTTGGACTGTTTTTCATGGCTGCTCGGATTTGGTGATTTTGGGGATTGTTCATGGCTTAAATTGTGTGTTTAATGTTGGAAATTGGGGGTTGATGGTTATACTATAGTTGGGCAGTGTTTTGAACATGTTTAAGAGTGTTTTGGATGACTACAATTCTGATTTTTGATGGGTTTTTGTGGAAGTACGAAAATGAGAAATTGAAGAATGAACTTGGCTTTGAATTGTGAGAATTGAAGTGGATTTGTGTGTTGATGTTAAACTTTGGGTTTGTGACTGATTTTGAGGTTAATATATTGTTTTTGAATGGTTAGAAGCAAGAGAAATCAATGGTGAAGCTTCGGGCTCGAATCCGGAAACTTGGATGCTTGGTAGGCTTGTCGGCTTGTGCTAATGAAGTAGTCGGTGAGTGGTTAAAATATTTTAAATGGTTTTGAGCAATTGGTTCGAGCATGTGGACTAGGTTGAGATTGGTAGACTCACCTAGAGTTAGGATTAGGGTGGTAGCCTAATCCTAAGCTTTAGTTAGAGACATTGGATGATCTCTTTAATTAATGTTATGCCTCATGATGAATTGTGTTAAGATGATTATGTATAATGTGTTATACATGTTGTTGAGGCATGGTTTGATGCATTGCTATGCATGTAGTTTGGATTGTAAATTGTGTATGATGATGTTGAGTTTAATATGATGTAAGATGCCATATTATTACTCTTGAACATGACATTATGATAATACGTTGTTGAGATATTTGATGTTGAGCTTAATATGATGTAAGATGCCATATTATGACTCTGAATATCAAAGGTTGTGGAATTTGATTAATATTGGCACTAGTATGCTTGGGTACAATGATCGATCATTAGGATGAGTGTGCACACAAATTGAGTCAAAACGTACGTGGCCTTGGTGGCGTTAAGGCACCAAGGAGGAGTACGGTGATGTAATATTCCACCAGAAATTTATATATATTCTACGTGATGATGAGTGGAATCCCATCCGTAGGGCATGTGGCGATGAGTGGAATCCCGTCCATGCAAGACCGGTGATGAGTGGAATCCCACCGAGGTAATGTTGTTGTTGGAAATGCGTTCCAACATGTTATCCGCGTATTCGAGTCATAGCTAGGTGCCAATATGAGAAAGTATGTTTATGCCAATATGAGATTATGCATACATGCTAATATGAATTGATATGTGTATCAATGTGATATGAAATGTGAATTTCAAATGTGAAGTGATATATGATTTGGTTAATGCATTGAGGTATATATATATCGTTGTAAGTTGAGCTTATAAGATGTTGAGCATGACATAATGTTGATTATATGTTCATGCATCATGTTCATTTTGGTTCATGTGGATCAAAGATAAAGTCATGTATTTCATCATGATAATTGCTCGAGCTTGGACCCTGTATTGTCGAAGGTTTGTTTTATGAGCTTACCCTCACTAAGCTTTTATGCTTACGCTCTCTTTTGTTCGACAATGCAGATAAATAGCTTGTGGGTGGCAAGGGAAAGGAAAGGTCTTCAAGTGTTGCTTTTGGTGAGCTCAATGTATGATTTATAAATTAAAAGATTGTAATAGTAAAGCAATGGGATAAGTGTTGTGTGTCTTGATACTTTGATGTGTGTTGATTTGGTTTGGCACTTAGATGCCTTGTTTGATTTGTAAATGTCACTTATGATGCATGCCTTGATGAATGCTTGAGTGATGTATGTTGGTAGATATTTAAATTGCTTATCATGTGTGTTGGACATATGTCTTGTGAGGATGCCTAAGTGTATGGATGTTGAAGCATGAGACCTTATGTGCTTGCTTGCTTTCTTTTGATTGAATGCATGATTTTCCTTAGTTGATTAAGGTATGCTCATGTTGAGTATCATGTATGAAAGGTTCTTAATGTATAATTTACCATGTATGTATGATGGTTCATAATCATGCTTTGAATATGTTGAAGTTGGGAGTCTTGCAAAACAGGGCGTATTGATACACTAAAGTGCTGTATCAATACACTCTTGCATAAATGGCAGATTTTTGGTCAGGCGTATCGATACACTAGGGTGTATCGATACAGTCCCAACTCTCTGTTTTTTTAGGAGTGGTGGAGTGTGGGTCGTATCGATACGGTGACTAAGCGTATCGATACGGTTTGACCTAGTTGACCAATAGCTGTATTGATACACTCGAGAGTGTATCGATACACTATAGCTGTATTGATACACTAGAGAGTGTATCGATACACTATAGCTGTATTGATACACTAGAGAGTGTATCGATACACTATAGCTGTATTGATACACTAGAGAGCTGTATTGATACGGCATGCTTAGAAAGAATAAATGGGTTGTTTTAATATGCAGATTTGGTGGGTCGTTGATATATCGTTCGTGTTTCCGCTGCCGTGCTTCACTTAGGACTTAATAATGCATTTAGACAAGATTAATTAATGGAAAAAAAAATAGGGTTGCTAACCGAGGGGGAACCTTAACGGGTTTCGCTTCGGTTTTCCCCGTGTGACCCACTTGGACCGGTCATTCGGCTAGACCGGGATGAGGGGGTTACATTTGTTGGCATCAGAGCTTAAGGTTTCCGAGACCTTGGGCAGGTAAGTGAAGTAAGTTATGTTTTATGATTGATATGCACGGTGTTTGCTTATCATGTAAGCATGTTGCTTGTTATTCGAGTATGCTGAAATGAATGATTGCTTGCTTTGTAAGTATGATTGCTTGTGTGACAAGTATGTTGATTGTTTGTTTAAAAGCATGTTGCTCGTTACCCGTGTATGCGGTGATGTGTGATTGTTTGATGGAGAAGGTATGTTGTTTGATCGTACGCATATGTTTGCTTGTTTAGCAAGTATGCCTTGTAATATGCATGATTGAGCGTGTATGTGTGTTGAGTTGCTTGAAGCATGTTGAGTAGAGTCCCATTGCTTCTATTACATCGGAAAAAGAGATTTTAAGTGAGGAAATCATACTTAAGCCACTTGGACCTTTTCCTTTGCTAACCCAGTTTGTATGTTAATGTGTTGTTGTTGTTGTTGTTGTTAGTTTATTGCTTCTTGGTAAGTTTGAGGTCAAGGCATGGATTGTGAATCTGTAAGTGGAAACGGTGGATTCTGAAAAAGGTGAATGATGTTGAGGGAGTTCATCACTTTAGTCAGGGAAGTATGGTTATACCAGAGTTGAGGTACAAATTGTTTGACTGAGTTAGTGTGTATATGGGTTGGTTCCTGTTGATGAGGAACGATGTGATTCGTTCTGGTGTTAGTGGTGAAAGAGGTGACGACCTATGAGTGGGAGTCAGAGTGATATCGATGTCATAGTAGATAAGCCTTGGTACAGTTTTGAGCTTGTTCCCTTCTGGTTGATTCTAAATCTGTACATTGTTAGCAAGCATGCAAGTATGAATGAGCCGATGAGGTGTCAGAGGTAGGTATGAGTACCTTAGTTCTTTGGGGCGAGATCAGGGTAATGGTCTCGTTTGTGTAATCTGAAATTCAGAAATGCTAGTTGGTGATCGTTGGGATTCAGCCTAGGGTTTTCATACAAGACAGTCGTTCAGTGTCCGTGAGTGGAAATCAATATGTGTGATTGGGCCAGTGTGCGTCTGAGTTGTCTTCCAGCAAGAAGGAGAGATGAAGTTACTTCCGATATAGTTGAGCCGAGAAGGAAGTCTTGAGCTTTAAATTCGGATTGTTTGGTAGTGGGATGTTTTGAGTCGTCAGGACCGATGTTACAGAACAAGTTCAAGCATAATTGTTTGTGTGCGATTAGAACTGCATTTTGAAGTTTCGAGATGCTCTAAGAATATTCTAGAAGAATCAGATTTTGTTGAAGAACCAGTCTGAAAACAAGAGGGTCGAATACTATCAGCTGTACACAGGTGTAGTTGCAATTTCCACGGATACTTCCTTTTGTGTGAGCATGTAAGAAAATTTGATGTACGTGTTGAGACCTTGGAAGTAGGGACACATGTGACTAGACCTTGTGGTGAGATAGTGGTGGTCAAAAAAAAGTGCAGAAGATGTTTGTTGATGGTTCAAGGTTATGTGTATGCAGTAGATGTGAAATGATCGTCTTCCTACAGTTTTGAGGTACGTTTTGACAAGGTTTGGCTTGAAGAGCACAGAGTTAGTGTATACGTTGAGATAAAGATAGAAAGTTGCCTTGAAGTTGCAGGTCTCAGTGGGACTGTAGTAGTAGGCGAGGGTGTGAACTTCTTATTGAATGGTTGATCCAGCTGTGGAGGTCGAAGATTGATTGAGTTTAGTTGGCAGACTTGTTTGGCAATTGTGATGGATTTGATTTTTGAACGAAGATTAGACCGCAGAATGTTAGTATAGTTTGTGTTTTCCTACAAGTGTTTACAAGAATTACCCAGTTTGTCTCTTGATAGAGAAGAAGAGTTCGTCATGGAGACCGTTTCCGAGATTGCTTCTGTTTTGTTAGCTCTGTAACTTATGAATCCCGGAAGAATTGAGAATGTTGAAGAATCAACTACGAGAACTGTTAGGCCTTAGATTCATTAGGCTTAGTGCATCATCTTAGAGTATGATAGTACAGTTTGTGAAGAAGAAAGAGCGGCAGTACGAGAATGTGTTGAGATTTCAGACAGTTGAAACCAGTGGCAGCGAATGATTAGTATCCGCTTCCGAGTGTCAGCGATTTGTTGATCAGTTAGTGGGTGCTTCAGTCTTTCTGAAGATTAATTCGAGATTCGTTTACTACCAGTTTAAAGTGAGAAAAGTTGAAGTATCGAAGAAGGCCATGACGAGCTTTGAAGTTAGTGGGGTAGCACCTTTTAGAAAATCAGTTGTATGTCAAGTTACGCAACGTGAACTTCGAGTTAATGAAGATGTTCTCCTAGGACATGCAGATCAGCCGAGTGCATTAGAGTAAATCCTAACTATGCAGAAGAAGATGTGAGTTGGAAGAAACTGAAGACTGTGACAGATTGCTACATAAGAATGTCCAGTTGTGTGGCCAGATGCGAGACAACGAGCCCTTGAGGAACCGAAAGAAACTTTGAAGAGAGCTTCGACCTTGATCCGAAAAAAAAAATTGAACCATAATGATGAGTTGCATGTAGTGTTAGGTTGTATGCTTATGCGAGACAGAAGATTGTGGCTTGTTCATCGAGATAGTGGGAAGACCGTGAAAAGAGTTATCCGGTATGAGACATAGAGTTAACTACAGTTGTAATTGCCTCGAAGATTTGGAGACAAGCTTGTGTGGTAAGAAATGTACAGTGTGTATGTACATATCATCAGAACCTGAAATATTTGAAGACTTAGGAAGGGTAGAAACTTGAACAACATGAGTTGTTAGAATTGCTTGAAAACTGCAATATTGAGATTGGGTACTATCTGAAGAGAGTCTACGTGGTAACCGATGTTCCGAGTTATTTTGTTGTCAGATTTGTGGTTGAGTTGCGAGATGTAATTGCCGAATTCAGTTTATCGAATGATAACAGTTTTGTGGCTGAATTTCATGTTAAACCTACTTTGAGTCAGATACTTGAAGAGAAACAGTTGCAAGACAGGTTCTTGGCACCTCACGTGCAAGACATAACAGAGGAAAGAACTTCAGAATACATCTTCAGAGATGATAAAGTTTTGCTTTTTAGAGACAGGATAGTTGTACCGATTGACATAGTGTTTTGAGACGTATTGTGTTGGTCGAAGCAAACGGTAGTTCATTTGTATAGCATCTGAGTAGTGTAAAGACGTATTATGGGTTGAAGATATGTACTTTTGGATTGAGTTGACGGATGATGTTGTTCAACATGTGAGTAAGTGTGTAATTTGCCAGCGTATCAAGACCGAACGTCAGTTTTCTTCTAGTTTGTTGCATCCGTAGAGGATTATTAATGGAAGTGAGTAATAGAGATCCGGGGTTCCAACTAGATTACTTTTGAAGGTGTCTGTATAGTGTTTGGTTACCTGTTGAAGTCAGATGGTCAGTTAGAGAAAGTTATGGGTCGAGTATTCAAGAAATGTGGTATGAGATTGTTGAATCGGGCTAGTCCCGTTGTTTATCTGTTACGGTTTCCACCAGAGTTAGAAAGAGGGTTGTGATGTGTCTGTGTATCTACAATTCAGAAGTGTGAGTCAGAATTGTTCTGTGCTATGTTTGTTGAAGAGATTGAGTTGAGTTTGAAATTTGCGTGGAACGAAGAATCAATTGAGATCTTGGTGTTAGATAGCTGTTGTTGCGTGGTAAGTCTACAAGTTGGTTAGTATGTTGTGGTGAGAGAGGAATGTGTGGAGGAGCATGTTTCAGTGACTCTTCCTGTTCGATGAATTTCGAGGACGAAATTTCCTTAAGTGGGGGAGAGTTGTAACACCCGTGTTTTGGGGCTAGAAGTTAGTCGGGTTAGTTGGTTCGAGTCGGTAAAATTTATTTTAATCAAATTGACCTTAGTGTGAGCAAATTGAGTTTAGAAAGAAAGGGAGGGATCATTTTGGTAATTTAACCAAAATAAAAATAATGACAACCTTATCATAAGATAAAGCTATCATCTTTCTCATTTCCTCCCCTCCCCACCGTGTAAAACATCCCAAACTCTCCCAAACCCAAATTTGATAATTCATCAAATTTCTTCATCAATTCAAGGGGTTTTTGAAAGGTAATTATGTTTTCTTAATCTCCTCTTTATCCTCTATCTATCTATAGTCTTAGATTTCAAAGTTATGGAGTTTTGAAAATTAGGGTTCATATCAAAGTTGGATTTTTTAAGGGGTTTTTCATCTTGTTTTGATAAATTGAGTTGGGGCTTTGTTTAATCATGTTAAAATACACATAATATGTTAAAATGAGTAATTTTGGGTAAAAATCCGAAATTGGGTCTTGGTGGATTTTTAGGAAGGTTTTTAGATGAGTTTGGGTATGATTAATGTTGAAATTTGAGGGTTGATGTTAGAGTAATAGTTGGGGGTTGTTTTGGAAGTGTTTGAATGTGTTAAAAATGTTGAAATCACAAGTTTTGGACTGTTTTTCATGGCTGCTCGGATTTGGTGATTTTGGGGATTGTTCATGGCTTAAATTGTGTGTTTAATGTTGGAAATTGGGGGTTGATGGTTATACTATAGTTGGGCAGTGTTTTGAACATGTTTAAGAGTGTTTTGGATTACTACAATTCTGATTTTTGATGGGTTTTTGTGGAAGTACGAAAATGAGAAATTGAAGAATGAACTTGGCTTTGAATTGTGAGAATTGAAGTGGATTTGTGTGTTGATGTTAAACTTTGGGTTTGTGACTGATTTTGAGGTTAATATATTGTTTTTGAATGGTTAGAAGCAAGAGAAATCAATGGTGAAGCTTCGGGCTCGAATCCGGAAACTTGGATGCTTGGTAGGCTTGTCGGCTTGTGCTAATGAAGTAGTCGGTGAGTGGTTAAAATATTTTAAATGGTTTTGAGCAATTGGTTCGAGCATGTGGACTAGGTTGAGATTGGTAGACTCACCTAGAGTTAGGATTAGGGTGGTAGCCTAATCCTAAGCTTTAGTTAGAGACATTGGATGATCTCTTTAATTAATGTTATGCCTCATGATGAATTGTGTTAAGATGATTATGTATAATGTGTTATACATGTTGTTGAGGCATGGTTTGATGCATTGCTATGCATGTAGTTTGGATTGTAAATTGTGTATGATGATGTTGAGTTTAATATGATGTAAGATGCCATATTATTACTCTTGAACATGACATTATGATAATACGTTGTTGAGATATTTGATGTTGAGCTTAATATGATGTAAGATGCCATATTATGACTCTGAATATCAAAGGTTGTGGAATTTGATTAATATTGGCACTAGTATGCTTGGGTACAATGATCGATCATTAGGATGAGTGTGCACACAAATTGAGTCAAAACGTACGTGGCCTTGGTGGCGTTAAGGCACCAAGGAGGAGTACGGTGATGTAATATTCCACCAGAAATTTATATATATTCTACGTGATGATGAGTGGAATCCCATCCGTAGGGCATGTGGCGATGAGTGGAATCCCGTCCATGCAAGACCGGTGATGAGTGGAATCCCACCGAGGTAATGTTGTTGTTGGAAATGCGTTCCAACATGTTATCCGCGTATTCGAGTCATAGCTAGGTGCCAATATGAGAAAGTATGTTTATGCCAATATGAGATTATGCATACATGCTAATATGAATTGATATGTGTATCAATGTGATATGAAATGTGAATTTCAAATGTGAAGTGATATATGATTTGGTTAATGCATTGAGGTATATATATATCGTTGTAAGTTGAGCTTATAAGATGTTGAGCATGACATAATGTTGATTATATGTTCATGCATCATGTTCATTTTGGTTCATGTGGATCAAAGATAAAGTCATGTATTTCATCATGATAATTGCTCGAGCTTGGACCCTGTATTGTCGAAGGTTTGTTTTATGAGCTTACCCTCACTAAGCTTTTATGCTTACGCTCTCTTTTGTTCGACAATGCAGATAAATAGCTTGTGGGTGGCAAGGGAAAGGAAAGGTCTTCAAGTGTTGCTTTTGGTGAGCTCAATGTATGATTTATAAATTAAAAGATTGTAATAGTAAAGCAATGGGATAAGTGTTGTGTGTCTTGATACTTTGATGTGTGTTGATTTGGTTTGGCACTTAGATGCCTTGTTTGATTTGTAAATGTCACTTATGATGCATGCCTTGATGAATGCTTGAGTGATGTATGTTGGTAGATATTTAAATTGCTTATCATGTGTGTTGGACATATGTCTTGTGAGGATGCCTAAGTGTATGGATGTTGAAGCATGAGACCTTATGTGCTTGCTTGCTTTCTTTTGATTGAATGCATGATTTTCCTTAGTTGATTAAGGTATGCTCATGTTGAGTATCATGTATGAAAGGTTCTTAATGTATAATTTACCATGTATGTATGATGGTTCATAATCATGCTTTGAATATGTTGAAGTTGGGAGTCTTGCAAAACAGGGCGTATTGATACACTAAAGTGCTGTATCAATACACTCTTGCATAAATGGCAGATTTTTGGTCAGGCGTATCGATACACTAGGGTGTATCGATACAGTCCCAACTCTCTGTTTTTTTAGGAGTGGTGGAGTGTGGGTCGTATCGATACGGTGACTAAGCGTATCGATACGGTTTGACCTAGTTGACCAATAGCTGTATTGATACACTCGAGAGTGTATCGATACACTATAGCTGTATTGATACACTAGAGAGTGTATCGATACACTATAGCTGTATTGATACACTAGAGAGTGTATCGATACACTATAGCTGTATTGATACACTAGAGAGCTGTATTGATACGGCATGCTTAGAAAGAATAAATGGGTTGTTTTAATATGCAGATTTGGTGGGTCGTTGATATATCGTTCGTGTTTCCGCTGCCGTGCTTCACTTAGGACTTAATAATGCATTTAGACAAGATTAATTAATGGAAAAAAAAATAAGGTTGCTAACCGAGGGGGAACCTTAACGGGTTTCGCTTCGGTTTTCCCCGTGTGACCCACTTGGACCGGTCATTCGGCTAGACCGGGATGAGGGGGTTACAATCTTTCTTTTAACCATTACGCCTAACATAACATTTTCTTAATGGCTCTTTTAGGTCCTTAGAGAATCAATTTTCATTGACCAAGACTTTATAATTAGATAGTTTTGAGTATGCGAGAAGGGTTTGATGATCAGAGTACCCACTTTTTAAAAGTGGGGCACCAAAAGAAGTATAATTTAAAACAAACGATTTCTATCCATTACAAAGTAGTATATGTTCAAGATCTCTAAAGAGCGTTGTCTTCACCTAAATTTCCCTCCTTCCCTCTAGGTAGAAGTAGAATAATTTTTTTTTTAAAAAGTAATAAAGAGTTTAATATTCCTTAAATAAGATTGAATTTTATTGAAAAAATAACAATGCTAAAATCATTCTGTTTCAGTTTAAAAAATTTATCCTATTCAATTTTAGATATAATCTTATGAACATATACTATCTTGTAATGGATAGAAATCGTCTGCTCCAAATTATGCCTCCTTTGGTGCCCCACTTTTAAAAAGTGTGTTTAGGATTTAGGGTTCAAGATTTAAGGTTAGAGGTTGTTATTAGGGTTTAGGAAATTAGGAGTATGATGTATTTTTTAGAGTTTATGATTTAAAGTTTAAGATATGAAAATTGGAGTTAGAATGTAGAATTTAATTTTTAAGTGTTTTTTTAGTGTGGGACATAAAAGAGACAAAAAAAAAATTTCCTTTCTAATAACTTTTAGACTATTAAAAAATTAAATATAATCGGAGTTTAATAATTACTCAACATTAGAAAGTATAAAATATATATATATATATATATATATATATATATATATATTGTATCTTTTTCACCTTCTCGAATCGTAAGATCATACCTATATCACGAACCTACATTTGTTTTTTCCATTTTGACCAAGTAGAGAGAATTAGGAAGTGAACAAGTATGGTTGATTTTCCCATAACTTCAGTCTACACTTTCCTTTCTCTTCTAGCCTAAAATGTAAAGGTTTTTGGAATTCATTTCAATAATTAGTTTTTTTTGTTGGTTTAACCACAATATCTAAATCATTAGAGGATTAATTTAAATTGAATACTGCAGAGATTTTTATGTGGGTAAATTTTTCAATCTAATTTGTTTCATTCACAACGTTAGTATTTAAATTTCTAACCTTTCTTAAAAAATCTAGTGTCTCATCCCACTAAACCAACTAATTGTTGGTGAATTCATTTTAAATTTATATATATATATATATATATATTGAAAGGAATAGATGAACGTTGTTAAAAACCTTAATAGATTTTTACCAACCCAACACCGAATATTAATATTGGATTACGGATAAAGGAAAAGAGTACCTAAAAATTTTATTCATACCCAAATTCATTACAACATCCCTGTATAGTACAAAACCAGGCCAACACTTACACGACAACCAAAAGGTCAGTGCTGCCACCTTATACATCCAATTTCAAGGAACACAAAATCATAATAGACATCAGTGCAATTAGAGTGCGAAGTAACTCTAATCAAATTAGTTTATTCTAATTTACTACTCATTCATTATATTTAGGAATTGAGGTGGTACTTATAGGATAAGGTGGAGAAGAACATGAGTAAGAAAAGCAAAAAGTCCAATTGAAAATCTTTGTATTTTCTATTACAATTCCAACCTCACAATTAAATGGCTGCTATCCTCCCAAAAAAAAATTGCTTAAAGTTTTGTTTTGGTATCTTGTGTGATATTATGGTACTATTTGTTCATTTGTTCTTTAGCCTTTTGTTAACACAGACGTTGTAAATAAACTGTTCGAACTCAGATCTTTTAGAGAGAACAATATTCTCTTTTGTTTTGTACCTTATAAGTTTTAAATTAGATTGACATTAAAATTTTATGTGAACTTTATTTTTTTAACAATACCTACAACGTAAGGGAAGAGGGATGGAAAAATACTCTGATGGGTATTGAACCCAGGACCTAGAGGAAAAGAGGGATTAAACGAAAGGCTTAACTATTTGGTCCAACATTTAACGACTATATAAACTTTGTTTCAAATGTATAATATTATATGAACTTTCGTTTGTACAAATACATACACAAACCTTTGTTTAATTATACAGAATTTTTAAAATATATATATATGTTTTATATTGAATATATATAATTATTTATGTATATAGTATGTGATCTAAAAATACAGCTCAAAAAACATTCAAGCACAGTAAAATGGAGTAATCATTGCCAACAAATTTTTATTTATATATTTGAAAAAACTCAATTATTTTTCAATTATTAATATTTGACTTATTAATTTACTAATTCAGATAGAATTTTATAAATATTTAACATGAGATAATTCTTTCAACCCAATTCTCTTTATTTATAGTATAGGAATTTGAATCTCTGATTTAATTAAGGACTTAACATTTCATCCGATTATTCGTGATTTAATTATTTTTTAATCTGAGTTCACTGGAATACTGTAACGTGGTGAGTCGTGAGCAAGTCGATTTGTCACCTATTGTAGTCAAATAATTATTCTCAACATTTGAATCGTCTTCTCTCAACCACTACCAAATTCAATATAATTATGATTAGTTCTGTTTGTTCATTATTTGAGTTCTAGCTCATGATTATGAACGGAATGGCCCAGTGTGAATGGCTCTGTTTTATTTGATTATCGATAATAAGAATGGACGCATCATTTTATGTTAGAGAGTGAAGTTATAGAATTCTAAGGGGTGAAATAAGTTTTTAATAAAAAATATATAAAAATTTCTAAAAAAATCTAAATTATATAAAGATTTCAAAATTTTAGAGGGGTGACCGCCCCCTCCAACCCTCTCTAAGTCTATCCCTGTTGATAATAATTGATTCAAAACTTAATTTAAAATTAATTAATTTGTTGATACAAGAAGGTTGGTTTGGAGGTTGATGATTATTAATCCAGTTGGTTTGGAAATTGGAAGGTTGTTTTATACTGAAAAAACACGTGTCGTTCAAAGATTAATGGATTGTTATATTAATTGTCTTGCTTTTACAAATCTTTTAAAGTTTGTAATGTGATTTGATTCTCATAGTTTGTTCTAACGGAACATTAAAATTTGAATCTTTAATTTTATTTAGAAACCTAATAATTTATCTGATAAATGATTAAATAAGTAACAAAATAACATTTCATGATGCGGTTTTAATATAAATCTTATACAAACAATATCCCTAAAAATGTAACCCATCTTCTAACTGCATAGAAAAACATGGCAATATATGCATGGTATAGCGTATTCCTTCTTTTATAGGAGCTGAAAAATGGGTCAAAGTATCTGACAGGCCCCTTTATCATAGGGATCATAGCAATTTAGTCCCTATTATTAAACATATCAATTTACTCTTCTAAGGAAAGAAGCCGAGTTCAAACCTTATAGGGGACATTATAGCCAATATAATCTATGTATTAGTAAAATGAATAAAATAAGATTAAACTTTTTTATATATAAAAGTAACATTTGTTGTTATGACGATTTAAATTATTTTTTATTAAAAAGAAAATTTTATAATCTAAAGACAAATATTAAGATTTAAACCAACATAAAAAGTGACAATCTAAGCATTCTTGATTACTTAACCAATTAATAGATCTCGGAAGACGTAAATTATTATTGAATAGAATTAACAATTTTATATAATTTATGATTCTGCAAATATTTTTTTAGAGTTAAACTACGGGAAAATTCTACAACGTGCGACGAACATCGATGAACACCACTAATGATGAACACCGATGAACACCATTAAATTAATTAATAAAGATTTAAAATTTCAAGGACCCATCATACAATTAATAATTATTTTAAAAATTCAATTAAATTATTTTTATATATATTAAAATTTTATTTTTTAATAAGGGTAAACTATATATGTAGTACCTCGCTTATTTCCGTATTTCTATTGAACCCTCATTATTTAAATATTATTTCAATTTGACCCTATTCTTTATAAAAAAATAATTTAACCCTCAACCTAAAATCCTAAACTATTAAACCTTAAACCCTTAAACTCTTTAACATATACCCTAAACCATACACCGTTAAAAATAATTTAATTCTCCTAGAATTACACTATTAACACTTAATGGCAGCGGAATTTACAATATCACAATTAATCGTAATTAATTCAATTATCATCGAAAATGCATGACCCAAAACATCGGAAAACCTCCCAGAAAAAACCCACGGAGAGCATGAGTGAAGTTTTCCTATGACGGATCCATCTCTATTAAGTGTCTTCACACGGTTCTTGAATGAAAACATCCGGATCCTCATTAAACATCAATACCATATCCGATTCAGGAACTTGACATTCTCCAACATATTCTCTGAGCAAAATATAAGACTTCTCTTTTAATAAAACGAATGGCCTTCGTATCTGGACTTTGGAACAGCCTTGTTCCTCCAAGAATTCAACGAGGGGTCTTGCGTTTGAAATACTCTGAAGCTTCCACGGCGGATCTTACAATATCACAATTAATCATAATTAATTCAATTCATTAAGATGATAGTGTTAATTCTAGGAGAATTAAATTATTTTTAATGGTATATGGTTTAGGGTATATGTTAAAGAGTTTAAGGGTTTTAGGTTGATGGTTAAATTATTTTTTATAAAGAATAGGGTCAAATTAAAATAATATTTAAATAATGAGGGTTCAATAGAAATACAGAAATAAGTGAGGTACTAAATATATAGTTTACCCTTATTAAAAAATAAAATTTTAATATATATATAAAATAATTTAATTGAATTTTTTAAAATAATTATTAATTATATGATGGGTCCTTGAAATTTTAAATCTTTATTAATTAATTTAATGGTGTTCATCGGTGTTTATCATTAGTAGTGTTCATCGATGTTCGTCGCACGTGGTAGACTTATATAAAATAAAATAATGTTAATGCCATTTTTTAAACAACAAATACTAAATCTGTAAAAATGATACTATTTGATTTTTTTACTAATATGTAGACTTATATAATCCATTTAATAGTAGAGGGACAAATTTAAACCAATCACTAAAATAAGAAGAAAAAAAATTATTACTTTGATGCACAAGCTTGTGTAAACTTTAGTTTATACAAGCCCTTTAATTTTAGGGTTTAGGGTTTAAGATTTTAGGTTAGGGTTTAGGGGTTTAGTATGTAGGGTATATAATTTAAGGTTTATGGTTAGAATTTAGAGTTTAGGGCTTAGGGCTTAGGGTTTAGGTTTTAGGTTGCTAGGGTTTGTAATTTAAATTTTAAATTTTATAAAAGGGTTGTGTAAAAAAAATTTACACAGCTTGTACATTAAAATAAAACTCAATATATATAACTGGAATTAAATTGATATATTCCCTATTTGCTTAATTTACTTGACGTGATTAAAGTGTTCGACCACCGATTCTCACACTTCACTCATGAATTTATTCGTTCCGTAATTCAAAACCTCATCCAATTCCAATTCCAATAAAATCACATTTTAATATATATATATATATATATATTCCAATATTAAACTGAAAACGTGTTTAATTCTTGTCCTAGATTTATGCAAATCATTTTTCATTATAATCCTATTTCTATAAATTGTTAGGATAAGTTTCCATTTTTCACTCATAAGTGTCTATAAACATAATTTACCTAATTTATAAATGAATCTTATTTATTGATAAAGATTCAATCCATTATTTTTAATACATTAATTATTATCATATATATATATATATATATATATATATATATATATATATATATATAACTCATCAATATATTATATAAAGGGTTATATTTTAATACAAAAGCTATGTTGAAGAAATTCCACAACCATTCGTACTTCAACTAAAAAATTTAAAAATTAAATTTCTAGCCATAACAACTTAAACCCTAAACTCTAAATTCTAACTATATACCTTAAATTCTACACTCTACAACTTAAACTCATAAACCCTAAACAACAACCTTAATCTTTAAACCCTAACATTAAAAGGCTTGTGTATCAAAGTATTTTCCTTTAAATAATATTAATAAACCGTGATGAATGTCGGCTAAATTTATATTAAATGATGAAATAAAAAATTGATCTTTATATTTTTGGTATAGTTCATGTTCATTTTATAGTCTATGCTCTGAATTTATGGTTCTCCCTCCCAACAACAACAATATTCTCTTTAAGATTCGAATTTGAGTCATTTCTTTAAAATATAATGTATTTTATCATGGCTGCCAACACTTGTTACTAAAATTTGATATTTATTAATTCATTAGAAAATAATAAAAAGCAATAATGGATTAAATTTTAGCACCGATCGAGTGTAATAAAAAAGGTAAAAATTGGGGTAACCATTTAGCAACAATTGCATATTGATAAGGCTCACTCTCTCCATCTCTATGTTTTAGAGTTTCAACATTCTAATTTCTAATTGATAAGTAGTGGTTTTGTTTGTTAGCGGTCTTCTGCTGTAACTTTTATTTGATTTGATGGGCAGAGGCACGCATACATAAATCGGAACCATTGCTCCACCCAAAACAAGCCATTTTATTTCCACCAAACCATGGATTCAAGCAACATGAATCAACAACACCACCATCCTCAAAGCTGCCTCGACATAGCCATGGAGGTTCACAGAGTCGTCCCACCACCCCATGAAACCACCGTTCAAAAGCTCAAAACCACCCTCAAAGAAACCTTCTTCCCCGACGACCCTCTGCGCCAATTCAAAGGCCAACCGGCCAAGAGGAAATGGATCCTCGCAGCTCAATACTTGTTCCCTATTCTCC